>OX387659.1:13971118-16577122 GCA_947568875.1 Fissipunctia ypsillon
GAAAAAGGGATGGTGTTATCGGTCATGTATAGCTAGGTCACTCTCGCGCACTGGAATCATGATGGCATTAGAACGTCATAATAAGGCACCTGTTCTATTAATTCCATCGTTTTTATTTGAACACGTGTGCAAATATTGGGCGACGATACTGTTTTATTTTAGTTTTTGTATTTGCATAATTTAAGATGGTCGTCCAGCTATATATTTTTAATATCAACCTGTAATTTTGCTACTTTATGGCAAAGATCGATTCCTACGCTAGGTTATGGCGAACAGAAGATTCCAGATTGAGACGTTTCCTTTCGACGTAAATCAAATATATTTGGTGCAATTGAACCCCTCTGGGCTAGACTGGCTTGTAACCAAGAATGAATTCCACAATATGTGCATAGTGCAACAAGAATTGTATATCTAATTTAACACAAAATGGTCTCTATTCTGCAACATGAACTTCTAAAACCTCATTCAAATGAGACTATTAACGTCGAAAAGTGTGTTGCATCTCATTTCTTGGTTCTCATTCAACACGTATGTGTAGGTGTAAGCTATATTGAGCAAATAAGGTGGCTATACTGTATTGAATAGCTAGAGAAACATAGAGGACGCACGATGCATTTGAAGAAAATATACTAACAGGCAATTTCTCAGGTAATTCTTTGATTGTACAAGACACCGCATTTACTGAACGGCCACCAAATACTTACCTAATTATCACAGAACTCATCCATAAATGTCAGATAGTGAACGTAGGTTATCCAGTGATTGCTACCTAAACATTCAGAGGCTTAGCAGACGGATTGATGATCGCACACGATACTCAATACGAGTAGGTGTATTATTAGAAACAGATAAATAACACCATGCTATCGATCGACACTACGCCCTCTTACAAAGAAGAACGCCACCCGGAACGGAACCGGATAGCCGAAAACAAAATAAATGGTGATTTTCCTTTCCTTTCTTTAACCCCGTCATTAATTCAGACTCACGCGAACAAATATGTTTTAGAAATATATGCACAAAATTTAAATTTATCGCCGGTCCCATCGCTGTAGGAAACATGCGAGGAAATCTGCACGTTTTAAATTAAAATTCTAGACGTATATATTGCTTTAAGAAGTCGTCACCTGTGGAGGAACGACCGCCATGTTTTTATGTTTACACCTTTCTATTTATTGCCGACGGCGACATGACATTGATCGCAGGAAAAATCCTGACTATCCTATTCGTATTCGTAAAGTTAATATGAGATGCTTGTAATATACGTATCTTGTATTATGGGAAAATTCTGAAGTATTTTCGAAGTGTTTTAAAGATGGAGGGTATCAAGAAAGGCCCAGTGTTCGATCTCGAGAAGGACAAAACTTAAATTGGATTTATTGTCAGAAATAATCTCTTTACATCACAAATTATAAGCTGTGTTCGACACGTGAAGATAGGTTGCCCCAGTGGGAATTTGTACTCTATAGACGATAAATTATGGATATACGAATGTAGGTCAGAACCTATTCGCCTGCCTACGCCTTCTGAATATAAATGCGTAGCGTTAATTTCTATCAACTAATTACTAAGCCTACATGCGCCGTGTGATTCTTGGAAAAGAATTTTTCATCCCCTCTCTATTTCAATTTATGAAAGATGGCACTGAGCGAGCTTACGCCTACGTCCAAAATATACAGGGTGACTTTGAATAGATGCGACAAAGTTTAAGGGGGAGTTCTACCCATCAATATGAACAACTTTTACTATGGGACCAACTCGGAATTCGCAAAAAAAAATCGATTTTCTTAGACCAAATGGTCCAATCGGGTATCTACTTTTATACGGGAAGGTCGATCTTTTTTGCGAATTTATAGTTGGTCCCATAGTAAAAGTTGTTCATATTGATGGGTAGATCACCCCCTTAAATTTTGTCGCATGTTATCAAAGTCAGCCTGTATATTATTATGACCATTATGACATATGCAACTGCGTCCATTTGTCTGCTAATAATATGCTGTCATCGCCGATCTGTAGGCTAATTAAGCGTGGTGACTATGATTACAATCAACGATCTTCGCAAGGTGGCTGGAATCAGATAGATGAGAGTGGCGGAGAATCGTGTTAAAATACTGGCGTGCAATTGGGGAAGCCTTTGTCCAGAAAATTCAAGTCACAGTGCCTCAAAAGCGTCAAAATGATGATTATGATAGAGTGGCATCATATTACCTACCAATTTTTTTTTTCAGTTAAATTCGTAGGTATCGAAGCAAAATTAATCTTGAACCAGTGAACGATGAACTTTATAATGCTAATACTAATAGCGACATTACATTAATTTTAATGGCGCTAATGGCTACATAATTTACATAATATATTATTAATATTGACCAACGTAATCATACACCTGGCGCTGACCGTTAATAAATATACTGTCTGGCGACTGAGGTGATCATGACGTCAAAAATTATACAATACATTGTTATTTAATAAAATTTTACGCTCGACATTTCAATCGGGCCCATGCAACAAGAATGAATGGGTTTAGTTTGCAAAAATAAGTTTTTGCCAATCTTATGGGCAGCAGCAGGGGCGAAGCCTTCATACAACCCGATTCCTATCGGCTTCCCTACGGAACAACCACTCTTCTCTCAAATAATATGGTACACCTGTGTGTGTAACTAACTGTGTATCACATCACATTACATAATTATATTTAATACCAGTTTAATACATCATAAGATTAAAAACCTACAGTTTTTTGGCTGAGTTTATGAGAACTGAAGAATCAGCCCACAAACTACCCACTGAGTACAGAGAAACCTTTTTTAACGTCATTTTCTTCAAGGGTACGGGTCGTCGCTAAAAGGTACTCAGATGCTCTTCACATCCACACCTCTCCTTGAATGCAATTAATATGTACCTGATTAGGTAGGTGTAAAAGCTACATAGATGCTTTTTAGTCTTGAAGCTTCGCCGTTAGTAAGAAAAGAAGAGGAAGAATAATTGAGCTGTTATTTAAGTCACAATGATGCCCAATCTATATTCGTTCTATATACAGGGTGGCCTGTAGAGGAGCTCGTGGCTAAGTAATAACAGCCACACGGGTCAATCCATCAGGTTAAGCTACGTTTGCCGGGGTTGGTTCGTGGATGGGTGACCATCTTTACATACCGAGACTCCTCCGTGCCTCGGAAAGCACGTTAAGCCGTTGGTCCCGGCTGTCATTCGTGGATCTTTGACAGTCGTTACGGGTCGTCAGAAGCCCGAAAGTCTGACAACCAGTCTTACCAAGGGGTACCGTATTACCCAGTTACTGGGTTGTGGAGGTCAGATAGGCAGTCGCTCCATGTAAAATACTGGTAGCCGACCCCAACATAGTTGGGAAAAGGCTAGGCAGATGATGATGATACAGGGTGGCCTGTGAAACGAGGTCCACAGGAAAATTTTAGAAGCTTCTCTTCAAGAGCTTCCCGAAATACCCCCATGTATGTTCAGCGATTATTTATAGTTTAGGAGCTAGATGGTTTTTAATTTTTTTTGGGAAATTCTCACTTGACTTCAGAATTTTTAATTTTCTGTTTCTGTGTCGCATTTTTTTTAAATATTTTTATTAATTAGAAAACCTTAAATTATGTTCTACGATCGATAAAACATATTTTCTGTCGAAACATCACCCAAAGCGAGTAAAACTTAGCTCAAAGGGAAAAATTTTGTTCGACGAGATTCGTTCTAGATTTTCAGTCTTTAAAAAAGTAAAAAATAAGGGTGTCAATGACCTTAAAGCAGTTTTAAAAACTTTCTCGGACCCTAAATTTTTCAACGCAAATAATAAGTATTTTTGGGACATTATTAATTTAGAATTTGGAGTTCGAACATTCGGTAAGGCGAAAAACATAATTTTTTCATACTTGTTATTACTGTGTTTTCGCTTAGAGTAATCCATTTTTATGCCCTTATTATCCATCTTATTATTTTTATCCATTTTTATGCATTTTTTTTTAGCATACAATTAAGCTGAAATTTAGCATACTTTACATTGTCATAATGCAAAAATATGAAACTGGTCTGATGATGCTGCCGGAAGGTTGCCATAGAAACTCCTTAACGAACCCAATACAATACAATACAATAAGAAACCCTATTGTGTTTGGTCTCGTTAGATTTCTATAAACAAGTTACATACGTGAGTCAAATGCGAGATCAAAATACCTAATAATTTTAATTGAACAAATACAAAGGTTAGTTGAATTATCTTTGCAATATCTTAGCATCAGTCAGAATCCGCAGATGGTACGTGTTATTAAAACAAGTCTGTTATTACGATTGTTAAGACAAGGCGAGATGGTTCCCAGTTAAGACTGGGAACCATCTTGCCGGCGCTCAAACGACTGAATCTGACAATGCAGAACAATTTGTCGGGTTATGATTTGTGAGCGTGGTAGGAGATAATATACGTTACGATTTTGGATTCTTAACTAGCTGTGCAAAATACTGGTATTCAGCTGCATCCGGTTAGACTGGAAGCCGACCCCAACGTAGTTGGGAAAAGGCTAGGCAGATTGATTGAACTAGCTGTGCCCCGCGACTTCGTTCCCGTGGAAGTTGTAAGATACGCAATAACTAAAATAGCAGCCACATTTTAATAAAACTCCCTCGTCCCCCGACCCGCCGCGTTTCATCGCCCACCCGCGCTATTTGTTCACATTTTCATAGGCTTTAATTTTCTTGCGCGTAACCCTAATTCTTTGTCCAAAATAAAAATAAACTGCACCTAAGGTACTCTTTATAACATCAGTTATCTACCAGTGAAAGTCCCGTCAAAATCGGTCCAGCCGTTTTGGAGACTAGCCGGAACAAACAGACAGCCAGACAGACAGACAAAAATATTAAAAATTGTTTTTTTTTGTTACAATTTTTAATATTTTTGTCTCGATTGTCACGTTTCAATACGAACGTATTTATGTAATACGTACCTACACCTGACAGAGTTTGGAGGGGCGCAATCGGGATTTAAGTACCTACCGATATGTAATTTTATGAAAGTTGTAACGTGTGTAAAAAGACGCTTTTAATGAAGCCGAGAGTCACTTGTACTCCCCGTCATTGTAATCATTTTTGTACTGAACCTAACTTCTGGTTGCAAAGACCTTGAAAGTCAAACCAACATTTATTTTTTTCACAAAACCAGTTTTTAAATGTTATAACTTAACTTTAAACACTCCTGTACCGTCGCCCGCACCCAAAAGCACAATGTTTTGCGTTACATTGTGCGCTGCCGTCAGCAGCGATTTTCACACCAAAAATGAAAGTCGAAAGTCGTAAATGAAAATGTTATTGTGCTTTTCCATCAGAAGTTTCTCAGTACCTAGCAGCCCGGAGTCTGGATTTGTGCCCGGTTGATGGCAATAGGCTCGCCCCCTATTACATGGGACTCAAACATATGTTAAATGAAAGTCGTTTCTTAGCAATAATTTTTGCTGAATGTTACTTAAGATCGATGTACAAAAGGCGTTAAAACGGCGATTTGATGGGTCTTTTAACACCCTGTATAATAGGTAAGGTGGGTTGGACGTCAATCGAGGCTGTGTTCCCAGGTTGACGAAGATCTACTTTATCCCTGTCCGTAAAAATATGGTTCCAAATATGTTAAAAAAATGTCGCTGTTACAGCTTATTTATGTACATTTTTCGACAGCGTTACGATTACAATGAAAATATATTTTATATGATGTTCATTTTAGGGAGGTATAGACATGACCTACATTGCCTCTCAATCATGTCATTGAGGGAAGTCTTTTGTCATCCTCTGGGAACAATTTCACAACCGTGACTGTTGCTCTGTTGCTATTAATAAATGCTCCATAAAAGTAAATTTTAATATATTTTTCTTTATGAATGATAACAGTCAAATTTCTACCGGTACTTGGCCTCGGAAATATAATATTTACTCTTCTAGATTTATTCATAGATCGTTCATAATTATAAATGCAAATAGCTAATGAAATATACTCAAAGTAGTGGAATAATTTCTCACTGAATATCCGTATTTCGAAACATGAAACTGCGAAAAGGATTAATAATATCTCTAAAATTAATGACAAGTATTATGTTATAAGTTTTGACAGCTTACCACATTAATATTGATTAATTTAGAGTTCTAAACACCCAAAGTCCGAAGTTTCTTTAATTAGTTTTATTGAAGAATATATAAAAGCCTTTACGCCTGTATTCGTCGAAAAGATAAACAGAGCTTTAATTGATAATATTCAGGCCTAAACTAAACTTATTACAATCACAAAGGGATCACAAAGGGATACACAAACTTACATGTTTCTACAGGTTCATTCACAGAAGGCCTGTTTAACATGCAAAGCATCCGAGTGTAACATCCACAATTCTGTTAAGCATCCATGTTGATTTTACTAATTGTTGGAAAAACAGACACGCTTGCTGATTTTCCCGTTTAAAACATTGGAGTCGAGTTACTCACTTGTCTTTTAAGCTTTCCGTAGTTATAGTTTCGCGGAGTACTAGAAAGCTATAATTTGACATGATTATACCTACATATTAATCAAGCCGATAAAGTGGTAAGATAAATGATAAAAAAAAAATTTTTTTAGGGTACCTCTTGTACACGTAAAGTGGGGATGTTCTACCCCATGTTGTGGGGTGTTGTTGGATAGGTGTTTCAAAAATATTGCGGGTTTCTGAAAACAATTTTTCGATTAAGGGATCCGTTTCTGAAATATTAAGCTTTAAAGTGCTAATTTTTGTTTGTTAGAGTCAAGTGAGTGTCGTCGTCAAATTTCACGGTAGTACTATATATGTACAACGAAGTTATAAGCCAACTTACATTTGCAGTTGGAATGTATGAGAGACCATGTTTTTCAACTACAATATTAAGTTTATATAGCATATATCCGTTGGTTTAGAGTTTCGTTTACTCGTTTGTGTAAATTATTTGTTTTCCTGTTGGCTTTCAAGTGAAAGTACCTATTATACTTACAACGGTCGGTACCCACTAGCGGCCGGACGTCTATGGGGATATTCCTGTTCACACTATCATATGATTATCTAGGATCATAAATCTATACAATCATATCTCTTATCCCATATGACATATCCATCCTACTACTATTATAAACGCGAAAGTTTGCGAGGATAGATGGATGGATGTACGGATGTTCGTTACCCTTTCTCGCGAAAACTACTGAGCGGATTTGGATGAAATTTGGCACACAGATATTTTATAACCTGGATTAATAAGAATAATAACCTCATCGTCGTATCTCTAGGTTGACGTCGTGGTGGGGCTTGCGCGCTCCTGAACTCTGGTGGGTGGATTAACACACAGAATTATTTTTATCCCAATATCCTCACGGGATCGAGACTTATGCGGGTGAAACCACGGGGCATTGATAGTAAGAAATATATTATAACTAGCTTTTGCCTGCGGCTTCGCCCGCGTGGATGTTGGAAAATATCCCACGGTACTACCGGGATTAAATGTACCCTAAGTGTTAATCCAGGTTATAAACAATCTGTGTGGAAAATTTCATCCAAATCCGTTCAGCCGCTTTTGCGCCAATCCAGAACATACATCCAGATAAACAGGCAAATGGACAAAAATTCTTCGTTACTTTTTATTATATATGTATGTCGTGGATTGATGGTGCCAAGGTGCAACAAGCAGCGCCATCTAACAATTATGTGAACTAATGTCGTTACCGGAAACGCAAGCGTGCCCTACCGCTTGGACACGATCGTCGGTAGAGGGAATGCAGCGAAGACTGGAGACGGGATCGAGAGTGGACAGTGAACCTCGGACAGTCTTGGCATACGCTCAGTACCAACGCACGTGTTTGTTTCTTGCTGTAAACTCGTTAGTTTAAATAAAGTTATTCTGATTTAAATTATTTTTTGTTCGAGTACCCACGATAGTGCCCACATCCACGTAAAACTATGTCGAATCGCGAAGAAGACCCGATGCTTCGCATCTCGGCCACCCAAGATGCGACATCAGAATTGGGATTCACTCGAGCTGAAGAAAATATGGAGAATGGAGCGATGACGTCGCGGTGCGACGAGAATTTACTTCGTACGCTGCTGGCTGCTCAAAATCAGAATATGATGTCCCTGATAGAAGCCATCAAGGGCCCGGCAGGTACCAAGCATATTTCTTTGCCTGAATTTGACCCGGATAAGCCGGATGTAGACGCACGTGCCTGGTGTACGACAGCGGATTTGTGCTTATCGGAAGTACCGCTTCAAGGTAGTGCTCTAATCATCACCTTAAGCAAGGCTCTGAAAGGAAGTACTTCCCGTTGGCTTGCGCAAGTATCGTTTGCGGGTATGTTATGGTGTGACTTCAAAAGCCTGTTTTTATCCCGTTACGACTGCGTGGACACACCAGGCGCTACTCTTGTTAAGATGATGAGTAGCAAGCCTAAGGAAGGAGAATGCTATGCTGCGTATGCCGCCAGATTGTTGTCTACGCTCACATCACGCTGGCAAAACATGAGCGCTGAGCAGATAGCTATATCCACGGTGCTTGCTCATATGACACAATTTGATGGGCGTATACAGAGGTTGGCATTTACTACCGAAGTCAACAACAGAAACAAGCTGCAGTGTGAACTTCAAGCGTTCTCGTTTTTGAAAAGGAAAGCTTCGACGGGTAACTCAACCGACGCCGTTCCAGAGTTCAAGCGATCCAAGTTTCAGTCAACAACCCTGAAATGTCACAACTGCGGTAAAGCAGGTCACCGAGCATCTGACTGCCGATCAAGAAGTGAGGTGAAGGGCAAGGCACCCAATGCTGCCACTTCGGCGTCAAGCTCTGCAGGACCAAAGCAGCGTTCGGACATCATCTGTTTCCGATGCGGCAACACCGGTCATTTTGCTACAAAATGTCCACGAAGCAATGGTGGAGGCACCGGCGCGGCAGGTGGACCGAGCAGTTCCGGGGTAGTACCTGCAGCAACTACGAGCAGTGAGCGACGCGTTGATGTTTGCTATGTCAGCAATCCCAGCGGTGTGCTGATGAATACTGGTGAGTCATATCCATTTTATTATGATTCTGGTGCCGAATGCTCTCTCATCAAAGATTGTCTTGCGTCAAAGTTTAGTGGCAAGCGTGTCAATAACATTGTAAATTTAACCGGGATTGGTTATGGTAGTGTGCAAAGTACCTTACAAATTTTATCTGAGGTTATGATCAACGATTTACGATTAGGGATATTATTTCATGTTGTACCGGATAGTTGTCTTAAAAATGATATTTTAATTGGCCGTGAGATTTTAGATCAAGGATTTAACGTTAGTATGACGTCTGATAGTGTTGTTTTGTGTCGTGTTAAGGTTGTTAGGTTATGTGAAGTTTCAAATAAGCTTAAGAACGATATCAAGGAGTACGTGTTTGTCATCATAGATGCATTTACCAAATTTGTGCTACTTCGTTATTCGCTAAACATCGACACTAACAGCAGTATTTGAGTTATTAAGTTCTGTATAGCTTTGTTTGGTGCACCGAAACGCATAATTGCAGATCAAGGTCGTTGTTTTGCTAGCAAAGATTTTTCTAGTTTCTGTACTTCTAACAACATAGAGTTGCACTTGATAGCTACTGGAGGCAGTCGTGCAAATGTTCAGGTCGAAAGGGTAATGAGTACCCTCAAGAATATGTTGACAGCTGTAGAGACTAGTCGTGACCACTCCTGGCAGGACGCATTAGGAGAGGTTCAGCTGGCTATGAACTCTACTATTGATAGGGTAACTAAATCTAGCCCTCTCGAGTTGATGATAGGAAGGGTAGCACGATCGCTTAGTTTAGTGACCGCTGATGATGATGAGACTGACGTCAATTTAGATGCGATTAGAGAGCACGCGACACAGAATATTGAAAAGGTTGCCAACTATGATAAAACTCGACCAAAATAAGGCTCAGATTTCTAAGTTGGCTATTAATGATTATGTTTTAATTGAAAATGAGGAAAGGAATCAAACGAAATTAGATCCTAAATTCAAAGGCCCATTTAAAATTATTGATGTGTTAGACGGGGATAGATACCAACTAAAGGCGCTTGACTCTAAGCGAACTTACAAATACCCCCATGATCGTGTGAGGAAGATCCCCGATCACCAAGTTCCTCGAGAATTAGATGTCATAGCTGATGACAGTGGTAGTGAGACCAAATCTGATTAAGAATGGTTTGTACACTCATACTCGAAACTTTAGACCGCACCTCATGAGTAACATGTGGCAATGGGTCTAGAAGGAATCGTTGCTGCGATTTCTGTCTGTGTTGGTGCACAGAGCGCTTCATGTGTTGTAGCACATATTGCGTTAGATTTTTGAGAATCGTTGGTGCGATTCTTGTCTGTGTTGGTGCACAGAGCCCCTCATGTGTTGTAGCATATGTGGCGGCAGGTATGTAAAGAATCGTTGGTGCGATTCTTGTCTGTGTTGGAGCACAGAGCCCCTCATGTGTTGTAGCATATGTGGCGGCAGGTATGTAAAGAATCGTTGGTGCGATTCTTGTCTGTGTTGGTGCACAGAGCCCCTCATGTGTTGTAGCATATGTGGCGGCAGGTATGTAAAGAATCGTTGGTGCGATTCTTGTCTGTGTTGGTGCACAGAGCCCCTCATGTGTTGTAGCATATGTGGCGGCAGGTATGTAAAGAATCGTTGGTGCGATTCTTGTCTGTGTTGGTGCACAGAGCCCCTCATGTGTTGTAGCATATGTGGCGGCAGGTATGTAAAGAATCGTTGGTGCGATTCTTGTATGTGTTGGTGCACAGAGCCCCTCATGTGTTGTAGCATATGTGGCGGCAGGTATGTAAAGAATCGTTGGTGCGATTCTTGTCTGTGTTGGTGCACAGATTAAAAATAAAGTTTTATGAGTTGAGTATGCATTGCTTATGATTTATGGTACAGAGTAATAGAATTTTTAGAACTACTGTGTTGCAACTTGTTGATCGGACCTTTTCCAATGAGTGATGATGTGCAGGGACCACAATGTACGAAGCCTTAATAACAGGGCATTGTAAATCATGACAGTTGATTATTGTACTTAGATTTAGAAGAAATAAAGTACCATTTAGAATCAAACTTTGTTTCTATGGGCAGGATAGCCGAGCCAGATTACTCTCTGAGCACCTCTTGTCCACAGGTACTACACCCGAGGACGGGTGCTAGTCAGGGATGGCCGTGTCGTGGATTGATGGTGCCAAGGTGCAACAAGCAGCGCCATCTAACAATTATGTGAACTAATGTCGTTACCGGAAACGCAAGCGTGCCCTACCGCTTGGACACGATCGTCGGTAGAGGGAATGCAGCGAAGACTGGAGACGGGATCGAGAGTGGACAGTGAACCTCGGACAGTCTTGGCATACGCTCAGTACCAACGCACGTGTTTGTTTCTTGCTGTAAACTCGTTAGTTTAAATAAAGTTATTCTGATTTAAATTATTTTTTGTTCGAGTACCCACGATAGTGCCCACATTCACGTAAAACTATGTCGGATCGCGAAGAAGACCCGATGCTTCGCATCTCGGCCACCCAAGATGCGACATGTAGATTATACCGAAGCTCACAAATGAATCATCTGTCTACATTGCATTGCCATAGATCTAAAACAATGTAATAGTGTTAAATTGTTACCATACATACATACATAACATCACGCCTTGTTTCCCCGAAGATTAGGCAGAGGTGTACCTATAGTACACCCACATTTCACCAGTTATGTTTAAGTCCCATGTAATAGGGGGCGAGCCTATTGTTACCATAATTATGGGATAATACACTACTTACAATATTATACAGCGTGTAAGGGACAGCCCTCCGCAGACTGATGGGGTGAATTCAGTATATCATACTAAGATGACCGGTACTTAAAATTATTTCAGGAACGTGATAAGTATCCAATAAACCTGATTTGTTTTATTACCTCACACGCAATGTATCGTTACCGTGGCAAAACGCACGTAGCGAACGGCAGCGCAGCGAGCCTTCGGCCGCCGAGTATTTCAACATCCATTGCTGATTTTTTTATTTTAGCTGTTTTATTTACATAAATGGAATGCTGCACACAGAGAATGTCATTTTACATTGAAATAAAAGAATAGTAACTGAAAAAAACCATTAAAAAAATGAAAATTTTCCGGTAGAATATGATTCAACATTGGGAGCTGAATGCACCCTGTTAGTTTGCAGAGGGCTGTCCCTTACATCCTGTACGAGTATAGTATATATTATCAATTTGTTACCATAATTATGGGATAATACACTACTTACCATATTATATAGTATATTATTATCAATTTGTTACCATAATTATGATAACAAATTGACTTTGACACTGCCTTTTTCAATACATGTTAGACACACTACACAGGGCCTACATCCATAAGTTTGTGCCAGCTGTGTGGGCAGATACTGGCCGACATAACACGTTCTTGCCCGCACGTTGAGTTCTGATAAGATGCTCAATTTCACTCCAACAAGAGCTAAATAGATTTGCGCAATTCAGTCACGAGTGAGGTTACCATTTCGAAATTTGAAGATCCTGACAAAAAGTCTGACGTTTGCAACAAAAGTCCGGACATTTTATTTTATAATCATTCTTCTTACAGTTCCTACTCATATGACTTTTACTATTTAAAACAAAAACATATTTAGTCGAAAAATCCTGACAAAAGACAAGGCAAGGCAAAGTCCGGACGGGGGCCCAAGAATACGGACGTGTCCGACCAAGTCCGCACGGGTCACCCCAGTCACGAGCTTTTCAAAAAGTAGATTGAGTAGCTGACATAAAATGACTACTACCTACTGTAATAAGTAACATCATTCTATTAATTGTCTCATTGATTACAACTTACAATATGATTATTATATTGAAAGACTTCTAATTCATATTAATTAATGATAACCTATTACTATCAGATGACACTTCTAGTCTAAGTATTAACGTTTATTCAAAAGACAAAACGACAGAATACAACATGACCCGGAATTAGCGCACAACCTCTTAAGAGGTCATTGTACTCGTAGTTATTAACAACTTGTACTATGGGACCAAACCTGAAATCGCGAAAAAAAAATCAGCTGTTCTCTACATTTTGACGAGTTATGCGAACATAAATGTATGGAACAGCTGTTTTTTTTTGCGATTCCAGGTTTGGTCCCGTAGTAAAAGTTGTTCATAATTATGAGTACAATGACCCCTTAAGAGGTTGTGCGTTAATTCCGGGTCATGTTGTATATCCAATTTAACATACCGGATGCCAATTAAAGGTCAAAGAAAAGTTAACAACTTGACTTTGCTATTTTATTTCTTGCTATGCATTTAAAGTGCTATCGTAAGCAACGATACTTAAGTACGTCCGGCGCACCTTTGGCAGTAAGTCCCGCTACCAACATAACATTACGCCTGTATTCCCTGCAGGGTTGGGCAGAGTTGTACCTATAGTACACCCACATTTCGCCAGTTATGTGCCATGTAATAGGGGGCGAGCCTATTGCCGTCAAATCAAGATACCAAATCCAGACTCCGGGCTGCTACTGAAAAATTCCAGATGGAAAAAGCCAATATCACTTTGCCCGACCCGGGAATCAAACCCCCTCGTGCTCAGCAGTAGCGCTGGCGACCACTATACCAACGACGCATCAGCTACCAATCTTACTGGCTATTCTTTTTACTATAGCTTTAGCTATTCTTGTATAAGTCGTGCCGAGAACATAAAGATATTATTACGATTTAAGAAAAAAAAATGGAATACAAAAAACCCGTTGAGCTACGAGTTTTTTGTATTCCATTCCATTTTCCAACTAAAAAGTTCAAAACAAGATCACTTGTTAACCGTCTCCAAGAAAAGGAGGTTATCAATTCGACACGAATTTCTAGGTTGGCTTTTATAGAAACTGCATTACTTTTTTCCATGCTAGTTATATTATTAGGTTTAGATTAGTTATACTCCATTAGGACTTTGCGACCGAATTCGGTCGTAAAGCGATCGCTATCTATGTCGAGACTGCAGCCCCAGGCTACAACTAAATAATGCAGGGCTAAACGTTCCTTAAGCCGCTTGAGCTACATTAGCTTCATTTCTTCCCATACAAGTTTCGCTTAGGTCATCAATCAATTATTGTTCATTCGGGAATAGTTGTTTGGGATCGTAGACCTGGCTATAACTAGGTAAATAATGTAAGGCCATAATGTACCTTATTTAACCCTAAACCCGCTTGCGTTTATGTTAACTGAAGTCCGTTCGTGTTAAGAAAATAGTGAGTCATCGTTGTCCGCCGGTCTAGCCCCGCCCCTCAACCAATTAGGTCGCAACAAATAATAAAGCTAAGTTCACAGTGACCAGTTGACGGCAGATCTTTCTAATTTGTTGCGAACTAATTGTTCGAGGGGCGGGGCTAGGCCGGCGGACAATGATGACTCACTATTTTCTTAACGCGAACGGACTATAGATGCTTATTCAATTTTTTAGCAAACCCCAAATAAAGTAGTTGATTTTTTTTGGCATAGGTAATCGATTGGCCTAAATCGTGCTTTTAACTGTATGGAGCATGTACACTGGACTCTGGAGACGTTGAAAGTGTCGTTTCTACCGAATTCATTATCAGTGACATGGCAGCCGTTTGCGCTCCCCAGAGTTGTCGAGTTTCAGTAACTAATTATTTATTTAAATAGCTCCGCTGTTATACTTATTATTGGAAATACTTGCCAAATGCCAGGCAAAGGGCCCGTGGCTAATTGATAACAGCCGCATGGGTCGATCGAAGGTATAGAGGCATGAGAAACAGGGAGTAAAGTTCACTCATCCTCTATAGAAAAGGGAGGATCCTCCGACCAGACGGGTATTGTGTCTGGTGGGCTACTGCCCGACGGTTGAGTTTTTGTTTTTGGGGAATGACATCTCGCAGTTTAACCTATAGGAGGTTGTCGACTGCTTAACCGGGCTTTCCTGTGGATGCCTCAATAAATTAAGGCCTCCAGCCAGGCATAAAACTAAAACTAAGCGACTACTCGCTAAGGGCACCCCCTGTGGAGTACGGACCTCGGCTTAGGGCGTCGCTGGGAAAGGACAGCAATGGGACATGCTGGATCGGATTAAGCCCGACGGTTGATGTCGGGATGTTGTATATATGCTAGTCACGCGGTAAACTCTGATTGCGCGATGCAGGATTTTGCGTGACGTCATTGTGACGCGTTCCATTGTGGCGATGTAGATATGCCGCCACAAAGGTTAAGCTATGCTTGCCACGGTCGGTTCGTAGATGGGTGACCATCAATTGCTTATTGAGTACTCTCCGTGCCTCGGAAAACACGTTAAGCCGTTCGTCCCTGCGGGATGTTCGAAAGAGTTACCGTGGCCCCGGCACAGGCAACAGAAGGAACACGGGTGGGTTTTAGTCAGTAAAAGTCTGACACGCCCTCCCGCTCCGCCCAGAGCGGGAGAAGTCATTTGATGATTTCCCATCCACAAAAAAAAAAAAAAATAAATAAATAAAGCCGTTCGTCCCGACTGTCATTATTAGATCTTTGACAGTCGTTACGGGTAGTCAGAAGCCCAGAAGTATGTCAAACAGACTTACGAAGGGGTATCGTTTTACCCAGGAACTGGGTTGTGGAAGTCAGATAGGCAGTCGTTTCATGTAAAATACTGATAATCAGCTGCATCCGGTAAGACTGGAAGCCGACCCAAAAATAATTAGGAAAAGGCTAGGCAGATTGAAGTTGATTGGGTGGTTGGCACGCAAGCAACCGTGAAGTATGGCAGGAAAGAAGGGAAGCTGTAGAGTATAGGTGATTCCAGTTCCAGGCTTTTTTAGCCTGGAACTGGAATGGTGACGACCTACTAATAAAGGCAAAACCCGCAGAAGAAATTAGTAAGAGTAAGCTGGATACAGTAGACACAAACCTTGAGTGCAAAAAAAAAAAAAGAAAGAAAATAGTTTGCTACAAGTGCGCACAGCAGGCGATTTCCGGCGAGTTGCATTTTTATTCACGAGCGAGTGAAATCGACGAGTTGGAAATCATCTTACGCACGTGTATCATACAACGTTTTACTATGCATTGTGCGAGGAAATAAAAAATATATATTGAAAATTTATTTATTTATCTAAATCTAAATCTAGAGTAATTAATAAGGCGTTTGATGAAGTATTGGTTTTATTGTACATTTTATATATATATACAGTTACAAAATTTTACTTATTAAAATTTTCCGCAAGTTTTATTCACTTTTCCTTCATCTTTTGATACAGTGAATTTAAAACTACCAGCCGTTTTTATCCATCAGCTTTTATTTTTCGTACACAGCTTTTTGGTATTTTATGTGAGGGTAGGCGCACATTTACGAATTTAACACAGTGAAAATTTTAGCGACGTCTACATCAAGGAGACGTTGTTTAAACGATCCGAAGTATTTTTGCTTTATTTGTGGTGAATATGTTTTTAAAAATTATAGCAAATCGGTGACAGATTTCGTAAAAATCGCGTATACCGACTATTTTAAAGTACAAGTGTGTAATTTGAACAAGCCGTGGGTGCCAAAAACTGTTTACAAAAATTGTGTTGTTAGTTTGCGGCAATGGTCAAGTGAAAAACGAAGTTCCCTGAAGTTCACAACCCCCATGATCTGGTGAGAACCGAAAAATCACCATGATGATTGCTATTTTTGCGTCGTTAATGTAAACGGCATTAATTCAAATAACCACAGTAAATGAATTTATCCTGATTTACCGTCTGCTAAACGACCAACTTTGGTACTTATTCTAGCTCAACAGTCTATACTACCAGTTTTACCTTCGACATCTGCAGCAGCATCTTGCCAAATGGAAACAGACGACATAATAGACGATGATAAGTCAAATGATCCTGATTTTATGCCCAATGTCCCGACTACAGAACTTTTTAACCAAAACGAGTTGAATGACCTAATAAGAGATCTTAATTTGACAAAAGAACAGACCGAGTTACTCGCCTCTAGATTGAAAGAAAAAAAGTACTCGCACCCAATGCTAAAGTCACGATATACCGTACACGTGAAAAGGATTTGTTAAAATATTTTTCGCAAGAAAATGACTTAGTATTTTGCCAAGATATCAAAGCTTTAATGAATAACATGGGTTTACAACAGTATAATCCACATGATTGGCGTATTTTTATAGACAGCAGCCAAAGAAGTTTGAAATGTGTTTTGTTACACAACGGCAATAAATTCGGTTCTATCCCTATTGCATATTCCAGGACATTAAAAGAAGCTTATGGAAATATTTCTTCTATTATAGACAAAATCAAATACCATGAACATTACTGACAAATATGTGTGGATTTTAAAATGGTAAATTTTCTTCTATGACAGCAAAGTGGGTTTACAAAGTATCCGTGTTTTATTTGTCTTTGGGACAGCAGAGATAGAGAACATCATTGGACTCGGAAAGAGTGGCCTCTAAGAGAAAAATTTGTGCCTGGAAAGCAGAATACAATACATTCTCCGCTCGTTAATAAAGATCGCATTATTTTGTCACCACTGCACATAAAACTTGGTATATTGAAGCAGTTTGTCAAGGCGCTTGATACAAATGGTGACTGTTTTGAGTATGTTGCACACAAATTCCCTGGCCTAACTACAGAAAAATTAAAAGCTGGAATATTTGATGGACCACAAATACGTCTGCTAGTTAATGATGAAAATTTTGTTAAAACAATGAATGAAAAAGAGTCCAAAGCATGGAAATCATTTGTGTGAGTAATGAAAAACTTTCTTGGTAATACTAAAGGACCAAACTACCAAGACTTGGTCCAACATATGTTATTATGTCTGAAGGATCTTGGTTGCAACATGAGCGTAAAACTTCATTATTTACACTCCCATCTGGACCACTTTCTTGAAAATCTTGGCCACTTTAGTGATGAACAAGGAGAAAGATTCCATCAAGAAAAGGAACGATATAAAGGCAGATGGGATATGCATATGATGGCAGATTATTGCTGGAGTTTGAAACGAGACCTACCACAAGTATCACATGCAAGAAAATCATTAAAAAAATCATTTTTGGTGGCTTCCAAAAATTAAATATTTTTTATGGTATTCATTTTTTGTGTTTTTCTAAAAAATCACACATATGCCATATCTCAAAAACTAAAGCTGATAGATGAAAACGATTTTTATTTTCAGTCAGGATGCCAAATACATAAAAGCTAATTAACTGTCTGGAAAAAAATCTTTGTAACTATGTGATAATCTGTACTTGACTAATTTGTAAAACTTTTCTCAAATAATAAAACAGTACGCAAAGGCATACTTAGCGCTGATGACGGAGTTAAAAATTAAAAAAAAAACTGAAATGTAAAAAAAATTGAGTGAAAAAGTGATACTTTCCGCACAATTTGGCAGCTTGGAAAATGCTCTTTTCAAGCACATGTATTGTAAAGTATTTATTGGAACTCGCACAGGAAGATCACAAACTAAACTAAACACAATCATAGAAACAAAAGCATGTTAACTACCAACTTGAATTGTCCTTAAATTAAAATAACAACTGTCATTCTTTGACAGTTGATGTATTCTGTGACCAGTGGTCTCGAACCTATCGATTTTTCCGTACTTCTACCGACATGGGCTCTCGTTATAAATTAGTCTGTAAGTTTTTTTTCAATAAATAAACGAATTTGATTGAATATTGTATTTTTTTGTCAAATACCGATTTTGGGTACAAATATACCGATTTTCTACCGATCTCGCTCTACGACGTGCGAGACCACTATCTGTGACAGTTGTAGGAAATGGGTATTACACGGCAAATTGACTTAGGGTGTCAATTTGCTAAACAATTACATTCCTTCACTGTACCTACACGATTGGTACTCTTGAGTGATCGCTGTGATCGTGCAACCGGTCATCTTACGTTATAACAGTGTTACCTACGGTTTCCCAGAAGAGCGGTGGCCGCCACACAGTGTCCGCAATTACCCGCGAATGACGTCACTGAAACGTTATACAACATGTCCCAGAATTAACACACAACCTTTCAAGGGGGTCATTTTACTCGTCATTATGAACAATTTTTACTATGGGACCAAACCTGAAATCGTGAAAAAAAATACAGCTGTTCCCTACATTTATGTTCACATAACTCGTCAAAATGTAGGGACCAACAGATTTTTTTTTGCGATTTCATGTTTAGTACCGTAGTAAAAGTTGTTCATAATGAAAGGTACAATGACCCGTTAAGAGGTTGTGCGTTAATTGCGGGACATATTGTTTAAGAAAGTATGTGGGTGTGGTTTCCTAAAGAGCGTTTCTGACCACGTAAAGTCAAATCCCGCTGCCATCATTTTCATGACAGCCGTCACTGCGGCCGTTATCTGTCGGCCACCGCTCTTCTAGGAAACCGTAGTTTTACGACCCAACTTATCGCGTGTGTGATACAGTCTATAATCTTTAACCCTTGTTTCCCTTCCATCATCAATAACATGGAAAAGGAATTGAATTTGCAGCTAAGCTCTAAACAGATTCAAGCTTAGACGGTCCCATCAAAATATGTGTGCTTTGAAAGCATTACGTTTATAGCCTGCCTAATCAAAGATTCTAAACTAAACAAACACATGATTCAAGTGATCTTATTTTACCCAAAAATAATAAAGATTTCTACAATTTCCAATTTGTGAACTTCAATTCAATTCAATTAATCTTTATTGCAATCCATAATATACACATACAGGTGGTAAGTACATAAGTATTAATAATTATAGAAACAATTATGGACCCGGTCGGGCACAACAAAATTTTAAAAGTAGGAGAGAGGAAGAGCGCTTCAATGATTTTCCTTATTTATTACTAAATATTTAAATTATTTCCTATCTATCTGTTTTTTACATCATTATTAGTTATTACATATTATCATTCATTTATTTATTCTCTTATTTTTACAATGGAAACCTTCCGTATTCATCTTCGATTAGACGTAGTACGTCTGACAAAAGATAAATAAGGGAGGTACGCTTTATAAGTAAACATGTACCTAAGTACAGTTCCGAGCATAAATAAGTACCTTACAATGAAGTACATAAAATAGAAAAGCTTTTTAGCGTTTTTGTAGTGAAATAAAAATTGCAACTTTGAGAAATGACCGATTTCATAATATGTAATATAGTTTCGAACACCGTTAAACGTTCGTACTTTCTAAGTGTATCTTGGACATTTCTGACATCGGTGAAGGCAAAATCGTGAGGAAACCTGGACTTGTTAATATAAAGTCTAAAATCGCCAACCCGTCTTGAGCAAGCGTAGTGATCAATGCTCGTGCCTTCTCTGTATGAGAAGAGGCCTTTGTCCTGCTTTGTGTGCACTGGGACAATAATAGGCTGGTATTTTTAACACCATTAAAAATCTATCAATACTTTAGGAGGAAACGCTTTTGAACCTTGATTATGAGAGGTATTTATGATCGTGACTGAACCCATTTTGTTGGGACCTCATCATCGTAGGTACAATCAGGGTATCAATTTCCTCAGGGGAAAGCTGTAAACGATAGGAAAATACGGAAAATACTTATCAGTGCTGCTTTATTTGTGCCCTAATTAGAATAGGTAACTCGTAAAACTCTCTCCAGGGAAATCTAAAGAATGCGACCTAAGGCCTTTTTTTTATTCGGACCTATTGCTATTGTTGTCGTTTGCTAGGTGGGGCCAGACGGGCCTCTCTCCGTGTTAACAAAATTTTAAATAGCACAGTTAAGGGCGTCCCCTGTTCCGGATAAGGCGGGAGGAAACGCCCGGGTGTCACCACTGTGTGGATCGCCCGGAGGACACGGTGGAGCATACGGTGGAGGTCTGCCCGGCTTGGGCGGAGCACCGCCGTGTCCTCGCGGAAGCGATCGGCGGCGGCGATCTCTCGCGTCCGGCCCTGGTCCAGGCCATGGTACGGAGCGAGAGTGCATGGGAAGCCATTACCTCCTTCTGCGAAGCAGTAATGCTCGTGAAGGAGGAGGCGGGACGCGTGAGGGAGAGGCAAGCTTTGCACCCTCACGCCCCTAGTCGCCGCAGGAGACGCCCTGGGCGTCGGGAATTGGCAGCCGATTCCCGGCCACCGTAGGCGCGGGCTTGCGGACGGCGAGCAATGGGTAGCTCGCCGTCTGGTAAGGACCAGGCCCGAGTCGACGGCGCGTCGTGTTCCACGCGCGCCTCAAAGAGATGTCAGCACTATTGACGGGGTCCGCTAGGGCCGATGCCAGCTAGGGTTGCGGGATGTTCGAAAGAGTTACCGTGGCCCCGGCACAGGCAACAGAAGGAACACGGGTGGGTTTTAGTCAGTAAAAGTCTGACACGCCCTCCCGCTCCGCCCAGAGCGGGAGAAGTCATTTGATGATTTCCCATCCACAAGGGGACTTTTAGCATCTGTATGTTATTATTATTTCGGACAATGTTTAAGGCTACTTGGTCCGCGCGGGCGGACGGGGTCAAGGGTTGGGGGAGAGTTTGCGTAAAGGCATTCATTATATACCTGTACAAATGTACCTTCGTGTATGTAGGTATTTCGTATGTGTTTATATAGGGTGACTGGTAATTAGTGACCGATACTTAAACACATGATTTTACACATGATAACAAGCAACTTTTACTATGGCACCAATCCTGAAATCGCGAAAAAAAAGAAGAAAAGAAAGTGGTAAAATAAAATCATGAATAAAATATTTTTTTAGGGTAAAGTGGGGATGTTTTTTTTTCCGTTTCTGAAATGTTAAACTTTAAAGTGTAAATTTTGTTAATCAAGCGTGTGTGTCCCAGCTAAACGGTTAGTTTTGGATATGTGAAAAATTCACGGTGGTAGTAGTTTACAACGAAGTTAAAAGGAAAACTATCACAACTAAGTAGGCTTTATAAGTTAACGAGTAATTTTCGACCAACTTTACATTTGCGGTTGGAATGTATGAGAGAACAAGTTTTTCAACTACAATGTTAAGTTTGTTCTTGGGATAAACTCATCCCAACTATGGAACCCTTCACTGTGCATGGTCCGACACGCACTTGACCGGTTTTTTTTTCATTTTGTTCACAGCTGATATTTTTTTATTGTTATTTTCAGGTAAAAAAAAAAATTATTATTGTTCTGAAAATTCCACATCTTTAAACAAAAAATTACAACGACCAAAACAAAGATATGATCAGAGATTTTATTTAGGGTAGGCACTTGTTGAAGTAAGAACAAAATTGGTAAGAAACAGTGCATTTTAAATATAAAGTGAAAGTCAAATCTCAATCAATCTTATTTGAAATAACATTATTAGTCGACTTGAAAAGCAAAGAGGAAACTGAAAAGGAAAAGGAATAATTTCCGACGCGAAGAAATTCCGGAATTCTTTAAAACTATATTATGGACTGTCGTGAACTCGTGATATGATTTTTGAATAGGAATACCTACTGTGTAGAAATGTCCACGGAGCAAATGTATTTACTCCGTGGAAATGTCCTATTACCTACCTACCTGTAGGTAGGTGTCTATTGATAGTTATAATAGTGTGTTCATTGTCTATTACGCCATGCCATTCAGCTCGATTCTCGGCAACTCTCATCCAGCTGCTACCAGCCACCCTGCGAAGATCGTCGCTCCACCTATCCTGAGGGCGTCCTACATTACGTTTGCCAAAGAACACGTCTACCCCAACGGTCATCGGTTCTACGGCTAATATGGCCGGCCCATTGCCACTTCAGCTTGCTTATTCTGTGAGCTATGTCGACAACTTTGGTTCTCTGCCGGATCACCTCTTTCTAGACAGTAGAAGCTTTTTCAACATATGAAACATTGTTAAATCTTACCTACCGCTAGTTCAAGGTTATTGTTGTGCTATGTATAATTGAATCTTGAGAATAGACGCAGACCACTGATGGATTGCTATATTTTTAACAATCGTTATTGATTTAATAAACGCCTCGTAACGTAACTCCACTTTTAAAGCTTAATGGTCTTTAAAGTTTATTTTAACTCTTCGTATGGCCGGAACGGGATCTTCGCGAGAAACTGTGGCTTTTTAGTTGTTTATTAATTACATTAATTATATGAATGGTCAAGAGAATATCACCATCTTTTTAGTGTTTAATGTGTTTTAGCGCCATTTAAATACAATATGTAACATAATTAATGCACAACCTCTTAAGGTGTCATTATACTCATCATTATGAACAACTTTTACTATGGGACCAAACCTGAAATCGCGAAAAAAAAATCATCTGTTTCCTACATTTTGACGAGTTATGCGAACATAAATGTAGGGAGCAGCTGACTTTTTTTTGCGATTTCAGGTTTGATCCCATAGTAAAAGTTGTTCATAATGATGAGTATAATGACCCCTTAAGAGGTTGTGCGTTAATTATGTTACACCTTGTATAAGTAAGTACCTATGTATATTAGCTTTCTGGCTTTTAGTAAGAATGTTGCATCTTGGATGACCAACAGATTGGACATTATAAACAAAAAAAAATACTTATAAAGAAAAACAAAATTTAAAATAATATTTAAAATTTAGTTTCTTTACTCTCTTTAAATCATGGTGAAAAATTGTTAAGATTCATACCGTACGTACTTACGTTACGAGTTCTAAATAAATCTTCTATTTATTTTTTCATTCAAGTCTGTAACCAGTCTTACCATGGGATATCGTACCTATTACCCAATATCTGGGTTGTAGAGGTCAGATAGGCAGTCGCTCCATGTAAAATATTGGTATTCAGCTGCATCCGGTTTGACTGGAAGCCGACCCCAACTTAAATGTAGTTGGGAAAAGGCGAGCAGATGATGATGTTGATAATGAGAGGGCGTTGTTTACTCTAAACGCGGATTTGAGATCAGTTTGTTTATTCTTCAAAGTGTTTATCATTACATTTTCTTCATATTCGCAAACGGTTACTACCTAGTACTTACTTGACGAATGGTTTTTATCAGTTTTAAATAAAACAAGAATTTAGTATTGTATGCAAATGTTATGTAGATATTCCGTTTAGAAAGAATTAATAAATAATTAGAATAAATTAATTATTATGTAGTAATTAATTGTAGCCTGTTTGATAAAAAAAACTTACGGACATGAAGAACAGTTTTCTTAAAAATATAAAAGCAATATTTAGACTTCTTTACTTACATATATACAAATATTTTGAATAAGTACCTAACTCAGATACTTCATGCAAATCGTAAATTTTTAAATTGTTTTGGTTTTAAAATGTTTAATACACGACTCACTCATTAATATTAATTTCCAGAAACTTTCAACAGCAATTTAAACGCAAAAATAAACATATCCTCTAGAGTTTTCTATCGCCAAAATAGTTCATTAACAAACGCCCGATTAGAGCCAGCGCGGCGCTTCATAAAAAAAATATATTTGTTTAGCGAAACAAGAAACCGCGAAATTCAATGTTTACAAAACAAATAACAGATTTAGTACGAGATAACAAAAAAATTAGTACTTACAAAGTGTTAAGAATGTTCACAAACAGTGGTTATCAGAGTAAACTGGAAGATTATTTTATTTGTAAACGGATTGGGAACGCGAGAATGAAAATTTATTTTCGTTGGCGCGCGCACATTCGCGAGTTGGCGGTCGGTCCGCGCGACGCGTCACTGACTACTGAGTTACTGGCTACCAACTAACTATCAAGCACAAGCACACAGCCACGCCAGCTTTCGTCACTTGAAACTATCTTTATCGGTACTTTATCTTCGATAGCTTTGTAACAAGCTCCAATGAAAGCCTATCAATGATACTGATAACATTGACATTATAATTACGGCCTTTACCACAGAATATCTAATAGCTTTACTAGGAGAATGTACCTACCTCACTGTCTCGTCTGTTCGTACGCTTATTCAATTTTGATTGCACTTTGTGGCGATAAGTAATTAGTTTGCTTCATGTGGTTGATTGCGGTGAGTGCATATTAATTACAATCGGAAATGAGCAGGATGTTGAGTTAAATTAAAACTGCACCACGTGCAATTTTGCATTTAATACGGGAAAAGTTAATGTTAACAAAATTATGCTAATAACTTTTAAATGATAATGATATGCAATGTTAATATGCTGACGTGGTAGGGCTATTTTAATGTTGATATTTTGTTTCATTTAATTTAAGTAGCTACCTACTGTTTTTTTAGCAAAGCTGATCTCGTAGACCCGTTAAAACTTGATGGAAAAAATTCAGCCGATTCTTCACTTCCGAACTCTCAATGGTGATTGGATCAAAATATTTTTCCAAGTATTGCATCAGCGACCGACATTCTTACACTATACGTGAAATGGTAATAACCCACTTTACAGATTTCTTTGAGAGGTTTCTGTTTATTTTAGCCGAGGAAACAGGAAAGTAAATTTTGATTGAATATGATGAATTAGTGTGTAAACAAACGCCGGCCTCAGGCCTGCCATCACAACACATTATGAGCGGAGCGAGAGCGGAGCTGTGTGAGCGAGGGAACCTATAAAACCAGTTTTCTGTGTTTGTTCTTTTTTTCTGATACTGAATTTGTGTTTTTCGTGAGATGCAACCTTCACAAATTGTTCTTTTCATTTGCAAACTTTTTCTAATTTTTTTAACCCCCGAACGGAAACAGAGGGGTGTTATAAGTTGAACGTGTGTATTTGTGTATCTGTGTGTCCGTCTGCGCCATCGTAGCTCCCAGACGGCTGAACCGATTTTGATATTTTATTTGTTTGTAAGGTGACTTGATCGAGAGTGTTCTTACTATGATTCAAGAAAATCGGTTCAGCCGTTTGAAGATTATCCCCTCTTTTCTAGTTGATGAATGGATGTGAGTATCTTTCACAGGTCTGATCGATTCGAAATTTGGTATTATGTTATTTCATTTATATTATAAGAACATAATAACCTTGAACTGATGCTGTAGCATTACCTGGAATTTGCAGGATACCCAACTCCCTCACCAACTTACAGCACAAGTATTGTGTTTGGGCTCATTGGAATGGTCTCAATGAATAGGTTATAGATAGATGGTGAATGATGGATGGTAGAACAGGGTCTGGATGGAGTAGAAAAGAGAAATGAGATTAAATTAGTAACTAGCTTCACTGTGGGAGAAATACCTACAGCTGCGCAGATTGCGGCGAGGCACGTGTCGATCGTAGCATTACTAGTGAGTAATATACAAAGTTAAAAAAGGAACTGCCTCGTTGGTCTAGTGCTCGCAAGCACCACTGCTGAGCATGAGGTTCTGGTTTCGTTCCTGGGGATCGGTCGGACAAAGGGTTATTGGGTTTTTCTATCTGGAATTTCTCAGTAGCAGCCCCAGAGTCTGGATTTGTGCCAGGTATTGCCAATAAGCTCGCCCCCTGTTACATGGGACTTAAACATAACTGGCGAAATGTGGGCGTATACTATAGGTACACTTCTGCCTAACCCTTCAGAGAAACAAGGCGTGATGTTATACATATTTATGTTAAAAAAGGAATAAATTTAAATTAAATTTTAAAAACCCCTGACACAAAAAAAACATCCTTTACGTTTATTATATGGAGTAGGTCATATTTTGATCTAAGCGTCGTCATGTCGGGGACGGCTAATGAAAACGCCAAACAGACGAGGCTTATACCTAGCAATAATGAATGTATGCTATTGTAAAAAGGTTAGCGTCTGTTAACTTCCTATTTTCACTAGCAGTCACCCGACGCGACAACTTTTGAATCAAAATATTAACTACAACTTATATTAAACTTAAAGGGCCAATACGTATTATTTTTTACTTTTTAGATGTTTTTGTTTGTGTCGGGGGTTTTTAATTTTTTTTTTGCACTGAATTGAAAACAAGCCACAGCTGACCTGATAAAGCTAGTATCATAGGCATCGTAATAAGGATGCATAATTAGCCTATAATAATGTTCCCACTGCTGGGACACAGGCCTCCACTCAGTGATATAATAGTAACAGCCTTCGTAATAAGGATGCATAATTAGCCTATAAGAACGTTCCCACTGCTGGGACACAGGCCTCCACTCAGTGATATAATAGTAACAGCCTTCGTAATAAGGATGCATAATTAGCCTATAATAATGTTCCCACTGCTGGGACACAGGCCTCCACTCAGCGATATAATAGTAACAGCCTTTGTAATAGGGATGCGTAATCAGCCTTTTTATAATATTCCCACTGCTGGGACACAGGTCTCCTCTCTATGACATAATAGTGATATTATTACCGTTTCCTAACTACTGGGTCACAGCAAACCTTTTACACCCACGGAAATGTTATTGAAACAATTCAAACCAAACACAGAGTAGTTATTACGCCATCATCATAATAATTCTGAAACCCGACCGAAAACCAAATAGGTCTAAACATTTTCAGTGTCAAGTGATAACTGTTACGCTGACAATGTAAATACTAACAGTGACATCTAATGTTGTGTTATAATGACGTCACTCGTTTATTTTGGACGATAAGCGGTGTCTACTGTCTACATAGGCGTAGGTACGTCTTTTGTTTTGTAGTTTTAAGTAAGAATGAATCGTAGTTCTTCCACTTAAAAAAAAATAATAGATACCAAACAGTCCCTGAACCTATGTTCTATGTTAGAGATTTGGTTTCCGCACTAAGTCCTTCAAGTGGACCATTGTGCGTGGTCCCCGAACCTTCTCCGAACCCAAATGGGGAGATGTAATTCCAACTTCGTAAAGTAGAGCTACCTGGACGGAATGGCAGCAGGGTGTGTATGTGGAGGTATACCACAAACTATGCTCCACCTCCTATCCTGCCCTCTGTGTCCCAAAACATGCAGCCACAGTGACCTATGCCGGATAATTGCGTAACACACTTACAGTAGGAATCGGTTTCATTTTGACAGTTCAACAACATACATTGCGTTATTTACGTTGTTGAGCAGACAAATTTTTCGAACATGTGAAGCAATGGATTAGCAATAAGCTTTAAAATTATTCAGATTCTGATTGATAGTGTGTTACGCAATTAGGGTGCAGCGCTGCGACCGACGACGCCGCGCCATGGAACTGGCGAAGTTTTGGGCCAACAAAATTTTAAATACCTACTATCGTGCGAGTGACACAAAGGAGAAGAAGGTCCACCTGATGGTAATAAAGGTCACTATTGCACTAGACATCTGAAAGACCATATACATCACAGGTGCGTTGCCACTCAGAAATAATGCTAGAATAAAGCCAGGGAAATTATGTACTTAAGTAATTGTTAAGTAAATTGACTACCAACTAAAATTGTCCGTCTATTCAAATTACATACAACTGTCAAAGATGACAGTTGTCTGAAATGGCTATAACACGGCAAATTGACGTAGGGTGTCAATTTGCTTAACAAATAATTTCCCCGACTGTATTACACCGTTTGCTAGTTTTCATGAACTAAAATGTTGCCAGCAGAAAATATTAAATAACAAATGGGTATATTATAGGTGTTGCAATAGTGACGTAATATCTATCATTGGAGCCATGATTAGGTAATTTACCCATCAAATTTATGGAGCTCTATACGTTTTTTTTTTTTTGTGAGCTGTCACAATTCCCTTTATGCAGTGTCCGTAGTAAACTTGGTTCGACGTGTGATGTTTTTTAATCGGTAGGGATCAGCTTTGTTTATCTTATGGGTAAAAGATAAAAAAGACATGAATGATTGGATTGGACATTCGCTCTAGCCACGTTACAATTACCAGACTGACCTTGTCTTTTTATAAATTGGGCGTCCTCTTTTTTTATAACAATTTTATCACGACGGCGACGATCAATGAACTCCTAGCCCACTACTGGACACGGGAGCTAGACCATCAGCTCTTAAAGCAGCATTATTTTAATATTTCTTGAGTGAGGGAAAGAAATGGAGCTAGACGTCCTGTATAGCTCCTTCTCTTTCTCACACTGAAGTAACATTAAAATACTTTAAAATGTTATCTGAATATTTAGAGACACTACATTACACAGACACAGAACCACTTCTAGAAATTTTGGCATGATGATATTTGATCCCCGCGTAATTGTTTACTTTTGTATAATTACATAGGCTTAGTTTTAGATAAGTGATGGCCTGAAACACAGGTTTAAATTAACCTAGATCGGGCTGGTCGCTAACTAACATTGCAATTCCGAACAACGATACTTGCACTTATAATAATAATATCTTAGTTTTTAGTTTATTTTAGGCACTATAGGTAATTGTATGGATAACTTAACGCTGTTGGCTACATGTACACTTTTGTAAATGTTTTATTTGAATAAATTTGATTTGATTTGACTTTATGAGGTGGTGGTTGGCCCGCAGGCCTCTTCGAAATGGTTCTACCGCAGATACTCGGTTTACACGTTCAACATCTGAAAACAGTAAAAACAGTAATGAAAAGCTAATTCTATTTGACATCGAAATGAACTTAGACACTCTCACAAAAAAGCTTTATTCAAACCGTCTACTTAACGAATTGAATTAATCAAACAGCGATAAATCAAATTTAATGAAATTAAATTTATTTGTAAGCTTCACCACTCATTATTAATCAAGTACGTACCGGTATTAAATTTATTCAATAAGTAGCTGTTTTATAAGGCTCCCGCAGACAGGCACGACGCGACTCCGGTAGAACAATTTTGATGAAGTCTACATAGAAAATTGTTCTATCAGTGTCGCGTGGCGCCGCCCGTCGCGACAGTTCAATTTTCACAGTAGATTATTGTTGCTGGTAGTTATGGCAATGGGTTTCAAGTTAAAAGAAATATAACAGTTAATTCCGTACAACACTTGATTTTTTCCGTACAGAAAATAATTGTAACGACAGTAAGAAAAATAATATCACTTAATACTACACATAATAGGAACAATGCTGTGCTATACATATAACACATATACAAAGTGTTTTTTTTTTTTAAGATAGGTTTGCTCTTAACTCTATTCTAGGTCAGAGATGACAGAGACAAAGTCGACGATGGAACGAGCTTACCCAGAAGAAGCCTGTTAACTCTCACTTTGAAGATATCGGGGTTGTATACGTTCGGAAACGTTTTACTCATTATCAGATCCTAGGAAAGTGTTAAGGGATTGTGTAAAAGTGCAAATTGACACTATTCTTTATTTTGATATTCTAAAAACTTAAAATGTCTTTTTCCACTAACTAACGAACTAACTAACTATACAAATAAATATACAAAACAAAAGGAAACTTAGGCGTCGAAGTACTCGTCCGCATCGCTGTCATTCGGAAACGTGCCCAGAAGACTAGCAGCATTGCCACGTTGAATGGCAATGCTAATTCTTTGGCCAAAGAACGAGCCAGCCCTCTGATCACGTGAAGTGTCGACCAATCGGCGAGAAATTTCCTTTAAAAGGAGACGCGCACTCGGGCCCCATGACCCGAGCGTTTCGACCCCAAACGGCTCAAAACTGTAGTTACCGATAAGGTTACAGTATTTGCGCCGCTTAAGGGTCTCAGCAGCCGCAGCAGCGGCGCCAGCACAGCACGCCGTGCTTGGAACATGAGATGGCGCATGGGTGTCGACACAGGTTGCGTCCCACACCACACTATTCTTAGTTATAATCTATCACGTAAAATAATAAGTTAGCGTTAAATTGCTTATTAGTTTATTACGCTAAATTGTAATAAATTATGAATACAGGAAAAAGAGACTTATTACGGTGACAAAAGGAACTATGTACATATATTTTTCCCAGCAAGAAATGAGACAAACGTCTTTTGTGGACGTTTTAATTAAACTTTTGTGTAACGACTTCAAGATGGGTGGGACCAACAACATACAGCCATCACCAATACGTTTTCCAAACAAGGTGATCAGTGCATTAACTAAATATATTATACTTCTATAGCCACAACATCTACCGGTAGGAATCCCGATCATTCATAGTAGACATCAGCCAATTAGGATGCCCTAAACAATAATTGGTAATAGGTAATGAGCATTTGTACCTATGCCTAACAATTCATTCATTAATCCCCGTCAAAACCTTTGTGAAGATATTGTGATGTCCAAAAACAGTACACAACACATAATTATGACACTCATGCTTTCCAATGAATTAATTGAATTCTCCAAAATGTGTGTACGTGGAGGAATCCTAATTCATGTTGACACGGCTGCGGTTGGTGACACAGCACTAAACAGCGGGGCAATTGCGTAACACATTATCAATAGGAATCGGTTTCAGTTTGACAGTTCAACAATATTCATTGCGTTATTTGTATGTTGAGCAGGCAAATTTTTTGAGCTTATGAAGTAATGGATTAGCAATTTGCTTCAAAATGATTCAGATTTCGATTGATAATTTGTTACGCAATTAGGGTGCTGATTCCATGAATTCATTGAGTATATTTACAACTCAATGAATGAATCCTCTAAATTATGGACATTGACTTCAAAAGTATGTTAGAAGAATATTAAAAAGTGCATGGTCCATCATTTTCCAAGGATGTAGGAATGATTCCGAAAGTGTTGTTTTCATTAAATTAGGTATTATCATCAATAAACGTATGAAGCAACTCAAAACAAAAACAGAGCAAAACTGATACAAACTCGATTTGGCCCTAAACTGGATTTGGGTACCTTAAATCTTAATAAGCATGTCTTGTACAGTCACATTTCACATTCGATCTAAACTGATATAAGTCAATAACTCATTCGCCGTTCATTCTTTGCATTCCGTTTTCAAATAAAAGGTATGGCAACTCAGTTCTGTGTATAGAGAAAAAAGAATTTGATTTGTCAAATGTCATGTCAAAATGTCTCTAAAATTGAGATTTTACAATTACCCTATACCGACCGACCTACATGCCGCCGGTTTGTTTAACTTTGACGTTTATTTAAATCAACATTTAAGCAAAGTTGATAACATGCAGGTCGTTAAATTAAGTTTAAGCCTAAGTCGAGTTTAAATCGAGATTAATAATGGTATAAGTTCGAAGCATCTTAAACCGAACTAATCCTTCGCCAATTTAAGTCAGACTATTCTATGAAAGACTGCCTTGTTGGTCTAGTGGTCGCAAGCGCTAAGTACTGTTGAGCATGAGGTCCTGGATTCGATTCCCGGGTCGCGCAGTGTTATTGGGTTTTTCCATCTGGAATTTCTCAGTAGCAGCCCGGAGTCTAGATTCATTCCCGGTTGATGGCAATAGGCTCGCCCTCTATAACAGTGTACTTAAACATAACTAGCGAAATATGGATGTCCTATAGGTACAGTAGCGGTCAGAACTCCAACGCCAGCATTACAAAACTATCGCATCGTTACTCGTCGCACTTGAGACCTTCTTCTATTTAGGCATTCCACACACACATACACACCCGTATATTGCACTCTTTCATCACGAACCAAACAGAAAAAGCGCGGTATATGGTCATCATCATAGGCCTATCGCGGCACGCAGTCTTTTTCTGATTATGCTAATGAGAAAAAGACAGCGAATATTTTAAACTAGTCACATAAAAGTTGAGGGTAGATTTGAAACAAAATCAATTTTCTGACTGTAGTTAGAATGGTATGACGTTGTTGGTTGGTGAACTTAGTTACGAGCGTTTGTGTTATTGATATTAGAGGTGTTGAGTTTGATGATTTTTATTGAAAATGCAAGCAAAAATAAATATTGAAGCCATGGCGAACATTGTAGCCTCGCATAACAATGAGTGAAATATATCTGAAATATCCAATGAAACCGGATTTTGTGTAAGTTATTTTGTTGTTTTTGGTTTTAGTTGTTCTCACAAGTGACGCTTCAAAATGTGTATTAAGGATTTTTTTTTTAGAGAGATAAAGTGAGACGTTGGGTGAGGAGATTTGAGGAATAGGAGAGTCTTAAGAGCCGTGTAACAAGTGGTAGGCCGCCACTTATTAACCAGTCTCAGCGACGCTTTATGGTTGGTAAATATGAAACAAATGGTTTCATACCTACATAAGGCACAGCACAAAGAAAATTGGAAAAGTATGGAGGAGACCTTTGCCCAGAAGTGGGACAACACAGGTTGAACGAAAAAAAAAATATTTTCACCGTAAAAAGCAATTACCTAAACTATCGGCGCTCCCTGCTGCCCAGCACCGCACTCGATCCCGCTCTCACTCAGTCCGCGCGCAGTATCGTGCGAGCGAGGTAAAGAGTGAATTTTAGCTGAGGTAGTATAGGCTCTTAATATGTATACCCTTGCCAAATTACAGCTTTATAGTACTTAGTTCCTCTGAGCTAAGCCGGGGTCAGACAGACAGATGGACGTGGCGAAACTATAAGGGTTCCTTGTTGACTACGGAACCAATGATATTATAAAGGAAAGATATGCTAGGTTCATACTGAGCAGAGCTCAGATATCGTTGCATTGTTATTACAAATCTACTTACATATAGGTGTATAGTAGTTTTCAACTACGACTGCGATAGATAATACGTAACGTATAATACAGAAAGAGATAGCTATCTGTAGTGTGTTGGGCTTGACACGCTTCGTTTGCTCGCTGCTATTCCGACTAAATCAAATTACAACAGTTTATTGTCTGAATTTGTCTGCAACAATTTGCGCGCGCTAGTGCGATATCTACATCTTTAATTATATAATATCATTGTACGGAACCCTAAATATGAACGAAAAGTGCAGCGTCTGATATCTGCTTAAAAGAGACTAGCATGTTAATGTAGACTGTCATTTCAAACGCCTGTGACTCATATATACGAACATATATGTATGTAAATTATCCCCAATAACAATTTTATGTATCAACAAATGTGTCTCTAGTCTAGACATCAGTTACCATGTTAATCTGGGGATAAACTCTAAACATAAAATACGGATACATCAGTCATTTATATTCCTGCGCTAGCTAGCATTAAAAATAAACTCGGGAGAAAATGGTTTATTACGGGTGCAATGAGCTTCAATGTGTACGTCATGTAATTTATGGGGAGCAGCCGTTACAGGGGTATTTACATACATACATACATAAAGTCACGCCTTCTTCCCATGGAGGTAAGCAGAAACCACAGAATGCCATCTGCTGCGATCCTTGCATACCCCTTTTGCTTTTAAAGAGTAATAAATGCTATCAAAATGTCTACTACAATATCGTTATTAGTATGATCGGATAAATCTTTGTGAAAGAAAACGAAATACACGACATGACATGTGTCATTCAAAAAATATGTAGATACCTAATTGGGCTTGTTCATGGGAGTTCTAAATATGTATAATTTGAAGGTGGCAATGGCTCAAAAAATATTGTGTATGGTTAATTTTCTATATGAAAAAGTGTCGGTTGATTATTTGCTATTTTAAATATCCAAAATCGAATGCAGCCTTGATCCCAGAGCCAAAGTTGTCGTTGAAAAATCCTAATCAAGTCTATATAATAAAGTTAGGTTGCAGTAAAAAATCGAAGAAAAATCAAAACACATCCACATTGAGCGTAACTGTGCGTTTGCACTGGCGAAACATTCACTTAAAAACATGTTGAAATCTCTGTTTTCTGTCAATGTATTTTCACGCATCAAGCGAAGTATCAGATTCAATTCAGTGTTGTCATTATCACGAAAATATAATAAAATTAATTCGATATATCGATTACTTAATTAAATAACCAATAACTGAATTATTTTTCTTATTCTTTTTTTTGCGAGTACACATTAGTTTTTATTTTCATATGTTTTCTTTTAGATGGTTTTTAATTACAATACCAGTAAAGTCCCGTGGGCATGCCGTTGGGTTATTGTATTTGTTTATAAATCAATTCAAATCGATTGATTAATTATAATACCTAAAATATCATTTTGATGCTGGCAATACTTCGACAGCGTCAAAATCAAAAATCTTCTTGATTTTTCAATTGAGTTATTTTTTTTAAACTAATTATTGTAGATTGTAGTGGCGCTCATTTGGAAGAAAGTAAATACATATTTTTTATGGCAAAATTAATACATAAAGTATTTTTCTCAAGTCTAATGTCCACTGAGGGCCTCAAATGGGCATTTTCCTTTACAGGAACTCTTTCTTCAAATACTTTTTCTGGGAAATGTTGACTATCTGGCAAACTTATACATATGTAACTTAGCCTATGTCCCGCATGTCCGTGACTTAGCCGCTACTTAAAAGTTTACCGTTGCCGTACCTACTACATGCACGTTACGAAACACTAATACAAAGTTTGTTTGTAGTGGAAGCTAACATAAACATTATAACAGAACACTACGTATAATATCGACGCATGAAAGGCAACCCTCACTAAGCGACATTGAGTAAACTTTACAGGAGAGTGATTTAAAATTCAAATATAAAATAAAAAAATCATAACAATTCACATAATTGTTCGATTAAAATGATGTTAACACTAGTAGAAATAATTTTTTTTATAGCTATCTAAATTGTTAAAAGAAGACACCTGAAACTTTTATAAACACCGGTTTGTGTCGGTTAGATAAACCTGATTTGATAAACAGGTAGAATTATCTTAATCATCACTGTAGTGTGTGCAGTAACATGTAAAAATAGGTAAACTTACTTAGCTTAGAATTTCGATATAGAAAGATTGATCTAAAAAGATCTGATAGTTTAAAATAAATCAAGTAAATTTACCTAAGCATTATTTAATGATTTTTGTGATCGTGAAAATTGTATCTTAGTTATTAAAATTACCCTCCTTCGTAACTGACATTTAACCAGGAACTGTATAGGTAATAATCATGCACGAAAATAAATTAAATCAATTGGATTCGTTCATTGGACGCTGTAGAGAGCGGTCGTGTCGGGATAAGTGGATGCATCTGTTGCACAACACATGCTTGACTTTTGGCATCACAAATTGCGCTTTTGGCATCGGCCATCGTTTTGCAGTGTTTCTTTGATGTATTATGTCGCGAAGTAAAACTCTGTGGTGCTACGTATAGTGTCTGCAAAGTTGGGGTAGACCCAACTTGCGTGCGCTTCTGTTCCTTAAGAGGGACTACAGCCTGCCAAAGGATCCTGATACCCCGAGCAAGCTGACCTGGCAATATCCATAAGTGGATGCATCTGTTGCACAACACATGCTTGACTTTTGGCATCACAAATTGCGCTTTTGGCATCGGCCATCGTTTTGCAGTGTTTCTTTGATGTATTATGTCGCGAAGTAAAACTCTGTGGTGCTACGTATAGTGTCTGCAAAGTTGGGGTAGACCCAACTTGCGTGCGCTTCTGTTCCTTAAGAGGGACTACAGCCTGCCAAAGGATCCTGATACCCCGAGCAAGCTGACCTGGCAATATCCTTTTTTTCTATTAGGCTATACATTGTTATTACACCATGGCCATCCTTAGGCCTTGATAGGTCTTGGTTGACAACGTTGTCAACGAGAAGTTGAAGATGTCTTCGGTCGCCAAGACTGGTGAACTTTCGAAGCTCAAATCACGTGATCGTTCGACATTCACTCTGATCTATTATTATAGGCTGGTGTGTTTATATCAAATACTTGTAATAAGGCAGGATAAACAAAGATTCTTGAATATTCTAACAAAAAGAACGTTTTTGATTTAGATTTCGTACAGAAGTGTTTTTTTCCAGAATGCTTATTGTCTTGAATAGCCTTCTAACCTATTATTACATGTAGGTACATTAATTGTAGCATTAAGCTAAAATTTCCAGGAAATAGGTTAAACATTTGGTTTGATTGCTTGGCTATGCAGGGCAATCGAGATTATTGCGCCGGGCGCCCGAAACAAAGAGAAAAATTTGTTTGCCACTAAATTTCATTTGCGACGCAACAAAAACTTTGCCCCGAATTGTAAAGCTTCATAATGGGATACATTTCTACAGACAGCAGCGGAAACGGCTCATAAATCTCACCCCCGTCGAAGCCAATGCCTTTGTCTTTAAGCACAATGGTGCACATGTTGGCCGGCCGCCACTCACAACCCGATTTGTGAATCTTATCAACAAAACTCTTCAATCGCTTCATTGGTACCTATGAGAAGGGTCGGAAGTTGTTATTTTAGATCGTTAACCCATCAAATAAATAATTTAATGGGGCTGACCTTCGACCACTTATCGGTGAGTCGCGATCTTACAAATGTGTCAATGGATAGAGACGTTGACAGAATATACTTAGCACTTTTTAATAATATTCAGGACTTTCTTCCTAACAACAATTTATCTTAGGAACAATATAACCGCGCAGTTTAACGAGACGTTCTGGGGAGGAGAAGACATCCTAATCGCCGCGTCTGATTTCTACCTTGTAAACGTTCACATTAAAAACGAGAACTCAATGGTATTATTCACCTACCGGCGAGGCGGTGCCCGGCAACATACACATCTTCTACAATGGACAGCACTATGATAGCTGGGTTATGATGAAGTCCTTACATATATTTTCGTACATACATATAGTTTCGGCTATACACGCGTATTTTTACTATTGAAATCTTGTTAGTAGTTTACTGCATAATAACGTTCCAGTTGGAAATGGCATGCGAATTTTTGCAAAATGCGCAAACGTGGATGGGGGGATGGTTTGTTTGTTTAGGTTTATTGTGCTACTCAGAACATGCCAAGTGGGGACATATGGGCAAAAATAGCTTATATAGTCTAGTTTAGTTATGAAGTAGGTATTGTTGACAACTACAAAATGTTTTGTAAAAGCTTAGGTGTAGCAAATATTTTACTCGAATTCAACCCATGTTCTCAGGTTTAGCTTTTTTAAAGTACTTGGGACTAGTTACCTACTGTAATTCACGTTTCGGATAAGTTGATTCTGTATGGTTTCAGATATACACGCATTTTTACTATTGTAATCTTGTTTGTAGTTTGCTAGATAATAACATTCATTAGCGGTCATTTGACAGGATGGTTTCTGTGTCCCCCGGACGCTTGACCGGATAATAGCCGGACAAGTACAGCTCATAAAAACCGGTTTCAAAAGAACAGCCCCAACTACCTAGCACCGTGTAAACAATTAGCGTCACTACTGGGTACACCGATAAACTCAAACAAACTCAAACTCAAAGTATTTATTTCGGATGAACCGATTACAGGCACTTTTGAATTGTCAGGGAGTCGGTCAGTTGGTCGAAAGGTTGAGGCTAGTGGCCCATTCCAAGGCGTGGATCTATGTGGAGAGGAGCGGGCGGGAGACTGCACGGACAATCTTTTAAATCAAAATATTGTTGCAAAATATTGGTTATATCATTCACATTGAAATTAAGTATATGAGAACAATGTAGAAAGACTTGCACGTTAAAAGCATCCGCAACAAAAAAATGGGAGTTAAAAGCGATTCAAAAATTAAAATAAGCCGTGGCAGCTAAGAGATGACCAGTCCCTACTGACGGCACCCGTTCACGAACATGACGATATCAGGTGAAGTCCTGCATACAACTGTTTATACAATACTTAGAAATCCGCCTTCTGCTGCAATTGCCCAGACTTGAGTGTTGCAACTTGGAACGTCCGCGGGGCCTCAAAAGCAGCTAAAAAAAAAAAAAAAAACATTGACGCTGAACTTTCTGCTAGGAGCATCCACATAGCCTGCCTACAGGAAACAGGTATGAACGTAGTGAATGAACTCAAATCATTACAAATGGCACCTATCTGCAACCGCAGGTAAAGCACGACGGGGACTTTTAATCAGAAAGGATGCCCAAATTGAAACAAACAACAAGAAAAAGGATCCTGATGCGATGTCAATTACTCAGAGTCGGTATAGGAAGTGACAATCCTGTCCCTCTTTATATAATCAACTCTGACATCAACAGTTGTACCGATCAAGCAGCCAGATCTTTCACAGGGGTATTAAACTTGACTAGACAAAAACCAAGGAAATGTACGCTAGTTATCCTAGGCGAATCGAGCTTTACAAAGCGATGCCCCAAATATTACAGGAACCTGTCACCAAACATATGAACAAAGCCTGGACACAGAACGAAGCACCCGACACATGGTTAGAGACAGTGCAGGTACTAATTCCCAAAAATAATAACCCTAAAGATACGAACGACTATCGCCGCATATCGATTTGCAATACAGGATTTAGAATTTACGCTTCTTACTTATAAAAAATAAAAAATAAATAGACGAAATAAATAATAAAGCAGGAAAAGCACAATTAAAAAACGTAGTCAACAAGCCACTAGAAACGCAAAGTCACTAGTACTATTCATAATAAACTCAAAGGTGGACTGGAAATTAGCCAGACTTATGTACCGAATGGTGATGGTGCCTTGTATGATACACGGTTTGAAAGTATCGGCACTCACTAAAGCTAACCGGTCAAGACTGAGAAAATATGAGAAGAGTTATCATGAGAGACTTGATTAACCCAATTATTAATTGAGACTTGATTGACTTGATTGACGCTAGAAATAAACCAATACAAAAGAAAATGCATGAAATCTTACGACGGAAAACCGTAACTAAACGCATCAAGAACCACAGGCTGTGCTATCTCGTATATGTTCACAGACGCCGCGAACCGCACAGTAATGCAGTACAAGGCCAAATCCAAAAAAGTCGGCCGACCTATTTACACATGGAATGACAACCTAAAACAGGACATGACTTACTTCAATAAGGACATCAATTTTTGGATGGACACGGCTGATGAACGAGACAAGATTAAGAAGGCTGCTAGCGAGATCTACAAGAAACCTGAAACGGATAGCAGCGAGACCTCAGACGAAGACTTTGGAAACAGCAACACGTAATACAGCATAGCAGTAACTCCGCCAAAAGACTCACCAGTGAAGCCGGACTTGAAACGACTTAGCGGCGACGTCGTTAAAAGATGCCCATCCATAGATAAATATTACCCATCTCTCCAATATTCCAATGTTTGCTCTAGGGTGCATACTCGGTAGACTCTAATAATCCTTCCATATCCTAAGGGCACGTCTTCCCTACCATTCCCGCGCCCCCCGGTCTACTCCTTGATATGCAATGGTCTATGTAGCCCCATGAAACATGAAGCTACAGGGGCTAGTGTGAATCTTTGGGTTCATTCGTGTAATCGAGTCTGGTTAAACCACGCTGGGATCGGTGCATTTCATTCATTCATTCATTCACGAAAATAAATTAAATCAATTATTATTGAATAAAAGTCTTTATTGAAAATTAAATAAATACGCTACGTACGACCATATAAAAATAATAAGGAGGAAACTAATTATGATATATTCAGTCTGAGATCATTTTTTTTTTAATTGAACAATTATTATTGCTGTCTCAATCATAAATTACAACACTATTGTACACTATCATCTTCATCACTCACTTTCTAAAAAAATATAACTTACAACTCACAATAATAACTGTCAGTAAATGAATTACTAATAAACTATTGAACATAGTAAACAAAGCAAATAACACTGTCACAAACTATAGTAACAAATTAAAATACATAACCACATAAATTACAATTGCTTTGTGTAGGTAAAATCTACTAAGTGGTGTCACAGGAAAATTTCATAACAAGTAAAAATAACTAAATACAAATAAATGAAAAAGTCAATACTTGAAAAACCGACTAAGTTCATATTCCTAATTGTTAGAATGTCGTAACTGCTGGATATTCAATTATTCATAAAATCACTTTTTTTGGTCGTTTAGTAAGCACAAAATGTAGATTTGACCGAAATCACGCAATATCTAAGCGACAATAAAACTCGTCGTAGAACTATGAAACCTAGACCAAACGACGCAGAAAAATCTGGCGGTTCGAATGGTATATATAACTCATTTTACGGATTTATGTCGGTTAGTAAGGAGCTCGTGGCTAAGTAATAACAGCCGCATGGGTCGATCCATCAGGTTAAGCTACGCTTGCCGGGGTTGGTCCGTGGATGGGTGACCATCTTTACATACCGAGACTCCTCCGTGCCTCGGAAAGCACGTTAAGCCGTGTTGGTCCCGGCTGTCAATCGTGGATCTTTGACAGTCGTTACGGGTCGTCAGAAGCCCGAAAGTCTGACAACCAGTCTTACCAAGGGGTATCGTATTACCCAGTAACTGGGTTGTGGAGGTCAGATAGGCAGTCGCTCCATGTAAAATACTGGTATTCAGCTGCATCCGGTTAGACTGGAAGCCGACCCCAATATAGTTGGGAAAAGGCTAGGCAGATGATGATGATGTCGGTTAGTATGGATTGCCTTTCAAGCGTCGCCGTCGATATCTAAGTAGGTAGATAGACCGTTACGTAGACACGGCTACATATAAAGCTATACACTTCCAGTTTATGCTGACCTCTCATTGTACGGAAATCCTTTACAATGCGAGATCAGCTTATACTGGAAATGTATAGCTTGATATGTTGCCGTGTGTACCACATAGGTTTGTATAATGTTACTCATAATTTCGCATAATGTTACTTAGCACTTGCCTCTATATTAAAACTGTAAGATTTTACACTTTTATATTGAGCATGCGATACCGCCTATTATTTTCCCACTGTTGGGCAAAGGCCTCTTCTCATACAGAGAAGGCACGAGCACGCTTACTCAAGACGGGTTGGCGACTTCAGACTTATATTAGGTCCGTAAACTTGTACCTATGAAATTGGCGTTTTACATAGAAAAATCAAACAATTTTTTTTAAGAAAAAATATATGTTTAACTTGCTTTTGCCCGTGGCTTCGCCCGCGTAGAAGTCGGAAATGATCCCTAGAGACTGTCTGAAATCGCCGTCTAGCAGTACCATTCCGTGATACTTTGTTTGCTCTTGATATATTCTATACCTTTAATTCGATTTAGTCCTTCGATTAAACGTTTGTAGGAGGACATCGTACATTCATTCCAAACCAACAGATTAAATTACTGCACAACGATCTTTGCTCGTTGTTTTTACTAATGTTACAAACTGGCATTTCCTCATGAGCTTTGAGATTTAATGGATGTTCAAGTACAAAATGTACCGTTCGGCCACTATTTATCAACGTGCCGGGTAATCCAGAGGAGGCTACTGCAACAGCAACTCCTTTATCTTTCCGGATTTGAGTATAAGGCAAAGGGAATATTCTTACCACCATATTTTACAGCTCAAAAATCTTAATTTGCGTTACCAGTAGGTACTCTATGGTTTTACAAAGGCTATTTGAAGACTTATCAATCAATGACTAAATTTTAAAAAATCAAACTACGAGTACGAGTCGTTGCATTATTTTTTTTTTAGCTAGGGTACGTTTTTTTGTTTAAAAATGTAATACAAAAACTTGATTTTTTTAAATAATCTGTTGTAATTTGAAATGATTTGATATTTTTAGACATTTTACTGCTGTATTAGCTTTGTTAGAATGTTAGCTATAAATAAAAATAAAAATGAACCCAATCAACATGATTTGTTTTTTTTTTAATTAAAAGTTTAGTGTGAAAATTCGAAGTAATTTAAAAAAGACCTAAAATTCAAATATCTTTAAAAGTATTAATTTTCGGCCATACATAAGGGGGGTTAAATTTGTCACATTTTAGCCCCTCTATCACCTCCTGCAAGGAAGTGGTCGAGTTTCCAGTAACCCTGTATATACATAGTTAGTTTGTTATTTATTTAGTTTCTTACTTAATACTGTTAATGTAAAAAAAGTTAAGTCTCTCCATGCAATCTTTCCACCGTAAAAAGTTTTGAGATCTCATAGAAGCCAAGTCCTATTCAGTTTATTTTGTAGTTATTTATCTATCAACATTTAGTGACTGTATCAATAGTTTTATATATATTATAATTATAGTGACTTGGCAATGAGCACAAATTAAAAGCTGATTGCTGTGTGGAATTATGTGCGACTGTTATTGACGAATTGATATCTATGAGTACTATGATTAGATTAGTTGTTATGCTGATGTGTGATTTATGATTATGTAGATATGATTTCGCGGCCAATTTTATTAGTAGTTATGGTCACTATCGACAACGTGCGCCAATACATACTTTAAGAAGACCTAAGTTTATTTGATAAGAACATCACAATTATTATCTATGTTTAATGGACAAATCAAAAGAACTTAACTAATCCTGTGATATTAAACTTTGCGCGTGCGTTATGCGTTACTTTCACCTCCTCCAAATATGCCGTTTTATATTGGTTTCTTCTTGTGCTCATTGCCAAGTCACTATAGTTATAATATAAATAAAACTATTGATACAGACCTCAAGATACGGATTATGGCAATATTTTCAATCCCTTAAATCTCAGAAAGAAGAGGTAGGTACACAAAAATTTCAATATTATTATCCCCTATTTTACTCCCCTTAGGAGTGATTTTACAAAAACGCTCAAACATTTAACTCTTTATTTCTTACCAAAAGCTTAAATTTGAAGTTTCATATCCCTAACTTCAGAAATCATGGGTTTTATTTTTTAAAAAATGTCCCCGGGATGCCATCTATCTCCTTGCCAAATTTCATCGAAATCCGGTCAGCGGTTTAGGCGTGAAAAGGTTAACATACAGACAAACAGAGTTACTTTCGAATTCATAATATTAGTATGGATGGACTAACCGAAGTATTGGCCATTATTGTCGATGCACTTTTGCCATTTTAATGGAAGTTCGTTGATGCCTCTGCTATACAAATCCTGGGGACGGGAATCGATGAACTCTTTAAAGGAGTTTTTCACTGTCTCGTTGGATTGTAAAATGTTCCCCTGTAAATAGTTATCCAAATTTTGAAAAAATGGAAGTCAGTTGGAGCAACGTCTGGTGAGTATGGTGGGTGACGGAGAGTTTCCAGTATTCCCTCATTTGTGTGCCTATTCAAGAACTAAAGACAAGTTTCGACACGGTTTTGTTAAGTGAGTTCATATAGTACCCACTTTCTGAGCTTGTTTACCTTTCCAGTTTGACGTAAATTAATCAGTGTCGATCTATCACTTACATTGAAGGCTGCTGCAAGTTCCAACATGGTTTGAGATGTATCAGCTTCCACTATGGCTTTCAATTCATCGTTATCAAAGAAAAATCGAACGGCCGACAAACAAAAGAACAACTTATTAAAAAAAAAAATCATGCTATGTTATAAAATTAATTTTAATTTGGAATTCTAAATAGAGTAAAAATATCGATCTTCACACTAGTTTTTTTTTTTTTAATCTTATTTTATTTTGGGGTTTTTATCATCTTCACACTAATGAGTATCAAAAATCGGCAATTTCGTAGGTAAGGACCTAATATTAACTATTATTCCAGGTTTCCTCATGATGTTTTCCTTCACCGATGTCGGTAAAGTCTAAGATAAACTCACATTGAAATTGAAAATGTCACATTGGTACTCTTGCCCGGATTTGAACCCACAAGGCCATAACCCCGTGCATGACAGGTGAGACCTTAACCACTGGGCCATCGCGATACTAGGCCATTACGACCAGCGGGGCAATTGCGTAACACACTTACAGCAGGAATCGGTTTCATTTTGACAGTTCAACAACATTCATTGCGTTATTTACGTTTTTGAGCAGACAAATTTTTCGAACATGTGAAGTGACAATGGATTAGCAATATGCTTCAAAATCATTCAGATTGTGATTGATAGTGTTTTACGCAATTAGGGTCCTGGCGTAGCCCATATGAAGCGACCATAAGAAGTAATCTTATCATTTTTAAGAATGGGATGCATAGTCTAAAACTACAGGATTATTTCTAAAAAGTTCTAGTACTTATTGAGTTACCTACTCTACACAATATTCTAGGTATCCCTTCAGCCATGTTGTTTCACATTTTGTACACATACACGTTTGATTTCATGCCCTTCATGTACAGTCTTGTTCTAAGTATGTCAAATACCTGTTCACTATTTATAGCATGCACCAATTCCTTCAAACGCATACCAACAGCAATAAAATGCAGGACATCCATACATGTAAATATTATATGCGATGCATGTGAGCTAGCGACAGCGTGGTATTAGTTTGCAAATTGGAAATATAGATGTTAATTTTGTCAAGGTGTACATTCATGTAAGTATCGATCATCTATCTGTACTAATATTATAAAGCTGAAGAGTTTGTTTGTTTGGTTGACCGCGCTCATCTCAGGAACTACCTACTGGTTCGAATGGAAAAATTATTTTAGTATTGGATAGCCCACTATTATCCACTCTTTCCCATCAAGGAAGGTTATAGGCTATATAACATCACGCTACGACCAATAGCAGCGGAGCAGCAATGAAAAATGTTGCAAAAACGGGGAAAAATTCCTTTTGAGAGCTTACGTTGCGTGCGCTGCGTAAACGGTAAAAGTTACGTAAAAATCATATATGACGGAATTGTTCCTCTTAGAAAGTTCTAAAAAAAGTCCGCGATAGCAATGTCTATCTTTTAAGGTTGGCTCACTATAACTTTTTTAATGGTAATCAAATTTGTTACAAAATAATGCATTATTTGCGAAGGTGTTTTCATAAACATTGTATTAATCCTTATCCAAATAAATAGTTTCATAATTAAGACTGATTAAGTACATGTAAATTCCTTTTTAAATTATTCAAATCGGACCTTCCGTTTAGAAATTACGACGGGTATAAAAATGCTTAAAGTAAGAAAAATGCGCTTAGTCTATTAGTCACCGACACATTTTATTTTTTACTGACTAATAGGTCGGATAAGAGTGACACTGGCTGGTGACAGTCACTCTAGCGGAGCGTCGCATTGATGGTTGCATGAAGTTACTGGAATCACCGAAAAGGTCGGATAAGAGTGACACTGGCTGGTGACAGTCACTCTAGCGGAGCGTCGCATTGATGGTTGCATGAAGTTACTGGAATCACCGAACAGGTCGGATAAGAGTGACACTGGCTGGTGACAGTCACTCTAGCAGAGCGTCGCATTGATGGTTGCATGAAGTTACTGGAATCACCGAACAGGTCGGATAAGAGTGACACTGGCTGGTGACAGTCACTCTAGCGGAGCGTCGCATTGATGGTTGCATGAAGTTACTGGAATCACCGAACAGGTCGGATAAGAGTGACACTGGCTGGTGACAGTCACTCTAGCAGAGCGTCGCATTGATGGTTGCATGAAGTTACTGGAATCACCGAACAGGTCGGATAAGAGTGACACTGGCTGGTGACAGTCACTCTAGCAGAGCGTCGCATTGATGGTTGCATGAAGTTACTGGAATCACCGAACAGGTCGGATAAGAGTGACACTGGCTGGTGACAGTCACTCTAGCAGAGCGTCGCATTGATGATTGCATGAAGTTACTGGAATCACCGAACAGGTCGGATAAGAGTGACACTGGCTGGTGACAGTCACTCTAGCAGAGCGTCGCATTGATGGTTGCATGAAGTTACTGGAATCACCGAACAGGTCGGATAAGAGTGACACTGGCTGGTGACAGTCACTCTAGCGGAGCGTCGCATCGATGAATGCGTGGCGGCTGCGGCTGTCTTCTGATGACAAAAGGGAAGATGATGTCAAAGCTGCCGCTGATGTACCACGTCCACGACGAACTGCTATATTCGGGCATAATCCTGATGATATTGAAATTGCTGAACCACTATTACGATGACCACTTCTGGTAAAGGCTATCCTGCGCCATTATATATATTAAACAACGTATAAATAGGTGTGAATCATCAAAGTTAAAGCTACCTAATGAAACACGCACGTGTAGTCCACGTGTTTCCTAACGTGCTCGCTCAGCGTGCAACTGCTTTAATTACTAGTGAAGTAACATTAAAGAGGGGTTTTATTATGTTACAAGCTTTTGCCTTCGGCTTCGCCCGCGTGGTTGTGGAAAATATCCCACGGGAACGTACTACCGGGATTAAAAGTATCCTATAAGTGAATCCAGGTCATAGAATGATCCAGGTAAACAATGTCTTCTCGCACTGCTTATATAGCACCCGAGAAGCGGCGCGCGGCGTTCCGCGGGTTCTGGAACAGAAAATTACCTACTTGCATGCCGAATTTTAAGGTAACTTTAAAGCGAAAATATAAATCCTCTTTAATCTCGTCGGAATTTCGAAATAAATAGTTACCTAAATAATTAGAGGTACGGAATTTGGTAAAGTTATTGTTCTCTGAATTACTAAAGTGTCTTTGGCGATAGCGAAAGTCGGGCTTAGCGATGACGAGATAGTAAGGATTTTTAACCCCTCAGGGGATGATTTCCCAAGAACGCCAAAACGCGTCATTTGTAATTTCTAAACTAAAGCCTTAATACCAATTTTTTCCTTACAAACTTTCATCCCCTATTTTCCCCCCTTTGTGGATGATTTTCCATAAACACTGAAACGCGTGGTTTTTAATTTTTAACCAGAATGCTAAATACCAATTTTCATGGTTTAAACTACAAAAATGACGATTTTCCATATAAAATTTCACCCTCTATTTTACTCCTGTAGGGATTGAATTTCGATAAATCCTTCCTTATTACTTCTCTACATTATAAAGGGAACCTCTGTGCAAAATTTCAGCTTTCTAGGTCTAAGGGTTTGGGCTGGGCGTTGATGAGTCAGTCAGTCAGGACTTTTCTTTTTATTTATACTATAGATAGATAGATTATAAGGTCCTGACTTTACGTTTTTTTAATTAGCTGGTAAGTGGTCAGTGATAGCCACCGGCTGCTTCTAATGATGTTGGGCCGACGCGACGTTAGCGTCGCGTTAACGCAACGTAAACGTTTGACGAACTCATAAGCTAGTTGCAAAGGGTGTTTTAGAGATTGTTGACAGTTTCGATCCTAATAACGATGTTGGAAGTCTGTGTGTAAATATTGAGCAATAAGGATGATGACTAAATTTTTTTTTTTGTCCGTCAGGTAGATTATTAAAAAATATTGGACAAGTATTTTTTTTTTCTTTTTTTACGTAATCTAAAGGTTACGGCGATACATTGAGTGAAAATGTGGCATGACGTCACGCCTTGCTAGATTTTATTCTGAGTTATGACGTAGCGGGGCCCCACTCCCCAGCTTTAATGCGTTTTATTTATGTAATTTGATATTAATATGTTAAAGCAAAAAACACGTGCCTAGTATTTTTTTTTATTATCTGACTGACGGACTAAATATAATTTATTTATTTTTTACCCAGGCATCATACGATCCCTATTTAATACCTAAGAGGTACTGTAGAGGCTTTAATCGGGCCTGACTTCAGCATGAAACATTCGCGAATTGTTAGACTGGCTGATAAGACAAACACCGGGTTCTTTTAAATATAATAGTTTAAAAATGACAGGTTAGGAAAATTAGTTTTGTATTGAGAGTCAGTGCTATTATTACGTTAATATTGTAACGAGCTTTCCATTCAAATAATTATAGTGCACCCATGTGTCTCTGTTTGTAGTGTCAGCACCCTCCCCCACACAGTAACTTACATGTCTTACACTACATAACAGACACGAACACACGTAGTGATCTGCTCGGTCCCCTGCTACCCCGGCAGATCATTACAGTACCCACTTCGTAGTTCAATGTGTGCAAATCCTATAATTGTTTGAATTTAAACCAACAGAAGTAGAGCTAATTGAATTAATTTCAAACAATGCTGGATTACTATTAAATAAACGAACTAATATGGAGCAGTTCTATCTAGGAACCTGCAAATTAATAATTAATTTACTGACTTTGTCCGTCCGACGCAGTTTACCCACAACTCCTCTGCAGTAACAAAGCAAACAACTACATTATAATAAAAAGAACTCGCAACAAGCCAATACTTGTTTCAAAGCTCGTTTATTTGGTTTAGAAAATGCTGGGTTGAAGGAAATTGTACAAGTATAAATCGACCATTAATTGAATAAGCAATCCTGCTCTGAAGTTATAGGAAAGACTACATTTCTAGTGCACCAGTGCAATTTGATTATAAAAGTCATAATAATAGCATTGTTTTTAAACTTAAAAAGCCCTGAATTATAGCTTCAAAAATGCCTGTAATAATATAACAAGCTGTAACACTGCAACCGTTTGAAGATTTTCAATTAAAATTCCTCTAAAAATATTCTAAGCTTCTATTCTAAAATTACCTGTGACATACAGACAGACGGATGTAGACGGCCAGTGATATATTACCGTATAGATGTCTAACGTAACTCCATTGGTATTGATCCCATAATTTATTTTGTTTAGTAACAAACGATCATATTTTCACAGTGAAAATCATCAAGAAAAGGGTGCTTCTGATCAGACCATGCTCCGCTTGCTAGAGTATCCTAAGTTCCCGTTCACGGCACCACGGATGATCTAAGGTACGCCACTGATGCTGCAATCAACGTGGTCATCTACTGGGTTTAAACTACACTTGCGAGCAACCAAATCGACTCAACTCGTAATCATACATTTCGACTCAAATAGCAATTACTCGATAACAACTAAACCGGTTTTAACTTACTTTTTCATAAATGGGATAAGAACTTTAAAAAAAAAACTACTTTATAAGCACGGGTTGTATGGGGTTGAGTCGATTTGGTTGCACGCGAGTGTATATAAAACCAACGAAGAAGAGTACCATCGACATGACAAGAAGAAGATCAAGAATTGTATGTTCTCCAACTAAATAACCTATACTTTGGTTCATCATAATTTAGCATCTAATCTGCGATTATGAAAAATCATCATACCGGAGTAATTGCAGTCGTAAAATGTGGATAATAATTACTCGAGATTATGGTGATGACCTAATATTCCCACGCTTGTTAGCATAATAATCTGATTGTTCTATACTTAGTGTAAAATACAAGTGCGAAAGTGTCTCTGGTCGTCTGTCTGGTACGTTTTCACGGCTACACCGCTGAAGCAATTTTTATGGACGTATAGAAATAGCTTGAATCCATACAAAGAATGCCATATCCCAAAAAAGTTTCAAAATAAAAATCTACTTTACACATAAAATCAACGTTTATTTTCCGCAGTTACTGCTGCAATTTATAATCCAAATCTGCTTCAGCATTGCAGCTTCAAGCATTGAAGCTGAACGTAAAAATATGAGCTTATTTTTCTGGTCAAGTAAAGGTACTATCGAGGAAACTTACATCTGACCAATTTGAAAACAAAATCACACGACCTCACAATGACCACATCTGTTAGCAAGCGTTACTGTAGCAGCCGAGCGCTGCGAGCAAGAATAGTCCTTACCTACGGTGTATAGATGTTCGTTTCTCCCATGGTACATACCTACAGGTTCAGTCTCGTAAATAAGGCATATAAAGCTCGATGACATAGAGAAATTGACTTTAGAATTTCTTCCCGTAGCCTAGTTAAAGATTAAAGCAAAGGTAAACATCATGTTCCCAAAGTCTTCAGTCTTTAAAAGCAAACTGTTGGGTTCTTAACGCTAGGCTCAACGCCGAAAGTAGAAAGTCGCGCTAAAAAAACGTGGCGTTAAATAAACGCCCGGGTGTACATGACATGGGTTGATAGATAACTAAAGGCCAAGCACCACCTCTTAAACAGTATTATTTTAATCTTACTTCAGTGTCAGAAAGAGATGGAGGTATACGTCCTGCACAGCTCCATCTCTTTGTCGCACTGAAGTAAGATTGGCCCCCAGGGGCCGTATTGTGAAGTATTAATGCCATCATGATTATAATCCGAAAAAGGGATGGCGTTATCGGTCATGTATAGCTAGGTCTCTCTCACGCACTGGAATCAAGATGGCATTAGAACGTCATAATATGGCACTTGTTGACTTTCTGTTTATGACATGTTTCTGGGGAAATTCCGCTCGTAGATAAACAAAATTTGCTACACTTCTCCGTGTCGCTGGCACGACAGTTTGTTAAATTTCGTTGGCCCAAAATTTCGCCACTCCCACGGCGTGGCGCTGGCAGCGCAGACGTCACTTTGGCTGCATTTCATGCATCACTGAGCCCACTAAAGGGAAATTCTAACTACGTCTATGTACTGACGTCTGTAATGACGCAGCCACACTTCATAACAAAAATAAACTACTAAATCTAACTAATCACGTTGTTATGACTTTGCACCTGTATGTAAATTAAATTATGCAAACACGTTATAAACGGTTTGAACTGGCAGCTTCAAACTAGATTTCGTATTATCTTGACTGCACACAGAATAACGAAGTTACGATTTTGCAAAAATTAGTCAAAATATGAGACAATATGAGCCAAGTAATATACTTCAACACCACTACACATCTCACTTCATCACCATTATTTCATCACCACTGCTCTCAAAACGGTGAAGGAAAACATCGTGAGGAAGCTAGAATGTCCTAGAACCGAAAATTCGAAAACATGTGACATCTACCAACCCGCACTGGGCCTGCGTGGTGGATTACGGCCCACTCCCTCTCACTGAGAGGAGGCCTGTGTCCCAGCAGTGGGAACGTTATAGGCTGATTATGTAGACCCAGAATCTTCACTAATCTAATATTCTTATAAGCCGACGCTCGCACGGACGTAAAAATATCGTGGCGATTTTTTTCGCGCACTGGATTTTCAACGCTCTGCTTAGCGCCCAGAATTGAAAATCCAAAAGTGTGTTTTTTCGACGCTTTAGATATTACGCTGTTGCTCGTTAAAATCCCGCCGCGATATTTTTGCGTCCGTTCGAACGTCGGCTTAGTTAGAGGAAGGATTTCTAATAGTCATATTATGAAGTATTCATTGTTGTCAAGAGGTCAGTGTTCTTCAATCGCCATTTCCCAATTGGTATGAAGATGTAGGTAATTATTTCTATTAGGACATTCACATGAGACTGAATTAGTGCTCATTGGCAAGGCCACTTTTTAAGTGGGACTGGTGAAATGTGGGCATCACTGCCCAGCCCACCAGGTACACAGGTGTATAGGTGTACAGGTGTGATGTTAAAGGTATGATAATGATAAAAAAAAGGTATAGTAATCCTATCCTATCCTACTAATATTACAAATGCGAAAGTTTGTGAGGATGGATAGATGTTTGCTACTCTTTCACGCAAAAACTACTGAACGGATTTGGATGAAATTTGGTACACGGATAGTTTATAACCTGGAGTAACAATATAGGATACTTTTTATCCCAATATCCCTACGGGATCGAGACTTATGCGGGTGAAACCGCGAGGCGCTGTTAGTAATCTATACAAGATGTAACATAAATAACGCACAACCTCTTAGGGGATCATTGTACTCATCGTTATGAACAACTTTTACTATGGGACCAAACCAGAAATCGCGAAAAAAAATCTGTTGTTCCCTACATTTTGACGAGTTATGCGAACATAAATATATGGAGCAGCTGATTTTTTTTCGCGATTTCAGGTTTGGTCCCATAGTAAAAGTTGTTCATAACGATGAGTACAATGATCCCCTAAGAGGTTGTGCGTTATTTATGTTACACCTTGTATTTACCAGCCTATTATTGCACCACCTCAGGGCAAAGGCTGCTTGTCGTACAGAGACGGCACGAGCATTGATCACCACGCTTGCTCAAGATGGCTTGGTGATTCAGACTTATATTAACTAAAATACCAGGTTTCCTCACGACGTTTTTCTGACCGATGCCAGTAGTGTTCACGATAAACTCAGAAAGTACATACGAATTCAAAAAGTCACATTGGTATTAGCCCGCATGAGCCCAACATGAGAGGCGAGGCCATAACCACTAGGCAAATTACAAACGCAAAAATAAGGCAGACCTCCGTTGTGCCAATTGTTTTGTTCACACGTTAGTGCATACTTTACCTTTGAGCCAAAAGAGTGTAAGAGACATTAGCGTGGATGCCGCTTACGACCTTCTATTACAAAAGTATTAAAATGCAATATTATGCATGTATGCATGACACACAATATTCTTTACGGCTATATAAAGATTATTTGGCTCAAGCCCTGCATTCTATGTAAATGGGGAGCTCCAGTGGTACTCAGATATTATGGTAATGCTTGCTGCTTCGGTGTAGAGCATAAATTAATACTGGGTTAGTCGTGTAGAACATCGATGTTCGAGTTTTTGGACCAAATCGTTTCATGGTTTTATAGCTTCCGATTGAGATAGGAACAGTTAAGTTTTATACCGCACTTGCTTGCTGGGTTATTTGAACGTTCGGGTGCCGCATGATTCGGCACGTATCGGCACAGTCATGCGACAAAACATATATTTGCTGTGCCGAATCACGCAGATTAACAAGTGTGTAGCACCTCTGTCAAAAAACATAAACATGAAACGATAGTTGAATGACTGCAGTTTATACTACAAAGATATCACGCTCTTCTCTTTTATACCATCGACGAATAACATGGATAAGAACAGTAGTACCTACTAAACCATAACAAAAGAACTGATAAAAATTAAAATATTTACTTACTAAGAACCAATCATAAAAATTACGTAGAGATAATTATTTGCTTCCCGGTAGAAAAGTTATTTCCTCAGGAACTGCCGTTCCTAAACACGACTAACTCTCGACTCGACAAACGACAAGCTTTTGCCCGCGCCTTCACCTGCGTGGATGTAGGAAAATATCCCTCGGGAACTTACTACCAGGATTAAAAGTACCCTATGTGTTAATTCAGGCGCACTGCTTATATAGTATCCGAGGAGCGGCGCGCGGATTGATATATGATTGCTAGACGATAAAAAAGTGTGCGGTCGGGGGACGTCAGGAACGTAGTTTCTTCTCACATATGATTTACAAAAAAATAAAATTTTAGCTGCCAGCATCTTGGGTGTACATTTTGACGTCACTATCAGCTTTAGCACCCTCGAAAACTATGAGAACGATACCCATGACAAATAATTTGAATAATTTCACAGCCGCCATCTTGAATTTTCAATTTGACCTCACTATCGGCTTTAGCACCTCAAAAACTATGAAAACGACAACCATGACGAAATATTTGAAAATATTCGCAGTCGCCATCTTGGATTTTCATGTTGACCTCTCTATTGGCTTTAGCACCCTCAAAAACTATGAAAACGACACCCATTACGAATAATTTGAAAATTTTCATAACCACCATCTGGAATTTTCAGTTTGACCTCACTATCGACTTTAGCACCCTCAAAAACTATGAAAACGACACCCATGACGAAAAATTTGAAAATATTCGCAGCCGCCATAATCATCATACAAGTATGAACGCTTTTTCGTTCGTTTTTTATTTATGTCAGTTTACTCCTACCGCTAGCCGCGTAAAAGAACTTCGACCAAAAAATCCTAAAACCTAACAATGGTAAAGCAATATATAACAGAACGGAAAATTACCTCCTTGCATGCCAAATTTGGAGGCAACTTTAAAGCGAAAATATAAAGCCTCTTTAATCCCTACCCCGTTGGAATTTTTTAAAAAAAATAGTTACCTAAATAATTACAGGTCCGGAACTTAGTAAAGTTATTTTTCTCTGAATTAGCTATTAAAGTGTCTTTGGCGATGGCGAAAGTTGGGCTGACCGATGATGAGTTAGTATGGATTTTTAACCCCCTAGGTTTTATTTTACAAAAATTCAAAAACACGTCATTCGTAATTTCTAAACAAAAAGCTTAATACCATTCTTCCTTACAAACTTTCATCCTCTATTTTCCCCCCTTAGGGATGATTTTCCAAAAACGCTGAAACACGTAGTTTTTTAATTTTTAAACAGAATCCTAAATACCAATTTTCATTGTTTAAACTACAAAAAAGACAATTTTCCATACAAACTTTCATCCCCTATTTCACTCCCTTAGGGGTTGAATTTCAGAAAAACCTTCCTTATTCCTTGTCTACAATAAAAAGAAAACCTCTGTGCAAAATTTCAGCTTTCAAGTCTAAGGGTTTGGGCTGGGCGCTGATGAGTCAGTCAGTCAGTAAGTCAGTCAGGACTTTTCTTTTTATTTATATAGATCCATTCAAAAACCTACATATATCTAGGTACAAATAAAATTATCCTAAAAATAACATTCAAGCGACACTCCAAAAGAAACTCCAGTAATCCAGTTAACAGCATAAAACCTATGAATATTTATTGCGAAAATTCCAGAGGAAACCAAACAAACACTCGTTATATCAAAGAGAAAGTAACTTTCATATTAATTGGCATTTTGCGGAAAATCCGACACGGTGGCATTAACATGTCTAAAGGACGGAAACAGTCCCTTAAGTGAGACAAGACTCCTGCGAATGTTGGATAGAAATCTGTCAACGAATTGAGAATTTGCTCCACACAGTCTCTCGGGCGTATCAAGCCCTGTACTCATGGGGAAACAAAAGTGGAGAACGAGAAACAGTGGCCAAACATTATTTCCCTCAACATCATTTTGTTTGCCATGACTGACAATCTCTCTCTTGGATAAAAAGAAGGTATATTTTTCTGTAATTTGCTTAAAAGTTTCCCGTTATAAGGTTAGTAGGCAAGTAGGTAGCTACACTCGTGCGTAACGAGAGGTTTCAAAGTATGACGTGCTACAAGACTATTTAAAATTCCCTTTAAAACTACAAACAACGCCCAAATAATCTTCATAAAATTTAAATGTCGACAATTGGAAGTAATTCATATATACTTTAACATACAAATAAATAAAATTGAAGTGTCTGTAATGTCAAAATAACAACTTTTCACTGAATGCATAAGAAAGTATATAGATACGGTACCTAAAACAAAAAAGCAATTTTTAAAATGTTTGTCTGTCTGTCTGTTTGTTCCGGCTAATCTCCACAACAAAAACAAAACAACACGAACAAAAAGCCGGATTTCAAAAATTCTTTTGGCATTTGGTAGCCCAATTGTCGAGGATAGTACACCTGGCTAAATATAAGCTGAGATATTAAGGCTATTTAAGCTTAATTAAGGAGCCAAGTGCTTTAAAATTCTCTAGTTTAAACAAAGTATGATGAATAATACCCTAAGTATATTATAGAGCTTTTCATCCTTTAAAATTTATTCTATAGGACAAGACAAGACACCTTTACGAAAATCGGATTAAATCTCGTCTATCTGGCATTATTAATGCTCGCATTTTCAGGGATTTATTATTAACTAGCTATGTCCCGCGACTTCATTCACGTGTAAATCGTAAGATACACAATATACTAAAATAACAGCCACATTTTAATAAAACTCTCTCGTCCCCCGACCCGCCGCGTTGCATCGCCCGCCCGCGCTAAAACTTCGTTTTCGCTTAGTGTTCTTTCGACTTTTTTCTTTGTGCTCGGCTCCTAAGGTTCATATCGTGATGTTAAATAGCTTATAACTATCCTCGAGAATTGCGTTACCAAATTCAAAAAGAATTTTTCAAATCCGACGTTTTGTTCACAATTTCATGGGTTTTATTTTTTTGCACGGAACCCTAATTATGTTTGCTTAAATAAAAGTAGCTTAAGTTACTCCCCGTAACATCAGCTATCTGCCAGTGAAAGTTCCGTCAAAGTCGGTCCAGCCGTTTCGGAGATTTGCCGAAACAAACAGACAGACAAAAATTTTAAAAATTGCTTTTTTGTTATAAGTACCGTATATATAATATATATGTACTTTCTTATGCATTTAGTAAAAAGTCGTTATTTTGACATTACAAACAGACACTTCAGTTTTATTTCTTTGTATACAGGGTGGCAGGGACATCGACGCGAAGCCTGTTGCCATGGACATGATTCAGTACATGATTCTGGACCCCAAGGGGGTCCTAGGGGGCACGCCACAATTGCGGCGATAAGTCCCCTCTTTGAGGAGTGGCTGGAGAGGCGCCACGGCGTCCTCACCTTCCGCCTGACGCAGGTCCTCACCGGACACGGGTGCTTCGGGAGGTACCTGTTCCGGATAAGGCGGGAGGAAACGCCCGGGTGTCACCACTGTGTGGATCGCCCGGAGGACACGGTGGAGCATACGGTGGAGGTCTGCCCGGCTTGGGCGGAGCACCGCCGTGTCCTCGCGGAAGCGATCGGCGGCGGCGATCTCTCGTGTCCAGCCCTGGTCCAGGTCATGGTACGGAGCGAGAGTACATGGGAAGCCATTACCTCCTTCTGCGAAGCAGTAATGCTCGTGAAGGAGGAGGCGGGACGCGTGAGGGAGAGGCAAGCTTTTCGCCCTCACGCCCCTAGTCGCCGCAGGAGACGCCCTGGGAGTCGGGAATTGGTAGCCGATTCCCGGCCACCGTAGGCGCGGGCTTGCGGACGGCGAGCAATGGGTAGCTCGCCGACCGGTAAGGACCAAGCCCGAGTCGACGGCGCGTCGTGTTCCACGCGCGCCTCAAAGAGATGTCAGCACTATTGACGGGGTCCGCTAGGGCCGATGCCAGCTAGGGTTGCGGGATGTTCGAAAGAGTTACCGTGGCCCCGGCACAGGCAACAGAAGGAACACGGGTGGGTTTTAGTCAGTAAAAGTCTGACACGCCCTCCCGCTCCGCCCAGAGCGGGAGAAGTCATTTGATGATTTCCCATCCACAAAAAAAAAAAAAAAAGGGGGTCCTAGGGGGGCTGTTTCCTACAAAAGTGCAATACCTACGTGGTCAAAATGTATGGGACAGCAAATTTTTTTGAAATTACCGACGAAAAATTTCAACGCAGGGGGGTCCAGAATCATGTACTGAATCCATGGTAACCAGCTTCGCGTCGATGTCCCTGCCACCTTGTAGATGTATAGATTATAACAATGGTCGCAACGCTGCTCTTGTTTATGTTCCCATGCTGGATTTTGACCCTATCTTATCGATGTTTACGTGCGGCTCGAGATACAGCAGCGCACGCAGCTCATCTCGCCGTGGGCCATCATGCCGCTCCGGTGATGTCACGCTTATGTAGGGAAAAGCCATCTAATCTCTTCACCACCCTTGGTTGACTGATAGAGAATGCCTAAGGCATTAAGTCCGCCTTTGTACTTTTTTAAGTGTGAAAAGTTTAAATAAATAAATAAATAAATAAATAAAAGCCGATTTGTTTTCGCGATTTCAGGTTTGGTCCCATAGTAAAAGTTGTTCAGAATTATGAGCAGTGGCGGTACCTTCATAGAAGCCAAAAAGCCGGGCTTACCCTAATAAAATCATAATTTACAACAACAAACGTAAGCATAACTATAAAAAATATATTTAAAAAAAACCAAGCCAATGAACTCGAACTCAAACATTCATGTCATAGGAATAATAAAATTTCGAATTCCGCGTAATCTGCCGCGCGCACTAGGCTAGACTTATGCTACCCTACACGCCAATGTCGCTCGTAACGCTATACAATGCGAACAAATGCGCCTTCTCGCTCACACTCGTCGAGGCTTTGAAGGGGGCTTTTGTATCTTTCTTTGTCTAGCAGTTTTCACCTACAAATTGCTATAGAAACGTTTACATTTGTTAACATATTGGTAAGTACCATGTAAGTACATAAACGCAGATTTCTATGGAATCAAAAGCCAGCTTTTGAGAGGCATTAAGTTCGCGCAAATGCACTTGTAAGCACGTTTGCACACAAGTACTCTGACACGTGCTCAAATAGGCGTTCCAACTTATCATATGTAAGCACGTGTCATTTTATGCTTTTATTATGTTACTGTATATCATAATATTTATTGTTAAATAATCATATATTATTAATTACCTACAATCGTAATTTAGCTGCAAAACAATATTAAAATAGTTTTAACTGTCAAGCTCGCAATCATGGCGCCATACCCACCTTTATTATATAAAACAGCGTGCCGCCATCATTGCGAGCTCAGTTTTGTGTGCGACGTTCGTGGAGTTATCATCGGTAAGTTGATCTCGAAATATTAATTATATTTGATTTGATAATCTTTAATTGTATAAAATATTGTTAAATATTGAATATTCTATCATAAAATAATTATTGCAATGTACATTGCAATACTATGAATTTTTGTAATAAATAAAACAAGCATACAACGAACCATCCTTTTATTTCACACACTATTCGCGTAAAGTGAGTTGAGAAAGGGATTCCTCGCGAAGACAGTTTGACACACTGAGTTCGTTATCGTTTTGGTATTTTAAGAATAGTATTTTTCAGGTGCTGAGGTTATGAATTAGTTTTATTATTTAAAATGATGTGATGTTAGTGCGGTGCTGTGACTTTGTGATTAAATATTTATGATTTTTATCAAAATGTGAATTCGGAAACTGTCGCCGAAACGGTATGTAAATACATTAGGTTTTCTGATAATAAGTAACTCTTTACTTCACCGTAACCAACCTCAAATTACTGACTGTATTTCTCCGAAATAAAAACAAGTATTTTTGTTACTCGAAGAACAGATTAAAATAGGTACCTACCAACTCATTCGATTGTTTAATAAGCATGAATATGTTGCACATGAAATGACATGAATAGTGTTGTTTGTATGGCATTTGTAGTTTTTGTATACCACTGAAAAACTAAATTCTCATCGAGACGAAACACATTAATTTTCGTATCGAAGAGGTTCTTCATATGTGTTTTGAAATGAAGATTAGAGTTGGCATCATCATTATGATTAAGTATAAATGTTTTAGGGTAACATTTTCAATTGACATTAAATTGAATTCATAAAATAATGCATACGGAAATAGAACAACAAATCGATAATTTGGAGGCCATCTAGTGGCTTTTGATTGAAAAATTTTACATGTGACAAGCGAATTGTGAATTAAGGTGAAAAGGTGCGGCTAAGCAGTGTAGTTATGCGTATCCAATAATATAGATGGCGCTTATGTTAATTATGTACCAATTAACATAAGCGCCATCTGATGCTTGAAATATACGTAGTACTCTTCGTATTTTAAAGGTCATCTAACCAACATTTTAATAATGGTAGTATGAACAGCGTAAGAAAATCCCTGTTTCTTTTTTTTTTGGTTTTTTTTTATCTTCAGCTTGCCCTAATTTTCACCCTTAGGCACGCCACTGATTATGAGTACAATAGAATAGAATAGAATAATTTATTTTTTTAAATATGGGTAGATGATACATCAATAGGTGTTAGTACAGTACAAAGATCAGCCATATTTCGCCATTCGGCATGCAAATATTTACATCACATTATTATTATTGTATATATCATTTACATCAAATTATTATCATATATTGTTTACATCAAATTATTATCATTTATTATTCACGTCAAATTATTATCATTTATTATTCACATCAAATTATTATCTATCATCGGATCAATTATTATTAAATTATATATACCATTTGTTAAGTACGGACCCTTAACGAAGAACGCTTGTGCAGTACGGATCACTAATTCAATATCGCCGAGCCTGCAATTCATCGTGTTTACGCCGGACGGACGAAAACTGCATCGTCGACACACGGGCCAGCCACGAGCCGCCGACGCAGCAAAATTCGACATTAGCAATAAATTATTTTTAATAAGTTTTTGGTCATTCCATATTCTCGCATCGAATAGGTTTCACCCAATTAATTGTAATTTTTATATTTAAAATAAATTAGTCGTAATTAATTTTTGGCTTTTTTTCGAACCTCCGCCTGCAGTCTACGTAATTGGCGTAGTCGGTAGGATACTCGCGGGCCGGTTCGCGAAACGCGTTAGAGTCAACTTATATCGATATCCGCGATCGCGAGTCGCCCGGGCGGCTATCAAGTCCCATCACGAGTATCCGGAATCTACGTTGGAGCTGCAGAGCCGGGTGGCGAATCCAGACATCGATTCACGAAGAAGACCAGAGATGAAATATATGTAAGTGCACCAGAATCTTTCTCGTGTTGCTTCCTTTATCCCTAAGTTACCTTTTTTATGTCCAAGATTTTCCATCGCGAGAGATCTTACCCCCGGGAACCTGCATCACGACAGGCGCGCCGGCATTTAGTAGATAATAATAGAGATATAGATAACGAATCAGATTTTAACTTAAATAGCTTATTTGATATTAATATGTCTTACAACCCCGACATTATTTTCAAGGCCTTACGCCTAGTTCCCGATTTTGACGGGAATCCTAAAGTTTTAACTAGGTTTATTAATATATGTGATAGAATAGTTACTCAATATGCAAGTACGGAACCAGGCAGCGAGTTAAATAATGTATGTCTTTTAAATGGCATTTTAAATAAAATCACCGGGCCCGCCGCATCCACCATCAACTCGAACGGCATTCCTGAAACTTGGGCAGGTATTAGATCAGCGCTTATTAATAACTTTTCAGACCAGCGGGACGAAACGGCTTTGTACAACGACCTCTCATTGGCTACACAAGGTACGAAAACCCCTCAGGAATTTTATGATCAATGTCAGACCTTGTTTAGTACGATTATGACCTACGTGACATTACACGAAACTATCGCGACTACTATTGAGGCTAAACGAACACTTTATAGGAAAGTTACCATGCAGGCCTTTGTACGAGGACTAAAGGAACCGTTAGGCTCACGTATACGTTGTATGCATCCAGAAACCATCGAGAAAGCCCTGGAGTTCGTTCAGGAGGAATTAAATATCATGTATTTGCAACAACGTAATGACGTACCGAAATCTCAAACTACCCCTAAGGTAGACAGACCCCCTATCATGCACGCTATGCCATTTAACGGTGTTCCGCGACCCCCAATAGCTAACTGGCCTACTCCAGTAGGACTACGTGGCCATCAGCCTCAACCCCAGCCTTTCAAATTTAATACGCCTAGCCAACATCAAAACCGCATGCCCACTAGAACGCAACAAATGTTCCGCGCACCACCACCAAATTACCATCCTCATAGTAACGTTTTCAGGCTACCACCTAGAAACAATCCACCTCAAAATATGGGTACAAAACCCATGAGCGGAGTGCAACATTTCATTCCGAAACCTTTACCCATGACGTCAGGAAACGACTGGCATAAAAACGGAAACCCACCACCTTCCAATTATTTTAAAACGCGCGAGTTAAATATGAACGAAATCGCGATACCCGATAGTGCTTATTACTCGGTTGACTATTACCCTGAACCAGATTACGGCTACTACGTGGACTATGGTGACCATTATGTGTTTTACGAATATGACTGTAACCCTAATATGACTGACAGTAATATAATTTCTGAAAATCAACCCTCAAATGAGTCAGAACCACAACCAGGCCCTAGCCACGCCCCTCAAAGTCAAAATTTTCAGACGGACAAGAAATCAAAAGAGCAAGGATAGACCTTAACTTACAGACCCAAAGACAACTACCCTACATAAAAATTTCATCCCTCCATTAAAATTTCTTATAGACACTGGCGCTAACCAGTCTTTCATAAGCCCCGAGGCTATTCAAAAGTATTTCTCTGCTTACCCCCTTAACTATGACCCTTTTGAAGTTACGAACGTACACGGTGTTAGCAAAAATGATTATTCCGTAACGATACCTTGTTTTAATGAATTTAACGAATCTGATACAATTAAATTATTCATTTATCGCTTTCACGACTATTTCGACGGCCTTATAGGATTAGACTTATTGTCCAAGTGGGAAGCAAAAATAGATTTAAAAGATTATAAATTAATTACGCGAACTGCTACGAATCAGATTCAAGTATATAATTCCCGTAATGTCAATTTATATGAGGATATCATACCAGCAAATAATACTAAATTAGTTCGAATACCAATAAATGCCCTGGACGGCGACGTTTTAATAAGTGAACAGGTCTTTTGCAATTGCATTATTCACGAATGTCTCACCACTGTAACCAACAGTCGTGGTTTTGTAGAGTTAGAGAATCCAACATCTAACGACGTCATCTTCTCATTAGACCAACCAGCCCGCGCAGAACTTTTTAATGTTAATTGCACACCCACCAAGCAATCAAATCGTGTAGACGACATATTATCACGTTTACGTACAGACCATCTCAATGAAGAGGAAAAGGCTAATCTTCTGACACTCTGTTCACGTTACACAGACGTATTTTACATAGACGGAGAACCATTGACATTTACCAACAAAATTAAGCATCGCATAAGAACCACGGATGAAATCCCCGCTTACACTAAAAGTTACCGATACCCTTTTATTCATCGCGAAGAAGTTAGAAATCAAATAACCAAAATGTTAGACCAAGGTATAATTAGGCCCTCAGACTCAGCCTGGAGCTCACCCATATGGGTTGTGCCTAAAAAGATAGACGCTTCAGGAAAGCAAAAATGGCGTATCGTGGTAGATTTCCGAAAATTAAATGAGAAAACTATTGACGATAAATATCCCATACCCAACATCAGTGACGTCCTTGACAAGTTAGGAAAGTGTCAGTACTTTACTACTTTAGATTTAGCAAGTGGTTTTTATCAGGTTGAAATGGACCCCCAAGATATTTCTAAAACCGCATTTAACGTGGAACACGGCCATTTTGAGTTCCTTCGAATGCCCATGGGACTTAAAAATTCCCCGTCCACATTTCAGAGAGTTATGGACAATGTCCTAAGAGGCCTCCAAAATAACATCTGCCTAGTATATTTGGATGACATTATTGTCTACAGTACATCACTCCAGGAGCACATGGATAACCTGGAAAAGGTTCTCCAAAGACTTAGAGAGTCCAACTTCAAAATTCAAATGGACAAGTCCAAATTTCTAAAGCTTGAGACAGCATACTTAGGACACATCATTAGTAGAGACGGCATTAAGCCAAACCCTGACAAAATTTCTGCTATTCAAAAGTACCCAATTCCAAAGACCCCCAAGGAAATCAAACAATTTTTAGGCCTTCTCGGTTATTACCGAAAATTCATTCCCGATTTTGCTCGAATAACTAAACCACTTACCCAATGTGTTAAGTCAATAATCGTAAACGTTGTCCTATGGCTCGATAGATGGCGTTGTGCCGTTTAAATTCGCGCTATGGTTTGGTTACACACGATTAGCTACTAGGAACAAAATATTATTAAATATATTCCCTATACAGCATCGTCTTGTTTTATTGATAAAATTATCAGCACGGTGAAGCATCTTGGTACGGCTTTGTACACAATGCCTAAAGAAAGGTATTAAAGTAACCCTAAGTCCAGAATACACCAATGCCTTTGAAAGTTGCTAAACCCTACTAACTAATGACCCCATACTACAATACCCAGACTTTAAAAGAGAATTCAATCTTACGACAGACGCTTCAAATGTCGTTATTGGAGCAGTACTATCTCAGGGACCGATAGGATCTGACAAACTTGTCTGTTACGCTTCTCGCACGCTTAACGAGAGTGAGCTAAATTATAGTACCATCGAGAAGGAGTTACTTGCCATAGTCTGGGCCACGAAATATTTCCGACCATATTTATTCGGCAGAAAATTTAAAGTTCTGACTGAACACAAACCCTTACAATGGATGATGAACTTAAAAGAACCGAACTCACGACTGACTAGATGGCGACTCAGATTAAGTGAATATGACTTTACAGTAGTGTATAAAAAAGGAAAGTTCAACACTAACGCTGATGCTCTCTCCCGTGTAGAAATCCATAATGAGGAAGTCGATGAAATCAATTCACTAATCGACAGCATAAAAGACCTTAGCTCAATGATTAACAACCCATCAGAGACACCACCTCAGCAGACAAACTCCTCGACTGACACTGTACATACTAGTAATGAACATCCCATACTAGAAGTTCCCATTGATGAGCCACTTAATAAGTTCCATCAACAGATTTACTTTACAGTTGTTAATGACGTTAAACGACGACCGACAGTAACCAAACCTTTTGAAAATCATACGCGAATTGCAATCCAACTTTCAGAATCAAACTTAGAGAATGACGTTATCAACGCTATTAAAGAATATGTAAACCCGAAGGTTAAAACAGTAATTTTGATAAATCCCCCATTGCAAATGTATTCGATAATTCCCATCATACAGGATAAATTCAAAAGCTCTTCACTTAACTTGGTACTAACTAAAGTAGAACTGGAAAATGTTAAAGAATACTTGCGACAACAAGACATTATTCGACACTATCATGACGGTAAGACAAACCACCGCGGCATAAATGAATGTCATTTCGGCCTTTCACGAAAATACTACTGGCCAAAGATGAAAGAACAAATTACCAAATTCATCAATGAATGTACCATCTGTGGACAAGCTAAATATGACCGAAATCCAATCAGACCACAATTTAATATAGTTCCTCCAGCTACCAGACCCCTTGAAATTATTCATATGGATCTTTTTACAGTTCAGAATGAAAAGTATGTGACTTTCATTGACGTTTTCACAAAATACGGACAAGCTTATCACTTACGAGACGGAACAGCTGTTAGCATTCTACAAGCCTTGCTACGTTATTGTACCCATCATGGACTACCTATGACTATCATTACTGACAATGGCACCGAATTCACCAACCAACTCTTTTCCGAATTTACACGACTCCATAAAATAATACATCATAAAGTTTTACCTCATAGCCCAAACGACAATGGTAACATCGAACGCTTTCATTTGACGTTATTAGAGCACATTAGGATTCTTAAGTTACAACATAAAGACGAACAAATTGTGAACCTCATGCCATACGCGATCATAGCATATAACAGTTCCATCCACAGTTTTACTAAATGCAGACCTTTTGACCTATTGACCGGACATTTTGATCCTAGAGACCCGATAGAAATAGACTTTACAGAGCACATCTTACAGCAGTACGCTCAAAATCATAAGCAACAGATGAAACAGGTCTATGATATCATAAACGAATCATCCCTTGCTAATCGGACAGCACTAATAAAAAATAGAAATAAGACTCGTGAGCCAGAAGTAGAATATGCCCCTCAACAACAGGTTTTCATTAAGAACCCCTTCGCCAATCGTCAGAAGACCGCACCACGCTACACGCAAGATACTGTACTAGCTGACTTACCAATACATATATACACTTCGAAGAAGCGAGGTCCCGTAGCCAAAGCCAGGCTAAAACGTGTACCTAAAGGTAACCAATTGTTACAGATTTCTGCTGCTACTGACAATCCACGTGACGCACCTTCAAGAGATAAGACTTGAGACCTTAGCTGATGGACCAGGATTACTGCCATATAAATTAAGACCGACTAGACTGACCACTCATTACCATTCATTCATACAGTACATACAATTAACTGACATAGAAGACAAAATAAACTCTGTACAAACGGAACTTCAAACCTTTAGAACCAGACTTAGTAACGAGACTTACATGCTCTACGAATATCAGGTCGACTATCTTACTAACAAGCTCGACAGAGTATTAAGGCAAGTTAGATCTTTAGAACCTGCCAGAGTCAAACGAGGTCTTGTGGATAGCCTTGGGTCAGGAATAAAAAGTGTAACTGGCAACTTAGATTACCTAGATGCCCTAAAATATGACGAAGCAATTAGAACTTTACAAAATAACGAAAATAAAGTAGTTTCAGAATTTAATAACCACATCAGTCTTAGTAAAGAATGGATGTCCCAGCATAGTACCATCTTAGATCAGTTAACTAAAAATCAGGAAATGATTAACGCAACTTTAGAGTTACTTCTTGAGAAAAGTGCGTACAGAGATTACAGTTTAATCAAATTTGCAAAGTTTGCCCAAATCTTAGGAATAATTACTAATAATGTAGAAGATTTAATGTTAGAAATAGTTAGATTAGAAAATATAATGGCTTTTATACAACAACAACAATCAACAACAACAATCTGTTGGCTATTGTGGCCAGCAGGACAGCCCCATAATGTGGCATTGGATGACGACTCACAGAGCGTCATTCCAATACATTAAATAATTGTGTATGTATTTGTATTTATTTATTATATAATGTGCATGTGTATTTCATTTGATGTGTATTTTGTTGTTTGTGTTGTATGTTGTTTTTTATGTTTTAATTTTTTGTAATGTATGGACTAATTGTGTCTGATAATAAAGTTTTATTATTATTTCCTTTATTACAATAAATACATATAAATTATATTTTTAAATATTAGAATATAAATATTATAAAAAAACATTTGAAAATATAAAAAATAGTAGCCCACCGGTAACGGGAACAGGGTCCAAGCTACCGGCGGTCAGGGCTCCAGAGAGAGGAACCTCCTAACAATGCGAGCCGTGTCCAGAAGTACCGCTTTCTGAATCAAGCCCTTAATCCAGCTGCCCAACGAGAGCCTCCTTAGGTGTTGGTCGAGGCTCTTGGCAATTAAGCCATTGGCTGATACGACTATCGGCACAATGATCGCTGAGTCCACATCCCACATGTCGACAACCTCGCGGGCCAAGTCAAGATACTTGATTTGTTTATCTTTCTCGGCTTTCACGAGGTTCCCGTCATGCGGGACAGTTACGTCAATTATCATTGCGCGCCGCTCTATTCGATCCACCACCACTATATCAGGCTTATTGGCAACAATAGTCCTGTCAGTGTCAGATCGATCTCAGTACAATGTGATATGTCCATTTTCGAGAACTGGGTCGGGCACATACCTGTAGTACGGCACTTCCGATTCCACGAGACTGTATTTCAGAGCAAGTTGCTGATGGATAATCCTGGCTACAAGGTTGTGTCTATGCAAGTACTCTTCGTTAGCTAGACGAGAACACCCGGAGATGATGTGTCGGATTGATTCTCCCGGACGGTGGCATGCCCGACAGATGTCAACCGTGCCGTCCTTCACAATAAATCTCCGGTAATTGTTCGTCATGATAACTTCGTCCATAATTGCACAGACAAAACCTTCGGTTTCCCCAAAGAGGTCACCAAAACGCAGCCAGGCTACGGATGCTGGGAAATCTACATCGGGTTCATGTAGGACCCGGAAAAAGCGTCCGTGAAGCTCCTTACTCTGCCATACCTCCAGGCGATCGTTCGTGTCAAGCACTACAGGCTTGCGCCAGTTCTCTTTAGCCAAGGAGAGCGGGGTGAGGCCCTTGTCCACTGCGACCACATCTCGATGCATCCCCACGTCGGCTTCAAGGAAATATTCCCTGAGACTGCATATCTCGCGATTGTGGAGGGTCTTGACATTTAAAAAGCCTCGACCTCCACACTTTCGCAGGATATACAGTCTCATTTCCGATGATCGAGGGTGATGCATTCGATATGCAGTCAGCAGCGTACGGACCCTCCTATCCAGGGCATCTTGTTCGGTCTGAGTCCATTTGAGTATGCCGAAAGAGTACATCAAAACCGGCATGACCCAACCGTTGAAGGCGCGCACCTTGTTTCCGCCTGATAGAAGACTATTAAATACTTTCTTAAGGCGGCCAAAGAAGCGCTCCTTCAACGATTGCTTCGTGTCAGCAGCATTAATGCCCAACGCTTCTGACATACCCAAATACTTATATGTTTCGGCTGCGGAGAGGGCTCTAAGGTTTATGGAATCCGAGAGTTGGGTTCCCTCGGATTCCACAATTTCCCCTCGCTTTACATGCATGACCGCACATTTGTCCACACCAAATTCCATCCTGATGGCGCTACTGAAAGTTTCAGTTACTTTCAGTAGCTCCATCAGTTGCAAATTGTTGGGGGCAAAGAGTTTTAGGTCATCCTTGTAGAAGAGGTGAGATATAACCTGACCACCTCTCCTCAGCCGATAGCCTAGACCAGAACCCTCCAGCAGTGTGCTTAGGGGATTCAAGGCTAAGCAGAACCAAAGTGGACTCAAATTATCACCCTGAAATATGCCTCGCTCAATCCTTATCGGCTCGCTATTCTTCTGGATATTTCGACATCCTGGATAGCGAAGGACCGTCCTCCATTGCCCCATACACGACATCAGGAAGGTGCGCAGAGTTGCATCTACTTTATACAACTCTAGCACCCTCATGAGCCATGTATGTGGCACCGAGTCATAGGCCTTCTTATAATCTATCCAACATGTCGACAGATCCTTTCGGGAACGACGAACCTGTTGGCTAATGGCCATATCAATGAGGAGTAGCTCCTTAGTACCGCGGGACCCATTCCTACATCCATTTTGAGAGGCAGACATGATGAAGTTTGTGTCTATATGTTTGTTGATTTTAGCTCTCAAAATGGATGTAAGAACTTTATAGACCGTCGGTAAACACGTGATCGGCCTATAATTTTTGGGTTCCGCGGTGCTACCTGATTTATGGAGCAGGTGGGTAATTCCTGTTGTTAGGAACTGGGGTAGCGAACCAGACTCCAAAGCAGCCTCGTACTGAGCTGCCAAGCGAGCGTGCGATCTTGTAAACCATTTGATCCAGAAGTTGTGCAGCCCGTCCGGCCCTGGAGACTTCCAGTTAGGTAACGGACGGACTGCACGAGCTACATCTTGGGGGCAGATGGTAATAGCCCCCATTTCTGGTATTGGATCGCAGGCTCGCTCGACTTCCCGAGCCCAGTCACCTTCGGTGTGGCTGACAGGCACCGACCAGATACTGCGCCAGAAAGAGCACATAGTATCATCATCCGGCAGGCGCGTGTCAGTCACACCTTGGTCCGGCCGCTCCCAAGTCCTATAAACCCACCTTTCATCACTCTGAAAGGTGCGGTTCTGGGTGTATCGCTCTACTCGCCTCTTATACCTACGAATACGGTTCGCCCATGCATACACTTTCTGCTTCAGGAAGTCGATGCGCTCTGTGACACGGGACATATAGTCCTGAGGGCTAATATCGGTCCCTGAGAACGCCCGCCTCACAAAACGCACCACTCTAGGGCGAGTATTGCCCTCCCTGAAGCAAATTAGTTTGCCGATGAGCGATCTGGCCTCACCAATACGGCGCTCAATTCTGCACTGCCAAGCTGGTACGGCTGGTGTCGGTCGTGTGGCTCTAGAGTCATTAGCAAATTTGACGTGAGCTACACGACATGCCGCTACAGCCGCGCAGTACAGAATTGAATGAGTATCAGTGAGGTCTTCGCAGTCATCAAAATAGTTTGACAACTGCGAATCCAAAACCGCCACCAGCGCCCTATTTTTGTTATGCATGGGCAAACGAGGTAAGCGTGGTCTAAGTTCGGGCGATATGAACCGATATTCTCGAATCGCACCCTCCAAAGCACTCCTCAATTGCTCATTGCACTGGGTACTTACATTTGTAGCCCTGTCGTCACTTCCCTCGTCAGCTTGACTTGTGTTGCACTGTGGTGCAATAACAGTCTGTGACGGGTGGGCGACGACATGGCTACTCTGTATTTCACGTCGCAGGCGATCAAGTACAGTGTCATCTAACATATGATTACGCTGGATGACCCGCACCTGATCCGACAGTCGTTGCGCCGTCACGTTGATAGCTGGCTCAAGCACCTGAAACAGAGAGAGCATCCGACCACGGTACGCAGTCAAGTTACTTCCCCCCTCTGTAGCCCCAAAGTATGCGCACATGACATTTTCGTTGACAGTTTGTGTCCACCTCATGCGCTGCACACTTCCACCGGGAGCGGGGACCCTATCAGAGGCCGGTGGGCCTCGGAGTCCTAAGCTGGCCGGTGGTCGGTCTCTTCCGCGTCGACGTACTGGTGGTGGTGGTGTCGTCGGCGGCGAGAAGTATTCGTCGCTCGAGCTCGACGCAACTGCAGCGGCCGATATCACTGGACTCACGGTTGGAGCAGGTTCTGGCAACTGCGAGGCGGAGCTGAGCGACGAACCCGAAGATGTTGGGTGTGTGATTGCTGCCAATCGTCATGCCCGACTTCTCGTCAACATTGTACTATTTTTTTCTCCGTATTTCCTTCTTGCATCCTGGCTAATTTTTGTTTTTTATTTTAATCTTGGGTTTCAAGGGGTGGTGTATGGGTACAGAATATAACATTGTGGATGACATTGTGGTATAATAAAATTAAAAATCAAAAAAAAATTTACGGAGAAATATGTTTTTTGACCGTCACCTTGACAGTCGGGCCACAGATTATTATTATTATTATTATACGCGCGTCAAGCACACACCATTCCATGATTGATATAGAAGTATTGAAAACCATGATAGATAAATTAAAATCAATATATAACCAAGATCAGGTCTTAAATTTAGAGTTAAGAGAATATTATAATCTTATTAAACCAGGTTCCTACTTTATTGAGAAAAGAATAGTTATCATTTACAGTTTCCCTATAGTTTCCATAGACTCCTACGACTTATACAGATTATCTATTGTACCTAACAAGAAACAGCTTGCCCTTGTACCTCCTACTCCCTACATAGCAACCAACGAGAAATCATTCGTGTACATAGAGGCTGAATGCCCGAAGTATAGTAACATACATCTCTGTGAAAAGAAGACGAGTCATCAAATCAAAACTAAACCAGACTGTATCCAGGAGCTCATCATCAATCAAGATCTAGAAGACACCTGCCACTTCGCCAAGATTTCTCTTTCCAAAGAAGCAGTTGAAAAATTAGATAGAATAATAGAATAGAATAATTTTATTCATAAGTTCACACATAAGTTGACATAAGTATAAATTACATAGAAGTTATATCATTACAAAGTTAAATATTAATATTATGAAGAAAATATTAAACTATGCCTAAAATAAATCTAGTGTATAACTTATATATAAGTATATTGGTTAAAGGCCTACTGAGTTCAATAGCGACCTGCCTGATGTAGGTTTATTCAAACCTGTGTTTCAGGCCATCACTTAACAACGCTGAGTACTTTAGTGGACTATTATGTTACTGAACATAGAGCTAGCATTGATACATAATAATTATATTTTAAAATAAAAATTGACTTAACATTAATAAACTTATTGCATTACTTCTAGCAATTTTTCAGTGTCTGAGTAATTAAATTTCGCTAAGTATTCACTCAACATTTCACTACATTTTTTACAATTTACACTATATATACTTAGAGACTTATTGATTTTATTATACAAGAACGGACCTAAAAATACATAAAACTTATTCGTAAAAGTATGTCTAGTTTGAGGCTTTATGCAAACTAAGTCTTTTCTTCTCTTATCTATAGGTATTGGGACATAAGGAAGTCTGCTATGCTGGTGCAGTACTATATTCAATATAAATAGTTGTCGCACGGTTAAAACCTTACATGCCGTGTAAAGCTCGTGTGTGGGAAATCTAAATGGGCGAAAGGTGGCTACCTTAAGGATAGCTCTCTGCGCACGTTCTAATGGCAGTAGAATTGATTTAGCAGCCCCACCCCATGAAGTTATACAATAAGTGAGAATGGATTGACACAAAGCTAAATAGACCTGTTTAATCAATTTGTAGTCCGATATATATCGTAAATTCTTAAAAATGTATATCAATTTACGCATTCGAGTGCATAACAAATCAATGTGTTTACGGAAATTCAAATTTGTGTCAATCGTTACACCAAGATATTTCATATGATCGGCTTTTGCTAAAGTAGGACAATTACAAGCAACGTCAGCATACGTGCCGCACTTATGCGCATAAATGTTTATGTTAGTAGTTGGCAGGTTAGTATTTTTCATAGTAAATAAAATGTGTTTGGTTTTCTCTGCATTTAGTGTTAGGAGATTTTCATATAGCCAATTAGACACTCTATTAAAACCGTTCTGGGCTTGTTTATACACCTCATCTCGAGATTTGTCTGAAAACAATAGAGCTGTGTCATCTGCATAAGACATTATGACACCATTGTGGAGTGTTAAGCTGCACAGGTCATTTATATATACTAGGAATAAAGTAGGACCCAAAATACTACCTTGTGGTATTCCGTATTTACTATTTGGAAGCTCAGAACTAACGTACTGACCAATTTTGACACATTGTTTGCGGTCACTAAGATAATCAGAAAGTAGTGAGAGCGTTGTTCCTCTTATTCCGAGTGTTTCAAGCTTGTCCAATAATAAAGGGCAGGAAATTGTGTCAAATGCTTTGGCGAGGTCTAGGAAGATCCCAATGGAGTGCAAGCCCTTATCCAAATTAGTTGTTATATAATCCGTCATTTGATGAACTGCCTGATTAGTTGATTTATTGGGCCTAAAGCCAAATTGTCTATCTGAAAGCAATTTGTTATCTTCTAGGTATTTCATTAATCTAATATTAATGATCTTCTCTAGGATTTTGGAGAGCCCTGTTAAAACTGAAATGGGTCTGTAGTTGTTAACACATTTTTTGTCACCAGATTTATATATAGGAGTAACCACTGCTTTTTTAAGCAACTTAGGGAATATACCATTAGTTAAGCATAACTGAAAAATATGAGTTAGTGGCGGAGCAAGTAGGTATTTGAAATGTTTAAGTATGTTGTTTGATATGTTGTCCCACCCAACCGCGCAAACGTCCTTTAATCCAGAAATAATTGTTAGTACTTCATCGACATCCGTATCTAGTAAGACAAATGATTTGAGTGTGGGGAAAGTTTTAGGTTGGCTTTGAGGGAAAGAACTTCTAGATTGTATGGTATTTTCTGCTAAAGTTTTGCCTACGTTAGAAAAATAGAAATTAACTTTATTTGTTGATTCAATTGGGTTATTCTCTATTGTCAATAAGTCAAGTGGAGGTTCAGGTTGTCTTGTTCTAAATGTATTTGTTTTTATAAATTTCCAAATAAGTTTACTATTTTTGCCTGTTTTCTGTAGTTCTTTTCTATCATATTCATTTTTTATTTTTCTCAGAAGGTTGTTGCAGAAGTTTTTATATCTTTTATACGTAATGGAAAGAATTTCATTTTCAGGCTCAAGTTTGGACTTTATGTGAAGTTTGTCTCTATGCCTAATACATCGAACAAGTCCAGATGTAATCCAAGGTTTAATGCACCTATACTTCCTTGGCGTTATTTTAGCAACTGTATGTTTTATTATTGCCGAGTGAAGTGAATTAATAAAATAATTAATAGAAATGTTTGCATCGGTAGAATTATAAACTGGGTCAAAATTAATATTACGTATGTCTTTTTCGAGGTGTGTCATGTTGACTTTAGTATAGCTACGTAAACAATTTTTTCTGGGTAAAGAAACTTGCAATGTTAGTAAAACTGCTTGGTGATCAGTAAGCGAAGAGTTCGTAACAAATGTTTTGGTTGGGTTATTTGTTTTTATAATGAAATGATCTAAGCAAGAACCGCTTTGATGCGTGGGGTGGTAATGAGCTGGCAAGAGTCCGTGGAATGAGCAGATATTAAGATAGTTATGTGCATGTACATCCATTTTCCCGGAAGCAATGTTGATATTGATGTCTCCCATTAGTATTATGTGCTTAAAAGTTGTAAGACTTTGTAACTGCACGTTTAGTGAATCTAAGAAATTTGCGACATTTTGAGAAGGAGGTCTGTATATAGCCATAACTACCGTATCTGAATTAATTTTAATGAGTAAGCAATTACTATTTTGTAGCAATGGTTCTTCTACAGTTGTACTTAAATTATTGTTAACATATACAACTAAGCCATCATTTTGGTTGATGTTTCTGTTGGTTTTATGCGAAACATATCCGTCTAATAATGGTATAACAGCTGTTTGGTTTGACAACCAACATTCTGTTAGGACTATAATGTCGCAACTTATACCCAGGTTCTGTAGCAATATTTCAAAACCATTTATATTCCGATTTATGCTACGAATATTTTGTGTGAGTAGGATCAGCGATTTCTCTCCCAAGGGAAAGAGGTGTTTACAGTCCTCAACATTACAATTTATAGCTTCAGACACAGAAAATTGATCTAGATCACTAATTGATCAGTCATGTTAAGTAAACAACTAACAAATACAAACAAACAAAAACTACTACTAGTGTGCTTACTAAATAGGTTAATAGGTAGCGCTCTTAGGCGCCTTCATAATCTATGGAATGGATATAGTTGTCCTCGGCATATTTTCGTGCTGGACAAATTACATCACCAGTTTTATGATCCGTTTTTCTCTTAAAACGTTTGCATGTCGCACAGTTGGGTGGACTAGTTTTTGTGCTACATTCCTTAAAAGAGTGGCCAGTCTCTCCGCAGTGATTGCACGTCGGGCTAGTTTCACGGCAGAACTTGGCCGCATGACCGAACTGCTGGCAGTTAAAGCACCGAGTAACGATCGTGAAATCTCGTACTGGGCATGACGTCCAATTGATAAATATTCGTCCTTGATTCACTAGAATCTTCCTGATGCTAGCTGGCACTTCTAGTATGTAATTGCAATTAGGGAGGTCTTTTTTTCCAGATTTATGGCTCAATTTAATTTGTTCTTCAAACGACTCACGAGTAATCATCTTATCTGAGAGATTTTGCTCATAGATGCAGTTAAAAACCTCCTTATCAGTCAGGGCTACCGGGACTCCAATAACAGTGATTCTTGGGCGCCGTTTTGATGGTTCTTCAACCTTAAGGCCAGAAGAAGCGAGTTTTTCTAAGCATTTGAGCTTTTGAATGTCATCTTTGGAGTCGGTACTGATGAGAACACCTCCATTTTTTACTTTCCTAAGGCCACGAACATGTAGTTTAAGTTCCCCGGGCGAAATAATTTTCTGTACGAGAGACTTGGTATCGTCACTGGATTTGGTCTTGTCACTGGGATATATGGCAACTGAGCTTAAATTTGCTGGGCGCACAAAGTTATCCGAGCCTTTTTTGACGACATTAGCGTACGAAAAAGGTTCTGGAGGGTTCGAAATGCCTTCAACTACTTCTTTGAACTGTAGGAGAGAGTTCGAGATGTTCTGTTGTTGCTGCAAGTGCTGAATGGTACTATGGGCTTGAATAGTTTTTTGTTTTAAGGCTTGATATAAAACAGCCATCTGTGATGCGCCATTTGAGACGCTACGGCAAAGATTGGCTACACGAACCTTTTGGTCCAAGATCATTTTTCCCTCAGCGACTAAACTGCATACTTCATTTAGGATTTTTTCTATGGATCCCATCCATTTCTGTATCTCCGGCGTAGAAATAACTTCAGATGGAAGCTCATTTTCCAAGGGAGGTGGTGGATTTGGGGCTAACGGCTGGAAATCTTGAGTTGGTGTCGGCGGAGGACTTCGCTGTACTAGATGGCTACGGCCAAACGGGCTAGATCCTGTGTTAGACATATCTAACACAGAAACACTATTTGTCTTTAAAAATGCTTTAGCTCATTCTTACACAAAGTCAGTAACCTCGTAATAATCACTCGCGACACACTTATATCACTGACGACGCAAATGATTCTAACAACTTTATTTGTAATTAATTAATAGTATCATAATAAGCTAAGCAAGATACGTCCGCACTGTCAAGCGATTCAATTTGATTTTAGATGACCAGCACTACGTACTGTCGTTACCACAACCCACCAAAGTACAACTAGCTTGTGGAAGAAAAGACTACAACACCCTACAAGGCAGTTATCTTGTCACCATTCCTGTGGACTGCTACCTACAAACTTCAGAATTTACCATCATCAACGACAGCAATGAAATTAAAGGCCAGCCTCTCAAGCTATCGAAGATCCCATACAACGAGATGAATCAGATGAACGTTTCTACGCACATCATCGGCTTCAACTCAATCGACTTGAAAGAACTTCACAGCATCCAGAGAAAAGTAATGATGGAAAGCCCTCTGCAGATAGAAAAGTCTCAACCGGTTGTCCTATACCATACAACCATACCATTCTACATCTTTGCAATATGCATAGTCGCACTCATAATCTTAGCGATAAGCCGCAGTTATAAATGTTGGAACCTGAGAGCAGATAACAAAGAAAAGCAACAAACTCTCAAGATTCATACATATGAAGAGATTACAAGAGATCCCAAGAAACGAGATGAAACTCCAGCAACATTTTCTCTTAACATGATCAAATAGTTGCTGATCTTCGGGGGGAGGTGTTAAGTACGGACCCTTAACGAAGAACGCTTGTGCGGTACGGATCACTAATTCACTATATAATTCGCCGAGCCTGCAATTCATCGTGTTTACGCCGGATGGACGAAAACTGCATCGTCGACACACGGGCCAGCCACGAGCCGCCGACGCAGCAAAATTCGACATTAGCAATAAATTATTTTTAATATGTTTTTGGTCATTCCATATTCTCGCATCGAATAGGTTTCACCCAATTAATTGTAATTTTTATATTTAAAATAAATTAGTCGTAATTAATTTTTGGTTTTTTTTTTCGCACCTCCGCCTGCAGTCTACGTAATTCATTAAATTAATCATTATTAGATTAGAGTTCCTTATACATAATGAATACTAGAAAAGTTAACTAATCTTTTTCTCAATAGGAACTCAGTCACACTGTAGTACGTTTTATCTATCAAACATAGAAATCAATGACTCCCTAGAGTTATGAGATATCAAAAGGAACACGTTATATACATATTATTAGGGCTAGCGACCCGCCCCTGCTTCGCACGGTTGATACGACTTGACAAAAGATCGAGATTTTTTTATTGTATAAATGTTTAATAATAAAGTATTATATACACATAAACCTTCTGGAATAAATTCTCAAAATTATGTTGAAAACCGCATCAAAATCCTTTGCGTAGTTTAGAAGAACAACGCAGTCACACACGGACAGACACAGAAAAGCGACTTTAATTGATAATGTGTCTGTGTGATGGATGGGTGCTTACCTTATATCTTGTCCTAAATGTCCTGACACCTGCACTCAAAAGAAACTAAAATGATAAATCCGACGAAAGCGTTACTCGTATGACAACACGCTGGACTCGGGTCTCATGAACCGAAAAGAAGGAGAATAATTATCAACCAGTTTGTATTTTACTTTTACTTTTTTTTTTTTTGTGGATGCGAAATCATCAAATGACTTCTCCCGCTCTGGGCGGAGCGGGAGGGCGTGTCAGACTTTTACTGACTAAAACCCACCCGTGTTCCTTCTGTTGCCTGTGCCGGGGCCACGGTAACTCTTTCGAACATCCTGCAACCCTAGCTGGCATCGGCCCTAGCGGACCCCGTCAATAGTGCTGACATCTCTTTGAGGTGCGCGTGGAACACGACGCGCCGTCGACTCGGGCTTGGTCCTTACCGGACGGCGAGCTACCTATTGCTCGCCATCTGCAAGCCCGCGCCTACGGTGGCCGGGAATCGGCTGCCAATTCCCGACGCCCAGGGCGTCTCCTGCGGCGACTAGGGGCGTGAGGGTGCAAAGCTTGCCTCTCCCTCACGCATCCCGCCTCCTCCTTCACGAGCATTACTGCTTCACAGAAGGAGGTAATGGCTTCCCATGCACTCTCGCTCCGTACCATGGCCTGGACCAGGGCCGGACGCGAGAGATCGCCGCCGCCGATCGCTTCCGCGAGGACACGGCGGTGCTCCGCCCAAGCCGGGCAGACCTCCACCGTATGCTCCACCGTGTCCTCCGGGCGATCCACACAGTGGTGACACCCGGGCGTTTCCTCCCGCCTTATCCGGAACAGGTACCTCCCGAAGCACCCGTGTCCGGTGAGGACCTGCGTCAGGCGGAAGGTGAGGACGCCGTGGCGCCTCTCCAGCCACTCCTCAAAGAGGGGACTTATCGCCGCAATTATGGCGTGCCCAGCGCTAGGTTGCGACAATCGCACTCTCCATGCCGCCATGAGATCCTGCCGGAGCTCTGTCCGCCGTGCCGCGATTTCTCGCGGCAACGGGGTTACGCCCCGGCGTCCTGCCTCCTCGCGCCACTCCCACATGTGCGCGAGGACTTTTGCCTCCAGATCCCATGGCGGTAATCCGGCAAGGAGGTTCGCCGCCTCCCCGGAGACCGTGCGGTATCCCCGGGCTAACCGGATGGCCATGACCCTCTGGGACGCGTTCAACCGACGGACCGGTCGCCGCCTCACGGAACGCGCCCACACCGGAGCTCCGTAAAGGGCCATGGACCGCACGACCCCCGCGTAGAGCCTCCGGCAGGAGGCGTTTGGACCCCCCAGATTGGGCAGGAGCCGCCCCAAGGCAGCCCCGGCCCGCTCCAGTCTGGGAGCCAAACGTCGGAAATGCTCTACGAAATTCCACCGTTTGTATTTTACTTGGGACGAAAAACGGTAGCATTTTTTCTGTATTTCATCTGGCTGCCCACAGTCCCTTTATAGTGTAACTATGTTTATTTATGTGGAAGTCAAGATTATGTTTCATTTTAATATTTCATACTCATTTCGTCTCTACTTTCGTCGGACTAAACTAAAAATATTGAGCTCAAGATCTCATGCCGTTTCTCCCTTCTACACCTATCGTAGGTAGATAAAATCAATAAAAACTTAGCGCTATGTAAATTATGTTGGTGTAAAGTAAATAAAATTAGAATAAACCTTAACTTTAAGGCTTTGAGTATTCCGAAAGTGTATTTAACTATTCAAATTAATCCTTCATCTAGATGGATTAATATTCACAAAGTTTTAGTAATTATAGTTTACCGATTCCGATGGTTTTCACTTCACATTGAGTCGGTATAGTTTCTGGGAAAGTCGTAATAGATACGTTTAATCGCTATTCGATATTATAGTGACTGTTTGACACCTACTATATGAATACGCGGACAAAATATAATTCAAAAGCCGAGCTTGACAATAGAAAAGCCGAGCTTGACAATAGAAAAGCCGAGCTTGACAAATCAAAAGCCGAGCTTGACAATACAAAAGCCGAGCTTGAAAATACAAAAGCCGAGCTTGACAATTCAAAAGCCGAGCTTGACAATACAAAAGCCGAGCTTGACAATTCAAAAGCCGAGCTTGACAATTCAAAAGCCGAGCTTGACAATTCAAAAGCCGAGCTTGACAATACAAAAGCCGAGCTTGACAATACAAAAGCCGAGCTTGACAATACAAAAGCCGAGCTTGACAATACAAAAGCCGAGCTTGACAATTCAAAAGCCGACCTTGACAATACAAAAGCCGAGCTTGACAATTCAAAAGCCGAGCTTGACAATACAAAAGCCGAGCTTAATAATACAAAAGCTCTTGTAAATGGTTTAATGAATTGAAATAAAAGCTTTAAGTATGAGTTTTTAACGTACATTCGAACGTTTTTAAAATTTTAAATACTCGTTTCGCACATAATATTATTTATTTAGTTTTAAGACTTTAGGTAGGACCTATTCATATCTATCGGTGACACTTATTGCTCACTCGCTGTTATAACTCAGATCAGTCAATGACCTTACCTACGACCTAGCAGTGTTACCAACTCCTCTAATACTATATGTTTAAACCTTACATGAGTGTTTCTTTTACCTCTCACTGTCTGTCTCTTTAACTTAATTGTTAACGGCCTGCACAGATTACCTGCAAAGCCCTAGCCGTTACAGTGGCAATAACAGCGAGGAGCTTGTGGCTAAGTTATAACAGCCGCACAGGTCGTTCCTCAGGTTAATCCACGCTCGCCGGATGGGTGACTATGACCACCATGGGCGCCGGCACTCGAACTTTGTCAGACTTTCGGGCTTCTGATGACCCGTAAGGACTCGTTACGGGTAGTCAGAAGCCCGAAAGTCTGACAGCCAGTTTTACCAAGGGGTACCGTATTACCCAGTAACTGGGTTGTGTAGGTCAGATAGGCAGTCGCTCCATGTAAAATACTGAATTCAACTGCGTCCGGTTAGACAGAAAGCCGAACTACTATATAAAGTAAGTTCAACAGCTAAAATCTCAGTTTGTGAAAAGGTCACCCCTACCTCGATCACAAAGTACATATACATATATACATACAGGGTGTAAGGGACAGCCCTCCGCAAACTAAGAGATGAATTCAGCTCCTTATTTTGAATCCTATTCCACCGGAGAATTTCTCAGGAAAATTTTCATTTTTTTTATCGTTTTTCAGTTACTATTCCTTTATTTCAATGTAAAATTATATTCTCTGTACGCATACTCCATTTATGTAATAAAACAGTTATAATTAAAAAATCAGCAATGGATGTTGAAATACTTGACGGCCGAAGGCTCGCTGCGCTGCCGTACGCTACGCGCGTTTTGCCACGGTAACGATACATTGCGCGTGAGGTAATAAAACAAATCAGGTTTATTGGATTCCCATAACGTTCCTGAAATAATTTCATGTACCGGTCATCTTAGTATGATATACTGAATTCACCCCATCAGTTTGCGGCGGGCTGTCCCTTACACCCTGTATATAATTCTTTGACGACGGTAACAGCAAGTAGATAATTTATTATCGTTGTAAAGCATTTTGTAAACATAAGTACCGGACGAAACTACCAATTACTCCACATTGTTAATTATTACAAAAATTACTAAAATAACCACATAAAGTATCTAATTAAGTCCGCAGTCGTTGGATATTTAAACATGCGCTGGCGCCGGCGTGGTGTGGAAATAGTTAAATAATTCAACGCACAGTGGCGCCACCACCTATCTAAATATTGGCACCAGGCCTAAAAAACTATTAGGTTATGCCATTTGACGCCAAATGCGATTAGATAGGACGTTGTTCTGCTAACAATAAAGAATGGAAAATGGTGTCACTATAGTTACTACTAATGCTTGCTTTTTATTAGGCCACTTCCTTAGGATTTGAATGAAGTCCGATAAATTGATAAGTTCCCTCGAATCGTGAAGAAAAACTCTCTGATTAATCCCTGTGACAACCATTGAGACCACCGATCTTTAGGGAGGTTAAAATGCTGTGCAGTCGAAAAATTAAAAAATTAAAGACCCAATAGTTTACACCTATATATCTGTAGAATTGAGCATTTCATGAAGTGTTCGACCATTTCATGAAATGGTTGTATTTCACGAAATAGAACATCGACCACTGGTCGCATCATGATGTGGTCTGACCAGATCATTGAATACTCAACGTTTGACGATATGAACAGTTAAACGCACGACTACTTCATGATGTGGCCAAACATTAGTGATCATAACGTAAAATAGTTAGATTATCTACTGGTACTGGTACTGGCGCTGGTGTCGCTTTGTTTTTGCTGTGCATTTATTCCTACTCGAATAATTGCTATTTTAGGGCCCTAAAATACTAAATAGCCAAGTAACTGAGACCAACTTGAATGTGTGAGTGAACAGGCTTCTTCTGGGTAGCTCGCTCCATCGTTGACTTTGTCTCTGTCACCTCTGACCTAGACAAGAGTCACTAGAGAAAAAAAAATAAAAGATGTAGCGTTCGCCGGCCACTGCCGCGGCACCACTCGCTTCGCTCACTCGGCTCGCGCGCGGTTGGTCACAGTTCTAACCTTTTTTTTTTTTTTTGTTTCGGGGTGGAAAATCCTCATGGATGTCCTCCGCCCTGGGGCGGGCGGAGGGGTCTGTCAGACTCTTACTGACTAAAAACCACCCCGGTGTTCCATCTCACACCTACGCCGAGGGTCGCGGGAACTTACGATCCTTCCGCAACCCCCGGCTGGTGCCGGCCCGCCACGGCAGGCCTCTCCTCGTGTCGAGGGGGGGAGTGAGGTGTTTGACTCCCCCCGCGACGTCTAAGAGGGGCGCGCGTGGAACACTACGCGCCGCCACCTCGGGTCCGATGTATGGGGGGGTGACGGACGTCCCCGAGTCCGTCGCCCCTGGACCCATTTAGGGGGGCTGGAAGAGGGCGTTGTCCGCCCTCCGCCGACGCCCAGTGCGCCTGCTGCGGGCTGGGTGAGAGGATGTGATCTCCCTCTCCCTTTCCGCAGCCTCCTTCTGCGAGATGACTGTCTCGCAGAAGGAAACCACCGCGTCCCAGTTCTAACCTAACCTAACCTAACCTAACCCAACTCATTTGGTCAGGGTGCCACTAGTAGTGTGAAATGCAACTACTTTGCTATATGCTCTGTGTCAGCTGGGAATGACGATAAATAGGTTGCTTTCGTCGATCCGCCCGACTTTCGATCATGATATGACCATTTCTACGATCTGACCACGACAAATGCCCTGCATTAATGATGTGGCCAAACGTCGACTGACATATCATTAAACGTTGACGTTTAAACGATATAGTCAATTTTAGCTGGCCACACAAACACACTTCATGAAATGATCAATTCTAAGATCTGGCCACGACATATCTATAGCGTTGATAATAAACTTACAATTTCACCGAACCCGCAAAATGTGAAACGGTTTTGCGGTGAAATTGGTTGCCTGCCTCGTTGGTCTAGTGGTCGCAAGCGCTACTGCTGAGCATGAGGTCCTGCATGGGTTCGATTCCTGGGTCGGGTAAAATGGTATTCGGTTTATCCATAAGGAATTTCTCAATAGCAGCCCGGAGTCTGGATTTGTGTCCGGTTGATGGCAATAGGCTCACTCCCTATTACATGGGACTTAAACATATCTGGCGAAATGTGGGTGTATACTATAGGTACTCCTCTGCACAACCCTTCCGGGAAACAAGGCGTGATGTTATGTTATGTTTTTCGTTCCACGGGTGTACGCTGATCAAAGTCGAGGCCAATCATATTTTATTTTTACTCTTAAATACGGTTGAAAGACCTTGTTGAAAGAAAACCGAGACATATTGCTATCAAAATCCATTAAGTTGTCCATCGTGGAAGACTGAACACGTTGTAAAATAAAAAGATAGCAATATCAAACAGAAATGCTATATCGTAAGATCTTCAGATGCAGTGAGATTACTTCGTTTCAAACGAGAAAAGGAAAAACAATTTTCTTATACAACACAACAATATATGTGATGGAGAAGGTACATCTCTCTAGTTGTCGTCAGTCATATTTTGACTACTGTGGGCGTGCTATGGGTAGTGTTGGTTATTGCGCAATAGAAAAACCGTTTGCAATTCAAATCAAATTATAATTCACGATCAAATTACTCTCTCTAGCTATTCGCACACTGTAGGTACACGACACAACTATACGGAACGCGGGACAGTTTCTAGACGTGTTCACTGCTCGACAGGCACCGACAAACTCTGCTTAACTCCGGTGACCAGTCGACGAGCGTTATGTTGTAAAGTTTGACGAGCGCCGCTTGGTGGCGCTGGCGTCCCGATTAGTCAAACAACGACTAACGTATTTGCGACATAATGTGAATTTATGTTGAAAATAGATTTATTAAACGATCCTTGCGTTACATAGGAAAATTTACAGAAAAAAATCTTCTCTTTTACCTACCATAGATATTTTTTTGACTTTACATTGCCCTATTCTAAAACGATACGTCATCAACCTCAATATTTAAAAATAGATAAGAGTTGTCTGAAAGGAAATCTGTCAGTCTTAAATCGAGATTCCAGATTTGAAACTGAGCTTTTGTTAAAATATAATTTAGTATACCTATAATTCCTAAAACAGAAAGTAGCATGGAGTTATTAAAATTAACGAGTTATCCTGACAGGAAATGTTTCCTGCCAGTTGTAACAATGGCCACTAGCATTTTTATTTGTGTTGTTTTATTTTTAGATTCACAATAAAAGTTTTAAGCACCGCGTAATAGGGAAATTAGTATTGTACTTTATTTTTAGACTGTTTTTTGTTATAATTTGGGTGATGTTAATTATATTTGGGTTAGGTACTTAAATGTAGGTATAATTAACATCAATATAACCAAAACAAAACTATCACCGACTTGTTTTTTTTAACAATTTTTGAAACAATGCAATGAAGCCAGCGCTGTGGCTCTATCTCACATAGGGTCGCAGCATTATGCTGAACGATGGCCGTTTTGCGTGGATGTGACGCATATTTTCCCCCAACTTGTTCCTTTTTGTTTGTGTTCTTTCTTTGAGTCATGTTTACCGTAAATAAACGTATTTTCTTTCTTTTATTCTTTAAACCAATGCCCTAATAAATGGCATGATAATTAATGACGTGTCAAGATGTTAAACAAGAACAACCTTGTATCTACAATAATCTACATAATGGCTACTGCGTTAACTAATCCCGTTCATAGTGCCAGGCGATTAAATTACATTGCTCATTGAAGCGGTCCATTCAGAAACGCGTGATCAATAATGGACAATAGTGGCGAGGCTAGACATTTCGTAGGAGGAAAGCCGAAGAAGAAATTGTTTAGTTCTATAAATGGTAATTGAATTACGTCAAAATTCATTTATTTACGCAGATATAAAAATTATTCCTTTACTTCACTCAATTTAACACCATCTTTCGTAAGTAGTAGAACCAACGAGACGAGTTTCACAGAAATAAACTTATAATTTTACTAATAATTTTAAATATTATTGTAATATAACGAATCGAATAAAATAAAACTGAACAGGTGAAAATAAAATAAAATGCGTAATATTCCTCTATCTCGCTCTCGCCGACGCATTTTTCTATGTCTGTCTCGGTCATAACCCGATAGATAGCGATTTACCGTCGTCCATAGGACAATCTAAAGCCTAGACAAAATCAAACTGGTTGCTAATTAAATTGTATAATTTATTATTTTTTATGACACTGATTTTACATTCTGTGATTACCTTGGCTCACACGCTGACTTGTAAAAATTTTAGGAAATTCGTACACTTTTACAATGCTTGTGAATATGTGAGCACCGTGTATCTAACACATATTTAATTTATCTGTCATTGCTTCATTTTTAATTGTTTACCTATTGTGGTATAGTAATTTCATTCTAGGTGCATCGTATTCACATATAATTATATAATAAATGTACTTATACAAAATATTGTAACACATTACAAGAGTAACGGTGGAGTTTCTTGCTCATTCTTCTCCATACGAAGCTACCTTGAAGGGGTGACTAGAATCAATTTTGTAAATTTTGACATTCAAAGGTGCCTTTTATGTGTCTATTTGAAATAAATGAATTGACTTTGACTTTTAACTTTGACATATCAAGCCGTGTCACGTGATCTTAAGTGACGTCATGACGGGATCGCTATTGTATCAATTTTTAGTTCGCAATTATCACGTCGTGGGCTCGTGGCGTCGGCTTATTTAGAACATTTGTGTTATTGTTGGAATTCAAAGCTAAAAATAGGCGTTTTTGTTGTTTGAATATTATGAAATTAAAATCTGTACCTACTTAGTATTATTTAGCAATAGTAGACACTACTTAATGTGCTATTTTTCAATGGTGGTAGGTGAAGTTGATCATCCGATCGTCCGAAGGGAAGCCGGTAGGAATAGAGTTATTAACGCGCTACGCCTCTGCATTATGGCTTTAAATGTGGGCGGCCCAAGCAAAAAGGGTCCGGTAGTGGGGTATTGAGTTAAGACCAGATTCGGTATCTAGAATAGTCAATTGATAATAAGGACTATAAAAATATTCAAAAACTGGCACATTTTTTTTATCAGACATTTGAAGTTGAAACTGAAAAAACTTGATTTGAGAAAAAGCATTTTCAAAGTTTGATTTTTGGTACCACTTGTAGATAATTGAGCATTAATTAATAATCAATTAAAATCGAGAATTGCAATTTTTTCACCCAACTTTACAAAACTGCGTAGGTATATCTCGGAAAATAAATGCCGAGAACTGAACCCTTATTGCTTGGACGCTCACAAATATGAATGTAGCGAACACACTAGGTAATATCAGCGGTAGGTATATGTTATGTCCTCCTATAGCAATAGATACTATCCGACTTTCCACAAAAATGGATCGGAAAGTCAGTCTTCCTTTACAAACTGAACTCTGGCCACTGCCAACATTTGCTTTCCTTACTACCCGTTAACCTTTAAAGAAAGTGCGCTAGATCTAGATGCGCTCCTTCCATCGTAAACCTCATCCATTGCTTTCCATCAGGCGAGATCGAGGTTAAGAGCTAACCAATTAATTAAAATACACTCAATAAAACCAAGGAATCTAGTTTTCCGTATCCCACAATAAACTTTACCGTTCGAAAGACCTTCAAATCTTAATTAAAGAAACCGAGTTAAGACTAAGGACAATGTGTAGATTGGCGATTCGGCTCTCAGATAAGAACGCTTCACAAGTCGGTTAAACGAGATCACAAGTTGGGAAATTCTCAGATAATCCGTTGCTGCTGACGTAAAGTAATCCAATCTAGATTTTCCGAATAGCTTTTTACGTTGCATTTTTACGTAAGGCATTTGCCGAGATTTCTTCTTTGTTCTACTGGGTACTTATGTGTGTGTCGCTCAATTTTCTTTCATCAATAGCGTCTGGTTGTACTGTTGACTTTTTACTATTTTTACATTTACAGTTTTAAAATACCACATTTTTAATAGCGCGAATCCAAACCGTGGTTATTTGTCATTTCTGTGAATTCATTTTCATTCGTTAAGATATTTAACTGGGATGAAATCACAAGTATGAGATGAGTCTATTGTAATCTTGAGTGACACTTCAAATAATGCCGTAATACGGCTCTGAGGAATTGAGTAGGTACCTACCTGGTACAGGGCTATTAAGTACAATCTATTCTGTGAAATAAGCTCCTTTTGTAGAAGACTACAACATCGTGAATAAAATCAATAGATAATATTGGTTGGTTCTAGGAATTGAGAACTTTTTCAGATACCTACCTACCTACAGATCGATGATAATAACTATGTTCCTTCCTAACATATATTATATATAATATATGTATATTCCTAACATATATTATATATAATATATGTTAGGTATATACGTATTTATTGTAGGTATATGTAACTTACCAGTTATAGTTACCAGTGGTGTACCCACCACTGACTACCTGCAGTATTGTCTCTCCTTCTCGCTTTAATCCACCCAAAGGTTGTCTGTAAAAGATCGCTTTTATCGATAAGACCGCTCATTGTGTCACCCTATGTAAAATTTCTACATTTATAATGTCTGTAATTTGTATGATGTACATAATAAAGAGCATTCTATATATCTATCTATTATTGTAGGGTCTATTATGTAATACCCGAAAAAAAAGTTGATTGTACTACATAGGTATCTAACAATAAAAACTTTTTTGCAAATAAAAAACAACCGACTTCCAAAAAAAAGACTACAACGTAAAAAAATATTTTAATTTCGGAAGGCGGTGTCTTTGGATCTGTATTTTAGGTTTTTGCCACCGTCTTCCGAAATTAAAGTTATTTTTCACTTTGTAGTATTTTTTTGGAAGTCGGTTGTTCTTGTTTGCAAAAAAGTTTTTTATTTTTCACTTTTTAGTGGGTCGGTTTGTAATATTATCGAAGTTACAATAGCCTGATGACAACTGCACATTACCTTTTGCAAAGCATTGCTTTTCCCGATGCAGGGACGTTAATTGTTGAGGAGTTCTCCTGGTACTTCACCATCAGCTCCACTTTACCATATGCATTGTGACGAGATTATATTGCTTAGCAATCATTTTAAAGTACCTAATCGAATCGCAACCCGTGAAATACTTATTATTGAGTTGTTCCGGTGGCCATCTCATCATCTGTGTTCTTCGTCATCAGTTCCACTTCACCAAATGGTGCTTCCCGAGAGCAAATACACAAGTTACTATAAAAAAATACCCAAATCGCTATAGGTGTGCCTATAATATTTGAAGAGTTCCCTCGATTTCTCCAGAATCCCATCATCAGATCCAGATCTAAAGACAGTGGGACTACCTAAAAAGTATACCCTTTCAAACAAAAAAAGAATTTTCCAAATCGATCCAGCCGTCTTCGAGTAATCGGGGAACACACATAAAAAAAAAGATTCCGACGAACTGAGAACCTCCTCCTTTTTTGAGGTCGATTAAAAATCATTTATAGCCAGAGTTCATCTCATGACAATTCCAATAAGCCCAAACACGGCTAGGATACATTGTTTTATTACGGAGTTCCGGTGCCTACCTTCCAGCTTCATCATCGGATCAGTTCGATGGTACCATTTTCAGCAGAACCATTTATTTAAATTTGCTTCGTCATAGTCGCTTAACAATCTTAATCGAGATATCTTATCGCCACCCGTGCCCATTGAGGAGTCCCGTGGCCATCTATGGTCTTCTTCGTCAGTTCCACTTCACCAAATTCTACTTTCTGAATGCAAATGCTTGACTTATTAATGAAAATACCAAAATCGCCATGTGTTTGCCTATAATATTTGAGGAGTTCCCTCAATTCCTCATGGATCTTATCATCAGAACTGTAATTTGATAAAAATGGGATCAATTTGGAAGTATTTCCTTAAAAAAAAAAAAGAATTTCCCAAATTGGTTTATAAATGACGGAGTACTGAGGTAACAAACTTTAAAAAAAACATACCTACAACCGAATTGATGACCTCCTCCTTTTTTGAAGTCGGTTAAAAAAGAAATTCAATAACTATCTACAAGACATGAAATTAAAGGCACGAGCCGACTCTGGTGGAAGAATTTTTATGAAAACTTCATTAAAATTGTTCTACCGGAGTCGCGTCGCGCCTGTCTGAGCCTAGAACAACCTGAACATTCCATTTAAAACTAAAAACGGATAGTATTACTACAAAGGAAAATTTTAATGGAACATAATTCACGACTTCCAAGGCACAAATGCAGAGAAACAATAGAATGTTGTGTAACTTTATGCTTCATGCTACAACCGTTTTACACTTTAACAAAACGAAAGTTCACGTTTTCTTTGCAGACTGCAACCGCTCATCACACGTAGGTATCCCTTTATGTTTTAACAAGAGAATCTCGCTACAAAGCATTTACTGCAACAACAACAAAAATTGAGCTCGACAAAAGAGTTTCATAAGGAAAGTTAACGAACTTTGCTACGAACTACCAACTCTCACGGAAAATTCCTAATTAAATCTTCTTTTTTTCTGAAAGTCGATGGTACACGCTCTTAAAAGAAATATGAAAGTATTTATATTACTAGCTTTTGCCCGCGGCTTTGCCCGTATGTCGGAAAATATCCCACGGCAACGTACCTACTACCGGGATTAAAAGTATGTGTTAATCCAGATTATAAACTACCTGTGCGCCAAATTTCATCCAAATCCGTTCAGCCGTTATTGCGCCAATCCGGAACATACATCGAAACAAATCTCTAGCAAAGAATTCACTTACCTGTTATATTATTGCTCATGTTTCCATTTCCTTCCACAAATAGAATACCTGTGACTCGTTATATCCTTCCGCTCAAGTTTTTAGAATCAACAAGGGAAGTGGATTACTAATGGTATCCGTTCGTCGGAGCCGTTGTTGAAGGGCTGCTGGCAATAATATGTCACGACACGAACACGATATTTATATCCTTCTAACGCGATCGAATAAAAATGCGCACACCAGAGACAACAGATTTTTGTTTGTAATTTTGTCTTGGGTCGAAACTGTTTTCCAGTACCTACTTAGTTACTATTTACCAATACTTACCTCCTTGACAATGAGAAAATGAAATGTTTGTCTGTGTGTGTAGGTATGTGGAATGAAATGTGGGTGTGCTATAGGTAGATACACCTCAGCCTAACCCTTTGGGGAATACAGGCGTGATGTTATGTTTATGTTGACAGTGAATTGGTTTTGTATCGCAAATTCGTGTCAGATCATAGAGCGATAATCTGTCTATTACCTACCTATTTTTTACATATTATTTTGCACTGTACCCAGGTCTTACAAAGTTTTCAAATAAGTAGATTTGAAGCTATGTCTGGCGATGGCTTAGTAGGCAGTCTTGTCTCAGGCCTGCACATATTCTACCTATTACGTTCATTGCTTCGAGCGACGAAGCCGATTGACTGGCACTTAGGGCTGATTTCACCAATGAAACTGAACGTGATCAACACATCTAAACCGCGTTCAAAAGCTGTCAGTGTCAAAATTGTTGTGGAATATTGACACTGACAGCTCAGCATTTCATTTGTGTAATTCGTCTTATGTAAGTAAGTAGGTTTATTTTTTGTGAAAGAGGGGAATACGTGATGGATAAATAGGTTGATGCGTTCAGGTATGAATAGCGTTTATTGTTAAGAAAAAAAGGTTTTGCAGCATCGATTTCATGTCTCCTTTGAACGTGATCGAGGTTTTCGACCTACTTTAATTGACAGCTAATGCTTTTTACAAACAGTTCCTTTTACACGTGTAATAAATGAGAAAAAAGTAAGTAAGTAAGTACGATTTATATAATGGCGAAGTTGTGTCTTTCTTTGAGTCTTCCAAAATCTTTTAATTATTCTTCCTTATGTCATCTTAGGGCGGATTCAATCAATGAAACTGAAGGCGATCAGCACATATAACTACGTTCAAGAGCCAAATTATTCCAAAGAAAATAGTGACACTGACAGCCGTTAAACGCGGTTTTTGTGCTGATCGCGTTCAGTTTCATTGGTGAAATCAGCCCTTAATTATATTTAACTTAGCATCATTTGGAACTAATTAGGACTGACGTATTTTATTAAGGAACCACCATATTTTATATGGGATATTTCTACCACCAGCCTAAGTTTTCCGAAGTATTTAAAAAACTCGACACAAAAGAAATTTTTAATCCGACTCGAAGTGTCTCTCAAAAGCAACTTCTTAAATTAATTACACAAGTTTTACAGAAGCTGATCTGAAAACTGTCATTTGTTCTGTTGTACTGTCATTATTTTAATCAATGATTAAAATATAATTTGTTAACGACAGTTTTCCTTGTTTTCATTATAGCTTAGAAAAGTTAGACGTCTTGGGAAATCATGTTAGTTATCCTGGCTAGCTTAGTTTCATGTATCTATTATGTATTAATTATTTAGATCGTGCTAGGTAGATACTCTGTGAACTATGAGTTAAGTTTCGAATCTCATGTGTTCAGACAGGGGTTCTCAACCAAAATCACTCCGCCCGGCCGCGTAGTGATTTTAGAATAAAGTTGGGGGAGGTGCATTTGGTAAAAGTTTGGGAACCCCTGTCCTGTTAGGATATGAAACTACAAGGAGCAGATGACCTGGGCCACGTACGCTGATTGGCGCGTATACAACGTGCTCCACGTAACTTTATTTGGTTACATGCAGGATACAGATCACTACTACCTCAGGATTGTTGGCAATCAAGACGTTTTTTCTTTTACTAATACTAAGAACGTAAATTTAAATAAATACTATTAGAGTTTGTTTGTGGGACGCGCCCTGCTGGTTGAGAACTTCTGGGTTAGACGAACAACAGAGTAGTGAGGATGTTACTTGTTTGTTTATATTCTTCATTAAGTATAACTAAACTTTAGGTCTGTACTGGTCTACATTAGTAGGTATTGTATTTGTATGAACGCAAAAAGGTGAGGCAAAAGGCGCGCCAAGGATTTTCTCTAAAACAAACAAAAGAACAATCTGGTATGTGCTGCTCGTACAAGTAGAAAGGTACATTTTAGTATCACATTGTGAATCTACTTTCCATAAAGTTGCTAACGCAGGCTGCCAGAGGGGTAGCAACATTGAACCTGAAAATCTAAAACTAAAAAGTAGAAAACCTCATATCAACTACAATCGACTATTAGCTTTTGCCCACGGCTTCACCCGCATTTTCTTCTTCCGTCCCTAGTCCCGTCATTTAGGGTCGGCACCCTAATTGCGTAACACACTATCAATCGGAATCTGAATCATTTTGAAGCAAATTGCTAATCCATTGCTTCATAAGTTCGAAAAATTTGTCTGCTCAACACGTAAATAACGCAAAGAATGTTGTTGAACTGTCAAAATAAAACCGATTCCGATTGATAATGTGTTACACAATTACCCCGCGGGTCTCCTCACTTTTGTGCGCCATGTTATTCCGTCTTGGGTTGTCGGTTCTGGCAATTGGGCTTTCTTGAGGTCTCTTGTTATATTTAACCACCAGGTCAATGGTGGGCAGCCTCTGTCTCTCTTTTGTTCCGGCAGGCTTAGTGCAACTTGTACCACATGATCTTCATTACGTTTTTTTTTATTCATAGGGCTTCGCCCGCTTGGCGGTCGGAAATTATTCCACGGGAACGTACTATGGATAAAAAGTCGTTCAAAAACTCCAAAACAAAAACAAATGACTGATTAAAAGGTTCCAAATTACAAAAACAGGAAGGGAAGAATGTTTTTTAATTATTTTTAAGCCAACGGCATGGCTTACCTAACGACTTTAATTAAATTACTGAAAACTCCGAAATCCAAAGATAAAAGATTTGTCCTGTTTTGAACAATGTATACAGGCCTACTGAGTACCTACCGTCAACCACAGTTTGATGGTAACACTTGAACATTGAAACGGTTTTCTAGAAGAGCGGTGGCCGCCACATAACGGCCGGAGTGACAGCTGTCATGCAAATGGTGGCAGCGGGGTTTGACTTTACGGTGCCTAAAAATGCTCAATAGGAAAACGCGCTATAGTCCCCGCCAGATAAGAAAAAAATAAAAGTCGTTGACGCCTTCTACCAATGTATTCCCATATTTCAAAACGATACGAAAAAATGTAAGGTAGTGTCACTAACACGATCAAAACAAAGTATCGCGGTACGAGGCGTCCTTGACGCATGCACGTGGCATGTTTTTTTTTTTGTTTGTATTTAAGTTTCGAGACTTTTTAGTACAAGTGGGGTTAATGACTTTTATTCCACGCTTATCTGGCATAAGGTATAACTCAATTTCATACTCACTCACTTTCATATAGGCTCGCCCCCTATTACATGTGACTTAAACATAACTGGCGAAATGTGGGTGTACTATAGGTACATCTCTCATCTGCCCAACCCTTCGGGGAAAGAAGACGTGATGTTATGTTATGTGTCACTTTCATACATAGCGTCATAGGCCGGTAAATTGTGGACGTTTTGCGTCGTCTCGGACCACTTTTAAACTTGTTTCTGTAGAACAGTAAACAAATTGGATCTAACAATTTTCCTGTAAAACATCTCCCTTAATGGCTGAATAAAGTCTTAAGCCCGTTTTCAATAACACTAGGCGACACTAAAAATAAATGCCTAAATAAAAGCGCGCTGTTGGAATTTCAACTTTCAGCTTTGAGCCGAGGGTTGAAAATTCAATAGCACGTGGTTAAGGGGTCTCCTAGTGTTAGTGAAAACGAGCATTAAGCCTATTCAAAAGTCCGAAAAACCCTGTGGCGTACCCAGATGAGCTAGTACATCCAATTTTCCACACGATAAAAAGGGTTATCACCAGTCAAGGTCACAACAGGCTAATTCTCATCCACTCTTAAGGTGGGCATTCACGGTCAGTCTACCGCGCCAAATGGCGTGATGTTAGTACGGTCAGCAACAAAAGTCGATTACCACTTCAGTTTTTTTTAATACAATTTATGTTCAAAAGAATTTAAAAAAATGGACAGTTGTTAAATTCTGATGACAAAAACTCTTAGCTATTACATGAAATACTGAAAAGCAGTGAGCTAATAATTTAGGGTCTATTGATTTCACATGTAAAAGTAACAGTGTTAATCTACTTCTGTTGCTGATCGTACATCCAAAATCCGTTAGCGTGATGTAAAATTCTGGATGGAGATCCAAAGTTTTACATCACGCCAACGGATTTTAACATTCACGATCAAATTTTGGATGTACATCACGCCATTTGGTGCGATGGACTGACCCTGAGTGCCCACCTTTAGAATTGCATTCCCAAAGAAAACAAATTAAAATCGCATCTTCGTTGATGCTCATTCTCTAACTAGATTTGATTCCGTCGGGAATAAGAAAAACACAAACGCTATAAAGGAAACAAACTCCACAGTGACATGAAACTATAAAGACTCCCGCAGACAGGCGCGACGCGGCAAGTAGACTTGTTCTCTTGTTCTACCGGAATCGCGTTGAACCGTCGCGTCGCACCTGTCTGCGGGAGCCCTAATGCGCTAAGTTAAAAAACAAGATTACTTAAGTTATGCGATTAAAGTATAAGAAACTTAAACTAATTTTCTTTGCAGTGTTTCAATTTGCGGTAATTTTGTTAAGACTCCTAAGACCTTCTTTGAGACAGTTTATTAAGAACCGTAAAAGAAAATAAAAGGATAATCACTACATGAAAAACTAAGTCCGCCCGCCGCGTCTGTCTGTCTGAATGCGATAAACTCAAAAACTACCGAACGGATTTTCATACGGTTTTCACCAGTGTACGGATTCATGAAGAAGGTGTATAATTAATTAAGGTTTTGTGCAAATTGGCTGAAATATGACGATGATTGTTGAAGATGTCGGAAAAATCATGCCGACTGGGAGCTTTACTGGCGTGCGCGTAAACCAATAGAGTTATATAAAAACGATTTATTACGGAATTCATACATTGTTTACATTTGTTTACCTGGATTAACACATAGAGTTTTAATCCCGGTAGGACGTTCCCGTGGGATATTTTCCGACATCCACGCGGGCGAAGCCGCGGACAAAAACTAGTAATATTATAAAACAGTTTATACCTACTCGTTTCTTCATCGTTTATACTTATAAAATGCATAGCTACAAGCCGCGCGAGAGCGAATTAATATTCTCTAGTCAAGTTACTGGCTAGACAAGTATATGATTTTCCGCCGAAGGTACAAAGTTTCCTATATTTTTCTTACCCTATCGTTTACAAACAGTATAAAATACAGCTGTAAAAACTGATAAGCGAGGTTATATGTTATTCACTATCATCGACCGATACGATGAGACAGCTTGAAAATTTTCATAGTTTTTTTTTCTGATTCAGACTAAATGTACCTCCAGAAGATGGTCATACTGTTCAGTTCTGGCAGAATGTATAGGTAGGTATCTAGTTCTACAGGGTGTATCAGAAAGGTATGGTTGGGTGTGGTACAGACCACCAAACTGAACAACTTTCTCCATGGGACCAACATCGTAATCGAGAAAAAATTATCAGCCGTCCCGTACAAAGCTTCAATACACACAGCTGATTAATTTTTCTCGATTGATATTGGTCCCAAAGAGAAAGTTGGTCAGTTTGATGGTCTGTACCTGGTTGTGTGCTCCGTGTCTGTACCACACCCTTGAATTTAACTACATCTTTCTGATACAACCTATATTATATGCTTAGGTTAAATAAACAAAGTACCTACTTAGTAAAATGACCTACTTAATTCACTTTCAAAAATTCAAAGTGGACCGTGCCGTTTAGAACGTTCTAAATATTAAGGTCGAAAATAATCCGCCTAAAGTTAAGTTTATTATAAATTAACACATAACATAACATCACGCCTTGTTTCCCCGAAGGGTTAGGCAGAGGTGTACCTATAGTACACCCACATTTCGCCAGTTATGTTTAAGTCCCATGTAATAGAGGGCGAGCCTATTGCCATCAACCGGGCACAAATCCAGACTCCGGGCTGCTACTGAGAAATAAAAAAAATGATTATAAATTAAATGGGAATTTAAGTATGTGGAAATCCTCCCTGGTGGTGTCAGCGTAGTTTGCTACGCTGACGACACGCTGGTCCTGGCGCAGGGGAGGTCGCACCAGGCGGCGGCCGAATTAGCGGCACGCGGGGTTGCGACAGTCGTAGAGAGGATCCGGCAATTGGGACTCGAGGTGGTCTTGCACAAGTCCGAGGCCATGTGTTTTCATGGTCCTCGGAACGCGCCACCATCGGGTTCCCAAATAACGGTAGGAGGGGTTCCCATCGGTGTCGAGTCGACGATGAAGTACCTGGGACTCGTCCTCGACAGCCGGTGGAATTTCGTGGAGCATTTCCGACGTTTGGCTCCCAGACTGGAGCGGGCCGGGGCTGCCTTGGGGCGGCTCCTGCCCAATCTGGGGGGTCCAAACGCCTCCTGCCGGAGGCTCTACGCGGGGGTCGTGCGGTCCATGGTCCTTTACGGAGCTCCGGTGTGGGCGCGTTCCGTGAGGCGGCGACCGGTCCGTCAGTTGAACACGTCCCAGAGGGTCATGGCCATCCGGTTAGCCCGGGGATACCGCACGGTCTCCGGGGAGGCGGCGAACCTCCTTGCCGGATTACCGCCATGGGATCTGGAGGCAAAAGTCCTCGCGCACATGTGAGAGTGGCGCGAGGAGGCAGGACGCCGGGGCGTAACTTCGTTGCCGCGAAAAATCGCGGCACGGCGGACAGAGCTCCGGCAGGATCTCATGGTGGCATGGAGAGTGCGATTGTCGCAACCTAGCGCTGGGCACGCCATAATTGCGGCGATAAGTCCCCTCTTTGAGGAGTGGCTGGAGAGGCGCCACGGCGTCCTCACCTTCCGCCTGACGCAGGTCCTCACCGGACACGGGTGCTTCGGGAGATACCTGTTCCGGATAAGGCGTGAGGAAACGCCCGGGTGTCACCACTGTGTGGATCGCCGGGAGGACACGGTGGAGCATACGGTGGAGGTCTGCCCGGCTTGGGCGGAGCACCGCCGTGTCCTCGCGGAAGCGATCGGCGGCGGCGATCTCTCGCGTCCGGCCCTGGTCCAGGTCATGGTACGGAGCGAGAGTGCATGGGAAGCCATTACCTCCTTCTGCGAAGCAGTAATGCTCGTGAAGGAGGAGGCGGGACGCGTGAGGGAGAGGCAAGCTCTGCGCCCTCACGCCCCTAGTCGTCGCAGGAGACGCCCTGGGCGTCGGGAATTGGCAGCCGATTCCCGGCCACCGTAGGCGCGGGCTTGCGGACGGCGAGCAATGAGTAGCTCGCCGTCCGGTAAGGGCCAAGCCCTAGTCGACGGCGCGTCGTGTTCCACGCGCGCCTCAAAGAGATGTCAGCACTATTGACGGGGTCCGCTAGGGCCGATGCCAGCTAGGGTTGCGGGATGTTCGAAAGAGTTACCGTGGCCCCGGCACAGGCAACAGAAGGAACACGGGTGGGTTTTAGTCAGTAAAAGTCTGACACGCCCTCCCGCTCCGCCCAGAGCGGGAGAAGTCATTTGATGATTTCCCATCCACAAAAAAAAAAAAAAAGTATGTGGAAATAAACAAACGTCAGTACGTCCTTACTTTGGAATATCTATCTATACTAATAATAAAACTGAAGAGTTTGCTTGTTTTTGTTTTATTGAACGCGCTAATCCCTGGAACTACCAGTCGGATTTGAAAAAATCTTTTTGCATTTGATAGCCCAATTCTTAAAGGATGGCTATAAGCTATTTAACATCATGCTAGGACCGTTAGGAGCCGAGCAAAAGTAAAAAAGTCAGAAAGAACACTAAGCTAAAAAGAAGTAATAGCGCGGGCAGGCGATGTGATGCGACGGGGTGGGTTGGGGTTGGGGGAACAAGAAATTTCACGCAGACCAAGTCGCGGGCAGAAGCTAGTATTAATACAATTGTCATTGAGCTACTCTTGGCTTGGTATAATAAGTACTTAATAGTTTAAATTCGATGCTGTCATAACTTAGGTGAACTTCGTAATTAATTATGTAGCTACTCGTGAGTCTTGTATTCCAATTTTGCCACTCTGTTACCTAGAAGTTGGGACATAACATCACGCCTGTATGCCCCGAAGGGTTAGGCAGAGGTATACACCCACATTTCGCCCGATATGTCAAGTCCCATGGACCTTCCAGGGGGTCGTGTAGAGCGCGGTTACTTATATGAAAAACGGGTGAAACTAATTAAAAGCTTGTAAATATTATTATCCGTAATTTTTCAACATTTTCCTAATGTGACGGTGACCTACCATGCATGCAGGTAATACTAATTACTCTTTAGAGATCATTGTACTCATCATTATTAACTTTACTATGGGACCAAACCCGAAATCGCGAAGAAAAATCAGCTGCTCCCTACATTTATGTTCGCGTCAAAATGTAGGGAGCAGCTGATTTTTTGTTTGGTCCCATAGTAAAAATTGTTCATAATGATGAGTACCTACAATGACCCCTTAAGAGCGTTTACGACGTACGGCATTTCATACAAACTTTCAAGTCCTTGTTTTTCGAAATGAATGAACCGATTTTTCATTATAATCGGTTCATTCATTTCGAAAAACGTTTTTTCGGGGACATGTTGTGTATGGTTGGCTGGCCACAGTATTAATTCAAAACATTTTTTTTTCAGGTAAGTACCTACCTACTGGCTTAGACATAGTAGTCACATGTGTAACAAGTCTAACAAATCCATTGCGCTTACATTACGGACCGTAGCAGAAATCCAGGAGGTAAGTCCAGTTTGATCCTTGTTTAATTGAAGTCGTCGTGATAAGCATGGCTTACACAAGGAAGCAATCCTTACGACGGATTACTTAATCCGTCGTAAGGATTGCTTCATTGTGTTACCGACCAGGATTACGATGTAAAGACGCTAGCTAGCTAGTCCTAAGGAATACATAATTGGGAATAAACTATGCAAGGTGAAATTAGTTTGTAGCGAATCTCGACAGATGTGATGGGTTTCGACATCTAAACACAATGAAACAAAATAAATGATCTACTTTTCCACCTTACTTTTTATAAATCGTGGGTAAAGTAGCTAATTAACTAGACTAATTACGAGTTGGCAAGATTACGTTGAAGACGAGGAAGGTTGGCGACGGTTGAGAGACGGATTGAATCAGGGCTTGTCCGGGGCCGTTTTTTTTCGGGCCCGGGATATTCCGGATACTTGTGTCCGAGCCTAAGGTGGTAATTTACTTAGTGTTAAAATCAAGGTTCCTTTGATTTATGAGATTTTTGACCACTTACATAGTTGTATTTGATTTAATAGTTTTCATAAGCTTCAGGTTTGATTCGGAATAGGAACTCAGCGGTTGCGATGATCCATCGGCGAGCAAACTAGACCACCATTTTATTCAAAACGTGTATTGTAACGACATCTAGTGGCAAAAATAAATAATGCTTACTAAAAATTTAGTTTTATGTATTATTGAGAGATGGCGTAATTGGCGCGGGTACGTTATAGTTTCCAAACTATGCAACAGATGTCGGTATGATTGGTAAAATAAAATTATTTTCACATTTAGTTTATTTGTAAATATCACAGTAAAACAATAAAAGTAGACTTTGTATAATCTTTTATTACCATGATATGTATCCTTGTGCGTTATGCACCATACAGAATTATTAATCGTCTCGAAAATCTCTATTGTTACCGTACACTATCTGTGTTTATTTTTATAAATTGTCTATGGCGCATCAAAATGGCCGTCTGTGGTGATGTCCGATCGGAGTTTTATATTCTTTGTTTACGATAAAAACATATTATTCGTTTCAAATTTCTGACTTTAATGTGACAAAATAAAATGTTTATAGGTATAGAAACTTTGTACAATAGTTTGGGTTCTTACAAGTGTGTGATTTGACATAAAACGAGTGGTACCAGACTCACCTTGTAAAGAGAAAATGGGGAACTGTTTTAGTAGTACAGGAGAAAAGGATTCTAAAAGCAAAAATGAAGGCAGGCCTAGCAACCCGCACGAGGAAGACCCTAGACAGTTTCAAACTCCAGTGCCGACCCCTCCGCCTGATCCAATTAGATCTACGGTAAATCAAGGCACAGATACGAGTGAGGTTCCTCCCACCCGAATATTCGTAGCCCTGTACGATTACGATGCCCGTACTGATGAGGACCTTAGTTTTAGAAAAGGGGAACATTTAGAAATCTTAAATGATACACAAGGTGACTGGTGGTTAGCTAGAAGCAAGAAGACTAAACAAGAAGGCTACATTCCATCGAATTATGTCGCTCGCCTGCAGTCTATAGAGGCCGAACCGTGAGTAATCATATCTGTTTTTTATGCAATCATTTCAATAGTGAGCGGTTCCTGCGCGATTTCTTTTACGTGCATTAACCAGTCATACATGTTTAGTGTTGTACATGAACTAAGGCTGTAATTACTGGGACAACAGCATAACATAAAAATGATTTTGAGTAATCATTATGTTTACTATGTTACTGTACTATTTAATTTAATAAACCACAACAATCTCCAAATAAATAAATGGTATTTAGATAACAGCCACAATTACTAGACAATATGAATACAAACACCTATTTCAGTAGCCTTATAAACCTGTTTATTTTTCCTCACTTTACAAGATCTAAATATAAACAGTTGTAATGTTATTGTCCAGTTATTAATATAAATAACGAATGAGCCATACTTTCCTGTTTATTAATGCATTAACAGCATTTCTATTCATTCCTTGGAACAATAATACCAGCTCCTAATTCAATCTGCCTAGCTTTTCCCAACTATGTTGGAATCGTCTTCCAATCTTACCGGATGCAGCTGAATACCAGTGTTTTTCATGGAGCGACTGCCTATCTGATCCCCACAACCCAGTTACTGGATAACATGATGATACCCTTTGGCAAGACATACCTACTTAATTCTTATAAAATATGACCTATTTAGTTTCATATGATATGATTTCTGGACATTTATAGAGCATATAAAATGTTAAGTGAAACATATTGTACCTAACTTGTATTGGCAAGAAGCATGTTTCATCAGAATCCAAAGTGAAAGCATTACTGGTATGCTCACATTATCACAGGCACTTACACTGCTAATAGGCTGTGAACATGACATAGAAAGGTTATTGTTTATGCTAAAATGACACCTATTCTCTTTTCCTGCTACACCTATTCAATTTTATAGTCTTCATACATTCAAATGTATTAGGAATTCATATAGTGCTGGATCAAGCAACAACACTTCCACATGCTTAGTTTATGACTAATACTAAAACCAGACTAATTTAATGATTAGGTGATATTAGAAATCTTGTTTTCTGCTATTACTGTGGAATTTCCAAAGCAATGTCTTGTTTAGCTTTTACTTTCACATGGTATTACCGTTATCATGTAACTTATTTTTTCAAGACATAACCATCCTTCTCATTTTGAGCCTTTTTTTTAATGTATTCAGTTCTGTTGGCCAATAACCAGGTGTTATGAAGTAAAAGTATAATGTAATGGTACTAAATGGTGCAACCAAAAGTGATTACAAGTCAATTGTGCGGGCTAACTCTTGGCACTGGTCATATCCTTGTTGTGACATGTAGGCTGTGATAGTAGATAGTAGGACAGTGACACCCGTAACTGCCCTCATTTGAAGGTATTACACATCTAGTGCCTGTCACTCATTTAAATGAATCAATTGTTTGTTTTGTGTGCATTTTGATTAGTAAAGTATATTTTTGTCATCTCTTTTCCTGATAGGCATAAATTAACCTCTGTAGGTCTAAGATCTTCGTAAATATGACTCATACCACAGAGAGCTGTATCTTTTCTTATGAAACGAAATCAATTATTGTTTTGAATAATAATCTAGAAAGACACAAAGTACCTATTGAAGGCGAAAGCGCCAGGGTAGCCCGCGAAATTCAAATATTCCTACGTTTTTTGAAATTTGCAGGTCAGTATTAGCTTGTACCTATGTTGATTAAAATATTATTCGTGACCGTAACAAATATGTATTAACAGAATTATAATCATTAAAGTCATAAATACAACTCTCCAAAGACCAAGTAATTCTATTGAATGACTATTTCATGAAACCTTGACATTTGAGGATTATACTAACTTAAGGAGACATATTACTAATTTCAATGATTATATTATCCATCAACTAAATGAGGAGCAATTTAAAATATGCATTAAATGCACACTATGTAGACAAGCATATTATAAGTTGGATGATTATATCGTACATAAAAATGCTTGGCTAAATGCTGGTCCTGCTCCAGAACCACTTGAGCTTTGTTAAAATTTTAATATTTTGAAGAAATGCATCCCTTTTTTTTCTGAGACTATGACCTTAATGTTTTTTTTTTATTATTTAATCAAGTTTTAGATGTTGTATAGGTTAGGATAATAATAAAACAATAAGTAGGATTTTCTTTCCTTTTGGTAGTAAAATTTTATTAATCTTTTAAATACAATCATTGCAAACTATAATTATATAATTTAGAACAATTTTGTAAATATGAGTACCATGGAGTCATCAATACAACTCTGGACAAGTAATCTTATTGGATGACTATTTCATAAATCATAGCATTTGAGGATTATACTAACATAATAAGTTGTATTACTGATTCTAATGATTATAATTCTGAAACATCAATTTGTTACGGTCGCGAATCATACTTTAATCAACATACACCCAGACACTGGGCTGCAAATTGCAAAAATCATAAGAAAATTTGAATTTTGCAGGCTACCTTAGCACTTCGCCTTTTTTTTTTGTATGGGAAATCATCAAATGACCTCCCGCCCTGGGCGGAGTGGGAGGGCGTGTCAGACTTTTACTGACTAAAACCCACCCGTGTTCCTTCAGTTGCCTGTGCTGGGGTCACGGTAACTCTTTCGAACATCCCGCAACCCTGACTGGTAGCACTTCCCCCTTAAAGCATAACAGAAAACCTTAATCTATCTCTTATCTCTATTACAAACAAATAAAAATGAAGTGTCTGTTTGTAATGTCAAAATAACACCTTTTTTTTGTTTAAATGCACAATCTGAAAGTATACGGCAAATATAAAAACCAAACAATTTTTAGTATGTCTGTCTATCGGTCTGTGTGGTTGTTCCGGCTAATCTCCGAAACGGCTGGACCGATTTTGACGGAATTTTCACTGGCAGATAGCTCATGTTATAAGGAGTAACGTTGGTTATTTTAGAAAAATAATTAGCTTTCTGTGCAAAACAAAAAAAAATCCATGAAATTGTGAACAAAAATAATAACTCTGGAACCACCAGTCCACCAGTCGGATTTGAAAAAATCTTTTTGCATTTGGTAGCCCAATTCTCGAGGATTATTATTACAGGCTATTTTGACATCGCACTACGAACCTTAGGAGCCGAGTAAAAAGAAAAAAAGAAAGAACGCTAAGCGTAAACGAAGTAATAGCGCGGGCGGGCGGTGCAACGCGGCGGCTCGGGGGATGAGGGAGTTTTATTAAAATTTGGATGTTATTTTAGTACATTTTGTATCTTACGACTTCCACGCAAAGTTGCGGGGCACAGCCAGTAGTAAATATACAACACACACTATGTACACAACTACATAGTAAGTACTGTGTAAAATAGATAAACCACTCTACCTTTATCAGTTCTATAGAGGCAAAATAAAAACATTGTATGAGCATTCTATTAACACAATTTGTCACTGTAAAAGTAGGTCACATTTCAGTGTTTCACACATGCACAACACTTTCATAGTTGAGTATTTGAGGGCGATGACCTCTTGTTGAGCATTGGTGCACTATGATAATTATTCTACCCCTTTATTCATGTGGCCTACTAAAACGTTTTAACACACCCCTCCCTTATCCAGTCTGATGCATCTCAATAAATGAAATTTACTCTAGCTCTAGAGTTAATATTTATGATTATACAGGGTGTCTGAGAAAGGTGTGGCCAAAATTAACGATTATTCCCGGTGTCAACCACTAGTTTAGCCACCACTGGTGGACAGCCGAACAACTTTTAAAAATTATTCTCGTTGTCTACCACTAGGGGACATATTATTGTAACCTAACCTCAAACACTTTAAAGTTGTTTCTGCGTCGTCTCCGGCGCTGCGGGAAGTGCAACCCTTTCGCCCTTACGTAACAAAGGATAGGCAGAGGCACCCAGTCTCACATCCGCACCTTCGGCTTGCGGCGACCAGCCTCAGCCGCTATGGCTTGCAACAAAGCATAGGCACCCGCCTATACTTTGTTCCAGCGGGCGGGGTTGCTCTCCCTTGCACCTCCGGTTTTTATATACACTCTAGGGGTAGCAGCCAAAAGACTACGTGAAGTCGGGGATGCCCCGATTCGGTTTTGGAACAGATTCGACCTATTCAAACCATGAAGTGTCCCCCAGTGGTGTACAACGAGAATAATTTTTAATAGTTGTTTCGCTGTCCCCCAGTGGTGGCCAAACAAGTGGTGGACATCGGGACTAATTGAAAATTAAAGGTGTGGTACAGACCATCAAACTGAACAACTTTCTCTCGGAGACCAACATCATAATCGCGAAAAACATATAAGTCGTCCCATACATTTGGTCCAGTAGCTATTGAAGTTTTGTATGGGACGACAGATTTTTTTTTTCGCGATTACGATGTTGGTCCCCGGGAGAAAGTTGTTTAGTTTGTGTTGTGTTTCACACCTTTCTCAGACACCCTGTATAAGGCGGATTTTTCAATGATTAGATATCTTTTAACTGAAGAATAAATATGGCGCTTTTACATATTTTTTATGCCTAAACTGTTTTTAATCCTCAGATAAAAGTTATCTGAATAATGAAAAATCGGCCCTTACATGTATGTTAATAATATGTTATTCTATAGAGGTTACGCAGAAAGCTACTTAGCTGAAGTGGGAATAGATAGACTGGACAGGACATGTGTGCCGCATGTCAAATGAGCTGTGGGCTAAAATAACCACCAAGTGGAGGCCACTGAATGCTAGGCGACACCATAGCAGACCAAGGCGAAGATAGCCGGACGAGCATGACTCCTACCAAAAGCATTTGCCCACATGAGCAATAAACCAGGAAGTGTATGGAAGAGGGGGAGGAAGGTTGGAAGGCCTATGATCTGCAGGCTAGATTAGGATCAATCAATTTGGGCCATTTCCCAACTATATTGGGGTCGGCTTCCAGTCTAACCGGATGCAGCTAAATACTAGTATTTTACATGGAGTGACTACCTATCTAACCTCCACAACCCAGTAACAGGGTAATACAATACCGCTTGGTAAGTCTGGTTGTCAGACATTCGGGCTTCTGACGATCCGTAACGACTGTCAAAGATCCACGAATGACAGCCGGGACCAACGGCTTAATGTGCTTTCCGAGGCACGGAGGAGTCTCGATATATGAAGATGGTCACCCATCCACGGACCAACCTTGGCAAGCGTAGCTTAACTTTGATGGATCGACCCGTGCGGTTGTTATTACTTTGCCACGATAGATCAGAATAGAAAAACTTCTTAAAAAATTACAGTTCAAGCAGTACAGCTATGGAATGTCTTGCCCATGTCGATAAGACGTGCCCAATCTTTGTCCAGTTTTAAAACTATGCTAAAAAAACTCGTATCTCTGTCCTTAAACGTCACTTTTTATGTTGTTTGCACGTGTTTTATGATTATTATGATATTTAAATATTTATTTAGATAAGTAAATGTTTCATGTAAGTATGTATTTATTGTATATATGTAAATAGTGCACCACAGACTACCTGCAGTGCTGTCTCTCCTTTCTCCCTTAACCTTTTAACCGCCCGACTTCATATCAGTTGTCGTGCCCCCAGCGCCGGGCAACTTGAATCATTACGATATTTGGTCGTAAATATACGACCCTGGCGAAATGGACACGAAAATATTTGTCGGATTAATCCGTCGTAGGCGGTTAAAGGGTTAATCCATCCAAAGGTTGCCTTTAAAAGATCGCTCTTAGCGATAACGCCGCCCATTGTGTCACCCCTTATAAAATTTCTACTTTATATCTGTAATATTTATGGTGTGCATAATCAAGAATTTCTATCGATCTACATATTTTATTTAGATTTTTATTTCAAGGTTTTCCGTAACTATTTGCTACTTAGCTTTAATTTAGAATTTCACTCATAATTCTCTAATGTCTAGAATCAACCGGAAATATTAAAAAAAAAAACGGACATATTTTCTGTAGGACACCAATTTTGAACTAGTTTATTTTGACTTAATTTGATTAAAATAATGACTGAATTAATTAAACATTTGTCTGTTTACACTTTCTACTAATATCACTAGTTGGCAGCGCCCCCTATTGATAGGAGCTTTTTATTGACCTTAATTATGTGGATCAACTGGTTAGACATGATAAATTGTGTTTGGTTTAGCATTATCCATAGTCATTCATAAAATCCTTTATGTATTAGGTAATTCATTTTGAATGAAACTGTAACGTACTATAATTTCTGATTTTCTTTAATCAGTTTTCACACCTCGGCGCGCGGCGCATTCTCCGAGAGAGTAGGCAGAGGTGTAACATGTATAACACGCCCACATTTCGCCAGTTACGTTTAAAGTCCATGTAATAAATGACAATATACGAGCACAAATTCTAACTAATCCAGAGCTCTTCGACTGAGAAATTCCTAAATGGAATATCCCAATACAACATTGCCCGACCCAGGGATCAAATCCAGGGCTCAGCAGTACACGCTTGCTACCACTAAACAAACCAAATATTACGCCGAAAGTTAAGATTAAAGTTAATTAACTGCATTTGTTGCCGATATACAGTGGAGTGGCAATGACCTACGGATTGACGTAAAGTGCAGTTTAGCAGTTGACGGCAGGCTGACGGCGATCGACGTATGCAATGCAGTGCTGTACGTCACAAAAAAAGTAATTATTTCCGTCGGTTGACTTTTGGGTGAGGTTTCATTAGTAACTATTCTAAACATCCATCCCCTACTAAACAGTAAACGTTGTTGCATGTCGCACCTCTATTTTATTCCCAGAAGCCCAATCCACTGGATGACTAATAAAAGGCTAATCAGATATGGTGTCTGCTTTCTGGAACACTTCGTATTTTTTTGTTTCCCGCCCAGATTAGCGAACACGCAAATCAATGGAGAAAAAAAATGTTAAATTAGTTCTGCGTAGATGGCGCTAAGTGTTTGTTACTTTCATTCAACTGCCAATGGAGTTCCTTGTTTAAATACTTTGCTGCGAGATGGCGCTACGTGTTTTGTTTTGCCGCCGATTGATCGCTCTTCATTTAAGATCACTTTGACAACTGACAAACACTCGGCGCTCTCTCGCGGCGAAGCTTCCAGCAAACAACCCTTATGGTATGGTATCTTAGTTGCTAAGTTTAACAATTAGCAAAATCTCAAATGTCTCTATCTCTGTGCCTTCACACAGAGATTAATTTGTCAAACGAAGTTACTCGTACCGTGTCCTTCAAAAGAAAATTCAAGGACTCGGTACTTATAGAAATTAATAATATTTATTTTGGTCGTAAAGTGGAGTCGCAGCCTGCTGATTTCAATTCTGCCGTCATAGCTTCAAAACTTAATGAATGACTATAACTTTGTATCTCTTCAATCTTTTTTTATCCGAAGCCCTTCAATGCCACTAAAAACGTAACTGATCCCACCGTCCTCTTTTTACCACCGGACGTCCCATCCTGGCGAAGGTTATTCATATAAATCAAGAATCAGTAATGTAAAAAAGCTCATTTTGCGAGTCCCCGTCACAGTGAAGCGTATTAGTAGTATACAATGTCATTCTGAAGAAGCTAGAAATTTATATGTAAACAATGGTACTTACACGGTAAACAAAATTATACGTTCTCGCCTTCGCCTTGTGGTTGCAATAAAAAACAACTAAGGACTGCAGAAGGCTGGGAACTAGCATTTTCCTAAACGCTAATAAAAACGTATAGTGATTGACTACTATCCTTAAGCTATTGTTGGTTCGGGTTTAATTGAGCAAATACCAGATCAGATCCTAAAAATTTTGAAAATGTTGCAATTCGCTGACCCTAGGTTTTTCCGGTGATCTCCTGGACTTATAAAAAATCACAGCCGCCTGTTCCTATTAACTGATACATAATATCATATTATCTCTGGATACCACAGGAACTCACTTCCTCCGGTTGTGGTTAGTCTCATTCGAAACCACACGATGAGACATGAGGTGAGTCGTGAAGGTAGAACTAGTAATAAAAAGGATATCATCATTCAGGTCATTTACACTTGATTCAAAATTATTAACTTTTTAATTTTGAAGTTGCTAGTCCATTGCGTATTCTAATTTTATAAATGCAACAATGACCGGATAACCCCCTTCCTGTGCAGAAGCTGGTGATGTATTCCGTTTTTTCTTCGACTCTTAAACTGTGGGAAACAACTCCTTAAATTCTAACATCACATTAGAGAGACATCAGAGTAGACAGTTCTCATGGCATTGTAACAGACCGGTACAATTTAGGATTCAGGGAAAATATTGTTATAACTTCGCTTGGTAGATTTGAGCTGCTATTCTTTTCCACGAATATAATGCCCGGGTTACACGAGGCATAATACAATTCGATTTCGATATTTTTGTATCTTACATCACCGTTTCCCATAATTCACAAAGATCCAGAATCCAGATGGATGACCTTATTATTCAGTAAATGACTTATTCCTCAATCCTCGTATTTTATTTAGGCTAAGTAGCGTTTATTTATGTTTTTTTGCTACTGTTCAGACTGTTCACCACAATAGACAATTATTACAAGATTTATGTTTCTTTACCATTAGTTTCTAGGTATTGAGAAATGGGAACGAATAATTAATTCCACGGCCTTAGCGATTAGTTATTATTCGCGTGTTAAGTAATAGGACTGTTCACTGTGAAGACATCACAGAAGTTATTTGAATGAAAATCATGAATTATTATTTATTTATTTTCTTCTTACATCTACCATTACAGGGTAACCCAATGCGGTAAATGCGCCTATCCTATATTTTTGGCATCTCCTAACTCTTCGTCCGGAAAATATGCATCTAGATTAGTTACACAAAATACTGTGACGTGTAGTTAGTTACCAGCAAAGAATTTCCTACCTTCCTGTGAAACACTAGAATTGGTGTATCCGGGATTTCCATGTCCCATAACAATTGTTTTAAGTGTCCATTCCATTGTGAACACACAGCACCCAGTTCTGCTACAGAGATGGGTCGTTAAGGCGCTTTCTCGCCACGCCCAGGCCTCTTGTGCACCTCGTTTAGATTAGAACGCTATTACAATAATAATTACAAGTGTTTACCACGCTTCTGGCTATTGCGCAACTAACCAATGGACTCGACGTTGTACTAGAAAATTTGCAAGCGAAAGTAGGCACCTCACTGACGTACAACACTGTGACAGATCATACTTATTTCACATGCCCGTTATGATTAATTGTCGTTCACGTAAATATTTGTTTTTATTTTTTTTACGTCACGACTCATTACCACTATGTTATGTCCGTCGATATTAATTATTAGCCACATTTGTCATAGAATGCACTTCTTAGTTAACTTGTTAATAACTCAAAGCAAACGTTTGACTTTGCTGACTCGTTATTAATTTTACTATCTCTTATTTATTATCTCTCACTTACATAACTAAGCTACGTATCTGAAAGAAGTACTAACTACGAATGAATTCAGTAATCAATACGATATGCTAACAAGACATCACATAATTAATTATGGACAAGAAGAGAGGAGTTTTAATGATATGCAAAATATTTTAAACTAACCATCTGTACAACTCGTTTCACAACATTCATTGGATAAATATCGAGAAATTTTTTAGTTTCAGACTAAAATGTCTTGAAGATTTCCATTCAAGTAAATTTTAACTCGATTCAGTGATTTTTGCGTTAATAATTTGATATAACGCCCCAGACAGTTGATCTCACGTTTATCACGATATTGCAAAACCACAGAGTTGATATTGACGTCACAAACCTTTGTCGCGTTGTCATTAGTTGTTTGCTTGCTCCATCCGATATCCCTGAAGCTGAGGTAGTGACTCTTGAAGGACAAACATCAATCACCGTGGAGGAAACTACAAAAATGCTACTGACGGATAGCTTTCATCAAATTATCGGGTACTAGTATCAATATTTGTACAAGATGCAGGGCAACATAACTATTGATGTATCATAAATTCTCAGATAATATACTTACGTCACCACTCAAGAACTATGTCATATGTAATTTCATAAAAACTGGCTATTCAGCGAAACCAACGTCAATATGCGTATTGGTAATTCTGTCGGTTCGTCATAACTTATAATTACTAAGATCTTAAGAAACGGAACTCAAATTGTTAGACACTTAAATTTTATGGGGACGAAAAGTCACCTTCAGACAGTACGACAATCAAAATTGCGAGAAAGACGAACGGCCTCGGTAATTAAAACTGCATCGCGTTCCGCACGAGCTGAACACTGGCTTCACAAACGAGGTCAGCTGCAACAAGCAGCACCAGGACTGTTAATTACTGCTGAATTTTAAACGGTCCTTGAGTACCCTTGTGACAATACGAGATGCGTTACTTGAATTGCTTGTTTGCACTGAAGTCCGCTGAATCGTTGTTACATACACGAAAATAAACAATAGTTAATGCAGTCCGTAAACGCGGGGGGCTTACCGGAAAACGTTTCCTAGTCAAACATGCAAATTGTATGGCAAATATTAAAATGGCGAGGTTCCTACGCTTTGTATGTGGCTGTCGTACCGCTAACACACCGACGACCAACTAATAGCTATTCCCTAGCTGCAGCTTACTTAACGGTATGCTTGATGACTTGAATAAAACCATTGGAGCCAACAAAACAAACATTTTATCGCTCCTAAGTATTTGAGAACACCGAGACTTCCGACGTGCAGTAGACGTTTTCGATATACACGATTATTGTTTAAAAGAGAGTGAACTTGGAAAATGTCACTTATCAAAGCAATCATTCTCGCAAAGAGTCAAACTAATATGAATATTGGTGACGGGAGTATTGGAAGATGTGTTTATTCATGGCACATGCCTGTGCTGCAGGAAGTTAGCCGGTTCGGTGAATTGAACGCCTGCGCGACGGCAACCGACATACGACACTGCGCCAGCGGCGCATTCTGATCGACCATTATCAATAAACATTTTACATTTACGCGGACAATAACCACTATCGACACATATTTCTGTGTAAATTATTATATTTATTGATCCTGCAATTCCTAGTTTTGCATATTATTGCGTATTTAGGTCCTTTTGAGATGGAAGATGATTGTAGATTCAGTGTCCTCGTAATACAGTACAAATGTCATGTGGGTATATGTAAGGTTTATTAGTTATTACCCGTATATTATGTTAATTTAATGAATGCTTATCGCCTATACTTAATGTAAACATTGCTGCAAAATTTTGAAATAGCTATGTAAAAATATTATCCGTTCATACAGAATGAGGAGGTATGTAATTATTTTTAGAACAAGGCTCACTTTAGTTGACGTGTAGTTAATAGAGTGAAGAAATGGAACTGTAGAGAGACACAAAGCGACCAATTAACCTACCAAGAAGATGTGTGAGCCGGGGTGTGCTACTAACACTGGCTTCTAAAAACCCACATTTCCTAGTAAAGATAGTTAGCTGGCCAACATCACCGACTTCGGATACAGGATGCATTTGAGTTCACCGGCCTGCTCCCGTCCCTCGAGCGATGCTTACAACGTTGTAAACCTACACACTAGGTGAACATTAATGTGGTTTTAAATGGATACTTGGGGCGCGTCTTTCTCTCTGGCACGCCTAAATACTTAAGTTTAATGGACGTTTTTCTCATTACAGTTTATAAATATTACCTTTCGCACATCATCTTTAATTAAATAATTTGAAGACGTTGAAATCTTACGACATACGCGTAGTCAAAACATCGCTGCCTTTCAGAAAGCATATACGATCACTGGTTAGTAACAGTACACGAAATTAGCGTGTCCCTCATCACGAAATGCTATAATTAAATGAAATACAATACAAACAAGTCGTAGAGGTTAATGACTGGTTGCATAAGGTACACGCGTACAGGGCGGATCATCCAATGGTGATAAGTGGGGTTCTAGGGCTTTCAAGTTTGATTTAAGAGAGAGCAGTGGCCCAGATCATACGTGCAATTAAGGTCGGTGCAGACGATGTCTCGCGTGTACCTTTCCCCTCATTCACACGTTGGACTAGACATACTGCACCTTAATCATGGACTTGTGCACTGTACCTTAACATTCACCAAGAAGAAAGCTCCGAAATTAATTTTAAAGCAAATGATAAGTATGTGATAAAGATTAATAACGTAATGAAATTAAAATGCAATTTACACGTGAGTATTAAAATGTGAAGTCGTAAGCCGGTTGTAACGGGTGATCAGCCCTGTCGCTCCGGTAATGATAGCTTCCCTAATGGTACGAGTGCTGGGGAAAATTCGCATCGCACCGTCGCGCGTCGCACGCGCAGACGAACGATTAACCGGCGCCACTGATGTATTAGTCCACGTCACGGATATACTTAACTACTGTAAAGTATTAGTGTCACCTCCCTACAAAATAGTATATCTATAGTTGGCTCTTTGAAAAAACCCAGCAATTATCATTAGTGTTGCATATTTCTAGTTAGAAGTTTCAGTTTTTAACATGCTTTTTATTTTCTGCTTATCAGCTTTGTGTACAACATTAATGATCTCATGTTTATACAGTTTCTTTGTAACTCTTGGTTACTTATATTTGATTATCTATATCCTCTCTGTATAGTTAAATAGGTAATGGTTTTCATTGGCTGCTAAACAGTTACTTGTGGATTGTCAAGAGTAAACAAAACTATTCAAGAATTACAATTGCTTATCACATTCAACTTTGTTGTCCGTATGATATGAAAAATAATTGTCTTTACTTTCTCGTACGATCCCAGTGGCGCCGATGTCTGCAAAGCCTACGATTATTTTTAGATTAGAAATGGCTCAACCGCTTTACGTAATTGCACTAGTCGCATGCGCAGCTAGTTCCAGAGCGTTTGCTGCTAAATATAGTCACAGAGGTGGTGTGCAATTACACCTTATTATCGCATGTTTCCACTGGAAGCTAGGCTGCGTCTTGTCTGCCACAGTTATTACTTACATGTTGCAGTTTCTTTAGAAAGTGTCCAGATATGACGAAATTGAAATGACCATGTTGGGCAGATTACAGAATGGTCGCAAAGTAGTTTCCCTTGCTTTCGAGTTCTGCGTAATGCTGCGTGCGTGCCTTAGGTACCTCCCCATAGTGCTCCAACACTCCACAACGTAAATTACCACAAATTAGGGCAAAACACCGTTTCAAATACGTTTACCGTGTTAACAGTAAGTTCCTAGTACTCTTGCATAGTGCTCTTTGCGTGTATATACCTTCATCCTGAAAACTTTTAATTTTAAAACCAGAGGCGAAATATAAAAATTCTGCCCATGAGTGTTAACAATCAAATATCGAAGCACTTGTGTTCGTAATAATGATAATGTATTTTGACCGGATGTTGTTCGAAGACACCTACGCAAGCGCGACACGCGCCCTTCCCAAGTCATGGCCAATTTTGTATAGAACATCGGCAAGACCGTGAAAACGACTTGACACAGATTCTGTCTGGTACCGAGTACCTGCAAGTGATGGCACTTTCAATTATCATTGCACTGATGTACCGGCCCACACTTGACTATTGATCATTTTTGATGCAGTGTTTCACTGTGTTATTTTACGAATACTTTCTCTTGTTCCCAGATTTTTTTTCTCTTGTATACCTATCTCTCTCTAATGATCTCGAATGCGCCTGTCATTCATTAAATTTTCACTGTCTCTTAATAAGTCTCGATGTCGTCGTTGTTAATCTTAATTACTAATTTAAATCCAATAGAATGTGACGTTGCATTACAATTTAATATTTAAATGATCTTGAATCGGTCATTTGAATTTAGTTAGCGAATCATGTCCAAAAAAACATCCCACCAATTAGCGTGCGTGCTGCGCCTCATGCAGATCGGATCCTGGTAGTACCAGGTGTCCGTCGTCGAGATGTGATGTAAAAGGCTTTCAGTGAATCGTTCGCGTCGTAAATTTCCGATGACCCAGATATGATGTGATTAGAAACGTATGTACGTCAACGTACAGCGAAAATGATATTTTTTGCTAGTGCCAATTTATCGGTAATGGAGCGTCGTGCACGAGATGCGATGCGACATCCGCTAGTGAGAGTTCTGCGACTTGTCACCGAAACTGGTATGTGTACCGTGGACAACTCTAACGCGAATATAATTATTATTGGCTAGAGAGTATTGATATGTCCGGTACGGCATGTCAGTAAAAGTGTAAGTGAGGTCGTTCATTAAACCCTCAGATATAAACATTATATTGCTTACGCCATAAACTAAAGCGTATTACGTAGACATCAGTATGTTTTTTGCTAGTTTTTATGCTCATAACATGCATAACACTTCTTCGAAATATCTATTAATTTATTATGCGATGAAAAGTTCAAACAATGTTATAATTTTGACATCAACGAATCTGACGTAATAAGATAACTCTTGCACTCCAAAATTCTTCTTGATCATTACATTACAATGAGAAAACATAATTTCAGCTTAGCTTAGTTCTGTTCGGAATCGTTTTAAATTGCAAATTGCAGTTAGGTATATTGATAGCAGCTAATTTTCAACCAAAAATCTTTGGGCTTGAAACTGACAATGACGACAAAATGTATAAAATTAATGAGTGAATCACACATAGTACGCCCGTCTACCTCGTACATACACTACGAAAAAAGTTGGCATTAGTTTAATGTTGTTTAATATTTTAGTTGTTTATTGTGGCTGTGGCAGACGGGACGGGGGCGGGTCCGCACTCCGCAGCCGAGGAAACAGCCTCACACTGAGCTAGGTCGTTCATCGACCCGCCGCGCAGCCGCGCCGCGCGCACCGACCGCAGATGCGATTGTTTATACACCACCATTATCTAAACACTGTTTTGCTGCTCACTTCGTGACATTCCTTTGTAATCATTTTGAAATGTAGGTTAAGGCTTCTCTTTCAAGAAATCCAGAGACGCACTTTTCACTTCACTATTGTCCTTTGTCAAAGTTGCACAATACCTAGCCTTTGTTGCATTTTCTGGTCAATCGACAATTTGACTATCGATCGATGTCAAATCATTACATAATTTGAGATGTTTGACCAGAACGATTTCACAGTTAGGCATTCATAAGGAAAAAAATGATACGTAATTCCCTTTACAAAGAAAGATTGTATCCTCGACAGGAGGATCGCAAGATTAATGACACAACATGAGTGTGCAGTTAGGTTTTAAATAAAATATGTTTCGATACGGTATCGAAATTCATTAAAGAAATCGAATATTTATTCATTCAAAGCCTTACCGAACGAGGTATCATTTTTGCTATCCGAACAAGGTCTTAGCACACACAACGTGAAAACAAAGGTTTAAATGGGTACCAGCTTCTACCTTAGAGACTAGAGTACATGTCTTTGTGTCTAAAAATATTTAGGTATAAGAGCCACATCCAAACGCTGTAAGGTTTTACTCGTAATGTCCTCTGGCGTTGCGAAGTCGCTTCTGAGACTTGTTTTATTTCATTCGTGGCACGGCCTTCTCTATTCCCTACTTAATCTTCTAAAGTCATTACTCCGCGATACACTGTATTTTACGATGTTGCTTTTATTTTTTAGTTTTATTTTAAAGCTTGGTAGGGAGAATGCGGATCGCAGGACATGCGCGGGCGCCGCAGAGTCGCGCCGCGAGCAACTTTCTACAGCCGCGTCTAGAACGCTTTAAACCGTAATCTGCAGATTGACGTACCTTCGAGATGGTTACGACAGGCAAATTAAATTGCACATTAGTGCTAAAAATGTGCAATTATCTTTGAAAATCTTCCTCCCCATTGGTCGAGTTGACCGTGAATTTCTCTCTGTAATAAGAGAAGATTAAACGAGTCGTAACTGAGCTGTAAATCTGCTGTTATTTATTGTCTAGTATAATCATATTGCACATAATTGGTTTAATTTTATGACTTGCGTCTGGATATTTAAAATTAGCGTACTTAAGCAGATGATTCAGTGGAGTTTAAAAATGATTTTCTTCAAACGGGACCTAACTTACCAGCAAGTTTGGTAGAGACAAAGGAAAAAAAATACAAGAGTGTGCTCCACTTAAAGCCCTTTCAGAACAAACTGAAGTAAGCGAACTGCTGAATAAATAAATAAATAAATATCTTGGGACAACTCACACACGGCCATCTGATCCCAAGTTAAGCAGTGCTTGTGTTATGGTAACCAGACAACTGATATACATACTTATATAATTTATAAATACATACATATTATAGATAAATTACACCCAGAATATAAATACTTATAATTAATTCTGACAAGGTACTGCTGGTTTTCCGGAAATATCTGAATGTACGCGAAAATTCAGTATTTTCCTTGTTTAATATTCATTATGTATGTCCGCTGCCACTGCTTTGTTCATCTTAATTCATCACTGACTTTAAAGTAACGATGTCTGCTCACTAATTGCAATATTATTCTTTGAAAAGGTTGTAAAAACAGCTCACTCATAAATGTATTCTAATAAAGGTAGATAACAACAATAACATTCGTGAATACTAGCAGAACGTTTGTGAAATCTTCACAATAATTAGTTACGGTCAAGTCATTGTCGGATTGTGTTGTTTGCATACACTTCACTACCTAAGGTGGCGTTACGTTTCATTAAACTCTGTTTTAGCTACACTCATGTAAATTGAAGATTTTAGTAATACATATATTAAAACGAATTTAGTATTAATATTATTTAACAGTTGACATTTCAAACAAAAAACAAAATAGGTAACCCGTTATTGTAAGATAGATATAATAAAATTTAATATACTTGTCTTCTTTGCCTAATAAATAGGTAGAGACTAGATATACTTACAATATATTTTCTTGATGATAGTCTAGCTATTAAATAAATGCACGTGTTCAGGCACGTTAACTTAGCTACTATTGAAAATATAATACCTACCTATTAAATCTCCTTACAGGTTTAATAATAATCACACACATGTGTCCGAACACGAGTGTATCGCTCCTCATGTGTAATTATTCTGCGTTTCATTGAATAATAAAACAATAGTCTCGATTTGAATTACCCACTGGCTTGCCTGATTAGCTGCCTGCAAACGTCATTTCATAATTTGTGCTCCCATTTATCAATGCGATGTGTAATCAAACGGTAGCGTTATAAGTTTATACGGGGTACGGTTAATAATTTTATGATGTCGAGAAAAAATCGCGCGTCGCGAAGTGCCCGGGCGGGCGCCATGTCATGGCGCCAACGCTGCGCCGGCGACGCCGCTGCCCGCTTGCTTCCTCGAACCGTGCTTGGCCGACATTATACAATAAGTAGCAAATTCGACAACCTTCACGTCATTAAAGCACCTCATTAATACACACACCAACAGAGAAATCTTCATTTGTATGTCATCCTTGTTTATCGCCATCGTGAATATTTTATAAGATGATTTATCTTACACATAAATTTTGTATATTCCTGCAGATCAAAGCTTCATAATGAGCGATAATGAAGCGTTTGTAATTAAATAAGAAGTAATAATATATTATTGAGATTTAGCCAAATGACTATTTCATTTATTTAATTAACGTGTAATTTGGTTTCTATAAGGATATTCACTTTCAAGGAATTCGCATTAACTTGGAATGTTGCGTAGCAACCAAGTTACTTAACAAGCTGGGGTGAATGAATTTTCATTTTGCATTAAAATACAAATAGTGTTTCGGATTCTGCACGGCGTGGTACGTGAGACCTAGATTTCAGATGTAATAAATACGCATCTGTAGGTATCTTCTACGTATATGAATGACCCAAAGAGATTGCATGCTCTAGTTGCAATTGATTGCAAACTTTCCTCTAGCTTTTCCTTCTTGGTTCCTTCTTACAGCCGTTTTGCAAATCTCTCGTGTATGTACGTACATTCAAATAACACTTCACGCCTCCACCGTTTTGAAATGCATCGAAAATATGCAAATGAATTGAATACTCTTGCAAAAAAACCCAACTGAGACAGTGAATTAAATGTGACACACGCTTTCGTCCTTGCCCTCGATAAAGACACAAGTTAAAAATGAATTTTATTTATTTTCCTGGGGTATAAAAGAACAATATTTCCATTTAAATGTACGCACTGTCAATGTCGTGTATTAATTAATATGAATTTTCAATTTGGATAAGACCACATTGTCTAACTAGGAAGTAGCGGTGTTACCAAATAAACTTGCCCCGAATATCCAGGGGCAACAAACATACAGACTGCAGATATAGAATAGTCTAAATGAATGTAGGTAATAGCAATACTGAAAACCAAAAAAGGTCATTGTACTCATCATTTTAACAACTTTTACTATGAGACTTACATTGAAATCGTAAAAAAAAATCCGCTGCTCCATACATATATATATATATATAATATATATAGTTATCTACTTTCCTATCGCAGGTATGCTAGAAGAGATTTCTTTAGAAATAAGCATTAACTTTGTACGTATTTTTCTGTTCCTTTCTTCTTGTTTGTTTATATGTGTGTATATAAAGTGTTAAATAAATAAATTATGTTTGTATAACGTAAAAAAAATATCTGACAAGCTGGAGCTTCTAAGCTTCGAGAAGACAACCTAAAGAAAAATTAGATCCAACAAGGCTACCGGCAATAACCTTTAGTCAGAAAATCTGCCGTCACGCACGTCTCATGTGATATATCGCACAAAAAACCCTATTGAAATCAATTCGTGCGTCGTAAACAAGAAGACAAACTGATACTTCCGTTTATATAACGCCTACTTATAAAACAGCTTCATTTAAAATGTTTTACGGTAGTAATAAATAAACTTCTTCCCTTTTTAGTCAATTCTAATTCATAGAAGCGGGCAGCAACTGCAACATCGTACGCGGCACCAAGGTCTGTTGTTTGTCCATTGTTCGGTGCATCTGATAGATGTTCTTTATCTGAATAAATAATACTTTTTTCCTGTAGTCGACCGGTTGGACTTCCCCAAACCGACGGTTCCATTGAACGGAAAGCGATTCTTCGAAACTGATGCGAGAGTTTGTTTGCTATCAGCATCTGAGAGGTCGTTCATAATCGTTCGTGCACACATCATCTACGCACAAAAACGTTTCAATTTTAGAATGTTATGGTTATGGTTAGGTACAAATGGTCGTTACGGGTCGTCAGAAGCCCGAAAGCCTGACAACCAATCTTACCAAGGGGTATCGTATTTCTCAGTAACTGGGTTCTTGAAGGTCAGATAGGCAATCGCTCCTTGTTAAATACTGATATTCAGCTGCATTCGGTTAGACTGTAAGCTGACCCCAGCATACATAGTTGGGAAAAGGCTAGGCAGATGATGATGGTTATTGTTACAAATAAAACACTAATCTTTCTAGCTGCATCTCGTCTAAGCCTAAAATCTTGATAATATTGATTATCGCAGTTCCATCTTAATTTAACGAAATCAATGTCGATAATTTTATTAACAGGTTCACGCGCGGTAACCGAGACAATAGAAGTTTTAGGGTGGGTTGCATCAAGTGCAGCGTTATAGTTTCCGTCAAAGTTAATTTTAACAGTAACAATAACAATGACCATAGAATGTGACTAACTACTGTTGCACCATCATGTAAAATGTAAACGTTAAAGTTATTAGGGTGACAAGTGACAAGACGTCTTATTTCCCCAAAATGTATGTGGGTAATTTTTTTGACAAGAGCAACACTTCAAGCTTGCTGTCATCATGCTTTCAAAGTTCAAATTTGTTTTTTGCGGGATTATTCATTATACGCGTGGTGTATGATTACCAAATTATTCAGTTGCAATTTTTTTTTTATGTAAACAAAATTAAGTAAAAATATAATAGAAAAGAGATAGTTTTTTTTTGGTGATTAATAAACGTTACAATACAGCCACTCCTGTACTCTAAAGTCTATTAATAGTATCATACGTATACAAATTAACCAATATATCATTTAACATGGTCGATTTTTTTGATAAAATCTAACCGGAATCTTAAATAAAAAAATGTACCATTGACGCTGCATCAGTTCCTCCTGTGGTTAGTCCCATTTTTAAGTTTGCTTACTCTCGCGTAAAGTGGTTTAAAAATCAACGTGAAATGGATTGTAGTTTTTGGTGCTTGTCAGTTTGACTCTAGTGATGTCTCATAAACGGTCAGGCACTCGATTGTCCCGATTATGTAATTCGAAATCTCAATTCAAGTTTAATCTACGGTAGGTATAGTTACTAGAGGGAGGTTCCCAACATCTTCGTACGTTTGAAACGCACACAAAAAAAAAAGAAAAGAATCATAGCAAGATCCAAAATACAGCAACCGTTCAATATTGGTATATTGGTGTTTAAGTCAGTGACACTGCTAAGATCGGCTTTGTTCGACTTTGTAAAGAGCGTTTTCTCCTACTCACGCTCCACTGCCAATGTAATAATCAATGTCGTATCAACAGACAGCACTAACCCATAGAACATGTATTTTCACTCTTATTAAAACTCTGTACATCACAGTAATTTGACGGTTTATTACACGAAATATGTATACATGTCTACCTACGTATTGAATTATAGGCCCTTTAAAAGGTAAAAGGAAGTTAACTAGTGTGGCAATGTTGGTGATATTTATTTAAATACAACTACATTGAGTGGCACCTCGAGAGAAAATGGACTTGAGCCTATAATTTACTTACACGAGTAGGTAACGAGTTAAATAATATCCAGCCGCATCACTATCTAACAATGTCAGAAAGACAAGTGTCAAGTGACAGCAACATTTGTCACTTCAATCATTTTATTTTTTCCGTTTCATTCGAATTGCATAAAACTGATATAAATTCTATTTTCCTGTGTGTAATTTAAGGAATGGAATCTTCAAGATGGTACAGCATTTGTGTTAATTGTTCAGTAAGATTTCACCGCAATGTGCGAAGACATTGAGACTGCTGCAGATGTGCGGTAACTTGCGGACGCATGGATTTTTCGCGTGTTTCAGTCAAACCTTTTAGATGCAATTTGAGGAAAGTGCGTATTGATGATGCAAGAATGTATTGAAACTGTTTATTCATAATGGAGATTTGGATACAGGAATATTTTTACATTCCATGTCGATCTGCACAACCAACGCATAGGTACTGTGCCTGTTGACTTTGCGGAAAAGAAGATCATTTTGCAGTGGATTCCAGCACACCAAAGAGAACAATAATAATCTTTCTATTATTTTAAGTGCATTATTTAAGTACTTAGAACAACAATTTCTAACACTAGAGCTGCTCTTGCTGGATACTGTTGCAACTGTTTGGTGGGCAGACGTTGGTACTGTTGGCTGTTGAGCACATGTAATGTTGAGTGTGCGGCATTTCAGTATTTTTATGTTGGACACGATATCAAGATGAAAGGTGGAGCGACCCGCATATTTTTTAGATAAAATACTATCTACGTTTAAGTCGTCTGACGTTGAAATTGATATACTTACTTACCTACAGTAATAAAAATACTTAACATAATTATGTGATTTTTGATTTCATGAACCGTTCAAAATACTCTATCCTATTCTTACTATTTATTACTAAATAATGCACTATTTTCATTGTAATACCGATGAGGCCAACCTACTCACTAAACAATGGTAGCTCTTTAGTGAATTTTTAGGTTATGTTCGTAATTCTCAGTATTCCCGTTAGAGAAGTATAATTTATTACTACCAGTGTAATCTAGAGATCAAATGACAGATAATACACTGAAGAAGATCAACATGCGTTTTATTAATAGACGCAACAATTATCGGTGGGCCTAATCGCCAAAAAAACTATCTCCATTACTGCACAACTATACAAAGTGAGTAGGTACCAAGCGATAGCTTTCAAAGTTTTTAAAATATTTGGTACTTATTTCTTCGGTTCCTCCTTCTTCCTACGTAATAAAATACAACATTAGGTCTTACACAGCAGACTTACGCGAATTTAATGTTATTATTACCCCTTCGGGGAAACAAGACTTGATGTTAAATGTTATCTATTACCTAAATAGGTAAGTACCTATGTTTTGTAATACCTATATTCACTACTTAAAAATACCACAAGAGTGAGCTTCCAATTATGTAAAATTATAATCTATCCACATTGTGATGTATAAATTAGTAGTTTATTAATAAGATAACTGACATTATTTTCATACAAAGAAGTGTTCATTTTAGCACGGTAGAAGTTACTAGATTACAAATTCTTGCAGAAAAATACATTTTTGATGTGCAAAAAAACGGGACTAGCACAAAACAAAAAGAACATAAACTAATCATATAAACATCAGAATGTGGATAGATTATAGTTTTACATAACTGGAAGGACACTCATGTGGTATTTGTAAGTAGTGGATATAGGTTTTGTAACATTTAAAAGGAATTCAATGCCACACTCCAAACAAATTATGACACAAACCGTAACTATAGCCCTTAACCGCCCGAATTTGAGCGGTTAATGTTATCGTTATTTGTGACGTCATTTTAACAATTGTTAAAATGGTGCAACGCGTATTTTGCATAACCGGAGATTTGACAGCTGACAAGGCGTTGGTTATCGTTAAAGTTAGTTGGTACAACTCACTCTTATTGTTATGAATGCTATAGCCGTATAGTGCCCAAAGTGTTAAAAGGATCGGTTTATACAGTGTGTCTCAGAAAAAAACTAACTTTTTTAGATGCATAAAAAATTAACAAATATATTTGTATATACACGTTAAATTACAAAATTAGAAACTGAAGACATGGGAAAATTACTTTTTAAAAATAACATTATTCAAATGTCGTCTTCAAAGCGATCATGAAAACGCGCCTCAGAAGTTGAGTTTTTGATTTCTTGTCTAATGTTTTCCTTCAATTCAGATATTGTTGATGGATTACGGTAATCCACAAATCATACATTCATGAAAACGCGCCTCAGAAGTTGAGTTGTTGATTTCTTGTCTAATGTTTTCCTTCAATTCAGATATGGTTGATGGATTAGTGTAATCCACAAATCATCCATCAACTATATCTGAATTGAAGGAAAACATTAGACAAGAAATCAACAACATTCTTACTCAACTTCTGAGACGCGTTTTCAAGAATGTTTGAGATCGCTTTGCCAGCGCTGCGAAGGACGACATTTGAATAATATTATTTTCAAAAAGTAATTTTCCCATATCTTCAGTTTCAAATTTTGTAATTTAACGTGTCTATATATTTGTTAATTTTTTATGCATCTACAAAGTTAGTTTTTTTCGAGACACCCTGAATTACATATTGCTGACCCGACGGACGTTGTCCTATCCAAAGGAGATTCGCCAAAATTGCCCCAGGCCCAGCGCGAAAGAAATGTATCTCAGATTTTAGAGCAATAATAGTAGAAATATTATAAAGTGTCGCTTTTGCTAAATTCGGTGGCTAACATAGTTTTTTTTTCCGGAGAAGTTTCATAGACGCTAGAGTTAAAAATGACACTAAAGGAAAAACTGCTTCTTTCTATGTTCTGTGCTTAACTAATATTGACAACTTAAGTATGTATTTTTATATGTGGCATATGTGCACCTATATATTATACATGTAAGTACATTATTTATATAAAAATGCAGTACTCGTTTTTATATTTTTATTTTAGGTATTTATAATTTATTCAACATTTCATATAAATACATGCTGTAATAAACACGTTTTTGCGTATTATGTATTATTAGAATAGAATAGCCAGAGCTGGCTGCGGACATATGGGTTTTTAATATACCCTGTAAAACCTATAAAAATAGAAGTCTTATAGATTACACTATAAACCCTGTAAAAATAGAAGTATTATAGATTACAATAAAACCATGGCATTTTATGTATCTTTGTTTATACATGGTTTGTTACAAGAGTTGTTTCAGTTAAGTACTTCAGTCATTCAAATATATTAAAACAAACTCTAAACCAATAGCTGGGTGGTCCAGATCATGTTCATTATTTCTAGCTCAACCCGGATAATACATAACACTTATTATATAGACGCAACTTCCAAATGTTCTTGTACCGTGATAAGAAAAACAGTAATGTTCTTTAATAGGGAATATGCACGTAATTCAAAACTTATTCATTATTTAAACATACATTATACAGGGTGTAAGGGACAGCCCTCCGCAAACTAACAGGGTGCATTCAGCTACTTATTCAGAATCATATTCCACCGGAAAAATTCTTAGGAAAATTTTCATTTTTTTTTATCGTATTTTCAGTTACTATTCCTTTATTCAATCAATCAATCAAATCATTTATTTGCTATAAATATGGTACATGAGTTGTTATAGTAACATAATATAATTGAAGTTTACATTATTAATTATATTACAATGACAAAATAGATTAAACATAACATGAAATAAAATTATGCATCCTTAAAAAAATTGTAGCAACATGAACTTTTCTTCAAAAAATCTTTTACTGGATAAAAGCTTTCGTCTATCAACCAGTCCCGTAAAACACGACAGAACTTGTTATATGGTAATTCAAAAATATGTTTGGGTAGGGAGTTGTAGATAAGTGGTGCCATATACGCACAGTTACGTCTAAACCGTTCTAATTTAGGGACCGGCATTTTGAGGGTAATCGCGTTAACAACCGCTTATTTTTATTATCATTACCTTCGAAAAGGAATGCATGGGCCTTAACAAATTTGGCGACTTCGTGGATATAAAGACTAGGTACAGTTAATAGCTTTTTTGTTTTGAAAATCGATTTACAGGAATCAAACCATTTTATACCATAAATTGCGCGAATACATTTTTTCTGCGCTATAAAAACCCGGTTTACCTCTGAAGAGTTACCCCAGACTACAATACCATAACGAATGAGAGAACAAACATAAGCATGATACACCATTACAGACGTTTCTCTCGTTGTTACGTCTTTAACTTTTCGAAGAGCAAAAACGAATTTATTAATTTTCTTACAAATACTGTCAATATGATCCTTCCATGTGAGATGTGCGTCTAAAGTTATACCGAGAAATTTCGTACTTTGTAATTGTTCAACTTTATTATGGTCAAGACTTATGTTAAACTGAAACTAAAAAGTTTCAGTTCACCGAAAAGTCGGTTAGGCGTTTTGAAGAATATAAGTTTTGTCTTGTCAATATTTATTTTTAATTTATTACGTTTCAACCATTCAACTATTGCATAAAGAGTTTGATTTACTTCAGATTCATAAGAATTTAGATTTTTACATTCAATGATGACAGTCGTATCATCTGCAAATAAGACACAGTTGTGTGGTATCTCGAGGGGCAGATCATTTATGTATACAAGGAATAACAAAGGCCCCAAGATACTTCCTTGGGGCACGCCAAAATGGTTTGTACGATGCTGTGAGTCGTAGTTTTCTGTGCAATGATTCTTCTTGTTGAATTTTGTTACCCTTGTAAACTGTTTTCGATTGCTTAAATACGACTGGAACCACCGAGAAGCCAGACCTCTTATACCGTAACTGCCCAATTTTTCTAGGAGTATGGAATGATCTACAAAGTCAAATGCTTTGCTGAGGTCCAGAAAGAGGGCAGACGTTGGGATTTTAGAATTAATACTGGAAACAATAGTCTTAATCAACATAAAGGTAGCTAATTGAGTAGATTTATTCTTTCTGAAACCGTACTGTTCCTTAGCCAGTATATCATATTTATCAAGAAAACTAAGGAGTCTTTTGTACATTACCCTTTCAAAAACTTTGGACAAAATAGGAGTTAATGCAATAGGTCTGTAATTATTCTTATCAGACTGAACCTTTTTTATGTAAACGTTTTATTATTGACAGTTTAAGTTTATCTGGAAAGCAACCTTGTTCAAAAGATAAGTTAATTATATAAGCCAATGGTTCTGCAATATAGAGTGCAATCCTTTTCAAGAGATTTGTATTAATGTTATCATAGCCGGCAGATTTGGTGGGTTTTAACAACTGAATTATCTGAAAGATTTCATGTGGAGTTGTGGGCTGTAGAAAGATACTAGAGTCATTAGTTTTCAACTTGTAAATGTCATAATTAGTCGTATTCATTGCTGTATTATTATTAGAATTATTCTGTATTATGTCAATAAAAAGTCATTAAATAAATTAGCTATGTCAAGTCCGGAAGAAATTGAGGTTCCTTTGTCAGCAATGTTATCAATATATTCTGTTGTCTTAGTTTTACCCATGTTACGCTTAACGATGTCCCATGTAGCTTTACCTTTGTTTTTGGATTTAGTAATATGTCCCAAATTGAGTATGGACTGAAATTTATTGACACATTTCTTTAATAAAACGGAGTATTTTTTATTTTTTTTTAATTTCAATGTAAAATTACATTCTATGTACACAGCCCTCCATTTATGCAAATAAAACAGCTAAAATGAAAAAATCGGCAATGGATGTTGAAATACTAAATATTTCTACTAAACACATCAAAAGTGTCTAGGGATCAAGTACATTTTTAACCATAAAAAAATTATCCAATTAGTATTTACCAAATCTAGTCTTCGAGACTGGCTTCTTACTTTAATTCCTATGTTTAAGTTAACAACTTATCCCTATATTTTGTAAAAATTAAGAAAAATTGTAATTTTTGCAAATTGTAGGAAATTAACCTAAGTTAATGTAGTTAATTAAATGGCAAAAAAGGCACAAATGAGGATTTTAAAAATTTTATTGTAAAGATAATAAAAATTATAATCTGCCATCACTGACACAATCACGACGATTTGGCATGCTTAAAATCACTTTGAGGAATGGCCGCCCACGTTCTTTCTAACAAGTCAAAAATTTGTTGTGGGGTATGCACGGCATCTATACTCGGCAGAGCTCTTCTTTGGAGCATATCCCATGTGTGCTCAATTGGGTTGAGGTCTGGTGATTGAGCAGGCCACGGCAGAACGTTGATGCGAGCATCGGCAAGAGTGCGTGTTACGACTCTAGCCGTGTGTGGAGGTGAATTGTCGTGCATTAGTCGAAACGAATCACCCAACCGACTTCGCAAAGGGATGATCATGTATGAAACAATCCTCTCCGCGTAAATCTGAGGATTGAGGTTGCCCCTGATTCAAATGTGATCGGTTCTTCTACCGATCCAAATACCGGCCGAAACCATTATTGTTACCCCTGCATATAAATGAACTCCCTGACAAAATTTTAAACGTTCTTGACGTCCAGAGGTCCTCGAAACTCGAGTAACTCTTGTACCCGGCCTCATACCGAAACGAGATTCATCGGAAAAGCAAACACAACGCCAGTCTTCTTCCTCCCAATTTCTGTGTTCGCAGGCCCATTGTTAACGGGCCCTACGATTGGGGGTTTTATAGGTTTGAACTCTCAGCGGCCTTCGGGAACGCAGACCCACTTCACGTCAACGATTTCGAATGGTTTGGTCGCTTATCAGTGAGCCTGAAGAGCTGTGGAAGGCTCCACAGCTCTTCAGGCTTAACGTAGTCAACATCATGGCGGTCATGGTACGATTCCGTCGAGCAGTATTTTGTATGTACCGGTCCTGTCTGCTAGTGGTGATGCGAGATCGTCCTCCATGTCGCTCGGCCGCGCTGCCCGTTATACGATAGCGTGTCAAGAGGCGGCTTATGACGCTCTGTGTAATGCCAAGAGCGGCAGCCACAGTACGTTGCCTGGAACCAACTTACAACATTCCGACGGCTCAAGTCATCTCTTCTCGTGTCCAATAATGTTGCGATCCATATCGATAAAATTTTTTAGAAAATTTTCCTATAAAAGTGTTTGCTTTTTTACAAAAACATTACCTACAATTTCTGCATCGGAACTGAAAAAAATGCATCGATATAGAGCGACGACATTATTTGACACGAGAAGAGATGATAAGAGCCGTCGGAATGTTGCAAGTTGGTGTGGATTCTGATTGACAGTTGATTTTCTATTTTTAATCAAAATTTCAAGAAAATTCTTTATTCAAATAGTGAAATTCACTAAAAAGAATTAATAACGATCCAAAAAAAATAAAATAATAATCCTCAATTGCGGCGATACTCTAAAACGTACTTGAACCCTAGACACTTTGATGTGTGTATTATTTTCTGAAATCTGAGATACATTTCTTTTGCGTCGGGCCTGGGGGTTTTTGTATGGGATTTGGCGGATCTCCTTTCAAAAATTTATAGAAAAATGGACACAAAAAGGACGTTCAGTTTTTCCCGAATTTGAAACTTTTCCAATTGTTACAAAAACCTAATTCAGACTACAACGAACATTTTAAAACAAAAAAAAAAATCTAAATCGGTCCAGCCGTTCTCAAGTGGTGCGCTTACCAACGAACAGCATTTTATTTTTATTTAAATAGATAGACTAAGAAGACCATAAGGGAGTTAGTCGGACACTGGTATATAGTTCGGTACTAGGGTTGTTGCCCTTTTGACGTGAAAATGCAACGTAACACCTACATGTTGTTTGGCGTCCTCAAGTCCATTCATTTTAAAGGAATGTTTAATTGTCTTCCACGTTTAACTATAAGGGGTACATTAAGCGTCGTATGGGTAATTAATACTTGATTTGCCCGTCCCAGATACGGGTGGCGCATCGCAAGCTGCGTTGGCGCCGAGCCTAACTGTCCACTGGCATTTGCGCATGACGGTGTTACATGTGTATACTCGTAGGCCGTAGCCACTGTCTATGCGCATTTACTTAATTTATCTAGCAACTATTAATTACCTTATTGCTTTCTTAATGCCTTTAGGAGACAGCCTTAGCAAGGCTGTGGAAGACATTTACGCGTTTTAAAATAAAATTCCGAAAGTAGCTGTTTTCAATAATGCACCAGAAAAGTAATCACTGTATATATCGTGACTAAAATCTAAGAAAACAATGCTGAATGTAATTACCGAAGAAGGTCTGCTGGCACTCTGAGAATATTACAAACAAGAAGTTGGGCTTGCATAAAGCTTGCGGTATTGCATTGGCCGGCGCGACGACTGAGTGATGGACCGTCCTGACACGAACAGGGCCAACACAAAGCGGCCTAACTGTATGCGACAGGATGACCCCACATCAGATGGGGTGACTTACGACTCTCTGCTCTCGATTGCCTACTTAACTTGCAACAATGAAAACCGATTCCATTTACAATATTGAAAACAGTTTAAGTTATTAATCACCAAGAATCTAAATTGTTGATAATGACTGTAAACGACGTCCGTGGTCGACGAATGTTTTACTAATTTTGGTTCGTATTCGTTACGTCACCGTAGCAAACCTACTTGAATTCCAGTCCTTGCATATTTTATGCAAATAAAATGAAGATTGCAAGACAAGAAACAATTGGCATCGGTCTTGGTCTAGACTTGAAAAAAAAGAATATACTCGATACATGTTATAACAGCATTCTGATCTAGTTGAACTGGCACGAACATATAATTTTGAACTATGACATCGAGTTTAAGAGCAGCTGACCGTCTTTCAAAACGCCAAATATTTTCAACCACCTAATCATGGTTTGACTAGGTTGGTTAACGGTTAAAATGGGTTATCCATACCGTTACATAATTCCGCCGAGGAGTGCATCGGATGAAAATTGATGTATGATCGAAGGTGATGGTGCGGCGGCGTGGCGGGGCGTGCGGCGGGCGGCAGTGGTGCGCGTGCGACTCTCACCGCCTTATCTCTCGCGACCTCCGCCGGACGCGCACGCACGCCGCGTTCCACCACCCGTTACCGCGCCGCGTTCGCGCTATGCCGTCTCTTCGACAACAAATCTATGTGCACACTAACTTGTACTTTTTTCAATTTCGAAGTGTAGGACGTAGCCCGGAAATGCGCCAGTGAAACAAAACATACTTTAACTTTGTGATAAATTGTTGGATTTTTGTTGTATTTATTCAAAACAATAGTAGGTTGTAGAGACAATATCGAAACGATCACTGGACTGTAACGACGATGGTGTCTGAAGGGGCTCTGCCCGTAGTATGGTGTATACGCGATAATCAACTTGTGCCTCACCAAGTATCCGGTGTTAAGTTACAAGGAGCTGTAACAGGAGCGCATATAGCCGCTGTTACTGATTTTTTGCGTATGGTAGCAGGTACCCCTATTGTCCTTCCGCATACGGCGGTTCCTGAAGATGTCGACAATGACATTAATCAAGAAAAAGAAAACTCAACCAGAAGACGAAAAATGTCAATGCAAGTGGAAGTGCCTTGTGTTTTCCTCACTGAAAGCGCCTTACAAAAAGCTAAGAGCCGCAGTAATTCTAGAGAAGAAAAGGTAACAATTGAAAGATGTAATATTACAACAACTCAAATGTTAGACAGTCAATCGTCCTTTCTAAGTTCTTCTGATATTCTAGAAATGAAAGAGTTTGAAGATAACCACAAAGAAATTATAAAAGATAATTTCAAATCGAATACTTCGGAATCATCAGTATCATTGACTGAAAATAATTATCCTCAAAGAATAACGAGAATTATAGAATTAGATGATCCAGTAAATATAGAATCGGAAAGAGAACACCCTCAAAGGATAACTCGAATTATAGAATTTCAAAAGGAAAAGGCACCTTCACCGGTATGTACTGATGGAGAAAATGAGACATTACAAAGAATAACCAGAATAATAGAATTGAATGAGGACAATTCATTTTCTACCATTACAAATAGCACAGAATCATTGGATAAAGAATGTCCTCAAAGATTAACTAGAATAATGGAAGTTGAAAAAGAGAACAACTTTCCGAGCATGACTAAAATAATTGAAATGGAAAACGATATATCAAATGAAAGAAGAATTTCTTTGACGAATGAACGCGAAACTGGAGGCGGAAATATTGATATTTGCAATGAGGAAGTGACTGTTAGGTCTAAGTTTGTGCATCGAAGTACCCCTAGGTTTAGTCTTGACTCTTCGTGCTCCGAAAACTCTTATGTTAATATTGAGTGTATAAAGAGTTTGCAGGATGTTAGAAAAGAGGAAAATACTGAGAGCGGTGTGAATCCTGAAATATCTCCAGCTGGTAGATCTATCCGTTCTCGATTTCCGAGGAAAAAGACGTCGGTATGTTCGATTGGCTCTTCGGACTGCGACGACGAGGTAGATGTAATTTTCAAATCCAAGCCTAAATCTAGTCAATGGGTCAGTTTGGATTGGATACCACCGCCTCCCAAAGAAGAGCCAGTGATTATGCAAGTCTGTGATAAAAATGATTTCATAACAAAATGGATAGTAGAACAAAATTCGCAAGACTCTGTAATTATTGCTGACGAAAGGCGAAAGAGTCTTCCACCAAAATCGAACGAAATATATCTTCAAAAAATGAGAAGATTTAGTGACAGTTTACAAATATGTAAGGAAGATGCCGCCAGTGATTCTCCAGCTACAGTGAAATGGAAGTGGCATGATATAGTGAAACGCCACCTCCAATTATTAAAAAGCGAGAAAGGCTTTAGACGACAAAAAGGCAGCTGGATGCGCACGGCAAGACGGCTGTCTGGAACTAATGTAAACCACAAAGACTTGGAGTCTTTCCCGTTGGATACATATATGAAACTTCAGACTATGCCGTAAGTGTTAATTGCCATTTTTTTTATTTGCAAAAAGGCTTAAACTTGACTAAACGACCCTTTCGTTTAGTCAAGTTTAATATTTAAGCCTTCAGGTTGCAATTTTTTTTCTAGCCCATGTTGCTGAGCAATTGCCGCAATTTTAATTCATAAATACATATTTACGAAAGCAGCATATCTGACATTTCGCATTTAATTTTCCATGTTGTCAGACGATTTTGATGCTCATTCAATCTACATCCCATTACGATACAAATCTATGCACCGCATTCCAATATTGCTCAACTAATCGATTATATTGGGAAATATCAAAGGCAACTTTGTATTGTTTTTAAACACCGCAGTTTGTATGTCGCAGGGCGAAAATCCGAATTATTGAAAATTAAGAATGATTTTCGTAATCATACGAGCTACACACACAAATATTCCAAAAAACTCAATTTGTTTAGGATGATCTGAAACTTGAATGCCGATTGGCTAATCAAAGGGTATATTCATAACATCATTCTGTATTCTGGTTGGTCAGATCGAATGTAGCTGTTAACCAGTCAGCGCATCCGTCAGTGCCTAACGTTCATTAATTAGCGTTAATACTTACTCATCGTATTAGTTCGCGATTTCCCTAAGATAAGCTGGATTTTTGCAATTATCTAGATAAAAAGCTCGTATTATTCCGAAAATCTAAGTAATCTAAGGATAATCTAAAGAGGAGCTCGTGGCTAAATAATAACAGCCGCACGGGTCGATCCATCAGGTTAAGCTACGCTTGCCGGGGTTGGTTCGTGGATGGGTGACTATCTTTACATACCGAGACTCCTCCGTGCCTCGGAAAGCATGTTAAGCCGTTGGTCCGGACTGTCATTCGTGGATCTTTGACAGTCGTTACGGGTCGTCAGAAGCCCGAAAGTCTGACAACCAGTCTTACCAAGGGGTATCGTATTACCCAGTTACTGGGTTGTGGGGGTCAGATAGGCAGTCGCTCCATGTAAAATACTGGTACTCAGCTGCGTCCGGTTAGACTGGAAGCCGACCCCAACATAGTTGGGAAAAGGCTAGGCAGATGATGATGATATTCCGAAAATCTGTCTTAGTTTCCAATAATCAGGTCCTTAGCAATAATCCTAGGATTTTCGCAAAGCTGTGATTTTTCCTACGACATATAAAAACATTTAACTTCCCAGCATATTCTTTAAAAATCTATTTTGTATCACATTAGCAAAAAATTTTTTAATGAAATGAATTCAGTATCCATTAACCCTTTAACCGCCTACGACGGATTAATCCGACAAATATTTTCGTGTCCATTTCGCCAGGGTCGTATATTTACGACCAAATATCGTAATGATTCAAGTTGCCCGGCGCTGGGGGCACGACAACTGATATGAAGTCGGGCGGTTAAAAGGTTAATTAACAAATTTTCAAGAAAAAAAGATTTTGGTGGACTAACCCACCAGGGACAGGCAGCAGGGTTACAAAACACGCACGCATTGATTGATAACCTACTCTTACAGCTGTAACTATTATTATTTAAGTACTTTAATAAAAGATTGCGCAAGGACGTTATCTACAACATCTAGGATGATAAATCCGAAGTCGCACGCATTAGTAACGGTGACCATTTATATAGATAGTCTCCTGAAACACACAGTACTTAATATTTGATTTTGTTGTATACCTAAACTCTATTAGCTTATCTTCCTAGACACATTCCGTAAGATCGTTTTCATATTTTTGGATGCGGCCATCCGTGCCAGCCACGTCGGTCTACTTACCAAAGTCGACCCGTTCAGCGGGTGGAACTGGTTACCACCTCACGAACGGCCCGCGGTCGTCTACAGCTTTGTGCTAATCATTCCCAATGACTTATGTAGACTTACGCCATAACTCTTTCTTTTGACCATACGAGCATATTATTAGGTACGTACTTGAGGGATAACGTATGGCCGCTACCAGGAATCGCGGCAATAAATATATTGCCGCGATTCCTGGTAGCGGCCGATTTTAACGAGAACGGACAAACTCGCGGTTTTCCTTTTGATCCCAACACGTTGTGATATAGATAAAGCGATATCTATCAATATAGTGATTTGTCGAGCCTGTTGATAAGGGGCTGTGTTACGAGAGCGGGTACGAGGCACGCGCTTCCGCAAGGCCGCTCGATTAGAATGCAGGGAGCTCGCGTCCAAGGCTACGGCTGCGCGGTCGGTCGCTGCACCGGTGGCCGTTGTCTTCCTCCCCGTAATTCGGCTATTGGAATCAGGCTCAGGAAGTGAGCCGTGAAGGTGACGCTCACGAAACTTAACTGCCTGTTGATCGGAAGCGACTGTGCTTTGAATTTTTGACGTACCTTTTGTTATTCGAAAATTTATGCGCTTCCTCAATCATCTTGAATAATTAGGACACGAATAATTCATTTAATTCGTTTGAACAAATACATGTTTTACCTTATTTTAATCGTCTTTAAAGCTTAGTCATCTATTAGGAATGTTTCGATTTCGCAATAAATCAAGAAGGCGTTAAGAAACAAATTCTATATTTTAAAACAACCCTACGATTAGAGAAACAACAATACTTGTGCTGAAGCGAGGTAAGCGGATGCATCGACGTCAGTTTCACAGACGAGCCTTGAGAATTACTCCACTTGCACAACAGCAAACCGCTTATCATAATAATTGAAATTTATTACACAAGTTGCTGTTCCAATGGGGTGAGTTAGGGCAAAACTTGGGTAATCGGTGATAGTTTTGTTTTTTACTTGTAAAATTCGATTCATTGATCAGACTATTTTTTAAATTTACTGTGATATAGTAGACAAAATAAGTTTTGCTAACTTATATCTAAAAATGTGGCAAATACTATAATGATTGAAAAATGTACATTTATCAAGTCAGTAGTAACTTGGTAATAAAACACAATTATCTATCACCGAATAGCTGCATATCACGAATTAGCCAAGTTTTGCCCTACTATGTTCAAAGCTCATAAAAACGCCCACAGTACCTAAATACTATTTCGGCAAGAGTCAATATGCAAAGCTATAAGTAAATCTCAAATCACCGTAATGCGTTAGGATTTTCGTTTAACAACGCTTCAACATCAGTAAACTTGTTTGTGTGGCTACCGTTCTGAAAACATGAATGTTGTGCTCAAAGTGGATCAACATAGCTATTGTACCAAATGGGCATACGCGTTCTCTGACGGAAACAAACGCATTCACATCGAAATATTTGCTTGTTTTTCAGTTTCTCACAGTTTCTTGTTACTTTTCAGGAAAACCATGATAAATTCGATACGCGCACATGTACCTACTAACGTTTATATTAAAAAATTTACTCATAAATGCTCGTTCTCAATTATTGACGGCGAATCGGTGACTTTTAAGTACTATACCTTGTAGGTGTATTTCATATCTCTTATCAATCTTCAGGAACTCATATTTATCTTATTATGTAGTAATACTCTGATTGAAAATTGATATGTAATTGTTAATGATTTCTTATCGTCATTAGTGTTTGTTTTGCAGACGCACATGACGTCGACTATAGTCTTTGAAATATTTATTCCTAAAATCTGTGCTAAGAAGTGCCTTGTGATACTTATAGTTAGTGCAGTTCCATTGGTGCAGCTCCAAATGGAACTAACTTTATTAAAACGTGTTATAATATCGTCTGTAACATCTCTCTGGTGTGGCTGTGAATCGTGATGCCGCCTCGCCAGCTATGCTTATTTGTGCAACAAATCATGCAAGCTGATTTGGCCTTCGAAAACGAAAAAGAACACATTTGCAATCAAAAGTAACTGCATTTTCCTCATGAACTTTATGATAAACAACCTTTCGCCTACCACGGACTATATCGCTGCGCTAACAATACAATGTATTGCGTATTTGCAAACATCGCGTAACTTTATATTGATAAAAAATTAAAACTAAAAGTTTTGTAACATGAATTGCTTCTTACTCACTTTCACTATGTCGAACATTTAGGTTCCGTTTCGTGGCGTTTCACTTAGTAGTCTCTGTAGCGTCAAAAATTTACTTACTCCTTTTTTTCCAATATCTTACATCTCGCTTTCTATTCAAATCGTGAATCATGTCGCTTATTATAATTTGTCAATGAGACTCTCATACTGAATGCCCCGCAGTAATCGTTTAAGTCTGTCTGCGTATCTACGACAAACGCTCTGTTTATCGAACAATAACTTTGCATTGCAAATGTTTCTTTGTTATACAAACTAGACACGTGTTAGAAAATCGATGAAAATGACTCGTTTCTTATCAAAAGGCCTGAGGTCGTCTCTTGCGAAAGAACAATACAACTGGTTTTTATTATTTGTTTTTACTTTTTACGGCCGCTGTGCGCACCGCGGCGCCGGCGCACACCGACCTCCGCCTATAATTGTTACTCCTGCGGATGTTTTCGTGCTAACCATTTTCGAATGCGTGTAACTATAGCAGTAATACAATCTTATATACAAGGTGTAATTTTAAACAGTGTTAATTTCTTAAGCGGTCATTGTCATTCGATTTCCTATCCACAAAAAAAGGGGTCATTGTACTTACTAATCATTATGAACAACTTTTACTATGGGACTAAACCTGAAATTGCGAAAAAAATCGGCTTTTCCTTACATTTATGTTCGCATAACTCGTCAAAATGTAGGGAACACCTGATTTTTTTTCGCGATTTCGGGTTTGGTCCCATAGTAAAAGTTGTTCATAATGATAGTACAGTGACCCCTAAAGAGGTTAACAGTTATTAAAATTACACCTTGTATAACATGATATTATACTGCTACTTGTTAAATCCAATGCGTAGAGACTCCTACAAAAAGGCGCGACTCGCGACGCGACACAAAGGCACCGCTCGTCGCGCGACACGGGGTGCCTTTGTGTCGTGCCTGTTTGCAGGAGCCTTTAACCGCAGTTTCAGTGAACTTTATCCAACTGTGCCAGAACTCAAGAGTGACTTAGCTTGTTGTAGCGTGCTCGGCAATACTTCCTAAAAAGACATAATTAAACATTTAAATACAATCGTTTGTAGAGCCGTCTAGTTTAAACAGAGTCGCGTCATCACCTACTTAATGCAATGAACGATGGCTATCCACAAAGACTTCAGTTCTATTAGCAATTCGCAGTACTTATCATTGCTTGTTTAACGTTTCGCATCATGCCCTTACCTGATTAACAGAAGGTAGTAATATTTAACGACTTATTGTGAAGTTCGCTAATAGTTCTCGCTACGCCAACAGATTTCTAATGGTCTCTCTTTGTATCTTAAAATAAATAACAGTGCCATTTTGATTGTTTTGACGTCGTCGTTCAAATGACTGATTTGTTTACTAGGTACTGCCCGTCATACCCGATATGATATGACGATTTATATCGTGCATGGAAATTTGTCAGGTTATCGTGACTAGGTTTCGTGAACCGTATTATTTGTGTCACAATTCTTAGCACCTAGCAAACAAGCCAGGTATCTGGGAAGTCTTATTGTGAATTCAATCGATGTCGCCATTTGTATGACTGATATCCTTATCTGTCACTTGTCTGAACAAGTAACGGACAAACCCATATTGCTCGCGAAATATACCGTTCAAAATACAATTATCTCAAATGGGGTTTGTAGTCCATGCATCTTAACTTTTTCCCCCGTTAATTTTGGTTTTTCACAAATTCGACGTTTGTATTGTCATTCCTTTACTGTCACTGTGATATGAGGTTAGAAAACGAAAGAATCTATGTTATTACTAGCACTACCCGCGCGACTTCGTCCGCGTATTTTCAAAAAAACCTCAATACCCGTTATTCTTTATTTTCGGTCTTACGTATAAATACTGAGTTTAGAGTTAATCGGACCGCGCCTTAAAATTCTTCCATACAAACTTTGATAGGCCCCAATCCTCCTTTAGGAGTTTAGAAAAACAAAAAATTACAAACTTTATAATTTACTAAGATAAGTATTCGTGCCAAGTTTCAACTTTATTAACGTAAGGAATAAGATTTTTCATACAAACGAAATCCCCCTTTAAAGGTCGAATTTCCAAAAACCCCTTCTTACTGCTCCCCTACATTATAAAAGGAAGCCGTGTTCAAAATTTCAAGTGTATTTGTTTGTGCGTTGATGAATCAGTCAGGACAAGTAATTATGCAGGATGGCCCAAATAGTGACTTCCAAAAGAAAAATCTGAATTCCTCATACTCAAGGGTATTCGTAAATACCCAAAAAAAATACTCGAAAACTACAAAAAATCGCTGAACATACATGGGGTGTTTTCGAATACCCCTGGGTATGAGGAATTCAGATTTTTCTTTTGGACGTCACTATTTGGACCATCCTGTATATGTATAGATAAAAGATAAAGACTTTCTCCTGATCTAACTAATTAATCAACGCAGAGCCTAAACCACTCCAAGTTGGAAACAATTTATTTGAAGAGTAGGTTCATTTTATGACTTTAAGCATCCACTAAGAAAGGATTTTCGCAAATTCGATCTCTAAAGGTGTAAATCAGGGGATGAAAGTATGTATGAAAATCCGTAATTTGTTTAGTAAAATGTGTGAAAATTTGTATTAAGAGTTTCGATTGGAAAATTTGGAAAACTTTTCGGGATGGAGAAGGGTGCAAGTTTGTATGGGAAAGTCTGAAATCTACGTGGACGAAGTCACTTGCAAAGTGCGTGTCAATAATAAAGAGGATCCTACTCTAACAAAGACTACTCCCACGGTATTAAAGCATTTTTAACAATGCAAGTTGATGCTGTTGCTGGATTAAATCCAATTTACTCGGTTCTTTAGAGTTGGATGCACACGCACAAGCAATTATAAGTTATTTCTACTAAACGTTTTGTCACACGTGTAGGTACTTATTTTCTTCATTCCACCTATCTCTGTAATTTTCTAATCAACTTGTCAACATTACATTTACTTGTCTATACCTAATACCTAGCTTTGTAGCCATATTTTTTCAAACGGCTCTGAGCTGATCCTGCCACTTCTAGACATCCTATAAAAAAATCTTTTAGAAACGGTATCGCTCTATCCCCTGAAAAAAGCAACTAGTATAGAAGTTTAAGGCAAACTTACTTGTCCATCCCGAGACCCTATAATTAGATTACCCATCTAGCGAGCAACCCGCAGCCAGGCGAGACTGGCTTAGCAAAAAAGTTGTGGCTACATCGGCACGCGAAGGTCGATGACCGGTGCCTCTGCTTAACTCGCTATATTATAAAACTGAGCGAAAGTCACGTAATTAATTCCCCTTGATTGCGCCACTTTACGTCTCGGTGTCAAAGGGTTTAGGCCAAATTTTCTTGACACTCAGACCCAAATCCGCTTACATAATACCTATAGACGGATTTCTAGATGATAGCGATAGTAATTTTATTTTTTTCTTATCATAACAAATGTATTATGTATGATGCTATGTTTATGTTATCGATTATTACAACAATTTTGGCACGTGGTTGTCTTTATTAGTCGATCATTCAACACGATGGCAATTATCGTAAATAAAATTTGCATTTCAAGTTTTAATAATTTATCTTCGAGTATCAATACTATAAGATTATTCTAATTGAGATGTTTGCAAACCGGAAACTCGGTTATGTAACAAACCCAATAATGATATTTATTAGGAATTTCCGTCCCCCACCTTGACTCTAGCAACCTACCAACGACATTATGTTTAGTAGTGGGTATTCACTGCTTTGACAGATTCATTACATAAGGTAAGCGATTCTTATTAGATATCTTCGTGACAAACAGTAACGATAACCTGAAATATGTATATTTTTGACACATATAATTGACGTATGCAAAATTACACTTAATATTGACAAACTAACACTTTTACTAAACTTTTTCCGAAGTCTAGACAAAGAAGCTAGTCAAATTTGCACAATACTATTTGCACTTTCGAAAATCTGCAATTGAAACGTATCTACTAGAATAAATATAGCGGCAAACTAGCTTGTTTAAATAAACTTTATTCAAATCGGGAACATGCTTGTGTAGTGTCGCCCGACATTTTTTTTGTACAAATATTACTTGTTTGTTAAACTTTTTAGAAATATCAATGATCTCAAACAGTACTATTTTTTTAATTTAAACCAAACATCACCGTCAAAAAGTTGCATGCATATTTTTTTATTGATATTCTCAGTAATCTTTACGCAAGTTACCTTACCTTAAATCGATAAATGATATCATACAAAATTCTCTGTAGAGAGAAGGTCTAATATTATGTGGGCATTATTCATGATACAAATGACGATTTCTCTTCGCGTATAGGGGGTCAAGGTCGCTCTATCTGTCTGGCACATTGATATATTTGTGTTGTTGACAGGGTTACTAGTTCAAGCATTATTTCGGGGCTCTCGAAAGGTACCAAAGATTCCTGACGACAGAGGTTAAAAAAAAAAGTTAAATTAATGATAGGGCAAAGAACTCGAACAAATATTATGTTGGTGTTAGTAAGCTTGATCCTTAATAACAACTTGTAGACTTTTATGAATTGACTTTCTAGATCTTTTACGCTTAGATAATTTCCTCTCGTTTGAGCGGAGTTCAGTTTAGTTGTTACACCTCCTCTCAATGAAGCATACTTTCTGTCTAGTCATGATTACATCGTTTTGAACACTTTCTATTTCTTATTATTGAGGAAATTAATTAGCTTAATAAACATGTGTATTATTAATCTATTCTGCGTGCGTTTTCCACGTTAAGACCTTCGGCGCTATCTACTAGTTACCGATCTATGACCCTAAGTATGCCCTTAGTGCGTGCCGAGGTCTCACCGAAGGCATTCGTAGTTACAGCCCGTGGCGCCCTTTTCATGTCTCATTTTTATAGCGCATGCGACATTGTTCATAATAATTTTCCTCCATAATATCATCTGAAATTGTTATTGGCTTGATAGCCTGTTTGACGATTATAGAATTTTAACTAGATCCAGATGCAGCTGGGCTATTGAAATAGCTATGAGGCTGCAAGTTATTTGCCGGGTGCAAAGCCGTGCAAGGCTTTAGATAGCTCCTTGGCTTGCAGGATAAAAATGAACAGACGATTGTTGACATACAATTTGATCGTTTTGTAACGCTACGTGATTTTAATGTGTTTTGGTGAAAAGTAGGTCGCTGGTCGACCTTTGTGATGTGCATTTCGGAATTGCAAAAATTCACATTATTCTGCGATTGCTCTTAGATATTGCCACGTAAGTTTATTCTTGTAAAACGGTTAGCGAGTTGTTGTGTAAAAGATATTCTTGAAAGTATCAAGTTTAGGTATTTATGTTATGTTTCTATACACAACAGCGAGATAAAACTAACAAAAAATGCTGTAAGTGTGATCATTGGGGTATTTAAAATTACTAAAAAGAACCTGCCTTATTGTGAATTTTGTTACGAAACTAGTTTTTGTAAATCCGCTAGGCATTTTGTCTTTAGTATGCTAAATTTACCTGCAGAGATAGATATCAGGCTTCTGATAAATATCGTGCTGAGTCGTTCATTTAATTACAGTGCAAGGGTCCATCCGTGATTCTCAGGCAGAACAATCTTTTGAACAATAGTAATCATCGATCAATCAGTTTTTCCAGTCACGAACAAGATGAAATTATTGTGTAGACATAGACGATGTTATCAGTGTTGAGCTTCTGGAAAGCAAATCATCAGCAAATAATCTTGCCATTGAACACCTACCCAAGGTTCATTCTAAGAAAACTAACATATACTTTATCAATCAGCTTTACGCTGCTAAATGTTTCCGGTTAGCCATTGAGACAAAAATATAACGAAATAAAAATAACCCAAATCCAATTTCGTGTGTCGATTTCGCGTTAATAGATTAGTAATTGACGTAGGTAATTGTTTCTAAACTTTTCGCTTACAAACACACAAGGTTGCTGTACTAAGTTGCAGCAATTCTAAAAATATGATCGTTGAGAGTAATCGTGGCTCTTTTTACTGCTCACAGTTTACCGTTTTACAGCTGTACTACTTAGATACTATTTTTATACCAAGAGCCCGATGACCTCGCCCGTCTGTCGCGCGGGATTTGATGCAACACTATTGTCAGACCCCTACAGCTTTGTGTTGCAATCATTCAATGAGAAATGAACCTGATTTATGCTCTTATTAGTATGACCATCATAATTGCAATTGGTCTCTAGGCACCGTTTGTTCAAAATTCGTCCCGGTGTTACTGTACAAGTTATGTTGTTTCTATAAGGTGACAAATTATGATTCATTGTTAACAGCGGGGCTCATGTTAAAAGCGGTTACTACAATAAGTTTGTCTCCGGCGCGGACGCAGTGAGCGTACGTCAATTGAATACTATTCATTCGTGCTCATTGAGTCACCGACAAGCCGCTTTCTGAACACCCTACGAGAGCGATACCGGTCCTTTATACACTCATATTGTCATTACAATGATAATCACTATGTACAACATAATGAAAATCTCCTTAGATGGACTATTCATTATGTCGTCAGCAAGTAAATGTGCACTATTAATTACATTGTAACAAATTTGTATTAACTCTTCTGTTGCTACTTGTATTAATTTTAATGGCGTCTTAATAAATAGGCTTTTTAAATGCGTTTGACTTTTTACGTTGTTCCCTATATGATTCATACTTTTTACCTTCAATTTTGTTTAAATCGTATGTAAACACGTAATTTAACACTGCATGTATGCGGTTGTGATTATCAACCTTCAGTTATATTGGTCGTAACTTCGATAACTCGCATATTTCTAAGTTTTTCAATGTTGTTACAGATGGTACTTCCGCAAAATAAAACGAATCGAAGCGGAGAAGAAATTGCTCCTTCCCGAGAACGAACATGGCGCTTTCCTCATCCGAGACTCCGAGAGCCGCCATAATGATTTCTCGCTATCAGGTAATAAGCACATCATAAAATAATTCATATTTTATTGATAATTTCCTAATAGGAAACCATTTAGTTAATATACACAGCAGCAATATACAGTAATTATGTATAATCATCTTGTTAGCTCGGAAAATAGAAGAATATTTATGTTATGTGGTACTGGTTGGCGATGATTCATCGTACGTCCTGTGGCACGCAGCACAGTGCTAAGTGCTATCCTGTTACAAACGCATCCAGTGGTGCTGGGCGATTCGATCACGACGCTAAACCGGTTGAAAGTTTTTCTAAGGCCCCTAGCGCAGGCGCCGTGGGAACAAAGACCGAACAGCTGAATGACTGCCTCGATATCTGCTAATTAGTATTGTTTATAAATGCAAGGCTTCGGCTACACTTTTTAACTATTTTTGAATTGCTCGAAGCCATCTTATTGCATTCCAAACAAAATGCAGAGACGTGACAGCGGTCACCTATAAGAGCGTATAATAACGTAGACTCGTGCAACCCAGATATTAAATTATATTTATTTTGCATTTGCATAAAATACGGTTTACTGTTTGACTAGTTAATTTCATTCTAAATCATACCGCTATGCATAAAATATGTTTGGTTTTTTAATAAAACTATAAACGTACGTCAAATTTATGCAAATAGCGATATTGTATTAACGATAATTGAATGCAGGGACATAATATTAAATTGCTATTCACATACATCGTTCCTGCAGTAAGTACAGAAAATATTGCAGTAATAAAAAAACGACTCTCACAAAATATATGTTCAAGATTCATCTCGAAAAATAGAAGTCATTGACGTTTTCAGCTAGAGATAATTTCTTGAAGAAGGATTACAATTGTTACAAAATGTAAAGATTAGCCGTGAAGGTAACGAGCAGCAAACGTACCGAAACTCTTAATGCACTTTGGTTTGCCACAGACATGGTTTAGTGAAAAATACCATTTCTTAACTTAAAAGCAATTTTGTCAAAATCCAGACGTCTGGCTAGAAAAATAACAAAATTGTATTTCATTTTAAATGTTTCATGAATAAATTACAAAGAATTAGTAAAACAAAGAGCACTTAAACTCAGTCTCCTGTTCATAAATCCAGTAAATACATGTAAAAAAAAACTTGCAGGAAAGAATAATAGGAATTTAACAAGAATAAATCAAAATATTCCGAAGCAGTCTGCGTCTGCGCTAAAGGAATCTTTTAATTTATTAATTGAATTTTCTTATACCTAGGTGTTATTGCGCGTTGATATAATCTAGAGCTGTAGTCGCGCGACAACGTTACATCATTTTATTGTAACATCAAGGACGTTTATCTGGTTTTTAGGGTTCCGTACCTCAAAAGGAAATAACGGAACCCTTAAAGGATCACTTCGTTGTCCCTCTGTTTGTCCGTCTCTCTATCTATCTGTCTGTCAGTCTGTTAAGAGCCTTTTTCTCATGAACGCGTGGTGGTATAAAGTTGAAATTAATATCAAATACGTAGGTCTACGGTACCTCGGAGCTCTAAAAAAATGAAGCTTTTAAGTCAACGCAATAAAAAAATACGGCCATCTATGCGATATATACTCGCAAATAAATCAAAACCTACTACGGGTACTTTCCGTTGACCTAGTCATGAAATTTGGCAAGAATCAAGGTATCATAGCACAAGTAAAGGTAAACGCCCGAAAGTCAATAATTTGTAGTTTTATCATTAAAAAAAATCAATTTTTTTTCGATTACAAACTTACATTTTCAGTTGGAGAATTGACCGTGACGTATATCGATGTATGGGAGAAGATGTTTTTCAACTACAAGGTTAAGTTTGTTTTTGGGATAAATCCATCCCAACTGCGGAACCCTTCATTGTGCGTGGTCCAACCCGCACTTGGCCGGTTTTTATTCTAGCGGTTTCTTAGAACATAATTTATGTAATAACTAATAACTAGGTATCGAATACCTTTGTTGGATGCCAACATTGCCAACTAACCGTTGTAAAGAACAATACTTATTTCTAAAGAACATTGTTCTCTGTGTTCTTTTTTTAGAACGCAGATTATAACCGCAGAATCGTTAACGGGTATTCCATACATAAGAGCTCTCTTATTTCTGCAGTCAATCTTCATTAGGTCCGGTTTATGCCTGTTAAGCCCGTGTCGTTTTAATTGAATAAATAATTCAAGCAATTAATAAAGCCAATGTGATACAGTTTACTAAATATGATCGAGATTTCTACGATAAAATTCGATAAAAGTATTATTTATATTACATGCCTAATCCGTTTAAAAAATTATAAGCATCATGTTGACAATTTTCCCGGAAAAATGTTTTATCTTTACCTAATGCGTCGTTCATTACATTTTGAAGGTGAAAGCTGTTTTAGATTTACATAAGTATTTCTTGAATTTAAATAATTATTATTTTCTTAACAAAATACTTTGGAACGACACTGCTGCGTCACAAATGGACCATGTTGGACGACGGACACATAGTGTCGTTTATCTATTGTTTTCCGAAGCAGAACCTTTCCACTTGGATTCCTGCTCATATTTGGGACACAACACGGGTATGGCCCACATTCCGAGAATCTGTTCTATATTTAACTTCAATCGATAGACCTGGCTAACATCTCTAATATTCACAGCGGATAGCCATGAATATATGCGAATATTAATTATGTACGAAAGAAAATAGAAAACAATGTAAATAAGAAAAATAAAAAATAATTGTATATTTTTACAAGCTTTTATATTTCTAACAAATAATTCTGTGCGTGGTTTTGGAATCACTTTCCTACGAGTGTGCTGTTCGAATAAACTTTCACAATCGAACGTCGGGAGATGCATTTAGCTAATAAAGTTTTAGAAAGAGCTATTGCCTATCATTGGGGTATATCACTGACCATTTATATCTGCATATTGAATTATGTTCACGAGCCTCCTAAATTGCTCCTCATAAAAAACCCGTTGTCAGTACGCCTAACCTATAAAATTATATTTCTGTGTTACAATAGGTGTCGCATAAATTTTCCGACTGCTTTCTCAATCAATGAAAGCGAAGTTTCGATTCTTTCACTTCAGAAAATTAAAATTTCACGTAGAACGAAGTGATACGTGCTTGTTAATGTGCGAATTCGGTATTGTTGACAATGCTTAGTTTGTCTACTAATCTTCGCAGAACTGTGCAGTTTAGTTTTCTATATCTCGCACTTTAAGTGCTAGGACTGGTTTATTTGAACATGACTCAGATTCACTGTTAGCACTGTACCGACGCTATTGGCAAAACTAAAATAGAAGTATTTAATGGCCCGTTTATATCAGCCGATATGAATCGTAGTGCAAATCTCCAGAGAGGCTCACGAGCGGACTGCGTACCTTACCTATACTCTATCTATAGGTAAGGTTCTGTTAGGAACGTTCCGAAAGTATCATTAGGAGTGGTCTAAACACCAGTCCTAAGGATACTCTTGTAACGTGACCCGTATGGTTTTCACCATACGCATTTATTTTCTGCCAATTCTTTGAAATATTGACAGAACTCGCATTCGAAGCCCTTGCACATGACGTTGAAAACTTTATTTGCTATTCGTCATAGGTAGCCTGGATTAATGAGAATATTCACGTTCTAAAGTGTAATTATGCGAGTTATCGGCTAACGCAAATGAGCCATAAGTTTCATCATTTAACAAATCCTAAAACAAATGTTTTCAATGCAGTGATGCGTTTATGATGTTTGGTATTTTGGGGCTTGTGGCTAAGTAATAACAGCCGCACGGGTCGACCGATCGAGTTAAGCTACGCTTGCCGCGGTTGGTCCGTTGATGGGAGATCGTCTTTACATACCAAGACTCCGCCGGCCTCGGAAAGCACGCTAAACCGTTGGTCCCGGCTGTCATTTGTCATGGTGTAACGGGTTTGACAGTCGTTAGAAGCCCGAAAGTCTGACAACTAGTCTTACCAAGGGGTATCGTATTACCCAGTAACTGGGTTGTGGATGTCAGACAGGCAGTCGCTCCATGTAAAATACTGGTACCTATTCAGCTGCATCCTGTTAAACTGGAATCCGACCCCAACATTATTGGGAAAAGGCTAGGCAGGTGATGATAAGATATTTGGTGTGCTTAACAAAATACCACCAATTTTTATTTGAGTTTTTTTATCTATAAAATGTCATGTATTCATTAATAATTTTTATTGAAGAGAGTTTATAATAAAACGGTTTATGATAATCCGCTCTCATTTTCATACAACCAACTTATTCTCCTGGGTTCATTTTATAATATTTAGAATAATTATTTGTTAGTGTTATACAGTAGCTTTCATACAAACTTAATAGTTATGGCACGCTAGTTGTCGTTGTCGACGTTGACGCCAATGAAGATATTATAAGTATGGAGCCTTACGGAAAGTCTTTAATGGAATCAAGAAAAGCAACTTGAATTTGCACCTATGTACCTACGTACATAGTGAATTTCCATGTGTACATGTTTGGCCAAATCCGGTTTTGTTTTTACCAAAATCGGCCTCCAGGCTCCTTAGGATATTTTTCGGTAATTCTTATAATTTCGGTTTTGGCCAGTTTTCCTGAAATTATAGGCAAATATTCCAAAACGGCTCTAATTTATAAAACACTAGCTGTTGCCCGCGACTTCGTCTGTGATCCAGGATGAAAAGTGTAACAAACAAATTCACTTTCGCATTTATAATATTAGTTAGGATAATAATAGGTATCCCGATGAATTATAAAATAGCCGGTCTTTAAACTACGAGTAGAGTAAACACTTAAATATTGACATACTTGGTCAATAAATTCCATTCTTGATCATTTAATTTCGCGATAATGCAGGCAAAGAAATATATTAACAAAATTAGAGCTAGAAGAGAGTGCAAGATTCATTAAGCAAATTGATCTTGCACATACGCATGTACCATAGCGACCCTTTGCGGTGAACCCCTTCTCGACCTTATTGCTAAGGTAATAAGGTTGAAAAGTGGTTCACCGCAAATGTTCGTGATGGTAAAAAAAAGCTTTTAATAAATAATATGTGATTAAAACTCAATCAAACCACGTTAAGATGCGGACGTTACACGGCTTTCTATTTCTGTTTTCTGATTCATCACGTACTTATTACATTGGATTTACTTTAGCAAAACAGAACTCCGATAACTCTGTAGTATTAACACGATTCGCGTTTATTTCTTATTTTTTTTGTCGAACAGCATTTTTCTGCGGATAAAGTTTTATTTACATTTTAATGCTTGCATAAAAACGTAAGCAACAAAAAAATAAAATAGAAGAGACATCGCGGCTAATTCTCATTTTGCAGATTTTATTAAAAACGTGATTAAATGTCAGCTCAAGATTACCTTCATCAACTGAATCGAACTGTCAAAATTGACGCGATGATTCTAAGAACTTAGAACCATTACATGCAACGTCTGTATTCTTGTGCTTTGGCAAGGTCGAGATGCAAGTTGCTCGACCTAAGTATGACAAACCCAAAAACCTCAGATCTGTGTCCCGATAAAGAATAAGTTAGCTCTCTTTGTGACTTCTTAGAATTTAAACTTTCTTTTCGAGGCATTTTGATGGATATACTTATTTTATTTTTGCTGAACTCGTTGGCTCGCCACTGTGGCGGTACGTTAATGACTGGCTCTATAATTCATTTGCGACTTATCTCGGCTTTTGCAGCGTTTTTAGGGTTCCGTACCTCAATAGGAAAAAATGGAACACTTATAGGAGGATGACTAGTGTCTGTCTGTCACAGCCAATTTTCTCCGAATCTAATGGACCGATTAAGTTGAAATTTGGTACACATATTCATTTCTGTGACCCAAACACGGACCTGTAACGTAAATAATATGGGGGTTACTTTTGGGTGGTAAACGAGAAAAAAAAAGTTTTGCAATCTATACTGTATGACATCAAATGAAAGGGTGATACCTGTCACAGCCCCTTACTGTGAGGGTCTCAAATAGATCTTTTTTTATAATTTTAAAATAAATAATTTTAAAGTTATTTAAGAAAATAGACGAAAATTGACTATACCCCCTCTCTTATTTCCGAAACTCATGAGCCTAAAATTATGGAAAAAATACAAAATAGTTCTATACTTATAGATTATAGGAAAGCCTACAAGAAGTCTACCTAGTCTTAAAATAACATGGTGAATCTCTCAATGTTGTGCGTACAAACTTACATTTGCAGTTGGAATGTATGGGATAACATGTTTTTCAACCACAATGTTAAGTTGGTTCTTGGGATAATTCTTTCTTCATCACAACTACGGATCCCTTCATTGTGCGTGGTCCGACATGCACTTGGCCGGTTTTTAAACGTATTTTATATCTGTAGGAGTAAGTGCTCATTTGCTGCTGTAGGTAAGCCTGTATTGTTAAACGATGATCATGTCTTTGTAAACCTGTGGTAGGCTTGTGGTAAGTTCACATTGTGGAATGCAATAAATATATATCGAGTATTGAAAAATTACAATATTGGAAAACGATATTATAGATAATTACTTAAACTGCACGGCTTCAAAATATCCAAAATATTGATCATGTTCGTCTCAATTAATTCTACACATTATCCCATTACATCAAACTTACAAAACATTTAATTCATTATAAGCGTTCTTACTCCAGTTTTACGCAATTCGAATTGCAATAAAATGCAAATTAATGAATATTTGTTGTTCACAGTGCGAGACGGAGATACGGTGAAGCATTACCGCATCAGACAGTTGGACGAGGGCGGTTTCTTCATCGCCAGGCGCACTACCTTCCGTACGCTGCAGGAACTTGTGGAGCACTATAGCAAGGACGCTGACGGCCTCTGCGTGTCACTCAACAAGCCCTGCGTACAGGTACGTCACGATATTCCAGCACTACTCCATCATCGTCTACATCCTAAAGCATTGTAACCGTCTACGATTTACATAAGGTATCCGGTAATGTCATTCCCATTTCGTCCGTTTCCATTCCCTGGTAATCGTAAATTGAATGCACATCGTAAATTCAAATCTAATTCAATTCCCGTTTCTTATCCATAGTCAACAGTTATTACTAGAAGCCTTATTAAAATTGTAAAGCAGTTACTCTACCAAGTGTGATCTGACATTCTTTCCGAATGCATAATGCCACATACATAACAGTTGAGCTTGACCCGACCTTCCATTACGATGCTATAATAAATGATTGAACTCGACATTTGGCAGTAACGCACAATCATGGAATAATAGTGTTGTCAAGTCAAGGTCACGTGACCGAAATAAATAACAAATCGTATGAAGAATATTTATTTATTATAACGGAGCCGCATAAATTGCAAAATTCAATATCGGGACGACTATAAAATTTATGGTTTTCGCCGGGTCAACCTTTGTGCGCCGCGTGAGAAATATTACAAGGCATTGAACGAGCTCGAGGATACTTTAAATTCACCGAAGGACTCTGCTTTTCTCGGACAAAGAGCATCGTCATATTTAAGTTATTTAAACCGAGTATGTACGGTCCAGTGAGGGCCATTAACATTTTCGAACTTTTATTTATTATATTTTCCGGCATGTACTCGAGCATTTCACAATGAATTGAGGAAAGAACTTTTATACCTCAAGTGCTATTTTCTTAAGCTATCCACATTTTATATTTTAATGCCTCATGTCAAAGCGAATTATAATTTAGCTTTGCGTCAGTCGCGTATTTAAAATTAACAATGCTCCGCTCATTGCAACACGTGTAAATTCCATTTCGATTATAATTGTGTAGATATAGCGCACCATCACGTAATTAAATGCGAGCTTTATGGATTCTTTTTTAATGACTGTTTGCGAGACGTGATCATTTGCCACTGTTTCGTTGTTTGTTTATCCGTATAATTGGTGTTAAGTTACAACATGCTTGCAATTTATGTGTTTATAATGATGGTGGAATATGATTACGCTATTAATTAGCATACTCGTATAAAGCATCAGAAAATCAAAATTTGCTGTTCCAGTTTCGCGATCCACCTACTGCTAAGGCCGTGAAGGCACTTTCGTTACGGACGATGCGTAGACGTACATAACACAACAAATCCCACTTGACAACTCTTTGTTGTCAATATTTTCCTCCGTTACAATGGAATCACGTAAATACTAAACATTTTTGTTCCTGTTTGCTTGTATGTATGTACCTAGGCGCGCTATCTCTTAATCCAAAATCTGAATACAAATAAGTTAGTCACTAGATATGTACGTCCTTAATGCTGTTGTCGCAAATAATTAAATACGGTTTTGGCGATCACGAGTTATTTCATCGGCAACTATGTGGGAACATCACTAAGATTTACAAATATTAGTTTCTAAATGGAATGAAACTTGACGTGTTACGTAACTGTTTATTCGTTTTAAAACACATAAGAACTGTATTTAATGTGTAAAAGCCTTCTTTAGTAGGTCATCCAGACATGATGGCAGAATTATGTTGATACCTTTTCAATGGGAAATAATTTAAGCTGAAACTATGTATTAGTTGAATGTTGAGTAACTTGCTATTTCTTAGATATTATTATAAAAGTTTTCAGACCGAAAAACGTGAAGTAACAATTACTTAACCATTTATTTCAGAAAAGTCTTTTTATCATTATATCACACAAAATTCAGCAGAAATCTGTTATCGGAAAAGGTGAGCTAATTTACCTAAACTTCGAGGAAGTAAGTAATCAATACACAAATATTTACGGACAATTACAAAACTTTCTTGTTAACGCTAGGTACATAAATAACCAGAGTAAAGTAGTTATACATACAAGGTGTAACTTAAATAACGCGCAACCTCTTAAGGGGTTTTTGTACTCATCATTATGAAGAACTTTTACTATGGGACCAAACCTGAAATTGTCGAAAAAAATCAACTGTTCTGTAAATGTTGACAATTTTAGTACGGAACACTAAAATGTAATAATTTGATTCTTCAAAAAAATCATTTGTAACTAAGTCCAATATATAATGCGTGATTTTTAAATGCCGGGATTAAAACGTCATTATCATCATTCCGGGATTTTAGTGGAGGTATTATCCACTCTGTGTTACTTACTTCCTCGTAGTAGGTAGCTTAGGTAAATATGCTCTACCTATTCCGACCTCTGAATTTTATAAGTTATCTACTATTATTTCTAACTCAGAAACAAGTTTCTAATCGCGACTATATAAAAGAGGGATTAGTAAAAAAAGATGGTAATTTCGACCTTGCGAGGTCGGTAAATCCTAAACCCGATTACTAGAACCTTCAATGATGAATTGTTTTCACACCCATTTTTTCAACAGAGCTGCGGAGGTTATTTATACCATTCATACCCAAAACCACGCTGGAAATGCATGCTTTACGCTTTATGAATGGTAATGGTTAAGTATTTTATCAAAACGTAGCTATAAAATAAAGCAAAGTGACGTCAACCAATTATAACGAGGACTATTGTTCATTTAGTGTCTCGTTTCAATTTTCTAATACGCAATTTGTTCCTTATCGATACATTGAGTTCACATTGTGCCGATCGAAGTATCGACACAACGCATTTACTGTACGAGCATCGATACTCAATTACACATGCACTTTTAATAAAATAGTCAAATCAATTAATTTACTCGCATTGTTAGATGTTACAAAATGCTATTAAAATGTAACGTTATGTAATGTGCAGTAGCGTACACGACTTCAAATTATTTTGCAATTTTATTGCTTTCGTACCAAACGGTTGTATAAGTACCTACAGATATGAAAATTTTATGTTGGAAAATTTTGACAAGGCGACATATCAAGAAGCACTCTCACACGCTGAAGCGTTATGAGGCGTACAATAAAGCTGCCTTCTGCATCGAGACAGTCGCTGCCGTAAGTTAAAAGTTCGAGGTCGTATTCATGAACTTTAATTCTACAAAGACAAACCAAATGTCTAGATAATACAAGTACAACTGTACAACCATTTATTGTATTGTAAATTAGCCTCTCATTTGCTCGAGCCTTTGTAAAGCTGATACCTGTCACAGCTTTATTAAAACACGTTCGACGATAAACAAGCCTTAATATTAAACTCAAGTACGTTAACTAGCTATTTGTGTAATAATATGTAATGTTTGACCTACGCAAGTGACGTAATGAAAATCGCTCGTATGTAGCAGTGCCCCTTCACTCTCTACCTTATCGGTGTACTGTTAGCATTTGCGGAATTTCATTGTTTCCATACGTGTATTTATACTCACCATTTCTCGGCGAGCATGCGGATTAGTACCTCGTTTCAGACCCCAAGTACATACTCGACCTCAATATTTTAATCACTCAATTTTAAGTCTAACGTACAGTTGATTTTATGCTAAAATAATCATGATGCGCATACGCATGATGAAGTTCAAAAGTAGTTTTTACTGTAGCTCACGATTATCCTCCTAAATATTATGAGAAAATATCCGCACTTAGCTCCAAGAACCAATAGCTATTATATTTACGCCTTCTCAGAAAACCAATCCGCTATCAAATACCTAAGTGTTAAACGACCTAATATGTAATTTTGAATCATTCATATTTTGGCATATAAAATAATTAATGGTATTAATTTTTAATAATTTGTTTTGACGTTAGCTCCTTGTTACGAGAGCCATCATTCAGTTGTGATTTCACTTCTAACTCTGTTCAATGTGATTGATTGTGTAATAAGCATATATCACTTTCTGCAATCATCTCATATTCGTACCTATTACATCAACTTCAAATACATAATATCAACTTGTATTTTAATGCTTAAATCTGACGTTTCAGATTTTTTTGAAATAAGTTGTTTCCCTATGATGACGAAGCGGAAGAGTTATCAATTTAGCAGTTAGTATTTGCATTTATATTACAGGATGGATCATTTCAAATGGGTATCATGGCTTAGTAACGCGCGTTTAATAGTATGCGTAAGGTACTAACATTGTTACAGATCTGTGACGTGTTTCAGTGGTTGTAGTGACGTGAAGCATTGATTAAGTATTTCACGCCTTATTGTCAACAACTAGCACGACTTGCTGGTGGTCTCTATTTTTATCTCAAATTCCAACATACATATTATGCCAACATTATTTGAATATTTTTAAAGTAATAATCAAGTCACTTTATAAATACATTTAGAATTATTTTGTAAAACCAGTATATTTATGACAGCTTATTATGAGCAGGGTGTAAATAATAAACGAAGCTAGAGTCTGGCCACGCTAACTCTGCAGAACTAAAAAAATAGTGGAATTTGAAAATCTGTACTACGAAAAAGAATTTGATACTAGTTTTTTTTAGGTTATTTTGTTTATATTCAGCTTGAAGATTATGTTTTAATTCTTCACTTATTCTACCTGGAATTTACTAATAATAAGTACTTACTTGTTTACTGTCGTTTCACAGTGAGTGAATACCACAAAATTTGTTGTTTTGCTTCATTATGTTGTAATTTGACATGATCTTCTTGTAAACAACATGATCAGGCGTATAAATATTCGAAAAAATGTTCTTAGATAAATAATCTATTATGCAAAAATTAAAAGACAAAATATCAAAATCATTAGATCTACTTACACATCAACTTTTCGATATCTTGTAAACATTGTCGTTTTTGGCTAAGGACGGCATTTGGCATCGGTCTTGAGATTTGGAATCATCTTTTGGGGTAACTGCAGTCTAAGAGATAACAAGCGCTACCTTAGCGCTTCCCCCTTAACCATCATATTTTAGAGAACTTATTCCGGAAGTCTTAATGTGTATAATACATTAATATTAAACTTACATAATTATTATAATAGAGAAATCTAGATGTTCCTGTAATGATAGATTTAAGGTGTTATAAATAAATAAAAATAAATAAATAAAAAATATTTAAAGCCCGAAAACGTTGTGTTAGAGCTATGTGTGGTGGTCTTAAACCTAGAGATAGTTGTGAATCTCTGTTCAAGTCTTTGAAAATTCTTACTTTTTTTTTTGTTTTTTTTTTTTATTTGAGATAGGTTTGCTCTTGCCTCTAAGTCAGAGATGACAGAAACAAAGTCGACGATGGAGCGAGCTTACTCAGAAGAAGCCTGTTCACTCTCACTTTCCGGCCTTATATATTTTAGAAATGGCAATTTTTGAAAAAAGAAATAAAAATTTGTTTCCTAAGGTCTCGGACACCAAAAAGGGTCCCGTGAAAAGTCAATACAAAAACCTCTTAATTATCGGTGGCTATAAAACAGCATTACTTAGAAAAAGTGTTTTCTGCATGGGTCCAATAATATTTAATAAACTACCGGACAGCATAAAAAGTGACACCTTTCAATAATTTAAAAATAAACTCAAGGCTTTGTTGATACAGAAATGTTATTTAAGTTAAGTGATTTTTTGAATGACCCTATGTGTGACATCTCAACAGTTTAATATTATTGACATTATTTGATACACTTGTGTGTCTGGACTTGTTTAAATAAATCATTGACTTCATAATTTTACTCATAAGCTTATTGATAACATTATTTGTTAAATTTTGCATGCCAAAACTCAGGCAGAATGTACCCGGCTCACTATATTTTTTATAACAACTTTATTGTAGAATAACTACATTCTATGCGAATAAATGATTTGATTTGACGACATCGTGCTGTTCCATCACATCTTGGAATTTACATATCATGTTACAGGGTGTTTGGTGCATCGTTTGCCAAATGAAAAATGGCGGATAGGAGGAGTCATGTGCTATCTCCTCAGGCCCCAAAAAAATCTTAGCCCCACGAGATTTTTAATAATCATAACTTAATTTTTACTACTTGAAAATCTTAAATCTTTTTAATCTTTTTGTGAGTCAAAAAAAACTAGATGTTACTTGCAAGTAATTTTGATTGAACCGTACAACATTACACATTACAATTTAAAAAAAAATAGAAGGCTATACCAAAAACTTTTTTTTAAAGTTCAAAGTTGACTCGGGTTTTTTCAAAAATTAAAATAAAAAATTTACATAAAAATCCCGTGGGGCCAAGAATATATTTTTGGGGCCTGGGGAGATAGCAGGGGCGACGGCTTCATACAACCCCATTCCTACCGACTGCCCTTCGGAACAACGACTCTACTTGAATTTAATAAATTTTGATGTTATCTTGAATTTATGAGAACTGAACAATTTTTTCTACGGCTTCCCTCTAATGGAAGTTGTAGCTTCGCTACTAGGAGATAATATATGACCCCTCCTATCCCCCATTTTCATTTGGCAAACGATGCACCAAACATCCTGTATAATAACTCTCGCACTCCACTTTTAACCATTAACCATTTTTCTACTTTATTTTGCGAAAAACAACTTACAGCTTAAGCAATCTGACAGCTCAAGTACCACGAAAGTGACTGATGTAAAAGCATACCAGATGTAAAACTTTTTGGGGTGGCCCATTTATTCCATTGCAGAGTTATCGTGGCCAGACTCTAATCTTCAAATCGATTTTGCAATTATTTAACTAATTATTTCGATTAAAAACAATAAGAATCATTGGGTTAAGTTATTGGTTCTACACTGACGTCATGGCTCGCCATCATTGGACGTCAAAATATCGTCATTATAATTGCAATTTGCTATTTCAATGAACGTAACGATTTTAATTTGCAGATGTCATAAACTTACAAAGCTGCATTAACGTCACCGAATAGTTAATGAAACGTAAAACGGTTTTTTTATTGGTAGAAATTGCAGGACCTTTTTTGAGGCAACATGTACGCTTGATTAGGTATTTAGCAACGGTCTCCTCCGCAACATAGCTAAACAATGCATTGCCACATCAGCTATTCTTTTCGTCATTGTCAATGAGGTTGCCATTCTGTATAGGATGAGGTAATACCCTTAGCCTTGGAAGTGGTGCCATCGCAACACCACTTTTAGCTCAGTCACCCCTTAAAAAAAAAGGTGATTCTAAAGTACATCTCGAGTACCTATGTATTGTATAAGGGTCGTAAGTATTTGCCGAGTATGTATTGTATAAGCAATGGAGTGGAGCGTGACAGGCACACCAGACGGACGGTCGCGGTCGGTGGACAACACCAAAGTCTCATGTTACAAACGCACAACGCGGTGTGAATTAAAAATCACAACACTACATAATAACGCACGGATTTAATGCCTTTTGGAATTGAGCGGTACATTGTCTTCGTAGTAGAGTCGACAAAACAGGACAAGATTAAAAGTAAAACTGGAGTTAATCAAGTTTAGTTTCGAAAAAGCTATTTTCTTTACTTCACTATAAAAAGTCGATATCATTATCAATTCCTTTTTAGATGTTACTGTTTATATTTCAGTCTTAGCAGCTAGAAAAACCTAAATATCTCTTAGGCAAAGTAATAAGTACTGCTGCGCTCATCATCAGTAATTTAGTGAAGACGTAGTTTTCAGTTAGCCAACCTGAAGGTAATTTTCCGATGGGCTGTCACTGCCAATAATTGCATACTAATAACCCTGAGAAGCCCTGTAATTTTCTGTAACTCTATACGACTGTAAGCCATTATTTATGTACCTATTGTGACTGGGTACCCCACAGTGGGCGCGTGCATTAAACCTTGACGCCTCGTGTCGCCTCACAGTCTGACACTCTTGTCACTCCATAGTCATACCTACTATATTTTTAAACAGAATCACTTACATAACGTTACAGCACCTTTTACCCATAAACTCGAGTCTACCAATAAAAAATACTATCTGTGGTTGGCATTCTAGAAGAAAACCGTTACTAATTACACCTAGCCTCGTTTCCTGCAAATTTTATTAGTTTCCATTTCTACCTGACAATAACTAACGCTGGAAATGAAGTAATTCCATTGTTTTGTAGAAAATTAAAACTGTTACTACAATGTCGACCCACACGTTTAGGATAAAGAGTGTGCCTGTCAATGTCAAGTTAATAAAATCTGCAGATTATAGCATCTGAATGATATAAACATTCTATTTTCAGCTGTTTGTCGCATGATTAGCGTTTGAATGAGTAGCATAGGAATATTCATGATTTTAGATCTTTATTTTTCTATCATTATTCTGTATTTTAGCTAGTTTATAATATTGCTAGTATATTTCTCCGACGGGTCTTGTAAACTAGTGTTCAAGAGGTATCGATCGAAAACACAGGACAATGACTCTTAGGGTGCCCCAAGGAGTAATTCTGCCTCCTGTCTAGACAGTAATCCGCGAAGAATAGTCGTAACAAATAGGAGTAAAAACATTAATGACACTGCTTCAAATCCTACAGTTCACTTTAAAAACTAATTGGAAAAAGTTTAAGGTTACATAACAAACCTTTTTGCTGTCGGTACGGATTACTTATTCATGTCAATATTGTATTCAGATCTTGATCGAACGCGAATAATCTATGTGTGACTTCTGTCTAATTTGCTTCTTCTTTGCTGGGTATCCTGACAGTTTGGATTCTTGTTTGTTTTATTTGAATATGACTTCATTTTATCGTTCCCTTTCCACGAAAACCTTTAAATAATAATATTTCCAATTAATAAACCAAGGTCTCTGAGGAGCTCGTGGCTTAGTAATAAGAGCCGCACGGGTCGATCCATTAGGTTAAGCTACGCTTGCTGGGTATTGTCTGTGGATGGGTGACCATCTTTACATACCGAGACTCCTCCATGCCTCGGAATGCACGTTAAGCCGTTGGTCCCGGCTGTCATTCGTAGATCTTTGACAGTCGTTACGGGTCGTCAGAAGCCCGAAAGTCTGACAACCAGTCTTACCAGTATTACCCAGTGGGTTGTGGAGGTCAGATAGGCAGTCGCTCCATGTAAAATACTGGTATTCAGCTGCATCCGGTTAGACTGGAAGCCGACCCCAACATAGTTGGGAAAAGGCTAGGCAGATTGATTGAATCCAAGGTGCTCTGAAAGTACAAATAACACGCGTTCTGCCTTATAATCTGAAGAGGTTACGTAAAACGTAATACGATCTCGATCTAAACACTAGTGAGGAACGAACTAACAACTGAACGGACCGATCAGAATAATTACATGAAACTACTTTAATTGGATGACAATCGACATTGTTACATTTACGAACCATTGTTTGAGGCAAAAAAAACTTATTAATAGGCGATATAATCACATCATTCAGCATCGTTGTAAGATTCCATTATAATAAATCAAGCAAAAATTCAAGTCCTGAAAACTAAACAACCGCAATTTTGTAGGTATAGTTATCTTAAAAATTAACTACAATATTATTGTAATCAGATTCGCTTGTTGGCGTAGACGCCGACACTGTTGTTCGTTGCTACAATGCAATACGAAGAAATAACATCATTATATGTAGTTGCATTATGAATGGAATCGGATGGAGTTTTTTATACGTAGCACTTGAGGATGATTCCTGTTCTATTCATCAATATCACACATTTTACAGATAATAGTTATGCCAAAGACGTCATTACACCTACAAGTTAGCTCTAAACAGATTTTATATTTCATAATTTGTTCACAGATCGAGAAGCCAGTTACGGAAGGTCTGTCTCACAGAACGCGCGATCAATGGGAAATCGACCGTTCATCGCTCAAGTTCGTTAGAAAACTAGGGCACGGCCAGTTCGGCGAAGTATGGGAAGGTCTATGGAACAACACTACTCCAGTTGCCGTAAAGACACTCAAGTCCGGCACTATGGACCCCAAGGACTTCCTCGCTGAAGCTCAGATCATGAAGAAACTGAGACACAACAAACTCATCCAGTTGTACGCAGTGTGCACTCTTGAGGAACCAATCTACATCATCACTGAACTGATGAAGAACGGATCTCTATTGGATTATCTACAAGGTAAAACTAAAATTACATTTAATATACAGGGTGGCTGGAACAATGACAACGACGTCCAAAAAAAAATTTGGTCCCTCATATCGTATCTCGCGGATCATGGGTTGTGAACGTGGGCGCAACTCTTTTACCTGTAATAACAATGGGCCGAGAGGATAAGAGACCGAATTATTGCTATCTCTGTCACTCGGTGGCGAGAGGGGCAGCGCGCAACCGAAGCCAACACAAAACAAGTTACCTCAGTCGTGCTCACTTTGTGTTTGCTGTTACGCGTGTCGCGAGAGTAAAAGATTTGAGCCCACGTTTTACAACCCATGATCCGCGAGAACGGATCGCGCAAAATTCATTATACTAAAAACTCTTCTTTCTTTAACTTAAAACAAAAAAAAACTCCAATTGTTTAAATCTTAACTTTCCTGCAGTCATTTTTGGTTAGTTAACGAACTAATTAACCTTAGGAACGAGAAAATGGCCAAAAATTTTTTCATCAGGTGTCTAATTTTAAGAATTTTCCTCCTTGCTGACTTTGAAGGCCGATTTTAGCCAAAGTAGCCCATTAAGTACTACTTTTTTTTAATGATTATGAAAGCTGAGAGTCTGGCGCATTCTTGAGGCCTACTTAGGAACCATGAAGTCACCTGTTTAGTTTTAATTTAAAAAGTTGGTCAGGTCAAAAATTCATAACTCGAAAACTATGAAAAGTCGCGGAACATACATGGGGTGATTCGGATACCCCACGATACGAGGGACCAAAAATTTTTTTTTGGACGTCAATGTTCCGGCTACCCTGTATATATAATATCATCAACAAAAATATAAACATAAATTGCGAAAAGCAATTACAAACAATATTGATAGATTTATAAAAACCGGCCAAGTGCAAATCGGACTCGCATACGAAGGGTTCCGCACCCCCTCCGGCCGTTTTCACAACTGCGTTTCGCAAGCTGTTGCGAATTAAGAATTTTTATTCTGTGTTCGCAACCAGTTGCGAATCAAGAAAACTTTTTCCTTAGGCGCAACTTGGTTGCGAACAAAGAATAAGAACTTCGCAAACTTACTTAGTTGCGATGGGACAAAAGCATTTCTTAATTCGCAACCAGTAGCTAAGATAATCAATAAAATAAATGTAAAACGAAAAATCACTGTGTCAATCTACGTACGTATACGTACATGGTGTAAGGGACAGCTCTCCGCAGACTGATGGGGTGAATTCAGTACTAAATAACATACTAAGATGACCGGTACACGAAATTATTTCAAGAACGTTATGGAAATCCAATAAACCTGATTTGTTTTATTACATCACACGCAATGTATCGTTACCGTGGCAAAATGCGCGTAGCGAACGGCAGCGCAGCGAGCCTTCGGCCGCCGAGTATTTTAATATCCATTGCTGATTTTTTTATTTTATCTGTTTTCTTTACATAAATGGAGTGCTACGTACAGAGATTGTTACTTTACATTGAAATAAAGGAGAAATAACTGCAAATACGATTAAAAAATGAAAAAAATTCTGAGAATATTTCCGGTGATTCAAAATAAGGAGCTGAATGCACTATGTTAGTTTGCGGAGGGCTGTCCCTTACACCCTGTATTTCACTTAACTAAATCATCAAAACCTAACAAAATGAAACTTATAAAACATTTTTTTTTCGTACCTATAAAATAAAATTAAATTTTTCGAAGGGCCTTTTCTACCCTTCTTTGACCTCATTCAGATTGCATATGGGCAAATAATTTCGATGCAGTGCCCCACGCTAATTATTCCGGATTTCAGGTCGTTTATTGCCGAATCGATTTCCGCGTCTATTTCTTCGTATTCTTTTTTCTTTTTGTTCCTGACTTTTCTTAAATCAAAGTACGTAAAACAGCTAAAATCAAAAAATCAGCAATGGATGTTAAATACTCGGCGGCCGAAGGCTCGCTGCGCTGCTGTTCGCTACGCGCGTTTTGTCACATTGCGTGTGAGGTAATAAAACAAATCAGGTTTATTGGATTCCCATAACGTTCTTGAAATAATTTCATGTACCAGTCATCTTACAATTAGTATAAGTACTGAATTCACCCCATCAGTTTGCGGGGGGCTGTCCATTGTTGTATAAGTATATACGTAGATTGACATAGCGAATTTCGTTTTAATTACATTTTTTTTATTCACTATCTTAGTGGTATTCATTATCTTGGTTGCGAATTTAGAAATGCTTTTCTCCTATCGCAACTGTGTAAGTTTGTGAAGTTCTTATTCTTTGTTCGCAACTAAGTTGCGGTTAAGGGAAAAGTTTTCTTGATTCGCAACTGGTTGCGAATCGCAGTTGTGAAAACGGCCGGAGGGTCCGTACCACCGTACAATATTTTTCATTTTAACAATCACAAAGACAACTTTGTATTTCATAATGATACTGTGAATTTCAAAGTTATTTTTTGCAGTTACAGAAAATCGCCCATATTTAAACAAAATACCCGTTTTTAGGTTAACAAGTTTCAAATTCCTAACTTGTTTAGTTGTGTTGCGATAGAGCTCGTACAAAAATGGTATAAAACTGACAACTTTTGCGGCCCTCTATTTTTTCAATTAAAAATATATACATATATATATATTTACACTCTACTCAATGAGTTCTGAGCAAATGACACCCCACATGCCAGGGTAAGAAAAAAAAATTCAAAATCAAAAGTTAATTGTATGGGGACCCCCTTTAATTTTTATTATTTGTTGTTATAGCCGCAATAGAAATACACAATCTGTGAAAATTTCAACTGTCTACTTATTACGGTTCATGAGATACAGCCCGTTGACAGAAATACGGACGGACGGACAGCGGAGGCTTAGTAATAAGGGTTCCGTTTGGCACCCTTCGGGTACGGAACCCTGATAACGTGTATGGATGTCAGAAGTAATTTAAGACAACGTTTTGACAACATCCGAGGCAATAAAATTTTATCATGTTCATTGATTTATCAATTTTTTTTTTCATACAGGCAAAGGTCGTTGTTTGAAACTGCAGCAGCTTATCGACATGGCTGCGCAGATCGCCGCCGGCATGGCGTATCTCGAATCACAGAATTACATACATCGCGATTTGGCCGCGAGAAATGTTCTTGTTGCCGATGCTAACATCGTGAAAATCGCTGACTTTGGCCTCGCTAGGCTTATCAAAGTAAGTTCTATCATTATTAAGGTTTTTTTTATTCTGGTTTCTACAATTACGAAATTTTACAGTTCAATTACCTGTTAGGATTTCCTGTATATCTGCTTATTTAGGGAAATGGGTAATAATTTTATTTTCATGTATTTAGCAAGCTAAGTTTTACCTTACCACAGGTTATGCAGTTGTGGTTTTTCATGCGTCACATTCTTATATCTTTTCCCTCTTTAGAACAGTCAGTTAAATTAATGTATTTGATTAGAACAATGAGTAATAAATAATGGCTTGTGGTTGACGAAACAATTTCACATCACTCAAGTCTCGTAACCACTTTTACCTGTTGGTTTTTAAAACGATTAACTGTTTCCTTTTTAATATACTTTCAAAAATAAATATAAAATTCTTTATTTTTGGAAATTCTATTCACATTCATTAGACTTAGGTATCCAGTAATAAAGAAATAGATATATCAGATACAGTCAAACCTGCATGGTGAACTGACTACCTCACTACATTGTTGTTTTAAATACACATAATATTCCGTTAAAACTAAATGCCATGTGTTCCGTTAACAGGAAGACGAATACGAGGCTCGTGTGGGCGCCCGGTTCCCCATTAAATGGACAGCGCCCGAGGCGGCCAACTACAGTAAATTCTCCATAAAGTCAGATGTCTGGTCATTCGGCATCCTCTTGACTGAGCTCGTCACTTATGGCCGAATACCTTATCCAGGTAAGTGCTTCGACTTTCGAATAACAGTAGTATTTACAAGCTGTTATGAAATTGCATTTTTCATCTGTTTTGATTTGTTTATGATTTTTTGTTGACTCTTTTTCGAGTGGTGCTTTTGGATTGAAGTTTTTGGTAACCCTTTCTTCGAGTGAAATTAAAATTTTAAAGCTTTCATTATTTAATTAAACTTCCTTCCCATCTTTAAAGTAGGACGACAAGAGATTCAGTTATAATAAAACATCCTTTTGTCAACAGGAATGACGAACGCCGAAGTCCTACATCAAGTAGAGCACGGCTACCGCATGCCGTGCCCACAGAACTGTCCCGCCGCACTATACGAAATTATGCTCGAGTGCTGGCACAAGGACCCGCTCAAGCGACCCACCTTCGAGACCCTGCAGTGGAAGCTCGAGGACTTCTTCACCATGGACAACTCCGAGTATAAGGAGGCTTCCGCCTACTGAGCCAGGCCCTCCCTGCCGCCCCACCGACACGCACACTCGCATCATGTAAGTGACATCATTTTGGGAACTCAGAATCTTTCGAAATTAAGACAACGGTAGGCTGCTGATGTTAGATAGTTAGGATTCTCAATTTTTTTGCATACCAATAAAAAAACTGCAAAAAAACAAGAAACTTAAAAAAAAATACTAGAAGTGAAAAATAACATTAATTTCAGTTGTCTTTAGTTTTGTATTTTTATTTTTAGCCACCGACCGAAATACTCCTTTTTTGTCAGCTAAAAAAAAAACAGGACGGTCGTATCGCAATGATGAATGACCGAATTTCAACCTCGCTTGTCCACAGACTCCAGGCCTGTATCACATGCCGCCAGAACGCCAGATGCTGCACAACAGTCAGTCGATGCAGTATCTACAGAAGCATCCCATGGCGCAGACGAGCATCGGACAGATGCAGGCGGCGCACCAAGCGAGTATACAGCTGCAAGCCGCACAACATCAGGCAAGCTTGCAAGCCGCACACCAGGCAAGCCTGCAGGCCGCGCATCAGGCGAGCTTGCAAGCTCACCAGGCAAGCCTGCAGGCTGCGCATCAGGCGAGCTTGCAGGCCGCGCATCAGGCCAGCTTGCAGGCGCATCAAAACAGTTTGCAGCTGTCGGCGCGCCCACTGTGCGCGCACCACGCGCGCCTCGCACCGCCGCCCGCCGCCTACCGCGCGCCCTAGGCCCGCGCACCACGCTGCATGCGCCACAGCATACCATCCAGCACCACAGGACCCCACAGTCGGTAGGACACCCGTTTTGAGTAACAGGGAATCGTCCATATAGACTTGGAGTCGTGACCGAGTGATGACGATTACGATTTACGATTGATGATACGAACAGCGACGTGCAGGGCACGCGCCTTCCGTTACATTCCCATTTTATGATTGACGGAGAATAAAACTCCCGCTCATAGATCCTTCCATGAAAATCAGTTCTACTGGTGACTAATGATTACTATGAAGTTTGAACCCTCACGAGAGAGGTCATGATTTTATTATTGCAAGACGAAGCGAGTACGAGATATATGCGAATTTGAAATGGCGACGTAGACGTAATTTTATTACTCCTTGATCGGTAATAAGTTTAGTTAGCCTACGATTTCTAAATGTATTTAGCCATAGGTTTAACATTTACGATTCTTCAAGTATTAAATAAGCCTCTTTAGGGTGATCACTTACTATATTATTCGAAAATGATGAAGTAAGCTTTAGGAGAGTGTACGCTGTGTACAACATCTTAATAATTTTCTCAAATACAGCAATAATATGAGTGACATATCAGCGCTTTATTCATTTTCACGACGCTTCAGAACATAGATATTACATTGAACTATTTATTGGTACCGCGTGGATCGCTTCTTACGTCATTTCTCTTGCAATCAAATAAAATGTGTTCTCTGCTTCGCTGCATTTTTTAAAATCTATTGATAAATGTTAGGATACATTTCAGGCTCTAAGAAAAATCCAACGTAGTTAATATGTTCAAGTTCGAGGTAAGAGGCTATATCGTATAAAATTAGCTACGAAAATTGCTTTCGTCGTCATAATCACATTGTAATGCTTGTGGCGCTATGGTGCAGCAGTCGTGTCGGTAGCTGGCATAGCGACGATAGGCGACACTGCAAGTGTGTGTCAACAGGAGGAACTTTAGGCTCGGCAGGGAATTAAATTATAGAGCGTCTAGTACGCGTTTTGTAAGGATTTACGTTATGAAGAGACGCATTAACAGATTAGGTATTTTCACCTTCGTATACCATGTTTAGTAGAATAACGATGTTGGTGATAGATGCCAAATAATCCTAATAAAGAACTGAATTTTATATACATAATTAATTGTTCTGAGGGTATTTAGACGTTAGGATTTATTTAATTTAAGCTGTTCTAAAACATAATTAATGGAACGCTATTCTTAACTATTTATATAAATGTAACAATGACATTTATACACTTCTTATCTCGCGAAGTTTAGTTTTCTCGTAATCATTTTAATATTTATCATGCTCAAGAACTTAGTAATTTTATTTGATTGTATCAAAATATTCATCCAAAACTGATATTTTATTTGTGCCAAGACTTTTAGTTTAAGTTGAAAGTGGCCACATTGTAATCTAAATTGTATCGACACAAACTAATTACGTATTTAACCATTTACTTTAAAGCTAAGATATAATTGGCCTAAGTAAATAAGTATTTTTGAATGTGTAAGTTTTGTATCCTAACTTATTAGATTAACGTAGTATATATTAGATATTTTCAATTATATTACTGAATGTCGGTCGTAAATATTCTCATTCGTTAAAACTGCACATTTTTATTAAAATGTCACAGTTATGTGCAATATTTATTGATTTCAAACCCGGTGCTTTGTGTATTTGTATTCTACGAAAGATTATATTGTAAACTTACATCCTCAGAACATTTAAAGCAACTGTTGATGTAAGCTTGAAACGTTAATTGTATAATTTGATAATAAATTACTAATACCATTAACAGTACAACAATGAATTGTTGTCGTGTACATTGAACTTTCCACAATTTTTAACTTGTAAATAGCACCAAGATTAGTATTGGTTATAATGGTAATAAGTGATAATAGAATGTTGTTATTACGGTGTAACAGTGTACTGCTTACTCAGGTCCACTGACTCGATCATTCCAATTGGATCAAGGCAATATATACTAAAATCGACAAATAAACATTGTTAGGCATTACAAAGAGGATATTCTTTAAATCACGATAAAATATTAAATACAACTTTATCGCACAAATATACATTCGTAACCTATTTGTAAGGTGCCTGAAATAATTGCATTTGTACGTCACAAAATATTGTATGGTCTGTGACGAGTGACCGTGTCATGATTGTGCGGAAATGACCTCATTCATTGTTGGCATTTTTTGCTTATCGTAATAATTTCCGAGTGGTCAGTTTTCCACCCTCATCAAAATCGTGCGTCACTCGTTGCCAAACTGTTTTCTCACTGCACTGTGGATAGAGCACGATTATGTAGGATCGAAAATTATATTTCAATTTTGGACTTAAATGTTAAAAAAAACACAATCAGTGTTCACGATCAAGGCCACAGAAATGTGTCCACCAAGTATTAATATTAACAAATCGTACGATCTTATTTCACATAATTAATTAATTCCAACGTTATTTTTGTTTATTCTCATGTATTATTTCTATAATTTATTTCTTCGTAATACGTTAAGTTTTAGCTGTATGATACGCTTTATGCTTTATTGAATGGCTTCGTCCGCTACGTCTATCCCATTATGTATGTTCATGTACGGCAATATTATCAATGTATTCAATAATTTTAATTATTAGTTAGCCAATTTTAAGTATTTACTTAAAAGTTTCGCCATCACAATAAAAATATGAAGAGATCAATAGAACGAATAGTGTTAAGCTATGTGAATGATGTATGTTAGATATAAATATTTAACTAGAATTTATTTAGTAACTGTTGCTGTGTTACAAGACATTTATACTTCGGTCTACGGTACTGTACAACTGTGCCAAGTGTAAATGTATCGGCGATTTAGGGTGAAGTCATAAATTTCGAGTACGACTGATGATAGTTGATACTATTTGACATGTGAACTAAGGTCTTATTACCTCCGAGTATCAATTAAATCTATTTTAGTTTATTCTCGTGTACCAGTATTGTTGCACTGCCATAACTATAAATTGCATGGCCGTTATACTCTCGACCACTGTTAAAATGTTATCCCCTATAGATGTTTGATATCCAAACCTTAGTGAAGATCTTATATGACAGTGTAATCATAATACTGGTTTAAGTACGGTTATTACAATGATTACTATATTTCACTTATTTGTAAAGATTTTTTTTAACACAACAATAAATATAAATGTGAAATACTTTTTGTTTTATTTGTACACCACGAAACAAAGAATGAGCTTAATCAAGTATATTGTTCAACTTGTTGCGTACATTTTTAATTCTATTCAAATATTCAAGAGTAAAAATGTTTTCTTTTATTTTACAAAGCGAAGATGCGTCAGATTCCAGCCTGCTAATAATTTGTTCCACTTCATTGGTGTCGAGTTTTGCTTTTTTGCACGCAGGCTCTGCATCGCTCTCGGCGTCAAACAGCGAATCGATATCAACAAAATCGAAATTATTACTCAATGACTTCTGCATGATCACGGAGCCTGAATCTGCAAAGTCACCGACATCTTGTAGACATTTGTGACTATATTTAAAGTCCGTTGTGAAGAGTAAATGTTTCTTCAAGTTAATGTCCTCTTTCTTCAATATTCCATGTCTTATAAAGCAACTCCAGGTTTCTCTCAAGGAGTCGTCTTCATTGACTATCTTAGAAACTATTCGGTCCAGAGTGTTAGTTCTATACTTCCTCAGCATATTAAATAACTTATTCTTAACAGTCAAATCCGTGTCTTGAAATAATTCGCTAAATGCTCGTATGAGTATCGTATCCACGAGATGTTTATTCATATCATATGTTTCAAAATTCGCTAATTTACATAGAATATTTATCAATAGTAATTTCAATTCTTTACATCCTGACTGGACAATTTGCGAAATAATGTGTAGAACCTAAAATCGTAAAATGAATTAGTTAACATAACATAATATCACGCTTGTATTCCCCGAAGGGTCAGGCAGAGGTGTACCTATAGGTAGTACCTACACCCATATTTCGCCAGTTATACTTAGTCCCATGTCATACGGGGCGAGAGCCTATTGCTATTAGTTGAAGAACTTATTTCATAAAAACATGCGTAAAATTTTTCAAAGGGCCATAACTAATGCGCCTTTACTGATACGAATCTAGTACAAGGTTTAGTAGAACAAAAACATGAGGGGCCTTCATTTTTAAGTACGTCTGAAGATCGCAGCGGTGAAAAGAAGATGAGTATCATCGAGCCATCTAACTCCACTTCAGAAAGTCCCATTACCAAAAAAAGTGTTTTAAATCATCACAAAATTGGTCCTCTAATAAACAGGTGGTGGGATTATTTTCGGCAGTAGACAGAAATATAAGGCATTTTTTACTGTAACCTACCTACATTGTAAATCTATACTAATATTATAAAGCTGAAGAGTTTGTTTGTTTGGTTGAACGCGCTAATCTCAGGAACTCCTGGTTCGAATTGAAAAATTATTTTAGTGTTGGTTAGCTCATTGATCATATAACTTAAGCGCACCCTGTAAATGCACTCCTTGTGGGATACGGACATCGGCTTAGGGCGTCGCTGGGGGGGGAGCAAGGGACAGGCTATATCGGATAAATGATTTTTTTAAGGGCTTAGGGATCTGCATTCAATTGACAATTCGATGATGTATGTATATAGACTCCATTGTCCGCACTTAAAATAGACTCACATTCAGACCGTTGTGCGAGCGGGTAATGCGTAAAAATGCCGTCCTTCACACCAACATTCGCGAAGTTTACTTCTGACGTCGAACGCACAATAAGTATACTATTTTATTTAAATTTTCTATTTACTACTCGTAAAACGCACGACTATTACAAAATTAATAGTCAATATTATACTACATTAAGTATTCAGACGTGACTGAACTAAAGTCTAAAACTAATTACCTTCACTAAATCAGCGCTGTTCCCGTGAAATATATGTTCTGTTGAAATAGTTAGTGCTACCAGTGCTTCTACGTATCTGTAGTACCATACAGTACCCTTATTTACTTCCTTGACTATGTGTTGAATAGTCTTAGGGCAAGCCTTCATCCAAGCTTGTATTAGCAAGGTCTCCATTTCGTTCTCTCTATTTATTACTGAACAAGTATTTGCTAAGTTAATTACTTTTATCTGAAAACGAAAAATTATTATCAAATGAATGTATATAGTGACATCATTAACATCTAAAATTGTTCATCCTCATTATTTCAGCCGAAAGACGTCCAGAACCGGTCGATTAGGCGACGCTAGAAGAGGACATAGGCCTCTTCTAGCGTCGGCTAATCGTCCGGTTCTGTGTTTCTCGCATCTAGCGGATTCTGGCGACCTTCACCAGCACCCTAATTGCGTATTTCCTACTCTACGTGTGTTACGCAATTAGGTACCAGGTCAATCAATCTGCCTAGCCTTTCTTATGTTGGGGTCGGCTTCCAGTCTAACCGGATGCAGCTGAATATCAGTATTTTACATGGAGCGACTTCCTACCTGACCTCCACATCCCAGTAACTGGGTAATACGATACCCCTTGGTAAGACTGGTTATCAGACTTGAGTTTCTGACGACCAGTAACGACTGTTCACGAATGACAGCTGGGACCAACGGCTTATCGTGCTTTCCGAAGCACGGAGGAGTCTCGGTATGTAAAGATGGTCACCCATCCACGGAGCAACCCCGGCAAGCGTAACATAACCTGATGGATCGACCCGTGCGGTTGTTATTACTTAACCGCGACCTTCGCCAGGTCATGGAACTGAAATTCTTATTGTAGATGGCTTCGAATGGGAATACCCGACCGACATTAACAAAAATTATCTTTAAATTAACAAAACAATGATGGAGTGTCTATTGTCGTTTCGACTATAAACGTCAAGTAAATTATCTTACTATCTAAGATCTAAGCTACATAAATAAAAAGGTCATATCACAACTAGGTATGGTTTGGTTGTAAACATTATTTTATTTTATTGCTAGTTATATCGCTTCTCACGATTTTAAGACAACGCCGGTGATTATTAGTATTTTAGAAACAAAAGTTGCATGTGCGTTTTGCGTCTTCTATGACATTTATTTATTGTATTTATCTTCTTACATTTGACATTAGCGGGTAACCCAATGCGATAAATGACATGTACACAAGGTTCAAATTGTATAATTTCGGTGTTTTTCTGTCCTTTAAGAACTACCGTAAAGGCAGACACTTTCAACAAGATGCGGCCCTACCCTAATTCTCCTTAGAACATGTAATGAATGCCCCGTGTCCACAACAAATTGTTGTGGACACGGGGCATGCATTTTCTCAACAGTGTTAAGTAAAACAGAGTCTAGCAGAGGGAGAGGGGGATGAGGGAAAGGGAGTATTAACCCTCAGAACCTGAGCCCTTTTTGTTTTAAGTGTTTAATAAATTTATACTAATAATAAAGCTGAAGAGTTTGTTTGAACGCACTAATCTCTGGAACTACCAGTCAGATTTGAAAAATTATTTTGCATTTGATAGTCCAATTCTTGAGGAAGCTTAAAATCACGCTAAGACCCTTAGGAGCCGAGCAATACGAAAAAAGTCAATAAGAACGCTAAGCGAAAACGAAGTAATAGCGATGCGATGCGACGCGGTGGGTTTGGGGACAAGAAATTTCACGCAGACGAAGTAAAATTATAACGACATAGGTCTAGAGATGGAAAAACAGACAGTTTCAACTTACCAGTTCGTCGATATCCACAGCATTTTCAGTAGCCTTAACACCCCGCATTTCAAACTTAAACTTCTCCATTACAACTACCTCGCCGTCGAGTTGCGCCTCGTTAGGTAAGTTATACAGTTTCAGACAACCCCATAAACTAATATTTGAATCATCACTTATAGAGAACATATTGAAGACTTTTATTTTGTCATCATCGTGCATTACTTCAAATAACCCAGTAATAGTATGTGTCAAGTGTACTTTTTGCGGTGAATCAGAAAATAGGGGATTATTTTCCAGTTTTTGGTATATTTTACACAATGATAAGACTTGCGTTAGTAGGAACTGTCGGCTCGATGTTCTAAAACAGTAAATGGTAATTCAAACAAACGTGTATGTTTTGGAAAAAAACTTTAACCAGGAAATTGAGTTTTCCTAAGCAATATTTCTTCAGGTTGACTGACTATAGAAATACGTATTCATAGCTTCAAACAAACACAGAATCCTTGTTGTTGATAATCAATCACAGAATAGTCGAATAGATCATAGAAATCTCTTTCCTCTAACTCACTTCCACAAAACAAAAACATTTCTTTTTGACATACCTGGCCAAAAGCACCCACAAATTAGCAGAAAACATAGCACTCCAACAATCAGTGCTAAGCACGGCCTCAGCCATTCTCTTCTCCAATAGATTAACTTCTTCATTATTCATCGTAGCAGACACTGTGAGTGTTTGCGCTAGTAAGTGTTCATATAACCCGTATGTTTGGTACTGGCGAGTCGACTTCTCACACTTGAATTTGAGGCCCATATTGAACCAGACGTGACCTGAAATTATTGAATCTCTTTATGACTGGGTCAAATTAAATTGACTGCAGAAACTTTACAGACATGGCGGGTATCGATATCAAAATATCATGATAAAACAAAAAAGTCCCTTCTATCATATTATATATAGCACATACATTCGGAAGGCATATCAACAATTATCTAGAACTCAAGTTATTACTGCCTCGTTGGTCTACTGGTCGCAAGCGCTACTGCTGAGCATGAATGAGGTCCTGAGTTCGATTCCCGGATCGAGAAAAGTGTAATTGGGTTTTTCCTTTTGAAACTTCTCAATAGCAGCGCGGAGTCCGGATTTGTGCCCGTTTGATGGCAATAGGCTCGCCCCCATGGAACTTAAATATAACTGGCAAAATATGGTATATGTGGTGTGTGGGTATGTTAGAACTACAAGCCCGATGGGATTCCCCATCGCCATAAATGACGTACTTCCTACAAACTCTCATCCTCTAACCCCTTTAGGGGATGAATTTTTAAAAATCTTTCCTTAGTGCTCACCAGCGTTGTGTGAGTGAATGAATTTCAGATTTTCGTTAAGTAAAGGGTTAAAAGTAAATATTTACTTACAATGTGGCAATAAGTTGTAAACAAGATTAATCAAATTATACTTTGATACTTTTAATGACTGGTCCCCACTTTTTTGTACTAATATTTTAATTACTGAAATTACTAGAAGTATCATGCCAAGCAGCTTATCATCCTTGCTTATTTCATTTACGTCGTAGTTACAGATAAACTGAAAATAAAATTATGAACAATTAATTTTGTTCCAGTTTTCCTCACAATATTTTTGCCTTCATAGAACAACACGGGCTTAGGTCGCTGGTGGCCCGTGTTGTTCTATGTTCCCCTTTAATAATCTTACTCATCAGCATGCACATTACTAAAGAATAAGTATTAACTTGTTTTGCAGACAAATTATTTGCAGAAAAACAATTATTGCTAAGAAAAACAAGTAATTTTAATTGCAAAGCGTAAAGTAGGTGTTGTCGAGAATATGAAATGTTGACATAAAACCATAACAATATTATTATAGGTGGGATTATTACAATTATTATGTTCATTCATTTTCATAGGAGACTAAATTAGCCCCACCTTTTAGTTACGCCCTCGTGATTAATAACAATAACTGACATTTCTAGAATAGTATTTAAAACAAAAAGTACTTATATGTATCTCATGTACAAAAAGTATATTCAAAAATATTGTTATGTTAATTTTATGAAAATGCAAAGATTTTATCAAGCCATGAGACAGCTCAATTGTTCTGAAATTGACTCTGGCAGTTTAAAAGAACCTGTAAATGCTCTTATATCATAATAAATGTTTTGACTTGACTTTTAAGTGACTTTGTATTCATTTAAATATTTACTTAAGCACTAACAATATCCAAGTAGTCATTACTCAGTTGGACTACGTATTAATAAATAATCTGTAGAAACCTAAAGGCAAGTCCTGCACAAGTATATTTTTAGCGCCCGAGTTTTTTCTTTTTTTAAGTGAACCTTCTTAGGCGGCGGCGATTCGATAATTGGACGAGAATTGAGAGTGAAATTTCAAGGACGCGTTAATTGCGTTTTGCGCAGGCGAAATTTTAGGCACATTTCGTTACATGAGAGAGAGGAACGATATAACTCTCTCTCTCTCTCTATCACTGTCTCTCTCTCTCTCTTTGTCTCACACTAAATTATCTCTCTTATTCTTTATTTTTTAAGAAGTTTCACTTATATGTGCTTGTTCACAATAACTCGCGGGCGCGGTGGCGGACATGGTCACGAAATAATAGGTCTTTACCTATGTATTTGGAGATTCTATAACCAGCATTTTCAGATTTAATTTTATCTATGGATTGGCGCGCAATTCAAAATTCAAATAAATTTTATTTGAAAGCCGTGTTAATTTAATTTCAAATACAGTCATTTGTTTTTAGATAGTTTTTTGTTTTTGTGAAATTGTGGTAGTTTTTGGCGCCATGGATAAACTGAAAATTCGTACAATTTTCGAATATGAGTTCCTACGTGGAAATACCGCTGTGCAAACAACACGAAACATTAACGACGTGTACGGGCCTAACACTGCTTGCATAAACACGGTCCATTATTGGTTCAATCGTTTTAAATCTGGAAATTTTGAGTTGAAGAACGAGCCTCGCGGTCAGCCGGTAACTATTGTCGACAACGACGAATTGAGAGAGAGAGAGGCGAAGAGAGGCTACTGACTACGGAAGTACTGCCTCTCGGGTGCTGAATTTTTTCCCACGTAAATAATTGTCTAAATTTTGATAAAAGTAGAAATCTGTTGGAGCAAGGTCCGGTGACTACGGTGGGTGACGGAGAGCTTCCAGCTGTAACTCTTGTAGCTGTGCGATGGTCTGTCGTGAAGTGTGAGCTCGCGCGTTGTCGTGGAGAAGCAATGGGCAAGAGCGATTCACCAGTATTGGTTGTTGAATTGCGAGCTTCTCCATCATTGTTTGCAATTAAGAAGCAGTATTGCAGTAAGAAGCTGTAATGTACAAGTCCGGCACTGGTCCACCAGACAGTCACCATCATCTTCCTATGAGTAATTTTTTTTTTAGCGCACTTATTAGGTGCTGTACCCGGGTCCACTCACTGAGACGAACCTTATAGTTGTCGTACAGGATCCACTTTTCATCGCAAATAAAAATTCGATTTAGAATTCCCTCGTTTCTATGCCGATTCAATAGTGCTATGCATGCTTCGATGCGTAAGTCTCGCTGTTGGTCGCTTAGTTCGTGTGGCACCCACTTATCTAGCTCTTTAATCTTTCCGATTTGACGCAAGTGCTGCAATGTTGTTTTGACGCTAACTCCAAGGCCCGCAGCAAGCTCAGCCGTAGATTGAGTTGGATCTGCTTCCACTATCACCTTCAATTCGTCGTTGTCGACAATAGCTACCGGCCGACCGCGAGGCTCGTTCTTCAACTCAAAATTTCCAGATTTAAAACGATTGAACCAATAATGGACCGTGTTTATGCAAGCAGTGTTAGGCCCGTACACGTCGTTAATGTTTTGTGTTGTTTGCGCAGCGGTATTTCCACGTAGGAACTCATATTCGAAAATTGTACGAATTTTCAGTTTATCCATGGCGCCAAAAACTATCACAATTTCACAAAAACAAAAAACTATCTAAAAACAAATGATTGCATTTGAAATTAAACTAACACGGCTTTTGAATAAAATTTATTTGAATTTCGAATTGCGCGCCAATCCACAGATAATTAAATCTGAAAATTCTGGTTATAGAATCTCTAAAATAAATCTAATCTCTATAGGATAAAAACTGCCACTTTCTCACTTCAGATGTCGCCACCATTGTCCGTCTTAAAATTTGACAGCTGGCTGTCAATATCCATACATTTTTTTGTAAACAATCGACTTCTTTTACTCATAAATAATTAATATGCCCCGTTGCGCAGCTGTTGACTGCAAAAATTCGGAGACCCTTGTATTCCCCAAAGATGTTAAAAGAAGAAAACTGTGGGAGAGATCTCTCCGAAGAAAAAATTGGAATCTCAATAATACGTCGAGGTTATGTGCTATCTATTTTAAACCTGAAAACTTTTATCAGAGAAATTCGTACACGGGTGATGCTTTTTGTCATAAAACAGAGAACTAAGTGTGTTTTCGTTACAGGCACTTGTGGGTATTTATATAAATGCATTATTTAAGGGTGTGTGATAAGATTATCTTTGAATCGACCAAAATATAATAATATCTAAGTAGCATCTAAACAGCATTCGCTATGTTGCATTGTATTTAATACCCTCATACCAAACTACCTACTGCCGAATATTAACACATATCCTGCACTGAATCTCATAGTTATTTAGAATGTTTCGCACTTAGATAGATCCTTTTTGTCTGTTCTAGGTGATGAAAATATCTATAAAAGGCTGAGGAAGACTGCTGTACTCTCTATTTTTTCATTTACGAAAGTCAAACCAGTCAACCCGTCAGCTGAAGACAGATTTGTAGACATTTTTGTCCCGTTTTCGTATATTTTGTAATTGACACAACAGTGAACACATAAACACCAAAGGCGGTTTGAAGACTGACAAAAGTGCTGCCACCTATGACGAGCTTTCAGTTTTTAACCCCATTACATAGGTAAAGAACTATTACCAACAATTCACGACTATTCACGTCCAAAACGCAGGTACGGTGGAGGTAGTGGGCAAGCTAGCGACTGGCGCGTGCGTCGCGCTCGCGGCAATATCAAACGTGTGATGTTGTCTGTGTGTTCACGCCGAACTAGCGGCGGAGCGCGCGATTCACTCGCGGCGTCAGGTAAGTTCAACTAGTTTGAAGTTATCGCTGCAAACGATAGCACACATGTCGTTCGATACAGAAGAGTTTATCAATGCTGTTCATGCTAGAACTCCAATTTGGCAAAGCAAACACCGTAATCATAAGAATAGAAACTTTCTTAATAAGCTATGGAAGGAAATTTTTGTCATCACCCACTTTAGGTAAGAATTTTCGATTAGAAATAAAAGATCTTCGTCCATGTTTACAACCTCTGACAATACGTCATACACGCACAAACGCCTGGCGGCCAATGTGAACACAAGCTCGCCCAGACCACCGCGCTCGCCGCCGCTCCGCGCCCGCGTGTTCTCCGTGAGCAAGAACTATCACGTGTACGGTGCTGCACGCGTAATTTTTATTATAACAAATATGTACATTATAATACTTACAGCTAATAGTTTGTCATCCATCATCAATTCACTTAGCAGTAGATTAACTTGACCATTAACATTGTTATTGACAAGATTTATAAACTGCGGCGATTTCCCACGCATTGTGTGTAGATAAGCTTCATTATTTCTGAAGCCAATTATATGATAATTATTAATAAACAAACCTGTTTATGGTTGTTTTTTACGTTTCATTGACGTGTTGATTCGGGATTGCCCAACTGGTTATGTAACTTTAACTTGGCGAAAGCGTTAGGGTACCCCGCTAAATTCAAATCTTATGCTTTTTGCAATTTGCAGGTTGTATGTTGATTAAAATATGATTTGCGATCGTAAAAAGTATGTATTTACAGAAATATAATAATTAAAGTCATCAATACAACTCTTTAAGACCAGGTAATGACTATTTCATGAAATCTTGACAATTAGGATTATACAAACTTATGGAGTTACATTACTGATTTTGATGATTATAATTTTGTAAATGCATATTTGTTACGGTCGCGAATAATACTTTAATCAACATAAAACTTAATACTGATTTGCAAATTGCAAAAAACATAAGAAAGTTTGAATTTCGCGGGGTACCTGACGCTTCTTCCGTAAGGCGAAAGCGCCAGAGTAGCCCGTGAAATTCATTTTTTTTTTACGTTTTTTGCAATTTGCAGGTCAGTATTAGGTTGTATGTTGATTAAAACATGATTCGCGAGCGTAACAAATATATATTTACAGAATTATAATCATTTAAGTCATCAATACTACCAAGTAATCCTATTGAATGACTATTTCATGAAATCTTGAAATTTGAGGATTATACCAACTTAAGAAGTTGTATTACATATTCTAATTATTATAATTCTGTAAATACATATTTATTACAGTCCACCCAGACACTGAGCTGTAAATTGCAAAAATCGTAAGAAAATTTGAATTTCGCGGGCTATCTTAGCGCTTCCCCTTAAAGCTCTTTGGATGATGATGCCGGTAGAGAACGATACAAACATTACTGCTTTTTGATGTTTAAATCAATCAAAAGTCAAAAAAAAATATTTCACATAAACCTTCATGGGCACTTATGCAGCAATAGACAAGCAAATTCTATATTTACACATATTATAAATGAAACTTCCTCGTTGGTCTAGTGGTCGCAAGCGCTACTACCGAGCGTGAGGTTCTGGGTTCGATTCCCAGGTCGGGCAAAGTGTTATTGGGTTTTTCTATCTGGAATTTCTCAGTAGCGGCCCGGAATCTGGATTTGTGCCCGGCAATAGGCAATAGGCTCGTCCCCTATTACATGAGACTTAAACATAACTGGCGAAATGTGGGTGTACTGTAGGTGCACATCTGCCTAACCCTTCGGGGAAACAAGGCGTGATGTTATATTATAAATAAAGCCGCTTTTTGTGTCTGTCTATGTGACCGCATTGATCTTCTAACTACGCAACGGATTTTGATACGGTTTGCTCCAGGATAATAAAGAAATCTCGATTTTTGGCGAAAACCGCGCGAAGCTAGTTACATATAAAACAGTTCCACGACTTAACAGCACTTCAAAACCATTGCAGGTTTCTATTCTGAGATTCTAGTTATAAGATTTGGTTTAGATGTCATATTCTTTTACACAGATAAAGGATGCTGCTGCACACTCTACATTGTCTTGAAGAAAAAACTGTACGAAACTTACAAATGAACATAAAGTAGAAGTTCCAAAATAGATGTATGATCTTTCAATACTGCATGCTTGAAAGTGTTACAGACTCTTAACAATATTTTCAGGGTGAAACTGCTCACTTTTAGAGACCGCAATACTATTTTCTCTTCTTGATTTTCCTGTAAACAAAATATATTTCATTGTGAAGAAGATTAAAGATGGCAACTCCACTATTTGCTTTTGTAAGTTCTTTTCTCATATACCACTACCACCACTTACCACCACCACCACTTTAGGTTCCTTAGAAATGTCTATAAATCTTAACAATGTTACTAGGTATAAATTGGTAACAGACAAATTCTTTTAGACACATAGAAATCTGCTGAAGAGCTTTCAGACTTCTTGATGACTAGAAGTTCCACTTACGTACACAATACTAGCTGCGCCCCACGTTTTCACCCGCATAAGTCTCGATCCCGTGGAGATATCGGGATGAAAAGTATCCTATATGTTAATCCAGGTTATAAACTATCCGTGTGCCAAATTTCATCCAAATCCGTTCAGTACTTTTTGCGTGAAAGAGTAACAAACATCCATCCATCCTTCCTCACAAACTTTCGCGTTTCTATTAGTAGTAGGATTCTTCTTATTCATAAAAGCCCAAGGCCTTAATTGATCCGCGAGAAATCGCGGCACGGCGGACAGAGCTCCGGCAGGATCTCATGGCGGCATGGAGAGTGCGATTGTCGCAACCCAGCGCTGGGCACGCCACAATTGCGGCGATAAGTCCCCTCTTTGAGGAGTGGCTGGAGAGGCGCCACGGCGTCCTCACCTTCCGCCTGACGCAGGTCCTCACCGGACACGGGTGCTTCGGGAGGTACCTGTTCCGGATAAGGCGGGAGGAAACGCCCGGGTGTCACCACTGTGTGGATCGCCCGGAGGACACGGTGGAGCATACGGTGGAGGTCTGCCCGGCTTGGGCGGAGCACCGCCGTGTCCTCGTGGTAGCGATCGGCGGCGGCGATCTCTCGCGTCCGGCCCTGGTCCAGGCCATGGTACGGAGCGAGAGTACATGGGAAGACATTACCTCCTTCTGCGAAGCAGTAATGCTCGCGAAGGAGGAGGCGGAACGCGTGAGGGAGAGGCAAGCTTTGCGCCCTCACGCCCCTAGTCGCCGCAGGAGACGCCTTGGACGTCGGGAATTGGCAGCCGATCCCCGGCCACCGTAGGCGCGGGCTTGCGGACGGCGAGCAATGGGTAGCTCGCCGTCCGGTAAGGACCAAGCCCGAGTCGACGGCGCGTTGTGTTCCACACGCACCTCAAAGAGATGTCAGCACTATTGACGGGGTCCGCTAGGGCCGATGCCAGCTAGGGTTGCGGGATGTTCGAAAGAGTTACCGTGGCGCCGGCACAGGCAACAGAAGGAACACGGGTGGGTTTTAGTCAGTAAAAGTCTGACACGCCCTCCCGCTCCGCCCAGAGCGGGAGAAGTCATTTGATGATTTCCCATCCACAAAAAAAAAAAGGCCTTAATTGATTTGCCTTACATGATCTCTGTCTTTGCAGCTTCAAAGCATTTTGGGTGAGATCCTTGTGGGATCAATCATACCATATTACAAGTATTTTCAAACTGTCACTACAGCCTGCATGTTAACAAAGACCATTTCAGTTTTCAAAAGTGTCTAGGCTACTCTTATAATATTTATACAAGGTGTAATAAATAACGCACAACCTCTTTTGGGGTCATTGTACTCATCATTATGATAAATTTTCACTATGGGACCAAACCTGAAATCGCGAAATAAAATCTGCTGTTCCCTACATTTGTACCGCAATTAACTCGTCAAAATGTGGGGAACAGTTGATTTTTTTCGCGATTTCAGGTTTGGTCCCATAACAATAGTTGTTCATAATGATGAGTACAATAGCCCCTTATAAGGTTGTGCGTTATTTAAATTTCACCTTGTATAATCCACCACCACCATCACCACCTCCTCCTCCTCCTTGTTTCTCCACTGTTGAAGCAGTGGATGAGTGTTCATGCGATGAGCGCTCAGCCCGGCGCATGCATTAAATTATTATAGCTACATATGAATTAACTGTACTAACATTAGGCTAAGTTTATTGTTACTAACACCTATGGATATAATTTTTGAATCCAAAATTAATATCTTATTTGATTTGATAATTAATTCGTATAATTATTAAACCTACATTAGTGATTAGATTTCTATAATTTGCCCATGAAATTTCTACATTGGCTAGCGGACTAAACTGATTCAGAAATCAAACAAGTGAATTACCTCCAAAGCTGTTCTAATATTATTAGTGACCATGCAACACAGGATTCTAGAACAATCACTGTAGATCTTCTTGTCCATTAAACAATTGGAGTATTTTTCACATATCACTGTGTAAGCCTTCCACTGTTCTGCCATAGTTTTTACATCCAGGTTCTGAACTATTTCACCAATCTTCAAGTTGATGTCTAGAGCTGAAAAGTAAAATGATTTTTGTTGAGTATGATGTTGGGAAGTAGAAAATGTCCTTGAATAAACCAACATCATTATAATTTGTTAGTATTATTTTATTTGGATTGGATTTTTATATGTAATCCATACGGAATTTCTCAGTAGCTGCCCAGACAAAGCCTGGATTTGTGCTTGTTTATTGGCAATAGGATCATAGGTATGGTGTTATGTTATTTGCATCCAAGAATAGTAAACTCATCATTTATTTTTAATATGGGTATCAGCAGTGGTGGCCCATTAGTAACAACCCCAACCTACGAGATATAGGTTGTGGGTTCGAACCCAGGCAGGCGCTATACTTTGTGTAAATAATTTCATCACCACTGCTCTCAAAATGGTGAAGGAAAACATCGTGAGGAAACCAGCGTGTCCTAGAACCAAAAATTTCAAGACATGTGAATCAACCAACCCGCACTGGGCTATTGTGGTGGATTATAGCCCACTCCCTCTCACAGAGAGGAGGTCTATGTCCCAGTAGTGGGAACATTATAGGCTGATAAAATTATGATTAAAATGATTATCAGCATTAAAACTAATTAGTTTAATTTTCATCATTTGCTAGTTTGAGCCAGAACTTCTTAAGCAAGCAAAAAATGAGCAAAGGTGATTTAATATGTTGCTACTCCAACTCACCTTCAATAAGAATATCCTGCTCCTCTCTTTCAGTTAAATCAAAAATGAAATGTTTTTCTAAAACCATCAAGTAAGTCAACTGAAGTTCATGGCATGTTCTGAATAAGTCCTTTAATTGTTTCTCTACGCAGTTCAACCGGCTTCCATAGAGAGATTCACTGAAAACATGGAGAAAATCAACAAAATAACTTATGATATACACCACTCCATCATCATCTTTTTCCTGCCTTTTCCCAACTATGTTGGAGTCACAACCCGATTCCTATCGGCTTCCCTTCGGAACAACCACTCTCCTTAATGTCTACTATTACCAAATAATATGGTACACCTGTGTATGTAACTGTGTATCACATCACATTACATAATTGTATTTAATACCAGTTTAATAAATCATAAGATTAAAAACCTACAGTGTTTTGTTCAGACAAAACACGGCCGAAGAAAAAACTGTTCAGTTCTCATAAACTCAGGTTTATGAGAACTGAACTGTTTTTCCTTCGGCTTCCTTCTAATGATAATTGTAGCTGCGACACTGGAGTCAGCTTCTAGTCTTTCAAGTAGCTGAATAAGGATTACACCACCATCTGTATACCATCTACTTATAGAAATAAATAAAATAGAAGTGTCTGTTTGTAATGTCAAAATAACAGTTTTTTACTAAATGCTTATGAAAGTTTATATGGTACTGATACCAAAACAACTATTTTTAAAACTTTTGTCTGTCTGTTTGTTGCGCCTATTCTCCGAAACAGCTGGGCCGATTTTGACGGGACTTTCACTGGCAGATAGCTGATGTTATAAGGAGTAACTTAGGATACTATTATCTTAGGAAAAGAATTAGGGTTCCATGCAAAAAAATTAAAACCCATGAAATTGTGAACTAAAATTTATTTAAATAGGGAAGTATTGACATCCATGATCCACGCGGGCGAAGCCGCGGACATCAGCTGCTAGTCTAACATACAATAAATTATTATTTGGCTGAAATTCAGTTAGGACTGATTTCTAAAGGCTAGCCAAAGGAGTGTCAGTATCTGATTAAGTCTCAGTCTAACTTATTATAAAGAATTGAGTTTTGAGTATTGACTCAAGTTAGTTTCATGTCATGCTCATTACAATTAGAATATTTATGCCGTTGACGGCAAGACATACTGTTCATTTTATTAATATTGACATCAGTTGTACTTTTTTGTTTACCTATGTTCTACAAATATAAATATTTGAATTTGAATTAGTTGTAATCATTGGATGACCATTCTAATCAAGGCCCAAAAATTATTATTCACATTATTCATATAACTCTGTGGATCTAAACCTAACTATAATATTAGAGTCGTAAGTTTGGCGAGTAAAAATGTAAAAACCACAAAATATGTATTTTTGAGAATAATAAATTTAAAAAAATTTAAAAATTATAAATGTGAAAGTGAGTTTGTTATGCTTTCACCCTAAAACAGCTGAGTGGATTTTGATGAAATTTGGCACATGGGTAGACCATGACCTGGGTTAGGACATAGGATACTTTTTATCCCAATATTACCACAGGATCGAGACTTATGCGGGTGAAACCGCGGGGCGAAGCTAATTTGTATATAATTTCTCCTGGACTGTTTTTAATTCAACTTGAGTCAACCACAAATAAGGTGAGGAGGAAGATGAAGTTGTTCTGGTAAATCATTTCACACTTACCTATCTTTACAGTGTATAAAAACTAACATAATAATGCGGCCAGTTACAGTTGGAAACATTTTCATAGAACAGCACGCCATTGACATTGTTTCTATGACTTGTTTGATTAAATCTGATAATAATTGTAGAAGGCTCACTGCTTCATGCATATATTCTTTTAATTTGCTCTGTTTCAGACTTGTTTCAGCCAGTAGTTCTGTGATAAGGTCCAAACTCTAGAAAGCAAAATATTTATTTTTTTAAACAAATGTAACATTTAATGTTAATGTTGTTTATAATGTATTACAAAGATGTTGTGTTTGTTTACCTGAGAAATACAAATACCGCAGTCATTTAGTAGAGTTGAGAAGTAAACAGAAAATGTAGACTTTTTTATTTCATTTCCTATACTTGTTAATGCTGTTTTTGTATTCAATACCAAAGATTCATATGTTACAGTGTCCATCTGCTAGCTTGGTCAAGAAAATAAATTGTTGTAAAAGAAAGTAACAGAACTGAAAGTGTTAACTAAAGTTGTAATTATAAAAGGATACAATCGCTGGATCAGTAGGACTATTACAAAATATATCGGTGCTTTCGGACAAAAAATCGGAGCTCAGAGAATCGTCCATTTTTAATCAAGTGAGTCCATTTATAAACAGATTTCATTTAAAAATTAAATCACTGCAATCAAACAAACCCAAATCCTTCGTCCACACTGTTTATCCCGCCCGCGCGCCCGCAGTCACAGTCCCGCTCAAAATAAACATCACATCACTCACTGCACTGACGTACAACGTCACTGTCAACCAGTGTTGCCAACTCTACCAAACTAAAAAACACAAATCAGCCATGAAAAAAACAGTAGAAAACAATAAATAGTAATTTCAGAACAGTATTTCTACTGTTTAGACTAAGATAAAAGACAAAACTCAAAGATAAAAAAGGTGTAGAATCAGGTCAGACTTATCATAAAAATGAAACTGAACTAACATGTGCCCGATAGCTTCAGTGGAAGTTGGTGGAATATTGATTGCAAAATTCTAGGACATTCAAGTGAAGAAGCTTGTAACCAAAGAGGTCCTAACGGTTGGTTCTTTCACTCAACAAAAAGATCCGTGACTCTACAAAGAATTTTGTAATGATGGGAACCAACCCACAAAAAGACTAGTATTTTTATACAAATCACTGTAATAACCCAAACAGCTTGGGTCGTCCATCTTGAAAGAAGCCTGCACCCTAATTGCGTAACACACTATCAATCGGAATCTGAATCATTTTGAAGCAAATTTTTAATCCATTGCTTCATAAGTTCGATAAATTTGTCTGTTCAACACGTAAATAACGCAACGTAATGAATGTTGTTGAACTGTCAAAATGAAACCGATTACGATCGATAATGTGTTACGCAATTGCCCCGCAGGTCTATATATTAATTTACCAAATTGTTATATTAAATATGTGACAGTATTTCAAAATATTCCAAATACAACATCCTTGCAGCAATTCACAATCACATCTAAACTTAAAACCTCGATAACTCAAAAATTACTTTTTGTGGGTTGGGTCGTAAACTACGTCCCCTTATAAACGATCAAGAAGAATAGGCATTGAGAACGGGATTCAAAACATCCCTAGTAAGATTATAAACGCGAGAGTAATTCTCATCTGTCAGTCGTACCTTGTCAGTACCTTTTCATGCCTGAATGGATTTCGATGAGGCACACTGACCAGCGCGGGGCAATTGCGTAACACATTATTTATCAATCGGAATCGGATTCATTTTGACAGTTCAACAACATTCATTGCGCTCTTTACGTTGCTGAGCAGACAAATTTTTTGACCTCTCAAGCGTCGCCGTAACACCATTGGATAATAAGATTTAATGACACGAAACGTCGGTGTTACATACAACTGTCAACACGCATGGTCTAACTGTCAAGAGGCCCGACGTCTGAAAAAAAATGGGTATTATTGTTAAAATCCTTAGCTTCAAAAAAAAAATCAAGGAACAGACCGTCTAAGACAAGTTTAGCCAAGACAAGTTTACCCGTTTAATAAGTTCTAAATGGTCTAAGATATCACCCCCTTCAGGCTTTGCACCCATCTACCAAACAATCTGTATATTACTATACTCTATTTTTTGTCTATGTTCATTTTTAAATTCATAAACTAGCAACGGATACGCGTGCGTCATTCTGCTAATCTGGTTGGAGTGCGCGTGCGTCAAACAGTTTAACACAACAAAGTCAAATCAAAATGGACCGACCGTTACCAGTGGAAAAGAGATTATTTTTGTTTTCGTTTATTGATACACGAAGAAAGTGAATATTGAATTACACAGCACTGTGACAGCCTTTCAAAGTTTTTGTTTGTTTCGCGGTTAGAATATAAATAAATATTCAAAATGACTGATAGTGAGAGCGATACATCTAACGTTTTTAATTTCCAGAATGTTAACACAGTGAGTATTACTAGCTAGCGTACCTATCTGATTTATGATTTATTTACATTTGGAATTGCTAAAGTTGTCAGAAATCATACAAGTTGCAACCTGAGTGTACACCCATACCCATTCTGGTATTTATGCTTGAAAGTGGTCGAAAAATACATGTTTGTATTTTCAGGCATTGTTTTCAACTTTTCAACAACTTTTCTTTTCCCTAAGATGACCCTCTAACCCAAAACAGTTTTTGTATTTGGATTTCTAGTCCAACTGTAAAATAATATTAAGTTTCAAGTACTATAGGACTGCTGTAAGATTCTAAATCTAAACTGACTAGAACCTAGTCGAAGTTATTTTGTTTAACTAATGCAAAAATTCTTATCTTACAGACTGTAAATGTTAAGGGTCCAAACACGAATTTTAGTTGTCGAAATCCAATGACATCAGCAATGTTTATGTCACGAAATTATGAGCGATCAAGGTATGCAGAGTCTGCTTACGACCAAAGGAGTATGTACCATAGACGAGAGACTTCGCCGATGTCTATACAAAGTGCTTGTGATATACGACCACAAAACTTCCAACAATATGCTGGCATGAGCTCGCGACAGTCACTGTTCAATGGCAGAAGTGGTTCACCAATGTCTATAAGGAGTATAGGTATGTTGATTGAACTCATAATATTGTCTTAGCAGTATGTACTTTATTATGCTCTGTTTACAATTTAATAACAGAATTTAAAGATTAATTGTCAGGTCGGCAGACTAAAAAAAAAAAGTAAGTCAAAAAATTGCTTTATTTTTTCTTTGTACCAGAATCATTCATTTAAATCAATATGTCGGCAGACTAAAGCACATAAGTCATGTTTGCTTGTTCAGGCTGGAATCTAAGTGGCGTCTTTTTTCAACCTCCTGATTTGCATGAATCTTGTGATGTTATAAAAAAAACAAAGTTATGTTAAAAGGAACACTTGACGCTTTCAGACTTCATGGATACAAAATGTGACTTATGTTATAAGGAACGTTAAGTGCGTCGCGTTATCTCGACGTGTAACTCGGGGGGGGGGGGAGGGGTAAGTAGTGTAGTCGGGGGGGGGGAGTAGTGTAGGTACTCAAATTATTATTTATTGCTTAGGAAAAAATAAAGTGTTAAGAAGATTTGGGTCACTAATTAAGTTAGTTTTGCGTTGTGTGGTGTATGATATTTTAGTTAAAATATTTAAAATTACTATGGATTGTCAGCGAGGAAAGAAAATTGCTGAGATGGTGATGAGGAGAAACTCAAATGTTGAAGGTAAGTTTGCCATGTTTGATCTAAATTAGATATTAATTATATTCATCTTTCATTGTAGTTTAAGTAAAAAAACATCAGTTATTTGTTCATTATAGCAGTAATCATAAATAAATCATTGAAACAATTATTGTACTATCAAGACTCATAAAGCGGTCGGTCTATAGCCTTTACAGTAAATCTTTATTTTTAGGTGAACAAAATGAAGAGCACTATAGTCACAATGGCGAAAGAAGAACCAATGCCTTCCAAATCATTAGGCCACACTGGCATTATGTTCACTAATCGGGAAATGGATTTCTCAAGTGATGATTCTGTCCTGGATCTCCTGGATCTCCTGGATGTGACGAAACAGCAGCAGATTCGTCGACGTCCAGTGATAATATTGACACTCATCCGGATACTGACTGAAGAGCGAACACGCCGCTACATGCGGTCGAAACATCTCCAAAAAAAGTATTTGCATTACGAAACAGGATATGAAAATAAAATGCAACACAGGTCAATTTTATAAAACATTAAGAGGTAAAGTTGTTTCCAGCAGAACAATGAAAGAGCTAGAGACGTGTCGAATGAAATGTAAGAAAATAGCTTTCTATCAATCAATGATATATGCTATAATGCTATATCATTGAACAATAAACAAGCTATTTTCAGAGAATATTGGCAAATGGGAACATATTTCAAGAGATCATCTTATATGGCATCTTTAATGGAAATACACGACAAGGCCACTCAAAGACTATGCACACTAGATCCTGACCAACAAAAGATTTGCATGAAAACATATAAATATTTTTTATTAATTCATGGGAAGCGTGAACCCATTTGTTGGGGATGCCTTTTAAAAATGTTAGGCGAAAGCGATAATTTTATAAAAACAGTTGCCATGAAAGAACAGTACTTGGCACTCTAAACAGTTGATAATCGTGGGAAGAGTATACCCAAACATAATATTTCTGATGAAAAAAGATAAGAACTTAAGAAACATATGAGCATATTTTGTCATTTTCATCCTATGAGAGCCATTACACAAGAAAAACTACATCAAAAAAGTACTTGCCTTCTCATCTTAACTATTAACAAAATGCATGAATTATATTATGAAAACCGCGACATTCCATCTCCAGTAAATAGTCAAGAATTCCACAAATTAGGATTTTCTTTCAAAAAGCCCCATGCCAACACATGCTTTATTTGTGATAAATTCAAGCTGCAAATTCAACAATCTCAAGAAGACCTAGTCAAAACTGAAATAATTGCTCAACATGAAGATCACAAGATTGCCGCAGATCAAGCATATGAAATGAAAAAATGTGATAATCAAGTGAATAAAAATGACAGTACTGTGCAAGTTTACACATTTGACTTACAACAATGTTTACCCACTCCAGCTCTCAGCTCTTCTGTAGCTTTCTATAAACCCCAGTTGTGCACATTCAACTTGACTGCCCATGATAACAAAACTGGAAAAGCTGTATGTTGCGTATGGTATGAAAACATAGCTGCTAGAGGAGCTAATCAAATAGCATCATGTCTTTTCAAACATCTTCAAACATACATACCTGAGAATACAAAACATGTAATATTTTATTCTGATACTTGTGGCAGTCAGAACTGCAATTTTCATGTCAGTTCAGTGTTGACCTGGGCTTTTATTTTAATTTTTTTATTTGAGATAAGTTTGCTCCTGACTCCAGTCTAGGTCAGAGATGACAGAGACAAAGTCGACGCTGGAGCGAGCTTACCCAGAAGAAGCCTGTTCACTCTCACTTTGAAGAGATCAGGGTTGTATGCGTTCGGAAACACAGACGCAGGCAGAGAGTTCCACTCCTTTGCTGTGCGCATCACAAAAGACTTTGCAGAAATTAGACATAGATCTCATAGACCACAAGTTCATGATTCCTGGTCATAGCCACTTGGAAGTAGACACGGATCATAGCATCATTGAAAAAAAGAAAACAGATTTGCAGATTTATCAACCGCGTGATTGGATACAACTTATCCGATCGAGCAGTAAAAAATTTGAAGTGGTCGAAATGCGCAGTTCCGACTTTCTGGATTTTTCTGCATTGTTGAAGTATTGAGAAACAAAGATGTAGAAGGGCGACAATTTAAATGGCTCGATAAAAAGTGGTTGCGCTATGATTCTGATTTTTGCATAATCTAACAAAGGCACATTGGACACGGAATGTCAATTTTTCAAATTAAACTGAAACATTAAATTAACTTGAAACGTCGAGTTTTTGCCTTACCTGACACTATTCCTGTTATATTGGTACAGCCCTTACTATATCATATGAAAAGAAAAAAAAAATCTGATTTCTTTACTCTCCTTGTTACCGGATGTTTTTCATAGATTTTATTTAGATTTGCGTACTGTAAACAATATACTTATACTGATCCTGATATTCGAGATAGTGAAGAAGATGAATCAATAGTTGAATATAAATTATAAATATAGGCTAGTACCTATATAAATGATGCATAGTCAATATTTTACGTTTATTAGACTACTACTACTATTCGATTTTACATTTAGCTTTTGTTTATCAACTAAAATATAGTTTATAATGAAATGTACTGTTCTCTTACACTTATGTCACAAATAGGTACCTAATATGTACATTGTGTTCTTTGTAACAAGTCACTAAAATTGCTTTTTATTATATTTATGTCAAATTATATTTAAGTGCATGTTATTATTAATTAAATACATCTCAATATTCCAATAAATTTGACTGTATAGTTTAACGTTATTTTTTTATATAGTTTTTAGTTATTCCTGAAAAGTGTCGACTTTGTCTCTGTCAATTCAGACCTAGACTAGAGTCAAGAGCAAACCCATCTCAAATAAAAAAAAATTAAAAAGTGTGACCTTTTGACTTATGTTTTTTAGTCTGCTGACCCTAGAATTATAATGATGCTTTCTATTATAAATACCCAAATTATAGTATAAACATAGTTATAGATATCGGGGTATAGGCCTCATATCCTTACTGCTATACTTCACAGTTCCAAGCGAACAAGGTACTTGGTTAATTTTTACTATAAGTATACTTCAATAAAATTTTCAGATTCAACTGCAAGTGTTAGTGCAGCAGATATAGCATTTGCATTCAAGAATGTCAAGTTCAACAAAAATGATTTGAAAGTCATCAGAGATGCATACCAAAAATTATTGAAGCAGCGAGTTCGGAAAAAATTTGAAAAGAGGAGAAATATGAGACTGTTACTGAAAGGCAGAAGAAGATCAGGTGATGAAGACTCTGGAGATCAAGCAAGTGACTCCTCTGTAAGCAGTGATGACTATAGGTCAGTTAAGACCTACAAAGAAAATATGTCCAGTAGTAGATCAGCAAGAATGGATTTTACTGACTTCAGAAAAACTTTTAAAGACCGTAACATGCTTAAAGATAGTTCAGATAATTTCAGTCAAAGTACTTTTAAAAATAAGTTATCTGTTGGGTCTAGCAGCATAATTAATACCCAAAATTTTAATAACACAGGGATTTCTAATTTTATGCCTACTCAAAAGGACAGATTTAAAAATGGATTTTTGCTGCCATCTCAAAGATTCAACAGATCAGTTGCTTCATCAGCTATATTGGAAAATGTGGAAAAACCTCACAGAAGTACAGGAAATAATCTATTAAATACAGTGAAAAACAATTGTGCCCAAAATAACCACAAAAAAATCAATTGTCCAAGTGTTAGTGAAGATGAAATATTTTCAGAAATGACTGCCACAGAGAAAAGTACTCTTAATATTGATTCTCAACGTAAAAGGAACCTTGATAGTGAAGATGAGTCTAGTCTTCCAGTCAGTAAGAAAAGTAGAATAACATCTCCAGCTAGACGAGCTCCACCAAAATTGAAGAATATCAATGCTTCCAACAATAATGATGAATTATCAAACAGCTTTGAATTTGCTAAACCTTCATTACCTGCAAGAAAATCTAAGCAGAGAGTACAAGAAAAGCTTATTGCCAAATCTTCACAACCTCTAACAGATTACTTGGAACCAATTCCTAATAAAATACAAGATAATGTTCAAATTTTACAGCCATCTAACTTTCAAGAAAAATCTAGTGCAAATCTAACTCAACTTGACCAATCAGAAACAACACAAAGTAGTGATGTTTCTTCACGTCCAAGCTTTATTAAAAGAAAGCTCTTCACACAAAAACTAGATGTTGCAGAGAAAGCTAATCTGAGCACTGATGCTACAAACAGTCCGCAGAGTAGCGTTTATTCATTACAAAAAGAAAAAAGTAAATCAAGGAAATTAGTTGCAAATCAGTCATGTCTAAACAGAGAAGTAGAAGACGATAATAAACTATTAGACTTGATTCACAAAATAGTACCACCTGACCGTATGAATGTTACTAACCAAACCACTATAAACCAAACTAAAAATTATGTAAATAATCAAAATAAAAAAGATAGTGAAGCTAAATGGGATGTAACATCAGTGATCTCAATATGCAATGAAGATGACGCAAGTGATACATACACTGATGAAGAAATATTTGAAACTGATAATACTATGAAATTTACTGCTAAAAATAAAGACATTAATTCTAAAGCAAATCCAGTTGATAAAGTTGTAACCAAAACACTAATACCTCAAGATTGCCAAGTAAAATTGAATAGGTTAGAAAACAACAATACATTGCAAAAGCAAGTTGTGAATCAAAACTTTAACCTAACACATAACAGTGAGTACAATACTTCATCTTTATTCCAAACTTGAATTTATTTTCTAATTGGCAATGGGTGTAAATGACCAGAAATAAACAAATTTATTATTATTATTTTTACATATCTTGGGGCCATGTGGTCCCGGACCTTTGAAAGGCGTATGAGGAGCCGAAGCCAATTGACAGAGGCCCGTTTGGCACTTTGGATGGGATTATTGCTGTGCTTTAATATTTATTTATATTTCAGATGACACAAAAAACAATGCCAAGAGTTTAGTTAAAACATTTTGGGACACAGACTTTGAAAGTGATGTAGAATGCCAGACAGTATTGCCACGGAGTCATGTAATGGATATCTTAAAAAAAGGTTTACTTACTAATAAATTATTTGCTATTTTTTTTCGTCTTGGCTATTTGTTTGTCTAAAATCAGATTTTTTTTTCTTGTTTACAGCTAATGCGACATTGGACACTTCAAAACAAGATTTCAAGAATCCTATTGGCCATGCAAAAAGCGAAATCTCCAAAAAATCTCTGGATGTAACAAAACATTTAAATAATTATTTGATGAACAATACAGTTACTACCATCAACAGTATGCGTAAACTGAATACCAGTACTCTCAGCGTCAGATCACATCGCACGTTTAGGAAAAAAAAATGCTGTAATGAAACATGTGCTGACGAAACTGAATCTAAACTTGACAATACAGGTGTTAAAAAGAAAGACCTTTCTGAAGTACCTGCTAAAAACAACCTAGGAATGATAAACCCAAAAACAAAAATTATTCAAAGCAAAAATTCTACAGATATGCCTAAATCTAAATTAAATAAGGAAAACGAAAAAAATAGCACTGCTGCTAGATCTACATCACAAAGTAATAAAAGCCTTAAAGAAAAAAAGTCAATCAAAGATCCAAAAAACAAAAACAAGAAGTCTGAATCAAAATCCAAGTCAGAAAAATCAAGTAGTGTCAATAATAAAAAATCGAAAACTGAAGCAAAAAATAATAAAACTTCAATTAAAAATAAAGCGGAAAAGCAAAATAAGAGCACACAAGCAAAAAATGATCATAAATCCAAAATTCAAAGTGACAAACAACAAAGTAAGAAGCTGAAGACTCCTAAAAGTAAACCTAAATCAAAATCAGATTGTAAAAATAATCGAGTATTGCAACCAACGAATTTAAATCTTAACAATACTTTAGAGCCAATACAAAAGACTAGCTTTATAAGTGGACGCCCAATAAGGTCGTGTCGAACTCCCAACCAGAGTAGATCCATAGAACTTTCTGGATCTGCTCAGCTAAACAATACTTCTGTTAATATCAACAGAAGCCTTCGTTCTAGGGTCATTAATTTATCGTCATCCATTGAAAATATCACTATCAAAATCAAACCTAAAAATACAATTAACAAAAATATTTCACAAATTAATACGCGGAAGAGTGACGTATCGTTTTCGTTAGGGTCAAAAGAACAGACCCCTGTGCCCACAAAAACTTCTGCTCGTAGTAGAGCAGATTTTTTCAAAGGTAAAAGAAAACCTTAAAATTGTTTTAAATGTTATTTTTATCTGTAGTTTTAACTATTTGTCGTGACGTAATCGCTTGGTAGTGCCGTCTCTGTCTAGCATGTAATTTTTGTCAACAACCTATGACGTGTGTTGTTCGCGTATGCTATTTTCAACTCTATTTTATTGTAATTTAGTTCATTATCGAGCGTTTGTTTGCTCAGTGTGCGCTGACTCTTAATGTGTTAAATAATTAATTATGTTTAATCTACAAAACCGGCCAAGTGTGCTTGCACTTGTTTATTTTGTTATAACTCTATACAAGATTTTAATGTACTATGAATTTATCAAATTATGTGTATTGACATGAATAATGTAAGTTTCCACAGAAAAAAAACCCAAGCCAAAAACACAAATGTATTTTATAAATATTAATTACAGAATTAATGTTAAATAGTAATTTTCATAACAATTCCCATCGCTGTATCTGGCAGCTAACATTTTTTTTCGTCATAAAAGCTTGTATGTATAATTTACAACCATATTTTTTGTAAGCTATCAAAATATGGTCTTACAAGTATACTACAACCAATAACCATATTTTCCTACTCTTAACGGCCGAACCCAATAACATATTTTCAGTTAAAGACAGATCGCTGTTGATGGTAGACAGTATAATTATTCTATCTGTCCTTGTCGGGCCGGTAAGATTCCATAATCTCTTATAGATTATTAGGACTTTAAAACCATAGATAAATGGGTTTTTCTGTCTCCAGTATACCAAAACATAGGATAGGTTATTGGGTTCGGCCGTTACAGTACAATTTACAGACGTCTGTAAGTGTTATAAGAACCAGGGACCGAAACCGGTATGATCAATACAGGTATTTTTTCGGTTACAACTTTTATTTTATCTACAGGTGTTGTTAAAGGTTACAGGTATCATTCTTAAATTTAATACAACCGGTACGAATACTGGTAACCGAAATAAAAATTACCTCTAACTTACACGTGCCCGTCGGCATCAATCAAAGGGCGTGCATCGCTGTGTGTCAGTCGAGTCCACCCGCGCGCTGGCGCACGTCGACCAATCACGGCCACGACTGGCTGGCGATATTCCTTTTCTTTCGCGTAATCAAGGTCATTGTTAGGTAACCGATATTAAACGGTAACCTAAATAGAGGTAACATGTTTTTTCTTCTGGTTACCCAGGTAGCGATAACCTTAGTTGTAGAGGTAACCAAAATTCTTCGATACCTGTATCGTAATTTATAACGGGTTTTCGGTCCCTGATAAGAACGCTAGCGACCCGCTCCGGCTTCGCACGGGTAGCACTAATTATTAGCTAGAGCCTGACCAACGAAAGCTGTCCAAGAAAAAAGGCGGGAATTTTGAAAAATCAAGAGCTGTCAACCCTGGCTATATACTGCGTTGATACTATTTATAATTCAAGACATATTAGATCAGTATTTCGTATTTATTTACTTAGACCATAATAACCTTCGCATGTCACATACTCGTAACTTACAGTTGAAAGAAAGAAAGAAGAAAAACATTATTTGAAGTGAAAACTTCTTTAGGCGCGTTGAGCGATTTTTGGTAGAGGGAAATCTTACGGGTTCGCGTCACCGACATGCGACATGCTATATTGATAGGGGCAGGCCAGGCGCACTCCGCAGTTTAGGTATAAAGCTACAAGTACCCAGCAGGCTCGACTTGTCGGGCCAATGCAGTGGGTGTGACTGACACTGGCTTGGTCACCATCAGGGATTTTAATTTTGATAACATAAAAAAATTGTCGTTAATTAGTCGAAATTTGTCGCCAAATATCAGAATTTGTCGGTCACTGGTTCAAAAGATATAAGGGTTTATAGGTGGCCGATCTGGAGAGAGTCTTCCCAGCTTGGCCACATTTATACCTCAAAAACTAGGGCACCTAGCGAAGATCTGTTTTGTTCCAAATTTAATCGGTAATTAGTCGCAATGCGTCGCCAAGTTATAGATTCAGTCGGTGTGTAATTAAAAAGATTAAAGAATTCAATTTCCCCATACAGTGTTACAAGCGAGTACAAATTAAGTAGTTTCTAGACGGTATCTATGACGTCTTATGGAGGAATGTTTGCTTCGAAATATATAGGTAAATATAAACTTATTCTATAATTGCAACCCACCAAAGGAAAGCTGTATTCATTGCCTATAAACAGATCTATACAAATAAATAAAATTGAAGTGTCTGTTTGTAATGTCAAAATAACAACTTTTTACTAAATGCATAGGAAAGTATAAACTATAAACGGTTCTTATAACAAAAATGTTTTTAATATTTTTGTCTGTCTGTCTGTTTCTTCCGGCTAATCTCCGAAACGCCTGGACCAATTTTGACGGGACTTTCACTGGCAGATAGCTGATGTAACGGTGGGTAACTTAGGCTACATTCATTTTAGAAAAATAATTAGGGTTCCGCGCAAAAAAATCTAAAACCCATGAAATTATGAACAAAAAGTCGGATCTGAAAAATTCTTTATGCATTTGCTAGCCCAATTCTCGCAGACAGATATAGGCTATTTAACATCACGCTACGACCCGAGCCGAGCAGAAAGAAAAAAATCAGAATTATGATCTAAAAATCGGATTTGAAAAAATCTTTTTGCATTTGGTAGCCCAATTCTCGAAGATATACATTAAGCGAATACGAAGTAATAGCGCGGGTGAGCGATTCAACGCGACGGCACAGATTACCAGATAAATCACTCCATACAAAATGTTCAATACCTAATACTACACCTACTACTTCGAGTCGCTAAACGCTGCGAACGAAAATGTACCTAACCTTACAAGCGTAAAATGAGTTTTGCTTTGTAGCTACGCGTCGCCGCGTGGTTATTGTGAATTGCCAGGGCTGTCTTTCGATAATGATGTCAGTAGGTATTTGTAGTACACTATGAAATAAATAAACTGCTTTTTAATGTTTTAGCATATTTAACTTAAAAATACTTAGACCGAGGAATATTTTATGCTAGGTAACTATTTAGTATTCTGTGACCACACCCCGAAACTTCAATTGTAAGACAAGTAAGGTACACATCGTACGCAACGTGTAGAGTACTTAACTATTTAATAATCAGTGACGTAACCACTCCGCGTGGCCACGAATACGAATGAAATACGAAAAAGAGGAAACTGAAAACACTGTTAATTGATTTGTTCGTTCATTTACACAATTAGCGTAATAGGTAACTACTATGCTTCTACACTATGAAAAACCTGCGCTGGCGCCTTATTGTGACGTCATGCACGCTTTTCTAACACTTGCACGCTTTTAAATAAACAATAATCATATGAACATAACATTAACAAGATAGGTAATAACGATAATAAATATTATTGAAAATTAATTTGGACAAAGTAGATTTTTACTATACGTTGACAGTTGACAAATGGAGGGCATTGACCTTTCTATTCTTTTGTCAAAATAACAACTTTCTACTAAATCCATAAGAAAGTACAAACGGTATTTTTAACAAAAAAGCAATTTTTAACATTTTTGTCTGTCTGTCTGTTTGTTCCGGCTAATCTATGAAACGGCTGATCCAATTTTACTGGCAGATAGCTGATATTACGGCGGGTAACTTAGGCTACTTTTATTTTAGAAAAATAATTATGGTTCCGCGCAAAAAAATTAAAATCCATGAAATTATGAACAAAAAGTTGGATTTGATAAATTCTTTTTGCATTTGGTAGCCCAATTCTCGAAGATACGCTATTTAGACCCTTAGGAGTCGATCAAAAAGAAAAAGTCAGAAAGAACACTAAGCAAAAACGAAGTAATAGCGCGGGCGGGCGATTCAACGCGACGGTTGGCGACGGAACGGGGGACGAGGGAGTTTTATTAAAATGTGGCTGTTATTTTAGTGTATTGTGCATCTTACGACATCCACGCGAATGAAATCGCGGGGCACAGCTAGTCTATAATAAATATAAGTATGTATTTATTTATCGAACACAATGTGCACTTAGTCGCTGGCAGATAGATCGCTGCGCTCCGTTTCATTTACGGTAAGTATGAAAGAGATAGATGCGCGTGTACAGACGAGCCACTGACAACGACGTTGAAGTATTTTAAACATTTTACTAAAGGTACGATACTAGGATAGCCTAGTTTCAAATTCTTATGATATGGCTGGTTCTGGTGTATCATGTGCAGTTGATGGATATACAGACGCCAGCACATCAAGCTACTACAATCTGTCAAATTTCTCGACTTTATTGCTAAAGCATTAGGTTCAAGGTTGATTGGGAAAATTTGACAGTTTCGGGTAGCTTGATGTGCTGGCGTCCATACATAGATCCAGCTAGAGAAGAGATAAAAACTTATCTTTTTTCAGTTTACCTGCTGATAAGTTTCAAGGTCAGTGACCTCCATTTGTCAACTGTCTCTTGAAAATTACGTTTTGCAAAAATCTACTTTGTGCAAATTAATTATCAATAATATTTATTATCGTTATTATCTTGTTAATGTTATTTTCATATGATCATTGTTTATTTATAAGCGTGCAAGTGTTAGAAAAGCGTGCATGACGTCACAATATGGCGCCAGCGCAGATTTATTCATAGTGTAGAAGCATAGTAGTTACCTATTACGCTAATTGTGTAAGTGAACGAACAAATCATGTTTTCAGTTTCCTCCATTTTGTATGTCATTCGTATTCGTGGCCATGCGGAGTGGTTAAGTCATAGTTAGGTATTACACGTTGCGTACGATTTGTCTTACTTATCTTACAATTGAAGTTTCGGGGTGTAGTCACAGAATACTAAATAGTTACCTAGCATAAAACTATTCCTCGGTCTTTCATAAGTATTTTTAACAATAAATCATGCTAAAACATTAAAAAGGATTTTATTTTATTTCATAAAGTGTACTACAAATACCTACTGATACCTTTATCGAAAGAGGCAGCCCTGGCAATTCACAATAACCATACGACGGCGCGTAGCTACAAAGCAAAACTCACGTTACGCTTATAAGGTTAGGTACATTTTCGTTCGCAGCGTCTAGCGACTCGAAGATGTAGGCATAGTAAAAAGAGAGGAAGTACGTTATCTTCATACAAACGCACCGCGCGCGGCTTGTAAAGGGTGTCCCAAGAAGAACGCAATTTTTAAATTTTAAATAAAACACAGATATGTAAAAAAAAAACATGAAACTTTATTATATCGTAAAGTAGACAGAATGAGGTTATGTATGGAACAATATATCGTGCAGATGGCCGCCGCGGCTTTGCTGGCATGCACGCGATCTTTTAACCCTAGATCACTAAACTTTTTTTTTTCAAACTCTGTCACTAAACATTAGTCCTACAAACTAACAAAATAAAACCGCAATATTTATCAAAACTAGAGTATTTATTTAGAAAAAGTCTACTTAAAATATGGAATGTCTTTTAAATTACCACATAATAAAACAAAAGGTTAAAAAAAATTATTCTTGGCAGTCGGCACACACTGGAACCGTATATTCCCCGCAAATCGCCGTCTTGCAGCGGCTGCAAACATATTTAGTCATCCTGTGTTTTTTGTAAGGACAAAAAGAACATATTTTGCGCTTATTTTGTTGCGCTTGAGAGATACTAGGAGTAGCATCTTCAATTTTTAAAATATCTTTGATACTAGCTTTTATATCCCTCCTCAAACGGCGGTAACGGGAACATACATAAACAGCGAATGCGTCAGAGTCGTGTAGCCTGTGAGACTAATGTTTAGTGATCTAGGGTTAATGAAATTTTCAATCCCCCGTTTTGCATGAATGCTGCGGTATTTCATTAATGCAGCGTCCAATTTACTCTTTTAAGGCTTGAGTCGTCGTCGGCTTATTCGCGTAAACCATCGACTTCAAAAAACCCCAAAGAAAAAAATCTAATGGTGTTAAATCGCACGATCTAGGCGGCCAATTCTGATCTCCAAAACGCGAAATAACACGACCGGGAAATGACTGATGCAGCAATTGAATTGTTTCTCTGGCTGTATGACATGTGGCGCCGTCTTGTTGGAACCACATGCCCTCCACATTCATTTCTTCAATTCTAGGCAAGAAAAAACTGGTTATCATTTCACGATACCGAACACCATTGACTGTTTGCGCTTGACCTGCCTCATTTTCATAAAAAAAAGGTCCAATGATTCCTCCAGCCCAAAAACCACACCACACAGTGACACGTTGAGGATGCATTCGCTTCTCGTGAATCACTCGAGGATTTTCCTCACCCCAAATGCGACAATTCTGCCTATTGACGAAGCCATCAAGATGAAAATGGGCCTCGTCACTGAAGATGATTTTATCGGCAAAATCAGCATTTTCATGTTGTCTCTCCAATACCCAATTAACGAACTCCCTTCGCTGTCCATGGTCAGCTGGCTTCAGTTCCTGAGTCAATTGAACTTTGTATGCATGAAGATGCAAATCTTTCGTCAAAATTCGCTGCAAAGTGGATTTGGAGACACCAATTTGCTGAGCTCGATGTCGAATTGAGGTGGATGGAGTTAGAGCGACATCATCACGTACAGCTGCGACATTTTCGGTCGAACGACCTGGTCGATGGCGCGTTGTTGTCTTTACATCACTAACAGACCCAGTTTCGGCAAATTTATCCATTAATCTCTTTACAGTTGACTCTTTTGGAGCATTATTGTGACCCCAAATTGATAGCAATTTGCGAACTGTAGCCGCAAAACTTTCACCATATTGGTAAAACAATTTCACAATGAGAATGCGTTGTTCATTCGTGTAGCGCTCCATTTTTACTAACCTCGTACCTTCTACTAGCAAACAATAACAATTGTTCAAATGTCAAACAATGACACTTCGAATGTTGCCAGATTTAAAAATTGCGTTCTTCTTGGGACACCCGTTATGTGTGCGCCAAAGTATCTATGCGTCGCCGCACGCACACTTAAACAAATCTCGGCCCGTTTCGCAGTGCGCCAGTCGGGGCTAACATCGCACGAGGTTCGCGCGTCACGGCTTTTCGGCACCGCTAAATGAATGAAAAATGTGTAATAATCGCAGGAGAACGTATTGCTGTGTGTTTGGGTGTCTTAATAATTCATCGATTCCAGAATTGTCTCTGTTCAAATTACCTATTGAACAGGAAAGAAGTCACTTTTTCTAGCATATCATTTTTACTTGATGATGAGATACCTACTTACTTATTTTTTGTTGTATTAGTTTTCTATCAGACAGAGGAAGTAGGTAGGCCTACATTCCCACTAGAATGTACTAGGTACTTTTGATCTGTCAATTGATTTGCCGCTATTGCTTTGTTTATGTTTAGTCATGCCGATTTCTCAGTACCTATTGTAGGTATAGTAACTAAGTACCTACTTACAGTTATAAAATCGTACTTAAAAAATAAGTAATTGACTAATTGTGAATCAGATAAATAGAGAAAAGTTCGAATCACCTACCGTTTACTCGTGCTCATCACCGCCCCGCGCCGCCCGTCTGCTGGCCCGTTGCTCTTTCTTTCATCGTGAAAGGTTTCATCATCGTTTAGGTACCCAGACAATACAAGTATAAAATACAACTTCCCGACCCTTGCCAATTTATTGGTACTGAATTAAAATTTAACTAAAAGTGACAACCCTGAGACAGTAGGCAATTATATTGCAGATTGTGCCGGAGATAACCTACTTCCTCTCTTTATACTATGATGTAGGCTAGTAAAGCAGTAGGTATTGAAAATTTTGTATAGAGTGATTTGTCTGGTAATCTGTGGCGTTGAGTCGTCCGTTCTTCGCTTAAGATAAACTAAAACTAAACTTAATTAAAATTAAGGCAAAACCATATTGCATCGCATTCGGCTGCTTATATGTAGGTATACATGGATCTGAACCCTACGTTTTTCACACTACCAAAGGATATCGAAAGGTAAAGAAATGCCTGTCTACCTAGGTAATAGGTAATACGGGCTGGTGTCCGCAACTCTACGTCAATGCGCGTATTTTGCGTAAGCCCGTCTACCTATAGGTAATTTAATTAGTAATTAGATAGGTACTTTTTTTTTTTGGATGGGAAATCATCAAATGACCTCCCGCTCTGGGCGTAGCGGAAGGGCGTGTCAGACTTTTACTGACTAAAATCCACCCGTGTTCCTTCAGTTGCTTGTGCCGGGGCCACGGTAACTCTTTCGAACATTTCGCAACCCAAGCTGGCATCGGTCCTAGCGGACCCCGTCAATAGTGCTAACATCTCTGTGAGGCGCGTGTGAAACACAACGCACCGTCGACCCTGGCCTGGTCCTTACCGGACGGAGAGCTACTCAGTGCTCGCCGTCCGTAAGCCCCCTCCTACGGTCGCCGGGAATCAGCTGCCAATAAAATTATATGCTCATTATTCATTATGGTATCATCTTTATAATTATACTGGTCATATATCCGTCCTATACTAAATCCCGTTTTAATTTAATGATTATAATATTTTCGATGCCCTACTTTTGCTTCTTTTAACTATAATAACTAAACGTGACATTGGCTAAATGCACAAACCGTGCGAAGCCAAAAGAGAAAAGAAAAAAAAAAATCAAATCAATGAAAATAATGTCACTGTCATCGTGACAGCAAAATCGACATTAGTTTCACGTTCACGTGTTGCTGGTTTGTGCGTGTTGCTGCACTTTGTAAATGCACAACACGCGGCCGGCTATCGGTTTTATTTCTATTTACGCAAATATTTGTCATAAACCTTTTATTTTTTGTTTGACGGAATGATAAAATGTCGGTGTGCAATATGTTGATGGCACTCAAAGCAGTAGGCGTCGAAACTAAAACCTCTGAATTAACTAAAACATGTGAAGAACTTCAGGTTAGTATGGTTTGAATGGTTTTTTACTGTTAATAAAATAAATAAGCATAACATAAATTATTTATTTAGTTTGAATATATCTCTGCGAGTTTACTTTATATTGCTAAACACTAAAAAAAAACTCAAATTACAAAGTTGTTCCTGGATAATAAAATAATAGGTCCATGTCTCCTGGTTAGTATTTCAAAAATGTCAGATATGTATGGCTGAATGGCATCAGGAGAATGGGCTCTTGAACACTGGGGTGTGCCATTCCTCTTCCCATCAATAAACATTAATATAATACAATTTCCCAAGTCTCGTTGTTAAGTAGTAGCGGTTTATGGGCACACATTCTATTTCACTTTTATTACTATTACTACCTGTTGTGTAATATTTATTTCATGTATAACATCATTCTTTGAGACCTTTTAGCTGATCATTATGAATATAGTGCTATTGTATAATATAGCTCCATAATTATTCTTTTTATACATTTTGTTCTGTGGCCCCCTCTGTTATCGCTGCAGTGTAAATACAGCATTATAAATTAAAGCTGTAAAAATTAAGCCAAGGTTTTGCTATTATCCAATATCTACTTTCTTAATTTATTAAGATCAATCTTTATTATTTGTATTTAAATGATTTGCATGCATATTATATCAGTAAGTAATCTTTTTAAATATAAAGCGGTGACATAATAAAACAGCCTATCATATAAGTGTGAACTCATTGTTTGAACAATGTGTTTACATCTTCAATGCAACTTACGTGATATTTCATGTAAGCTGTGATGTATTGACGGCAGCACATCAAGCTACTACAATCTGTCAAATTTCTTTAATAGATTTTCAACTTTATCGCTAAAGCGTTAAGTTTAAGGTTGATTGGGAAAATTTGACAGTTTCGGGTAGCTTGACCTGCTGGCGTCTGTACATCATCATCATCATCATCTGCCTAGCCTTTTCCCAACTATGTTGCGGTCGGCTTCCAGTCTAACCGGATGCAGCTGTATACCAGTATTTTACATGGAGCGACTGCCTATCTGACCTCCACAACCCAGTTACTGGGTAATACGATACCCCTTGGTAAGACTGGTTGTCAGACTTTCAGGCTTCTGACGACCCGTAACGACTGTCAAAGATACACGAATGACAGCCGGGACCAACAGCTTATCGTGCTTTCCGAGGCACGGAGGGGTCTTGATATGTAAAGATGGCGTCTGTACATATTTTACTATAAATTTTATAAATTAATTGTTATGTTATATGCTGCATTTGTTTTTATTTCACAGGGTTCAATAAATTCCAGCACTTTTGACATTCAAAATGCTGTTAAGCAATTATCAGAATTTTTACTCAAAATAGAAGATGCAAATCTATTCAAGAAATATCTATCAAATATTCTTCTTGCTTTGGTGTCGGCAAAAATCCCCTTGAAACCAGTATTTTCTAATACAAATTATGACACATGCAGTGATGCTGAAAAGACTAGTCACTTGGAGTATTCAATAATACTGGCTGCATTGAGCGATCATCCAGATGTGTTACAGTAAGTGTGTTGTGTGTTACAGTAAGAGCAGTGGTGGCCCAATGGTAACGGCTATGACTTACGAGTTCTAGGTCGTAGGTTCGAACCCAGACGGGCTTTACTTTGTGAGAATTATTTCATCACCACTGCTCTCAAAACGGTGAAGGAAAACATTGTGAGTAACCCAGCATGTCCTACAACCAAAAATTCAAAGACATGTGACATCTACCAAGCTGCACTGGGCCCACATGGTAGATTATGGCCCACTCCCTCACACCGAGGGGAGGCCTGTGTCCAAGCAGTGGGAACATTATAGGCCATTTATTGTGTTTTGGTGTAGACTTAATTCCAAGCTTGACCCCAACATAGTTGGGAAAAGGCTAGGCTGGTGATAATGACTCGATTCCAAGCTTCAAAAATTGGAAGCATTGCAAAAGTAGAGATTATATTTCAAAGCTAACTGTTCTTAAAACAGCTAGCTGAAGTTAATACAGGGATGTTTTCATGATACTTCCTTTCCTTCCAAGAAGTCATGAAAAGAAGTTGCAAAAACTAATTAATATAAATACTATTGTATGTAAGTATGTACTATTAATTTAAAAAAAGAACATCAACAAAAACAAATTCATCCATTTTAGATATGCATTAAAATATTTCGAAGTTAATCCAGTGGCGCCATTTGAAGTATTCAACCATCATGAGGACTCCTATAATGTTGCTCCAAAGAAGCGGAGACTGCTTGATTGTGGGCAGAAAATTCCAGAAAAACAGGTGGTTTCATGCTGCCATAAATTGCTCAGCAAGTTACCTAATGAAATGGCTGCTAAATGGGATTGGACAAAGTTTATTGGAACTTATGGTAACCATGGGATGGCAGACGTGAGATGGTATGTTATTCTTAAGTTATTATAGACTTTTTTTTTCATTTAATTAGCTGACACAGCCAATGCTAAGCAAAGGCCTCCCCCAAATTCATCCAGGAAGAAATTAAAATTGCTGACAATATTGTTATAAATTGTGATTCCATAAGCCTGTCATTAATGTATTGTGCTAAATTGCTGAAAATAGTTGCTCTCTTATTCAAAACAAAAAAAAACATGCCGTCTTTCATATGCAAATAATTTTTTATTTATGTAAGTACTTTATGAAATCAACAGGATGATAAAAGAATGCATGGTCCTTCTAGCAAATATGACAGATACACAGTCTATGATACTATCGATCAGAATGCTCTTACAAGAACAGGAGACTCACGAACTTTTGGAGCGAAGTAAAACGGAATCTGTTCACACAATGAGTGAAGTTATAAAAGATGATTTAAGCCCTAATGTTGTCAATATAGATGGTATACTGCTGCCTATATATGAGAAGGAAAATGTTCAGAGTGGTAACTTAGTTCCAGTGAAATCTACTATTAATAATCTCAGGAGTTTGGCTTTGGCTGTTGCTTCAGGTGAAAAGCATTTTAAATTCTTTTTGTCAATATTTGAGAACACTGTTATATTTTTATAATTTTTGTTTTTTTCGTTCTCAATTTTTACGTTATGAAATGTAGGTAGGTAAATCAATTTGGACAAGCTATAAATATTTTTTTTAATAATAAAAAATACACATAACATCATGCCTATATTCTCCGAAGGGTTAGGCAGAGGTGTACCTATAGTACACCCACATTTCGCCAGAAATAATTAAAACGTACCTTTTGTGATTTTTGTATTGTTATCATCTCTCCACCTCTTTTGTATTCTTCTAAATTCTCTGTAATTCTCTTAATGTTAGTTTGCATAAATATATAACGAATTTCCCTATTAAAAACTTGTTACTATAAAAATAATTCTTTTCGTAGCTCAAGCCCTCAGTCTTATGGGTCCAGTAGGTTCAGGAAAAACTTCCCTAGTAGAACATTTGGCTGCTATCACTGGCCGCAAAGGAGTGGCCTTCAAGAAAGTGCAACTAGGAGACCAGACGGACTCCCGTATGTTACTGGGATCGCATCAATGTACGGACATCCCTGGAGAATTTGTGTGGAGGCCTGGCGTTTTAACTGAGGTATGTCTTCCACTATTTCTGATGATATGGCTAGAAAGGGGGTGACTACCGAGATGACGACTAATCAAGAAGTAAGGAAGAAAAACCGGCCAAGTGCGTGTCGGATCACGCACAATGAAGGGTTTTGTAGTTGGGATGAATTTATCCAAAAAACAATCTTAACATTATAGTTGAAAAAGATGTTCTCCCATACATCGATATACGCCACGGTCAATTCTCTAACTGCAAATGTAAGTTTGAAATCGCAAAAAAAAAATGTGATAAAACTAACGTGTATTAACGATTTTCGGACTTTTGCCTTTACTTCTGCTGTGAGACCTTGCTTCTTGCCAAATGTCATGATCCTAGGTCAACGGGAGTACCCTATTATAGGTTTTGATCTATTTGTGAGTATCAAAATATGTCGCAAGAATGTCCGTGTTTTTTTTTGCGTTGACTTAGAAGCTTGATTTATTTAGAGCTCCAAGGGACCGTAGACCTACGTATTTGATATTAATTTCAAATTGATATCTCAACGCGTTCCTGAGATAAAGGGTCTTGACAAACTGACAGACAGACAGACACGGACAACGCAGTGATTCTATAAGGGTTCCGTTTTTTCCTTTTGAGGTATGGAACCCTAAAAAACATGTCGCGCCGACCCCAAATAAATTGGGAGTAAGAGAATGATGATGATGTGTTCCGGTATTTGTGAACTATGTTAGGTATACCCACAGAGTACGAAATCGCCGCGCCGACAGCGACTAGAGACACCTTTCCGAATTCACTGACACGCTTGGTTTGTATAAAGTGTAAGTAAGTGTTGGCAGCAGGGGCGTAGCCTTCATACAATCCGATTCCTATCGGCTTCCCTTCGGAACAACCACTCTTCTTAATGTCTACTATTGCCAAATAATATGGTACACCTGTGTATCACATCACATTACATAATAATTCCCCACGTACCCTATCTCCCGGGAGAAGTCATGTTCCTCATCTCTGGCTTGCCTTTATTGGCCGGCTGGAGTGAACACTGACGAGAACTGACCTCCCACCTCATTCTTGACTTTATTGGCTGGCTTGAGTAGAGATTCGCAAGAGCAAACGTGCTCGGGGGAAGGAAGTAGTCCAGTAAGATGCTGGTAGGGATCTTGACCCAGTGTTGGCATTAATCAATTAATTTTTTAATCAATTAATTAATTTGATTAATTTTAATCAGATTAAATTAATCATGATTAGAATAATCATGATTAAAAAAATAATCTTAATCATGATTACTGACGTTAATCATTAATCATTAATCATTAATTGATTAACTTGATTGTAAACTAATACATCCATCAATGTTATTAATTCTATATAAAAGAAATGATGGAAAATAATGACACATTTATTAAAATATTTTTATTAATTATTCAAAGAACAAAAAAATAATTTATAACTTTCAAATACACTGAATTCTAATTTTGAAGAATATTTTCAATCAACTAATCTCCGATCTTTACATTTCTGATTTCTTGATGTTCAAGTTACATTTCATAACTACTTTTTTTTCAAATAAGTCGTCAGATAATTTGTGTGACCTAGGTTTATTTAGCATAGTTGCAAAAGAAAACATTCTTTCTACCGAGCCAGAGGACGGCATTGGTGTATTGTTCTTAAGGCTAGGTAGACCCTGCGAAGTAGGTATTTAACGCTACCAACCTACCCACGGAGCGAGCCGTGCGCTTACCTCGCCAGCGTGAACTTGCATGAACCCAAAATGTGTCACAGTATAGGTAAGCGTGTCGTGTAGGCAGTAGGTCAACTCATTGGAACGAAGTTCTTTGACGCGGCTTGGCAGAAATCGTCACTAATGAAAATGCGCGTTCCTACTTTCTTCTTTGAAATTCACACTTTCACTGTTTCTCTCTCTCTCTCTATCAAGAGAGAAAAATTTCAAATTATCTTTCATGGGTGTCGTTTTCAAGGTTTTCGAGGGTGCTGAAACCGATAGGTCGAAATGAAAATCCAAGATGGCGGCCGTGAAAATTTTCAAATTTTCCTTCATGGGTGTCGTTTTCAAGGTTTTCGAGGGTGCTAAAGCCGATAGTAAAGTCAAAATGAAAATCCAAGATGGCGGCCGTGAAAATTTTCAAGTTTTTCATCATGGGTGTCGTTTTCATGGTTTTCGCGGGTGCTAAAGCTGATAGTAAAGTCAAAATGAAAATACAAGATGGCGGCCGTGAAAATTTTCAAATTTTCCTTCATGGGTGTCCTTTTCAAGGTTTTCGAGGGTGCTAAAACCGATAGTAGTCAAAATGAAAATTCAAGATGGCGGCTGTGAAAATTTTCAAGTTTTTCATCATGGGTGTCGTTTTCAAGGTTTTCGAGGGTGCTAAAGCCGATAGTAAAGTCAAAATGAAAATCCAAGATGGCGGCCGTGAAAATCCCGCCATCTTGTATTTTCATTTTGACTTTCCTATCGGCTTTAGCACCCGCGAAAACCATGAAAACGACACCAATGATGAAAAACTTGAAAATTTTCACAGCCGCCATCTTGGATTTTCATTTCGACTATACTATCGGTTTCAGCACCCTCGAAAACCACGAAAACGACAGCCATGATGAAAAATTTGAAAATGTTCACAGCCGCCATCTTGGATTTTCATTTTGACTTTACTATCGGTTTCAGCACCCTCGAAAACCTTGAAAAGGACACCCATGAAGGAAAATTTGAAAATTTTCACGGCCGCCATCTTGTATTGTCATTTTGACTTTCCTATCGGCTTTAGCACCCGCGAAAACCATGAAAACGACACCAATGATGAAAAACTTGAAAATTTTCACAGCCGCCATCTTGGATTTTCATTTTGACTACTATCGGTTTTAGCACCCTCGAAAACCTTGAAAAGGACACCCATGAAGGAAAATTTGAAAATTTTCACGGCCGCCATCTTGTATTTTCATTTTGACTTTACTATCAGCTTTAGCACCCGCGAAAACCATGAAAACGACACCCATGATGAAAAACTTGAAAATTTTCACGGCCGCCATCTTGGATTTTCATTTTGACTTTACTATCGGCTTTAGCACCCTCGAAAACCTTGAAAACGACACCCATGAAGGAAAACTTGAAAATTTTCACGGCCGCCATCTTGGATTTTCATTTTGACTTTACTATCGGCTTTAGCACCCTCGAAAACCTTGAAAACGACACCCATGAAGGAAAATTTGAAAATTTTCACGGCCGCCATCTTGTATTTTCATTTTGACTTTACTATCAGCTTTAGCACCCGCGAAAACCATGAAAACGACACCCATGATGAAAAACTTGAAAATTTTCACGGCCGCCATCTTGGATTTTCATTTTGACTTTACTATCGGCTTTAGCACCCTCGAAAACCTTGAAAACGACACCCATGAAGGAAAATTTGAAAATTTTCACGGCCGCCATCTTGGATTTTCATTTCGACCTATCGGTTTCAGCACCCTCGAAAACCTTGAAAACGACACCCATGAAAGATAATTTGAAATTTTTCTCTCTTGATAGAGAGAGAGAGAGAAACAGTGAAAGTGTGAATTTCAAAGAAGAAAGTAGGAACGCGCATTTTCATTAGTGACGATTTCTGCCAAGCCGCGTCAAAGAACTTCGTTCCAATGAGTTGACCTACTGCCTACACGACACGCTTACCTATACTGTGACACATTTTGGGTTCATGCAAGTTCACGCTGGCGAGGTAAGCGCACGGCTCGCTCCGTGGGTAGGTTGGTAGCGTTAAATACCTACTTCGCAGGGTCTACCTAGCCTTAAGCATACATGAAAAGGTTTACCAACTTAAAATCGGTAGAAAAATCGGGAGAACAATTAAATAAATAAATGAGTAGTTAATAGTTAATCAAATAATCAAATTAACGATTAAAATTAATGATTAAAAATCATAATCAAAAAATTTGGTTACGATTAATTAATCATAATCAAATTTTTTGATTATGATTTTTAATCATTAATTTTTAATCGTTAATCAGATTAACTTTGGGCCTACACTGTCTTGACCGTACTTCCGGGATTGTCCCGATAGCCGTGGAATACCTCTCCACTCCTCTTAAGCACCTCAAGACATGTTGCCCCCTTGTCGCTACGACACTATGTGCTAGCGACCGTTTCCGGGGGCCCATTGTTGAGTGTGCTAGTCACCCCCTGCTATTTTATCCGTGTATTGTATTTATCAAACATTGGTCAGGCAGGGGCCATAGTCCTTCCATAGTTTTAGATAACCAGTCCACTTTAGCCATCCAAACCCATAGCCCAATATTTTTTTGTCTCCATATCCTGCAATAGTCCTACACCAACCGGGGGTTGTCCTTGGGTGCACTTGCATAGTATGCACAGGGATAATCGTCGGTTGGTGCCTCATTTCCATTGAAAGCGTTTAACGGGCCTCTGCGAGTTGGCTTCGGCCCCTCATATGCCTTTCAAAGGTCCGGGACCATAGGGTCCCGAGAAATATCAAAAAAATTTTAATACCAGTTTAATACATCATAAGATGGAAAAACCTACAGTTTTTTGTCTGAGTTTATGAGAACTGAACAATTTTTTCTTCGGCTTCCCCTCTAATGATAATTGTAGCTGCGCTACTGGTTGGCAGTATCGTCTCTAGCAGCGGCCGTTGAGGCGTCTCCGTGCTCTGTGGTTATACCCCCTGGACTGTCCAGTCTTGATTTGTGCCCCTTTCTATTAAAGGGACGTAAGGAGAAAGGGATGTGTGGAAGAGGGGGGTGTAAGGATATTATTTTATTATGAGACTTAAACATGACAGGTGATTTGTGAGAGTAAGTCTGGGTTTCAATTAATGAATAATTTGGGGCTCAGCAGGTATGGGTTTATATTGCTTAAACACAAAGTAATAGGAACAGTGGTGCTATTCTGTAAAGATCCCACCGTGAAAATGTAGGTGAAGTGAGCGTGATGTGAACTGTCATCCCACCTTACTCTACTAGGGATTGAGCTCACTTTAAACTCACTTCACCTAAGTGTTCACGGTGTGATGTTTACAGAATAGATCGGCAGAAGATTTCGGTTGTTCACTTAGTTAAATTTCTCAAATAATTTGTTTAAACAGATGTCAGTTTGCTTATCTTATGCAAGTGCAAATACTCGGATACGGTATATTTACATTTACAATGTGCTCGAAAAGGCTTTAAAGTGGCATTGTAAAAATACTAAGTAATGTAGGCGTAACTCGTTTCCTGTATTGAGACAGCCGGATGAGATTTGAAAGTATGATACAGAATAATAAGTCTCATCGCCTCGAAACAAATTAATACGAAATGTTGATGGTACTTTTTTCTCTCACCTAGCACGATTTTCATATATTTTAGGCTGTACAAAATGGACACTGGCTGCTATTAGAGGACATAGACTGCGCAGCACTGGATGTGGCATCGACCCTCAGTTCTCTACTAGAAAGAAACTCACTTTGCGTGCCTGGCTATCGAGATTCTTTGCCAGTCACACCTGGCTTCCAACTCTTCGTCACTCAACGGTAAGAGACATTACAAATTAAACTTTATCGACACAGAAATAAAGTTAATTTGCATTTGATAATATTGATCCTATGAATTTTGTTCTAGAACTTTGACAACAAATTACGGCTTTCAAAAGAAAATGTCCAGCAGCAGTACATTGCTTCAAAAGCATTTAACACAAATAAACGTTGAACCTCTATCGAGGTCTGAACTCGCAGAGATCATACAAACTCTGTACCCGGCACTTTCAACTATCTGCTCTAGAATGATTGAAGTATTCATGATGTTCTCAGTAGGTAGTCACGACACGTCCCTGCAAGCTACCGAAGCGGTAGATAGCGATAAAGAAAAGAATGTAATTCTTATACGAGGATCAAGACTGATTTCAACCAGAGACTTGTTGAAATGGTGTTCTAGATCTGTAGTTGGCTTTGACGTTACTAGTCCCGAGTCCGCATTAAAAGTTCTTCAGGACGCTTTGGATATATTCACTTGCTCAGTCTCCTCCCCTGAACATAGATTGGAATTAGCCAAAAAAGTTGGTTTATGCCTCGGTATAGTAGAAACTAAATCGGAATTCTATTGCAAACATTACAAGCCAAATGTATCTCTAAATGCTACCTTCCTAGAAGTTGGCAGGTCTAAGGTTCCGAGGGTAGAGAAGAGATTGGAGACGATAGATTTTGATAACAAACAGACAGTATTTTCCTTTACGAAACAATCCGCCTGTTTACTTGAGAGGATTGCTTGCTGCGTCACGTCCAATGAGCCTGTACTGCTCGTTGGTGAAACTGGTACTGGCAAAACTTCGTCAGTGCAGTACATAGCAAGGCAGACGGGTCACAAACTGGTCGTCATTAACATGAACCAGCAATCAGACTCAGCTGATCTACTCGGTGGGTACAAACCCGTCGACCTAAAATACGTTATCCGACCAATCAGACTTCAATTTGAGGAACTCTTCCGAAAATTCTATAACACTGAAAAAAATCAGAAGTTCTTGGGTCACATCGAGACTTGTTACGATACAGAAAATTGGACTGCTTTGCTAGCGTTGATGAAGCAAAGTCATAAAGCTGCTATCACTAGGCTGACGGCAGAAAAGTCTACAATTAAACTGAAAAAATGGATAGCCTTTGGGTTTAAACTTGCGAAGTTGGAACAGCAGGTTAAGGCAGCTTCGAAGTTGACCTTCGCGTTTATTGAGGGGTCTCTAGTCAAAGCGATGCAGGAAGGTCATTGGGTGTTGCTAGACGAAATAAATTTAGCATCCGCTGAAATATTGGAGTGCCTTGCTGGGTTGCTAGAGGACAAAAATGAGACTATAGACTTACTGGAAAAAGGCGATAAAGTCCCTATACAAAGACATCCAGATTTCACACTATTTGCTTGCATGAATCCTGCTACAGATGTGGGTAAAAAGGACTTGCCTGCAGGTCTTAGGAACCGTTTCACAGAGTTCTTCATCGATGAGTTGACCGAACGCAATGATTTGATATTGCTTATTGGTGACTATTTGTACCATATGAATCTTGGTGGTGCGGTTTTGGAGTCCATCTACAGTTTCTATGCTAGTATTAAGAAAGAAGCGAAGTTGAATCTTGTGGATGGATCAGGTAATACAAAAACATTTTTTCTGCCCATTAAACTTAAGTTTTTATTATATTTTATCTAATATATTTGTATTGTTTTTAGGAAACACACCACATTATTCTCTCAGAACGCTATGCAGAGCCCTAACAGCTGCTGCCAAAGCTAAATGTGGGACAGTATCAAGATCTTTGTACGAAGCATTTTGTCTATCCTTCCTTACCCAGTTGGATAGTTCATCGCATCCAAAAGTAGAAGCCATGATTGCCAAGTACGTATACATTTTAATAAGCTAATATCCTCAGATAAGAAAGTTCATGTTTGCTAATATTTTTCTTTTACATTCCAGGGCAGTCATCGGCAAGAAAAACGTAAAATCAGTGACAAACCAACTCATCCCTGAGCCACAAGTTTTAGGCCAAACATACTTACTCTTTGAAGGCCACTGGATACCTCAAGGCAAACTAGAAATAGCTATCCCGGAAGGCTATATCCTAACTCCTACAGTCAAAAAGAATCTTCGTGACATCGCACGTATTATATCCCTTGGTCGATTGCCTATATTGTTACAAGGAGACACTTCGGTAGGCAAAACGTCTCTGATTACATACATAGCTAAAGCTTCTGGAAACTATTGTGTCAGGATAAATAATCACGAACACACAGACCTCCAAGAATACATAGGGTCTTATGCAACCGACTCGAACGGTAAACTAGTCTTCAAAGAAGGTGTCCTAGTCGAAGCCATGAGGAAGGGATACTGGATTATACTTGACGAGCTGAATTTAGCACCGAGTGATGTATTAGAGGCTCTAAACCGTGTGTTAGACGACAACCGAGAACTGTTCATACCAGAAACTCAGCAAGTTGTCAAAGCGGATCCCAATTTCATGTTATTCGCTACTCAAAACCCGCCAGGTTTGTATGGCGGCCGGAAAATGCTGTCCAGAGCATTTAGAAACAGATTTGTCGAGTTACACTTTGATGAGATACCAAAGAATGAACTGGAAACTATTTTGCACCAAAGATGTCATGTTCCGCCAGCCTACTCCAAGAAAATGATAGCGGTCATGGCTGATCTACAAATAAGGCGGCGAGGCTCCGCAGCCGTTCAGGGCAAAGACGGATTTATTACCCTACGAGACTTATTCCGATGGGGTCAGAGATACAAATGCACTTCAAAAGATTCTTTGACCGATGATAAGTTTTACGATTGGGATCAGCATATAGCTGATGAAGGATACCTTATATTAGCAGGAAAAGTACGACAAACTGACGAACGATCTATAATTGAAGAAGTCATAGAAAAACATATAAAAAGGAAGGTCAATCCTGACAACCTTTTTAGTCTTCACGCGGCTACGTCTCCCGTTACCAAGTCTGTATTGGAGACAATCCTGAACAACCAACTTGCAGAGTTTAATCACGTTGTTTGGACATACAACATGAGAAGACTCGCTGTATTGATAGCCAAGTCTTTCACTTTTGATGAACCAGTCTTATTGGTTGGTGAAACCGGTTGCGGAAAGACAACCATCTGTCAAGTACTGGCAGGCTTAAAGAAACGTCAGCTCCTGTCGGTCAACTGTCACATGCACACAGAAAGTTCGGATTTCCTAGGAGGTCTTCGCCCTGTGCGTCAATACAAAAATGATGGCAGACTCTTCGAATGGGTCGATGGACCGCTAATAAAAGCTATGGAGACAGGAAACATGTTCTTAGCTGATGAAATATCTTTGGCTGATGACAGTGTTTTGGAACGAATGAACTCTTTACTGGAACCTGAAAGACAGTTGGTGTTAGCCGAAAGGGGAAGTGACGATAATTCTGATGTTGTTGTCATCACAGCAAATGAAAACTTCCACTTTATCGGAACAATGAACCCTGGTGGAGATTTCGGCAAGAAAGAGCTTTCGCCCGCACTGCGTAACAGATTTACAGAAATATGGTGTGACAGTGTCACATCTAGAGAAGACTTACTGAAAGTTCTCGAGAAAAGCGTCAACAAAGGAGTGTCGCTAGGCAACCAAGAGGACGGTAGTTCGGGAATTGGTACCTGCATATTAAACTTTTCTGATTGGTTGAAAAATTCAGAAGTGACGAACAAATTCCCGTTCAGTATTCGTGATCTACTCTCGTGGGTCCACTTCATAAATATCACAGTTGCAAAAGGCCTTTTAGACACCCCTGAAGCGTACGTACATGGTGCTTGTATGACGTTCTTAGACTGTTTCGGTACAGCCCTAACTGGCCATATAGATACCGCAACTTTGGTCTTATTACGAAAAAATGCAATTAGATTCTTGTTGGATCAAATAAAATCAATTGGCAGCGAATATATGGAATCTATACAAGAAATGTTGAGTGACAAACAGACCAAATTCGTTGCTGAAAGTGATTCCGAAAAGTTTGGCATAAAACCTTTTTATATCGAAGTTGGACAGAAAAATGGCAATACCGCGGCAGAAGAGCAAAAGTTCACGTTCACAGCACCAACGACCGGTGCTAATACTTTGAGGTTGCTGCGTGGCTTGCAGCTGAATAAAGCCATCCTTTTAGAAGGAAACCCTGGCGTTGGAAAGACGAGCTTAGTAACTGCACTCGCTAAATCATCTGGTCATAAAGTTGTTCGGATCAATTTGAGTGACCAAACGGTAAGTCTTCATATACTCAAGTATTAATAAAGTTTGAGATTTTTTGGTTATCGGATTCTAATTGGTACTTTTTTTACAGGATATAACAGACTTATTCGGAACCGACCTACCGACGGAAGATGGATCTTTCACATTCAAAGAAGGCGCGTTTTTGAGCGCTCTTCAAAATGGAGACTGGATTCTATTAGACGAGTTGAATTTGGCACCTCAACCCGTCCTGGAAGGTCTTAACGCATGTTTAGATCACAGGGGAGAAGTATTTATTCCTGAATTAGGGAGAAGTTTTAAGGTTAAAGAGCAGACTAGATTATTTGCCTGCCAGAATCCTTTAAAACAAGGGGGTGCTCGAAGAGGTTTGCCAATATCTTTCCTGAACAGATTTACTCAGGTTTACATTGACACCCTAACTAAAGAAGACTTGATATACATTGTCGAGGCCCAGTACTCATCCGTACCAAAAGACATTTTACACAAAATAGTCGAATTTAACTGCAAAGTTGCCCATGAAGTAACAGAGATACAGTCATGGGGTCACAAAGGTTCTCCGTGGGAAATGAATCTCAGAGACATTCAGAGATGGTGCGAGGCGCTCATCCTAGACCAGAATGTAGAAGATAATCCACTATGCCCTGGAAAATACGTCGACATGCTTTATGTGAACCGTATGAGGACCGAAGAAGATAAGCAGAAAATGGTTGAAACATACGATAAAATATTTCTTCCTGATTATCCAAGAAGTGATAGTAGTCCCCAGTTCCACATGACTCATACCCATGTTATGATAGGAGACGTTCAATTAGGCCGTAATGAACAAAAAGAGTTCAAAAATCTAAGAGCTGCTGAAACGAATTTGCTTGTACTAAGAAATCAACTGCCGACTTTGAAAGCGGTGGCTCAAAGTATCAAGATGAATTGGTTGACGATACTAGTTGGTCCTTCAGCTACTGGCAAGAGTAGTGTAGTACAAGTACTTGCTGACTTGATCGGCAACGAACTGCAAGTCATACCTGTGACGTCAGCAATGGATGTCTCTGACTTACTCGGTGGTTTCGAACAAGTTGATTTTAACAGAAATCTTGAGAGCTTGTATGATAAAATCGAGACTTTAACCATACAAACTGTTAGGAACATGTGGTTTTTCACAAGACCCTTCGAATGGAAGGAGAACCTGCTACTAAGTGAACTTTACGAGTACAAATCCCTGCAGAAAGCGTCAAGCACTGACATATCAGACGGTAACATGGATAAGTTCAAACAAAAAATTGAATTCCTAAATACTCACTGCAAAAAACTGATTAAAAACAACGAATATCAACCAGCTGTCTTGCCAAAAGTACAAGAAGTTGTAAAACTATTAAACAAGTTGCAGAACAAAGTGTCGCAAGTGTCTTCTGTCAACGCTGGAGGAAAATTTGAATTTGTGGACTCTTTGCTTGTGAAAACTATGATTGAAGGTTCATGGTTACTTCTAGACAACGTCAACCTCACTTCCGCAGCCGTACTTGATAGACTGAACGGTTTGTTGGAACCGAACGGTGTGTTAAGCATTCCTGAAAGGGGTGACGACAGTGAAATCAAACCTCATCCGAACTTTAGAGTGTTCTTCACTATGGACCCAAAATATGGAGAGATTTCGAGGGCTATGAGGAATAGAGGCGTTGAGATATCTTTACTAAGACCAGATGATTGGCAGATATCGTATGTGTCAGAAACTGAGAATTTGTTTGACTTGACGGCTTTGTTGTCGTCCTGTGGCTTGCCCAGCAAATATCATGATTCGTGTATCAAATGTCATGAGCTGATGCAGTCCTTTGTTGAAGGTGTGTATTTACATTGATTTGGTATTTAATAACACACAGTTAGGCCGGCCTAACTGTGTGTATCATTATTGATTTTAGAGGAGGTATTATTCACTCTACTATATAAATGTTACTTACTCCCTCGAAGTTTAGGTAAATATACTTTATTCCGATCTTTGATAATGACGAAACAAATAAGCACATAAACCAGCCAACTTACTTTTATTTTAACTTCTAAAAACAAAACATTTGAATTTGACACAATTTTAGTACGGAACCCAAAAAAATGTAATATGATTCTTCAAATCAATCATTTTTAACTATATAAAAAGCATTAAATAATTCGTGATTTTTTAATTCCGGGTTTTTAGAGGAGGTATTATCCACTCTATGTTACTTACTCGTTGCTCTTGTTGTTCCCTCGAAGTTTAGCTAAATAATTATTCTACCTATTCCGATCTCTAGTGATGATCCTTGATTTTGCATGAATTTGCTGCCTTCGTAAATTCTCGAAATTCTGACTGTATGTGGCTGGCCTTAACATATAAATAAAAGTATATTTGATTTATGTTTTGATACAAGAACAGGTAGGAAACAATACAATGTAATATATAACATCACGCCTATATGCCCCGAAGGGTTAGGCAGAGGTGTACCTATGGTACAAATGTTCGTTTAAACGACACGGTGACCTTAAACATTGTTTCTTTTCCAGGACTCGATCGGCCGACTATTTCACATTTACTGCAAGCGGCTCACTTGACGTGGCAGCAGCTACTCCGCGGTATTTCCACCACCACTGCTTTCGTCAGCAGCTTCTCTGACGTTTACATAAAACCGAGATGCGGCGCAGACTTCGCTTCAAGTGTAAATACGTCACTCGCTGAAATGAAAAACTCCATGTTAAAGGCTCTTGATGAGTTAATAGAAGACGAGGAACATGACGAAAAGACCCCGCTACCCGCAACTACGAATCACACGCTCACAGTAAAAGGTTTGTGCTCCAATTCCACAATGGAAGTCGCCAAGCAACTCGCGTACACAGCCGTACAAGAAACAAAAGACGGTATGATAGAATCATACCTACACGTCATCTTCAGTTTGTTCACCGTTTATCAACGATCTCATCCAACCGTGTTAACAACCGTTTACTCTATTATACATAACATTATGAAGGAGCAATGCCGCGCCGCCGGCGTACAGTACGCCGACATTCTCAATGACACTGCTTACGAAACCTACAAGCATCACAGCGGCGATATGCAGTCATACAAAAAGTACTATCCAGAATTATACGTATTAGAAGAAAGACAAGTACGTTTGGGCAACAAGGAAGGACTTATAATGTTCAATAACCTAATGAAGTATTATTTGACGAACCTCGCCCCTGAAAATACGTTTACAGTATCAAATTATTCAAGAGCTGTCTTGTCGGGCAAACTGACAGATGATTTTGCCGAATATCCGATACTGAAACACTGTTTCAGATATCTGGCCGTTATTGAAGAATTTATTCAAAAGAGTATTGAACGATCTGCGAACTATTTAGATACTGAAACAGCATGTAATATGTTCCAACTTCTGAGCTGGCGGGACAGATTCTTGAAGCTGGCAAACGAACCAATATTCGTTGTTAATGAAGCCAGTAGGCGCAGAATTTTAAGAGAAGACATTGTTCCTCTTCTATACACACACAGTAAATGGTTACAGAAACATTTGATGACACCAATAATGAGACTTACCCGAGACAGCGACACTATGATAAATAATTTCAATAACGCCGCGGAAAATATAGTGATGCCAGCTGACAATGATAACTCAACAGTTACTAAGCTGAGCAAAAAGATCCGGAAGATGTATGGCCAACCAAAGTTACTAGTTGACAAAGAAGAATACGAGAAATGTAGCGAGAGGTCTAAAGTTTACAACAAAATGGCTTTGGACCTGAATCAGCCTATTTCGAAGCAACTCAACAGACTATCTGTAGACAACTATGCTGTTACTGACATGCATTTAGCATTGGATGTGCCAAATAACGATAAATTGGAACTGGTACAACTAAATATCACAAAGTTGGTTGATAGCCGAGTCGTTGAAAAACCAGGACCCGACGTCAAACTTCTTCCAATAATCTCTTACGTAGTACAGAGAATATTGACAATCCTACAGAGAGATTTCTTTGATGTAGTGTCTCAGATATCAAAGAACGAAGACAAGGTAGTTTTGAGGTTCGAATCATCAGAAGTATTGGCCAGTTTGGTGCACTTGGGCAAAGTGACCAAAGGATTTCCTCCAGTATTATTGAATCTTTTAGAAGTAATACTCAAACTGCAAGACAATAGTGACATGATTAGTGAAAGGTAAGATTTTCATTTTTTTTTTTTATCAAACCAGTTTCTCACACATTGACAAAATACACTACAAGATATTGTTTTTACAGAATATCGTCTCTTCCTGTCAAATTCTGGGATGAATTTTATAAAGCGGTGGTATATTCACCAGCCTTCTATCCTTCGCCATTTTTGAATCCGCATAATAGTGAAAGCTCGGAAGACATAGTTGAAGAAATACCAATCAACAGCAAGAGATTGTCCAAAAATGTACCCTTACTGCCTTATTATCTGCAGAAGTTCACCGTGTCTGCTGATAATCCAGGTATATTCTAGCTAATCTCCTTTATTTTAGACGAAAATGCCGGTATTTTAAGTCCTTTTACTTCAGTAACTTTTGTTGAAATCTTGGTCTTTTTTGCTAGATCTAAGATGAGTTGCCTGGACCAGTCTTAAGTCAGGCTGATCCGACTATGGATCGTAGGACTGATCTAATTATGGCCTGTGGTTGCCTGTCGACAGATATGGCGCTGTCTTGCGTGGTGGATCGAAGGAATAAATTTATGATGAATGGTGATTGATACTAATTATTTATATTTCAGAGTCACGTCATTTACTAGCCTATGAAGCTGTTTCAATAGAAGGCAGAACTGATTATTCTGTGCAGCTAGGAACAATCTTGAATATTTTGTGGAAGAACATCGCCACATTGGATTCCGCAGTTTCGTTGAAAATGTACGTATTTTTCTATCATTTAATTCAAAGTCTTAACATATCATTTAGATAAATGCTATTTCTTATTTGTCCAAGTGCGTCTTTCAAACGTCTATAAAGCCTTGGGTTTAATTTTTTTTAATCGGCAAAGTGTTTCTCGGCAATTTTAGTGTTATATTCAAAATATGAGCATACAAAATTAAACCTAATTCATTAATTTTATTTCAGAATATCAGACGCGAAATTCGAAATGAAGAAATACGAGCAACTTGTAAACTATTTACACTCCGCTCTCGAACTCAAAAACGACAATACATTTGACGACATTTGCACACATACTATCGAAATGTTCCGCATTTGTTACAAAGGCACTTCGTTCGACGACATTCTAGGCGAAGCGAACGACGCTTATCAAAGACTCCGAAACTCACTAGAAGCTAAAACAGATGATATGAAAACAAAGATTTTTACTGCACAGCTATCATTACAAACAAGTGTTTTAATCGCTAAAGTGTTGTCTGAAATTAATCCGATGGACCATGTCGCGAAATATCGTCTGAAAGTTAAATACATCGAAGAGGACGTTAAAATGTTTGATGCTTTACTCGGTGCTTACTACTTTCATGGTCTTGTATATGGAAATATTCCCCATTATGGCACTTTTGAGAAGCCTTCGCAAGTATTATTTAATAAGATGGATAAAGACTGTGGTTTGATGAAGGTACATCCCCATTGTAGTGTGCTTATGGGACTGAGACAAAGTACTGCTGAAAGAGTTAGCAAGTACAAGCTGGGAAATACTTTTAGACCTGAAGAACCGACTTATAATAGTTTTGCTAATGTAAGTAGTATATAAACAAGTTTTTACGTAAGTAACAGTTCTTTGAAATACAAGTAATTTCCGAAAAAAATATGTCCCAATATGTTTGTATATTATCTTGTTAATATTTAGGTAACAAAAATTACATCAATTACTTCGTTTTCTTTTCAGGATTGCAAACACTTTACAAAATCAGTACTGTCAGCAAAAACAATCCACGACATTACTACCAACCTAATAACTGCTTGCAAGAATTTGTACAAGAACCTACTTACCAATACTGTAAACAAAACAGCCCTTCTAACCGGACATACTGTGGTTAAAGAAACATCATCCTGGCTGTATTCAGTCAATGCCTTTTACAAAAAAATCGAGGCATATTCCGATGCTTTACCCGATTTAGCAAAACCTCTACAAAGTTCTATTTCCCAACTCGTCTATAGCGTAACCTCCTTGCACGATTTGACCAAAGAGATCATAGTCAAGATAGAACAAGGTCCGGTCCTAAAGGAGGTTGCAACCGATTTGATGGTGTTCCCCAATGGTATACCGAACAGGAAGAGCAAAGAGGATTATTTGAATAGATTTGTGTCGACGAAGTTTGTGCAGTTGTTAAATAGAAATGTGGTGTCGGGGAATGATGAGATCTTTGCTGCTGAGTTGGAGGGTATTCAGTGAGTATATTTTGGTCATTATATTTTTTGTAATAAGCTTTTCTAGTAGCGTAGCTGCCTAATTTGATAGTCCTCTGAAATCACAAGCGCATATACGATTATACATGAATAGTTCAGGATTGGTGAAAAGCTTAGCAGTGAGAACAAGGTAGGTAACGGGGCTCACTGCTCAGGTTGCGCCGTTTGTACTCAATCATCAAGGAGGCGTTTTGTTTACGCTTATCACGTAGTTAGAATGGTAGCATTAGGGAATAGAAGCTTCTTTCGAGTTCCGATACTGGCCAACTCTTGTTAAAGTTCACTTTTGTCTAAACACTGTATTTTTTGCAGGGTTCTAAAAATGAATCTATCAGAGCTGCGCATGTATAGCACAGCGTTGGACAAACTGGACAAAAACACGATGGACTCCGTGCTGGCTACGCTGAACTCTCTCGTGAAGGCATGGGAGCAACAGCAGAGAGATATTGAGAAGAAGAAGCAAGATGATGAGGCGTTATATGTTACTAAGTAAGTATGAATTTTATTTTTTACGCCAAAATGTGTGTATGAATGTTCTAGTTAAATTGCCCTTTACGTGAAATTCACATCTAACTTTAGTTTAGACTTCATTAGTCGTCGCCTTGTGTAGAGGGTATTCAGACCCTCAGTTTCTAAGCAGTTGAATCTACTAACAGATTTGTCACTGATCAGCCTTTCATAAGGAAATCTCACATGAGATTTCATGTGGGTTGTGATTGGTTGATTGGTTTCATTACCCATTATAAAGTTGACAGCAAATCAAATTGAATTGTCGTTCAAAAACTATTAGCGAGTCTTTATCAGGTTCTAAACATGAAAATGTAATTGTTATTTTCTCGTTCAGATCTAAATGTGAAGATGAAGACGAAGACGCCATAGCACTCGAAGAAATGCTAGAAATGTTCCCATCATACTCCGACCAAGACTTCGCTGAGTTCAAGGCACCAACACTAGAACAGGTTCCAGTTAAAACACAGAACAACTCTGAAAAGCCTAAACAAAAACACTTAATATCTCCCGAAGACGTTTCTCTGGTATACAAATGGCATTCAAGCATAGTTCGAAATATGACGTCAGCGGAATGGTTACCCGCCCGAAAGAAGTTGGTCGGTAATGACGTGACTAGTGCGTTCCTGCAGAGGTATCCTACATTTAGTCGGGTTATAAACAATGTTTGGGAGGCTTTGGACGCGGAGTTCGAAGGGAGTATTTCACCGAGTTTGATGGTCCTTATTTCACAGATTAAGGCTAAAGTTGACGGACAAGGTGATTTGTTGTTCTTTTTACTACTAGAAATATGGAAGAAGCTAATGTTTTTTTTTTTTTTGCAAAAAAAAACCAACTTCCAAAAAAAAACCACAAAAAGAAAAATAACTTTAATTTCGGAAGTCAGTGTCTTTGGGTCTGTATTTTAGTTTTTTGCCACCAACTTCCGAAATTAAAGTTAATTTTCACTTTGTAATTTTTTTTTTGGAAGTGGTTGTTTTTTTTTTGCAAAAAAAGTTTTTATTTTTCACTTTTTAGTTGTGGTACTTACACCACACAAAGTCGTATATACTACTACTTGCAATGTAAATAACAGTGACAGGAAATTATTATAACATCATCACTATACACTAAGTGGAAGAAATACGTATTACTGAAGCTAACTTAAAAATCACTCATTAGAACTAGACCAAATTTATATGGGACCGATGAGCCACATTGACTTCTAGAAAAAGTTGGGCATTGTAAGGCGTCGTCTCTGTAACTCATACCTGTGTGACAGTCTCTTTCTAAAGCTCTTTGTACTTAGCCGACGTTCGCACGGACGTAAAAATATCGCGGCGATTTTTTTCTCTGCTTAGAGCCGAGAGTAAAAAAATCCAATTGTGTGTTTTTTCGACGCGCTGGAATGCACTCTGTTGGATTCTCTATGCTCGCCTCAACACCGAGAGTTGAAAATCCAGTGCGCGATATAAACCCGCCGCGATATTCTTCGCGAACGTCGGCTGACGCTACTACGGTAATTTCACTATTCTGTGTATAGCGTACTTACACCAGGCATTCTATATTGAAATGCTCATTTGTTTTTATTATAGAGTCTTCAAGCAAAGTGGACTTCTACAGATCCTCTTGGGTCTCGGAAACAAAACAATGCGTGCCCTTACTTCATAGGGTGAAAGAGAATACTAGTGAATTACTTGACCAATGGCCAGATTTCCCTACTTTAAAAGAGGTAAGCAACTCATTACCACTTTTACGTTCATTATTTTAACCGCGCCGTCGTGAAATTGTGTTTCAAAGTTTCAACCGAAAACCGAAACCGTGTTGCTAAATATTTTCGTGCGTAACTCATAAACTTTGAGATTTTATCGACCCAGAGCCTTATAGGAAAGTGCCAAAGTCATTATTGTTCCCGCGCAAGAAAGTGATGGCGCTTTACTTCCGGTACAGCTCTTTTTGAAGTGAAAACTTTGTTAGGCGCGTTGAGCGATTTTTGGTAGGAGGAATTCTTACGGGTTCGCGTCAACGACTTGCGACATACTATGTTGGTAGGGGAAAATCATGCGAATTCGCGTCACCGATATGCGACATGCTATGTTGATAAGGAAAAATCTTACGGGTTTGCGTCACGAGATGCGACAAGCTATGCTGGCACGGGGAAGATCTTACAAAATCTTGCAATGCTCGAATGTTTTCTCGAAGTTTTCTCTTCTGTCGGTAGTCCCCATAACTGCCTATTTTTTTTCACACTGAAACAGAGACTTTGACAGTTCTCTATAAGGCTCAATGTCGGGCATCTTCTATATCTATAAATAGTATAAAACAAAATCGCTTTTCGTGTGTCTGTGTGACCGATGAGTTAGTTATTCTAAAGTTCTAAACTACTCAACGGATTTTGATGCGGTTTGCACCATTATTTATTCTGGAAGGTTTATGGGCGAATATTTAACATAAATACACCACAGAAATGTCGATGTCTTGACATGTTGCCACATGAGTAGATTGCACCCGTGCGAAGCACTACTATTAGTTTTAAGTAGTATAAGTAATTATTAGTACGAAATAAAATTAAAGAAGAAAAATATGTAGTGTGTGAATTGAAAGTTTGATGACACAAAAAAGTCCATTTCTTCAACACAATTTCTTCTTTTCAAATTCCAGATAATTGTAATAGTGAACAGAATCCTAAGCTTCCCAGTAACGAGTCCAGTGAGTCGATTCCTCACTGGACTTGAGTTACTTCGGGATAAGATCGAGGAATGGAACAAGAATGCGCATAAGGGCAACAATATGATCGACGTGTCGCTTGCCGTGGGACAGCAGATTATCAACTGGAGGAAGCTGGAGATGGCTCACTGGAAGGAGTGTCTTAATAATTTGTATCATCGGTAAGTGGAGATTTTCCACGTTCTGTTGTTTTGGAAACAATATATGAGTGACGTTTTATATTAGTGATGTTTTTAACTATGAAATATGACATTCAACGTCAGTACTTTATTTTATTTCATGCATTAGTTAGTAGCAGCAGTCAATCTCGTGGCTAAGTAATAACAGCCGCACGGGTCGATCCATCAGGTTAAACTACGCACGTTGAGCCGATGGTCCCGGCTGTCATTCGTGGGTCTTTGACAGTCGTTACGGGTTGTCAGAAGCCCGAAAGTCTGACAACCAGTCTTACCAAGGGGTATCATATTACCCAGTTGTTGTCGTATTACCCACCGGGTTGTGGAGGTCAGATAAGCAGTCGTTCCATGTAAAATACCGATATTCAGCTGCATCCGGTTAGACTGGAAGCCGACTCCAACATAGTTGGGAAAAGGCTAGGCAGATTGATTGAGTATCAGCAGTCAAATAGTCAAAATTATTGGAAAATACAAGACGGCGTAATACACCAAAAATAAGCTAACAGTTATTCCCGCAAAATTTTTTGATATACAAAGGAATCCTTAACAGCTGACTATTGACAAAAAAACTTACCATCATAAATACTTAATCCATTTTAATATGCAGTTGTCAATATTATCATGCTCACGTTTACAGGAAGCAATCTGAAGCCCACAAGTACTGGTTCTACCTATACTCCGTCATCAATTCATACTTGGACACCACATCGGATCCCGTACAAGCCGATAGGGTCGTATCTGTGCTCAAAGAGTTCATGGAAAAGTCGAACTTAGCAGAGTATGAAATAAGGTTGGAAATCATATTCGTGTACCATTGTCATTTGGTGCACCTGGAACCTTCTGAAAAGAGAGGTAAGGGTGATTTTTTGAAATCATATATCTGACTAGATAATTATCACTGGCGATTTTTCAACGAACTTAATAAAACCACGATGAAACCTTCATTCTCGGGGTAAAATATCGCTATTTGTGATGCAATAAATTGCAAAACAGCGCACCTTGTGTGGTCCCTTCTATTTTTGAGCCTAAGAAAAGCAGCAAAATATTAAAAAAGAATCGGTCTTATTAAATGGCACACCACAGACTACCTGCAGTACTATCTCTCCTTTCTCCCTTAATCCATCCAAAGGTTGTTTTTAAAAGATCGCTCTTAGCGATAAGGCCGCCCACTGTGTCACCCCTTGTAAAATTTCTACTCTATAATATTTATGGTGTGCATAATAAAGAGTATTCTATTCTATTGTTATTAATATTTTTGTCATTATCAATAACGATCAACACGTACATAGTATACGCGTCAAGCACACAATCTGCGCAAAATGTACAATATCTATGAATATTTAGCAAATTCTAGCGAGCAGTCGGGAAGTCGGTCGTCGTCTGTAGGCTTGCGCCTAAATAAAAATGCTAAACCATTTCAACATTCCTTTCAGACGAACTCCTCTCAATCCTATGGAACACATACAACTACTACGCGCAGTTTAGCGTACAAGTCTCGTCCCACATCAAAGAGAAGCGCGCTCCCATAGAGAAGAAACTGCGTGATTTCGTCAAGATATGCACGTGGGATAGAGACCTTAGTTACTGGAGTGTTAAGGATACTGTGGAAAAGGCGCATAAGGCTCTGCATAAACATACTAAGGAGTTTGAGGTTTGTAGCTTGAGCTTCACGTTAAACTGTCATTTAATAATGTGAGAGCTGGCTTTTTATTTCACGGAAAAGTGTATGTTAAACCTTGTACGATCACCCGTCAAAAAAAAACGACTAAAAAAACAGAGAAGAGATTTATTTGTTCAGATTTTAATCTTATTAGAAAATAAATAGTATTATCTATGTATTAAAGTGCAAACGAAACATTTGGGCGTCCCCGGATGTCCTCGACGGAGCCCTTTGATGTCTTATTTTATGTTTGTACAACTTAGCACATAATGACATGGAGAATAAACTGTATTATTCAATTTCATCGTCTGCTAATCGTAATGATAGTAGCCCTTAGCACTGTAGCAATAAGTTTGTTAAGTTTTATTTCTGCATTTACATTCTAGAACGTTCTAAAAGAGAGCGTAACAAGCTGCCTAGTGGACAACTCAACCGAGGTGGTAGGGGATCACGTCGGCCTATGGGACCGGCCTAAACGTGCCACCACCGCTAGCGCACCTACAGGAGGTGCCTATATGATCGATGTGCAGAACCATATCGTTCTCGCTAGGAATATTAAGGTATGTTGGATTATCATTTTGTTTTGTTGTAATGGTGAAATTAAAGAGTTATCCAATGTTACAAAATATATAGACTTAGTTGTTTTTACCTTTTCTTTTCACGTGAGTATGTTGTGCGTTTCTTGTAGCTGTATATTACATACGTGTATGGGTAAGACTAACATTCAACTGTATTGAGGTCAGGGGGCCAACCACCACCTCTTAAAGCAGTATTATTTTAATGTTACTTCAGTGCGAGAAAGAGATGGAGCTATACAGGACGTCTAGCTCCATCTCTTTCCCACACTGAAGTAAGATTACAATAATACTGCTTTAAGAGGTAGTGGTCTAGCTCCAGGGTTTTGACTGAAGTAGATTGAAGTAAATATTAGAATATTAATCTGAATTCGCATTCTGGAATAATACTTGTAGTTAAAAAGTGTAAACGACTTGTGGCGTCTCACTTTTAGTATGTCTAGTTTTTTAACTATCATAAAACGTTTGCATTATTTGAAATCAAAATGATAAACAATAAAAAAGTAAGTTTTTCTTTGCTTCGAGAACACTTACCAATCACGATCACGGCGAACTGATTCACAAAGGCTGTGGCTTGCGATGAAAACGATTCGGTGCGTGGCGCGTCTACGGTTCTTTTACAGTGATATTTATTGATGTTGGTTAGCGCAAATTAGGGCGGGCGGCACCGCAAAGCAAAGCATTACAAAAATCTTGCTTCATTACTTTCGTACATTTTCCATGAACCAACGCACACTGCAAGTGGGCTGCGCCGCACTTTTTTTGTACGAAAATGCGTTGCGCTGCGGCCCGTTGCGGCTGTAATGTGCGCGTGTCTTTAAGGTTCATAATAGATTACTGTCCGAGGTAAAAAACTGTGAAAAGACTGGAAAACAATGTTCGCACAGTGAGCCGACTTACGCACGGACATAAAATATCGCAGCGATTTTTTTTGCGCACTGGATTTTTAACGGTCTGCTTAGCGAGAGTTTAAAATCCAACAGTGTGTTTTTGCGACGCGTTGGAATGCACTATTGGATTCTAAATGCTCGGCTCAACACCGAGAGTTGAAAATCCAGTGCGCGATAAAATCCCGCCGCGATATTATGACGTCCATGCGAACGTCTGCTGACGTGACAACCGTTCACTTCGCCTTAGCTCCGCTACCACTTTCGGCCACCCCTGCTCTTTCCCAAGCCGCTGCTATACCGATATACTGTTTCTTAGGATAAATTACAACAAATGATTGCTTGCACTTCTACGACAGAAATGAAACAAAACTTCAATTCAGAATCTCAGATAATTACGATGTTTAAGTTTTGAAACAACAAACTCAGTGTCGTACATGACAAAGTTTAAATCCCATTGCCACCAATCATTTTTTAGGATCTTTTTATTACAAACCAATGTTCACTGAAAAATCAACTTACTATAAATAACGCTAATGTAGATAGTTGAGTAACGGCAATTTAAATATCAATTAACTAAGACTGAATTGAAATACAGGGTAAAATTAAATTAGCTAGCGAAATTCGGCAGACGTGATGGGTATCGATATCTAAACACGACAAAATAAAAATAAAAAGATTTGACGATTTTTTTGGGGTCAACGATCGCTGGTAGTGTTGTTAATTGAAGTATGAGTTGAGAAAATCTGTTTTCTTTTGTTTTATTACGTTTAAGTATACCGATACCCATCACGTCTGGGAAGTATACACAATAAGAAACGGATTTTTTAAACTGATATTTCAACTGACTACACTAACTGCTGTTGATGACCCAAAAAAAAAAAAACTCATTAAATTAATTTATTTTTTGATCGTGTTTAGATATCGATACCCATCACGTCTGCAGAGTTTCGCTAGCAAATTTATTTGACCCTGTATATGCATGCACTTCGTACAATTCACACTTTATGCGTTCGCACTTTATTTTCTTGTTCTGTTCCACAATGACTCTGTATTATACACATACTAATTTTTCTTTTCTGTTTTTAATTCACAGCTGATGCAGGTAGTATTGATTGATCACTAAATTATTACAGTTATTAAAAGTTGACGCTTCTGTACACAATAAATACATACATCATTTATAATCATTGTTGTAAACTTGGTACTGAGTAATTAGCAAATAAAGACGCCACTTTAGTATCAAACGCAATTATTTTGATTAAGAATATACAACATGCCCCGGAATTAACGCACAACCTTTTAAGGGGTCATTGTACTTAACATTATGAACAACTTTTACCATGGGACCAAACCTAAAATCGCGAAAAAAATCGGCTATTCCCTACATTTATGTTCGCATAACTCGTCAAAATGTAAAAAATAAAAAGATTTGACAGCTGATTTTTTTCGCGATTTAAGTTTGGTCCCATAGTAGAAGTTGTTCATAATGATGGGTACAATGACTCCTTAAGAGGTTGTGCGTTAATTCCGGGACATATTGTATAACTGAGTGCTGAAAAAACGTATGGCCTGTAATTTTGAACCATAGCATGCAATCTATCTTGTTACCCTGTTCTTACTATATCCTAGTAATTTTATCTTTTCCTGATCCATGTATTTCGATGGACGGTACAGAATGATACAGCATAATTAAGGGTTTTATTTCAAAATAATAATTATGAATTTAATAAGAACAGTATTCAGACTGTCTCGTTGGTCTAGTGGTCGCAAGCGCTACTGCTGAGCATGAGGTCCTGGGTTCGATTCCCGGGTCGGGCAGTGTTATTGGGTTTTTCTGTCCGAAATTTCTCAGTAGCAGCCTGGACTCTGGATTTGTGTCCGGTTGATGGCAATAGGCTCGGCCCCTATACATGGGACTTAACATAACTAGCGAAATGTGGGTGTACTATAGGTACCATCGCGGATATTTGCGGTGAACCACTTTTCGCCCTTATTGCTAAGGTAATAGGGTTGAAAAGTGTTTCACCGCAAATGTCCGCGATGGTACACCTCTGTCCAACCCTTCGGGGAAACAAGGCGTGATGTTATGTATGTATGTGTAGTTTTCATACTTAAGGAACCTTAAGGTTCCAGTGTTTTGTTATTGTGTACAGAAGTAATTGAATGGTGTTTGTTCAGTAGTTATTACTAAGCGGTTGCGGGGTAGATTCTCTATAAGTATGTATACATAACCGTAGATTTGTTTGTTTTCACATAGCTAACACTACAATATATCCAACTTCTTCATACATTAACCCACCATTATTCTTTTCTCCTACAGAAATATCTGGATGAACTGGACCAGCCGTGCAAGATGATAACAGACGGCAGTCTTTTGTCTAAAGTTTCAAGTTTGCTGAATAAAGCTAAGACGTTATGTAAGGATACTATCACTAATACTGGGTACCCGTCGTTAGTGCAAGCTTTGGATGATTTCGTCACTGTTGTTATTGAGACCAGCACACATCTCGGATCTTTGGAGGTAAGAGTTACGTTTTATATCTTTGATAATACATGGTACTATCTTGATTCGTTTGTAAGATAATGTTTTGTGATTCGCCAAGCCAGTCAGTTAGAATATTAAAAAAAAATAAAGGCTTTTCAATCGGAAATCTACAGTCAGGATAATTCATTGTTAAGCAAATTGATACCCTACGTCAATTTGCCGTGTTATAGCTATTTCATACAAATGTCCAAGAATGACATGGCAGTGATTTGACGATTTAAATTGGCAGTCAATTTGTTAAGCAATTAATTTCCCTGGCTTTACTTTAAGTGCAGTCACAAAATTAAAATGATAAGCCCTGTATAATTTACTAAATTATTCATTTTCATGATCAATGACAACATGGCTACTGTTCCTTTGATATGAAAAATCGATAATAAGCATCCATTTCGCTTCAACAGGTCGATAGCTCCCTACCAAAAGAGAAACAGACATCTCAAGCAAAGAACTTCGTGCAACAAAAGCGCAAAGCTTTAGCGGATCTGTTCAAGTACTTGACTAAGCTTGGTTTGAACTACCGCACTGGTTTAGTTATACTGAGCGCAACTGACAAGGAATTGTATGATTTTACTATACCGCCCGTTGATTTGGAAGCTGCCGTTAGTTATTTGAAGAGCAGGTTGGTACTTTTATTTATTTACCAGCTGCTCTTACACCCACCTGGAGATTCTCACAGGAACCGAGCATTTTTCTGGCATATAAAATGTTCTATGACATACGAGGATAGTGTAGGCACTAATTGTTAATTGTCATTGCGCAAAGCGCGACATTTGCGAATTTACATGTTTCACTCACTAAAACCTGATGTACGATAACTATTTCAATCTCTTTTAGACGTTGCGACGCCTCCCTGTCCCTCCTGTGGTCTGGTTGTGAGAAATACTTCCAGAAGAACATAGCTCGTCATAGAATCCTTACTTTGGCGTTACAAACACCACACCAGGACTTGGGAATGCAGAACATTGAACGTTGCAAAGGATTCGCGGCGCAATTACTGGTAAGATTATATATGTATAACTGTGTTATAGTTATCCTATTTGTATTATCTAGTAACTTTCGCTCTTGATTTTGCATCCAAAAGCCTTAAAAGCAACCGAACTTTTTGTTGAGGTAGTAAAAAATTAGCCATATAACAAAAAAAAAAGCAAAACCAGCCGTTCTTTTGAGCGTGTCAATTTCCATCTAAATACTGTCACCCCATAACCAGGCCTTATGAGGTTCTTTATACGGTGCCTAAAACTCATCTCAATCTTATTTCCAGAAAATAACAAACACTCAAAAGAAATCCATATCTAAATATTCGCGATACCTCTGCGATTTGCGTACTCTCACCGCAAACTTGATGAACGTTCTCGACGTTGACAACACAGACACAAACATATCTACATTAAAAACAAAGATAGAACTACTCACAGAATGCTACGCAAACACGAGCATTGTTCTAGAACAATTCTATGTAGTACTAAAATCTTGCCCAGAAAAGGGCCTAAACGCAGAAGCCGAACCAGATTTCGATAACGTTCTGTCAGACTCTAAAATCGTTCGTTGTTACAAAAACAGCGATGAATGGCGCGATCTCAATAAAAGAGTAAATGCACTTATAACTCAAGTTAATAAACAAAAGAATGCTTTACATAAAGTATCTAATAACATGCCTAAAGAAATTGGTCAAGATGATACGAAAGTACTTGTGATATCTCAAGCTCATATTGATATTGCAAACGATTGTAAAACTCATTTAAACAATATGCTTAATGACATTGACGGTTTGCTGCAAGACTATCAATTTAAATTGAAGTTAACTACCTTTGAACACGTACCAAACCATCCACTACTAAAGAGCATAGTCAACCTATCGAATTACTTGAAAGAAACGGCCAACGAGCTCATCAAATTAGATGAAAATGTTGACGTGTGTATGGATGGAGTGACAAGTGATAAACTTATAAATGAAACTGAAGATTTAATCGCTACAATGCTACTTATAATTCAGTCTGTATACAAGAAACATTTACTACAAGATAACACAGAAAACGCCGAAGTTATAAACGCTATTGATGAAATCATAAAAAGCGATAAAGAAGAATCCAAGGATATTATTGAAGACAAACATTTGAAAGAACATTTACAAGATAAATTGACAAACGATTCCAGATTGCTCCAACTAGAAACTCTAATTCATAAAACGCAAATATTGTTTGGAAACTATGTCGAATATATCGCGAATGGTAATGTTGTAAATGAAGTTAAGAGTGTGGTGATGAGATTGGTGCCAATATTGGAGCAAACGGTGTTGTTTGTGCAATATTTTATTACACAAAAAGTGTCAGTGCACAGAGTATCATGCAAGATGTTGTCTGTGCTGCTTAAGATATTCTCGGATCTGGCTTCTAAGGGGTAAGTTCAATTGTTTCTGCGTCACTATTTGTTCCATCCGTATTTGGATAGGCTTTTTCCTTAGCATGTTGAGTATATTCCCAAACTAAGCGATATTCTGGTCTGGCCAACAAATAAGGATCATCATTTCAGCCGAAAGATGTCTACCGCTGGACATAAGCCCCCCCCCCCCCCCCAAGCGTCGACAAGGCGAAGTTTTGGGAAGGGTGTCTAGTAACGCGGTCTTTATGCACATGTAGTTTTAGAAAAAGTTCGGCTTTGTCACTCATTCCCCTGTGACGGTCTCCTTAAAAAAACTCCCATGCTCTATGTTACTGCGTGCGTGAGTGCTGAATATCTTTTGAAAATTCTCAATCATCATTGCACGGTCATGTTCAACGAGGTCTTCAATGTTCTTTTCCTCTACAGCTTCTGTAAGCCATCAGATCTTGATATGGAAGAGGGTGAAGGCGAGGGAGGTCCCGGCAAGTTAACGGGCGGAACAGGGCTCGGTGAAGGCGAGGGACAGAAAGATGTGTCGGATAGAATTGAGGATCAGGTAAGGAAGATCAATTCTGATTTGAATTAAAATATATTCCTTCACATTACAAAATGAGTTTCAACTTAACTCCGACTAAGGTCAAGTTACAAAAACTGACTGTAGAACCGAGTCTAGGGGCGAGATTCACAGATCGCATTTTGATTTTACTTTGCCAAGTAAAGTATGCGTCTCATACGAATGTGAATATTATTGGTATACAATTAATGTTGATATTCGTACGAAACACTTTCTCACATTCGCTTGTACGAATATGATCTTTACTCGCATGAGAATAATGTTCATATTTGTATAAAATGCTCACTTGACAAAGAAGAGGGGCTCGTGGCTAAGTAATAACAGCCGTACTAGTCGATCGATCAGGTTAATCTACGCTTGCCGCGGTTGGTTCGTGGATGGATGACCATCTTTATATACCGAGAACCATCCGTGTCTCGGAAACCACGTTAAGCCGTTGGTACCGACTGTCATTCGTGGATCTGTGACAGTCGTTACCGGTCGTCAGAAGCCCAAAAGTCTGACAACCAGTCTTACCAAGGAGTATCGTATTACCCAGTAACTGGGTTGTGGAGGTCAGATAGGCAGTCGCTCCATGTAAAATGGTGGTATTCAGCTACATCCGGTTAAACTGGAAGCCGACCTCAACATAGTTGGGAAAATGCTAGGCAGATGATGCTCACTTGGCAAAGAAAAGTCAAAGTGCATTCTGTGAATTTTGCCCTTGGTTGTCAATATTGAGTTTTGCTTTTAGTTTTGCACATATGTCCACTCTGGACCCTTTAAAACTTGAAACTCTACATAAAACTATTTTACCCTTGGCTGTACGAACCGCTGCAATAATAGGTTACTTCTACAGGATCAACTAGACGATGCGCGTCGTCCTGGTGATGAAAAGAAGGAGGAAGAAAGAGATTGTAAAGAAGAAGAGAAGGGAGTCAACATGACTGATGACTTCGATTCGCATCTGCAAGATGTTGAGAAAAAAGGTTGGTCTGTTAAATTATGAAAACTGTTGCATAAAATAATCTGCTCTAACAGAGCTTGGTTGGTTAAGATTGCTAAAAAGTAAAAACTGAATTGTTGTTTTTGACTTGCATGCTGTATGTTTATTTATTTCATCGGACGATTGTAGAAATGATATAACGGTGGCTTATAACATTGTTATAGAAGGGGAACAATCAGAACAGGAGGACGATGAAGATGACGCTGATAAGCAAATGGGTGACACTGACAATGCGGCAGAAAAGTAAGTATTCAAGTGCAATAGCCTCCTTACACAGCAGTGATAGCCTAGTGGTGTGACCGTTGGACTGCCAAGTCATAGGTCTCGAGTTCGAACCCAAGGCACGCACCTCTGACTTTTCGGATCCATGTGCGTATTGTATAATTATCACTTGCTTAAAAAACGGTGAAGGAAAACATCGTGAGGAAACCGGCATGCCTGAGAGATATTTCTCGACCGGCATGTGAAGCCAAGTCAGAGGCCCTTGGGTGGCATAAAAACTCTGACACTAGGTTAGACACTAACCACACGAAAAAGAAAGAAAGAAGCCTCCTCGACTAAATGACTGTACCGTTAATCCGGTGAGTGTTATAAGTAAATGAACTTCAAGATAAGCAGAAAATACTAAATCAAAGTGATGCTAGTTGTGTTAGTGATCAAAGGAAGTTAGTTTATATGATTTCTGACCATTCAGTATCTTTGCCGTTAAATGTTTAGACATAATAAATAATTCACTTGTTATTATTGTTAGTCCAACTCTGTAAACTCACAAGTTACTCAAGTTTTCAAGTCAAAGCAGCCAAAAGTGCAATGTTGTAAGTATATAAATCTCCTACACAGACTAGACCAACAAATCTGGGGTTCAGAAGACGAAGAAGAATTGGACGAAGAACAAGGCCAGAAGAAAGATAAAGAAGAGAAAGGTAAAGGAGAGAGTACAGGAGAGAAAGAAATGGCTGCAAAAGATAAGGACCAGGAACAAGGCGCTGATGATGGAGCTGATGGCAAGGATAAGAAAAAAAAGAAAGATATCAACGAAATGGAGGAGCCTGAGGTTGATGATGATCATGTGAGTGCTTATTTTGTAAATAATAACTTTTTGGAAAGACAATATGTTAAATAACTGTTTCTTTTACATCAAATCGTGTTTTGTTTGACTTTGGGCCGGTTTTCCATCAGTCATATAACACTAAAGAATAAATACGACGGTTGGAAGTATTTTCTATACAAGAATTGTCAAACCACCGTATTTAACTCTCAGATTATCATACACGATTAAAAATCGGCCCTGTCCCTTCAATGCGCGTAGCCATTCAATGTTCTTTTATGAAATTCTTGATGAACTCTTGCAATGTCATTCTAAAGTTGAAGTTGTAACTAAAGCATATGTTTTTCTCTCATAGACGGATCCTTACCACGGAAACCAGCAACCTCTCCCCGAGCCTGAAGACTTCGAACTGCCTGATAATATGGATGTGGACGGTGAAGAGCCTGGTGATGAAAATGTAAGTTGTCTTTTCACATTGATGATGGATGCACACACCATATAGTTCAGTTAGAGCTTGGGTTTCCTAACCCTGCGTTTACACCCATATAGAAGTTGTGATATTTGTTTTCGACAAGTCTTGTAAAATACTTGTCAAAAACAAGTCGTGTATAAAACATGTACTGATGTTTTTCCAATCATATATTGTTAACTATTTTGTTCACATTTTTTACAAGTTTTAGGAAACTTGTTTAAGGTGTAAATGATTAAAAAAAACTGTAGGCAACATGTAGAATACATATTGAATATATACAGGATAAGTTTAAAAGGAGTGCGGATATTTTAGGAGGTAATCAGGTGCATAAAACTGAACAACTTTCCCCAAGGAACATAGTCGAAATCTAAAAAATAAAATTCAACTTCTCATACAAAAGTAAGTCACGTGACCAGTCACTTTGTATGAAAAGTCGATTTTCAATTTTAAGATTTCGACCTATGTTCCTTGGGGAAAGTTGTCCAGTTTTATGCACCTGATTACCTCCTGAAATATTCGCACTCCTTTTAAAATTATCCTGTATATTAAATGTATTATGTTGCACATATTGTAAACGTGGGTAAGATAGCGGTGGCTGCCACATGATGGAAGGCATCATGAATATGACAGCACAGCTGGCATGGCTGAAGACTGATATTTTTATGACCACCGCTTTTTATGTTTGCCGCCTTTTTAGCCGTTATGTGGCGGTAATGCTTACGTAGGAAACCCAAGCTTTAGTGGCATGATTTTTTTTTTACCAGTGCCATATTGTAGTACTTAACGAAAAGGCGTAAATAAAAACCATGTCTAAAACAAAATCCACGTTGATCTAACAGGAAGGCGAAACCGAAACGGAGAACCCATTCGACATCGACGTTATGAAAGAGAACATACCAGACGAGCCCGAAAATGAGGGTGACGACAAAGGTGAAGAAGGCAAAGATACCAATAATGGACTCGAAGTCTCCAGTGATGAAGAGGATGGTGATAAGGAAGGAGAGGATAAGGAAGGAGGTGATGAGGATAAGGTATGTGTGGGAGTTGTGGATGATTTGACTGGGTTGTTATAGATGCTATATTACCAAAACTTCAGTTACAATTTCAGTCCACATAAGTGTAACAAAATTACGTAACCTAGATCAAATCCTGCTATGATAAAATTCTGTTTTAGGAAACAAAATTCTTTTAAATATTCTTATAAACATTCTTGTAATCAAAATTGCTCATAAAAAGTGGATTAATTTAACCAGCGCCTTCTTAAAACTATAAGCACAATTATAATTAATTAGTGTCATTATTATTTAGCAGGACAAAGAAGATGATCTCGATAAACCAGGCCCAGAAGAAACACCACAAGAAGAAGAAGAGGAAAAAGATGGCGGCCAAGAAATAGACACTGAACAACCAACTCTCGATCAACCAGACGAATTAGAAACTCCCGAAATCCCCGAAAAAGAAGACAAGGAAGACCTACCAAAGAATCCGGAAGATATTAACGAAGAAGATGAAGTTGAACAGAAGAATCAAGAAGCTAATCCTCAAGCGAATCCTTCGAACAATGATCCTACTGCAGAGGATAAGGTGGAGAATGCAGAAATGGAGAGGGGCACGGATGATAATGTGGAGACTAATGCTGAACAACAGAAGGATGAGGAATCTGCTCCTTTTGTGAGTATATTTTGTATTTGTTAGACTTGTTGAAGCGATTTGTGAGAATGCACAAGGTTAATTTGACTGTTTTACCAATATCTGGGAAATTTCTCAGTAGCAGCCCGGAGTCTGGATTTGTTCCCGGTAGATGGCAATAGGCTCGCCCCCTATTACATGGGACTTAAACATAATTGGCGAATTGTGGGTGTACTATAGGTACACCTCTGCCTAACCCTTCGGGGAAACAAGGCGTGATGTTGTTATGTTATCTGGAAGAAAAACTGTAGTAGCCCAATTTAAGTAGTATGGTTTGCCATCATTTTCACAATGCATTTGTATAAGTTAAAGATGGGCCACAGACAGCAATTTATAGGGAAGGTAGAAGGAGTGAAGGAAGCCAGTGCAATAATAATGATTTCTGCAAAGATCAGGGTGCCACGCGCTTCCTGGTGTCATCATTTGTGGATCCTCATGTACACCAGAAAATTGTGTTGAAAAGGATATTTGTAACTCTTAATATGTATCAAATTACTAATATGATTTCCATACATTAAACAGGAACAAGCACAAGAGCAAGTCGGCGAAGAGAAACAATCAACAGGTCGTTCAGAATTGGATAAAAGCGACAAAGGACATCGCGGTGAAAAGCAAGCCGCGAGTCGCGCTGACCGGTCGCAGGAACAGCGCCAGAAACACGAGAACAAACCGGGCAAGACTGATCAGGAACGAACGCTTGGTAAGTTTAAATAGTCAGTAGTGCACTGTGATCCGAGTTTCAGAGGGTTCAGATGTTTATTTGTTGATGAAAAGCAACACGTTTCATAAAAAGTAGCACCGTTTTTAGTTCGAAGTACAGAACCACTCAAGATGTTAATTTCCATGACATTCATCCCCACCCCCCAGCGATTTGTAATTTGCTACAAAGGTGAAAGCGCGCAAGTATTCCGCGAAATTCAAATTTTCTTAAGTTTTTTGCAATTTGCAGGCCATTATCAGATTTTATGTTGATCAAAATATGATTCGCAACCGTAGCAATTATGTATTGACAGAATTATAGTCAGAAAAATCATCAATACAACTCTCAACTTTGAATTACCCTATTGAATGACTATTTCATGAAATCATGAATTTGAGGCCAATTCTGACTTAGAGAATCGTATTGTTGATTCTAATAATTATAATTCTGTCAATACATATTTGTTACAGTCGCGAATCATATTTTTATCAACCTGACACTGATCTGCGAATTGCAAAAACGTAAGAAAATTTTAATTTCGCGGGCTGCCTTAGCGCATACAAGACCCAAATCACCATATCAGAATACGGGGTCTGGATTTGTGCCATCAATCTACTTGCCTAAAATTATGGAGTACTAGCTTTTGCCTGTGGCTTAGCTCGCGTGGTGACGTGGAGGTCGGAAATTATTCTACGGGCCGATAAACAGACAGAATTAACTTTCGTATTTCTAATATTGGAATGGATGTTTCAAAATAATCAACAGCTTGAATAACCTACATTATCGTTTACAGGTGACGTCAACGAGAAGAAACACAAGCAGTCTAAAACTCTGAACGTAGAGCGTGAAGATGAGGCTGAAGATGGCGGCGACAACGATGATGACGCTGAGAAAGAAGCTGATGCCTACCAACACGTGAAGCAGGCTAAGAAAGATGACTTGCAGGTAAAGTATTCACTTAAAATGCATGTATACATGAATTTTGCAGATAGTATGCATGTAGATATATGGTTTTGATAGCAAAAACAGTGAAAACTGTTTCCCCAATACTCAATAAATTATTTGCATACCACAATGTGTACTTAGGTGGTAACTTAAAATTATATGTGATCATTATGGACCCTGTCGGGCACAGCGAAATAGTAGGAGAGAGGAAGCTTTGAAAAAATTAGCTTAGGGTTTTTTTACACATATATATACAGTTTACTGTGCTAGTACTTATTAGATATTATGTTAGCACTTATATATTTTTGTTGTTTAAATATTCGGATATATTAAATTGTATTTTTTCGTAGGCTTTGGTCATGTCTAGTAATATACCTACTGTGTATTTTTTATTATTAATTATATTACCCGATGATTGTGTGGCTACTGAATTTCGAAACCCTCAAAATAATATTGTCGGACTTAAAACAAGACGTAACAGAGTCTGTCTTATAACCGGCTGCCCTAATAGAAAGCGACTACGCGACCATCGCGTGAAATTCGCGTGATATGATCGCGTGAGTCAATACACAATACACAGATCATTTATCGCGCAATCGTTCGGAGAACCGGGAGGCGCCCTCTGAAGGCGCGACGACGCGTTTAGATTCGCCGAATAAAATGAACGCGACGTTTGCGTATTCACGTGACGCTCGCTTATATTAGGACATGGTCATACGTTTGATCGCAGGTTTGTATGAACAACGTTCGCGCGAACTTGCGATGGACGCATAATCGCGCAATTTTCTATTAGGACAGCGCTTATGCTCAAAAGGCTCGACCAATTCTCACTGTAACTCAGGCCAGTCTTCTAATATTGCAGGCAGTAGATGCCGCCACAAAAGAGCAAGCTGAAGAGCAGCCAACGTTACAGCAAGAGGAAGACGAAGAGGCGGAGAAACTCAAGGAAGATGAAGAAGTACCCATGGATGTAGATGAGGATGAATTACAGGTTAGTTTAGTCATTGGTAGAACATTTGTAGAAGAATAGTTTTAGTATGAAATATTGGATTCCTACGATTTGATACCGAATGTCTTGTGTCAACGAGTAGAAGGCAGGATTGATAGATTTATATAAACCTATTTATATCGATCTACCAATTCCGCCTTCTACCGCTCAAAAAGGAGATCCTTTTTCTAAAGAATCTGTGCATGATCTCCTTTTGATCTTAAAGTTGAAAATATTTCTACCAAATTGACAAACAAAAAAATTTTATCTATCCTAATGTAAGATTTTGTGAATTAGATTGACATGCTAGCATTAAAGAATTGCTATCCTAATTTATCCGAGAATAAACTAACTTCTTCAAACAAAGAAATCCCGAGTGTACTTTAAACTGTCATATAAACATTACAGGTGGAAAAATCAGAAGAATTAAAACCGGAGAAAATGAAAGAAGGCAAAGAGAAGGAGAATGAGAAGTCTGGCAACAAGAAGGAAGGGGGAGAGGAACCTACAGGGGAGACGGGCATCGAAGTGGAGGGGGAGGCGGTAGTTACTGCGCATGTTCCTAGAGGGACGAACACTTCGTATCATACACGGTAAGATAAACGATTATCAAAAGATTTACGACAAAACTTTTCAGTATGACCATAGTTTGCTTTACCATATAACTATGGTACTGGAAGTGTTTTTGCAAACCCTAACTAATAGTTTAAATGCGAAAGTGAGTTTGTTTGTTTGTTACGCTTTCACGCTAAAACGGCTGAACGGGTTTTGATGAAATTTTGCAAAAAGATAGTTTATAATCTGGATTAACATATAGGATCCTTTTTATCCCAGTAATACTTTCCAGTGAGTTAATTTTCGACATACACGCGGGTGAAGCCGCTGGCAAAAGCTAGTGTTTTAATAAAAATAAAACATTAAAAGTGGTAAATTTCAATATAAATGTTAGAAATAATGTAGGTATTATAATGTTTGATGCCTGTACCAGGATAAACCTGTATCACAGGTGACCTAAGTTCTATTAGGACAACAGATTTCTTAACAATATTTAACATTAGAAGTTTTAAAAATAGTGACATGTCACCTAATTGACTATTAACTTATGGATTGTAGTAGAAGACTAGTGTTAAGCTACATATTGTGTACAATTTAATTATAATACCCCATGGGGACTGGCACTGTACTCCCTTATACAGATTATTCCATAACCTAGCTGGGGATGCAGCACCTCACCACCAATTCAGTTGTAGTTTTAGTACACTAATTTATCAATCCTGTAAATTACCATGCTACAATGCTGTTATGATGAATAAACAATAAACTTATAGAACAAAAATAATAAAGGTCATGCAGATAATTTCTACGTAATTTACGGAAAACAGTTTACACTATTATAGCGTAATCTCCCCAAATTGAAGATATGATTACATGATTGCATCGCATCGTCCGCTGAAATGCTATAGAACGTGTCGGGTTCATCTACGTCGATTTCATTGTCTTTAATATGCTATAGTGCCTTAGCCAGCTAAGATGATGTCGTAGAATGAGGTTGTTAGTTTCGACAAAGCTAATCTACGTGAAACTTTTCTGGTACAGTCGGGGAAATTAATTGTTGTATTGCCATTTCATACAACTGTCAAAGAATGACAGCTGTGATTTGAATATAGACAATTTTACTTGGTAGTGAATTTTATTAGCAATTATTTAATTTCCCTGGCGCTAATACTTACTTTTTGACTTAAGTTTTTCACTGAAATTAATATTTTCTCAAACCTTTCACAGACTCAACGACTCCCAATCCCACTCGGAAGACTTATCAGTAGACCAGTACATGAGCATCCGACAGTGGTTGAACAGCGGTCCCACACAGAGCCAAGGTGGAATTACTGTCTCCGTCTGGAGGACTCTGTGGAGAGACTCGTCCGCGGCCGCGAGGGCGCTGTGCGAGAGACTCAGGCTCGTATTGGAACCGACCGGCCGCTCCAGGAGAGCTGGTGAGTGTGTTCTGTAGTCAACGTTAGAGGTACTGACTCCGTGTGGACTCTTCTATGAGTTTAAAAATCGAACTTGTTTTGTTTTATAACGCTACAAGGTTATATTGGCGCGTGGCGAAAATAGGAACTAACGCCGTCATCTTGGTTTTTGATTTCAAGTGACATCTCACCAACAGCGCCCCCCTGTCGACGTCATTCGAGCGCCAAAAGATCTTTGTAATATCGATACCCGTCCCGTCTGTGCAGTTTCGCCAAATAATCGTGTCTTATTTACGAGCCACGACCACGGACCATTGACCACGGACCCCGTCATTATAATGCCTTCACCTGTCATGTCTAGATGAACTTTACGAAAATAGCTTAAGATTAAGCCATTACATGCGTGTATGACCAGATGTATGAACGTAACGTAGCAGGCGCCGTTCTGTAGTTTCTGTTTACCCTGTTTATCTATATAATGTTTAGCCAATTGGCGAGATTAATAGTAATAAACGAATACACAATATAAGGTAATGACAAAGTAATCATTACCACTCGTGGAAATTATTTTAAAGTACAATATTTCCTACAATACAACCCTCTCTCATTTCTTTCTTCCATCACAGGTGACTTCAGAACAGGCCGCGCTATCAACATGCGCCGCGTGATCCCGTACATCGCGTCCCACTTCAGAAAGGACCGCATCTGGCTGCGACGCACCAAGCCGGCCAAACGCGAGTACAAGATCGCTATAGCGGTCGACGATTCCAGTTCTATGTCCGATAATAGGAGCAAGGAACTGGCGTTTGAGAGTCTGGCACTTGTGTCGCAGGTATGTGTTAATAAAATTTTAAAGAATTCTTACATATTGTAGTAGGTAATACTAGATTGTTAGGTTACCATGCACCAGTTTATCGAATGAAAATTATCGCAAATATAATGTGAAAATGTTTTTTAATGATATTTTTTTCGCGATTTCAGGTTTGGTTCCATTGTAAAAGTTGTTCATAATTATGAGTACAATGACCCCTTAAGAGGTTGTGAGTTATTTAAATTACACCACGTACATATAAGAGAAACTGATCTGTCAAGTTGGTCTTTAAATTCGACTAACTAACCATTTGCCATTTTAGTCCTTGATTTTACTAGACTTATAACATCAACAGGAGGTAATAAATATCATCATATTTTTATCACTGACGTTTATCTTATTCTCCTTTATATTTCAGGCGTTGAACCTCCTCGAATCCGGCGACCTAGCCGTACTCAGCTTCGGCGAGAAACCCAACCTACTGCACCCTTTCACCGAACAATTCTCCGAACATTCCGGCTCGAAGATTCTAGAACAACTGCGCTTTGAACAAACGAAGACCAAAATAGCACAACTCCTTGATTTCTGTACCGTTTTGTTTGAAGAACAGACAATGAGAAGCGATGCTGTGAACGCTAAGTTATTAGTCGTTGTTAGCGATGGCAGAGGAATATTCTCTGAGGGAGAGACGAAGGTGTTGCAAGCGGTTAGGAGGGCGAGGCAGCAAGGAATATTCTTGGTTTACGTTATCATCGATAATCCTGATAATAAGGTATGATATCTTGCTTTTGATAGGTAGTATTAAACACTATTGTTGGTCACTTCCCGACAGCAATATCTCGTCTACCAGTAACCCGCTTAAATTAAATGTTATTTTAAAGAAAGGTTCTGCTGCACATTAAATATTTAGCACTTAGTTTATAAAAGCTTGCTGTATTTAAAAACGTTCCAAATCTAGTCGAAATCTCATCACAGCCACAATCAATGTCAAAAACTTGTCAAAAATGTAGGTTTTAAGATATTTTTGTACGGTTGATACTGAGATTAGATTGCGATCGTTGTTAAATATACGAGAATTCCCCCTCTGGTGCCATTTAACATAAGATTTCTTCTCGGATAAAGTATTGCATTATTGACCTACCGATGTAATTCCAGGATTCCATCATGGACATAAGGCGCCCTCTATTGGATCCGACGACAAACGCTCTCACAGGCTTCGTATCATACTTGGACACATTCCCGTTCCCCTTCTACCTAATACTACGCGACATGTCGGCCCTACCTACTGTGCTGGGCGATGCGCTACGACAATGGTTCGAACTGGCTGCTAATACTGCTAACTAAAACCAGACGATCGTAAAGTCTGTCAAAATCGGTCACCGAGAGAAAACGGTCGCCTGCGTTTTCGATAAACGTGCAAGTCATTTAGATTTAAGAATATACGTATACAATTAACGTTTATCCCTTTGGGTGGGCGGTTTAAGAAATAGGTGTCTATTTAACCAATCGCAGAAATTGCTCAATGTGTCAAATCAGTGTAGGATTCAAGTATCAATATAAAAAAATGCATTTTATTTCTTTAAAATAGTTGCAATATTGTGTCTATGCATAATCAAAGTAGTGTTTTCAATAGAAACATGTAACCAGTATCAAAAACGATACATTTTTGTCATTTCACTATTAAAATCAGTCGATCAATGTCGTAATTATAATAAAAAATAAGTTTAAATTGTTATTATTTAAGTAAAGACTAAAAAAAATATTAAGTGCTAGTTCGTATTGAGCTGTGATCGAGAAAGGACTGGGAAACGACTGCTGTAAGCGAATATACTTAACATACGTGTTGTATGTCTTTTTGGAAGAATAAAGGTTTGTCTGACAAAGTTATGTTTTTTTTTTTTATTTCACACTTGGATAGCGACCCTTGTAATTAGAAAACATGTTTTGTTTTGCAGCAGTAAATTGATGAAATACGAGTAGCAAAATGTGACGTCACACAGCTATCCATTCCGAACTCTTATAAAAAATTGCAACGTTTTGCCGATTGTATTCAAATTAGTTGTTGGAAATCAGATGAGACCCGTTACGTTTGATCCATTATTTACGGTACACCTGTATTACGTCCGTAATATGTTGGACCCTTTGCTGGCGTTTTTGTCAAAAGTGGGGACGCAGCTGTAAACACATACGATGTTTTTTAAAAAATATTATATTTGTCAACTGAAAATTAAACAATATCTTATTAACATAATTTTTTCTCTTACCAGTATTACGGGAATTAACACAACTTGTGTAAATCTTTAACATTTAGGCCTATGTTAAATTAATAAATAATTTCTTTACGAACTTTTTACATTACAGATGGTGTTGCATGTTTCGTATTAAATACCTAAACTTAAAAACCGTGTTTCAAACTGAAACAAACTTAATGCACCTCTTATTATCTAAAACTCTAATATACATACAAATCTAAAATTAGTTTGGATTGTATACAATTCAATAATGAAATGTGATGCTACTCAGAAATGTAATACCAGGAAATAATGTTGTTGAACATTTTTGCTTACATCACACGGTAGTTGATTTTGAGTATAATTTTATGTCTTTTAATTGTACGCACTCGTACACACCTTGCATACAGCTGAATAGGCATAAAATAAAAATAGTTTCAATAAACAACAAATACATACGAAATAAGATTTCCTTCCCAATTTCCCTTTAGTTAAATCATTTTAGGCCTTTTTAGTTGTCTCTTATAAACCGTAACACCGTGGAATGTGGACCACACAATACACATGCGAGCACATTATAAACTAGTTTGTGTACCAAAGGAAATGCAGATGTTACTAAATGACGTTATGGAGACAACAGGTGAATATTTTTGTACCATATTACATTCCCAAGGTGCGGCTAAGTATTACAACAATTGATTTATCTTATACATTCAACCTTCTGCCGTCAAAGTCAAAAGAAGCAAGTCTGTTGAAAATTCAGTGATTTTTAATTATTGCAGATTTCTTATAAGTTAATTTTATATCGTCATGGTTTTCTAAAGTGCGTTGGGGCTAGATTTAACTCTTACTAGCTTTGCAAACCAACTGGGGTTTATACTCGTGAAAAGTTAGTAGTGTTATTTACGTTAATTATGTACTAAAAATGTGGTGGACCTATCATTGACTATTAAAACGAAAAACATAGCTCTAAAGAGACTTACAATGCAAGCACCAGTTCTTATGTAAATAGATTAATGTTTAATGAACTAATGAATTTAACATAACTTGCTTCCCATAAATCTGCGCCGGCGATATTTGAAACAGCAAAATATAGACCGTAATAAAGTTTACAATAAAATAACCTTAACGTAACATATGTAAAATATTAATATGTTGACATAACATGACTTAGCCTAAAATATTGTTAAAAACGTCTTATAACCATGATGTCTTACTATCAAATAATAAATATGATTTAATCCTAAACAAAGAAACTCCATCTCAGTTCACTTTTGAGCGGTTTAAAGCTGTTAAAAGTCCAGCGAAACATCTAGGAATTTTTATTCATTATCAAAATCATATTCCACTGACCAAGTCAGTTAATGTTGTATAAAAATTTACGATTTTCTAAAGTAATCCACTATAAAGGATTTTTATCTAGCAAATTCTTCCTAGTGTAAAAAAAATTCGAAGGCCATTGTGGTAAACTCGGAGACCGTCCATATTTTAAACAAATATTGGGTTTGTATCACGTGAAGTATTTGAACCATGACATCTTTACGCTATTACACACGAGTCGGGTAATCAGTATTATTGCCTACTTCATACATTGGTCCATTGCATTTAAAATTGACTGGTTTCTAACATATTTACAAGATCGTCGGAGATCGTATTCAAGTCAGGGTGTCAACCTGAATGGTATCTCCCGAGTTGCAATATGGCAACTTGGAACATACGTCTTTTCCCTCCCCTTGACCAACTAACTGTATAGAGTTGAATAGACAGTTATAAGACACGGGCTGTTTGGATACAGAAGAAAGTCTAAAAAGATCACAGTATTCACAAGTCTAATAAAAATTGATCCCGTTAACAAACTGACAAATATAATAGAAATAAATACATAAGGACGTTTATATGAAACAGACTGCATGCAGTCCAGTCTTTGAATTCGGCGTAAGGGGTCTATGCACACGAATCTGGGCCAGGGCTTTCCGTCCTGTCCCGTCGGGGAAAATATTTCTTACATACATTTAGTATGACCGGATCATCTGACGTATTTACTTTCAAGAATCTGGAAGCCCGGCCTGGAAGGCCTTGACCCAAAACTACGTGGAGAGCTTAGAATAATTTACGCTTCTATTATTAAAATATTGTATAAAGTTTATTGTTAAACCTGTGATGGACAGTGGTCTCTTGAATAAGATTTTCACTTAGCGGAATCCTTGGACGAATGATTGTTGGTCTCTTCAGTCTTATCACTGTCACCATAGAACTTTGGCTGGAAAATTTAAGGAAATATTAAATAACAACATCTTATAATTTATATAGTTGTAGCGTATGTTAAATAACGAATGTAAATAATACAGGGTGACATTAAAATCATGATCACCTTGAGAAATAAAGTTTTTATGCTGGCGAGTAAAATATGGGGATGACATTGTGTTATTGTTTTAAAAATAATCATCGAAGTAGTACTGTGTGCCAGTGCTGTTAAAAATCTCATTATTATCATATCCCACTTAACATAATATTATTATGAAATGTAAATATTCTTTTAGCTGGAAAAAAATAAAAACGATGATGACAAACACTATGGATGAGTAGAAAAAAAAAACAACACGACAAACGAATTAGTTGAAATCTATTGACAAAGACAGAAAAACCAAACAAACTCAAACATAGTGAAGAAACACAGACAGAACATGAAGTAAATATTTGAAAATAATATTTTTGTGCGCTTAAATTTTGTGCGCATAAAGAAAATAATAAGCTTATTAATTTAGTATTCAGATGTTTGTTACAGAGACATTTTTTTTTGTATATTTCTCGTGTGTTTCTTAACACATATCAATACGTTACCTTGATCAATTTAAAACTGCTAATTCAGTTGGAAAACGTTCTTATTGAGCAAGCAAACATTTTAATTTATATCTGGCAAACAATATCACAGGACTAATATTCTGCTGCGATAACTTAAATACACTATTATGTTAAGGTTACTAGCAAATCTCTAAACTAACTTCAAGTGAATGACGAGTACAAAAGTGAACGTGGGAAAGAACAAACACATCAAAAATCAACCAGTACGGATTTGTAAAAGCATGATTTAATGCCTATAACACTTGTACTAGACTTACACAATTTCATTTTGTACTATACTGTGGTGACTTTATTTCCATATCCGTTTTTGACACCGTTATAACTTGTAAAACCCTAGAAATAAACAATATCTGTAGGTACTGTGTTTCTAGAACTGTCTATTGAGATCAAAAATTTGTCTTCAAAAACTAAAATTATTTCAGTCCTTTATCAATACAATTTTATTGCGAAACTGGTGATATCCCCTTTACTCAGGCCGCATACACGTTCTTACGTATATAGCGGGCTTTTTATTCGCAGCCAATGAATATCAAATACCCTAATATAATCAGTGCTAGAACAGAGCCACAGTCCAACAAGCCGCAAAAGGTTACATTGGATAGCTCAGGAGCTGCACAGGACCGCTCACCGCATACCGAGTATAGCAGTTTTTTCAGCATACCCTACCCAGTTCCTATGGTCTATTCCAAAAAGTATCTGATGAAAATATAAATAAATGGATCCGAAAACGTACCTGTCGATGCCAATTTGTAGTGCCACTCACAAGTTGAGAACTTTGATTACGGTAGATATTTGAATTCTTAAACTCGAAAATGTAATTTAAAATAATTAAAATCAAATTAATATACGAGGAGGGAGCTCCCCCCCCCCCCGATGTTGGTCCCATGTATTTATTAACTTTGCTTGGGTAAGCATTAACAATACGTATTTTTCCCATTTAGCCAATGTGGATGACGTTATAATAACTTCCTATCTATCACTGTAACTTACATAGCAGGTAGTGGTATTCGAATTTGTGTGGGGTAGGTACCACAACTAAAAAGTGAAAAATAAAAACTTTTATTTGAAAAAAAAAACAGACTTCTAAAAAAACATTAAGAAGTAAAAAATAACTTTAATTTGGGAAGTCGGTGGCAAAAAACGAAAATACAAAACCAAAGACACCAACTTCTGAAATTAAAGTTATTTTTCACTTTTTAGTGTTTTTTTGGAAGTCGGTTGTTTTTTTTAAAGTTTTTATTTTTCACTTTTTAGTTACTTACTACTTAGTACTTTTTGGGTTGTGGTTTTATAACGCCAATTGTCGTCGCAGATTTTTTGCTTACAATTTAATAATGGCATTCAAACAATAATTGTTAGAAAAAGTGGTAAGATATAAAGTTGTAACCTTCTAAATACAGATGAATGTGTTATTAATTCCCTTTAGTAAGTGATTGCGTAAGAATTTAACTCGGACAGGGTTTGTTTACAATTTCATCAGATAATTTTGTAACAGACTATGTAGTATCTAAAATTGAACATAATAACTTACCTCATCATGTTTCTCTTCAGCGGTGACGCGGTCATCGTCGTCGTCGCTGTCCTCATCAGCAGACGAGTCCCCGCCTGAACCAGCCGTGTCTTTCACTGGAAAGCAGAAACGTCTTTGTTAGATAGATGCTTTTTAACTATAAACCCTGCAGGTTTAAAGCTTAGTTTTTTGTAAATTATACACCTGCATCTAAAGTTAAACAGATTAAATGGTTTCTGAGCATGCGTGGTAATCATATCAAGGGTGTATACACTTTTAATATTGTTAAATAATACCGCAGGGTTTTTCTCTAGTAGCAGTTGTAATAATACAAAAACTTTAATTAAATTATAAGCTAGCAAACGAGACTAGTCAAAAGACTTACTCGCATTTAGACACTGTTTAATGTTAATAACTTTCTATTTTAGGTGTGCAAACTTTGGACTTTTCCCGTAACCTTAATACAATAATTTGCACACTATCTACTAAAGAGTACTGCTCCTGGTTCGTAATGACTCATTAAACCAATTGGATAAACCTTTTTAATGATATGAGTAGTGCATAACATATACTAACAATATTAATAAAAAAAATATGACGTCATTGATTGATAACAAATTGGTGCAATTTTATAACTCGGTGATTTTGGATGTTACTACAATTTTATTTGAAGTGTCGATGAGCAAAATTTGCGTTCAAATAACTGTTTACATTATTGATTTATTTAATTAATTTATGGTTAACTTTAGTTATTGATCTCGCCTGATGGAAAGCGAAGCATAGAACACGGTGAGGTGTATGAATCATGCGCAAGTTAACGCATTCTGTGCGAACGACGCGCATGCGCGTTTTTCGGACTTTTGCCATATGCTTGCGACGCGTATGCGCGTCCACCCAATTTACATAACTTTCTTCAAGTGCGGCGCGCCGCACCTGTGCGTTCATTGTTCATTTCTATTGTTTCGGAAACAACCGCGCATAAGCGTTCATAGCACCACACGAATTTTATATTGAACGCGTAAGAGCGTTTGCCGCACAGGGTTAGTAAGCTACTAATAATTTAGCAGGTAACGCTTAAGGCACATGCCTGCATTGAATAAAATACCGAGCAGAAACGCTAAATGACCAGAGGGGCAATATGGTATATGCGTGTAATTTTTTTTCACTAAATCAATAAAAGACAGTAATATAAAGCCAAGAAAAGTATTAAAAATCAACTACTGCTTGTTGCTCAAAAAAATTATGAACTACAATAATTTTCTACTCAGTTCAAACGTCTGTTGTTGTCGCGGTCATGATGTGACGTCATTTACCACGATACTGCTTTGTTTACGAAGTATTCCCGTTTGAGCACCTATTTGAGCGCCAATCCATTTAATACCTTCGGTGCTCAATGCATTGGTGCCCAAAAAATAGGTGCTCAAACGGGAATACTTCTTGTTTACATCTGTTTTTAGCCCCAAATCATATAAATTACCTCTAATTTTCATACATTTTTGACAACTGTTTGGCATTGATTGTCGCTGAGATGAGTTTGTTACTTTCTGAACGCTTTTTAGTATGAGAATTGACCTTTTGATGTACGTACATCCTCGTGTAACTTGCATCATGTACACGCGTCGTAAGTACCCACACAACCGCTTAAGAGGGTTGTCACATTTTGCACCTCTCTCGCTCACACGGGACCAAATTTTTAATAACGTTAAATGAAAAGATGCATTTTTGAAAAATGTAATCAATGGGCGGTCTACAAAATAATATTAGTTTAATAGGTAATTATTAAAAACACATTTTTATTGTGGCATTTATTTACATCATCTCAAAAACAGATCATAACACTTAATTACATAAGTTTATTAGATAACACAATAGAAATGTGTTTTTGAATAACTACCTATTAAATTAATATTATTTTGTAGACCGCCCATTGATTACATTTTTCAAAAAAGCATTTTTTCATTTAACATTCTTAAAAATTAGGTTTTGTGTGAGCGAGAGAGGTGCAAAATGTGACAAAGCTCTTAAAATATGTATGTTTATGTATTTTAAACCAGTATTCATCCAAATATCAGTATTCAGCTGTATTCGGTTAGCAGCATAGCTGGGCAAGGGCTTGGCATATATGATGATAATTCATCCGAAATATTCGCCATGATTTCGATTAACACCTAAGGGTATAGAGATAAGTTATCAATAGGTTTACCTAATCGACAGTTATAGTAAATAAAGCTTTAAATTGAATACAGATAACTATTTTTGGTCGATAATGTTATGAGTTTGAGTGGAGTTACTAATTTTACAGGTGAGTTCTGGGAATGGGGCGATCTTAAATTGCTATCTTTACACCCTAATGTACATGGGCTTTACGAAATTATCACATAACAGGATTCCATCCCACTATCTCGAATATTTTTTCTATGATATCTTCGAGAACCTTTGTGGAACTACGCGAACTACACGGCCAGTGACCGCAAAGACCAGGATATACTATAGAAACCGAATGTGCATCGTGCACTTGGCTGCAACGTCCAACTGGTCGCACGACTAGCCGTCACTTTGTGTACTTTAGTATAAGCTTCCGCATCTTGGTCGGAGCTTCAGCGACCAAAGGTTAGGACCACGACCACAGCCAGTCGTGGTCGTGGCCGCGTCGTGCGCGAGTTTCGTTATCGTCAACTAAAATTGTATATGGGATCTCGTAGGTCAACCTAGGAGGTTGTCGGCTGCTCAACCGGTCTTGCTTCAATAATTTAAGCCTCTAGCCAGGGCATAGAAACATATAAATTAAGCGACTACTCACTAAGGCCACCCCTTGTGGGGTCCGTACCCCACATGCCCTAAGTCGAGGCCCGTGCCTCGCCTTAGAGCGTCGCTGGGGAGAGGATAGCAGAGGACTGGCTGGATTGGACGTTTTGCCAATGATCTTACTACAATGTAAGTACTAGTAACCGGGCGTCATATTATTGGCTAGTTGCTTTGTCCTCGAAATATATATCGCTTGTGCTACATTATTCAGTGACTTCCAATACAGAAACTCAATTAGTCGACATTATTATAACATAACTCAACTCACCGGGCGTCAAATTAGCGGCTTGCGCTTGAGTGGGCGGGCGCGCACGCTCCCGGTTAAGTTCGTCAAAGCACTGCAGACACACGCGGAGCGGCTTGTCACTCTGGCCCCGGAGTATGTACCGTTTGGAAGAGCATGGGCCACAGACTACTGAACCACACTTGCGGCAGTGATGCTGGAAAGAAGGGATACATTTAAGGTAAGATAATGATCGAACATTTTATTTTGCGTTATTCCTCTCAGCTATCAATCGACCGGCTAGTGGTCGGTAACGATAGAAATTTAACTGTCTCATATCATGACAGTTGAAGGTATATACAGGTCAAATTAACAAACGACATTTCATCTTGTGAAGCTTTTATTTATCATTTGTCCAATGGGCAAGGGTGGTGTCATCGGTTGTTACAAGTGTGCTGCGGCTTTAATTCTCGTTTATTTATCTATTGCTACCCCAATTATGGCAATGGGCATGCATAACAGAACATCACGCTTGTATGCCCCGAAGGGTTGGGTAGAGGTGTTTAATAACACCCACATGTCGCCAGGTATAGTTGAGTCTCATGTAATAGGGGGCAAGCTTATTGTAATCCAAACTCGCTCGAGTCCTGGGTTCCATTCACAGGTCGGGCAAAGTGCAAGTATTACGAATAAATAAAATTGAAGTGTCTGTTTGTAATGTCAAAATAACAACTTTTAACTAAATGCATATGAAAGTACATAACGTGGATCTGGATGTACGACATTAAATGAAAACGGGTACAGTACTAGTCCATCGAAACATTTTAAAACACGAATATTGGTAGTTAATGGAAAATTTAAAATTGCAGTTTTCAAACAAAATAAATAGCAGAATCAACTGCATAAAAAGTAAACACGCTTTATCTACGAAGTCACTGACCAACGGTGCAGTGCGGGGCATGGCGGCGGCGGTGCGGGGCGCAGGTATGTAGGCGCAGGCACTTTAGTCGGAGAACAATATAAACTCAAAGTTGCGCGTTGTTAATTAAAAGATCACTGATTGAATGCTTAATCACATAATATCAAATCACAATCAGAATTTACATCATCAATAGAGTCAAATTTTTAAATTTTCAAAGTGTCCGTTGTTAATTATGCACATGCGACATCGTCTTATTAAATTTTCACGGACTCGTCATAAAAAAATAGCACGTGCTCTCCTCAAAGGGCGCCGGTGCACTGACTGACCTAATTTTGTTATCGAGTCAGACTTTTTGTCGAAAAAATTCCGCTCACACACACACTCGCAAATGCACCACTAATGCATAATTTGCATAAGTAATATTTATTTTTCTTTCTAATTGTAGGATTTTGTGGGACTGGGCGGGGCGCGTTAGAGCGGAATCGTATGGCACCTTTCTCTGTCTTTCAAGCATAGTCTTGTCTTTTGCACAGGTTCTTGACCTTACAATGTTTACCTATTAATATTACGGACTCAGATCTACATCATGTTGAAAACTGAGAAAATGAAAAATAATTTCCTGTGGCTAAAGTATTAATTGGATTTGACTGATTTTTTGTATACGGGTAAAGAACGTGATTCTCTTTACGTGGTTTAAAGGAATGTCAATCGTCCTGTTCCACATTGTATACGGTACTTATAACAAAAAAGCAATTTTTAAACTTTTTGTCTGTGTCTGTTTGTTACGGCTAATCTCCGAAACGGCTGGACCGATTTTGCCGGGACTTTCACTGGCAGATAGCTAATGGTACAAGGAGTAACTTAGCCTACTTTTATTTTTAGAAAACTAATTAGGGTTCCACGCAAAAAAATTAAAACCCATGAAATTGTGAACAGATTTGTGTGTTTTAGCATTTGGTAGTCCAATTCTCGAGGATAGTTATAGGCTATTTAATATCACGCTACATCCCTTAGGAGCTGAGCAAAAAGAACACTAAGCAAAAACAAAATAAGTAATAACGCGGGCGGGCGATGCAACGCGACGGGTCGGGGGACGAGGGAGTTTTTTTTTAAATGTGGCTGTTATTTTAGTATATTGTGTATCTTACGACTTCCACGCGAACGAAATCGCGGGGCACAGATAGTATTCAATAAAATGTCTTACCCTCCTATTGAGAACAGTAAACTGTGTCTTCTTGCAGTGCATGCAGATGGACGCCTCATTGTCTGGCACCCATACAGCGGCGTGCTCTGACGGCGGTTGTTTGCCACCTGGAAAATAATAAGAAGATTAAATAAGCAAGATATATTTGAAAACAAAAATACTGGTTACATTGTGGGCACCAGTTCCAGAAGAACTAAGTTCTATGGCCATGGCTAGAACTATGGCTTAAGTTAATCACGCAGAAAAACGGTAAAAGGAACCATGGGCCATAAAAAAAAAATTAAAGTGGCCTATTTTTGAAACGACACAGATTTATAAAAAATTTTGTAAAAAAAAACAACTTAAAAAAAAAACACTACAAAGTGAAAAATATTTTGGAAGTCGGTGTCTGGATCTATATTTTAGTTTTTTGCCACCGACTTCCGAAATTAAAGTTATTTTTCACTTCATAGTGTTTTTTTTTTGGAAGTCGGTTGTTTTTTCTTTGCAAAAAAGTTTTTATTTTTCAATTTTTAGTTGTCGTACCTACCCCACACAGTCGTATACCCCTACTTTCAATATAAATAACAGTGACAGGAAATTATTATAACATCATTAATATACACTGAGTGGAAAAAATATGTATGCTAACTCAAAACCATTCATCAGAAGTTGACCGAATTTATATGGGACCAATCTGGAAGTACCTATATCCTTTAAAATAAAATAAAAAACAATTTGTCAAATCGGTTTTATAAATGACGGAGTTCGGAGGTAACAAACATTAAAAAAAAATACAACCGAATTGAGAACTGGCTCCTGTTTTGAGGTCGGTTAAAAAGAGTGTGGCTGTGTACTCAGAACACGAAATGGTGGCCACTTCGAGCAGTTTATTTAATCATGGTCACTATTATTTTCTTTAAAATTGAGCTCATGGTTTCTTTCAGTGCTCTATGACCTGTACTTTAGAACTTACCCGTACTGACTAGATAAAAACAATCACATTGTATTCTAGTTAGATACTCTCTCGTGTGAGCACGATCTTTACGAGAATAGCTTTTAATAAAATTATAGCGTTATTATACTTACTTTTCCTTAGCAAATCTTCTATACATTTTTCTATGTGTGCCATCCATTCTTCTTTCTCGGTGGCTGTCGCGGCGTAAACGGCGAAGGATTTGGAGGCAGTGCGAATTAGCCAGCCGTTGCGGTATTCTGAAAAAAGGAAATTATATTCTGAAATTGCTCAGTAGCAGCCCGGAGTCTGGATTTTGCCCGGTTGATGGCAATAGGCTCGCCCTGTATTACATGGGACTTAAACATAACTGCGAGAAGCACAGAACTGGTCGAAGTGGTGATGTTTGCGGGAGGCCTATGTCCAGCAGTGGACGTCTTTCGGCTGAGACGATGATGATGAAACAACTGGCGAAATGTGGGTGTAATAGACCCGAGGAGTAATTGCGTAACACACTTACAGTAGGTAGGAATCGGTTTCATTTTGACTGTTAAACAACATTCATTGCGTTATTTACGTCGTTGAGCAAACAAATTTTGAAACATGAAGCAATGGATTAGCGATTTGCTTCAAAATCATTAAGATTACGATTGATAGTGTGTTACGCAATTAGGGTGCAGGTACACCTCTGCCTAACCCTTCAGAGAGAACAGGCGTGATTTTATGTGTTATGAAATTATAACATGATTATTTTATTTTAGGCACATTTAAATTACGTTCAGATTGGTCATTTATATCACATGCTAGCTTTTGGCTGCGGCTTCGCCCGCATGGCGTTCAGAAATTATCCCATGGGAACGCACTATCGGGATAAAAAGCATCCTTTGTCCAAACCCCGATCATGGTCAACCTGTGTGCTAAATTTCATCCAAATCCGCCAGCTGTTAACGCGTGAACAGGACAAAGACAGTGACTGTCGCATTTTTAATATTAGTATAGATTAAGTATGAATCCGGTGAATCGGTGATATTCCTATTTTTCTGTGGTTTTGCTTTTGGTAATATAATATCACTAGCTGTTGTGCCCGCGGCTTCGCCTGCGTGGATGTCAATACTTCCCTAGTTTAATCATAGTGAAAAGTAGCCTACGTTACTTCTTATAACATCAGCTATCTACCAGTGAAAGTCCCGTCAAAATCGGTCCAGCCGTTTCAGAGATTAGCCGGAACGAACAAACAAACAGACAGACACAAATTATAAAAATTGTTTTTTTTTGTGTTATAAGTACCGTGTATTGCATTTAGTAAAACATTGTTATTTTGACATTACAAACTGACACTCCAATTTTATTTATTTGTGTAGATACACAGTCCTTGAAAAATATAAATATATAGCATGATTTCATTTAAATCAGTGACGTAAATGTTACAACGTCATAAGGTGCATGAATCAGTGTTTCTATAATTTAATGCACTTTGTATTAAACTCGCAAGCAACGATTGACTACTAATGAAACGTGCATTCATTGATGTAGTTAAAAACTTGATAAATAGACGATGTTTGCTCTGTAAATTGGTTATAAATGACACTTTTATACCACAATAGTTATTATTTAACTAGACACGGATGCTGTTTCCTACACAACTATGGACAACCTCTGAGAATAGACACTGAAATAAACTATGGTCTAAATCTGACCCCTCTGGTGTTTACACCCATATATTATGTATATGCAAGATAATAGGCATATCAGACAGTCCTCTGTGCAGGGCATGTATGAAGGCTGAGGAAACCGTTGCCCATGTGCTCTTTCAATGCACAGACGACCCAGATCAGAACAGAAACCCTTGGGTCACCCAGATCTTTTACATACATTCTAAACAGACCAGGATACATTACCAACTTCTGGAGGGAGGTGGGCTGGTTGGAATAACCACCGACGGCCGTCTGATCCACCTGAAGGATTAAGTGCGGAAACCAAATCCCATAAGATAGAACATAGATGTATATGCAATTTCAACACTACTTCCTGTGCAAAACAACTGTATACAAGGTGTTTTTTTTATATGTCATAACTCTAGGGTATGAATGAGACCATATCAAAGAATCAACTGGCATTGAATTATTTTTCAATTATATTTTATTTTTGTTTTCATTTTTCATACAAAATAATTCGACAGTCACGATTATTAACGTAAAACACCCTTACGTGAAATATGACAACGTCACTTTTTCTTAGCTTTAATAAAATTATGAATGATTGGTATGAATGAAAATGAATTACTTGTATTTATCAATGAAGCATAGAATGAACCTAATTTAACTGGGTTACCCTTGTTTCATCGAAAATAAATTGACCAATTATCATCACTTGACAAACAATTTTCCGCATAATTTAATTTGCCAAATTATTACTTAGCAAAAAATCTCTTTGCAAATAATTGTAACGCAAACCTAATGTTTGGTAAGTGAATGTTTAAACAATAACTTGTTTACCAACTAGTACTTTTACCAATTTTTATGTAGTCAAATATGAGTCATTTTAATAATTCCTATTCAGTATTCAATTTAATATTTTTTTTTAGTTAGTAGCATTTTTAAAAAAATAATTCATCTCGTCGAACTAGTTCAGTTTCGAGTAGCCTTTTTAAAGGTTTTTTTTCATATAATCTAGTCGTTTCTAGCACTCGCCGACCGCTACCGCGACACCGCTCGCTTCTCTCGCTCAGCTCGTGGGTAAGAGGTCACAGTTTTAACCTAACCTAAGCATTTTTTTTAGTAATTAACCTTAATTTTTTAATTATATAATTCCCAAAAAATCTTATTCTTGCGATTATATTTTTAGTCATAACAAATCATTTGACCAAACGTTTATTGCCTAAATATTGTTTTTTTCTGTTCTGTGGTTTGCTGTAATAAATCATTTGATTAAAGACCAAATGCCTGAATGATTATTCTTGGTAATATTCTGCAAAGTAAAAATTTTACCAAATGAAAATATGCATACTAAAATCATTCCAAATATTGCATTCGTATAATAAAAAGGTTGCTAAAATTTGTTTGGGTAGTGAAATTTTGTCAAATTCTTTTCAGCAAAATGGCAGGATCTCAATCTAATTATGACTGATGATATCTTCGAAACTACCTTTTTCGGACCACATATTCTAGGACTTTTTGTATTATTTATACTTATAGAATATAACCCAAGAATTATGACATATAAAAAAACACCTTGTATAAACAACACAAAAAAATAAATAAGTGTGTATACACTTATCAAAAAATTGATAGGTATAAAACATGTATTGACATTGTTTCAGACATGTTTTTTTAACATTTTTCACAAATATTGTACTTATACAACTTAGTTTTAGGTGTAAATGAAAACAGTAGCCACAACATGAAGAATACATGTTTTATACCTACGTATAAACGCGGGGTGAGAAGAGTCACCAAAAATATACGTATATTGTATGTGAGATGTCTCTTCCTTTGAACATTAATCTTCATTTGGAAAGTCTTAATCATTGTTTATGATTCTTTCTGTCCTAATGAGGATTGCGAGTTGTAATCATTATTTCAATAATCTATTTATTATACATTACAATGTATGCTTATGAGTGTTGAGTCACACAAGCTTTCGAAGATCAATGTCAACATACACCTAGTAGAGATATATAATATTAAAGATGATTCACTGGCCATTCACATTAATGAGTCAGTCAACCAATAAAATAAAATAGTTTATATAAATATTTTACAGAAAAGTAGGTAAATATCACAAAGATTTTTTTCATTTTGATTTTTGTTATCTCAATATTATACATTACATTTTTAGATCAATGCCTATTGTTTAATAATACAAATTATTAACATTACCCATGGTTTATGCAAAATATTGTTCAAGTTGATGAGACTCCCAATTGTTTTGTAATTTTAGAAATTGGTTGACTTTAATTCTTGTGTCAAATAAGTTATAACTTAAGGGGGAAGCGCTAAGGTAACCCGCAAAATTCAAATTTTCTTACGATTTTTGCAATTTGCAGCTCAGTGTCTGGGTGTATGTTGATTGAAGTATGATTCGCGACCCTAACAAATATGTATTTACAGAATTAGAATCAGTATACAATTCCTTAAGTTAGTATAATCCTGAAATGTTAAGATTTCATGAAATAGTCATTCAATAGAATTACTTCGTCTTAGAGAGTTGTATTGATGACTTTAATTATTATAATTCCATAAATACATTTTATCACGGTTGCGAATCATATTTTAATCAACATACAACCTACTGCTGACCTGCAAATTGCAAAAAATGTAAGAAAATTTGAATTTCACGGGCTACCCTGGAGCTTTCACCTTAATCTGATTACAATTATCACTATCAACAGCACTTTGTTGATTAACAGCTTCTGGCACAGTAAACAAGATAATAGAAGGTTTATTGTTATGATGACTGCTATAGCCATTTAGTGTCCTTGAAAGTGTTAAGGCTTAGATTTCTTTTGGTCTAGGCAATAAATCTAGGACTAATATAAAGTCCTAGACTTATTTTTATTGAGCAATCAAGAAAGTCTAAAAGAATGATAATGGAAAAAAGCTAAATATAGGACAAAACACATGAAAATCAAAAATATTTAAGGGTAGAAATAAGTCATTCAAACAGCATCTTTATAACATAACAAGTGTTTCTTGAATTTTGTAAACAAGGTATCATGTAATTTTGTTTCCACCACAACAGCATTAAAGAAACGATTAATAATATTGTAATTAACTACTAGATAGGCCTTTTTCACTGCATAAAGAAAATGGTCAATAACATAAGAATACCAAAAATGAGACTTACGTCCTTCATCTTTCAGGGACTCCAACTTGACCTCTTCAAGTGGTATAACATGTTGTTTGTTATATTTCTTCTTGTTAATAACAATATTTCCATAGACAAGGATGTCATTGAACAGGAAGAACTGTCTGGCTTTCGGTTTCTTGCGGCACATTTTTGTCAGGACACCCTCCCCCACAAGGACCCTACCTTGCTCCGCCAGAGGCTAAAAAAAGTAAGTTTACTTTTTAATATGCATACAATTTGTTTTTGTAAGCTATCTGCCTGATAACAAAATAGTTTTTATATCAATGTCAATACCATTTTTGTGTTTACACAGCTTTGAGAGGCTCACAGATAAAGTAAGGCTGAGATACCAGTTCAAGTATATATGACATTTACAAACTAATATGAAAAGATTATTATTATAAAAGTCTTCAACTGGTTCTTAATCATCAGACTATGTTTGAAATTAGAAACCTTTCAATAATGCTAATGAGCTAACAAAATATAAGTTTCTCTAATTAGGATTTGTAATAGGTGTTATGTTTAAGTAAGTTGGGAATAGTAGGCCAAAATTGAATTTGACAATCAAAATAATGCATAATAAGAATTGATCTTTCTACTTTGAATGCAACTGGAGTATAAATGATAAAATACCTCGTCTATCATTGATAATAATATCATGCCTTCAATGACTCACATAGTTAAAAAAAATAACAAGTTTCAAGCTATATTATTTTTATGTATAGATAAAACTCGTACCACCTTAGATTTGGTAGTAATTGGATAGTTATGGCATATCAATACTTTAATCATAGAATGGCAACATACAATCTAACTGATAATGAACAGGTTAATCAATCTGTAATCTATGTAATTCAATTATACCTCATAAATAATGTGCTCAACTAAAAAGTTGAATTTAAGTTATTACAAGAAAGTTTATAATATTGTTCATAAATATCATAATACTGAAAAACGGCGCTGATAAACGCTTGATATCTTTAGTCAGAACAATCCCACCCGAGCGATGTACCGAAGATTTTATCTTGTCGAGTTTGTCGGTTGATAATACGACGGCATTCGACAACTTCTAAACTTAGAAAAAACTTATATTTTGCAACAATAGACGCTCACCTGTCCAGAACTGCCGAAGCAGCTCTCAACCATAGCAATCCTTCTAGCATTGGCCTCACTGTTCACTGAAAAAAAGAAAATTACCTACTTAAAAATTGCAGTGCTGTGTAAAAGTTTGACGTCAAAGGAAAGTGAGCGACAAGCAAACAATGACAGTGATCTCCCACATAACTATTTGACATGATTGCACACAAATAACACCACTGTATTCTTACTACTTTGTCTTTCTAACACGGATTTAAATAAATATTTGCCTACCTAAACGGTCCACCATTATCGAAATTTATTTTCTCATACGATCGAGAAAAATGTGTCATTAATAGAATATATAGCCAGCTATAGAAAAGCAATTTCTGCTATTCCAACAATGTATAATTTTTCAATTCTGTTAAAAAGTGTTAATAAAATCACAATTTACTAAAGATTTTCAGCATAAGTAGTATAATACATTATGTTTTGTAGCCGACTCGAACTTGACTTTGAAAATAACGAATGAAGCTTGTTGGAAAATCTCTTTCTAAATCTACTAAAAGGTAGGTTCTATTAGTTAATGGCAATACTGAAATAACGTTCCAATTCACGAGAATGAGAATAAGGTATCACAAACAATATTTTTAAATACTAATTTTAAGTAATCATACTCTTGTAAACAAACTTTTAAGTATTCATAATGAAAAGTCTTTCTAACTTAATCCAAAAATCGTACTGAGAATTATTAAAAAAAGTTAAAAACTTTTCAAAAATAAAGTTACACAACATCCATAGACAATCACAAAGCAGAGATCATGTGAGTATCCATTTTTTGACACCAGCTGACAGCGAAGTGGTCGATACCATTTATTTTAGTGTTCGTAATTCTGATAAATAAACCAGCAAAATGTCCTGCAAATTTTGTGGCCCCAAGCTGTCGCTGTGCGGGCTCGTACTGAGCGTCTGGGGAATCATACAATTGGTGAGTAGGAACTTTGTAACTTGCATTTTAAGCCATGGTCCTTCAATGCCGTGCTAACACTCGTGAATCTTTCAGACTTTGATGGGCGTCTTCTACTATATCAGGGCTGTAGCTTTGTTGGAAGACCTTCCTCTAGAATCAGAATCTGGTCACCATACTATCGAGGGTTTTATCGCTACCGTCGAAGCTGGATACACTCAGGTGAGTCACAATCTATCTCACAAATTGTTATAATGCATGTCTAAGGACAGTGAAGTACTAGAACGTTATTATTTTCCTTGTAGGCTATTCCTTTTTTACGGTTATTCTTCTTTAATAACTTGTGTAATGGAAATACCATGTAGCACTGCAACTAACTTACTCATGGTTTACCTCATCTATAAAAACACACTTGGGATATTTAAATGCCTAAGTGAACTTCTTAATTGAAAATCCACTAAGCATGAATTATTTACATGGCAGTCAGTTTTTAATAAATGTGTGCAAAGAAGGCTTGACATTGAAAGGGGTTTGCACAAAGTTTATCAAATTAAAATCTTTAATCTTTAATATTTTCTCCATTACTATCGCACTGATGAATAAAGATTAGTTAGAAATATGCAACTAAAATCAATAACCAATTATCTTGATAGTTGATAACTATTTTATGACTTTCTTCTCTACATAGTAGTATAAAATAAATTTGGATTCTGTGTGTCTGTCTGTATATCCGCTAACTCCTTCTAAATCATGCAATGGATTTTGATGCTGTTTTCACCATCAGTTAGATAATTTTTCATGGAAGGATATATAATAAAATCTAACTAAGTTTTTATGTAAGTAGAAAAAAAAACAATATTTTGCAACCAAGTCGCTGAAAAATATATTTACATGGCTTACATAGGCTAAACCTGAAGAAATACATAAATATGATGTACTAGAAAATTGTAGTTCTTCTAAAATCCAAATAAAACTCCGTGATGGCATATCTTTATCTGTTATGGTTGACTCACAGTAACCATTTCTTTCATTAAAACTAATTAAAATCTGCATATCTTGCGATGCTATTTTGCTCTTATTCAGTATTAATCTTTATCCAAATAAAAATGATAATATTCTTGGGCATTAAGTGTAGATTATAATTGTCTTTGACAGTAAATATGTCATTCTAATTCTAATGAATACTTTAGAAGATATTAAAGCTTAAAGCAACTGAAAAAATAATTTATGGACCGAAGTTGCTTGGCCGCCACAGGCTGTTTTCAATGACAATTAACAAATCAGAAGTTCAGACATTCAACGGTGCAGGAGGAGTGTTTTTCACATGGACAGCTATACGTAGCCCTTTCGCGCGTCACTTCCAAACAAGTCAGCAACACACATAGTTTATAAAGAAATTCTATAATCAACGGCAGTAACTTCACATTTTTCACCTTTTTCTTTTAATTACACCCGTACGAAGCCTGGCCGGTCCGCTAGTTAAAGATACGTCCATATGTCCATAAAAGAACCTTTACAAATGGTCAAGGAGTTAGCCAGTTAAATGAGATGTCTTATTTTTACTTAAATTATATGCAATATGCTATTTAGTAATTTGATATTTGTCTAATTCCAGAATGCCTACAACTGCTGGATCGCTGCACTGCTATACGTCATCACTCTTGTTGTATCTGGACACCAGTTCTGGATGAACAACCGTTCTTCAGTTAGTATGTAAGGTGGTATTATCAACGTAATGATGGGTACTGACGCTGGGGTACAAGTTGTTATGTTACTGTTGAATAACTCCATTCCATTAATAATTTATTTATATATAAACTCTTGAGTCAGAGTTCTAAAACATACTTTTGATGTTGTTCCTCTAATTCTAACACCCTTCATTATACTGTCTCACAAGTTTGAATATGTTGTATTGTTTTATTGAATTCTCAACTTTTGACCCTGATTTCTAAAGTCAGAAAAACTGGTGTAAAATCCCGTGTTATAGTTGGACCGATACAGCTGTACCGCGTCTTAGGTATGTGGGCGGCGAGACGGGCGAGCAGTGCAGTCCGCTCATTCGTCAACGCTCAGGGCGTCCCGTCCCCCGCGTTACAGCGGTATCGGTCAAACTATAGCTCGTAGCTGTAATGATTATTGTTTTACTGAAATGACAACAGCCAACCAAATCACTCGACACAATGCTTGATCACAGATATAATTACAGAGCAAAATATAATTTTACAAACCATGGATTAAAGTTATAACTGAAGTAGACATAAGTTAACAGCACGTGAAGGTTGTTATAAATTAGCATTTAATTTACCAACAAAAAAGTTACATCTGAAGGTGATTTATCAATTTTCATAAATTATGCGACTCATATATCATTATTATAACTAGAAAGCTGTTTTAAGTATTTAAAAAACCACCCACTGTATGTTTTTCAATTTTCTATACCTACCTTAACTGTTATCCTCTAAAATTGTTAAGATTTAACATATTGTGAAAAAGCCCTACATTACATGTAAATGTGAATGGTTTATAATTTAAGTTTCAAGTGATTCACACATAAAAATCAATGTATCAAATTGAGTTACAGAAATTATTGTGCATAAGTATTACTTACATAAATATAAATGAATGCTATAAAATTGTACATAATATATCTATTATTGTAGGTACTACATTGTAAAATGCTTAGTTTTTCTTGAAGTAAAGGTATTGATGTTAGTTATTGTTTTATTATAACGTTTTATTGTAAGCGGTACTAGACTCTGTTAGGGGCGGTGCGGTCTGATTCGGCGGGATTCGGCACAGGCCGGGCGGCAAATCGTAAGTATATTTTGCCGCCCGATGTGCGGAATCAGGTTGACCCGAACAAGTGTGTAGCACCGCCTTACCCATACATTTTGATAACAGGGAGAAGAAACCCATTGGCAGCCGGTTCAGCTTTTTACATGCAACAATGCTTCGATCTTTAGTGGAACACACAAAAACAAATTGCGGTCCTTGTGCTGAGGCCAAGTCTTGGATAGAAACTGAATCGATTTCCGCGCATTGTCACGGACATCTTACTAGGAGGTGAGCACAATATGGTCCTATCCAGTGGTGGACTAGCCCGTTGGCAGCCCGGGGCGGCAAAACAAAATGAGGCCTCCCAGATCTTCTCAGTTTATGTAGGTATTTCTGGTAACATTTTGCAAAAAAAAAAAAAAAATACCTAATGATAAAATAAATAAACGATTTTTCAAAAACAAACAAAAACAAGCTTTAGTAGTTGATAAATAATTGAAAGTTAAACAATTCTATTCCGATTGGAAATGTGTTACACCCTATTTTTTTTCTCTCTTGGACTCTTGCTGTTAAAATGTAACACGCTTTTCGCCCAGGCGTAAACTCTTGACTAAACTTGACAAGACGAATCAAACGAGCCCAAACTCGATGGGGTTGCGTTGTTTTGTTACAGAGTTCCCGTGACCACCTTCCGGCTCCATCATCAGACCCTGGATATCATCTAGGACCAGTGTCCTTGTCAAGGCCTAACCAAACGAGCCCGAACTCGATGGGATTGCGTCGTTTTATTACAGAGTTCCCATGGCATGTTATTAGTTTTAGTAATTCTTGGTATGCGCTCACTGGCTCTTAGGAGTTACTTTGTCCCAGCCAGGGTAGCGGGATGTTCGAAAGAGTTACCGTGGCGCCGGCACAGGCAACTGAAGGAACACGGGTGGGTTTTAGTCAGTAAAAGTCTGACACGCCCTCCCGCTCCGCCCAGAGCGGGAGAAGTCATTTGATGATTTCCCATCCAAAAAAAAAAGGAATTAGTTTGTCGAATTATTTATGCGAAAGAGTTTGAGGATAAGAGAATGTAAGAAGATTTTAGATCGAGCGAAGCTTATAACTGCTTCTTACGGAAGATATTTTGACCTTTTTAGAATTTAATTAAAAAGTACTCAAGATTTGAGGGCCCCAAGGACCGGGGGCTCGGGGCGGACCACCACTGCCGCGCGCCCCTTATTCCGTCAGTGCTCCTATATCATTCGAGATCGTTTCATAAACGCTCTGCTGGTCATCTTAGCGATATCTATTTCCGCCTGGAGTTAGTTATTAGTTAGACGAATCCATGGTTTGTATTACCTACCAGAGTCTTAGTCCCATAGTGCCATCAACAAGGCCCAAATCTAAACTTTAAGAGAACCTTAGAAAGAAATTCGTTTTAGAAAAACCTATTAAACTAAATACCTAATAACTGGCGAAAAGTGTGTGTTCTATACACCCCCTAAGGCAATACAGACGTGATGTTATGTTTATGTTTTACTAGTGTTTCACGGTCCTTCAATCTCCTGTAGGTATGCTTTAGGTAGTTTATAGGCTCTCATCACGTGCCTTTTTGGGGCAGCTACGAAGATTTTCAACTGACATACTTACTCATCCTGCATATATGGCATGGCCAAACTACATTAAGCGGAACTTTTGGCGCTGATTCGCAGAGCCGTTTTGGATGTGCAGTCAGTATGGTGGGGGGAGCTTGTGGAGCAGGGGGTGTGTAACCGGGTAGGACCTACATATACCTACCAACAGTAGACAGTTTCAGTGGATACCGCAGGTTTTTAGAGCGGCAATTCCCGTATTTTTAAGAACGGTCGCATTCTAATCTGTCTCAGTCGTCGCTGCGATGAGATTGCGGCTAGATTTTGAAGGTTTGTAATTACGGGAATTAGCCGTGTGACTGACACTGGCTTGGCCAAACAGATCTTCTCTAGGTGCCTTAGTTTTTGAGATATAAATGTGGCCAAGCTGGGGAGACTCCAGATCGGCCACCTATAAACCCTTACATCTTTTGAACCAGTGACCGACAAATTCTGATATTTGGCGAAAAATTTCGACTAATTAGCGACTAATTTTTTGTGTTATCAAAATTAAAATCCCTGATGGTGGCCAAGCCAGTGTCAGTCACACGAATTGGCCTTCTGATGCCTGATTGCCTGATGAAACTCATTTGAGATTTAAATCAGACCACAGCCAACCTCCTTATAAAATCTTGTCATCAGAAATATTGTTCATGAAACGATGTAATGCCATTTCAGAATTCTCGATTATTCTTCTGTGCTGATGATCTGAAACTTGTGACATTTGCAATTTAATGTTGATTGTAGAATTATAAACAAATAAGACAGGACATACGTTGTTTTCGCAATGAGCAAACTAATGGGCTGTGGGATTTGTTGTATGATTATCAGCGTATGGGGTACTTTACAGTTGGTAAGATTCAGTTTTTTTTACTCCCTCATAGAGAAAAGGCGTGTGTCACAGCAGTATGAAGATAGTTACCGTGGCCCCAGCACAGGCAACTGAAGGAACACGGGTGGGTTTTAGTCAGTGAAAGTCTGACACGCCCTCCCGCTCCGCCCAGAGCGGTAGAAGTCATTTGATGATTTCCCATCCAAAAAAAAAGCAGTATGAACATAATATGCTGTTATGCTTATACCTACTAATGAACAGCTGTGTGCCACTGCCGATGCCGTAGCGTACCTAACAAGCTGCAAAGTATTGCGGCACGAGTGTCCACGCGGGGTCAGCCAAGTCAACAAGGTACCGGCTTAGGGCCTGAGTCGGTGACTAGAGGGTTTTAGAATAACATATTAAGCTCAGAAGAAAGTACACCGTAATCCAAAAAGGCATGGCCACCGAAATTCATACTATGAGTTCACTCTCACTTTGAAGAGATCGGTGTTGTATGCGTTCGGAAACACAGACGCAGGCAGACAGTTCCACTCCTTTGCTGTGCGCATCACAAAAGACATTTGGAAACGCTTAGTGCGAATTGGTGGAATAGCAACTAGGTAGGGATGGTAACCTGCAGTGCGTCTAGATGTCCGATGGTAGAAGGGGTCCGGCGGAATGAGGTCGTGGTGTGGTGGCATATCTACTGTATAAAGTAACTTTGTCTACTGTTTAAAGTCTTGACATTAATTTCAGTTCATCATGGGCTTATGTTACAAATACGAAGTAGTAACTCTTTTAGAAGATGTTGAAGAAGAGGAGTATGATGACTATCATGATTTTATTACAAAAACTAGAAATAATTATGCCGCAGTAAGTAATAAAACACTGGGTTGATATCATTAGGTACCTAGCTACGTTCAGTAAAATATGCCAGCGCCGACGCATTGGATTGTATTAGATTGGAAATTTGACAGATTGTCAAATTTCTTTAATAGATTTTCAACTTTATCGCTAAAGCATTAGGTTTAAGGTTGACTGGGAAAATTTGACAGTTTCGGGTAGCTTGATGTGCTGGCGTCTTCTGTACTATTTCCAAATTATATTATTTTAAGTTCCTAGTGATATGTCAAGTTTCTCGTCATAGTTACAATTTTATGCATGTAAAAGTAAAAGGGCGTTCAATTCTCCCGGACAACTGATGTAATTATCTTCCGATCTAAGAACACTTTGCCTTACTAATTACTATCCAAACCATGGCGTCATTGAGCCAGCAGACAGTACTTGCCTATCAAATTTTATGTTAATACATTTGTATGTATAGAGTACTTGTGTACTCGGTAGGTACACAGGTATACAGGGTATAAGGGACAGCCCTCCGCAAACTAACAGGGTGCATTTAGATCCTATTTTGAATCATATTCCACCGGAAAATTTCTCAGGAAAATTTTCATTTTTTAAAATCGTATTTTCAGTTAATATTCCTTTATTTGAATGTAAAATACATTCTCTGTACGCAGCACTCCATTTATGTAAATAAAACAGCTAAAATAAAATAAAAATGCAATGGATGTTGAAATACTCGGCGGCCGAAGGCTCGCTGCGCTGCCGTTCGCTACCTGCGTTTTGCTACGGTAACGATACATTGCGTTTGAGATAATACTCGTAAAACAAATCAGGTTTATTGGATTCCCATAACGTTCCTGAAATAATTTCATGTACCGGTCATCTTAGTATGATAAACTGAGTTTACCCCATCAGTCTGCGGAGGGCTGTCTCTTACACCCTGTATATCTACTTACCTAACCTAAATCTATTTCCTTTAAGACGGCGCGTAACTGCTTCATTGCCGCAGCCATTTATGCGATCTTGATCGGAGTTTCATATGCATGTATTAAATCAGCAAAAAAGAAATTGAAGGAAGAAGAACGAAAAGCGGCTGACGACGAGCTCTTCTGTCTGCCAAAGCCGCCTCCGAAGACGGATCCGAAAAAAATAAAATAAACTGCATTAAGTAAAGATCATTTAAAATTGCGCGCCCTCCACACGATTTTTCATAAATTAAAAGTCAAATACTAATCCAGTATTTGACACACGGCGAGATATCAAGCTGCACGCAGGTACGACCCACCCGCCTTCGCTCTCGGTAGGGTCTACTCAAGCACAAATTGCGCATCTGCACCGCGGTCATTCGCCCCATCATCATGATCACATCAGCTCATCAGCTACGTGTTCGCACACGCAAAGCCAATCCATATCCTTAGGATGCAAACCCTCCAGAACCCTTTCTTGCGAAAAATCATGGGAGCCCCTCTTTTATGTTCGTGATGAGAATCTTCATCTAGATCTCAGAATGTCCACCATCCAACAGATCATGAAATGTCTCTCCAAGCGTTTCTTCGATTCTGCTGAAAAGCACCTCCCGCGTCAGTGAGATTGCCGACCGAGAGATACTCTCACCACTCCCGATGCCACTTACCTTACGCTCCATTTACACGGTGCAAATTTATTGCCTGTGGCGTTGAAGCAACAATTGACTGGCAGCGCAGCGTCTAAACACAACATACAATTCTTGCAAGATACAGGCAAGTTAGTTGCCGTTAAAAACTGGTATAGGTGTAAACAGTACGTACAATAAAATCGCACGTAGGTACAATAAAACCGCATTGAATTCTGGTACGAAAATTTTCTGTCATTCAAACGTGAGTGTGGTGAGTGAGGGTGTGTTAATCGTTGTTGCTAACGAAACAAAAATATCTTGAGATGACGTTCAATAAAACTGAATGAAATTATTATTGAAGTCTGCGTTTAGACGAGGCAAAACTTGCATGCAATAGCAAGCCTTAATAGCTAGCCTTGCAATGATTGCCTTGGTATAAACAGAAGTCACATGCAATTATTCGAAGCAGAACCAGACGTACTCATATTTTCCATTATTATTTGCCCATAATATAATGTCGTGGCCAGATCATTTCATGAAGTGTTCGGTCATATCCTGAATTGGTTGTTTCATGAAATGACCAGCTAAAATTGATCATATCGTTTAACGTCAACCGTTTAATGATATCAGTGGACGTTTGGCTATATCATTAATGTAGGGCATCTGTCGTGGTGCGATCGTAGAAATGGCCATATCGTGACGAAAGACTACCTATTTATCGTCCACTGGGCTTATCGAAAAGTAGTTCATTTCACGCCTCTAGTGGCACTCCGACCAAATGGGTTAGGTTAGGTTAGAACTGAGATCAACCGCGCGCGAGCCGAGCAAGCGAAGCGAGCGGTACCGCGGCAGCGGTCAGCGAGCGCTACATCCAAGTTGGTCGCAGTTACTTAGGAATGATTCATGTAGGAATAGATGCACAACAAAAACAAAGCGAAATCCACGCCTCTACCGGTGGATAATCTTGACTATTTTACGATATGGGCACTAATGTTTGGCCACATCATGATGTGACCAGCGGTCGACACACAACACTTCATGAAATGATCAATTCTAAGATCTGGCCACGACATCTATGAAACGTCCGAAGTGTGTACGTAACAAGCAGTGGAGCGGCGCGCAATATAAAATTAGAAGATAAGTACCTTACCTGCACACTTCTTAAGAATTTAGTAAATATCCAATAAAATATTATATATAAGCTATACATTTTTTTTGTATCTTTTCACTTTATGCCTTTAATAATTCAAATTGTGTTCTTAGACGTTCTGCACTGCAGTAACAAGCTGCAAAAACAAACCCTCTCGAGCCGTGGCCCCGACGAGTCGAATTTGTGTAAGAGTATATTAGGTGTATAGCTTTTATGTCAAGTTTTTTAGCTGGTCAAGGAAAATAATGCTCGAGAATTGTTGCATTTGCCTGGCAATGGCAGTCTAAGGGCCAATGCTGCAATCGCTCGTTGAAATCGACAAATTCTTGAGTAGAAATTGGACAAATGTAGCGTGGGATGGGGCCTTAGATGGACAAGCGACCTGAGTAAGGCGACGTGGACAGCTTCGACGCGGTGGAATATTGGGTGTTGTTGACCTGGGAGTCACCGCAAGAAACTGCGGTGGGCTGGGTTTGAAACTAAGATTAAAACTTATTAATCAATATCAATCAATTAACTTATCAATTATTTTGTATATAGGATGACTGGTAATTAGTGACCGATACTTAAACACATGATTTTACACATGATAACAACCAACTTTTACTATGGCACCAATCCGGAAATCGCGAAAAAAAAATCAGCTGGTCCCTACATTTTGACGAGTTATGCGAACATAAATGTAAGGAAGAGCTGATTTTTTTTCGCGATTTCAGGATTGGTGCCATAGTAAAAGTTGCTTGTTGTCATGTGTAAAATCATGTGTTTAAGTATCGGTCACTAATTACCAGTCACCCTATATATCATCGTCGTGAAGGCCCAGCGGTTAAGGCCTCGCCTCTCATACACGAGGTTGGGGGTTCAAATTCGGGCAAGTACCAATGTGACTTTTTCTTCAATTCAGATGTACTTTCTGTACCGAGTTTATCTTGGACATTACGGACATCGGCGAAGAAAAGCATCGTGGGGAAAATATGTCTGAAATCGCCAAACCCGGTCTTGAGCAAACGTGATCAATGTTCGTGCCTTTTCTGTATGAGAAGAGACCTTTTGCCCTGTAGTGCATTATTATTATTTTATGTATACAATTGCCATACCCGTTGGATTCTGGTGGCAGCTTATTCCAGCTCACTGCTGGATCTCTCTAGGTAAGTTGCGGTAGGGTTTTACCGAAACTTACCTAGAGATCCAAGGTAAGTCGCGGTAAAACCACGGGTGCATAGTTTTCCACCTTTATTCAGAGACGGTTTTAGGGATCCCGTGCAATACGGCGGCCACGACCACGACTTGTCTCACGACCGGCCGCAACCTTGACCGCAGAAGCTCCGACCAATTTTGTTCAAGACGCCATGGCTATGTAGTGCCCGAGGTCCCTTAAATGAGGCGATTGTCATGAGTAAGAATATATGAAGCGATTGACTCTAGAAATTAGGCAGTATAATCAGCCTATAATGTTCCCACTGCTGAGAAACAGGTCTCCTCTCTTGGAGAAGGAGTGGGCTGTAATCTACCACGCGGGCCCAGTGCGGGTTAGTAGATGTAATTTGTCTTCGGGTTCTAGGACATGCGGCTTCCTCACGATGTTTTCCTTCACCGTCTTGAGAGCAGTGGTGATGGAATTATTTACACAAAGTAATGCGCCTGCCTGGGTTCGACTTCGAACCCACGACCTCAGGTTACCATACAACCGCTAACCCTGGGCCACCACAGCTTCGCTTAGGCCACAACTGCTGCAGTAAATAAAAAAATTGTAAAGCATAATTTTTTATTTAAATTATTCCGTTTCTTCTTTTTGTTGCTTTATTTCACTTCCTCTAATTTTCTGTCGAAAGTTACAGTGCCAATGTTCACGCTTTTTATTTCTTCTTTGCTGACTTGCGCGTTTTCCTGAAAAATTATGCCTTTTTAACGTAATGAGCGTGATTGCTATTCATGTAGCTCTTACTAAAGGAACTTGGACATAAATCCGTTCTGGTGAACACCACGAGGCAAAAGCGGTCATGAACAAAAAGCGTTACTTAAGAGGCCATGCACGAAATAGACTCAATTATGTTCACTGTTTGTGAAAAGGGGAAAGGAATTTTATCAAAATTGTTTCTGATAAGAAGAGTCGAGTTCTTACTCTTTCGCAAGTCGCTAGAAGGCGAAATCCTAACTAATAACTAATATAACTAATATTATAGGTATATAAATGCAAAAGTGAGTTTGTTTGTTATGCTTTCACGTCTTAACTACTCATCCGATCATCATAAAATTTTGCATACACGTTGTCAGGGGTACAGAAAAGGACATAAGGTACCTTTCATCCAGAAAAAAAGTACTGTTCGCGAGTGATAGAAAAATGATTGACAAAGTCAACATTAACGCGAGCGAAGCCGCGGACAAAAGCTAGTTAACTATATTTTTGAGATCTCAAAAGTGATGAAACTTTAAAAACAGGCGCTGTGACTGTCACAAATGGTCTTGCACTACGATAACTGTACTTTTATATTCACCCAAACCTATGTATTTTATTTTAGCTTTCTAACAATTAGATTAGAAATTGACAAAAGGGTTCTTTTTTCGTGCACGGACCCTTAGTACGCTCCAACTTAAATTGATTAAATTGCCACAGGGTGGGTTTACCACTTTTTAGGGGTCCAATTCTGTGTCCTGTTGGAAAAGTAATGGTTATGGCTGGTCATGTGGTCATGGTCATGCGATCTAGAGAAGCGATCTGATCACGATGAGGAGAGATTTGGCGGTTTAAGTGCGCTTCCCCCTTCTTTCGTCCAGAATTATGATCCACTGGATCATTTATAATTTCCTCATTTTAAATGCACTAATCTAGGAAAAAGACGAAGACAAAGAAGAAAGAAAAAGTCGTTTCTAGTAATTCGGATGCGCAAAAAGCAAAGTTAGAGAGCTAGGAAATGGGTTCAGGAACTTCACAATTTAGACATTAAGAAGTGAAAAGCAAAGAGGCGTATACAACCCTTTGCTTTTAGTTTCATGGCGCCTTTTTATTTTGGACACACTACGACCAGAGTCTGGCGATGGAGAAGGAAGGACTGGAACTCTTCAATGGCTACAAGCAGTAGAGATTTCTGTCTTACTTTGTACCGGATGGACCAGCACTCTTAAAATAAAAAATATTAAAATTAAACAGTAACCCAGTATTTCAAACTAATTAAGGTATTTAAACTGAAAGCTAAATGAAGAACGAGACGGCAGTCACATTTTGTCGCAGTGCGTGCTAAACCTAACAGGCGAAAGAAACATCCATTGACCTCATATTTCCACGTGTAGATCAAACGACCAAAGAGGAAAAAAGAAACAATAGATCCACTTGTGGAGCAAGGAGGTCTAAAGTATCTATGGGTCCATGTTGTAATTTACTTGGAATCTACATCATATTCTTTCAGTGTTTCGTAGAAAATTATACAAAAGGCGATAGATGGATGTGGTCACCTGTGTTGTATCCACCTCTTCGTCCTTGGGTGGTTGGTTTGGATTGATCCACGTGTCTGCCAGGATCTGGGGTATTTTGACGCGCACCTTGAGTGGTGCTAGTATTTTTGTGATCAGCTTGCGACAGTCGGTTGATACTTTCGGCTCACGAGGAAACGACACTTTGTTTTGCACTTGCTGTAGAGAAAAATGTGAAGTTTAAACCTAGTTTTCTATGGTATTGCAGTAAAAAAAAATGATTATGAGGTAAGGGCAGATGAGCGTTATATAGATAAGCTTTAGCAATAGAGATATACCACCAAAGCGACAGCGGTCGAACTAGAACTGGTAGAACCGAACCGAAAGAACAAGCCCAGCAGTTGGATCATGTAAGGCTTGTCAGTAAGACATAAACCAGTTAAGAAGATAATCATGGCCATGCAAACTCCTGATGACCCAATCGTCTTGTTGTGCTTGAGTAATTCCACCACTGTGAGAAAGTAGAAATAATCCAGGAACATCAAGGAGTAGTATTTAAAAATGAATGTCTACCTAGAACACTCGAGTCTTCATTCTACAGCGCCTACAACGTGCATAAGCATTCTACGGTAAGATCTATGAAACAGCACCTTTAGCAACTGAGTGTAATTCGTGTCATCGAAAGGCAGCCTTCCATACACAATTGCGTAGAGCACCACTCCCATACTCCATATGTCTGAGTCTTGTGGCCTATAAGGAACTCCCTTCAGGATTTCAGGTGAAGCATACGCGTAACTTCCGCAGAAAGTCTCACTAAGCGCAAAAACACCATTCTTCGGCTTCATATGACCTCGTGCAAATCCAAAATCAGACAGTTTTATATTCAAGCCATGGTCCATAAGCAAGTTCTCGCATTTTATGTCCCTGAAATTTTACGTAGTTTAGTTTACGTGGGTCATTTTTAGATTTTCTAGCTATGCGAAACAGATAAGCCGTAACGGCCAGCAGTAGGATAATAAATACAGGGTTCCGAGATATGTCAAAGACATTTGCAATAATAATAATAAATAATAACCCCCACCGCCTTATCTCTACATTTGACGTCGTGGTGGGGCTTGCGCGCTCTGAACTCTAGGTCTGTGTCGGTAGAGTTTACTTTGCCGAAACGGGTCTAGGTTGAGAAGCCAGACCAAGAGAGATACATGAACCCGCAGGGCAGCATGTGGCAAGCTGTTGGGCAGTAGCGACCCCACGGACCCTATCTCCCGGGAGAAGTCTTGTTCCTCACCTCTGGCTTGCCTTTATTGGCCGGTTAGAGTTCCAGGATTGTCCTGATAGCCGTGGAATACTTCTCCACTCCTCATAAGCACCTCAGGACATGTTGCCACCTTGTCGCTACAGTACTATGTCCTAGCGACCGTTTTCGGTGGCCCATTATTGAATGTGCAAGTCACCCCCTGCCATTTTATCTGTGTATTGTATACAAAACATTGGTCAGGCAGGGGCCATAGTCTTTCCATAGTTCCAGGTAACCAGTCCACAGCCACCCAAACCCATAGCCCAATATGTTTTGTTTCCATGTTTTGCAATAGTCCTGCACCAACCGGGGGTTGTCCTTGGGTGCACTTACATTATGCATACAGGGATAATCGTCGGTTGGTGCCTCTTCATCATTTAAAATTGTCTAAGGGGCCTGTCAGCCTGTGCGAGTTGACTTCGGCCCCTCGTACGCCTTCCAAAGGTCCGGGTCCCCAGGGTCCCGAGATATGTCAAAGGCATTTTAAATAATAATATAATAGCAATAATATTTATAAAAATATTATTATGATAAAAGAAGGTAAAGATCACTTTACTATCTTTTATTTATTATGGAAGGAGTTAGGGTAGGTGGATGCCATCGACGCGACTAAACGTTTATCTATTCTGTTTCCACAGATTTCTCACATGTGAAAAAAACGGTATAGACTACTTTCACAATATTGATGAAGGGAGACAAATTTGTATGGGAAGAGGTCTATGCAACAATATCGTATAGTGTATTTTTCACAAAATTGCCGGGTTAGATTTTGACGCCTCTTTGCACAAGGGTAAATATGAGATATTTTTACATAAATATCACAACCATATCGTTATTGGTTCATATACCACTTTCGCCCAGTCTCCTTTTCTCCAGGCTCGTGGTCGCAACCGCGACTGCTGAGCGTGGAGTCCTGGGTTGGATTCCCAGGTTGGACAAAGTTTTATTGGGTTTTTCCATTAGGAATTTCTTAATAACAGCCTGGAGTTGGGAACCTGCACCTGCGCCTGATCTCTCTCCGGTCGTGTCGGATTGCGTGCCGTCTCATCGGACTATAAGAGTGAGGGAAGAGAGTGCACCTGTGTCTGCAACAACACTCGTGCACTAAAATATTTCCTGCGCCGAAGGCTAGTCTCCGATGAGATTGGCCGCCACGGCTGAAATACGGTCTGGAGGAGTTTAATTACTAATAGGATGAGATCGTGGCTAATTAATAACAGCCGCACGGGTCGATCCATCAGATTAAGCTACGCTTGCCGGGGTTAGTCTGTGGATAGGGGACCATCTTTATATACCGAGACTCTTCCATGCCTCGGAAAGCACGTTAAGCAGTTGGTCTTGACTGTCATTCGTGGATCTTTGACAGTCGTTACGGGTCGTCAGAAGCCCGAAATTCCGACAAGCAGTTTTACCAAGGGGTATCGTTACCAGTTACTGGGTTGTGGAGGTCAGATAGGCAGTCGCTCCATGTAAAATATTGGTATTCAGCTGCATCCAGTTAAACTGGAAGCCGACCCCAACATAGATGGGAAAAGGCAAAGCAGATTGATTGAGGACATATTAATTCACTCAAATATCTATAAACAATATCTAATAACACTACACAATACACCTACCAATTTAATATAATTATAACATTACATCACGGCTTGTTTTCTCGAAGGGTTGGGCAGAGGTGTACCTATAGTATACCCACACACTAAATTATTTTTCTGTATATATTTTTTTTATTGCTACTCCTCAAGACTTCCCCACACACACATTCATCTATCCGACCAGACCTGCATTAGTGTTTAGGCTTCTACACTTTTCATATATTTTTTTTTATTGGAGATAGGTTTACTCTTGACTCTAGTCTAGTTAAGTAGTAGTTTAATATCTACATTAGTTGATTGCATTTCTACAACAGAACAAAATGAGTATAATATGTAGTAACGTTTACCTATGAACAACTCCTCGCTCATGGCAGTAATCAACGGCTTCCACAAGTTGTCGGAACCAGCGACGACCTCTAACCTCATCGATATGTTGATCCTTGCGTATTATGTCCAGGAGACTGCCGTTTTCGGCATATTCCATTACAATGTAGACCCTGGAAAGTGTGTTAGACATGTGGTGAAGAGATACTCTTCATTAGTAACTAATTTATTTACAGATCTGTTTCTTAAAACCAGATTTAGATGGTCTAATGAGATTTAAGTGTAGATAAGTATAGAATCTCACAGCTTTATTCATGCTTGAAAGAGCATTGTAGCATCGTTCTGAACCTAGGGCCTTTCAAGTTTAACTACGGTACGACAAAACATACAAATATAACCAGTGGTCCACATTAGCCCTGGATCGAAAGAGTTGGAAGTCATGGGGAGAGGTCTTTGCCCAGCTGTCAGATGATGCAGGCTAACAGTAACAGTTAATTGGTACGCAGACCTTTTTTTTTTTTTTTTGTGGATGGGAAATCATCAAATGACTTCTCCCGCTCTGGGCGGAGCGGGAGGGCGTGTCAGACTTTTACTGACTAAAACCCACCCGTGTTCCTTCTGTTGCCTGTGCCGGGGCCACGGTAACTCTTTCGAACATCCCGCAACCCTAGCTGGCATCGGCCCTAGCGGACCCCGTCAATAGTGCTGACGTCTCTTTGAGGCGCGCGTGGAACACGACGCGCCGTCGACTCGGGCTTGGTCCTTACCGGCCGGCGAGCTACCCATTGCTCGCCGTCCGCAAGCCCGCGCCTACGGTAGCCGGGAATCGGCTGCCAATTTCCGACGCCTAAGGTTGCCAGGTCGCCTAACCTAATAGCCGGACAGACCAGCCAGTTTGGCCGGACATTTGGGTAAAAAAGCCGGACACCCTAAATTATTAAGGATTTTGTGTCTTAGTAATAACTCGACAGATTTGTTTTCACGTAAAACTAGGATTTTTTATCATTAACCATAAAACTTCTTAAATTCTAATGAAATAAAATAAAATTTAATAACGTATCAGTCTTTAGTACTACTAATCATTCATTAATATTATTATTTCCCAAGGAAAACACAAAAATAAAATTAAGAAAACAAAACAAAACTTCTTCACTGATGAATAAAAAACGTTCATCTGGCCATTTCATTTAATTTTTCGATCATTCGGTAGGCGAGTGACAGATGCCGAATGCTGCAATCCAATATTTGATTGATTCACTAATGAATAAATTTTTAACTTTTCATTTATTTTGTGTTCAGACATTTAACTCAAGTGAAAGATGCCGAATGAAAAAAAACCGGCCAAGTGCGTGTCGGAAGAACAATGAAAGGTTCCATTCTTGGCATAAAATCCCAAGAACAAACTTAACATTGTTGTTGAAAAACCTGTTCTCTCATACATTCCAAATGCAAATGTAAGTTGGTCGACTATTACTCGTGAACTTGTAAAGCCTACTTAGCTGTGATAGCTTTTCTTTTAACTTCGTTGTATATAACAAAACTAACCGTTTAGCTGGCATGGTGGGACACTTGACTCAAACAAAAATTAGCACTTTAAAGCTTAATATTTTAGAAACGGTTCCCTTAATCGAAAAATTGTTTTCACAAACCAGGAATATTTTTGAAATACCTACCTAACAACACCCCACACCATGGGGTAGACGAGAAAAAAAAGTTAGGAAGCTAGCTTAACAAAAGCCGGATTGGCCGGACACCGTTTAATTTGGCCGGACACACAATCAAAAAGCCTACCTATGTCCGGCTTTAGCCGGACGCCTGGCAACCCTACCTACGCCCAGGGCGTCTCCTGCGGTGACTAGGGGCGTGAGGGTGCAAAGCTTGCCTCTCCCTCACGCGTCCCGCCTCCTCCTTCACGAGCATTACTGCTTCGCAGAAGGAGGTAATGGCTTCCCATGCACTCTCGCTCCGTACCATGGCCTGGACCAGGGCCGGACGCGACAGATCGCCGCCGCCGATCGCTTGGGTCAAGGTTGTATTTATTAAAACTATCGCTCTATGATAACAATGTTGACGCAGATACTCGCTACAAAAGAATAACAAAAATATAAACTCGCAAAGAACGACTCTAGTGTGCTAGGCCGCAGCCAGCCACATGTCAGTGGTAACAATATTATCCGCGTGTGGTTTATCTGTCTCAGACCCAGAGGTCCCGGGTTCGATTCCAAGCAGGGTAAACTTTTCTGCTCGGAATGGTTGGTGTGGTAGGGCTTGTTCTAAGTCCACCTGGCTAGCTACCACCATTTTATCTAAGTCTGTCGCCATAACAACAATGTTAACAGCATTGTTGTGTTTCGGCAGTTAGAGGTAAGATAGCCAGTTCCTCTGTAGTTGAGGATTTTGGGTGAAGCTCGCTTCCACCTTCGGCCTGATCATCACACCATCAGGTGATGAAGGACAAGAACTTCACCGTTGTGGTTAAAAAAAAAAAAAACGAAACCAGTGTAAGCTGACCTATTATTCTTGATTGACACTTTGTACCTACTACGCTAGGCCAGATCCAGGTAAAAGTCTGATATCGGACGTGTGGTCCACTGTACATTCTAGAGCTGAGGGTTGCCATACCTGTGAGTAGTTTCTATTGCTTGTAGAAACCGTATCAAGTTCTCATGTTTAAGACCTTTCACGACCTCTATTTCTCTAGGCAGAAACTTTTTCAAATAATCGCCTGGTGCTTGAAACTTGCTTATTATTTTAATTGCCACTTGACAGTTATGTCTGTCGCTGGTTGCAACCTACAATGTAATTCCAAAATATTGTAATGTGTCCTTGTTGTTTTTATATCTTATAAGGCCCGGTCTCCACCAAAGCGGGGAGAAGGACAGATGTCTCGAATAACTTGCAACGAGATTAGAAGTAACAACATTCCAATACGTGTATATGCTTTGCTAGAAACCTGTTAGGTAGATTTTAAATACTAGATTAAACCTTCTTAAAAACGAAGGCTTTAATCTTGAACACAATAATACTGTCTGTTACAAGGCAGATGCAATGATTGATGAGGTGGACGTAGCTACAATGGAATCTTAACAAAATCTCTTACGGACTGCAGAATAAGTGAAGACATTTCTTTTAGAAATAACACACTGCACTAGATATAGGAAGTTGGCAGGTTTTTCAAATGTTTTAACTCTGTATTCATTGAATATTTCGCAACTAATGTTTTACAAACAATCTGATACCTTGACTGTGGCGTAAGAGCCAGACCCTATGGTACGTCCAAGTACATAGCCATGTGACTCGAGGACAGTTAGTTTTCTTTCAACTTTAGCTTCTACTCCACTGTGAACAGTCGCTGTGGGCTCTGTCGACATCTCGCCAAGGACATTTTCATTGGCTCTAACATCAGGTCCAGGCATATCACAGTAATGAACGTATATATAAAATTGTAGTTTAGTAATAGTCACATTATATTGAATTTTGCCTCATTTTATTTTTCACATGATGTTTTTTATTATATTGTACATGCTGTCATTTTTGTCAAAAATGATTTTTTGGTGACACGAGAACGTTGTTTCAAACAAAACTCTATGCATAGATTGTTTTTATATCGCCAGTACGATATGTTGATAAAGAGCTATATGTACAAATATTACTTACTAACTCCATGCTAAAAGCCCAGTGATGTGTATAACTAGACGTCAATCATACAAAAAAATTATAGATCGAAATGTCATTTGATTTTTAACACGCTTTTATTTATATTGACGCAGGAGCGAATATCGCTTGGACCGCTTTGTGAGGTTGAAGATTATTGTTGTGTACCTATCGATTTGACCTACGTACAGGCTGAAGTTGATTATTAAACTCAGCATTTGCAAGGTGATTTGCGTTTGTATTTGTAGTCTGCAAGTATATTGCATCTGGAGGAAATGAGAACGCGTACATTCCTATTCATAGACTAACAATGTAATAAAATCTTGGAAGTCAATTTTAACCTACTTCTAATTGTCGTATCGAAATGAAACTTTGTATGTTTAGGTCGTTCGGATGATAATACTATAATTTGGTATCTTGTAGCTGATCTGATGATGGAGCCAGGAGGTGGATAGTGGAACTCTCAGTGGCTACTAGTAAACCGCTTAAGTCATAACTTTGGAATTATTAACTAAATGAAGATTATACTAGACTAGAAAGTAAAAAATAAAAATATTTAGTAAAAAAAAAAAAAAACTAAAAAACATGCTTTTATCACGCACTAAAAATTATAAAATAATTAAATGACTTGCGTTAGTTACGATATAAGTACTTAAGCAGATTTCTTTTATATCCGAAGATTAATTAAAAAAGCGTGGAGCGCTATTTGTTTGTGTGTATACTTTTAATTAATTTAAACAAAGCGCTCTAAACTTTTGCACGAAACTAATAAAAGTCAATAATGTTATTATTGTGTTGTTGTTGTGTTTGTTATTGTGTTGTAGTGTTATTTTATAATTTTTAGTGCGTGATAAAAGCGTGTTTTTTAGTTTTTTTTTTTTTTCAACTACATATTTGTAGTTTCGCCCCACAAAGTGAGTTGTTTACGGCCCAACTTCAACGTTACGCTCAATGTTACTTGCGCAAAGTGTAATTTGCACAAGCAAGCATGTAAACGGCAAAACGGTATACCGTACGAACGGTTTGTAGTTTGCGCAAACTTTTGTACGAAGTGATTGCGCATGCGTGTCTGATGTAGGTATTAGGGGGCTAGGCGGTTATGTGTACCCTGGTGTACCCAACGAGATTCAAGATAATTTCAATATCTTTGTGTGTAGGTACAGGTACCTATAATGCCACTTAGTGGACACTAACCCGGTCTCCTGTCTCCAACTGGGGAATTGAAGGAAGGAAGCAAGCAGAGTAAAGGATGGCTGGGATTTTAGTTGAAGTCTTTTTTGAAGTCCATAAATAATCATTGCTAGGCAAGTTTCTCACGTTAATAATACATGTTATTAAAACGCCCAACATTAAAACGAAACGCACTACATATTGGGTGCTCCAAGGCTTCGAGAATCGGTGACATTAAAATGAATTTTTGCGACATGAATACCAACAGTGACAGAATTTCCTGGTTAAAACACTGTCGGTCCATCAACGTCCAGTACAAAGAAAACAATTGGAACCGATTGGAACGTTCGCACTGGTTGCTCGAGCGAATCGTGTCGTGTGCGTTCTACCCTATCTACCCTTCCACCTCTACCAACCACCATGGAACTTCATACTCCATTCAAAACCTCTCTGACAAGCCAGAGTCACTGAAATCCCGGGTGTCTCGCTACACTGGTCAGTTGAATTATTTCATTCGATGACCCATTTTCGTACATCCACGTATTTTGTTTATTTTCATTCATAAAGCTTTTTTCAGTAGATATTCTCCTGTCCTCCGTCTTATGTTACCTTAATTGCGTATTCTGTTTGCTTGCGTATGGTTGTCTGAATAAACCATTGTTACTTATTGACGTAATACAGACGAAAATAGCTACTCTTAGTGGTTTTGAGTTATAATATTGCGGTTCATTGAACCGCATTGATGTAAGAATTCTTAAGTCATGTAGCAAGTTGAGAAGTTATTGCTAAAAGAAATAATAGAATTGTATCTATCTGTCTATTACATTCTTAAAGCTCGTAGCAAATTCTTTAAAAAGTTCGCAAACAAGATTAAAGGTAAGGAGACGGCTTCCCCGCGTCTCCACGTGACGTCACATCAAACAATTAAGAGTTATCTCGGGAGTTAGGAACGCGACGCGATATATCGTGGACTTGATTACTTTTTCTACTCGTAGAACTAATAAAAGTTGTCCAGCAAACCGGGAACTGACAAGTCTCGTTTTTAATTGAAACACTCCAGTTTAATGGTGAATTGATGAATGGTTTTAACTGAGAACTTTGTTTTTGTAGGCAGATAAAACAATTAAAGATTGCTATCTGTCAAATTGCTACCAACTAAATACCAAGGAGCTTATTGTGAAAAACCATGTTAAAAGAGAGGCCGTGAATAAGAAAAAAGCTTGAAAATCTGTCGAAACTTCCTTGGTCAGTGATTAAAAACCCATTAAATTAGCTGGAAAACGCAAAAATATCCGCAGAATGAAAGGTTAAAAATAAAAATATCGCTGAGCGTTCGCTCCCTTCGATCTTAGACGTCAATAATGGCCTGGCAAGCAAAAAGTTTAGCTCCGGGCAAGTTATCAATTGTATCTACCAAGTTGGAGGAGCAGAGTTTTTTCATTCATTTATTGCACGCAGAGCGCAAGGAAATGCTTAATGGTTATTCTCTTGGTCGCATTTGATATAAAAGCTGAACTTTGTCGCTATCAGGGAATCTTTGTGGCTTCTTATTTGTTCTATAAAGTGCAATTTTTGCTAAGTTTGAAGTCTGGGACGATGTAAATGGATTTGTGGAGTAATTCAAATGGAAATGTCTTTTGTCTGTTACAAAATGGATCAACATTCTGTTTATTGCAGAGTTACTTATTTTGTTCGTAATTGCGCAAAGTTAAGTGCTTTTTTGTTATATTGGACATCTGTTTTATTATTCCCATTAATCGTCTGCATTAAAGGTGCTTTATTAATTGCATCCAGTCTTCATTTACAGTAAGAGCATTCTATTAATATTAACGTACACTTATAATTTCAACGCTGGATTTATCTTAATTACGTCAGTTTGCGCTGACGTCGCAAAATGAACATTAAATCCATTGTTATTAAAGTTGAGCTGCATTCGTGTTGGGTGCAGGCGAGAGACAGGGCCGTCCCGGAACTTCGTGCCGCTATTGTTTCTCTAAACGGTCCTCCACAAGCGTCCGTCGCAACTCACCTAGTTAGTTTTACGAGTTTTCACCTGTTGGGGTCGGTCAGTGAAACTGTTGTTTGGTTTCGACTGTTATTATGGTTTTCATAGGGTTATAGTTTGGGGGAAAACATGGAACTTGTACACTACAGTTGGTATAATTTAAATGCAGCATCATTGACATAGTCTTAAAGGGGCACAGTATCGAAATTTGTTGGGAAACTTTTTTGCTGAATGCGGCGAAACTCCAAAGAATAGTATTGTTTTTACAAAGTAAATAAAATAGCATACTGACTTGAAAGGTAAAGCAGTCATGTCATTGTGGTCGTACTAAGAGAATGCAAGAGCGAGCGAAGTGAGTTGGAAAATTGGAGCATTCTGGACCTATCCCGATAGGTTAAGTTTTCATAGTGATTGTACTAACAGAATGCAAAACCGAGCGAAGTAAGCTAAACAATTGGAGTATCCTGACTCGGATACTGGCTTTAGCTGGCGATGAGGTTTTACTAACAGAATGCAAGAGCAAGCGAATTGATCTTGAAAATTAGAGCATCCTGAGTTGGATAGGTTCGTTAAGTCTTCATTGAAGAGCGAGCGAAAGGAGGTCGAAAATTGGATCATTCGGGATTAGTACCAACCAATACCGGTTTACTAATTATTTACTATGATAATGCAAGAGCGAGCGAAGCGAGCTAGAAAATTGGAACAACCTGACTCTTATAGGCTAGAGTTAATAAACGTAAGAGCTTGAGGGTTTCATACTTTCATTAGGTATTCATACATGACGGGCCCCTTATCAAAAAGATTTGAGGTTTTGGATGATATTTTACGAATTTTTGCTTGCTTACACTCGTGGGGGCTTGTTACTATAGCTTAGGGGCCTCGTATCATTGATACGGCTGACACGGCGGTAGCTACGCCTCTGTGCAGAATTCAAAATGCTTTTGATTTAGAGAGCTTCTGTATAACATAAACCATATTTAACCAGTATTAGCAAAGTTCCTAAATAAATAAAGTAAAATCGTTTGTAAATAGAATTCCAAAAACTTCACCACATACATTCGGACTACGTGAAAAAAATATTTTGAAATTTCGCAGCGTACGACATAAACTCGAAACGGTGATGTAAATGTGAATAATGGAAATAACTGGGGTTGTATTACATTCCTTTTTAAACACGGGGCAGGTAAACAAACAGGGGCCAGTAACACCTCTCGTCCCTTTTGTTACTTGTAGAATTTTAATAGAAAGGTCTGCGTCATGAACCTGCGCCCAGAGAGCGTTCGTTCATTTGTTTTGTCGAAACTATCTACATAACATAGAATCACAATAATGACGGACAAAATCCGGGTTCATATGCCACGTTTTGTCACGACTATCGTGAAAATGTGCGTTATTACAAAATTGACGGCTTATCCGGATTACCCGGTTCATAAATTAAAGTTATTGCGTTTCTGTTGAAGTTATGGCGGATAGTTTAGGGACGTCCAATTTGTTTTGTGACCGAAAATTTTCGAGTGGATGGTATTTGGTGCTTGACCTCAATTCAACAAATCAGTTAGGTTAACTGCCAAGCATTGACCTATTCATAGAACACTGTAATGAAGTCACAACGTTATATCGCCGAATCACCACGCCTTGGCAAAGGAATCGGTGAAAGAAAGAAAGAATAATATTTTATTTGGGGCACGCACAGGAAATACAAAAAGTAAAAAAGGAGCATTAAAAACTAACAAAATTAAAATATTTTTTCTAATAACAAAACAAAAAAAAAAAACCATAATAAAGACCCGTACGAGATCAAAAAGGCTGAGGAGCTCGTGGCTAAGTAATAACAGCCGCATGGGTCGATCCATCAGGTTAAGCTACGCTTGCCGGGGTTGGTCCGTGGATGGGTGACCGACCATCTTTACATACCGAGACTCCTCCGTGCCTCGGAAAGCACGTTAAGCCGTTGGTCCCGGCTGTCATTCGTGGATCTTTGACAGTCGTTACGGGTCGTCAGAAGCCCGAAAGTCTGACAACCAGTCTTACCAAGGGGTATCGTGTTACCCAGTAACTGGGTTGTGGAGGTCAGATAGGCAGTCGCTCCATGTAAAATACTGGTATTCAGCTGCATCCGGTTAGACTGGAAGCCGACCCCAATATAGTTGGGAAAAGGCTAGGCAGATGATGATGACGAGATCAAAAAGGCTCCTATCTCAGCACAATGTTGCGATATTTAAAAAAAAAACTACCGCAGCACTGCCGCGGTGATAGTGATCGTAACACTTTTAAATCACATAATAGAAAAGATATTGCCATCTGTCCCTATGATTTTTGTTGTCGTTTAAAACTACAGACAGAGACGGGGCGGGCTTATATTTTTTAAGAAAATGTCTTTATTCCAAATTCCTACATTGGAAATCGTGATGTTAGAATAAAATACTCTTCATTATGTAATCCATGATTACGCTCTTCTTTATAAAGTGTTTATTGGTAAGCTCTTAATAGGCCTGCGGTCGCTAAAGCACAATAACAAGCTTCCGAGTTAATTTAACGTTGATTGTAATTGACATTGATTTTCTATTTTAAGTGTTAAACAGTTGCGTAGTAAATTATTTAAAGGATTTTTTTCCACCATAATTATATTGCATTGTCATCGTAGTCACATAAAACAACTCAATAGAATTCTTGAAAATAGTTGAAAAATCGATCATAACATTGAAGGTTTCAAAATTGTTGCCTAATTTAATTGTAACTACGGTTAGACTACATTTTTATGCTTAGCTTTTAGCTCGTCTATGAATGGACCAAGTACGCCTCACGTTTCTTAGTATCCAGAAAACTTACAAAAAATATTCGTCGCTACGAATTTCAGACGTTCGTAGCGCGGTTACGTTGGTTTCGTAGCGGCTACGTCAAGTGCTACGCTGTGCTACGTCCGTATTTGCTACGAACTTTTTTTTGGCGACAGCGAAATATAATTTAATATTGTATACGGGCTTGTGGCTAAGTACTAACAGCCGCACAGGTCTGTCCGTGTCTGGTTTGTCCGTGGATGGATGATCATCTTTACATACCAAGACCCCTCTGTGCCACAGAAAGCACGTTTTAAGCCATTGGTCCCGGCTGTCATTCGTGGATCTTTGAAAGCCTTTACGGGTCGTCACAAGCCCGAAAGTCTGATAACCAGTCTTATGAAGGGGTAAGTATTACCCAGTAACTGGGTTGCGCAAGCGGCGGTACCTTCATAGAAGCCAAAAAGCCGGGCTTGCCCTAATAAAATCACAATTAATTAATTAGCCTAAGCAGTGTAGTTATGCGTATCCAATAATATAGATGGCGCTTATGTTAATTATGTACCAATTAACATAAGCGCCATCTGATGCTTGAAATATACGTAGTACTCTTCGTATTGTAAAGGTTATCTAACCAACATTTTAATAATGGTTTTAGTATGAACAACGTAAGAAAATCCCTGTTTTTTTTTTAATCGTTGGCTTGCCCTAATTTTCACCCTTGGGCACGCCACTGTGTGCAGGTCAGATAGGCAGTCGCTTCATGTAAAGTACTGGTATTCAGCTGCATTCAGGCTGGAAGCCGACTTCAACATAGTTGGGAAAAGACTAAGCATATGATGATGCGGCTATATGATGGTGTGACATGTATTTAACATAACATAACATTACATCATGCCTTGTTTCCCCGAAGGGTTGGGCAGAGGTGTACCTATAGTACACCCACATTTCGCCAGTTATGTTTAAGTCCCATGTAATAGGGGGCGAGCCTATTGCCATCTACAGGGCACAAATCCAGACTCCGGGCTGCTACCGAGGAATTCCAGATAGAAAAACTCAATAACACTGCCCGACCTGGGAATCGAACCCAGGACCTCAAGCTCAGCAGTAGCGCTCGCGACCACTAGACCAACGATGACATGTATTTATTTCAGATACTTATCTCGTGACCTGTCCATGTCAAACAAAGTGATAAGCAGATTATTATAAAATGGTAACAGTTTAGTTAATTATGACTAAATTATGTTTACCAAGTATAAAAAATGATACAAATAATTTTAAATGTCCAACTCTGTCCATTCTTGTGTCTATCACTGTAATGTCTAGTACAGCAAACATCCATTTGCGCTTAGCGTGGCCAGACTAAAATCAACATAACTGTGTATAGGATGTTGTTTCTAAAACTACAAATTTTTGGTACCACTGAGTCTCAATACGGATTTATCATAGGTACCTCACCTTTTTTATCTGAATCTGTAACTAAACGAATTACATGTAAAAAAAATAAACTTGGTTTAGAATCGCATAAAATACGTTTGCAATTATATTCTTTATCGAAAAAATATTAACATTGTCCAAAGAATATTTATTTAACAGTTTATGTACACACATATAAACGGACAAGAAGAAACGAACAGAAAAATACGTACAAAAGTAATGCTTATTTATTCTCCACATTCTGTTACACTTGGTAGAGGAGCTCGTGGCTAAGTAATAACAGCCGCACGGGTCGATCCATCAGGTTAAGCTACGCTTGCCGCGGTTGGTCCGTGGATGGGTGACCATATCTTTACATACCGAGACTCCTCCGTGCCTCGGACAGCACGTTAAGCCGTTGGTCCCGGCTGTCATTCGTGGATCTTTGACAGTCGTTACGGGTCGTCAGAAGCCCGAAAAGTCTGACAACCAGTCTTACCAGGGAGTATCGTACTACCCAGTTATTGGGTTGTGGAGGTCAGGTAGGCAGTCGCTCCATGTAAAATGCTGGTATTCAGCTGCATCCGGTTAGACTGGAAGCCGACCCCAACATAGTTGGGAAAAGGCTAGGCAGATTGATTCTGTTACACTTGGTAGTAATATAGTACTGGAAACAGATTGAATGTATTTTTTCTCCAATAACTTTGTGTTTAGAAACTATTCGCTTATAGCAACACCGACTATATTTCAGTTGCCAAAACAAACAAAGCTGGCAACACTAAAGGCAGCAATCTATCTCCATTTATTATTGGAACGTAATATTTCTGTATACATTAGTGGCTCGCTCGCCAATATTGCAACGTAGCTAATTGTCTGTGACCATTTTAATTAGTTTCTGTCGGACATATAAATGATAATGACCGAATGTATGAAGCGTTGGCTTACCTGCTAATGTTCGAATGTTTGTTCACGTTAAGTTATTTGATGGTGGATGTACATTTGTGAAATGTGTTATTCTAGTTCATGTTAGTATGGATAAAGCTACGATTTCCTAGAATAGCGGTGGCCGCCACATAGCGTTCGCAATTAACCGGCGAATGACGTCACTGAAAGAAATTAAGTTGGTGTGTTTTCCTAGAGAGCGTGTGTTTTCTTTGGCACCGTAAAGTCAAACCCCGCTGCTATCATTTTCATGACAGTCTCTGCGATTTTTAATAGAAGAGCGGTGACCGTCATATAACGGTATGCGGCGGCCATCGCTCTTCTAGGATAAACCATAGCTTTAGGGACCAAGTATTTACTTTAAGGAATAATACAAAATAAAATTCAGCATGTATATTTTATTCGTGTAAATCTACTTTGAGATTAATAGTCACAATCTTAATTATATTTATAAGATTATTATTAACTTATTAATTTATTAATTAATAACGAAGAAGTTGTATTTTGATCTCAGTCTTATTGAAAACACCGATTTGTTACAGATAATTTACGTATTTTATTTATAAACCGACTTTAAAAAAGAAAGAGGTTATAAATTTGACACGTATGTATGTAGTATAATATTATTGGACTTGTAATATATTGACATAATATGACATACATACATACATTACATACATTAGGGCTTCCAATCAAACATACAAAATTTTATAGGTGTTTTCGGAGAATATCTCCGAAACTATTAATTGGATTGTGGTTGCGTTTTTTCAACTTAGGGAGCAGTGCAAGTTTCATCAAAATCGGTTAAGCAATTTTCAAGATATGGACTAATACGTGTAAGTGTGGCTTATTGAAACGAGCTAAGGATGTGGTGTCAAAGGGAAAAAAAACATCTCAAAAGTTGGTCAAATTGTAGTGTCAGGAAACTTTTAACTACTTATTACAAACAAATATTCCAGTTTTTACTTAAAACTAAAAATTACGAAATAAAAAAGTAATTTAAAAAAATTAAATCGACTTCAAAAAGAAATTAACTCAAAATTATGAAATAGCTTGAATTTCGGAAGTCGGTGGCAAAAAATACAGAATCCAGATGTCCAGACACCGACTTCCGAAATTAAAGTTATTTCATAGTTTCGAGTTAATTTCTTTTTGAAGTCGATTTAATTTTTTTAAATAACTTTTTTAACTATAAGTAAACATTTGATAAATCTATTCTTTGATAATATTGCCATGATTGGGCAGAGGTGCATCTATGTATAGTGTACCCACATTTCGCGAGTTATGTTTAATTCCCGTGTAATAGGGGCGAGCCTATTGCCATCAACTGGGCATATACAGGGTGTAAGGGACAGCCCTCCGCAAACTAACAGAGTGCATTCAGCTCCTTATTTTGAATCATATTCCACCGGAAAATTTCTCAGGAAAATTTTCATATTTTTTTATCGTTTTTTCAGTTGCTATTCCTTTATTTCAATGTAAAATTACATTCTCTGTATCCAGCGCTCCATTTATGTAAATAAAACAGGTAAAATAAAAAATCAGCAATGGATGTTGAAATACTCGGCGGCCGAAGGCTCGCTGCGCTGCGGTTCGCTAGGCGCGTTTTGCCACGGTAACGATACATTGCGTGTGAGGTAATAAAACAAATCAGGTTTATTGGATTCCCATAACGTTCCTGAAATGATTTCATGTACCGGTCATCTTAGTATGATATACTGAATTTACCCCTTCAGTCTGTGAAGGGCTGTCCATTACACCCTGTATACGGAATATTTTACGGTATAAATCGCCTAATAATTATCTTTTATCCTAGTAATGTTTACATTTTATAAACAAAATCACCCTACGTAGCAAGAATTTTATTGCAATTAAAGATTGCATCAATATTTCGCCAAGAGTGCTCTCAAGAGGGGTTCTGCCCACCCCGCTGTAACGGAGTTAAGTAGCGTGAAGTTTGTGTGTTGATCTCTTCATATCAATTTAAATCGCTTTCTGAAGTACCTACTGTGTAAAGTTTCGCTTTGATATCCTTTATGAATGTTTTTGCTTTTAGTAGATATTTTGTAGTGTCATCACCTGCGAATGGTCGGACACAAAACTTGACTACAAAAATATTATTGTCTATTAAAACACTTTTTAGGGTTCCGTTCCTCAACAGGAAAAAACCGAACCCTTATAGGATCACTTCGTTGTTCGTGTGTCTGTCTGTCAGTCTATCAAGACCCTTTTTCTCAGAAACGCGTGGCGGTATCAAGTTGAAATTAATATTTACAAAATACGTAGATCTGTGGGCCCTTGAAGCTCTAAACAAATCAAGCTTCTAAGTCAACGTAATAAAAAATGTGGCCATTTATGCGTTATATTTTTAACCAACTGCAAAAAAAGGAGGAGGTTATCAATGCGGTTGTATGTTTTTTTTTTAATGTTTGTTACCTCAGTACTCCGTCATTTATGAACCGATTTGGAAAATTCTTTTTTTTTTTTGAAAGGACACGTCCAGATTGGTCCCATTTTTATCAAAATCCAGTTCGGATGATAGGATCCATGAGGAATTGAGGGAGCTTCTCAAATATTATAGGCAAACACATAGCGATTTTAGTATTACAACAAGTCAAGCATTTGCATTCAGAAAGTATCATTTGGTGAAGTGGAACTGACGAAGAAGACCACAGATGGCCACGGGAACTCCTCAATGATAAGTATTTCACGGGTGGTGATAAGATATCTAGATTAAGATAGTTCAGCGACTATGACGAAGCAAATATAAATCGATGGTTCTGATGAAAATGGTACCACTGAACTGATCTGATGATGAAGCCGGAAGGTAGGCACCGGAACTCCGTAATAAAACAATGTATCCTACCCGTGTTTGGGCTTATTGGAATTGTCATGAGATGAACTCTGGCTATAAATTATTTTTAACTGACTCCAAAAAAGGAGGAGGTTCTCGGTTCATCGGAATCTTTTTTTTTATGTGTGTTCCCCGATTACTTGAAGACGGCTGGACCAATTTTGAAAATTCTTTTTTGTTTAAAAGGGTATACTTTCCAGCTGGTTCTATTGTCATAAGGTCATGATGTGATGATGGAATCCTGGAGAAATTGAGGGAACTTTTCAAATATTATAGGCACACCTGTAGCGATTTGGGTATTTTTTATAGTAACTTATGCATTTGCTCTCGGAAAGCTCCATTTGGTGAAGTGGAACTGGTGACGAAGACCACAGATGGTAAGATGGCCACCGGAACAACTCAATATAAGTATTTCACGGGTTGCGATTCGATTTCTTTAAAAATAATGATTGCTAAGCAATACAAGCTCGTCACAATGCGTATGGTAAAGTGGAGCTGATGGTGTAGTACCGGGAGAACTCCTCAACAATTAACGTCAATGCATCGTGAATTCGGGAATAGAAATGTCTTGTAAAAGGTGATGAGCAGTTGTCATTAGGCACATATTGTAACTTAGATAAATTACAAACCGGCCCACTAAAAAGTGAAAAATAAAAAACTTTTTTGCAAAAAAAAAAAAAACAACAGACTCAAAAAACACTACAAAGTAAAAAATATCTTTAAATTCGGAAGTCGGTGGCAAAAACCTAAAATACAGATCCAAAGACGTCGACTTCCGAAATTAAGGTTATTTTTCACTTTATAGTGCTTTTTTAGAAAGTCGGTTGTTTTTTTTTTTTTTGCAAAAAATTTTTTTAATAACTCGCAAATAAATCAAAACCTATAGGGTACGTCCCGTTGACCTAGAACCATGAAATTTGGCAAGAAGCAAGGTCTCACTCACAGTATAAGTAAAGGAAAAAGTCCGAAAATAGTTAATTTGTAGTTTTATCTCATAATTTTTTTGGTTTTGATTACAAACTTTTTGGCAGTTAGAGAACTGACCGTGACGTATATCAATGTATGGGAGAACATGTTTTTCAACTAAAATGTTAAGTTTGATTTTGGGATAAATTCTTTTCAACTACGGAACCCTTTATTATGCGTGGTCCCACACGCACTTGCCCGGTTTTTTTTTATTAGGGACTTTTATAACCGCAATGCTTATGACAGTCCCATCATACCTGAAATAAATAATAATAAAATACACGCTGTTATGGATTACATTCGGGCCATGAACCTGAATAGACTCTTCGCATCATCACCTAATTTATAAATCCGTCTTTCTATCTTCGTCTTTGCATAACGCCACATATAGTGAAAATTACGCGACGGTAATTCAACGTGCTTTGTTTTATATGAAAATTACGCGACGTAATTACGTTCTGATGTCTCGCGGGTAATTTAAAAGCATTTTAGGTGGAAACACGTTTTTAGGCGTACTTTGTTCATTAAACAAATCCATTTTTGTAATGTTGATTACACTAGGCAGTGCATTCTCCGAAAATTAATGACATTATCCGTCGTGCTCTTGTGACCCGGGTGCCAGCTGTTTTAGAACCCAACGGCTTGGCACGCGACGATGGCAAGAGACCAGATGGAATGACCATAATGCCTTGGAAGTTAGGCAGGCCTTTGGTGTGGGATGCAACATGTGTGGACACCCTTGCGCCATCCCATCTTCCTAGTACGGCGGGCTGTGCTGGGGCGGCTGCTGCAGGTGCGGAAAACCTCAAACGGCGAAAATATTCCAATTTTCTTTTGGGAGTTATTATGTTCGAGCCGTTTGGGGTTGAAACACTAGAGCCATGGGGTCCGAGTGCCCACTTGGTTATCCGAGACATTGCCAAGCGGTTGGTCGACTCTTCACGTGACCAAAGGGCTGGCCTATTCTTTGGCCAAAGAATCAGCATCGCCATATAACGTGGCAATGCTGCCAGCCTTTTGGGCATTTTTTCTGTTGACAGCGATGCGGACGAATTTTTTGATTCCCTATGATTATATGTTTTTTTTACATATGTACATATTATAATTATTATTTTAAGTCTGTTAGCTTATATATCATGTATATTAAATTCTGAGGTAATAAGGTTGAAAAGGTAAATGTCCGCGATGGTACATTAGCCTCTCTAATTGCATGCCATAGCTCGATTCTCGGCAACTCTCATCCAGCTGCTATCAGCCACCCTGCGAAGATCGTCGCTCCACCTAGCCTGAGGGCGTCCTATATTACGTTTGCCGATTCGCGGTCTCCACTCAAGAACACCCCAACGGTCACCGGTTCTACGGCTAACATGGCCGGCCACTGCCACTTCATCTTGCTTATTTTTTATCGAACTACATATGCCTTTGCCTAATGTAACAATATTCATTACATTAATCGTTTAATAATGCACTTAATTATCTGTAATAGGTTCTATTCAGTCAGATACATTAGCGATCGAGTATTGTTCACAGCGACCTGTTCCTAGAATCAAAACGTTTTGCGTAATTTAATTAATTACCTCATCAATAACGTTGTTAGGTAACATTTGCAGCAAACACGTCTCTGCATCAAACTAAGTATTGATTTATCAACGGCTACATTTTGTAGTTATGGTCTGATTTTATGACTTATGACGTCATCTGTCATTGTTTAGGGATGTGAAGGACATAGGGTCTTTTATTGGTGTAGGTACCTCAAAAAGAGAGTAACCTAAAATTAATACACAACGCTTAGAGAGTGTCATCTACTATTAATGATGATTATGAGATGTTACAATTTATGTTATAAAATGTTTTAATAAATACACATTTCCTCTACTTGTGTACCTCACAAAATAATCTCGCTACGCGCATGCTACGCGCACGCTAAGCACATGCTACGGCGTAGCAGGCACTAATATTAGTTGATTTTGAAAGTTGAGAGAGGCCCCGTAACTGTCAAAACATAAAGTAGTTTTATCATAATATCTTGACACAGAGGAAACAAATAAAACAGTTAAAAACTAGGGAATTAAATAATTCCCATTTTGAGGTCTTAAAAATACTAAATAGGCAAGTAACTGCGACCGACTTGGATGTAGCGCTCGCCGCCCGTTTCCGCGGCACCGCTCGCTATGCTCGCTCGGCTCGCGCGTGGTTGGTCACAGTTCCAACCTAACCTACCCCGTTTGGCCGGAGTATCCTAGTTTAGTTAAGTATTGCGACCAACTGTGAGAAAAGGTCAGAAAGTTAAAAAGAGTCTTAATCTTAAAAAAAGAAAGAGTCTTAAAGAGTTTCTTAAAAGTGTGCGTCATTAGAAACGCAAAAGTTTTTAGAGGAGCAGGAGCTAGACCCTCTTAACGCAGTATTATTGTAATCTTACTTCAGTGTGGGAAAGAGATGGAGCTAGACGTCCTGTATAGCTCCATCTCTTTCTCACACTGAAGTAACGTTAAAATAATACTGCTTTAAGAGGTGGTGGTTGGCCCCGTGTTAAATTTTTCCGAAAAACTTATGGAAACAAAAAATGACTAAAACCTAACTTTTATCTCTTCCTTCAAAGTACAACAGTCGTAACTCCTGAGTTAGGGATCAAACGCGATTACAAAGTGATCAGTTATTAAGACAATAGTCCGACTTCAGAAGTTGAAGTCGATTGCCACTTAGAATTAGTTGAATTGATGTGATGAATCCACTGCTAGTGTAAGCACATTTAGCTTAGCGCTGAGTTTGGATAGTTTATCGTTCTTGTAGATTAGTAACTTGTTCAAGTTACTGCATTAGTAGGAATATTAGGTGTCTTACAGGTAATTCGGGTAGGAATACTTGTTCCCGTATGTAGGTAGGTGTTAATGTACGTAAGGCTGTAAAATAATGTCCCTAATTAGATTTGTCGTAAGAGTTTTAACATGATAAACATTTTTACAGCATGAGAGTTGAGAATTGATTACCAATTGTCCTATACTCAAATCACTACTGTCATACTTTGACAGCTGTATCAAATGGTACGGCAAAATGACGTAAGGGTGTCAATTTGCTTACCAATACATTTCCTTGACTGTAAAAAATAGGATCGTAAAATTTTAGGACCAAAAGTTTAGGTAACCAAAATCAAATTATTCCATGCAATTGAAAATTTACAGTCAAACATTTTACACCGGATCATTCGACCCTAGCGACACATCTACTAATTAACCGTAATACTTTAAAAGAAACAATTCATAAAATGAAAAGCTAATCAAGAACTATTAAAGTGCGCTCAGCGGCACACCTGTATACAGGGTGTAAGGGATAGCCCTCCGCAGTCTGATGGGGTGAATTCAGTATATCATAGTAAGATGAGCGGTACATGAAATTATTTCAGGAACGTGATGGGAATCCAATAAACCCGATTTGTTTTATACGCAATGTATCGTTACCGTGGCAAAACGCGCATAGCGAACGGCAGCGCATCGAGCCGTCGGCCGCCGAGTATTTCAACATCCATTGCTGATTTTTTTATTTTACCTGTTTTATTTACATAAATGGAGTGCTGCTTACAGAAAATGTAATTTTACATTGAAATAAAGGAATAGTAACTGAAAAAAACGATGAAAAAAGAATTCCTGAGAAATTTTCCAGTGGAATATGATTCAAAATAAGGATCTGAATGCACCCTGTTAGTTTGCGGAGAGCTGTCCCTTAAACCCTGTATACAAATTTGTGTTTCACATTAGCGACGTGTGGTGGCCATTAGTGAGCGAATATTAAATGGCTTTTAGCTTCTTAGAGTTCCGTACCCGAAGGGTGTCAAACGGAACCGTGTAAGCCTCCGCTGTTCGTCCGTCTGCCGGTCAGCGGGCTGTATCTCATGACCCGTAATCGGTAGACAGTTGAAATGTTCACAGATTGTGTATTTCTATTGCCGCTAGAACAACAAATAGTAAAAATAAAATAAAGTTAAAAATTAAACAAGAAACGTGTTTTTTTTTAAACTGAAGTATTAAAAAAAAATGTAGTGTTAAATATTGCACATAATCAGCCTTTAATGTTCCCACTGCTGGGACACAGGCCTCCTCTCTGTAAGAGGGAGTGGGCAGTAATCCACCACGCGGTCCCAGTGCAGGTTAGTGGATGTCTCATGTCTTCGAATTTTTGGTTCTAGGACATGCCGGTTTCCTCACGATGTTTCCCTTCACATATGAAATATTTATACAAAGTAAAGCGCCTGTCGGGGTTTGAACCCACGACCTACAACTCGGTAAGTCGCGTCTGTTACCAGTGGACCACCACTGCTCAAATATTGTACGGTGGTACGGTGGTATGGTGGACCCTTTGGTGCGAGTCCAGCTCGCACTTGGCCGGTTTATTTATTACTTTTTTCTTGGTGTTTTATTTGACCTAAGTGATAGACAGAAATGTAAGTACTAAACAGTTCTGAAATGTTGAGTAGGTGGGTACGTACTGGAATTAACGTGACTGGCATGGATCTCCTGATGTTTAAGACCTCGCCTCTCATGCCTGAGGTTATGGGTTCTAATCCAGGCAAGTAACAATGTTACTTTTTCAACTCATATATACTTTTGGAGTTTATCTTAGACATTACTGACACCAGTTAAAGAAAAACTACATGAGGAAATCTGGACTTATAGTTAATATAAGTTTGAAATCGCCAACCCGTCTTGAGCAAGCATGGTGATCAATGCTCGTGTCTTCTCTGTATGAGAAGAGGACTTTGTCCTGCAGTGCGACATTGATAGGCTGGAATTATATTATTATTAAGGAATTGATTCTAAAAATAGAATAGAATTGAACAGAATAGAATATTCTTTATGAAACATCATAAAAATTACAGATATAAAGTAGAAATTTTACACATAGGGTGACACAATGGGCGGTCTTATCGCTAAAAGCAATCTTTTACAGACAACATAAGAACCATTTTTAAAACGATACTTCGTCTACTACATGGATTAGAACTATTGTAGATTTGACTTAAGATTTTTATAAAATCAATCAATCCGCTTGGCCTTTTCCCAACTATGTTGGGGTCAGCTTCCAGTCTAACCGGATGCAGCTGAATACTAGTATTTTACATGAAGCGACAGCCTATCTGACCTTTACAACCCAGTCACAGGGTAACACGATACCCCTTGGTAAGACTGGCTGACAGACTTTCGGGCTTCTGGCGACCCGTAGCGACTACCTAGTAATAAAATAGTCAGCGTACCAATATAAAAATTAACAAAATAAAATAATTCAATTAATAGCACATACAATAGAAATAAAGATACATAACAATTATATAGAGTAAATAAATTTATTTATTTTTTCAATACATTAATATTTTAACTTATAACTAATTAATTAATAAAATAACAAAATTATATCCTAACTTAACTAAAACTATTCACAAACTAAAATATGGCGTCGAAAAATTCCTCCGCATCGCTGTCGACTGGTAATGTACCCAAGAGACTGGCGGCATTGCCACGTTGTATGGCAATGCTTAGCCTCTGGCCAAGGTAAAAGCCGGCCCTTGGGTCACGGGAAGTGTCAACTAGCCGTTTGGAGATTTCGTTAAACAAACCATGAGCGCTCGGACCCCACGGCCCGAGGGTTTCAACCCCAAACGGCTCGAAAATATAATTACCGATAAGGTTATTATACTAGAGTAAAAGAGTAAATTAAATATTCAATGTCAATATTAGATATTATCATGTCAATCAATCAATTAAAGTAGAAATTGTACATTATTACTTATTACATTACACTTAAATAAACTAATATGTGAGTACTGTCCAGTAGATATACACATCCATTTATGTTGGGTCGGACAGTCAGTGCGGGAAGCAATCATCTTGAGGATACTATTGCTACTGTCTCTCACTCGTCTTAATAAAGAAGCAACCTTTTTCTGGATTATAACTGGACAGCCATCCGTTCGAGCTTCTGCAAACATTAGCGACGCACTGCAATAGGGAGGCAGCCGCATCAGCATGCTAAAGATGTTGTTATATTGAACGCGCAGGACACAGGCAGCCCGACGGGTAATGCCGCTAGAACAACAAATAGTGAAAATAAAATAAAGTTAAAAATTAAAAGGGACTCCATACAAGAAACGTGTTCTTTTTAAACTGAAGTATAAAAAAAAATATGTAATGTTAAATATTGCACATAATCAGCCTTTAATGTTCCCACTGCTGGGACACAGGCCTCCTCTCTGTAAGAGGGAGTGGGCAGGAATCCACCACGCGGTCCCAGTGCAGGTTAGTGGATGTCACATGTCTTCGAATTTTTGGTTCTAGGACATGCCGGTTTCCTCACGATGTTGCCCTTCACCGTTTTGAGAGCAGTGACGATGAAATATTTACACAAAGTAAAGCGCCTGTCAGGGTTCGAACCCACAACCTAGGCTACCCATAGACTGCTCGCGTAAAACGATTGACAGTATGCCTTAAACAAAGTGATTTTTACTGGAATGGAGCAGCGAGCGAATCTACGGGCAATCATGTACCCTGGGACCGCCAATGCCCTGCACTCCCGCTCCAGATCCTCGTCATCGGACAAATCCTCCGTCACAATGTGCCCTAAATACCTAAAACTGGTCCATCTCTGCAGTTCCTCACCATACAATGTAATTGGAGGAGCACAAACTGGCACGGAAACACTAAATTTACCCTTGAAAAGCATAAAGGAGACGGGCGAATCTGGGCCTAACGTTACACAAATGAAATATTTATCAATATTTTGTTTCAGTTTTTTTGTGGTCAATTATAAAATATTAAGTTGTTTTATCATGGCATAAGAAATTAAATATTTAATCAAATTGATACTGACTTCCCTTATTTTCATTTTGAAACAATGTTGCCAGATGATATAGGTAAGTTAATCGATGTTACAATCGATTATTATTACAAAAATAGAATAACTAATTAATTATTTAAAATACTTTAAAAAGTGATTCAGTTTTATTCCTTATTACATAAGTTTAAATGAAACATATATATTTTTTAAATTATGGTTTCCTCGTGACACTTCAACGTTTCAATAAAAGTCGTAAAAGTAAATTGATAAATAAATCGTTTTCACAATCGATTGTCAATGTTTTAATATACAGGCAACAAAGCGGAACTCATGTCAATGTCAGGTCAAAAACTCAAACGTCTATCATATCATGTATTTGAGTTTGCGGCTGTACGTTAGTGGATATTTTCTGTTGTGTTTTCGTGTGCTGTAATAGTTATTATTCGATAAGTGATCTTGTAACGACTTTGGAGAAAGAAAAGAAAGAGAAAGTGTTTTTAATTCATACTCCCTCTGCTGCCATCTCAAACCTCTAGAATCAAGTTGGATGGCGTCTAAATCTTCAATGTGTGAATGTCCTACAATAAATTCAGGTTAACTCTAGTTAACAATAAAGTCAAATAGTTATTTTCTTGAAGTATTACATGAGAACTAAGTGTATAACCTTAGCTTAGAGGTTGTTTTTATACAAACCAATATCATCCTATATTTTCTTTGTCCCATGGAGCAGTCGTATATAATTTAGTTTTTTTTTAATGGTATTAGTGTATAAATAAAATAATGCAGTATTTGTTACTGTAACATCAGGCCCAACTTTCTATGAACTTTCGCCCGTCTCCTTTGCTTTTTGCTACATTATACGTCAGGCATGTTCCACCGCATACGTCTCACATATAGCTAACAGCTTAGGAATAGCACCCACCGATGGTCCCAGCAGCACCATGTCACCCGCGTAGCTAATATTATTAACGCATACACTATCGATATGACAACCGGTATGAGACATTACATTACATTTTAAAAAGTTTAGTTATGACGCTGTCTTTTACGTTCCGATACTAAAGTCAAATAGAGCCATAATGTATTATGTTGGGAAGTTTCTCCGCTACTTTAAGTTAGTGACAAGGTGTTAATCCGGTTCTTACGAGTATTATTTTGACCTACTTCCTTCACTTAACCGTTCAAAGTTGCTCGGGTGTAACTCCTATACGCTGTGTTTTTCTTTCAGACTGTTACAGACTACATACCTACATCAGTTTAAGCTTGTAAATCTTGCAGTCTTCTAGTAGGACGCAACAAAAACAATATTAAAATCATCATCATTATTAGTGTCTTAGGTTTTGTACTTTAATTTTTTGCCACCGACTTCCGAAATTAAAGTTATTTTTCATTTTGTAGTGTGTTTTCTGGAAGTCAGTTGTTTTTTTTTTTTTACAAAAAAGTTTTAATTTTTCACTTTTTAGTTGTGGTAACAACCCCACACAAAGTTAGACCACTACTTGAAATGAAAATAACAGTGACAGGAAATTATTTTAACATAACATCATCAATATATGAACATACACTAAGTGGAAAAAATACGTATTAGTGAAGCTAACTCAAAAACCACTAATCAGAACTTGTCCAAATTTATATGGGACCAATCTGGAAGTATATTCTTTCAAATAATAATTTAAAAAAAAAAATTCAAGTCGGTTTACAAATGACTTAGTTCTGAGGTAACAGACATTTAAAAAAATACAACCGAATTGAGAACCTCCTCCTTTTTTGAAGTCTGTTAAAAAGAGTGAATCTTGATCCGAACTCGACCATCTTCGACTATTTCGCGTTGGCCATTGGCTTATCTAAATCAACACAATCACATTCGCTTATCAAAGATTATTTTAAAGGTTGAAATCATCACTCTCTTGTCCTTATCCCAAGAGAATAACAATAATGATGAGTTCTCTCCGGACCGTCGAGTAATGCTTAGTATTTCATTTTTGCAAAAAATTGTTAACGGTAAGATTGATTGTAGTCACCTCCTTGAAGAGGTTCCCATCACACCTCCACGTAAGAGACCCCGCACTGTCCTAACTAACACATTTTGTCCTCTATTCTGTCGTACCAATATCGGTGCCCATGGTCCGCTAATAATAACTATTAACCAATATGCTTAACAAAAACTTAAATTCAAACCTGGACATATTTCATGACTCTTTGGCTGGTATTAGAAAAAAAATACTTAACAGTTATCGTTTAGTCACATAATTTCTGTTATAGAGTAGAATTATGTACTTATTTGAATTATGTGTTATGTTCACGTCCTTCATTAATTTGTATTCTCTTGTATTTTATTTTATTGTCGTTAAATGTTTAAATTTTACTTTTACTTTATAAGCAGCTTCTGTCCAATGTCTTTTTTCTTTTAATGTTATATACACCTATAATTTGTGTATACATTAGCAGTAATACTTTTCCTAAATAATTTTATAAAACAATGTTGAATGTACATGCTGTTGGTGTTCTTTAAAAAATAAATAAAATAATAACTTCGACTATTAAAATAATCTTTAATAAAATTGTTGAAGTACCAACAAAACTAAAAGCAATGCAGAAAGTCTTTCTGTAAAGTGTTCATACATAGTACGAACATTGGCAAAACAACAAAGTCCTCACTCATTCTGTAAACAGAAAAGAGCGTTAAATAAGCGACAGCGAAAAATATAAATAAGCCAACGTTAGCAGAAAACTATTAGCTATTAAAAGTCGTCTAGCTTTTAAAAATATAAAACACGGCACTTAGGACACCGTACCAAAACTAATTGTTAAGCACGTAGGAGCTTGGACCCTCACTATTATTAGTACCTACGCAGAAAACTCATTTTATGGTGCGTGAGCAAAAAATCTTTTAATTAAATTGCTTTCGAAGGGATACAACTGAATTTATAAATAGTATTTGACTCACTCTAGTGAGTATAAGTGGATACTGTTGCATAAAGCATTATTTCGGGGATTTTGCAAGATATTTAAGGGGTCCCCGAAACGATCAATTGCGATTGATCAATTGCCATGAATTTCTATTGTAGTAATATTGACAATCGCTTCAGTTGCACTTGGTAGACGGTCAATTTGCGCATCAGAGTGTATCAATCACGTAAATCACGTAAAAAATGACAATTGCAATTGATCGTTTCGGGGACTCTTAAGCTGTGTTTAGAAGCCAGTTCTATTTCAGCATCTATATTTATACATAGGCTTTTGGTGTCTGTATGTATAGCCGCTTAGAATTTCTAAACTACACAATGAATTTTGATGCGGTTTCCGCCAGTATGTAAAGCATTATTTATTCTGGAAGGTTATAAATACGTTAAAATTTAACTCAGATATAGCACAAAAATCTCGATGTTTTGACATGTCACCATTGCACCCGTGCGAAGCCGGGCATATTCCGGGTGTATTCGTATAACAATAAAACCTTTAGTCAAAAAAGTTTAAGTTTTTGACAAAGTTTTAATCACTGTCCATTCCAAGGTTGCCTGTAAGAGATCGCAGTATGCGATAAGGCCGCCAATTGTATATTTTATTTTGTAGTTTAAAATGTATCTTTATGTAATGGTGTACAATAAAGTATATATAAATAAATACCTACCCTTTTGCTGTGCCCTACAGGGTCCATAATTATCTCAATTATATACTATAGTTACCACCTAAGTACACATTATGGTAAAGCAATAAAGATATTGAGTATTGAAAAAAATAATAAATATATGCAAATAAATACTCAACGTAAATTGCCTGCCAAAAAGAAATGTAGCATATTCATAATGCACGTTTGTGGCGTGAGCAGTACCAAGAATAGCTAGCAATTTACAGAAGAAAATAAAAGTCGTCTTTTAAAAAATAATTGTTAGATCCAGACAGCATCTCTCAATAATACAGTGTAAGATTGTGTGTTGTGTAACTCGTGTAAGCTAACGTTAATTTTTAAACGGCATTGTGTCACGACGTCCATCGCCCAGTCGAGTTATGATGATTGTAGTGGTTTTTTATGACTCCTACTTTATTAGGGAAGTGGTGGGGGTATATCGTCTCCGCCATTTTGTCGTGATGCGAGCTGTATCTTTTATAAGAACGCGGACATTTGCGGACAGGTTTATTACTTGTCCTTTTGTAAAACGAGGGTTATGTCCGAGCTTGGGTTAAACAAAAAAGTTTTTACAGTAATTTTGTTAGGAAATGGACATGTTTCATATAGTGAAGGGTATGGCATAATTTTTAATGGCCCAAGTCGTAAAAGCTGTTCAGATCAATACATCGTGTTCTGATACTTCCATGTGTGCTATTATCTCGACAGAAAGTAAACCCGCGGGACATGTTGACCAAGATCACAAATACAGAATAAAAGCTTGTTCAAATACCTCCTCACAGAAAGTACTGAGGCGAGCAAAATATCAACAGGGATCCTATCAGTGTGAGGTTTGTCAAACACAGATAACAGTGTCAGTTCACTACGGACCACCAATCGAATGTAAAAGGGATGTTTGCACAGTATAATAACAGTGAGAGTTCAAGGACGGGCGGCGGCGCCAATTTCAATATAGATATTATTGCAGTAGCAGGCTAAACGCAGGATAATATTTGCATATTTATAAGAGAGCAGCCCTCAGCAAACATGGAGGGAATTGGTTACGAGGCTGAGTTTGTTTTTGACATAATGGGACCTTTGTCGACGTAGGCTGTTCCTTACAGTCATTACTCAGGGCCGTATGAGTTAGCATATTGTGGGTATACTCGGTACATAGGGCGTAGTAAATTGAAATTAATTGAAATCGAATGTAGCGGTGGATGGTTCGCAATTGTGTTGAGCTTGTATACCCATAGAATTTCAATAGATAATTCTAATGAAGGGTCCAATTTTTGCAGACATTGGTATTTGCGTGTCCATATTGAGTTTAAAGGGTTTGTGAAAAGAAAAGTACTGAGTATTATAACTTCATGGCATATTCTATTAAAGTATTCTAAAACGTAAAATATTAAATATCACTCATAGAAATATCATTTTGAAATGCTATTTACATTACGTGACCGCAGAAACTTTACTTCGAGTAAAACTCATATTTTATTTTAGGCTTAAATTACAAACTAGTTTTACGTCGAGAGTTTGGGGTCATTGCTACAATGACTATCCTTGTAAAAGGCACTTTCATATGAAATTGGACTTATTTGCAAAAAAAATAAGAATACGAATAATTTTATTGGTCCACTGTTACAAAATAATTTTTTAAAATTATTGTAATGCTTACTGTAACTAGAATATTGAACCTAATTATTTGAACAGTGAAACTAGGCAGCGCCTGTATCTTGGGGGCTTGGGTAGCGTTATCTTAAATTTTAATTCGAGACATGTTTGCGTTAACATAAATTTTATTTCAGAATGTTTGATAATGGACAGAATACTTAATTAAATAAGGGTAGAGAACTATCAAGATTAAACAAAAATAAATTTAAATAATAAATTGAACAAAATAAAATAATTTAAACAATGTCATTGTGTGAGTGTGAGTATGAGTGTGAGTATGTGAGTGTGGTGGTGAGTTGTAAGAGTGTGGGTTTTTGTGTAAAGAAACTGAGTGACGTGTATTTGGTGATAACTGAATATTTCCTCAGTTTCATTGTATAACAGGGAGAGAAGCCAACTTTTTGTCATTATTTTATATGAATGACTGTTAAGACCTTTGGTATCACGGCGCTTGCTTATTTTATTAAGTAATTATAGTTGTATAAGGATTCACGCACATAATTTAGTTTTGCTTGAAATTAACCACAAGTTCACGTCAACTAAACTTTTCACTCAATCAAAGTTTTATAAATTACACTGTCTATGAAATGAAATTAGTTTAGGCAAAGTTTTTTGCAAACCTTAATTATAACGTGTATGTGCCTGAATTCAAAGCTGTCTAATGAGTGGTTTGTTAACATACATGTCCAGCTGTGGACTGCCATCTGGATAATTCGTTATTCATAAACGTTGCTTAAAGTTGACGGTTAAAGACTGGTTTCCCATAGATTTTTTGACGTTTAAACATCATTTAACTGTAATCAACGTTTGTGAATAAGGGGCTTGTATTTTACTAAAAATAAACATAGTATTGACACAATTTTTGGGGAATTCTAAAGGAGTTGTCCCACATTCCAGGACTGTGACCTATGAGTTTGTTTCGATGTTTCTTAACAGAGTAGTCGCTTAGGAAACACAAAACGACCTCATTTCGTTTTAAAATATTATAATTTTTTTTTGACGTGAAAAAAACGAAACTGGCGAAATGTGGGTGTACTATAGGTACACCTCTGCCTAACCCTTCGGAGGAACAAGGCGAGATGTTATGTTATGTTATAAAAAAATACTTTTAAGTATTTTTTTTTAAAAACCAATTTACAAAAATAAAATATAATTTATCATAGTTTTTAAAGATTCTGAGCATATGCAGCCAGTCTTACCACCAACCTTTCTGATTGGCTAATCTTTTTCCGATTATTCCGATGTCCACCACTTGTTTGGCCACCACTGGGGGAGAGCGAAACAACTTTTAAAAATTATTTTCGTTGTCCATCTCGGGGGGGCAATTATTGTAACCTAACCTCAAAACACTTTAAAGTTCCTTCTGCATCGTCTCCGGCGCTGCGGAAAGTGCAACCCCTTCGGCCTTACTTAACAAAGCATAGGCCCCATGTTCACCTCCGCAGCTTCGGCTTTGCAAGCCTCATCCGCTACAGCTCGCGCGGGTGCCAATGCTTTGTTACAGCGGGCGGGGGTTGCTCTCCCTTCGCGCCTCCGGTTTTTATATACACTCTAGGGGTAGCAGCCAAAAGACTACGTGAAGTCGGGGGTGCCCCGATTCGGTTTTGGAACAGATTCGATCTATTCAAACCATGAAGTGTCCCCCAGTGGTGGACAACGAGAATAATTTTTAATAGTTGTTTCGCTGTCCCCCAGTGGTGGCCAAACAAGTGGTGGACATCGGGAATAATCGATCTTGTCACCATAGCACGACGACACTACCGAAGAAAGGCTCCCGCAGACAGGCGCGACGCGACGATACGACGCGACTCCGGTGGAACAATTTCTATGAAAACTTCATTGAAATTGTTCTACCGATGTCGCGTCGCGCGTCGCGCCGTTGCGTCGCGCCAATCGGCACAAGCCTGAAGAAGGCACAGCGCAGCCAATCAATGTTCTAAATTGACCGTCTTTTGTCTACGCGAGCCACTGGATCTTACCTATAAGTTCAGTCAGGGAAATTGATTTTTAAGCAAATTGACTAGCAACTTCAATTCTCCGTTTATTCAAATCGCAACTGTCATTCTTTGACAGTTGTATGAAATGGCTATTACACGGCAAATTGATGTAGGGTGTCAGTTCGCTTAACATTTAACTTCCCTGAATGTACAACTTAAGACACACACATGCATAATCTGTCTACATAAGCACATACCTATATGTATATCTATACATAGTATATAATATGGCACAATATGTCTGTATGTACGTGATACGTCGCGACGCTGCGTCAGTCAGGTCATTTATCTTAACGCTTTTATTAAATGAATTATTCAAGCTGTTTCTATGTATGCGAATTTATTATTTCATATTTTTGTTTGCACACAATTAGAGGGTAATGTGAAAGTCTTGTTAGGATCGTCGGATTCTATTTTTACAAGCTTTTTTATACTACTCTTAGCTTTTAAAGCGTGTTTGTGGAAAGTGGATTTTGTTAGGGATTTTCTGATAAATTAGTTTAAAAACATAAAAAAAATAAAACCGATTTCCAAAAAAAAAAAAACTACAAAGTGAAAAATAAGTTTAATTTCGGAAGTGGGTGTCTTTGGTTTCGTATTTTCGTTTTTTGCCACCAATGTCCAAAATCAAAGTTATTTTTCACTTTGTAGTGTTTTTTTTGGAAGTCGGTTTTATTTTTTGTAATAAAGTTTTTGTTTTTCACTTTTTAGTTGTGGTATCTACCCCACACAAATTTGAATACCACTACCTGCTATGTAAATTACAGTGACAGGAAGTTTAATAATTTAGAACATCATCCACATAAACAAAGTGGGGAAAATACGTGTTACTGAAGCCAACTCAAAGACCACCCAAGAAAAGTTAATAAATTTTACGAGTACATGGTAAACTTCGAGGTAAACTCTCCCAAATAAAATAAGAATCGTTCAAATCCTACTGTGAAAAATGTTATACATAAAAAATATACGCCTCAACTTGCGAACCTCCTTTTTTTTTGTCGATCAAACATAAGTAGGTTTGGTACTGCTCTATGAAGTTTGTCTGTAATATAAGTAGATTACGTTTTTCATGGGAATTTTCGTAAAGGTTTTGTCATTGGAAAATGTGGCCATAAAACGTGAAAAATTCCATTTTCTTTTTGGTTTTGTGAAGTATAGTTAGGGCTCGAGGATATACAAGGTGTAACATAAATAACGCACAACCTCTTAAGGGGTCATTGTACTCATCATTATGAACAACTTTTGCTATGGGACCAAACCTGAAATCGCGAAAAAAAAATCAGCTGCTCCATACATTAATGTTCGCATAACTCGTCAAAATGTAGGGAACAGCAGATTTTTTTTCGCGATTTCAGGTTTGGTCCCATAGTAAAAGTTGTTCATAATGATGAGTACAATGATCCCTTAAGAGGTTGTGTGTTATTTATGTTACATCTTGTATAGTCTTTCGGACCGAATTTCGGCCATGGCGGTCAATCTCATCGGAGACTAGTCATCGACGTGGGAGATATTATAGTGCACAAGTGTATATACAGACACATAATGTGCGCTCTCTCTTCGCTCACTGTAACCCTACGGCTACACTGACGCGCTAGCGCTATCTACACTTCGCGCGCTCTCACTCACACATGGGCCGACGTCTCGCTATACAACAGAGACCGCGCGAAGTGTAGTTCGCGCTAGTGCGACAGTGTAGTCGTAGGGTAATAGTCCGATGGGAGGGCCATCCGACACGGCCGGAGAGAGGTCAGGCGCAGGACCAAGGGCTTACCTTGCTTTCCGAGGCACGGGGGTATCACACCGCCAACTTCCAAACTCCGGGCTGTTGATAATAACTTCCTAATGGAAAAACCTTATTACATTTTGCCCGACCTGGAATCGAACCCAAGACCCCCGCAGTCGCGCTTGCAACCACGAGACCAACGGGGTAGTTAGTTAAGGCAGGTAGGTACCTACCTAGTAGATGTCAGAATTTTTTGTAAAATGTGCAATTGGATCAATTATGATGCACGAGAAAAAAAACTGCAAATGCATCCTTCACGAATACATTATAATTAATGTATGATAATGACGAGGTAATACGAAAGCATCGTACGAAACTGACTGCACTGTCATCATTCATCCTTTATTAAAACAAATGACCACAATTCATCATAATTTATGTTAAAAAGCGTGAATTTAAAACAACAGTACGATACCTACACTTTGCGACCAATTTGAGAAAGAACGAACCATGACATTTGTTGAGTGTAAATTTCATGTTTTGCATTCTTGATATAAATTCCGTCGCTTTCGCCAAATGTTGGAGTGTCACAAGTGGAATTATTCGTGAAATTCAACACTACATTTACACCTGGCAAGGCTGTTTATGCTTGGTCTCCTCCCCCTCCCTGGGGCACATAACACTCGGTACTAAAGTAGGGTGTTGGTATGTGATGCGAAGGGTCAGAGTGCGCTGGTCGTGTTGTTCACTTAACGCTGGTGGCTAAGGACGTGGCATCTGACGACGTCACCCAGAGGTGGCTCAGCTCGAATTCTAGAGACGTTTGTTGCGTTCTCAGCGTCTATTCACGTGATTACTGTCAAATAGCTATTAGATAACCCTTTAATAACATTCTGTTCTGTCATGGTTCTATAACAATTTGAATTTTTGATTCGGAGATGAAGAGGTCTATTCAATTTAATATTATCGAAGGAAAACTTGTGACAAACTCTAATACTTAGACTTTTGTTTTACAAGAATTTATAAGTGTTCTTTATTCTGATGTAGGTACTTAGTACCTACTAACATACTTTTTCTACTTACATACTGCCTCGTTGGTCTAGTGGTCGCAAGCGCTACTGCTTGAGCATCGGGTCCTGGGTTCGATTCCCAGGTCGGGCAAAGTGTTATTGGGTTTTTCTATTATTTCTATATCTGGAATTTCTTAGTAGCAGCCCGGAGTCTGGATTTGTGCCCGGTTGATGGCAATAGGCTCGCCCCCTATTACATGGGACCCGAACATAACCGGCGAAGTTGTACTATAGGTACACCTCTGCCTAACCCTTCGGGAAAACAAGGCGTGATGGTATGTTACATACTTTTTTCAGGATTAGAACCGTAGCCTTTAGTTAAGTACGAAATTTTACTTACACTAAACACATTTTCATGCAGTGTTTTTTTTGTAAATTCATATTAAACTGGTCACATTTTATGAAGTTCAAGCAGCACAGGATCGTTCATCACCAGTTATTTTAACAGCATCAGCTACATATTTTAAGTTTAAATATATTACTAGTTTTAGTTATCTACCATTAGCGTCGCCATATTCCCGTTAATAAAAAACAACAGCATACCGGAACAAATCGTCGAATCCCCAGCGATTTAGGGCGTGCAAAATTTAACATAGTAATTTATTTTTATGCCTCTGACGGACGATCCCTTAGCTGCACCTCGTCTCGGGAATTGGGGATTAAATAATCACATCACTGGCAACACTGTTTATCTCTGTTTGTACAGATATTGCTTAAATCGTGGTTTAAAATGTGCACCTTTTGTTTTTATGTTTATTTTGAGTTCACTGTGGAAAATGGAGGGCTATTTAGTTCACTCTGTGTGACACCCGACTCTTTTCAGTTGGGTGACACAATCATCTCTAAACAAAATGTCTGTGTACCTAGAGTCGGTTAGTTGTAATTTGAATAAAAAATGTCTTAAAAATATATTAACTGGCCTCGGTCAGGGACTTAGTTTGAATGATATCTTCACTTTCTATCCATAATCTTAACTAATATTATAAACGCGAAAGTGATTTTGTTTGTTTGTAACGCTTTCACGCTAAAGGCAAATTCGACCAAACTTTTAGACCTAGTAAAAGTCTAATCCAGCGAATAAATTTTGAATTTTTGACAGATTTTCCATACATAAACTGTCAGACGTCAATTTAATTCCGCGGATAAAAGATATCTGATTTTGGTTAAATCAGCCCTAAAGCGGCTGAACAGATTTGGATGAAATTTGGAATATGGCTAGACCATAACCTGAAGAAATACACAGGCTACTTTTCATCCTAGATTGCAGACGAAGTCGCGAGCAAAATCTAGTGATAAATAAACAGTAAATCTAGTTGGATGAGAGCAGTTCAATCACTTATAGTAATACTCTTACTGAAAGTCCTTTGTTGAACCGACGATGATAATGATACATAATCTTCCATACTTTACGATAATCTTTAACATTTATCGCTATCTACAAGAGGCCCAAAAAGTTGTCACCTACGCATAATAATTCATCTCCAGATAGCCTTATTTGTTACCCTAATAATTTCTTTCTTTTCAGCAAGGCTTAAAAAGTTATCACAAAAGAGGTCTATTGAATATCGCTTAGAGGTCAGCCTATTTTATAGGACTAAAGCGATAATTTTTTCTCATTTTCACAAAAGGAGAGAGACTTAAGAGAATATTTTATGCTTTCAAGGCGTCACTGCCTTATCGAAGATAAAAGATTAAAACTATTTAAGAGGAGGGAAGTGGATCCAAAGTTCTCGACATTATGGTATCAATTTCTTCAGTAACTTATGATAATATTATAAACCACTATTATTATAAACCACTAGACGAACGAAGGTTTCATTCGATAATAAAGTTTTGACACTTGTAACCTCGCGGGAAATTATTGCGCGTTAAAATATTTTTGTTGACTTAAATTAATTTGGAAAGGATAACCCGTTTAGTGAACACTATATTACGGATTTATAATATTTGGTATAGGATTTTTGTTCCACCCCATCGCGGGTAGAACCTGGATGAGACTAGCATCGGAACGCAGGGATTGGCACAAGAAAAGAGAGGCCTATGCCCAGCATTAAGTGAAGTCGGGCTGTGGATGTGATGATAGGATTTACAGAAGTACATAACATAACATCACGTCTGTATCCCCGAAGGGTTAGGCAGACGTGTACCCCACAATTCGCCAGTTATGTTTAAGTTCCATGTAACAGGGGGTGGGCCTATTGCCATCAAGCGGGCACAAATCCAGACTTCAGTAGCGACTTGCGACCACTAGACCAATGAGGCAGTTTTAGATATATTATACATCAATAATGTGCGTTGGTCTAGTGGTCGCAAGCGGTACTGCTGAGCATGAGGTCCTGGGTTCGATTCCCAGGTCGGGCAAAGTGTTAATGGGTTTTTCTATCTGGAATTTCTTAGTAGCAGCCCGGAGTCTGGATTTGTGCCCGGTTGTTGTCAATAGGCTCGCCCCCCTATTACATGGGACTTAAACATAACTAGCGAAATGTGGGTGTACTATATAGGCACACCTTAGCCTAACCCTTCGGGGAAACAGGCGTGATGTTATGTTATGTTATAATGTGCGTTTGTTTTAATTTGATAATGCTAGTCCCCAAATATGTATATTCTATGTGGTGAGTTATATAGCATGCATAGAGTTAAAAACTATTGTAAAAGAAATGGCTTAAACGTAATCAACCAGTCAGCCAGTCTGAGCTCAGCGAGCAAAAAACTAGTAAACAATATATATATACCAGCGTTTCTGTTCAGAGACTGTGGGAGGGTACTGGTGGAACCATTACTTCACATTTTTAATACATGTTTAGAACAAGCGACGTTCCCTCCTAGGTGGAAGATCACGCGCGTTATTCCGGTTCCAAAAGGAAAATCTGGTCCGGATATCTATAACTATAGACCTGTGGCTGTGCTATCGACGCCTGCTAAAGTACTGGAGTCAGCTATTCAGCGCTCCGTGCAGGGACAAGTGCGCGCGCGTCTATCAGATGCGCAGCATGGGTTCCGGCCGGGACGCAGCACTGCCACTAACCTACTAAACTTTATGGTGCAAGTAGTACCGTCAGTAGACTCTGGAGTACAGGTAGATGTGTCGTACTTCGATTTCAAAAAGGCGTTCGATACGGTTGATAATGACGTCTTATTAAGGAAGTTGGCGAAAATTGGACGTACACTGCCTCTGCTGCAGTTCTTCGCTAGCTATATGAAGGATCGCCAGCAATATGTAGATTACAATGGCTGTGAATCTCGACCGTATTACACTAGGTCTGGCGTGAGCCAGGGCAGCAATGTAGGGCCTCTCGAGTTTATTGTAATGATAAATGACTTACCGGAAGTCGTCAGACATGGGACTTGTTTATTGTTTGCAGATGACCTGAAATTGCTGCTCGAGGTTAGGGATCACTCAGATTGTGAACGCCTGCAGGACGACATCAACCGAGTGGTCGAGTGGAGCATTGGCAACAAACTTAATTTTAATGTGGCCAAATGCTCGGTGATGTCTTTCACTCGAGCCCGGACTCCTTTGTATTATCAATACAAGGTAGAGGATGCGCAGATGCAACGAGTGTCTCAGGTACGAGACTTAGGGGTAATCTTCACTCAGGAACTAACCTTCCGTGAGCATATCAATAAGATATGTAAGAAGGCATACAGAAACCTAGGTTTCGTACTCAGGCAGGCTCAGGGGTTCACTAACATCACGACACTCAAGGTGTTGTATGACGCACTAGTCAGGAGTCACCTTGAACATAGTGCAGTCATATGGGCTCCTCATGAGGCGAAATATAGTGTCATGTTAGAACGGGTCCAAAATAAGTTCACAAGACACTTGTACTTCAAGCTGTATGGGGTATATCCACTTTACCCATTGATGTACCCTACACTATTTGTACTGGGTATGGTAGGGTACAACGCGTTAAAGGTGCGACGGGACTTTGCACTTGCAGCGTATGTAGTGAAGCTACTGCGTGGCGTGGCGCATAACCCGGGAGTGCTGCAGCACCTGGAACTTTGCGTGCCAGACCGGTACGTGTGGAGGCGGCGAAGCCCGCCCCTGCTTGCTGTGCCTGCAGCCAGGACCAACCTACTGGCGAGAACTCCTCTTACTAGAGCTATGCGCGTGGTGAACGAGGTTCACGAGAGGGTTGATGTATTGTGGTGCAACTTGAGTGAATTCGCAAAAGTTACATTATATATAATATGTTATTTAGATGTAGGTTATGATTTAGGATATAATACATATGTAATTTTATAGGATGTAGATTAAGGATTTAGCTTTAAGGCCACTCTATCGCATTGGATCGCTGATCTGTAATGGTAGCTGTAGGTAAGATTTGCATAAATAAATAAATAAATAAATAAATATGTTATTCTCGAGATTGACTGCATTAAAACAGTACAATCTGAGTGCAATCCGCGCCCATTTTTACTTCATGAAGTTTAATTTTTGAGCATTCCTTCATGTTTGCTGAATATAAATGAACCCGTATAATATTTCGATAAAACGTTAACTGCCAACATTTATTATTTACGGTTGAATTTTATCATCAATCCAGCCCATGGTAGGGTTATCAAGGCTGCCATGTCCAGATATTTTATGCCTTTAGAGCTCATATTTTAAATATGGCTGTGATTTGATTTACAGTTCACACGGATATCAATGTTCGGGTATAATGTTTGGTGCAAAATAAATGGCAGCGATCGGTTTTTTATCTCTTTCAGTTACATTTCAATGGCTAGTCGATATCTAGGTATTTTTAATATCTTTTTTGCCATCTGTAAAGCTTTGGATTCCTTAGAATACGGTGAACTGTCACACAATGACAGTTGTCTAAACATGGAGCGTTTTATTCACATTTAAGAGCGTTTACGATGTACGGCATTTCATACAAACTTTCAAGTCCTTGTTTTTCGAAATTAATGAACCGATATTAATGAAACTTCATACGCATGAGCTTCATACGCATGTTCTCAACATTTTAGACCTATGTATCCTACATAGGTCTAAAATGTTAATTGAGAACATTTTCGATAAACAGTGTTACAGCCAAATTTGACTGATTTTAAATTTTCCATGGAAATAGAGATTTCCAATTATATTTTTTTAAATAAGACATTTCAATTCAATTGACCTTTTTAGAACCTGCTTATGCGTATGAAGTTTAATTAAAATCGGTTCATTCGTTTAAAAAAACAAGGACAAGTTTGTTTGAAATGCCGTACGTCGTAAACGCTCTAAATGTCAAATACTGGTGAAAATAATAAATTTTCACGACGACGGTTATAATATGACGGAACCGCTCTCCAAAGAAACCGTAACTTAATTGCATACATACATAAACTCACGCCTTCTTCCCATGGGGTAGGCAGAAAGTACAGAACGCCACCTGCTACGATCCTTACATACTCCTTTTGCCTCGTTTACATTCATACATCTAGTCATACACGCACGCCGGTTGCGAGTACTACGCACCTGACCTTTCTGAAGAATAAAAGGTATTTACACGGCAGATGTGAGTGGAAACGCCGGGAGGGGACACCCTAGGAAGACATATAGTGATCTTATTGGTAGCTTATAATTCTATAGAAAATCCTGTAGGTATGAGTTTGTTAAGGTTTAGAGGATCGTGGTCCTGAAAACGAAATCGCATTTTATTTTCAATGAAGTATTTTGTAAAGATGTCAGACAGGATAGTTATAATAGCGCCTATGTGTAACATGTACACAGGAACACAACAAAGGAATGTGCAGGTGTTATAATTGTGATTTAAATAGATAAATAAATAATAAAAATAAATAAATGATAATGTAATATAAGACATACTTGAGCAGGTATGTGTTAACCCTACACCAATATAAAAAAAACTTTTCCTGTAATTTTTCATAGTTGAACATTGTTACGGTAGTAAAAAAATACGATTAACGAAAAGAAAGCCATAGGCTACCTACCTACGAACCACGAAAACAGACTAAGTAGATAAGTTTAATTTTTAAAAGAGTAACCGTGGAGTTTCTTGCCGGTTCTTGTCCATAGGAAACGACCAATTGGAACCGTGCACCTAACTTCTGACGTTTCATAAGTGCCTATGTAGGTTTATGTGAAATAAAATATTTTGAATTTGAATGAATTTCCAGTTACTGTGCAAAATAAAACAGTATATCGAACTCGCAGCCCTATTATATATTCGATCCGAAAACACATTTTAAAATCAATATGTTCAAGCCTTTTGTGCGAGTGAATGCTCCTGAATTTCTATTCTATTAACGTCCAAGTGAACAATAAAGCCTATTACATTTTATTTACTCACGTCTAACTCGATTTATTGTTTACAAATCAACTCACATAGCCTCTATTTAGTTATGGTTAACCAACCCACTCTAATGTTTTGAACATTCAGTTTAAAATGGAAGCTTTGCACTCGAAATAAAATTAAGCTCAGACAATGGACGTGGAATAATTTAGTTTTGGTTTATATCGTCTAAATATTTAGTGCTTTGTCTTAAGTTTTAGGATCGATTTTGAAATACTGAAATACTAGGTTTATTTGTAGATATTCGAATTATATCAGGCTGTGTACTCACATAGGTGCTCAGCACTCGTAAGACCGACATCTATTTAATTTATATTCACACATAATAATATAGGTAACTAATTTGCAAGAGCAAACGTGCTCGGAGGAAGAAAGTATTTCAATACGATGCTGGTAGGGATCTTGACCGTACTTTCCGGATTGTCCTGATAGCCGTGAAATACCTCTCCACTCCTCAAGCACCTCAGGATGTGTTGCTACGTCACTATGAGCTAGCGACCGTTTCCGTGGGCCCATTATTGAGTGTGCAGGTCACCCCCTGCCACTTTATCCGTGTATAATAAAACATTGATCAGGCAGGGGCCAAAGTCGTTCCATAGTGTTAGGTAACCAGTCTATTTTAACCACCCAAACCCTTATACCAATATCTTTGTTTCCATATCCTGCACAAGCCCTATACTAACCGGGGATTGTCCTTGGGTGCAGTTGCATAGTGCGTACAGGGATAATCGTCTCTTGGTGCCTCATTTCATTAAAAGCGTCTAACGGGCCTCTGCGAGTTGGCTTCGGCCCCTCTTATGCTTCCCAAAGGTCCGGGAACCCAAGGTCCCGAGATAAGTCAAAGTTATTGTACCATAAAAGTGTAAATTAATACAGTAATTATTTTGGTCATTTCAGCGATATAATGTTAAGTGTATAATTGGGGTTAATAAACTAATTTTCCCACTTAGACTATAAATTGGCTATAACATTGAAATAACAGTTTACCTTAAAAATAAACTTTTCTTAATTACCAATTTGTTTCGAGAATGTTTGTGCTAATTTTGTCGTAGCTTTACTGAAACTTAACTAATGTTTGAGGTCGATGGTTGTACAAAGATTATTGTACTAAAATAGGGGAAGGTTTACTATATTAGGTACCTAGTAGCTGTGCACCGCGACTTCGTTCACGTGGAACTCGTAAGATACAAAATATACTAAAATAACAGCCACATTTTAATAAAACTCCCTCGTCCCCCGACCCGCCGCGTTGCATCGCCCGCCTGCGCTATTACTTTGTTTTCGCTTAGCGTTCTTTCTGACTTATTTCATTTTGCTCGGCTCCTAAAGGTCGCAGCGTGATGTTAAATAGCCTATAACCATCCTCGAAAATTGGGCTACCAAACGCAAAAAGAATTTTTCAAATCCGACTCGACGTTCACAATTTCATGGGTTTTTTTTGCGCGGAACCCTAATTATTTTTTTAAAATAAAAGTAGCCTATGTTACTCCTTGTAACATCAGCTAACAAAAAACAGACACTTCGGTTATATTTTTTGTATGGATTTCTTATTAAGATGCTTTGGAGGCACTTCGGGTTGGATGATAATTTCATATTGAGCTGTGAGAAGTCTGAATTTGGACTTTATGCGCTTTCATTGTTCAACAGTGAAAATCTTCCCAAGAATTTTGTCATGGAATGCATGGAGACTTACAGATTATAACTCAATATATTTGCTTGTTAACACTTTCAAGGACACAATAAGACTATAACAGTCATAACAATAAAACTTCTATTGTGTCTCACTTACCGCGCGTGAACCTGTTAAATTAAATATTGACTGTATTAATGATGTACCTATACACCCCCACACCCCTCTGGTTGTCTCTGCCCAACCCTTCGAGGAAACAAGGCGTGGTGTTATCAATGTTATGTTATATCCATCCATACTTCTATACTAATATTATAAATTCGAAAGTAACTCTGTCTGTCTGTATGTATGTTACCTTTTCACGCCTAAACAACTAAACAGATTTCGATAAAATTTGATAAGGAGATATATGGCAGCCTGAGAAAGGACTTAGGCTACTTTTTGTCTCAAAAATAATCCTACGGTTCAGGGTTTTTGAAAAATCATCCCCTAAGGGGGTAAAATAGGGGTTGATTTAAAAAATCACAAATAACATTTAAAAAAATGGTGTACTTATTTTTAAGAGATATAAGGGATTGGAAATATAGTCATAGGTCGTACCTTGACTTCTTGAAGTAACTTTTAGTCTTTATTTTTAACAGACTTCAAAACGAGGACGTTCTCTTTTCGTTTGTTTTTTTTTTTCAATATTTTTATTTCAGTACTTCGTCGTTTATAAACCGATTTGGAAAATTCTATTTTATTTGAAAGAATATACTTCCAGATTGGTCCCTTTTTTATCAAAATCCAGTTCTGATGATAGATCCATGAGGAATTGAGGGAACTCCTCAAATATTATAGGCATATACATAGCGATTTCGGTATTTTCATCAACAAGTCAAGCATTTGCGTTCAGAATGGATCATTTGGTGAAGTCGAACTGATGAAGAAGACTACAGATGGCCACGGGAACTTCTCAGTGATAAGTATTTCACGGGTGGCGATAAGATATCTCGATTAGTAGATCAGTTAAGCGACTATGACGAAGTAAATTTAAATAAATGGTTCTGATGTAAATGGTACCAGCGAACTGATCTGATGATGAAGCCGGAAGGTAGGCACCAGAACTCGGTAATAAAATAATGTATTTACTACTACTACTACTTATTGGAATTGTCGTGAGATGCACTCTAGCTATAAATGATTTTAATGGTAATATAGTATGTTACGTGTGGCCTTGATTGTCAGAAGACAGATTTCGTCAACGATCTGTCGTCGTGTGGTTGATTTAATAATTTGTTGGCGATGGCGTCCAAACCTGATAAAACTACGCCTTCCAAACTTCTGACACGACTTAGCACTACATACGTTTGACTTTTTGCAAAGTTTTTATTTGAAAGGGTATACTTCTGAGGTGGTCGCATATTAATTTGGTCAAATTCTGATGAGTGGTTTTTGAGTTAGCTTCAATAATACGTATTTTTTCCATTTAGTGCATGTTGATGATGTTATAATAACTTCCTATCTCTGTTATTTACTTAGCAAGTAGTGGTATACGAATTTGGGTGGGGGAGGTACCACAAATAAAAAGTGGAAAATAAAGACTTATTTTGTAAAAAAATAATTAAAGTTTTTTTTTTATAAATAACTTTTTAAAATCGGTCCACTCGGTCAATAATTATTTTTTATTTGTTATTGAAGCATGACGGGCATAGTTTTAACTAAACCTAATTCTCCCGCCGCGTCTGTCTGACTGAATGCGATAAACTCAAGAACTACCGAACGGATTTTCATCCGATTTTCATCAATGGACGGAATGATTCATGAGGAAGGTTTTTTAGGTGTATAATTAATTAAGGTTTTGTATAAATTGGCTGAAATATTATCGTCATATTGATGATTGTTGAAGATGTCGGAAAAAATCATGGCGACGGGGAGCTTTCTGGCGTGCGCTGCGTAAACCAATACAGTATTACGGAATATATGGTAGGTACTTTTAATCCCAGTAGTACGTTCTTGTGGGATATTTTCCAACATCCACGCGGGCGAAGCCGCGGGCAAAAGCTAGTCATGATATAATCGTGACTTCATAACACAGAAACAAACAGACGCAACAATTTTCTCCCTAAAAACACGGCATCTTTTTCATGACTCCCAGTGTACAGCTCCAGTAATCCGAGCCAGCTCGCCTTTCAGACATGCCTCGTTTAATTGAAGCAAGCTAATGAGTAACCATTATGGCTGCCTGTCCTTAGACACTGTTTGCCGCTTAATAAGTCACTTTGAAGTCTCACTTGAGGACGCAACGTCGTTCTCACTTGGAATTCATGTTCACTGACCTGTTGTTGTGAACAGAATGATTATCTTGGTCAAGGGCTGTTTTGGTAAGATGTTAAAATTATCTTGTGATATAACCAGAGATATCCGTGGATATAACCATTATGTATCTGGCACACATGTATGTGACAGGGAAGACTTGTCTCTCGCTTGACGCTCTTGTCTAGACAAAGCTTCAGTAACAGAATGTATATAATCTATAAGCAGTCAGAGTGTTCAACTTGAAACCTAGACAATTGCCAGCGTAACTAAATATGATAGTTAAAGATTAAAGAATCACCAGAATGTTACTAAAATTAAACCCTACTATCCTACTATCCTTACATAAAATATATTAGATAGATAGATAGAATATTCTTTATTGTACACCATACATTACACATATAAATGTAGAAATTTTACACATAGGGTGACACAATGGGCGGTGGTCTTATCGCTGAAAGCGATCTTTTACAGACAACCTTTGGATGGATTAAAGGGAGGAGAGACAATACTGTAGGTAGTCAGTGGTGCACCAGTTATAATAATATAAACAATAAATACATACATACCATACGTATATATATACACAACAATAAAAATGAAACAGGGGCAGGGAACTTTATGTAATGATGAGATTTAAGGAGAGAGTTAGTGTTTTTTACCAGAATTTTAAAAGTGGACAAACACGTTACATATTAATATTATTAATGCGAAAGTGAGTTTGTTTGTTTGTTACGCTTTCTTGCTTAAACGGCTGAATGGATTTGGATGAAATTTGGCACATAGGTAGACCATGATCTGGGTTAGAACATAATAGAGTTTTATCTCGATAGTACGTTACTGTGGGATATTTTCCGACATCCACGCAAGTGTAGCCGCGGGCAAAAACTAGTAATATTCTAAAATGTGAAAGTTGGTGTGTTTGGATGTTTGTTACTTAATGATGCAAAAATGGCTGAACGGATTTAGATGAAATTTGGCACACAGATAGTTTATAACCTAAGGTCGGATAAAAATGTGTGTGTTACACATAGAATACTTTTCATCCGACCTACACGCGGGTGAAGCCGCGGGCAAAAGCTAGTATTTAATAACTTTAAGAAGTAATCCACACAATACTGAATATCAAAGCACTGCCCCAAAAAGATAATGAAACCTCAACCTACATACAAACAAAGATATATGGAGAATAAAACCGGAATTCGAGGGAAAAGCTAATTAAAAGCAACAAGATAATACATTGAAATATCGAAAATACGGTCTCACTTTGTTCAGGTTTTTGCTGTTAATTAGGTTAAGTAGTTGGCTCCGGTTCACAGAGAAGTAAGCAAATGGAGTGTTAATGTCCGCGCGAGAGACATTTGCAGTGACACTGCATTTAATGCCGAAGTCAAGACAAGGGTAATCGTTTAATGGCAGTCGTTTCTTCCCTGTTTTACTCATATTCTCATGCTTACTTAAAGCAAATTCTTGTAGGGCCTCATAGTAGTGTGGCACCATGCTTTGTGCTAAGCAAGATGCTGACATCTTGCATCTAGGCATATTTTTACAACTAACCATGGCTTTTTCTGCTGGAAATCAAAGTGTACATAAGAAATAGTTATGTACTTTATATCGATTAGTACAGTAAACTTTGTTCTATGTACTATATTAAAGCGCTATATTATAGATTTAAGAACCACGAAGTGGGTCCCATTAAAAACAAGACGACATCGCGGCAGGCCAAGGCGAAGATAGCGGGACAAGCTCGACTCCTACCGAAAGAACTGACCGACACTAGCAAAATACAGAATTATGTGGAAACGGGACAATACAAGCTAATTAGATTATATAGCCTATCTTTCTCGCCAGATTACTTAAAGTAATAAGCAACGTATCCATTCAATACTCCTCCGTGGTTCAGTCTGTTTAACGCAGGTTAATTCCGTGAGGTTCCTGTAATTCGACGCGGTATTGCAGGGAAGCCTCTGTAAGCGCTTATTACGACCCTCCGTTAACCCTTCCGTACTTGGAACTACGTTTGCGTAACGTTTCCCAGGTTTAATTATTTTGTGATTTTATTGAGAGTGGAAACTTGCTTAGCGGTAAATAAACTATTATCGTCTAGTCGTGAAGTTATCAGTGGCAATGTCAAAGAGCATATCAGGTGGTTAATCGGATTTCCACCGTTATCTACAATGAATACAAATATTTAGTAGGTATGTACAGCGAGGGGAATGTGATAACCTAATCGCCACCCTGTATAGCTTGCAATATTAATCCAAGAAATCCCAATTTCGAGCTCGTAGCTAAGTAATAACAGCCGCATGGGTCGATCCATCAGGTTAAGCTACGCTTGCCGGGGTTGGTCCGTGGATGGGTGACCATCTTTACATACCGAGACTCCTCCGTGCCTCGGAAAGCACGTTAAGCCGTTGGTCCCGGCTGTCATTCGTGGATCTTTGACAGTCGTTACGGGTCGTCAGAAGCCCGAAAGTCCTGACAACCAGTCTTACCAAGGGGTATCGTGTTACCCAGTAACTGGGTTGTGGAGGTCAGATAGGCAGTCGCTCCATGTAAAATACTGGTATTCAGCTGCATCCGGTTAGACTGGAAGCCGACCCCAATATAGTTGGGAAAAGGCTAGGCAGATGATGATGAAATCCCAATTTACCTGTCTCTCCTATATTCTCGACAACGTTGCGGTTGGGTTCTAGTTTGGCCAAACGCGACTCAATGATCATACCCCAGTGGTTAATTCTAAAATCTTCAGCTTCCTAAAATGGTAAACTTTAGTATCAACCAGTGGATTACATAAGAAAAGTATATAGGACATCGTCTTCAAGATTTTACTTATTTAAACTCAGCTACTTCACCAAATAGATGGGTAGTACAGAAGGTCAGTTTCATAGAGGGGCTCGTGGCTAAATAATAATAGCCGCATGGGTCGATCGATGGTTGGGTGAATGGGTGACCATCCATTTATTACCTACCGATACCCCTCCGTGCTTTAGAAAGTACGTCAAGCCGTTGGTCTCGGCTGTCATTCGTAGATCTTTGACAGTCGTTACCGGTAGTCAGAAGCCCAAAAGTCTGACAACCACTCTTACCAAGGGGTATCGTGTTACCCCGCTCCGTGTAAAGCACTGGTATTCAGCTGCATCCAGTTAGACTGGAAGCTGACCCCAACAAAGTTGGGAAAAGGCTAGGCAGATTGATTGCTGTACGCGTGTGTCTATGTGTGCGCGCGCCTGGTATTCGCTCGTTGTATGGAGGGAGGAACCGACCTTCTGTTCCTAGGTATCTTTTACAGCTTCGTATATCTTCGGGCTCATTCGATAAAGGTCGGTCAAAGGTGCGTTGATTGTTAGTTATTGTCTCTGAGAAACTGGCGCTTGCGATAAAGTTATCTTTAGTATTCTCTGAGGTTGACATATTGTTTATATTTAGAAGAGCTATTTTCGTTGCGTCATAAAGGAAATATTTATACCAAGGTGCCTTTTATGTCCTTATCCAGGCCCCAGGCCGCCACTGAACCGATCGTTCTATTTGACAGATGGGTAATCTGTCAAACAGAACGATGGTTTCAATCTAGTCCTAATAGTATTCTGAAGATGTTAGTGAACAAAAACTCGCCGTTAATTAATTACTTCCTGCGGGTGTTGGTTAAGCAGGAGAAATTAGGCACTCATCCGGTGAATGTATGTATATATTGTTTTTCTATGAGCTTAGTACTTAGTTATAATTTTAACACACTAACATAGCTTGTAAGTTTTTTGTACCTAACTAACTAACATTATGGATCATTGTTGTCTAACCTCCTTACTAATAAACGTTGTATAGCGTCTGTATAATTACACAACGCTTTGTCTTCTTCTTTCTAAAGTCAAATTACTGACAGCTGATAGAGAGAAATCGGTGTGTAACAATTCACCTGATATAATACATTTATTAGTAAGGAGGTAAGTAAATAAATAAATTTAATTTTAATTTAATTTAAGAGGAGGAAAAAAGAGAAATTTCATGCGGATGAAGTTGTGGCCAGAAGCTTGTTATAAATTCGTGACCTTACTCAACTACCCCTAACCAAAAAGCCCTCAAAGGTTTTATCCTTCGTCTTCATACCTATAATACCTACAGTTCATAAGAAAGTATAATCCCAATCAGGTGAGCAAGTCACCTGGGGAGAAAAAAAAATGCAAAATTTAATTAACAAAGTTATCTTGGAGCTAAAACACAAGTTTGTAAAGAAAAACGAGCGAAATAACACGTTAATTTGATTCTCAGTATTACGGATGGTTGTGTGAAGATCGTGGGGGGAATGTTAAGACGCAATTGGGATACTGTTAAGTAAGGATGGTACGTACAGTAGCCACAAATGTTGGTGCTGGCGCAGTTGGCACTTCGTTCGTGTATTAAGCTTTCGCATGTCGTAATTACAGACACGATTCGTAAACAATTGACTTTGTACCTATGGGGTTCAGACGACAAGCAAAGACTTATTCGCGGATTTGTGTTTAAACCGTAATTAGATACATAACTTATGAGACTACATAACTTATAATATATTTTAATTTGGTATCAGAAAGAAAGATAGAAAAATGCGTTTACTGAAATAACCGTAAAATAAAAACAAAAAAAAAAACACTTCAAAACTTTGTAATGAAAGTAAAATAAATTGTTGGCCAAGGACTGTCGCGAATGCGGCTTAGGACCTATTACGATGTAGGCGATACCTATTCTGCTGCCGGTCTTGGCAGCAAGATTGCTAGTCGCGATAATTCGGGTGGAATTCTGCTAGGTATTTTTCCGCCACAGGGACAGCAAATATCGCATATCAGAATAGGCATTTCATTATCATCTTTATAGCCGTGAGTTGGCCATAGCCTGGTTTGAGTATATTTCTCCATTTTGACCCATTTCTGGTTTTTGTCTCCATTTCGCTGAAACAGCGTTTAATCGACGTTTTAACCTCTCGAATGTCTTATGTGTCCCCAAAGTCCAGGCTACGTACTAAATAGTGTGTGTGTCGTGGCCAGATCTTAAAATTGATCATTTCATATAAAGTTCTGAGTATAGTTTCGATGTTTTGTTTTATTTTTATTGGTATATTGGCGTGTGCTAGCTGACACATGGAAAATAATTTTATTTACCTAATGTTTTTGTGTTGCGTAATGTAGGTAATTTTGCATACTATTGTATAGAATCAAGTTTTTCTAACTGAACAGACAGCTGTGCTGCTGAGGAGTTTGTTGCCCCACTTCTTCTTCCCAGCTAAAGCACTAGGAAGTGGTGAAGGGCGGGCGTTTTGGGGAACTGTTTTGAGTTATTTTTGATGTTCGAAAAGTGCTGATTCTCAGCCTAGTCTGAATTGAAGTGACTTTTAATTCTGATGAAGGGTTCGGTCATTTCATGGAATGGTTGTTTCATGAAATGACCAGCTAAAATTGACCATATCGTTTAAACGTCAACGTTTATTGATATGTCAGTCGACGTTTGGCCATATCATTAATATAGGGTATCTGTCGTGGTTCGATCGTAGAAATGACCATATCGTAATCTGCCTGGCCATTTCACCAGCTGACTACTGGGCCTATCGCAAAGTACCTAGTTGCATTTCACGCCGCTAGTGGCACCCCGACCAAATGGGTTAGATTAGGTTAGAACTGTGACCAACCGCGTTTTTAGGACCTTAGAATAGGAATTATTGGACTAGGAATAGATGCGCAACGAAAACAAAGATACATCAACGCCTCTACCGGTGGATAATATAACTATTTTACGATGTTTGGCCAAATCATGAGGTAGTCGTGCGTTTAACTGTTCATATCGTCAAACGTAGAGTATTGAATGATCTGGCCAGACCACATCATGAGTGGCCAGCGGTTGATGTTCTATTTCATGAAATACAACCATTTTATGAAATTGTCGAATTTTTTATGAAATGATCAACTCTACGATCTGGCCACGACACAGACATACGTCTCGATTTCTTGGCATGGGTTGTCACCCAAGCTTGGTTAATCAATCGATTAACGAGCAACGAGCTAGACTTGACTCAGTATAAGGTGTGCATCGGGCCTATGGTTACAATGACCCCTAAAGAAGTTGTGCGTTAATTATGTTACACCTTGTATATAGTGCCTTGGTAAAAAAATCAGCTGCTCCCTACATTTATGTTCGCATAACTCGTCAAAATGTAGGGAACAGCAGATTTTTTATCGCGATTTCAGGTTTGGTCCCATAATAAAAGTTGTTCATAATGATGAGTACAATGACCCCTTAAGAGGTTGTGCGTTATTTATGTTACACCTTGTATACGGAGACGTCTATTGACGTACTATTGCTGTGTTAAATCTTTTTAGAGTACATAAAACACTTTACTCCCTTCTTAACTCTCCCACTCCTCCTTCTTATCTAGTGTCTCACTTCCAATATCTATGTTCTTCACACGCTAAGAATCTTCGTTCTTCTAACAATCTTCTCCTACTCTGTCCTTCTCATACTTCTGACTTTGTTCATTCTTCCTTTCATATTCAGTCCATTCTTCTTTGGAATGCGCTACCTCTTGACATCAGGATGGCCACCAGTCGGTATGCATTTAAGCGGAGATTGCGGAGTTATTTTCAAAATAAATAGCGTAGAGTCATCTCAAAACCTCTCTCTCTTGAATTTGTATATAATATATATATATATAATATAGGTATATATTATAGTAAATATGTATGTATGTGTATTATAAGTTTATGACTTATTTATGTACAAATTGTTCCATTTCTAACAGAGCACCTGCCATCTAATCTCTTCACCACCCTTGGTTGACTGGTAGAGAATGCCTAAGGCATTAAGTCCGCCTTTGTACTTTTTTAAGTGTGAAAAGTTTAAATAAATAAATAAATAAATAAATAAAACAGAATTCGTTTTCAACAATCATGTTTAGTGTATTACTAAATGTGTTTCCCTTTGTACAATAAACTTATTAGTTATTATTATTTCCTTTATTAGATTAAATACATATAAATTATATTTTTAAATATTAGAATATAAAAATTATAAAAAAACATTTAAAGATATAAAAATTGTTAATATTATCATAAGCGCTGTTTTTCAGAGGTCAAAAATGCGATTACCCACAGTGTATTGGCGATCGATTCAAGGCTAATTTCTAGCGTCTAGTTCACACTGTTTCGTGAAAACGAGTGAACAACAGTTTCATAAAATCCAACCTTACTTTGAAAGCAATGACTATCTGTCGTCAGAACACAGTGCCAACCTGTGGGCTTTATGTGTTGTTTTGGATAGTATGTTAATTCGTAACACTACATGGCCGACACCGGTACCTAAAGGTAAAGTAATTAAACACTGCAATGATTAGTTCTAAACTTTACAAGCATTACATTACAACGGCTATAACCCTTCAATTTATAACGAGAGTAAAATTATAAATATCTACTTACGCCATCATCAGACTTACTCATTTACAATACTAATTATAGTTCAATAAGGATTAAACTAGGAAATGGATGGCGAGTGGAGAGTGGAAAACCACTGCGCTCAATGGTTTGCAATACAATTTTTAATTTAATGGTACAGAACAAACTTAGAAAAGTATTTAGACTGTCAGTCAGAAGAGGTAAATAAATTAAACAAGATGAAATCCAGCTCAAAATAAAAAGGGAGCTTCAAAATGTTCCTCCGCATCGCTGTCAGTTGGTAACGTGCCCAGAAGCAATATCTATGTCGCAAATAGATTGCTGAATCGGCTCTTCTACAAAACCGTAGTTGTTTTACAAACCAGCTCTGTTATGTGTAAACGGCTGAACGCCATTGCGCTACGTTTAACAAAACTGCTACCCAAGTTTAATCTGTAGTCACAATAAGCGTTTGGTGTGACTTCTAATGATGCACACTTTTATAATAATTGAGCCTCCTTTTAATTTTCTGGACTTTTGTCACAGTTGGTAGTAAATAAGCTAGGATACCCCGACCAAATGGGTTAGGATAGGTTAGAAGTATGACAAACTGCGCGCGAGCCGAGCGAGCGCAGCGAGCGGTGCCGCGGCAGCGGCCGCCGAGCGCTATTGGTCGCAGTTACCTACATAGCTATTTAGTGTTTTTAGGACTGACTTTCATGAAACTTTGATAAGTTTTTATTAAAATTGTCCTTAAAATCACTATTTTCACTTCAGTTATTGGGTATTTTCATTTGGGTCACTCAAATTACTCGTTTTATTTATTTCTATTTCGGACGCTACTATTGTTGAGAATGTTTTGATGACACCCAGAGCCACTAGCGCTAAGATTTAGAACTAAAATCTACAATCTAAAATTTTTTGATAAATAATAATCGTTGAGCCGCTGCATTGATAAATGCAAAATGTTTATGCAATTCTGCGTGTTAAAGTTCAGTATTTATGAAAAACCGCTAAACGTCGTTCAGCTGTTTCACATTACGGAGCTGTTTTGTAAAACAGCTAGCGCTTATGTAAAACAGCTAATTAAGCAATCCATCTGCGACATCTACACATCACATATAAGTACTACGTTAGATGGCAATGTAAATAAAATTAATCTTTTGAGCAAAAGTAAACCCAACTATAATTTTTAAACTTGAAATGTACACTTGGGAGTTATTTTCGTCGATATTTGTACCAAACTGAATTGGCATTGAGTTGAACATTGTAACCCTTATCATAACTGACTGACTGGCACTGACTGGCATTTTTACACAATTTGCTGCTCATGAGATTGCACTTTCTACTACATTACGGCATTAGAATTTTAAAGCCGGACTTCAACTATGAAGTGGTGCAAACTTTTATTGGTTTATAAGGGGTTTATGTAGTCTAAGTGCTTATAATTTGAATTTACAGACGAATATAATGTGTAGGAATTTGATAGTCTACCATTATAATATGTTTATTATTAATTCTGTTAGTGTTATTAGGTTTTTCCATCTTTAATTTCTCAGTAGCAGCCCGAAGTCTTGATTTTTACCCGGTTGATGACAATAGGCTCACCCTCTATACATAACTGGCGAAATGTGAGTTTACAATAGGTATACCTCTGCCCAACCCTTCGGGGAAACAAGTCGTGATGTTATATTATGTTATTATTAATTATTTGAGCGAAGAACCCATTAAGGAAGTATACAAGTAGTCTAAGAAGAAATTAAATTGTCAAATGGAACCTTTTTACAAACTTCCTTATTCATCCTCTCTTTTCATCACGATAGAGGTTAAATTTTTATTATAATGTCTCAATAAATTAATATTTTACATAACAACTTATACCTAATTAATTAATAGAATAACAAAATGATATCCTAACTTAACTAAAACTATTCACAAACTAAAATATGGCGTCGAAAATTTCCTCCGCATCGCTGTCGACTGGTAATGTACCCAAGAGACTGGCGGCATTGCCACGTTGTATGGCAATGCTTAGCCTCTGGCCAAGGAAAAAGCCTTATTCATTACTTTGCACATGACCTAGGCCCTGTTGTCAATCAGCACAATCAACACATCTCCTAAGAACATCAAAACTCTCAACTCACAACATTCTCAGAACCATTTAAATGGAGCCTACATTATAAGCACCAAACGTCAAAACAAATCAACCACCCACCACCCTCACGAGTCACCTACGATCCGCGGCACCAAGTAGTATATTTTCTTTATTAAGTGGGTCGATCGATCCCGGCTAGGTTACTAAGGATCGTCGGCACTTAATCTGCGATGTTGCACTTGATAATTTCACGCCAGCCGACGGCAGCGACGGAGGCTTCCTTCCCATCAATTCAATTTCATACCTATAAATTTTATCGGAAACTATCTTGGTCCTGCGATGAGTTGGTGCTAAGTTATTACTGTTTCTTATGGAGTATGGTCGTGTGTTAGATTGATTTGGGTGTAAGAGAAATATGTCTTTAATTTTAGTGAAGTTTCATTATTATTTATTCGCACTTTCTCAGTGGTGTTGCGAAACGCAGAATTCTTGACCATCATCCGCTAACATTCGATGCTCTGGCGACTGACAGCGGTACTTGCCAATAACCAGAATTTGTAAGACAGTATTGGTTCAGTGGTCACCAACCATTGGTCCATCATTTGGAATACGAAGTTGCGGTAGTTAAAACAACTGAACCTGAGCCCGATTTTAGGCATAAAAGAGGCAGACGAAGGAACCACGAAATGCTTCCACCAAAATCTAAAAATAGCCTTAAAAGCTTATAAGGTTTATTATGAAACTAGCTGTTGCCCGCAGCTTCGTCCGCGTGAATGTCAATACTTCTCTATTTCAATCTGATTTTGTTTACAATTCACGGGTTTTAATTTTTTTGCGCGGAACCCTAATTCTTTTTCTAAAATAAAACTAGGCTAAGTCAAAATCGGTCCTGCCGTTTCGGAGATTAGCCGGAACAAACAGACAGACAGACAAAAAGTTTAAAATCTTTTTTTGTTATAAGTACCGTATATACTTTCATATTCAGTTAGTAAAAAGCTGTTATTTTGACATTATAAACAGACACTTAAATTTTGTTTATTTGTATAGATAGATTCTATTTAAAGGTTTTTTAAGGACCCAAAAAACGTTGATATTCTGAAGACCCATCTGACCTTTTTTCGTTATTTTTATCCTGTTAAGTATCGCAATGAGCAAATTAAGCAATATTATGAGTAATGAAGAAAGTTTCTTGCTGTAAAATTATTTATGAACAAAACAAGTATCTAACTAACTACCTACTGGGATGTTGCAAAGATTACCAGACAGTTTCAATTTCCCAGAAAAACTTTGAATTTGTGTTCTAGGAATCCATGATTAAATACAAATCTATGAAATCTAATAATAGAATTGCCACGTGGAGAATCAAGTTGGCTCTCTCCACGAGGCTTTGGACTTTCCACAGAAACATTGATTTCGAGAAGATTTTTTACTTTCCTTTGTTTATTTAGCTTAGTAAAATCATATTTGAATAATAGACTGCAGCAAGTTCAAATAAACGGTGTGAATTCATTGGGTTTAAAAGTCAAAATGGGTGTACCGCAGGGCTCTATATTAGGTCCGTTCCTCTTTTTAGTATATATAAATGATTTACCTGATTTACTGAAAAACCGACCACAATGGTCTTATTTGCTGTTGACACATCACTAATTTTTAAAGTTAACAGACATGCACAAGAGCTTGACGACGTAAATAACGCTATGCTTAAGGTCCATAATTGGTTCACTGTAAATAATTTAGTATTAAATGAGAAGAAAACTAAATGCATAAGATTCACGTTAACAAATGTTAGAAGTAGTGAATGTCACGTAGTATTGAATAAGGAAATACTACAATTCGTCGAACAGACTGTTTTCCTGGGAATTACGCTGGACTCAAAGCTGCAGTGGAGTCCTCATTTAACATCACTAGCAGGGCGGCTAAGCTCAGCTGCTTACGCTGTTTGGAAAATCCGCCAATTAACAGACGTGGATACCGCGAGACTGGTATATTTTAGTTACTTTCATAGCATCATGTCATACGGTATTTTGTTATGGGGACGGGCTGCAGATATTGATTCTATCTTTATTCTGCAAAAGAGGGCTGTCAGAGCCATCTACAACCTCCGCAGTCGTGAATCTCTAAGGGAACTGTTTAAAAAAATTAACATCATGACGTTACCTTGCCAATATATATATGAAAATATTATGTATGTTAGAAAATATCTACATCTTTTTAGTAAGATAAGTTATCGACATAATTTTAACAATAGAAATAGGAACAAATTAGATCAACCATGTTTCAGATTGTCTAAGGTACACACTTCTTTTATGGGGTACTGTGTAAAATGTTATAATAAAATACCTCTCGATATTCTTCAACTAAATGAGAAGCAATTTAAAACATGCATTAAACGCACACTATGTAGACAAGCATATTATAGGTTGAATGATTATATCATAGATAAAAATGCTTGGCTAAATGCTGGTCCTGCTCCACAGCCACTTGGGCTTTGTTAAAATATTTTTTTTTTTGGAAGAAATGCGTCCCTTTTTTTTCTGACTTTATGACCTTATTGTTTACTTTTAATTTTTATTTCATCCAGTTTTAGATGTTGAATAAGTAATTCAATAGGTAGGATTTTCTTTACTTTTGGTAGTAAGATTTTATTAATCTTTTAAATACAATCATTGCAAACTATAGTTTTGTATAAATTAGAAGCATTTTTTCAATTTTGTAAATGTGAGTACCATGGAGCGGTTTTATGTTATGATGTAGGTATGTTGACTTGAAAGAGTATGGCAGTTGAGAGTATGTCATGCTCATTTAAATGTCTCGCTGATGGTGGCGCGTGTGTTGGATCATTCGGTTCCCTACAAAATGGTTGAGCTGGATGGTGCTGATCCACGCGTCATGTTCGTGAACGGGCGCCGTCAGTGGAGACTGGTCATCTCTTAACTGCCAGAGCTTATTTTTAATCTTAAATTTTGAATTTTTTAAATTATTTATTTTTTACATTGTTCTCACATATAGAAGCAACAAGAACAATGTACCCAGGATTTTGTAATAATTTTGATTTAAAAGAGTGCCCATGGAGTTTCTTGCCCATTCTTCTCCATAGAGATCTACGTTTTGGAATGGGCGACTAGCTTCAATTTTCTGACTAACTGACTGACTCTTTAACAATTCAAAAGTGCCTATAATTGGTTTAATTGAAATAAATGCTTTGAGTTTGAGTTTGTAGGTATGAGAAGAGCTGATGTTTTTCTGCGAAGATCTACCGTTTTCTGCCGCCATAATCATGGCTGTGTTTACTGTGTTATGATAGTTAGGAAATTTTGATACGGATATTTTCAAAAAGACGCGGGGCGTCGTGCGTCGCGTTTGGCGGCGCGGCCCGCACTAAATTCAAATTCCCAAATGTAATTAAATAAAATAAAATATGGCGTTGTATGAGACTGTTTACGGAGTAGAGATTTTCCAGGCGTTTTTGGTTGAAATGCAGACGGAGCCCGCGGATGGCATCGCCGCGTCGCACGCGTCTTTTATCCCGGCGGTGCACGGAGCGTTTCGGCCAGCTATTCCTGCAATTCTCCATTCACGGTAAAACATAGTGGCACCCGCGGCGGGGCCCGCGGCGAACAACATCGTACATTGCCATATGTTTGTGTTTGCGCGTGTGATGACGCGCGCTGCTGCACTGAAAAACTTCCAACGCGCCGCGAGACGCCACACCGCACGCGACGCGTGTCGCCCTGCGTCTCCGTATACGAGGCCTAATAAATAAATTAAAGCTAAGACTAAGGCACCGCTCGTCGCGGGACACGCGGTGCCTTTGAGTCGCGTCGCGTGTCGCGCCTGTTTGCAGGAGGCTTTATGCGTACTATGGTGGGGGTTGCACGATGGAGGGAGTGCGGAGCGATGCACCGCACTCGCAGTCTTATCTGAGCTGCCATAGCGATAGCACGCCTAACGCACTAATAATGGAAGCTGTGTTTTATTGTATATGTCTAACCCAACCCACATAAAGCACCAGAAGGATTCCATTTTCAAACTCAATTGATTATGTATGTCTATTGTACAACGTTATCAAACTCGTTATCTTAGGCTCAGTGTATTTGAGGGCTAATATTTACTAAAATAAAGTATGATGAGAAATATCAAAATAGATATCTTTTACGAACAAATAACGTAAAATATGAAACTTTTCAATTTGAATAATATTTATTGCTACGATCAATTTTATAGTGCCGTCTGTGGTACGTTTTAAATTGGATCAAATCACTTTTCGCAAATATCATCAGGGATTTATTGAATTACATTATTTAGAAAATAACTAGATAAAAATGTCAATAAATTTATTTATATCAATAGAGGGGTGGCTCGCGACGAATTCGTTTTCGTTTCATCCGATATTGGAGTTACCCTCTGCATACATCAAATGAAGTCTTTTCTAAACTATTCGTCAGAGCACCGATTCGATTGACGAACGGTACACGCTGACTAAGCCATCTCGATCGTTGAAAGTTCTCTATATATTGCTAGGTGTAAAATTTATGTAAGTAGGTAGTTTTGTAATAATCGATTTATTTTGTTTTGCTTTTATTTGCTGTAATCTTAATACCGTACCTACTTAATAGCTATTAACGCTTTCAAGGACACTGAACGAGACAATAGAAGTTTTATTATTATGACGTCTATGGCCGTTAAAAATCACAAGTGTTCTTGAAGGCGTTCAAATTTTCTAAGCAAAATCTTAGATTATATGAAAAACCTAACTATCGATAAATGTGCGATGAAAAACTGGACATATTACACTTATTTTACTTTTTTACTCACATTATCTCATGTACTTAACAGTCAGCGAGGGCGTCACCATTTTATTCCGCAACGTAGCATCAGATTATACCAAGACCTCTCGGCAGCCCTACATTCCGAATCGATACTCATATGATTGTAAATGTAGATTGATTGGCTGCATCTTTCGTTTCTTTTTACGCCGAGTTCCTAGCCGGTCTATTACGAGACTATTCTACGCGATTTAGTGACGGAACCAACGGTGCTTTTCAACCCGAACCCGGCTTGATTGTTCAACTAGTGATGTAATAATGTAATACTGTTTTTTACTTTGAGTTCATATTTTCGAGTGTTAAATGCTGTGTTGGTAAATGGTTCCTTCACTTTTATTGCCTGCAGTGTAAGTGCTGACTTATAAAGAACACATGAATCAGTTTAAGTTGTATTTACTTATTAGCTAATAGGCTAGCTAGATTTTATTGTGAATAAAGTATCACCATAAAAGTAGGAAAAAAAAACTTTTATTGCCTTGCATTTATTAATTAATTAATGTTATGTGAAAAAGTTTGTTCTTTTTGTAACGTAATTAAGTAACTTCTACTGTGTCTCTTATCTTTTTGTCTACATATTGATAGTTTTGTTTTTAAAGGTTTCCATAACATGTAAACACGTCAAAAGTATTTTAAAACATCGCCCATCAATCCAAAGGTAACCTATTACTTATTACATTCGTAACAACACATGTTTTATACTTTAATTTTGTTTTGTTTAACTAAATTATGCATAGGTAAGTAGATTTTATACAGGGTGGATTTTTGAGAAAAAAAAAAGCAGAAAGGGCAGGTACCTTAAGAGTTGTAGCTACAGGAAAACGGTCTTTTTTCAAAATCTGTGAAAGAAGATCGAAATTTATCAAAAAAATAAGGACAGTCTCCTAAGACCCTTACTGCCTCGTCTTAAATATCCATCCTGTATTTTCAACTCTTTCTGTAAGTGTAGGCGAAGCGCGGTTTTATTTAATTTTCGACTTGCAAAACTTTAGGACTGCCAAGAAGTTTTTAATACGCTTTTTGTAACAGTCAAACAGAAAATGTTACTTTTTTTTCAGACTGTAAATCTAAATCTGTGAAATCATTTTTCATTTTGAAAAACTTAATTTTTGTTGCGCTTGTTTTTATGCCTGCTAGATAGTAATTTTTTTTACAAAATGTTGTTTGGATAGTTTATTAGATTTATTGACAGTAATATAAAATTACTACATTTATGTACCTGCAAGCATATTATGTAGTTATAGATTACATACATGCCATGCCATTAGATTAGGCTAGATTCATGATTTAAAAAAGTTACTTAACTAGCTTTTGCTAAATGCGAACAAATACGTGGGCCTTTGTTCGCATTGTTAGGATAAACTTATTCTACGCCCGTCTTCGTCACAAACCATCCATGTGTTAGATTTCACGACTATCTATTGAGGCGTGTAAGCAGAACTAACTCACATACTCACTCAAATGGATAATAATAAAGACTAAGGCGAGAAGAAGGATGATTGATGGGCAGCTAAATAAATTTTGCAGAACAAAAAAATAAACAAAAATAACCAATGGTTGCAACGTTCAAAAAAAGAATGATATAAATCGAAATGATAAAGCCACCAACACATTTGACGAAGCACGCCAGCAAAACGCACACTCATCAAGGTTTAAAAAAGGAACGCATGGAACCTCAATACGAGTGTCGAACGGAATTAATCCGAGATCAAAAGTTCCCCGTCCACCATACGAGTTGAACGCATATTTGCGTTTAGGTCTGCCGGACTCATAAATGCGTCTTTTTGTGGTCGTAGCAAACTTCCATCGAAGGGTTTTTGTAAACAGCTATGTGAAATAATGTTTGGTTGTTGTCATTCTCTGGAATTGCATTTGTATGGAGGTGTGTTTTGCGTATTTGGTTATGGGAGCTCGGAAAAAGAACGCTTTAGCGTTTTATTATCGGATAGAAGACTCAGCAAAAAGTTCCTGTTAAAAGCAATTTTGGATATGTAATAGATGACAACGATCAAGTGGGTGGCCTAGTTAGGGATCCAAAGTTAAAGTTACAAACAGTAAAACTTACTCCATACAAATCTTTGGTAACAATAACATTTGCCGATTCGAAAATAGGCAAAAAACAAATCTTGAAAACTGAAGCCTAACTAGATTTCGGCAAAAACTATCTGCCTATAAACTTTCAAAGAAAGTTTGCTCTTATGAGTACAAGACTTCGCCTTTTGGTATTTTCGCAAAAATGACGGATGAGCCTTGAGATCCACATTACTCTGGCGCGTAGAAATGACCCTTTTAAGCTTATCAGCGCAACTTGAACGGTTTTATCGATCAGCCATTCGTCACAACAAACAGTTGACCGTAACCACCGAAAACGTTCCTGAGAAAATCCGAAAACGTTTTCTTTGACCCAAAATGAACAAAGGGACTCCAATCTGCAATCAGAATTGGTGGTTCTGTTAAAAAAGAATCTTGTCACCCGGGACTGGAGGCGGTATAGATATTCATCAACAATTCATCCGGAGCCAACAAAAATAATGTCAAGGATCCTCGTATTTTTGCGCGAAGAATGAGCTCTAGATGTTTGCTTTGCTACAAATCAAGAGGACTGACGTCACACGATGGTACGTAAACGGCCGAGCCTTTGTCCTGTCACACTAACTCTTTGTATTATTCCTGTTGAATAGGGTTTTTGTGTCAGTACACCGGGATTTATTCTAGATCTTAAAACAAACATTTTTGAGAATAGCCGGCTACTTGCGAAGCCTTTTCTTTGGCTTAGCGCCTGCTATTTAATATCTTGTGTTGTGAAGGCCTTGGAGATCATAACACTTAACTGTACCGTAGCTAGACATGAATTGTTAAATTATATCTCGGGCTTTTGTGTCGCCATCTGATAGGCATATTTAGGTAAGCACGTTTTGTGCTTAGTCGCTCGTATTAAGTATTGTGACCTATATCTTTGTTTATAATTACAGAGTTTGTAACGGAGGCAATCCTTTTATGTTGATCAGACATTGAAGCATTATTTAATTAATATATAAGTATACAGTTCGTTTTGCTTCCATCAGTTTTTTAACGTGACAAAAGCAACCATAAGCTGCATGCATTTATTTAAGACGTCTTAATCATATCCTATCTCAATATGATTCCAGTTCTGTACAATATTTTTGTATTCTAAAAACATACGTAAGTACAAAATCGACACCCACTCACATTGTTAGTTTAGCATATACATGGAAACAAAACAGAGATACAAAACAGCCTTGTTTTCGAAACCAACAGCACAATATCCCAATAAACCCGTTGAATACATACAAATACATACTCAGATATGACAGTTACCGAAAAACATAAACTGTATCAGCTGGTTATCGTTCCGAGCGAGTTGTGAAGTCAATTGAGGGAATTGGGTCAGAATGGCCCAGTTCGCAGTGGCACAGTGGTGGTCAGTGGACGTAGTGGTCGATGTGGGTGAGGGATGAGCATTCGTTTTGTAGCTTTTAAGAGCTTTGCTTTGTTTTGTGACGAATAGTATGCTGCGGATACGAGATAGGTTTTATTGTAGATAATGTGGGTAAGTGGGTACTTGTTTTAAAGTTGGAAATAGAAGGAATAAATGAGGTCAAACTAGGATAAAGTGGAAACCTAGCGTTTGGGGTACGATCGGCAAGACACAATGAACAATCTATTTCTCAATTCAAATATCGATATTTATATATAGGTTTATAGCATATTTATTTATTTAAGTAAGTATATTTTAATTTTGGCTATATATATGTGTAGGTATATTTAATATTTTAGTTTAAGACGTCACAAATCATATTCTTCTCTTGTTCTCAGACACTATTGTCTACCTACATTTCTTTTTCGTTTCTCCTTTCGAGGTCTGCTGGATGAAATTTCTAAAGAGGGCTATCACATTTTGTCACCTCTCTCGCTCACACGGGACCAAATTTTTAAGAATGTTAAATGAAAATACCTATACTTTTTTGAAAAATGTGATCAATGGGCTCCCTACTAAATAATATTAATTTAATAGGTAATTATTAAAAACACATTTTTATTGTAGCATTTATTTAAATCATCTCAAAAACAGATCATAATACTTATTGAGCTAAGTTTATTAGATAACACAATAGAAATGTGTTTTTAATAATTACCTATTAAATTAATATTATTTAGTAGGGAGCCCATTGATCACATTTTTCAAAAAATCATCTTTTCATTTAACATTCTTAAAAAATTGATCCTGTGTGAGCGAGAGGGGTGATAAAATGTGACAACGCTCTTAAGAAATAAGCAGTACCTTTGCACTCAATACTTATAATGTCGTATCTGTATATATTTTATTGTGTGTATACACGGCTTCATATCAAGCTATACATTTCCAGTATAAGCTAACCTCTCATTGTACGGAAATCCTATAATGCGAGATCAGCTTAAACTGGATTGTATAGATTGATATGTAGCCGTGTGTATACATAAATAATAAAATAAATAAACAATGCTTGTATTTTATGTGTGCAGTCTGTCGGATGTCTGCAATATTAATTACTAGATACTCGTACCTACTGTAAATCAACTTATCCTCTTATCGCCTCTTGAGATGAAAAAGGGAAAGTATCAAATTAAATTAACTAGCGGTCATGTTTAGGAATCGAAGATACCCCAACACGTCTGCGGAGTTTCGCTAGCTAATTTAATTTGACCCTGTATAAACAATTTGTTAGGTCAAAAAAAACCAGGGCCGTCAAAAGCGCGTTGGGTTGATGATATCGTCAACGTCGCGGGAGACGCCTGGATGAGGGAACAGCGGAACCGGGAAGTATGGCCGATAAAAGGGGAGGCCTGCTATACAATACTTAGCTGTGGGTGATTCCGAGCTGAAATGATGATGAAACAATTTGTGATCAAAATCAATCAACTTTTCATGTTTTTATCAGTCAAAAAACCCTATTAGATAAAACTGTATTTATTGAAACAAAAAAAAAATGCATGAAAATCTTACAACTTTCAATCCTCAATAGGACACACGAACGTTTTACAACACAAAGCCCACCAAACTTAAATTCCTGTCTTCCTCATTCCGGTCCAAATGAAGCAGATATTTAAACGCCCATTCAATGCTTTCTAAAACGTAATTAAGAAAATAATACGTCAACCGACCTATAAAATTCTTAATTAAAGTGATGTCGTACCATCTCTTTTGACTCTGAAAGATGAAAAAAGACGGCTAAAGTTAATTGCTTGGCATCAATAAAAAAATGAATTATGTGCAAGTTCAGGAATTGTCGGCTGGAGTAGGGGTCCTCCCCTTCGGCCTAAGATTTGGGTCCGAGTCGCGTGCGATTGTCGAGGGAGACTGCAGTACTAGCCATGCACGCACTCAACTGCTCGACGTGACGTGTTAATCACAAAACGATGCGATTCTTTGTTGTGCGTTTTTAAATACTCGTTACGTTCGGAAATTGAAAATGTTCCTATGTTAAAATGTTAATTTCTGTCATAATTAATATGAATATTACTTTTGAATTGTCTTTATTTTTACTGCGATTTGCATTAATTAAAATCCACTTTTTTAAAGTAGATAGGTGTTTATGTCAGAGTAGTTACAGTAAAGTTAACATACAAGAAGACAGCGCCATTACCAAAAACACGATAAACAAAACCAGAACACCTTGACTTCAGAAACAGTTAATCTACAAATAAATAAAATTGAAGTGTCTGTTTGTAATGTCAAAATAACAACTTTTTACTAAATGCATAATAAGAAAGCATTTACGGTACTTATAAAAAAAGCAATTTTTAAAAATGTTGTCTGTCTGTTTGTTTCGGCTAAGCTCCGAAATGGCTGGACTGATTTTGACGGGACTGTCACTGGCAGATAGCTGATGTTACGAAGTAATTTGGACTACTTTTATTTTAGAAAAATAATTAAGGTTCCTTGTAAAAAAAAATAAAACCTATGAAATTGTGAACAGAAAGGCGGATTTGAAAAGTTCTTTTTGTATTTGGTAGCTCGATTCTCGGGAATGTTTATAGGCTATTTATTTTAACATCACGCTACGACCCTGACGAGCTGAGCAAAAGAAAAAAGTCAGAAAGAACACTAAGCGAAAACGAAGTAATAGCGCGGGCGGGCGATGCAACGCGACGGGTCGGGGGACGAGGGCGTTTTATTACAATGTGATCGTTATTTTAGTATATTGTGTATCTTACGACTTCCACGCGAACGAAGTCGCGGGGCACAGCTAGTACGCTAGTAAAACGCCGCGTCATACCGACGGAGTGCGTCCGAAACAAGCACATCTCAATGAGGGGAAAACGACTGGTTATTTATAATTTATTTCCTTAATTAATATAAAGTTCTCGTTCCTATATTCTTTATCTCCGGTAAAAGTTTAAAGGAACAGATGGTAAGTTTCCTTAGTTCGCTGATTTCTCGTTGATTTCCGGACTATCCGTCCGAATGTAGAATTCAAATGATTCCGTTGTTTTTCGAAGCCTTTGTAGCACCTGCACCCTAATTGCGTAACACACTATCAATCAAAATCTGAATCATTTTGAACAAATTGCTAATCCATTGCTTCTTATGCTCGAAAAATTTGTCTGCTCAATAATGTAAATAGCGCAATGAATGTTGTTGAACTGTCAAAATGAAACCGATTCCTACTGTAAGTATGTTACGTAATTGCCCCGCTGCTTTAGTAAAACCTCTATTCAATTAGTTTGTACGGCTTTGGGAGTGATTATTTGAGAAATAAATGGTGGGTTGGTGGTTTGTGTTGTTATCTGGCTGGATACTTTTAAGGTGAAGACTGTTTTTTATTGTTGTGGGTCTTTTGAATTATAAAAACAAACTGTGTCTGACACAAATAACGATATGTAACTTAGCCGAGCCGTAGCGACATTGATTATTATCAAATAGGGCTTTTTATACATTCACTAACATTAGAATAAATTAAAATAAGATTATAATAATTCTTTATTTAAATCACACGCCGTCACTTTCGCTTCTGGCTGCAAGAAACAAATGAATAGTTCGATTTTCAAACTGTATTCAAAATTCAAATTCTCTTTTTGACTCGTAGGTAGCTACAACAATTTTTGGAATCGATTATCCACAACAACAATCAACAGTGCAAGAATTAGTGAGATGTCGCGAGATTCGCCACGACCATAAGGGGACTACAAACCTTTGGTTATCACATTATCTCCCAAAGCCTTTGAGAAAACTTTAAATTCCATACTAATTGGATTATTATACAGAAACGACGGCTGCCGTGTGTCTACCCGGTGCAAGCTGTATCGAATAGTCTTCCAGAACTCGGGAATTGCTAACTTTCCTTATTTTAAAAGTCTTACTTTTAATGCAGTTTAAGGTTGGAGTTAGGAAGTTAGTGTCTTAACAATTTTATTAAATTTCTATGGCTGTGCTGCGGTGCCGGGGAGGTAATGAGAATTCTCAGTTTAATTCTTATGAGATTGTTCTACACTGCGGATAGCAGGTACGGGCACAGAGTAAAGAATCTCATGTGGTACAGACACCGTTGTGAACACTCATTGAGAGAAAGGTGCTGTTGACTGTGCGTTAGAATAAACTTTAAAACGCACGCGACTTTTTAATGAAGATCATGCACATGAATAAAGATTAGTTGATTAATATCAGCTTCTAATTTGAATATTTCTTCATTCATCATTTCGGTACAAGTACTTAAATAACCGGACTTGAAGCTAAGCATGTTAAAGTAAACAACAAAATTCCACGTTCGTATGAATCCACATAGACTGGCGCAAGAGTCCCGCACAATAAATGTTTATTTTATTGATTTTCACACGGGCCCACTACAATGCATCCCGCTGGTACTAACGCCGTGCTTGTATTATACTTCGACAGAGTTCTAAACTGTTCGAATAAAATTACTGGGGAACAACTTTGTCCAATTAATAATAATGAATGCGCCAGGGAGCCCTACTGTTGTACGAAAAGTTTTTATTTCGATAAAGTTGCACCGCTCTCATGTGATACGGATATTAGGACCTTGTGTAATTAAGTTCGTTTTTGTTGCGTCGGTTTTACTTGTTATTTGAGTCGGTTTAGTAACAATTCATTAATTTTACGATGCGTGTAATTAAAATATATGATTTGATAGTTCTCACAAAGTTTTATTTACTTTATGAAGGGATTCAACAGTATTATTGTTGGAGCTTTAACGGAGCTTTCGTTTGTTGAGGAAAAGACCCTGAAGAGTTTAACAAGACAAATAATGGATTTAAGTACAGGTTGTCGACTCCATAATTAGGAATGCTCCTACGTACCTTAATTAGTGGAAAAAGCACGAGTTGAGATTTTTTCCCGGAAGGGGAAAGTAATAGGAGCTTTCGCTACGCGTTGGACCCTACATCCCCGTTGTTAACCATCAAAGTTGTAATTGCGACCTTACGATTCACTGAACTGTCACGCCCTCGACATACCCCTAACGTTCTTAATACAGCTAAAAACGCTTATAAACAAAAGCTCAGAGCTTCTGGCGGCGCCCTGTCGGGTTTAATTGCAGGTTTAGTGCCGGCGTTCATTAGGATATGCAGGCGCTTTTTTAACGCGATTATGACGTCGCAGGGTCGGTGATAGCCGTCGAGGGTGCGCTGGGGGCGAGGAGGGCTGCGTCACGTGCGAGGTCCGCACTCCGCAGCCCCACGCATGCGAGACCGCGGGGCGCCGGCCGCGCAGGCGCGCCCCCCGCCCCCGGCTCCCGGCCGCCAGTCGTCCACCGGCCGCCGCGCGCCCCGCCTGCCTGTGCCGCGAACAGCCGCGCGCCGCGAGTGTTCCCAAGTGATGTCGACTTGTGACTAGTGCCATGCTCGAGCTGCGCTGTGTCCTGCTGGCGGCATTCGTCGCCGCCGCCGCCGCCGCTTGGCAGGAGAACGTCAGGCCCAAGGTCTTCGCACAATTAGGTGAGTCCACCGACAATCGGCATAGAAACATGTCGCTGTTAGTGAACTCCTACAACAATAGACTTAATAGCCCTCGAAGCCGATCACGACAGGGACCCCACAAAGTTCGGCACCGCGACGCGCCGAGCATCCAATGTTTATGTTGTTTTGTTTGACGACAACGCGCGAACAAACACTCCATTCAAAAGTTCTCGTGTTTGTGTTAAAAGTGTCACGAGTGACAGCCGCAAGAATCATAATACCTGTTAGATGAAGATCATTAGAAACGAAAAGAAACTTGAAATAACTAGAAAAGTTAATAGAAGAAACATAAACCTGAAAGTATTAATCTAATTGGAATTAGTTAACGGAAATGTAAAACTAAATCAAGTACCGGTCCATAGTTTTGAATGTAAATAAGTAAACGATGAAGTAACGGAAATGGCTGAATCAAATACAGACAGTAATGTTTTGAACATAACCAATCCAGCAAAATGCACTGTAGATAGTAGACGTCATGTCAATGAATGAATCTTTGAATGAATCAGCTTTCTGTTTAGCTTCAGCAGATAAGAATGCATTAAAGTGAACACAAGTTGAATTTCCGAGAAAAGCTTTCGAGACTTAACTCTAAACGTAATTCTAGTCAATCTCTGTTAACATTCAAATGTACAAAAGTCATAAAGGGACAATTGTTCTACAAAACTACAACAAAAAGTGATATCACCAACAATGTCGGTAACATTCGCCGGCACTCACATTCTAAATAGAATAAACAGAAATGCCTGTAGGAGCGCGCCTTGCGGTACACCCATAACGAGTCGCAGTCACGCGACAGTTAGTCCTGCAGGAATAAAGCCAGAATGCACAACTGTAGCGGCATTGTTTTATTGTGCAGTCTGCATTGCGGGGGACGGCCACGTGGCTCTCATTAGTGCAACACAAAGCGAAGCAGTTTGTTCTGCGTTTTGCAATGTTACGCTCGGATTAGCGATCCACGCGATGTTTAACGTAGCGGACGGAACTTTGTCTGCGATATTGTATACGCTTCGTAATGTATTTCCCCTGTTGAAGCCAAATGCTTCTGTATGAATAGTATGATCGATTAACGATGAACCTTGAATTAGAATAGCCGACGCGACGTCAAGTCGAGACGCGAATGTGTCGGGAACGTATCCTGCTACCATCGCATATCCGGCTATTGTTTTAGTCGCATCAGGCTTAATGCATCGTAATGATAATGAACTTGACTGAATGGTAAAGCAAAGGGTAGTGAGATCATTCTGAAGTGAATCAGGTCAAGTGTGTGAGCACTGCAACATGAGGTATCGATAGGTTGTAATAGAGTAAACAACTCTCAGATTATTGAGGAGGCGGGTTAATTAGAATGCTATAGTTGCCGTGTTTGATGTGGGGACACTCATAGTGAGCGTGTCAACACCTCTCTGGTAATATGATCCACCAATCGAAATTAGAAGGGTCAAACTGACCGCAGTGTGCGGTTTAATATACGATCTTCGGTCAATATGCTTTGGGTATACGGAATGACGCTCTCTGTTATAAGGTTTTTATGGGATTCCCTCGCTTTATATTTCCGACGTTATTAGTGTCACATTTGAGATCATCCCAGAAATATGATATTTTATCGATATTGAGTTTCATATGTAGCTATTATTTCTTTCATAAATTCGGTTGGGAGTAATTTGACTTTCACAATAATTTGAGATTTTGATAATCCACACCAATGTAGGTAGTCTTAAATAATCATACATAATTATATTATGTAGGAACCTACATGCATAAACAAAGTAAAATAGTACAATATGTATACTGTGTGGCATTTAGTGTATATGTAACGTGTATAGATTCAGATGTTCAGATAAAATCCACTTCTGGGAAGCTTCCCAACTTCACAATCTAAATTCTCAAAATGCATCAAACGAAACAGATTCATCTGATGAAACCGCATTATTATTAACTTCTGTCTCGTAACACCATTTATCCTCCACGATCTAGCGACTTAGTAAAGCAAGTAAGCAAAGCAATCACCCAGTAGGTACATTGGACCACAGTAAACCATGCCTTGGGAGATAAGTAGTGGCAATCTAACTAACCTCATTTGTGGGTAATATTACTGCACTCACGTCCGCTAGAAACCGATATCGTTATTATTTCCAAAGTATGCCAGTAGAATACTGGGTAGGTGCACTTTAAATTGTAACGGGTGCTCCATACATTTATTTCTAATGTGAAATTCTGCTTGTAAACGGATGTTTGCAAACTAAATAGAGGGATTGGGCCGACTCTGGTGAGTCAATGTTTCATTATTGTAAATATTATGGAGGAGGAATTGTTGAAGGATGTTAGAGTCATGATACAATGTCAATACATATATGGTATGCCTTTCTAAATGGTCAGTAACGCTGAATAATACATTGAAGAATAGCATTGTGACCTAAACGATGAATTTAGTTCATACATATCCAGTCACACTTGATTACGTCATTGGCCCAGAAAAGTAGTTAAATCTGCCATGAGAGAAATTATAATGGAGAAATTAGAAATTACACAAATCAGGCAAACATTGTCGTGAAATATTTGAAACAGGAAGATAAAATACCGTTACTGACTGGAATGCCCGCGGTGAACAATAAAATCAGGTATAGAAATCTGTGTATAAAAGAAGGTTTCCAGTTTAAGTTCATCTAGACCGGTTCCATAAGAGTGGGTAGTTGGATAAGCATGCGGGGAACTGGCTGGGATGAAATCTCTGACTCACAAGACGGTGACTCAATAAGTACTAAGATTAACCCAGGTCAGATTTAAAAGCTTTCCTTCTTTTAATAAACCGATCATAAAAGCGAAGGAAATTAAATTTCGTAATACGATGGCTTCGTTTATAAATTAAAAGAAAAAATACCAAAACAAAGAGAATAATGTAGATAATAAATTCTTAATTAAATATTAAAAAGCGATAGTCTACATCAAAGACTCCAAAAAGAGAGGAGAAGTAAATAAAACAAGTTTATTTACTTACGATATTAAATCAGTGCACAATATGGGTCCGTAAAATCCATAGACATACTTTGCGTAGGTCCCCTTAAAAAAGTAGGAGATTTATGGTCCAAGGTTGGAACAGGTGACGTAAGTCTTTAGTTCAATTCTGTACCGTTTATGGTGTTATGGGTTCCGACACCCTCCTTTATGCTTTAACTGCGAGGATTATAGAACGTTTAAGTGGTCCCATAAAATAACCGTTCAGTTACAACCTGAAGAAGAAATAAATTACTTAACAGGATAATGCTTTTATGTCCCAAGAATATTTTGTACGTGTAGCGTTATGCCTTATGGGTATTTATTGGGTTATTCGTCAGGAACCAATACTTTGGGGAGCTGTTATGTGGTTGGGGTGCATAATACTGCTATGACGGAGTGTTGTTTATGATTCCAGTGTATGGCTTACAATTTATTAAGTCTCTGTGAGGTCTCGGGAGTCGGGAGTGGAGCTATTAATTTTTTCTCAATGGGTTTTTGTTTTAGAGCTTTGGAGGGTCCTTATTGTGTTGACGAACTCCATATCTGCGCCTTTTGTTACGTTTATATGGTATTGCGTAATTAAGGGATGGGTGAAAGCAGCTGCTTTTATTTTTGCAAAGTTTTCATATCTCATGAAGAGCAATTTTGCTAAAAAGAAAGAAAGAAAAGAAAATACGTTTAATAAAACTGATCATGTTCTGAAATTCCCCTGCCCTATTAGTGTAGCGTGAAATCCAATTAAACGATAGTCAATATCCACTAACTAGAACATGTCCACGTAAGTATCTGTAGTATATGAGTTAAGATGTCACTCGAAATAAATCGACTTTTGATAAGAGTTCCGGTCAGAGAACCAATCAATTTCTGTTGCTCCCGTAACGTGCGTTCAAATAATTTAAAATGTCAATATTAATAAAAATCGTACCGCCACCGATAAAGTCAATCAAAAAAGGACAAAAGTTCAAACATGCTGCAGCACAATTGGTTTTAGAACAGAGGAATGCGGCTGTGAAGGAAAACAAAAATGTGTTCAATGGTAACGTGATACGGTGACTAATAGACTGTGCAGCGTCTTCTGCGGTTCGATAATATGCGTAAGGGAAAATGTGATTTAGGATAAGCTAGTAGGGTTTTGTTTTGGTTGCGTGGGGTTGTGAATGGTGGAGACAAGTAGCACGCACGTGCGTATGGCGTCGCGGCGGGGCAGGGGGAAGGGAGCTGCCATGGCGCCGCCTGGCGGGAGAGACACAACTTTATGACGACGCGATGTATTGTCTTCCCAGTGTGGGATTTACCGTTCCTTTTGTTTTTATTTTTTCGGACACGCCGATTAATTTCTTTTAGTGGGCTGTTTGGGGTCGCCGGTTCTGCTTGTACAATCAAATTTTTCTCTTTTGTTTTTGAGGCTTTACTTAAGTGCTTTCGTATTTGTGACTCCTCACTTCGCTATTGGCTACAACTGCGAATACTTTTTGTTACACGTAAATTGCGCTATAAATAAGGATAACCGCATCTGTATGGCATTTGTTTCAGTATGCGTTTCCTTTGCGGGAGCTCGAAAGTGCTTTTCTAACTTTGTGAATGCGTTTTGAAGATCGTCTTCAAGTTGAATTGGCGATTAGAAAACACTCGCACGTTAGCTATCAGACTAGATGTTCAGTGTTCGCTTCGGGAGATCGAGTTTATGTGATATAAAATGAAGTTTCAACATCAAAATCTAAATTCAATTCATTATTCATATTGTTGAACTTTGCTTTCATCATTTTCTTTTGTAACTATTAGAGATTTGCATTAAAAGTATATCTTCATTTATGATTATTTCAATATTTTTCTATATTTTACACAATTCCAATTTTATTAAAACCATCAAAGAAGCTATTATTTGAAATTCATACCAAACAGGGTAAGAAAAGTGCCAGCAATCGATCGTACCAGCTGTTCTATTCATATTCGCATGAAAAATGGGTTAGAAACGGAATCAAAGAAAGATGGCGGATTGAATGGTGTTTTTATCCCAACCCTTGCTGACGAGGGCTGCGCAAACATTGGTTTAGTAATAAAAATATTTGTCGAAATCCTCAACGGGGAAGGAAACTGTATGAACGGTAGACGATTCTTTGCAAAATACAGAGAGAGTGCGCCTATTCCATTGTCATGCAGTTTTTAAACCGGGATTAAAATGAGCTAATCATGAGCACGGAAGGGGTCGACAATCAACTCCGGTTTTGTATCTACTATACAAACTTTTTATACTTTTTTTTCTCCAAACATAATCAAAAACATTTATTCAAGAGACCCTCATTTTATATCCCAGGTTAAAGGGGACAATTAACTAAGTGTTTTCTTGTGTCATGCATTGAATATTGTACCGTTTAGTTTACTCAAACGTTTACAGCTTCCTATTAATTTTATACTATCATCTGTAATTCCAATATATCTTTAATTGCATTGCTGTATTAAACACGTGATTAAGTCAACCTGATAAATCTTGTTTCTATGTAAATCAACTTATTTGTAGCAATTAGTATTCTATATGAGAATGGTAATTAGGTGTTCTGGCATATTTTCACGTTTGTTTTGTTCTTCGTACTCAACTTGTTGATAAGTCCATCCGAAATTTCTTAGAAATTATCTCATGAATTTTATGAGCTTCTTCATTTCTTGGTAGTTCTTGGTTTGATTCTTATTAAGGTTAGTGTTAGCCGACGTTTTCATTACGTGAACTATCCATCACCCCATAACAATATGAATGTGCGATAAATCTTCATATACGTTCTCATTTGCAGTGAGTCGCATTTAAAACCCTTCTCATTTGAAAAGGCACCGATGAATGGCTCGGAGTCAATGGATCGTAAGAAATGGGCCAGTGACGTGGAGTAAGGCAAGTGAAACGTGTTCCGCGACCATTTTATGAGGGTCCCTCAGAGCTTAGTGGATTCCTCTTGATGTGTGTACGCGTGCGATAAGTCGTGGCAATGTGCGTTTTTTTTCTGATAATATGATTTAGTAGTAGTGTTGTGACGAGATATTATTGTGCTCGTTATTGGATTATGGTCTTATGGTACGAGTTTGTGACTGGTTTTGTTCAATCAAAGGATTTTATCGCAGAGCTTTAAGAATCTTGATAGAAGTTTTATGCATTTGTTCAGCAAAACGTTCATATTTCTCGAAGCTCTGGTATGGTTTGTCCTCTTCTGTCGGGAATGTATCTCTCAAGTCTAGGTAATATTGGCTCAAGATAATAAGTAACTGCACTAGCTTTTGCTTAGGCTCTTTAGTTCAAAGTATTATTTTTTGTATAAAAGATATTTTGCATAAATATGTTATATTTTTTGAGTATTCAAAAAATATAATATATTTATGCAAAATATCTCAGGTGTTATCGCGTCTGCGTAGACCTGAGGGGTCTTTTAAAGTTGGTGGTGATTCCAGCCCCGTTAATGAGCCAGGTGGTTCTTGCACAATGTGGACCGTAACAATAGGAATGTAGCCGCTAAGGGTGGCTCGCACCCCCTATGTAACACTGTATGAATAAATGGCGATATTATTCCGATTTTAGTTTTGTAAACTAAAATGGATAAGGTTTTGTTGATGGATAACGATTTACTTATTATTGATGGAGATAATAATAAAACGGGTCTGGATAACTTTAACAAAGACACTTTAACTGTCGAAGAAAAATCGATAAAAATTGCACTTGACATAAAAGTAAGGATTAAGAATCCTTTCAAACTGGGTCTTGAAACTCTGCTCCTTTCTAAGAGTTTTCTACAGATTCTTTTAGCACGTGCTAAGGTTTAAAATGATGCTACTTTGTGAAAGAAAACGGCATTGAATCGGATTTGCTATGAATGATAAAAATAAAGTTAGCTTTCCAGGTTCTATAACTAAGTTAAATTGGTAGAAATTGTTCGTAAATCTAGTGTGTATTAAATATGAATTGCAAAACTCACATGTATCATGGTGAAAGTAGACGAAATTTGGCTTATGTAGGAAGACTATCTTTTGCATCTGGCAATAGTCCGAATCAAAGTTTAACAATTACGTATGAGATGATAGTCGCCTTAATGTATGACATGGTGTAGAATTTCGGTTACGCGACCTACAAAAAATATCGTTTATGGAATCGTAAAAATATTGTATCACTTTCTAGAGTGGAATTCTCTCACAAACCCGATAAAATTACTCAATGCTCACCTTTGTCTTTCTATATAGTCTCTTATGCCAGATTGGAAGTGGGTGTATATTTGATTATTTATTGGATCTTAAAGTGGATGACAACAATTCTGACTGCACGACCTCACATGAGACTAAGTGCTTCTCTCATTTCGAGCTCCATTTCAGGTACTTGATATGACACAAATGAGTTTAAATTAGAATTTAAAGTTTCTTCTCGATACAAGTAATGGTCGTCTACATTAAATTGCTTAATCTGGTAGTTGTGTAAGATGGCAGCTTTATTTTATTGTGTAGGTAGTCGAAAGATATAGTAGTACCTTCTTATTGAGTAAAAGGAAGTTTCCCAACTTCGATCGATCACTTCCAAAGCAATATTTTATCAGAAATTAATGTTGTTCCTTTAAACTATAGCACTAATGGCCTAACTTAAACCCATAAGCTACTTAAGCATCATAATTCAAACTTACGACAGCGTCACTTTATCTTTGATCTTAGCGAACATTTTCGCAAGTGATTCGTAGACGCTAGCCAATCAACGTGCGCAGGAAACATAACTTGAAACAGTGAACGGGTTCAGTATATTTAGAGCCCTAAAAATAAACGGATCGTGCGGCCCTTCTACACTTGAACTTGAGTCAAGTTCATTGACCGAGCTGAATGATAACTGTGCACTACTGTCTACTGTTCCGCTTCTTTTACTTTTTGAAGCATTTGAGAGATTATTCATCATGTTATATGAAGCACTTTAATTTATTTACGCTTACTTATTTTTGAATGGAAGCTTTAACTAACAATGGTAGCCAGATATTGCGCGAAGCTACAAAAGGGAAAGTTTTGAGTTCAAATATTAATATTCTATTTTGTATTGTGCTTAAGTGATGGCAGCTTCCTACAAGGGACCATCCGTTCTTTGAAGAAGTTATACAATTAATTCTACGGAATACACAATAGAGTTCAGAATGCAATAACCAGTGTATCACAATTGGTGTTGAGAGAGTAAATCCCAGTGCTGTCAATTGAAATTATCGAAGATCGAGCCGGAAGCCAGAGTCTAGAGATTGTCGAGTTTCATCATCGCAGACTACAACACCAATACATGTATTAGAAATAGAAATTATTGGTAACTACCTACCATCTTTAGAGTAATGTCTTTTTATTGACGCAAAACATACAAAGATGATGTGACAGAAAAACCTTTTAAATTGTCCTTTTGTAACTCCACAAACACGCCATATCTTTGTGAAGCTTATAATATGGCGATTGCTGCATGTCAGTCGTAAATAACAACTTTGCTATATGAAATCCTTCCTTTCCTGAAGAAGATTTTATGAAGAATGGATAAACAAAACCTTCTTATTTGTGGTAGTGTTGTGCACAATATAGTCTCACAGAGTATCGTGTTGACTATCGATTACTCTATATTCGGAAGCATGTCTGCGATGGCTCGTTGCCGACCGGAATAATGTCTTCCGCGGCATTCATTTATGTTTTATTCCACTCCTTTGATATTCTCCTTTTATGAAGCTAATTGTTGGTGTTATAATGTTTGGATTAAATTGTTTCTCGTTTATTGTGTGTAGTAAAGTTGTGTTGATATTCCTCGTCGTGTTATTTTTAATATTTTGTGTGCTATTGTCATGTAGAAGCTGTGTATCTTTTATGTTCTTATTATGCACAATTTATGTTTTGTTACTTTACGCGCCTTTAGCTTTGTTAACATTTTTTATCTTGTTGTACATAACTTTTTTTATTTTGTTTCTTGATTAACAGTAACCTTTTACGCATGGAATTTTAGAAAGATACTTCAAGGTTTTATTAAGGTTTAATGCCTTACGAAATTTTTTCCAAGGCTTGTTATCATGGTCTAAGCTCCCAAGAATCCTAAAGATTTCCTGCACAAGCTTTTCATATGCCAGATTTCTACTAGGTAACCTTGTGTAACAAAATGTGTTAACAGAACATTCAAATCTGATATTAAAATTGTTCTATTCTAGAATTAACTCGACTGTGTATTACAGTCGAATAATTGAAGCAATTCGATCTGTTTCGAAATGCCGTGTTTGAAGAAAGTACATCAGCCGTTTATTTTCATAGAAACGTGAGAGCTTTCGTAGCCAGAATTCGGAGAGCGATTGATTATAACGTTAAAAGTTTCAACGTACCTAAATAGATTGTTTAAATGCTGATCTTACGAAACTCATGTATGTGTTAGACGGGCTACATTTTTAGAGATTTTGAATGGATTGTAATGCCATACAGAGTTATCATTCCCCCCCATCTCAACCCCAATCAACCCCGATCTCTTCAAAGTGAGAGTGAACAGGCTTCTTCTGGGTAAGCTCGCTCCATCGTCGACTTTGTCTCTGTCATTTCTGACCTAGACTAGAGTCGAGAGCAAACCTATCTCAAATAAAAATAAAAAATTCATTCTTTTTTGCTATAAATCCATAATACCATAATTATTATAAATGCGAAAGTTACTCTGTCGATGTGTCTGTATGTTACTTTTCACACCTATACCTACCAGTGATCCGATCATTATGATAGACATTCGACTAGAGAAAAATACTTTATGCAATAATTTTGCACTAAAAAAATATGTTTTTACTTTCATCCAAATGAGCGCCACTACAATCTACAACAATTAGTTACAAAAGTAACGCAATTGTAAAAACAAGAAGATTTATGATTTTGACGCTGGCAAAATATTACCAGCATCAAAATTATATTTTAAGTATTATCATTAATCAATCGATTTGAATCGATTTATAAACATACAATATAAAAGTAATCGATAGAACGATTTAATTTTATAATTTTTTCGTGATAGTGACAACACTGAATTGAATCTGACACTTCGCTTCACAGACTACATAGAGATACTACGTATCGCTTCGCTTGTTGCTTACGCTCAATGTGGATGTGTTTTGATTTTTCTTCGATTTCTTTTACTGCGACCTGGCTTTGTTATATAGACTTGATTCGGATTTTTACCAACGAAATTGGCTTAGTTTTATAGATTTCAAGGATCACGGCTGCATTCGATTTTGGATATTTAAAATAGCAAAAGTGTTTTTTTATACCCTAATAACTACAATTGGATAAAAATATACTAAGAAAAGTTCTTGAATTATCTCACAGTCCGATACTTTTTCATATAGAAAATAAACATCAAAACGTTTTTTTTTTAATATTTATAAAATAGTGGCGTCAATTTGAATGTATGTTTTAGATATCCAATACTATTAAGATTTTAAAACATTCCATTTTTATATCAATATTTGATGTCCATCCATTTTTATATTAGTATTTGATGTCTTGGGCCTAGGATACTATGGAGACTAGGCATTCTCCTTTGTCAGATCGGTAGCCTGAAACCTGGGAAGGACATATACTCCTTTTATCCTATGATTAAATAGAGCCTATCTCCTTCTCCAGGTTACGCCAGAGTAACTTTTGCTTTTATAATATAAAAATGGATGGATTTCTACCCTTGGTGATTTAGTTCATGATTATACACTTGCCATTTCAGTACTAGAAACTGAATACTTATAATCGACTTGATTTTACCTTGCCACAGCCTAGCAACGAAACAGTTTACCCAGTTCACCTCATAATTTATTACGAAGAGAAGCCTGGTACCAAAATGAAACAGCCTAGCCTTCAATGTAAAAGTCAATAGGCTTAAAAGTAGGCAAGCGTGCTTCATGGAAATAAATCCATTCGCAGATAATTACGCGGTTAAACTCTTACCAGGCACACTGAAAAGTGCTCGAGACGTCTGGAACTGTTAAATGTTAAATAAACTGCGAATTTATTTGTTAAAGGGTTTAATACTAGGTTTTGCATTTGCGTTGTTGGCTGTGGCTTTTGTTTTGCGCTCTTTTTTTTTAAAATCGCTATTGTTTCTTCGGTAGCAGAGCACTGGTGTTGGCAAATTATGAGTAGCTCATGTACAGTCATGAAATATGCAGGATAGATGGATATGAGAAAATCTCTATTCCCATTTTTAACACAACCTAAAAAGCAACTTAATCGTTCAACGTTCCATCATCGCTTTCCATGAGGTGTGATCGAGGTCAAGAGCAGGTTCATGTAGCAATAAAAAAAAATCACATAAGTAATTATTGTATTGATCCCTTCGTCGAATGGAATATTTGGTGGTCTGAATACATTCTGAAGTTTGTACAGCATATCAGAAAAAAAATCTGCTTTGGGATTTCAGTCAGTCTTTGAGTCAATTCTCTTTCATTTAACAAGCATAATCGTACTTAGAACCGTACAGATCCAACAACCGTTACTTCATAATTCATTCCTTTATTCATTGAGGTGGAAAGAACTAGTAGGGGCTAGTAAGGTGGCATGAAGCGTGAATGAAAGAGGGCCGTGTAAAGGATGTAAAGGATCTGTCGGGAACTGGGGATTACATATGATGACGGTTGTTTCCCTTCCACCGCTGATGTGTGGGTAGCTAGGTAGGTTATGTAATGGATGGATGGAGATAACATAACATCACGCCTTGGTTCCCCGAAGGGTAAGGCAGAGGTGTACCTATAGTACACCCACATTTCGCCAGTTATGTTTAAGTATTGGGGACGAGCCTATTGCCATCTACCGGGCACAAATCCAAACTCCGGGCTGCTACTGAGAAATTTCAGATAGAAAAACCCAGTAACACTTTGCCCGATCTGGGAATCGAACCCAGGACCCAGGATGGATGGAGATCGTGTGTAGTCATTAAATGTTCTCCTTCTACTACGCATATTTCTAACTTTATTTCTCTCTTCTTACATATAAAATAACAGTACAATGATATTTATTGCTAAACTAGCTTTTGCCCGCGTGGGGTCGGGAATTATCTCTTGGTAACGTACTACCGGGATAAAAGTATCCTATGGCCTGAACCAGGTCATAGGCTATCCGTGTGCTCATCTCAATCCGTTCAGCCGTTATGGCGTGAAAAGGTAACAGACAGCTGTCTGTCTGTTACTTTATTATTATTATTTTTCGTGTATTTATTTTCTTTCTTATCTATTTACATTTTTAAATATTTCTAATAACAATATATACAAAAAAAAAAAACATTTAAAAATATAAAAAAATAGAGGTCCGCCGGTATCGGGAGCAGAGTCCAAGCTACCGGTGGTTAGGGCTGCAGAGACAGGAACCTCCTCACAATACGAGCCGTATCGAGGAGTACTGCCTTCTGGATCAGGCTCTTGATCCAACCGCCTAACGACAGCCTCGAGAGATGTTGGTCGAGGCTTTCGGCCATCAGGCCATTGGCCGTTACAACAATCGGCACAATGACAGCCGAGGTCACATTCCACATGTCAACAACCTCGTGTGCTAAGTCGAGATATTTTATTTGTTTCTCTTTCTCAGCTTTTACGAGGTTCTCGTCATGTGGAATGGTAACATCGATAATCATTGCGCGGCGCGCTAATCGATCTATCACCACTATATCAGGCTTATTGGCGACAATAGTCCTGTCAGTGATGATAGACCGATCCCAGTACAACGTGACATGGTCATTTTCAAGAACTGGGTCGGGCACATACTTGTAATACGGTACCTCAGAGTCCACAAGTTCGTATTTCAAAGCAAGTTGCTGGTGAATAATCCTGGCCACTTGGTTATGCCTGTGCAAGTACTCTCCGTTAGCCAGACGAGAACAACCAGAGATGATATGTCTGATAGACTCACCCGGACGGTGGCATGCCCGACACACGTCAACCGTCCCGTCCTTCATAATATATCTCCGGTAGTTATTCGTCAAAATAACTTCGTCCATAATTGCACAAACAAAACCTTCAGTTTCCCCAAAGAGGTCACCGAAACGTAGCCAGGATACGGACGCTAAGAAATCTACACCGGGTTCATGAAGAGCCCGGTAGAAGCGCCCGTGAAGCTCCTTGTTTTGCCATACCGCCTTGCGGTCATCTGTAGTAAGTACTACAGGTTTGCGCCAGTTCTCTTTAGCCATGGAGAGCGGGGTGAGCCCATTGTCCACTGCGACCACATCACGGTGCATACCCACGTCGGCTTTTAAAAAATATTCCCTGAGGCTGCACACCTCGCGGTTGTGGAGGGTCTTCGCATTTAAAAAGCCTCGACCCCCGCACTTCCGCGGGATGTACAGTCTCATCACCGATGATCGTGGGTGATGCATCCGGTTTGCGGTCAGCAATATACGGACCCTCCTATCCAGGGCGTCTAGTTCGGTCTGAGTCCATTTGAGTATGCCGAAAGAGTACATCAAAACTGGCATGACCCAGTCGTTGAAGGCGCGCACCTTGTTTCCGCCCGAAAGAAGACTATTTAATACCTTCTTCAGGCGACCAAAGAAGCGTTCCTTCAACGATTGCTTCATGTCAGCGACATTGATGCCTAACGCTTCCGACATACCCAAATACTTATAGCTTTCGGATGAGGAGAGGGATCTGAGGTGTATGGAATCCGAAAGTTGACTTCCCTCGGATTCCATAATCTCGCCTCGCTTTACATGCATGACTGCACATTTGTCCACACCAAATTCCATCCTGATGGCATTACTGAAAGTTTCAGTTACCTTCAGTAGCTCCATCAGTCGCAATTTGTTGGGGGCAAAGAGTTTCAAGTCATCCATATAGAGGAGGTGAGATATGACCTGACCACCTCTCCTCAACCGATAGCCTAGACCTGAATCCTCCAGCAGTGTGCTTAGAGGATTCAGGGCTAAGCAGAACCAAAGTGGACTCAAACTGTCGCCCTGAAATATTCCCCGTTTAATCCATACAGGTTCATCATTCCTCTGGATCTGACCACACCCTGGATAGCGAAGGACCGTCCTCCATTGCCCCATACACGACTCAAGGAAGGTGCGTAGAGTTGCGTCAATCTTGTACAACTCAAGCACCCTCATGAGCCATGTATGTGGCACCGAGTCGTAGGCCTTCTTATAATCTATCCAGCATGTCGACATATCCTTGCGGGATCGACGAACCTGTTGGCTAATGGCCATGTCGATGAGGAGTACCTCCTTAGTACCGCGGGACCCGTTCCTGCATCCATTTTGAGAGGCAGATATAATCAAGTTACTCTCAATGTGTGTATTAATTTTCGCTCTCAAAATGGATGTAAGAAGTTTATAGACTGTCGACAAACACGTGATCGGTCTATAATTCTTGGGTTCCGCGGGACTACCTGACTTATGAAGCAGGTGGGTAACGCCTGTTGTTAGAAACTGCGGTAGCGACCCAGACTCTAAGGATGACTGGAACTGAGATGCCAGGCAAGTGTGTGAACTAGTTAGCCATTTCAGCCAAAAGTTATTAATAATTATTTTTATTATTATTCTATACCTACTAATATTATAAAAAAGTTTTTTTTTGTAAGTTTGTATGTAGCAGGTTATCTCTGGAACTATCAGTCGGATTTGAAAAATTCTTGTTGCATTTAAAAGCCCAATCCTCGAGGAAGGTTATAGGCTATTTAACATCACGCTATGAGCCTTAGGAGCTGACAAAAATGAAAAAAAAAAATCAGAAAAAACGCTAAGCGATAATGATATACATAATAGCGCGGGCGAGCGATGCAATGTGACAGGGTGGGTCGGGGGGGACAAGAAATTTCACGCAGACAAAGTCGCGGGCAGAAGCTAGTTTATAGTATTAGTATGGATACAGTAAACACATTTAATACCTAGGTGCGTAGGTAACTTTGCATCAACACATAGTTGAGACAGTTACCGACTCATTTAATTGCCTCAAGTATGATTTGAGGCTTCGTTTTAACAATACCAATATTGTGACTGAATAAATTCTACCTATAATCAAATAGGCATGACTTAAATGTTACAGAATTCTTCTTAACTATGTTTCAATTTGTGATTCTTGGAAATATTGTTTCTTGATTTTTATTCCAGTACTAGCTGTGGCTCGCAACTTCATTCGCGTGGAAGTCGTAAGATACACAATACATTTAATAAAACTCCCTCGTCCCCCGACCCATCGCGTTGCATCGCCCGCCCGCGCTATTATTTCATTTTCACTTAGTGTTCTTTCTGACTTTTTTCTGTTTGCTCGGCTCCTAAGGGTCGTAGCGTGATGATAAATAGCCTATAACTATCCTCGAGAATTGGGCTACCAAATGCAAAAAGAATTTTTATCCTCGAGAAGTAGTAGGTTACCAAATGCAAAAAGAATTTTTCAAATCCGACTTTTTGTTCACAATTTCATGTATTTTATGCTGTTTTTGTTATAAGTACCGTATAGACTTTCTTATGCATCTAGTAAAAAGTTGTTATTTTGACATTACAAACAGGCACTTCAATTTTATTTATTTGTATAGATGTATATATTCAAGTCGGCATATTTTTTTCGGACATTATCAATATTTATAAGACAGCCCGCCATTACAAGCTGTAGTAACACATTGGTCTCTATCATACAGTCAATAATTTTACTGCCATTAAATATCATACATTACATTCCCTTTTACTTCATATTTCTATCTTACATTCAAAGGGATATCAAATTGCATATCGCGCAGTGTCTCAATGACTAATAAATTCGAATCGCCCGTGGCACCCCCGCGTGTTATATTTTATGCGTGATAATAATTAATGAACTTATGCACAGAACTTGGTTCAACTTCCATTCGTACGTACTTGTAGAATAGTCGTTAGCTTCCTATATTAGAAGCATTGGATTAGTTTTATTTTCTTTAGATGATTGTAAAACTTGGTGGCTGACATGGAGGTTAATAGTGAAGGATCCTTTTTTCTGAATGAAAAAAAAAAACAACACAATTATACGTATATTCGGAATTCGAATATCAAACGTTTTGTTTTTAATACTATTTTGGCATGTGATATTTTAATTTCAAAATTATGATACATAGGCATCAGCCAGTACTAGTGATTTCAAATGCTCCGGTAAATACTTAACTTTTATGAATAAATTGTCACAAATTCTGGTTCGTACTTAATTCTTGTGGTTGATGTTCTTAATTGGCAATACATCAATTTTATTGATAACACTATCCTCTTCTCAGATAAGGAGACATCTTTTTATTTTCGTGTCACTATAACAAGGAATAGAACTACCTAATAATGACGTAAAAAGTTAAGTAAGTTTATAAATGCTAATTCTTGAGATACACAGTATATTTTATGTTAAAGATGCTTATCTTTATCTTCTCCCATAAATTACGGATTGTGGGATACTTGTACCAAATATATTCTCGGGCTACCGAATAACTTATTTGTCAAGTTTATTTACTATTGATATTAATAAGAAGTCTTACTACACCATCAGTCTTGTTTTTATTTCTTGAAGGGTCCGGCAGAGGTGTATGGTTTCTTATTATTATAAATTCTATAGTTCCTGGTTATAAACACATCTGCTTGAGTTAAGCAGATGTCTTGATGTATAAGTATACTCAATCTTTTTTGCTATATCACCGTAAGGTTGAATGTCTCTTGCACTTGCACGTCATAAAACGACAAGATCTATTTATCCATGTGAGGTAGCTTCAACCTTAGTGAAGTTTGTGTTTTCTGGGAATAATTGTCAAAAGTGGTAAAGCAAAATTAAAAATGTGTCATTGCAAAGCTAAGTTTTATGACTATTTAATTATATATCTGTCTGATTTAAAATCATGCCAAAAACAATATCTCCGAAAGTCTTGTAACCTAATACCAAAACGCGGTAACGTTTTCGCATTATGTTTTCCACTACAAAATACCACAGCGAAAACCGCCTGTATCGCCTTTATTAAAGTTATTGTGTGCCCCCGCTGTCATATCGCTACTTATGTGACTTTTACGACACATGTCATACGTAATTGCTCAGGCACTGCTGAATCCCCCCGGGCTCCCTACGAAAAACTCCGCCAAGCGATTATAACCTCTATGGATGGTACAAACATCCATATAGGTATAATTTAATATTGTTTATAAGTGCCTAAAGCTGTACAACTGTGAAAACCTGACTCTCATAAGATCCTGTTTTGAACATACATGTTCTGAAGACGAAACGAGTTCTGAATTAAAAAAAAACTTACTGAGCACGAGGTTGTGTGATTATTCTTCTGTATATGTACAAAGATAATTGGAAGGTTCTGTTTATAGTTGTCAAGCTATAGTAAAGCGTGAAAAATATAGGTCGTTATTAACATTTGTGCGAGAACTGGGTTTATTTTGTCATTCATATCACGCAAAATGTGTCTTTGGTATTGTTTGGATTTTCTTAGTATTACTATTGTGGTAATGGTCTAGAAGATTTATGTTAGTCCGTTTATTGTGGGGGAGGGGTGACTTGATATAATTCTTACTATCAATTATATTAAGTGAAGAGGGAGCATGTATCAGGCAGAGAGGCATATGAACAGGCGAATTCGACTAGATGAAAAATAACAGGCTATATTCGAGTGGAGAGACATGAAGAATCTATTGAAGACTTTAGCTAAAATTAAAGTTCAACCGTTCTTGATTTTTAGCAGTAATAATCTGCATAACAGATTAATAGATTTGGCGCCATTTAGACGACTTGATAGAAACATCATCTGTCAAATAGCTTCAGTTAGTTTAAACACGAAGACTTTACATTCAATTGACTTCAATTAAGAATTACTTCCTTAAGTAGTAATCGAGACTTGAGACTAATAAAGACACACTTACTTGTGTGCAAAAATTCCATACATTTCTTGCTCCCAGTTGCCTGATTATAATGTTGGAAATTGATTATAGGTACTAAGACAGCAGCGTCTTCTCTGCTGAAAATAACATTATTCTATCACTATATTCTGTTAGACCAGTAGGTGACTATGTCAAAATGAATTAATTAAATGCACCGACCCCAGCGTGGTTTGACCAGACTCGATTACTCGAATGAACCCGAAGATTTGCACGGGCCCCTGTAGCCTCATGTTTCATGGGGCTACAGAGACGCTTAGAGGGCATATCAAGGAGTAGACTGGGGCGCGCGATAATAGTAGGGAAAACGTGCCCATAGGATGTGGAAGGATTATAAGAGCCGCAACGGATATGCATCCTAGAGTAGGCAAAGGAACTGTGGAGAGACGGGTGATATTTATCTCTGGATGGGGCCCAGTAGGTGACTATGTAAATAGCCCATAAATCATTATTTTTACGTGTGGGTGCGAGTTGCCGTGATATTTGAATAAATTATTTTGAATTTGAATTAAGAGCGTTTACAACGTACCTACGGCATTTCATACAACCTTTCAAGTCCTATTTTTTCGAAATGAATGAACCGATTTTAATGAAACTTCATACGCATAAGCAGGATACATAGGTCTAAAAAGTTAGTTAAGAACATTTTCGAAATGTCTTATTTAAAAAAGATAATTGGAAATCTCTGTTTCTATGGAAATTTGAAAGGAATTGGAAGGAGTGGAACTCTCTGCCTGCGTCTGTGTTTCCGAACGCATACAACCCCGATCTCTTCAAAGTGAGAGTGAACAGGCTTCTTCTGGGTAAGCTCGCTCCATCGTCGACTTTGTCTCTGTCATCTCTGACCTAGACTAGAGTCAAGAGCAAACCTATCTTAAATAAAAATAAAAAAATTAAAATCGGTTGAATTTAGCTGTAACCTGTAACACTATTTTAGAAAATGTTCTTAACTAACTTTTTAGACCTATGCATCCTGCTTATGCGTATGAAGTTTCATTAAAATCGGTTCATTAATGTCGAAAAAAAAGGACTTGAAAGTTTGTATGAAAAGCCGTACGTCGTAAACGCTCTTAACATGAAGTGCTCAAATAATTTGGCACTCAGCAGGACTAACTGCTCAGAGTGAGCCTAACGTTTTCAAAATCTCGCGAGAGATTAAAATTAGGACGTTTTTTATAAATTAACAAGTAGAATTTAAGACGACGCTAGCCATGACATTAAAGCAGCGTTAACGATCCTCGAACCAGCACCCTGATTGCGGAACACACTTCCAATCACAATCTGAATAGTTTTGACGGATATTGCTAATCCATTGCTTCATACGTTCCAACAATTTGCCTGCTCAACAAAGTAAATAACGTAATAAATGTTGTTGAACTGTCAAAATGAAACCGATTCCTACTGTAAGTGTGTTACGCTATTACTCCACAGATTTGTCGACAAAATAATTATTTCTGTCAATCGGTACCTACTTGCAAGGTAAGCCAGCTTCTGAAAGAAAGTTATGAAGGCGTCACAGAACCCATCGCTCAATACACTTCAGTGGTCGACGTTATATCAGTTATATCCTACAATTGATGTGTGTGTGTCATTTGGCACGACACTTGTTTGCTTATACCCTGCCCTGTGACGTCATAGCATACTGAATGTACTTACTTACGGGAAGATGATTCATACTTTCATGCTGTGAGAATTTTTCTTAGCAAAGTTCAGTTTTGTCGGGAGTTGGTGATTAAAAGGGGTGAAGCAATCTAGGGGAATGTAAGTATAGGTTAGTGACAGCGACTTGTATACTACCTTCGGCTAGATAGCAACCCTGTGGATAAGTTAGAGATGTTTTTATTTGAGAAATATTCTTGGGATAGTTCAGAAGAATGACTAATTTTGACTTCTGCTAAATTAATCCTTGTTTCAACAGTCCTAATTTAAATTTAATATGTAAATACTACGTTTTTTTTTTTGTAAAAGTAATCTAATGCAGAACCCCCATTTATCTGCCAATGGTCGCCATCAAACTGTTCTCACTGACCTACTGAGCGCTTCAGGAAAAATATAAGACAGAAAGAAATGAGACTGCCGACTTTTTCTTTTTATTAAACGCTATGCCATTGCAGCGGCAGTCGCCATGTGCCAAACATCTGCGACACAACCGATTTTTTACCAACTTCAACTTTTGACCCCACTTCGCTACGATCATTCATGTGGGAATAGGACTTTTCACGAAGCAATTTGTGATTCAATCATTCACCCTTATGGTTTATTATTGCTTGTACACACGTTTCAAGTGGGTGTTATTCTTGTTACAGTATTAATTGCTTTGAATTATTAACGAAATAAAAATTGTACATTCCGAAAATAAAGTTTTGAGTTGAGTTCATAAACTCGGCTTATGACTTAAGACGTAAAGTATAAAGTATGTTTTATTTGTTGCATTTGTCAACTAAGATGGATTGGATCGCTACATAAGCTTTACGACTTAGAAACAGTAGGTACTAAAAAGTGAATAAAGATCAACTTATAATATTATCTGAGATGTTTTTCTTGCGTGTCTTTGGAACCTAAGCAGAGACATTCAATAAAGTTATGGCTTTGTATATGTAACTATTGTTTTGTTGATATCTTTTATGATTAACATTATTTAAGGACCTGCACCCGTGTTTTTTCTGTTCTGTGCTGCACCCTAATTGTGTAACACTATCCATCACAATCTGAATGATTTTGAAGCCAATTGCTAATCCATTGCTTCATATGTTCGAAAAAATTGTCTGCTCAACAACGTAAATAACGCAATGAATATTGTTAAACTATCAAAATGAAACCGATTCCTACTGTAAGTATGTTACGCATTTGCCCCGCAGGTCTATGAAATGCCAGCCAGAGCTGCGGGATTACCGTGGCCCCGGCACAGGCAACAGAAGGAGCACGGGTGGGTTTTAGTCAGTAAAAGTCTGACACGCCCTCCTGATCTGCCCAGAGCGGGAGGTCATTTTGATGATTTCCCATGCACAAAAAAAAAGTTCTATGAAAGGCCGTGAAAATAACAGGGCAGCAAAAAAATAATAATAATTGAACAAAAAGATTTAAAAACTTTCGTATTATGTCTGGCAGGTATTTATTGCGGAAACTATTATCAAGACGATTTGGCGACATATTTTCTTTTATTGCGTGACACGCAGCGCTAATGTTTCGTGTTCACAAAATAAATATGGTGGCAGATGTTAACACGTCGCTGTCATTTCCGATTTTTTTCCCACGAATGAAGTTCCTACAGTCTAGTTTATGTATGTAGTTTGAAATAAAACATTCTATCTACACTTCCTTGTTATGGTTTTTCGCTAACTTAAATAAACAATCATCTTCTTTTTTTCTATTTTTAAATCAAGTAGGTACCTGCTGGCTGTATGTCTGTATATCACTCGGGTGTTATGGTACAGATTCATAAATTAATTTTGCACAAAATCATAAGATTGACAAATTAAGGTCGCCTTGAGGTGGGAAGCGTTGAAAAACTTCGGGAATTGTTTTAAAACGGTCCCCTTTTATAATTTGGATATCGTGTCTTTACGCTTTCACGGTTTAGCCTCAATTCTAAAATATGGCCTAGATAATTTTAGAAGTTCACGAAAAAGTTTTGTATAAACAAGTTTTGTAACTCGCGGAAAGGTTTCCGAACGGAATCGGTAATTAGGTACACAAGTTCAGTTAAACTTTTGTTTGCTCTCACGGGAGAATTTTACAACTTTTATCGAGTAGTTTACCAATTAGGTACTCCGGCTCTTATTTAGTTTTTCCAATATTTACAGAATACTCTGTGCGAAGTTTTCGTCGTATTTATTGGTGTAGCACAGAATGTCCGACCATTAATATTGTTAAGTCAAGAATGCCTATGAATTTTAATCATACCCTTTAACCTGATCACCGAATAACGTTGTCCTTTGAACCGGCCGGGGCACACAAATTGGTTCACAATTGAACAAGATCCACAAATAGAATCAATCTCGTTGTCTCGTCACCAGGCATTGGGACGATATAATAGAGGTTTGCACGTTTGCTTGCACTATTTGTCTCACTCTAATTACTTGAGAGCAGATCTTAATTACGGCCATCCGGGCCGTTTGATTGGTGCCCCGCAATGCCCCGCATTGTTTGTGTTCTTGGCTAACAGGACAATTGCAACTGCACTTAGTGACCGAAGTCGCGGGGTTAATAATACCTACCCCGGCAGCGGGATGGTTAGGCTGTTGAACTGAACACGTGGCTTTTGAACTCGCGGCGTTGTTTTGTGAGGGTTAGAAAAACGTGATTGGGTTTTGTTTTATTGGATTTTATTTGTGAGGTATGTGGAGTTGAAGAGTTTTATTAATTAGAGGCTCATTAAGTTAAGCAATATAAGTATTTTATCTTTTTTTCTGTTGGTATATTTTTTTTGTTGGTTGTGTATATTATGAATTCCTCTGCAATTTTTGTGTAGGCACATTTAACGTCAAAAAGTGTAAATTTTTTTGAGGTAGCGTCGAAATTGCTGCTCGAAATTTCAGAAACCCAACAGCCAATAACAGGTTATCTTTTCGTTTTAACCTTTTTTTTTTCTGTCAGTAATCCGTACATATATTTTTTAAGGATTTTAACAGCTTTCCATAAATCCCAATAGGATTACAGTTATGCTTACTACATGCATCGTATTGCAGCATACCTACACATAATGCACACATACCTAAGTGGGTTATATAAAAGAGGTTACGGTACTGCATAAAACCAGAGAAAGTGCGGGTTGGTTTCTAATTCCACTCGTATACGCTATCGACCAACACCGACTTAATGCACTCGTAGTCGTGAGTCGAACGTTGAGCCTAATAACCCCATATTACACTTCTATTACGACTAACCAACCTATTATTGAGTAATTCATAGTCTCAAAATATATATAGGATTATAAATCGAGTTCTGAATTATAAATCGATTGCTGCAGTTGAATCGATTTAAAAATATCGATAAGTTAAATGTAGTTTGTGTCGATTAAAGTTTGATAGGTTAGAGAATTTTCGTTTACGTTTTATTAATGAAATAAAAGCTGGATGGAGTTTGCTTCTATTTTTTAAACAGAGTACTGATTGTTTCAGTATAATTGATAGTTTAGTATTTTTGATTCTTGCCTTTATTTTCTGACTGAAAGTATCAATAGGGAAGGGCATGTTTCGAGAGCAGTGGTGGCCCAGAGGTAACAACAGCCGCGACTTACGAGTGGTATCCCAGACAGGCGCTTTACTTTGTGTCAATAATGTCATCACCACTGCTCTCAAAACGGTAAACGAAAACATGCATCGTGAGGAAACCAGCCTGTCCTAGAACCACAAGTTCGAAGACAGGTGACATCTACCAACCCGCACTGGGCCCGCGTGGTTGATTACGGCCCACTCCTTCTAACCAAGAGATAGGCTTGTATCCCAGCAGTGGGAACATTATAGGCTGATTATGTTTATATATTTTCGTATGATAACGTCTGCATCGTTTCGGGAAAGACTTAGGAGATATTTTCAGAAGTCGGCAATCAAAGATAAGCCTCGTAGAGAATTTTAGCCTTGACCTTCAGATGGTCTCAATATCAAAACAAGATCCACCACCCTAATTGCGTAATACACTGTCAATCACAGTTTGAATGATTTTGAAGCATATTGCTAATCCGTTGCTTCGTAAGTTCGAAAAATTGTCTGCTCAACAACGTAAATAACGTAATGAATGTTGTTGAACTGTCAAAATGAAACCGATTCCTAATATAAGTGTGTTACGCAATTGCTCCGCAGATGATAAACGTGTGTTTCTGAAATCTAGGTCACAGGTCAGCTGCACAACTTTCAAAACTCAACCAGAGACAATTCTATGAAAATAGAACAGATATTTGAATTGGAAAACTAAAGTTTTGGAGGGACGTCTTTGTTTAATTTTTCTCGGTATTTTACATTCTTGTCTTTTATTTTAAACGCAATTTTCTGCCGATACTTTGAATTTGACGGTCGTGTTCAAGGTTCCTATTTTATTTAAAAAGGATCAATAACAACATAACATCACGCCTTGTTCCCCCGAAGGGTTCAGCAGAGGTTACTTTAGTACGTATACATTTCGCCAATTTGTGTGGTGGATCCGCAGTGTAGTCCACGAAGTTCATATTTTCTTGCGTTTTTTGCAATTTGCAGGCCAGTGTCAGGTTGTATCTTGATCAAAATATGATTCGCGGCTATAAAAATTATGTATTTATATAATTTTAACCATAAAAATCATCATTATATCACTCTAAGTTAGATTTGTTCTATTTTGATCTAAAATGTCATGACTTCCGAAAGCATATCATAATATAGTGTGAGCCTATCCATCAACCGGGCACAAATCTAGATTCCGAGCTGCTACTGAGAAATTCCAGATAGAAAAACCCAATAACACTTTGCCCAACCTCATGCTCGGGAATCGAAGGGAATCGAACCCAAGACCTCATGCTCCGAATGATCATGATCAATAACAATCTAGACTTTTTAAGTGTATTAAAACAGCATTTAGGCGGGTATCACACCTTCGCCGCGAAACCATAGCAGTGAAACCGCAGTAGTTCAATTCAACTGACTCGAATGACATTCCGTTGCACGGTTCGAGTAATAATAATAATAATAACGTAGCGAGTAGCGGAAGATCATGCGGTTTCGCGGCGGAGGTGTGTTACCCGCCTTAAGGATATTTGTGAAAAGCTTTTTTCAGGGGACGTTCACTACGTCCATTAGCCGTCAATTTAATAAACAATTAATATCCCTGACTATACGTACCTAAGCTAAGGTTCTTTTTTGTTTTCTCAAGGATCCCTAAATTCAGTTCTCAGTTCGATTTTAGAAATATTGGCTTGTCTATAGCTTATATACATAACATGATAGAAACACATGGAGTGTCTCACTATCACATATAAAATGCATGATTACCGATACATACTATTTGATACGTTTCCGTCGCCTCACGTTCGTTCAATACGTGAGAAATGTGGCTCTAAATACAATATTATTTATGAATTTTTTGTCTGTGTGATATGATCAATACTTTTGTGTCTACTGTCTTCTATAGACACCTACTACCAGAGTATAGATAGGGTTTCAATACCCGTGTTATTAAGATTGCCTTTACGTTTAAAAATATCTAAAGACAAAACACTGAAGCATTTGTTTCAATTAAACCATTTACAGGCACTTTTGTCGAGGCACAAAGAGTCGGTCAATTAGTCAAAAGGTTGAGCTAGTTGCCCATAACAAAACTTAGATCTCTATAGAGAAGAACGGGCGTGAAACTCCAAGGACACTCTTTTAAGTCAAGATATTACAAAATCCTAGGTACATTATCCTTGTTGCTTCTACTATATGTGAGAACAACGTTAAAAAAATCATAATAATATTATAAAGATAAACTAACACTAACTATGAGCATTGTTGGCAACGCCAACATTCTATTTAATATATTTGGTCTCGCAACACTGTATGTAGTGTCACTGTCTTTTCATCTGTCACTTCTGTCAGTAAAAATATAGCTTTTGGATTAGTTCCACGAACAAGACACGTTTTTCATTTCACAAACCTCTTCCTCAATAAATTTTCTAGTGAATTCCCATGAATTACTACTTTATACTTGAAGCATCTTAAAACATAACGTAAGCCTATCTGAAAATCATATTTTCCTTACTAATCCTCGAAATCTACACACAAAGTAGCTATATCCACGGTAATACTTCCACAAACAAAATAATGTTCACGACAGCCAACAAATTAAAAAGCAACAATACGAACAGAGTACATATTTAATATACAAGCGTATACATTTCATTCGATCCCAATATCCCTCAGGATGTGCCAGCACAAAGGCCTTAGAAACGTTTTTCGTGGAAAAGTGCTGAGTCACCATGAAAAAAACACAATGGCCGCGGGCCCACAATACATCCCTCCAGTAGGAAACTGATCAGTGCGGTCCCGAAATAACAAATGAATTGAGAAAATCCAGCCGTACACTGATATACCAGAGTAATGTGATCTCTCTTGTAACTGGCTGCGAGTGTCCTGTCATGTTGTGATGCATTATGATCGAAATTGTCGTGTGCACTCATTGGAACTTGCCTGTTTGTGTAGGTACCGTGTTCCCATCGTGTTCTAGACGGCTGCTTTTGTTTTGTGTGGTTAGCCTTGAATTCGAATTGAGTTTTTCAGCTGATATGATATGATATGATTTCAGTTCTAGAAGATTTTACATGACTTTTTAATTGCCAGACTGTTCAAGTTCAAATACTTTCGAATGAATCGACAACACAAGCATGCGACACCAACAAAATACTTCAATTAACAGGCTGACAACAGCTAAAGCGCGGTCACTGTCCTACTGCACAGAAAAGAAAGAGAAGCGCGGTGACAACGCTGGTAATTTATTGCAAAATATGAAGCAATTATCTATTTACAAAAAATCCATTGATTGGACTAAAAAATTAAAACACTATTATGTTAATATGTTGCTTGTAGAATAATCTGACCAAAAAATCAGAATGATTGCATGTATATTAGTATGGTTTTGAATCGTTAAAATAAATTTTTAGAGGTATCTTCGTGATTTTTTTCAATCGTATTAAATTAGTTTTATTATGTTTTCAATACTCTTATCTAACTGGCATATATCCTGAAGAACATAATATATTTTTCTGATTTTGTTTACTGCAGTGGATCATATACTTTTAGGCATTGTAAAGCTTGCGTTTAGCTCCTGTAGTCCCCTTAAAACCACCCAAAAATAGATTCGTACACAAAATCTAATTTAAAGTACATAGATACCTATATTCGAAAAACTATTTTCTTTTAACGAATTATCAACCGAGACTGCTCAGCTAGGCGTGACGGGTCCCATTCGACTGGTCGCACTTTTGCCCTCTCTATCGACTCACGAAGGGGTATTCAGAAAATTTAATTTCCGTAGACAGATCGAACAATTTCGCCCCAATGTGGTGTTCACGGATTGTAATTGGGTCAACCCGACGGACAATAGACTCTGACAATGTTATTATTAGTAAGTAGATTTCTTATTCACTCACTACATTATTAAACGACGTTTCAAGCCGTCGTCGGTAAGTTGAAGAAAATTATCGTTTTGTGATCGCGGAAAATGAGTTTTCAAATTGAATTCGCAATTCAACAAATCGGATTTCCCGTTTTAATAATATCAGTGTTTTAGTTGAACCACAGACCACGGCGATGTTTATTTAAATGCTGGTGCTACGCATATTTTAGGAGCCGAAAGTCTGCCAAGCTGATAATAATACTTAGTTGGAATGATGATAGACATGTCTACAGAATTTGTGTAACCAAAACCATAGAACAACAGCTCGATTCTATACAAAACATATATGACATAAAGTTACACACCTAACACATCCGTATTTTCAATAATTTCAAGCGATATATCTAAACATGCTCTAAACGATTTTTAAATCGTCTAAAACTTAGCCGATCCCGATACAACTCTGAATAAATCCTCGATCGTAGCCAGACAAAACAAGACAATTAATCACGAATACATCTTACTTTTAGCGAGTAATGAATCGAAAAGATTAAGACGCCGAGGAGCTTCGAGGGAGGAATCTAATCAGCACTCCAATTTACACAAATCGTTCCAACCACTCAAATGTGTGAAGTAAGAATGTCTTCGTTAATCTAACCGATCGATTATTCTGGCGGGTTAATAAAGACTGGCAGACCTTCGACCAATAGACACAGAGGCATACGGTATCCTCACAGTGAAACGAATTATTTACCCTCAATATAAATCTTTGTGCTGTGTTTGTAGTTGGAAAACGAGTCCTTTGAGATTTGTTAGAGCCGTACTAAATTCGATTACAGAGGTGACATGGACGTCAATTTTGGATAGAATGTTGGTCAACCGCAGGACAGGTTTGAAACTTCGTTTCGAATTTCAATTAGGTCAAACCCAAACTGAGGGTATTTTCACACTGTCTCTTTATTTCTAGTGTATTAACGCGATTATGAACCTGGCGCTATTCTGTCTGTGTAAATAAACTGCCCCCTTATGTTTTGATTTTAGGAACAAATGAGACTTACCCTAACTATATTAATATTGCTGTTATTCGTTCAATAAACAATATTAAACAAGTCTATTACGATCAATTCACAGTTTTATAAAGTTTAATGTTGTTAAAGCTGAGTTAAGAGCCAATAAATCGACGGAGATTAAAGGATTGAATCCGTTACAAGGTTCGAAGCAGATTGCGAGGCAAACCTAAGGTGAACTATCATACGCTGAGTTGTAGTAGTACCTAAGCTTGTCTATGCCTTGTATGGCTTCACTAATGATTCGTACGGATTTTTCACATGATTATGTAGTGAATTACAATTCGATATGTTTCGTTGTCAACTGTATGCTGGGATTATTTTTAATTAGGTTTTTAGTGAATAAATAGGTAGGTTTAGGCCAGTAGGCGTAGCTTTTGAATTCAGGTGGATTAGGGCCTATAAAGATTCTGAGGAAGCTTAACAGAAATTTGTTAAGAGTTTAATTTAATATTATAGGTGAAGATGTAAGAAAGAGAATGATTGTTTCTCAAGATGAGATAAGAATCTTAAAAAGATTTACTTTAGTATAGAATGAAAAGCCGTCGTATATTTTTTACAAAACCATTTTCACTCATAAACAATAAAGCTCAAATACTCGACGTTATATCTCAGTTTCCTAGCAATAACCCCTTACAATGTGAAAAGTTAGTCATACAATAGAGTTATTGTGGATCTGGTAAACACAGGGCCGTCGGGCCGTCGGGCCGGCCGGTAGACGGGCGCTGTACGGTTGGCCGATCCGCCAGCGGGACCCCCCTCGGCTTGAATGGCGACACACGGCCCGAGGAATGGCACGACACCGCAAATCTTTTTGTTGATTTTCTTCCTATTTTTTGTTAGTTTTTTTGTTTGGTGGTTGGATTGTCTGGGGCTTCGTTTTGATTGGTTGGGTTGAGATTTAATCAGTATGGAGCAAAATGAACGGTGCAGGATTGGAATAGGTGATATACTGATGTAATTGTAGATATTGAAATAAGTACCTATAACGTAGGTAGAAACACGAAATATGCCAATAGACGGAGAAAATGTTTGCTTAATCAACGCAGCCTAACAAGAAACGGCCTAGAAAACTTGCAAGATAGCATTTATTTCACATATTTGCGTAAATATGTCAAGCCAATTTCCAGATTGTATTTCTTTTATCTTAAATAACGTTTGTTACTAACTTTTCTTTTTCTTATTCTTTTAAGAAGTTTGTTACCAAGAACACATCCAAAAAATTACTTTCGTATTCTCATCAGTCGATTTGCGCCGGCGGCGTACGTAGCAATATTACGTTGTGTATCTTCAAACCCTTGTTTGGTATAAACGCCGCTTTGGCAAATATCCACAAGAGAAGACTTGGGGTTTAGCTTTTTTTAAAATTGTGCCGTACTTGCAGAATAGACATAATCGGATCATGATATTATATGTAGAGAAATGAAGACTTGATCTGCTTACGCTCTCTTATCTGCTCCTGAGCTTAATTCATAACAGATAAACTGATCTAAAATAGAAACGATTATGTTTAGGGGCAGTGTTTGGCAAAATGGCGTTAGCGGTACAAGATATCTATGGCAAATTGATCGCACATACAAAGGAGTTCCTTCACGAAACCTTTTTCTGTCGGCTGACCTGTCAAGTCCTGCTACACAATGCCGCCTCCGAGACGCCTGCGACCCCTTTGAATTGTTCATCTACTGACGCATTTGAAGCCCAGTAACAAATGGTAGCGATCATCGATACGCTCCCGAAAAAGTAAAGAAATAAAGAGTTTAGGTAAAGTTTAATTTCCGTTACGTTGCCGTTGCCGACAGCACGAAGAAATAAAACCGAGAAATATTTTTTTCGTACAAAGACGGAACTTTTTAATTGAGTCTCAAGAAATGAAGACTTACAGATCCGTTATTGAAAAGCCTGCTACACTTTTGGGGTATCTCGTTTTGATTCAGTGTCTTTGTACTCTTTGTGTTTACGCCGTGGTGTGGGTGAGGTTCAGACAAAGAAGTGTAAATATGTTGGGGAGTGTGGGGGCAGGTCGGGAGGTCACGTCCGGCGAGGACTGGCTTCATGCCTCGATGCCTCCGCCGCTGACGTTGGCAGCCTTCTCCACTGAAGAATATTCAGACGCGCTAATCCTGTTTACTTATTCTTAGAAGTACCAACTTCGAATATATTACTTGTACCTATGTCTGCATGTACCTACATATCCATTCCTACAATCAAACATTTCTGTCGACACTCTTTATGAATCGCGTAATGAATGAAAGGTCGGTCTGACACGATACCCTTTGAACATTCTAGAACGACTTTGATCTAAAATTAATCAAAAACGAATCCCTTGTTCTAAAGTGGTTCAGTAGGTCTAAGACAAACTGCATACATTAATAATAACGAGTTTATTTTTGACTGACATTAATTTGATTTATGTAGTTTAAAAGTCAAATAGTAAAACTATGTAAATAACAGAAAAAGAACTCAGTTAAAGTAAATAAACAGTAAATATAAAACAATCCAACTGTTTTTATTTGTATAGCGAAACGTGAAATTACTTTTTAAACCGTGACCGTATATCACGAAGGGAATTGACAAAGTTTCAAGGTTTTGTGGTTGTCTGTGGTCCCGAAATTCTAGCTTCCATTTTTTTGTACGGAGGTTTACATATTTACTAATATATATCCTTTTGGATGTCAAGTATTGATTTGGATATTTGCCACTGACAATATTGTGTTTTATTTTTCAATAAATACCCGTTATCAATACCTACCTGTTTTGATAATAGGTAGATAGATATGTATGTAAGTTATAGTAATTAATTTGTTTTCCAGTTTTAGAATGTCGATAGAACAGTTATACATATCGATCAGCCTTTGAAGGTATGTAATTCAAAATCGATTAGAAGTTCAAGTTATTAATGAAGTTATTATGAACTTTGACAGTTTTAGGCATCGATAAAGTGACCTTTACATTTATATTTTTTTCATTTATGTTTCGAGGTCATTACCAGATTTTTTTCAAATGAAACCAAATTATAAGTTTGGTTTATGTTCTGCAAAATGGACGCGATAATATACATTAGCAGGACCATTAGCAGGTCAAAAATAACTGTTCTTGGTAGATTCCCTGAGGGTTACTGGCATGATACTACCATTAGGACTTTCGGCAAGTTCTGTTACTCACATTGTGGTACTGACGGGTTGTTGACCTGTTTAAGAGTATGTGAGCTACTCGCCGTATTAGCTGACTCCTGCAAATTGGCAAAGGGAGCAAACAGCTGATGCTTTGCATACATTACTTGCTAAAGTGTATGAAATGTTTGAAATAAATTAGAACAAGTGAACGTCGCTGTAAGTAAATTATCAAAATGTTCATATTTTATTTTTATATTTATTATCTATTTGATCATCGTGAAGGGATAGCCTGCGTTTTGTAATTCGTTATTGTCTTATTGGTTGACAAATAAGTATATAAAAAATGAGAAGTCTGTACTTATACATAATGTGATCGGAGTTCTTAACTCTTTTTTTAAAGTTTTTCGGAGAATCTCCTTCTACTTTATCCCAAAGGGACCACAATATAAAGTGAGATAGTATGGTTGTATTGTGTTTTAACTTTGAAATAACGCGCTGCGGTTTCTTGAAGGCGAAAGCTAAAATTTAAATAATATATATTCGTTGTAATGGCCGGAAACCGCTAGTCATATCCGGAATATCTCTGGTTGTTGTTATATGAATACTGATTAAGCCATAGTTAGAGATGCCTTTATTTTTTGTGCTGAGTTCAAACGAGCGTGATTTGGTAAATTATTCTATGAATCGCATGTTGCTAATAGTATTGCTATTACTGTAGTGTGATGAGAATATTCAATTGTGATAAAAACGGTTTTGAATATTAATAAAGTACCTATACAGGAACCTACGATAAAGTTTTGTATATACAATTCTTTGCTCATCATTCATACCCAAATGTCCTTTCTTTGGCATTGTTCGTCGAATCGTTGAGCTCCTTAACTTTTATGTTGAGCTGTACGATTACTGACAGATGCTTGCACTGACTGGGCAGGTCCACTCAATCTGTGCGGTTCTTTCCTCAAAAGACCATTTCAGACACCAACCTACATGGTTTTCACATGATCTGACCAAAATTATGTCTGGACTTTGAAAGAGACTGTGACCTCTGAGTTTGTTTCGGCCTTTCTTCTCAGAGTAGTCAGATAGGAAACGCCGGCCTCATCTAGTTAAAAAAAAAATGTTTGCCGTGTATAAGTGTTTGTATAAACCTACTTACAGAAATAAAATCATTTATCATTTATTTATCATTTATCATCTCGAGTGCTCCGATATTTATGACAAGACGAATGGCAAATACGAAATTCTTTATTACAGTGAAATATGGCAATAATAACATTCTACCATCGAAATAAAATATAAAAAAGCGATTCATATTGCATTTGTTATAGACGTACCTATATTAAACATTTTTAGGGACTGAAAAGTTATCCATAATTTATAAATTCATACATCAAAAAAGTATCAAATCCCTCTATCAATTTTCAAATAAAGTGAGAGGATACGGAACCGGCATATTTATTCAAAGTCCATTCGGTGTTGGATGCAAATCCTTTGGGTTCGCAGCTGCTAAGCAAAAAAGTCACGCTCCGGTAGTAAAAACTATGGAGACGGGGATGTCATCAGTTGTGAGTTGCATTGCATCTGAACGCCTTTTTGTGTGACCAGCTTTATTTTCTGTTTGCCTAGTACTTTGGGTATATTATTGTGGATATATTGCATTGTTTGTTTTACAAATGAGTGGTGTAAATGGGGATGGATTTAAGGGGAAGCACTAAGGTAGCCCGCGAAATTCAAATTTTCTTACGATTTTTGCAATTTGCAGCTCAGTGTCTGGGTGTATCTTGATTAAAGTACGATTTGCGACCGCAACAAATATGCATTTACAGAATTATAGTCATTAGAATCAGTAATACAATTCCATTAGATAATATAATCCTGAAATGTTAAGATTTCATGAAATAGTCATTCAATAGAATTACTTGGTCTTAGAGAGTTGTATTGATTGACTTTAATGATTATAATTCTGTAAATACATATTTGTTACAGTCGCGAATCATATTTTAATCAACAAACAGCCTAAAACTGACCTGCAAATTGCAAAAATCGTAACTAAATTTGAAATTCGCGGGCTATCCTGGCGCTTTCGCATGAAAGGAAAGATTTTTTGTTTTTAACATTTTTTTTTTGGCGTCATGTGGAATGATAATTTGACTCAAAGAACTTTTTATATAAATAAATAACATGTACAAACTAATACAAATCTTTTATTTTATGGCTATCATCTAATTAAATTACTTTACACAATCCCAATTTTTCACTAAACGGACAAGATTCTACGGAATATTGTGTGAAGCACTACGGTGCGGTGCTTCACTCAGTTCATCTTCAAGAATTGTAGGTAGATAAAAAAGAAACTAAAGACGGACACATTTCCTGTAAAAGAACGAATCCGATTGTCCGACTTCATAGATTGTCGTCGCCATCGATTTAATTTTTTCGCATCGTCCAAGTTATCTGGAGAACGGCTCGATAGCAACTGGGACGAGAATTACGTGACTCTTTGTAAGGGAATGTCTTATAAATCTCGCTTCGCAGCATTCGGAGCAATTGAAAAAATCAGTGAAGTAATAAATCCACGACGGTCCTTTCTATGTTACATAGGAAATGATCCAATTGATAAGGATGCAGTGACGTTTTACGCCTCTCAATAGACTGTTAGCGAATAAGTTTTATCTTCAAGCTTAGGTATGTCTCCAACTAAATGTATTTACAGTTTTTGTTGTTCTTCTAGACTTCAGTGTTTGAAGTTATCACTCCACAGGTTAGTGACTTGCAGACCTGCATATTTGTCGAAGAAGTTTGTGCGGTTCTCGGAAATAATTAGTTGAGTGTATCAGGAAGTTGGCTTTCCAAGAAAGTTCGTTAGTAATAGGGAAGGAAATGAGCTTCCTATATAGACATTTACGAGTTTATTTAATATGCATATCTTTAGAGTTAAGGCAAGTGCGTTTGCTTCAAAGAAATATTTCATAAAAAAACAAATAATATCCTTGAGTGAGTAATGTAAAAGTATGTTGTTCCATTTTCCGGATAGAGACAGCAAGCCTATCAAAAAAGGAAAGTTTCGATTAAAAATACGAATTGATATCGTTAGCGATAAAATTCTGCGCGATACGAAGACGTCTTTCGCTATCGGCAACTTGACAGTGACTGATCGCCGGCTGGCCTCGACACTCCCCACCACCCACTGCCACCCCCATTCCCCCACACTCTTGATCCGCCGTCACTTCGATATTCACTTTGTTGAAAGAATATACGTATTCTTCGGTAACATTTTATATTCTAGCTTGAATATTTTGACGTCTAAGTCGTGGCCAGATCTTAGAATTGATCATTTCATGAAGTGTTCGACCTTTTCATGAAATGGTTGTATGTCATGACCAGTGATCGGAATAGGTAGAGCTATTTAGGTTCATTGACCGCAAACATTGATGTTAATATGGATATTCCACGGGATTCCGACTGATACTACGAGATTTTATTGAATTTCATTCTTTTTGTCAATATGTATAAAAATGGTTTATGTAAGCCAATAAGTGCATGAGCGACGTTGTAAATTTTACGTCAACAGCATGCTATAAAACTTTTTGCCAAGCGCACGACGTTGCCGCTTTGTTGAGACGTGTAATGTCGCCGCATTATGGAAACAAAAGAAAACAATAGCGGGGTGTTTCTGTCGCTAGAGTGACGCACCTGTTTTTGTCTCTTTCTGCGCCACTAGAATTCAATTCTTTACCAACAGTAACTTGTTGTCTCACTCGATTACTTCGGTTCTTAGAGTGCGCTTGTTTGCTTCCTGTTGTGTTTTGTTGTGTGGTGAATATCTTCTGACCCTGGCTTATTTACTGGATTCTGGAACCTTCTTGCTACTACGACTTTGGCTAGCATTTACGGACTTTGATTTGACCTTATTGGATTGGACGTTTGGAGTTATTTTATTGGATACTGATTTGGTAAGTTCTATTTTTTGAGTAAAATATTGAATAAAACTAATGTATTAATCTTATTCTACCTTGATATATTACAAAAATTAATTGTTTGGGCTTAGCGAAAAGCTTGTCCTAAGTCGAACCAATAAAAAACATTTTAAATACAAAAAAGTAAAGTACAGTGTTATTCACACAAAACGCAAAACCTTTTCTTGTTAGCTAAACTTTATTAATACTAATGTATTCCAATCCAGTATTCTCTTGACTTTAAAGTATGTCACGCACGTGTCAAAATTAACTTAGAAACTTATTAATATAATGTATTAATTAGCTATACGGTAAAGTGCAGGAGTCATAGACTAACATGTTTGCAGTTCGTGAACATATGAACTATCATTGAACTGTACTGAGTGTACTACTTGTGTGCGATTAACCGTACCCTCTCTTAGCGTAAATTAAAAACTTTTGATTGACTTTGCATTTTCAAACTTGCACCGGGAATATATATATTTTACTAGTTTTGTTTTTCGAACACTAAGTGTCGATGTGACTCTACTCAGCATTTCTAATTTTGATTCAGGTGAAGTACTTCAACATGGCGTCAAGTTCTGTCAAGCCTGAAACAGTTCAGAAGTGGATACGTGACTATCTTAAGCTGATTTTTGACGCTGCCAGCTGTACCATTTACTGCACCAAGTGTGAAAGCCATTTATTAGTAAAAAAATCTAATGTTAATCGACATATTGAAGGTGCTCAACATCGAGGAACATACAAACAGCCTCAAGAAGAATTTTATTTTGACCTTATTCAGTTTTTAATTCTTTGTAACATCCCCTGGTTGCAAATAAAAAATAATGTCTTCAAAGATTTTTTTCAAAAATACATGTGTGTTTGTTGTTGTAATTGCAATAACAAAAAAGTGCCTGACGAGTCGCTATTACGAAAGGTGTATTTGGACAAATTTTATAAAAATAAAATTGCCTCCATCTATGAAAACGTTAAAGATGAGAAACTTTGGATATCGTTAGATGAGACAACTGACTTTTTAGGTCGTTATATTGTGCATTTCTTAGTAAAGCCATTAAATGAAAACTTTTCTGGTTGACCTTATTTAATTGCTTGTAAAATGCTCAAGGTGGTTAATGGCCAAACTATTTCAAATTTTGTAATAGAGTGTTTGGAAAATATTTGACAATACAACTTTGAAAGAAAAGTTGATAATGTGTTAATATTATGTACTGATAGTGTTGCATACATGTTGTCTGCGGGCCGAAAATAATTTTTTTTTACCTCAATTAAAACATGTCACCTGTTCGGCACACGCTCTTCATCGCGTATCAGAAGAGATACGGTTAGAGTACCATGATGTAGATATGCTAATATCCAATGTGAATAAAATATTTTTAAAAGCCCCTCGCAGAATAAAAGTATTGAAAGATACGTATCCTAACTTACCTCTTCCGCCACAGCCAGTGATAACTAGATGGGGCACTTGGCTCGAAGCTGCATCGTATTATGCAAAATATTATGAAGAAATAATAAATGTTATTTCTAGATTAAACAACTCTGATTCAATAGCAATACGTAATGCGAAAAATATTCTGAAAAAGGAAAATCTACGGAATCAATTAGTATATATAGAAAATCATTATACGATTACTTTATTTTCATTAAAAGAGTTGCAGAAACAAAATTTAGCATTAAGTGACTCGTTTTTGGCTTTTGATCAAGTCAGAGCTGCTTTAAATTAATGTAATTCTGATAGATTTTTTCATAAATGGGTGTTAGATGTAAAAAGAAATAGATTAAAATTTGATAATTTAGAAAAAATAATGGTGATTTATTTTAACTCTGGTCATACTCAGTCTTCTAGTGAAGCTGAAGACGAACCAGACCAATGACATTTTTTGTTTAAATAAGTGAATTATTGTTGAAGCGTATTGATTATTTTAATTAAGATTTTATTGTAAATACAAATTGTTCTATTTGATAATGTTTTGATTTTCTGAGGAACAAATAATTTGTATGGTAATATGTTTTTGTACAACTTCAGAATAAAAGTGTTTAAATGATTGTTGATTCTTGAATAAGAAATTGTTACGAAATAAAATATATGTGGTTTAATGAATCAAGTTTATCTATTTATTATACTATCCTTAATCCCGTCCTTCTTATATTTACCCGTCAAAAAGGAAGTGTAATCTTTCATTAGTCCCGAAGGCGAGAATAGTTTTTTTATGATTTTACTACTTAAAAACCAAATCCCGGGACTCGGGGAATATCCATATTATTCTAACCTATGGCAAGTACATAAAACAGCTCTACCTATTCCGATCTCTGGTCATGACAAAGAACATCGATCGCTGGTCACATCATGATTTGGTCTGGCCAGATCATTGAATACTCAACGTTTGACGATATGAACAGTTAAACGCACGACTACTTCATGATGTGGCCAAACATTAGTGATCATAACGTAAAATAGTTAGATTATCCACCGGTAGAGGCGTTGATGTCGCTTTGTTTTTGTTGTGCATCTATTCCTACCCTAATAATTGCTAAGTAACTGTGACCAACTTGAATGTAGCGATCACTGGTTGCTGCCGCGGCACCGCTCGCTTCGCTCGCTCGTTGTTTATAGTTCTAACCTAACCTAACCCATTTGGCCGGGGAGCCATTAGAGGCGTGAAATGCAACTACTTTGCGATATGCCCAGTGGTCATCTGGGAATGTCGATAAATAGGTTGCTTTCGTTTCGGGACTACGACTCGTGGTCCGATAGTAGAGATGGCCATATCGTATCTGTCGTAGTCCACGACAGATACCCTACATTAATGATATAGCTAAACGTCGACTGACATTTCATGAAATGACCGAACACTTCATGAAATGATCAATTCAAGATCAGAAGCCCAATTCCCGTAACTAAAAACGTTCAAAATCTAGTCGCAGTCTCATCTCAGCGAGAATCAAATGTCAAAAATGTAGGAAAATTATAGGTATTTTTGACTGGTTGAGACTCAGATCAGACTGTGAATGTTCATAAAATTACGAGAATTGCCCCTCTGGCCATTCCAATATGTACGTATATTGTTATCTTTCAACATCTGCGAAAAGCACGAAGATACAAACTTGACTTTGTGTCTGGGTCTTTTCGACTTAGCGAATTCTTAATATTCATACTTCATGTTTTCTGTTTCGAAGATTTCGCTCTTCAAGCTCTTCTCAATTGGTCACGTTTAAACAACTCGTGATAAAGGGTGCTATGAAATACGAATAAAGCCTGTCGGATTCTATTTCAAATTTTTTGTTCCTCGCTTCGTTTCGTCCTTGGATTTCTCGAAGTCGATTAAAAGGATTAAAACAGCTGAAGATCTGGACAACTGCCTTGAAAAACTGATTTTGCAGACAGTTATGCCCAAGTTTAAGTCCTGTAGATAGATAGTTAGAAAGAAAAAGAAAGAAAATACGTTTATTTAAACATTATAACACAAACACAAAAAGGAAACAAGTTGGGGGAAAATATGCGTCATATCCACGCAAAACGGCCATCGCTCAGTATAATGCTGCGACCCATAATAATGAATGATGCTGTTGGCTTTACTTCTATTGCATTTGCGTTTTATTGAGTGTTATCCTGTTAGAAGTTTCTTCATATAGAATATTTAAGCTTATATAAACAGCATATATAATGTTCCCGCTGCTGGGACACAGGCTCCTCTCTTCGAGAAGGAGTGGTCTGTAATCTACCACGCGGACCCAGTACGGATTGGTAGATGTCACATGTCTTCAAATTTTTGGATCTAGGACATGCCGTTTCCTCACGATGTTTTCCTTCACCGTTTTGAGAGCAGTGGTGATGAAATTATTTACACAAAGTAAAGCACCTACCTAAGTTCGAATCGAACCCACGATTGACAACTCGTAAGTCGGGGCCGTTACCACTGGGCCACAACTGCTCCCTATGTTTCATATCTAGGCAAACTGTTACATCGCAAATAACTTCATAACACAACCAGATTTGATCTAGTCGGAACTTTCTCAAACCCCTAACTAGGAAACTATCATATCGTTAGAAGCATCGCTTATTGACGCAGGCAAGTACCTACTCTTAGCGTTGCTCACCGATCGCTACAAGTTTACGTTTAGTTTTCATGTTTGTACTTCGGGCTTTACTTAATTGTTAGTGAGTTTAAGCTTACGTTATTGCGTCATAACAGTGTTTGCTTCTAGCCTTGTGGAGGGTGGGATATGTTGTGTGTTGATTTTTTTATTTAGTTCTATATATAAGTAAATATAAGTGAATGAGTTACATTTTACAAGCTTTTATTTAGTTTCACCTTTTCCCTTTAAGCTGTTTGAGAGTTATAAATATTGTTGTTCGTGTATCGATTGTTTTGTGTTATTATGTCGTCCAGATAGGTAAATTCCAAATAATAAGCCAATAAACATATCCTTGCCGAAGTTTCTCTATAGGATTTATACGCGGTACTTAAGTTTAGACGATGCGTTATTGTGCCTTTAATTATTAAGTTTGGAGTTAAAATGACCATGGTGTATTGAAGTTTGATTGAATCCGGTAGGGAAATCAACTAAAATAATTTCTACACTGAAAAATATCATACGGTTGGTATACAATATTCATTTTCTACGTACTACTTAATTAATTTGGATACTTTTTTTCCATGTAAACCCATCGAACATTCTCACAATATCGAACATGTTTAACTTTAAAAGCATTGTATTGCAGTCTTGGTCTGTTATTAATTAAATAACCATTGTTCCAGGTAACATGCAAATAATTAACCCCAGCACCGGCCTTCATTAAGAAGTAAGCGTTTGTTGATTTTATTATTCAACGACTTTAATTGGATAAGTTGATGGGATGAAAATAAAATTAACAATTGAACCTGGAGTTTTGTGCGTAAGTATCTTAAATAATTATGAGGCAATAAGGATTGAGAATAGATTTTTGATTGTGAGATTTAAGGATTTAAATTGTTGAAAGTTTAGTATGTCGATTTGAAGTGGTTATTTCGTCTTTTGTCTGAATGCATTCCGTTTTAATTTTTCCGTAAGTAAATCTATTTCTAGCAGCATATTTAGCCGAGTTTGAAAGGTTTACTGGAAATGTAAGTTCATCATTATGTAGTTACGTTTCACATATCAATATCATGAAAAACGTCAATCTATCACCTAAACATGATAATGTAAAGCTCCTCCCTTCTGTCCCTCCAGTTATCTTTTCAGTCCTTAATTCATTCTAGATCATACAGTACCTACACGATATTGTATTACTTATAAAGAGTGTCGATTAGATCTATTCATGCAAGAGATCCATTAAAGTAATTAGTTTACTTCATATTATTATGTATCAAACATCGAATTTCTTACAAAAACAAAATGCTACTTAAATTCTACAGCCAGTTTTAAAAATCGAAACAAACAGAAATAAAGCGTAGATACCTACTTACTTTAAGTAAATATATAGATATTATATCTAGTACAAGCTACTAAACCGTAGCGAATGTCTGTCAGACAAAGGCCTCTCGCGGGCTTAGACCGAAAGCTTACCGACTCCTTGCATATTGTCAATAGTCCGGGCCCTAAGGACGAAGCTTTCGGTGTAGGAATGCCACAAATTTGGCTTTTGTAGGACATGTATTTTTAGGACGAGGTGTGTGTCATGGGTCATAGACGCGTGGCTTGAAAAACGGGGTTTGTGGAGAAGATTATGGCGATGAGGTCAAAGCTAAAGTAGATTTTTCGGTGAAATCTAATCTTCTAAAAGCTAAGCATGTATCAATTGCGAAGTCAAATATCATCATAATACTGCCTTTATGTTATTAAGAAACTGGAGAAAATCTTATGCAAAAGTCAGAAGGGTAATGAGGGCAATGACTTCGAAAAACGGTAATTGTAGTCTGGGCACCACTATTTTTAACCGACTTCAAAAAAAGGAGGAGGTTCTCAGTTCGTCGGAATCTTATTATTTTTATTTTTTATATGTGTGTTCCCCGATTACTCAAAGATGGCTGGACCGATTTGGAAAATTCTTTTTTTGTTTGTAAGGGTATACTTCACACGTGATCCCATTGTCATCAAATCAGGATCTGATGATAGGATCTTGGACAAATCGAGGGAACTCTTCAAATATTATAGGCACACCTATAGCGATTTGGGTATTTTTTATACTAACTTATGCATTTGCTCTCGGAAAGCAGCATTTGGTGAAGTGGAACTGATGACGAAGACCACAGATTGTGAGATGGCCACCGGAACAATTCAGTACCTAATAAGTATTTCACGGATTGCGATTGATACTTTAAAATGATTGCTAAACAATATAAGTTCGTCATAATGCATACGGTGAAGTGGAGCTGATGGTGAAGTACCAGAAGAACTCTTTAACAATTAACGTCCCTGCATCGGGAAAAGCAATATTTTGTAAAAAGGTGATGAGCAGTTGTCATCAGGCTATTGTAACTTCGATAAATTACAAACCGGCCCACTAAAAAGTAAAAAATAAAACCTTGTTTGCAAAAAAAAACTGACTTCCAAAAAAAAAACACTACAAAGTGAAAAATAACTTTAATTTCGGAAGTCGGTGGCAAAAACCTAAAATTAAACCAAAGACGCTGACTTCCGAAATTAAAGTTATTTTTCACTTTGTAGTGTTTTTTTTTGGAAGCCCAGTTGTTTTTTTTTTGCAAAAAAATTTTAATAATAATAAAAAAAAAAATGACTTAATGTTATCTATTACATTCGTCGATAAAAATAAAACATGAGCACCATGTTTCATAATATTTCATAATACTCGTACAGTTCAATGTGAAACTCTGAACACTATGTACCTACTACACACAACAAAATCCGTACTGTCACGTGTGTTTACGATTTATTTTCTCCCTTATCCTTCTTTTACAGCATCCAACATGGCGGGTCGAGGTTGAAGCCCTCTGAGGCGGGACGTCTTTCTCTTGTAGCGTCTAATTTGACGCCTAATGTTCGCTTAGTTAATTATTTAGGTGTTTGTGAGTGAACGGGATTTAGGTCTCTTCGTCGTGCAAACCTGCCGAAATTAGGACCGTGTTAAGCAATTTTCTCTGTGTTTATAAGTGATGAGAGTGTTTAAGTGAAATTGTTTTAGGATTCAGTTGATTACGGATGTTATTTATTTGAAATGTTTTTATAAACCACCTAGTTTTATAAATATGTTTAACTATGCTGTAATGTTAATACAATGTTAATCCCCATCTTGTAGGCGAAACAATAATTGTTCTAATAAAAACGTTACAAGCTTCAAACAAAGACTCGCAGTTCCATGAAAAAGAAACTAATATAAAAGTTATATGGGCTCGTCAAGTTTTTTCATTGTTTAATTAAATACAGTCGCTGAAAATATACAGACTTTGTTGGAAGATAATCTCGGGTTTATCAGAGTGGAATACCATTTAATAATCTTATGACAAAAAATTGTAAGTTAAGCTTTATCTTCTTGCCCATTGAGCGTTTTTAAATTTTCCCTATTGGCGCCCAAGTGGACCTAAACCTACACCCACGGCGAAATTAATAATGATGCATTTTTGATTAACCATTTAGTTTAAAAGCAATGAATTTTAGTCCAAAAAACTAAAAACATAAATTCTTCTGTCTCAAACAATTATTTAAATTAAAACGTAGTTTAATCTCGCTGTTAGAAATATTCTGCAATCATGATTAAAGTACCCTCTACTTGTTATGAAAAAGTCGTAAATTATTCAGCTTTATGAATAAAATAGTCGTTTTAAAGTAAGTACCTACTAGAGTGGACGTAGCGTCTTTAATAGACGAAAAATGTTGGATGAAAAGTTTATGCAATATCTTCTAGGTTTCGCATGATAGGTTTGTACTACCAGTTAGAGGCTTCATTCATGTTTATTCATGTAGCCAACGTATACAGTGTGACTTGTAATTTGACGTATTCCTTTCAGCACGTGATAGTGTGACCCATTTCCAACAATTAAGCACCCCATAAAGTCTAGGCGAAAATTCAAAAATTGGGATTCGAAAAAGCCCATTTTTTAAAATTTTTGTAAATTTCCCAGAATTCGTCATTAAATATCAGTTTGCTATAAACTCTCACATTGAATGGTTTTCATTGCTATTCCATTGGATAACTAATACTATAACAAACCTTTTGATATAATCAAATTTTCTAAAACATCAAACCGTTAAAAATTAAAGGAAGAAGTTTATTAACCATTTTCAAAAATCATCTACGTACATGAACTTTGCCACCAGTTATCTCAAATCTTTACTATGACATTAGGCGTACAAATTACAGAGAAAACATCTTCATTTAATCAGCTATCTAACAAGGTACAAATATTTAAAAAAACATTTAGTGGTAGTGATGAAGCAGTCGATAAAAGTTAGAATTAGCAAATTGTTGCAATATTGAAAAATTTTGTTATTTTCAAATTAAGTAACTGGTTTATGTCATCCCACTACCTTCCCACCACAATCCTTCCTGCATTAGGTAGCCAGGTCGTTGCGTCCAGGTTGCAAGTTGAGACGCCGCTTTTGAGTGGTTAGTATTACTCGCATTCGACACGCTGACCGCTGATCATTTGTCGCTTAGTTCACGTGTCTTTAAACTAGGTACTGTGCACGTAACTATAAACTCTTAGTTCTTTAATAAACTTTAAATTTTGAGGCTTTTGTAAAAGAAATAACTTATCATTAAAACGTGCACTGGCAGTACCAGACGAGTTAAGATACTCTAATTAACCAACAGCAACCACATTCATAATTTCTTAAAGGGCTTGTGCAGCACATCATCTTATATCGTGCTGTGCAAGTAGCTTGGGAAAGGTCCAGCTGTGAATTGCGATAGACTGAGTTAAACGACTAGTGGGTTGGACCATTACTACTCGATATCGTAAAAAGTTGTCATCATCGAACTCTTTTCTCACCAATCCGTCGTCAAAGATTATGACTTAATGCTTTTTCTTGACCTTTCTCTTCGACAACGAAAACATGATGTGAAGAGTCTACATTGCAGGCTAGTGACACAAATAAAACATTATTTGTCAAAATCCTAAAAAATCGAATTATGTTCAAAAATTAAGAGTCTGTACGTGCGCAGTAGATTAAAAACACGCGAACTAAGTGACAAGTGTTCAGTGATTAGCTCATCTACTAGTAATACTAACCACTAGAAAAGTGGCGTCTCAACTTGCGACCTGGTCGCGACGACCTGGTTACATAACGTAGGAAGGAATGCTGGGTGGTGAGAAGGTAAAGGGATAACATAAACCAGTTAACTAATTCGATTATCACACAATTCTTAAACCAGTTAACTAATTCGATTATCACACAATTCTTAATTATCACACAATTCTTAACGTCTCAACTTGCGACCTGGTCGCGAATGCTGGGTGGTGAGAAGGTAAAGGGATAACATAAACCAGTTAACTAATTCGATTATCACACAATTCTTAAACATTTCAACAATTTGCAGATTCGACCTTTGCTAGCATTATCAACTGTTATAAAATATTTTTAAAATTTTTGTACCACGTTAAATAGCTGATTAAATGAAGTTGTCTTCCCTGTAATATGTACATTTAAATTTTGACATAACTGGTGTCAAAGTTCATGTATTGTACTTAAATAATTTTTGAAAATGATAAACTTCTTTAAAAAAAAAACTTCTTCCTGTAACTTTTAACTTTTTTGATGTTTTAGAAAATTTGGTTACATCGAAAGGTTTGTTAAAGTATTAGGTACCCAATGGAATAGTAACGAAGGTCATTTAATTTGAAAATTTAAAGAAAAGTGATATTTAGTGACGAATTCTGGGAAATTTTCAAAAATACACAAAAATTGGGTTTTCTCGAATCCCATGAATTTTCACCTAGGCTTTATGGGGTGCTTAACACATCCAGTGCCCAGCACCCGACTCCCGGGTCCAACAATAATTCGTTATTTGTTCGTTGGCGTGTTTTGATTTGCACCCGGTAGGCGGGTGCTGGGCATGGTCACGTGTCAACAATAGCTATCTATATGTACGACTCGGGAGCCGGGTTGTGGGCATACGAACGAATTATTGTTGGACCCGGGAGTCGGGTGCTGGGCACTGAATGTGTTAATTGTTGCAAATGGGTCACGTCCTGGAAGGAAAACGTTAAATTACAAGTCACCCTGTATAATTATGTATGGTGTATAATTATGTACCTACCTAATCACAAGTTTAGTACGCGACCATTCAAATTAAAATCAAGGTTTACAACCTAGAGAGTTATTAACACTAACCTTATCAGCCAATTTGCACCTGTCGAATTACATTTACCTTAATACGTAGTATACTTGAGTCACATACTCGTGTGTTTCAACCCCAATTTATAATTGGCTTAACGCCATACTTGGCAGCCGCGATCACATCTGTACCTACATTACTAAAATCCTATTCTACACATCCAAACAAATTAATATTATTAGTGTGGCAACACTTTAGTATAGTGTTGTACCCTAGTCACGCTATAGCGTGCAGAGATAAAACTTTACCGTATTTTTAGCGAAAATAATCGCAAACATGGAACGCGTGTAAATTTTAGTTTGAAACAGTTTTTTTTTTTCAGTTCATTCGTTGACCTGAATTATTAGCTATTCTTCTTTAATGAAGAAGTTTTTTACTTAAGTAAAACGGGACAGAGAAATTAGTTTACTGTTCTGTTAAAGTGTGTGTTATTCAGTGATAGTTCTAAATCTGAAAAGTACAAGTCACGCTTACGACTATTTCTTCGTCTATATCTAATCTGATACAAACAATCATGCGATACCTAAGATATCCTAGGCATAGAAGATACAGTAAATAAAATAACTATTATTGTTTTATCACAAGGCTAGAGAAACAATAATCTAGACTACACAGACATAGAATTGCAGTAATACTAATACTGCACTGTGACGTCACACATTATCGTGACGGATACGGCTCATTAAATAACGGAACCACTTGCTACAACAGCGCCCTTTATTTCCACTGACACATATTGTCTTGTATGGAAAACTTCTCATAAAGCTGCGTTCATGTGTTCCTGTTCCTACTCTCTTTTAAAAGAAAATATAATTGTATTTTTGTAGTAACCTACCCTCATTTCCCACGAAAAAAGTTGTGTGTAAAGAGAATAATAGAAAATTTATAAACTTGTCTAGCATCATATTTGCCTTGAAAACTTAGTTGCACAAAGGTTATGAAAATAAAAAGTTATAAAATAAGTTAAAGTCCGTTGTAAACAGACAATATTCGTTTGTTTTGGAAAAGCTTTTTGATTTTCGTTTAATGTGCGATGTATTTTTGCATATGATTGTATTGTATTTTATTATTTTAATGTAGGTATCGGATTTTATTTAGCTGGAAATCCATAAAACTCTTTTTATATTGTTTGAAAGCAATGTCGAAACATTGTTGTCATCTGCATAATTATATTGCTGTCTTCAAAATATCAATAAATCCATTTATCTTAGAATGTCATTTAACACCCAGACGCGTTATTAAATCAATAATGGCAAATACAGTGATAGTGGTGTAAACAAATAGTATGTCAATCAATTCTTACGCAAACTATTACTGAGAACTGAGATATAAATATACAGGGTGTAAAGACGCTTAAAGGCTGGGAACAGACAGCCACGATGCGACGATGCGACGCGATTCTGTTAGAACAATTTCCCCGAAGTTTACATAACAATTGTTCAACTAGACTCGAGTCATGCTGTCACCTCGCGCCTGTTTGCGGGAGCCTTAATGAAGCCGAGAGTCACTTATACTCCCGTTTATTATGATATTTTTTTTTGTACTGGATTATACCTGGGATCCTTCTGGTTACAAAGATATTAAAGGTCAAAGTTCCAACATTTCCTGACGTTTTTTTACGAAAACATCTTTTAAAAGTTTTAATAACGTTACTTTAAATACCCCCACGACCCCTGTACCGTTGCATGCACCCATAAGCACAATGTTTGTCGTGGGTTACAGAAGACGTTGTCATGCCCGAACAGCACCACCTACCGGGTCCAATTGTATTTTCAAACCATCCAGGAACCCATTGAAATATACACTCGAAAGTTCATCCTAACCGGTCCAGCCATTTAGGAGGAGTAAGGTGACAAACACACGTACAGAAGAATGATATATATTATATTAAGATTAAGCGTTATCGTAAACAGCGATTTTTTGCACCAAAAATAAAAGTCGTTTCCCAGCAATTATTCTTACAGAAAGTTACTTATTTTGATGTACATTTGCGTAGATGATAATAATGATGGCTTCGTGAAGTCTTTTTACACCCTGTATAAATGTTATCAGTAATAAATCCAACGCAAGAAAAGGGAATTCACACAGTCATTAATTATCATGTTATTTATTATGACCGTGTGCTTATTGCAATTATTGAGATAATTATACATTCTTGATATTATTTAGATGTATCTTCGTTTAGTAATTGCTTAATTTGTCAAAATACAAATTACATGATTTCATTTTAAGATACGAGTGTTGTAATAATGTTTGGAAATGGACATGCTTGCGATAATAGTTAAATTCAAAAGCAAACTGTTGCTACTGAATTAACATCAACTTACTATTAACAACCAACAATGAACAATGGTTTTATGAAACTCATTTTCATAAAATACTTTCATTCGTTTCCAAATAATTTGTATTTTATCCACAAAATTCAAACATCCTAATCACGTTCCAATCTTGTCACATAAATATCAATAATTTACACTGTCTGTCCCTAAAACAGGCACGCAAATAAGACGTATCATTACCTATTGTGTGCAAAATACACGTTTGGCTCAGTAAACCCATACAATATTCACTTGCCGCGCCATTTCCCAGTATCAATTACGTAAACATGATCATTCGCAGGTAACGGCCCGGATATCGATGAACAGTGTTTATTACTCTCTATGTTAATAAAGGCGAGCCAGCACACTAATAAAGGCAGGCTTAGGATGTACTCGTATTAAGGCGCTTCCCAGACCAAACGACCTTGAGCGTTCGGTCCTTCTCTGTCCCGCCGGAGTGTACGACTAAACGCCGACAGGCTGAACACCGACAAGACTTTACTTCGACGGGACTCTTCGCCGACAGGACACTTCGCTGACAGATTGACGGCAGGTCGATGGAACCCCGCTACTCGGGGCTTCTATTTCTGTCTGCAGGGTTAAAAGGAACCTAACCAAACCGAACCTTGAGGTGCCCCTGACGTCGACCGTCTAGGGTTAGGATTTTCGGGTCAGGTTCGGAATAATCAGAAGTAAGGATGCCCTGTCAGCGAAGTGTCCTGCCGGCGAAGAGTCTCGTCGAAGTAAAGTGTTGTCGGTGTTCAGTCTGTCGGCGTAGTGTCTGTCGGCGTTTAGTCGTATAGTGGTCCCGCCACTCTGATCCGCTCCCCCCACACGCCATTTATCATAAATGTCACACAATTTTTGTATTTTTCCATTAGTGTAATCCTCAAATTAATAGAACGCCACCTTTAGCAAAAGATGCATGCAATCAATAATTTCAGTCAGTTTTTTTTTTACAAGGACAATTTAAATGTATTTTTAACACATAAAAACGAATAAGAACGTGGAATTTGATTATAGGATATCAAACATTAATAAAGTGCTTTTAGACCTAGTTTTTTTTTGTCTTAATTAATGAGTTAATAGCCTCTGAATAAGCACTATCGCAAGTTTTTGCTCAGGCTAATGCTTTAACAACTATGATTATGCTAATAGGTCTAATCTGAGAGTCTTTAAGTCACAAATGAATACTGAGAATGAATAAGTCAAGTGTGTACGGTATCGTCAACAGCATCATTGGTTAATCAGGTGAGATAAGCGTCAAACGCGCCTATCATATCTCCCATAAACGTGTACCTAACTACATATTTTCACTTGCGTCGAGTTGAAGAAGCTCAGTTTTTCTTGTAAGTACAGAGAATTCTTGAAATCGATGTGGAAAGATTAGTCAGTCAATCAACAAGATTGGTATCATGGCTGACTGCCAAATGTGCGCTGGATGAAGTACCTACCTAACTCAAAGAGGTTCTTTTAATGAACTCTATATATTTAAAGTAAGCGTTTACCCTAAAAGCTACACCAAACCATCCAATTGGTAACTTAAGTTTCAGTACAAAAATTGTTACCATCTTGCATCAAATATACAACGTGTAATTTTAATCACCGTTAACCGCTTAAGTAGTCATTGGACTCATCATTATGAACAACTTTTAGTATGGCACCAAACCTGAAATCGCGAAAAAAAAATCTGCTGTTCCCTACATTTTGATAAGTTATGCGAACATAAATGTAGGGAGCAGCAGTTTTTTTTCGCGCTTTCTGGTTTGGTCTGATTCGCGACGTAACAAACATATATTTACAGTATTGTAATCATTAACGTCTTCAATACAACTCTCTAAGACCAAGTAATTCTATGGAATGACTATTTCATAAAATCTTGATATTTGAAGATTATACTAAGTTAAGGAGTTTACTGTAGTACTGTAGTGGAGTATTACTGACTTTACTGTAGTACTGTAGTGGAGTATTACTGACTCTTATGATTATAATTTTGTAAATACATATTATCATTATTTTATTTGTTACGCGAATCATACTTTAATCAACATACACCCAGACACGGAGCTGCAAATTGCAAAAATCGTAAGAAAATTTTGATTTCACGGGCTACCTTAGCGCTTCCCCCTTAAAGTAAGTTTTTACATAACACATAACATAACATCACGCCTGTATTCCCCGAACGGTGAGGCAGAGGTGTAAGCTTTAAATAGTACACCCGCATTTCACCATTTATGTTTTAAGTCCCATGTAATAGGAGGCGAGCCTATTGCCATCAACCGGGCACAAATCCAGACTTCGGACTGATACTGAGAAATTCCAGATGGAAAAACCCAATAGCACTTTGCCCGACCCAAGAATCAAACCCAGGATCGCTGGCAACCACTAGACCAACGTGTTTACTGACCAACAATCTGCCATTGTGTTGCTTGAACATGTGACATAACTCTATTTAATGATTTTATGTAAGTAAACCATTTCTTTTGTCATGACCTACGAACTGCTAAGGCAAAACATTTTTTACATATCTCAAGAAAAAGCTCACCCACGCCCACATCAAATATGGGTGTAGATTCTATAGGTACGCCTCTGCCTAACCCTTCGGGATTACAGGCGTGATGTTTTGTTATGTCATGTATCAAGAAAAAGTTCACTGACCCCTTAAGGGGTTAACGGTGATTAAAATTACACCTTGTATATATTTTTTTAATAATGAAAAATCGATTTTCAAAGGTCAGAACCATTACTGAATGGTTTCAGTTACAAATACTTTAATGTTCTGAGTAAAAACCGTCTAGACCTCTAACGACGCCGAGTTAGTATTAATCAACGGCTGAGTTATAGGCAATTAAGGTTTCTTTAATGATTGGTGTACGTTACGTTTTGATTGGCGCAAAAATATTGAGGATGGCGCACAGCTTACGTTTGATTTCTGGATTGCCATTTCCATCAATTGGAAATGGTTTTTTGAAATATGTTGTGACCCTAAATGTGACATAACATCACGCCCTGTTTCCCCGAAGGGTTAGGCAGAGGTGTACCTATAGTACACCCACATTTCGCCAGTTATGTTTAAGTCCCATGTAATGGGGGCGAGCCTATTGCCATCAACCAGGCACAAATCCAGACTCCGGGCTGCTAGTGAGAAATTCCAGATAGAAAAACCCAATAACATTTTGCGCGATCTGGGAATCGAACCCAGGACCTCATGCTCAGCAGTAGCGCTTGCGACCACTAGACCAAAGAGGCAGTCAAAATGCCTAAATGTGTTTAGTTATTCTTTTCATATAATTTTTTGATAGATAAAAGCATTATCAAAATCATGTTTGTTCTAAAAGACGAACTGTAGTGAGCTAGAAAAAAAAACCAGCCAAGTGCGTGTCGGACCACGCACAATAAAGGGTTCCGTAGTTGGGATGAAGAAAGAAGATACAGAATTATCCCAAGAACAAACTTAAAATTATTGCACTTTAGAAACATGTTCTCCCATACATTCCAATTGCAAACGTAAGTTTGTGCGCACAAATATTACCCTAAAAGTATAGAATTCTTGTCACATTTCACTTTATATATGTATATTAAAATCAATCTAAGAGCTACGTTTAGGCTAATTTATTAGTCTAACCATTACTCGTAAAATGTGCTGAGTTAAGTCTAGACTTAAAATACAAGGTTACATTTTATATCTAAGCTCTTGACTTTAGAGTCTGTAAATTCCAGACTAATTAATGAACAACTTTGTTATCTATACCACGACACCTTTCGCTCTAAAGTAAAATCATAATTAATTCTGAGAGCATGATAGTTTGACCTGCTAATGTTTGTCTGGTATTAATTTTGTAGATTGTTCGGTTAGTAACCAAATAAAACGGTAATTCTTCAGTCCGCCTCTGTACATTTGTGTGCTTAAATCTATACAAATAAATAAAATTGAAGTGTCTGTTTGTAATGTCAAAATAACAACTTTTTACTAAATACATAGGAAAGTATAAACGGTTCCTAAAACAAAAAAGCAATTTTTTACATTTTTGTCTGTCTGTCTGTCTGTTTGTTCCGGTTAATCTCCGAAACGGCTGTACCAATTTTGACGAGACTTTCACTGGCAGATAGCTGATATAACGGCGGGTTCCGCGCAATAAAACTAAAACCCACGAAATTATGAACAAAAAGTCGGATTCGAAAAATTCTTTTTGCATTTCGTAGCCCAATTCTTGAAGACAGTTATAGGCTATTTAACATCACGCTACGACCCTTAGGAGCCGTGCAGAAAGAAAAAAGTCAGAATTATGAACAAAAAGTCGGTTTTGAAAAATTCTTTTTGCATTTGGTAGCCCAATTCTCGAAGACAGTTATAGGCTATTTAACATCACGCTACGACCCTTAGGAGCCGAGCAGAAAGAAAAAAGTCAGAATTATGAACAAAAAGTCGGTTTTGAAAAATTCTTTTTGCATTTGGTAGCCCAATTCTCGAAGACAGTTATAGGCTATTTAACATCACGCTACGACCCTTTGGAGTCGAGCAGAAAGAACACTAAGCGAATACGAAGTAATAGCGCGGGCGGACGATTCAACGCGACGGTTGGCGACGGGACGGGGTACGAGGGAGTTTTATTAAAATGTGGCTGTTATTTTAGTATATTGTATATCTTACGACATCCACGCGAACGAATTCGCGGGGCACAGCTAGTATTAAATAAATAAATACTGGTAACTATTGAAAATACACTAAGACAGGTCCTGGGATGAAATTAAATAGTTGCTTACTACATTCGGAAATTATAAGTGGTTACTCATCAACCTGAAGATGCAAGAGTTACCACTGATGTGTGGTTTACTGTTCATTAGGCAATGTGAAAAGAAAATAGTACCAATTAGTGCTCCTTTATACTGATGAGCTCGTGGCTAAGTAATAACAGCGGCACGGTTCGATCCATCAGTTTAAGCTACGCTTGCCGGGGTTGTCCGTGGATGGGTGACCGTCTTTACATACCGAGACTCCTCCGTGCCTCAGAAAGCACGTTAAGCCGTTGGTCCCGGCTGTCATTCATGTATCAAGGACAGTCGTTACGGGTCGTCAGAAACCCGAAAGTCTGACAACCAGTCTTACCAAGGGGTATCGTATTACCCAGTAACTGGGTTGTGGAGGTCAGATAGGCAGTCACTCCATGTAAAATACTGGTATTCAGCTGCATCCGGTTAGACTGGAAGCCGACCCCAACATAGTTGGGAAAAGGCTAGGCAGATTGATAGTGATACGGAACTTGAAATCTAGTCCTTGATTTTATTTCTGTAGGTTTGTACAAACACTTTTACACGTCATTCATTTTTTTTTTAAACTAGATGAGGCCGGGGTTTTCTATCTGACTCAGTCAGAAGAAAGGGTGAAACAAACTCAGAGGTCTCTTTTAAAGTCCAGACACAATCATGGTCAGTCATGTAAAGACCATGTACGATAGATCGGTGTCTGAAATGGTCTTTTGAGGAAAGAACCACACAGATTGAGTAGACCTGTCCTTTCAGTGCACGTATTAGTCAGTAATCGTACAGCTCAACTCAGAACACACAATATTATTATTAAAGTTTTGATTGTTCAGCATATGCTGATGGGGTTCGTTGACCGGGCAGCGTCGCGCCCATGCCATGGCCGCCCCTATCTCGCACTATACAATAATATTAAAGTTGCATGCTTTGTGCACTTCAGAACGCACCTTTGTTTGTATTACTTTGTGTATTTGGACGAAGGACGATGTTTGGACTGCCGTAATGGCCGATAGTAGTCGTTATGAAATGTTTATAGTTCTTGTATTTTTGTTTTTGACGTGTAATTAGATATATTAGGTTTCTGTAATGAGTTTTTTACGAAGACTTTTTTTTTGTTTTTGTTTAGTCAATATCATTGTGTTCTTTTAGTTCGTGTAAGAAGCACAATAAATCACTTTCTTTTTTTTAAATATTGCTCTAATTATTTAATTCTCAAAATCCTTTTAATGTAGATAATTAAAACATAATCGTGTTTGAGTGCGTGTTATTAAGGGTAGGTTATAAAATTAAACACCATGCGTCATGGTTGACGACTTAACAGTTGACCATGTGTGAAATTAAAATATGGTTAATGTACTACAGCAAAAAATGCGTGTGAATAATAAAAGATTGATACAACATGTTTATAAATGTTTATGTATCCTTTAATCTAGTTTCGCTCAAACAATATTTTGTTACATTTCGTATTCTGTATCTTTATAAATCGGAAAAAAGTTAATTTGTCTTAATTTTAAAGTCTAAAACAAATCATTTATTGATGTTTGATGAACCCAGGCAGGCGCTTTACTTTGTGTAAATAATTTCATCACCACTGCTTTCAAAACGTGAAGAAAAATGTCTTGAGGAAACCGGCATGTCGTAGAACCAAAAATTCTAGGACATGTGACACCTACCAACCAGCTTTGGGCCGCGTGGTAGATTACAGCCCGCACCTTCTCGAAGAGAGGGTACCTGTGTCCCGGCAGTGGGAACATTATAGGCTGATTATTGAGGCTTACTGATATAAGAATTATGAAATGTTAATTAGTCTTAAATTAATCTTTTTGCTTATTTCTCACACATCTGTAGAATGATTGTAAACTGGAGGAGCGGAACCACCTAATACAAGCAAATCTTTGCTTAAAAGGTGACTCCAAACCTAACATAGTTATATCCTTAAGTGAAGAAATAAACATTTTTTTATTATTATTTTTTAATTATTATTAGGCACATAAAAGGTACGTTGAAATTGTGTTAAAGTAAGCAATAGCATCCTAGAATATAGTATCCAATAATATTTAATTTATAAAAGTACATTTACCATACTCCATGGGAGTACACAATTAGGAAATTAAACACTTCGCCGTAGTTACCTTTGTGTCTACTTATATAAACTCATAGTGAAATAACTTTCCCGTAACTTAATATTGGTGCACGCGACTGTACTGCAGAATTAATAAAACTTTGGAAAAAGTATGAAAAATTGCACTGTGGAAAATGTTTTTTGTATAATCTGTAAAGGAATGCATTGGATAAGTGGTACCTATAAGAAAGAAAAGAAGAAAGAAAGAATCATGTTTATTTGGACACAGTTCGTGAAACACAAAATACAAATAACAAATAAAACATTAAAATAATGTTTTAACAACAATAGTGTACCTCACGGCTGCGCCAAAAAGGTTCATTTCAACATTAATGCCAGACAGATGCTGTCTGACGCTGTTTCTATCTTGGATAAGTAAAAATCGTGTCAAAGTTTATTATCCTAAAATTAGTAAGCTGCTTGGTACTAATCAATTGTACATCTTTTTCTTCAATTTTCGTTTCAGAACGTACATGTGTAATACAGGTCCTGATCGAAAATATTGCCAGTCAGATACGATTGATTGTGCGATATGCCCATGGCAGAATGTGTCTGCTATAAATTAAAAATTTATGATAAACATCCTATTATAAAAACTGAAATTCTTTCCACGAAAAGCCCAATTACCTGTGTGGACTATCCGTTAACATAACTAGTATATGCTTCATCCAAATGAAGATAAAAAAAAACTTTTCATCATCATCATCAGTTCAGTTGAAAGACGTCCATTGCTGTACATAGGCTTCCCCAAGCGTCGCTACGTCGACCTGTCCCAGGGCCTACCATCACCATTTTTTGCAGTTTTATTTTAATCTTACTTGCATGTGTCTTAGCTTTGCTTAAAAAACGGTGAAGGAAAACATCGTGAAGAAACCAGGCTGCCTGAGAGATATTTCTCAACGGCATGTGAAGCCAAGTCAGAGACCCATGGCGGCATAAAAACTCTGACACCAGGTTAGTCACTAACCACAACAAATTCCAAGTGTAAATTCCGGTTCTATACCTCGTTTGTTCTTTTCTCAACCAGCGGATTCCCGCGCCCTTCAAAATCTCCCTAAAATCAAGAAAAGAACCCACTGTAGCTTTATTCTCCAATCTACATAAAGCCTCGTCATAATTGATTATCGTCCTATCTCATCCAGAATGCTAATTTCGTATCTTTTCTTTTCTGAACAACAAATTATCAGTTAAGAAAAATCGCGTGCAATTTCGTCAGACTAATAACTCTTGGGAGACGGTATCTTGTACTAGATGGCAGTAAAATAAGCCAAATTGGACCATTCCTTCAACGAAGGCTCGTTTTTATGGTGTCTTATATCTTCTAGGCTTTTAACTTGGCCACTGATAGCATCGGCTCGTGATTATGCAGTTTTAGAAGTGAATTGTTTTGAGTTTCGTTAGGGCCCACATAGGTTTATTTCTTGGGTTACTTGTAACACATTTATAACCAGTGTGAAGTTAGTCAGGCTAGCAACAAAATACCATTCGTCACTCACCATTGCCACTTTTGCCTAAAATTCGATACTATCGTGGAATCGTGCCTAAAAAATATAGGTGTTTAAACACAAGTTTCACTTTTTTTTATGCAGATACTCAATTTCAATAAATCACTATGTCTTCTTATTTACTATGAAAGTTCAGTTGGTTTCGATTCTATGGGATTTTCTAAATGACCCCAGTCCCGTGAACCAGAACTCGATTTAAAGCTTAAATCGAGAAATACTAAGTTGTTGATCTGTGAACAAAGCTTCAATCTGTTTTTGAACTCCTTTTGGACTGCCTCGTTGGTCTAGTGGTCGCAAGCGCTACTGCTTGAGCACGAGGTCCTGGGTTCGATTCCCAGGTCGGTCAAAGTGTTATTAGGTTTTTCCATCAGGAATTTTTCACTAGCAGCCCGGAGTCTGTATTTGTGCCCGGTTGATAGCAATAGGCTCGCCCCCTATTACATAGGACTTAAACATAACTGTCGAAATGTGGGAGTACTTTAAGTACACCTCTGCCCAACCCTTCGGGGAAACAAGGCGTGATGTTATGTTATGTGGAAACATATTATTGCTGGTTATCCATAAGAATATTTCTGCTACAGTTAAGAGTCAGTATGTATGTCCGTAAAAATATGGTCCAATTTGTTACTTGATACGGATTCTGCATTGTCATAAGGAAGTCCCCTTATCCAAATAATGCACTAGTAAGTTCTCAATCACGTTCTTTCCCATATATGGCTTTGTACTGATTGTATTGTGGTTCCTTTTTATACGAGTGGGTGGCAGGTTGTGATGACTGGTCGCTGTGTACCTACTTACTTCTTTGGATCAGGCTAGTATTAGGTTGTATGTTGTCTGTTTGTAATGTCAAAATAACAACTTTTTACTAAAAGCATATGAAAATATATACGGTACTAATAACGAAAAAGCAATTTTTAAAATTTTTGTCTGTCTGTCTGTGTGCTAATCTCCGAAATGGCTGAACCGATTTTGATGGGACCTTCACTGGCAGATAGCTGATGTTACGGCGGGTAACGTAGGCTACGTTTATTTTAGAAAAATAATTAGGGGGCGGGCCCCTAATTATTTTTCAAAAAAATTAAAACCCATGAAATTGTGAACAAAAAGTCGGATTTGAAAAATTATTTTTTGTATTTGGTAGCCCAATTGTCGAGGATAGTTACAGGCTATTTAACATCACGCTACAAACCTTAGGAGCCGGGCAAAAGAAAAAAGTCAGAAAGAACACTAAGCGAAAACGAAGTAATAGCGCGGGCGGGCGATGCAACGCGACGGGTCGGGGGACGAGGGAGTTTTATTAAAATGTGGCTGTTATTTTAGTATATTGTGTATCTTACGACTTTCACGCGAAAGAAGTCGCGGGGCACAGCTAGTTTTAAATATAGTTCGCGACCGTAACAAATATGTATTTACAGAATTATAATTATTAAAGTCATCAATACAACTCTCTGAGACTAATTAATCTTATTGATTGACTATTTCATGAAATCTTGACATTTGAGAATAATACTAACTTATGAAGTTGTATTCGTGATTCTAAACATTATAATTCGATAAATACATATTTGTTACGGTCGCAAATCATACTTTAATCAACATACACCCAGACACTGAGATGCAAATTGTAAAAACCGTAAGAAGATTTGAATTTCACGGGCTACCTTAGCGCTTCCCCCTTAAGGGTTCTTAATGGTAGCCGGGATAACTTTCAGTTCTTCTAATTCAATCAATCTGCCGAGCCTTTTCCCAACTATGTTGGGGTCGGCTTCCAGTCTAACCGGATGCAGCTGAATACCAGTATTTTACATGGAGCGACTGCCTATCTGACCTCCACAACCCAGTAACTGGGTAATACGATACTTCCTTGGTAAGACTGGTTGTCAGACTTTTCGGACTTCTGACGACCCGTAACGACTGTCAAAGATCCACGAATGACTGCCGGGACCAACGGCTTAACGTGCTTTCCGAGGCACGGAGGAGTCTCGGTATGTAAAGATGGTCACCCATCCACAGACCAACCCCGGCAAGCGTAGCTTAACCTGATGGATCGACCCGTGCGGCTGTTATTACTTAGCCACGAGCTCCTCCATAACTTTCAGTTCTTCTAATTACAAACGTAAATATAGGCAACGGTCAAAGTTAAGCACGTTTAGCAGTGATTGGCTGTCATTCATAGATCTTTGACAGTCGTTACGGGTAGTCAGAAGCCCGAAAGTCTAACAACCAGTCTTACCAAAGTGTATCGTGTTACCCAATAACTGAGTTACAGATACTGGTGTTTAGCTGCATCAGAGACGGGAAGTCTACCCCATTATAGTTGGGAAAAGGTTCAATTCAAATCAATTAATCTTTATTGCAATCCATAATGTACACAAAGACAGGTGGTAAGTATTAATAATTATAGAAACAGCAGGTTAGGCTGATGAAGCGTCACAATTATACAAAATTCACTTGATTTGGCCACATGTGTATGAATAAATTTAAATAAGCGCCTATTCAGGGTGTTGTACTGTCCAGTAAATCCAGGAAGCGTACTTCAATGTGGGCGTTAGCTCTTAAATTCTTCTCATGGAATTAAAATAAAGCTAAGCTAACCCTTTATTTTAATTCCATGAGAATAATTTCAGTATTCTTTGTAAGCTGTGTAAAGGTTTTTAGTAATATTGTTACATTCTCCTTAAAACAGATCTTAAAAGGCACTTAAGTAACACTTATCTAAACTAGATTTCATTAATTAGCATTAATTTTAAAGAGAACCTTAACTTTTAATTAGCGATATAGACAGAGAAGCTCTACAAGGTTGTTGTTAATTGAAAATTAGCGTCAATTTGTTAATTTGTACTCGAAGTACCTACACACCTACCTGCTCATACAAGTGTTCAGTTATTATTGAGAGTACCTACTTACGAAAGAGAGAGGCAGGTAGGAAAATAGCGATAGGGTGAGAATAAAGGAAAACCTTTTCCTTATTAGTGAAAATTTTCGCACGTTACAAACTTTTTAAATTGGGATCTCTGGATCAAATCCTTTCTACAGATCTCCCTCTTTTTCCAATCAGCGGATGCGGGTCCAAGACAGAAAGAAGCTAGACCAGGCATGGGGAAATGGCGACCCGCGGCTAAGTTCGACCCCCGACATGATTCAATCTGGCCCACAATCAAAACCCACGGTCACGAGATAATTAAACACGCTCAGAAAATTATTTCTATGTTCCGGTTTTCATATAACTGCAAGCAAGCAAATGTTTTCAATGAATCTTCGTAAAAACAAATTAAGGAATACTTAGGATGACTGACAAACATCTCGAGTAAAAAAAAAATGTTGTAAAAATGTCACGTGATATGAAATTTTCTGTATTGTAATGTTTATTAATTTTGTTTTGTTTTGTTTTGCAGTGCTCTTACAGCGTGCATGTTTGATACTTTTAACATTATTCCAACCTCTGTACAACATGTTTACAATACACTGATTTGATTTGAGTGCGTTTTATACGAAAGCCAAATGTCGACGCTATAATTAATGAACAGTCAAAATTTCATCTGTCACACCGACCTAGCACGTCGAAACAATACGTTTAGTAAACTTGATCATTTTTGTTACATATACGAGTAATAAACGCTTTTTGGACCGCGTAAATGTTGCAATTATTTCATACGGCCCTCCTCTAAATCTATTGCCCCAACCCTGAGCTAGACTATATCTAATACTAAACTTTTTTTGGCTAAACAGTCTTTCAATGTGTACCTCAGATACATAATAAAATACAGGCCTAGAATTTACACGTACCGTCTGAAGTCATAGATATATTATTTATTACTTACGTATTAAGGCTCCCCTGTTTAGATATTCACCTACCAGCTACCACAGAGTAGGTCCTACAATTGCGGTAGCACAATAGTGCCGCGGTCGGCAGTATACACCGCTGGTTATACATGTACTTACGTATCTATGAGGCTAGCATTCCTAGCTATGTACAGCGTAGGCCACAATTGAGTCGCTTGCAAACGAAATTCGGCCTCGAGCTTCGTAAGGGCCGAGACGAGACGGAATGGTTACACAAGTCTATGCTGAGTTGTACCTAATAATTTTATTTCATTACTTTAAATGTAATTTGTTTCTTCACCTTTATGTAAGTGTTATATTATAGTTTGTTTTTCATATTTATCACCTAGTAACTATTATAAATTCAATTCGATTGATTCGTTGTTTTGTTGTTACAAACGCGACTGCCCAGCAAAGGGCCTGGGTTATTTCCCCAGGTTCGAGGAATATAAGCGTATTATGTACTAATGATAATTGACAGCTAATCAAAAACTTCCATACTTTCCATAATGTTTCAATGTAATAGTTACATACAAAAAAAAATACAATGCGGTTTAAACCAGGTCCCAAAGCTCATCCTATCAGCGAAGTAATTTAGTCGCGTAAAATCGTCTCCGGAGTTAACAAGGCCCCTATCGGCCGCGGGCGGATCGCGAATGAAGATATCGTGCGTTTTCGTCACCTTATCCCCCTCACCCCCCACTCCTTGCCACCGTCGTTTGCTCGCAATGACGTAATCTTTAAAGGCGATAACTAATCTTCTTAATTGATCTTTTCCTTGATGAGTTAAACAAATGAGAGAGTATGCGATAATAGGTCTGCATTTATCGTGTTCGTAGTTGATTTTTGGGTATTCATTTCTATGGAGTATTTTATTGGGTTTTATTAAGGTTGAATTATAGTAATTTGGGGTAGGTGCCTAAACGACTGTTGAAATGAATGTAATTTTGTAAAGAGATATTCTTTTCAAGCTTATAGTTATTTCTCTACAACAAGTCTTAGTTTCAATGTACAAAATCAACCGATGTTGCAGATGATATTACGAATATAGTATGACTTCATGTTCCCATTATCTTATAATTCCAATAGAATACACAGTTACGCGAGCGAAGCCGCGGGCATGGCTAGTTTCTCTATAAGGGAGTTCTTAATCTTTGCAGTATGTACCTACCCAGTATCGAACCGCGATCAAATTAAGTTTCCTACCTTGCAAAATAAACCTTATCGACAGCCATAACGGTTAATCGGAACCGCCGAGCTCAAAGCTGCAGCTACGTCAATATTTAAGCTGTCTATTGTTAAACAAACATATCCAAACTACCATTGGATTATATGCAAGAACGGCCAAATACAGACCTGGGGCCGGCCTGAGATGCCTTCAAAAGCTATGGAACTTCGGACTTAGAAGTTCGTCGTCTCCGAAACAACGAACCAACTCCGAAATGGGAAGTAACTATAAACTTTCACTACGTAAATTTCGTGAAGCTGGGCTCACTGAATAGATTCATTCTAGATTTTATAGCCAACGACGTGCCACTAGGAGACTATGCATGAAATAAACATATCTTTGATCAAATGTAGTGCTCCGTTCTGAATATTATGTGGGGGAACTGCGCTGTTACGGGAGAAATGTCGGATTTTATTGTTCCCTTTTTTATTACTATACTTTTTCAGCTGAGTCGGCACTAAAGTGGGAGCTAAATAACAAATTTTGGTGTTGTCTTTGAGATTAGACGGTTTGATAAATAAAGTGCTGAAGGAACCTGTTTTAATTAATGGGTTTGGCGGAAGCATCGTTCAAAATAACGAAGGTATTTGAGCAGTTAACATTCCAACACACGATCTATTAGTTTACCAGCCAAAATGCTTTGAGCACACAACAACGTACAGCTATGAACAAAAACAAAAAGTTCCGAATCAGTTCACTGCTTACGAAAGAAATGGCGCCCAAACGTGCCAATCGGGAAGCCGCAGTTTTATAAAGCATCAGTTCATTCGATTGTGTAGTTTTCCAACAAATTTCACCGTTTCGGATAGAGAAATAACTGGCCCGCATAATTGGTTATCGTGTTCTATAATTTAAAAATTTTCGCTGGAGTAATAATTTGGTGGAAGTCAAGCGGTGTTTCATATCGCATGGTTTCTCTTCATTTATAATGGGTAGCTTTTTGCTTTTTCGTGCAACGTCTGTCCGCTCAACTTATGAATAAACTATAATAGCTTGTGCCCTGACTTTGTTTGCGTGGTTTACGTAATTTACAAAGGTTTACCGTGTGCTGAGCTTTTCCAGGAAAGTTTAATCTTGAGAATATATACTGCAAGTGCATTTTTGTTTATGTTTTCTGGTACTTTAGATGTTTTTAGGCGTACTAAGTGGCCATCACTTACCATAAGACCTGCATGCCATCTTACCGATAAGAAATAAACCTACAATTATGTGTTTGTTTGTGTAATTTCAACATGGTACGTAAAGTAACAACCAGTACCTATACCTTTATACGTCATGTTTGTATACCTACGTTAGCAACTTTAGTTATTATCTTTGAATTTAAATGAACAAAATCCACATAGGTAGGAATCCGTGGTCCATCATATTATAACTCTTAAACCATTTAATCTAACTAAATCTAACCACTCAAATACCGCGGTCTATTAACTCGTCGGTAATATGATCGAATTGAAATAATTTTAGCGTGTTTTAATTAAGCTTGTTTATTACTTCGTCGATGTAAGCTCGTTATGAGGCCGCTGAAATAAATCGTCATTATTTGTATTGTCGGTATTTTAATTGACTATTGAGGTGTATTTAGTGACTGATTAATGTAGGAAAGAGGTAATTTTATGTGTTCTACCCCCGCTTGTGACCGTCAATTACTTGTTTGTGATCGGTTAAAATTCGAATATCTTGTAAAAGCCAAAAACAAAAAAATACCGTTTCCATACCACTATATCCAAAAAGAAAATTCATTACTAAATTGCAAAATAAACACGCGCGACACCGCACCATACCAATCTTGCCAATCACAAAAAAAAAAACAAAGCATTATATAAAAAAAAGAAACCATTAACTGGCAACATTAACGCCATTGTTCAGTGAGTTGTCATTATAATTGGCATCTCAATTTGAACTGTCAGGTTATCACTGTAGTTAAGGGCCGCGTTCACGAACGAAATAATTATCAGTAACAAGTATACATGAGTTCGCGAAAATAATTAATTTGGCGTGAATCAATAAGTAAGTCTTGTGTGTTAATGCAGTGTGTTGCGGGCTTCATTCTTTTGTTTTTTTTTCTACTATAAAAATATATGATATTGTTTGTTGCCAAAAATATTGGAAGTTTGTATTTTTTTTTTTGTTTGTTATCCCTGATTTGACAATCTAAGCACTTGCTTAGCTAGGTAGTAGATATTGCTTGTATTATGCAATAAACTAATAATTATAGTACCTATTCTGTAATAAAATTTACAATGTGTTTTATTTCGCCACGCCCTCAACGCATAATTTCCAACCCGTTGGCGATAAGCCCAGTTAAAATATAGCTGTAAAATCTAATATCATTGCCGCAGTTTAACCACAAACACAGTACTTACTCTAATACTCTAATAGCTACATAATCATCTGTTAACTAAGTCAGTAAACCCTAACTAAACCAGTAAACTTAACTGTTCTGACCATTTGCGAGTATTTGCGTAGCATTTATTCCCATTGCTGTAAACAAGGCCTCATTAGAGCTCTTACAAATTCGTAAACTGTGCTCATTAAGGGAATGGCTTTTAGTCCAGGTCGCACGATCGTGACAAGTGTCACAAATTTTGTCGTACCTTGAATGTTGTCTCATTCGTCTTTTCATTGGGTCGTAAATAACCACTGCTAAATTAGAGCCTTTCGATAACCGCTAATAGTTATTTGTTGACAGTGAACACTGTTCCGTTGTTGCTGAAATCATCGTCTCATGCTACAAGCTCATGCTACCCAAGATGTAATTGACATCGGTACTGTTAGCGGCTATTTTAAAGCACCTTGCTCTAATAAATCACCACCTTTTGGCAGATTAGTAAGCAACAGATAAAAGACTGAAAGGAGGAGGCCTTTATGCCGTAATCTCTCAATATTCAAAATTCGACAAAAGCTGACACATGTTTTGTCAGATAGTGCGCAGTAGGCTCTAGTCTGACAACGACTGACAAGACCACAATAGGCCGACATGCCGATAGTCTGCGAGCCGCGATAACGCGCTTAAACAATGGGCCTTACATACCATGGAGTAGTAAGTAAATGGAGTAACAGATCACTACTTATAAAACAAAGTCCCGCCGCCCCCGCTGCGTCTGTCTGCCTGTCTGTCTGAATGCGATAAAATCAAAAACCACCGAACGGATTTTCATACAGTTTTCACAAATGGACGGAATGATTCATGAGGAAGGTTTAAATGTAAAATTAATTCAGGTTTTCTGTAAACTGGCTGAAGTATGACGATGTTGTTGAAGATGTCGGAAATAATCATGCCGACTGGGAGCTTTACTGGGGTGCGCCGCGTAAACCAATAGAGTTACATGAAAACCATCTATTACGGAATTATTCCTCTTAAAAAGATCTATTAAACTGTAGCAACGCTATGTGTCTATCTGCATTTTTTATTTCTCCCTGGACCAAATTCTGATGTCCACGCAGACGATTTCGCGTAGTACTAAATAAAACTACTACTAAACTACTACTTAATAAATGGTGATTTAAGAAAGAATTAAATGATGGTCGTTAATTGATTGATTAGTTAAAGAATTTATCTCTATCTGTGTGTGTGTGTGTGTGTGGGTGTGGTAAAAGGTGACTTACGAAAAGTGTCAATGGAAAGAATCATCCTCGTATGTGGTATAAATAATAAACAATATGTATAATAGCGTAATGATTAAAACAATAATTTCTATGATTAATATAATTCCATGTACGAGAGGTAGCTACACTTAGAAGGCATATATTAAATAGAGGAAAGTTTACGAAGCGTTTTAATTTCGAAAAAAGAATTGTACTATCTACTAATACTATCAATTAGTCACGAACTGAAGAGAGTTGCAGGGGTAGAAAACATCTGTCATTGGACAATCCCCAAACTAACACCCACACGTGGCAACCGTGTTACCGATACCTAGATAGATGTAGATGATAGCGATACACAGAGGCAGCTGATATTCACAGCAAACCAAGCCCTTTCCCCGCAATTACCACTCCATCTACTTATGAATCCGTAACGTAAACAAACACTCGTTTATATTTATGTGCACCTCGCAGTTAAGCTTGAACTCATCCTGTGGGACTGGAATGACTTTTTGTGTTTGTTCTGCTGATGTTTTGTGGTTCAAATTTGTTTTAACGTGTAATAATGGTAACTGAAGTTGTGTTGTTTTTGGTATGTGCTAGCCTGGTGTAAGTGTGTTTTACAGAATCTATGTTTTACTAGCTGTGCCCGCGACTTTGTTCGCGTGGTTATTGGAAAACAACTTTCCCGTTTGAATTGGATTTTGTTCACAATTTCATGGGTTTTAATTTCTTTTTCTAAAATAAAAGTAGCCTTAGTTACTCATTATAACATCAGCTAAATGCCAGTGCTAGTCCTGTCAAAATAGGTCCAGTCGTTTCGGAGATTAGCCGGAAAAGAGAGACAGATAGACAGACAGAAATTAAAAAAAAAATGTTTTTTCGACACTTCAATTTAATTTATTTGTGTAGGTAGATAGTGTAGTGCCACCACTTAGAATGGAACTATGAGATTCGACAAGAGTAGCTTGAGGTTAGTAATGAGCTAGCCAAAGCTAAAAGTGAAGCATGGAAGAAATGAACACATGAACACCGTGAAAAAAAAATCCCGTCCACACGATGACCATATCTGTTAGCAAGCGTTACTATAGCGGCCGAGCGCTGCAGGCAAGAATAGTCCTTACGGCGTATAGATGTTCGTTTCTCCGATAACCTACTTGAAAGTTAGTTAAGTGACATGTGAAGTGGTAAGAAGTTTGTCAGCAGCAGATTTTCAGAATATATTTTATGATTGCCTTTTGGTATATAAACATATAAAGAAATCTGTGGTTTTCTTTCATAGGAGAAGGATTGGATTCACTATTAGAAATAAGCAACATCCACAAAGTTTTACACTGTATTAACATATCACAGAAGAACGTGTATCATCTCATTGTGTGATTAACAAGAGTATTTACGAGTATTTACAACGAACTTACAAGTAATTGGTTACATTGACGGCTGTAGAAATAATGGCGACAATATTAGCACAAAACAGTATGCGAACGGGGGTTAAACAATGCTGTTTTGACAATGAATAATAATATTTCAGGTGCTCAACGTATTTCTAAAACTAGCTGTGTTTAAGACAGTATCCTTTATTAAAAATAACATCGACTAGAGAAAGACTAAAATATCATTCAACAACAGTTTAACGTATCTAGAATAGATCAATGAAAAATCTTAAAATTGATTTTCAGTTGATCGACCTACATACGCTTGATTAAAGATCAACATGCAAAAGTTTAAAAAAATAAAGATGTGCATTGTGCATGTAGAGCATTTACAAATGTATTCATAAACACAATATAAAGTATAATTCAGAACAAATAATTCGAATTATCGAACAAACAATCGAATAATCGCTAATGCTCACAATATTTACGTTGGTAATATTTCGATAGTTCACTCGTTCATTCGTTCAATTAAAATGGCGGTTCACAGTTGCAAGTTACGCGGCCAGTTAATTAAACTCATTTGTTATCCGACATTTTAAATGTTGTTACACACTAGTGCTCTTCGCTAACAAACCTATTTAAATTTATTATATCATGAGTTACATTTTGGCAGGATTAATTTTGAAATAATAGTCTAGCATTATTGATCTAGACGTGACAGTGACAGTAAAGTGACAGTCTTTAGTTACAATTTCTTTTGGCTTTAATTACACTACTCGACTAAACATTATTTCGACGTTCACACGGTTCAAGTCGAGTTTTTCACTAAACACTTAAAGCATTCTTACACAACTAAAGCTATTTATGTATGGTAATTAGAACATGACTACGGTTTCATACCCGAAAAATATTCTAGAGTCCACTGAAATTCAAAATAAATGTCATTCAAACTTTGGTAGGTAGGGACTAAGAATTATGATCATTAATAGACAATTATTTTGAGTGTTAGTTAACACTAGAAGTATTAACAAAAGAGGTATAATATGACTAATAATTATATTCGTTTTATTCTCTCTTTTTACAAATCGTTAACCATCTTTATAAAGAAAAGTGTGCAGATTTTTGACAGCTAACAATTCATCATTTCGTGAATTTATTTCCATTATTTCTACAACTAAAAGAAGAAATTACTTCGATATCAATCAATGCCAAGAAGAGAATGAGATATGTTCCTTTACAGGCACAAACACAGGCTTCTCAACATGTACAGTATGGTGCACAGGTACATGCACAGTTTGTACCACCGGCAACGTTTTGATGATCGGAACCTCTTTGATGATGGGTACTGTCTTGATTATAGGGACCTCCTTAATCACAGGAACTGTTTGCACATGATGGTGGTTGATTGTGTGTACTTCATACGGCACGTGAATTCTCACGCTGAAACGAAAGAAAAAAATAAATTAATCTTAAGTACCTACTGAAAGTTTGCGTAAAGCAAAAAGAAACATTTTCTAATGCGAAATCTTCTTCAGTACCTATGTATTTTTTATAGTGTTACCTTACTTTTTTTTTATGGGAAATTATCAAATGACTTCTCCCGCTCTGGGTGGAGTGGGAGGGCGTGTCAGACTTTTACTGACTAAAACCCACCCGTGTTCCTTCAGTTGCCTGTGCCGGGGCCACGGTAACTCTTTCGAACATCCCGCAGTGTTACCCTACCTACACTCTGATTTTTACTGTTTCATGGGTCAAACAAAAATCTTACATTCATAAACATACAGACTAAGGATAACTATCTATTATAGGTTAGGTCTTACAAATATTTGTTACGCTGTTAATCGAACTCGCGACACGTAACACTACAACTTATTGCTCAGCCACTGCGCCAATTGTGTGTCATCACTTGCCAATTATTGGCAAGAACATTATATACCTGTTAATTGTTTTGAAGCAAATCAACTCAGCCTATCGCAGTCCACTTTTTGAGCATATACCTTTTTTTACATATACAGCTTAGTATGTTTTCAACTGTAAAAGTGGTTAATATGATCATTCAATTAAGTGAAAATGTATATAAGTATATTGTTTTTTTTCTGAGACAATTTTTAAGACATTTAGTCAAGTATTATGGCTAATTTGCTACAAAAATATCCTAAGACAACAAACTGCACAAATAACTGAATTTCCTACTAATTAATTAGGTACTACGTAGAAAATAATGCTGATATAGCTAGTACCTAAAGTCAGCCACTAAAAGATGACAGGCCAGAATTAATTTAATTGTAATAATTATTGTATCATTGTTCAGCCACAATACATTTCTCATTGGGTACTCAATTGTAACTAAACATTGATACAGATTTATGGAACACAAATTGTAGATTCTTTCTGATGTATATAGGAGCTAGCTTAACAGCCTAGCCCTTTAATTAATCGGCGCCGTTCAATTTGCGGCCTTAATGATATTCATTTAGATGTCACGTTGGAACTGTGACCTACCACGCACGAGTCGAAATGGTCGCAGTAACTAAGCCAAGGCACCCCGACCAAATGGGTTAGGTTAGGTTAGAACTGTGAATAACTGCGCGCGAGCCGAGCGAGCGAAGCGAGCGGTGCCGCGGAAGAAGCCGGCAAGCGCTACTTCCAAAGGCTAGGCTGTTAACTAAACGGCTATTAAGCTAGTTGGCTGCGATATATAATTATCTTTTTGAGACTGACTTTACCTACTTATTATGTATGTTTCTGAGATTTATCGATTGTAATTCACAAGATTTTCACCGTCTATTTCTTCTTTCACCCAAAATTATATACTTTATCATGACGTCATCATCAAGGCTTACTATATTAGCTTTACATAGTTACATTGGCACAACCGACAGTACATAACTCATGTCGCAGCTGCCATTAACAGTTATGTTAGCAATAAATCTGATAGATAGACAGCGTTAGATAATCTGTGTTATCAGGGAGATCCCAAGTCTACGCGCAGAGAATAATGACTGGGAAATGAGAAATATATAAGTAGGAAATGAGGTAAATTGTGGCGTTAGTTACGGTTTTCTCTAGATGAATTGACCAACTAAATATTTTTGTATGAAGTCTTATCAAAACCAAATCTAATACATTCACTGGGTTGTATACCAACTATAGGCAGTTTTAAAACTGCGTATTGAAATGCACCCTTCTTTATGTCCCATCGACTTCAGAACAATCTATTTTTAATAAATGAAAATTACTTTTAGGCTTAAGGATTTCAAAATAGGTCATCATCTGCCTTTTCCCAACTATGTTGGGGTCGGCTTCCAGTCTAACCGGATGCAGCTGAATACCAGTATTTTACATGGAGCGACTGCCTATCTGACCTCCACAACCCAGTTACTGGCTAATACGATACCTCTTGGTTGTCAGAGTTTCGGGCTTCTGACTACCAGTAACGACTGTCAAAAATCTACAAATGACAGCCGGGACCAACAGCTTAACGTGCCTAGCTTAACCTTTGATCGAACCGTGCGGTTGTTATTTAGGTTTCCAATTTCTAAATAGGTTTTAGGTGTAATTTAGTCACTGGGAGCACACGCTCTTTTCTGAAGGGTTGTGGCCCTAGGATTATTGATTAGGTCTCGTATGACTAAGCCAGTGATCATGATGCTCACTAAAAGGATTCCTACTTTTGCTTAATGATACCTAGTATTGTCCTATTACATTATGTAAGTAAATTAGTATCTTTAATATTGATGGCGTGCATAATAAAAAGAATTATACCTATCTAGTACTTACTGCGTTCTGTGAACAGGGTCCGGTTCTGGTACAGGGTTCGCTAAGCACATATGGCTGGCAACCACGATGGCCAGGGTCAACTGAAAAGAGAGAGATTATTTTTGTACAGAAATAAATATAAAAGTTGGAAATTTGTAATTTTTCAATTAAATTAAATTAATTTATTTCGTGAGGTAACAACTTCACGCCGTTTACGACGTACGGCATTTCATTAAAACTTTCAAGTCTTTGTTTTTAGAAAAGAATAAATCGATTATAATGAAACTTCATGCGCATAAGCAGGATACATAGGTATAAAAAGTTAGTTAAGAGGGTTGTCACATTCTGTCACCTCACTCGCTCACACAGGGCCAAATTTTTAAGAATGTTAAATGAAGATGCTTTTCTGAAAAAATGTAATCAATGGGCGACCTACTAAATAATATTAATTTAATAGGTAATTATTAAAAACACATTTTTATTGTGGCATTTATTTAAATCATCTCAAAAACAATCATAATACTTATTGAGCTAAGTTTATTAGATAACACAATATAAATGTGTTTTTAATAACTACCTATTAAATTTATGTAGGTCGCCCATTGATTACAATTTTCAAGAAAGCACCTTTTCATTTAATATTCTTGAAAATTTGGTCCCGAGTGAGCGAGAGAGGTGACGAAATGTGACAACCCTCGTAAGAAAATTTTCGAAAAATAGTGTTACAGCTAAATTCGACCGATTTTAAACTTTCCATGGAAACAGAGATTTCTAATTATCTTTTTTAATAAAATAAGATGTATGTATCTTGCTTATGCGTATGAAGTTTCATTAAAATCGGTTCATTCATTTCGGAAAACAAGGAGTTGAAAGTTTGTATGAAATACCAAGGGGTGGGAAAGACTGCATTGTTAGTTCATATTTCATTTTATACATATGTATAATATAGGTAGCGAGCTCACTGAAATTTACTGAGCATTAATTAAAACGTTGCCCACTTTACCGATCGAACTCAGGACCTTACACTCAGCAGTAACCCTTGCGACCACTAGACCAATGAGGTAGTATTGCTATTTTCATACATTCTAGCACATTTTCATTGAAAATCAGTTTAGTAACGAACCGCTGCACCAATCAGATAGTCTTGGAAAATGACAATTTTTAATGGAAACGGAGTTTTCCAGATAAGCTTATTGAATTTTCGTTTTTATTTTGTCTATTTCAATTTTTGACAATGCGAAAATATGCAAAACTGGTTTAACAGTTTCAGGATTTGGTGCTGTGCCCAACAGCAATTGAAATTCGAAGTATTCCATTGGAAGTAGGAAAATACTGACTTTTTTTTTTCAGAAATACCGTAGTTTACAATATTCGTTCTGAGCATTGTATTCAGTATTTTTCACAAGAATTTCAACAAAACTTCTCTCTAAAATTCGATTTGGCTTTATTTATTTTTTAAATTTTTTTATTCACTATCAAAAATAAAAATCCAAAGTTTTCCAAGCAAAAGTACCATAATAATGAGTTTTGTAGAAATAAATAAAAATACGATACAAATATTTTTACGAATTAATAAATAAAATAATAAATAAATAAAAAACAGCAAATACTCACAGCAATGTTGTGAATCATGTTGGAGTAGCGTGTGGCGTGTCACTGTGTTGGATGCGCGCGCGCAGCTGTTAATATGTACCGCGGTTGTGCAAGCTCCTGCCACCGCCGCCGTTACGGTTCCTGATTCATTGGTGTATGTAACGTGTATGACAAGATTGGCTCCTGAAATTACAAGATGGAACGAATTTCAAGATTTTTGGTTAGGGTTGTTTTAGAGACATTTTTAGGTAAGAACACATTTAATTAAAATACTAAACTAAATCAACATACATACATCAAAATTAAAAACTGTTTTTGTCTTTCTCGTAATTACAAAAACAATTAATAAATCATTGTGTCTCGCCAATAAGTATACGTTCCGGTATATGAAGGGTCAACAATATTTCGAAAATTAAAAGTGTTATTGTGATAATCGTCATAAATACGCGATAAGTTGACTAACAAATAAAAGAGCCATTATTACGATTAACGTTAAACACGAGTAGTTACCCAACACTTACGTAAGAGAAAAACCCTTGAAAAATTATGCACCGCGCGTAAACTCACACGCACGTTTTTCATTCACAGTTTTATGAATCATTTATCATTCAACTTCAATAGGTCAACCCGGTAATACTTTATTTGTCGTAAAACGCGTATAACTGCAGTGATTTCATTTGAATTTGAATATCGAATGCAAGCAATCCTACTTATATTGTAATGTGAAAGTTTGTATGTTTGGATGATTGTTACTCAATCACGCAAAAACGGCTGCACGGATTTGAATGAAATTTAGCACACATATAGACCATGACCTGGGTAAGGACATAAAGCTACTTTTCATCCTGAATTGCAGACGAAGTTGCGGGCAAGAGCTAGTAAGATAATATTGTAAAGTCGTTATGAAATACCCTGGCGTATTGATGTACCCTGGTATTCACGCTCGACCGGTCATACATTGGTAATCCTTAGTTATTATTGATGAGTTTCACTGATGTGTAAATGTTTAAGATGTCAAGGACTCGTCTACAATTAGCAAGAAAGTTTTTCATTATCTGTAACGATTGTTTTAAACGCAACGTCATGGTTGATTGACGAGCGCAAGTGTTGAAAAGTGTGTGGTCAGGACAAATATAATTGTGTTGTGTAAATAATAATTATATAAATGTGTTACATCTGTTATATAATATCTATCACGTGAGTTTACAAGTAATCGATACTTATTATAAATTAAAGTCGCTTTTCGTGTCTGTGTGAGTGACCACGTTGTTCTTTTAAATTACGTAACGATTTTTGATGCGGTTTTCAACATCATTTAAAAAGAATTTATTCCGAAAGATCTATTTATTTTTTGGCTCTCAAACTGACTTCAATTTAACCCTGAGTCAATATAGTGTCATCTGTGTGTATTCCAAAATTAGGACCACTCTATTTTCCAATTCACATGAACACTTACTAAAAAAAAAACATCTCCTGCCATTGTGAGTTCCTACAAATAAGAAGTGGGTTGAAATCAAAATGCATCGTGTGTGGAACGCAAACGGGTGCAATCAAGTATATTTCCCCTGGCACCTCCCTAGCCAGCACAGGTGAAACTACGCTCCACAGTTTTGACTCTGTTGTTTTTCAAAGAGACTCGCTTTGTGCCACGATAGGTTTTAAAATGTCAGTAAGGGGTGCTACACACTTGTTCGGCTCGGCAATATTTGTTAAACAACAAAGCGACCCCCAACGATATCAGTACACATTTTCGGCTTACAGTCTCGTGCTGATCGGTAAACTCCATTCGGCATCTACCCCCGCTAAAGCATGTTCGAGTCGGCACAATTCCATCTAAGCCGAGCGGCATCCTCCTGAACATAATTAAACTGAAGAAATTCTCAACCCATAACCCAAACAAATCAAGCACCCACTCACTCATACACACTTACACTCATTCATACATATCCACATCACACAGACGCAGCTACACTCACAAAAACAGCACACGCCCGACTTATAAATAGAAATCCCTTCTCCTTGTTATTAATTCAATTTAAAAACCCCTCTTACCTTATTCCCCCGTTTCTTATCCTCAAAATTAATTGTATTAGTCTAGTTTATTTTTTATTTCTACAATAGTGCACGTTACTTTTTTATGTAACTATATTGTAACATCCATAATGGACGAATGACGCTGGCTGACGCCTGTAACACAGGTTTATCCTAGCATGGGGGTCATTGATCATTTTTTTTTTGTACCAGGATATTTCCACGCTTAAATCAAGTGTCAACCTGTATCTGTGTAGTTTTTATGTCAAATAAATGAATAAATAAAAATACCCGGAGTCTGGATTTGTGCCCGGTAGATGGCAATAGGCTCGCCCCCTATTACATGGGACTTAAACATAACTGGCGAAAAGTGGGTGTACTATAGGTACACCTCTGCCTAACCACTTCGGGGAAACAAGGCGTGATGTTATGTTATGTAAATATTTTTTTTTTTTTTTTTTAATATCTGCATACATGTAGGTATATTCGATTTTGCCGCCAGGATGTGCCGAATTATGCTGACCCGAACAAGTATGTAGCACCCCTATTCAAAAATGAAAATGATCAAAGTTGTTATATATTATGACGTTTCATTTGGAACGTGAATGTTGCCAGGGTTGACTGACAGGGTACCTAACCACCTATGCGCTAATCTATTTTGTCTGTTGTGGAATAATTGTTTTTGTAAATAATCCAGTGAAGTGGTTTTCCGAAAGAAATAGTAATTGAAATAACGCAGGATGAGTAACATAAACAGTATAACTTTATGAATAATGCCGAAAGAAAAAAACCGGACAAGTGCGTGTCGGACCACGCACAATGAAGGTCCCGTAGTTGGGATGAATTTATCCCAAAATAAACTTAACATTATAGTTCAAAAACATGTTCTCCCATACATCGATATACGTCTACTGCAACTAAATAATGTGCTAAAACTACAAATTACCTAACGATTTTCGGACTTTTTCCTTTACATGTGCTGTGAGACCTTGCTTCTTGCCAAATTTCATGATTCTAGGTCAACGGGAATTAGGTTTTGATTTATTTGCGAGTATCAAAATATGTCGCATAAATGGCTGTATTTTTATTGCGTTGACTTAGAAGCTTGATTTTTTAGAGCTCCAAAGGACCGTAGACGTACGTATTTGATATTAATTTCAGCTTGATTGATACCTCCACGCGTTCATGAGAAAAAGGCTCTTGACAGACTGACAGACAGACAGACAGACAGACGGACAATGAAGTGATCCTCCTCGTGATGAAGGGTTCCGTTTTTCCTTTTGAGTTACGGAACCCTAAAAAACGTAGTTTCATACAGTATTTAAATAAGAGGATAAAATCACTTTACCTGTTGTAAACACAAACCATTCCTTTGCCACACAGCCTAATCCTCCACATTAGTTAGTTTCCCCTTAAAATAAGGCTACCTATACTAATTATGGTCTATCTGTGAGCTCATAAAACCTTCACAGAGGTCCGTAAGTCCCGCTTTGAAGCCACGATACTTGAGAGGCTTACAGGTGTAATCCCCTCACAGGTCACTCACGATGTCACCTCACGGATTTACTTTTTTTATACAATGTCATATGGTGTGTTTGTAAGGCTAGGGGAAAACAATTTTATGGGTTGAAGAGGAAAATGTCTGATCTTTTTGCTGTCAGCTTTCGTGGATCGGGGTTAAACTGTATCGCTCCCTTGTTTTTAATGCTGGCAATATTTCTTTTGTATTTCAATAATGTAGAATCTAAACGTGTGTTGTTTTATGTTATCTGAATTTTAATTATCTCTAATCATGTCCTTGAACTTTAGTCGCTAGTAGTGATAATTTGAATTTATTAATAAGTAGGTAAATTAATAAATAAAAAAATAAAAAAGTTTAGTCATATTGTATAAGCATTTCCATCCAGGCATAATTTGAGCAGGCAGCCTTAATTTGCTGAAGTGATGGCTAAATTCATGAGGCATACCTTGGCCTGTCTAAAATAATTTATAGTAATTGGTTTGCAAAATAAGTATTTGTCCAAGTTTATGAAAACATAAAAAAAAAAACTCAATATTTTTTTCCATTCTCGACATCGGCCACGACATGAGTGACGTTCAGCAGTAGATTTTATTTTATATATGAAAATGCTGAATAGGCTGAAAATAAATCAATATTTTTAGCACGGCCGCGTTCATATTTGGCGAGTACGCCACAAATCATTCCCGGCACATGCCATGTATCGGCTGGCATTCATCTCGCGCGCTTTTTGACAGTTCACTGCAGCTGCCATATTGTTGTGACAAGGGAGCGAATTTCAAAATTCTGTGTTGCAATATAAAAATTGGAATTGCTTTTATTCCTTACGGGATTAAATTGTAACTATACAATGTTGACTGTTGCGTTAATTACTTTGTATTTTATTGAAATATGCTAATAACTTGGTATTATTAACTTATTTAAAATACCAGCAATAAACTCTTCATTTATCTATTGTTTTTTCTTAGTATTTGCCATAAAACAGCTTGTTTTTTCAGCATATACGTTACCGAAGCTTTCAAGGAAAAATATTTGTGAAAATACAATATTTACTCAAGTTAGTTCCCTGTATTATACTACCGTCAATCAACTTGATGAATGCTTGACATTCTGAATACATATTTTTAGTATGTTTATCCTCGAACGTCGGAATAAAGGTTTTCCACGGGAAATGTTACGTTTTACAATTCAGACAGTGGAGTTGTATGTTTTTATGTTAGATGGCGTGTTATTTCCAATTTAAATTCCGTTCTGCTGTCTAAACTTTGATAACCTCTGTGTTATTATTATAGTATAGCATTTATTCCGAAAAATAAAAAGTTAGAAATAATGTTCCAGACGTATCAACTAAAAAACATTTTTATAATTTTATCGTCCTGATAATTACATACATATAACAAATTAGTTTGTTGAAAACACCATGCAATCATTAGTAAACCATAGACACAGATGTCAACAAAAAAGCTTTTCCTAATTATTGTCTATTACACCACCCCTCCCTCTTTGTTTGTAAATCCTAACTAATATTATAAATGCGAAAGTGAGTATGTTTATTTGTTTGTTTGTTCCGCTTCCACGCTAAAACGGCTGAACGGATTTGGATGAAATTTGGCACATGGGTAGACCATGACTTGGGTTAGGACATAGGATACTTTTTATCCCGGTAGTACGTTCCCTTGGGATAATTTCCGTCCACAACGCGGGCGAAGCCGCGGGCAAAACCTAGTTCGTTATAATTATCGGAAATAGACTGTATTTGCTTGTAAACCAACATCTGACAGATTCTCACAGCCTATAATAATAGGTAGATCACAGATAATAATACACCTCGGCCTAGATATGGGGTAACTCTACAGACGCCCAAAGAGCATTAATTGCTCAAAAAAAAATTATTAGATGATTTTTAACCTTAAGTGGATAGATTCTTGTCGACCAATATTTGTGCAACAAAAATTGCTCACACTTCCGGCATTATACATATTTGAAATAAGTAAATTTGTAAGAAATAATCCATCATTTTTCAATAAGAACGATAAAGCTCCATTTAAGAGAAAGGTCGTTCAAAAACCATTTCTCATTCCAAAAAATCGGCTATTTGTTGTGCGATAAAAACTGTTACAGTATGGCAGTTAAAATATACAATAAACTACCTGTGGGCATAAGAAATCTATCAAACTTGGAATTTAGCAGGGTTGGTAGCCCAATTCTCGAGGATGGTTATACGCTATTTAATATTACGCTACGACCCTTAGGAGCCGAGCAAAAAGAAAAAAAGTCAGAAAGAACAAACGAAGTAATAGCGCGGGCGGGCGATGCAACGCGACGGGTCGGGGGACGAGAGAGTTTTATTAAAATGTGGCTGTTATTTTACTATATTGTGTATTTTACGACATCCACGCGAACAAATTCGCGGGGCACAGCTAGTTTATAATATGTATAGATGAGAAGAATCTAATTAATATGTAGGTACCGTGGCGGACATTTGCGGTGAACCACTTTTCAACCTTATTACCTTAGTAATACGATTGAAAAAATGTCCGCGATGGTACATGCGTAAACCGTAATTAGATTCTACTCACAGGGTGAGTTTTCAAGATGGATTGACGAAGAAAACCGTTACTGACAGGTTGATGTTATTAAGACTTGCAAAAACCATTGAATCCTACTTAAACTAGCATTTTTTTTTCGAGAAGGCAGCTTTTACAGAAATTTATATCAGAGATTTTTTTTTTTCAGAAATCTTTGATTCTTTTACGACTTTTCTCTGCATGTGTAAGCAGCCTCATTTAAAAAACATAACTTTAGGCGAAATGTTTTTATTGAATTTCTGGTGAATACCTAATTTACACATTTAAAATAGGAATTATTTCAGATTATTATAGCACAGTGATTGGCTGTGAAAATCATAATTACCGTATTGGTATTTCAAAGAATTTTTTGTTCTAATAATTCGACACAATTCCTGGGAAATATTCTGAAATATGCTCTCAAACTGTTTGACATACGTTGATAGCTCGAATTACTGGAAATTGCAATCATTCTCTTTTATGTGGTAGCCGGTATCAATATAAATGTTGTGCGGTAATTTTCAGAAGAACGGGTTAATTGTGTATATTACATTGACTGCCACAAATCATCACTTCATAAATCGAAAGGTTGTCGAGAACAATTGGAAATACAATAAACTGATCGTTTCTGCCATGAGCCTTTTTAACCGACTTCAATAAAAGGGGAAGGTTCTCAGTTCGTTGGAATCTTTTTTTAATGCAGATATGTTCCCCGATTACTCGAAGACAGCTGGACAGATTTGGAAAATTCTTTTTAAATTTTAGTTCTTTGCTTGATAGATTTTGAGTTAGCTTCATTATTCGATGGTTAGCTGCAATTTTTCCCACTTAGTCTATGTGGATGATGTTTTAATAACTTCCTGTCACTGTAATTTGTATATCAGGTAGTGGTATTTGAATTAGTGTGGGGTAGGTCTACAATTAAAAAGTGAAAAATAAAAACTTTTACTTACAAAAAAAAAATCGACTTCCAAAAAAACACTACAAAGTGAAAAATAATTTTAATTCCGGAAGTAGGTGGCAAAAAACGAAACTACAAAACCCAAGAATGGTGGTCAATGGTGGTGGTGGGAGGTGTTTTTTTTTAAGTTTTTCCATTACCTCTTATGATCGATGAACAGCAAGTTGGTTATACGTATACATTGTGAATTCTCCTGTATTCTGAATACGTCCAGACTCAAATTCCTCTAGCACCAGTTTGAATGTTCATATATACGTACCCGTAGCGGTTTTGTTAACTAGTTTTTATAAAACAGTTTTAATTAAAGTATAAGGTATTTATATGCGAACGAAATAAACAAAAATTGTTAACAGCTAAATATTATTCAGTCAGGAAAATTACCAAATTGTTAAGCAAATTGACATCCTACGCACAATTAGCCGTGTTACCGCCATTTCATACAATTGACAAAGAATGCCAGTTGTGGTTTAAATATACCTCCGGACCATTTTAAGTTGGTTGTCAATATGCTTAACAATTAATCTGCCTGACTTTACCTACAGCTAGCAAACATCAGCAAATTAGTCAAAAGACGTTCACGAGCTAGACCACCCACCTCTTAACACAGTATTATTTTATTCTTACTTGAGTGTGGGAAAGAGATGGAGCTAGACGTCCTGTATAGCTCCATCTCTTTCTCACACTGAAGTAACATTAAAATAATACTGCTTTAAGAGGTGGTGGTTGGCCCCCACAGCTGGAAATAGGCCTCCCAAGAATCGCCCGGTCCTGCGAAGCCCGCATCCCGCTGATTCCCGCGACCTTCACAAGATCGGTCTTTTCCCTTTTAGGGAGCGTACCCACGTTACACCTTCCAGTATGTATTAAGTTTGGCAATTATTCGGGCTATGTCGGTTACCTAGGTGCAACAAAAATATAAAACTCCTCATAAACAATATCACTATTGAACTCTAGCAACTGTTGAAAAGCGATAATGTGTCCACTGCTGGGACTATGGCCTCGTCTCTGCGAGAGGGATTGGGTTGTAATCCACCACGCGGGCCCAGTGCGGGTTTTGGATGTCTCATGCCCCGAATTTTTGTTCTAGGACATGCCGGTTTCCTCATGATAATTTTCCTTTACCGTTTTGAGAGCAGCGATTGTCAAAACTAAACTGATACGGCAGTTTGCTAGTAACATTATTAGGAATTTCCTAGTCTCTATGAGTATGTGCGTATTAACGTGTAGTTACAAACGGTATCCGTACAGAATATTACTAACTACTGCAATTAATTCACAGTATCGGCATAGTTTCCGAGTACCTATTGCTAAACGTGACATCCACGGACTCAATAATATAGAGTTATTGCTTCCAAGCATGTGTTGATTCGCATTGTAATTGAAATCTAAACTGTAGTGCGGTGTTACAAGGTTTGAATTAAAATGGGTTGACGTTTGCAAATCACTCAATTGGTTAGCGACACTCTTGAGTCAATGCACGAATGATATGGTTGAGAGTTTAATAGCAATTAACTTATCATTAAATTAAACTAGTTTATATTGTTTATATGAAGATTCATTGATTAATTGCCGTAACTCCTGAGACACAAAGGGGGAGTGTGCGTGTACACGATACTACACGACACGGTACTACACGATAAAAGTGAAAAATTACGACTGGGGTCATATTATAAAATATGAGCATGAGGTCCTGGGTTCGATTCCCGGATCGGGTAAAGTGTTATTGGGTTTTTCTATCCGGAATTTCTCAGTAGCAGCCCGGAGTCTGGATCTGTGCCCGGTTGATGGTAATAGGCTCGCGCCCTATTACATGAGTCTTAACATAACTGGCGAAATGTGGGTGTACTATATGTAGGTGCATCTCTGCCCAACCCTTCGGGGAAACAAGGCATGATGTTATGCTATAAAGTACTAATACCATCAATATTCCATTACGAAAACGGGATCATGCTATCGGCCTTGTATAGCTCCGTCTCTCACTCACACTGGAATGATGATGGCATTAGAACGTCATAATATGGCACCTGAAGCCAAGTATACGCGATTCAGCGTCACCGACCGACTACTGGCGCCGAGTACTTATACCCGATTCGACCGATCTTACCCGAGCGTGACGGTTCAGTTTCGTCACGCTCGGACATCAGACAGAGCGCAAAGTGCACCTAAAGAAGTTTTCACAATGTACTAAGTGTGGGATTCATGAGAAAATCGTCAAATTCTGAATATGTTTACCACAACTGGTAACAGTATCATTCAAAGTTTGTTTTGCAAAACTAGGACTGTATTTTAAAATGTATTCATGTGGTGCTATCGCAAACACCAGATATACGGCGTTAGTTAAGTTGGATTACCGATAGTGATATATGGGAACGCGCGTTTGTCGATGCCAAATGTCACGCAGTACATAGTACAAGCAAGGCTTTACGGCTTTGGATTGTACTATCGACCAACCAATAGGTAAATGAATACATAGCGACCATAATTATAGGAGATTTACAAAAACCCTATTTGTTTAGTTCGTTTCCTGAAAAAGCAAATTATATTTAAAAAAAAAACAAAAAAAAAACCCGACTGCAAAAATACATAACTGAAAAGAGACAAACAAGCGTTATAATCTATAATTTTGGTATCATATAATATGCATATGGATTATGGAAACAAAACTTACACCATATTTGTGGTTGGTTGGTCCCGCCTGCGAAACCAAAATTCTATAAGTACCTAGATTATAATGCTTGTTTTTTTTTCGATTATGTGTTTTTGCAGTCGGGTTTTTTTTTTTTTTTTAAATAATTTGCTTTACTTCAAGCTTTTCAGTTTTATTAATATATATTTGGAATTGACTAGCTTTTATTTGATAAGTACAAATATTGTTGTAATTTATTTAAAAAAAAAACATTCCCCTCCCTTTCCCTCCGCAAACTAACAGGTTGCATTCAGCTCCTTATTTTGATTTTTCCTTATTTTTATTCCATCGGAAATATTCTTAGGAAAATTTTCATTTTTTTTATCGTATATTCAGTTACTATACCTTTATTTCAATATAAAATTACGTTAACTCCTCTTATGTAGGTAAATAAAACAGCAAAAATAATAAAATCAGCAATGGACATTGAAATACTCGGCGGGCGAGGACTCTCCGCGCTGCCGTTCGCTACGCGCGTTTTGCCACGGTAGCGATACATTGCGTGTGAGCTAATAAAACAAATAAAGTTTATAGGATTCCCATAACATAACACATAACATCACGCCTTGTTTCCCCGAAGGGTTAGGCAGAGGTGTACCTATAGTACACCCATAACGTTCCTGAAATAATTTCATATACTGGTCATCTTAGTATGATATATTGAATTCACCCCATCAGTCTGCGGAGGGCTGTCCCTTACACCCTGTATAGCCCATGTCACTCTCACAATTAAGACGAATCTAACGACACCTCATAATATGAGGTAACATATTATGTTAAAATCCATCAAGCTATTTAGGTTATAGAGCGTGCCAAAGAAATAGACATACATACATACATATTCTTGAAAATCTTTACCCTCCTTCTGGGGAAAAAGTAAAGAGAAAATTTGAAAAGAACTTTCAAACATCAAAAAGGCATTCTAACTTTAGCATTTCTATCATAAAAGCCTAATTTACAATGAAAAAGCTAAACCGACATGAAATCCTGTTTTTGCAACTTTATTGCACAAAACACCACTGGAATGGCTTAACCCGATGAAATAGGAGAGCGACCTCTTCACTTGATTACCCTACATAATAGTGTCGTTCTTCAAACGATAGGGTTACCATCGCATTCGGGATGGTTCTTAAAGTATCGAATAACGCGCGGTAAATGGAATTTTCTCTGTAACTTGGTCCAAGTGTTAGTATTCGATTACTTTCATCACCTTGTTTGTTAGTCGAGTGAAATGCGGCAATTCCTCTATTTGGTAATACATGTCTTTTACTTGCCATCTGTCATTCCTCTCATCCGACTTTGGCCTCTATTTCTTTGAAATACGATTGATGTTTCCGTGTCTGTGTAATGAATATGGTTGGTTCAACTGTGTTCTAAGCATTGTGTAACCGACTGGTGCCTTAAAAAGATTCGCATCAACAACTGCTTTTAGGGTTCCGTACCCGAAGAGTGCCAAACGGAATCCTATTACCAAGCCTGCGCTGTCCGTCCGTCTGTCTGTCAGCGGGCTGTATCTCACGAACCGTAATAAGTAAACAGTTGACATTTTCACAGATTGTGTATTTCTATTGCCGCTATAACAACAATTAATGAAAATTAAATAAAGTTAAAAATGGGGGACCCCCTTATTCATACAATAAATGTGTTTTTTTTTTTAAAACTGAAGTATTTTTCTGTCAACAATTGTGGCAGCATTCTAAGCGCAATGCTTTACGTGATCAGAAACTATGTAGTGTTAAATATTGTACGGTGACGATACCCTTCGTGTGGGTCTCACACTTGGCCGGTTTTTATTAGTAGTAAGTAATACAACTGTTACAGCATACTTACATAATTATTGTACCAGCGACAAGGGTGTGGAGGTATGCCAACTAATTGAATCGCTAATTTTCTTGTTTTCACTTTTTAATAGCCATTTGTGGACTATGTGGAGATTGTTGCTCTGTTTCTTCGATTATCTAATACATCTATACAAATAAATAAAAATGAAGTGTCCGTTTGTAATATCAAAATAACAACTTTTTACTAAACACATTAGAAAATATATACGGTACTTATAACAAAAAAGCAAGTTTTAAAATTTTTGTCTATCTGTCTGTTTGTTCCGGCTAATTTCCGAAATGGCTGGACCGATTTTGACGGGACTTCCACTGGCAGATAGCTGATGTTACGGGGAGTAACTTAGGCTACTTTTATTTTAGGAAAATAATTAGGGTTCCGCGCAAAATAAATAAAACCCATGAAATTGTGAACAAAAAGTCAGATTTGAACAATTCTTTTTGCATTTGGTAGCCCAATTCTCGCGGATAGTTATATGCTATTTACCATCACGCTACGACCCTTAAGAGCCGAGCAAAAAGAAAAAGTCAGAAAGAACACTAAGCGAAAACTAAGTAATAACGCGGGCGGACGATGCAACGCGACGGGTCGGGGGACGAGGGAGTTTTGTTTAAATGTGGCTGTTGTTTTACGACCTCTACCTTGACCTTGTATCTTACGACTTCCACGCGAACGAAGTCGCGGGGCACAGCTAGTTTTAAATATTTCCTTAGCATCTACACAAGAGAGTTATCAACTTAAGGGTGCGTTTCCACTGAAGCAGAGACGAGCGGAGCTGAGCGAAGACGTGCAGGAATTGTCCAATCACAGACGAGATTAGAGGATGAGGATTGGTCCATTCTGATTGGTCGATTCCCTTCACGTCTCCGCTCAGCTCCGCTTCAGTGGAAACGCACCCTTAAGACGTCTTAAACTGGACATATTCAGCTGGGTATAGTTTTTAGCCAACCACGCATTGTGAACGTCTAACCACCTAGTTGAGTTTTACCCTCTTTTTGTGGCTACTACTTTCTTGATAATATTGCCATCCCAAGGTATTCTATTCTGGGCACGCCACAATTGCGGCGATAAGTCCCCTCTTTGAGGAGTGGCTGGAGAGGCGCCACGGCGTCCTCACCTTCCGCCTGACGCAGGTCCTCACCGGACACGGGTGCTTCGGGAGGTACCTGTTCCGGATAAGGCGGGAGGAAACGCCCGGGTGTCACCACTGTGTGGATCGCCCGGAGGACACGGTGGAGCATACGGTGGAAGTCTGCCCGGCTTGGGCGGGACACCGCCGTGTCCTCGCGGAAGCGATCGGCGGCGGCGATCTCTCGCGTCCGGCCCTGGTCCAGGCCATGGTACGGAGCGAGAGTGCATGGGAAGCCATTACCTCCTTCTGCGAAGCAGTAATGCTCGTGAAGGAGGAGGCGGGACGCGTGAGGGAGAGGCAAGCTTTGCACCCTCACGCCCCTAGTCGCCGCAGGAGACGCCCTGGGCGTCGGGAATCGGCAGCCGATTCCCGGCCACCGTAGGCGCGGGCTTGCGGACGGCGAGCAATGGGTAGCTCGCCGTCCGGTAAGGACCAGGCCCGAGTCGACGGCGCGTCGTGTTCCACGCGCGCCTCAAAGAGATGTCAGCACTATTGACGGGGTCCGCTAGGGCCGATGCCAGCTAGGGTTGCGGGATGTTCGAAAGAGTTACCGTGGCCCCGGCACAGGCAACAGAAGGAACACGGGTGGGTTTTAGTCAGTAAAAGTCTGACACGCCCTCCCGCTCCGCCCAGAGCGGGAGAAGTCATTTGATGATTTCCCATCCACAAAAAAAAAAAAAAAAAGGTATTCTATTCATGGCATGGATTTCAACGGTGCTTTTGAATGAAGCCTTCTGTTTGTGCATTTTTTTTCTGTCACAACATTTAAACATTCAAATGTCATGTTATGAGACACAATTAAACTATTGTTACTGACCTGACGGATGTAAAATAAAAATAGTAATAAATAAAATATTTATTTTTTTAAATACGATACGAAACGTTATCTCTCCAATATGTGTGGCTATAACCTGTTAGCCTTTATTAGGGACTTTACTAACTCAAACTTGGTTTCCGAGAAGATCCGAAGTCAGTTCAAAGATCAATAGTAGTGTTACATATTATGCGTGGAACATTTGCATTGAATAGTGTGTGTAGGTATAATAAGGTACACGATGTCCAAGGTCTTTAGCTTTTGGGAACGCGAATGTCTATTTTTAACCGACGAAAAAAAAAGGAGGAGGTAAGTTATTTTTCACTGTGTATTTGTGTAGTTGTGTGTAGGTACTACGTAGAGTTTTTTTTTTTGGAAGTCGGTTTTATTGGCGGTTGAGCTGTACGATTACTGACAGCACTGACTGGACAGGTCCACTCAATCTGTGTGGTTCTTTCCTCAAAAGACCATTTCAGACACCAACCTACATGGTCTTCACATGATCTGACCAAAATTATGTCTGGACTTTAAAAGAGACTGTGACCTCTGAGTTTGTTTCGGCCTTTCTTCTCAGAGTAGTCAGATAGGAAACGCCGGCCTCATCTAGTTTTAAAAAAAATGTTTGACGTGTAAAAGTGTTTGTATAAACCAACTTACAGAAATAAAATCATTTATCATTTATTTTTTGTAAAAAAAGTTTTTTTCCATTACAATGATCGTTGAACAGCAAGTTGGTACCTTGATACATGTGAATTTCTCCTATATTCTGAATACGTCCAGACTCAAATTCCTCTAGCACCAGTTTCAATGTTCATATCCGTACGTGTATCGGCCAGAGGTGCAGCAAAGCAAACGATCAGTCCATATGTAATCTTCTGAAAATACAAAACTATTTAAAGTTAACACCGTAAGATGTCAATGATACCCTATGATGAATGGTAGCTGGGCTGTAGAGGTCAGATAGCCAGTCGATCCATGTAAAATACTAGTATTCAGGTGCATCCGGTTAGACTATAAGCGTACCTCAACATAGTTGGGAAAAGGCTAGGCAGATGTTAACCATAGGACAATGATGATTATGACCCCAAGATATGAGTACCTATGTGTGCGGCATGAATACAGCGACCAGAAGCGTACAAAACCAATTGCTCAGCCATTACGCCACTTTCAGATAAAATTACACTATAATTAAAAATATTCAAGCATCACTGTACAAAGTTAAATTAACAAGCCGTAATGAACAATTATTGTGACAAAAATTCGGTTCCATTTGGTGCTTTTGGCTTTAGTCCAAATTCGCTTCTTAGTGTAAGTACAGGATAACTATTTGTCGTACCAACTGTGTTATTACCATAATTACAACTATGTGTAGAGTTTCTGTAGCAGAAGATTTTCTTTGAAATTTAATAGACAGATGTGTTGCTGGGGAGTTGGTAGCACCACTTCTCAGCTATAGCCCTAGGAAGTGGTGAAGGGTGGCCGTTTTGGAGGACTGTCTTATGTCATTTTTCTACAGTTGACTGTTTTATAAAAAGTGCTGATTCTCAGACTAATATGAATAAATGATTTTTAATTTTGATGTCCTACATCTTTGTTTGTGTTAGCTTACTATGGAAACAATATTAAGGCTTATGCAGACTGGCGCGACGCGACACCACCGGTAGAACAATTTTTATGAAAACTTCATGGAAATTGTTCTACCGGTGTCGCATCGCGCTAGTCTGCACGAGCCTTTAAGACTCAGATAAATGCCAACGGCCTTGAGTGCATAGCTTGTGTGTTCTGTGCTGAGCTCACGCAACACGTTGTACGTCCATCCAGTAATAGGACTCGCCCATCACGGAGCGCTGTCCTAAATTAGACGCATTATTAATTTATTGTACATAAAACAAAAGGTATTTTAATAAAACAAGTATACTAAAAGAGAAATAATTAAATTATAATTAAATTATAAGGTTTCATAAAAAAACGCTTGATAGTTTTTGCGTTATTCTCAGTTTTTTAACCGCGTTAGACATAGCTTTACAAATTAATTGTTAATTAATTACTTAATATAAACATAATCTAAAATATTCATATATTAAGTTATTAAGAAAATGCTCTAATTTGATATGTATTTTGTATAAATCATTAACAATACTCGTTTAGAAGTGATATTCAATTTAAAATCATTAAAAGTCGGTTATCACCGCCTTAAGTAGACCTATGTACGAGAATTACTCGCAGAAAAGTTTTCTGTAGCATCTAAAAGACATATTTATTTATCCATTTAGCCTTTTTGCCAAACCAGAATCTTCGGGTCCCAAAATTTGATTACCAAGTTTTGCAAACTAAATCTCTTATTCAGTTAGGTATTGTATTTCGGATTTCTATGTTGGTAAAATCGTTTTCAGATACTTTTGTAAACAAGCCAGGTTTATTTTCTCAACAGTCATAGTGACTTGTGTTAGTATCGGAATTGTTGTCTTTAAGACGAACAGGGTAGCCCGCGAAATTCAAATTTTCTTACGTTTTTTCAATTTGTAGGTCAGTATTATTTAATACTATCTATCTAGATAGATTCATTTATTTGCCAGAAATATGGTATTTTATAGACTTTATAACACATAGAAATTAGTTCTTCATATTCCGTCTACTAAATTCGGCATGCAAATTTTGTGACAGTAATAATTATTCTAATTCAATCAAAATAATTAAATTTACATGTCAAAAAACAAAACAAAAAATAAAAAGTACTAAATCAAAAATTATCTACATATCAAGTTACAAATGTCAAAGAAAAATAATAAAATTACAAATGGTTTGTATGTGCATTAGGTTGTATGTTGATTAAAACATGATTCCCGACCGTAAAACATATGTAATATATTTACAAAATTATAATCCTTAAAGTCATCAATACAACTCTCTAAGACCAAGTAATTCTATTTTTCATGAAATCTTAACACTTCAGGATTATACTGACTTTAGGAATTGTATTACTGATTTTAATGATTACAATTCTGTAAATACATATTTGTTACGGTCGCGAATCATACTTTAATCAGCATACACCCAGACACTGAGCTGCAAAATGCAAAAATCGTAAGAAAATTTGAATTTCCCGGGCTACCTTAGCGCATCCCCCTTAAGTTTTATTACTTTTCTGGTCTATATTACATTTTGAAGGTTTTACTGCAACGCTCTAAAAGTGAGATGCTGAGTGATGATAAACCACATTTTTTTCCAAATAAATAGGTATTTGGCGAAAAAGATTAAGTTACTGATCAACACTACTTTTCTAACACAACCTCCTTTGTCTCCAGACACGAAACCCTTCTTTCTCAAACCATTTTTGCTCAAACTAGTTTTTACCTAACTTCCACCCAGCAATTCCACCAACCTAACCCATTAAGCAGCTTTATCCAAAAGTTAAGCCAGTTACGGCATGCATTATACCGAAGTACCGATCTCGGTATCTCGCCATTATCATATTATAATTTGGTGAGAGCTAGCAGGCGCGGGTAATATGATATTAAACACGCTCCTGACATGACGTGACTGCATTGCACGTTCATTACGGTTATTAAGGCAGAACAACTTACTGATGTCACTTGCTCTTCATAAATCACTTCATTTGACGTCAGCGTGTTAAGATATTCGATATTTGAACTTTGAACTATTCCTTATGGCAGTCCAGCAGTAGACAACTTAATTTGGTGATGATAATAAAGAAACTTAAAGTAAATAATATTAAAAACACGCTCCTGACATGACGTGACGGCATTGCACTTCATTACTTATATTATTTTCCCCATTATTTTATACATGTGTTAGCAAATGTCCTAACTTATGCATGATATCCAAGATTGTTATTAGTCTGTAAGCTTTCTTTAAAATTAAATAAATAAATAAATAAATTAACGGTGAACAACTTACTGATGTCATTTGCTATTCATAAATCACTGATACTTAAATAATGGGGAAATGATGTCTTTTGACACGAGAGTAATAAGACGTATGGTCTTTTATGACCTGAGGCCGTATTATGAAGTATTAATGCCATCATGATTCCAGTCCGAAAAAAAGATGGTGTTATCGGTCATGTATATATTTTTTTCTTTCATATGCAATTACTAAAAAACTGTTATTTTGACATTGCAAACAGACACTTCAATTTTATTTATTTGTTAAAAAGTTGTTTACGGAAAAAGTCATAATAATTACAAGAAAAAAAAAATTATTTTAGACTCGCTTTGGCTTCGCTTTTTTAGCTTTGGCTCGAGCTGTTCTCCACTGCATTTTTTTTACAGAATTTGAAAAGAAAAGTGAGAAACACAATTCGCTAGTTTTTTTTCTAATTACGTATTCTCTTTTCGTTTCGTTCCTTTGTTAATGAAATGCATCGGATCTTCAGCTTTTGTTCTAAGATAATAAAACTTTTAGGATCAAACATCGTAATAATGGTTTATCCTGTTTTAATGAGTTTTTGTTAGGTGACAGTCTTTTTTCGTGCGGAGGAATGACCTAAATACATTATGTCATGTCCGTTGTTGATCGAATCGTGTTCCTAGTAATGTATTTTATGCTCTATTTTGTTCATGGAACTGGTTTATTTTGTTGGTAACGGTATTGAAAATGTTTTAATGAGCCTTCGACTCAAAGGCTCATAAAAAAAGCCAAAATTAAAAATAGCTCGAAGGCTTCGAGCTATTTTTAATATTGGTTTTTTTTTCACAGTCCCTATTTCAAGAGAATCCTCGATTGGGTTGGGTTTATTGGAGCCAAAGATATGACATTAACGTCGCCAAATAATAATCACTTCATTCAATCGTAAACAAAGTTATAGATTAAACCTTTCAGACATAAAATATAAACTTTATAAAGTAAATTATTTACTCACTAAAATCTAAAACCCACAAAAACTTTACCAAGAAACAAAATATAAACGCTGCGTCGTAATTTAGCTAAATTATCTAGTACATTATTTAGGCTTTAGACGGACTCAGGCGTCGGGTAATTCGATATTAAACACGCGGTCGACAGTGACGTGACTGGAGGCTTTGTCACGCGACTAGTGTGTATCGAGCCTTAGGGCTGGCATTGTCTAGTGTGGATAAAGAATGGAATTGATGTTGCTAATGATAATGGTTTTGCGTCAGGAATGGCACGGCTTTGTAGTGGAATTGGTTTTGGTAATTCAGATAGATGGATCAAATAGATTATGATTATGAAAAGAAGCTTTAGGGTATGCAACTGACAACAGCGATGCTCTGGCATAGAGTTTTTGGTGACCCAATTTGGTGTGTTTATTTAGAAAACCGTGTCGGTTTTTTGAAATAACGTAGTTTAACTTAAATGTACTTTTGGTGTAACTTCTGCATTTCTCATTTTAAAGCACCTGCTACACGGTAGCCAACCGCGTCCCCGACAGAGGTGACCTTGGTTGGCGATCGGAAGAGCTGTTTCAATGTTTGGTCGTAAACCACCATCTACACGGTTGTAAACCACCAAGGTCACCTCTGTCGGGACGCCGACCGTGTAGCAGGCGCTTAAGCCTCATCAGTATTCTACGTAGTAGGTATGATTCAAAGAAAGACAAAGAAGGAGTGATAGTGAAAGAGAGAGGAAGATAAAAAGCATTAATATTATACAAATACAACAGTTTATATTGACAGGCTGGTAGGCGGTTGTATGAGACCATCTCAGGAACGTATTTCCCTAGGGCGACCCTTAAAACCTGATCGGAATGATAAGTAACTGATACCATTCCTATTTTTAAAACCAACATCAAATAAAAATGGAAATAATCGACTCTATGGATTTTTTTCCGTTTTTGCGTACGTTTACGTTTTTCATATAAATAACTTTTTTGCTATAAATAATTTTAATGTTTGTATAAATATAGAAAAAACAAAACGAGATTCGTAAACACACCTGGCTGCAGATTTGTGGTTATTGCATAGAATATTTCCTTTGCCGTGGCATTTAAAACTTTTAAGACTTGGGAAAATATTTTAAAATAAAATGTGAAGTCCACCTCGTTCATGTATTTTATGGTTTTATGCACGTGGATTTTTCAGGGTTGTCCGTCTAGTCGTGAACAAATCAACCAGAGTTAATAATCAATCTGCCTAGCCTTTTCCCAAATATGCTGGGGTCGGCTTCCAGTCTAACCAGATGCAGCTGAATACCAGCATTTTACATGGAGCAACTGCCTATCTGACCTCCACAACCTAGTAACTGGGTAATACGATACCTGACTACCTATAACGACTGTCAAAGATCCACGAATTACAGCCGGGACCACCAGCTTAACGTCCTTTCCGAGGCACGGTGGAGTCCCGGTATGTAAAGATGGCCTCCCATCCACGGACCAACCCCGGCAAGCGTAGCTTAACATAGTATACAGAGACAACAACAGAGCATACAATCATAGTTCTTTAAAACTGAATACTTTTCGTAATAGAGGCAGCCCTAAATAAAAATCACGCGAGTAACCGTATTATACTCATACTCAAACGGGTCGGTGATATCAGTACCGTGTCTTATAAATAGGTACAGTGAGAGTTTACTCGCCTTTTAAAACAAAATCCAAATAATACACGTACATACAAGGTGGAGACGACAATACGATAATGAATTAAACTTCGTATATCGTCGCCTTGGAGGGCAATGGAGCTAAGCCACAATTTTTGCGAAATGGATTTAAGTGCATTAACGTGTTGAGAAAGAGCCATAGTTTATAATAGTCAATAAATGTAACAGATATCATGACTGATACTAAAATATGACGCTGATTTATGTTAAAATAACTGTTTCTACGCGCATCATTTATTTTTTAAACGTCCATAACTTAGAAGTGTAGTTGTGTGGAATAGCTCCATAACCCTCCAAGGCGACGATATGTAATGACGCTCCCAGTCTGCATACAAAAATTCAACCAAATACATCCAATAGTTTAGTCCCTGTAGCTAGTCTATGATTGACAAAAACCCATAGTCGGCCCATCACTACTACTTAGTTGAAAAAAAATTTTTTTTATTTCGATGCTAGGATTTATTTGATAATTCCAAAATAGGTACTCTTAAGCTAACGCAGCTACTATTTATAGTCTTATGTCGTATTATTTATATTCATTAGTGCTCGTCAAAGTCAGAATATCAATGATGGTTCTTACCTAGCACCAGTTTAACCGACTTCAGAGCACAGCAGTGGTCTCGAACGTCATAAAGCGAGATGGGTAGAGTTGCTAGCTAAAATCGGTATATTTGTACCCAAAATCGGTATTTGACAAAAAAAAAATACAACTTATTGAAAAAAAAAACTTACAGACTAATTTATAACGAGAGCCCATATCGGTAGAAATACCGAAAAATCGGTAGGTTCGAGACCACTGGAGCACAGTCGGAGTCGAAATGTCGTGCAGACAGCAGAGTCTGCATTTAAATGAATATTTATAACAGCCGATCCATTTTGTGAAAATCTCACCGTGAAAACTTAGGTGAAGTGAACTGTCAATCCAACTGACACTATTGACAGCTCACTTCAAGCTCACTGTTACATTTTTTAACAATTGGTATTTTTATTTTCAAAACCAAAGTAGTCTTTCTATTCGTAAAACTTAGAAGTTAAGAACCGACATGTTGAAACAAAGAGATTTAAAAAGATATCCAGTTTATTTTGGTTCACGTACCCAGTAAACTAGATCTGGGTTATCTAGATAGTGATGACCCTATGCATCGCGTGCATCAACCGATGTATTGTGCAGATTTGCCACCCGCGAGCTGGTATCTACTGTTTAGTGCTTGAAAACCCTAAGTTATGTGTTAGGGCATTAAGGTAAAGAGGATTATTTTATACATACAATGTAATAAACTTGCATATAAACTTGCTTCTGTGTTGCAGTGTCGCAACACAGAGGCAATGTAAATTGTCTTTGCCCCCCCCCGGCCCTGACATCGAGCAATGGATAAAATTGACAACTTTATACTGCTTGACTATGAGGCTTTTGGCTAGGTACTTTGTATGTGTGTATTTTATATATGCTAGTCGCGCGGTAAACTCTGATTGCGCGATGCAGGATTTTGCGTGACGTCAGCGTGACGCGTTCGCATGTGGTGATGTAGATATGCCGCCACATATCCACAGTTTCAGGAAAGTAATCCTAAGTTATAGACTGGTACACACGGCTACATATCAAGCTATACAGTTCCAGTATAAGCTGATCTCGCATTGTATAGTATTTCTGTACAATGAAAGGTCAGCTTATACTGGCAATACACAATAATAATGGCTTGATACATATCCTGGAAATGTATAGTCGTGTGTACTTTTTTTTTTGGATTTGAAAAAGACATTGGATAACGTGCAATATATTAAACTGTAGCTACAAATGCAACAAATAAATAGTTCGCACGCAACTCTAACAATACCCTGAAGTAGCGAGCAAACCGTGGAAGTAGAAATCTCTTCCACTATTCTAGTAATTCTTTAAGCTTATGTGACCCTGGTAGTTTTGAAGAGACCTAAAGTTTAATTATTACGTTATATGTAGGCAATTCTCACTCCCATTACTGAAAACAATGATGTTAACTCTCATGTCAAGTGTTTTGTTGAATACAACCAATCATAGTTGAAATCATGAATTTTGACAACAATATGCTAACTAACTTAGCTTTCAGAATCCAGTCAGTGATTTTCACGGTATGTGCAGTCAGAAGTCCAAACGTGTCCCAAAATCTAATAGATAGGATAGCCTTTATAGGTCTGTATTTCCTAGTAATTGGATCGTGGGTGCCAGTCGTTCTGTATAAAGCTACAGACATATAGGACGCTGATCGTAACATAGTTTGACAAAGGGTGGGTTGATACAATGCATAAAATGGCCTTTACTCTGAATATAAATAGTGAGTAAATAGCTCAATGGGCAGGTGCGGAGTGGCAAGCAAGGGATTAGTTCGATCCCCACCTCTTGTACACTACTTATGACTTGAACTAGTGGGTTCAAGGTATCTAGGAGTATCTAGGACTATAAAGCATATTGCATATCTGAGTAAAAGGGGTTAACACGAGTACCTATGTGCAGTATAAAATATATTGCTAGAGAAATCTTGAAAAAAAATTTTTTCTTTCTCCAAACGCAGACATAATCTAATCAAGTCAACGACTCTACTCGACAATCCCATGAACCCTTCCACTATTAATATAATATTCTAATAACAAACCAGCGCGGTCTAGTGCATCCTCGTTCCATAATGACCTCAATTAACGTTCTCGTTCGTTCACTGGCTCATTCACTCGTTCATTCACTTGAATTTTTCTTCGCCATCTTAATTTGTACGTGACGCCGGCAGTTAATTAGTGCAATTAAAAGATCCTGGCGTTTTTGTTTTAGTACTCACACTGCGAAGCCATTGTTGAAAATTAAATTAGTCCTGAAATTGTTTTACGTCATTAGGATAATATATTATGTGATGTTTGTGTGCCGAGTCATGGGCGAATAAGAATGGCGTGTAACGTATGCGACACGTTCATTCGTATGCTTTTGAATTTAGAAGTCATGTGTAGCTTACAGTTAAATGTAGGTACAGTACGACACAGATGTAGCATCGGCAAAATTCGTAAAACCGATCACCATCCGAACTGAGTGGCCTTTTACGCAAACGCAATAACTTGTAAAGTCATATAACCAATTGCATTCGTAAAATTTAAATGAATGAATGTAAATTTTCAAATGTATGCTATATCTAAGTGGTGTCTAAGTAGTGCCGTAAATTAGCTATGTTATTTTGCAGGTGTAGTAAAAAGTAATTTTTTGCACTAAGGCAGGTTAGATATTATTCAGAATTAATCAAGAACGAGGGATGTATAGGCATCTGTGTTTTTTATCAACAAAAACCGACCCATGAGTCAAGCGTGGCAATTTGACAAAGAAAAGAACCGTTGAGTGTGGGAAAAACAAACATTTTATCAACGCATAGTATTGGTATTTTTAGTTAGATTTTAATGCTCTGAAATGAGAGAGAGAGAGAGAGAGAGAGAGAGAGAGAGAGAGATTTGACACATTAACTAAAATGAAACAACCAAAAATCCATTCATAAAAATTTCCAATAATAATTAATGCATGCAGCTATGTGTATGTGTGTTAAAAATGACCTTATGATTGAGATAGATAAGGCAATTGATCACAGTCAGTCTAATAGATTAATGATGAAAATATTACCGATCACATTACATGCACAGGCTGTGAGTTAGAAATTAATGCAAACCGCTAATGTATCATATCAGGTACTATATCTACATAGTAAGCGCCATGTGCACATGACACTTCACTTAGAACGAACGAGAGAGAATATTGTCGTAATTACCTTTCTTTGCCAATAGATTTCTAATCTCAGCATGTCAATATTAAACGATGAGGAACATGATTCAAAAATTTTTGCTGACTTTGAAAGAACTCCGTTTGACCTGTTTTGCAAGCTTGAGACTTTCTTTCTTGCTCTGGCGAACTATGAAGCTTCGCGCAGTTTAAATCTTACAGCCTGTATAGTGAAGTAATAACAGAAAATCTGCTCATACATTTAAGTAATTAAAATTAACATGATAGCCTCGTGATGACTGCTCGTTGGTCTAGTGGTCGCAAGCTCTACTGCTAAGCATGAGGTTCTGGGTCCGAATCCCAGGTCGGCAAAGTGTTATTGGGATTTCCGTCTGGAATTTCTCAAAAGTAGCCTGGAGTCTGGATTTGTGCCCAGTTGATGACAATAGGCTCACCCCCTATTACATGGGACTTAAACATAACTGGCGAAATGTGGGTGTAGCTACTTTAGGTACACCTCTGCCTAATCCTTCGGGGATTACAGGCGTGGTGTTATGTTATTAATGATAGCATATTTGATTGACATGTTTGTGAGATCTTGATTTGTTAACGGAGAAGTTATTGATAGTTTCGGAATCAGGTTTTAATTTGAATATGACTGATAGTGAAGTTATGTTTATTTTCATTTTAGGTAATTTATCCAGCTGTATATTATAGGTAATTTATTCAGCCTCCAGTCTAACCGGATGCAGCGGAATACTAGTATTTTAAATGGAACGACTTTCTATCTGACCTCCACAACCCAGTTACTGGGTAGTACGATACTCCTTAGTAAGACTGTTTGTCAGATTTTCGGGCTTCTGATGACCGATTACGACTGTCAAAGATTCACGAATCACAGCCGGGACCAACAGCTTAACGTGCTTTCCGAGGCACGGAGGGGTCTTGGTATGTAAAGAGTGTCACCCATCCACGGACCAACCGTGGCAAGCGTAGCTTAACCCGATCGATCGACCCGTGCGGCATTACTTGGCGACAAGCCCCAACAACAAAAAATTTAAAAACTGCAAGCCATGTCCCAGTCCCAATTTTTTATGCAGCCACCAAAATATTATCAACAATTTTGTAACATGACTTTATACAATACTTAGGTATTATAATTTGCTTTTCACTAAATTATTATTTAATTTACATATATTTGACCTTAATATTTACCATCATCAATGATAAAAAATACTGGCTGGTAGGATGCCACAGAAAAAGAAACATAAAAAAGGCGGGAACGCAGCAATTCGATCTTCAGTTGTTTTTTCGAGTACTAATTATTTACGTACGTATGTACCTACTGATATTTGTATAAAATGGAGTGTTTACCTCAGCTGAAAGACGTATTTAGGTACGAGTTATCTTGTATAACAATCTACTATTGAAAATTCGGGATTAATTCAACCAGAGGGGGCCAACGAATTATTTTAATTATTTTATTTTAGATATACGTCCTACATAGCTCCATCTCTTTCTCACACTCAAGCAAGAATAAAATAAAACTGCTTAAGAGGTGGTGGTTGGCCCCTAGTGTAATCTATCAACTATTTTTGCTCTACAATAAATATATCTGATAATTTTCCACGATCTTAATTTTCACTTTGTTTTCCTATTAGTTAGGTACGATTAGAACTAAAATACAACTTTAAAGTAATTATATTATGTAACGACTTTCAAGCTTCCTCTCACATATTCCTGATAGAAATAAAAGTTTCCCAGCTCGCGTGCACATAAGTAATTATAATGCAACGCTCGACCACTTGAAGTTATTTAGGTTAATTTCCAGCCTTTTGAACTTAACGCTTTTCTGCTACGACGGGAAGCCTTTATTAAATTTTGTCGAGAATACGTTACCTGCATGGAAGTGTCACCTAAATGCTTAAGTGTAGTGTGTCAGTGTAAGAAGGGTTATGAGGAAAATCTTGAGATACTTGCTCGGTTTCAAGACGTTTGAAGGGGTTGATTTTAATGTGTGGCCGTTTTGAAGAGAGTCATTTAGATTGCTTAGTGAAGATCGTACCTACATCTTAATAAGCAATCTGAAAGATTTTATCAACCTCAAAATGCTTTGAACAGTGTGTCCTAAAGAAAATTTAAAAGAATCCTACATGAAATCTCTTATAAAATTACCCCAAAATAAATAGGTAGGTATGTCATTAAGTCTTTCAGTATATAATAACCCCATTACATGATTATCTATTTATTTTAGGATAACAACAATATAATCTTTATTATGCACACCATAAAAAATATTACAGATATAAAGTAGATTAATTATACATGGGGTGACGCAATGGGCGGCCAACACAACAAGATAATTTGAGAGTATCTTTAAATATAAATTTATTAGTAACTACGCTATCTATAGAAACATGGTTAAAGGTTTCTAATTCTAGTCTTACCCAGAAACTAATTACGACACTTTAATTCACTGCACTCATTTCCACTTTTTATTACTCACCAGAGTACAATCTAATGTTTCTTTTCTCTGTTTCAGGTACATACAGTCTCTAACTTGCCATGTGGATCTCTCGCGAGACAAAGGAGGAGCGAGTCTCGCTTTTGTGGAAATTCTTCCGCGCCCTGCTTTCTCACACTATTCAGGGAGTCTGGAGTTTTAGGCAAAGTTTTAACGTGCCCTATAATCTTACTTTTGCGTTTCCTTTTGATGTAAGTAATGTAGCTATTGATGTGAAGAACTGTCGTATTGAATACGAAAATGAGTATGTATTAAAGGTGGGTTTCTTTCACAAAAAAGTAGCAAACTTTTTGTTAAAACATTTTCCCTTAGGTATGTAGATTGGCAATGTTGTCTGCATGCCATAAATTAATATTGGGATTTAAAGCAAACGCTTACAGGTGAAAGCCCCAGGGTAGCCCGCGAAATTCTAACTTAAGTTGTATTCATGTAAATACACATTTGTAACGATCGCGAATCATACAATCTGATACTGACGTGCAAATTGCAAAAAAAAAATACATAGATATATAATTTTAATTTCGCGGGCTATCTTACCGCATTCCACATTAAGAATAAGTGACTGACCTATTACTCTCACAGTACCTACCTTACGTTTGTTACGTAAACCCTATAGGTATGTACTATCGAAGAAACTTATATCTGACCAATTTGAAAACAAAATCCCGTGTATACACACGATGACCATATCTTTTAGCAAGCGTTAATATAGAGGCCGAGCGCTGCAAGCAATATTAATCCTTAAGGTGTATAGATGTTCGTTTTACCCATGGTACATAGCAGTGGCGTAGCTACAATTATCATTAGAGGGAAGCCGAAAAAAACATTTTTCAGTTTTCTTAAACTCAGACAAAAAATTACAGGCATTTTTGTGATGTTTTTAATCTAATGACTGTATTAAACTGGTATTAAATATGAATGTGATGTGATATACAGTTACACACACAGGTTTATCATATTATTTGGCAATAGTAGACATTAAAAAAAGTGGTGGTTCCGAAGGGAAGCCGATAGGAATCGGGTTGTATGAAGGCTGCGCCTCTGGTACTTAGGTAGTCGTTCTTTTCTTCGAAGAGAAAACAAGAGCATTATAAAAACAAAAAGAAATAGGCAGTCACGGGAGACTGTTGACAGAAGTGAAAACTTAAAACATTAACATGTAGGTACACAGGCGTTGCCAGTCTGGCGCAACACGTCACATTAGCATGTCGGTGACGCGAGCATGTCGCATGTCGCGAACCTGTAAGATTTTCCCCTTACCAAAGAGCGCTCAGAGCGCCTAAAGAAATTGTCACTTTAAACATTCTAATGATGAGTCCATATTACAAACGGCTCTTAGTGACCTATTTAACTGAATTGGCTCATCGGCATGAATAAGCAATTTATCATATTGGTACTAATTTTGTCTCCTACTCCTAATAAGTACGGTGAACCGAAACTATGTAGTTCAATTAAAGCCATTGTTATAGAAATTTCTGTCCTTATTATGTTAGGAGTCTATTAAAAAATCATGTGTGTATAGCGTATATGACCTTTCGTTATAATAATTATGTGACTACCTTTTTCCCGCAGCTTCGCCCGCGTGGAAGTCGGAAATTATGTCACGGGAACGTACTACCAGATAAGAGTATCCTATTTCATAACCCAAGTCATGGTCTACCTACTTTTGTGTAAAATTTCCGTGAAAAAGTAACAGACAGACAGAACAGGGATGATGCTTAGGTAAAAAAAAAAAGAAATTCTATTTAGTCCGTCAGTCAGATACTTAATAAAAAATTATTAGACACGTATTTCTTTGCCTTATCATATTATTAAAAATTACTTAGATAAAACGCATTAAAGTTGGGGAGTGGGGGGCTCGCTACGTCACAACTCAGTATAAAATCTAGCAAGGCGTGACGTCATGCAACATTTTGACTCAATGTATCGCCGTAATCTTTTAATTACTTAAAAAAAGGGTCCAATATTTTTTTAAATCCACATGAGCGACAAAAAAAATGTCAGTATCTCTATTCATTAATCCTACATAAGTAGTAGTAGTATTTAGTCAGCCACCAGCTGCTGAGGTATCTAATAAAATTTTTTATCATCATTGCGACTTGCTGTACACGTTAATAGATAAATACCCTTTTCCACTAGCGCCGAAAGTTGAAAATCCAACGGCGTGCTTTTTTAGGCATTAATTTAGGTGTCGCCTAGTCTAACACTAGACTGAAGACCACAATCAGAACATCTTTATAACTGAGAAATAACCGTGCACTAAAGTTACTCATCAAAGTTAATTATGTAAACTAAGCAAACATTATCTACAAATAATAAAATTTAAGTGTATGTTTGTAATGTCAATATAACAGCTTTTTACTAAATGCATATGAAAGTGTATAATATAAGGTACTTATAATAAAAAAAAAACATTCTTAAAATTTTTGTCTGTCTATCTGGTCTGCTTGTTCCGGCTAATCTCCGAAACGGCTGGACTGATTTTGACGGGACTTTATGTGGCTATTATTTTAGTATAAATTGTGTATCTTACGACTTCCACGCGAACGAAGTCGGGGGCACAGTTAGTAATTTATAAGTCCCCATAATAAATCTAAAGGCATCTCATACGAACACGCGTTGCGTTACACAGCACGCCGTTTAAGATAAGGCTATAAAGTTTATTGGATTTATTACGCCTAAGGTTCCGCGCGAAACCCGAGCTAACCCCTTAAAAAAACAACCCTCATCAAAACGACACATATCCCGCTACACGTGTCGAAGAAATTAGTATCATATTTGTATGAAGTTAAAGCTCCAATTTAGTTGATAGATGTTAACCCTACAGCTTTGTGACGACATCTTTGATGTGCACCCTCTCGCCTCGAGCATTCAAAGTCTTTCATAGATAAAGTGCATTTCGATATTAGAACTTTCAAACATAGTTTTAAAGTGAAATTTACGGTATGAAATTGTTTTCTTCGTTCAAAGAAAGACGTGTCGAGTGCAGGGTTTATAATAATGCTACTGGTTTTTATTCAATATTAGAGTGGAATTTCTTTGTGTACTTTTTGGTTGTGAATGGCTTTTTATTTGAATGTAGTACTTCGTGCCTGTTTGAGGTTTGCTTGTAATTTGGGGGAATAAAATTAATCATTGTTAAGCTTTGGGATTCTTCACATATGTATTTCGAATGCATTTTTTCGAACAGGGTAACAGTACTGCCCTAGGTAATTGTTTTAAGACCATCTTCGACCATTTCCCAAGGCGGTAAATGATAATTCATATATCTAGACTCGGAAGCCATAAGCACTTAAGTCAAATTTTATTGCTTGCAAAACTTAAGTGGTTTATGTCGCCGCTTGATTTGTTGATACGACTTAGTGATATGGTACAGTCGACTATTGCGACTGAATGAAGTGACGGTGACTTTCGTGCTTATTCCAGTCGACGGATAATACAAAAACATGGGTGCTCTGACTTTTTACAATTTTGAGCAAATATTGACTTAAGTACTTTTGGCCGCTGCGTCTAGATATATTTCTGTAAATTGGTTAAAAAATCACTTTTGCACGTCAACATTAAATTATGTTTTAAAACTAGATAAGTTTGGTGTTAACAGACTTCTCTGAGAAGAAAGACCGAAACAAACTTAAATTTAGAATTAACATACCTTACAATTACATCATATCAAATAATATATAATAATACATTATAATCTCAATATTAACAAACCGATACATTCCAACAATCACAATTTACATTACAGAATTAGTTTAACTTTACACAATGCCATATAAACTTTCAAATATGGCGGCCAAATTGTACAGCACTTGGGAACTGATTCGAACAATAGGATACCCACTTAGAAATTACTATAGGAATGTTTTAACAAGAAAATTGACCTGTAAACTATGTTGAGGGCCCCTGTAAGGGTTTGGACACAAACTACGCAACTAGTTTACCATATTGTGATTACCCCTGGGACTAAGTTTGGCCGTACGAATGTTAAAATGGATTCCAGTATAACATCGGAAAGTTATTGATTTGTGGTGTTGGAGATTATGAGTTATTGCCCTATTTCCATGTTCTCGTATGAATACTTGTTTTATTGAGAATTAAAGAAAGTATGTACCTACCTTCTTTTATTTTCCTTAAACCTGAAAGGAGACGGAAAACGGTGGGCCCAAATGTAATAAGTTGAGATATGATCTAAAAAATTAGTCATATTTTTTTTATCTTAGAATATAAAAAAATCAGCTCAATTCTCAATCTGGAAGCGGAGAATTAAGAGAAATATAGTTCTATGTAATCGATTACAAAATTACAAAAAGAAAACCTTCGCACTAGGTAATTAACTCCAGTAATTAAATGCACTAAATATACTTATATACAATATAGTGCATTTACTTACGTGCCATATTAATAAATTAAATAACAATTAATTACTGAAAAACCAATATAATGAATATCGATTAAAATCAGTCTTATATTTTTAGTCTATGTCTCTGGCATGACAGCTGTGAGTCAGCTCAACATTGACAGTAGACAGTTGCCAACTGCTCTTACTTGTTCACTCGTTTCGTGTTTTCCGATGCGTTTTGATTGCTTTTCAGATTATTTCATTTTTAACGACCACTGCGTTGTTTTTCATGGAGTCTGACCCTGCCTACCTTGTACGACCCTTGCTTTCACACTGTACACCGAAGATCGCTCACACGTTTGACTTGGAATTGTTATTTTGGATTTTACCGCCGCCTTGTGGATTGGATATTGTTGAAACTATGGATCGCTCTGTGAATTGAGGGATAGTAACTAGTCACTGCAATACACTAGGCCGACGACCCTTAGATGAAATATAATAAACATTAGTGTTTAAAGAACATCTTTTGCACTTCAGGAATAAGTTTTTAGTTAAAGATTGTGACATAGCCTTACTTTTACTAAACCTCTAATAACTCGGCTCTCAGATTGTCAAAACTAACAGAATTTTCAGCAAGGGACTGATAAGTTTAAATCTATTAATTCACATCAATTTCATCTCGTTACATTCAGGACCAAGATTGTACGTAATCGTTTCCGTCTCCTTTAATAAGTAACTGAAAAAGGACAAAAGTAGATAGCAAAAAAAAAAACATAGATACTGCTACCAAAAACTTGTAAACAATAAGACAGGGAAGAAAAGGACATATTTAGTGCTAAACTAACTTTCTTCCTTATTTAGCCTGACTATCAGTAATCAGAAGTTTCTTTTCAGATGAAGTTGCGTTGTTCCTTCTATTTTTCATCTGTTTTTGGTAGTGCTGCGTTTGTTTTTTAGGTTCTGTACCTCAAAAGGAAAAAAACGGAACCTTTATAGGATCACTCGTGTGTCTGTCTGTCACAGCCAATTTGCTCCGAATCTAATGGACCGATTTAAATAAATGAATTTTGAATAGGGGGGTCACTTTTGGGGGCCAATAAGAAAATTAATAAAAAAAGTTTTGCAAACTATACCGTGTGACATATCAAATGAGAGGCATACTGTGAGGGTCTCGAATATATTTTTTTATAATTTTAAAATAAATCCGCATTTATTATTAGTTTGATATATCAATTACAATTATATGTTAAAAAACTTAAAATATCTTTTTCCACTAACTAACGAACTAACTAACTATACAAATAAATATACAAAACAAAAGGAAACTTAGGCGTCGAAGTACTCGTCCGCATCGCTGTCATCCGGAAACGTGCCCAGAAGACTGGCAGCATTGCCACGTTGAATGGCAATGCTAATTCTTTGGCCAAAGAACGAGCCAGCCCCTAAAATAAATTGTTTTAAAGTTATTTAATAAAATAGACGAAAATTTACCATACCCCCCTTACCACCGGTACTAAAATTTATGTAAATAGGTTATATTATTTAGACTAATGGATTACAGGAAAACCTATAAGAAGTCTATGGTCTTAAAATAACACGGCAAATCTCTCAATATTGTGCGTACAAACTTATATTTGCAGTTGGAATGTATGGGAGAACATGTTTTTCAATTAAAATGGTAAGTTTGTTCTTGAGATAATTCTGTCTCTACTCTTTTCATCCCAACTACGGAACCCTTCATTGTGCGTGGTCCGTCACGCACTTGTCCGGTTTTTTGTCTAATTTTGGCAGAAGGTGATTTCATGTCATTTTACGAGCTGGCAATAAAGCTACTGTAAGTATATTTAAAGATGTTCGCACAAAAATAACTTAGAATATCATGGAAAACCCAAAGCATCACCTGAAATTTCCCGGGTTTAAAGTTAATTCCAAGCAATGGACTCCTTATTAGTCGTAATGGCGCGTACATAAGTAATGACACAGGCAATTATTACATTTGAATTCGTAAGTAACAAGAGCTCACCGAGTTTTAGCTTGTACGAGTATAAATTGCAATTCAGGCCAATATCTCTATAGGCTATCTACAGTTGCTATAACTTTATTACCGTCAAACGGGGTGAATAGGCACAGAATTGAACTTTGAACACATTTGAAAATATTGTATTGATTTTGGTATTAAAACTTGAGTCGCATTCTGAATATTCTTAAGAAATTTACAATAAATCATGAAAAGCATCCAGTTTTAAATATTTCTTAAAATTATAGGTCGTCCCTATTCAAACACAATATGGGGTCAATAGGGACGGTTATTGGCATTATAGGGAAAAACCGTTAGGGCTGTCACAATTTTGTTAATATAATTATTTAGGCAAGTACAAAATTCTTTAGCGCATTTTGGTGCGTGCGTTTTGTGTGCGGCACACATTGCGCCGCGCGCCAAGATGAGTTGAAGCTTGCGATCTTCTAAACAGCAAATGGTACTTAAAACCGCATCGAAATGGTGTTGCAAAACTTGGCAGATAGAATAGCACAGAATTATGTACAAATAAATAGGCATATTCTTCAAAATATTAACATGATTTTTATTGTTTCGGGTATATAAATTAAAAATATTAAATTACATCGCGACCGCAAGTTCAAGCTTTTTTAAATGACTTCACAAATCAAGTGACAACCCTGTTCCTATAGTCCCTTTACTGTCTCTTGACACACTGCATCGTCCCTATTTATTAAATATGGCGTCCCTATTGGCCCCCCAGTCGTACCTAAAAACCCCCAACGCGTACCTAAATACCTCTTAATAAGTAAATAAATTATTGCTCATAATAAAATATAATTATACGATTTTAAAAGCTTTTCAATAGTACTTACAATAAGTTACACAGGCTCCAGAATAAACACCAACTACGTAGATAGTCGTTATGATATTAATTTAACCACAAAAACAATGAAACTTTTTAAAATTAAAGACACTTCGATAGCAGGTAGTTCAAACACGAAACTTCAGAATGCTGTTTTGACAATTTATTTCTAACTTCACGTCAAATAAAAGTTACCAGTTTAAAGAATAACTATTCTATATTGAATTCTTGCCATTTTATAGGCTATGGTTAATCAATGATCAGAGTTATTACCGTGATAATTTAAATCCCGAATTTTTCCCTATTCACCCCACGATCCCTATTCACCCCGTTTGACGGTATTGAAGTTAACCAATTTTACACCCACACCCACAAAACATCCCAAATAGCCCAATTCCCCAATTTTCCCCAATTTTTTCCTCATTTTTTTCCCCCATTTTTATTTATGGTTTTCTTAACCAATTAGATGGTTAAAAAAACTAATCGATTTTGGAATTGAAAGCGCAGTTGAAAAAGTTGTTGAGAAGTGTAATGCTCAATTGCTCATAATACTTACGAAGTGTAATTGAATCAGAATTTTTATGATAGTAATTCTTAGTAATAAACGTAAGTAACGTTATAAGTATCATTATAACCAATCAATCTGAAGACGTATTTTTTCTTTCGTCGTCACATTACTAACTAATACCTGATATTAATTAATATTCTCTAAAGGTTTTACGGTGCTCTAGCTTTGCCAAATCCCTGTCAAATCCCAGGCGTCTCCGTCTATTTGAATAAAAACGTAGTGAAAATCGGCAACCGTTGAGAGCAGCACCATGTGTGTGTTTATCACATTAAGAAGTTCCATCTGATCCTATCACAGTCGTTTCTTCGTAAGCAATGCACAATACTCTCATTCCATTGTGCTTATTAAATGTAGCGAGCATCGAGAACTCGATTCCTTACGGGAATCAGATTATCCGATTATTTGTAAACGCGGATTTGAGAATGAATCCGATCCGTTGAGCTCACTCGTTACCTTCCATGTTACGCCACATATTTTATATTTACATAATAAGGGATTTGATAAGTAAATATTTGGAATAAGGACGTATGTTCTGTCTCTCATGTTGTTCAGTTATTATTTGTTTGATCGATGGTTCTATTGTTAGTTGTTTGGATGACATGATTGCAAGAAAGGCAAGATATTTTTATATTTATAAAGCTAAGATTATTGTAGCTGTTTGAATAATCTATTCATTTCTAAAAGTTATTAACCTAATAAGATTTGTTAGATAATATTGTTAAACAAAACAAATATTTATATCGCCAAAGAAGATCATACTAACTACTCAACGAAACTATTTTCATGTCACTAAGCAAATCATGCACATATTTTATTCCAACAACGCGGAAAAACAAATAAATATCTCTCGTCTGCTGTCGTAAAAATTTAATAACGCCAACTTTGGTAAAGCTTTGGCGAACTGAAATCGTATTCACCCAGTTTCCGTGAAAAACCTCCGATTTAAAAAGTCTACATAAATATACGTGAATATACATATAAGTATATAAAAACAATTTTTATTTTCGAGCTATTCCCGATGAAACTCTAACTCGCTTAATGTAGGGAGTTGTAACGAGTTGTGGGTTTACTCGCTTGAAATCGAAATTGGTTCCGTATTCGATTGAATCGATTTGCGAACAGGCTCTTATCGTTCTTTATTTTCATGACTTTTTATTATATTACTGTATTTTTATGTTGATTTGATTTTAAAGAAGAATTTTGTGTTAAAATGGATGTGGGAGTTATGAGACTTTTTTATGCACTTTATCGATTTTTTAACACAGTTTCAACTGTTTGCTTGCTAGTAGAGTTGAAGTAATAAGTCATTGATAGTAAAATATTTAGAGTTGGAACTTCATTTATTGTAAATCTGCCTTGAATTCTGTTTTCCTTAATAAATAAGCCTATAATATTTATCATTTACGAGATTTATATATCTGTGCCCCACCCTTAGCTGCTTATCTTTTAATTTACCCAAGCTTTTAGTAACAAATCACACATAAACACACACAAATATCTGTTTTACGCACACGTATAAACAGATTACACAGTTTTCTTCTGATGGGTTTACTTTAATGGATACGCCTGTTTGCCGAACAACTTTCGTTCTTCGTAAGAATCACTTAATCTGCCTCTCTAGGATATATTTTTATGTGATTTATGAACGAGTGACGCCAACGTGGCTAGACGAAAACATTTATTTTGGATTTTCTCAAGTATTTTATGGGAAGTGGGACTGGCAGTTGTACGTTATCGTCCGTAACACGAGTTTTCCTCAGTCGTGATCTCGTATCTCCATATTTACATGTACTGATGGTGGTACCTACTTGTGTATCATATTGTTATTTGGGTTTGTTGTGTACCTTTGTTATTTGTTGTTCATTCCTCTCGTCGGAGTTGTTGTGGAGGTCAGTGAACCTCTCGGGGCCTTATGTTCGAGAAACACATATTCGGTTCTGTTACAAATCACAAAATATTAAAACCTGACTTAGGTGGGTACCACCGTACCAGTGACAAGGCTTGAAATAAAATTGTTCAGTCCCATGAATAGTCATTAATTTATTTACGCGGAAATCAAAATCTTTCCTTACTGAATTTAACACCATCTGTCGTCAAATTGCAGAACCCAAGAGACTATCGATACACAAAAATAAACTTTCTATGTTTTACAGAAATAAGCTCAATTTCTGATTTTAATAATAATTTCAAATTATTATTGGAATATAACGAATCGAATAAAATGCAATTGAACTGGTGAAAATAAAATAAAATGCGTAATATTTCTCTATCTCGTTCTCGCCGACGCATGTTTCTATGTCTATCTCGGTCATAACCCGATAGATTGCGAGCTACTGTCGTCCATATCAAGCCGTGCCACGTGACTATAAGTGACGTCATGACGGGATCGCTATTATTTGAATTTTTAGTTCGCGTTTATTTCGTCATGTAATGGCGCCGGTTACTTAGACCAATTTGTGTTGTTGTTGGAATTCAAGGCAAAGAATAGACGTTTTTATTTGAATATTATGGTGTATTGAATTCCTGTAGTATATCTATATTATTTGGCAATCGTAGACGTGAATGTGCCATTTTTCAGTGGTGGTAGATGAAGTTGCTCTTCCAATCGTCCGAAGGGAAGCCGGTAGGAATGGAGTTGTTTGAAATGACGACTGGGTGCAGTGAAGAGAAACGTTTGCAAACACAAACATTTATGCAAACGTCGCTCGAAAAACGTGTTGTCTTTAACAAAACATTAAACAAACAATTTAAAATAATGTGACTAAACAAATAAATTATTTGTAGATAATTCTTCTCCTATAAATACAAACTCATTTAAGGCCAGGACAGACAGGTTTGGTACGTAACGAGCTGAATCCTATTCTAATGCAGCTGTCGTGTGATTCTGCCGTATTGGCTTAACGCTTCTTCGACTTGACAGGCTAGAAATTAGGGAGCCGAGCAGTTTGGGACAGCTGAATTGCATTAATGTCCCAAATTGTATTTTGTTATATACCTGTGTATACGAGGGTTAATATTCGATGGTGTCTCGGGTTGGTAATATGTTTTGATTATGATGTTTGTTCATTTCACATTTGTATTTGGACCATTAATTTGATGAAGATTTCTTTAGAAGAAAGTTGATACTATTATTTTGATCTTTCTACTTCTTCTGGTGTTTTCCCAATTTTGGAAATGTGACCATTTTAGGCTTTAGATGTTCTTAATACGTACGTTATTATTTCAAGTACAGCGGGCAAAACAGATTAGTAGTTATGCAAAGTTCTAACTACAGTTGTCTTTTAACAGAACATACCTAAATATTTTGCCGTGTGTACCTACATAAAATGTGCCTTTTGGTTTGAAAGCTATGTAGGTACATATGTATATATAAACCTACATCCTCATCCTACTGAAGGCTAGCGATATAAACAAGACACGCTGAACTCTTGTTAACTTAACACACTTCTAGTACAAGCATGTTTATCTTAGCTGTCGGAGTTAACAGGAACAATATTGATGTAATGCACTCGTGCTTACGTTGCAAGCACATATATACCTATATAGACATAGGTACCTATTTTACGAATGTTCGTAATATTTTGGTTATGTTTTGCCTTCGTAACAACTTCACGCCCTCCCGCTCCGCCCAGAGCGGGAGAAGTCATTTGATGATTTCCCATCCACAAAAAAAAAAGGTCCTATCCAAGGTAGGTGGGTGTGGAAACATTGAAAGTTTGTTTTCGGACACGTTTTTCATAATTTCTTTACAGATAATTGCTTCAAAATCGCTGATTGCCATTGTGATATTCAGCACATAATCAGCCTAAAATGTTCCCACTGTCGGGACGCAGGCCTCTTTTCGTGAGAGGTAACTTTACCAATCAGAAGCTACAATGGCATGCAAGCTACTTGCATAGTTTTGTGCAAGCTACAGGCATGTGTGTATTCCCGTCCTTAGCCTGAGGCAGCCGTCACATGCGTGGTTTACCATTCGAAGGAAATGCCTTGAGCTGTCTTTGATCTCTTGTTTTATTAAATCATAATCGTGTTGCGTAGAAGATACCTATTCCAACTTAGATTTATTTTGTACCAACACAGACGATTAGAGATAATTCTTCCAAATAAATGAGTGTACCAACAAAACTATTAGTGGTGGTAATAGAGCCATAACTCCAAATAGAAACGCGGCCATCTAAGCAGGCATGGCTAATTTTGCCTAATGCCTACCCTCGTCTGCATTAACCATTAAACATTAACTCGTGACATGCTTAATTCACTAAGTGCCGTGGTCAGCCCTCGGGCCGTGGTCATACTGGGCGCGGAAAACAATTACTTTTGAATGTGTTGTAAATTACGCTGTTTTAAAGGCTTTTAGTAGTTTTATAGGTAGTATAAACTTAAACAAAGCACTTAAAGTAATGTTTTTAATTTTATGTTCTAAGGTAGATAATTATGTATACTTATTATGCTGCAGCTACACTGTCGCGATAACGCGAACTGTACTTCGTGCGCTCTCTTTCGCACACCGCTCGATGTCTCGCTGTGCAACAGAGACCATGCGAAGTGTAGTTCGAGTTATCGCGACAATGTATCTGTAGCATGAGTTTTCAAAGAATTGGTGTTGTAACTTTCCTGTGTTATTATGGGATTCAAAGGAACCGATTATGTTCTAACACGTTATTTTATTTTTAGGTAAACTTTTCTGTGAATACTTGGCAAAAGAGTTTAGTGCACTGCTTTTAAATCTTTGTCAAACTCTACACATATAAAATCCAACGAAAATCTAACTAATCTGATCTTAATCCGCGCTTTGTTGACAAAAAACGCGGACTTGACTACTGTGCCCACGTGAGGCTTTATTGCAGTCCGTACCAAGCACCCTTTTAGTTTTTCAACTACATATTGTGTCCATATATATGTACATAGTACCAGCGGTAACTTCAAGAAAGTTCCAACATTAATTTAAACACACTCAATTAGTTTCCACCGCTTTCAAAGCAACCTCGCCCTCAAATGGATCGTAGAAATGACCAAAATGTATTACCCTATTAACTGGACCACCTTTGTTTAACTAAATCTGGGAGAGTCGAGTTTAAATTATTTATTCAGTCGTGAAGGTCAGCAACAAATGTCTTTGGAAGTTTGGGACACGCGCCGTGAGCCACTGTGGTTACCAGTGACAATGTCAGAATTTTAAATGTGATTGCCAATGGGACTTCTGATTGAATTTAGTGATTTGTGTGAGAGTTGTATATTGTTTTGTATTGATGGAAATAATGGAAGGATATTTTATTAATGAAATACTACACATAACATAACATTACGCCTTGTTACCCCGAAGGGTTAGGCAGAGGTGTACCTATAGTATACACCCAAATTTCACCTGTTATGTTTAAGTCCTATGTAATAGGGGGCGAGCCTATTGCCATCAACCGGGCACAAATCCAGACTCCGGGCTGCTACTGAGAAATTCCAGATAGAAAAACCCAATAACTTTTTGCCCGACCTGGGAATCGAACCCGGGACCTCATGCTCAGCAGTAGCGCTTGCGACCACTAGACCAACAAGGCAGAAATAACAATCGTAATGAAATACTAATCGGTACTTAATATATTTCAGTTGAATGTTTATAATTCTTTGTTAAATACGCGGCGACGTTTAGCATCCGGTTGAACGCCACATCCCTCGAGAGTTGTCAATTTCGTTGAGGGATTAATCTCAGGAAGAGCGACTGCAGCTTCCGTTTATGCACTTTGTGATCAGTAATTATTCATCTATAAAGTTTATTATGGTAATACATCAAGATTTGATGGTGAAACGGCTTTACACAAAATCTGAAGTAGGTCATGAGATTTCCAAAAAGAATGGTTATCTCCTCTTCTTTGGTCATGATATTTGATTAAACGAAAGTATTAAAAACAACGAATAATTGCAAACGGCGATCAACAACCCCTACACCAAGCACGGTTATTAATTTATTTCTCCATTGATCCACCATCCTACCGGCCATCGCATGAAACATATTCGCCTGTGGCCGTCAATGATGCGACGTACTGACATTACATTCTTTTAACCACAAAATATCATACCTAGTCTAAGTACCAGTCATTAAGGGGTAGCCTCCACTCATGGTTACAAGATAGCCTTTGTTCGGAAGCATGCACGTCACTATTTTTGGCAAGAGTACCTTTAAGGGCCGTCGATAACTCTCAGGCTTCTCTGTGAGGGGAAAGCCGTGCGACAGTATACCTACGTATAATTACCTAAGTGAATGAAGGGGGATAATTGCTGATGGATGCTGTTAAAGGGAAAGGATTTCTCGATTTAGTGCGAATAATGAAAGAGCTACTTTTACGTATCTTTTACGAAGCCTTTTTTATCTAAATGAAGCCGTCAGTTTCGTTTTGGATTTATGAAAAAGTTGAATAAAGCTGCGGCAAAGCATAAAAATATATTTTTAAAATGCTTAGGTATCCAGTATAGTCTGGTATACTGTGCCGTGTCCTAGTTTATGATACTTTTAATTAATTACCCTGTCTGTGAAAACGTCATTAATAATTTTTGTATTAAAGTTAGCGTGGCCTAATTGATAAAGTTTACAAGGTCAAAAAAACAATATTGATGAACGTTGTTAAAAAGTTACATTCAAGTAACTTGCTGGGATATTGCGATGTTGTGTTACTAAGTAAGCATAAGTAAGGGTAAGTAGGGGTAGGGCTAAGTTTTAGTAGTCCAGCGGTGATTTCAAGTTGATGATACACAACAATAATACAATGCAATACAATACGACACGATTATAGTTGACTGTCTTAGCCGGTTTCTTTTTTTAATTTTGAATAAAGGCATTTCTTTTTAAAATTGACGATTAAAAAAAACGAAGCATTTTATTCGATTTTCAAACTGCGGAAATTTTTTTTTCTACTGCTACAGGCTGGCCAATGTGTGTGAAAAATACATAAGTACACATTTAACACACTAACATCCACCCTATACTTTCCTGACTATTATTCACGGCAGCTCCAGAAGAGGCGGGAACTAGCAAACTAGATAAGTTTTAAAAAGACTAAGTTAGATGAATCTTGACTGCATAATGACGTTGATTAAAAGTTGTTGATTGTGAAAATTCAAAGAGTTTCGGCTCGGACCATGGCGGCTATTAATATAATCTCTTTTACGAAGTTAAGGTACACTTCATAAATAAGGATTACGTTGTACCCTTTTAAGTGTTCGATAAGCTAAGCTTGTAGAACGGACCGATTGTTATTAAAATTTGGACACGATTTGGAAATGGGACTAATAGTGCTGTCGACAGTTTGAATAATTTGCGCGTGAGTAATTTTGAGCTGTAATAATTATTGTTGTTTTCGTCATTATGTAGCTCTCCATCGCTTGGCGATTAGACTGCGCACACCAGAGTCAAAATAATTTCATCAGCCGTAAACAAAATAGTTTTGTCTCTTGTCGAAACAGTTTTAACTTTGACTATGTACTGTTTTTTGCTAAATTGCTAGTAATTTTTTGTTTTCAAAAAGCGATAATCCGTCTGAACCATAGTCTAAACTCAGATTTGACTTAGATCTGCTCATTGCTGGTTCTACAAATGGAAAAGCGATAAAATTTTAGAACTTGTTTTTTTTCGTAGAAATATTTTTTTACCCAAAAACATTGTGTCACTTGCAAAATAACAGTCACCAAATTGGGTCAGGAATACTTTTAGTATCAGGAGTGTCACACACACAGCTACGCGGCCGAACCAAGGGGCGTAATTAACACGGCCTGCCCTCTATCAATAACAGATTAGCATGTAAAAGCGAATGGCCTAATGGTTGGTGTGTGCCATTAATTGGTCCATAAATTCTGTCTGTACAAGGCTTTATTATTGTTGTCTTTGTAAATTTTTTGACAATAGATGGTTTGAAGTGTAAGTTTTGGTGATTTTTGTTGACTGGTGTGATCTAGGTAGTCTTGAAATGCTAGTAAGATTACCATTTATTTGATGTTTTTACCGGAATTTGTTTTATGAAAATCTAGGTTGGTATTGTTTTAAATGTCTTATGGTATTGAGTTGAGTGTTAAGTTAAATGATAAAATTAATGAATAAACAAAATAAATTCCAGATACTTCAATGTCCGTAAGCCTGTAATACCTACGTGTGTGTATTCATACCTAATATAACAAACTAAGATTTCCTAGGCATGCAATTATTATCCGGCATTATAGTACCTACATAATCTAAATTAAAATTAAACTAATATGATTCGCAATAAGCAATCGTTTATTGACTAACATATTTGCAAGATATAAATTATTTACTTAAACTTGCTTACTCTAGCTTCACTTATTGCCACAACATTCTTGATTGCTCCAACCAGTACCTATGTTGTTTGTACTGTAGAGGTTTAATGCCGGTGGCAACCTCACGGGGGACAGGCCGCTAAGTATTTGCCTATGGACACATTCGAACGCCAAGTGGCAAATAGAATAGTTTAAAATATGACATATTGTAAATTGATTTATATTGAGGCTTTCCTAGTTTTTACGTTGGAAATGTAACAAGCTTGCCATAAGCCAATAAAATAATAATTACAGTGCTCCCTTGCGTCTCTGTTTGTAGTGTCGGTATCCTCCCCTACACAGTAACTTATATAGTTTACACTACACAACAGAACGCACGTAGTGATCTGCTCGGTCCCCTACTATGGCAGACTGCTACAGTACCAAGTAGATCTCGAAATAATCTTTAAAGTCAAAGCGGCAACTGTGTAGTTGTTGAGGTGGTAGGTCATAGGTTTGAAGTCAATTTGATGTAATTTTACGGGGATCACATTAGCTTAGCTGAAGAGGTTACAGGAATACCATTATGTCTACTAATATTCCTGATTGGATTGCACTTTGTCGAATACAATCCAATTTTGATAGAATTTTCACTGATAAAAATTACAGTACAAACTTAATTTAAAACTTAACTTGAATTTTTAATTATAAATTTTGACATTTTATCAATAAGTACTTTGTGTGTATGTTTACTGACTTTTATTTTTTTTTACTTTTTAAGCATTTGACGTTACTTAAATGATCAGTAAATTTTGACATTTGACTCATAAATAATTTTATAAAAATGTACTTATAAAACTTGACATTGTATAAAAACTTACTTATTTTCATTTCAAACTAATTTATGGGGATATGTACCTTAATTTTAATATTTCTACATCGAAAACGGTAGTATATGTGAAGCTGTTTATTAATATTAGATCTTACTGTAGCATGTAGTCAGAAATAAATAAATAAATAAATCCTCCTATAAGTAAGTAATCTACAACTATTGAATACGTCCTATTGCTGCTTTTTATTTGTAATGTCATGTCATGAGTAGGTAATATCTTTTGTGGAGATTTTATATATATAAATAAGTACAGTCATTCATTCGCACATCAGTGGTAACGATTTAACGTTGACCTGGGCCTGTATGTTGTAGCTTTTAGGGCGATTTTCGTAGTGAAAGTTTTACCACTGATGTGCCGTTGACTATACCTACTTTTCCATGTTTGCATACAAATGATTTAGATTACAAGTACGCCACACTCTAAAACAGTTAAATCATGCAACTATAACGTTCCTACTCCATTAGTACCGCTGCATGCACCAAGTATATATTAGCCAGGTGTTCTCAAAGGAGTTCTCGAGTCGACTGCAACTTCATTGGGCACAGTCAATGGACCAAATTGCGGGGTAATACAGGCTGGGCACGTCCAAGACAGCCACTGATTAGACTGGCTTAGAGTACTTGTTGATAAATTATAAGTTGGTATTGATTTAGATTTAGTCATGTCAGAGTTGTGTTTTGTTTAAGAGCGTTTACGACGTACGGTATTTCATACAAACTTTCAAGTGTTTATTTTTCGAAATCAATGAAACGATTTTAATTAAACGTCCTGCGCATAAGCAGGATACATACATAGGTCTAAAAAGTTAATTGAGAACATTTTCGAAAAATAGTGTTAGGTACAGCTAAATTCGACCGATTTTAAATTTTCTATAGAAACAGAGATTTCCAATTATCTTTTTTTTTTAGTAAGACATTTTGAAAATGTTCTTAACTAACTCTTTAGACCTATGTAAGATACATATGTGTATGCTTATCGTATGTAGTTTCATTAATATCAGTTCATTCATTTCGAAAAACAAGGACTTGAAAGTTTGTATGAAATGCCATACGTCGTAAACGCTTAGTTATTTGTCAGAGTTTTTATTATTCGAACGGTAATTTTAAATTGTATCGTAGTTATTGTAATGGTTACTTTGGTATTCTACATTAACTTCAATTTAGATAGAGTGCTACAGGGATCTTATGGCGGCTGAATGACATTGGGGGAAGGGGGGGGGGGGGTCCGTTGCTGGTAAACATGTGTAGGAAATATGCATGTATTTTTTAATATTTTAATTCGATAGTTTACATCGCCATTTCATAGTAAAAAAATATCCAACGCCAAAAAGCAATTGAAAGTACCTAAAAAAAGTTTTATATGGTTCGTAATATAATGTACTATTTAATTGTATAGAATCAAGTTCTTCTAACTGAACAGACAGCTGTGCTGCTGGGGAGTTTGTTGCGCCATTTCTTCTTCCCAGCTACAGAACTAGGAAGTGGTGAAGGGCGGGCGTTTTGGGGTACTGTCTTATGTAATTTTGACGTTCAAAAAGTGCTGATTCTCAATAAATTCGAATACATGATTTTTGATTTTGTTTTCATTCGAATCAAAATCAAATGTTCATTGATCATTCATTTTTTTTTTATTGATTTTCAATGATCTAAAATTATGTATATTTTATAATGTACCACCTAAGTTTACATAGTGGAATGCAAATAAATGTATTGAGTATTGAATTATACATGTGTAAATGGTAACCTAATTTGCCTTTGTCAGTCAATAAAGGAACTACCAAGAAACTTCACGGTCACTTTCTGTTGGTACCCACTTGGTAACGCTTCTGTCTTGTAATAGGTACCTAGTACCTAGATACCCAAAATTTATTTGGTTACCAGCGAACTCGGTTGAACCTCGTTTCCTTTGTAAAGAATATTTACTCAATAAACCGCGCTTCAATGTTTATAAGTTACTTACAAAATTCGACTACAAAATATAATCCTTGAGTATTTTGTTCTCCGCCCTAATTGCGTAACACAGTTACTGTAGGAATCGGTTTCATTTTGACAGTTCAACAACATTCATTGCGTTATTTACGTTGTTGAGCAGACAAATTTTTCGAGCAATGGATTAGCAATTTGCTTCAAAATCATTCAGATTGTGATTGATACTGTGACCTTGCTACTTCTAGATTAGAATAGGTAATAGACCGTTTCCCTGGTAACAGGTTGTGTTAGGCTTTTTAAGAAAAATCTAAAATTCAAAAAAAAAATATCGCTGTAAACGAATGGCCGATTATGGGGTCGAAATGTTATGGCCTGTTCCCACTGCTGGGATACAGGTCTCCTCTCTGTGAGAGGGAGTGGGCCACGCGGGCCCAGTACGGACGGGTGGCTAGGGCCTATGTCCAGACAAAATCCTCAAGACACCATTCATGTTTACACCAGCACATTATACAATTAACTACTCAGGAAAATAGCGAGCCGTGTCGTGAAAATCGGATGTAAGATTCCCAAAAACTCAGTAAGATATCAAAATAAACCGTTCCAAAAATGGGTAGCGTAAAAAAGCGGCTAAACGCCTTCTTACACGGCGATAACACGGCAAATAATTTAACCACGGACATAAATAAAGAGAGGAAAAGAAATTATGAACCCGACAAAATTTGAAGAAAATAAAAACAAATAAGGGGTTCCTTAGTCGGCCATTTAATTTCATGAAAGCAGACGCGTATTCTAATAAGCTGGGAAACATTACTTGGTTTTATTGCGCATTTTCACTTAACTTCGAGTCGGTATTTCTCTTTGGTAGTCATTTCGAGCCATAGTCTGGGCAGTGTGAATTATTTAGAATACGCTTTCCGAAGATACGGCATTAAAGATTCAGAGCCGTAGTCCTTACGCTTTTGACTGTACGTTTCACGAAACTAACGCGGTGCGGGCACAACTACACGTCATCGAGTTCTCGAGAACCAATCGATAAGGTCTGTTGTTTGATTGAATTTAAATAAATAAACTTGTACCGTTGCTTTGTGTTCGTGCTGGGTATATTGTTGTGTATATTTCTACTAACTTATTGTGTATACGTGATTTGATCATAATGAGAGGAGCATTATAAGACATTCGTTTTTATTCGGCATCAGTTCTGCGGATTCTGTTAACTAGTGATTAAACCAACAGATTTTGTCTGATCGACTCATACTAAGGTAACGGTTACATAGTTAATGATAGACCGCCCGGAGTCCTCCCAGCAGGACAAAAAGTACTTCCGGAAGGACGCAACTTTATCCGATCATAGTACCGTAATAAGATACACATATAGAACAAAATTCAGCACGAAAAAATAGAAGTGTTTTGTCTCTTTCACACTGCACAAAAGTCGGTTGCAAAACACAACTGGAGCTAGACCACCACCTCTTAAAGCAGTATTATTGTAATCTTACTTCAGTGTGGGAAAGAGATGGAGCTAGACGTCCTGTATAGCTCCATCTCTTTCTCACACTGAAGTAACATTAAAATAATACTGCTTTAAGAGGTGGTGGTCTAGCTCCTGTTGTGTTTTCTGACAAGCGCAAGTTCAGTTGCAAGGTCACCGTACTGCTGGAAGGACCAGACAACATTTTCATACAAAGTGCGTACTTCTAGCAGGACTCGCGGCAGTATTCCGGCAGGATGCAAGCCCGACCTTCCGGAAGAGCTTCCAGCAGGACAAGTCACCGGGCGGGCATTAAGGTCAATGGTTCACCAAAAAGTCAACAATACAAATAGCTACCAACATATCCTATGTACTCGTACAAATAATTGTCAAATAGATTACAAGACCTAAACACACAGAGATAACAATACATGAACTGGAACTAGTTGAAATTCAATTCAAATGTTGCCTATATATAATAACGTCTATCTATCATACACGCTATCTCTTAAGGGGTCATTGTACTCATCATTATGTAAAACTTTTACTACGGGACCAAACCTGAAATCGCGAAAAAAATCAGGCGTTCCCTACATTTATGTTCGCATAACTCGTCAAAATGTAGGGAACAGTTGATGTTTTTTTCGCGATTTCCGGTTTGGTCACATAGTAAAAGTTGTTTATAATGATGAGTACAATGACCCCTTAAGAGATTTCGTGTATGAATGGATAGACTTTATATTTTTTTTTTTATTATTTATTCTCTCTTCACAATGCTGACTTAAAGTTAATGTGTACAAAAAGTGTCTCAGCTGTTATATATTCCACCTTTATGAGAGAATGGTGCCTGGTATAGGTTCTTGGGAAAAACCTGTGTACAGGTCACCAGAAATTATATAATTATGTATAATGCCTAAAACCAATTTAAAGTACCTATTCCAGACTATTGTCCCAAGTCTATTCCAATACGTTGAGGCCTTATTAAACTTTATATCAGGGCTTAACTTCGGCCATTATCCCCAGATAATTATAAGGGACTGTGGACCTTTATAATCAAATTAACTTCATTGGACGGTAGCTAGCGTTAAATAAAAGTGGATTACTAATTAATTGTCTTATAATAGATCTTATTCGTGTTAGACAATTTTCGAGGAATAAAAATGGAGGTTTTTTTTTGAGCTGTTTGTATTATATTATATACCTACGTTTGAACGTTATATTGAAAAGGTCACGACTTACGGTATTTTCCATTTCAAGGACCTACCTAGATGTCGTTATAATGAGATAGACAATGAATTATAAAGACATAGTGAAGTTCTTTACGTAACTAAAGAAATAATTTCATATAAAACCCTGTAAAAGTTGAAACTCAACGAATAAATATTGGCAAACTAAGGAGTTTTATTAATCTGCTTAGCGCTTCGCAATATAAATATCTCTTAATGGGACTACAGGAGCTAAACGCAAGTTTTATAATGCCAAAAGTATAGTTATGATCCACTGCAGTAAACAAAATCAGAAAATATATGATATTCTTCAGGATATATGCTAGTTAGATAGTGTGTTGAAAACATAATACAACTAATTTGATGCGATTGAAAAAATTACGAAGATACCTCTAAAATTTTATTTTAACGATTAAAAACCATACTAATATACGTGCAATCGTTCTGATTATTTATCAGATTATTCTACAAGCAATCTATTAACGTAATAGTGTTATAATTATTTAGTCCAATCAATAGATCGAGTCCTGTAAAAAAAGTTACAATTAATACTAAACCTAAAATGAGCCACTGCTGGCATTATAAAAATCAGATATATTTTATATAATTTGTACCACGATAAATCATTGAATTCTGATCAAGCTCTTTATAATTATGTCAGAAACTATTCTAAGATATTCAAAAGAGTCTACGCTCAAGCTAAATCGAAAATAATAAGTAACAAAATCAGTATTTCTAATAATAAAATAAAAGCAGTGTGGCAAGTAATTAACAAAGAAACTGGAAACATAAAACGGCGAGATCAGAATGAATTGTCTATAAAAATTCAGAATAAAACCATTTCAGATAAGTTAAAAGTTGCTGAGACACTAGAAAATTTCTTTACCAACATCCCAATCGAGGTTACGAAATCTCTCCCCCTTCATATTTATTGGCTGTATCTCTTCTCAAAGAAAACTTCAGTAAGGACATTCTAAGTTTTGAATTCAAGCCCATTTCTATTGCCACAATTAAAAAAGCATTCAAAAGTCTTAACATAAAAAACACTGAAGACTTATGGGGGATTTCTGTTAAGGTTATTGGATATATCGTTGACACAATTGCCCCTGTCCTAACAGGCATATTTAATCCATGTTTAGACAGCGGTACTTTTTCTGATTTAATGAAAATTGGTAGTACCAATTTTCAAATCGGGTAGTAAGAGTGATCCTTCTAACTATAGACCTATATCTGTGCTGCCAGCATTGAGTAAAACATATGAAAAATCATGCTAGGCCAGATGTTATCACATTTTAATTCAAATTGGATTTTACATAGTCGCCAGTTTGGTGTCACGAAAGGTAGGTCGACAACTGACGCAGGAATAAAACTCATCAGTCACATTTTAGAATATTGGGGAAGTCCCAGGATGCAATTGGCATTTTCTGTGACCGCTCTAAAGCGTTTGACTGCGTTGACCACAATACAGTGATCTGTAAATTACACCACTACGGAATTCGTGGACGAGCTGCTGAACTTGTCCTTTCCTATCTATCAAACAGGCAGCAAAAAGTAAACGTTAACGGGGCAACTTCCACGGGATCTCTAGTTAAGATGGGCGTGCCTCAAGGTTTAATTCTTGGCCCTTTCCTATTTCTAGTTTATATTAATGACCTTCCTTACATGATGGCTAACTTATCGGTATATAATTCTGTCCGCTGATGGCACTTCGCTTATTTTTAAAATAGAAAAGATACGGATGCCTTACATGTCAACGATAGTCTGGCTATTCTTTCGAAATGGTTTGCAGCTCATAATCATTTACTTAATGTGAACAAAACTAAATGTCTTAAGTTCTCATTACCAAATGTACCCCAAGTGGATCTAAATTTAAAACTTGATGGTAAAAAACTAGATGCTATTACGGAAACGGTATTTCTAGGATTTTCTCTAGATTCTAAATTGCAATGGGGTGCCCATGTTAGAGCTATTTCAGGTAGATTAAGTTCAGCTGCATATGCAGTACGAAAAATAAAGCAGTTGACAGACATAGCCACAGCTAGGTTAGTATACTTTGCTTATTTCCACAGGATTATGTCTTATGGCGTTCTACTGTGGGTATCGCAGCTGACGTAGATTCAATGTTCACTTTACAAAAGAGGGCAATCCGCGCGATCTATAAAATGGGTCCTCGTGATTCCCTTAGAAACAAAATCAAAGAAATTGATATACCAACTCTGGTTTCTCTTTATATCTTAGAAAGTATTTTGTATGTTCGCAAAAACTTAGGACTTTTCAAAATAAGAAGCGATTTCCATAATATAAATACACGTAGTAACATTGAAATTGTGATACCCAAATTTAGATTAACTAAAACAAGCAAGTCATTTCTTATAAACAGTATCTGCTTTTATAACAAGTTGCCAAAGTCGGTTACAGAACTTAGCGATGGAAAGTTCAAAACCCACATTAAACGTGTCCATATTAAAAAATCATATTATAAGATGAAAGACTACGTTGAAGACAGGGAAGTTTGGTGCTAATTCCTTCTGCTCATGTGGCTTCCCTGGTAGTACCTCATTAACAGCATAACTATTTATCTAAATGTCTATTAACTGCTTCCTAATTACTTTAATTGAATTTATTTTATTGTTTTTTTTTACATGCTTCCATGATATAATCTTTTTATTATTTTACATTATATATAGTTTTGTCTTTTAAATAGATTCTTTTAGATTTTGTGAATGTGAGAACGTTGTAGGTTTAATAGGCTGTAAATTTGTAAGCCATTTTCTATTTTGTTAAGTACCTGGTACTTGTTGACAGGCCTACACTGTCCTCCCATACTTAATAACACTGCAGCACTGTGATTGGAAAACATTGTAAAAGCCAATTATTTTTAAAAGAGTAACCGTGGCGTTTCTTGCCGGTTCTTCATAGGAAACGACCAATTGGAACCGTGCACCTAGCTTCTGGCATTTCACAAGTGCCCACGTAGGCTTAAGTGAAAAAAAAAATTATTTGAATTTGGATAATTGCTTCATATTTTGCAATAAATTACCAGCGTTGTTTCATCGCGCTTCTCTTTCTTTTCTATGCAGTCCGACAGTGACCGCGCTTTAGCTGTTGTCAGCCTCTAAAGAGTTTGAGAGTAACAAAAATGTAGAAATCCACGACTATGACACGTTAGCATTATCTGGAGTTTTCACAGATTGGTATGTCTACAAGGTGTACATAACTTAAATAACGCACCACCTCTTAAGGTGTCATTGTACCCATCATTTAAGAACAACTTTTACTATGGGACCAAACCTAAAATCGTGAAAAAAAATCTGCTGTTCCCTACATTAATGTTCGCATAATGTAGGGAACAGCTGCTTTTTTTTCCGCGATTTCAGGTTTGGTACCATAATAAAAGCTGTTCGTAATTATGAGTACAATGACCCCTTAAGAGGCTGTGCGTTATTTAAGTTACACCTTAGGTACTAATGCATAGAGAGGTAGGAAGTTTGTATGTAGTACTCGTACGGGATAATCTTCGGAATTACTGCTCCGATTACGAAATTTCTTTCGCTATTTGGAAGCTACAGTATTGCCGATTGTCATAGGATATATTTTATGTTAAAAAAAGAAATTTTGGCGAGTGTCCTAATAGGGCATGAAATCATGTGTAGTTTTTCCACGAAAAGTGGACTCTAGCCGAAAAAAACGCAAGAGTGACAAAAAGGTATAGCTCAAACTACTATATTTAGAAGAAAAATAAACGTTTATCCGTCCTCCAATTGGCAGTGTAAGGAAAGTAACCCTGTTTAACCTTTGTCACGGCAGCGTGACATTTCGCTACAAAAGATACCGATACATTACCTAAACGATTACCGGGAACTTGTTTCTAGTATCGATTCTACTATTGTTAAAAGGTAGCCATTTTGTTAAAATATATTATTATTATTACTAAATATAAAGCTAGGTTCCCACGAACGTTTTTGTAACTTACATACATAAATGAAACAATACAAACTGTAATGTTTAATATTATAGTGTATAAAAAAATTGTATACTACTTTGTAGTCACCTTTCGTCGTATTTTAACAACAAACTACGGAAATAAAGTATTTTTCCGGTGGTAGTTTTTTTTGTTTTTAAACTGGCAACACGTAACCGGCACGGCCTGTCAGTTATGACATCGACTTGGCAGCACCACTATGCATGGCATGAATTCAATGTACTATGTCGTTAGTGTTATAGAAGGTTTGTTGGGTAAGTTTACTTTGGTTTTCGCGTTAAAAAGTAGTACAAATAATATTTGTTGGGTGTAAGATTAAACTGCATCAATAGTCTTTGAGCCATAAGAACAAATATCGGTGATCACTGGTTGTTCATAACGACACAAAATATCCATAATTAAAACCTAAGGACTTCTTCAGTAGTGTCCGGATAGTGATAGCACTATTCACCAGCTAAATAAGAACCTAAGACGACCCACTGACCAGAAATTGGCATACTTACAGTTATAAAGAAAAATAATCAGCCAGATAGATAAACTACAATCTATCCGGAGGTGTCACACGCTTTAAGTAGTCTTGTAGGTGCCAGGGTAGCCCGCGAAATTCAAATTTTCTTACGTTTTTTTGCAATTTGCAGGTCAGTATTAAGTTGTATGTTGATTGTAACAAATATGTATTTACAGAATTATAATCATTAAAGTCATCAGTACAACTCTCTAAGACCAAAGAATTCTAGTGAATGACTATTTCATGAAATCTTAACATTTTAGGATTATACTAACTCAAGAAATTGTATTGTAATTCTGTAAATATATATTTGCTACGGTCGTGTATCATACTTTGATCAACATACACCCAGACACTGAGCTGCAAATTGCAAAAATCGTAAGAAATTTTGAATTTCGCGGCTACCATAGCGCTTCCCCCCTAAATGATAATATTTTCGTGACTTTTTTAGTTAGCTGCGGGTATGCCCCAATTTTCTTTCTCATAAAAACGTTTTTACATCTGTATTTGCTAAAAATCCTCATCATAACCACAAATAAATAAAATTCCGATACGCAAAACAACATCTTAAGGAATCCGTATTATTTTTGGCTTGAAATCGAAAGCGCAGGCGTAACCCGGACGCGAATCGAGATTATCCATTTCCTTTCGATAAGTGAGAAGTTTTCCTCTACAAGATTAAATATTGCAGCCCCTTGGTACCCTGTGGCGTGAGTAATGTAGTGTCAGAATCTAGACGTGTATGGAAAAAGCCGAGAAAACTTACGCGGATCCGTTTTTAAGTAGAACTAGGAGAAACCAATTTGTAATGTAAGTTCTGATTTATGGATAGTACGGTTTGTTTGTTTAAATTGTTTGATAGACTCGTTGGAAGATTGGTTTTGTGTTTTATTCATTGGCTGCCCACACAAAATACGTATACAACCCAAGACTACACTTTTTGGGTTGTATATGATATTTTAGGTGGGTATATCATAATAGAAATCTATTAATCTATATAGATACAGGAATAATAAGTATGTGCATTTGCATATTTGCATTTCACGGCGATTTGAAATTTGTTAGATTTTAGGATTTTCCGTACTTCAAAAGGAAGAAACGGAACCCTTATAGGATCACTTCGTTGTCCGTCTGTTTGTCTGTCTGTCTGTCAGTCTGTTGAGACCCTTTTTCTCAAGAACGCGTGGACGTATTAAGTTGAAATTATTATCAAAAATGTAGGTCTACGGTCCCGTAGAGATGTAAAAAAAATCAAGGTTCTAAGTCAACGTAATAAAAAAAATACGGCCATTTATACGACATATTTTGATACTCGCAAATAAATCAAAACCTTCTTGTTGACCTAGAATCATGAAATTTGGCAAGAAGCAAGGTCTCAAAGTACAAGTAAAGGAATAAGTCCGATATATATACTGTCCGATATTTGTAGTTTTATCACATAAAAAAACAAAATTTTTTTGCGATTACAAACTTTCATTTGCAGTTGGAGAATTGACCGTGACGTATAGCGATGTATGGGAGAACATGTTTTTCAACTACAATGTTAACTTTATTTTTGGGATAAGTCCATCCCAACTACGGAAATCTTCATTGTGCGTGGTTCGACACTCACTTGGCCGGTTTTGTTTACATTCGAATAAGTTATTTTTATTCGACGACCATTTAATTACATAATAATTTACATAGTTCTACCACTTTATGATATCTTATGCTTTTGAGAGCTTAAAAATCAGCGTACTAAAGAAAATCATTTACCTTCAGTTTCTACAACTACATATTCCAAAATAAAAATTTCCTCACACTGCTTATGAAGGTTTGCATTCAATATATCTAACGCCCCTCGCAGATCAATTTTCACGGTGGAGCAGCGACTCCACAATAATCTCGCTCCATTACGCTCTCCAATGTGTTGACATCCTGCCGATTTGTACCACAATATTCAATTATTTTTACATTTCGATCCGATTCGGTTAGCATTCTAAGTTTTGCTACATCGAGCAGAATATTGCTTTATGACAGTAGATACGATAAAGAATAAAGTCAGTGAAAAATCACAATGTAATAAATATAATAGAAAGCACGGTATGTTAGTCATTGTGCATGACATGTGTGTGTGAGTGCCAGCGTGTGGGGGTGTGTCTGTATGTGCGTTTGTGTATGTGTTGTATCAAGCTATCTACCTACTGCAAAATAAAACGTTTACTTACTGGTCTACCCAATTTAGTTTGCCCTCATTGATCAATAACTCAGGAACTATCAACATCAACACAAACAATAAATTATAACACATTCATAAACAAGAAAACATCTTGTAATCCGCTCACAGAGCATAACAAAATTCATAAGACAAGGCCCAGGACTGGTGCCATTTGTTACCAAAATGCCAGAGGCCGATATATGGCACAGCCGTAGACGATATTATGGATGCTTGGCTGGCAGCACGAGGTTTGCCTGGCAACCTGCCACGCGGCTGTAACACCATACTCGGGGCTATAAACCGCTCGCAAGTTTGGATTAAGAAAGATTAATTGTAGCATGTGAGGAATTTTACTTTAGCAGTTGTGGGTTGCGATTTCTAGAATAGCTTACTGTTTTTGTGAATACTGAGCTAAGAAGCGAAAAGGATTATACAGCAGAGGGTATCTAATAATAATTTTCCTATTTTCCAAATTTAAAAATATTGACCAGTTTTGAACATCGGGAAACGTCAAATAGAACAAATGGTAATTCAACCAAAAACTAATTTGCGCCCCGTTTGAATACCGATTTTTTTTTTCTATACATACTTTTCGCAAAGCACAACGCAAGACGGCACAAAAAAAAAAGAATTTTAATGCCGTTCGTACTCTGCCATTGGATTCTACGTAGTTGGATATACGGGTATACGGCCTGCTTTAATCCAAATAGTTGGCCTAGTCCAAATAGTTTTACAGGCAAATCTTTATTGCACCCGCTTAATTTCGCGCAACTATGCTGGACGGCGCTTAATGAATTTATTATGCTGCACTCTGTAAACGATGCTGGATTTTGGAGCCTTTCGTTTCGCGTCAGAGTTCAAAGGAAATATTCTGGGAATATCACTGTTTGTTATTGAATTACGCCTTAAAGTTCTGTTCTTATCTCTGTGAAGTTTGAATGTACTTGTTGGTATTGCATGTAGATTGTTGCTCGTGTTGTTTTCCTTTTTGAGTTAATTTGAATTTGGAACGCCAACAGACGCTGCTTGGAGTGTTTTCTTAATTTGAATGTTTTGGTAATGTTTATTTCGTTCTGGGGCCGTATTTATAAAGTATTGAAGCCATCATTTTTCCATTGCCAAAAAGGGTTGGTGCTATTGGCCTTTTATAGCTTCGTCTCACTCTACACTGGAAAGATAGTGGTATTAATACGTCATAATACTAACTTGAGTATGCTTTAGAGATGTCCAATTTAAGAAAGAAAATAGTAATAAAGTAAAGGACATCTAATTTTGTGCCAATTTTCCTGTAACGTTATAGATATCGTTATTTTGTGTATAAATAATACATTATGAGATGCTCTTGGTTTAGTGGTCGCAAGCGTTACTGCTGAGCATGAGGTCCCGAGTTCAATTCCCAGGTCAGGCAAAGTGTTAATGGGTTTTTTCATCTGCTATAATTAATTATCAGTAGCAGTCCGCCGTCAGGATTTGTACCCGGTTTATGGCAATAGTCTCGCCCTCTATTGCATGGGGCTTAAACTTAACTGGCGAAATGTGGGTGTACGTATACTATACATAGTTCACCCACATTTCGCCAGTTATGTTTGCCCCGAAGGGTTAGGCAGGGATGTAGTACCTACAGGTACACCTCTGCCTAACCCTTCGAGGAAACAAGGCGTGATGTTATGAGTAGACGCAAATAACCAAAAGTAAGCTTTGAATCAAGGAATCAATCAAAGATAGATTATAATAGACATTTTATCAACCTATAATTAATTCCTCGATTAAAATTAACATGTACACCTCGTATCGTTTATAATTACTGCAGGATACAAATACCTATAAGTTATAGTAAATTATACGCGGTAATTACACCTACTTAATAATACGATTCGTTGAAAAAGTTAGGTACATGCTACTTACCAATATCCTGTGGCCTGGCCGAGTAGCGTTATGTTATTTATAGTGGAATGAAATTGACCTCACTCTTTACTATAAATAATGTAAGTCAATCAAGTAGGTATCCTAATAATTCTACTAATATTATAACGCGAAAGTTTGTGAGGATGTATGGATGGATGTTTTCTACTCTTTCACGCAAAAACTACTGAACGGATTTGGATGAAATTTGCCACACATATAGTTTACAACATGGATTAACACATAGTATACTTTTTATCCCGATATTCCAACGGGATCGAGACTTATTCGGGTGAAACCGCGGGGCGCTGCTAAAAAAATAAATGGTATATTCGAACTGCTTCATTTGTTTAGTGGTTAAAAAAGCAGCTGCGAGTGAGCTCCAAGATTTTATCCCGGGCTAGACAGGTAAACAAACAACTTACAGAGAATGATTGCAATGCAACACCCTGTTTTTGATCTGTTGTTTTTTGTGCATGCTTATATTCTATTCTCTCTTCCTAAAGTACAACCAAAACTAGATTAGAAAATGTCCACCAATTTTTTGATATTTGCCCAAACATTGACCAACAAGCTACCGTGTTAACGCTCACATATGCTTTACTATTTGAACCCGATCATGCATAAGATGCCATAGTACCAACATATTCCAAGTCAAACATACCAAGTGCATTTGCCACATCGAATATAGAACTGTGGCGTTCGATATTGTACAACCTCGTCACCGTCTCGAGCTATGAAATATTCACACTGCCATACATATGTTTGTGCCTTAGTACCTATAAATATCGAGGTGGTTATGCACCTACATGTTGTGGCATTTTACTCTTGTTAAGCTCAGATATCCAAGCAAAATGTCTTCCATTCAGTATTTCGGAACTCGATTACATCTACAAAATATTTTCATGTATCGTTTGCAAACGTTAACAACTATTTGTACGAGTATGTGCACACTGACAAAGCAAATATATTCCTAACACCATTTTCGTTTTCGACTAACGCGCGATTTGCTCACAAAGCGAATCAATCCAAAACTGAAACGCGTTATGCACGCATGACTACCGCTATAGTGCTCGAGTTTGACGTATACCGAGCTGTCCTAAGACCTAACACGTCTGATAGAGCGCAGATACTGACTAGTCACTGGGCTGAGTGGACGTGTCGACATCCATTCAATAAAGTCGGGCACAATGCGCTGGGTTTATCCAATACAGATAAGCTTGAATGAGATTGCATGGGTGGAATCTTGTATGGACTAGAAATATCTTCGTTTGAAATTCTGAATGGATTTGATGCGAGTTTGTTTGTACCGGTTTTCTAAGCCACTGTTTTTTTATGTTGGAAGTGGGGCAGGAGACATTAGGAATATACACATAGGAATATAAGGTGTGTTTTTTTGTAACCTATTTTGTAACTGGGTGGGTACTCTTGGAATTACATTTTCGACCCTTTTTTTTGGATCAGAAATCATCAAATGACTTCTCCCGCTCTAGGCGGAGCGGGAGGGCGTGTCAGACTTTTACTGACTAAAACCCCCCCGTGTTCCTTCTGTTGCCTGTGCCGGGGCCACGGTAACTCTTTCGAACATACCGCGACACATGAATATTGCATTTGCAAACATAATATTCACAAGAATTTTGATTCTGTTTTGTGAAAATCCACGGTTTTCAGAAATCCAGTGCTCAGAAGTTCTTTTTATTTGCCTTTGTTTGATGTGATTCACTGTTCGTTTTATAGCTAGCTTTGTGTAACAGTAAAGGTTACAGAAAAATGAAGAAAATTATTTACGTAAACAAACATCACAATATTAACAGGAATTAATTAAGGTCTTCTAGCTAATATAAAAATATGTATCCTCTTATTTCCTTTGTAACATTTTAATCAAATCTAGTGTTGTGTGGAAACGTAAATGTGTTACAGTAATTACTTGTGTGCCAGTGGTTGGCAAGCAGGCGTGGCCAGATGCCAGTAACTGCCTTCCTAACAGCTTATCTTAGCTCAGCTACTTTATGTAGGCCTTGCTTTGTTCTAGCTTGGTTTATTTTTATGGACGTCGTTTGGACAAGCTGTGCAGTGCCTACAGACTGTCTAGTATTATCAAGAACGATTATGGTGGATGGTTTTCGTTGTGGAATAGTACTCTGTATGTTGTGTAGAACATACACACATATATAATCTCACGCCTTCTTCCCTTGGTGTAGGCAGAAACTACAGAACGCCACCTGCTACGTTTCATACATACTCCTTTGCTTCCTTTTGTAGAGTAGTGTGTAAATAGTTAACTGTTAGCCAAAAATAATTTACAACGTTGAGTTCTGCACCCTAATTGCGTAACACACTTACAGTAGGAATCAGTTTCATTTTGACAGTTCAACAACTTTCATTGCGTTATTTACGTTGTTGAGCAGACAAATTTTTCGAACATAATATGTTCGAAAAATTTGTATGAAGCTATGGATTAGCAATAAATGCTTCAAAATCATTCGGATTGTGATTGATAGTGGTCAAATTTACAATGGAGGTTGGCGATATTTTCTTCATTCTCATTTTCACAAAACTTCAATAGGTTGGGTTACTATAACGTATAATTTAAATTTAATTGAATAAGTAATAAATATTTACTTTAGCAACAAACTTCTGATACAAACAAAAGCTAGCAGAACTAAACAAAAACTCTACAAAAAAGTAAAGGAAAGCTGCTCTAAAGATAGTGAGACGTATCTTAGCGAAACTTCAAGGTTCTGCTAAATTATTCACACACAAGTAGGTGTAGCAAAAACGGAGACAAAGTGAGTCTCCGGGCGTTCATTACGAGCTCTGCTACTGACACGCCCTCTATGTGAGGACTGAGGCGTTTGTCTGAATTTTGACTAGGAGACATAGTGAGGGAGTGGGGATTGATGAAATATGTAGTGATTATCATGATTTATGCCTACTTATGACTGCCTCGTTGATCTAGTGGTCGCAAGCGCTACTACTGAGTGTAAGGCCCATTCCCGGGTCGGGCAGTGTTATTGGGTTTTTCTGTCTGGGATATCTCAGTAGCAGCCCGGAGTCTGGATTTGTGCCCGGTTGATAGCAATAGGCTCGCCCCCTATTACATGGGACTTAAATATAACTGGCGAAGTGTGGATGTACTATAGGTACACCTCTGCCAACTTGACTTGAATATACGGACAATGTAGGTTGGTAGGTAGTCCATTTCCTCAATTAATTTCTCTGACTGGACAGTCAGAGAAATAATTGCTTTTGCTATTGCTTTTTCTAGTAGTGTTTCTTTAAGGATGGGATTATAAAAGTCTGTCATAATATTATATAGGTACAGATATTTTGGGTCGATTTTCGGAAGCAGGTTAGCTGAATTTTAGTAATAGTTACGAACATAAATATCGGAACCCGAAACATCAGCAAGATTTTGAATAGCTTGTTGTAGCTTGAGATTTATTTGTGGTTAAACTTATTGAAAACGATGATATATTTTCATAATAATTGCTACATAGCCCCCTGTTAATATTAACGGATGGGAGACTTGGCTCAAGAAGTGTTGTTAATAATCCTGTCATTTGTACGTAAACTTGAAAAAGATGGTAATGAATACCAATTCGGTTACCAAGCCTGGTGATTACGGCATTATCACCCCACGATCGTTGGTTGCAGCGATCTTGGGGGAGCCCCGGTAGACGTCATTTACAGGCTAGAAAGTTTGTAATAATAGGTACCATTCGGTCTTACCAAGGGGTATCGTGTTTTTTTTTTAATGAAAATAAAATAAGACTCTCTTGGAAATAACTTGATTTAATCAAGATAACTTCGGTTACAATTTATAATTTAAAAGATCGCACGGTACGTTCGCTGATGACCGCATCAGTAGGCGAGTAGTGAATGCGCGGCCGTTGGCTCGATCAGCTGTGCTGTGTGACCCCTCCACCCGCACGTCCCCCGTTGTGGAGGCCAGATAGGCCGTCGCTCTATGTAAAATAATAGTATTCAGCTGCAGCTGGTAAGATTGGAAGCCGACCTCAACGTAATGAGAAAAGGCTACGCAGATGATGAGCATATAATAGTGCAATTACATTTTGAAAACATTTCAGTAACTCGTATATTTTCAATGTTACTTTTGTTTTTTAATGCAATTAAAAAGGCAAGTTCATCATTATATGCATATATTTTTGACGAGTTTCACCATTTACAATTAATTCGAAATCAAGTATTAATATTGAGCGGAAATATTTCGTATGAAATACGGAATAAGTGGTTTGCATTTCGCCGGAAATGTGGGACACATTGTGGAGTGTCAGCAAAAACAATCCAGTAGAATACCTACTTGCAGCACCTACCTTGTGAACTCGTTAAGGCTCTTGCAAATAGACGCGACGCAAAGGCACCGCATTTGCATTTGTGTAGCGCGCGACTCGCATCGCGAGTCGTGCCTGTTTATAGGAGTCTTTATTTTTACTCTGACAAAACATGCACTCCTGGCGTAGTTAATTATAGTTTTAGAATATACCTAGGTATAAAAGGTAGGTACAGTAGGTACGTAAAGAAAAGTCGAAATTGTGATTAATTTTGGACTACCTACCTACTTTCTAAAAAAATACTAGGTACAATGTCATAACTATAGTATATTAAAATTAATTTATTTCTTATCGTCAAAAAATAACGTTTATTTCTTGAAATATCTCCATTTTCGATCCAGTTAACATCTACGTCTGATATCCCCTAATCCTGGATTCCTCGTCTTTTACACCCTAAAGATCCGGTCGGTTGTTATCTCAAAATCTTTTGTTCTTGTCACGGACACCCGCATACATATTCCGAGTCCCCGCCGTTGCCTATTTCCATATCCCTCAAATATATCATTGCGTTGAGAATATTTTATGCTGTCGGTATCTAACTGGCGTTTTGTGGTAATGTCTTCGTTTGATGTATAGCAGACAGCAGTCAAGAACACTCGTGGTCTAAATATCTTGCCATTATGTATATTGTGGGCACATTAAGATGTAACGTCGCAGAAGGGAGCCTCTTAGCGTTTTTTCCCTACGTAATCACGACCCAGATTGCTCTGTCGCAAAACATAATGCCACATCGGGCAGGAAAATTGTTAAAATTATAGACGAACATTTATTTCTCCAGTCGAAATATCGAATATGGGCCCGACTTCCTTTTACTAAAAGTCCGATGGAATTACTGGGCAAATGGCACGTCGTTGTGCTTAATTCGTACATTTGTTTGTGCAATCTTTTTTCGACGAGATACGAGGGTAAAAAATAATTGAAACAACCATTTTTCTCAGTACGGGAAATTAGCGCCGAGATTGTTCTTTGTTGAGTTTAATTGGATCAGATTATAGACAATGAGTGACGTTTTTGCGTGGCACGTATGTACATAATAACCGGATGACGGGGGAAAAGTGAAATATAAAAGCGTAATAAAGTAGGGGATCGGAGTGCAAAGAATTTTGTATGAATTACAAATGAATTTTCTTGGAGCCGTTCAAAAACTCGCACTGCGAAATCTCCTTCCGCGGCTACTTCGTTAAATAATGTAAGGAACTGTGGAGGTGCGCGAATTGCGGGAACCGACTCGAACAAAACGCGCTGGAGTTGCTTGAATTTGCAATTTCAAGGCGTTTCGTTCTCTCACAATTTGCTTATACCGAGCCCCGCGTTGGGCGCCATTCCATGTAATTCGGTCCGCAGCCGCACTAAAGTTAAGTAATCGCACACCGTCCCTCGCGCTTCCAGGACCTCCTTATTTTTTTGGCATCGCTTCAAATTAAAAGCGATAAGAGTGAGCCTGCTCCTGTTACAGACCCCACTGGCACGTCGAAACAAAGCCATCTACTTACAGCATACACAATTTATCACCCTTTGTTGGAAGAGCGTCAGAACTGTCGGCTGTAACTATACAATGAAATTAACAAGTAATGACGTTTGCCGCTTTCCCTCTCTTTATACTGTTCCAATATAATTTTGGTTCACTTCATAAGCGAATTTGAACTCATCCGCGCATAATGCGACATGGGAGTTGAAACTAAATTAATATACAAAATTTTATGAGCAATAATACGAACTAAACCGGGATCCTCAATGGAGGTCGAGCTCGCCTTTCATATTCTCTTCAATAATGAACAAGTGCTGACCCCCGCAAGCTGCGCGAAATTTAATTTTAATACAGGACTGCCCACTATCTCAGCGACGTCACCTAACAAAACATGCCTGGCTCGCGTAGATTAGAACTCGCTTACTACATGTTTGTTCGCGGCTAATGTTTTTGACGCTATTATACCTACCTACGTGTTAGGACACATTAATCTTAATTGTATATATTACTAACTTCAAATTCTCGGATAAAGGGCGGTCAGATGGCGAGCCATTACTAACGAAATTATAATGGAACATCCAACATTCTTCGGAGTGTACAATTGGGGCAAAATTCGCTGCAATTTCATGAATTGTCGTCGGCAGTTATTATTCGGCGTGTAAGCGGGAATTTGTCTCTTCAGGACATAGCTGGTTTTGTCCTGGAGTTTCCCGTAAATTCGCATGGTTCGCTGGTTCCTTTGAAAAGTCGCGGTTGGTTTTACGCTTTTGGCGGTATTGTTCGTGGCGTTTTGACTTTGAATTTTAACCATCCTTGTTCAGAAATTGTGGCGAGATGAATAATGTTTTGCTGTGCAGTTAGCGCTTGAGTAGTAATTGTGCATTTTGGTTGGAGTTAGTTTCGATTTGCCTGTGATCTCATTTGTCTTAAGCAGATCTTGGATCAAAGAGGGTAACTTAAGTTTTCGTTCTCATATTAAGTTATGATGATAACTTACTCTGTGTGCAACAGAACGTTTAATTTAAATGAATGAATGGGCTTATTTTTAATCTTATATTTTAAATTGTTTTAATTATCTATTTTTTACATTGTTCTCACATATAGAAGCAACAAGAACAATAACAATGTACCTACCCAGGATTTTGTAACAATTTTGATTTAAAAGAGTGTTCATGGAGTTTCTTGCCCATTCTTCTCCATAGAGATCTACGTTTTGGAATGGGCGACTAGCTTCAATTTTCTGACTAACTGACTGACTCTTTAACAATTCAAAAGTGCCTGTAATTGGTTTAATTGAAATAAATGCTTTGAGTTTGAGTTTGAATAATCGTAACTTCATCTTAAGATGTCTTTTCATAATAAAACGTCTGCATAAAATCAAGTACACAAACTGGAAATAAAAAAAGGTTCGTGGAATCCGTCCCACTTTTTGCCGTGAGCAGATCTTGAGTAGAAATAACTATATACAGATGCATTCGACGTGCTTAATCTCTTAAATCCTTTCGAGATCTCTTCCCCATTGCTCGCTCAGAACACTGGAATGCAGGGCAAACCATTTTGAAACCAAAATATGGGAACAATTTTCTGTATAAGGTGGATTGAGTAATATTTATTGCCTTTTAGGTTAAAATATTTAGTTTGAAACTGAAATTCGAAAGTATAAAAAATGCCTGGAGAAATTCATCGAAGATTTTAAATGCCTAGCCATATATAGAGGATGGTGAGAAAGCGATTGGGCGTTAATACTAGGAGTATGTATTGAGGGCCCCGCAAAATCATTTTATCGTTACACGTATCACGACGATATGAGTTTGTGGCGGCATATCTACATCGCCACAATGTAACGCGTCACACTGACGTCACGCAAAATCCTGCATCGCGCAATCAGAGTTTACCGCGCGACTAGCATATATACAACATCCTGACATCAACCGTCGGGCAGTAGCCCACCAGACGCAACACGCGTCTGGTCGGAGGATCCTCCCTTTTCTATAGAGGATGAGTGAATTTTACACCCTGTTCATCATGCCTCTAAGTTTTTTAGAGATATGTGACGCGCTGAGAGCGGAATTCGGGTGCAAATGTCACAGGGGAATTGTTCCTGGTAGCGTACCAGGGAAACCAAATTTCCTGAACTATCAAATTCAAACCTATTCTATCTAATTAAACCAATGCTTGTCTTCTTAAAATTATCAAACAACTCGCGAAGGTTTCATGCTAAAAGCAGGCCCAATTAAAGCCTCTACATCAGCTACGCCCCTACTGGATAAAATGGGGCTACCATAGTATCCAATTCTATCCATATAAGACAAACATTAAGACAAGCACTGATTTATCGTAGCTACGTTTACGAAACACACACCACAGTATTACATAAACATACAATACACGTAGTGATCTGCTCGGTCCCATAGTACCCCGGCAGATCATTACAAGTATGAGTTTTTCGGGGCTCTCAATACTCGTACATACGCCTAGTATTAGCACTCAATCGCTTTCTCGCCATCCTCTATACAAGGTGTAACATAATTAACGCACAACTTCTTAAGGGGTCATTGTACTAATCATTATGAACAACTTGTCAGCAACAAGAAAAGTCAGCTGCTCCCTACATTTATGTTCGCATAGCTCGTCAAAATGTAGGGAACAGCTGATTTTTTTTCGCGATTTCAAGTTTGGTCCCATAGTAAAAGTTGCAGTAGGTCAGTGTACTCATCATTATGAAATGATGAGTACACTGACCGCTTAAGAAGTTGTGCGTTATTTATGTTACATCTTGGATATGGCTAGGCATTTAAAATCTTCGATGGCATTGGTTAAAGCCCGAGTAATAATATAAAACCTTTATTTTTTTACTGTATATTTCATTTGGTATTTTATCCACATTTATAGTTTTTTACGAAATTCTTACTCGTTTTAATTCATTAAAATTTAATTTTCAGCCTTCTTTGAAGGGTAGGTTTTAGCTAGAAAGACGATGAATATATATTTCAGTCAACTATAATAGCCCCGCCAACTATTTCTTGCACAAATATTGGCAACAACAGTAGGTTCTTCAATACTTCATCTCACTCTTTGTTACACGTAGCCGACCTGATCATGTGAAAAAGAAAGAGACAAAAACAAAATGTATCAGCTGTTTATGTTATAAAACTCTCTAACTAAAGGAATCGGGTTACATTGCTCGCAGACGTCGAGTTAACGACCTCAGAATGATATTAAACTTGACAATTTATTTCTAAACGTGTCAAGTACTCGCAACATCATATTGGTGCTTTAGAAAGCCTGTGCTCAACTTGAGTTACTGTTATTACTTCACTGTAATCCTTTCTAACACTTTTCATGTTAAAATTTGGTGTTCTCTGTCAGCAGGGCCTATAGCAATAACCAGTTACCAGTGGTGCAAAATTTTTATGTTATAAAAAGCAGCCCCATGGTAATTTATTCGTCGAATCGTTGAACTCCTTAACATTTAAGTTGAGCTGTACGATTACTGATAGATGCTTGCATTGACTGGACAGGTCCACTCAATCTGTGTGGTTCTTTCCTCTAAAGACCATTTTAGACACCAACCTACATGGTCTTCACATGATCTGACCAAGATTATGTCTGGACTTTAAAAGAGACTGTGACCTCTGAGTTTGTTTCGGCCTTTCTTCTCAGAGTAGTCAGATAGGGAACGCTGGCCTCATCTAGTTTAAAAAAAATATGATTGACGAGTAAAAGTGTTTGTATAAACCTACTTACAGAAATAAAAAAAAATGAAAAAATCAGTACAGTTTTTTTATGGTACGGTAAGCTGCACGTCAGTGGTAAATTGGTAACATAACCTGTATAAACTGGTTTCTTATTCTATTGAATCGTCGTACTATGCTAGGCCAGCTCAAGGTCAAAGTGTTACCTCTAACGTTCGGCCTACTGTACCACTAGAAATTACTCATACAATTCACACGATCAACTACTTTGTTTGACAAAGGAATTGATCGTGTTCAATGATATGGACGAAACTGGTCACCCTGCGTCTTCCATGATTTAGCAAGTTTCTCTGTTTTCATCAACCACTCGAAGAAAGGTCTACTTGGTTTTAATTTGTTTGGTCTTTGTAGTTTATTGGAAATTGTTATGTCAATCAAATACCAATTCATGCTCATGAAGTTCTACGTATTAGAAGGACTATTTTCATTTGACATTAGCAAATCTGATTGTATAGTCTTTGTACTGAACACTGCCTTGTCGACTGGAACAAATTGTACTTAATCAAAGAGTTGCTTTGGGAATTCAGTGTAGTCTTGTAGATAGTATAATTGCTTTGTCTGAGAATTTTATCTGCGTTCCCAATCGGTACTGGCCAGTTCTTTGTAAAGTTCGTTAGTAAAACGAGGTCATTTTTAACCGACTACAAAAAAGAAGGATGTTATCATTGTGATACGTATGTGTATGTAATATTATTCAAACTGCAATATATTGACATAATTATAATAATCTAGGCTTCCAATCAGATATACAATTGTTTTTAGGTGTATGTATGTTTATATGTATGTTTGTCCACGCATTTCTCCAAAACTATTAATCGGATTATGATTGTGTTTTTTATTGGATTACATTTACTTCAACTTAAGGAACAGTGCCAGTTTCATCAAAGTCGGTTTAGTAGTTTTCAAGACATGGACTAATACGTGGAAGTCTGACGGCCTGGCTTATTAATACGAGCTACGGGTGTGGTGTCATAGGGAAAACATCTCAAAACCTTGGTCAAATTCTAGTGTAGTATTTACAACGAAACTACTACGAACGGAACTATTCATTACAAACAAATATTCCACTTAAAATTAAAAATTACGAAATAAAAAAAAATAATTTAAAAAAATAAATCGACTTCAAAAAGAAATTAACTCAAAATTATGAAATAACTTTAATTTCGGAAGTCGGTGTCTTGAGATCTGTATTCTGTGTTTTTTGCCACATATTATATTTTTATGAAGGTACTTAATGTTTTAGTTAATATAAAAGTTATGTATTATATTTTTATGTAGTACATAATTTTTATATTAGCTACCATAAAAATATAATATGTCAATCAAAAACTACACAAAATACATACAAAACATAAATTAATTACACATACAATATTTTTGTTAAAAAGTTAAAAAAATGGAAATCACCCTACCTAAGCTTCTTATACCCGCATTCATTCTAACTTGGACAAACTGTGTAGACAAGCAACAAAATGAATAGTTTTCATTTCCTGTGTTATATAGAAAATTCTATTGAAAACGTTTCCATTGTGTTCTCTGGTTATGTTTAAATTCCACTATAAATAAGCCCGAATAAACTGGAATCAGTGTATTTAATTTGGAGACATGTCACATCCATTTATTTCGAGAAAGTTCACTACTGATGCGTTTACCACAATTGTTTTTTTTTTAAAACGATTTTTAATGTTTCGTTGAAGTAAATAATTACGCTTTGCTCTTAATAAATCTTAATTCAATTTTATTATAGGTTTTTGCATTCGAAAATAATTAAGGGCAGGAGGATTCTTATCCCATTTTGTGGGGGTTGGCATCTTAAAATATCTTCTTCCATACATCTCTATCAGTCGTCATGTCAGTGTTCATACCTTTTTAGCCATGTTCATTCTATCTCATAAAATTATACCCGTTTTACCAGTGAGACGATAGCACTAGAAGCATACTCAGCCAACGTTCCCACTGCTGCACAGGTCTCCTCTTTGTGAGAGGGTGTGGGCTATAATCCACTACGCCGAACCAGTGCGGGTTAGTGGGTGTCACATGTCTTCGAATTTTTAGTTCTTGGACATGCCCGTTTCCTCACGATATTTTCCTTCACCGTTTAAAAAGGTTATCGTCACAAGACGATGACTGAAATTCAAATGCTACAAAAATGAAAAAAGAACAAGTAAAATTCAATTATGGAATGACAATATTCTTTTAGATATTCTGTAAAGCAAAAGCAGGCAAAGGAAGCACATTTAAAATGCCACTTGGACTCAGAATCCCCGATTCTGGTTCGTTGACGCAATTAATTTTATATTAACGTCCAGCGACATCTGGAGTCCATTATAGGAAGTAAAAATTTTATGATTTTGAGTTTGTAAATATGAAAGCATCTAATGCCTTATGTATCTTGTGGTATGTAAAAAAATGAAGATTTTTTTTTTGACAATAAAAATTATACATTTTTAAGTACCTTTCTCTGTGTAGGTTGAAGTTCCAACAGCTCATCTGCTATGTCGCGTAATGGTGACTGAAAGGTTCCGTGTTCGATATCCGCCTGTTGTTCTATTTATTGACTCGAACCCCTTCCTAGATGAAACATTTAGGAAAGCTAAACTTTATTGGTTATTGGATTCAAAAATGCTTAAAAAAACTTTTACCGATGGGGCAATGAGCAATCAATTTCTCAGCTACAGAAGGTACTAAATAAAAACATCATGTCCCAAAAAATATTTTTACTCAAATTGCAGGGCACACTGAAATATTCCTCTAAATACCTGCCGGTTTTAGTACATAAAGTAAATGAAGTGTCCACAGTGGCTGTTTGAAGAGGCAGCCATAAAAAAGGTTTCAGACGAAAGTAAATAATGTCCCTGTAATTAATGAACAATGAAATTAACTTTTTTGGATCATTTCACATTTACTTTTTCGTTTTTTAATATTTGATGTAACTTGGCTGGAAATCTCGAAACGGCTGGTTGACACTTCCCGTGACCCAAGGGCTGGCTTTTACCTTGGCCAGAGGCTAAGCATTGCCATACAACATGGCAATGCCGCCAGTCTCTTGGGTACATTACCAGTCGACAGCGATGCGGAGGAATTTTTTGACGCCATATTTTAATTTGTTAATAGTTTTAGTTAGGTTAGGTTATTATACTTTTTAGTTCATTATAAACTGGCCTTATGTTCAAATATTCTTACAAATCAAAATTTTAAAACATATAATTTTATTATTACGCAAGGCTCCGGTAACCTGCGCTTATAGTCATAATATATTAGACCTATGTATATGCTCGTGGGTAAAAGCCACCTCTAAATTGTGCTCTCTTCAAAGATACTTACTGCGCCTTAAGAAATTAATGTCTATAATTTAATAATTGTAAGCCGCAAAAAAAATCTTCTACGCAGCAACCTCTATTACTCATGTGTGCAAAATTTCGTACGGTCACTGCCCTTAAATAAATTAAACCTTTTAAGCCTATAAATATCACCTTTTCATTACTTTTCATCTCTTTTCATCGACCAATGTGACATTGGCCCGACTTTTTGACTACCAGTGACATTGTCAGGTATTCAATTTGGTTTGCCCATAATCTGCTCGACCGATCTCTTATTTCCGCTGTATTATAATTCGATTACTGTAAAGGACGTGGGCATAATGTATGTACTTGTGAAATGATGACTGAAATATAGATCCACCTTTTCATGTGTAGGTATATAAATCATTTATATAGGCTCGGGCAAAGCCGCTTGCTTATGTAGGAGGAAACGTTTAAGATTAGGTACTTATGTACTGTTGTATAAATGAAAAGGCCATTGTGTTAGCTAGTACCTGGTCTCTACAAGGTACTAGCTAACACAATGGCCACGACTAGGATGGAGACGATTATAGGCCGTGTCATAGTTCAGGCTGACTGGAACGTATCACCGATAATGTTACCTGTATCCAGGAACAAAGAAAAGCATTTGTTTAGTACATATTTTTTCAATAAACTCGACCGTGGCAACTAACAAGCCGCAATGGGCCCGCGTGGTGGACTATGACCTACGCCCTCTGTTGAGGTCGGCTTCCAGTCTAATCGGATGCAGCTGAATACCAGTATTTTACATGGAGCGCCTGCCTATTTGATCTCCACAACCCAGTTACTGAGTAACACGATACCCCTTGGCATGACTGGTTGTCAGACTTTTGGGCATCTGACTACCCGTAACGACTGTCAAAGATCTACGGATGAAAGCCGGGACCAATGGCTTAGCGTGCTTTCCAAGGCACGGAGTGGCCTCAATATGTAACGGATGCTCACTTATCCAGGAACCGATCGCGGCAACCTTCGATCGACTCGTGTGGCTGTTATTATTTAGCCACGAGCCCCTAGCTAGTTACTGTTATAGTTATAGACTGATTATGCTATTCTATCCCGACCGTGGTTCGTCTAGTAAATACATGAAACCGGGTACCTTTGACGCGTTGAGTAGCAAAGTTGGCGGTTGCTAGGCGTCAAACCGTGCCTTGAATACAAATATCTAGTATGTGTAATTTGCCGACACAACTCATAGGTACGTAATTCAACTAGTACTCAACTCCTATGATCATGTCTCATGTCAAGCTCACTTAAATGTCTCGCTGATGGTGGCGTGTGTGTTGGATTATTCGGTTCCCTACAAAATGGTTGAGCTGGATGGTGCTGATCCACGCGTCATGTTCGTGAACAGGCGCAGTCAATTGAGACTGGACGTCTCTTAACATCTTATTTTTAATATTATATTTTGAATTGTTTTTAATTTAAAATAATACATTGTTCTCACATATAGAAGCAACAAGAATAATGTACCATGATTTAAAAGAGTATCCTTGGAGTTTCTTGCCCGTTCTTCTCCATAGAGATCTACGTGTTGGAATGGAGTTTCAACTTTCTGACTAACTGACCGACTCTTTGACAATTCAAAAGTGGCTGTCATTGGTTTAATTGAAATAAATAGAAGTAAAGAAAACAATAGTCCATCAGTAACCGTTCGCTAGTTCCCATCCAATGACCGTTTTGAAGTTACCGGTATCCATTCAAGTATCCGGTCACATAACTTTGATTTTTCCTCTAATTGTACTTAAGACCAGGGGGCCAACCAAGTGATGGAGCTATACAGGACGTCTAGCTCCATCTCTTTCCCACACTGAAGTAAGATTACAATAATACTGCTTTAAGAGGTGGTGGTCTAGCTCCAGGGCATGCAGGAGTATCTACATAGGTTTTGAATTTTCTGATCGTCGAATTGCGTTGTCATACATCATACTCATCATATCATTTGATTCTGTAAGTTTTTTTTCTAGTTTATTGCCATGAGCCTCAAATGAATAGACTTGCGTCATGTTTGCATAAGATGAGATTCATTCTGCAAAGTTTTTAAATACCTTCAAAACACGCTGTAGTTTTTTGTAAACAAAAAGGAGATGTTACGTCTGTAAGAAAAACAAAACGAACGAACGAGAAAGAAACAAAAAGATGTTTAATCTTAAACATCTCCTTATTGTTTCTCTCTCGGTACTTTATTACAGATAAGTAAGTGTTTTAGAACAATTATTTTATTGCCAGATATTCCCAGACTTATTTTGATAATGGATAGACTTCCAAACGACCTAGTCACAGAAGACTTTTTATCACAACTGGTAATGACTCACAATCTGTTGAAGAACTTCTAACGCAGTCCCGATTTAAGCATCAATTTATGGGCTGTAGAAGTGTGTGTAACTGGCAAGTGTAATTAATTACCATCGGCTCAGCAGATGGGTGTCACTTGCGAGACTTCGCGATTATAAACGGTTCGCTTCGTTTTGTATGGTATGTATAAACATAGCTATGTTTGTGTGTGTGTGTGGTGCTATTCTAACAATGTTTGATGAACTGTGAATGCCAACGCCAGCGCCAGGGTGTTGTCGTGAAGTTAGAATGTATTGGAGTATGGTTGGCTCTGAATTTAGTATCTACGCGTGGAAGTCGTGAGATACAGAATATACTAAAATAACAGTCACATTTTAATAAAACTCCCTCGTCCCCCGACCCGTCGCGGTGCATCGCCCGCCCGCGCTATTACTTCGTTTTCGCTTAGTGTTCTTTCTGACATTATTCTTTTTGTTCTGCTCCTAAGGGTTGTAGCGTGATGTTAAATAGCCTAAAACTGTCCTTGAGAATTGGGCTACCCAAATGCAAAAACAATTTTTCAAATCCGACATTTTGTTCACAATTTCATGGGTTTCGCGGAACACTAATTATTTTTCTAAAATAAAAGTAAGCCTACGTTACTCCCCGCCCAAGCAACACAAACTAGCTGATTAACTTTCATATAATAGCAATTCTGATGACTAAACGCTGTAAAAGATGTAGGGATATGGTTTGTATAAGCGCTTATACAGGCGATATTCAAGCAATTTGGGCACATAATAAATCGCTTTAATCTGAATAACATTTTGTTAATAGCTGCATACCAGCTGGATATATAAACAGAAAGGTTGGTTAACTTCTGCATAAAAGCTGATCGACCCTTTGTTCAGAATTTAAAACTCTATTAAGCAGATGAAAATAATCAAACTCTGATATTCAGACAATATTCATAATTCAGATCTTTCTCGTTGTTTTATAAAGAAGTTATGTAATTAAATGTACAAAATCAGCATTTTGTTTCATATATAATTAATTGTGATCACATATATTTTGCGTTAAATTTCCATTGGTGACATCGCTCTGGAATAAATTATAAATATTGGTAAGTAATTTTTGGTAAAATGTTTTGTTAACAATACAATTATTACAACGCATGCTACTTTACCGTGAGAATATATATAAGTTTATAGTAAAATTTTCGAGCGCCACAAGATAAAACCAGTTTAAAAAAATAAACAATTGACTTCTAATAACCCTTTTCGACGAATAAAATATTTTATTAAATTGTTACCAATCAAAGTGGTAGAAAACAATCAGGTAGGTATTTGAATACTACCCAGATGTTTTTTAATAAAAACATCTATTTATTATTTGTAATAACATCGTTTGGTTTTGGAAAAGAGAGGTTATGTTAGGATAAATAATGGCGACGATGTTGATTTTGAATATAAGCTGTTCACGCCGACGATTTGTTATACCATTTCTGCGTAACAGGTCACTTGTAACCGTCTTATCCAGATATTTTTTGGTTAACAGTACGTTTTATATCGCATTTCTGATAAATGGTTCTAAAGCTGCCCATCTCAGTACTCTTATTCAGATTATTAGGGTTCTACATATAATCATCGGTTCTTTGAAGAAAAATACAGCCATTGAGATTCAAAACGTTTTGTAATGGTTTAGTGAGGCCGTTATGCCAGTATTCACCTCCACCTTCAATATTTTTAATCATTATTTGTCTAGGTGATTGATAAAGTTCTAGGATCTGTCGGTAAAATTCCAGGAAATCTATGATTAATCACACCCAATAAATGTTTTACAGCCGCTTGGGATATATTTTTATTCGCTGCCCAATCTCTGAGGTTATTTCGAAAATCTATATTTTTATTAAATTCTGACACGTTTTCTGCTAAACTATTCGAACTTGAATCAGTGTCCTCAAAATATGAATCGACATTTTTATGTAATATCTGTGATATAGATGTAAAATTACGAGATACGGATACGGAACCCTCTTGAACTGGTCGACTTATGCTTGGATCCGTATTGTAATTTGCATTAGCTGCCAAACTCGTTTCTGCTTCTGTACAGATATTGTTTTTATTTTTAGATACTCCCTTAAACACTTTCTTCTTATTCCTCCTGTCCTTTTTCTTTTTCTCCATGAATTTGACTCATTTTTACACGTTTCACTGTTAGACATGTCATTAATTATAAAATAAGTTTGACATTCTTACATAAAAACATTGTATTTCTTCATTAACCAGTTATTAGATACATAAACATCTATTATTCATAATATTTACCACTTTGAGCTACACATAAAAGGATTAGTGCGCTTCTCTCGCTTTAAGATTGTCATAAGATCGTAGTCATCTTCATTTATGCAGTAGTTAGCTGCTTAAACGCTAAAAGAGTAATCAATACCCATATTCTGAATAAATGAGAACGATTTGACGGGTTGTGCAGCTTAAAGAAACCAAACAATAAACTATTCAGAATCAAGCTGTATAATTGAAATATTTATCAAAGTTGTACAGCACAAAGCTGAATTTTCCGCTGTTATGTAGCTACTAGCTGTCACGGTCACTTTTATTTGAATATCGTTAACATAACAGTAGCAAATATTATTAGTATTAAGATTTTAAAAAAAACACCAATTTTATGCAGAACTTATCAAGCTTTCAGAGAAATCAAAGTTTAAATACTGTATTATTCAAGATAAAGCTATCACGTCAGCTTTTTTAAAGATGTAATGAAACAATAAACTGCCAATTGGTGCTTAATTTTGCTATTATCTGGCTTACGTGTTGCTTGGGCGTTACATCAGCTATCTGCCAGTGAAAATCCTGTCAAAATCGATTCAGCGGTTTCGGAGAATAGCCAGACAGACAGACCGACAAACAAAAAATTTTTAAAATTGTTTTTTTGTTATAAGTACCGTATAAACTTTCTTATGCATTTAGTAAAAAGTTGTTATTTTGACATTAAAAACAGACACTTCAATTTGATTTATTTGTATAGATGTATAGATTATTTTGTGAGTTATAGCGAAGTAGCACCGATGTTAGTATCTAATGTCTAGTAGACATAGCATCCATTTGGAAAAAGGATGCTGACTTGAAGAAGACTATCGTTGGTAATGCCCGAATTGTTTATAATTACACAGCTAGGTAATATTAATAACATACTCGGTGCAAGAAAAAACATATGTACCTACCCATCGTTTTATTTGAAAGGTTATCCAATGGTCTTTGTAAAGGGGCCAACTACAATGTTTACGAAACCCATACATGGTTACTACCACCATTTCTGGTGCATCTTGTTGAAATAACTTCAATCTGGTTTTACCTTTCAAGGTTTGAAAATGTATGTTAGTAAAAGTGGTTCTCCACGGCATTGCAGACATCCGCATTGCAATGGTAATCTAAACATTTCACTTCTGACTTAAAATTCCTAGAACTTATTTTGTACCAAATTATAAAATTTTCTTCGGTAGTAGTTAAGCCTATCATCTCCAAACCGTAAGTGCTGTTTATAGGCGAAATATTGCGTCAAAAGGATGTACAGTAAAGTAGCCTTCTTCGGTCTGCTAAATAAATTAACAAGCTTCAATCACCAGTCCTCCTGCTAAGCGTAGTTATTCGGAGAGTTAAATTTCTTCATTAACCGTGAACAGGCTACACTAATAGGTATGAAAATAAAAGGCCAAGAGCGTTTCGGATTACTCACAATAAAGGGATCCGTAGTTGGGATAAATTTGTCCCAAAATCAAACTTAACATTGTAGCTGAAAAACATGTTCTCTCATACATCGATATACATACGTCACGGTCAATTTTCCAACTGCAAATGTAAGTTTGTTATCGCAAAAAATATTATAATAATTTGTATGTAGTAAAACTACAAATTAAGGATTTTCGGACTTTTTGCTTATATGAGGCTCCAGGGGCTAGTATGTATCCTTGGGTTCATTCGAGCAATCGAGTCTGGTCAAACCACGCTGTAGTCGGTGCATTTCATTCATTCATTCACTTGTGCTGTGAGACCTTGCTTCTTGCCAAATTTTATAATTTACCTTTATTTATTTGCGAGTATCAAAATATGTCGCATAAATGAACGTATTTTTTTATCGCGTTGACTAAGAAGCTTGATTTCTTTAGAGCTCCAAGGGCCCGTAGACCTACGTATTTGTATTAATTTCAACTTGACACCTTCACGCGTTCCTGAGAAAGAGGGTCTTGGCAGACTGACAGACATACAGACGGACAACGAAGTGATCCTATATGGGTTCCCTTTTTCCTTTTGAGGTACGGAACCCTAAAAAAGGTTAATTATTTTTCCTGTGAGTATAAAAAGATACATAACGCGACGTAACACAAAGCGAGAGATATGTTGCAACTGAATTTAGTTTTAATCTATTTATTAGTAATCCTGGTTTGATACTTACTAACCACGGAAATTAAGATCCATCGAACTGAAAACACGTGCAAAACATTAAAGAGGAATTAAAACATACTTACGAATTCCTAAACTCTATTTCGCAATTTGACTCGGCACCAATTATGTTCAAACGTAACACATATAGAAACTGGTATTTTAATGATCAACGTAACAGGACATTCGCTAGTCGGCTTACCAACAACACAAAGTAATCTCAGGCGCGCCCTCCCATATATCAGCAACTTGTGACATTCCAAGCTAGTAATTCAACTCAGACGATGTTAGCAAAATAGTGTAACTAGGGACAACCACCCAAAATTAACCCCACACGCCGTGAAAACTAAAGGAACAGGGAGATCAACAAAAACTAGCCGCAACTCTATAATTGGTCAGATTACAATGATTTAAATGAACTTTTGTTTCACACTTCCCTTTTGATTCCGCTGTAATTCTGTAAAACATTGCTAAATGTTCCTGAAAATCTTTTTCCTTGAACCTTAATATGATAAACGCGTTTCTCGTTCCTATTAACATGTATATTTATGTGGGAACATTTTACTTGGAGTACTTAGGAAAACGCCTCTCTTGTGAACTCACCAAAGCGTGAGAGTGTGTAAACAGTACTTTTCAGCCCAAATTAAGTCTTGAAATGTACCTGCAAACATAAATATGAAGGAAGTCGCTGATACGACAAAATGGTTATGTATTTAAATGCTTACGTTTACGGTAAGTACCGTAAAGAGTATCAATGTTTTCTTAAGTCAATTTCGTTAACTTAATGTCTGTCTATTTTATATCTCTGTTTACCTATTTTCTTAGCGTTCTTTTATGCACCAGGCTGTGGCAGCAGGCTTTGGTTTACAGTGAAAATATGATCATGGATGAATGCATATTGCTCAGTAATAGTCAACACTATCCTAGACACATTGAAAAATTTACGGCAAGCGCTAAAAGAAACAAAGTAACAAAAAACCATAAACCTATTTTCCCTGAACACAACCCAAAATTACTCCTACTCAAACTCACAATGCACCTTCAAAAACGCACACAACAATAGCATTTTTAAACAATAAACAATGAAAACGAGGTTTTATTCTACCATAACAATAAAACGCACCACGCTCCTTTACTTTTTTTCTTTAAAAATTCAAGCATTAATCTGTACTGCCTGGCCCCTTAGACTGAAAGGGTCGTAATTGTTGCATGCCTAATGACTCCCGAAGGTGAATTAGATTTAATTTTTGATTCTGTTTGTTCGACGGTAGTTGTGAAATATTTAAGGGAGGTAGGTATATGTAGATACCAGTGACGCAGTTACAATTATTATTAGAGGGAAGCCGGAGAAACCAGTTACACACACAGGTGTACCATATTATTTGGCAATAGTAGACATTAAGAAGAGTGGTTGTTCCTAAGGGAAGCCGATAGGAATCGGGTTGTATGAAGGCTACGCTCCTAGTAGGTTAGGTTAGGTGTTGTTAGGTGTGCTGACGAAATGTGGGTGTACTATAATACCTCATCTGCCTACCCCTTCGGGGAATACAGGCGTGATGCGTGATGTTATGTTACGTGTGTTGTTAGGAATATTTTGCTTGAAAAACAGTCGTGTATTAAGAGAAAGCTATTTGTGTATGAACAATGGTTTGTACGTGTTGAAGAAATAAGCTCGTTGGGTTTGAATTTAGTTTGATTTATATCTCTGAATGTGTTTATTTATTGTCAGAAGTTACGATGTCACCTAATTCGAAAGCCGGACTTGTCAAGGGTTTTGATAAAGTATGTAAGTGATCTGCAAATCGTCGTTTATAGTCAGGTCGCATAGAATAAGGAGCTATTGAGGTAACTAATACCTAAAAATTAAAATTGACAGTCAGAAAAAACTGAAATAGAATACCTACTCTTTAATATGTACGAGTACACCATATAAATAACAGATATAGGTAAATGTAGTAGTTTTACATAAGGTGACACAATGGGCGGTCTCTAAAAGCGATATTTTAAAGACAACTTTTGGATGGATTAAGAGACAGTACTGTAGACGGTCAAACTAAAAACTACCTTCTTATTTTAGCGAGGCTGACTGAATGCAAATAACTTTAAATTTCACTGAAATCGTGCATCGAAAAACACACTTTAAAAATACATAAATGCTCAAAGATGTTATTAAGTGTTAAGTGTTCCGCGTAAAGAAACTGTTTATTTATGTATTCTGTTTGCTAGATAGCTTTTATCAAGTATTAAAACCTAGGCTTTTCATCAATCGCCTTATACCCACTTAGTGCAGCAGAGCACACGGAAAACAGCGACTATTCTTAAAATCTAGAAAATGGAGCTAGAATTTTTTTCTACATTTTGTCTTGCTCTGTGATTTATTGCCTTGTGTCATTAAGGTATTAAATGATATTCAAATACAAAATACAAAAATTATTTGTTAGCATAAAACATACAACAAGTACCTACAGAACTTCTAGAATTCTCTGACTCCTGCGCTAGTTATAAACTGTGTTGAGTGTCCTCTTGTATTAAAAACACACAAAGTTTTGTTTTATGACAACACAAAAAACATTAAAAAAAGAAATAAAAGGAAAGGAAAGAGTTTGTAATTTTCATCAAAAGCATATTATCCTGTAATAAAATTATTTTTTTTGTTTCCACATAATTTTTCATGAAAAAAAAAAAATACATACGGTTAATTTTCTCCACCTCCGGTTAAGTTCCAGTTAAATTACTTTTCGATTATTTTAGGTTTGGTGAGTAAGTACAAGCTGTTCAGAAATTGTGAAATGCTAGGCTACTAATTCTTATTTATTTAAACAAATATTGTGCAGTCATGCATGAAAAGAAAGATTGTCTAAACATCCTCCTGCTAAAACTACACCATAAACCAAGTCTCTACAACTTTGTCGACACTTCCTTCAAATTCCATTCTAAAATTATCGAGCACTTTATTCGTTAAACGTAAGTACTTAAAATATGGTGTGTTTCAGGAATACGTTACTTTCTTACAGTGAACTGTTTTCATTAGTCGTACACGCGATGTCCGTAGGCAATTTCAGTTAATTCGTTTTATCCATCATTGATTCACTGCCTGACGTTTGACGGCTCAAGAAATTACTTTGGGCTCGTTTAATTTTAGGTATAGTAGTGTACCTGTGTGTTGTTTGTGTTCTTAGGTAAATAGAGGAATGCTTTTGTTTGGGTTTTGTGTTTGGTACAAGTGGGAACTAGCATAATCACCCTATAACGTTCCCACTGCTGGGACACAGGCCTACTCTCTTCGAGAGGGAGTGGGTTGTAATCACCACGCAGGCCCAGTGCGGGTTGGTAGATGTCACATGTCTTCGAACTTCTGGTCCTAGGATATGCCGGTTTCTTAACGATGTTTTCCTTCACCGTTTCGAGAGCAGTAGTGATGAAATTATTTATACAAAGTAAAGCGCCTGTCTGGGTTCAAACCCACGACCTACAACTCGTAAGTCGGGGCCGTTACCACTAGGCACCACTGCTCTCGAACTAGAGAACTAGTGTTGATCTGAAAAAACTTGAGGAACATGTTTATTAAACGAATGAATGAATAAAATGCACCGACCCCAGCGTCGTTTGAGCAGACTCGATTACTCAAATGAACTCATGTTTCATGGGGCTACAGAGACCATTGCATATCAAGGAGTAGACCGGGGGGCGCGGTAATGGTAGGGAAGTCGTGCCCTTAGGATGTGGAAGGATTATTAGAGCCGTACTGGATATGCATCCTATACTATATATAAGTATAATGTATACAATTATATTATTTCGAAACTTCATGTTATCGGTTAATAGAATAGAAAAGAATACTCTGCATTATGTACACCACATAAATTACACAGGGTGATACAATGGGCGGTCTTATCCATAAAAGCGATCTTACGAGTCAACATCTGAAAATTATTAATGGTAAACTGCTCCTTACTAAGTATCTGTGGGCTTGTAGTATGATACAAAACTCAATGTAAAATTAATATCAAGTTTCCTTACAGGAACCCCAAAATAATTTCAGCAAATTATACCAACAAACCAATGGTTACATAACCTACAAATATAACCAGGTAGCAGCTCCAATTGTCGTTACTACGTTATTCATCTTAACCGTATTTCCTAGCACATTAATCGCGGTAAATGCCGGATATGCTGAAAATTATAACGGCCACCTTCCGGCGATGTACCCTGCCTATACGCAATATATAAAGGGATATATAATAAATATACTTAGTATAGAATTCATTGTGTTAAGTCGAACGGTAAGATTTATATGTAGACTTGGGTCTATGAAACGGTTTTACGGGTATTTTATTTGAAATATGTTCTATAGATGTGCCTTTCGCAAACAACTTCGTATGTTTCATGTTTTGTCTTTGATTCATTAATTTAGAAAAGGAAAAGTTTCGAGGTTATCTGTATTAGTAAAATAATAGACATTTTGTAAGTAGGCTTTACAGTTTTTGTTTTATATTTATAATTTAAAGTAAATATTAACAAACAAGTTGGTAGGTATGTATGTTTCAACGAGTGTAAAGCAAGATTAAAAAAAAAAACGAAAACTTATGTACCTTTTGGGGAGAACTAAGAGAATATGAATATTGCTATCATAAATTTATTATGAGTGAAGATGAAACGTTATATAAGGCTATATTCGCGCGAAGCTGGCCTTATTAAAGATTCATTTGGAGGCTTTGGAGCGGATCAAGGTGGGCAGACGGGCCGCACACTCCCATTCCACTTTCAAATGAGGTGCGAATGGTTTTTTTCCACTACGAATATCTATTCTTGTATCACTGCTTTTACGATTAGAGGGTATTAAATAATTTATATGAATCTCTGTTTATTCCACATCAAAATATCATGATGTCACATTGATTTTAATAAAATGTGTGTAAACCAGCATGATGCTTTCAACATTTCAATATAATATCGTAGACGGATGATCCAACCAAAATATCACACTAAAGACAACACTGCTCCTACGAAAATAAAGTTCGTCGAACAGCAAATAACGAAAGCGCCAGAATACATATTAAAGTTCGCCAAAAACCAATATCTTCGGCGATATTTGCAGCCGCTCTCATATGGGTTCTATTCATCGGGCCTGCAATGGAGATGGAGGCCTAGATCCCAATAGGAATTGCAATTAGGCCTCAATTTACGCATAGTTTGGAGTGGAATTTCATTCGTGGGGCCACCTCAGTCTTCGCCGGGAATTCCTCTACTTTCCTTTACGGGCTTACCGAGATGTTGGGATGCCCGTTACTGCGCTGAAGCATCCGCACGACACTTGTATTTGTATTACCATTGCTGTGGAATGGCTATTGTAAGAGGAATACAGTCGGTGTTGTTTAGTGAGGGTGATCTGTTTCGTATTTAGAGTGCTGATTAAACTGGTGGGATGAATTGTTGATAGTGTAAAGATATTTCCCCTGTATTTCAAAATGTTGTATTCATCTGCAATAAGCACGAGTGCTACAACTATTAGTTGAAGTGGTAACGCGAAAAAGCGGATACCAGTTGGTTGTAATGCCGAAATAAAACCAAAAAATCTGCTGCCACATTATTTGCACACATTTGGTCAAAAAGGTGCAGCAGTATACGGTATTTCATGTATTCCAAAAAGAAAAAAGGCGAGCGCGTAAAATTCTGGATTTCAATCGCCGCGAAAAGTTAAAGCAAAAATGTTCCATTCATGTTGGAGCACAAAAAAACTGCTCCATTATTTATGCACAGAAAAGTAAGAAACAAAACGGTAACCGCTTTCATATACATAATACAAGCAGGCTTGAAAAACTTTCGGTGTCTGATAGAACTCATAAATTTTAATAAAGAAGTTCATATCTTGTTTGCGTCATGTCCCACGCGCGGTGTTTATGTAAAAGTTGTAACAGCAAAACAAGCCGGCAATAAATGTCTTGGACAAGTAATAAGTTTATTTTTCTATTTATATCATTGAACGTACCAAGTTTCGGAGCTCGTAACGTGTCCGATATATTCGATTCACTTGTACGATGTAGCGCTTATGCGTCATCCACAATGCGGCAGGACCTAGTATATCGATATCCTTTATTTAATGAAGGCCGAGTGAGTTTTTCTCCAAATTGAATGGTCCCGCGACAATCAGAGTTCCGTCCGCAGATCATATTTCAGCGAACGAGATAAACTCGGACAAAAGAAAGGAATCCCCGTTTACCCAATTGGGTAATGGCCCAGGTCTGTCGTTATCTCTTCCCATTATTTCTGTTTGAAGGAGGCTGTGGTGTTCTACTTAATACTAAGGGTGAAATCTTTACAAAGATCTTTGATAAAGTTCCCGGTACTTGATCTTGTTGTGAGGAGTAATGCTCGGATAAATTGCTTTTGCGGTCGCTCAATAGGTTTATGTTACATGCAGGCTATCTTGTAAAAGATGAAAATTTATTAAAAAGAAAAACTTTTATACCTGCTATTTTAAAATTTTGTAACACAAGGTATTTTGAAAGAAAAGAAAATATACAAAAATTGTTTATTCTTTTGATCCTTTTCTTAATAAACATAGAGGCTTTTGTTGTTCGTTTCATAGTTCAAAGCTTACATAGTTAATTATTAAAACCTGTTTCTAAGTATTGATCAAAGTAATAAATTACTTTGACTAATGACTTACTCAGGTGTTAGGTCAATCAAAGAAAATGAGTATGGCAGAATGAACAAGAATTTTAGATAGACGGTTAGACTTAATTTGTTCAACAAACTCCATGTAAGTAGTTCCAGATTTTAGATTCTCCCTTTAGCGCAGGTCCATAATTACTTAGATTTTCGACCGCTTGAACATCAAAGGCGCCAAGTCAGCAACAAACCGAAAACAAGAAATCGTTTAAAGCAAATATGTTTGTTTTTCCACTCCAGATGTAAGAGTCACTGACCTTACTTCGAGTATCTTTTCTCACCATTTTTAAACTTTGAAGATCTTGGACGTCGGTACTAAGGTCCACGCATCGATAGAAAGTTAGTAACTATTCCTGATTATGACCGTAATTCACGCCAGCTATAGGGACTTAGAAATGTAGGTCGGATTACATCAGATCTGCCGGTTGAAGACGAAAAGCCGCTGTCAAAGGGAGAGGGAAAGTTCGCAAACAACTTGAGCTTGATAACCGATGGCGTTTGGCGAGACTCGCGTTTTGATGTTAATGACTTTTTGGAACATTCGCCAGATGTTAGCCTGTTAATATTGTATAGGAGGCTTCAAGGCCTCGGGTTTTAATGGTGCTTTGGGAAATATTGAGGAATTCTAGATTGAGCTGCAAAGCTCGGTTTTTGGTTTAAGCCTTCAGTTCAAAAATATATTTATATTAAGAGTCCATAATACCTCAGCTCAAATTCACTCTTTATCTCCCTCGCACACTACTGCTCGTAGACTGAGTGAGAGCGAGACTGGGCGGCAAGGAGAAGGCTCCAAGGCTCCGATAGTTTAGGTAATTTCTTTTTTTCAGTGAAAGTTATGGTACTTTAAAAAAAAAATAAACATAGTATCTGCTTTATATTTAGTTCAGTTATTTTGCAGTCTCATGATTTGAAGCATTTTTTTAATACTAGCGGTTTATTGTTCGGTTTGGAGGTAACTTTGTAATTTTTTCTTGTCGAGAAAATTTGATGGAATCGTGTTTTCGTCAAACATAGTACTTAACATTACCATAATTATATTTATGTTAAAATTAATGCTGCAGTATTTTCGATATATCGGAGGATCATACTAAGCAATTTGAGGTATTATAGACTCTTAATGATGGATGGACCATGAGAAAGATGATATGGCTAGGAAGGGGGAGACTACCGAAAAGACAACTAATAGAGATGTATGGGAGAAGAAGAGATGCTGTGCTGGTCAGTACAAATTGAGATAAGCACAAAAGAATGATAGTGTATGCGAACTTGAAATCGTATTAAAAATCCTATGTAACGAAGAGACGAGATTCTACTGGCAATCTTCTACTAGAAAATTTCAAGAACATTCACATTCACTTCTACCAAGTGAAATAGTTATTTTCCTAAACAAGCGGCCTTCACAAAACCACTAGGTATTCTCGATAATATGAAAGTGGCAGAAAATATAATGTTCTACCATTTTAAAAGAAAAGCAGAAAACACTTCGTTTGCTTTTAGAACACTTTAAACTGCTGAAGAACATCCTTGAAAGTGTTTCACTCCCATATTTCCCGGCGACGCTTGTATTTTAAAATGTCCAGTGCCCAACTTTGGTCTTATTTGTTTCCTCGTGCATTCAGCCATAATTCACTTCTATTAAACGCGGTAACTCGGAAGACATTTTTAAAAACTGCAGTTAACGGTGATTTACCTTTTTAGCTAATTATTTTGGTGATATTTTAGAAGGAGTTTAATTTAATTAAGTTAATCTGCCAGCCTTTTCTTTGCAACTTTTGTAGACGTTTTAAGTTGTATGAAATAAGGTTTAAGAAAAAAATTTTTTTTTTGTATGGTGGATGTTGAATAAGTATCTAAATATGAGATGCTAGTTACTTTGTGTATCCAACAATTACGTAGTTAACCTATGAAGCAACGAAATAAACGTCGCATATCTTAAACTTACGTCAATTTGTGACGTAAACAAAAGTTTACTTCAACCCTAAAATGACGGATGCTTTTCCCCTTTCAAACTTCCCCGCGGCATATCGAGTACGACCTGAGTGTTATGAAGCGTATTCATATCAAACGCTAAGTTTTCGCGAAAACATCCTCCTTTGCAATTGACGAAAGCCACATTACTTTTTAATTTGAACCGTTGGCTCTTTGCAAAGAGAGACTTTATTACACTCCGAGGTATCTCGCTTTTGACCCGTACGCCCTTTGTGCGAGCTATTTTTTATTCATTTCAACGGATTCATACGGGAGTTAGAGCCCCTCCACCGGCATCCCTTTTCGATGTTATGTGATTCGAATCTCGGTTTTTAGTCTAGGAAAAAATATTCGTGGCTTTTTTATCTCACGAGTATTTAAGTATGGCAACATCGTGGGTTGTTGTCAGTGCTTCAGCTGTTTTCTTGTAACCATTACTGGTGTATGAAGGGTTAAATATTTTTCGCCTTGTCTAAATATTCTTAACGCACTCCGATTGTCATAGAACCATTTGCAGGATAAAATTTCCATTGTAGGACAACGATTTCGAAGTTCATATTTTTTTGTAGATAGTATACGAATAGAAAGCTTTTACAAATTTTCAATAAGCGGACACCCACGGCTTAAGAGATTTAATTCTTTAAAGTTTCTATACAAATAGAAAAATAGCACGCCATTTGCAAATTTTTAGGTTGGATAAATTCAATAACTTGTCATGGCAGACGTCAAAGTTGATATTTCACGTTCCGTTGACGGCAGAAGTGTATTTTTCAGTTTTATGTCATGTTTTTTTACATAAATATAATTTAAAGACTTGGGGCACCCCGACACGGACAGGTTGGGTTAGAAGGCTATGGCGGGGTCGAGTGAGCGAGCGTAGCGAGCGAATAGACCCCGCAATACCCTTCGTGGTTATTTTTTTATAAACCATTCCGTCGACCGGGAATCCCTCGACTCGGATGCAAGAGCGAGCGAAGCGAGCTTGGGACTTGGGGCACCCCGATTTTAGGCTAGTTAGGTTCCTTTAAACCCTGCAGATAGAAATAGGAGCCCCGCGTAGCAGGGCGCCGTCGACTACGCTCCGTGGGGTGGGGGTGGTACAGGGGGTAGTCCCCTACCCCCCTCCTCGCCCCTTAAATCGTTGTCCTGCAATGGAAAGTTTAATCCATTTGCATTATTAGTTACGATAAATTATCGTTTTCAAAAAATCATAAACAAAAAATCTGTGGTTCGAAAGGGAAACAAAATCACTCAATAAGATTTTCATTTAATTATTTGTACAGAGAGTCTTTATATTGCTATTATTTCTATTGTGTCTATGAATATTAATTCAATTCCCGTTTGTTTCAGGTATGCAACGTTACTCAGCGGACCTTCTCTAGAAATACAAGTACCTTTTCAGCTTATTACTAAGTGAAGAAAGAAACTGGTTATCATTGCCATTCACTTTAATATATGGGTATTAAAGTTAATGGCAGTATATGCATATTAAAGTTAATGGCAATATATGCATCTTAAAGTTAATGGTAAAACCTTTTTGTTTGTTTGTTGGAAGAGCTCCCGAGAAACCTTTATAAAGATAGTAGATACTATAAATAAGATTATGGCTCTCGGCTGTGAGAATGAGAATCGAGGAAGCTAATGCAACATTCACACTTAGAATAACATTGTTTGTGTCTAGTTCTATAGTTATTGGAACATGTCTTGCTATTGTATTTCTATTCACATAACACTGGTATGCATCCGGTTAGATTAACAGCAGACTCCGACATAGTTGGGAAAAGGTTAGGTAGATTGCTTCACATAACACTTCTTCAAAGCATTAATACAAGGTGTTCTTTTATATTTTACTCTAGGGTATGAATGAGCCGTATCAAAGAATCAACTGACATATGAATTATTTTTCAATTATCATTTTTTTTTTTGTTTTAATTTTTCAGCAAAACATATTCGACAAAGACACGATTATTAATGTAAAACACACTTACATGAAATATGACAACGTCGCTTTTTCTTAGCTTTAATTATGAATGATTAGTATGAATGGAAATGAATGACTCGTATTTATCAATGAAACGTAGAATGAACTTAATTTAATTATGATTGATGATATCTTCGAAACTATGCATTTTTGGACTACTTATTCTAGAACATTTTGTATTATTTTTACTTATAGAATACAACCCTAGAGTTATGAGATTTAAAAAAAAAACACGTTGTATAAGTGATTTCTCAATAGTACCGTGACGTCATAGTTTACCGTGACGTCCTTGACAAGACGTAAATGATGAACAATATTCAGGGTAGGTATATCTAAGCACAAAAAGACAACAAGAAAATTATAATACAGTACAAAATTGAAAATTCAAATGCGACCACTCGAGCGAAGAAGTCATTAAGTATGCATTGGACAATCCATACGGGATTATCTAATTATTATGTCCCAGTAGATAATATGCTGTGACCGATATGCACGTGAACGTGTACTGTTTCTCATACTCATTGTTAGTGGATGCTCGTGGGAACTTATAGACAGCCTAGCATTATTAATAGCATTCGTTTCACTGCCCTATATTTAGTGAGTTGATCTAGTTTTACATTCACGGATTTAGAAAATACGAGTTAGTAAAAAGCTTTGAAGTGACAAAATGGAATCTTTGCTATAACGTGTTACGGTGGTATTTCGAAGGGGCCGTGCACGAAATCGAGTGATTTTGAACTATTTTCTTAATTGTTTGTGAAAAAGGGGAAAAGAATTTAACTAAAGTTGAGTTCTTTGTTTTGCATGTGGCTTGAAGGGATTTTTTAAAATAAATTAAAAATTCGTGGAAAATCACTAATATTCGCAACACGTTTTCTGAAAACTGACGTAAGATTGATGTTTGATCATTTTTTTACAAGAAACTGCTTTTGATTTTGAACATTAAAACATGATATCAACATCTTTTTATATAAGTTCCTATGGTCTTCTTGCAGGTGGCTGAACCCCCTTTTTCAACTTCGATACAAAATATAGCAAAAAAAAAAATGCAGAAAAAACCTATTTTGTTTAAAAAAAAACCAGTCTGTAATGTATTTTTTCCTATTATTTAACAAACTATGTGAGTCCTTGTTTTTTTCTTTTTCTTTTCTCTCAGCTTTAATTTTATCATAGTTTGCCAATTTGAGTAAATTATGCGGCCTACCCAAATGTCCTTTCTTTGGTATTGTTCGTCGAATCGTTGAGCTCCTTAACTTTTATGTTGAGCTGTACGATTACTGGCAGATGCTTGCACTGACTGGACAGGTCCACTCAATCTGTGTGGTTCTTCCTCAAAAGACCATTTCAGACACCAACCTACATGGTCTTCACATGATCTGACCAAGATTATGTCTGGACTTTAAAAGAGACTGTGACCTCTGAGTTTGTTTCGGCCTTTCTTCTCAGAGTAGTCAGATAAGAAACGCCAGCCTCACCTAGTTTAAAAAAAAAATGTTTGACGTGTAAAAGTGTTTGTATAAACCTACTTACAGAAATAAAATCATTTATCATTTAAACTATTTCAAGAAATTTAAAAATCACACAATAGTCTTCAGTTATCCTTAAAATAAAATCAAAATTTTATTTTGTGATAGATAATACAATATCTTCATTAAGTAAATCAAAGGCGAAATAAACTATATTTTCGAGAGTTCAAAAGTGGTGAATCAGTTAATACTCATGCTGTGACTGACACAAATTATTTAGCGCCACGAAGACTGAACTTATATAGTCTCACAAATTTAATGTTTCAATTATTTCAAGCCCTCTCACAATTACATATGAAATTGACAAAAGATGATATTTTATAAAAGTTTGGAGTCTTAATTATTAGAGTACTCTAATAATTACTAATACTGTACATATGTACAGTCAGGGATATTAATTGCTTATCAAGTTGATGTCCTACGTCAATTTGCCGTGTTATTGCCATTTTATACCACAGTCACATAATGACAGTTGTGATTTGCATATAGGTACAAAGAAATTAAGTTGGTAGTGAACTTGATAAACAATTAATTTCCCTGACTTTACTAACTTGCTACCATTACCATTATTGCCAACTCTAAACATTAAACACGTTCCACTAGTAGGTACAATAGGTACCTAATAGATATTAAATTCATGACGGCATTAGATTAGGTAGTTTCCAAGCGAAAAGATGGGTTGTCTACAAAGCCTGTTGCCATTTTCTGAAAACCAAAGCACTTCCTAATATATTTGAGCGACAGATTATTTTTATATTGCTTAGTTGAATCCATATCCATGAGTAGTTTTACTTCTAAATTATCGCTATACCTTTCCTATTAGCATAACATAACCAGCCTATAATAATGTCCCCACTGCTGGGACACAGGCCTCCACGCGGGTCCAGTGCGGGTCGTTGGATGTCACATGTCTTCGAATTTTAGATTGTAGGACATGCTGGTTTCCTCACGATGTTTTCTTTCACCGCTTTGAGAGCAGACCTGTCCTATATTTACACATTATTCTTTCACACAGCAACACATTTTTTTCGAATTTCGATTAGATGTATCTGTAGTATCTTACTGATGATTAATTCTGTGAACGATTATGCCCCCTCAACGTTTCATTGTCGGTACAGACAGCCTCAAAGAGATGTCAAAAGTCAAAAAATCTTTTAAACGAATAATTCTTGTTGATGTATACATCATTTTGTGCTGAATGTACCTTATTTTCATACTTTAGAGTTGATTTTAATAAAGGACAATGTCAAGAATCGCCCTGTGCAATAAAAGCATCGGACATACACGATAATTGATTGTCTATTTTATTAAATTTGTTGCAAATACTTTTATAAAACGGACTAGTTGCATGCCAAAATGAACATTAAAAAGTATTTTACGCGACTAATATCCTTAATCGCCGCCATCTTCGCCAAACGTCATGTCCTGTCGAAGAAGATTAGGGATGCCCAATCGATTGTAATTTTGAATTTTTTCTGAACTGTTGCATATGTTTTAATTTTGAATTTATTTCAATTATAGTGCAAATAGAAGCTAGATACAATAAAAACATTCAATCACCATTCCATTATTTTTATTAATTAGAAGTATAACTTAAAAACTTACTATACCTAATGAATGAGGCCAAACTTTATTTTAAATAGGTAGTAAATAGAAAGTAAAGAAGTATGGTGTTAGTAGGACATTGTCATACTTGTAATGGTATTAATATTATCGTATGACATAAGTTGATGTTTGTAACGTATGGCCATAATAAATCTTAGGAAATATCGTATTTTAAAGTATCGTAATTGGCACCCCTATGTTTGAAACGTCACTAAATTATCACTTGTCACTTGTCAGTCTCTCACTCTGTCAATATGGAAACTTACTGACATTTTATTCCGCTAGAGAGCGCACCAGCAACGCTTGCTACACAGAACAACATGGCATCCGTCTGTGGTAAGACTAGCTAACAAAAAGGTCATAGTAAAAAGGTTAAAGTTCTTAATAATTTTAAATTGTAAATAATTTAATAATAAATTCATTTTATGAGACCGTTCAATCATATTAGGTAATGCAACCAGTAATGATGAATAAATAATTAAATAAATAACGTAAACAGAAAAACAAACTTCATGTTTATGCCTCCTTTTTCATCTACGGTTATAAAAAAATGATTTATGGTTAGATGACTGTTAATGAGAAATCCGGTATGTTTACAATCTACTGATGTATTATTTTAGTGATATCCGTTCGTAAGGAATATTCTATAGTAGATAGTAATATTATAACCTCAAAATCTGATACTTCTTTGCAAATATTATTTATTCTGCAGCTAGTCCGCTTTAAAAATAACATCATATACAACCCATAATTTTCCTATGCTCTTGGTTCCAGGGCGAACAATGTATGGGCGCAGAGCAATGTCCTTTTCCAACTATGTAAATAACTCAATAATGAAAAGTTTGACCAGTAATCTCTTGGGTATTCATGATAACCTACATATGTGAGCGTACTGCATTTTAACATTGTTACTCATTCAGTTAATGTTTATTTGATTGTGAATAGTTAGTGATTATCGGGATATCGGAATGCGAATTGGTAATATGTTTTGTGTTGTTAATATTGTTTGACTGTTTAATAAAACTTTGAGTATCTACTTAAAAGCTAAAAGTTTTAACATTTTGTATGACAATTGTAATTATAGTAAGGTCGCCCCCCAGTTACATGGGATTTAATCATAACTGGCAAAATGTAGGTGTCTGCCTAACCCTTTGGGGATTACAGACGTGATGTTATGTACCTAATGGTAATTGTGACCTATAATATTTCTACAAATATTATCCCATGATTTGTTACCTAAACTAATTTTAGCATAAATATGAGACGACACCAAGTTACAAAACTCCTTTGTTAAAAAAAGAATTATTAAAAAAATCTTCCTTGTTAAAAGAAATAATCATTTTATTATTTCGATTTCTAACAGATACTACGACGCTCTCCAAAGTTCGTGTATAAAAATTCTTGCCTTAATAAATCTCATTGGCTCAATAATTGAATAAAAGTTAATTGTTTACTTTATTCCTTCAGGAAAAGTAAGTAATATTTGAAATTGAAATAATTTGTATTTAACTTAGTAACTGAAGTTGTTTAGAAGTATTTAATATTTGAGTTTGTTTAAAATTTTCTTCGTTGATACATTTTTATGAGGTCTTACGCCCTTGCTGGTGAAATGTGGTTATAACTACGGTTAACTTCGTACAACAGTAATTACACCATCATTATTGCTCTTAGAGTACTCTTGTCACCGTCCGACTTTGAATGTCCATCTGGTGATTTCATTTTAAAGTCGGATGGACCTTGGCAGATGAGTTTGTGATTGCAATTAGTTCATAGGTGCACGTTTCTGTTGGACAGAAAGTGTTAAATTCTTCTCATCTTCTCCTTCGTTCTTCTCCATACGAAACTACCTTTTGGAAAGGGCAACTTGAATCAATTCTATTTTTTTGTAAATTTTGACGTTCAAAAGTACCGGCGTGGAAACGCCGGGAGGAAACGCCCTAGGAAGACATATAGTGATCTTATTGGTGATGTTCTTCAGAAAAATCAGGTGCGTAGTACTCGCAACCAGTGTGCGTGTATGACCAGATGTATGAACGTAAACGAGGCAAAAGGAGTATGTAAGGATCGTAGCAGGTGGCGTTCTGTAGTTTCTGCCTACCCCATGGGAAGAAGGCGTGAGTTTATGTATGTATGTAAAAGTGCCTTTTGTGTGCCTATTTTAAATAAATGATTTGACTTTGACTTTAAATAAAAATGTGTCTAATATGACACCATTCTCTTTAACAACTAAGTATACTACTTTTAAGGGGTTGCTGCTAGGACACAGGCCTCCTATTCTGTGAGAGGGAGTGTGCCATAATCCACTACGCGGCCCCAGTGCGGGTTGCTATATAGATACATGTCTTCGAATGTTTGGTTCTAGGACACGCCGGTTTTCTTACAATGTTTTCCTTCACCGTTTTGAGAGCAGTGCTAATGAATTAAATTACACAAAGTAAGGTGCCTGACAGTCCCTCTCATAGAGAGGAAGCCTGTGTCCCAGCAGCTGGAACGTTATAGGCTGATTATTCTTATGCTAAAGTGCCTAACCGGGTTCAATTCATTAGGTACCACTGGGCCACCACTGCTCCTCTGGCAAGAAAACCGGTAAAAATTTTCTTAAGCTACCTTTCTTGCCAGTAACCATAGGTTCATAAGCCTCTGGAAAACCCTTTGACAAGTAAGTATACAGGTATTATAGTATCATATTGTATAATATTTTCTTCATTCAAGTATCCCTGTTGGTTGCTAGAGAGCGTTTTTCGTAAAGTGCTCATTAGCGACCGCATGACCTAGTTTAAATGTCACTAACATTGTGATATTTCAGTTTGGTTTTTCCGTGGTGAAGAATAATATGCAAGGTAAACAATATTCTAGAGAGTTAACGACGTTAGGCATTACAATTAGAGGATGGGCAGTAGTGTCCTTCGTGGTCGTCTGATGGATAGATCTAAATAAAACTATTTAAACTTTACTTCTAATTAACAGTAGGTACTTAAATATTTCTTAGACTGTGAAACCTTATTGCGTTTGATAATGCTGAAGCTTACGGCCCAGTGAAAATCGAAAGAAGCAATGGATTTGAATCTGCATATAAAATATCACTGATTCTCAGTTTACAAAGCCTCTAACTATTATTCAGTAGTTTAACTTTGGCGCATTTTCAACGCTATTCCTATACAAAAATATAGTCAACAAACTATCGGCCGACTATTTAGCCGGTCGCACCTAACTAAGCCTTTCCCAACTATGTTGGTTCTCCTAACCAGATGCGGCAATATGTTGGTCCCAACTATGTTGGTTCTCCTAACCAGATGCGGCAATATGTTGGTCCCAACTATGTTGGTTCTCCTAACCAGATGCGGCAATATGTTGGTCCCAACTATGTTGGTTCTCCTAACCAGATGCGGCAATATGTTGGTCCCAACTATGTTGGTTCTCCTAACCAGATGCGGCAATATGTTGGTCCCAACTATGTTGGTTCTCCTAACCAGATGCGGCAATATGCTGGTCCCAACTATGTTGGTTCTCCTAACCAGATGCGGCAATATGTTGGTCCCAACTATGTTGGTTCTCCTAACCAGATGCGGCAATATGTTGGTCCCAACTATGTTGGTTCTCCTAACCAGATGCGGCAATATGTTGGTCCCAACTATGTTGGTTCTCCTAACCAGATGCGGCAATATGTTGGTCCCAACTATGTTGGTTCTCCTAACCAGATGCGGCAATATGTTGGTATTTTATACTCAGTAAGCGTAAACAAAGTTTTAATTAGAACTGGGCTAATCAAGTCTAATAGAAAGTAGTGCACTTAATTCCATACATTATTTAATACCCCAGCGATATGGTAATTGGAGTAATCTATTTAGCTGCATTTTAATTAATCAATGCATTTGTGCCAGCTAGTTGAATGCAGAAGACTTTGAACAAAGGCTTGTTATGCCTTGTTTCGCACAAGGACGTATTTTATTGGCACGGATATCGGAATCAATGGGCTGAAAGCATCGGGGATGAAATGAAAATCTACCTACAAGTGTATGTTAAATAAGGCCAGAAATATATTGTAGTCATGTGCCCTAGTAGTAGAGCTTAAAACAGTATTTTCGGTACCTGCTAAAAAATTTGCAAATTCATTTGTTTTTTTTTTTTACGGAAGACGTTAGACGTACAAAATATTAATAACCTCTTACATTCCTGCTTTATAAAAAAAATGCGATACATGTTTCATAGCTTATATAAATTATATCAAGGAACTTGACAATACCAATAAAAAAAACCACGCCAAGAATTCAAAACATTATTACCGCAAGAAAATCGCATCTGAACCACATTATTCCGCAAGGAATCGCTATCAATCCGGTCACAATGCAAGAAAGTCGTGTCACCGCATGCGGGTCAGTGACGAGCGTCTGGCTTTAATTTTCCGCCTCTCCGGCCACGGCTCCGGCTCCAGCCACGGACGCAAGTCAGACTCAGTCTTGTTATACTCGTGCTTTCGTGCAGGGGTGCGTTTAGATTTGGTGGAGGCGCTAGTCGAGTGGGAGGGTACTGGAATGTTTGCTGGCATGATTTGTACGGTCTGAGGTTACGGTAGTGTAACTCAAAAACATTGAATCTAATTAGTATTTCAGGATATGACAAACCTCTTTTTTATCTAACTACTTCTTTCACGTTTTCGTTTATGACAGCGATGCGGACGAGTACTTCGACGCCTAAAGCCGCGTCCTATTTAAAAGATTACGCAATCGTCGCGTGCATATGTCAGTTTTTTGTTCTGTCGCGCCGATAGAGGGCGTTTTCCAGTTTTCCGAACGATAAGTGACAAATGCATATGACTTTGCGACTTGCTCGCTTTTACATAGGACGCGGGGTAAGTGTTCTTTTGTTTTTGTATTTATTTGTATAGTTTCTTAGTAAGTAATTTAATTTAGTACTTAGTGTAAATATTTAAAGGAAATCACTAGTTTCAAATTTTTGTTTATGTAGGTAACATCGCGGACATTTGCGGTGGACCACTTTTCAACCTTTTTATCAGTAAATACGTACATGGTAAATTAGTGGAAATTTTATAGTATTTTTAGATTTTCATCGTCCGTTTTAGAATTGGCTAGGACTAATGTGAACTTGGCTTTGTAAACTTTGCCTCAAGAGAGGGCAAATCAGCGTGTAGCTTTATGTTGGAAATGTTGTTCCTCGAATAATCTCATTCAATCTCTACTAATTAGATCTATGTCAACATAATAATTATAGTAGGAACATTCTGAATATGAAATTAAATTTACTGAAAGCGAATGCTACTTTAGTCACACAGAGAATTAATTAATTTTATACAACAAATCGCCTAATTATTATGGAACATTCCCCCCATACTCTTACATTACTACCCTCATTCCCAAATCAGAGCCATTACAATTCAGGTCAATTCCTCGAATACTCAACATTCATAAGAAAATCGTATCAATGAATAAAATGCCTCATAAATAAACTCAAACAACCTTCGTAAAGGTCGTTAGCTTAAAAAATAAAAATAAAAACTCATTCATATAAAATAATTTTCTCATACGAGTATAATTTGCCACTCTATTTTGTAGAGGGCGTCAATCAAGTTGCACATAAATACCGATATAGGCTTGGTATTAATATCGTCAAAGCATTATATTGATACATTAACCGATGTCCATAACCTTAAACAAAGGTGTAAAATCGCCCGTAAAATGTTAGGTATGTTTATCTACAGGAAAATGGTTCAATGTTGCTTTGTTAGGCCGTTCAGTTCGGTTTACGAGTTAACTGTAGTTCGGACTGGCGGCCAGATTGTCAGTTATTACCTAGGAATACTACAAAATCTGGTTTATATTGCTGGCTAGACTTGGATGGTAGTTTTGTGTCTATCTGTGCAGCCAGTTCTTGTTTACCCACTTGTTTACTGTACAGGGGGCCAACCACCACCTCTTAAAGCAGTATTATTTTAATGTTACTTCAGTGTGAGAAAGAGATGGAGCTATACAGGACGTCTAGCTCCATCTCTTTCCCACACTGAAGTAAGATTACAATAATACTGCTTTAAGAGGTGGTGGTCTAGCTCCAGAGCCTTAGCCAATATTTTATTTTATGGTTTGGTCGAGTTAAATATTTAATTTCGAAGGAATTTTCAAACTATGTACCTTAATTACTAAGGGCTGAACCCTATAACCTATCTATCTATCTATGGTTTTAACGTTCCAATAATCTATAAGAGATTATGGAATTTTACCGGCCTGACATAATAGCGATCTGTCTTTTACTGAAAATAGGTTATTTGGTTCGGCCGTAAGAATATTTCAAGTCAATGTCTACTACAATTACGTTATATTTATAAACTAGCTGTGCCCCGCGACTTCGTTCGCGTGGAAGCCGTAAGAACCACAATATTACTAAAATAACAGCCACATTTTAATAAAACTCCCTCGTCTCCCGACCCGCCGCGTTGCATCGCTCGCCCGCGCTATTACTTCGTTTTCGCTTTCTGACTTTTTTCTTTTTGCTCGGCTCCTAAGAGTCGTAGCGTGATATTAAATATAATATCACGCTACGACTCTTAGGAGCCGAGCACCGCCGAGTCGAGCCGAGTTTAGGCTCCTATCCTATCCTATAGGGCTTAGGTAACTATCCTCGAGAACTGTGCTACCAAATGTAAAAAGAATTTTTCAAATCCGACTTTTTGTTTACAATTTCATGGGTTTAAATTTTTTTGCGCGGAACTTTTTTTTTTCTAAAATAAAAGTAGCCTAAGTTACTCCTTGTAACATCAGCTATCTGCCAGTGAACAGTGAAAGTCCAGTCAAAATCGGTCCAGTCGTTTCGGAGATTAGCCGGAACAAACAGACAGACAGACAAAACTTTTAAAAATTGTTTTTTTTGTTATAAGTACCGTATATACTTTCATATGCATTTAGTAAAAAGTTGTTATTTGACATTACAAACAGACACTTCAATTTTATTTATTTGTATAGTTGTATACAGGGTGTAAGGAACAGCCCTCCGCAAATTAACAGGGTGCATTCAGCTCCTTATTTTGTATCATATTCCACCGAAAAATTTCTCAGGAAAATTCAATTTTTTTTAAATGGTTTTTTCAGTTTTAACTATTCTTTTATTTCAATGTAAAATTACATTCTCTGTACGCAGCACTACATTTATGGAAATAAAACCGCTAAGATCATAAAATCAGCAATGGATTTTGAAATACTCTGCGGCCGAAGGCTCGCTGCGCTGCCATTCGCTATGCGCGTTTTGCCACGGTAACGATACATTGCGTGTGAGCTAATAAAACAAATCAGGTTTATTGGATTCCCTGAAATAATTTCAAGTACCGGTCGTCTTAGTATGATAAACTGAATTCACCCCATCAGTCTGCGGAGGGCAGTCCCTTACACCATGTAGATAACCAGTTTGTGAAAATGAATCAACAAATTTTGAAGTCTGGTCTAATGAAATTGGAGTCAAAACTAGGTTGTTTCCCATCATTAGAAAAGTTTTGACGTGACTATTTACGGCAACAATTACGCCAGGTAAACTGACGCTAATTATGTGGTAATGGCGGCTGGGAAATTACCTAACGAATACTTATAATTACCTACTTTCCTGAAGCTATATTTATAATTAACCCAAATTTTTCTTGCTTATGAAATAGCTTGTAGGAAATAAATGCTAGAAAAAATAATGTACCTAATTACTTCATACAGCTGATTATAAAACTTTTACGGTAATGTAGAAAATATTCAGATTAACGGTTAGTTTCTATAATAACTGGCCATCAGAGTCCAACCTAATACTTCGGAAAATTAGGTTTATTAAAGCAGTAACAAAATGGGGGAATGAAACACAATAACGTTGGTAATTACGATATTATCAAGGACTACGGTAATTTCTATATTACTCTGGTATCGACAACGTTTACAGCTACAACAATTACCAATGACGTCATGAATATTGTACTTTCAATTTATTTGTCCAGAATAATATCACGTTGCACTTACTCGGAAAAACATGAATTTTTCGGCATTATTTATTTAGTGTGGAAGCGAGATGGTTGTATAGTATAGGGGTGTGTGTGAGAGGGATGGCTGGAAGAATTTCTAATGAACGTAACATGAGTGCGAGTCGGGTGAAGGGTCATCGACCTTTTCTGTAGGGTGGATCCCCTCGGACTAGGCTCAGGAAGCGCGACGGGCGGTTTATTTTGATGCATTTTCTAATTGAAACATTCATTTAGCTATTTTACTAGTGTAAGCAAATTTTGTTCTCTATATTTCTTGCTGAATACACCCGTCCCTCCTTAGGACCTGTGTGATGTCTCAGTTAACGATTGTAAATATTTTGATAGATATGAGTGTATTTGAAGTCTGAATAGCGCGGTGAATATGGGCGCGGTGGATATATTTGGGAATATTTGCAATGGTAATATCCCACTTCCTAATGGCTGTCTTTGATCTTATATCAATGCGTACAAATGTGTGCAAATATGTATGTAAGCATTCAAAAATGGTTTGTAGATGTTGCTCGAAAATAAAATACCATTTAGGTATTATTTTATTGAAAACATTCTTCAGAAATAAGATTAGATTTTTGACGTCGAAGCTGAAATATTAAAAAGACATCCACGGTTTTCTATCTATTTGTTTTTGTGAAAAAGGTGAAAAATTTGGATTGTGAGTTTGGATGTATGTTTCTCAATTACGCTTTAAGAGCGTTGTCACATTTTATCACCCCTCTCGCTCACACAGGATCAATTTTTTAAGAATGTTAAATGAAAAGATGAATTTTTGAAAAATGTAATCTATGGGCGACCTTCTAAATAATATTAATTTAATAAGTAGTTAATAAAACACATTTATATTGTGTTATCTAATAAACTTAGCTCAATAAGTATTATGATCTGTTTTTGAGATGATTTAAATAAATGCTACAATAAAAATGTGTTTTTAATAATTACCTATTAAATTAATATTATTTAGTAGGGCGCCCATTGATCACATTTTTCAAAAAAGTATATTTTCATTTAACATTCTTAAAAATTTGGTCCCGTGTGAGCGAGAGAGGTGACAAAATGTGACAGCCCTCTTAACGACTGAAAGGATTTGAATATAAGATTGCATTTGCATAAATATTAATTATTATCTGAGTACATGTAGTAGTTTCCCTGGGATTCGAGTAAAACCACGGGTTACAGCAAGTAAAACATAATTTATTCACCTCACTATACGTTAAAACGCCTTTAATTTACGCCACCATATTTTTACCATACAAAGTGTACACAAGTTACCGAGGTAAACATTCGCTTGTTTATCCAATTGGTTCGGATGCAGGCCCTTTATGTCCAGTCCAGTCCAGTCCGGTCCAAACTGGGTTCCATTGGGGCGTGAAAAACGCGTGCAATCGCCACCGACACGCCGCATGCGGGCAGCTGGGGATTCTTTTTTTAAATTTAAAATACTGGACGAAAATAAAGTTTGGTGTCCAATTAGGTTGTGTTGGTTTTTTTTTTTCAAATTTGAATTTTGTTTGGTAATGGAATGGAAACTTGTATTTGTAAATATTAGTTTGCGATTATTGTTTACACTGTTTATTTAATGTTATTAGACGCATATTTTAACTGCATAAATGATACAATTTGTGCCACCACACACGAAAATACTAACTTTAGATGCAAGATATTATTAAATTCATAACTGTCTATTACAATGCCCTTCAAAGCACCACACACAAGCAAGTTGCGAAAACTAAAGAACTGAACACTGTGGGGTTACAAAAAGCACTATCATGAGTTCTATCGCCAAAACTATGCACAACACAACTTAGTTACAAAACTGTGCACGCACAAATAACTGTGTGCACACAACAATAAAACTGCCAACACTGATAAAACATCACAGAAAATATATTCCACAGAAATTCCAATTTTAAACGCTACACTCGAATATTTCATTGTGAGTTTAGCGTTAACACAATTTCCTTTAAAATATTTGAAATAAAATTAAAAGCTGGCAACATGGTCAGTGGATCGCGATCGGAGCAATCAACCGGAATCAAAGGAGTGAATGGAATGAATTAATGAACGTGAACGGTTTTCTTTTGTCATGTGTGAGAACGAGCTGGTGTACACTGTACAGCTTAAACCCTGGCGTGGTGAAAAGATTGTACAGTTGGCAAGGTTGATAACAGTCAGTGTGCACTGACTTTTTCACCTATTAATAAAAGGGGTGGGTGTACTACTGTAGGTACACATCTGCCTAACCCTTCGGGGAAACAAGGCGTGATGTTATATTATGTTAATAAAAGGGAAATCTTCAATACTACACGGGTGGTGTTAGCATTAATATTTCTTTCTTAACACTGTGACAAGATCAATAAATAAACTATGAAGGATGATTCATTACAAAATAATGACTACGCGATTGCTACGCCGTAGCTGACGCGTTGATGTCATCGCTACGCCGCCTACGCTGTGTAGCCATCTGCTACGCGTGGAGCGAATCCATTATTATACACGTACTTTGACTTTGCTGTGAAAATAGGAAGACAATTTAGTAACAACCTGGTGTCCTTCCGAAAGCTATGTAACTGTATAATTTCTAGAAACTCATCCTTAAGTGGGTCCAAGAGGGCTTAGGTTTATATTCGAGTGAAATCGTGAGCCATTTTTTCAATTACAACAATAAACATGGATATGCATCCAAATAAACATATGATAATAAAAATATTCGAAGAATTTCGCCCTCTATACGCATTTATTGTGTTACTGTATCCTAGCTTATAGGATTTAGTGGTGGGTGTTAGTGGGCCATCCCCCGTGAAATAGATGGCCCGCGAAACTAGGCCAGCGAATATTTTTAGATAGCAACCCACGTATAAAATGTGCATCATAAACAAGGTTATAATGAGGGCTGCCATAATGGGCTATATTATAGCCTGTTTACATCTGATAGTAAATTAAGACATCAAGGACTTGTTAGAGTAAGGAATTCTTAGGGTTAATTGGCGAAAGTGATTGTTAATTAGGAGTACTTTAGTTCTGTTTAAAAAACTTGGAAATTCTTTTAATTAGTAAGTGAAATCACGAACTACATTGGTCAGCAAATAAACCGAGCCACCCGCTACCTAGGAACTCTGATTCGATTTTCTCAAAAAGTATAAAACTTACAACTATCAAAGTTATACTTACAAAAAGTGCGTTTCATGGTGATTAAAATGACTACAAATTAATTCTAAAGTACCGTCAACTCACATTGTAATCAAGCAACAAACACTGCTAACGATTTGCTCTGTTTTCACCAGAGTTTGAAATTAGCGTTCTTTTTCTCTACAATGAGGGTAGTCGGATATTTCTTATCATTTCTTTAGTTTTTGTCCATTGTTTGCTCAGACGCGTGTATTTTTGCTACTTTTTTCGATTAATAATGGATACAACACCTCAGGAAGCAGCTCAAGCTGTAGCATTACTTCAAGCAGGCATTGCGCAACGTGAAGTCGCTCGAAGGCTTCGAATCAGCAGATCTTCGGTGCAACGAGTTTACAGACGATACCTAGAGACTAGACCTAGTAGACCTAGGGCTACATCAGCAGCAGATGATCGTTATATCCACCTTACTGTTCTGCGAAATCGCCACCTCAACGCAGTTCAAGTCCAACAAAGTCTGCGTGACGAACGCCAAGTGGTCATAAGTTCAGATACCGTCAGAAGGAGACTTGCTGAACGGAACCTGACCCCAAAAAGAGCTGCAACAGGCCCAACATTAACGGTAGCACACCGTCGAGCACGACTTGAATTTGCTCGAGAGCATAGGGATTGGACATTAGAGCAGTGGAGTAATGTACTCTTCACTGATGAGACCAGGGTGAGTCTACATGGAATTGATCGACGTCAGAGAGTATATCGTCGCCTTGGAGAACGTTATTCTCAGTGTTGCATCGAGGAAACTGTTGCTTATGGAGGAGGATCTGTAATGGTCTGGGGTGGCATCTCGTTAACAGCACATACAGTGTTAGTTTTCATCGAACCGACGGGCCGTACACGTGGACTGACTTCTCATCGCTACATTACTGAAATCCTCGCAGACCATGTGGTACCTTACGCAGGATATATCGGACAGGATATGCAATTGATGCATGATAATGCACGGCCTCATGTTGCTCATGTGGTGACCCAGTATCTACGCGACGTCAGCATTCGTACGATGGACTGGCCAGCTCGAAGCCCGGACTTGAATCCGATAGAACACTTATGGGATGAGCTGAAACGTCGGGTTCGAGCCCGGGTACCTGCTCCAACAAGGCTTCCAGAGCTGCGAATCGCAATTGAAGAGGAGTGGAATATAATTCCTCAAGATTTTATCGTCAGGCTCGTAAGGTCGATGAATACAAGGATGCTGGCAGTTATCCGAGCAAGGGGAGGGAATACGGAATATTGATCAAAAACTTTTTTTTAAATTTTATCTTTGTTTTTGGCTTTAATTTTTTTTTTTAATTACTAACGATTGTCACGACTGGAAAACGACTCTTCTTTGTAAAATCCTTAATAAGCACTGAAATATTGATTAAACCCAATGAGTTTCCTTTCATTTTAATCACCATGAAACGCACTTTCTGTAGGTACAACTTTGATAATTGTAGGTTTTTTAGTTTTTGAGAAAATCGAATTAGAGTGCCTAGGTAGCGGGTGGCTCGGTTCATTTGCTGTACAGTGTAGGTTATTTTAGCAGATACTTTGTCATTTGAACTTTAATTGGTACTTGAAATGCCAAGTATTTTCTATGAAAATGGCTAGGGTCCGATTAGATTAGATTGTCAATCTTGGTTTGTTTAACTTTAAGACGGTCTTAAGTCTTCTTGCCGCGTATAAACCTTATTCCGAAAATACACATGCTTATAGCTTGTACAAAACTGTGCAAGTAGCTTGCATGACATTGTGACATTCACCAATCAGAAGCATTTGCATGAAACATTTGACATCAGTATGTACGTATGTATGTCCTTGCTTAGTTTTGTACAAGCTACAGGCATGTGTATTTTCGCCCAACACTAGATGACACTTTACTGAATAGCTAAATATTATTGCACTGTTGAATTTTGAACGCTCGAGCTAGCGCCGAGAGTTGATAATACAGCAGTGCAACTTGTTTAGATGTTTCTTAGTCAGCAACTCAAGCTGCAGTTGTCTCTGCCTTTGGTGCGTGCCGCTCGTGTATATGAGCACTATAATAAGTGTTAATGAAGATGGGCATTTCAGTAACAGTGACAATAAACGACTTAAAAGCGACTAGTAATTAAGTTGTGTTTGAGAATTCAGTCGTAAGTCTATTCACTAGCTTAAATTATATACCTCCACCATATAACACAGTTCTTATCTCCGTAAAAAACTTTTTTACAAAAAATAAATCCGCCTTCCAATAAAAAACACTACGAAATGAAAAATAACTTTGATTTCGTAAGTCGGTATCTTTGGTTTCGTATTTTCGTTTTTGCCACCGACTTCCGAAAACAAGTTATTTTTCACGTGATACCTACCTCACACAAATTCGAATACCACTACTTGCTATGGAAATGACATTGACAGGAATTTTAATAACTTAGTAGGTACACAAGCAATCCTCCAAATCATGTATGAATATGCACTTTGTAATTTTTTTTTTTTAGTACATCAGCCACATAAACTAAGTGGGAAAAATACGTGTTATTGAAGCTAACTCAAAAACCACCCAAACAAAGTTAATAAATTTTACATGGGACCAACTTCGAAATATACCCTCCCGAATAAAACAAGAATCGTTCAAAGCGGACTACTCTGTAAAAAAGTTACGCGTGGTCATACATAGAAAAAAAAAACAAATAAAATACGCCTCGACTTGAAAACCTACTCCTTTTTTTTTCGTCGGTTAAATAGAACATAAGTTTGCCCAGGACGCCATGACTTAATTCTGCCCTTTCACCCAAAAAGAGGTCTCATATATCCGAAATAGTAGTTCGATAACACTGAAGAGTCTGCTTCAAACTCGATATCGTTAAAGGGCGCTTCACACGGGCGGAGGCCGCCGCGAAGTAATTTTGTTAGATCAATTGTAAAACTTTGCGGCCGTTTACACAACACGGCGGCCGTAGTTGAGGATATCGGGCCGCAAGCACGCGTCCACGTGGACCTTAAACTGCATAACATTGGGAGCTGTCACATTTTGATTGAATGTACATATAACGTAGGTTTCTATACAGCGTGTATCAGAAATGTGTGGTCATATTTAAGGGTGTGACACAGACCATAAAACTGAACAATTTATTATTTTGAAAGCTAGATAAAGATGGTTTTTCCTAGCCGACTACCATAGAAACACCAAAACGAACTCATGATCTCTTTTAGAGTCCAGTTCAGTCCAAAGTACAGTACATACAGCAGCACAGTCATGTTGTTTCTGGGAACATTTATTTTGACCTAAACAATGTTTCGCAACTGTTGCTCAACTGTGTTTCCCAATGATTGCGGGACTTAACTCACACACAGACATCATGTTTGTTGAGCATGTATTGTGGTTAACTTTACTTTGAGTATTGAGAAAGATTTGTTAAGTTTGGAATTAATTTTGGTGCTTTTGGTTTTAAAGAGTGTGTGTTTGTAGTTGTTTGTTGATTCATTGAGTTGTATTCGAAAAGTGTTTCCATCAAAATACAACTTAAACTTTATTTTAGTTTGAAGCATATTCGTTTTATTGTGAACCAAATTACATGAAAGTCATACAACGAATAGGAAATATTGTACAGATTACGAATCAGTTACAGTTTTATATGGGTTTCATAGGAAACTAGCGAGAAATCGGGGTTTAAACACAAATAGTCCGAAAGGGGTCGGGGCGCCGCCAAAGTCGTCACCATTATAGCGATTTTTTTTGATTTGCGAATGCCAGTTGAAGGGCTAATATTGATTACACTTTACTGAAAATCTTCTGCCTATACACTAGACGGATTTGTTCAGAATAGATGTGAAGCAGGAAAAAAGCCCGTATGTCTGAGTATCTACCCGATAAGTTATATTTACTAAATATTTATACACAAAATAAAGCAAAAATCCTTCATTTATAACAAAAAACGCTACACAAAAAGACAATCATGATCGTGTAAAAAGTTCACTCCGCACACCGAACAAATTGTACCCCCCGCAAGCCCGTGTGTATCATTATAACACCTCTGATCATGTTTTGTAAACAAAGTTGAAAAGCTACATATTAAATAGCGTTACACTAAAAGCGTAGCCGTGTTCGCCAAATTGATTCAATTTGCAAATAATCCGGCAATATTGTTGGCGCCTATCGGAGCCGTGCGATCCGTTCGGAACGTTACCGGTCGGTAATTGATGCGTGAATCAGCATTACCGAACGTTTTCTTGATTTGTATTGAGTGCGAATCGGTGATCATTGAGGTGATTTATTGTTCATTATAATGAAATATTCTATTGAGTTGAGATTGATTCGATGTCGTTCAGTCGAAAAATTCGAGAATAATCGGTGGGTTGGCTGGTGCTTAAAATGGAAGACTGGAATAATTCAGCAGTGTCCTTTTTTTTCTTCCTTTTACCCTGTACCGGTTTGACATCCGTGTTTTCTACGGATTAAAAAAAAACTTATTCTAGTTTTGTGAATACTTTTTTCTGAAAACAGTTTAATTAAAGTTTCTACTAAGTATTTGAACTAATTCCCAGTTGGATTTTCACTCTTTTTTCTGTTAATTAATGTTCTTTACCTTCTCAGACTAGACGGAGACTAATAGAATATGTATTTTCAATTAAGCCTCACTCTATTTCTCAAGGCCTCCTTTTCAATTTACGAATCTTTAAAAAAACTAGCCGACTCACTTGTCACTTCGTAAAAGTATCGAAATTAATTATAAATAACCTCTACGTTGCGAACTTATTAAAAAAGTGATGAGTCAAACGGTTGCTTCGCTTGATATTATAATAAACGCCCTAAGACGGTAGGCCGGTGAATTTCGCATGACAAAAGACCTGTCAGTCATTCTATTTTGTCAGCAATATTTGCCGAGCCATTGTGCACGTAAGTCTTGGCTTTGCTTGTGTGATCATTTTGGTTATTCTATGTTCGTAAGTTAGTTATAACAATGTGAATCGTAACTCTTTTACAATAACTGTGAAAGGAGCAGAGAATTTCATATTAAAAGTTCTTACGCAGTTACCACAAAATAGCTTTGTCTACAATTCAAATACTCACAAAGAATGCTACAAAATATGAAAACTCAGGAAACAAAGAAATAAATGTGTTTGTATATACAAACACGTGTGCTCATTCGCTGTAAGACTTTCGTTTGTCGCAATGTGGAGACGTGTTCCAGGAAAAATCTTTGTAAAAATGACAATCTGTTGGAAGCCGGCGAGCGTTCCGCATACAAAACTGAGCAAATCGCTATCGGAAAATACCGAAATATGATAGAAATACTGCACAATGCAGGACGTTGTCACTGTTCCGAGTATCTCCCTCGCTGGCCAAAGCCGATTATAATCGTGATAAAAACGCGGAGAGCGCCCCCTCGGAGACCACCCCAGCCTTATCCGATGTGCTGTCAAAAGTCTTTCCAATTTATGTATTGCAGCCGACACCCCGCGGTATTATTTATTGCTACGTAGACTTCGTACAAACTTTTCTTTTTACCCACGATCGCCACTCGAATCAAGATGTATGGCTTTCGAAGCGATACGTTATCGGCATCGCGGCAGAATAACGATGGATAGTTTTAAAATTTTCGGTGGCACAAAGAGCTCTCACATTTGTACAATGTTTGAGGACGGAAACCGCTAAGCTTTTAGCGGTAACTCGGTTTACCAAACAAAAAAAAAAACGCGCGGTGTGTCATTTAGACGCGACAGGTCGCAATCAAAAAAACAATTTAGTTTTTACGTGGAAACTAAAACCGTCCGTACATATAGGAGATAAATGAATAACGCCGGTTTTTATTTCTGTTGAATGCGTCCATTGCTCCATCTAGTAAAGTACTTCGTTGCTTTTCGTTGCAGTTTCATTTTATTATCGAGTGCGGTTGCACTTTTGCTGTCAAAGACAAGTATTCGTGTTAATAGTATGATCTCTGGACCAAATAGTCTATCTTTAATCTTTGGATGAAGTGAGGGGCAAAAAAAAACATACTTCAGAAAAGAATAGATACCAATATTTTCCAAAATGGCAAAGATACGTGGCAGTTGGACTGTTACATGTTTAAAAACTAATCGCAAAACTTCTTTCATAAGCACACGAGCACCTTTTTTCCTTTACAACATTCCAGGGACGAGCTCCAGCGGCAACCCTAACTATTCTCCAACTTCTCACATTTTCATAGTTCTCTCCATGCACATACCACTTAATAGCCAGAGATTATGAAACTACGCTCTAGATATTTATAACTAACATTATCCAACTTTAGTATACAGACGAAGTTCTTAAACATTTAATTCTCTAGAGCCGTGGCGTTGACATCGCAAATAAAGTGAACAAAACAACGGAATAAACTTATAATTACATAAAGAGATTCTGTTTACAGCTGGATTATGATTTATTGGATATGTTTTCGTTTTGTTTTTTGTAAATCAATGTCCTTGTTTGCGGTGAGAATTCAGGCTCTAAATAAATCCCGCAAAGAATGCAGGGTGATGCGATTTAATTTTTGTTTTATAACTGACGTAGAGAGGTTCCCTGAAGAGCTAGCTCAGATAAAATAGGAACATTAGGATCTAAACTTTATTATTAACGTCAGTTCTCGAGCTCTGAGAGAACTCTTTACGGTGGACACGCTTTAACAGCCTAATAATCGTAACATTTTACACTTACCTCATAGAAATGAAACCAATGTCGTCTTTAGATACACCCAGCAATGTAAAACCACTCTGCTACCGTGAAAAATAATTCAATTCTTGTTTCACAGAAAAAGTAAATTCTTGGCACCACTTTAACGTAACTTCCAAACGTAAAAGCGTTGTAAAACAAGTACTTATGGGAAAAGAAATAAATATAAATTGGAAAAACACATTTTATTAAGTGCTTCCCGTAGCGGCCATCATGGATCATAAGTACCCACCCACGGAGACAAGGGTGGCTGATATTTATTACGAAGATTAATGATAGACGTAAGAAGTACATAAACAGATTTATGTGGTATGTTTTGTGTGTTGCATGTGTTTGATTACTATTGACGTTGCAAAGCTATGGAGATTTTTTTGAGCCAATGCACGTGGTGTTTTCTTTAAGCAAATGATACATAATTATGTTAATATGGTGGACTGTATATTTTTTCTTCTTTTGCTTGAGGGGTGGAGGAATGAAAAACTTCTTGATTTTCTTCCCTTTATTCTTCTTGGTAGAGCTGGAGGCTGGAGGCCGACTGTGTCCTACCAGTTTTAGTTTTTGGGGAATGGCATCTCGCAGTTCAACCTATAGGAGGTTGTCGACTGTTTAACCGGACTTTCCTGTGGATGCCTCAATAAATTAAGGCCTCCAGCCAGGCATAAAACTAAAAACTAAGTGACTACTCGCTAAGGGCACCCCCTGTGGGGTACGGACCTCGGCTTAGGGCGTCGCTAGGAAAGGACAGCAAATGGACATGCTGGATCGGATTAGTGTGTCCTACCAGCCAAATGTTCCTACTTTTATATCTTAAATTTCTAGTTCTTGGAAACAATTTATCCAAGAAGTTGAACAATGCCTCGGACAAATTCTCAGAAATCGCTCAAAAGTTTCGACCAATCAGAGCGCAGCACGAAAAGGTGTCCCGGACCTTTAGTATGACGAAACTTTACCGTAACGGGGACCTTTTCGTAAAAACGAATTATTTCGACTTTTATCTTAGTAATTTCTTATCCTAAGGCTTATGTACTATCGTTAAATAATAAAAATATGTGCCTACCTAATATAAATAAGTTAAAACTATGCCTATTCTATGTCTATCCTAATACAACTGGGTCTTAACTTATGTATATCCTACGTAACTAATGCTCGGCGTCCGTTACAGTTAGGATACCTCACGCCATACGTATGCGATACGCTCATAGCTTGTAAACTTGATAGAAAAGTACACCAAGAAAATTGTATCAAAAAATTCTTTGGGTTGTGAAAACATGACTTCTGAAATCATTGTGCATCGTGTGCACAGTGCAATGCTTTTTAGTTATTTCTCAATTCCAAATAAGTTAAATTGATACCATTAGAGGGATTGATTGTTCGTTGTAGTCATCATACAGTATTAAAGGACTGATTTTATCATTTACTAGCTTCCGCTCACGACTTCGTCCGCGTGAATTTTCTTGTTGCCCAACCCACCCGTCGCTTCGCATCGCCTGCCCGCGCTGTTACTTCGTTTTCGCTTAGCGCTCGTTGTTACTTTTTTTCTTTTTGCGCAGCTTTTGTAGCGTAATGTTACATAACCTATAGCCTTCCTCAAGAATTGGGCTATAAAATGCAAAAAGAATTTTTCAAATCCGACTAGTAGTGACAGAGATTAGCGCGTTCAAACAGTCAATAAAAAATAAAATGTGTAGGTAACTAATAGACTAAGCGCATTTTTCTTACTTTAAGCATTTTTATACCCGTCGTAATTTCTAAACGGAAGGTTCGATTCGAATAATTTAAAAAGGAACTTACATGTACTTAATTAACCTTGATTATTAAACTATTTATTTGGATAAGTGGTGCTATTCTGTAAAGATCCCACCGTGAAAATTTATGTGAGGTGAGCGTGATGTGAACTGTCATTCCACCTTACTCTACTAGGAATTGCGCTCACTTCAAACTTACTTCACCTAAGTGCTCACGGTGTGATGTATACAGAATAGATGGGCTGGATTAATACCACGTTTATGAAAACACCTTCGCAAAGAATGCATTATTTTATAACAAATTTGATTACCATTAAAAAAATAGTGAGCCATTTAAAAAAATAGTGAGCTAACCTTAAAAGATAGACATTAGAACTTTTTAAGAAGAACAATTCCGTCATACATGATTCTTGCGTAACTTTGACCGCTTACGCAGCGCACGCAACGGAAGCTCTCAAAAGGAATAAATTTTCCCCGTTTTTGCAACATTCCTCATTGATGCTCCGCTCCTCTTGGTTGTAGCGTGATGTAATATAGCCTATAGCCTTCCTCAATAAATGGGCTATCCAACACTAAAATATCTTTTTTAATTCGAACCAGTAGTTCCTGAGATTAGCGCGTTCAAACAAACAAACAAACTCTTCAGCTTTATAATATTAAGTATAGATTCACATGCTGTATTTCGTTTCTAGCACCAGATAGATAACACAGAATAACTCCTTCAATGTCCCCACAATTTGATTGTGATCCAGGTATACAATTAACTAAAGCCAACACTGAGGTAGAACAATAGAATCTTCCAAGTATTTCAGTGCAAGAGGTCAAGAGGTTAACTGTCGTTTTATTCTCCATTATATTTCTTTCATTCGTGTAAATGGAATCCTATCTGGGCGTGGTCAAGCGGTAATTCCACAAGATTGACAACGCGACAAAGTCTTGTCGTATCCGTTTCTTGATCAAGACAGGTGGACCAGTCGCGACATTGAGGTTTATTTTGGTATATTTTCTTCATAATGTAATTGGAGACTGTTTATAGTTTTTTTTTACACTAGCGATACGTCCCTGCTTCGCGCGGGTGTAATCTACTAATGTGGTGATATGTCTAAACATCGATATTTCTGTGCTGCATCTAAGATTAAAACCTTCCGGTATACATTTTCTAAATTATGCTGAACACCTCATTAAAATCCATTGTTGATTTTAGAAGAACTAAGCGGTCACACAGACAGACACCAAAAGCGAATTCGTTACAAACTATTATTATAGACTAGCTTCCGCCCGCGACTTCGTCCGCGAGAAATTATATTCTATGACACTCAGCAACTGTAGCTTCCTACTAGTGAAAGAATTTTCGGAATCGGATCAGTAGTTCCTAAGATTACCCCCTACATACAAACTTACTAACAAACATATTTTACCTCTTTAAATATTATTAATTAATAAGTATAGATCTGCGAACTGTTCTTGATCATTCCGAATTCGAGTTCTAGTTATATTTAAACTCTTAGCGTATAATTTATAATTTAGTCCATATTGCTTGTCTGTCCTTAGGGGTTAGTCTAAGTTTTGTTCAAAATACCTACCCAAGTTACGCCCCATTTCCCAAGAGAGGCAGAAAGGGGTTCCTGTCGACCTGAATTCGTGTTTGAAATATTAGAGATGATACTGATAAATGATCCGTGTCAATCCATATCGGTTGTTATGAATTGATATATGAAGGACTTATTCGAATGACACGAGACCTAAAAGGCTAAATCAGGTAGGGGCGCCCCGGGCCGCAACGCAATGCGTTGCAAAAACCCTCTTTCATCACTTTCGTACATTTTCTATGAACTAACGCACAATACAGACGGGCCACATCGCACTTTTTGTATGAAAATGTAACCATGTCGCGGCTGTAATGTGCGTTTGGCTTGTGGCGGCATCTGTAACGCCACGCAACAAAGACCTGACTCACACAAATCCTGCATCGCGCAAGCAGAGTTTACCGTGCGACTGACATATATACAACATCCTGACATGACACAACACTCGTCTGGTCGGAGGATCCTCCCTTTTCTATGGAGGATAAGTGAACTTTACACCCTGTTCCTCAGACCCCGAACATGAACGTCAGCGCCTTCGTGCAACTACTGCAGCGTGACGTCATCATCGTCACTTACTCAAGCTTTCGAGCGGCGAGTCTTACATCCAGCCAGCACCCACGGCTTCAACGGGTATCCTGACCACCAGCATGCAGCGATCGTGCATACCTGGTCATCACCGTCAGCCTCATCAGCAACCTTGGTACAGCACACTACACTCTCGGCCGGTCAAACCTCTCCTGGTCGACGCTAGCAGTCAGCCTCAACCCGGCGCTGTACCACATCCGACGCACTGGAGCACAACGCAGCGCCACCCCGACTCACTGAGGGCATCTCCGCAGACAGTTCCGACTCACCGCGAACTATACAGAATCCGGTTCCGACTCACTGGAACCTCAACTGGCCCTGGCAAGCATCACAAGATACACGACTCAGTCCACTATCGATCTCCGGTCTCCGGAGGGGAGTGATGTGGCGGCAACTAAAACGCCACGCAACAAAGACCTGACTCACACAAATCCTGCATCGCGCAAGTATAGTTTACCGTGCGACTGGCATATATACAACATACCGACACCAACCGTCGGGCAGTAGCCCACCAGACACAACACCCGTCTGGTCGGAGGTTCCTCCCTTTTCTATGGAGGATGAGTGAACTTTACATTCTGTTCCTCATAACTCTATAGGCTTTAGTATAGGAAAGGAGTGCTACAGCAACGCAAATACATGCGTTCTGCGACGCACGCAACTTGACATAGTTTTGTTTTACCTCTTCACTGTGATAAGATTGCTATACGGCTTTGCAAGGTATGCACTGGGTCCACGTGAAGGGCCATTACCATATCACAGTGTTTTCTCTGTGATTTCAGTGATTTTATAGAGGCATGAGGAACAGGGTGTAAAGTTCACTCACCCTCCATAGAATAGGGAGGATCCTCCGACCAGACGGGTGTTGTGTCTGGTGGGCTACTGCCCGACGGTTGATGTCGGGATATTGTATATATGCTAGTCGCGCGGTAAACTCTGATTGCGCGATGCAGGATTTTGCGTGACGTCAGTGTGATGCGTTCCATTGTGGCGATGTAGATATGCCGCCACAATTTGAGATATCAGGCTCCACAGTGGGACATTATAAGCTGATTACCTACGAAATGTCCAACGCCTAAATATGCTGCCTCACTTGTGCGTTGCTGTGTTGCACACTATTGTCTTTACGTGTATATTTTGGTGTACAAAAACAAGAAGACAAAGTCTCCCCACGTTTAAACTTCATCCATTCATGTTGACCTAAAAACTAGATACTGAAAAATGTACGGTACGTTTTATCAGCTGCTTACCATCTGCAAGTAGTAAACCCAAGTTCCTCTTAGTTAACTTTTAGTTGCAACAGTAACGTTTAAGCGTTAGGTTACTGTCGACTAACTCTGAGTTCAACCGTTGCGCTAACTACTTATCTCTTTGCATCATTGATCTTTAAACCAGTACTTAAAGGTTTATACGCATCGTTTCGGGAAGCTATAAAAAGACAGAGTAAATTATTGCTATCTTCCGTGTTTGGAAAAAGGAAAAATTGGAATATCTTCCATCTGTTTCATTATGGTGGTTGTAAAATCGAAGAGCATACAGTTTAGCATGAGGCTGTTTGTTTACCGATCTACATCACGTTTTCAGGTTTATTTTTCTCGTGTTGATATAGACCACCGTATGTCAGTTCGACGCGACGTTACCACGCGATTCTGGTAGAACAATTTCCATGAAGTTTTTTTTTTCATAGAAATGGTTCTACTAGTCGCGTCGCGCTGTTGCGTCGCGTCTGTCTGCGGGAGCCTTTAGTGCTACAACATAAATGCTCTGTTAATGTATTTTGTTTTACCAGGGACGTGAACTATACAACATGTCTCGGGATTAACGCACAACCTCTTATGGGGTCATTGCACTCATAATTATGAACAACTTTTACTGTGGGAACCAACTTTTACCAGAAATCGCGATAAAAATCAGCTGTTCCCTACATTTATGTTCGCATAACTCGTCAAAATGTAGGGAACAGCTTTTTTTATAGGTACTACAATATATTAACGTCCGATAATCAATTAGGGCTTCCAGTCAAATATACAAAATTTTATAAGTGCATGTATGTTTATCCACGCATTTCTCCGAAGCTGTTAATCGGATTGTGATTGTGTTTTTTTTTTATTTCTTATATTTACTTCACCTTAGGGAATAGTGCAAGTTGCATTAAAATTGGTTCAGTTGTTTTCAAGATATGGACGAATACGTGTAAGTGTGACGGCCTAGCTTATTGATACGAGCTACGGGTGTGGTGTCAAAGAGAAAAAATCTCAAAACTTGGTCAAATTCTAGTGCAATATATTTACAACAAAACTACTAACTACTTATAATAAACAAATATTCCAGTTTGTGCTTAAAACTAAAAGGCACGAAATAAAAACGTAATTTAAAAAAAAAAAATCGACTTCAAAAAGTTTTCAGACTTTAATTTCGGAGGTCGGTGTCTTGAGGTCTGTATTCTGTTTTTTGCCACCGACTTCCGAAATTAAAGTTATTTCATAATTTTGAGTTAGTTTCTTTTTGAAGTCGATATTTTTTTTTTTAAATTACTTTTTTATTTGTTTGTTTGTTTGAACGGTCTAATATCTGGAAGTCCCAGTCAGATTTAAAAAAAATCTTTTTGCATTTAATAGCCCAATTTTTGAGGAAGGTTTAGGCTATTTAACATCACGCTACGACCCTAAGGAGCTGAGCAAACAGACATAAAGTCAGAAAGAACGCTAAACGAAAACGAAGTAACAGTGCGAGCGGGCGATAGGATGCGACGCGGTGGGTCGGGGGCCGAAAAATCAAGCGGACGAAGTTGCGGGCAGAAGTGAGTATTTAATAATATAATTGCAGATGTCTCGGGGGCTCAGAACAGTTTGCTTTAGAACGTTACCAAACGACGAAAGAACACCGCGGAGAGCCAAAATTATTTTGAATTGGTTAGGCCGTAGCGTGCGAAACTGAAACAGCAATCTAACCAGACAGACACGCCTTCCAAAAACCTAAATAAGGCTCATAATATGTTTTATTCAAATCCCAAATATGGCTCATAAAGTCTAAAATAATCACATCCGTAACATGGTCATCACAGACCACCTTAGTCTGAGAAACTTCGCAAAATATGTCGAATCAAATCGGTCGAAGCAGTGATAAAGACGCGAGGTGCGCTGTAAAACACAAATATTCCGTGGAGGAGGGAAACTTCCACGGAATTTGTTCGCAGAATGAACTCGATCGGATAATATAGCTATTTATGGTATTTCGCTCGCCTTTTTTTCTATATCGACAGATTTGCCGGCGCGATTTCGTTCGATGGCGGAAAAGTCGGTTTAGTCGCAATAAATTAGGGTTGTTGCGTTACTATCGTAATGTATAGTGTCAACATCACGTGCCCTAGGGACGTTCCACCAATATTTATTCTGTTGGATAGTACCTAACTATTCTGAGTTTATGTTAGACGGTGGCTGTCCTTTTTAGGTTGTGATAGGGTGGGTGGAATTTTTGTGTATCCGTTTTCAAGTAGTTATCTTGTATAGGACACATTGGTTGCGCGAATTTACAAGCCTTTTACATTGGATCAAAGCGTCCTTTTAAAGTGGGATAGTATCTGTTTCTAGTATTTGCTTTACGCAATTATTTACTTGAAAGTTAGCGTCGCCATCTATGCCTTTGTAGCAAAGCCTTACTTTACTCCCGAACAACATTTACACGTGTCTATCAACTCAAAATTAATCAACAAAATCTCCAGACACAAACTCATGACCCGCACCAATAACTGCATGGACATGTCCAAACAAATCGAGCTTCAAACGGTAGTATTTGCGCGATTCCGTTGCGGTACAGCTCGAGGTAATGAATAGCCCAATTTTCCGCATTTTCCGCCATTAACAACATCCGCCGGCCACGGGTGACGCGGCCGCAAATAATGGACGCCCCTATAACCGTTCGTTTGTTTGATATGAGAGCCTTTTTATGAAATAGGGGCCGTTGGGCTTCGGACGACCACGTGGACTTTTGTTTTCCATTTTTTATGGCATGAAGTGCTTGGAGTGGGTCTGTGTTCGGAATATGATTTTTGGTTTGTGTGGAGTTGTGTGAATATTTTTGTGCGATGGTTTTAATGGAGTAACATGCAGAGTATTTAGATTTGAGAGTACGTACAATTGCAGAATGATAAACGTGTTGTTCAATCAATCTGCCTAGCCTTTTCCCAACTATGTTGGGGTTGGCTTCCAATCTAACAGGATGCAGCTGAATACCAGTATTTTACATGGAGCGACTACCCATCTGACCTCCACAACCCAGTAACTGGGTAATACGATACCCCTTGGTAAGACTGGTTGTCAGACTTTCGGGCTTCTGACGACCCGTAACGACTGTCAAAGATCCACGAATGACAGCCGGGACCGACGGCTTAACGTGCTTTCCGAGGCACGGAGGAGTCTCGGTATGTAAAGATGGTCACCCATCCACGGATCAACCTCGGCAAGCGTAGCTTAACCTGATGGATCGACCCGTGCGGCTGTTATAACTTAGCCATGAGCTCCTCCTCATAAACGTGTTGTTACGAAGCTATAAAATATGTAATAGATTATGGGCTAGAGAAAATAATCAAAATAATGTGTTCAATGCAAATAACATCACACATGATGCAATCTCCCACTCGTTTGCCTAATTTAGTAATTGTAACTATTTAATAGTAATGGAAAAATTAGTATTACGAGTAGTATTGTCACCAAAAGAGATAAATGTAACAGTTCGTTATATGTTTAACCGTTCGTTTGTTTGTTATGAAAGCATTTTTTATGAAATAGGGGCCTTTAGGCTTCGCAAGACCATGTGGACTTTTGTTTTCCATTTTTTCTTTTTATATTAGCACTTCATGACATAAAAAATGGGAATTCCGTGTTCGGAATATGATTTTTGATTTGTGTGGTATGAATATTTTTTGTGTGGTTTTAATTGACTGACGTGTGTAGATTTTAACGTGTGCCTGCAATTTAATAAGCGTTTTGGTGGAAACCAATGTAAAAAAATGTTTTGATACCTACAAACAGCAATAAATAACACATTATCAGCCTATTCATATTATCTACAACATATTGCAATTGCAAATATATGACATTTTCCAGTTATGGTGATTATGCCAATGCCGAGTCTGTATTGAAACTTTGTACGGGACAACTGATTTTTTTTTCTCGATTACCGATGTCGGTCCCATGGAGAAAGTTTGATGGTCTGTACCACACCCTTAAATTTGACCACACCTTTCTGATACATCCTGTATAAAGTAAAACATGTTATCTAATAAACTCAGCTCAATAAGTAGGGCAAAACTTGGCTAATTCGTGATATGCAGCTATTCGGTGATAGATAATTGTGTTTTATTACCAAGTTACTACTGACTTGATAAATGTTCATTTTTCAATCATTATAGTATTTGCCACATTTTTAGATATAAGTTAGCAAAACTTATTTTGTCTACTATATCACAGTAAATTTAAAAAATAGTCTGATCAATGAATCGAATTTTACAAGTAAAAAACAAAACTATCACCGATTACCCAAGTTTTGCCCTATTATTATCTGTTTTTGAGATGAGTTAAATAAATGCCACAAAAAATGTGTTTTTAGTAATTAACTATTGCAATATATTCACTGTCATTTTTATAGCCTGAAAATCCTGTAGTCAACGGGGTCAAAGCAAAAACACACACAGCAAAAACTTCTGAAGTTCCAATTACCACAAAAGTATCAACAACTGGGATATATTTACCGTATTTAGTTAGCTTTATTGTCGCTTAAACCTCACTTAATATCTGCAATAAAAGCTTAACCGCTAACTTGAATAAAATAGAGCACATTGTCTCTGGCTCATAAACTGTGCGGTTCCTAGGGCGGGGTTACACTGAGCTTGCCAAATCCCCGTATGTACTAATAACAAGTAAAGTCAAATTAGTAGTGTGGAATTGTTGTATTTTCTAGGCTTTTTAATAAAGCTGGCTAGTACATTCGAAGGTAGATATTTTCGTGGCAAAATCAGTGTGACGAAAGAGTGTAATATTAAAGCTACATATAGGTAATTAGGAATAGTACCTAACCTTGTAGCTTCTTTTTAAGTATAGGTATCTCAGTTACTTGTGTAAAACTACAACGTTCTTCCGACAACAAGAAACATAACCTTAGCTTGTTTTCCTTCATCTTATCTATTTCCGACTAGCTTTTGTCCGCGGCTTCGCCCGTGTGAATTTCGGTAAATATCCCACGGGAACGTACTATCGAGATTAAAAAATACCCTATGTATTTATTCAGGTTATAAAAAACTATCCGTGTGTCAAATTTCATCCAAATCCATTCAGCCGTTTTTGGGCTACTCCGAAACAAACATCCAGAGAAACGGACAAAAATTCTAGAAACTATATTTTTGGCATCAGACTCGTTCCCACACCTCGTAGCAATTACTTTTTTCAAAAATATTCAATGTACTTACAATTTTGACTGCGTTACTATATTATTATTATTATTCATAGATGTGTAAAGATATCATTTTCAAGTGTGTTATGCGTTTTTACTTCTATTATGAAAGAAAACATGACACAAAGAAAGAACACGAAAAGAACAATTATTCTACTATTATATAACAAATAAATAAAATAAACCAAATGAGAAATTATCAGTAAAACAAAAAAAAAACATTACCCCAACATCTCATCCACCACTTTGATAACATCATCCATCATACCACATAACATCCACCAACCACCTACTCTTACAATATCCTACACTTTTATCTCCCGACCTTAAAGCCGGCGAACCACCAATCATAGCGAGGCGAGGCTAACGATTTCCGATATAAACGGTAACCGTTAACGACAGCAGTTACCGACAAACGGGCCGCGATACACAGGCGGCGCGGTATCGCCACAGTAATGAATTTCCTCTTTTCATTTAGTGTCGACCGGGCTTACCTTCAGATCGTTTGGCGAAGCACTTTCACCGGATTTTGTTGTTGAAATCAGTGGAGAGCGGGCATAAAAGTAGATACGGATGAATTAAACGGCTTTGGTTGATAAGAGCGGTCTTGTTGTGTCTGTTGAGTTTTATTGGAGACAAATCTGAGGAGTTATCTTTTTTGTGAAGGTCGTAATGTCACGTCGTTGATGGAAGGAATTAATTGCGTGTAGGTTGGCTGTACGTAATTTCATGAGAAAACCAAAACTTTGTTATTAACACTAATTTTCTAAACGAACACAAATATACCACGCATTACATTGAGTAACTAAGCACTAAGTAAAAGGGATAAATCTGCACAAGAAAATGAAAACATTTTCTACTAATGATCCATTTCAAATGTTAGTTAACACAGCTTTCTTTAAGAAAATTTAGTGATTATCTACTTTGATATTTCTTCATAGTTATTACTTATAATTCCAAAAGTAATGCCATTAAAATATATCCAAAAAAACTACGTTCACTAAGTCATCAAAATTGTAATCTAAAAGTGTATTCCTACCTTTATACCTACTGTTTGTCGGGGCTTGCGTCTTAACGAGTAATAAAGATTTGATTGTCTCTTAGTGGGTTGCCTTATTTGATCGTCCCTAAGTACTCATTGATAGCTAGTGATTAAGACGTTATGGCAAAAGTTGCTAACTTAAACCCGTAACGATAAAAATAATCGGAGTTTTTGTAGATTATTATCATCTCCCTACGAATATTAAAACCTGATTGTAAGCTACAGCTCTTAATAGAAAACCAAACACATGATTAAAACAAAGACATATATTTACATCCTTTCCACAATATTTGTAAAAATACTCAGATACCTATCACCAAAATAATAACTCCTGTATGTGCTAATAAATTACACCAATTTGTTACGTACGCTGATAATGTAGACGTGTTCACTGCTCGGCGTCTCGAAGAAAACGGCCATAGATAATAAACTATATAAAGAAAGCCGGCTGTCCATTGTCTCGCATAGAAAATGACAGTGAATGACATGGTGAACCAATAATCGATTGAGTGACATACAAGTAATAGTCGATTAAATAACTAGGGTTAGGAGATACAAAGATACAAGCTAAGGACTATTCTTGCTAGCAGCACTCGGCCGCTATAGTACCGCTTGCTAACAGAAGATGTGACCACATATCGTGTGCACGGGATTTTGTTTTCAAATTGGTCTGATGTAAGTTTCCTCGATAGTACATGGTACTTACAAATTAAGTGCCTGCTGAAGGCAATGCTGTCGTACCGTCTAAACAGTGTGCATGTTGTGTGTGCTTTCATTTTATTGCATGCCACAGGCAAGAACCTTGCATCGTGTAAATAGGGTTTTAATTATAATACCAACCTATTATTTTTAGCTTTTGGTTTTAATGTAAATTCATCTTATTGATTGGGTGCAGATTATTTTGTAAATGTTTTATTTATGTTTTTATTTTGGATTATTTTGTCAGTGCATTTTAGAGTTATTTACGTGTAGAATAAAGTTTTCTTGTCCCAACCAGCGGGGCAATTGCGTACAACATTATCAATCGGAATCGGTTTCATTTTGACAGTTCAACAACATTCATTGCGTTATTTACGTGTTAAGCAGACAAATTTTTCGAACTTATGAAGCATTGGATTAGCAATTTGCTTCAAAATCATTCAGAGTCCGATTGATAGTGTTACGCAATTAGGGTGCCGTTCTGGTTTCTTATATTATTATCTCACTGCAGGGTAAAGGCCTCTTCTCATACAGAGAAGGCACAAGCATTGATCGCCACGCTTGTTCTAAACGGGACCTCATGGTTTACATTCACCGATTTCAGTAATGTCCTGATAAATGGTACTTTCGGTTATTAATATAAACGACTACATACAATAGTTATAGTTGCTGTTGCATCATTAGTTAATTACGAGAAAGTTAATGAAAAATGTGAAACACTGTTCATAAATTAAATGCCAATCAACTGTCAATATTTGATGTGTTATTAAATAGTTATTGTTTTATTACCACACATCATTATGTGTTTCTACTTATTATTTTACTACACATCTGAACGGTTTATTAATAAGCTAGCTGTGCCCCGCGACTTCGTACGCGTGGAAGTCGTAAGATACACAATATACTAAAATAACAGCCACGTTTTAATAACACAAATTTTAATTCAATCATGATTCGAAAGACACGTGGCGCCATCTATTACCATAAGAACGTTATTATGGTCTTCCTCGGGAACAGAACATACTTTTTTCGGGATGAAAGGTACCCTATGTCCGTTTCTGTACACCTGACAACGTATATGCAAAATTTCAGGATGATCGGTTCAGTGGTTTAGGCGTGAAAAGGTAATAAACAAACTTACTTTCGCATTTATAATATTAAGTTAGGATTCTGAGAATATCTAAGTCATTAATAAATTATAACAATCACGATGTTAGGTATATTTAGTTATGTATGTAAGCCCGGGTTCGCATGGGCGTAAAAATATCGTGGATACACTGGATTCTCAACTCTCGGTATTGAGCCGAGTATTGAGAATCCAACTGAGCGCAACCTAGCGCGTCAAAAAAGCACAATGTTGGAGTTTCAACTCTTGGCGATAAGCAGTGCGTTGAAAATCCAGTGCGCGAAAAATAATCGCCGCGGGAAAAAGTCGCTCGTGCGTACCTGGACTTGTTGTTTTAACTTTCATCCCTACAGAGAAGGAAGGAGCATTGATTACTTCGCCTTTCGCTTGCTCACTGCCTGTTGACGATTTCAGTTTTTCATATTACTTGTTATTGTATATTCTTGTTATACAACATTATTTTTAGTATATGCGAAACCCGAATATAGTTGGTCCAGAATAAGTAACTGAATCGATTCCAATAATTTTTACATCATGTTATATTTTGTCCCAAAAATATTTTAAAAAGTTTACAAGTTGGCCACCGAGCGACATTAAGTCCTTTATAGGTGCCTACTGCCAAATTATTATCAATGAGCGCAAGACGATGCGGGAGGCGCGGGCGGCGCGGGCGGCGCGGGGTTGCCGCGTGGTGAGCATGTTTTTGTATGGACAACCAGATAACATAACAAGCTTATAACTTTGTGATTTTTCATGATACAGTTTTGAAATTTTGTACATAGATTCTTTACATAAAAATACCAGACACATGTTTCGAGTTTCGCATAAATTAAAACTAATCTCGTATATTTCTTGATATTTTACATCTTCTATACATCTATATTTGTACAAACAAATAAACTTGAAGTGTCTGTTTGTAATGTCAAATTAACAGCTTTTTACTGAAATGCATATACAATTATATACGGTACTTAAACCAAAAAGCAATTTTTAAAATTTTTGTCTGTCAGTCTTTCTGTTTGTTCCGGCTAATATCCGAAACGGCTGGACCGATTTAGACAGGACTTTCACTGGCAGACAGCTGATATTACAAGGATTAACTTAAGGTTCTTTTATATTAGAAAAATAATTAGGGTTCCGCGCAAAAATATTAAAACCCATGCAAAAATAATAACTCTGGAACTACCCGTCGGATTTGAAAAATTCTTTTTGCATTTGGTAGCCCAATTCTCGAGGACGGTTATACACTATTTAACATCACGCTACGACCCTTAGGAGCCGAGCAAAACAAAAACAGAAAGAACGCTAAGCGAAAACGAAGTATCTAAGAGCGCGGGCGGGCGATGCAACGCGGCGAGTCGGGGGACGAGGGAGTTTTATTATGATGTAAAATGTGGCTGTTATTTCAGTATATTGTGTATCTTACGACTTCCACGCGAACGAAGTCGCGGGTTCAGCTAGTTACAAATAATAACTGACAAAGTACCTACATTGTTATGGAATTGAACGTAATTTAAACTAGGCAGCTTCGAAAACTTACAAACCAATAGTCCACATTGTTTCTGGCCCGATAGATGGAACTCATGGGATAAGGCCATTTGCTTGCAGAGGGATGATGCCCGCTGACATAAGTGCTTACTTCGTAGGTTCGAACCCGGTAACTAAAAGAAAACAATCTAATAAAATGTGAATGATCCAATCATCTGCCGAGCCTTTTCCCAACTATATTGGAGTCGGCTTCCAGTCAAACCGGATGCAGCTGAATACCAGAATTTTACATGGAGCGACCGCCTATCTGACCTCCACAACCCAGTTACTGGGTAATACGATACCCCTTGGTAAGACTGGTTGTCAGATTTTCGGGCTTCTGACGACCCGTAACGACTGTCAAAGATACACGAATGACAGCCGGGACCAACGGCTTAACGTGCTTTCCGAGGCACGGAGGGGTCTTGATATGTAAAGATGGTCACCCATCCACGAACCAACCGCGGCAAGCGTAGCTTAACCTGATCGATTGACCCGTGCGGCTGTTATTTCTTAGCCACAAGCCCCTGAATGATCCAATATTCACTCAAAATAACGCACACAAATATGTATTCTACGTATATGATAGTTGTTTCCCAAACGAAAAATAAACGAAATGGGGTAATCTTTGTATCCAGTTCAACCCGGTACTGCCGCGCCGCTTTGATTTTCCACTGGGCCGACCACGGGGTATTGATTCGCATTGATTTCGGGGGATGCTGCTCTTTCCGTTATAATCGTGAGGGTTATGATTTTAGGGGGTAGACTAGGGTCAAAATGTTTATTATGGGAATAGGTTATTTTATGCGAAGTAACGGAATGATGAATGGAATAATGCTAGAAGCTCTATCATGATGATGTTCGTTTAGGCAGCGTTTGTAAAACTCAAGCTACGGTTAAAATCCTAGCCTAGCCTATAAGCGGGCTGTTGGATTTTCAAACGTCGGCTCAGCTCGGAAAGTTGAAGATCCATCCATCAATCTAAATATATAGGCATTCAATAGATGTCGCCTAGAGTTAGTAATAACTAACACACAATAATTGCGTAACACACTATCAATCACAATCACAATCTGAATGATTTTAAAGCATATTGCTAATCCATTGCTTCATATGTTCAAAAAAATTGTCTGCTCAACAACGTAAATAACGCAATGAATGTTGTTGAACTGTCAAAATGAAACCGATTCCTACTGTAAGTGTGTTACGCAACTACCCCGCTGGTTTCTAATGCAGGCAACAATTTCTATTCAAACATTATTTATCGATGGTGACATGTTAAATAAATAATTTAGCTATACAGGGTGTCTCAGACCAAGTGGTCCAAAGGCAAATGGGGTAAAACGGAGGTAACCTATCATCTAAAAATTTTAAAGTTGGGATTTTTTTTTTTTATTCTGGGCTAGAAAGTTTCGCTAAAGTTTAATAAAAAGTTAGAAAATACAAGTAAAAATAATATCTGAAGCGTTACAGAGCCACACTGAACGTAAATAGGAACATAATCTTGTACCTACAGTATCAAGGCATCTTCCAGCCAGATTTGAACTTACTATGTCGATTTCTTGAAAATGATTAAATTAGAGAAATTTCTTGAACTCTTGAGAATATTCCAACTTTAAAAGTTCTAAATGAGAGTCGGCCAGCTCCGCTTTACCCAATTTGCCTTTGGACCACTCGGTCTGGGACACTCTGTATATTCGATCAATGGGAGTGGTTCGTAACTAAATAATAACAGCCGCACGGGTCGATCTAAGGCTTGTCGCGAACGGTTCGTGGATGGGTGAATATCCATTACATATCGAGACCCCTCCGTGCTACGGAAAGCACGTTAAGCCGTTGCTCTCGGCTGTCATTCGAAAATCTTTGACAAACATTATGTTTAATTGGAAGCCTAAAAGTCTGACAACCAATACCAAGGGGTATTACCCAGTAACTGGGTGGTGGAAGTCAGATAGGTAGTCGCTACCTGTGAAATACTGGTATTCATCTGCATGTGGTTAGACTGCAAGCTGACCCCAACGTAGTTGGGAAAATACTAGGCAGATTCACACATAGGTTCGTTATATTGACCTAACAAAAATAAATACTGGTGACCCGCCATTTTGAATGGCTAGATGATCAAACTGCATAGTGCTCATTTGAATAAAATTCAGTGTGGGCTAATAATGAAAACCACAGTAATTATGTTAACAACTGTTTTGAATTGGACTGTTTGGATCATGTCACGGAGGTATACATGGGTGTATGATGTTATTTAGATTACGTGCTGTGTTTGTCTAAATGCTAAATCGAAAACAATGAAAAGTAACTACTTATCAATTGTTACAATTTTAGTATCTAAATAGCTGTGCCCCACGACTTCGTTCGCGTGGAAGTCGCGTACAAAATATACTAAAATAACAGACACTTTTTAATAAAACTCCCCCGTCCTCCGACCCGTTGAGACAGACAGACAAAAATTTTTTTAAATTGCTTATTTGTTATAAGTACCGTATATACTTTCTTGTGCATTAAGAGCGTTTACGACGTACGGCATTTCATACAAACTTTCAAGTCCTTGTTTTTCGACATGAATGAACCGATTTTAATGAAACTTCATACGCATAAGCAGGATACACAGGTCTAAAAAGTTAGTTAAGAGCTTTTTCGCAATGTCATATTTAAAAAAAGATAAATAGAAAACTCTGTTTAAATCAAAATCGGTCGAATTTAGCTGTAACACTGTTTTTCGAAAATGTTGTCGTAATCGCTCTTTTATTTTGACATTACAAACAGACACTTCAATTTTATTTATTTGTATAGATAACACTGGGTAATACAAATCATTGATTTATAGAAAGAGTGGCAAAAATAATATTCCTAATATTTCGTTTACAAAATGTGGTATGGATTTCGATTTACAGGTATTAAAAAAATTGTAAATGCATAACCTACTCCTTTTTTGTAGCCGTTAAAAATAGTCTTCTAGATAGCTATATTTACTCTATGGAAGCAAGCTAGTCTTTCGCTATATTACTTAAGAGGCAGATATGTGCCAACGGCCTTGAGCGCATAGCTTGCGTGTTCTGTGCTGAGCTCACGCAACGCGTCCTACGTCCACCCAGTAATATGACTCGCCCGTAAAGGAGGGCTGTCGAATATTAGACGCATTATTAATTAATTATAAAGCGTATTATATTAAAACACGTATACTAAAATATAAATAATAAAATTATCTTTAAATGGTGAAGGTTTCATAAAAATACGCTTGATAGTTTTTGTGTAATTCTCAGTTTTTTACCGCGTTAGACATAACTTTACAAATTTATTACACTATGTAATATAAACATAATTTAAAATATTCATATATTAAGTTATTGAGGAAATGCTTTAATTTAACATATATTTTTTACAAATTATTTACACTACTCGTTTAGACGTGATCTTCAGTTTAAATGATTAAAAGTCGGTTATCGTCGCCTTAACAGCAGACCACTTCTCATCTAAGTGAAGGCTAACTAGTGTACATAAATTAAAGCGCGCTTTTGGATTTTCAACTTTCAGCGTTTAGCCGAGCGTTGAAAATCTAAGAGCGTGCTTTTATTTAGATTTTATCACCTTACATTATCAAGAAGTCTATTATAATCATCCCCAAGTTAAGGCTCCTATAAACAGGCGCGACTCGCGACACGAATCGCGGGCGTACAAAGGCACCGCTCGTCGCGCGACACGCGGTCCCTTTGTGTCGCGTGCGATTCTCATCGCGTGTTGCACCTATTTGCAGGAGCTTTTACAAGCCTAGGCCCAAAGGCCATAAAAGTATGATAACATGAGCCATATTTCCATTTTAGACTACAAGCACCGCTATAAACAGAATCACTCAATGAAAAACGTATCCCTCACTTTAAAAGACCACTAAATATATAAGACGTTACATTTTTCAGTATTAGAGGCCATAACCTTTTATGAGATGTTCTCTTGACTAGTCCTATTTATGATACACTTTACCTTTTAATATGCTCTGAATATAAATTGGATCGACTGAGTCGTTGGTCTTGTGGTCGCATATATGATTACTGTGCATGTTTTTTTTCCGCCTGCTGGAAAGCGATGGAAAAGGTCTATGATGAAACGAACGTGTCCAGAAGATGCCTGTTCACTCTTGCGTAGTCTGTGGTTCCAGGTTCAATTTTCAAGTCGGCAAAGAGTTTTTGGGACCTTCCATTAAACGTTACACAGTGGCAGCTCCGAGTCTAGACTAGATCCTTATCCGTCCTCTGTAAAATGGAACTTGAACATAACTGGTGAAGTGTGATTATAGGTTCTATAAGGTTCTACAGGTTTATAGCAGTAACCGAAAACCTTTATAACTTACGGTACAGGTATCGAAGAATTTCGGTTACATCTTCGATTACGGTTACCGCTATCTGGGTAACCAAGAAGAAGAAACAAGTTAACTCTATTTAGGTAACCGTTTTCATACCGGTTACCTAAATATGATCTTGATTACGAGAAAGAAACAGAATATCGCCAGCCAGCCAGGCCGTGATTGGTCTGCGTTTGCCGGCGCGCGGGTCGACTCGACTCTTTAACACACACACACAGCAATGCGCGCCTACGAGAAAGAAACAGAATATCGCCAGCCAGCCAGGCCGTGATTGGTCTGCGTTTGCCGGCGCGCGGGTCGACTCGACTCTTTAACACACACACACACAGCAATGTGCGCCCTTTGACTAATGCCGACGACGGGCACGTGTAAGATAGAGGTACATAATCTTTATTTCGGTTACCGATTTTAATACCGGATGTATTCAATTTAAGAATTAGGGTAACCTTTAAAATACCTGTAAAAAGAATAAAGGTTGTAAACGGAAAAATACCTGTCTTTTCAAACTCAAACTCAAAGCATTTATTTCAAATAAACCAATTACAGGCACTTTTGAATTGTCAAGGGGTCGGTCAGTCAGAAAGATGAAGCTAGATGCCCATTCCTAAGCGTAGTAGGTATCATGGGAGAAACGAGCATCTATACACCGTAAAGACTATTCTTGCTTGCAGTGCTCGGCCGCTATAGTAAAGCTTGCTAACAGATGTGGTCATCGTGTACACGGGATTTTGTTTTCAAATTGGTCAGATGTAAGTTTCCTCGATAGTACCTATGGCGAAGAACGGGCAAGAAACTTCACGGATACTCCTGTATTTATCATACCAGTTTCGGTCCCTGGTTCTTAAATTAATGATAAATGCTTGTAGATTTTTCTTTTATGTTATTCTAGGTGCGAATTGAGAAATATAATGTGCAGAAAACTTAAAATTCATAATACGATAAAATAATATTATGTTTTCTATGTATACTACACCGAAAACAATACCATCGTATCCAAAAGCTGCATACAAAATATAGTTCCACCCCTCGCAAAGCAAAGGCGTCGCAAAGTATCGACTTAGTCCGCCTTAGTTGTAAATAAATCCTCTTTGCAATGAACACAGGCGTAATAAAACTATTTGCATAATAACTCATGTCGTAAAAGTACCAAGTGTTTTAGAAAAACGTCGTCGGAAAATGAATTTTTCCTCCCGACTTCGCTTTTTAAACTTTTTAAAATGTCGCGGTGTCGGTACATATTTTTTATTTCGTTTTATGTTTCTCCGTAGATGGTTCCCCTTTTTTTTTTGTTTACAAGAAGATGTTGCCAGTTAGCTTTAGTAATTTAATGGAGAAGAGGGTGCTTTTACTTTTAATTCTGTTACGGAGTAAAATGTTTTTCCGTGTGTTTGTGCATGTGCAATTTTTGTCTGTAAAAGCCCTTATGCAAAACACAGGTGAAATTACTTGTCTTTTTTTTTTTATTTGAGATAGGTTTGCGCTTGACTCTAGTCTGGGTCAGAAGTGACAGACACAAAGTCGACGATGGAGCGAGCTTACCCAGAAGAAGCCTGTTCACTCTCACTGTGAAGAGATCAGGGTTGTATGCGTTCGGAAACAGACGCAGGTAGAGAGTTCCACTCCTTTGCTGTGCGCATCACAAAAGACAGTAACATGAACAACCCCATCCTGTTAAATATTTATAAAAACGAAGAAATTAATCTTAGCTCCAACAAGTGAAAACATTCCCGCTTAAAACTACTTAAGTAACTAAACTCCTTATTCATGAATCAAAATAATCATTAAAACAAGTTACGTCGTAATTAAAGTAATCGGAGCGCGGTCCTTTGTGATAACTTTCGAACAATTTCTACAAAATGAAATCGTCATTTTGGATCGAGGACGTTTTTTGCTGCTTGAATACAAGATGAAGGGTAGAATAGGAGATAGGGAACGTTGTATCATCCATCCGTATCTATAGAGATCTATATAATGGCTAGATATCGTTAATTGTCCGTATTATAATACTCCTTTATTAAAATTTTCTTTCGCTGGGAAAGTTTCTGTTATCTTTAGCCGTCTTCTCCCCTCAGTTATAAATGAAGTTATTGAATCATATTATGTACTATTCTTTGGCTTAATGATTTTAATAGGAGAAAGTTATACTTGTAAAACTAGCAAAGCTGTGCATTTGGTGCCATGAAAATATTTTAATATGGCCGGGTCAAAAACTGTTTCGATGCTACAAAAATCCAGAAATTATTAAAGGTTTTTTTTGGAGTTTACTCCTTAAGAATTGATTTTCGTACAAGGCCCCCGGTATGGAAATTTTATGAGGAGTGAAATTAACACAAGCGTTAACTCAAAAGCGTTACGTTTTTCTGCGCAACGGACTGTGCGCACCTTCACGGCGTAATCTCCAGTCGTTCGTCGGAGGTGACACATACACAATTTTTTGAGGTCATTACAGAAATTGCACTTGGCTTGATATGGACCTACATCAAACTCAGTGGACCTGGACCAATGAGAAAAATGTTCTTAAGCTAAACGAATCTAATGCTGAATTTTGAATTTTACTAGGTTCAAAAAAGGTCTGAATTTAAAGTTCCGCTCTCGGGCTATAAATCCATCATTCTAACCGTCTGTGTCGAAGTCGCCTGGCTAATTGGATTGGATCAAAGCAGTAGCACTTTCCGTTTTTTGCTGGCTAGTGTCCGGTAAAAACTGCATTTTTACTCCGAAAACTTTCCGGACGAAGTTTTTCGTCGATCAATCGTACAAGCCCCCGTTAAATTTATGAGTGGTTGCTGTAGTAGGAAATGCTCAGAATTAAAATACTATGATTACTTATTTATGTTTTTTTTTTGTCATGTATCAAAACAATGTTACTTCAAGTTAAACTTATCATTAACAAGAGAACAATAACTTTCAAAACATCATAATCAAACGAAAAAAAATCACCACATTTTCCTTGTTTCCAAAACAAAAAACAATCCGACACGCGATGCAGAAAAATAAGGGCGAAACTACATCAATCTTCGTCGGCCATCGGCGACTCATCGGCTACGGACGAAAAAAAAATCAAAAAGCTAACCGGTCGCCGACCGAGGAATACAGATGCCTGTTTTTAAGATTCCCTCAGAAAAGACGCGCTATTATCGACTCATCCTTGAAAGGGAGGGGCAAATACTCGCAAACTGGCAATAGTGCAAGTTCTTGCGTCATCGCATGTTTGTAGTGGCATTTGAGTGTTGAATTCGTAAATATTGACTCGTTTTTGAGGGACGATAGTGAAACGGTCCTCTTAAATAGAGTCATTTGTATTGTGAGAGGAGGGTTGAGTTACATAGTTGTAAGTGTGGCGTTCATTGACCACTTTGTGAGAAAACGTGTGGGTTACCGATTGCTTTGTCAGCTCACTGTGCTCCGAATACAAATTCGTTCTTTTCTAGTGTTATGGCTCGGTTCTGGTCAAAGTGTTGGTTTAACCGTTCTTTTACAATTATTGTCATCTTTTATTTTATTTGTAAGGTTGAATAGAACGGAAACTGCTTTATTTTTCTTACTATTTTATTTGATTTCCTATATGATAATTTTGCTCTTGTCTGGCTCGAGCTTTCGGTTCTCTAGAATTATTTTCGTTATCATTTTTAGTCCAGATTTGATGTAGACACTAACTAATCAACGCTCGCAACAAGATACATGTTTCTTAATCCAAAACAGAGCATTAATCATGTCTACGCCACATCTCAACTAGTTGATGTAGGAACTCCCTAGATACATCAAAAATTCTATTCGTCGGTTGTTTTCAGGTCCTTTCCATATACTTACATAGATATATTAAGATAATTTCCTTTTTGCTGTAAACAGAATTCTAACTAGAAGTTTATTTACTCATGTAGAAGGAGAAAATACTTGGAAGAATATATATATTTTTATGTAGATATATGAAATAAGTGATTTAGTAGAAAACCTGAAGACATCTCTAACCGAAAAGTATTTCGAGAAAGTACCTCTAAAGTACTTATTCTCAAATTACAAAATTTATTAGAATAATGCCGAATACTTTTTTTTTCCAATTTTCTGGTATATTTTGCTCATATTTCTTTTTAACTAATGCACTTACCCACCTTATTTAGGACACCACCAATCTAGAAACTACAAAAGCGCGAATAATAAAGCTTTGTTACAATTTTGCTTACAAAGAGAACAATAACCTAAACTTACTGGTACCTACGAACCACACCAGACAATAAACTAATACACTCCATTCCTCTTTTGTTCCCCGACTTTCGTTTTACTCAAAAAACATCTGTAGTTCTAAATCATGTCAAGCTCAAAGAAATCTAATGAATAGTGTATATTCGTCTTCTTTTTGTATGTAGGTCAAATCGTAATAAATATCAATTTTTTCTCGTGTCGTTTGCATTATCACCCGAGGTCGACATCTGCAAATAATGGCGTCTCTAAGTCGTTTATTATTATCATTTTATTGAATTTATCAGACCACAAAATTCTCATGTGAAAAATAGACTCCCATTGCGTCGCAAATAAAAAAAATGCTTTTGATCCGGAAAAAACCAGTAATTATTCGTAATTACTGGTTGTTTACAGATCAAAAGCTATTTTTAGAGTACGCAACAAAGGTATGAAGTCCTTTTTATTTCATACCGTGAAAATATAACAGAAAACGTATAATTATCGCTCTCTCTTCACTTATTAAAACAATGGTACATACTAAGGTAATATTATAATAATAAACGTGAAAGCATCCCACATAATTAATTTTAATTGGAAATAGCAGCGACCGTCAAAAACCATATTCAGAACAAAAACTAAAATAACGTTCCTAACAAAATTACATTTATATTCCGGTGACTACAATTCTCTACAGGCCGCAGCCGGAAAAGATCATTTTGCAGAAAGCAATTAAACTTTAACTTCATTAATGAAAACACCTTATTTTCTTTCGTTCAAATAATAGGTCGGCCATATTGTTCGAGGCCAAGTCGGGCCCCCATTGTGTTTTGAACAATAAAAGGCGTATTTCACTCTTCGGGGCAATTGTACGGGGGTCACGTCACAGTTTTTTTTTTACTTTTAATTGGAGCACGTCACAAATATTAAGTGCCTGTGAGGCTCTAAACACAGCGAGAAAAACTCTCAACAAAGGTATTTTTAAATTTAAAAATACCTTAACACTATTAAACGCTGTATTGAGTTATGGCATCAAAAATTTCGGGTGTAAGGGACAACCCTCCGCAGACTGATGGGGTGACCGGTACATGAAATTATTTCAGGAATGTTATGGGAATCCAATAAAACTGATTTGTTTTATTACCTCACACGCAATGTATCGTTACCGTGGCAAAACGCGCGTACCGAACGGCAGTGCAGCGAGCCTTCGGCCGCCGAGTATTTCAACATACATTGCTGACTTTTTTATTTTAGCTGTTTTATTTACATAAATGGAGTGCTGCGTATAGAAAATGTAATTTTACATCGAAATAAAGGAATAGTAACTGAAAAAGCGCTAAAAAAAAATGAAAATTTTCCTGAGAAATTTTCCGGTGGGATATGATTCAAAATAAGGAGCTGAATGCACCCGGTTAGTTTGCAGAGGGCTGTCCCTTACACTCTGTATAGTTACGTACATTGACGCAAAAAAAAAATTTAAAACATAAACTCCTAAATAAAATTAAAATAAAATAAAAATCATTTATTTCAGACAAAAAAGTCCATAGGCAAGGCAAGGTTGTTAGTAACAAGAATTAGTATTATAAATAAAGGGAAACATTACAAAACAAAAGACAGAATGTAAAAGAGGTCTAGCGAGTAAAAGTCCTACATACCACCGTTTCTAAATAAAACCTGGTATTTTTTCGCCTGTGACACTGATTCGGTTACTTCGAAAAAGGGGTTGTCCGCACCCTTTTTTCATTTAGAGTACCTAGTCATTGAGCTGAAAGAACCAACCAACTTGATTCTCTTTTTCGTGTGCAAGCGCGAAGTTTCAATCAGGCAGAGCTGTGTGGTTTTTGACACATGCAAACATTTTTGCGATTTCATGAAAGACTGAAATGGCGAAATTATTATATCTATGGGATTAGTCAGTAATACTTTATAGAGGTGAAGCATATTATAAGGATAAACAAATTCACTAGACATTACAATAATATTTCATGACTGAGACCGACGATCTCCTTATAGTTTTAAAACTCATTCTGACATGAAAATTATCCATTAAAATAGAGTGGTATTAAATTCCCTAGCCAACAGTTCACCTTATACTATTACAAGTATTTTCAAATATTTAAAGAATAACCTTACTTTTCTCAAGCGAAAAAATAGCTGTAACAACTTAGATGACTCACACGGGTCCCCATACTCCCCATTCATTTGTTTTAAACATTCCCCGCTGTATTCAAGTCCCCAGCCCCATAGCCCATTACGTTTTATAGCACACCGTTGTAAGACGAATAAGATCTTAGTTTTTCCATTACTTTTATTGCTTTTCAGCGTGTCTTCCTAATCACTTGAGTCAGTAATTAGAATCAGGGTTAACGGTTTAAACTAGCGTCATTAACCGTTTAGTGAGCGGAAACTAAATTAGATTTAATAGTCAGGTGCGTCTTTTGTTTTAGAAGCTGAGTAATATGGAGTTGAGTATTTATGTACTTTGCTTTTTGTGTTAATTAATGTCAAGCTGTGCGCAGTTTTTGTTAGTTTTTCTATTTAATTTTAACAGTAATTAGTGCGCGTTTGTGTAGCTTCTACCTGGTCAATATTGGTATTTATACATATGGAATATGATGATGAATATACAGGGTGTAAAGGACCGCCCTCTGCAAACTAACAGGGCGCGTTCAGCTCCTTATTTTGAATTCTATTCCACCGGAAAATTTCTCAGATTTTTTTTTACTTTTTTATCGTTTTTTCAGTTATTATTCCTTTATTTCAATGTAAAATTACATTCTCTGTACGCAGAACTCCATTTATGTAAATAAAATAGCTAAAATAAAAAAGTCAGCAATGTATGTTGAAATACTTGGCGGCCGAAGGCTCGCTGCGCTGCCGTTCGGTACGCGCGTTTTGCCACGGTAACGATACATTGCATGTGAGGTAATAAAACAAACCAGGTTTATTGGATTCCCATAACATTCCTGAAATAATTTAATGTACCTGTCATCTTAGTATGATATACTGAATTCGCCCCATCAGTCTGCGGAGGGCTGTCCCTTACACCCTGTATATGCAAATGATTAATATGTCAACCAAGTTTTTCGTTCTTTTTCTATCACATGTCAAGTTTCTGGTAGTGTTTGCACCCTGGAGTGTTTGATGAAGGTACATACCGCCCAGACCTAAATAAACAACCAATACAATACTATGACACAATACTTCACTACACACAAAAACAAACACGAATAATAAAAACAACCTGACGACATACGAATTTTATTTCAAAGCAGACATAGGCAACCAGGTGCAACCACAGAATATTTACTCGAACAACAACGTGGCACCAGACGTATTGCTTGTATGAATTCAAATATACCTGCAAGACTTGCTATCATATTTTGACGTCAAGTAACTACGCTAGTATTCTGGAGGGAGGCGTAAACGTCGGCCATGTTGGAAGTTATGGCCTTGTACACAGTGGGTGGTGCTGGCTGTAGTAGTGTTGTTACTGTGTACTGTTGGTTTCATGACTTTGACAGCGATCTTTGTTATTTGCAGTACAAGATGCCATGATGCAATAAATATAATTTTATGATGAGGATGACTGACTCACCAAACTGTGAAGATTGTGGCGTCTGTGAGGATCTGTATCATTTATTGCTGGAATGTGTCCGATTTGAATCTGGGAGAACATGTCTAGCAAATGCCTTTGAATTAAACAAACTGGATGTTGGCACATTCAATGTGATTCTTAGTCAACCCAATTCAAAAGTAGCAAAGTGTCAGTTTGAATTAATGGCATCAGGATCTGTATCATTTATTGCTGGAATGTGTCCGATTTGAATCTGGGAGAACATGTCTAGCAAATGCCTTTGAATTAAACAAACTGGATGTTGGCACATTCAATGTGATTCTTAGTCAACCCAATTCAAAAGTAGCAAAGTGTCAGTTTGAATTAATGGCATCGAAGTAAATTTTTATATTTATATTTTTTAATATAAGCTATTGGCAGGCACTTGTGGTTAGGGTATAATGGGGACTAGTATGCACAATGTGTAAAAGTCCATAAAATATTTTTTTAAAAGATGCTATGTGAGGCATTGAGCTTAAGAGATTTCGAGACATCGCTCGTCTATTTCATAGTTATATTCGAAGACTTTATGTTATAATAGTGTTGTGGAATACATTATTTCTAACATGCTACACAACACACAACATGCATGATAATTTTCCGACTCAAGGAGGTAGAGGAACCGTCTACAAGTCTTAAATACTCTTCCAATTTACAAAAAAAAACCTAATGAATTATACACCGAAACCTTCCTCATGAATCACTCCGTTCATTGATGAAAACCGTATGAAAATCCGTTCGGGAGTTTTTGAGTTTATCGTGTTCAGACAGATAGACAGACATACGCTGCGGGAGGACTTTGTTTTGTAATATTACTTAGTGATATAAAAATTGTGCTAATAGGCACCAATAAATCAGCAGAACAGTATAAATATATCCGTGTTCTTCAAGTCTGTCAACAAAGCATATTTCACCACAAAACAAACTGAATATATGACTCCATATTTTATTAAGAAATACAGCATTTCTGATTTCCGTTTTTTCAGCAACGTAATTTATCTAAAAGCCGTAAAACTAGACGGTTGGAGGCAGACACGTCCGTCTCCGTATAAGTACCCTGGCGAAATGCCAAGGGTGAGGGAATGGCCTTCAGGTCATCGTCGTAAGTACCCATCAAACTATAAATAGAAATCTACCTTAATGCCTGCCAATAACGCTCAATTTCCTTTGACACGGTGTTACTTTTTAAACCATTTGGAATCACCTAAAGTCACCTCAGGCTATCGGCACATCTGGATTGAAATGCGGGTTTGGGATTAGGCTTTATTGTGGGATGAATAAAGTCCAGATTTGATTGTGCTCTACCTGATATGGCACCAAACTGGTAGTCTGCTGTGTTCTCATTTTTGACTTTATTATACGTAGATGGCGTTTGCATCAATTTTAGCACTCTTTTACCCCATTGCGGTATTTCGTTTCACTTTGTTTTTTAAACAGTGATTTTTGTAGGGGCCGAAGTCATTTTGTTTTTGTTTGTGCTAACAATCCTGAATAGCGTATAGTTTTGTATTTCCATTTAATATGTGAACAGTAGCGAAAATATTGTTTATGGATTTAGTAAATTGTAAATAGGCCTATGAATACTTGGCAAAAACATATTTTATCTTATCAGTAAAAGCTAGTGTCACTAATTTTTCAATAACATCATGATAAATCGGCAGTACCTTCCTTTAACCTATTTAAAATTAGAACACCTCGCTGATTTAAAAACACTAACCTAAAAACCAGAAAAAAAAACAGCACACAAGAACAACCAGCCAGTCTCTAACATAAAAAAAAAACTTTACCACCGTAATGACTTTACAAGACTTTCTCGGCACACACAACTAGTTCCCGCTTAAAAACTCGCCTAGGATAGTTAAAAGTCTTTAGTAATTTCGCACCAAGCAACCATGCCTTTGAGCACAACTCTTTGTAAGGCCAGCGGTAATTAGAACGAGGGAACCAAAGACTTTCGTTGGGAAAGGTCTTTTCTTAAAACCGGACACCCTCGATTTGCACCCTTTATGTCTTATTGTTTGGGGTCAACGGACGGCGAAAGTGCGGCTTGCACTTGGATTGGAGTCAGCAGCTTTAAATGTTGTGATTTGAAATTGTGCAATCTAGCTTTGTGAGTGGCTTTATGTGAGTCCTGTGGGCACAGCACAGACGCGGAGTAGGAACCTAAACGTGACGTATATTTGAACGGTTTTAAAATTGAAAATACTCGTTTTCGCAACATATGTTCGAGCCGTTTGGGGTTGAAACACTAGGGCCATGGGGTCCGAGTGCCCACTTGGTTTTCCGAGACATCTCCAAGCGGTTGGTCGACTCTTCACGTGACCAAAGGCTGGCCTATTCTTTGGCCACAAAATACCTAAGTCAACTTTATACCAAAAAGCGGTTACGTTCAAAGTCCCTATCTCTAATAATGCTGACTTCATGAATTCCACATGTAATGGCGTCACACGAGCTCTCCCGAAATGCAGACGACTTTTCAATATTAAAATGTAACCTTCAAACGGTTTAACGGTCCTCACTGAATCTAAATTGTTATTAGAGGTTAATGGAAACAATCTAAAACTCTAGCGCGTCCTAACCAAATATGTTGAGAGAGCTTATGTAAAAACATTGTGTTCGTACACCTGCATGGTCATCATACACCGGTATTCTGGAAAATCGGGCTTATTTCGTTCAGACCATTCCACTTTATTGATATAGAATATTGGAAACACAGCAGCATCAGCGACACATTTGAATTCGAAATGTTTTCTGCTACAAGATGTTGGGTGAATAAATTTAAACTCTATTGCTTTTGTGTTGGGTTTAAATTCATGTGAGGTGTTTGGCTGGAGGGCGAGAGAACAGACGTCGATTTGTGAGCCTGGTCTGGTAGTTGGAGCAGTGCCAACGTGGACGTGGTGCACTGTGGGCCCGGCCGGTGCTTCACCCGCAACGTTTTATCTATTCAGAATTGAAAGCGTTGATAATAAAATTGTCTGGACACGTTTACAACGCCTGCAGACCGTAACTACATAACGCTAATTGTTTTTCTAACTGTTTAGTTTGTTTCTCTTTGTTGGCCGCTAATAAAGAAAATGTTGAATGGATTTGTTGGCTGATAGAACTGAGTTTGTGCTTGTTTTTGAACTTTGTTGGCAAGTAAAGTTAGTACTTAATGCTATTAGCTTTGATAACTACAATAGCAAATTCACAACTAAAAGATTCAAATTACAGCTTCTTATCTTACCTTCTTATCAAAAATATAGTATGTGAAAAAACACTCCATAGACACGAGTTATATTAAGCTATTACTTCTTATTATAATTAATTAGGTGTCATATATCTTCACAGACAATCTGTAAAACCAATAATAAATACCTAATCGTTATCCAGTATCACATATCAGCCCTATACGTTATCACGCTAAATTCCGAACGCCCTGTAACAGAAAAGCGAAATACGAAACTACGACACAGACAGAAATGGCACATGGACAAAAAAAAGAGGAAAATAAGTGATACAGCATTTTTCCTATTACGATGCGCCATACACTGGCAGAGCTTTTATTAAAATAGGGCCAAGTCCCGTTTGTAGCATAATCTAATCAGCTAAAAGGTTCCGTGAGAGCTCTGATTTATACTGTAATCAATCCTGATATTAGTAAACGGATGTAGACGCTTTTTACATCTATGAGTCTAATACGTCTGGCCCTGCTTATTGGCAAGTTTCAGCTGCGAAAATTGTTCGAGAAACATTATTTCTCGCGAATGTGGGACACGAATTTTGTGGTAAGTGAAATTAGGATTTCATTTATTATGTTTATCTCGTGCCAATCATAATGGTCTAGAAGTAGGCTGAGCTGGAGTTACCTTGCTTTACGTTAACTGTCAAAATATTTGACATACAGCCTGTACGGTTTTAATACCTTTGCCTGCTTGCCTTTCCATCCCTAAAAGGCAAGAGCTCTGATTTATATTGTAATCAATCCTGATATTAGTAAACGGATGTGGTCGCTTTGTACATTTATGAGTCGAATACTCTCTGGCTCTGCTTATTGGCAACATTTAGCTGCGAAAATTGTTCCAATAGCTATATTTTTCGTTAGTATGAACATACATTTTGTGGTAAGCGAAACTAGGATTCCGTATACAAGATGTAACATAAATAACGCACAACTCTTAAAGGGTCATTCTACTTATCATTATGAACAACTTTTACTACGGAACCAAACCTGAAATCGCGAAAAAAAAATCTGATTTCAGGTTTGGTCCCATTGTACAAGTTGTTTATAATGATGAGTAGGTACAATGACCCTTTAAGAGGTTGCGCGTTAATTATGTTACACCTTGTAGTATTAATATTTTATGTAAAATCATAATAATTGTTATAAGTGTGGGTTAAGATAATTAGGTTTAACTGATGTTACCCTGCTTTACGTTAACTGTCAAAATATTTGACATATAGGCTGGTTTCAAGACTTTTGCCTGTACTTTTCATTAAACAAGAAATCGATTAGATAATTTTTGACAGCAAAGAAAATCGTATTTGACTTGACTGCAATTAAGAATACGAAAGTAAATTCTCTGTTTAAATTCAACAATATTATATGATTAAATTCAGTTTTAATCTTGAAGTTGCATTGTCTGATATTTTATTAAGGCGAGCAGTATTCTAGAGCTATACTTATATTTCAATGACCCGCATTGCACCTCTGAGAGTATCTGGGTCGGCTTTGAATGTAAGAAATAATTCGGGTCTTACCCGTGTTTCAAAACTTGCCAGAACTTACTGAAATATTCAACATTTCTTCAAAATGTGTAAATGTATTAAATATATTTTTGGATGTACGAAAGGCATGTAGTTTTGTGTAAGCTCTAGGTACTTGAAATGCTTTTGAATAGTATGCACATTCGTAATTATTTTTGTTAAAAAGTAACATAGAAAATTTTAATAATATTACGTCACGTACCTAATTATTGAAAACTACAGAAATCAAATCAATAGTCGATTCTGAATACACAGCTTTTATAACTTCTGAAATGCATGAATAATTTTACATATTTCACCTATTATGTAAAATACACAGTATGACTAGGTAACTATATGTGCCATAAAAATACTTGCCAAAAATATTTAAAACTCACCACAAAAGCAATCCATATGACGCATACATTGTTTGATATAAATACCACTTTAGCATACAAAAAAACGTTTAATATGAATGAGCTCATTACCACAGACCACAAATTGCACCTCACATAATTTGTTGGAATGCACGGTTACCAGTATTAATGCACCCCAGAGACGAGGGTGCGTACACTTATTACGTGCCCTGTATTTTAATTCGGACAAAACACGCACTGAAATTTAATTTCCGTAGTACAATTATTTTTGTGGTCACTCTATTGGTGGGCAGTCCACGATATTGGATTCCGTATTATGTGTAGGACGCAAATTGGTGCTCTGCATACGTAATCAGTTTTATTAAAAAATAAAATTACAGAGCGCAAGCGTTTGAATAGCACAAGTAGGTAATATGAATACGTAATAACATGCCTTAATTTTAAATAGAGGGCAAATATTTTTTTGTTAAAATAAGAAATAACTTATTATATTTGCCCACAAGAATACAATACCACCCGTTGGTCCTGGGTTCGATTCCCGGGTCGGGCAAAGTGTTATTGGGTTCTTCAATCTGAAATTTCTCAGTAGAAGCCCGGAGTCTGGATTTGTGCCCGGTTGATGGCAATATGATGGCATAACTGGCGAAACCAACTGACTTACCTAACCTCTGCCTAACCTTCCGGGGAATACAGTCATGGTGTTATGTTATATTTTAGTAAGATTATAATAATGTGTAACGTGAAAGTTTGTCACAACTTTAAGCTATAATCTAAAAAAAATGCCAAATACGAAACTATCAAACAACCAAAGCAGCAAAATAAATACATATAATTTTAAAGCGTACAATGTCAAGGGAAAACAATCAATGTGTATCGAATCAATTTGCAGTGGAGTCGGGTCTGGGCACTGGGCACGAGGCACTGGCCAGCCCGGGCCGAGATAAACGGATTATGTCAGCCGCTGTCAGCCCGGTGGCTGACCCGCTGAGACAAAATAGATTAGGAATGGAAAGAGTTTGTTTTGTTACACTTTTAAATGATAATAATGTTATTTGTTTAATTTATTATTCATTGGTTTGAATTAGAATGGCATATGTCAGTTATACCTTACTACACTACGGCCAACGTATCTTGGCGGGTCTGGATATAGGCTCTACGACCTTTCGCGCATCTTCGCTGTCACCATTTGGTTCCTAAATAACGTTATTGCGAAGCCTTCTGCGCGAAGTTCGGACTTACCAAGATACTTCGGCCGTAGTGTACCTACAAATGACACGTACTATCGCGGACATTTGCGGTGAACCACTTTTCAACCTTATTGCCTTAGTAATAAGGTTGAAAAGTGGTTCAACGCAAATGTCTGCGATGGTTGGTACCTATAAGTATAGCTGTATAGAAATCTTTTGGCGCGCGGCCAATATCGGAACTAACCCCGCCATCTTATTTATCAATACATTTCACAGAACAATTTCACAAATAATGTTTACTAACAGCGTCCCTCTGTCAACGTCATTCGAGCGCTAAAAGATTCTTGCAGCAGTGTGTAAAACTTGTAAGAGAGAAGAAAAAGTGTCTCTAGTATTTCTTCTTGAGAAGTTTAGGAGACATTGTTAAAATGCACGCGGGAGATCTTATCTACCTATGTTCAAAAGACTATTCTTACTAAGAGGTTAAGTTAGGCTTCAAATATACCATTAACAGCACTTTATAAAACTTGGCTTCGAAGTTTTACACTACTAAGATTGGGTACCTAAGTCTAAAATGTGTATTCTGATCTACGTACATTTTCTTTCTACTGGTTTCTCTAATCTCAAATGTTACTTAATAAGCTAACTTACAGCTTTATGCTTCAAAGAAACAATTTAGTTTAAAACCACCAACGGATTTTCCCTCCATAAATTACAGATCGGTTTCCTAAATAAATTCACAACTACCTACCCGCAAAGTATTTTAGAATATACACAAAATTTTATTTGAAAACTTGATGTATGCTGAACGTTAGAAATAGCTCCACATTGCATAAAATGCTGGAAAATGCATTGTATTATGCTAAACTCTGTCTGAAAGTGTTAAAAAGAATAAACTGGGGATCACTGTAATGCCCAAAGATTTTGAAGAAGAATGGCTGTCAAGCTAGTGCAGACTAGAGTGCATTCTTCCAATCTTTGTAATTTAATTTACGAAATGGAAATACTAGAATGAAGGGGAGATGGGATATTCTACAAGAGTTGCCAGAGTATTTATCAAGATTTCCCTTTATAAAAGAATTGTTAGGATGGAAGTACAATGTTGGGATTTTTAAGACGTACGCCCCGTTTTCTTGGAAACTAAACGAGATATTGCGTTTGTTTATTTGTATCGTTTAGTTCTGCTAAGCTGGGGGATGTTTTGATAATAGGATCTGAGTAAATACTGGAATGTTTTGTTGGGAATATAAAACAAATTACCAATGAGTTGTTATGATGAAGAAAGTAAGAGTTTTATATATGTAAGTTTGAGCGAAAAAACAATAGCAGGTATTTTAAAGTTAGTTAAGGAAAATACAAATACTTGGCTTTAGAACTATGCACCAAACCAAAATAATTTGCCCAAAACAGTTACTAAAAAAAGCTCACATTTACTTGGGACCTCAAGACCTTTATAAAGCGACACCAAAGTCTTTTAATCCTACCCACAGTAAAGTATGCACGGGACAAAAGAAAACAAAAACCTGTGAAATACATTACGGAGCACGGTCTTAAGTTCGGTTCCCGGGTAGGCCGCAATAATGCAACGCCCATTTGTCAGGATAAACACTGAGGAAAGAAAAACTGGCTTCGTTACCCACAAATATTTTGGCGAACTTGTTTGTTTGAGAAAAGTGTTTTCTTGGGGAATTGAATTTACGTAGTGGCACAATGACGCTCTGGTAGATTTTAGTGGTGTTAGTGGTGACAATTTAGGATATTTTTTTTTTGCGATTTCATTATTGGTCCCATAGTAAAAGTTGTTCATAGTGATGAGTACAATGACAAAGAAACACGTTGTATATATACCTCATGAGTCATGATAACATGATGGGTTTTGTTGTGTCCAAGATCTTTTCTGCGTATTCTGCCAAGAACCTTTATCTGTGGTCTTGCTTTCTACACCGAATTTCCATGTCAATGTAGCAGTACAAAGAGGCATACTTTAGTTAATACAGGGTTATTTTAAATTGGCTAGCTAAACTCCACGACGCGATGGGTATCGATATTTATACATGATAGAATAACAAATAAATCAATATGATGATTTTTTTTGTGGGGTGATCGACTGCAGTGTTATTGTAGTCACTTGAAATATCAGTTTAAAAAATCTGTTTTTTTTTTTATGTAAACATCACACATGTGATGGGTATCGATATCTAAACACGAGAAAACATAAGAAAACAGTTTTTCTCAACTCATACTTCAAAGTAATAACGCTAACAGTAGTCGTTGACTTCCCAAAAAAAAACCCATTAAATATTTTTATTTTTTATTTTATTGTGTTTAAATATCCACACGTGTCTGCGGAGTTTAGCTAGCCAATTTAAAATAACCCTGTTTGAAACTGAAATTCATGAACCATTTGTGGAAAGAAAGTTAATCAAAATACCAAACATTCAGTCTGTAATGAAGTCATTTAAAGTTAGCATTTACTTTACGAAGCAATGCACAAATTATACCATAATATATGCATAACAGTGCCGGCGAAATGCACTTTTTGCTTCCATTGCACACCATTCAAAATGGCGGCAGACTTTTAAATTTCCCATTATTGCTGTAAAAGGACGAAGCTTCAGTTTTTTTTTTAGGAAACTGACACGACCACTCGGCGTAAATTACACGCTATAGTTCCAAAGTTGACCGTACGGTGGCGCTAAAATGCGAAAATTTTCGACTACCTTCGAACCACGAATAATATCATATTTCGAAGTGGGCTTTTATCATGTCGTTGTTTTATCAACGCTGAACGAAAGAATATGCAATGCAAATAACGGCACTACGGATTATTAATTAAGGAATAAATATTCTCATTAAAATTTTAATTCTATAATTATATTAAAACAGTGACCGCGACTCGTCCGAAATCCTTCCGTAATCCGTTTACAATAATAAGAATTTCGCACCACTGAAATGTTTTCGCACTTATCATTTCAGTGGATAGCCTTTTAATGCATAATATTCGTCGTATCTGGACCATTCAAGCCAATAACAGTTGAGATTACAATAAAGTTCGAATTTTCTCTCGATATTTCTGGGAGGTTGGTAGGAGATGTATTCATTGTGTATGGGGAAAGCGTGGATTATTTCCCTCCACCGGATGGGAATATAGAGTTACGGGTTGATATTCGTTGCCTAGCAACAGGGAACTTTTTGCTTGATTAGATGTTCGAAGATGTGCACGGAAATCACGTTGATTAAGTTCTGTGGTAGAAAGATCATGTGTCAAAAACACTTGTATGTCTATGTTTTAAATTTAAAGAATGCTTGAATATTTCGGGCTTGTGAAAAAGTGTCAATACAAAAATTATGTTAAATAATAATCCCTTTTTATTCCGAATATCTTTGCGTTGTGGTATTTTCAGTAGTTTACAGAATGTCTCTTAGTTCAGTGTGCCGTTTGCCAAAGGCCTCCTCTAACAGCTTCCACTAGTCCTATCTCTCGCAACTCTTCTCAAATTTTGACCCGCTGTGAGCTTCAGTTCGTCTTCCCATGTTTTATATTGTCTTCCCTTGTTTTTTTTGCCATCTTTGGGGTACTATTTAGTCACAACTTTACTCCACTTGTCTGGAATGCCTCTTAATAACATATGGCCTGTCCATCTCCACTATTGTTGGTCTATTTTGTTAAGAATATCAATAACTTTTGTCTTTTCTCTAATCAGGGTATTTCGTATCCTGTTTTGTTTTTTAATACCAGTCATACTCATTTCCATTGATCTTTGGCAATGTGCAAATTTCTCTGTGGTGTTTTGTAAGAAAGCAAGTTTCGCTATCATATGTAATGCAAGGCAGTATACATGACGTGTTGAAGACCTGTCATTTTAATCCAATACTTAATACAGTTGCTTTCATAATCTCCTTCAATGATCAGTACTTTTTCCACCCATTTGTTATTCGTCTTCCAATTTCTTTGGTAAGTAGTTTGGTCTTTGTGTAAGATAAGCTAGCCTAAATAAACATACTCTTTGACACTCAATTATACAGACACAGAAAAACTTCTAGAAATTTTGTCATGATGATAATTTATTCGCTCGTAAGCCTCTACTTTTGTATACATAGGCTAGTTTTAGGTATTAATGTAACAATATGCTTTTTCTCATAGTTGTTGATAGATTATTTTTAGATCATTTTCATTTAAACCTTTTAATGTCCCAATGTAATTGAAATGTAAAGTGATGGCCTGAAACACAGGTTTGAATAAACCTAGTTCGGGCGGGTCGCTACCTGACATTCTAATTCCGATTCATCATTACTTGCACCTGTAATAACAATCTTTTAGCTTTAGTTTATTATTAGGCACTATAATTTGTATAGGAAATTTACTATAGTTGGCAGAATGTACACTTTTTGTAAACGTCTTTATTAAAATAAATAAATAAAAAAAAAATATTCAAGTACTTTGTTGTTGATTTTAATATCCAAGGCAACCGAGTTTGCTTGAGCTTAGTTTTGTCTGAGTTCATTAGTAGTCCTACGCTTTCACTTTCTTTGCTTAGTTCTTGCATCATTTTCTTTAAGTGTTCTATGTTTTTCAACAGGACTAGGTCATCTGCGAATCTGAGATAATTTAGATATTTACCATTTTTTTTATTTTTTTCATTTGGTCTCATAACTTTTCAATTTGTTGTGGTAATGTCAAACCCTACCCTTTTTTGTATATAGTATAATACATAGTCTGCCTTCGTTTAAGACCTAAATACGGGTGTCATTCGCGTAACAACAGCGACCCAATTTCAAGCAATTTGTGTATGTGAAAGAGAATGTTATTTATAACAAAATGTTCAAAAAAGAAAATTCATAAAATTTTAAGCTTACACGCTTACTTAGTCACGCAAGACGTGTGAAGAATTAATGGCTTCAAAAGGCTCTATTTTTTAAACTCTACGTGAATTTTAGGTCTTCTTTTACAGATGTTACTTACCATTCAAGTATAATCTTACCTACCATTACCCTTACATACCATTCAAGTATAATCCATTTACTTTTTTAAAGTAAACCTGTTTAAAATGTGAAATATCTAGATACTATTCCTAATTACTTTGACATTTAATTGGCTAATGTTTCTATGATGAGTTGATAACATTATTCTGTAGTACATTTTAATTTTTAAGTTCTATTTTGGATTGTTAATTGCTTTGAATGGTTAAATTTATTATTATTTGATGTTTATTTATTATCCTACCTATTTATATTTGTACGCCGTGAAAGCAAAACATGGCTGTGATATAATTTAATATAACATCTTGCTTGCCATGTGTGGTGTATTGTAGTCATGTTTTGGACAAATAAACTATTTTAATCACAAGCAATAAATTGCTGCTGCATAATGCTGTTATTAAACGCATTTTTTTTAATTAAATTATGTTGGTATTGAATAAATTTTAAGTTAATAAATCCATTTATCAAAGTAATAGATAAAGCTTTACATTACTTAAATATTTGACCAATAAACTATTAAATTTTATATTGCATGAATTAAATAAAGATAAATTTTAAACTAGCTTTATAAAAATAAAATAGGTACCTACATAATGAGGTTCCAAGATTAACTTTTCAATTTAAAAATAGACAAAAGAAATCATCTCCAAGTTTGAATCTTTGAGATCATTCGAGTATTATTCAGTAATCTTATAAAACAAGGATGTTTTCAATAAAATTTGGAGATCGGGTTATCTTTGTCTAAGCCTTTAAGCTTTTGAGTAATCAATTAGGTGTTCGGAAGAAGGATTCTGTTGATTTTTTTTTTTGCTAAGTGTTCGAGGTCTATTGTTTTGAGATATCTACTGATATAAAAATAAGGGTGGCAGGGACATCGATGCACAACCTGATACCATGGCTTCCGTACACTAAGTATTAAAATTGATCTAAAATCGTGTTATAGTTTGAACTCTTATTTCTTTGATATAACTACCTATTTCAGTACAAACTGAATCTACGTTTGATTCTTCTCATTTGTCACATAATTTACTTTAGTAATTTCCTAGTAGTAATACTATAAAAAAACATATAGTTCCTATTTTTTAGGGTTCCGTAGCTCAAAAGTAAAAAAACCGAACCCTTATGGGATCACTCGTGTGTCCGTCTGTCACAGCCAGTTTCCTCCGAATCTAATGGACCGATTAAGTTAAAATTTGAAACACATATGAATTTCTGTGATCCAAACACAGACGTGTCACGTAAATAAATGAATTTTGAATATAGGGAGCAAATAAGAAAAGTAAAAAAAAAAATTTTGGGAAGCAAATAAGAAAATGTTTAAACATGTTTTGCAAACTATACCGTATGACATAACAAATGAAAGGACTTACTGTGGGGGTCACGAATATATTTTTTTTATAATTTTAAAATAAATAGTTTTAAAGTTATTTAAGAAAATAGACGAAAATTTACCATACTCCCCCTTATCTCCGAAACTACTGAGCCTAAAGTTTTGAAAAAAGTACAGAAAATAGTTCTATACTTATAAATTACAGGAACACCTATAAGAAGTCTATGTTCTTAAATTAACACGGTAAATCTCAAATTTTTTTGTGTTTAACATGTTTTTCAACTGCAATGTAAGGTTTGTTCTTGGGATAATTCTATCCCTTCTTCCTTCATCCCACCTACGGAACCCTTCATTGTGCGTTTTCCGACACGCACTTGGCCAGTTTTTGTTTGTCGTGTTATGCGAACATAATTTAATAAATGCTGCAGCAGATTTTTATTCGCTATTTAAGGGTTGCTCTCGTAGTAAAAGTGGTTCATAATGATGAGTACCAATGACCCCTTAAGAGGTTTTCAGTCATTTCAATCGCACTTGGTATAAATAGCTAAATTATCCTAAATAATCACAATTTCATTTCGGTTAGTTATTAATGATGTCATTATGTCGTACTTAATTGTTTCCTTTGAAGTAAAATTGGTTCTTTGTCCTTGTCAGTGTTCTTTGGCCTGGAACTGTGAAGGTATATTTTTTTGTATACCTACATAGTTTACCGTGGCTAGGTATGTTCGTTCATCGATCGATTTAATTTAATTTTATGTAACGCATATCTACAGAAGGAGGAGGAGCTCGTGGCTAAGTAATAACAGCCGCACGGATCGATCCATCAGGTTAAGCTACGCTTGCCGGGGTTGGTCCGTGGATGGATGACCATCTTTACATACCGAGACTCCTCCATGCCTCGGAAAGCATGTTAAGCCGTTGGTCGCAGTTGTCATTCATGGATCTTTGACACCCGTTATGGGTCGTCAGAAGCCCGTAAGTCTAACAACCAGTCTTGCGAAGGGGTATCGTATTACCGAGTTACTGGGTTGTGGAGGTCAGATAGGCAGTCGCTCCATGTAAAATACTGATGTTCAGCTGCATCCGTTTAGACTGGAAGCCAACCCCAACATAGTTGGGAAGATGCTAGGCAGATTGATTTGTAACGCATTTCTACAGAACCTTTATAGTCAAGGAATAAAAGAAGGATTGAGGGAATCTCTTATCTTTACGTACGTGAAAGTTCTCTTAAAAGTCCACTGTCCAGTGTCTGCATACTTTCCAACTTCCCTTTTATGGTTAGACATTTTTCAGTGGTACTTCTTGTTGTTGTTGTGCATTTCTGTAAGGAATCTGTTCCTGTTTTTAGTAAAATAGATAAATGGCAACATAATTCTCAATCATATCCCTAACTGCGTTAAGAAATTAAATACAGACCAGTTTAAGAAAACTTAAAAAAAAAAAACTGACAGAAAAGGCCTATTATCATATTAATGAATTTTTAAATGATAAATCGCTCTGAAGATACTGACTGCATCTATTCTATTTATTTTGAATCGCATGACTATTGAAATATTATTTTTAATTTAATATGAATGTTAATTGTTAATTTATTTATATTATTATTTTTTGAAAGTATCTTAATTTTGGAAATCTTATTGTCTTTCGACTTAATTTGTACACCAGCCATGGTCAAACATGTTGAGCCAAAAAAAAAACTTGTAACACCTATAATAATAAGCATTATCTTCCATGTTTTTGCAAATAAATAAATAAAGGGTAGTTATGTGATTTTGCAAATTAGCAATAGTCTTCTTTGCTTAAGAAATTAACACCTTCATACCTACTGAGTTTAAGCTGGTATGATTCCTGTATGATCTGCTGGTTTTTCATACTAGCAGCTCCCCGCAATTTCACCCGCATAAGTCTTGATCCCAGGGGAATTTCGAGATAAAAAGTATCCTATGTGTAAATCCAGATTATAAACTATCTGTGTGTTAAATTTCATCCAAATCCGTTCAGTAGTTTTTGCGTGAAAGAGTAACAAACATCCATCCATCAATCCATCCATCAAATTTTCCCGTTAATAATATTAGTATTTCATATTCATAAATTAGCAAAAAAAAAAACTCGTAATAAGTGAGCTATTATTTTCAGAAAATATTTACTTAATGACACAATAACTTACATTTTTATTGCTTAACTAGCTACCCTCCCCGGCTTCTCACGGGTAGCTTAATCGCTACCAAACTTCACAGGATCACCCGCTGGGCTAATCTGAAAATTTTCTGAAAATTTCATCAAAATCGCTCTAGCCGTTTTGGAGTCTATATGGAACATACATACATACTCACATCGATTTTTATAGATAAAGTTATATAGATACTACTATTGCATTAGGTAATTTCGTCACCTCTTTTGAGACCTACATCTTGGCATAGTGATTCCACCAATATATTTCTAAAACATAACATAACATTATGTTATGTTATCTTGTGTTTATACATCACGCCTGTATTCCCTGGAAGGTTAGTCAGAGGTGTAAGTACCTATACACCCACATTTCGCCAGCTAAGTTTAAGTCGTATGTAATAGAGGGCGAGCCGAGCACAAATCTAAATTCCGGGCTGCTACTGAGAAATTCCAGATATAAAAACACAATAACACTTTTCCCGACCCGGGAACCGAACTCAGCACCTCATGCTCAGCAGTAGCGCTTGCGACCACTAACCCAACGAGGCAGTAATTTCTAAAATAACATAGACATACAAAACCCACATATCCATCCATATTACGTAACGTAGCACATAGGTCTTCATCTAGTGATTTAAACGTTAATTGTGTTTGTTTTCCTTATTTACTTCACCTGTGTTTACGCACGTAATCATATTATCTACAGAACGCTTGGCAGTGTTAGTGATTGTTGTATTTACTGGGCTATGTTTGGCTTGGATCACACAGAAGGGATGTGAGACGCAGACGCGGCGTCCCTACCACGTATCTTCATTATTCTATATACAAAATGTATTATTAACGCGATCTGGCACAAAACATACAGAAAGGACAAGACGCAGGCGCATCGCTTATCCATCTGCATACCAACGATTTATATTGAAAGATGTGCCCTACCGCGCTAAAAGATGATCATGTTGACACACATCTGTTTTTTTTTTTTGACAACGTTCCAGGACTACAATATTATTCGTTGTTATGGGGACGTAATTGTTTTTATCCGTCAAAATATTTATTTTCGAAATCGTAATTAATTTGAATAAAATGTACTTACACATGGTAAGTAATACCTTTAGCTTTATATGAATTTTTTGAATTTTTAGTACATTTCCTGAAGGCAAAAGAGTGCATTTTTATACAGGTGTTTGTGTTAAAAACAAGAAAGTTACTCCGACGTGTCACGATCTGTGACGAATGAGCTACTGAATCGGAGAGTGCGACGTCGCTCAGGTTAGGAGGGACACTTCTCGCGCGACTTAAGTACGGTGAGGGCAAATCTTTGATTTATATCTCCGCTGAATACTTTTTGCCGCGTCTGCATCCCGTCTTCGTCTCACCTCCCTTCTGTGTGGCCCGCGCCTTAGTGTTTGGCGTTTTGTTTTGGGCCTAGGTGTTTTGTGCTAAGACTTGTTTACGAGGTAGTTTTGATTTACCTACGTATTTAGGGCCAGTTTCTCTAACGAAAATTATCGCAAAATTAATTTGTGACAAATTGTCAAGCGCGTGTAATCTGCTACGATTGGTTGAATGATTTATCAACATCCAATCGCAGCAGAGAAACCGGTCCATAATGTACTAGATGCCACAATAATGCTTGTATTTCAGAATATATCCTATTTAGGAAATTGTGATAATTAACGTAAGTTTTAGACTACCTATTCAAAACGTTAGCCACCATTAAATCAGCATAGGAATGGCGATTATTTAGACAATCATAAGTTTTGCTCCTTATTGAGTGACAAAAGAATGGGAAATAATAGTTTGTCAACAATTATGTTATGTATGTCTAATCACGAACCTATGTATCTGGGTTCGTTGTATCAAATGAAAGAAAAGAAAATAATATGAATAAAAATGACCCCACCGCCGTATCTCTACGTTGACTTCGTGGTGGGGCTTGCGCGCTCCTGAACTCTAGGTCTGCGCCGGTAAAGTTTACTTTGCCGAAGCAGGTCTATAGGGTGCGGAGCCAGACCAAGAGAGATACGTAAACCCGCAGGCCAGCATGTGGCGAGTTATTGGGCAGTAGTAACCCCACGGACCCCGGATCCCGGGAGAAGTTTTATTTCTCACCTCTGGCTTGCCTTTATTGGCCGGTTTGAGTGGAGATTCGCAGTAGCAAACGTGCTCGGAAGGAAGTATTCCAGTAAGATGCTGGTAGGGATCTTGACCGTACTTTCGGGATGGTCCTGATAGCCGTGGAATACCTTTGCACTCCTCAAGCATCTCAGAAAGTGTTGCCTGTCTTGTCGCTACGTCATTATGTGCTAGCGACCGTTTTCAGGGGCCCACTATTGTGTGTGCAGGTCACCCCTGCCCATTTTATCCGTGTATTACATAACATTGATCAGGCAGGGGACGTAGTCCTTCCATAGTTCTTGGTAACCAATCCACTATAGCCACCCAAACCCATAGCCCAATATGTTTTGTTTCCATGTTCTGCAATAGTCCTACACCAACCGGAGGTTGTCTTTGGGTGCACTTGCATAGAGCAAACAGGGATCATCGTCGGTTGGTGCCTCAACACTTAAAATTGTCTAATTGCTAGTTAGTTTCGGCCCCTCGTATGCCTACCAAAAGTCCGGGACCCTATGGTCCCGAGATATGAAAAAAGCATAAAAATGAAAAGCCTATTTAAAATGATATAATTTTCATTACAACTGTCACAAATCTAAATGGATATCATACCCACAGAAGAGACTAATGAAGAGCTGAAGTTACAATTGTATATACTCAGTGTTTTAAATCATTGGAAGATTATGTAGAAGTATGTAAAAATAAATATCGTAATTAATCGACATTTAGTGAATTAAGGCTCCTGCAAACAGGCGCGACACAAAGCTACCGTGTGTCGCGCGATGCGCGTTGCTTTTGTGTCGCGATGTGTGTCGCGTCTGTTTGCAGGAGCCTTTAAGTGAATTAAAAAATTATGTGTGAAATTTCCTGCCCACCGCCACACAACAATTATCCATTTACATTAACAAACTACCTACGGTACAAATCACTGAAAATTGACCTACACATTCAACCCTATAATAAATAGTACGTAGACACACATATCTCTGGGGGGTCCAAACGCCTCCTGCCGGAGGCTCTACGCGGGGGTCGTGCGGTCCATGGCCCTTTACGGAGCTCCGGTGTGGGCGCGTTCCGTGAGGCGACGACCGGTACGTCGATTGAACGCGTCCCAGAGGGTCATGGCCATCCGGTTAGCCCGGGGATACCGCACGGTCTCCGGGGAGGCGGCGAACCTCCTTGCCGGATTACCGCCATGGGATCTGGAGGCAAAAGTCCTCGCGCACATGTGGGAGTGGCACGAGGAGGCAGGACGCCGGGGCGTAACTCTGTTGCCGCGAGAAATCGTGGCACGGCGGACAGAGCTCCGGCAGGATCTCATGGCGGCATGGAGAGTGCGATTGTCGCAACCCAGCGCTGGGCACGCCACAATTGCGGCGATAAGTCCCCTCTTTGAGGAGTGGCTGGAGAGGCGCCACGGTGTCCTCACCTTCCGCCTGACGCAGGTCCTCACCGGACACGGGTGCTTCGGGAGGTACCTGTTCCGGATAAGGCGGGAGGAAACGCCCGGGTGTCACCACTGTGTGGATCGCCCGGAGGACACGGTGGAGCATACGGTGGAGGTCTGCCCGGCTTGGGCGGAGCACCGCCGTGTCCTCGCGGAAGCGATCGGCGGCGGCGATCTCTCGCTTCCGGCCCTGGTCCAGGCCATGGTACGGAGCGAGAGTGCATGGGAAGCCATTACCTCCTTCTGCGAAGCAGTAATGCTCGTGAAGGAGGAGGCGGGACGCGTGAGGGAGAGGCAAGCTTTGCACCCTCACGCCCCTAGTCGCCGCAGGAGACGCCCTGGGCGTCGGGAATCGGCAGCCGATTCCCGGCCACCGTAGGCGCGGGCTTGCGGACGGCGAGCAATGGGTAGCTCGCCGTCCGGTAAGGACCAGGCCCGAGTCGACGGCGCGTCGTGTTCCACGCGCGCCTCAAAGAGATGTCAGCACTATTGACGGGGTCCGCTAGGGCCGATGCCAGCTAGGGTTGCGGGATGTTCGAAAGAGTTACCGTGGCCCCGGCACAGGCAACAGAAGGAACACGGGTGGGTTTTAGTCAGTAAAAGTCTGACACGCCCTCCCGCTCCGCCCAGAGCGGGAGAAGTCATTTGATGATTTCCCATCCACAAAAAAAAAAAAAAAAGACACACATATCTATGCAAATAAATAAAATCGAAGTGTCTGTTGGTAATGTCAAAATAACAACTTTTTACTAAATGCATATGGAAGTATATACGGTACTTATAACAAAAAAACTGTTTTTTAAACTTTTGTCTGTCTGCCTGTTTGTTCCTGCTAATCTACAAAACGGCTGGGCCGATTTTGACGAGACTTTCACTGGCAGATAGCTGATCTTACGGGGAGTAACTTATACTACTTTTATTTTAGAATAAATAATTAGGGTTTCGCGCAAAAAAAAATAAAACTCATGAAATTGTGAACAAAATGTCGGATTTGAAAAATTATTTTTGCATTTGGTAGCCCAATTCTCGAGGATAGAGTTATAGGCTATTAAAAATCACGCTACGGCCTTTAGGAGCCGAGCAAAAGTAAAAAAATCTAAAGAACAATAAGCGAAAACGAAGTAATAGCGCGGGCGGGCGATGCCACGCGACGGGTCGGGGGACGAGGGAGTTTTATTAAAATGTGGCTGTTATTTTAGTATATTGTGTATCTTACGACTTCCACGCGAACGAAGTCGCGAGGCACATCTAGTTTAGGTTTAAAAACTAACCTTCTCTCAAACAAAACATCACAAACAGACACACACACCACACAACCTCTACATTGAACGTGTCACAATTCTAAACGAATTTTCATAAAATAGCACGTGTTATTTAGATGAATCCGTGATAATTATGTTTGTTACTGAGACTGGCATTATTTATTCAAATCGTGTTGGATCTACGCGCGTAAGAGATTTTAATGCTGCTAATTAATTTCGTTAACTGCTTCGTGAACGTGCGTGATGATAGAATCTCGTGACGTCGTTTTGTCACGTCAGTTTGTGGGTGAGATTACATATGACTTATTGGAGAATCAGAGGGAGAAATGGAGATGTACACAGTCGTAAAATGTTGGTTAAAATGATCTAGATTGCAGTTCTAAAGTACTTTCGAAGTAGACGTTCCTTTGTAATAGATCTTACAATACCTACAATGATGCTCTTGTATCAAGCCCTAAAACCATTAAATGAGTAATTTGCAAGGCTTTCATTGTTAGATCAGAATTACACTACTTCGAGGCTGTTTTAAATTCTGCTTTTAAGCCCACAAAAAAGGCATATTTCTATTTTGAAAGGCACACAAGCCATGTTTGGTATCTAAATATAATTTTTTCCAGTATCATAATACCTACTCATAACACTAACAAAAGAGAACATTTTAAATGATTATAAAAACAAGAGAACTGTTAGTAACATGCCCCATTAAAAATACAATCCCATATCAAACACACATTCGTGTTTCAGCGAAAATTTCACCCTATCCGATACCAAATTCGATTTTCGTGCAAATTAAACGATTGGTTTACCAGAAAACAGGTTTACGTCGATACGACGCGACGCCGTAGGCACAGGCCGTTGTGTGAAAGCCTTTATAACCCAATTCCTATACTAATTCGGTGAGCCCGATGACCCAATTCCGGCACTACACGTGGCAAGCTATGTTCTTGGAAATGTGATGTTAACGTTCGCTTTTATCTTTTTTCAGGTAACATTTTTATCTTCTATGCTGTAAAGTAGCGCTTCTCAGTGAGGAGAAAGATCACATCGTTAACTGTGAGTTTTTTATCCTTTTAACACTATAATGCTACCTATACCTATTTACACATTATTTATAAATCGTTGCTATTAAAAAAAATGTAAATATTAATATTCTTTTTGTTAAAAATGATTTTTTTTCTAAACTTAACACTCGCCCGCTCGCTCGTTTTGCCTCGGAAACGAGGCAAACGGAGGATGTAAGGATCGCAGGTGGAATTCGGTAGTTTCTGCCTACCCCGATGGGAAGATGGCGTGAGTTTATGTATGTGTTACAATCTTTAAAGAACAATTAACAATATTAGTAGGCACTTTTCGAGTACCTAAATGACAGACGAAAACTCAAGGCAATATCTATTCCATACGAGATTACAAACAACCGCTGCGCTGCATAGATTTTTTTAATCTTCTAACACTTTCAACAAAAAAAAAACAGCTGTATATTCACACAGGTACATGTGTAGGTATCGATAAAAATTCCACATGGTTCCCGAGAAACAAAACGACCCAACTCAACCATCAAAGCTCGTAATCCTCCGTCAAAGAATAAATTAAACACCGAGGTGACAACCCGGTCAAATGGATAACACAGCCAAAGGACATTTCTCTGACGAGGCAAATTTAATGAAACGGAAAAGTGAATAAAAAGGTAAAAAAGGACAGAAAAGACCCCTTGACCCTCGATAAGGAAAATTGCTTAAGTTATTTTTCTTTAATTATTACAGACTTGAAGGTATTGAGTATCGCCAATTACAGTTGGTCTTTAATTAAGTATCTGCGAGCGATGAATCGGAATGGGAAGCAATTAGAAATTTCGTCGGTTATTTAATGTAGTGGCAACTGTATTGTTAATGGTTGGTTAATGGTCATTTGTTAACTCTTTACTTTAATTTAAGTAATTTGTGGTATCATAGATAACAAACATTGATTTGATTTTTAACATGATTCCATTTATAATCTCCGTTTGCAATCTTAAAAATACCGCAGATTTTTCTCAGGAAACTTTTAACTTTGAAATAAAACGTCTGTACCTATAACCATAGATGTGAATGTACTTAAAATACTTAGAAACTTTTATCAAACTCAAGACCAGATAAAACGTAAAAAAATCTCAGAGAACAAACCAACAGTCAGGTATCAAAACTCATGATTCTCCGGAGTCATAGGTGCAAATCTTATTGCGTAAGAGCTTATCACTGGCTGTCTACACGCTTATCTTGACAAATGTTCCCGGTATTATGCTCAGCCGCTACAGACAACAATAAGACATTTGTTTAGACAATGCGTTACAGTTTTATTTGGGGTCTGGCACTAGATTTTGCTGGCGTGACAGTTGGAGATTTAGGGCTGGTATCCAAAAATACGTACCTTTAGTTATGTTCTGTGTTCTACTGTTCTTTTTTTTTGCCGTCAGTGTAAATTAAAATATGTACCGTCATGGTGGGCTACTTCGACTCTAGAGCATAACTTTGGCTCAAATCGAGACAAATGTTTAGTGTCATTAAATCCACACAACAGTTCCGCAAGTACGCGTCTATATCGCCATCTATTAGTTACCGAAGGAATACGACGTTCGGTTGTGTGGTCGCGACACGGCGGGCAGTTCAAACATTTCTCTCGGTTTGGGCCAAAGTTATTCCCTAAGTTAGTATAGACTTTAGTACAAAATAATAAGAAATTGTGTATATTTCGTGATGGTGTCATATTTTTAACAGCTTTACTCAATCATCATCAACATTATTTCAGCCGAAAGACGTCTACTGCTGGACATAGACTTGTCCAAAGCATCGCTATACTAGGATACAGGTAGAAAAGGACTCTCTTAAAAAAAAAATCCTCGAAAGCTCCACCATTAATAATATAGGTTGATAATCATCGTTTTTTCTTGCGCTGAGAATTCTGATAACTACTCCTTATAGTTCAACAGAAAAAAAAAACAAAAAAAATGTTTGAATGGGAGATATGTTTAGCATGAAACTCTACAGGGTGTATCAACGTTATCGAGAAAAAATTTTCAGCCGTCCTATACATTTGGGTCGAGTAGGTAAGGAAGCTTTGTACGGGACGGCTGATAATTTTTCTCGATTAAGATATTGGTGCTATGGAGAAAGTTGTTCAGTTTCATGGTCTGTACCACACCCTTAAATTTGACCACACCTTTCTGATACACCCTGTATAAAACATCTGTTCCGAAAAAGATAGTATCTCCAAAAAACTCAACGCACAAACAGAAGTCACCAACATTTGTAGACGCGGATTTAGAAAATACGAAGAAAATATTTTGCCTACAGGGCTCCTCTGTTATAGGCATAATCATTTGACCGACGTTATTCTGTTTTGTGTGTCAGCACGCATATTGCGTTTTTGTTTCTTCAGGAAAATGGAAAGTCGGATCGTTTTGGCCTTAGATATGATGGATACTATATCTTGCTTTTTTGTTCACGGAGTAACACTTGTACACGTTTCTGGTTACGATATGATCGGACTAATGCATGATTAGATAGGCCTAGGAGTGGCAATCGCTTTCGAAGCGTTTTATTTAATTTTTACAACGACTTAGCTTGAGTCAATAAAATATATTTTTGACTTACTTATACAAATAAATAAAATTTAAGTGTCTGTTTGAAATGTCAAACAAACAGCTTTTTACTAAATGCATATAAACGTGTATACGGTACTTAACAAAAAAACAACTGTTGCTGCTGGCTGCGGCTGGACCGATTTTGACACGACTTTCACTGGCAGATAGTTGTTATTATAAGGAGTAACTTAGGCTACTTTTATTTTAGAAAAATGATTAGGGTTCCGCGGAATAAAAATGCATGAAAAAATTGTGAACAAAATCCAATTCAATTAAGGAAGTATTGACAGCAGCTAGTCCACCATATAACAATGATCCTTGATATAATGTCACTATGTCCAGGCCCTCGTTACCACACGGAGACGTGACAATATCCAGTAGTGAAGTGCGATAGGTAGGTTGCATGATTATTTAGGCAATATTATCATATTATCTCGACAGCAGGAGAGATCACTTCTAGAGTAAACCAGCCTCCAACATACAATACCATTACAACAATGGCATTCTAACATGTCCACACTGTGCACGTACCTTTACTGTCAAGGTAGGTTACATTAGCCACATCAGAGCACACGCCCGTGACATACAGGGTGTAAGGGACAGTCCTCCGCAGACTGATGGGGTGAGTTCAGTATATCATACTAAGATGACCGGTACTTGAAATTATTTCAGGAACTTTATGGGAATCCAATAAACACGATTTCTTTTATTACCTCACACGCAATGTATCGTTACCGTGGCAAAACGCGCGTAGCGAACGGCAGCGCAGCGAGCCTTCGGCCACCGAGTATTTCAACATCCACTGCTGATTTTTGATTTTAGCTGTTTTACTTACATAAATGGAATGCTGCGTACAGAGAATGTAATTTTACATTGAAATAAAGGAATAGTAACTGAAAAACGATAAAAAAATGAAAATTTTCCTGAGAATATTTCCGGTGGAATATGATTCAAAATAAGAAGCTGAATGCACCCTGTTAGTTTGCGGAGGGCTATCCCTTACACCCTGTATAGTCGTCGGAAACGAAAGTAGTCACCGTAGCCGAAATCGGCATGTCCGATTTACGAGTTGTAAATCATAGCTTCGAACCCAGACAGGCGCTTTACTTTGTGTAAATTATTTCATCACCATTGCTCTCAAAACGGTGAAGGAAAACATTGTGAGGAAAACGGCAAGTTCTTGAACCAAAAATTCGAAGACATGTGACATCTACCAACCAGCATGGGGCTCGCGTGGAGGATTATGGCCCACTCCCTCTCACAGAGAGGTCTTTTTTTTTGGATGGGAAATCATCAAATGACTTCTCCCGCTCTGGGCGGAGCGGGAGGGCGTGTCAGACTTTTACTGACTAAAACCCACCCATGTTCCTTCAGTTGCCTGTGCCGGGGCCATGGTAACTCTTTCGAACATCCCGCAACCCCGGCTGGCATCGGTCCTAGCGGACCCCTTCAATGCTGCTGACATCTCTTTGAGGCGCGCGTGGAACACAAACAGAGAGGAGACCTGTGTCCCAGCAGTGGGAACGTTATAGACTGATTATGTATGCTATCTTATGTGTGTAAAGATTCTAAAGATCATTTTCCTGAACTTTCCATAACCTTGAAAGAAACGGCATGGAGCAGGGCGACATCAAATTACTCTAATAACAGTAGTCAGTCCATACGACCAATAAACACCTAATAAAGACTGCATAACATAATTGCTTAACGTCAAACGCATATTAACAGCATATTCATATTTATGCACAGATGATTGGCTCGTCATTACTGTGCATTTACATACATCTACACATGCATGCATACATGTAGCTACACGTGCATAAGATGCATGCTATAATTTATGGGTGCCGACGTAGCATGTGTGGTCTGATAGCACTGAATTACTGTTGCTCATTGATTGATGCAGACAAATATCTTCGGATTAATTAGTGGTGCTGTGCTTAATATTGGCTAATTAACTGGGTAAATATAGTGTGTATAGTGTGACTAGTTGGCTACGATTATTTGGCTAATTAAGTTCCATTGTAATGGTGTTAAATACTAAGACATATTTTGTTTATTTTTAAAATAGGTTGTCATATGTAGTTTGGACATAACCAAGGGACATAACCTGTCCAGCATTGAGATGTTAAGGGTTAACAGTAACATCTTATAAAATAAATTAGAAGAATAGTTGTATTTTAGAAGTTTAGATTCAACACGCCACCCGCAATAGAAGTCAAAATCGGTTGAACAGACTAAAAAAGGTTTATTTAAATTTCTAATCTAATTTCAAATGGATTTGATGTTGTAACAAAGAAGAGAAGTTACTTTTTCTAGCGAATTTTTTTCTGGATCTTAGAAGTGATTGAAGTTTTAGGTAGACCGACAACAATGGAAAAATAATTGTTTTCCTAAGAAGAAAAACCTGGTTTTAAAAGGAACTGAATAGTCAATAGTAATTGGTTTACACGTGGCAGCGTCCCCCCTACACGTGTAGCCGCTTAAGGAAAGCTCTCAATAGAACGTCTCCTGAGTAACACAAGAGGTGAAGTGTTATTCTTAGGCCAGGCCAGGGTTCGAAGCTTGCGTGCGTTGCTAAGGCAGGCGTTAAATATCAGCAACATTTTTTGCATCGATTTATATTATGGTTGGAATCGGCTTTTTGGCTGTTAGGTATCGATATTTATAAGTCGATTTCGCAAAAAAAATGTCGCTTATACCTTTTTGGCTGTTGGGCGTCGATATGAAACCGTCGTTTGGGCCCATAGTGTACTATGGCGCGCACCTAGCGCCAATGACCGAAACCGGTATGATCAATACGGGTATTTTTTCCGTTATAACTTTTATTTTACAGGTGTTTTTAAAAGTTACTATAATTCTTAAATTGAATACAACCACTATAATATCGGTAACCGAAATAAAAATTACTTCTATCGTACAAGTGCCCGTTGGCATTAGTCTAAGGGCGCGCATCGCTGTGTTTTTCAAAGAGTCGAGTCGACCCGCGCGCCGGCGAACGCCGACCAATCACGGCCCTGGCTTGGCTGACTGGCGATATTCTGTTTTTTTTTTCTCGTAATTAACCGGTATTAAAACGGTAACCTAAATAGAGGTAACATGTTTCTTCCTCTTGGTTACCCAGATAGTGGTAGTTGTAGTCGTAAGTGTAACCAAAATTCTTCGATACCGGTACCGTAATTTATAAGGGTTTTCGGTCCCTTCCTAGAGCGACGAAACTAAGCACAGATTATCTATGGGACTCGGTGATCTACACTCTTTTCTCAGTAATTTTACTTCAGATTCTGCATCACTATCAAAATCACAGTGATCTTTATTCTCTTTTCAATAAGGTTGCTGTTATCAGAGGTAATATAACTATGGAAGGCTTATAGCTAGCGTGCGATTGTCTATTGTTTTACCCTGAAGAAACGATGCAAGCCTCTCCTGCGCGCTACAACAAATGGTAATGCTCTGTGACCACCCAGTCGCGCACGCCAACGCGCCTGCTACCGCCCTAGTCACCGCGTATTCATCCTAAATGCGGCCTTAGTATGGCCCCCGGTACTCCGCTCACGATACTGATACTTACTGTTTCTGATCAAATTATACAAGAGATAAAAATATAGTTTTTTTTTTCTCCATAAATGATTTTCTCTGAAATCGAGCTCATGATTCTAACTAGGTTTCCATTTTCCATAAATAAATTCGGTTTTCACCGAGTCCAAGCTATTAATGCCCAACTGTACGACAAAGACTTTTTCTCGGAAAATCATAAATTCGGAAAAACTTTAGTATTGGATTGTGGACTTTAAACGGGTCGTGCGTGTACACACGGCGGCATATCAAGCTATACATTTCCAGTATAAGCTGACCTCTCATTGTACGGAAATCTTAAACAATGCGAGATTAGCTTATACTGGAAATGTATAGCTTGATATGCCGCCGTGTGTACCAAATTGATTTTTCCTACTCGTTATGGTCAAAATATGAATATCAGACACCATTGTCTTATGAAGCTGAAAAACACGACGAGGGAAGCCTGGAATCGCTAACCCACAAAGAAACGAAAAGTGTGGTCAATGACTAAGCCTTCACAATGAGTGTATGAAGAAACACGATTAAATTAAAGCAATTTTCGAAAATTATGTCCTATTCTTTAACGATCCCCAGTAGCAAGCATAATCAGCCTATAATGTTCCCACTGCTGGGACACAGACCACAGGCCTCCTCTCTCCGAGAGGAAGTGGGCTGTAATGTACCACGCAGGCCCAGTACGGGTTGGTAGATGTCACATGTCTTCGAATTTTTGGTTCTAGGATATGCCGGTTTTCTCACGATGTTTTCCTTCGCCGTTTTGAGAGCAGCGGTGATGACATTATATGACCTGTCTGGGTTCGAACCCACGACCTACAACTCGTAAATCGGGGCCGTTACCATTGGGCCACCATTGCTCTCTCACTACTAACGATCCCCAGTAACAACATAATTAATACCACTATCAGAAATAATCCCAACTTGATATTAGTTCCGGGTAACAAAATCACATACACCTAACATAATTTCAGAAATTCACGGCTAACTCGGTTTAGGACAAAATGTGTTGTTTTGTCCTTGGTCACGATTTACGAGGGTCGAGCCCGAAGGCAATGTAAACACTGCAGTGTGAAATCAATTTAAAGATTATAGGTACAAGGTTGAATTTTGAATATGCTTAAACCTGAAGTTATTGTCACATTTTATAACTTAGTTTCAGCTTTAATGTTTGGTCAATACAGATACGGATATGAATGAATATTAAAGGTGCTCGTATTTTGAATATAAAGCTTCTATTACACTTAGAAAATGGAATTTCCTTGTTACACCTAGCCACTTTTATTTGTTCCTCGAAAATAAGCTTAGATCTAGTTTCACCATAATATGTTAGTTAGTTTAATCTTCTGTTAAAATGTTAACGGGACATTAAGAGCAGCGAGTGTTTCACCAAGCGCTAATCTGTCTTCATCAGGCGTTAAATTTAATTGCTGCCCTAGAGGTCCGTTAACTTACTAACCGACATTTAGTCAGTTGTCAAAATCATCGAAATAAAAAACGCGAGTCTATACTATACGGCTAGCTAAAATGATGCATTGTCAGTGAACATCGACATGTGATATTGCGACTTTTTATTTTGGTTGCTTTGACAACTGACCGAAGAGTGAATGATACTCGTACATCCTAACGCCAGGTTTGTTAATTTTTTCTCGTGGAACGTAAATACCATTAACATCGATGTTTATTTTAATGATTGATTTACTGATGTCTCATTATGAACAGTTTGGTGAAACCAGGTCTTAACAATATTAATTTGCTGAGTTATTTTTAAAGTCTTTTCAAAATGAGATTTTGTAAAGAAACAGAAGTGGAATATAATTATTTGAATTCTGAATATAGAACATTTTATTTGTAAGTTTTCTTTGTTTTCCCTATTTTCAAAGGCACAAAATAACTAAGTTTGCAAACAATATCAACCAATCCCACTTTATTATACCAAGGCTAAGCAAAAAATCGAAGTCCCTAAGACGAAAAATGTTTTCAACGTAAAATAAATTGATCACTTCAATCAGTTGGAACATTGGATAACTTGATGAATGACTAGAGCCCCACGGGAGTTCATTCACAAAAGAAAATCTTCACGAAACTGAAAAATCCATGATTTATTTTCCTCATATAAATTCCAATGGGAATTTTGATACAGAAATCGGATTTGTCATCTATTTAGGTACATTTGGATTAAAAAATTGTTAATTATTTAGTTTTCTCAAAATAGAATTAAAACTTTGAAAAATTTACGAAACTTTTATGGCTTTTTTTATAATTTGATTACTTGGCAGCTTATTTATTTAAATCAAATTTTATTACAGCCTACGTGACTAGGTGAACCTTGATAACTTAATCTTACAAGAGTGACTTAGGTACTCACTTCTTAATAACTTTAATAAGCAAATATAAATTATTTATTTTCGTCATGAAGGTTCATACAATTACGCGAATTTCTTTTGAATCTAGTTAACTGCCAACAACTGTTATACATTCGAATATAACATTCTATTTATAAGGTCTTATGTATAAATTCTATGTATTCAGTCATAATAGTTATTTTCAATTTAAACCTTTTCACACATTCTCTGCTAAGAAATTGTAGATGGACCTAAACACATTTTTCTCAACACATTTGGCCAATAAATATAACGTTATTCCATCCCTTTTTCATTTTAAAAACTCTAAGAAAACAGACTGCGAACTCCAGACATAAATAAAAGCCTGTAAGCTACATACTTCGCCCTTGAGACCTAAGTGGGGTATTAAGTATCACTTTTGTGCAAATTATATATTTTTCACTCGTCGCCGTCCGACAATGAGGGACTCCTAATGTTATAAATTACCTAATTAAGACGTAAAATGGAAATAGAAGAAAAACCAAGTGCCTTACGGTAGTTTACGAAACACTTCAAGGTTTCTCCGTGGATTTTTGTTGCAAAGAAAAAAGTTTAATTGTTAATTTTGGCGTGTATAAGGCTGTTGGCAAGGGTTTTGATAGGACATGAAAAATTTTTGAATACAAATCTTACGTTTACATCACTGACATCATTATTTTAAGCTTATTCCTTGTTGACAAAGCTTTTATTGTTATTGTATCACAACATTGCCTGCCCACTGGGACATCAAATATTTTTAAAGCATTTACAGGAAGAAAAAACCCTTTATGCAGCATTCACTAATAAAGTTATCCCTACATCAAAATAGCAGACAAACCTCTCAATCCTAACACGACTATTTCGTCTTTGTCGCTGACTTATGCCCCGTTCAACTCCACCCACTCGACTAAGGCTCCCACAAATTACTGGAACATGCACAATCTAACCCTGCAAATGTCTGCAGAAAACACTTGGGCAACATATCACTTGAAAAGTGGCGCTATTCGCCGTATCGCCCGTATCTAGCAGTGCTCGGCACTGGCCGTGCACCAATTCGCTGGAGCAAGGCCGGCTTTGAATAATTTCGGTGTAACCATGTCCCCGGTGCCAGGCTGGTACGGCCACCGCTTGGCAGAGTTGCCCCTTGTAATAAATCTACATGTTGGGCCGAGATTGGCTGCAGACATGCTAGGGTTAATCTGGTATGTCACATGTTCAGGTTTATTATGTGAGCGGAATGGGGTTCGCGAAAAAATCTGGCGCCATTGTTATTATTATGTTTTGACATGCCATGTGACATTTATGTATTTTATTTTGACGATTGTAATCCACTATCGGTAAACAAATAAGTGTCTTTGAAACTGTGCGCTAGTCTATAATTAGTCTTATCTTATTGTCTCCTAAGTTTTGTAACGATTAGCTTCTGCTTGTATAGTATAGAGTGAAGATAGGTAGAATCTTCACTGATAAGAACATTGTGATCACCGATTTGTTACCTATGAGTGCTGGTAAAGATTTTCTTACGACATCATTGCCACATTGGCAAAAAACTTAGTTTTGCTGGACTTCCACGAGCTGATAACTTAAGGTGTATAGAGGCCTCAATGATCTTGAGCATATGGGCGGAGCTAAACGCACTACTCCCGCGCACCGCCGTGACTGCCTATAGTTTATGGGTGAAGGAAGTCAACATCCGTATGAGCGGAGAAAACTAGGATTTGAAAATCTGAACAAGGTGTTAATGTATCCGCTACGTCTGACTATAAAGTAAATAGATTAGTAACAATAATTCACGTAATTACTGCTGTTTCTGCGGTGTTGAAACAGTGCCAATAAATAATATACCATAACATCACGCCTTGTTTTCCCGAAGGGTTGGGCAGAGATGTAGGTACCTATAGTATACCCACATTTCGCCAGTTATATTTAAGTCCCATGTAATAGGGGGCGAGCCTATTGCCATCAACCGGGCACAGATCTAGACTCCGGGCTGCTACTGAGAAATTCCAGATAGAAAAACCCAATAATACCACTTTGCCCGACCCGGGAGTCGAACCCAGGACCTCATGCTCAGCAGTACCGGTTGCGACCACTAGACCAACGAGGCAGTCAAAAAACATGTCAAGTCGATAAATAACATGTTGTGAAAAAATCTACTGTTCCCTACATTACGTTCGCATAACTTGTCAAAATGTAGGGAACAGCTGATATTTTTTCGCGATTTCAGGTTTGGTCCCATAGTAAAAGTTGTTCATAATGATGAGCACAATGACCCCTTAAGAGGATGTCCATGAATTCAATTTCACCCTGTATAAACCGATGGGCGATTAAGGACCAATCTTAGTATCTAAAACCTCAATAAATATCCATTTCAGGCTCTAGTTTAACACACACAATCAAATAAAAATCCTAAATTAATCCCGAAATCGCTTTACCCGCATCATTAACGTATTTTAAGGGTCTTCGGTCATTAAAACGGTTGGGTATGCATGTAAGGGTCGGTGCACACGATGCCGAATCATGAATACAATTACACGGGCCGACCGTTCGACTCGGATTAAATTCTCTCGACCGATGAATCTCAAATTCTCGACCTTCGGATGTATGGAGTCCAATTTAATGATACTCGTAATAAACTGTTTCTATTGGGTTTGGATTGCTTGTCGTAGTAATAACGGTATCCTTGGTAATACTGGAGGGGTTAAATAATGACAATTAAGTGTCCTCATCAATTTAAAGTGTTTTTTTACGATCTGCTTTCATTTAGGCGATTCGCCACTGTACCTCTCTAAACAATATCCTATCGTGCGTTCGGATTTTAGTTAGTTTACTTAGTTGGGTCTTTGGAAAAATAACTTTAATACCCGTACGTAAGCTACAAGTTAATACAAAGTTAATTTACACTAACACAAAGTGGAAATAACATTTTTGGAATCAAGGATTTAAATATGGAAATGTTAAAAAACAAATTATAAACCAATGCTTTATAAACTATAATCCCACACGGTTCCCAGCAAAGCTCTGGCCTTCCTTTCCCCACCAAAACTCAGTTTTACCTAAACCTTCAGATCACCTTCAGATATTGAGTAAACATCTTAAACCCTTAGTATACGTGCGAGTATCGGTCTCGGCTAATATATTTCTGGCACGGCTCATTGACTGACAGGGGATAGCTCTAACAAAAGGTGCTGTTCAATGAAACCTGTAGACACGTGTCTGTCCTTAGTGTTGGTTTTAGAAACTGTAAGGCGCTGCGCATACGTATAATCTGTTTCAAAAGTGTCTCATGAAAATTTAAACAATCCCTGTTCAGTATAAATTCTTACGCAATCACTACCTAAAAGGAATTAGTAACACATTCATCTGTATTTTGCAGGTTTCGACTATAAATCTTGCCACTTTTTCCAACAATCATTGTTTGAATGACATAATTAAATTGTAATTGACTAATCATCTATAGAGGTTATAAAATTAACCTCAATTGTCAAATGATGTGGTGGATACGGTGAAATCTTTAAGGTTATTTAAATTTAGAATTTCGGGTTTAAGTGTAAGTTAGTGGCACTACAAATACTCGTAGTATCCACAGGTTCGTTTTCTGATATATGTACTTGTTCACATTTTTATCAGTTTCTTTTGAAGCAGACGTTAGCAACTTTCGCTGACGCAACTGTCAACTTTTTAAAAGGTTTTCGTTAACGCTTGCCATATCAGCAACGTCTGCGTCTGCGCAGTATCTTGAAAATATGAAAAACATAAACAGGTAGTTGCGGGTTGCAAGTTGCCGAAACTAGAGGATCAAAATTGCTCTGTCTGCGTAGCGACTTATGTAAATGGTTTGGGTTACATACTTTGTGAAGGATTAACGGTGATTGAGTTCCGACGGTAGACAGAAGGTCTAAAGTCTGACAATCAGTCTTACCAAGGGGTATTGTGTTACGCATTCACTGGGTTGTGGTAGTCGCTCCATGTTAAATACTGGTATTCAGCTGCATCCGGATGGACTGGCTGCCGATCCCAACATAGTTGGGAAAAGGTTCGGCAGATGAAGATTTTGTGAAGGATGAAAACTGAATTTGTTTTCGGACTGCGTATTTAAATTTCATTCTAGAACAAGAGCTTCCTAGAGATAGATGCAATGTAATGGTTGAGATGAAATGTAACCATTACGCTCTTTATGCAAATTAGTTAGATTATTTCCTATTTTCCATTATGTCCAAACAACCTGCATACTTTTTCAATACACGTCAGTTGCTTAATCACTTCAGTTCTCCTCATGACATTAAAGACACAATTTCAGAAAATTAAATACCAATAAGTATGATAAATTCAACTTACAGTTGAACCACAAATCAGAAAAAAAGTAAATGACTGTAAAACGTTTATAACGATGGCAATCGGCTCCAAATGGCCGATACTTTGCTGACGGAGGCCACATTAGCCAAGTATGCTTATTTTATTTATGGTTACATTCACTGCTAAGAGTTTATCGCTGTAATGAGTATTTAGCATGCCAGCATGCATGCAGCGCACTGTGATTGCCTCGGACTTTATGATTTACCGGAAACCGGTTGATACCAGTATTTTTAAATTTTTTTATTTCTTGTATTGTAGTTGTACCGCATGTACTGTTTACTATATTATCATAATTTTTCCGTAACATTATTCTTATTTATATATATATTTTCTCTCATATACTACTTTTATTTTAAACTAACATTGACATTCGTACACTCACCATTTAGGTTCATTTGAAAACCAGCGTCGGGCACCATTGTTGTGCGACATTATGCTGAAATGGGCCTATTTGGCGCAGCCGTGAGTCGCACAGTATTTACCTACATGCTTTTTTTTTTTTTGGCTTTGATGTAGGTAATTGTACTTTTTAAATATTGTTAGTTTTAAGTTCTTTTTCTTTGTTTCCTTTCATGATACTGTGTGCACTTGTGGCATGTGCCAATAAACGTTTTTTCTTTCTTTCAGTTATTGGTGATTATTGCGCAAGAAAAAATGTATTCAAAAAGATTTCTTTGAACATACTGTTGTCATTGATACCCCAGCCTAGGTAGTAGCTTAGTATTACAAACTAGCGAACTGCACCCTAATTGCGTAACACACTATCAATCACAATCTGAATGATTTTGAGGCAAACTGTTAATCCATTGTTTCATATGTTCGAAAAATTTGTCTGCTCAACAACGCAATAACGCAATGAATGTTGTTGAACTGACAAAATGAAACTGATTCCTACTGTAAGTGTGTTACGCAATTAACCCGCAGCCCCTGCTTCGCACGGGTACAATGTCGGAATAAATTCTCTAAATTATGGTGAAACCGCATCAAAATCAGATGCGAAGTTTAGGAGAACAATGCGGTCATACAAACAGACACGAAAGGCAACTCATAATAGATGTAGAAGTGAAATTAGACCATGGCATGATAAAGAAACAGGTCATCTTGATTAAAAAAGCATTATACTGTATTGAATTCCTGCTGGAGGCAATAACGTTGTTTACTTCTTAAAATGAGTCTTAATATTCTAATGCTTTAAATATAATTACAGTATTCAATAAGCTATACAGGGCATTTTTTATCACTATCCAAATTTTCACATGGTGTTCTACCCATGAATATGAACAACTTTCACTATGGAACTAACTCTTAAATCACGAAAAAAAAATCTGCTGTTTCATACAAAAGTTCAATACATACTCGACCAAAATATATGAAACAGCTTTCAGCTGTTTCTTGTAACAAACATGGTCAAACTTGTTGACCCTTCCTGGAAATCAAACGAAGATTCTACTTCCTTGCGTTTATTAGCAGCGCATGTTACTTCCTGGTTTTTGGAAACGACAGATAGTTATGGCATTTCCTATAATTTCGGGCATAATCACGCACACAGGCCTCCTCTCTGCAAGAGGTAATGAGGTGCGGCTGTAATGTACCACGCGGGTTAGTAGATGTCACATGTCTTCGAATTTTTGGTTCTAGGACATGCCTGTTTCCTCACGATGTTTTTTTCCTTCACCGTTTTGAGAGCAGTGGTGATGAAATTATTTACACAAAGTAAAGCGCCTGCCTGGGTTCGAACCCACGACCAAAAAATTCGTAAGTCGGGGCCGTTACCACTAGGCCACCCTGCTGTCGGGCGTACTTATTTATGGGATGACTTTAGCTCCCACTTTTGGTCTTCCCTTCTACGAAGAATAAAAAAAAAACTGTTGTAAGTAATTACTATAAAAATACCTGCTTTTGACTGAGATTATGTGCTAGATTTTTTTTTTAATTTAAGAGGACTACAGGACCTAAAGCGCGGTCACTGTCGGACTGCATAGAAAAGAAAGAGAAGCGCGATGACACAACTCTGGTAATTTATTGCGAAATATAATGCAATTATTTACAAAAAATCGATTGATTGAACTAAAAAATTAAAACACTAATATGTTAACATGTTGCTTGTAAAATAATCTGACAAAAAATCAGAATGTTTGCATGTATACTACTTAGTAGGTATGGTTTTTAAGTGTTAAAAGAATTTTTTAGAGGTATCTTCATGATTTTTTTCTATCGTATCAAATTAGTTGTATTATGTTTTCAACACATTATCTAGTTAGCATATGTCCTGAAGAATATCATATACTTTTCTGATTTTGTTTACTGCAGTGGATCATACTCACCAGTTATGGACGCACGTTTAAAACTTACCTAGATAAAAATATCATACATAATTTGCAAACACGTTTGTTGAAACTTGTAGTACCAACCAAGATAATTAAAAAATAAATACCAAGACAATTACACAGGGTTATTTAACATTCCAAAGTATTACCTGTTCTAGCGCGCGCTGAGTATCTTTTCCTCATATAACATTTTGATAACAGTGATATGCAAATTACAGTTAGATATCTATGACGTGAATACACGACAAACCAAATCGAAATCATTTCAAGTGCCACGCAAAAATAACTTTTATGGCAGGCGTACTGCTTCTTTCGCAATACCCAATTTAGTAAACCAACTACCTTTAGACATTAGAGACTCAATGAATAGTAAAAACATAAAGCGTCAGCTGAAAGAACATTACATCAACTCGATTATATTTATAACTTAACTGTTAATAGCGCGTTGATCAAATCTCAGGCCATGGCATGCGAGGACAGACCCCAGAGGTCTAATTGTGTGCTTTGTTTAAATGTAAGGAGCTTGTAATTTAAAAAATAAAAAATTATAAATAATAATATATTTTTATGCATTATAAACGTTGCGTTTAGGTCCTGTAGTCCCTTAAATTTAAATCGAGCTTGAGTTCATCTATTTGTCTATGTCTTTGACAATTTATTATATATTTCTTTTACAAAGACTGCCTCGTTGGTCGCATGTGCTAGTGCTGAGCATGAGGTCCTGGGTTCGATTCCTAGGTCGAGCAAAGTGTTATTGGGTTTTCCTATCTGGAATTTCTCAGTAGCAGCTCGGAGTCTGAATCTGTGCCCGGTTGATGGCAATAGGCTCGCCCGCTATTACGAGTTACATTACTTAAACATAACTGGCGAAATGTGGCTGTACTATAGGTAGACCCCTGCCCATCCCTTCGGGAAAACAAGGCGTGATGTTATGTTATGTTCTTTTACAAAGACAGTTTTAGATTTCGAAACAACCTTCCAAACTCATTCAACAACTGAGAGTCCAAATATATATTATAACAAAATAATCAACAACTTTTCTACAAAACGAACTGCACAATCGTACTAAAACCGTCGCCAGAACCATTTTCTTGAGGAGCTAAGTCGCATGTGACTGGCTAGCTTCCATTGTGCCTTTGTTCTTCGCAAATCAAACGTGGCTACTTTTGTAGACCACCAATAGGGTTGCGCGACAATTATGTTTATTTAGAATCGTATTTTTTGGGGTTTTCGAAAGGTTTTATTTACTGTTTTTTGGCGATAGAAAGTGTCGCAACTCGATTGTCTGTTTTGACAATATTTTACTGTGATCTCACTTAACCCTGACTACCTAATAAATAACAGATTAGATACTTTAGTAAGAAATATGACGCCATATTTGACTTTTAATCTTGACTAATTATGTACCTGTTCTAAGTTTGTAGTTTTTCTTGATAATAAAATATCTAACACAGAGTTACATAATGTGTACAATATTTCTTCCGGGACTGTTTCCATGGAGTTCCTCTGTGGCTAAAGCTGTGTGCGTCTGTGGGCAGCCATTGTACCTTTGTTCTTCGAAAATCAAACATGGCGGCCATTGTTACCTACCCATGGTTAGGGTTGAAAAGTTTCAAAAAGAGAAAATGTTGTATTGTTATATTTTTGTAAGGTATCCCAATTTTGAAATGGAGTGCACGTTTCATTCCCCTTAAAATTAAGTAGTTTTTAATTCACAGTTTTCCTTTCTATGTTAACTCGTGACTAATGTAACACGTGGCATTCTAAACCTTTTCTTTTTTTACTTTTCCTGGAAACAGGCCTTGTCTTGTTTGCACTTTACTGCAATGAAACCTACTGCTTTAATTATTTATGCCATTTATGCCAAACTAAATTAAAAAGAAAGAAAAATTAAGTTTATTGTTGAAGTGTGCTTGCCAACCCTAGCACTAGCGATTCTTAAAGCGAAACTTTAGCATTTCGGGTATGCCTTTTTGTGTTTTTCGTACTCAACGCGGGCCGTAAAATTACTCAGTAATTAACGCGGAAGTGGGCATCCCTCAGGTAACCGCCTAACAAAGTATGTAGTATATTTTTGTTCATGAATTTATTATTATGATGATATTTCATGATATACTTCTGAGCATTTTCAGTAGCTTCGGTGAATTTGAAGATTTATATATTCCATGACTTGAGAGTCTAAGATGAGCAACATACCTTGCTTATTGTTGCCTATATCGGAAAAAGAATTCTAATACCTACTTCGGGTGCAGTATTTCGAAAACCATGAATTATGCCGAACCCCTAAGTTTCTTAAGTTACTACCTCAAATGACTTAGCATGGTCCTGCGTTATGTCGCAAATACTGCAGCATTAATTTTGAAATACATATGTGGTAAAGTTGAGGATTAATGTTAAGTACTATGTTTGCCGAAAACACGATTCCATAAAAATTTCTCGATAGAAAAAAAATTCCTAAGTTACCGCAAACCGAACAATAAACCGCTGGTATTCAAAAAATACTTCGAATTAGATCATGAAATTTTGCATAATAACTGAACTAACTATAAAGCAGGTCTTACGTTTTTTTTTTTATTACTATTATTTTCACCGTAAAAAACAATTACCTAAACTATCGGCGCTCCCTGCCGCCCAGCACTGCACTCAGTCCCGCTTTCACTCAGTCCACGCGCAGTATCGTGTGAGCGAGATAAAGAATAAATTTTACCTGAGGTAGTATAGGCTCTTAAAAACATTGCTTTTAACCAAATATCAAATTAGAATATTCGTATAATTTCTACAACCTTATCATTACGTAACATATCCAACCCACGCCTAATTAAATTACATCAAAACAATTCTTTGCGCAGGATCTCAATCCAATTAGAGACATTACCGCAGCGTACAGAGTTATCCCAAGAAATTCGCTAGAGTGGTGCAATCTCAGCTGAGATCGTACCGAGCTCATTTACACTGGTGTACTAATTCAGTAAGGATAGGTACGCAATTTTTCGCCCGTTAGACCTCCTTCCCCCTCCCTTGCACCCCATTCACCCCCTCTAAGGCGCCCCAACGGACGTGATTTGGAAACAAATACGTACATTCGCAGAATACAACATTTGTTGGTGCTAACTTGCCCGTTGTTCTGTCTTGAATACTACGGACAACGTTATTTCCAATGGAATCTTGTTACATTATAATAAATGTGTTGGTTCACTCTAGTCTTAGTAACAATCCCCCACTGCAGGGCAAATGCCTCTTCGTTTAGAGATGGCACGAGCATTGATCACCACGCTTGCTGAAGATGGATCGGTGATTTATATTAACAACTAGCTGTACCCCGCGACTTCGTTCGCGTGGAAGTCGTAAGATACACAATATACTAAAATAACAGCCAAATTTTAATAAAACTCCCATGTCCCCCGACCCGTCGCGTTGCATCGCCCACCCGCGCTATTACTTCGTTTTTGCTTAGTGTCCTTTCCGACTTTTTTCCCTTTGGTCGGCTCCTAACGGTCGTAGCGTGATGTTAAATAGCCTGGAACTATCCAGAGAATTGGGCTACCAAATGCAAAAATAATTTTTCAAATCCGACTTTTTGCTCACAATTTCATGGGTTTTAATTTTTTGCGCGGAACCTTAATTTTTTTCTAAAAATAAAAGTAGCCTAAGTTACTCCCCGTAACATCAGCTATCTGCCAGTGAAAGTTCCGTCAAAATCGGTCTAGCCGTTTCGGAGATTAGCTGGAACAAACAGACAGACAGACAAAAACTTTTAAAATTGCTTTCTCATTAAGTATAGGTATATAACATGCATTTAGTAAAAAGCTGTTATTTTGACATTACAAACAGGCACTTCAATTTTATTTATTTGTATAGATAAAATCCACATTTCCTCGCCAGGTTTTCCTTCACCGATGTTAGTTCCAAGATAAACTCAGAAAGCACCATGCGAGAAACGAACATCTATACACCGTAAAGACTATTCTTGCTTGGAGCTTTCGGCCGCTATAGTAGCGCTTGCTAAAAAATGTGATCGTGTGTACGGGATGTTGTTTTCAAATTGGTCAGATGTAAGTTTCCTCGATAGTACATATGAATTGAAAAAGTCACATTGGTACTTGCCCGGATTTGAACCCTCAACTTCGTGCATGAGAGGTAAGGCCTTAGCTACTGAGCCATCACTACATTAGATTAGTCATAGAAAAAGATCGACTTTGTAGAGCTGTGTCTCTGTCACTCACATACATCTATACATATTATAAATTAAAGTCACTTTTTGTGTCTGTCGTCTGACCGTGTTTTTCTTCTAAACTATGCAACGGATTTTGATACGGTTTTCAACATCATTTAAAGAATTTATTCCGAAAGGTGTGTTTAATATATTAATCTTAAACTTGACTAAAACCCGTGTTCCTTCAGTTGCCTGTGCCGGGGCCACGGTAACTCTTTCGAACATCTCGCAACCCTAGCTGGCATCGGCCCTAGCGGACCCCGTAAATAGTGCTGACATCTCTTTGAGGCGCGCGTGGAACACAACACGCCGTCGACTCGGGCCTGGTCCTTACCGGACGGCGAGCTACCCATTGCTCGCCGTCCGCAAGCCCGCGCCTACGGCGGCCGGGAATCGACTACCAATTCCCGACGCCCAGGGCGTCTCCTGCGGCGACTAGGGGCGTGAGGGCGCAAAGCTTGCCTCTCCCTCACGCGCTCCGTCTCCTCCTTCGCGAGCATTACTGCCTCACAGAAGGAGGTGATAGCTTCCCATTTACTCTCGCTCCGTACCATGGCCTGGACCAGGACCGGACGCGAGAGTTCGCCGCCGCCGATCGCTTCCGTGAGGACACGGCGGTGCTCCGCCCAAGCCGGGCAGATATCCACCGTATGCTCCACCGTGTCCTCCAGGCGATCCACACAGTGGTAACATCCGAGCATTTCCTCTCGCCTTATCCGGAACAGGTACCTCCCGAAGCACCCGTGTCCGGTGAGGACCTGCGTCAGGCGGAAGGTGAGGACGCCGTGGCGCCTCTCCAGCCACTCCTCAAGGTCCTGGGTTCGATTCCCGGGTCGGGCAAAATGTTATGTTTTTCCATCTGGAATTTCTCAGTAGCAGCACGGAGTCTGGATTTGTGCCCGGTTGATGGCAATAGGCTCGCCCCCTGTTACATGGGACATATACGTATCTGGCGAAATGTGGATATACTATCGGTACAACTCTGGCTAATCTTTCGGGGCATACTGGCTTGATTCTAAAAGAAAGAAATCTCAGTGTTTTGTCAAATCCTAAAACCGTGCGAAGCAGGGGTGGATCGCTAGTATCTAAGCCGACGTTCAGACGGACGTAAAAATATCGCAGTGGGATTTTATTGCACACTGGATTTACAACTCTCGGTGTTGAGCCGAGCATTGAGAATCCAACAGATTGCATTCCAACGCGTAGAAAAAACACACTGTTGGGTTTTCAACTCTAAGCGCTAAGCAGAGCGTTGAAAATCCATTGCACGAAAAAAAATCGCCGCGATATTTTCAAAACCTCGATGTATTATGTTTTAGTCCGGATATTTTAGTTTTGGTTAAGGAATATTATTTAGTTTGTAGTGTGGTACTTTGTTATTCGCTTGGTTACTTTGTCACTTTGTACCTAATATTAATAAAGTTTTGCGGCAAAGGTCGGTGGTGTTTGTCTTTTCTTTTTAGGAACTAAAACGGGAACTTTAGCTTGGTCGGTTTACTATTTCAAGTTTCTGATTTTTTTTTTTGTTTGAGATGGGTTTGCTCTACCCAGAAGAAGCCTGTTCACCCTCACTTTGAAGAGGGGGTACCCTACCTCAGGGTTGTACGCGTTCGGAAACACAGACGCAGGCAGAGAGTTCCACTCCTTTGCTGTGCGCATCATAAAAGACTTTTGGAAACGCTTAGTGCGAATTGGTGGAATAGAATAAATGAAAACAGTTTGCGATATAATTAATTAAATTTCTCTTTTCTAACTTGTTTGTAGAATAGAAAAAATACTTGCAAAAAGTGTACAGCTTAGGTACTAAAATGAAAGAGGCGTTTTACTCACGCTGTATATTCACCTAGACTATAAATCGATCTTCACGGTCGCCCTTCACTAGATACATGCAAAACAGAACCATCAAATCACTCTCTCCCAAACATAAAGCCGCCTACGCTATGACTGCACACTAGTTTATACCACGTCCTCTCACACAAAATCAAGCACATCCCATTCTAGTAATCCAATTACTAAGCCAGTTACTCGACATTTTCGCCATTTTCCTACCGAGATCCCATTTCATATCTGTATGGAGTAATTATTATTACTATGGCCATTGTTTCGGTAGTAACAGTAAACAAGGGACCAAGTGAAATATGCGTTTACTGCCCACCTTCCCAGATAATATTGAATTACACAGCAATACCAACTATATCTTCTGCAACATAAGGTTCTTAATCACTTGCATTGTCGCACGTCTTTCATATCTCTTGGCCGTGTATGTCACCCTAATTTGAACTCTAACTTGCAAGTGATAAGGTCGGTGGTGTATGCCGCTGTCAGATTCAAGATGCTAAGATCCCCTACTAAGATTTCGTGTCAAATCTTCATCTCGAAGACGTCTAGTACGGGAATAGATGACATATCCAATTTAGATGTCTGGCAGTAGCTTATTCATGAAGATTGAAGATAATTATGTTGTAATTACTAATTAGACTGCCTTATTTGCATGATACTTACCTATACTTTGGTTTGCTATATTAATATCGTCGTATTACTGATCTTTTAGAAAGTGAATTTTAATTAACATTCTACTATTCTATCCTACGTCCTACTAATATTATAAACGCGAAAGTTTGTGAGGATGGATGGATAGATGTTTGTTACTCTTTCACGCAAAAAGTACTGAACGGATTTGGATGAAATTTGGCACACAGATAGTCTATAACCTGAATTAACATATAGGATATACTTTTTATCCCGATATCTCTACGGGATCGAGGCTTATGCGAGTGAAACCGCAGGGCGCTTCTACTACATACATAAACTCACGCGTTCTTCCCATGGAGGTAGATACTACAGAACGGTACCTACTACGATCCTTACATACTCCTCCTCCTTGCTCCTTTATTTAATTGAGATGTTAAATAAATTGTTACATTTATTCGAAACCTACCAATTTTACACCCGATACAGTAATATAACGGGGACTAAATAGTTGGATATTGTGTGAAAAGTTATATAATTTTAATCCAACTATGACGCTTTGGAAAACTATCACCGGATTCGCAAAACCAATCAACATATGTTGACATTGCGCATACACAATTTCCTGTATCAATGCATCCAATTAGAACTGTTATTTACAACAGGCGTTATTCCACGTGATTTATACTTAATTTATTCCATACAGATTGACTGGAAAACTAATAAAACAACACCCTTAGCCTGATCAAAAATTTACACTCTCCTACCGTAGCAAATTGTGAGAACAAATAGTGAGGGTTCCGTACTCAAGATGTATAGTTAGGGGTCAGTAAAATAACGAACTGCCGAAACCCAATACTAGGTTGAGGATTTATTAGTTCTAATTCAAAATACAGAGGCGGAAACCATTTGTCAGGGGGCTTCGTATACGTCGTAATTGTATGGAGAAACTAGAAATATTTTGCTCGTTAAAACATGGCTGTGTTTCTTGTTAGCTATGGTGAATTTATGGCTAGTGCAAGTGTGGAATTTCTTAAGGGTTTGATTAGGGGTGAACTAAAAGAGCGTCCCCATGTTACGGAATTATTACGTACATAAGTATAGTCAGTTTCAAAAGTAACTTCACAAGGTTCACAGTTTGGCTCACCGCCGCAAGGTTGCCTGCTTGTCGGTCTTCTACATATTACACATCGGTGAGTGTGCTCAAGAACTCCACGACCTCATTCCGCCGGCCCCCTTCTATCATTGGACATCTAGACGCACTGCAGGTTACCATCCCTACCTAGTTGGTATTCCACCAATTTGCACTAAGCGTTTCCAAATGTCTTTTGTGATGCGCACAGGAAAGGAGTGGAACTCTCTGCCTGCGTCTGTGTTTCCGAACTCATACAACAACGATCTCTTCAAAGTGAACAGGCTTCTTCTGGGTAAGCTCGCTCCATCGTCGGCTTTGTCTCTGTCACCTCTGACCTGGACTAGAGTCAAGAGTAAACCTATCTCAAATAAAAAAAATAAATTAAAAAAAAACTGATGAGATGTACCTATACAAACTCATAGGTTAATTCTTTACGCAGTTACTAAAGGGATTAAGTAACACATTTATATGTATTTAGAAGGTTACAACTTTATATCTCATCACTTTTCCAACTATTATTATTTGAATAGCAATATTAAATTCTAAATGAAAATCATCGACGAAAAACTGAGGTGTTGTGAAAAACATCATTATGATGTTTTAAAATTAACATTTCGCTTTTAACTATTCAACTATTCCAATCACAGCTCTCAATTAGTACGTTTTGTGATCCATTTGTTTACATTTACATGAGAGACTTTTGGAACAGACTATAGGTACGACGCACTCTGAGTGGTAAGTTGCCCGGTTCCAACCTTGATGAGTAGAAGTTACCACTGCATGACCATATCGATCAAATACACATGCATAGATAAACTCACGACTTCTTCCCATGGAGGTAGGTAGAAACTACAGAACGCCACCTGCTACGATCCTTACATACCAGTACTCCTTTCAGGTTCTTTTAGGTCAGGTGCGTACTACTTGCAACCGGCGTGCGTGTATGACCAGTTGTATGAACGTAAACGAGGCATATTGATCACACATACATACATAAACTCACGCCTTCTTCCCATGGGGGTAGGCAGAATCTACAGAACGCCACCTGCATATTGATCATTCCCATAATAATTATAGCTCGTGATGACCAGACAGTCTTGAACACTATTGACGATTTGTGATTGATTGGATGGTAGAGTCTGTCTATGCTGAAATGACGCGCCCCACTACCACATTTACCGTAGTGTACGTATCCAAGTGATAGCCTAGTGGTGTGATCGTCGAACTGCCAAGTCATAGGTCTCGGGTTCGACCCCAAGGCACGCACCTCTTCGCGGGATGTTCGAAAGAGTTACCGTGGCCCCGGCACAGGCAACTGAAGGAACACGGGTGGGTTTTAGTTAGTAAAAGTCTGACACGCCCTCCCGCTCCGCCCAGAGCGGGAGAAGGCATTTGATGATTACCCATCCAAAAAAAAATCACTGGCTTAAAAAACGGTGAAGGTAAACATCGTGATGAAACCGGCATGTCTGAGAGATATTTATCGACGGCATGTGAAGCCAAGTCAGAGGCCCATGGGCAGCGTAAAACTCTGACACCAGGTTAGTCACTAACCACACGTAAAAGAAGATGAAAGAAAGAAAGACGTGTACAAATTTAAGTAGTGGGGCGCGGCTTTTCCGCTTAGATCAGCTCTACCACCTGTTACATCACGTGGTTGCACCTGTCGCTATGCAGATGACAAAGTTCTGAATGTTCGTATATTTTTACCTTAATCTTGGTAAAACCCGATTATAAAGGATCTTAATAATATTTCAACACTTTTGTCTCTTTTACAGAAGGATTAAAAATATCATTTAGGAATTATTTTCATTAAAAATATAATATAAGGCAAGAAGCACCGATGCTGGTTTAACCCATTCGCTGCGGCGATAAAAATTACGCTTATTAGCCAAGTGCGGGACGATTTTCGTCGCGAACGCCGATGGGCGTCCTCCGCACCTCATAATGATAATATAAAGATAAGATATAAGCAATTTAAAAAAAAACGCCAATGGGCGTATTTCGCACCTGAATGTTAAATCAAAAAACGCCGAAAGGCGTCCGACGCAGCGAATGTGTAAGCAAGGCTAAGTAAGTATTTGTACTTGGTGCAAAAGAAATCAAATAAAGTCTGATTTACACCATGCAACAGAATTTCCTGTGACATACCATAAAATGAAGTAACAATAGAAGTGGTGCCGTCTAAACAGGGCTTAGACGATGCGAGTCATTTATTGCTTCAATTTTACTGTGTAGTATTTTACCTCACGAAGCGACGCGCGCTTTAATTGTGTTAGCCAAGTTTACAAACACGCTGTGGTGTGTGTGTAAGCGCAGGAGCTCTCGGTACCGTCCGAGACAATGGCGAAGTTGGAAGTGTTTGTGTGTGCGTGTGTGTTATGTGCTGACGCTACTCGTTTTCACGCACATATTCACAGCGTGTTTGTACACTTAGTTACTACAAGTTAAGCGCGCGTCGCTTCGTGAGATTAAAAATACTGTATGTACTCTATGCCACGGACAAGAAACTTGCATCGTGAAAATCAGGTTTAAGGTAAGCTAAACGGAACGCGGCATCTCTCAACACATCTCTCAGATACATAAACAAAACAAGATCCCGCATAAGATCCACAAACATCCTCAACATCCAAACATCCAAATTCGGCGAATGTTTAACGCGTGATAAACTAACAGCAAATTAAAGTTTGCAGCAAGTTTACTGGAAGTGCCACAACTGTCTGCTAAGTTTATATGCTGACAGGACAGGTAAAGCGACCGGCATTAAGATTATATCAAAGAGCATTTGTGGAAACAAACATGTTTGCTACACGGCCAATGAGGTGTGGGGAGGTGTGAGTGCTAGATGTGGCTTGAGCGTGGTTCGATAGATGTACAGTCAGCGAAAGACATAAGTAACCAGTCAATAAATGATCCGACATAGGTAAATTGGAAAAGTTTATTATTAATTTTATTTTATTTATTTATTTACCTCAGATACAGTGATCCATGTTTTTTTTAGTCACGAATTATGTTAGTACCAAGATTCAAATACACACCACAATCATACTACTATAACTAAAATTAAATAACAACAGTTTAAATTCATTAAAATCGTAAAACAACAAAATAAATACAAATAAATAAAATCAATATCATTTCACCAGTTACTGTTTTTTTTTTTGACATCCAACTGTACACAATGCTACAAATATTGGGCAGTCAACTCTTCCAGCCACAACGCTGAGAATGCTGCTGCCACTCTGCCGCGGGCACGACTTAGCAACGATGCAGCTCTCTTTCTTACGATGGCATGAAAGCCATCACTACAAGCGTCGGCAAACATGTCCGATGCGCATTATCATTATCTGCGTTATTAATTTAGAAAAAGAAACTCCTAGACAAAGATTGAATTTACTGAGCACACACAACTTGGTTTAAAAAGGCATTATTAAGTGAATAATTATGGTGTTGACTGTACATAATTTGTATATGCGATGAAAATGTGACTGACACTTTTTTAAAATACGCGATAGCATATTTTCGTTTTGCATTATGGAAAGATAATCTCTAAATGCAAACATGCTCTTTTGGATGAATTAATACTCATTTCATCATAAAAATACCATCGTGCAATCCGAAAGCTTAAAGGTAGGTAAACATTATTTTCTTTTATGAACAGTAATGTTAATTTCCTTCACATTTTCATTGTTGTGTTTATTGTAGTGTGTACTAGGCATTTCAGTTGCCAAATCTGCTACCAAGTTTTATAAAAAAATTTTTTTGGCAGAATTAAAACCGTAATGTATTTGTATTCTCTGTCAGTCAGCCGTAAAGCCACTTAATAAAATCAATTTTATTTAATCTAATGTGCAAATAAACCTTCCAGTATTTTGCTCTTTAGCTCCGTAGGCCAAGCTCCACATGCGCATAACTTATTAATGAATGCGATTATATTTGTTTATCTTGTAACTTGATATTTAAAATTCTATTACCTATTGTAAGAAATAATTATCTAATAATGTTTTTTTTTTTTGTTCCAGGTACGTTTCTTCGTTTATAATTAATTAATAAACAACAGTGGAAAACTTGTAAGTTGGACTTTAAGAGGTTTTTTTTTTTGAGATAGGTTTGCTCTTGACTCTAGTCAAGGTCAGAGATGACAGAGACAAAGTCGACGATGGAGCGACCTTACTCGTTAACGTTGCTTAAAGTTAAGAGATGTTTAAACGTCAAAAAATGTATGGTTAACCAGATGTTAAACATCCTATCTTTTTGCAACTTTTATGAATAAAGGAGTTAATGAACCATAATGAGGTACACCCCGTGATAATGTATTTAATTTTTTTTTTTAACTACACAAGCAATTTATTTTCTTTGACAAGAAACTTACTTAGAAATAAAATATATAAGTAAATACGCTATTTTGAGTAATCTGATAATACAGTTAAGTGGTGGGTGAAATAATCTGGATTCGAGTAACATGTGCTCTATTAGATTAAGCTCATTGCCACATACATAAAATCATGCTACGACTGCTACGAGTCGTAGCTATGCTACGGCTACGAGACTACCACAAGTGCTACGAATCCTACAGTATGGATTGAGCAGTCATTTGAATACACATAATTTGAAAGCAATGACTCATTCATAAGTAAATTATAGTCAAGTTAACAATTGTTTTAATTGATGTGGCTGTATTATTTTTCTTAGATTTAAGTATTTACTTATTCACAGTGAAATATACTTAAATATAATAAACAAGCTATATAACATGAAAATATATGTATAATATTATGTACGAGTATATAAGTAAGAAAGAGGAAGAGCTCGTTTTAGCAAAAAAATTCGTCCGCATGGCTGTCAATTGGAAAAGTGCCCAAAAGGCTAGCAGCATTGCCACGTTGAATGGCAATGCTAATTCTTATTTGGCCTCGCCTTTTCCCATTACGCGGGGTCGGCTTTCCCAATCATGCGACGCTATTTATTTCAGTCTTGTGCGTCATCTTCCGTAAGCCCCATCTCCCTCATGTCCATGATTTGAGGTCTTCCTCTTCCCCTCTTCTTTGTAGCCATGGAAAGGCACTTTTTCACGACATGGTCATCTGTTAATTCTGATTTCAGTTAATTAAAATATAGCCAACATATCTCAACAATACGAAACAGCCAACTCAAAATCAAGTAAAATAATGAACAAAGAGATTCCAAAGGAGACACCTAGCAAATTCTCTTGGCAAACACCGGGGTGTCGCACTCGAGTGTCTCGACACTGCGATCACTCGCACTTTCGTCTCAGACACAAATTAACAAATGTCTGCAATTAGGGCCCGACACTCGAAAATGGCTCAAGCTTTAATATTTTAAGGACGTGATTTAATGAGATTTAATATTGTTGTTCGCACCCTAAACTTGATTTAAGCACGTTTCTCTAATTATTTGATCAATGTTGTCTGCAGCCTAATAATGTGTTCTGTTGTGTGAATACGAATGCATGCGTTTTCGTAATTAAATGTTAGCGTTTCAGTTCGCAGAGTAAGCAAAACATGGGTAATGCAAATATTGTAGTTGTTTGCGAGTAGTTTTATTAAACAGTGGCTCTTTACGTATTCAAGAGTTCGTACAACTTTTTGGTACATATGCTTTGGCGTGCGACTAATTATTAAATTAGCCTACCGAAATAGATTAGGGGTTGATTTTTCACATTTTCTTACAATTGTCTTTGGTATTTCAAAAATTTCGATCAAACTCATATTTTTCGGGCTACATCTGTTCCTGTAACTGATCGGCTCGAGCTCCTAGGCATGGAGTTGACATCATGTCTCAACTTCGGAGCCACCATTGAATACAAAGCCCAAACTGCGGCCAAGAAACTGGGCATCCCAAATAATGTGAAGCGATACTTTACGCTTGGACAGCTTTTAACTCTCTACAAAGCGCAAGTCCGATCCTGTATGGAGTATTGCAGCCACCTTTGGGATGGCTCAGCTAAATACCAACTTGCCGCGTTTGACTGCGTGAAACGCAGAGCTAAGAGGCTCATTGGCGACGTAAAACTGGTGGATGCCAAGCTTCACAGCTTGGCTCATCGCCGCAAGGTTGCCTGCTTGTCGGTCTTCTACAGATTATACTTCGGTGAGTGTACTCATGAACTCCACGACCTCATTCCGCCGGCCCCCTTCTACCATCGGCCATCTAGACGCACTGCAGGTTACCATCCCTACCTAGTTGCTATTCCACCAATTCGCACTAAGCATTTCCAAATGTCTTTTGTGATGCACACAGCAAAGGAGTGAAACTCTGCCTGCGTCTGTGCTTCCGAACGTATACAACACCGCTCTCTTCAAAGTGAGAGTTAACAGGCTTCTTCTGGGTAAGCTCGCTCCATCGTCGACTTTGTCTCTGTCATCTCTGACCTAGACTAGAGCCAAGAGCAAACCTATCTCAAATAAAAAAAAATACACAAGATCAACTAAGATTTTGGTATACTGGGTTATTTTAAATTGGCTGGCTAAATTCCGCAGACGCGATGGGTATCGATATATGAACACGATAAAACAAAAAATTAAAATGTTTGATGTTTTCTTTTGGGAGCTCACCGACCGCTGTTAGTGTTGTTGAAGCATGAGTTGAGAAAAACTGTTTTTATGTTTTATCTTGTATAGATATCGATACCCATCACGTCTAAGAAGTTTACCCAAAAAAAAAACGGATTTTTATAACTGATATTTCAAGTGAGTACAATAACTGCGGTCTATGACCCCACAAAAAATCATCAAATTAATTTATTTTCTATTTCGCTACCCATCGCGTCTGCGGAGCTTAGCTAGCCAATTTAAAATAACCCTACCCTCTACGTACTATTGTATTGGGCATTTTATTCAGGATTATGCTACAGTCTATCACTAATATTATATATTAGCTGTTGCCCGCGGCTTCGCCCGCGTGGATGTCAATACATCCCTATTTGAATCGGATTCTGTTCACCTTTTTATGGATTTTAATATTTTTGCATAGAACCCTGGTAATTTTCCAGAATAAAAGTAGCCTAAGTTACTCCATAAAACATCAGCTATTTGCCAGTGAAAGTCCCGTCAAAATCGGTCTAGCCGTATCGAAGAATAGCCGGAACAAACAGACCGACGAACAAAAATATTAAAAATTGCTTTTTCTATTTTTATCATATATATTTTTTTTTTAATAGTTATTAAGTATACTGTCATATGCATTTAGTAAAAAGCTGTTATTTTGACATAACAAACAGACACTTCAATTTTATATATTTGTATAGATGTGAAACTAACACTGTCTGTTTTGTTACCTTTTACGCCTTAGCGGCTGAACTGAGTTTGCACACGGACAGACTTTTATTTTTTATTTTATCCCGGTTTTAAGTGCCTGCGCAAGCATTCCCGACCACCACGCGGGTGAAGCCGTGGGTAAAACTAGGCCATTTATAATGCAGGTACGCTGGAAAAATAATGTAAAACAAACAAATCAAGTTAAAAAAAACAATTCAGCACATATTTATAATGCTGTTCGGTTTCCTAATATTGAAAAATCTTTAAACAATACACTAAGCTCTCCACACATTTATCATTTTGATAAATCCAGATTACCATGGATATCAAATAAAACATCCCGCATCTGAGTTTTTATTTATTCATTTATTTAATAAAATACAGAATCAACGTTCCGTCCATTGTTCACTAATGTAAATAATATTGTACATAAAATAACGAGGGAAACAAAATGGCTGATCATATAAATGTAATTGGTTTGTTTTGTACGATATAATTTGCGCCTAGTTTCTGTGTGGAATATTTGAGTTATATTGTTGTATGTTTTACTGAATTTAGTTTCACAATTCATATGTACGGCTATTCGTTGGTTAGTTAAAATAAAAACTTGTGCGGTCGGGGGACCCCCGTCAGGAACGAAGTTCCTACTCACATATGATTTAAATCAAAAACAAAACATTCGCAGCCGCCATCTTGGATTTACATTTTGACCTCATCACTCTCGAAAACTATGAAAAGGACACCTATGACGAAAGATTTGAAAATTTTCGCAGCCGCCATCTTGGATTTATATTTTGACCTCATCACCCTCGAAAACTATGAAAAGGACACCTATGACGAAAGATTTGAAAATTTTCGCAGCCGCCATCTTGGATTTACATTTTGACCTCATCACCCTCGAAAACTATGAAAAGGACACCTATGACGAAAGATTTGAAAATTTTCGCAGCCGCCATCTTGGATTTATATTTTGACCTCATCACCCTCGAAAACTATGAAAAGGACACCTATGACGAAAGATTTGAAAATTTTCGCAGCCGCCATCTTGGATTTTCATTTTGCCCAAATTCGAAAGAAGAAAGTCGCATAACGTGTATGTATGAATTATGAAAGCTTTTTCGCGTGACGGTTTCGACCAGTTCACTCCTAGTACTCCTGCCGCAAGCCGCGTTGAAGAACTCCAATAAATAGTGTGTTATTAATTATAGGTGACGCTTAATAAATTACCACTTCAAGTACAGGGTTTTTTCTGTCAAAAATTTCTCAGAAGCAGTCTGGATTTGTGTCCGTTAGTGGCAATGGGTTCGCCCGCTATTACACGGGACTTCAACACACCTCATTAGCGAAACATGAGTGTACTAATCGCCTTTGCCAAACCCTTCGGGGACTAAAGAGGGAATGTAGTTAATGCTAGCAGTCCTTGTTAATTTTTTTATGTCAATATAGTAAAAAAGCAATAGACTATAACACCATCAGCTCAGTTTCGAGAGAGGTCAAGAGTTGCACTCCCTCGGAAACCAAATATTTGCAGGGCTCACAGCTCTAGGTTCGACTATTTATGAATGCGAGGTTCGTTAAACAAACCCACTGTACGGTAGAAAATTGCGTCTGTTAGAAACATAAAAAAAAATAAACCTTTGTTTCTGTTGCCTCAAGCTCCATTACTTATTTTAATCTATTCAGTATTTTAGTTTTAAAACTCAAATTTGCGTGCGCAACATGATTCTCATTTAATATCCCTACAACTATACCCATTACAATTTAATCGCGCCCCGAAGAAGCATACTTTGAACATGTTCAGAACAACAATCTTGTACTTTCAACTTGTTCAAGCACAAACGATATTAAATAGAGACAAAGTACAGTCATCAAAAAATATCACCAGCCCAACAACACAACTTTATTTGGTACCAGATAGACGCGATCTTACTTCAACTTTTTTTTTTACTTTTTACTTTATTCCAGCCGCAAGGAAATCGTTTAAGTTAACTCGTTTACTCATGAAACTTGCCTTGTGGTGCGGATTACAGAGATAAAACTTAGTTCGGGTGCTTCTATTAAAATGGTTTCGAAAAGTATTTTAATAATTCGCTGACTGTACTTTATCTGTTTGCTGGAGTTTGATTGAGTCTTTAGGCGCGTTTGTACATTTTGATGTTGGAAAAAGATTATGTCGTTTGACTACGATATTGATATTGAATTAAGGACATGTTTTATAGTTTCAAACAAATAAACGTTATTTAAGTTATAGTCTGACTTTTCATCTCAGTTATAAGCTTTTATTATTGACTACTACATAAATTATACTGACTGGATAGTAGAGATAATTTTTTGTACGTATTTAAAATGATACACCCACCTACTTTTAGAAAGGGTCCCCGAAACGATCAATAGCAATTGTCAATTTTACGTGATTGATACACATTGATGCCCATATTGACTATCTACATATAGTACACCCACATTTAGCCAGTTACGTTTATGTTTCAATAGGGGGCGAGCCTATTGCCATCTACCGGGCACAAATCCAGGCTCCGGGCTGCTACTGAGAAATTCCACATAGGAAAACCCAATAACACTCTGCCCGATCTCATTCTCAGCAGAAGCGCTTGCGACCTACTTCATTTCATATTAAACTCGAATCAAACATCAAAATATTCCCAAATCAAACTCCACCACAAAGTAAAAAGTAATAAATAAACTCATAAAATTGCTGCGTTTCCAAACATATCGACACGCGATCCTAAAAATGCTCGTGATTTATATTCAGAGGTAATTTTCTCCGTATTTTATGGCCGTTGTTTTGATACAGCTGTGCTGAAAGTTCTGGATACATTGCATAGTGATGTAGCCTTCATACATACATACATAACCTAACGCCTTTGTCCCATGGGAATAGGCAAAAACTACGAACTTACATACTCCTTTCACTTCGTTTACGTGTATACATCTTGTCATACACATACACCAGTTGCGAGTACTGCTCACCTAACCTTTCTGAAAGATCATGGTAGACCTCGTTTTCCAATTCGATTGGTCATCACAGTTGCTTTTAACAAGTGTTTTAAAGAAATTGAGGCATAATATACATAGATAAGATACATATAAGATATATAGGTTTTATAACTGTGACTACAGTCAACGACGAAAGTTGTTTAACACTTCAGTTTTTAAATATTAATTTTTGAGCTAAATATTTAATTAAAATCAGAACAGAACTAAAATTAAAAGAACTTTAACTCTTAGTTATTATATGACATGCTGAAATATAATGTTTTGAATAATTTTGTGTCAATTTAGATGATGTGTAAAAGTAGCAGTGTTTAATGATTTTTGTCGCTGACTGTATACAAGCTTTAATCGATAACGATTACGATGGCATAGAATTGAAATATGGTGTTGCTTTTTTAGGCCGAAAATGGCTTTGTACTGTTAGGCAGAGGTGTACCGGCAATCTTTGCGCCCTCACGCCCCTAGTCGCCGCAGGAGACGCCCTGGGCGTCGGGAATTGATAGCCGATTCCCGGCCACCGTAGGCGCGGGGTTACGGATGGCGAGGTAAGGACCAAGCCCGGGTCGACGGCGCATTGTGTTCCACGCGCGCCTCAAAGAGATGTCAGCACTAATTGACGGGGTCCGCTAAGGCCGATGCCAGCTAGGGTCGCGGGATGTTCGAAAGAGTTATCGTGGCCCCGGCACAGGCAGCTGAAGGAATACGGTGGGTTTTAGTCAGTAATAGTCTGACACGCCCTCCCGCTCCACCCAGAGCGGGAGAAGTTATTTGATGACTTCCCACCCAAAAAAAGAAAAAGGCAGATGTGTACCAGTACAACCACATTTCGCCAATTATGGCTAAGTCACACGTAATAGGGGTCGAGCCTATTGCCATCTACCGGGCACAATTCCAGACTCCGGGCAGCTACTGAGAAATTCCTGATGGAAGATCCCAATAACACCAATACAAGCTATGTTCAGCTTATTTCAAGCAGTTAATTCAATTGTTTCCACATAGCTTGAATACCTAATTTATGTCACAACATAGAGGACGCATATAAATAAAATGACAAAAAATCCCCTCCAACACATGATCCTTAAAGCTCGCGCGGAAATAATCGTTCGATATTCAAAACGAAGGGCTTCGCTTTTCGCGCAATTAACCGCCGAGTTTAGTCCCTCTGCTTCCGGTCGGGTACTTCCGGTTCGGCCCCCTAGCTGATGACTCGCAGTATATTGATTAATGAAAAAATGTATTCTAGAATATTCGTGGAGAAGTAGAAGTGGCGAGTCATTAGAGTGACAAGTTTTATAGATAAAGAGAGAGACATAAGTGATCGATGAAATACTGGGAAAAACAATGTCACTAAAACTTTCTTGGGAGTAAAAAACTGTTTCAACTGCTTGTCGCCTTGCATTGATAAGTCACATTGCGACCTGCAAGAATCTTTCCACTTGCAGTTAGCAGCCCATGAAACTGACATTGGCTCTTGCTTCCAATAGAATGAACCTCCAAAAAAAAATTTACTTCTGAGCGGTGTTCAGAAGTCAATTTTACTTGTTATATTGCAGTACGCAGACAATATCTTCAGAAAGGGTTTACCATTTGGTAGCTTCGAGCAAACAACGCAAGAGTGAATATTCCCAAACAAAATAGAAGGAACCAGGTGCAACCAGGCCAACGAATTACACACTTCAACTCCCCACCACACTATGCGAAAATAAGAGAAAAAAACTTTTAAATTTCTTGAAAAAATACCCAGGCGTTTCATGCGGAATTGTATTGTTTTCCAACACCCTGGATACCGGCGCGAGTGCGGAAAACGATAATGAGGGAGCAGTTTTTCCGTCTACCCTCTCTCTCCTTGAAATGAGGTCGAATTACGAATTGTGTGCTCACTCATAAAAAAAATTACTCCGACCACGATTGTGCCTGCCGCGGCAAATTAACGATACAGGTATTTTTGCAAAATGAATTGTGTATTGTGAGTTTTTGTATTGTTTTTTAAGATTTTAGAGAGGTAGTAAAATCGAGTTATGGGATATTCATATTGATTTGGAGATTGAGATCGTCAGTACAAGATAAAGGCTATCAGCGGAAGGTATCCCGTAGTTTCCTACAATTACTGTTAATATGCAAAAAATTTTAATGAATAATTGTATTGCACAAATGGCTACAACAGGTGTCTGATGTAAAATGTCATGGTTTGATTGTCATTGCTAAAGGTCATTTGAGTAAAAGATGAAAAAAAAATGTGAGTAGATTTCCTCATCTCATTCTCCATGCTTGTCATCCTGACAACTAATGAAAATAATGCTAACATTTCGCAATGATAAGTGGCACCTTTCAACAGCTATGATAATAAAAAATATGATTCTTCAAATTCGAAGTAGCAAACGTCTCATCTCTCATCCCAAATTAATTATTTCAGAATTTTGTTACGATACGATAGCTAAAAATATTTTCTTGCTGTTAAATTTTTATGCCTTCAGCGATCTGTCCAAAGACCTCACATGTTATTCAAAGCCCACAACTACTCTTCAAATCTCCATCATTTTCAAACAAATAAAGCCTTCAGGTCAACCCTAAAAAAAATCCTTTGTAAATAAAATAATACGAGACTAAAATAATCACCTCAACACAGTTCAAAGTACCCTGATCCCAAGCGTTTTGTAGCTTCCGATAGAAAAAAGGGCTCCATCGGCAGACGCGCTTTATGTTCACATAAAAAAATTATGACGGTCCCTGCAAACGCCAAATTGAATATGAAATCAGCACGATGAACTTTTAGTCTAAATTTAATGAAGTGAAGTGAGCACGTGTTCCGGAGTAACTTCCATTTTGAGCATTTTTTGTTGAAATTGTATACTCTGAAAATGTTTGGAGCCTTATTTGGTAACGAGGAAATATTAAAGAATAATAATACAACAATATCTATACTATTACGGCTGAAGGAAGCTAGAGGCATAGGAAGATATAGAATAGAATAGAATATTCTTTATTGTATACCACAAAAATTACAGATATAAATGTAGAAATTTTACAAATAGGGTGACACAATGGGCGGTCTTATCGCTAAAAGCGATCTTTTACAGACAACCTTTGGATGGATTAAAGGGAGGATAGACAATACTGTAGGTAGTCAGTGGTGCACCGGTGTACCAGTTATATATACAATACATACATACCATACGTATATATACACAATAATAAACATGAAACAGGGGCAGGGAACTTTATGTAATGATGAGATTTAAGGAGAGAGGTAGTGTTTTTTTACCAGAATTTTAAAAGAGGACAAAGATATAAGATATAGGATATAAGAAAGATAGATAAAAAAAAAGATATAAGGATAGGATATAAGATATCGACAGGTCAATTATGTTAGAGACTGCTGATACCAGTTGACAGCCTTTTTGCCAATTCTGGTGAGAATGCATAATATTATGCATAAATCAGTCACGATCCCACTGCTGGGACACAGGCCTCCTCTATTCGAAAGGGAGTGGGCTGTAATCTACCACGCGGCCCTAGTGCGGGTTAGTAAATGTCACATGTCTTCGAATTTTTGGTTCTAGGAAATGCCGGTTTCCTCACAATGTTTTCCTTTGCGGTTTAGAGAGTACCTAGTGGTGATAAAATTATTTGCTCAAAGTAAACGCCTGCGCCTAAGCGCCTGCCTGGGTTTGAACCCACGAACCCCGACTTGTAAGTCGGGGCCGTTACCACTGGGCCACCACTGCTCTGGTGAGAATGATCTTTGAAAATTACTGGTAAAATATGACATTTTCTTTATTTATTTCTTCGTGAGTGTTGGCTGATATCTTGTCGTCGTCGTAAAGAAGGTGGACACTGTTTTCGATCGTAAATTCACTTCAGAGTTGAAGTTGCAGTGCTAGAAAAGAAAACAAAGTTATATTGTGATCAAAAAGCACACTTCAACTTCAAAACCACATTTAATTCAACTAACTAAACATCTCGTCTCCACCGCTATCACTAAACCCAAGTTTAATGAATCTTAATACCTATCTGAGAAGGATATATTTCAAGATGTTAGAGCTTTCGGACTTAATGTACCGTCATAAGATGAACGGCACGATTATAACACGAAGATCGCGAGATACTTCTTATTTATGATCGTTTAACCCTTCAAAAGTAAGTTTTTTTTAATGTATTTTTTACTTTAAATTTTTGATTTCAGTTTTTACAGTTTTGTTTTTACCAAAAAAGTCGATGTTAAGAGGATTGTAGGTACAGTGTACTTCATCTGCCAATTTACTATATGTGCTAACCGGTTTACTAAGAATGGTAATAGGAATGATGACTATTTTTTTGTGTACGTCAGGTAGATTATTAAAAAATATTTGACACGTTTTTTTCCTTTTTTTACGTAATCAAAAGATTACGGCCATACATACGATTAAAAATGTGGCATGACGTCACGCCTTGCTAGATTTTATACTGAGTTGTGACATAGCGAGCCCCTAATCCTCAACTTTAATGCGTTTTATAAAAGTAATTTTTATTAATATGATAACGCAAAAAAATCGTGTCTAATATTTTTTTATTACCTGACTGACGGACTAAATAGTTTATTTTTTACTCAGACTTCATACCTATAGGTATATAGACATTATCAGCCTATAACAATCTGCTACAAAGACAAATGCTCTCCAAACACACATCACCTTAGAGTTATATAACAGTAGCGTTGATTAGTTAATAATAATAATATGATGATTTATTACTTACATTTAAATTCAAATACACGGTCGATTAGACACAATTACGAGGTACAGAATTTAAATTATCGCTGAAATGTTTTCTTTTTATTTATTTAGCTAATTAAGTTCCTCCGGTGTTTAGTTTTGAAAAATAATTGCGAAATATTTCATTTAATTTTCAACTGTGTGCTTTTTTAAATTCTTTTTCGGTGAAAGTTATATTTTTACTTTACTTCCGTGATTATGAAAATAGATCTGTACCAAATAATTTTTAAACAAAAATGTAATTTGAGCACATATTGTAGGTTTACCACAACAGGCAAAACAACTTAAAACCAAGCCCTCTTATTTATCGTCATAACAAAAATTATTTTATGTCCTAAACACACTTTGTTTTTACGATATTTGTTATATAAAAAATCTGCCAAACGCACAAAAAGTGCCTAAAACCCTAAACACTACGTCGGTTCATTTTACGTATCACATAAATGTACATTCTACTCTTAAGCTAGTCATCAAACAATTTTCAACGCATATTCATTCTGTGTACGAATGAAGTCATTATCTCGACATGCATTAACATAGTACCCAGGGCATCATCGCAGGGTTAATTCTACTTCGAGGGAATCTGCTGAAATGTATGTAATAAAGCCAGCTTACGACCCAACACTGCGGCTGTATGAAGCACAATTCCAAAATAATATGAAATTATTATCATTTCGCCTCTAGTACGCTACGCCTCTGTCTGGATTTCACGACACAGTAAACACGGTTAAGCAAACAGTTGTCTACTCTATTTCTTGAGGACTAAGGTCGGTTTTCGACTGGTGTTACAAGAAGTGTTTGGATTATAAAAATGTAACGACACGTCCTTTTGATCAACGATTGGGACAATTTTAACCAACCGTGGTATTGGAGTGATTGTTGGAATAGCTTTTGTTTATCACTTTAGAATTTGTTGGTAGTTTCCAGTATAAGGGTTAATGGAAACTGAATTTATTCTATTTGATTATTACGTTGTTTCATAGAATGGAAGAACAAAAACCTATATCCAAGTAGTTTCAAAATTCAAGTTTTAAGTCTTCACTCAGTCATTACCCTTGCTGCAGTATCTGGTTCCTATGACTTGTTCCTCTGGGTGCAAGTAAAATTTGTAGTCCCATTTGTCCCATAGACTGACATATCGTCGTTGTCAAACCAAAATCTGCTATGTGCAAAAATTATACTTTTGAAATATTGAAACAAAAGTTCTCCTGTAAAATTTTATATGAAGGTGTATTTTAAGAACTATATATGAAAAAGCTCGTAGATCGTCGTACAGTGCTCATAAGCACTTAGCAGGTTTTTTATACGGTAGATAGGGCAGTGAACTATACGCAAAGGTCAAAAAGTAGAAATCTCAAAAAAGTGCACATAGCAGATTTTGGTTTGACAACGACGATATTTCAAAATCAAAAATTTAAAGTCATTCATTCAAACTAGGCTGAGAGTCAGCACTTTTCGAAAGTCAAAAATTACATAAGACAGTCCCCCAAAACGCCCACCTTTCACCACTTCCTAATGCTTTAGCTGGGAAGAAGAAGTGGCGCAACAAACTGCCCAGCAACACAGCTGTCTGTTTAGTTAGAAAAACTTGATGAGACACAAAAACATTAAAAAAAAATGTTTGCCATGTGTCAGCTAGCAGACGTCAATATACCATTTATAGGTGAAGCTAATAAAATCCTGTTTAAAAAATCCATCAAAATACAGAAAGAGGCTGCCCGAAACGACGATGGAGGGAACAATATACATACATAAATAATCTACATCGTCCATCAAAAAATCCATAAACAAACAACATATACTATTGAAGCTACCTCCCGTTAATTTAGCCCCTCTTTTGTAGCCATAAATATTGTTAAAACCTCATTAATTTTTTAATATTCAAGCAAGCCATCGGCGTGGCTACCTAACTAAGTTACTACGCCAATCTGGACACGAATGTACGTCAAAATATGTACGCTTATTAAACATACACGGGTCACGGGATGAAAAAAAAACTGAAAGCACGCTTTAGATACTGCGAAAATGATACTGGTTTAACAAGCGATAAAAACTAACAAATACTGTCACAAAATCAAACTGAAAAATTTCTTTAATGACCTAAGAGATTAAAATAAATAAAGTATTCCACGTAGAGCACCGCCGATTTGAAAAGTACCTACTTTAGCTAACCGCACCTTCCTAAGCTGATGGTAAGACTGGTTGTCAGACTTTCGGACTTCTGACGACCCGTAACGAATGTCAAAGATCTACGAATGACAGCCGCGACCTACGGCTTAACGTGCTCTCCGAGGGATGGAATGGAGGGGTCTCGATGAGTAATTGATGATCACTCATCCACGGACCGACCTCGGCGAGCGTAGTTTACCTTCGATCGACCCGCGAGGCTGTTATTATTTAGCCACGAGGCCCTCAATAATATACTCATATCTTGAAATAATTTTAGTAATCTACACTGCTCCTGGCTACAAACTATGTCGCATACTGATATAGCCAGTAAAATGCATAACTCCTCCTTTAGATTTTCCAGTAATCGGGTTAAAAAGAGCTTCAGTTCAGTTGTTGACTGAAAGGCAACTTGTAACTTTGATGGATATAAAACGGCTATCGTGGCAATTCAAACAGAATGCAGTCAGACGTATAGTGTCGGCAGTCGACGGCACGTCGCGTCGCCGTCTGCACAAGAGCACGTCATCGCAACACTCATACTTTTGTTGCCTGCCACTTGACCCACATCATCTCTACATGTCTCCTGTAACAGGAAACTCTCCCCTCCCCACACTACACCAACCAAACTCCACACAAATATAAACCTTTCTGAACAAGAAACAGGATCTAAAGTTCCTCAACACACCACCAACTCAAAGGCGACTCCCCACGCAATTTAACACTTTGTTTTTCCTTCAAACATGGCAGAATATTCAATGTCGGCGGAAAATGAGTAGGATGTTGCTATTTAGCGATTTGCCACTCAACAGCTCAAGTAATAAGTTTCATATTCAAATGGCAAGGAGGTGCGTTCTAATGAATTTTTTATCCAGTTTCGGCCTACACTAGCAGCAATAACACATGTAATCCGAACCTTACTGGCATCGCGATCTGTATATTCACAAACGAAATATTTTAAAAATTCATAAAAGGGTTATGGCCATACCTATCTTTTTATTTGAGAAATACGATGAAAGCGAAAACTCGGAACAGATATTGTTTTGAAATACAGTACCTAACTATTTATACGGTGATGCTAACATAATATGAAATCTGTTATTACTTGTTGCTTTAGAAAGAGAGGGAAAAGGGGTCGAGGGAGGTTAACTTAGGTAACATAAGAGCGTTTACGACGTACGGCATTTCATACAAACTTTCAAGTCCTAGTTTTTCGAAATGAATGAACCGATTTTAATGAAACTTCATACGCATAAGCAAGATACATAGGTATAAAAAGTTAGTTAAGAACATTTTCGAAATGTCTTATATAAAAAAAGATAATTGGAAATTTCTGTTTCCATAGAAAATTTAAAATCGGTCGAATTTAGCTGTAGCACTAAATTTCATTAAAATCCGTTCATTCATTTCGAAAAACAAGGACTTGAAAGTTTGTATGAAATGCCGTACCTCGTAAACGCTCTTAAATAATTTTTTTTTTTCAAAACAGTCACGTAACTTAATTTGTTTCCGTAAATATATTATATTATTTCTAACGTGATTTGCCTTCCAAAAGCAATCTTTAAAGGGTACATAAAAATCGTTTTCTATCTGTTTCCGTTCCTATTCTTTTTATTCGTAATCAAAACTTTACGGCAATTTTATACGTATCGAAAAGGGTCCATATAAAATAAAATCGAGTCTAAAGGCTGGCAACTTCTGTGCGAATTTGTTGTGCGTTGAATCAGTTAATGTTGCCAAGTTTTAATTGGTTTAATAATTCGCATTTTCTGATCTCTGCGTAGGTACGCGAATAAAGTTTTAACTTTTTCAATTACAGTTAGTAAAGTTTCCTATGCTATGATTGACGTTAACTCCTGCTTAGCCGATGTTTCTATTAATTAACGTTTATCATTTCGATTTTAATTTGAATGTTTGGTTTCAATGTTCCTATGGATGACGGATTCAAAGTTGTTGAGGTGAATCAATTTAAATAATTGACGTGCTTAGTTTTAAAAGGGATTTGCTGATAAAATCACATAAATCCAGTCGATCAAAAGGATGGTAGATGAGTATTTACCGAAATAAACAATAAGTATCCTTTACCAAATCTCTTCTACACTTCTTTAAGTAATAAAGAGACATTAAAAAACTGAACACAATATCATGTACACAACACAAATTCTCAGTGAAGTACAGGAAAAAACATAGAAAAGTAAAAATAGTTCCTCCCCGACGTTGGCACTAAGGCGAATAATCCCCTTCTTATACCCAATTTATATGAAAAACGACATCGAAAGAAACAAAGGTTGCTCTGACCTAAGAAATTCAACCATCGACTACAAACTGTTCGATATAACAGACTTGTGTTATGTGTTTGTTATTTGATTTAATGTGTTTGTGTGTTTGTGACTTATGGAGTTATGTATTTTTGTATTTGTGTGTTTTAATCACTATCAAATCAAAAATGTTTATTTGTTAGGACATGGTACAATAGATGTTACAATATTAGTTCCAGCATACTCTGGCGTACAAATATTTCTATACAAAAACAAAACTTATATTACTAACCTATTAATAATTATGGATTAGAGAATAAAATATGAATCTATGTTTCCATGCAGTAAGTATTTCTTTTGTCTAACTTTGGAGTAATAGTGTTTGTACTGTATTTACGGTATTAATTCCCGATTAGGTATTACTACGTTGTTTAGAAAAGTGTTGACAAGTCATTCATATTTCTGTTTACGAGTAAAAGCATTTAAATAAGAGTTAAGTTATTTTCTTCTTCAAGAAAAATAAGTAATTTTAAATGGCTATCTTTTATTAGGCAACAATAGGATTGCTGGGTAAAAATAAATAAACAGATATGAGGTATCTGCTCCGAAAAAACTAAACAGTGACCACTGCAGTAATTGATAGACTACATCCTGCCGTGTACCTGTAAAATCCATAATAACGTCTCTATAGAGTTCCTTGTAGTTCCTTGTAGCTCTAGAAGAGCAGTGATGGCCCAGTGGTAACGAACCATGACAGGCGCTTTAATTTGAGTAAATGATTTCATCACCACTGCTCTTAAAACGAAACATCATCATCATGAGGAAACCGACATGTCCTAGATCCAAAAATTCGAAGACATGTGACATCCACCAATCCGCACTGGGCCCGCGTGGTGGATTGCGCCCCACTCCCTCTCACCGAGAGGAGGCTTGTGTCCCAGCAGTGGGGACATTATAGGCTGATAATGTTACTCTAGAATACCCCTGAAATACTTTTCTGACTAACACAAAAAATCCCATATCCCACATATCATCGTAACTAATAGCGATAAAATATCCACCCTATTACTCCAGTTTGGTCACTACTCGTTAGGCAGCACACATGTTAAAGATTTATCAAGCAAGTTTGCCAGTGTGGCCCTTTGTTGGTCTAAATTAAACCGTAATTAGTCAGGGCTGGCGCGCTAGTGATTTATACCGGTTTTTACGGAAAACCGGCAAACTAATGTTATCATCCACGCAACGGACCTTGTAATAACTGCGGCCAACGTTGGCCGAATGTTTGCTGTGATTTGTTGGCTGTTAGTTGTTCGTGTGTGTTTGATTTAGGTGCTGTTTGTTGTTTGTTTGTGTTGGCACTGGTGTAGAATGGATTGCCAATACCATGCATTTCGGGAAATAATTCAGTGGGATTTTTCAAACAGACTGAGTTCAAAATCATTATTTAGAAAGAATGAAAAATATTTTATTTTGGACATGCACAGCAAATACAAAAAGTAAAAAAGGAGAATTAAAAACTAATAACAAAACAAAAAAAATCAATAATAAAGACCCGCGCGAGGCCAAAAAGGCTCCTATCTCAGCACAATGCTGCGATATTAATTTTAAAAAAATACCGCAGCACTGGTATTCTGACAGGGCCCACTGGGATGCCACGGACACACTTACGGACATATATAAATCCCACTAGGGGAATAAATAAAACAATAATTTATAATAAATAAAAACCGTAACTAAGTTCAATAGCAGCAGCTTTATCATTCAAATGAGGCATTTTTTGAAAAATAATTTGTAAATAAACGTTTATTTTTACCTTCCTGTTTAGTTGCGAACCGAACTTGATACACACAACACTTTAAATTCAACCACACCTCGATCCCCTATTGAAAAAAAAAACTAAACAAATATAATACATTAGGGTTGCCCCTAATGTAATTTGACTAAACGTCAACAGGCTATTACCTCCAGTGACCGATCGGAGCCGACAGCGTTCAATATGAACCGTTCATATTGAACGATTCATTCGCGAAATGAAACTGTCAGCTGACTGGTATGTTGTTTGTTTGTTATTAACTAATGCACACAAGGGAATTGTTTGACCTTTTATAGAACATTGATTTGAACTGAAGGGTGTGATGGTTCGGAAATGTTTTATCGGATATGTGGAGTGAGTTTTTCTTTTCTGATAATACAAAATATCAGTTCATGAATGGTTTAGTGAGTCTACATTAAAAAGGTCTTTGATATTATTGTTTTATGATGATCGGTTTTTGCTTTATTTTAATCTAAAATACAAAAGAACAAATCAAAAAGAATAAAAAATGTAGAAACAATTTCAGCGTTATATTTTTGCTGAGTTAACCATGACTGGTTCTCAAACAAACAGTTCATTCGATCGTTTTAATGTAATCGTAGACGCGGCGTAGCGCATCTCGTAGATGCTCGTAGCACGGCGTAGACATTTCGTAGAGCCCGTCGTAGCATCTATGTTGATCGTATTTTATTTATTCACAAAAGCTACTTTTAGCTTTTGCACTAGTTGAAACTTCACTTTGTGTTTAACACTTTTTCTGTTTTATACAGTTTTATTTTTCTGTAAATATTTTATTGAAAAAGAACATGCTGAAAGAGATTAAATTTTGAAATACAAGATAGCATTTCCAACTTGTAAGCGTAAATTGCAGTTTTTGCTAAGAACTCATCAAGTTTTTTGGGAGCACAACACGGTCAGTTAAATTTAAAGGTGAACTTAGAAAACAAATAAATTGAAATAAATCATCCACTGTTCAGTATTGTGTGCCCAAGTTCAAAATCTGTTTCCATAAAATCTCACCCTGCCATATTTCACAAATCCCTTCTCAACTAGCAACACAAACTAATTAACTCGCAAACAAACACTAATTAATCTATATTTGTAATTTCTATACAATGTCTACGTACATAAATCAGACAGAACCAAAAAGTTCTAAGTGAAAATTAAAATTTCCTCCATTAATACTGTTCAGGTCATTAGGGGCACGTGAGCGGACTAGTATACAGGGTGTTTATTAAGCGATACAATCTCCGGTGCGCTATGAATATTCAGCGGGCGTAACGCCCTGCGCTAGTGTGTGTACTTTTTTAAATGTGGAACGTTTTGTATATGTGTTGTGTACTTTTTTAATTGTAGAATATTCTGGAGAGTTTTAAGTGTGTATAGTTTTTAAGTAATGTGATTGGTTAGTTAATTTTATTACGGATATAGGATGAGGGAAATGGGTTCGATATTCTGATGAACAAAATATTATTTAATTATATTTCTATTTTTTTTTTGCAATTAGTGCACCACATTACACAAAAAGGACAATAATGATAAGTGAAATCTTATATGACTAAGGCTTTTTTACTTTGACAATTACCTTCCAAACTGACGGTCAAAATAACCTATAACAGTCCCTATACGTTAACAGCACTGTGATACAACGCAGGTCTTCCTTCTGGCACATATTAATTGTCCCTGAGGAGACTTACCAGAAGTGTCTTCAGGAGTTTGAACACTGAGTATAAGTCTGAGAGAACCAAGACAATAAAAGAAAATGATATCTATCAACAGTCGACACACATTACAAATTCAATAGCAACTGAACCTACTTGTTCTCGAGAGATAGAATATCTTTTCACGAGCCTGAGAGACAATTCCCGTAATTTTAAAGACCCTACTAATATCATAAACGCGAAAGTTTGTGAGGATGGATGGATGGATGTTTGTTATTCTTTCATGCAAAAACTACTGAACGGATTTGGATTAAATTTGGCACACAGACAGTTTATAACCTGGATTAGCATATATAATACTTTGTATCCCGACATCCCTACGGAATCGAGACCTATGCGGGTGAAACCGCGGGGCTCTGCTAATCATTCTTATTCTAATCTCAGTCTCAATATGTCAAAAATACTTGTTTTCCTATATTTTTGACCAGTTTTTGCACATTTTATGTCGCTGATAAGAGATTTCGACTAGTTTTTGTATGTTTTAAATACGGAAATTGGCCTCCAGATGTAGAATTCTGAATTTACCCATTTAGCGGACGAAGTTTGAAAAATCCTTCCTTAGTGCTCACCTTCGTCATAAAAGAAACTCTTGTGAAAATTTCATGCTTCTAGACCCAGCGTTTTAGTCTGTGCCCTGTCTGTAATAAATCAAAATAATGTCCAGTTACATTTTAGCTCGATTGTGACACAGCACAAAGCTTACTCCGCTAATAGGTACTATTCATTACAAATATAGCTAGGCTATTAAAGCAAACATCTTCTGCTTCCTCACAGTATACCCTTCTCGCAAAGAGGAGGCCTGTGTCCCAGCAGTGGGAACATTATAGACTGTTTATGCAGTATACTCGATTCTCTAACTTCTGCATTCAGTCTATCCACGCCTCCTTCTTTAGGCTGTTGGTTCCTAACCGGAAAAACGACACGTCTTTAATCAGTTATGCATTAACCAACGTTAGAAAACTGACGGTCAAAATAATGTCCAGTGACAAATTAGCAGTAGTCAGTATGACAGTGCGCAGAGCCACTCCGCGCATAGGTTCTATTCATTGCAGATTCTATGATAACACAGTGAGTGACATCTAAATCTAAATCTGATCAAACTAAACTAATATTATACAGAAGCAAAGTTGTTTGTTTGTAAGAAGTAATCTCTGGAAGTGCTCATCCGATAACTTCACTATTTTTAAGTGTCATAGCATCTGTTCTATGGTTTAGTTGACCTCCACGAGGAAACTAGTTATGAATAGAAAACCTTTACTTTACAATGGTGATATTTATAATCATTAGATTTAAAAGAATTTATATTTTTATTTTCTTATAGCCTAGAAAACCGACGCTCAAAATAATGTCCAGTGACAAGTTAGCTCCACTATGACAGTGTACAGAACCCACTCCACTAATAGGTACTATTCATTGCAGCAGCTTCTATGACAGAACGCAGACGTGTTCAAGTAACATACGACTTTGTTAATTACTTTAGTTGGTTGTATTGTGCAGAAGTAACGATGCATAATGATAATGTTTGTTTGTATGTTGCCTATTATAGTAACGTTTAGATGCATCTGGTTTGAAGAAGCCGACAGTGTTTGGATTACGTTCAGTTTTTCTTCGAGATTTTCACATATTAATACAAAATTTTGATAATAATGACATATTATGACAACAAAAGTATCTGGTGAAATTGTAAACAAACCTTGTTCTGTACTTTCGCAATCACTCTCCAAAGGGAATTAGTAACACATTTATATGTATTTAGAAGGTTACAATTTTATATATCATCACTTTTTTCCAACTATTATTATTTGAATAACATTATTAAATTGTTATTGAAAAATCATCGATGAAATGCTGGGTTTTAAAATTAACCTCAATTGTCAAATTAAACATATCTTTAAGGTGATTTAAATTATTCAAATAATCAAATGAAAATACTATTTTTTTTCACTACAAATTGACATTTGGAACAGACCATAGTTTAGTGTAGATCTGTTTGTGAAGAAGCTCGTCCGGAGAAGTACTTGCACCACAACTAATATCAAGCAGAGTTGCTGTGTTTCAATTTAAAGCATATGGGGTACCATTGTAATTACGCATATGAGACATTTCAGCCTTGTCTTTGGAATAGCAACGCTTTTCCTTGGCCTCTGTTGATACAGATGTCCATAGGTGTAATCGACCAATTACCATAAGGAGAGCTGCCATCTTGTTTGCCATCCTGCCATCCCATAACATAAAAAACTGGATATAATTAATAAGCGTAACTGGTAGCTTACTAAGCTACTGTGTAGTGACAGTCATATCGTCTGTATATTACATTTGCTGTGCCTCGTAGTTCGCGTAGAACGTGCCCTACATGTAATTGCATTGCGTTGAAATTCTGATGTATGATGTCAGAATGATATGCATCTGTAATGTCACTACAGACTACAGGATGAAATTGAATGCATGGGCATCCTCTTAGGGGTCATTGTCATGATTATGAACAACTTTTACTATGCGACCAAACCCGAAATCGCGAAAAATAATCAGCTGTTCCCTACATTTATGTTCGCATAATTCGTCAAAATGTAGGGAACAGCTGATTATTTTTTTGGCGATTTCAGATTTGGTCTCATATTAAAAGTTGTTCATAATGATGAGTACCATAACCTCTTAAAAGGATGCCCATGAATACAATTTCATCCTCTAATATTATAAACGTGAATGTTTGTGAGGATGAATGGATGTTTGTTATTCTTTCACACAAAAACTACTAAACGGATTTGGATGAAATTTAGCACACAGATAGTTTATAACCTGGATTAACATACAGAATACTTTTTATCCCGATATCCGTACGGAATCGAAACTTACGCAAGTGAAACTGCGGGGTGCTCTAGTCGTATATAAAAACTAAAATGGGCAGCACACGTATTTACTATGGAGGCAATACATACGAGTACCTACCTATTGTCTACTTCTACTAAAAAACTGTCTCATTTGTCTAGTGGTCGCAAATGCTTCTGCAGACCATGAGTTCCTGGGTTCGATTCCCAGGTCAGGCTTAGTGTTATTGAGTTTTCCATCTGGAATTCACAGTAACAGCCCGGAGTCTGCTCGCCCCCCTATTACATGGTTGTTAAACAACAATGGCGTAATATGGGCGTACTATAGATACGTAACCTCTGCCTAAACATAATATATATTTATTTATAAATATATATACAGATAAATATTCACTGTAAGAAGCCGACAGTTTATTTACCTACCTAGAACGTTGGGCTACTAATTTACCAATTACGTGAAAGTTTACATAAACCTCGTTCTTGTTACTATGTAAGCAGAACTCGAAGACCCCTGTGAAGCAGTCCGAAACTATTTGTTGATCATTAACTTTGTAATAACTGCTTTATTATTATAAGGTACTAGTTGTTTCGAGAGGAAACCTGGCCTTTTAGTTAATATATGTATGTATATAGTATACTAGCACTTCCCGGGCGACTTCGTCCGTGTAGATTTCGCACTTTAGTACCCCGTCAGGGGTAGATTTTCAAAAATCCCTGATACATGTTTCGAGTTAATCGGATCGCGCGTTAATATTCCTCCATACAAACTTTGACACCCCCCAATCCCCCTTTAGGGGGTAGTTTAGAAAAACAAAAAATGACAAACTTCATAATTTACTTAGATAAGTAAGTATTCATGCCAAGTTTCAAGTTTACTAACTCAAGGAATAAGATTTTTTATACAAACAAAATCCCCCCTTTTCACCCCCTTAAAGGTCGAATTTCCATAAACTTAGTCCCCTACATTATAAAAGGAAGCCGTGTGCAAAATTTCAAGTTTGCAGCCCCAGCGGTTTCAGGCTCTGCGTTGATGAATCAGTCAAGACAAGTAGGTAATTATATTTATGTATAAAAGATATATAAAGTATGGAATTATGTACATTGCATTGTTATATCTGTCTAGACTGCTACTATATTATATTTCTAATATTCATCTTGCATCGCATGCTTCTAAGATTTTAATTATCGATAAAACTCAAGATTTAAAGTTTTTGTAGTTTATATAAGTTTTCTGCAGTAAAATAATAATGATAAATGTTTTGAAGATTTGTTTTTAATTAAAAGTGTGTTTTAATAACTTACTATAAGTGATTGTAGAGCAGTAGTGGCCCAGTGGTGTCGGCCGCGACTTACGAGAGGTCGTGAGTTTGAACTTAAGCAGGAAAGGAGGAGGCTTTGCTTTGTGTAATTTATTTCATCACCACTGCTCTCAAAACGGTGAAGGGAAACATCGTGAGGAAACCAGCATGTCCTAGATCCGAAAATTCGAAGACAGGTGACATCTACAACCCGAACTAGGCCCGCGTGGTGGATTATGGCCCACTCCCTCTCACAGAGAAGAGGACTATACAGTCTTGGCACTTGTGCTAAATGTTTGCAAGGCTAATTTAAGGTAGAATGTATATCTCTTAATTATAAAATTATTTACATTTTTTTTGTACCTACTTTCTATGCAAATAAATAATTATTCTATTCTATTCCTCCTCTGGGTGATTTATAGTTGTTTATTTGAAAAAAAAAATATTCGTTTTTTTTAGCTTTGCTTTGTTTTAAAGCAAAAAAAGGTTTTTAACAGAATATATTATTATAATAATAATGGTAATGTTTTTATTTTACTTTCTAAATAATAAATTGATTTTTATAAAATTGTAGTACCAACTTATTTTTCTAACAAATTTGTTTGCGAATACAATTTCTACTCCAAAAAAAATCCCAAAATAAAAATCCAATTACTGTCATATTTACCATAACACTTAAGGTCACAAAAAGGCTGTAATGTTTACTCTGTGGTCAGTTAATAACCGATAGGCAGTGTTATCAGTAGTAGGCAGCGACAGGCGACCTTTTAAAATATGACCCTCTAGCCCAGGGCGGGTAAAAATGACCCCGGTTTATGTACTGTAAAGATAAACACCTACATTGTTCGTGAAAACGTGAAATATGTGCAAAAAACTTTTGTAACACCTTTTTTGGGTTTCTTTGTGACATTTTGTAGTTAATGTTTTTGATGCTTCCTGGTCTGATATTACGAGTAACATGGTTTCACGTGAATTTATGATATGTCCGTATGCTGTACGACAGCAGGTGCACGTCGAATGCTGAAAATGTCTCTACAAAGTCTTTAGAAAAGTATTTCAATGTGGCACTGTCGAAGCATGGTCGTACTGCCACGCACAACGGACCGATTGGCACACTCCACTGGAGCGGAGAAGAGAGAGGAATCTAAACTCTGCTCCAGAGTTCAGATTCTATTAGTTAATATTGGCACAGCTCCGCTCCTCTCCTCTCTTCTCCGCTCCAGTGGACAGGTAGCCTACTTATATACAGCATGGTCAGCGGACTTTGAAGTCTACTTATATACAGCATGGTCAGTGGATACGACTTCAGTCACTCTCAGCGAGATTCGGTAAGCTTTGCACCGCGTCCCTGACAACATCAGATTTTCAGAACGGACTTGAAACTTCTGCGCTAACACTACCAAACATAACCTGCATCTTAGCCTTAATTTAATATAATACCTCTACAGTAACATAAAACTTAACATCACGCCTGTATTTCCCAAAGTGTTAGACAGAGGTGTACCTATAGTACACCCACATGTCGCCAATTATGTTTAAGTCCCATGTAATAGGGGGCGAGCCACTACCATCAACCGGACAGAAACCCAGACTCCGGGCTACTCCTGAAATTCCTGATGGTAAATAACACTTTGCTCGACCCGGGAATCGAACCCAGGACCTCATTCTCGTACTTACGATCACTAGACCAACGAGGCAGTCAAAAACCTACATATATCAATCAACTCGGCCTATCGCAGTCCACTGCTGGACATAGACCTCTCATAGGTTGTGCCACAACGCTCTACTCTCCGCTTTCCGCATCCAGTCTGTCCCAGCCATCTTCTTCAGGACGTCGGTCCATCTAGCAGGGGGGCGTCCCACACTACGCTTGCCGATACGCGATCTCCACTCCAAAAATCTATATAGCGTTATTTATTTATTTTGCACGATGTAAACACAAAGTGACAGGTTATTCCTCAAATATAATTATGTAGGTTCAATATGTCGAATGCTTAGGTTTTTAGTTTCTATATTGGTAATAATTTACTTTTATTTTTTAGCTTTGCTGTTCTCTTGTTTTTATTTTTTGTGAGCAATGCTGTTTTTAGACGCTTTTTAATTATTCTGTTTAGTTTACATGTAAGTCCTTCCGTAGAAAATAAATAAATCCACCTACAAAAACCTCAATATAAAATCTAGCGAGACATTTCCACAATCAATTATGTACAACTATTCTATCACCACCACGTTCACTCAGATAAGTGTAAGATTTCCCTACAAGCAAATTGATCTCCGATGTGATTGAGTAATAAGAAAAAGAATGTTTCATTCTGCATCTCAAGGGGCTTACCTCAACCTGGCTGAGATACAAATAGCCACTTTTTCTCGTGACATAAGCTTCCAATGTCCGACCAATGGCAGCTTGATATGTGATTGAACAAATACATTAATAAATAATGATGTATATTTCGATAGAAAGGTGACTACGATGATAAGGATGTATTTCAGTGTGTGTGGGTGTGTTGTAGTACTGCATTTTTGTTTACCCCTTATAGCTAACGTGAGAATAAAGAAAAAAAAAGGCAGACCGCTCTGTGCTTTTGAAGAACGATTGATTTTTAAAATCAAAATCAAATAATTTATTTTAAATAGGCACACAAAAGGCACTTTTGATCGTTTTGATTCGTTGATTGTTAAATTTTTATTTACAAAAAAAATATAATTAATTCTAGTCGCCGGGTTCCAAAAGGTATGATAATTTCGTATGGAGAAGAATGGGCAAGAAACTTACAATATTTATAGACATTAGGTATATAATTATGTGAGTATGTGAAGACCATGCACCTAGAATAAAATAACTATACCACCATTTATAGGTAAAAATAATTAAAAATGAAACAATGACAGATAAATTAATTAAGTTATAGAAATACGGTGCTCAAATATTTACAAACATTGTAAAACTATACAATTTTCCTAAAATTTTAACAAGTAATAAGTTAGTGTGTGAGTTAAAGTAAGTGTGGCAATGCAGTACATAGGACACGGACTACAATGTATGCTAAATCTCGAGGATGCAACATTAACGTATAAATAAAAATTAAACAATGACAGATAAATTAATTAAGTGATAAACACATGGTGCTCGAATATTTACAAACATTGTAAAAGTATACGATTTTTCAAAAATTGTAACAAGTAATTAGTCAGTTAAAGTAATCCCAGAATGTAAAATCAATGTCACAGTAATAATAAATTAAACAATTAAAGATACCAGTTTGATTTTTTCTAGACTCTAGAATGTCCTACACTTTCTTTATCATCACTTTAGCCGGAAAACGTCCACTGGTGGACATATAGGGTACACAAAACTGCGATGCGAATTCACATCGTAGTTTTGTGTGGGAGCCCTAATCCTTCATACACGTGACCAACACATACTAACATATATGTTACTAATATGTTAAAACCTAATTAAAGGACTTAATCACACGAGTAATACTTACATACTTAGAGTGGGCTATCATGTATGAAATACACTGGAGCATGATCTACCCATAAGTGTATGACCACATAGAAAAAACGTCAAAAATATTGACCTGAAAAAAATTTTGCCAAAGTATTTCAAAACCAATAAACTAAATCGAATACTATATGGAAGGAACAGTCCTAGTAACATCAGTACTTTTCCCCGTAACGTTGGGAGAGTACCGACTCAGTAATTGAATCTGCATCCGCAAGTATACCCACTCCTTTAATTTGAGTAAGTGTTGCGGTACCGTCCGCAAACACCGCAACGAACCGCATCTAACCGGTTATAACTTGATGTAACTGGTGTAGGGAAGTTTGAAGTGGTTTTTGGGAACAAAATTAGTCTGTAGAATATTGAATAAACCAGAAAATATTGTTTTATATTATTTTTTGCGGATGCTATGGTAAAAATGTGTAAATGATGGATCATGCATTAATATGATACATATTAGCTAACATAAAATATGAAATCTTTCGGCGAAAAAGAAACCCATTTCAAAATAAAAGGCAACTTTATCATGCATAACTTCCACACAACATATTTTTCGAAAGGCATCAATACAACGAAACGTCTAATAAACATCGACAGACAAAAATAAGACACTTGACTTTCCTCAATCGAACGTCTTATTTTGCTGACCGTAAATAAATTTCGGAGGCCCAGCACGTTTCTTCGGACCGTACTTCAGATAGATTATGCTCCCTTTGTCGTAAATTTTACGACTTCAAAAATTAGTCGTCGTGAGCTGACTGGACTAGCCTGAACACGTATTACCAAATTGTTTTACGTTGGTTTTGTGGCCGCACGGGATAATTTTGTTGGTGTTCTGCACGACTTTCAATTACAGCGTTTTTGTGTATCGTGAATTTTGTGGTAGATTCTAGAAAATATGTGGGGAAAATATTTTGGAGATTTGAGCGACGGGTTTTCTGTGGAAATATGAAATTTTGATTAATGTACCAAATATAAATTTTATTTTTATCTAAAAAAAGGCGTCGATAAAATTAAAATGTCAGCTGTGCTTGAATAGATTTTGAAAAATTGCGATACAATTTAATAATAAAAGAGCTACCAAAAAAATACTGAAAAGTTACTCGAATCGCAATATATCATAGACGAAAACTTAAAATTGTACGAATTTTACATACTAAATCTACTTTGCCACAGTGTAAAAACTGTGCCAGGCTAATCAGCATGTTTACAGTACGTATAGTTTGTAAATTCTTATTTATGACCAATTTTTGCCGTTGCTTAATAATGCAGCAGTAAATTAAGGCTTTAATATAACGTGAAGCCGACGCGGCGGACTGTTCGCTTAGCTTCAGTTCGCTTTTACGTGGTACAAGTCATAAGCGGAGCAGGGAAAGAGAAGTGTGGCAGTATTGTGACAGAATAAAAATATAAAATGGTTGCTGAGTCCCACTGTAGTTCTTTGAAGTTTTTTTTCTGAATTTGAACTTTTGTTTTTCTTTTAAAATTTTTGTGATACCTACATTTTACTAAAGGATTGAGTCTAGATTTCTAAAAGCAATTAACAAATATCAATATTACATGGTTAGTTTTTTTTGCAAAAAAAATAATAATTTTAAAGGTTTGTTTGCTTTTCATTTGTTGCATATACCTACTTTATTTTAATAACGGATAAAATACGAGGACTAGTCTCATTACAAGTTTAATAGCACCTTCGCACCGGCACTCCCTATTTTAAAACTGAACTATTACTCCATTGCGGGTCTTATTCTCATAATTACTTGTTATTATAACTTTTACGGCGCAATGTTCCATTTATAAAGGTTTATTATGGGCACTTTAATTACCTATATGATATTAGTGTTGCTAATGAAATGTGAGCAGAATTTCGAGATTTATTACTTACGACGCCTGAAATAATCAATCTCCCTAGCCTTTTCCCAACTATGTTGAGGTCGGCTTCCAGTCTAACCGGATGCAGCTGAATACCAGTATTTTACATGGAGCGACTGCCTATCTGACCTCCACAACCTAGTAACTGGGTAATACGATATCCCTTGGTAAGACAGGATGTCAGACTTTCGGGCTTCTGCCGACCCGTAACGACTGTCAAAGATCTAACGCATGACAGCCGGGACCAACGGCTTAACGTGCTTTCCGAGGCACAGAGGAGTCTCGGTATGTAAAGATGGTTACCCATCCACGGACAACACTGGCAAGCGAAGCTTAACCTGATGGATCGACCTGTGCGGCTGTTATTACTTAGCCACGAGCTCCTCCTTACGACGCCTGTAACATTGTCTGAAAATTGTGTAATTATTTTTAATAAAAGTACAATAAGAACAGAATTCCTCGGGTTACGTAATATAAGCAAAGACACAAGTTCGTAGATTTGGATATACTAGTACCTACAAGAACTACTGTACCTACAAGAAAATTCGATCAAAGTAGTACGAAAAGTAGACACAAGCCTAGACAATTGCCTATATTTCAACTAGCACCAAAACCACTTTTAAAACCACTTTTTCGAAATAGTTTCTTTGCAGCTGCGATCAACGTTTTGCAAAACAACGGAGAGAGCTTGGCTCATCGCCGCAAGGTTACCTGCTTGTCGTTCTTCTACAGATTGTACTTCGGTGAGTGTGGTCGAGAACTCCACGACCTCATTCCGCCTGCCCCCTTCTACCATCGGACATCTAGACGCACTGCAGGTTACCATCCCTACCTAGTTGCTATTCCACCAATTCGCACTAAGCGTTTCCAAATGTCTTTTGTGATGCGCACAGCAAAGGAGTGGAACTCTCTGCGTGCGTCTGTTTTTCCGAACGCATACAACCCCGATCTCTTCAAAGTGAGAGTGAACAGGCTTCTTCTGGGTAAGCTCGCTCCATCGTCGGCTTTGTCTCTGTCATCTCTGACCTAAACTAGAGTCAAGAGCAAACCTATCTCAAATAAAAAAAAAAGAAAGTGACAAGTTTGAGCAATCTTTGCATAAGCAGACTGTGACTCAGTCAACCCGCTCGCCGCTTACCTCTCAGGCCAAAAGTGCCAGTTACATCGCTTCGTGATTTATAGTCCGCTACACAACGGTAACTTATTACCAACGCTTATGTTGAGCGAATATGTACGAGATCATGTATTTTGTATATACCGAGAACATGACTTAAAATACATAGGTACTGGGTACATATGTGGCCGCCATTACTTTTATTGTGACTCGTTAGCTATGAGGCACTCTCGGTCTCAGATTAGATACAAATACTTATGAGGTTATTATTTATGTAACTTAAGCCACTGAGCCCCCGGCCCCGACTTACGAGTTTGTGGGTCGTGGGTTTGAACACAGGCAGGCACTTTACATTTTATAAATTATTTCATCACATTTCTCAAAACGGTGAAGGAAAACATCGTGAGGAAACCGGCGTGTTCTAGAACCAAAAATTCGAAGACATGTGACATCTACCATCCCGCACTGGGCCCGCGTGGTAGATTACAGCCCACTCTCTCTCAAAGAGAGGAGGACTGTGTCCCAGCAGTGGGAACATTGTAAGCTGATTATGATATTATAATGAAGCCACTGAGATATTTCTGTTATAATTATTATCTTAGGTTTTTTCGAAGTTGACATTGGTTACCATTGAACAAAATAAGGCCCAACTCAGGATAAACTTTGACCAACTATGTAATTGAAATTTAAAAGAAAAAATCGAGTAAAACTAATTAATAACGCATACAAAATGAACTGTATCACGAGCTTATTACAGTATAAAATAAAATGCGGAAGCATTCGATGTGCACACGTTACCCCATCGCAATATCAAGATTCATAATACTAATAAACTCCTGAAATAAACCTAACCTATTACTCACCTTATAACCATATCTTTTTATACGTAAAAGAACATTCAAATACCGCGCCTCAGCCATAACCCACTGTTAAACGCAAACCAGAAAATAATAAACAGAAAAAGAAACTGATTACTCAGAAAAAGGCAAAGGTATGTTTAAAGAATCAAATAAAAAAGATAAAGGTCAACATTCACTTCTCCATTTCAATCTGTCTGCACAACGCCGATGATTAAAGGGCCCTTTTCGGCGAATCCTTTCATCATAGTTTCTGAGGTTTGTGAAAAAACATCACATTGAATGGGTTGAACATGTAAAAGGCTGTGTGTGCTTGTTGATTCAGTTATGTCAGTAGGTTTCACGATAGAGGTGTGATTTGAGCCAGTAGTTTAGTACTGTAGTGTGCGGTGTGCCTTCTTTGTAATTAATTGTGCCTTTTTTTAGGAATATCTACAATGTAGTTTGTTAACTTAGTTTTGAGTGTGTGTATGTTTTTTTTTTTTCATAAATATCTTATCAAATTACTGCATTTTGATAAGCAATTTTTGCTATAAAACATTCAACCCAACTAATAAACTCTTTTCTTTTTTTCAGGTAAATTTCCGCAACTTTTTAAATCTACAACAGTTACTCCCGACACGATCACAAGTAAGCCTTTTAAGATAAATATGTTTGTTTATGTTTAATAATCGTCTTGTTCGTGGAGTTGCGGACACCAGCCCGTTAAACAATAATATATTTATCTGTTTTGTAATAATACCACCCTATTATGTCCAACTGCAGAGCAAAAGCCTCTTCTCATACAGAGAAAGCAGAAGCATTGATCACTACGCTTGTTCAAGGCGGGTTGGCGATTTCAGACGTACATTAATTAAGGAGGTTTTTCAATTTATAAGTAGTTTCTGGATTAACCTTGGACATCACTGACATTGATGAAGGAAACGTCGTGACGAAACCTGAACTTATTAAGGAGGAAGCGCTAAGGTAGCCCGCAAAATTCAAATTTTCAAAGTGAGTTCAAAGTGATTTTTGCAATTTGCAGCTCAATGTCTTGATGTATGCTGATTAAAGTATGATTCGCGACCGTAACAAATAATCATAATCATTAGAATCTAACTCTGTATAATCCTCAAATGTCAAGATTTCATGAAATAATCATTCGTAGAAATTACTTGGTCTTAGAGAGTTGTATTGATGACTTTAATGATTATAATCCTATAAATAGATATTTTTTACGGTCGCCAATCATATTTTAATCAACATATAACCCGATACTGACCTGCAAAAAACGTAAGAAAATTTGAATTTCACGGGCTACCCTGGCGCTTTCGCCTTAATAAGTTCAGGTTTCGTCACGACGTTTCCTTCATCAATGTCAGTGATGTCCAAGGTTAATCCAGAAACTACTTATAAATTGAAAAAATTACACTTTATTAAGCCAGTTTTATTAAACAACACTTTTAAAAAGTCGATGAGTTACCTAACAATTTAAACTACTCACAAGATGGCAAGCGTACTCGAATACCTATTTAATATTCATTTATGCTAAAAACAGCGACATCTGTCGGAGAACAAAGAAGCTATTATCTTCAGTACAAATTGCTTCCTAGAAGTTATGATGTACCTCAGATTTAAATCACTGTAGTATATACGGATATATATACAGATCATATTTTTGATATGCAATATCTGAAACTGCTGTTTTTTTATTGTGAAAAGAATTGCTTTTTCAAACAGTTAACTAGAAAACGCTGTAAAGAAATATACATAGGTGAATTTATTATATACAGTACCTTTAATACTTCCGGAGTCCCACGCAATCAAAATCTGTATGTTACTACGTTCAAATTAGATTGGATACCCTTTACTGAAACAGAGCCACCTCAACTATACTCAATTCGACTCCCAGTACATAGAAGAGTAATAACGTATTCTCTAAACTCGAAACCGTTACGACTGAGCGTTACTATAAGCAGTTATCCATAAAATCCCGGATGTATGTACCGGCAGTTTGACGGGAACAACCCCTAAATAATGGGCGGAATTTCGCACCATAGACCAGAACATAAACTATTAAAGAGATGCCAACAACCGGCTATAGTACAATTTTATGAGCCGCTTTTGCATATTGAACGGTACGAGGGCACTTCAGATTGGCAAATAACTGCTTCTTTTTCGTTTTCAGATATTAATGTGTTTATACTTTAAAAGGTTAGCCAAGAACTCTTTGGCTCAGTCGTGATAACTAACGCGTTTATGTTCAATTCGTAAATAATGAATTTAATTACATTTAATTTAAATTCAGATTTCGTAGATTGATAAGTTATGTTCACTTTATTAATCTTATCATTGCCATGGTGAACCAAATAAGAGATTCGCATCGTAAATGAAATGGGGCAGGATATCCTGATGGAATGAATTTTTTCATGTAGAATTTAAAAAAAACCGGCTAAGTGGTGTGTGACAACGCACAATGAAGGGTTCCGTAGTTGGGATGAATTTATCCCGAGAACAAACTTAACATTGTAGTAGAAAAACATGTTGTCTGATACATTCCAACTGTAAGTTGGCCGACTATTGCTCGTTAACTTGTAAAACCTATTTAGCTGTGATAGTTTCCCTTGTAACTTCGTTACACTATTACCGAGCTCCTGCCGTGACTTTTCTCTCACATATCCAAAAATAACCATTTAGATGGGGGGGGGGACACTTGACTCTAACAAAAATTAGCACTGTAAAGCTTAATATTTCTCAAACCGGTCCCTGAATCGAAAAATAGTTTTCACACACCCTTTTGAACGGCCTATCCAACGACACCCCACACCATGGGATAGACGAGAAAAAAAAAGTCGTCCCCATTTTACGTAGGAGAAGCACCCTAAAAAAATTTTTGTCAAGATTTTATTTTACCACTTTGTCGGCGTGATTAATATGCATACCCGTGCCAAATTACAGCTTTCTAGTACTACGAGTCTCTGAGCTAAGTCGCGGACAGACAGACAGACTGACATGGCAAAACTATAAGGGTTCCTTATTAACTACGGAACCCTAAAAATGACTTCCCGTACTATCTATAGTACGCACTAATAAGGAACGTCAAGCTGGACAGCTTGGGGTACCTGCTGGGACACAATATTATAGTTATTGTATTATAGGGATAGGGAGTAGATAGAAAATTGGTTCACTTGGGCAAAAATAAACAAGTAGGCATTTGTTATTTAATGAATGCCCTGCATAATATGGTCTAAGTTTTATAATAGGTACCGAAACAAATTAATATTAAAGTATTAACCAAAATATAAGAACTATACCATCCACATTGTCTACAAATAATTAGAATGAAAATAATAAACGAACGTAAATCAATCGAAAATCTTATTGCAACGTATTTCATCTTCCTTCCTTATTTATTATCCTTCTGCCGCGGCCGGTTCACCTTCTGCAGCGCTTGCAGCTGGCGCTTCGCCCTCAGTAGCACCTTCAGCGACCTCTGGAGCCTCAGCAGGCGCTTCGCCCTCGGCTGACGCTTCGATTTCGGCTGGCACTTCGTCGGCTGGCGCTTCACCCTCGGCTGGCGCTTCGCCCTCGGCTGGCGCTTCGCCTTCGTCAGGCGCTTCGCCCTCAGCTGCTGATGATGCAATTTCTTCTACGGCTGTTTCACTTTCCGCAGCCTCTGCTGGTGCTTCAGCCGGTGCTACCTCTTCAGTGGCTGGCGCCGCAGCTACAGCACCTTTTTCTGTCTTCTTATGTTCAATCGTTCCGCTCTTCCTCTGTATAGTCTGCGACCTGCGTGGTTCGGGTACTGCTTCAGCTGGCGTAGCTCCCGCAGCTGCAGGAACCGCTTCTCCCTTTTTGCCTTTATCTTTTTTCAGTTTTCGCTCCAAAGGCAGGTAAAGTTTGTAATCCTGTGGCAACTCTTCTTCAGTGTATAACCTTTCACTAAAGTAAATTCGTCTTAATCTTGCATTAGCATGAATTTGCACTCGTAACGTTTCTATAAATTGTGTTCCGTACGCCCTTCTCGTGAAATCGGCAAGATTAAACTGTATCTGGTTCCAACCACCGGCTAAGCCGATAGGCATAGTTGTACAAAAAGGTTTGATCTTCGTAGTCGATTGAAAATTGGAAATTCTGAAGCGCCTCCTCATGTTTTTATCATCAAGTATAGTTATCTCGAAAGAGAAATAACGCTTCAAGTTCTTTACAATCATGACAAGAAAGGGTAGTTTTATCCCTAACACTTGATTGTTCTTTGGACATGTTATATACGTAGTTGCAACATTTGTACTCACGATTTCGAGGACTATAGAATTAACTTCACTGTCAGTGAGCCGTTTTATGTGTCCATTTTTCACTTCCATGTCCCATATCGCCAGAGGGTTGGCCCCACAACTGTAAAATATGGACAACAATCCATTTTGGTATGAGTTTTTGAACATCGTCTATTGATTAGTTAAACAATAACAAGAAAAGTGTTAACAATTATCAGTTTTAGACACGTTTGCAGTTAGTTGTTTATCATTTCTCCATACCCATTGACGTTTGCCTTTTTGACATGCAATGACAGATTTCAATTCATCAAAAGTAAATGGGTTTACTAAACAAAAAAAGGATTTTTACAAATGAGTTATTGCGCCCATTTCAACAATAAGTACCTAATAGAAATATTGATTTTACTGTGTGCAATACTTAGTTGCAATAACAATAATTTTATTATAGAAATTGCTCTGATAAAAAGTGCCTGAGCTTCTTGGATGTGATTCTATAATATGTAATACAAATATCTAACGCTGTTAAATTATTTATTATTAATTTATTGCTAGCCGGTTCCTCCCTACTCCTGGCAGGAAAACGATTACAACAAGTCTCTTAGTTCGATGGGTGTATGTTTTTTTCAGTATGCTGTAAAATATTGAATGTCTTTGAAATGCTGACTATTCTTAATCGATCCTTAGAACATGGAATTTTATGATTAAGTAACACGTTAGGCCTTTTCCTGATTTGTCGGTGAGGGAGTGGTGCAGTATAGTATGCTCTGCTCTGTGTATCGAAACGATACCGCACTTCTTTCATTTACGGACCTGTCGTTATGTTTTCGGTATAATATGTGCAGTATCGCTTAAATCCTCGTGAAAAAATATCGTCTTCGAAAACCCGTGACGTGTCTCTGTAAACACCGAGCGGGCACTGGATGTTTCTACCGAGACGCGGTAAACCGAAACGATCCCACCCCATTGCCGTGCATACCGAGCCAAACAGGAAACGCTCACTAAAATATAGGCACTCGGTGAGCTTTCAGTACCGGGTATACCGAGCATGCTGATCCTGTACCGCTGACGCTCTGACAAATCAGGAAAGGGCCTTAAAAGGCTGACAACAGCTAAAGCGAGGTCACTGTCGGACTGCAAAAAGAAAAAAGAAGCGCGATGACACAACGCTGGTAATTTATTGCAAAATATGAAGCAATTATCTATTAACAAAAAATCTATTACGTATATGTTAGTACGGTTTTTAATCGTTAAAAGAAACTTCTGGAGGTATCTTCGTGATTTTTTTCTATCGTATCAAATTAGTTGTATTATATTTTCAACAGACTATCTAACTACCATATATCCTGAAGAATATCATAGATTTTTTTTACTGCAGTGGATCATATACTTTTATATATTATAAAACTTGCGTTTAGCTCCTGTTGTCCCTTAAGGGTTGCGCAATATGCGGCCTCGACCACAACCAGAGGCCACACTGATCAGTTTATACTATAGAAACAAAATGTGCATGGCGCACTTGGTTGCAACTACCAACTGGTCGCGAGACTGGCCGTCCGTTCAGATGCGGCCAAACTTTGTTAGTCAAAGCTTCTGCCAATGACCAGTCGTAGACGTAGTCGCGTGGTGCGTAAGGTCCTTTAACACGTTGACTGTCCCGTCTATTTTGGGTAATTTCGTGGTACGTCCAATGGGTTTTTTTTAGAAACTGCTTTATTTCATACGTCCCTAGAAAGTAAAAGTTCTAGCTCACACGTCCAGCCCAGGAAACGCGGTTCAGTTTACTAATGCATTACATATAATGCATGAACGTTACAGCCAGACCATAAATGCATTACATGACGTAATGCACGGACAGTCCACGTGTTAAGGTGTCTCGACCAGCGGGGTAATTGCGGAACACGCAAGTATGAACCGGTTTCATTTTGACAATTCAACACATTCTTTGCGTTATTTACGTTGTTGAGCAGACAAATCTTTAGAAAATATGAAGCAATGGATTATATTGATAATCCATTGCTTCATATTTTCTAAAAATTGCGTAATTGCGTGTGTTACGCAAATAAGGTGCTGGTCTAGGCGCTTTTAAGTTAAACACAGTGCTAATAATAATATAATTTAATCAACGGAACTATTTCGAAAACTATAAATTAAATTAACCTTAAAAAAACAAGTAAACCGTTGAGAAATACAGTATGTTAGGTTAAACGAGGGACTTATTGAAGGAGGGTATTCAGTATTCGATTCTCGTCCCAAATATGCAAACAACCTATAACCTTAATTTGTGACGTAATTATCCAATAAAATACATTATTCATGAATACTGAGCGCGCAAGAAGTGAACTTGTAAACAGTAAAGTAATCACGCGACACAACACGTGCCAATCCTGCCGAAAGGGAATCCCGTGCGCAAACCCCACCTCTTTCCTTTGTGTTGTCTCCGATGCACCGCTCCCGCACTGACCGCACCGCAATCTATGCGACTGCGCCGCTATTTCCGCATGTCTAATTGCGCTTCCGCGTATCGCAACAACCCCGCTTACTTGGCGATAAATAATGATAGTGTGCGAGGAGCCATTAATTTGTACCGAGAGATGTTTCCCAACCGCCAGATTCCGTCGTACAATCTTATGTTATGTGTCAAGCAACGATTGCGAACATTCGGTCAATTCACCGTACCGACGAATGCCCAAGGACGAGGAAGGGAGCTACACCTAGTGCACCTACAAGAAGCCATTTTTGAATACTTTGAGCATCACCCACAAGAGAGTACTCGAAATGCTGCAAGACGGTTCGGTGTATCGCATTGGACTGTGTGGAAGCTGCTGTATGATTCTTCATACATTCCTTCTGGAATGCACCCATACCATTTTAGACCGTTCAAGAACTCGGGGTCAACGACCACGAACCAAGCGTGAATTTTTGCCGCTGGTTTTTGTCTAGCACAAGGGTGCATACACGTTGCGAAATGTTTGGTATGGTGCAGTCTGTTATTTATCAGTGTTTTTTAATTGTTCATATTTTTATTAGTATCATGTAAGCATGAACTATTGTGGGCTTGAATACGTCCCTCGTCTAAACTAACATACTGTATAAATTAAATTAATCTTAAAAAACACAAGTATAAGGTTAAAACTCACAATGTTTTTTTTTATATTCTACTTTCTCTAATTAAACATATGTAACATTTGAATATACCTACAAAGCTTACTAGCTGTCATTTGATCAAAACTATAAGTTTAGTAATCGCCTACTGTGACAACGTCCTCTGTTTGTACTGCAGCTTCTTCAGGTTTTCATTTACTAGTTCAGTGGTTTATGTAGCAGCCTCTTCTGTACGTAGTATATCTTCAGTGGCAACCGAAGCTTCTGTTGTTGGATCTTCTGTTTCCAGAGCTTCTTTTGCCGGAGCTTCTGTTTCCGGAGCTTCTGTTTTCGGAGCTTCTGTTTCCGGAGCTTTTGTTGCCAGAGCTTCTGTCACCGGAACTTATGTTGGCAAAGCTTCTGGTGTTGGAGCTTCTGTTGCCGGAGCTTCTGTTACCGGAGATTCCGTTGCCGCAAAACTCTGATCAGGTCCGCTTTCTGCCACAGCACCCGGTTCTTCAACTGTAGCAACTGAATCTTCAGTTTCTGGTTTAATAGTAGCTACATTTTCTTTTGCGCCTTCTCTAACCTTACTCGACCTTTTTTCAAATTGTACTTGAGATACGCCTTTAACAACCGAAGCAACCTCGGTACTTTTTGAGACTGAATCTGAGACTCTCTCCTTCAGCTCTGCACTATTTTCTTTTTGATGTGCCACAACATCTTTGTCTATTTTAGGTTTTTTTTCACCTGCTTTTTGTTTCAAAGGGATAAACAGTTTATATTCTGCGGGCAGTTGATCTTCTGGAAGGATTCCGTTTGCAAAATATATACGCCTTACTCGAATATTAGCGTTTATTTTAAATTTTTGAACTTCTACGAATTGCTTTTTGTACGCCCTTCTACAAAAATCGGGCATATTGAACTGGATTTGGTTCCAGCCCTCAGAAAGGTTAATGGGCATCACGGTACATAATGGTAAGATTTGCGTTGTACTCTGGAAGTTCGATACGCGAAACCGTCTTCTAGTTCCGGTATCATCCAATATAGTAACTTCGAAAGAAAAATATTTCTTCAGGTTTTTAACAACCATGATCAAAAATGGCATCGATATTCCCAGTACCATATTGCCTTTAGGACATATCATGTATGTTGTACTTACATTAGTTCCTCCTATTTCTAAAACTGTAGACTTTATATCCTCGTCCAACAACTTAGTTATGTACCCATCTTGGGTGTATGTGTCCCAGATTTTCAGAGGCTTAGAACCGCAGCTAAAAAATATAGTGAACAAACCGCGTTGATAAGATTCCCTATACATATTTGAAAAACATTTATTTCAATAGTCTGCGATGATAAAAATCAGGCACTCGTAAGATCCGTCATTCGTTGATTCTGTCAAAGAGGTGACAAAGAGAAACAACCGAAATTTTTTTTTTTTCTGTAAGTAGGATTCATGCTTTATAATACTCAATACTGTACTAACCACTCCAAATATATTATAATTAATGGTAAAGAATTAGTTACAAAACTTAACTGCATAGAAAATTCAGTCACCCTTAAAGTACTTCAACACGCAACAATTAAAGTTCAATTTTGCTTGAACTAGTATATTTATACTTGTTTATAGTCGCTTCTGTCTAACTTGTGGGTAACATTTCAGCATTGTTATGACGAGGTGAAAGACCAAATTCAAAGTCTAAAGTACTTTAGAAGCGGCGCCGGCGGAAATTAGCGTTTTTGCCAACCCTAGGTACACTGGCACCCTTTTATCGTGATTCGTCCATGGCAGTATTTACCGTAAATTCACCCCAAAGCGCAATGTCAAGTCATATTTTCTAAACGATTTGAAGACCGATCTAGGTAGAAAAGAAATATAACCTTATTCGTAGGTACAGAGCCAGAAGGAAATTACAGCCGGTTAAGTAACGCTTGCCGATGTTGGTCCGTGGATAGGTGACCATTAATTACATTCCGACACCCCTACATGTCTCGGAAAGCATGTTAAGCTGCCAATGGTTTAATGACAGACGGTATAGATTTTTGACAGTTGTTACGGTTAGTCAGAAGCTCAAAAGTCTGGCAACCAATATTACCAGCAAGGGGTATCGTGTTACCCAGTAACTGGCCTGTGAAGGTCAGAAAAATATTGGTATTCTGCTGTATCCGGTTAGGCTGGAAGCCAACCCCAACATACTAGAAAAATTTTAAGCAGGCGATGAGGGCCCGAAACTAAATTCAATGTGAATAAAATATTTTTATATTCAATTCCCACGCAAATAAGACTCAATTGCAGCAAATAGGTTACCCTTTGCTGTGGGCGACGACTGACAATTTGTCGCCACTTATGCATTATACCAATCTTGACATCCAATACATCCAATCACGGATGGAAGGATGGCACCAAATCGGCTTGAATTTTCATCGGCGCAAACTAAGCTAATACTTTTTAAAAAAAAGTTGTGAGTCATGCCATTCCGTTCCGCTTCATAGAAAGTATTTATTTTTAGTAAAGAAAATATGAATATTTGAAAAAAATCACAAATAAAATTAAAGATAATAAAATAGTCTGCTCATACAAAAAAAAAATCATAAAAATATCTTACGAAGTTTGAAAGTTATATCGTTTTTATGTTTTGGGTTCTTGAATTTATTTCATAAAGTATTTTACTACAATACTTAAATATTCACATTTAGAATGTGATGTGATGATGTGATGTGTACGCATTCTAGTTTAATATACATTTTTTGCATGACTTACTTGCATTATTTGAAAGCGTAATAACAGATTTAAAAGTCAATAAAATCGTAACGCGCGCGTAACAATTTCTACGAAGCCCGCGAAATTAAAATTTTCTTACGATTTTTGCTATTTGCAGCTCAGTGTCTGGATGTATGTTGATTAAAGTATGATTCGCGACTGTAAAAAATATGTATCTACAGACTTATAATCATTAAAGTCATCAATACAAATCCCTAAGACCAAGTAATTCTATTGAATGACTATTTCATGAAATCTTAACATTTCAGGATTATACTAACATAAGGAATTGTATTACTGATTCTGATGATAATAATTTTGTAAATACATATTTGTAACGGTCGCGAATCATGCTTTAATCAAGATACGTCCAGACACTATTCTGCATGTTGCAAAAATCGTAGGAAAATTTGAATTTCGCGGGATACCTTAGCGCTTCCCCCTTAAGTTACTATAATCCTCAAATGTCTAGATTTCATGAAATAGTCGTTCAATAGGATTACTTGGTCTTAGACAGTTAGAACCTACTTGCAGTATTTTTTTTTTTTGTGAATTTAACATCAGATTTCTATAATTACGTTCAGGGTGCCAACCAACACTTCTTAAAGCAGTATTATTTTAATGTTACTTCAGTGTGGGAAAGAGATGGAGCTTTACAGGACGTCTAGCTCCATCTCTTTCCCACACTGAAGTAAAATTACAATAATACTGCTTTAAGAGGTGATGGTCTAGCTCCTGAACTTGTGCTTGGTCGAAGTCCATTGTATTAGCTTGCTTAATTTTATTAGGTTTCTTAATCAACTGAAATAAGAGTTTTAATCATAAGGCTGCTGACACACTGCAACTATTATAACGTCTACCAAAAATAAATAAGAACATGTTGTTAACCTAACTTTCAGCACCAGACAGATAGAACGTCATAATAAATGAGGCGTTCAGACGTAAACACAAAAACTTGTAACATATACGAAGAAATAAAAGTTTTAAAAGAAAAGCTCGCTCTCTGTGATTTATCTAGCCATTTGTCATCCTCGACACTAAGAAAATATGTCACGCAAAGCCACAAGTAACGCACACAGACACACAGTGTAACGAATATAACATTTTTGTCGTCTCTAAATCACATGATTTTTCCACTGTGCCGGCTGCCCTTAGAGACAGTCGCGCACACTAGCAAAAAACACGAGTGGCGGGAACAAAAGAAAAATGAAAAAGTGCCTTTCGACTGTCATGATAAGGAGTGCATGGGCGTGTTCCCGTTGTTATTGTAACTACACTGATGCTACACGGCTTTGCTGCTTTTTGCCCCCGGATAACGCGTTCGGAACACTGTGCTTTATGTTATGGGAAACCAGTTAAGATATCAAACCAGTTTTTTTTTTTTCGAAATTAATGGCGCAGAAAACGTGAAGCCGATAGCGTTAATGGATGGCGGAGAGAAATAAATGAATTAGATTTGTTTACGTATTTTCTTTGGGAAAAAACGATTTAATGTGGATCAGTACATGATAGATGGATTCTAATCGATATTTAACGTTCGTGCTGTAATTCGATGCTTGATTCGGCTCCAATGAGGCCAGGGAAGCCTGTGTGTATGTATATTATATTGTATTACTTACGGATTTCATTTCTCTGTAGCGTAACAGGCGAAGCAAGGAAAATACGTAGCTTTACCCTACATTATATTATACCTACATATGTACTTCATTTTATGATGGATAACTTTAATTGTAATTACATAATTAATAAGAAAATCTAATAGAAACCCAACCCAGTTTATTTATTTATAATACCAATACCAACTAGCTTTTGCGGCTCCTGCGGCTTCACCCGCGTGGATGTCGGAAAATATCCCACAAGAACGTACTACCGGGATAAAAAGTACCCTATGTGTTAATCCAGGTTATAAACTATCCGTATACCAAATGAGTTCAGCTGTTTTTGCGCCAGTCTGGAACATACATCCAGACAAACGGACAAAAATAAAAAATAAATAAATTAAAAAAAATATTAATAAAAAAAATTCTAAAAACTATATTTTCAGCATCAGACTCGGCCCCACACCTCGTAGCAATTACTTTTTTTTATATTCCATGTACAGTTTTGACTACGTTACTATTTCATTATAATTATGTATAAATATATAGTTCAGCTTATTTGCTTATTAAACAGAATGCGTGACGCAGCTTCCGAAGCGATCCAAAGTGACGCACAATTCCAAAATAAAAACAGCAAAAAATCCAAAACAAGACTTTTTAACTGTACAGCGCCGAGAAAATTCTAAATTAGAATATCGAAAACTGCAAAAAAGGAAGTAGAATCAAAAAAAGCAACGATTCAGATGTGCCTGGTATATTTACAGAGCTCATTGCGCGGCGCAACGGAGCGTGGTCTGCATAATGTATCGAACGGTGCGCGATTCCGGCAAAGCTTTGTCTGCGTTATTTACAACCGACCCGTGTATTCACGCGGAAATTGGATTTGTAAAATAAGACACTGTATAAATAATCTTTATCTAAAACATATCTCAGCGGAGCCGTTCGCCGCCCAACTTTCGCACCGTGAGCTCTGATTCCCAGCGACCGTTTGTCAGATTACGGAACGGAAATATCTGTGACGCTAATAGAGAGAATAAACGCTTCTTTATGTGCGAACTTGTTCTATGCTAAATTCCGCCCCGTACCATGAATTATGGTTCAATTTTTGCCGTGTTGCCGACAATACTTTTACTTCAGGCTAGCCTCTCGTTTGGAAATAATCGCCGACGCTTCAGTGCCCTGGTAGGGACAATGTATCGAAATTAATATCCGGGGACGAAGCGGGCGAACAATTTGTCCACCCGGAATGCGGATAATTAAACCGGCCTGCAGCCGTTTCCTAGCTTACATGAAGCTGAAAATATATGACGCCATCTACTCGGAATTTAGTTTGTCTGGAAAAATGGAAAGATGTCAGCCAAAAAACAGAAACAAGAATGTTTGAGAGCTATATGTATAATAGTCGATTTTATGACAATTGCAGGTCATTGTGTTTTAGTGGAAACACTTTAACAAAACACATAATTGTCGATAAATTACGCTTTATATGACATCAGATATCCGCATTTAAAATTAAAATAATAGAGCAGGTAACATTATTAACTTCTGTACTGAAATAAATATAACACCAAACGTCAGTAAAACCCATTTATTTAAATGAGAGTAGTTAACTTTTATGTTGATAGCTTTAGTAACCCTTCAATTCAGTATAATATACGTAGTAAGTTAACACTGGACGGTGAAGCTAGACCCATTCTTTATTGTATATTGAAATCTATTGTGATCACTTAATACTTGGTCTGGAAAACGTAGAGGGAATTTAAATTACTCTTACAGTGAAAAAATACGAGCTAACAGTAATCTTTGTCTCAAACTGCACATTAATCACGTTTCCTAATTTAAAAAACATACAAATACTTAGCTGCTAAAGCAAACAGCGCATCACATACATTTTCTGCGCAGCCATTTTAATCCATCGTCCGGAATCGCATCGTAAATCCGTAACGTCGATTAGGCCACTGTTTGTCCGAGCCGAGGCAAATAAATAGCAATAGACATCTTGACTGTACGACGCTGTGCGCGACGATACAATAATGCGATATAAGCCGTGATTTGCGATCGGTAATAGGCTTAATTTTTTATTAGTGAAGCACTTTTGTTGGCGATAGTAACTGATGATCGATCTGGAAAGCCGTTTGGCAGTTGTTTTTTCTTTCTTGTTAGAGTTTGTCGTAACATCGAGAAGTTGGCCTTAGTTTTTGTAGACAAGATTTCTTTGTTGTGACTGTACCTACACTAACTGTGTAGTAATTTACCTAGTAAAACAAGATAACAGTAGATTTTTTGTGTGCTTGAAGATTGAAATAAAGGTCCTTTATTTAATATGCATAGCCTACCTACGCACGAAGTACGTTCATTTAATTACTTAGTCATTTTGCTAACTCCAAAATTTGTATCTACACGAAGATGATTTTCCTTCATAATTTTAACATAACATTAAAAATGACTAGGTATAACTAAAAAAAAAACAGTTTTCATATTTAGGTACTGCAATGAATTTGATTCACGTATCAGATATTTTATACAGTGTAAATAAAGATTCTGCCAAGAAGCCGTGCCAAGTGTTGCCAGCTAGGCTCTATCGCGTGCCAGTGCCAGATATAAACAAACTACTAAAATATTGCCAAGTTTTAAATTACATTTCAGAGTTAAATAGCTTTGCAATTTTTTTCTAGTAGTAACAAGTCTTGGTTAGAATCCAATACATAAAGTTGTTTGCAAAATGTTTTAATATTATAATAATTATTAATTATCCATGCTAAACTTTTCTTTTTCTTGCATACACACCAATTTGTCACCAAAGAATGGATAACCCTTTAATTCACAAAATGTACAAAAGAAAACCACCGACTTACCCTTAATCTGAAGCGTCCATCATTTGCCAGTGTAAAACAAATTTGTTAGGCGCGTCGCACTGTAAAAAGTTAATGATATGTAAAGAACCCTAGGAAATCCTTCGTTTAATTGTAAGTAAATTAAATGGCTCGTGCAGGGTCGGCTGTGAAATGAAATAGGACAAATTTGTATGTGATCCGCAACAGTACATCCCTGTGCAGATGTAGATATATTTAGGATTTTATCGAGGGTTCTGTTACTTGTGATATTAAATATCGAATTAGGATACAGTTGATTTTGAAGGTACCTAAATGAATTGGAAAAGGTCGGTTCATTTGAATCCTCATTTGAAACAAATAAATACACCGTTCAAAAGATCCTTTATTTAATTAAATTCTTCTCTTTTCAAAGACTAAGCAGAAATAACTTCTAATGAAACACCTATTAAACTAAGAAGCATCTTTACAATCCCCTTAAGGCCACACGCTCACTGGCACCACCACTTAAAACTACAGTAAGCAGGCTTTCAATAAAGGTAAGTGTGAATATAAAAGCGACTTTATAGTCCCTGGTAGTGTTTACAGCCACCACTTACTATCTCTAATGGGCCATGTGCACTTTATTGTCGAAAATTGCATTTTGCCCGGGCGAAAATTCCGACACCTATTTTGTCTTTACTTGCCTTTGTGAAGGCAACTGGGTAGGAAAAAATGTTGCCCCCTGATACCCATTGAGCGTCGTTATGCAGAAATGTGGGCGTTAAGGGCGCGCGATGTATTATGTGGGATTGTCGCATTGTATTAGCAGATTGGTTGGTGAAAGAAGCGTTTTGGTGCTAGAGGTTTATTACAGCAGCGAGTATGGAGCTGTGGTTCTTTCATGAATAAAATTTGGTTTCTTTTCTAACCAATTCTTCCGACAAAGAGAAAACTTGAACATCAAGACGATTTGACAAAGTGTTGATAAGTGATTGTCTTTGTCATTCAGTAGGTACAGTCAACCGCACATCAGTGGTAAACCTTGCACTGCGAAAACCGACTTTACTGCTAAAACAAAAAGACGCTGTCATTGTCATATTGTTGCCACTAATGTGCGATTAACTGTATAGCGTACAGTTTAAAACCATATACATAAACACCTATACAAATACATAAAATTGAAGTGTCTGTTTGTGATGTCAAAATAACAGCTTTTTCCAGGATCGGGCCTACAAAATCGGATAATTTACTACTAAATATTGGTAGTACCCGCGTTTGAATATGAGACATGGCTTCTCCATCCATATGGACACAGTGAACTGCATATGAAAGTATATACGGTACTTATAACAATAAAACATTTTTTTTTACTTTTTGTCTGTGTGTGTCCGTCTGTTTGTTCCGGCTAAACTCCGAAACGGGTGACCGATCTTGACGGACTTTCACTGGCAGATAGCTGATGTCATAAGGAGTAACTTAGGCTACTTTTGTTTTAGAAAAAAAATTAGGGTTCCGCGTAAAAAATTAAAACCCATGAAATTGTGTACAAAATCCAATTCAAATAGGGAAGTATTGACATCCACGTGGGCGAAGCCGCGGCAACATCTAGTCTTTAAATATAACAAAAACTATCTTGAATACATTGTAACATAAACGAGATATCATATTTTTTCCTTTAGACTCAAACGCCACTAAAACCATCGGCAGAGCTTTCCAAAAGCCTGTTATTGAATAATAAAAGGGAGTGTTTTTCATTCGCTCTAACGGTGATTAAGATATACAATCGGGGTTCGCAAAATGGAAATCTATCGGATTGTTTAAAGCCATCCCTTAGTTCACGTCGCACTTATCTCCGGGATTATCCCTAGTAATGACCATCTCATGTATTTTACTTAGACCTAACGTACCAATGAATGGGTCGGCTCACAACGAAGATTAGGGGTGACGCTACAAATTATATTTTCTACTAGCTTTTGCACACGGCTTCGCCCTCGTAGAGGTCGGAAATTACGTACTACCGTTAACGCGCGCGCTAGTAAAGCTCCCAGTCGACATGATTTATTCCGACATCTTCAACAATCATCGTCATATTTCTTTGGTGGAAACCGTATGAAAATCCGTTCGGTAGTTTTTGAGTTCATCGCGTTCAGGCAGACAGATGCAGCGGGGGGACTTTGTTTTTATACATTTAATATGTCGTGATTCATCCCTCTTAAATACCTTTATTTAATCACGGATTGGGAAATTTGCAAAATCCAGTAGCTTTTACCTCATAATGTTCTTAGAAATTGAGAGAAAGAAAATAATTTTTCATTTCGGCGGCCATTTTGCTTTTTAAGAGCAGCCGGAAATTTGTTTAATGCCCATTGGATATCAAATTAAGGAAATATAATATGCAGGTATAACTAGGTATACATAACAGAAAGAGCAAACAAAGAAAAAAAATAGGTTGTGTACTCAAAAAACAATTGGTCCAATTGTAACTGTGTACGAAAGTTATCTACATTTTATGTAGATTATCGGAAATAAATATTAGATAGAAGAAGATAAATAGATAAAACATTTATTCAGTGCAGACAAAAGCACAATTATATGATGATAACAAATTACATGAATATTCAATTTGTAAAACCAACGAAAAAAAAAATCACAAAATTTCGTTCAAATATTTTACGTAACAGCTTCGTTTAATTTATCTACAGGTATTGTACCTAACCGTTTTTATTACTGGATGCCTAGCCGTCAGAAAAGAAAACCGAAAAAATAGAAAATAATCCTAAGAAAAATTATGCAGAGTCGACTTACAAAACCATTATTTAAAAAAAAAAACGTGACAAAGCTTCGAACATAAAAAATAATAAATTTCTTCTTACAGATAAAAAACCACTCCATTTCAAAACGAACACGGAGTTTACTAGATAAAAGAAATTCCATATATGGCGGACACGAAACTGAATATAATGATGTCTGACTCAAAAAAGGCCTTCGGGTGTCCTCGTAAAAACTCCGTACGAAATTCCGTTACGCTTTATCAACACTAATGGCTTGCAAATAGCTCCACCAATCGTCTTACACTCTTATATCATTCGCAGTTCACTCGCTGCATTATTCAGTATTTTGCTTTTTAATATTCAGACGACATATTTGAGTCTCCTTTCAATTTTTTCCCGTGCCTCTCTCGTGTACCGGTGTGCGCGGAATTTTGAAAGCTACTTATTGATGTTCCTTGCTTAATCCCAACATATCACGCCGAAGACGGGTGGCACCATTTATTTTTTTTATCGATACCGCTGTGGGCCCCTCTTGTTCTCCCGTCTCACTCATTTTTTATAACCTATAGACGTTCGATTTATCGTGGTTGATTTTCACCGATATCGATGAAGTCTCTATCGGGGCGGCGCTAGTAATTTATACGGGGAAGGAATGGATTCATAGCCGGACGGATTAAAAAGAAAACGAAAGCAAAATATATGGGTCTGTCGATCGAGCGCTGAAATAGCGAGCTGCAGGTTGGTTTAATTATCGACATTCCTGCAGCGAGGCCGACAAATTGTTTTTGTCGGATGGCGTACGTCGGACGATATTTCATTATTATAACCGCGATATCGAGGTGGCTTATGATACGATACGTATTTACGACACTATTTATAGCTGAACGATTAATTTTGTCGTGGTAATTATAATATTAAATTGGTTTTAATATTATCGCTCATTCGTTATCGTTGCGTGACGAATGCATTACTATGCTGCTAATAAATTTATGACATTATGTATGCAGGAAGCTCTGTGCCACGAATGTTTCGGTATGGAATTATAATATCCACCGACAGAATATTGTGGACCAGCCTACTATTTTCGGCTTCATCATTTATTACAAACGTACGAGTATAATAAAGATCAAAGATAGAACTTTCTCAATACTCCACTTGGCAACAGTATTGGATATCGAGAGACCCATTTAAGTCCTCAAAACTGTCTGTAATATCATCGAAACTTACAAAAGTGAAGCACTCAACTTTGCGGTCAGCCGACGCAGCGCTGATGGCCCATAGACAATCGTTGCGCTGGGGTATGGACAATTGTTGGAGCTAGTCTATACAGGGTGTATCAGAAAGGTGTGGTCAAATTTAAGGGTGTGGTACCGACCATAAAACTGAACAACTTTCTCCTTATGACCAACATCGTAATCTAGAATAAATAATCAGCCATCCAATACATTTGGGTCGAGTAGGTATTGAAGTTTTGTACGGGACAGCTGATAAGTTTTTCTCGATTCTGATGGTCCCATGGACAAAGTTGTTCAGTTTGATGGTCTGTACCACACCCTTAAATTTGACCACACCGTTCTGATACACCCTGTATACAATCGTTTGAGCTAATATCCAGTTGCTCGCTCTGATACTGCAACGCGAGCGCTTTACAAGCGCCGCTCTATTGCCAACGATGGTAATTCTCTAGATGTGACCAAATTGTATCGACTTTTTATGGAACATAGTTTTTTCTTTTCAAAGAACAATATAATGATGCGGTCATAATTATTCTTCTTCTTGTCGATTGACTATAATTACTATGACGAATCAACTTGTTAGCTAAAAGTAATTTGCTAATTTACCAGAAATTATATAGGTAGGTACCTACATACAAAATTACCCGTTGTCAATGCATGCATGCTCAAACATTCTCATTTGTGAGAGAATACCTTTATCAAATATAATCAAATGAACTATTGTACCTACCATACCCATAGTTAACGCAAGCTGCTTCTTTATGGTTATCCACCCACATGGTTATATTGGTCTTATTTCTCACATTATCACCCTCTAGCTAGGCGAACGAAAAGTACGGGATATCAGTCAACGTTGAAATCAGCATCAATCATTTAGTATAGTGTCCGTGACAGTGCGAAAAGAAATGACTGTCACGCTTATAATTATACAGGTCCCTTTCCACATAGTGACATATCACGCAAAGATTATTAGCAATTCCACATTTAATAATTCTTCCCATCTGTGACATATCAGGTATTTTCTAGAGGACATAACTAGTAGGATGATACGGCAGAGATAAGCGAGTAGTGTACCAAGCTTCTGGGCAGTAAATCTGGTGCCAATTGATAGTTACAGTCCGGCCATCGAGAGAATGCGTTCTTGACCCCTGTCAGTTTCATACTAATGAATATGTATTTTGCGAATTTGATTCTTATTGCTATTAGAAAAAGTCCAACTGACAGGTGTCAGGAACACATTCTCTCCTGTAATCGAATCGCTTGACGTTATAACGCTATTAGGTTTTTTCTTCGCCTGCCCAAAATCGGAACTAATGCCATTATCTTAATTGTTTTTGTCGATACAATTTTATAAATGTTTACCAACAAACACCCCTCCCCCCTCCTCTGTCAATCTCATTCAAGTGTCAAAAGATCCGTGTAGCACTCCAGTAATAACTGATGTTTTATGTCAAGTGATTCGATTCGAAAAAACAAAAAGGGACCGGAGGTTTGTTAACGAGCATACACCCACTATACACGTTCATCTACGTCAACGTAGAAACGATCATTTCATATAATATTATCCAATATTTCCACAAACTATCAACACCCACCGATAACTTATAAGTAACCTAACAAAGGCGACACTTCCAGCATCCATTACCCATTTATAAATCAGTGCCGAGTCCATTCCGGCGGATTGCCTGCAGTAACGGTTGCACTTATTGCCGATTCTCCTCTCAACCCCCCGACCCTTGAATACTTCGTCCTGTGACCATCCCTTGTCCCCGCCTCCCCTGGCTCATCGTTAACATGGCCACTTCATTTGTTCGAAGGCCAATGAACTTAGGTAGTAATAAAGTACATTGTAAATGGATTTTGAGGTAGTATGAAAACAAAGATATTTTTCCTAGGATTGTTTGTCGGTTTTTCTACCAGTGGAAAGTTTTCAGCCATAATTGAATCACACTTTAGCTGCTCCATATTTTTTCCCTGTGAAATGAGAAGTACCTACGTTTCAAAATTAGACTAAATTAGAACAGCTTTATACAACAATAAAATATAGAAAAGTTCTTCTTTTATTAAGGCCCGGACTCCACCAAAGCGGAGACGAGACGAGAGGAGAGGAGATGTGTTTTAAACAACCAATAGAAATGCGTTATTTACACATCTCGTCTCCACGCAGTGGATACCACTGAGTGGAGATGTATCGTATTTGTTGGCACCATCGAAGCGGAGATGTGAGCTGTGCCTCGCCGAGATTGAGCTGTGCCTCGCAAGCTGGCGACACCGCGCAGCGGAGACGAGAAGAGATGTGAGCGGCGTGCAGTGAGTGGTGCCGCTAGTTTCCGCCGCGTTACACAACCCGCCAGTCGCTCTAGCCAGCACACATCTCCGCTCCAGTCTAGCCAGTACGCATCTCCGCACAGCTTCGGTGGATACACCCTAACTGAAAAACATCTATTCTCGTCTCCGCTTCGGACATCTCCGCACATCTCTGCTTTGGTGAAGTCCGGGCCTTAGGGTGCGTTTCCACTGAAGTGGAGACGAGCGGTGCTGAGCGGAGACGTGCGTGAATCAACCAATCACAATAGTGGAAATCCTCATCACATCTCTCGTCTCGTTTGTGATTGGACGATTCCTGCACGTTTCCGCTCAGCTCCGCTCGTCTCTGCTTCAGTGGAAACGCACCCTAAGACGTACCAATTGGTAAACATGTACCTAACATGAAGCAAGTGGAACACAATGATTTTTTTGGAATCGAAATATATTTTTGTTAAAAACGGAAAAATATCAAAGAATCCAATCTTTTGTGGCTTCGACCTGGTGTACTTCCCTATTAATTTGTAGCAAAATTAGCATCGTTCCCCTGCCTACCGCCCGCTTACCCAATTAAACACCTACTGGGTAACCGATATAATTTTTTCCCGTGTAATTGGCCAATTTTTCCATTCTAGCTGTTGCCACTCAAGTAAATATGACCAATTACCCAAAGCCACCCATTTCACGCTACTTACTTTTAGATGACGGTTAATTTTAAGAAAATTCCTACTAAATTGTTTAGCTGATCGATAAGTAATTATAGAGAGGGTAGACTTTAGGGAGCTTAGCTGTTATGGCTAACGTAATGTAATTTATTTACTTACATAAAGATTCTTTAGCACATATTTTAAGGTATCAGTTTTTTATTTAGGTTAAGTAAGTAAGTTATTTTTATTTTTTGAAGTAAAACTTTTTTAGCGCACTTTGTGCTCATTCTGAACAGTGAACAAACTGAACCGTCACGCTCAAATCAGTGACGCTGAATCAGGTATACTCGGCTCCAGCCGGTTGGTGACGCTGAACCGGGTATACTCAGCTCCAGTCATCATCAGACTTTCAAATTAAAAAATCATTTATATTGTCACTTCTATCGTGTGGTCATAGACACACAACCTGTTTTTTTTTTCTTTCTTTTTCACAACCTTACTAAATGTTCAAAGACAACAAACAATCAACACGTTAAAAGAAAAAATAAATCCATTAAAACTCTGTTCTCGTAACTATCGAATTAGTCTTCAACATTTTGGCACCGGATCTAACTGAGACAAATAGCCTAGCAGTTTTTATTCGCTGCCAGAAACCCGTCGGATTCAGACGTAGAACTAATTACATTATCATTAGATTCGGCACACTGGGCCGTTCAGTTATGGCAACCCTTTGGGCCCGGGATGAAATATTCGGGCACACTGTGCACGGTGATAGCTCCGCCTCGTTTTGTTAGGGTTGATCGTATTGAAATTGCGGGAGTTATTACAGGGTTAGAGATTAATAAACGAGATTGGATTTAGTGGGTGAAGTTTTGAGAATCAGAATTTCAAATTTCGAGAGCTGTAATGATTGTGAGACACGTGTAAGACTAGGGAATCAGAGAGTCTAGGGCAACTATAAAAGTTTTATTAAATTATAGTCGATGAAATAATTTGTTCATTGATAACTTTCGCTAGCGCTACTGCTGAGCATGAGGTCCTGGCTTCGATTCCCAGGTCGGGCAGTGTTATTGGGTTTTTCTATCTAGAATTTCTCAGTAGCAGCACGGAGTCTGGATTTGTGCCCGGTAGATGGCAATAGGCTCGCCCCCTATTACATGGGACTTAAACATAACTGGCGAAATGTGGGTGTATTATAGGTATGTACCTACACCTCTGCCTAACCCTTCGGGGAAACAAGGCGTGATGTTATGTTATGTTATGTTATGTTATGATAACTTTCGTTTCTTTTTGTAGGTAGTACGTAAATAATAGAAGTTGCTGTTGTTAGTATTCACATGTATTAATACAAACTGCGTTCTATTTAGTACATACATCAATCTTCCTAGCCTTATCCCAAATGTTAGGGTTGGATTCCAATCTAACCGGATGCAGCTGAATATCAGTATTTTACATGGAGCGACTGCCTATCTGGCCTCCACAAACCAGTAACTGGGCAATACGATACCCCTTGGTAAGACTGGTTGTCAAACTTTTGGGCTTCTGACGACCCGTAGCGACTGTCAACGATCTACGAATGACAGCCGGAACCAACGGCTTAACGTGCTTTCCGAGGCTTAGCCACGAGCTCCTCGTTTTATTTAGTACATAAATTCGACAAAAATCACTTACCAATCAATAAAAACTTTGTACAAAGCAATGATGATTTACGAAAAGTAAAACTTGTTACGTATTCCGAAACAATTTACTTCTACATTCCAAGTTTTATGTCCCCTTTCATTGAACAGAGATCGATATACATCGAGGTTTTTTATTAAAACGAGATTAGAATGTACCTACTATTTCTTAACAGTAACGTGGTCTTGCTCATCCGTACGTGTCTCGAATTACAATACAAGAAACAATTTCGATCAAAACAATTTAGAATCAAATCTGGTCTGCTTTTTACTCGTAAATACAAAATAACATCGTACCCAGACGTAATAGGAATGTAAGGAAAATATTGTCTAAGTTTTGGTGACCCTAGCTGAAACGAGATGTGATTCTATTTACAGTATTCACTTGTTTCTCTCAGTTTTATAGACGTAATAACAATTTATTTATGTTTGTAGTACACAATTGGTTTAGTGTGTACTAGGGTTTTCATTTTCTTATTTCAGCAAACAGCTGTTTGTATTTAAATATTGAGTTGAGTTCGTTATATTTTCATAATCAAATTCACCCCAGGGTAGAACTAGACTACCCCTGAAGTCGATTTACTAAAACTGAAATTGTTTTTACGAAAATTTCATCAGCTCCACCACGATTCAGACAATCACTTTTCTTCTACTTATTCAATTCACTGTGATATCTTAAAGTTTGCATTAAATCGTCGGAACAAATTAACTTTTTTATTTCAATTGTTTGTACCAAACGAGATTGTGCAGTCTGGACGCGCATGTAGACTCAACATCGACGGGTTGACGCAGCAATTTCCTTGCCAAATCGAGTGTGAACGAGAAACCACCAGTTTAAAGCGGTTTCCCTATACTTTTTTTCTAATACATGGACCAGTTGTTTACAACTGCCAGGGGAGAAAAACATTAAAAATACACGAGAGCAGCGTGCTTTGGTTTTAGCTTGAATATTTGTGTGTTCCAATTTTTGCCTGTTCGGTTTTATTTTGTAGTTAAATACTGCATTTTATTTTATGTGAAAGCCATAGCATGGCCGTACGTACTGTCAATTTAGGTACCAATTAACTTTTATAGCATCAAATAAATTAACTGCAATAAAAATATTTGGAAACATAAATATTACTAGAATGAAACTCGGAACGCGGGATGAGCATCGGCATACAAAATCTCTAAAATAAAATCAAGCCTAAATTCACTCAAAATAAAAAGCGGGATGAAACGCCCAAAATCCCCGCACATGACCGGAGGTTAAAAGACAAGTGGGTTGAAGACACGATAACGCCGGCGGCGGGGGGGTTGAAAATCTAATTTGCAAATGCATTTCCTGCCTTTCAAGCTGCAGTGACGGGTTCCCGCTTTGCATTTTTAAACAGAGCAGACAGATTCGAGCGTTTCGACTGTTTTCGGGTTGATAAAACATTGCATTGGGGGATCTTTTGGACCGACACCACTTTGGAGGGTTAGAATGTATGGAGATGAAAGTATTGGTAGAAGCTCTTTTACATTTTATGATATTGTTTACGTTTGATATTGTTTATGTTCGAAAAGAGAGTAACGTAAGACTTAATTTTGAAAATGGAATGTAGTTCATAGGAAAATTTATTAGAAGGTATGCTTTATAGTACATATATTACTGCAAAAGGGGCATTGTTGGACGAACGTGAAAATGTAGGCCGAGGCGAAGCCGAGGCACACATACATGAGTTCATCAATGCCTGGTTGCGGCCAAGGCTTTTATAGTACTTTTCTCAAATATTACGCGGAAATCCAAACTAAGTAAATCAATTATGAATTCCAGAATCAATGACGAACAACGAGAAATTTTCACGCGCCAATACACACATTAGTTTCTTTTTTACTTTAAACGTCTGATTTGCAAGCCAAATCGAAATTTGAATAAAATTTTTGATAAATTACCTCCTGGGTTGCCATGTGAGGAAGTAAAAAGTTCGTTTAATTTTAAGTTACACGATAGATATGAGTTTTCATAGTAATTTATTCGGCCGCTAAACACGACAGATATGGATTTTCATACAAACATTGCCGGCCGCCTGCTCGCATGTATTTGACTCGTACAGCATTTTCGATTTATCTCGAAGAAGGTTGTCAAAATAATGCTTGATTGGAAATTCGAGCATGTTTGAGAAAAAAATAATTTACCTGGTTGGGTTCCGTTTCATGATATTTGGGCATCTCACCCATATATATGAAAGATTTAATGTGTTGCACATTAATCGGTCTGAGTTCAAATAATCAGAGACAGTACGCTCTTTCCCGTTACTTTCTAACAGCCTCAGCGACACTCATCTTGCATCATCTCCCAACACCAACTCAAGAGCCTAATTTCCTTACTTTCTACGCCAATCTATCAACAAAAAACCACATTTCGTAACCCGTACCTCGTGAAACTGATCAGTCCATCAGAATCGATCAATACACCGGGTACAGACAACTCCATACATTCGGGCCGCGGCCCGCAACCCGCGGTCCGCTTAATAACGTCGATTGGCGGAATTTCACCAGAGCTCACGGTCCATTGCTGTCGGAAATTACGTTGCGTAGAAAACCCCGACCTTTTAGCGGGCATGTATTGTGTGTGTATCGATGCCTTCTCTTTTTAAAATTTGATTGAAATGAAACGTTTGTTTGCTCCGAATTCGCGGTTGTGAAATTATTTTTTTCGTGATGGGTTTTCGGAATTTAAATGTTTAAGATTTTTTGGTACCTTTGTATGGTATTTTTGCTATCTGCATTTAATGTGAGCCTGCCGATATTTTCTGCAAACATCTCCCGTGAAAACTTTTTAAGTGAAATGAGCTTGAAGTGAACTGTCATTCCACATGATGCTAGGGATTGACTCTATTGACAGCTCACTTCAAGCTCACACGTCACCTTAGTTTTCACCATGAGATTTTCACAGAATAGACGAGCTGCTGTTTTGCCTCTACGCAGAAAAAATAAACACATGAATGTTTGCGGTACACCATAAACTAAACACTTAACAAAACTAACGCAATAACTGTCATAACACCATCAAACCGCACCAATCCTCCATCAATTACCGCCAGCCAAAACGAGTCCACTATTTCCCCCTAATCTATCAAGTATCAAAACAACACTGAACTTTTCAATTACCACTCGCGACAAAAGTATCAAAGTTGCAAGATCTACTCCGTATGGTCGTTGCACGCGTCAGAAAGGCAACTGTTGACGCCCCGTGGCTCCGAAACTTTTACATTAGAGATTAAGTTTCTCGCAAAGTTATTGCGACTACTTGCAGAGTGTTCACGCAACGAACAAATCTTGCGAAAGAGCTAAACACACCTGAAACAGCTCGTTTTATTAAGTGTTTTTTAGTATGGAATGATATATTTTTGATGTTGTTTTGCGTTGTTCTTTCGGTACGCGGTAAGGAATTAAAGAAACATCATCATCATGCTCCTGCCCTTATCGCAATTTATTTGAGGTCGGGTCGGCGCAACATGCCTTTTTCTCTCATACTTCTCTGTTGGGCTTAGCGCACACTGCCATGCGTTTTTTACCGCAAAATCTGTGAAGTATGGAATGTCTGAATGTTAATTCACAGTGGGCCTTCCGCTGCAAATTTGCGGTAAGTCCACCGCACGTATTTTGTATCGCAAAGCGATATATGAAGTACCGCGCACTACAGTGAAAAAAATGCACCGAGACACGGATCAAGCAGTAGATGATATCCTTTTGTTTTTTGGATACGCCCCTAAATCTTTATATCTTACGAAAAAGTATAATTTGATAGGCCTTAAGGCCGTCAAGGGATGCACCCCAAACTGTTTGGGTACGAAAAACGTGCCTTTTTCTCACCGCCAGTGCGCGGACCCGTGACTGCGTTTGTTTTACCGAACGGCAGAAATAACGCACCGCATTCCACCGCACCGCTGTGTGTGCTGAGCCTTAGTCGTCATCTCGGTATTCCCACTTTCTCGCCATACCATCTTGCACACAGTCCATCCATCGTTTCTTTGGTCCTCACCTACTAAAAAAGAAACGCTACTGTAAAATTATAAATTATCTCAATTAATATTATTTAAACATTAATTGTCCATCTTATCTTATCTTATCATTAATTATCCAGTCCTGTTATTGCTAAATGTTCACATTATATTTTGTACTTTTCGGTTCATCATCTGCCTAACCTTTTCCCATCTGCGTTCTGGTCGGCTTCCTGTCTAACCGGATGCAGCTGAATACCATTATTTTACATTATTTGTACTTTTCGACTACTCAGTAAAAAAGCTCTTACATGAACACACATTTCGAATCACATTTTCATGTATCACACCTGCCGTTTTCTTTATGTATATTTTTCAGTTGTTTCAGTCCATCCGTAAACATAATTCTCTGACATTTGATTGACATTTCTATTTCTGTTTTGTAAATGTCATTTTATTTTAAAAGTTGTTGTTTTATATCATTTTCTCTAAGTTGCTTTTGCAATTCCTTTATAATTTGTTTAGTAAATTCTTAATCGTCAGAATTAGTACCAGGCGGTTGGCAGAATTCGATGTGAATTAAATATTAGTCCAGTGCCCATTGGGCAGGCTTAGTAACATAATAAATGTTTTTTCTTTTTGTTATAGCAAGTCATTTTAAGTAGGCACCATATTTTGTATCCATTTTTTGATGATGAAAGTTTCAAGACTGTTTTGGAAAATCTTGGTGTGGTCCTAATGGACACAATAAAATTGATTCTTGCGAGCTCATGTTTGATCATTCGTTCCTCTTCTAAGTTTGCGAATACTAGTGGTGATCGCATCATTGAGTTGTATTAAGACAACGTATTATGATAAACTAGCGACCCGCCCCTGCTTTGCACGGTTTTTACGACTTTAAAAAACATGAAGATTTCTTTATTATATCTAAGTTTAATTTTAAAGTATAATACAAATATTATAAACCTTCCGGAATACATTCTGAAACGATGTTGAAAACCGCATCAAAACGCGTTATGTAGTTTAGAAGAACAACGCGGTCACAGACACGAAAAGCGACTTTAATTTATAATAAGTACAGTTATAGATAAACAAAAGAATGGTTCCAATTCCATGAACAGCTCCTGAAGAATTTCCCAAAAACTGTATGACGAACAGATAATTAAAGTTCTTAGACACACACATAAAACACAAAATGAAACTGAGACGTGAACAAGACATTTTACAACTACACCCAATCCGCACAAACTACGGAAGAAAAACTATTATGTACGAAGGATCTAAAATATTCAATAAATTACCGAGAAACCTCAAAGAATGTAACTCCAAAGCCACTTTTAAAAAGCTACTTGAACACTTTATTGTAAAAAAAAAATCACGTTCCCTACAATAGTGTCAAGCCACCGCTGGGGGCCAACCACCACCTCTTAAAACAGTATTATTTTAATGTTACTTCAGGGTGAGAAAGAGATGGAGCTATACAGGACGTCTAGCTCCATCTCTTTCCCACACTCTGATCTGTGTTATACGCAAACTTGTTTACGTGCATCGAACTAACACTTGTCTATATTAATTTGTAACCTACCCTCAAAACATTTGTAATACGTCCAACATTTTGTTCTTTTTTCTAGTTTTTAATATTCCCGTGTAAGTGAATAATGTAATTCTTATGAGAATAAAAGATCTCAAACCCCATACTTAAACTACCTATATAAAACCTATTAAATATTTAAAAACATAAATAAGAGATGCTTAACTAGTTAATTAATTTTAACGATTGTCCAATTACGATCCGTCCTCGCAAACGCGGCGTTTCATTGTGAAACTCTACGAAAGGTAATTATTGAGATGAGTTTAAAATTACTTGGCTTGAAATGAAATTAACACAGATTTATATTTGTTATTTATTCGGTTGCTCATACGTTCTGTGGTTACTTTTATTATTACGGAGAAATATTTCGGCTTAATTTGGCTATATTATCTTCTTTTTTTTTTGGAAATTGTTTAAAAACACTTTTTTTACACGTCACATTATCGTTTCGGGATCATTTTATTTTCAATGTTAAGGGAAAAGTAAGAAACAAGTTTCACTTAATCCAATACTCATCGAAGAATGACACATCCCTATTTCCAACTAGAATCTCTCTCTCTTATCTATTTGACTGCCTCGTTGGTCTAGTGGTCGCAAGCGCTACTGCTGAGCATGAGGTCCTGGGTTCGATTCCCGGGTCGGGCAAAGTATTATTGGGTTTTCATATCTGGAATTTCTCAGTAGCAGCCCGGAGCCTGTATTTGTGCCCGGTTGATGGCAATAGGCTCGCCCCTATTACATGGGACTTAAACATAACTGTCGAAATGTGTGTGTACTATAGGTACGTAGGTGTACCTGCGGTCTGGTCTGCCCAACCCTTCGGAGAAGCAAGGCGTGATGTTATGTTATATTATCTCTCTATTAAGAGAGATTCTAGATGGAAAAAAGGATAACGTATGAGAACATGCTCTGGATACTGACACTCGCAACCAGTCAGTATCCAGAAAATGTTCTCAGAAAAAGATATATTGTTAACAAGTTGAAGGCAATGTAAGCTATGTACGCATCGGATATAAGGACAAAATTGGGCAAGTCATTTCTCTCGGTATCGATAAATCGATGATATTATTAAGGGCGCACCGAGCGTTCGCCTTTGTCTCTGTCTTTTTCTTTTCGTGAAAAGAGTAAAGAAAATTGTTGTTATTTTCATCATATTGCTCTTAAATTAAAAAAAAAAACTGTCGTGTATAAACGCTCCAGTCTATCTCCAACCCTGACAGGCGCGAAAAAAAAATCTGCAGTTCCCTACATTTTGACGAGTTATGCGAACATTAATGTAAGGAACAGCAGATTTTTTGTTCGTGATTTCAGGTTTGTTCCCATAGTAAAAGTTGTTCATAATGATGAGTACAATGACCCCTTAACAGGTTATGCGTTAATTCCGGGACATGTTGTATATTTTTGGGCGGAAGCTACTGTAAAATATAGAATGTAATCAAAAAGCATAAAAATAAATGAGTCACCTAAAAATATTGTATCACTACAATACGTGTGCACAGAATAACTAACATTCGAATTAAAAATTGTTACCTACCTGCTTACCAAATCAAAATAATAGTTGTTTATATTCACTGCTACAAAAACAATTTTTAAAATGTACGTAATAACATTTAAATTTTATCACACCTTCCTAGTCAACATTTTGTGATCTATCAGAAATTCAAGCTCTATAACCGAACATCGCAATTAGTGGTAAATAAAGTCAGGAAATTAATTGTTAAGCAATTTGACTACCAACTTAAATTGTCTGTATATTCAAATCACAACTGTCTTTCCTTGACAGTTCTATGAAATGGCCTTAACACGGACTCTATTGACGTCAATTGTCAATTTGCTTAACAATCAATTTCCATAACTGTACATTAAATTGGCACAATCATAATACAGTTTCAAACTCAAGCTCAAACTCACACAGGCACTTTTGAATTGTTAAAGAGTCAGTCAGTTAGTCAGAAAATTGAAGCTAGTCGCCCATTCCAAAACGTAGATCTCTATGGAGAAGAATGGGCAAGAAACTCCATGGACACTCTTTTAAATCAAAATTATTACAAAATCCTGGCTACATTGTTCTTGTTGCTTCTATATGTGAGAACAATGTAAAAAATAAATAATTAAAAACAATTCAAAATATAAGATTAAAAATAAGCCCTGGCAGTTAAGAGATGACCAGTCTCCACTGACGGCGCCCGTTCACGAACATGACGCGTGGATCAGCACCATCCAGCTCAACCATTTTGTAGGGGTTTTATCCTAAATTAGGCTTCGTATTTATTGGTGCCAAACTTTGATCGTAATAGGACCCGGTGCCAAAAGTCAGATTGGCAATAACCTTAAAACAACGTAAGATGGTTTCTTTGGCTCTCTTTGTAATATTTTTGCAAGTTAACGTCGATATTGGCTGGAAGTTTCCCGTTTGTCTAGATATTTGATTCAGATTGGAAGTTGTAATAGCATTTTTGTTCGTACTGGAGAATTTTCGACAGTTTATATACAGAGTGTAAAGGACAGCCCTCCGCAGACTGATAGGGTGAATTCGGTATATCATACTAAGATGACCGGTACTTGAAATTATTTCAGGAATGTACTATGTAATACACGCAATGTATCGTTACCGTGGCAAAACGCGCGTAGCGAACGGCAGCGCAGCGAGCCTTCGGCCGCCGAGTATTTCAACATCCATTGCTGATTTTTTTATTTTAGCTGTTTTATTTAAATAAATGGAGTGCTGCGCACAGATAATGTAATTTTACATTGAAATAAAGGAATAATAACCGAAAAAAACGATAAAAAAATTAACATTTTCCCGAGACATTTAACGGTGGAATATGATTCAAAATAAGCAGCTGAATGCACCCTGTTAGTTTGCGGAGGGCTGTCCTTTACACCATGTATTATAATGATTCGCTGTGGAAAAGAATGTAATTGACAGGAAAAGTTTCTTCAATGAATATTCTTGTATGAAGCAATTTTAGGCAGTAAACGAAGATCGCACGGACGTAAAATTATCGCGGCGGGATTTTATCGCGCACTGCATTTTCTTATGTTGAGCCGAGCATTGAGAATCCAACAGAGTGCATTCCAATGCGTCGAAAAAACACACTGTTGGATTTTGAATTTTCAAGTCTCGACGCTAAGCAGAGCGTTGAAAATCCAGTGCGCGAAAAAAAAGCGCCGCGATATTTTTCCGTTGGTAAAATTAAAATTAAAATTAATTTCATGTATCCAATTTCATTATGTTTTTATTTTTAATTTTCTAATTGTGCCATGACATTGTTAATTCTATTTTATTTTCTTTAATTTTATTTTTCCAATTTTATTACCAAACTTGTTTTGTGTAGAATTTTGATTTTCATTTGTTAGCTAGTTAAATATTCTATTAGGCATGCTGTGGTCTCCTATAATTGAAGGAGTACACGTACGCGATACTTTTGTCTTCTGTCATTTATTCCACGTGTTTGTGTATATCCTTTGTTGGAGATCCTAAATAAATAAATAAATAAACACATTTTTGGCAAAAATAGGAGTCTAAAGAGTGACCTATAATGACACAGTGTAGATGTTCTTTTGCAGGCATTGCCCTATTCCACTTTTCCAGCATTACCTTGCGATCGTTTATCAATATTTAAATGGTCTAATGAAAAGGTAACATACCAATAAATAAATAAAGAAACGATCATAACATATTATCACTCCTGTAATCCTCGAAATGTCAGGCAGAGGTGTAATTATGGTATACCCACAACCAAACGAACATTAACGATATTTTTAAGGCTCGTGCAAACAGGCGCGACACGCGACGTGACACAAAGGCACCACTTGTCGCGTGACGAGCGGTGCCTTTGTGTCGCGTCGCGTGTCGCATCTATTTGCAGGAGCTATTATGCTTTCATGACCTATTATGACTATGCGGCTCTTTTTTTTGTGTATTATTTCGTGTCGTTTTATTTTCAAGTTGTGAACATTTACGGGTTGGCATACTATAAATAATTCATCAAATTAGGTACTTTTAATTCTTTATTGTCAATAAAATTCATTTCAAAATATTTTATTTCACTTAAACCTACATGGACACTTATGAAACGTCAGAAGCTAGGTGCACGGTTCCAATTGGTCGTTTCCTATGGACAAGAACCGGCAAGAAATTCTAGGATTTCTCTTTTAAAAATAATTGATTTTTACAATGTTTTCAAATTACGTTGTTCAAAGGTATGGGAGGGTTATGTAGGCCTGTCAACAAGTACACGGTACTTAATAAAACAGAAAATGGTCAACAAATCGAAGCATCTATGAGTCTACATTTCTACAAGGCCTACAGCGTTCAGTTTATTTTATTTAACTGTTTATGTACACACATATAAAAGAATCTGCCTTGCTGGTCTAGTGGCCGCAAGCACTACTGAGCATGAGGTCCTGGGTTCTATTCCCGGGTCTGGCAAAGTATTATTGGATTTTCCCATCTGGAATTTCTCAGTAGCAGCCCATAGTCTGGATTTAGGCCCGGTTGATGGCAATAGGCTCAGCCCCTATTACATGGGTCTAATACGTAACTGGCGAAATGTGTATGTACTATTGGTACACCTCTACCCAACCCTTCGGGGAATACAGTCGTGAAGTTATATTATGTTATACAAAAGAAACGAACAGAAAAGCACGTCTCTACAATTTGTTTATATTATTTGTGTCTCATCTTGCATTATAACTTTCGAGTCCTAATGAATGTGTTTGCTTGTTCCAGGTAAGGCACAGCTTGGCATTTCCCAGGCTGCAGCGCGTAACTTAATCCAGCAGATAATGGAGACAATGGGCACATTCTCGTTTGTCTAGACTAGACCAGACTAGTCGTTAAATAAACGAGAGTATCATAGGAGCTAAGATGTTGACTACATTTCCTTGGTATTAAAGCGACGATAACTTACTTTTAATTATTTTAAACTAAAGATCATGTGTAAACGAGTAGATAGCGTTAATGATTTGGAAAAAAATATATGTCAATTTAGAGTATTTTCTTAATAACTTAATATGTGAATATTTTAGATTATGTCTATATTAATAATTATAATAGTGTAATTAATTTGTAAAATTATGTCTAACGCGGCCTAAATTATGTCTAAAGCGTATTTTTTTTTTTATGAAACCTTCACCATTTTAAAGATAATTTAATTATTTATCTTTAAGTATACGTGTTTTATAATACCTTTTGTTTTATGTATGATAAATTAATAATGCGTCTAATTTGGCACAGCGCTCCTTGATGGGCGAGTCCTAATTACTGGATGGTCGTACAACGCGTTGCGTGAGCTCAGCACAGAACACGCAAGCTATGCACTCAAGGCCGTTGGCATATATCTGCGTCTTAAGAGATATATAATATGTATATGGGTATTAGGAACTGATACTGTACTTAGTAATGTGAGTATTACTAGTATGTATATGATACGCAGGCAATCTTATTTTAATAATGCGTTTATCAGGTAATAAACCAATATTTCTGGAACCAAACGTAAGTTCCTTAAATCATAGCAACTTTGATAATACTAATGCTTTGGGTACACTAACCCCCTTATTTTTATAAACGTTGCTTAACCCCTCATCCGATACGCAAGCTGATTCAGTTGGGTAACAATATAAATTTAATTATCTCTCAATAACATGACAGTTACTGTCGACTTATAGACGTTTAAAAACGTCAAAAAATGTACGGATAAGCGGACGCGCATCATAACTTAATTAATTTTAAGCAACGTTTATGCATAATGAGGTTAAACTCTAAAATAAACGTCATGTCAGCTTAGAACAAACTCGAGCTGCACTAATAGTTACAGAATTTGTCTGTACAGACTCATTTCAATGAATCACCCTATATAATTTCTCTTGCGCCTGGCAAATCCGACGCAATCTATTGATCGAAGCACTACGACTAATCGCCCAGTACCACTACTTCTTTTTGAATTGAACATCCCTAGTCAACATCTCCACAGCAATAAAGACCCATCTTCCACTTTCATCTCACAAATACACAGACACAATAATTCGAGGTCATTATAGCCCTCTATGTTACGAAATCCGTTTTATCGATACAATAAAACATCCTTAGCGGTGAGGCGAGCACTCGACTTATATTAATGTACTGGGAATCGATACCGAGTCCCTCTCATCTCGATACTCGATGGACCCTTGAATTCGTCAACAAGTTTCGAAGGCTGGTCCTACGTTTGCGGACGCGGCGATCGGTGCAAGCTATTTGTGGATCTTGTGTAGTATTGTGTACTTGGCTTATACGTGTTTGCTTTGTTTTGATATAATAGAAGGGCACTTAATATTTGTGTGATCAATCATCTTGTATTTGGGAAGAGTTTACACCAAAAATTATTTTTTATATTAATTTATTTTTTTCCGAAATATTAGTATACACTAGAAGGCCAATTCCCGTAATTAAAAAAGGTACAAAACCTAGTCGCAATGTCATCTCGGCGACAATCAATGTCAAAATCTCGTCAAAAATCTACATACCTACGTGTTTTTGACAGATGAAGACTGAGAATTGACTCTTTGATTTCATTAACCATTAAAGAAACAAACTATTAATTATAAAACAATAAATAATGGACTGCAGTTTTTAACCGACAAAAAAAATGGAGAAGGTTCTCACGTCGACGCGTATATTTTTTTTTTTTATGTATGACCATAACTTTTTACAGAGTGGTCCGATTTGAACGATTCTTGTTTTATTCGGAAGGGTATAATTCGAAGTTGGTCCCATGTAAAATGTATTAATTGCTTGGGTAATTTTTGAGTTAGCTTCAATAATACGTAGATTTCCCACTTAGTCTATGTGGATGATGTTAACTTCCTGTCACTGTAATTTACATAACAGGTAATGGTATTCAAATTTGTATGGGGTAGGTACCGCAACTAAAAAGTGAAAAATAACATTAATTTCGGAAGTCGGTGGCAAAAAACGGAAATACTAAACCAAAGACTGGGACTTCCGAAATTAAAGTTAATTTTCACTTTGTAGTGTTTTTTTGGGAGTCGGATGTTTTTTTATTTAAAAAAGGTTTTTCGTGATATTTTTCCTGTGTTAGCCAGAATTCTACCATACCAATACGACTCGACACTAATCCATTATCAATCTAAGTTACTATAATACTGGCTTATAAGGAGATTTATACCACTACCGCACAAAAAATCTCATCCATAGCAACACTTACATCTGATTCTTTCTTCTAAACATATCTAGATAATGATCGCATGTCACCCACTTCCCTAATTCCATTTGCAACGCTGTCATTGATCACGGGGCCCTTCAATAACCGTAATAGCATCCGTGCTTGCTCCTTATCGGTCAAGATTATATTTTATACCGTCCCTATGGGCCCCCTAATGTGGTTTGATATATTACTTTATTTGTCAAATATCAATAACGTCGGATCTGGGCCCACTTTGTGGGACGACGCCACTGAATATGAAATGTATGACTTTGGACGACTTAAGGCCCTGTGTTTGTGGATTTATGTATATTGTGTTTATGTTCAGTTGTCAGGTTTATGAGGATGTTTTGGCTAGGAGAAAAATAGGAAAAAGATGACAACTAACATAACATCACGCCTGTAATCCCCGAAGGGTTAGGCAGAGGTGTACCTATAGTACACCCACATTTCGCCAGTTATGTTTAAGTCTCATGTAACTGGGGACAAGCCTATTGCCATTAACCGGGCACAAATCCAGACTCCGGGCTGCTACCTACTGAGAAATTTCCTGATGGAAAACCCCATTATCACTTTGCTCGAACTGGAAAGAACTTAGGACCTCATGCTCAGCAGTAGCGACCACTAGACCAACGAGGCAACGAGCAGGAAAAGGATGAAAATAATTTACTAATACAGGATGTCCCAGGAAACCAGTACCAGCGAAGGTATGTTGTCAGGAGACACTAATACCCATCCCTAATTCCCATTCTGGGCACCCTGTATAGTAATTGATATTAACTGGGTTTAAATAAATATGTATTCCACAATTTCTCATAATTGCACCTACCACTGTTTGTCTCTGCATCACCCAAAGGTTGACTGGTAGAAAATGCCTATGGCATTAAGTCCGCCTTTGTACTTTTCTGTGCATGAAGTATTAAATAAATAAATAAATAAATAATACCCATCCCTAATTCCCATTCTGGGCACCCTGTATAGTAATTGATATTATTATCTGTCTACGGCCTATTTTTAGTAAAGCAAAGCTTTCAAAAACGTGCAAAGATTGTGAGAGAATGATGAGAATTGAATGTGAGAGTCTACAAACACACCAGTTTAATTAGCAAACTGTGGGTAGGTACGACTCGAAGTTATTGCGGGTGACACGATCATTGAACATTGTAACATAATAAATACAACTGATAATAGAACAGACCAACTGCATTTGACTGCTTCATTTCATGCACAATAGAACTAGAAATTACATTCTGTGAGCTTGAATATAACTATTCCTTCCTAATTAAATTGGATCACCCGCCATTTATAAAATGTACTAGCTTCTGCCCTCAACTACGTTCGCGTGGAAGTCGTAAGGTACACAATATACTAAAAAAACAGCCACATTTTTATAAAATCCCTCGGCCCCCGACCCACCGCGTCGCATCGCATCTCCCACCCGCGCTAGGTATTACTTCGTGTTCGCTTAGCGTTCTTTCTGATTTTTTTTTCTTTTTGCTCTGCTCCTAAGGGTTGTAGCGTGATGTTAAATTTCCTATAACCTTTCTCAAGGATTGGGCTGTCAAATTCAAAATTAATTTTTCAAATCTGACTGGTAGTTCCAGAATTTATGCGTTCAAACAAACAATAATACAAACAAATTAGATAGAATAGATTCAGAGAATCGCTATTATAAAGCTTACTTGTAACGATATTTTCTGATATCAGAATTTCAAAGTACTGTATGAACTAGAAACTGGGCCTGGTGTCTTAACTCTTGGCTTATTATAATTAACTTGGGATATTTTGACGTCTTCATTTATAAAAGCAGCTGTGTAAAGATGATTGCTATTTATTCTGGTGTACTTTGTGGTCAACTCCGTCTTCTAGCAAAGTTGTATTAGTCCTAAAATAAACTTGGTTGTACTGCACCAATACCTACCAAAACTGATGATTTTTTTGTAGATAAATTAAAATAATTAAAAATAAATTAAAAGAAAAGTGAGGTATGAACTGTAATACTAACATGTTGGTATTTAAAAATCCATCAAATATACCTTTACGTACATAGATAACTACCTATATGAATACCAATAATTTATTGTTTACAAAAACAAATAATTAATTTTCCCAATTCCCATGAATATGAAATGATACACCTTCTCAGTACGAATATTGCTGTATTTATATTCTCACACATATATATAAATTTGGTACTACTTACTATTTTACAGTATAGATTTTAGACTTCTTAAAGATAACCTCTTGGTTCCGAGGCTCGAAGAGAACTAACTTAGGAAAACAGGCGCTACGCTCCAAACATCATGTTTTCATCCCCCTTTCGTTAAAAAAAAAACCAGTACTTTTACGGTAACTGTCCAGTGAGATGCTTTTAAACATCATGACTACACTGATATAAAAATCATTTGAGGCAAATCACATACTTTAAATTTTATATTTAGTATTTAAAATCACTACAAATCTTATTAATGTTTGGAATGCATGACAAAAATAATTGACATCATCGCCAAAATTGGACTGCGACCAATCAGATACAGAAACAAAAAAAAAACACCTTCAGTCATACAATCAAGTCTTTCCTTACCCACTCAAAAATATGTCCAATCATTACCCACGTTCTAATGTCGTACGGAACCCACTCAACGGCTTATGCGGTTCCCCTAGCTCAGTACCTACTCATCAGTACTTAGTCCTCAGAGTTGTGTTCAGCTGGCTCTCACTCGATTGACGAATTAGCATCGTAATTGCGACTTTGCGTGATGTTATCAATGTAATTGAATGCAGGACAGTGGTGACCCGCTTTGTGGTGCAGGGTTGTCACGAGTTAGGCAGTATTTTTTTCCATGTGCGTGTCTGCTCTGAGGGAATTATTTTTGTAAAGACCTTTAAAATAAGAAAAGTTAAACTTTAATATATCATATAATAATATAACATATATTATTTTAGTATCGTGAAACATGGTATACAAAGGTGGTATAATTATTATATTATGAGATCAACATTTTGTTCAGTTGCTTGAGCTAACCGGGCACATGCAGCATCTAATGATGTTGTCCATTTGAGCTCTAAATTCTCCATACGATGGCAACCATCCATGCGTACTGAACCACAAAAGTTCTAGGTAACTCTTCAGATTTCTCCCGATAGTCCAAACAATATTATTTTCCCGTTAGCTTAATAACTTGTCAAGACTCGATGCCTGGATCCAACATAACAATTACTTATCTTTCTGAACACTACCGACCTTCACAGGAACTTGTCAGAAATTGTTTAGCTAAAAAATAAATGGCGCGTATTTTTCCTGTAACAATTTTTCTGTACGCTTTTCCGCGTTCTAACGACTAACTTTTACAACTAAATTATTATGTTGTTAAGACGCTGTTATGATTTTTGTTAGGAACTTTCCCATCAAAACTTACGTTTCTAATTTCATAATTGTTTCTTCATCTTATAAATCTTTGTTGTATAGGTATCTAAGAACAAAGAAAGCACAATATTTTTGGGCAGAAAATTTCAAGCCTTTAAATACATAAAATTGACTTTTAGACTCAAAACAAACCATAAAATTATTATATTGTTGTCAAAAAAAAAAAAATAATAATTGCAAAATCAATGTTCATCACGTGGGTACGCACGATACGCTAAAATGATTAAAAACCCTCACCCAAAAACAACCAAATAAAACGATAATTTAATACCATTACATTATTCCAACATTCCCCATACCCGTCACAAATGATTAATGAGTTTATTTAAAAACGGAGCTGGCAACCCTGCCCAAGGCGGGCCACTTTGGTCCCTGTAATACCCGATGCCATTGATTCATTATGGCATTACATATGACGCGACCAATGACAGAATTGTGGTATTAATTGCTCAATTCACAGAGGAAGAGCAAATAGCTAATAGCGTATTTGTGTTAGATCGATCATAACCGGATCGGTAATGACGTGATGTGTGTTTGGAATTTAGCTGTGAATTTTGAAGTACCTTGTCGTTTTAGAGTGGTAGTCGGAATTGATAGTCATTATTAACTCTGGCATGCATCTGGTGTCTGATGATGGTTATTCATGAACTTGGCCTGATTTTGATGTTGCAACTACGTAAGCCTATTGGTTGATTTACACTTTTATTTCCAACTAGCTGTACCCCGCGACTTCATTCACGTGGAAGTCGTAAGATACACAAAACTCCCACGTCCCCCGACCCGCCGCGATGCATCGCCCGCCCATGCTATTACTTCGTTTTTGCTCAGCGTTCTTACCGAAGTATTTCCTTTTGCTCGGCTCCTAAGGGTCGTAGCGTCATGTTAAATAGCCATAACCATCCTCGAGAGCTGGGCTACCAAATGCAAAAATAATTTTTCAAATCCGGTTTTTTCTTCATAATTCCATGAGTTTTAATTCTTTTTTGCACGGAACCCTCATTCTTTTACTAAAATATAAGTAAGTTACTCCTTGTAACATCAGCTATCTGCCAGTGTAAGTCCTGTCAAAATCAGTTCAGCTATTTCGGAGATTAGCCGGAACAAACGGACAGGCAGACAAACATTTTTAAAAATTGTTTTTTTTTTGTTATAAGTACCGTATATACTTTCTTATGCATTTAGTAAAAAGTTGTTATTTTGACATTACAAACGGACACTTCAATTTTATTTATTTGTATAGCTAAAGATGTATAGACAATCTTTGCCGGCGACATGCTAAAACGACTTAAGTACATAGCGAATTTAAGTAGCAAGATATCAGTCCATATATCAGTCCAAAAGTGACAGTTTTTCATTGTGAATTATCACGTATAATAGAGTCAAAAGGGACTTACCTCGCTATTTAACTCATGCAAATGTAAATCAGCCTTTATAGTAGCCTGCTAAATGGATAATCTATAAGTACATTAAGTACTAATAATAAAGCTAAGGAGTTATTATTTTTTTTTTTGTTTATTTGAACGCGCTAATATCTGGAACTACAATAAAATCCGACTGATTTTAAACATTCTTCTTTGCATTTGATAGCCCAATTCTTGAGGAAGGCTATAAGCAATTTTAACATCACCTTTAAAAGCCGAGCAAAACGAAAAAAAGTCAGAAAGAACGCTAAAAGAAAATGAAGTATAAGCGCGGGCAGGCGATACGATGCGACGGGGTGGGTCGGGGGACAAGAAATGTGACATTAATACGCCATCCATTTTTAGGCTAGAACTAGACATTATCGCATTAATGTACAATTTATACAAGGAATGAAATGTAAAATCAGATATAAACCATAAAAGTAACAAACATTATATACGCTAAACTAATTACAAGCCAGACACTAATACCATCGGACATAATGTTAAGAGAATGTTCACCTGACGCGCACTAGACAGGGGGATGCACGGATTTGCATAATGTCCTATATGACATTAATTTAGCCAGACCCAATATCATGGCCTCACCTGCGACCAACAAAACGTTATTACCTACCCTCGTATCTACATATATGTAAGAGCGCACATACGAGGAATTTTGAATAGTAAAAACTGATTTCACTGTAGCAAAACTTGGTAATATTAAAAAATTGGCCAAGTGTGAGTCGGACACGAAGCGTTCCGTACCACCGCACAATATTTTAACACCACGTGTTTTACTTTAGTAAAAAAAAACAAGTGTCTTGTTTGGCGAACCCCTTTGTTTTTATTATTTGTTGTTATAGCCGCAATAGAAATACACAATCTGTGAAAATTCCAACTGTCTACCTATTACGGTCGATGAGATACAGCCCGCTGACAGATGGACGGCGGAGTGTTAGTAATAGGCTACCGTAAGGCATCCTTCGGGTGCGGAACCCTAAAAAGTAAGAGTGGGTACCTAATGCCTTGGCTAAGAATAGAAATCCGTACTTATAAAAGCATTATTTCAGTCTGTTACTTCACTTACCTCATAAGGCTACTTTTCAATAGTCAGGGGGCCTACTCCAAAGCTTAAATCCGTAGTATCGGCCGAATGTTCGGAAGTTTTGTACTACTCTTCATTCTATTTCGTTCGGTTGGTTCGGATACGACCGAACTTCATTTTGACGTTTGGTCGGATCCGAACCGATCGATAAGATAAGTTTGACATATTATCCACAAAAAAAAAACTTGCAAAACGCAATATTTATTCATAACACAACATCACGCCTTGTTTCCCCGACGAGTTAGGTAGAGGTGCACCTATACACCCACATTTTGCCCGTTATGTTTAAGTCCCATGTAATAGGGGGCGAGCCTATTGCCATCAACCGGGCACAAATCCAGACTCCGAGCTACTACTGAGAAATTTCAGATAAAAACCCAATAACACTTTGCTCGACCTGGGAATCGAACCCCGCTCCTTTAAAATTGTCTGACTATTGAAAAATCAGCTCTTAGTTAGATAATTAAAAGACATTAAAAATAATTATGATTAAACAATGGAACTAGAGAAACAATGGAATGCTATATATAAGAACACCCTTAGTCTCGAACAAAAATTCTCATCTGCAAAGCTTCTAATTCTACACTTATCTAATAACAACACATTGTTTTCATCCTACCCTCCGCACATTCTGCTGGCTTTGTCTTCACTGTCTAATTACAACGAACAGCGATATTCCTACCAATAATTATACAATTCTCTAGTAAGCACTCGCAAACTGCCACTTAAAACAAGAAAAGCTGAGCGTCGAACAGTTGCAACTTGTAAAAATAATCGAATCTTCGACCGCGGTGTCATTCCGAACTAACAAACTAGAAATTTTCAAGTCGATATTCCCGACCTGATTTCCGACGCTGCGGGTAAAAGGAGCAGAGGAAAATTTTCAGACTTGTTACTCTTGGTCGTAGTCTTATTGTGGAAACTTGGTGGAAACTGTCGCGACCATGCCACTGTGACACTTACGACCAGTCTTTTTCTTACACACTTTTTTACTTTGCAACTGCACTTGAGTATTTTATGGTGAGTCTCGTTTACCGGTACGATTATGGTGAGTATAAGTGTTCGGGTGTAGTTTGCCCGTGTTTTGGTAACAAAATCTTTTAGGAGGATGAAGAGTAAGCTGATAAACGTAACTAGATATGATTTTAATTGTGTGGCATAATCAGCCTATATTGTTTGGCAGACAATTGAAAATGTTATTTTTGAAATGAAAATTTCTTTAGGGGCGTTGAGCGATTTTTGATAGGGGGCATTCTTAGGGGTCGCGTCACCGACATGCGACATGTGACATGCTGAGTTAGTAGGGGGAAATCGTGCGGGTTCGTGTCACCGACATGCGACATGCTATGCATAGTCTTACGTGTAAGTTTTCGCTTGTGTTGGCAGTGACTACCAGCCGGTGACTGTCGGCCTATGACTGCCAATTTTTTTCGTTTTTTAAAGTTGGAGCTCCTTAAGTCTTTTTCTTCCTCTGTCGCACTTACCTACCAAACACGTAGATTTCTAGGTCGAGCTACCAATATTTTTATAGATAATTTAAAAGCCCTAAGCACTATTTGCTTATTGTCACACAACATTAAGCAAACATTAAAAGAAATCAACTGTTCACAAAAAATTGAACAAATGTCCCAAACCTCGCATCTCAGGCGATACATTCGTTCATTATTCAGCATTTCGTCTCATTATTTCTGTGCCGCTTAATCCTTGGCTTACATTTCGCTTTTTAATTGTACCTCCACGTCTGACCCTCATCGAGGTCGCTTGTTTTTCACAATTTGCCGTCTCGTTAAACCTCGGCTTGAGTTAGTTTTGGGGGTGGTACAAGTTGTGAGAAGTCGCGGAATAGTATCTTTATCTTGGGAGTCTATCATCTTCTGACTTATTAGAATCCCGAGTTTTACATTTATCGAGATATGCTAATGATTAGTTAAAGAAATAAATATTTTGTTGTCTGTTGGCAATGATTTGTATGATCGCCGACTCAGCATAGGTAAGCATTATTCGGGAGTCATGGCAAGTTGGTCCCATGATTAAATGGATCCATTTCAAGTGCCCTTTCATAAGTTAATGAAGGTGCATAATAAGGTAGGATAGGCATCATCCTATGCACTTTTGTAGGTAGCCAAAGTTTTAAGCCGGAACGGCTGTTTTGTATAAGAAATTGCGCATTTGACTGCCTAACGAGGCAGTCAAATGCGCAATTTGAATAGACCAACGGGTCTAGTGGTTGCAAGCGCTACTGCTGAACGTGAGGTCCTGGGTTCGATTCTCAGGTCGGGCAAAGCGTTTTGGGTTTTTCCATCAGGAATTTCTCAATAGCAGGCCTTAGTCTGGATTTGTGCCCGATTGATGGCAATAGGCGCGCCCCCTATTACATGGGACTTAAACGTAACTGGTGAAATGTGGGTATACTATAGGTAGACCTCTGCTCAACCCTTCGGGGAAACAAGGCGTGATGTTATGTTGTTATATAAATTTCGCATTTTTGTTTAAAACTAAACTTTCAAGGCGTAAAAAGCAGCTGTTTTCGCCCGAAACCAAACCCTAATTATCCCCCACAAAAATAAAACCTCAACTCATTAGCAACCCGATTTTTCTCCATCACAGCCAGACTAAAGGTCAATTAAGTGGGTCTCTTACAATTTGCGCCGTCATGATGCGTCTGTTATCACGACGCGCATCCGTGGACCCGACCCTTTCGCTACATAATATTGTGATTAATTAAATCCAGAGATGGCGTATATTGCAAAGATGGACGCAGTAATTTGTTATGCTGCTTCTATCATAATTTTTTGTTGGAATATATTTGAATAGTTTCTGATGTGAGTGGGGAGGAGTTATCTTGCGGACAACTTTGTGTTCTTTCTTACACCACAGACTCTCTACAGTATTGTCTCTCCTTCTCCCTTTAATCCATCCAAAGGTTGTCTTCAAAAGATCGCTTTAATCGAATAAGATCTCCCATCTTGTCAGTCTAAGTAAAATGTCTACATTTATATCTTGAATTTATATGGTTTACATAATAAAGAGTATTCTATTCTATTCTTGTAAAGTACCGTAAAACGGGATGAATGGGGAAGCAGGTGTGAATCGGGACGAAATCTTAAAAGGAATTTTAACGTTATATTTTGTTGCCAAAAAGGACTCTAATGTGTTATATTTAATGATTAAGTGTCCTTGTTGGCAAGAAACTATATTATTTCAACGTTGCAATCCATTTTAAAGTTTCGCCCCGATTCACCCCTGTATCCCTATTCACCCCGTTTCACGGCAGACATTCAATTGCATTTTGTATCGAACTTTAGATACCAACGTTTAGGTAAATTCAGCTATCTCAACGAATCGTCCTTTCTATCTATCAGACCGATATTAAACAAACATCTTCTAACTTCAACACCAAATAACACCTTTGTTCCTAACCATTCCATCACTCAAAATAAACGTGCCTACATTAAAATATCTAGTTACATAACCCTGAAATGCGGCAGCGGGAGAGATATATTGCCTAATCCACATTACGGTCAAAACGTCCGGTTGTGACAGCCCATAATCCCACATTCAATTGTGGACGTGAACGCGTGTGCCTACCCTGCGATATTACGCGCGTAAGGGAGATGGCCCACTTCACGTCCGCCACCTGATCAACGTCTTACATTTAAGTGGTTTCGATTTCTGCATATAAAATATATGTAGGTATATGAAAGTAAGGAAATGTTACATTTTCATAAAGGTGAGAAGATCAAGATATGATATCTATCTCTCTACATATCTAGTCGGTATTATCCCACTTCAGAACAAAGGAGTTTTTAACCGACTTCAATAAAAAGGAGGAGTATGTATTCAACGAGGTTTTTTTTTCATGAATTTCACACACTTCTGTTCTCTGATAATGCTGGCCAATCTTCGGTAGGAGTCAAGCTCGTGCCGTCATTTTCACCTTATTATTTGTAGGTATAGTAAACCCGATATATATAAATCGGGCACACATCCAGACTAAGGCCTGCTAATGAGAAATTTCTGATGAAAAACCCAATAACACTTTGCCCGACCTGGGAATCGAACCTAGGACCTCATGCTCAGCAGTAGCGCTTGCGACCACTAGACCAACGAGGCAGTCCACAATATGCTCAGCAGTACAGTAATTTAATTTAACTTATTTAGATAAGAATAATATTTACATAATTTAAAAACTAACAGTCTTAAAATAATAATAATAATATGTACAAGTATATAAAAAAGGAGGAGAAATAATCAGAGGGCATCAAAAATTTCGTCCGCATCGCTGTCAACAAGAAAAGTACCCAAAAGGCTGGCAGCATTGCCACGTTGTATGGCAATGCTGATTCTTTGGCCAAAACATAGGCCAGCCCTCTGGTCACGTGTAGAGTCGACCAACCGCCAGGTGATGTCTCGAAAAACTAAGTGGGCACTCGGACCCCATGGCCCTAGTGTTTCAACCCCAAACGGCTCGAATATATAAGTCCCAATAAGATTGGAGTATTTGCGCCGTTTGAGGTTTTAAATGTAGGTATTTGATCTGAGTTACAATAAATATCAAAGTTTTATAATAGAGCCTTCAGCGAGTGTTGAGAGTTCCACAAACAATACAAGTAACTTTTCAGTATTAACTTAGGATGGCAAACAGAAACTTACGACAAGTTCTAAGGAATCAAGATTATACGGGCCACCTAATAAAACATTCTGAGAAACCTTATTCAGTTTGATTGATAAAATAGCTGCGATGAAACAGCTGCTATAAATAGGATTGAAAATAATAATATTAAGTAACGTGAAATATTTAAGTAAAGTCGGGGACACTAATTGTTTATTAAATTGAGACACTACGTCAATTTGCCGTGTTATAGGCATTTCATACAACTGTCAAAGAATGACGGTTGTGATTTGAATATACGGAAAATTTAAGTTGGTAATAATAAATTTCTTTGCATTTTCCCGCGTTTGGGGCTGGTGGGTTACTCCAAAGGTTGAATGGGGAAAATAATATAATATTATTGACATTGCCCATACATTGATGTTTAGTTTTGGACGGACGAGCGACAGGTCCTAAGTTCAAATCCAACCGTTGCATTTCTGACGTGAGACTCCTAGCATAACATAGTGATTTAGCAGAAGCATGTTAAAGCTTGAATAGTTACGAGTATATTTCAAAAACAGATTATCAAAGACAGAAAATTTTTTTAAGGCTAAAACTAAATAAAGTGTCGCCTATTACATTTTTCGTGTCTGTCTGTGTGACCGCTTATATCTTCTAAACTACACAATGGATTCATTTCTGACCGATTCCTATAATTTACGGACCGTTGTTGGTTAAAATGAAGACTCTTGTATCTTTACCAATAATGAAGCAAAGACCTCATAGCTTTGCATAGTAGACCCTCCCATATGGAAGTAACTATCATATGCATATCATATGTATGCTGTCATATATATTTGTAATTTTTATGGTGTACATAATAAAGAGTATTCTATCTAACTATCTATCACAGGTAAAATTAGTTTACGAATCTATTTATATGCCCAGTTTGGTAATAAAAAAGTTACTATTGGTAAGCAAAACGATTTGTTTTTGTTTAAAGGTTCATGTGTATAAAATATTAATATTTAACTTAGTTAGGGCATAGAAATCTTGATGTTTTGACATGTTGCCATGCGAAGCTTAGTCTAAACAAATAAATCAAATTTAAAGTGTCTGTTTCATCATCTGCCTAGCCTTTTCCCAACTATATTGGGGTCGGCTTCCAGTCTAACCGGATGCAGCTGAATACCAGTATTTTACATGGAGCGACTGCCTATCTGACCTCCACAACCCAGTTACTGGGTAATACGATACCCCTTGGTAAGACTGGTTGTCAGACTTTCGGGCTTCTGACGACCCGTAACGACTGTCAAAGATCCACGAATGACAGCCGGGACCAACGGCTTAACGTGCTTTCCGAGGCACGGAGGAGTCTCGGTATGTAAAGATGGTCACCCATCCACGGACCAACCCCGGCAAGCGTAGCTTAACCTGATGGATCGACCCGTGCGGCTGTTATTACTTAGCCACGAGCTCCTCTTAAAGTGTCTGTTTGTAATGTCAAAATAACAGTTCTTTACTAAATGCATTTGAAAGTAAATACGGTACTTATAACAAAAAAAAACTATTTTTTTAATTTTTGTCTGTCTGTCCGTTTGTTCCGGCTAATCTCCGAAACGGCTGGACCGATTTTGACGAGACTTTCACTGGCAGATAGCTAATGATACAAGAAGTAACTTACTTTTATTTTAGTAAAATAATTAGGGTTCCGCGCAAAACAAAAAATCATGAAATTATGAACAAAAAACCGGATTTGAAAAATTATTTTTGCATTTGGTAGCCCAATTCTTGAGGATGGGTATAGGTTATTTAACATCACGCTACGACGCTTAGGAGCCGAGCAAAAGCGATGCAACGCGGCGAGTCGGGGGCGAGAGAGTTTTATTAAAATGTGGTTGTTATTTTAGTATATTGTGTATCTTACGACTTTCACGCGAACGAAGTCGCGGGGCACAGCTAGTTTCAAATAAAAGCATGTTTACTACGAATAAAAAAGTAAGTTTAAAACAATCCAATACCCATCAAAGTACTCGCCACACTAACATTCCAATCTTGACCGCAGAAAACGTAACCCCGTGCAAATGTGATTCGAACTCACTTTCCAACATTTTGCGTAAAGCAATAAGAACACAGAAATCAAAGTTTCCAAAGCTAATATATATTGAATCGTAGTTGGATGGGCAATGCAGTCCGCGTACCCTCCTGAGAGAGAAACTTTCCCCAATGTATTACTTTGTGACGCTTCGCAGTCCGTACCTCTCTTCTAGTTGCCAACAAATGCTGCTTACGGTGCGTGAATTGGATATTGCGGCCGTTTGATCAAACTTCATTCGGAAACTGATGATAATAGTCCTTTGTCGATCTGTGCAGTGCGTTTGACATCTCTATTGTGTGGGAAAGGAAAAATATCTGAAGATGAGGAGTTAAAGTTTTGGTGAAGTCAGCTCGTGACAATGTATACCGGTGACTTTTTTTAACGTCTTGAAATAAATTGGGTATAGGTAAAAGGTGAACGGAGTAATAATTTTTTTCATTAATATGTTAATCTAGTATCGTTCATAGATCAATTTCTTCCTATGGGAAGAAATTGATCTATGAACGATACTAGAACATTTATTTTTTTGAACAGGATTTTTTTTTCGATCGAAATTAATAGCATACCAGGGTGCGTATGATTTGAATTTCAATATTTTTAAACAAGAAAAAAAAGTTTTATAAAAAAAAGTCATCCGGTGTAGGTCAAATGTTAGACGTAATAATGCTAAAACTGCCTATTTGTGGTTTTTCATTTATATAGGTATCAGAAATAGACTAATCTTATTGTTATTATTCTAAACTTGTAACATTCTTACGCACAAACAAATAAAAATAAAAACTTACTTGACAGAAAATAATTTCATTCAAGTCTTTATCTAAATGAAGCGATATAGCTTTACCTAATGAAGTCTGCCATGTCAACATAAAGCCACTTAGCCACTCTAATAGCCTTTAATATCTAAGCTTTCAAATCTAGAAATTGTCCTCATAAAAGCCTGTCTAAGATAAGACTAGTTATAGACTTTCTTCACAACATTCTATTTTACTGGACAAGTAATCCAGTCGATTCATTCTTTCCATTAAGGGCGAAGCGCTAAGGTAGTCCGCGAAAATCAAATTTTCTTACGATTTCTGCAATTTGTAGCTCAGTGTCTGTGTGTAATATGTTTCGCGACCGTAACAAATATGTATTTACAGAATTATAATCATTAGGAATTATAATCATCATCATTATAATCAGTAGCAGTAGTAGTTTAGTTAGTATAATCCTCAAATGTCAAAATTTCATGAATTAGTAATTCAATAGGTTTACTTGGTCTTAAGGAGTTGTATTGTAACTTTAATGATTATAATTCTGTAAATACATATTTGGGACGGTCTCGAATCATATTTTAATCAACATACACATACGGCCTAATACTGACCTACAAATTGCAAAAAAACGTAAGAAAATTTGAATTTCGCGGGCTAACCTGGCGCTTTCGCCTTAACTGGACATAAGCTTCAAAGCCTCTAGCCTCTCTGCCTAGGCCTCTAACAACCCGTTAATCTGACGTTTGCTAGACAATAAAGTTCCCCGTAATGTCTTGTAAGGAAGGTTTGACTGCCTATTTTCTGCGAAAACGTAGTTTTAGGGAATGATACGCACTATTCTGAATAGCTCTTCTAATAGTTTTCTGGAAGTTGGCTTATTTGGGTCTAATGAGACAGGTATTTATAAACCCTAAATTGTAACCCAACATAAACCAATTTACCATTTATTCCACTCAAATTGTTCACACAAATCTAGGCACGAACAGCGTCTATAATCTGAGTTCCAGCATCCTTCTCAGGCGATACCTATACAGGATCATAACAAACCATTTAACAAAGACCCCTGATAATTCAAATCATCTTTAGCTTGTATCGGCGTTTTGAGCACAAAGCTTCCAGGTAGAAGGGAAGTGGGGGGGTGGAGGGATCATCTTGCTCTGGCTGTACGTATCTTGTATCGTTCGTGGGAGCTTCGGAGCAGCGTTTGAGATAACGTAACAATGCAGCGTTCACTTCAGAACCATTTATTCGATAGTGTTACCTGTATACAAAGGTTCTAGGTTTACACAGGGTGTTACGAATGTAGCGTAATGTAATGGTACGGCTTTCGAATGGCGTCTCTTTAGAAATGAAACGCGCAACTTAATCCTTTGCTATCGGCGATAAGAGGATACTTGGTTTATTTATTGCTTTAGAAACATATTACAGGCTGTTCTAAAATTGTAAATAAGGATGCTTACTTGTTTAGTCCTATTTATTACAGATTCTGTGCATATATGTGTAAATGGATTCACAATATCCATGTATGTATTAACAATTAAAACAAAGAGATTTTTTAATAATTGTGCACTTGGGCCATATTCCATTTTTTCCTTAGAATCAACCTGCCAACATTAACAACGACAACATAAAATTAAAAAAAAAAAAACTCAAATCAATTAAAACAATTAAAAATATTTAGCTCAATGAGGAAACACACAGTAAATCACATTCATCATCTGCCGAGACTTTTCCCAACTATATTGGAGTCGGCTTCCAGTCAAATCGGTTGCAGCTGAATACCAGTATTTTACTAGGAGCGACAGCCTATCTGACCTCCACAACCCAGTTACTGGGTAATACGATATCCCTGGGTAAAACTGGTTGTCAGACTTTCGGGCTTCTGACGACCCGTAACGACTGTCAGAGATACACGAATGACAGCCGGGACCAACGGCTTAACGTGCTTTCCGAGGCACGGAGGGGTCTTAATATGTTCTTCTCCATAGAGATCTACGCTTTGGAATGGGCAACTAGCTTCAACTTTCTGACTAACTGACCGACTCATTGACAATTCAAAAGTGCCTGTAATTAGTTTATTTGAAATAAATGCTTTGAGTTTGAGTTTGAGTAAAGATGGTTACCCATCCACGGATCAATCACGGCAAGCGTAGCTTATCCTGATCGATCGACCCGTGCGCCTGTTATTTCTTAGCCACAAGCCCCTCACACAGTAAATCACATCACCGACAAATAAATCCGAAAAAAAATCGCTTTACATACCTCATTTATATTCATGGGAACATTTTTAATTTGACATAGTATAGTAGCATATTTCTATTACACGCTACGGGTCCCAATATCGTGATTAGTATCCATAACTAATACAAAACAAATTTATAGTTCTTAATGAGTTTTAAAATGCCATAAATAATATTAGTGACAGTAAATTAAGCGTTAATAGGCACATTTATAATGTATGCTGTTGAATTTTGACAAGCTATTATGCTGTTATGAATTCATGTGACTAAGGTTTTAGTTATGGGGCCTAGGGTCTACTGTAAGTGTGTTACGCAATTGCCCCGCAGGAATTGGTTTCATTTTGACAGTGCAACAACCTTCAATGCGTTATTTACGTTGAAGAGGAGACACATTTTTCGAACATATGAAGCAATGGATTAGCAATATGCTTCAAAATCATTCAGATTGTGATTGATAGTACCTAAGACTTATTTATTTGGGATCTCCAACAAAGGATATAAATACATACACAATATAAATCACAATAATAAAAAAAATCGGTCATGTGGGTGTCGGACGACTACCACGTACAATGAAGGGGAACCCTTCATTGTGCGTGGTAGTGAAAAGAATTTATCCCAAAAACAAACTTAACATTGTAGTTTAAAAACATGTTGTCCCACACATTGATATACGTCACGGTCAATTCTCCATCTGCAAATAGTTTGTATACGCAAAAAAATGTTTTTATACTTATGCTTAGACTACAAATTGACGCTTTTGGGACTTTTTCCTTTACTTGTGCTGTGAGGTCTTGCTTCTTTCCAATTTCATAATTCTAGGTCAACGGGAAGTATCACATAGGGTTTGATTAACTTGTGAATAACAAAAAAGGTCGCATAAATGGCCGTATTTTTTTATTGCGTTGACTTAAAGGCTTGATTTTTTGGAGCTATAAGGGAACATACAGTATGTGGACCACATATATGTGCAATAAATTATAGGACATACTTGTTATCGCCTTTTCTGACGATATTAAAAAAATTAACGAAATCGGTCCAGTAATTAGGTCAAAAAGTAGAGTTTTCATTTTGAACAAATTTAAACACTCTGTAGAATTGTAACACAAGGTAAATGATTCAATGAACCCTTTAAAATGCGACGTTGCCACGCAGTGCAAACTATCACGATGATTTTACGTACCTATTCTACTTATTTGCCTAAATAAGTAGATAACGTACATGCCATGCCGCCCGCGTGCATCGTTGCCACTCTTCGCTTCTGGGGTCAAGGTACGTTGTCTAAACAGAGTGTTAACTTTAACTGAATTTACTTTGATTGAAAATTTAACTTTTTTAATTTTTGGTTTTTTATTTAATATTTAATTTTACTATACTTCTATGGAGTAGTGTTCCTTGAGGTTTCGTTTATTGCCTAGAAGTGAATTCCATACTGTATACCTTTTTTTCCCACCTACGTATTTGATATTAATTTCAACTTGACACCTCTACGCGTTCTTGAGAAAAAGGGTCTTAATAGACAGACATACGGTCAACGAAGTGATCTTATAAGGGTTCGGTTTTTCATTTTAAGGTATGGAACCTTAAAAGTTTTTTTACGTGTGCTCTTTCAATTACAGGAGACCATAACATGCACATATAACTAGGTGTAAAGAGGACAAAAATAAAAATAGAGAAAATAAATTATTAAGACATTTTTAAAGTCAACAATTTTCGCTATTTAATTTAAATGTTTTTCACTCACGCTTTTGAATCTACTACTAAATTTAACAACAGTGTACTCTGCTTCTAAAACCTAAACAGAATAAGTATGCACGCTTTTACAGCCAATTAAAATCAAAACTTATATAATCAAATTAGGCTGAGACTAAGCATTTTTTGAACGTCAAAATGACACAAGACTATCCCCTAAAACGCCCGCCTTTCACAACTTGCTAGTGCTTTAGCTGGGAGGAAGAAGTGGCGCAACAAACTCCACAGCAGCACAACTGTGTGTGAAGTTAGAAGATCTTGATTATATACAATAATAGGAACCTATACCAATTATCAAAACTGTTGATTGACCAAAAATCAATCGTGTGGAAGAGCCTTAACAGACGTTACTGAGTGGTAAAGGGGCATAAATCTCAATCATAATTTGTGCCCCGTCAAGCGTAGGCCAGCGAGGCCTAATGATTGATGGGGTACCGCGCGCTCATTCCCAATTCAAACGAACCAACCGGAGGCCGCCACGTTGCAAAATGGCGGACACGTAACTAAATTGATTAAAAACCTATTGGACTAGTTGATTTCCGGCTTACGTCTCATTTGATACTGATACGCGTATTACTAAACTGGCTTTTAGTTATCCCTCTACCAGGAAAACGTATCTTCTGATAAAGATGCCCATGGAACGTAATGTTGCCATTTTAAATATTGTATATGAATAAACATTTAGATTTAAGTATTGTGTATTTATTTTGTTTCTTTATAAATTTCATTGCATGCTGCACCGGTTGACCTCATCACGTCAACGCCGGCTGTCGCTGAAAACCAGCGCTGGGGCTCTGTCTCGCATAGGGTTGCAGCATTATGCTGAGCGATGGCTGTTTTGTGTGGATGTGACGCATATTTTCCTCCAACTTGTTTCTATTTTGTGTTTGTGTTTCTTTCTTTGCGTCATATTTACCGCAAATAAACGTATTTTCTTTCTTACTTCTTTTTTTTTTTTGTTTCTAAAGAGAAGGGACGAACATTGACCACCTAGCTTGCTCACTACATATTAATTGCCAATTTCAGACCATTATAAGTTCAGGTCACCTATCCCGCAATGTTTGAAAACTAAGGTCTTCAACCAGTGCATCCTGCCCGTTATGACATACGGTACCGAAACGTGGACACTGACAGTTGGGCTGGTCCATAAATTCAATCAATTCAGCGCGCTATAGAGCGGGCTATGCTTGAAGTTTCTTTGATGGATAAAATCAGGAATGAAGTTATCCGGCAAAGAACTGGAGTAACCGGCATAGCCTGCAGAGTAAGCAAACTAAAGTGGCAGTGGGCATGTCTGTCGAAGACCCGATGGCTGGTGGAGCAGACGAATCCTGGAGTGGAGACCACTTATCGGCAAGCGTAGTGTGGGACGCCACCCAGCTAGATGGACCGACGACCTTAAGAAGGTGGCTGGAACAGACTGGATGCGGAAGGTGGACGACAGGGTGTTGTGGCGCAGACTAGGAGAGGCCTATGTGGAGAGGCTGAGTTGATTGATTGATTGATTGATAAGTCCAGGATTCCTCCACCGTCTGTCAGTTGAGTTAGAAAGAACTTAATTATGAAATTAAAAAGTCACATGGGTACTTACTTCCACAAGATGGTCTTGTACAGGCGGCGGAAATCCGCTGGAAGCGAGAAGCACAGAACCGGTCGATGTGGCGAAGCTTGGGACGCCTATGTCCAGTGGACGTCTTACGGCTGAAATGATGACGATGAGTTTCTACTTAGGTATACAAGAGTAGCAGATCCTTTAACCTTCTAGGTCATCACTACAGACTACAGCAGTTCCACTTTCACAATCGTGTTGAGGACTCAGTTATGGTTAAAGAAGTGACGATGCAAGGGTTACTGGTGAGGTAATCGTTGATATCCTTTTAGTGGTAAGATTTTATTAACTTTTTAAATACAATCATTGCAAACTATAGTTTTGTATAAATTAGAAGCATTTTTTCAATTTTGTAAATGGGAGTACCATGGAGCGGTTTTATGTTATGATGTAGGTATGTTGACTTGAAAGAGTATGGCAGTTGAGAGTATGTCATGCTCACTTAGATGTCTCACTGATGGTGGCGCGTGTGTTGGATCATTCGGTTCCCTACAAAATGGTTGAGCTGGATGGTGCTGATCCATGCGTCATGTTCGTGAACGGGCGCCGTCGGCAGAGACTGGTCATCTCTTAACTGCCAGGGCTTATTTTTAATCTTATATTTTGAATTGTTTTTAATTATTTATTTTTTACATTGTTCTCACATATAGAAGCAACAAGAACAATGTAGCCAGGATTTTGTAATAATTTTGATTTAAAAGAGTGTCCATGGAGTTTCTTGCCCATTCTTCTCCATAGAGATCTACGTTTTGGAATGGGCGACTAGCTTCAATTTTCTGATTAACTGACTGACTCTTTAACAATTCAAAAGTGCCTGTAATTGGTTTAATTGAATTAAATGCTTTGAGTTTGAGAATTGTAGATGACTCCATAAATTCACGATGCACTTTATGTCAAGAGAAATGTTATTCCATTCCCGATCTGCTCTCTAATTCCGAAGTGTACTTATGGGATCTTAATACACACATACATTAGTATGTTGTGTTGAGTACTTGGTTACCATGAGTGGCTATGGGACACAGATCGAGTTCGACACAAAGCGCATTAGTCGTACTCGTTGTACTTGAAACTTACAGTAATATGATATGTTTGTAAGCTCTACACCTTGCATATAATGGGAAGTTTGCATGTGTCACTGGGTATGTCAGAATACGGGATGTTTGGTACCTGTGTTTTGAAATACCCTCTGAGAATAGATAAAAAGCATGTATTGAGTGCTAGACAAAAATAGCTGTAAAATACATTGGTCCACTGCTAGACATAGGCCTCTCCCAGTCTGCGCCACAACACCCTGTCCTCCGCCTTCCGCCTCCCGATATTTGTCTTCGAAGTATGCACTCCCGTGCCGTTTAGTGGAAATAAACTACTATACATTCCGTTAGAGAAGGACGAAGAAACCCCCTCTAAAACTACAAGCCTCTAAGTTCATATTTTAAATTTTCATGAGTTTCAACTTTTTTTTTAAGTTTTATCAAACCCAATAGCACAATACAAAATTCATACTGTCACACTATTGTTCATAGAAATCCCACGTTTCTCTCAGAACTTGATCCTATTACCGTCGAAGAAAGGGTCTGCCCAATTTCGCCAACGAATTCAACCATCAATTTGCCTAAGAAAACTCCATAATATATTAACGGACCCTTCCTGCAACGAATAGTTTGGCTTTATAATATTTGCGGCACGTTCGGACGATCCCAACGCGGGACGGCCTTAATTTATTAATAGATTGTTTATAGCTTCGCCAAGGGCCCCACTGTCTAATAAATAGATCACCCTTAAAATAATAATGCTCTTTCGTTACGCCCTGTACTGACGCATAAATTTTATTAGATTAAAAGGGTGAGTCGGTGACGGTCTCCGTTTACGAGCTGTTAAAATTTTTGTTAGTCGTAGACGGATGAAAATTTATTGGTTTCGTTGCTTTTCGATTTTATAGCCTGGTACACTCTGTGGAGGAGTTAAGTGTGCGGACAAACAAAGAACGTCTTATACGCGAGTACTGTCTCATTATTGCTTTGCTTGCGAAACAACTAAGCGCTTATAGACACGCTCAAACGATGCGTTTTAAAGACTGGACCACCCATCAAACGCACTATTTAAAGTAATTAAATTACAATAAGTATTTCTGTTTCCATCATCAAACTTGATTACCATATTCTGAGTTTATCTTTATGTGTCTTTTAACAATCTCCATTCCCAGAGTGAACCATTTGATCTAACAAAAAATCAACCAAAACTTTTATCAACCGGTCTAAGTTTTCTGTAAGAAGAATTATTCTACGTTTACGTTAACATTTTCATACTCTCTGTCACTGCGCGAGCAGAATATTTCCAATATATTCAGAGGTTTACCTCTCAATACAGACCATTCACTGAGCACGGAACAATCCCTTAAGATAGGCGCCCTGCATGAGTTCACACGTGAACCTGTGATCGGAGTATTTTAGCTGATAGCCATCGATACCTTGCAGAAATCCCGAGCGATCCCGATGTATAGAGCCGAACGACCGAAACCGCATCGAGATTCGATCTCCTAGCATGTGTAGTCGTAGTGGGATTAGCAAGAAAATACTTATTTTAACTGGATTAGTTCGATAGCAAAAGAAGTAGGTATATGTAAGAATCGTAGCAGGTGGCGTTCTGTAGTTACCCATGGGAAGAATACGTAGGTTTACGTATGTTTGTATGTACATAGAATACAGTACATTACTGACTAAGAAATAAAGTGGTCTTTCGTTTTAGACTAAATATTTGAACTTGCATAAAATTACTTAGGTCATTTGGCACCGCGCGCCCTGCTGGCAGGTGCTGTTGAGGAGTCGGCCTGCCTCCACACGTACTGCCATACATCGATCGGCCAATTCTTTGGTGGCCGCGGTACGGGAATGGAACCACAGCCCCTACACATGAGACGGCAGTCCTACCACACGCCGATTACCTAATTCGCGCGGGTGTGTGTGTAATGTGAATGTGTCTTATGTATGATATTGTATATTTTTATTTATTTATTACTTTATCTAATCTGTGTATTTATTGTAATTTTGTGTGGATTTACATCTGGAAAATAAAGATTTAATTTCATTTTATTTTATACATAAATAACGATGGCAATATTGAATATGTAATGCCTTTCCCGTAACAAAAGCACCCTAAGACGAACCTTAAAAATCCACTGAAAGAAGAATGTGGAAGCCAGGCCTATCACACGTAGAAATCAAATACATTTAGTTGTAATCATAGCCATCTTCATGGTGGCCCTTAGACACATTACTAATATTATAAAGAGATAAAATGTATCTGTTTATAGGGGTAATTTCTGGAAATGCCAGTCGGATTTGAAAAAATATTTTTATATTTGATAGCCCAATTCTTGAGGAAGGTTATAGAAGAAAGAAAGAAAGAAGAAGAAGAAAGAAAGAAAAATAGGTTTATTTGTCACAGAAACACGTGCATACAAAACGATAAGAATAAACAGAAAAAATAATACAATATAGAACCACATTAAAATCACGAGCTCAAAACAGAAATAGTCGGAAGCTGCACGTCATGACTGTGACAAGAAGGCTTCCACTCAGCATGATGCTGTGCTATGAGGGACCCACAGCACAGCGCTGATTTTCAGTGGTTACCCGAAAAAGACGTACGGAAATCAGGTCAGGTTCAGTGATCAATACATAAATAGTTACATAACAAAACAAAAGAACCAGTAACAACTTAAAATATGCTGCAACTATACAACCAAATATAGGTATGAATAAATATTATGAAATAACCCATAAAAGACTCCGTCGGCATCGCAGGTGCGTGCATAAATAAGTATAGGCTATAGGCTATAGTTATAGGCTATTTAACATCACGCTATGCCCCTTAGGAGCCGAGCAAAATGAAAAAAGTCAGAAAGAACGCTAAGCGAAAACGAAGTAATAGAACGGGCGGGCGATGCGATGTAACGGGGTAACTCGGGGTACAAGAAATTTGGCGCAGACGAAGTCGCGGGACAAGCTAGTAGGTCCTACTTTGAATAACGTGAAACTTTGACCCAGACGAAACCATAAAATGCTGAGCAGAAATTGGCAGCTTATGTTGTAATCTTACTATACCTACCTACAGCTACCAACTAAAATATAGCCCACTTATTTAAAATGATACCACTTGCACACAACACAAGAAGTGCTTGATTGCAAGTCCTTGCAGCGCTGTAATAACACCCTGCCATCATCTGTCTCCCACAGCTTGTGCAAGTTAAAACCATTCATTATGCACTCTGTAATTTTCTTCATCGCTGCGGAAAATACTTCCCTTGCATAATCAAAAGAAACGCTAAGTAGTAGTATAGGGCATCAGTATTGTAAAAAGGATACTGTTTGGTTAGAAATCTTGTGAACCTTCCATTATTGGCGAGCCTAGTGACAAAAGTCAATGGATATAAGCATATTTCTTATTATCACTTCCCCCGCGGCTTCGTCCGCGTGGATTTCGTATATTTGGGGGAAGATTTTCAAAAAATCCTGATACACGTTTTCTTTACTTTCCGTCTTAAGTACAAATATCGAGTTTCGGGTTAATCGAGCCGCGCGTTAAAATTCTTCCGTACAAACTTTGACCCTTTAGAGGGTAGTTTAGAAAAACAAAAAATGACATACTTCATAATTTACTTTGATAAGTATTCGTGCCAAGTTTCAAGTTTAATAACTCAAGAACTAAGATTTTTTATATAAACAAAATCACCCCTATTCACCGCCTTAAATGTAGAATTTTTAAAAATACTTCCTTATTGGATGTTCATAACATAAAAGGCATCAACTGCCAAAATTTCAAGTTTGTAGCCGCAGCGGCTTAGGCTCTGCGTTGATGAATCAGTCGGGACAAGTAATTATAAACAATCTATACATATACATATTGTAAAGATTTTTCAACCGGCGAGTGTGTATTAACTAGATGTATGAACGTTGAAGCAAAAGGAGTGTGTAAGCATCGTAGCAGGTGGCGTTGTCTAGTTTCTGCCTACCCCCATGGGAAAAAGGCGTAAGTTTATGTACATGTATGAACATATTTTTTCTTGCATTCATCATGAATAAATTATGAGTGATTTTGCTGGATGCTACCTATTTACCAATACCAGTAACAGGAGAGCTAGAGATCCTTGTGAAGAAGTTTCTCCTGGAGCAGTAACATGCGGTCACGCAGCGAAAAGCGTGGTGGTCTTATGTGGTAGAAATGTACATGGTGTACATGTTCAAACCGGGCCTCAGGTAGCATGCTCGTAAATCAAATGACTGTTGATTTTTGAGAATACTCGAAATAAGCATGCCCATTACTAGCAATGTTATGACAGAAGTAGCAATTGCTCAATAATGGTATGCTTTTGTATTAGAATGAGCATATCTGTCCGTACCTTAAGAGTTTTTAATGACCGTTCGGCGTGCTTACACAGATTGGAGACATCATCGTGTATCGACTGTCGGTAGCCCTTAAAATCAAAATATTCCTTTATCCCCGATTCTCTCCATTATGCCCGATCAATAATATAGTTAGGCTATAAATTAAATCAATTCGTCATTATACCCACTCTAATATATTGCATTAGTTAACACGAAACGCTGTTTCAACTTGCACGTAATCTCATTTGTAACCACACACAGAGTAACCGTATTCCTTTACTAATGTCGTTATATTGTTGTACGTATATAGCTAATATGCAAATATATCTTTGAACGGTTTACACGGAAATATAACCACATAATGTAGGTAAATATCACCATAAGCCTATTCTTAAAAGAAGTAGACAAGCGATTAAAATATCAATGACTGCAATATGTTTTTATATTTTCGAAATAAAAATAGAATCATGCGCTTCCATTATTCCAATTACAAAAACCAATCCGATTCGACCACACCGAACACCGTACCATTGAAATAGTGAGATAAATCGCATATTGATTCAATATCTTGCTAGTACAGGAGCCAGTGTGCTACCATTACTGCCCCAAGCGTCAGACGTACGAATAAATATTCATGGGAATAATTCGACAGATTCCCTTAACGATGGCACGTCAAAAAGCGAGCGGAGCCGAGCAGAGCCGAACGAAGCCGAACGGAGCCGATTGCAGCCGATCAGTGACGAAGCTTTCCGATTATGTATCGCTGAAATGTTTTTATACGATGTCGTTAAAGTTGCATTGACACGTAGTGGCGTTTTGTTTTGATATCAAAGTCGTGAAAAGCTTTTACTTTGTAATCAAGCTTTTTTGTTTGTTGGCCTTTAATGGAAGTTGTGTTGGCATGAAGCTAGTTTCAAAGAAGTATTCGCAGAATCGGGTTTTAAATAAAAACTTATATTTAAACTTTTGAACATATAGGTACCACCAAATATTTAACATGAATAAATTGGAAATAAGTAGGTATGGCTCATAAAAAGTACCGAAGCTCTTAAAAATATTCCAACATTGGTGTAAAAAATTTCGCTGACAAAACGAGGCGTCGTCGTCTCCATGAGAAACGCGGCACTCGAACTCTTGTAATCAAAGTGGTAGTGTCGTTCCATCTGTCGAGACATTAATCACCCTTCCCACATTTATTGCGATTTTCGCGAATAAAACGTCGCGGAAAAAATGCAAGGCATTACGCACACAGCTCTCTCGAACGAGGGAGAAAAGGGAAAATCGTTGATTGCCCTCGTGAAAAATTACACATCATCATATGCGTCTAAAAGCCTCGACATATGCATAATGTAATGTCGCATATTAGGCTTCCTTACGAAACAAATTGCTACAGTTGAGAGTGTATTCGTAGCTTTATTTTGTTTTTTTTTTCAGTCTTACGGCGATTGTTTTGTCGCCCGAAGCTGCCAGTTCTGTTTCCATTTCGACATATCTGCCTTATAAGCTTTTGTAGACTTGGCAAGGAAAGCAGTCTGTATGTACCTTGGCTTCTTATCTTTAGTTCCTTTCGTGCCTTATGAGCGTTCCAAATTAGCTTTCTTTTAAGAGAATTTATAAGACAATAAACTTTTATATAAGGTAAGGTACACATAGGTAAGATAAGTAAGATAAGTTGCTAAGTTGATACCATAAACAAAATACTAAATCCTAACTAAAAATAACTTCTATCCAAATGGTGAACATATAACGAGTTTAAGATGATAAGTCTTGTAAAACTTGATACTTATAAGTTAGGTACTTATGCTTACGTAGCTTTTACTTATTTCATAAGTGAAATATACTTGTTTTTTATTTCTTATAACTCCTTGAACTTTTGTTTCTTTTGTTTTCCACATTAAGATAAATTTATAAATATTGAGAATGATCTAAAACAAAAAGTATTTTACTGCAACATAGGTACTGTTATTAGTTTTGTAACTAATACTATTTCAGTTAAAATAAACGGTAGAAATACATAGAAATTCTATGACGTCACTTTAGACGCATAAGAATTTCCCGACAAAAGTTCTCTAAGACTATAGTTATGTCCGTGGATGTTGTTGAGGCTGTTTTAACAATGAAATTTATCATATTTAATTCAATAATAAAATATTTGTCTAAGGTTCATAATATACCTACCATAATAAACCATCATAGGTCCTGAAACATCATGTAACATCCACAACAAATTCTCTACCAGCAACACAAACAAAAAAATATCTCTTGCCAGGAAAATCGCCGAAAAAGCTAGCATTATATAAATATACATGGCAAGTAGTACATAACTTGGTCGTATATATACTTGATCCGGCAGTAAATGGGGCATAACTAGGCATTAGACAAATTGGCACGGCGCCCGGCCCAATGGCAGGCGTAGTGTGGACTGTGGAGCCATGGCTTTATACAATATGCTAGTCCTGACTTGTTATATTTATGCTACGGTTGAATGCAGTATCATGACGTGTGGTTTCCGTTGCGCATTTTGGGTATTTTGGGCATACAAAAAGGCATAAGATTTTATCGAACTGTAGCAGTTGTATTTTTATGTGAATGTTAATGGAAAGACACATAAATAAAACAAGCACAGAGAAATTCATGGAAATTATAAAATGACTGGCGAAATGTGGGTGTACTATAGGTACACCTCTGCCCAACCCTTCGGGGATTACAGGCGTGATGTTATGTTATGTGTTATATGATAAAATTGTTAAGTAAAAATATCACAATAATTTCAGTAATAAATAACATTTAATTGATACCGTATAAAAAGCACAAATTTACTATACATAACACTTAATTAAAACAAATTAATTACTGTTATCATCAAAGTACCGTCAGTCCATTATCCAATTTACCAACATGACCTCTCATACCTGATTAAGACTTAATAATTGGTAATTAATTACTCAAAAGCATCGAAACGGATCATTAAACTACATTAAATACATTAAATAACTCGAAACGTTAACTGGGTCACACTAATAAAGTTACAATAATATCGTACGCGATTAGCGACTGTATTACTAATGAGGTTAGAGGTTATATTTGGTTGTGGAGTTTCGACAAAGGCTTTGTAAAGGCGCGTTGCACTATGCAGTCCCAAAAGCGGGGCTGAAGTCGTTAATCTTCATGCAAATTCGTGCCGAGCGTCTCTAATGGTCCCGTATTTACTATTTACATGTCTTATTCTTCACGCCGAGTTATAGAGTTCGGTACGTGGTGGAAATTGCTTGGAATCTCGGCTATGTAGTCGTAGGTACTCTTCACTTGGATTTAAGCGGGAGCGTGAATGCTCGTTGAATTTCGAAGAACACCTCCAAGGAGTACCGTTTAGCTTTAGGTTCTATTCAAGGGTAACCAAGACTGATTAAAATTCTTTATTAAGGATCTTTTCTGGGTGCAGTGGACTGTAGTGTTGATAGTAAATGAGGATTTGATTTTGTTTTACTAAACTGTTTTGCATTCTGCAAAGGAATGATGCTTTATAAATGAATGAATGAATAATCTCTTATTATGCAAGTACAGTGTTTTTCAAACTGTGGGTCGCGAGTGACCCCTAGGGCGGTGGTGCTCGGAGGGTCGCTGGTAAAAGACAAAAAGCAAGTGTTTCTAGGTCCTACACTACAATAAAAAAACATACAATTTCAGTGAAAAGGATGCGCCTTTTTATTTTTCAAAACGTGGTTCTATTTCTGAGACGTTAATAATCAAATGCTGAAGCTTATTTCTCTTTTTAATGTCCACCATTGAAGAGAACGTCAGTTCATATAGGTAAGAAGTGGCGAATAGCACTAAAATTTTAAAGCGATTTTTAATTTTAAAATATATACATAGGCCCCAAAAGAAAGAAAATTATAAACATAATCTTTCAAATCACTAACATTTTGTTTATGGTCTTAGGGCCTAGGGGGTCGCTAGAACGTTTTAACTTGTAATGGGGTTGCGTATTCAAAAAGAATGAAAAACACTGTGCTAGATTATAGGTAACTAGCGGTCGCCCGCGGCTCCGCCCGCGTGGATGTCCGTTTTCGCGACAAAAAGTAGCCTATGTGTTATTCTGATTTATATAACCTATAGCGGTCCCCCGCGGCTCCGCCTGCGTAGATGTCGATTACCGCTACAAAAAGCCTAAGTTTGATCCCATGTGTTCAACTACCCAAAAGTTAATTCAGCATTTTAGCCGACAAACAGGCAGATAAACAAACAGACTTTCGCATTTATTTTATTAGCAGGATAAGATAACTTCATGTGTTAAATATTGTTTTAAAGGATAAAATTTTTGTAAAAAAAGTTACTGATTTAGAGCTTCCCTTTATACAACATTTGATGTAATTTTATCTTGTGGCAACAAAATGTATTGATGTTCGGGAGACCCAACTCGTGATAGGCCAACGTACAGTTGGCCATGGGTAAAGCATTCCTTTCGTAGATCAATCCCTACTAAATTGAAAGTTTAGCCCTGGGACTTGTTAATTGTTAATGCAAAAGAAGTTTTCACCGGAAATTGAAGTCGTTTAAATGGAATTGGTAAATCGGTGGGGATCATCGGTATCCGAGGAATGTGAGCTAATTCACCAGCAGCAGGGCCGGTGATAATGGTCGCTACAATTAAATTGTCTTTTAATTCCTTTATAAGTAGCCTCGCTCCATTGCACATATTGGGAGGGCTCAAATTTCCGAGAAGCATTATTGGCGTTCCGACTTTTATCGACAGTTGGTGAGGTGGCAGTCCAGCGGGTTTGAGAGAATTTAAAAATTCCTGTGGGTAATGTACTGCGTCTTCGATATTAGTGACAGTGTCTATGGATTTATAACGCTTAACTTGACCCGGGACTCTTTGCATAATTAAATTGTTTATTTCATTGACCGTGTTATTCCTAGGTGACACTATTGCTCTACAACACAGCCAACGAAAGCCATTTCCATGTAAATTTTCTATGCCAGGGTATACTGCATCTATCAAGCTTTCTAAAGAATGGACTCGATCGACTCGACTCGAATCGACGCTCGACACTCGACTCTCGTGCGCGTAACTCAGAGGTTCTTACATTTTGTTCATGAAGTTGTTGCAAACGCTCGACACTCGACTCTCGCGTGCGTAACTCAGCGGTTCTTACATTTTGTTCATGAAGTCGTTGCGAACGCTCGACATTCGACTCTCGTGCGCGTAACTCAGAGGTTCTTACATTTTGTTCATGAAGTCGTTGCGAACGCTCAACACTCGACTCTCGCGTGCGTAACTCAGAGGTTCTTACATTTTGTTCATGAAGTCGTTGCGAACGCTCGACACTCGACTCTCGTGCGCGTAACTCAGAGGTTCTTACATTTTGATCATGAAGTCGTTGCGAACGCTCGACACTCGACTCTCGTGCGCGTAACTCAGAGGTTCTTACATTTTGTTCATGAAGTCGTTGCGAACGCTCGACATTCGACTCTCGCGTGCGTAACTCAGAGGTTCTTACATTTTGTTCATGAAGTCGTTGCGAACACTCGACACTCGACTCTCGTGCGCGTAACTCAGAGGTTCTTACATTTTGTTCATGAAGTCGTTGCGAACGCTCTACACTCGACTGTCGCGCGTGTAACTCAGAGGTTTTCAGATTTTGTTCGGCAAGACGTTGTGAACGTTCAGGTGAAGATTCTTCAATACGACGTATTCTGGCTGCCCTTGCTTGAGAACTGTGTTTAGAAAGTTGAGACCTCGTTCTTTTAGGCATTTTGCAGACTTTTGATATATCTGTAGATATGTAACAAACAAATAATATATATAATTAAGAAAATGTTAATGGCGTGTAATATTTTAGCTCAGAAAACAACTGTTTAGCCCTAAAAAGAACTGTTCTTTTAGCCTTGTAAAGAACTGTTTTTTAGCCCTGAAAAGAACTGTTGTTTAGCTCTGAAAAGAACTTTTGTTTAATTCTGAAAATAATTTTTGTTTAGTTCTGAAAAGAACTTTTATATAGCTCTGAAAATAACTTTTATATAGCTCTGAAAAGAACTTTTATATAGTTCTGAAAAGAACTTTTATATAGCTTTGAAAAGAAACTTTTATGTAGCTCTGAAAAGAACTTTTTGTTAGGTTTAGTTTTACCAACGAAATCTAAAAATTTTCGCACGAAAATTATTAGAAACTGACTGACTGTCTGAGCCGCGCGGGTACCTTACTCATAGACCTAAAGTAGAAATAGTATTATATTGATTTTGCCATAACTTTCAAACCAAACGTCCAATTTTAATGAATTAAAGACTAAATATTATCTACATAAACAGTACTTTGTGACAAAATAGTTTATTTTGATAAGGAGTAATGACATGTGTAAAATAAATGCGTTTAAATGAAGTCCTAAAATAATTCAAGATTTTTAAATAAAAAAATGGTTGTTGTGCTTAACTCGAAATAGATAGGTATAGTGTGTCGTGGACTTTTTTGTAATTATTTTTAAGGTATTTAATTAATTTGAACATTTTATGGTTCTATCTTTTATAGTTTAGGCGGCGTACGCCAAATAAGGAACTTTTTTGGATGATTTTTTACACCTTGGGTCCGAATAACCCAAATATCTTACGGACCCCTATTTTTTCTATAATAAAATATAGCCTATGTTACTCGCAGATAATGTAGCTTTCTAATGGTGAAAGAATTTTTAAAATCGGTCCAGTAGTTTTTGAGTTTATCCATTACAAACAAACAAAAATACAAATTTTTCCTCTTTGTAATATTAGTGTAGATTAAGTACATGGTGGTGGGTATTTATTTAAGTATTTATTTAGGAGCTCGTGGCTAAATAATAACAGCCGCACGAGTCGATCCATCAGGTTAAGCTACGCTTGCCGGGGTTGTCCGTGGATGGGTGACCATCTTTACATACCGAGACTCCTCCGTGCTTCGGAAAGCACGTTAAGCCGTTGGTCCCGGCTGTCATTCGTAGATCTTTGACAGTCGTTACGGGTCGTCAGAAGCCCGAAAGTCTGACAACCAGTCTAACCAAGGGGTATCGTATTACCCAGTTACTGGGTTGTGGAGGTCAGATAGGCAGTCGCTCCATGTAAAATACTGGTATTCAGCTGCATCCGGTTAGACTGGAAGCCGACCCCAACATAGTTGGGAAAAGGCTAGGGAGATTGATTGGTGGTGGGTATTTATTTAAGATTGTGCATCGAGCAACCTCTTAGCATATGTTAAATCGCGCCCTCACCGCGAGCAGGCTCCGGTAAGGGAGCGCCTTTAAGTAGTTGACTTTTGTTAAGCTATAAAATCGGACATGAGAGACAAGAAACCATCGAATTATTCCAAATTACGAATAATTTACTAAAAAATCAGCCTTTAAGCCCTTAACGCTTCGATTGCTAAGAAATATTCCAAAACCCATAACAAAAACATTAGGCTGTAACAATACGCGTTAGAAATAACAGTTATTTCTTCCACATTTAAATAATAACAGTTATTTGTACAAGCGTCAGGCGTTGTGCCAACTCCATTTAGCGTACGTCTCTGGTATAACAATATTATCGTGTTATTTCAACCATTATGTCCTCCTGATAATGCCCTCATTAGTTATTTGTGCTCTGCGGTGGCTAACACTGAATTAATGTTATGTTGGCTGCCCGAAAATAAATGTGATCAACCTCACGAGGATATAGGCATAAAGGCAGCAAAATGACACTATGTGACAAGAAAATAAGGCAGAGAAGATTTATTTATTTATTAATATAATCACTTCCAACTATTATTGATTCGATTCAATGTAATTCAATTTATTAATTAACATGTAACATGTTGGTCATATAAAAAATAACAACATAATTCACATCAAAAACAATAATATTATTCAATGTCAACTCACTAAAATTATGAATAGAGAATCATTTAATAATTAAATCCAAATAAGATAGTTCAACGTCAACTCAAATGAATTAATACATTTGTCATTTAAAAATAATATCCTATCATACATTAAACAATAATCTCAGTCGACTTTACTAACATACCTACTTAAATTGACAGGAAAAAAACGCATGGTCATAATCTGTGTTTTTATGATCTGTGGTTACGACCACCATATTACATGTCGTCAACGGAGTAGAGACACTTATCTAGTAAGAAAGCTTGAAGCATTGTATTAAGGGGACTACAGGGCCGAAACGCAAGTTTAATAATGCCTAATAGTATATATTCCACTGCAGTAAACAAAATCTGAAAAATATATGACATTCTTCAGGATATATGCTAGTTAGATAGTGTGTTATTTAAATACACAATACAACGAATTTGATACGACAGAAAAAAATCACGAAGAAACCTCTAAAAAAATTTTAAACTGTTAAAAACCATACTAAATATAAATGCAATCATTCTTATTTTTGCCAGATTATTCTACAAGCAACATATTGACGTAATAGTGTTTTAATCAATAGATTTTTTTTAAATAAATGCAATTGCTGCGGCTGCTGAGACCCTAAAGCGGCGCAAATACTGTAACCTTATTGGTAACTACAGTTTTGAGCCGTTTGGGGTCGAAACGCTCGGGTCATGGGGCCCGAGTGCGCGTCTCCTTTTTAAGGAAATTTCTCGCCGACTGGTCGACACTTCACGTGACCAGAGGGCTGGCTTGTTCTTTGGCCAAAGAATTAGCATTGCCATTCAACGTGGCAATGCTGCCAGTCTTCTGGGCACGTTTCCGAATGACAGCGATGCGGACGAGTACTTCGACGCCTAAGTTTCCTTTTGTTTTGTATATTTATTTGTATAGATTGCTTCATATTTTGCAATAAATTACCAGAGTTGTGTCATCGCGGTTCTTTCTTTTCTGTGTAGTCTGACGGTAACCGCGCTTTAGCTGTTGTCAGCCTCTTAAATACAGATATATAAATGAAGCTTTTTAAGTGTAGTGGTAACTTGTATGTATTATATTGTGAACTGTGCTTCACAGTGTGAACTTTATCTTATTTCTCAAATTCTTCCCACGTGTGCTCTCCCTAACCAGTCTTTCCTCATCTGTCTCATATTTATGTATTTTTTAACACTTTGCGGGACTTAAAACGTGCCACACTAGAAGTTTTACTGATATTACTACTATAGCCGTATTGTTCTTCAAAGCGTTAAGATTACTCAGGAGTACTAGAACGTAGAGAATATCCTTACAGTACCCAGAACTATAAGGATGTTTAATTGTAAGAATTATGTGATTAGGTTAGACTAGTCAAACCTATGCTTCTATGCAGATAGATCGGGCGCAAAGATCTGCTTCTAAAAACTTGGCGAAATAAATGTTGAGTTATTTAATAAAATAGTTAGGCATTTTCCATTCTGATTCGCCAATAAACGAAGTGATCATGCCTTCTCTCAGAAGAGGTTTCTTCTTATACAAGAGGTTTTTTAGAGACTAATATCGAGCTGAAACTATTTAAAGAATATGCAGCCCATAAAGGGATACATTCGTCCAAAAATAGCCGATCTAATTTTAGAAGTCCCACCAAAAAAAAAAAACCATTTTCCTCCTTACGTTATTAGTATGATACTCGCAGCCATATTGCTTTGGAAAACACACAAACACCGCGGCCTTATTCTGACATGACGTGACATGACGCAGCATGAACGCGTGACATTCCCTCTTTTTGTAAAACAAAGGAAGCGACACTCCGAGCCTGCGCATCCCATCTCCTAATTACAATACAAAGACTCAAAAAACCGTGACGCGTTTTTGACACACGGCGCTAATATACGTCGTGTTTTTTAGATGACGTGAATAGACGTCATACTTTTTAGAGATTACGTCATCTTTACTACTGCTACATGATACAATCTATATCAATGCATATTATAAATTAAAATCGCTTTTCTCGTCGGTGTGACCGCGATGTTCTTCTAAACCGCGTAACGGATTTTGATGCGGTTTTCACTATTATTTAGAGAATTTATTCCGGAAGGTTTACGTGTATAATAAATTAATATTAAACCTACACAAAATAAAGAAATATCGATGTTTAGTCAGATCGTAAAAACTGTGCGATACACGGGCGGCTTGTTAGTAATAATTATCTATACAAATAAATAAAATTAAAGTGTCTGTTTGTAGTGTCAAAATAACAACTTTTTGCTAAATGCATAAGAAAGTATATACGGTACTTGTAACAAAAAGCAATTTTTAACCTTTTTGTGTCTGCCTGTTTGCTCCGGCTAATATCCGAAACGGCTGGACCGATTTTGACGGGACTTTCACTGGCAGATAGCTGATGTTACGGCGGGTAAATTATATCGCCGTCACATGACGCTACGACCCCTAGGAGCCGAGCAAAAAGAAAAAGTCAGAAAGAACACTAAGCGAAAACGAAGTAATAGCGCGGGCGGGCGATTCAACGTGACGGTTGGCGACGGGTCTGGAGACGAGGGAGTTTTATTAAAATGTGGCTGTTATTTTAGTACATTGTGTAGGTATCTTACGACATCCACGCGAACGAAGTCGCGGGGCACAGCTAGTTATAAATAAAAGTCGCTTTTCGTGCTCTGCCTGTGTGACCGCATTGTTCTTCTAAACTACGCAACGGATTTTGAAGCGGTTTTCAACATTACTTAGGTACTATCGACAAAACGGACACCTTTACACCTTAAAATTGCATTTTGTATACACTGATTCATTGAAGAAACCCTGACCCTATGGTCCTTTGTTCTCATAAAACAATGGAAAGTCGGAACGGCACAAAACATTTGCAAGCAAAATTGTTTCAAAGTTGGAAAGGCCTGGCTTTTTTCGATGGTAGTACCAACTTAAAGTGTCAAGTCGTAAAGGCCGTGCCAGGCAGGGGCGGGTCGCAGGTGAACTAATAATTTAATCAAACACGAAGCTTATTCGGAGTATGTGATCAGTTAATTAGATCATACAGATATGAAAGCTGGTCTGAAAATCATGAAAATACTGTTTTTAGAAGCGTGTAGACCGTGGTTGTTATTGAATTAGTCTTCGCTCGGCGCATTGCAGTCTTTTGACTCGCCAACGGAAAGAGTGGCTGCATTGAACGAATTTAATGTTTTCCTCTCTATGTGAATTAGTTTTTGAATTCTAACAAAAGGATTTGGAGCTAGAGGGAAACATTTTAGTAGCTTTTTTGTGAAAAGATTCCTTGTGTGTTGTTATTACTTTCATAATAGATTTTACGAATAGATACGATGTTTTCTGCAGCGTTGGTAAAGCTTAGAAAACGATTCAGAACCTGAACCTCTCTCAGAACTAAAAATATTGATATTATGTGTCTTTTTTGTCTGGAGTTTTTAAAATTGCTATTACATTTTATGAATTATGCCGATGTCAGTTAGCACTTTTTTAACATTTCATACACGTTCTGGAATGATGTCGAATATTAATCAGTGCTGGCCGGCAGCAGCCTGGCAGTCTGGCAGTCTGGCAGCCTAGCAGCGACCTGTGATAAGCAATAATGATGTCATGCGATTGACTCGTTCCATTCGCTCGTTACTGAAATGAGTAACAAAAATGTTATGATTTCCGCTGATTATGATGCAAACTTGATGGGTTTTGTGATATAAATCCGTACAGCGAATTAAGTTATAAAAATAATGACATCTCAATCTAAAGATTTAAGAGTCAAAGTAAGAATCAGAGATCTTTATTGTGAGACAGTGGTGACAGAGTTGTTATTAAGTTAATTGGTCTGATTTTGCACTGCTCCACCATGTTAGGTATACAATAGTTTTCAATTTGTTATCTTAGACCTAAGTTGATGTGATATATTATATTAATCCACATAGACATTTCAATCATTTAACATGAAAGGGCACAGTAACACACCTATTAATATAAGCTCTACTTTTTATGAAACAAAAAATCTACATTTTTCTTAGTAATTTTTTCATCATCATCAATAATGCGATAAAGCAGTTTTGATTAGTCGTTCCTATACAAAACTAAGTGTCAATATTGAGTACTTTAAATCCAATAAACATAATTTAGCACCTTTCCCACAAATATAAAGAGCTGTGAGTGTGTGACTGTCATAATAACCTCAGCTAGACAGTTGCACAATCACTAAAGAAAAGCATTTCACAACAACAATTTCAAATCAATAATTGTTACCTTTTTAGGGTTCTGTAGTTAACAAGGAACCCTTATAGTTTCGCCATGTCCGTCCGTCCGTCCGCAGCTTAGCTCACAGACTCTCAGTACTAGAAAACTATAAACGACAAAGTGGTCAAATAAAATCATGAAAAAAATTTTTTTTAGGGTACCTCATGTACACAACTGGGGATGTATTTTTTTTTCTCGTCTACCCCATAGTGTGGGGTGTTGTTGGAAAGGTCTTTCAAAAATATTGCGAGTTTGTGAAAACAATTTTTCGATTAAGGGATCCGTTTCTGAAATATTAAGCTTTAAAATGCTAATTTTTGTTAGAGTCAAGTGTCCCCTTCACGTCCCCTTGCCAGCTAAACGGTTAGTTTTGGATATGTGAAAAAATTCACGATAATAGTATATATAACGAAGTTAAAAGGAAAACTATCACAACTAAGTAGGCTTTATAAGTCAACGAGCAATAGTCGACCAACTTACATTTTCAGTTGGAATGTATGAGAGAACATGTTTTTCAACTACAATGTTAAATTTGTTCTTGGGATAAACTCATCCCAACTACAACTATGGAACCCTTCATTGTGCGTGGTCCGACACGCACTTGGCCGGTTTTTTTTTTAATTTAATTTGAGTTATGTCTTTGAACTATGAATGACTAGTGCCTCCAGTTACGTGTCTAGATTAATATAAAATTAATTAACTGGATATCATTGTCTTTGATTACAGACTTAGATTTATCTATCTCTAGAATCTAATCAAAGTAGTCAACATCATATTGTACAATCCTCAATTCTTTATTGCATTCCATAATATTGGTAAAACAGTTGGTGGGCTTAAAATTAATTAAATAATTATGTACCCTGTCGGGCACAGCACAGTAGGAGAGAGGAGGAAGAGCGCTTATTATTACACATACTCAGGAGCGTAACAAAGTATTTAGAAATAGTCCAACCCTATTGTTCTACGTGACAAATTGCGATGATACACGGTGCGAATTGCGATACCTACCTACCTACCGAAGATACCTAAGTGTAATCTATACATATTAATAAAATTGAATAACCGCTTTGTACTACATGCATATGACAGTATACACGATACTTATAACGAAAAAGCAATTTTAAAAATGTTGGTCTGTCTGTCTCTTTGTCCGAAATGGCTGGACCAATTTTGATGGGATTTTCATTGGCAGATAGCTGATGTTATAAGAAGTAACTTAGGGTACTTTTATTTTAGATAAACAATTAGGGTTCCGCGCAAAAAAATTAAAACCCATGAAATTGTGAACAAAATCCGATTCAAATAGGGAAGTATTGACAAGCACGCGGGCGAAACCGCGGGCAACAGCTAGTCGAAAATATACGTGGAGCGACTTGGTAGTTTCAATACGTAAACACAGGTATTGAAACTACCAAGTCGCTGACAGCAACGAAAAACCAAAGTAATAAATACTTATAAAAAAGCATACATTCTACAAAAACGGTTACAACAATGCGAACGTAATAAAACATGTATTTAATAGATAGGAAAGAGGCTACACCGCAAGAATCAAGTCAATTCACTCTATCTGCCTAGCCTTTTCCCAACTATATTGGGGTGGGCTTCCAGTCTAACTGGATGCAGCTGAATACCAGTATTTTACATAGAGCGACTGCCTATCTGATCTCCACAACCCAATAACTGGGTATTACGATACCCCTTGGTAAGACTGGTTGTCAGACTTTCGGGCTTCTGACAACCCGTAACAACTGTGAAACATCCACGAATGACAGCCGGGACCAACAGCTTACGTGCTTTCCGAGGCACGGAGAAGTCTCGATATGTAAAGATGTGGGCACCCCTCCACGAACAAATCCCGGCAAGCGTAGCTTAACCTGATGGATCGACCCGTGCGGCTGTGACTTAGCCACGAGCTCGTCCGCAAAAATCAAGTCAATTAAGAGCACATTTTTACAACGACCCAGTTTTTTTTATTGAATTTGAAAGCACATTGTTTAGTTCGTACAGGCGGCCTTACATACCTACCAAGTATACCATTTTCTCAATGTCCACCGTGATTTCCACACAAACTTAAATAAAAACTAGGCGCATGTCCCTGTAGTGCTTGTTAATATTGCAGCTACTTATTCACGTAGAACAATCTGCAACAAAAGCTATAAATTATTAAAAAAGACTATTCGACTTAACACGGCTATTGAAACCATCCCCCAATGACCTTATTAGGGTGTAATAACCCCAATGTGCCCTAAAGCCAACAAGTGCGACAGATGTGAGAATTAAAAACACGGGCCTTTAAATTTATTTACATCACGACATTCGACTATTAATCCAGTACGGGGGCATAATCTGCTAATGCTCGTTTTATTTGATCGCTGGCTAAATGCAATGTGCAAGCGAATATCGCCCTTAACACCATGCACTTAATATCATATTTGAACAGTATCAAACCATCAGCTGATTCTATAAAAAAATTGTTTGAAAATTTTGATTCTTATTACCAAAGAGGAAGGTTTAAGTTTAAATACACGCTAGTCATATTTTTAATGAATATTTTTAACTAAATTACAGGGAAGGTCGGGGAACATTGTATGGGCGTAATTGTATTTTTTGAAGTAACTGCCATAAATGTCGAGTTTGTTAATGTTTATTTCAAATGTAGTGCCACAATGATTGGTCGTTAGGTGGAACTGGTGTTTTTGTTCATTTTGATTATGTTATACTTGATTACTTTACTCCCTAAACTCATTCTGCCCTGAATTGATTAAATAAAAATACGTTGAATATTTAACTTGACACCAGAACAAAATATATTGTAATTGTTTACGATTTTACTCATGGACATATTTCGGAATGCCCTATCTATACCGGTCAATTGTTCTTAGGTAAACCATAAGAAACATCATTGTGTCTCGCGAATGTCATAATATAAAGATTCTGAAGACTTTTCGCCTTCAAAACATGATATACTAATTCCATGTACTTACCTCTTTTATAAGAAACCATAATAAAGAAAAATGTTCATCAAAATTTTCTTCATTACGACGTTTTACAAAGGGGAAGCGCGGCAAATTCCTTGCATATCGGGTTACCCGGCACTTAAGGAGAGCCAAGACCCGCCCGTATAAGTGACGTCTCGCTAAAAGGTGCTCGGTTCTACTACTTATAACTTCCGCAAGCTTTTTTAAAGACATTTATTTTATACCCTGTTATTATAATGGAACATGGGTCTTAGGTTTTTGGGTGTGGAATTTTTGTTCTTTTTCCTCTAGGTATCGCGAATTTGAAATGGTTATCCCGCAGTATCTTTGGTACCACATAAATGACTGGGATACCTCTTAGACAAGAGGTCAGCAATAGGTGCACAATAGGTGGGCTTTTGAAGAGGCTTTTTTCTCTTTTTATTTGATACTTTTTTAACCGCTCTTGATAATAAAGGAACAATAAATTTATTTATTTAATTATTGTTTTGATGAGATTATCTATCTTATATCTTTCTATCTCTTCTACCTTTCAACGAAAACACGAATCTTGAAGCTTTAAGTCTCCTGCAAACAGGCGCAACACGCGACGCGACACAAAGGCACCGCTCGTCGCGCTACACGCGGTGCCTTTGTGTCGCGAGCTTTTATACATAACGAAATCTAAAAATAAATGTTCAGACATTTCTCTAAAATGTCAAATAATCATCAATCCAATCAAATATTATGACCCTCCAAGTGCCGAATAAATTAACGTGACCATATTCACATATTGAGCCACCAATAAGTAGTAGTAAAAGAAACCCCTATTACATGGGACTTAAACATAACTGGCGAAATGTGGGTGTACTACTATAGGTACACCTCTGCCTAACCCTTCGGTGAAACGAGGCGTGATGTTATGTTTTATGTTATGTAATGAAAAAAAAAACCGGCCAAGTGCGTGTCGGACCACGCACAATGAACGGTTCCGTAGTTGGGATGAAGAAAGAAGAGACAGAATTATCCCAAGAACGAACGTGACATTGTAGTTGAAAAACATGTTCTCCCATACATTCTAATTGCAAAATGTAAGTTTGTACGCACAATATTGAAAGATTTACCGTGTTATTTTAAGACCAAAGATTCTTATAGGTTTTTCTTTAATATATAATAGAAAAAAAAAAGAAAATATAGAACTATTTTCTGTATTTTTTTTTTAAATTTTAGGCTTAGTAGTTTCGGAGATAAGGGGGAGTATGGTAAATTTTCGTTTATTTTCTTAAATAACTTTTAAATAAATTATTTTAAATTTAAAAAAAAAAATATTTTGAGACCCCCACAGTAAGCCCTTTCATTTGATATGTCACACGGTATAGTTTGCAATTTTTTTTTTTAAGTTTTTTATTTGCCCCCAAAAGTGACCTCCATATTCAAAATTCATTTATTTACGTTACACGTCCGTCTTTGAGTTACAGAAATTCACATGTGTACCAAATTACAACTTTATCGTTCCATTAGATTCGGAGCAAATTGGCTGTGACAGACGGACAGACAGACAGACACATGAATGATCCTATAAGGGTTCCGCTTTTCCTTTTGAGGTGCGGAACCCTAATAAAGAAAATATGAAGTAAATAACTATCCACAAAGTCAATAATGTAGAATTGACAATATACATGATTGTGTGGAAAGGAAAAACTTGTAAACTTGTACTTGTTTGTGCCTTATTACTAAGGCAATAAGGTTGAACAGTGGTTCACCACAAATGTCCGCGATGGTACCTACTCAGATAGTGTGCGTTGTTTTCATAACCTATAACAGTTTGCAAACAACATAGTGTAAACAAATACACTATGTTGTATGGTGTTTGCAAACGCTTCATTTTGCATTACATTCAACACATACCATCACGCCTTGTTTCCCCGAGGGCTTGGGCAGAGGGGCACTTATAGTATATCGACATTTCGCCAGTATGTTTAATTGCAACACATTGAAATTCTTTTTAAAAGTTTACCCAACCTTCCTTCGCTACAAATAAAACAGTAATAGGCATCAAACTAAATATAAACCTGCCAATTGTGGGTAAAAATGATTCAGTTCAGAACTCCCTTGTTCTGTACGAATAATGGAACAGTTTAAAATCGAAAACATTTACGTAGGTATTTCAATATTAACATCCACAGAAAAGCTCCCCAATCTAAAAACTCAATTCCCAATAAAAGAGTAAAAATTGCTTTCTAAATATGCGAGCACTTCATTTGGCATCAACCCAACAGATTAGTATTTTTTTTCCAAATATTCAGCGATAAAGTCACCAGGCGAAGCAGAGGGGCCGATTATTTTCAATCGGAGTTTTTCCATAGAGAGAAATATTCCCCGTTCAATCTCTCCCTCTTACTCCGTCTTGTTTCCCTCAGTTCTTGTCGGATACCGCATTGCAGCCGATGTTATGAGAAATATTTGGATCGGTTTACATCACAAAAAATGTGGTCGCCATATTTCCAACGAGATGGGATTGCACGCCGACAGGTTATTTTAAAGAAGATAGAAATTTATTCGCACTTGCTTATCTCTGCATTATACGAGCACAAATTGTACGAAATGTTTTCTATTTCAAAAATAAGTGGCCAAAAATAATGTAATTTTTCTTTTGTTACAGGTACTATATCGCTTCAAAAAGATTTCGCTAAAGGATTTGAAGATTAAATCTTAATTTAGTTTTCGAATTTGCATAACTCCCACAGTTAAAACTTCGCAAATAGACAAGTAATTGTGAAAGAATTCTCGGTGAAGAATAAACCTAATTAGACGTTGTATTTGAGAATTTAAAGATGATTGTACAGTTTTTCTCTTTAAAGTCACGTTTGCGAGTCATTCATTTACAAACTTGGAGTTATTTTTCATTGTTTAATTAATGTACGGCAAGAGTTTTGTGTTATCTTATTCGCCAGTTGGTTTGTGTTTATTTTTTCGCAACTCCTTAATTTTTTCGGCGGCAATTTTTTCCGTCGCTAACGATGGAGAATTCGGAATTGCAAATGCCGTTAATTGCCCGATGGAAGTTAGCTCTCGCACTTAGAGGAACGCTGCGCGACTGATTGTTGAAATATTTAACGCTTCCAAAAGCCAAATAATTCAGTGAAATGCCTTTGCTGTCAAATAATCACGCCCTTATTGTCGGACTAATCTGAATTTCTTATTATGTTTGTAAATCTTTTGACTTTAATTAAAGAACGGGGTACGTGTTTGGGAGTCATTATTTCGATGGCATAAGAGTATGAATTATTCCCTCTTGGTCGACAATTGTAAACTGAATAAACAACTGTACTCGAGGATACGAAGTAAATCTAAATAATCTCATCTTTTCGTTAAGAGACTTACCGAAGTCATTAGTATTATTTGTTCTAAAATATTGCCAAATTGGTGCCCTCTTACATTAAGAGAGCTTCGACTTTCGGGCTTAAAAATCCATGTTAACGAGTCCTTATCAATTAAATGAATGGTTCTTACAACCTACGCCGAAGTTAGGTACATACTGTTCATATTAATTTATAATTTGAATATTATTTTTCTAAAATTCGTTTGTTAAATGAAAAATAGTATTCTAAAGGTAAAGCTTTATCTCAGGACAGGTACATTAAACATGAAATAACGTCGGATATCAAAGAAACTTCTCTTAAGAAAATAAAGTAATATTAGCAATGGATAAAGGATTCCTCGTGATACGGATACATAACTTTATTAGAATCACTATCAGAAGATATATTCTCTTCCTATTCAACTCAATCCCATTATCTTTTTCGCAAATAGAAAATATTTCGATAAATCTGGATATTGAAATCACCATCAATGTAATAAAATCAAACAGAATTATGGTGGAAACGTATTTAAATGTTCTGCTTTTATTCAAAATCTGTTTTTCAAAAGAATATAATATAACTATACGTGTGTCAATGTACCCCAGCTCACTCATTCAATAACGAACTAAATGAAGCATTTTTCCCATATTCTTCAGTCAACAAAATTGTTCTCCAAAAAATGTGAAACGACCGAGATCGGGTTCACGATTAGCCATTCACTCATTCGGTCATAAATTATATTGTTTTCATATTTATAACTTTACTCTATTCACGTTAAATGTTCTTAATATTTTTTTTAAAAGCTTGTGTCGTCCATAGTGTGTTATCATGAACCCTCATCATCTGCGTTCCACTTAGTCGGGGTAAGTTAGGCTAAAAGTGTACGGCGCATGGTAATGTAGCGAAGTAGGACGATATAGGTAACAAAACCCGAATGGAATGGGAATGTTTGTAACCATTTTACGAAAGAATTTGAAACGTATAGCTTACTAGGATAATGCGGAGTATTTTTCGATAAATGTCGATTTCTAAATTAATTTCGTTTGTTTTCGTTAAACAGCTAAAGTTTTTAACGTACAACTTTAACGCTGCGTCACGACAATTTATTATGCTTAAGAGGAGATAAAATAAAAGTAGTAAAAGTCACCAATAAATCTCAGAAGCAGACAAAGTCTCTTTGAAAACTGAACTGAAATAAAAATGTACTCTACCCTCCGAACTTCACAATTAAAACTAAGGCGACTTAGTTGAAATATCTGCGAATAACGACCAAAGAATAAATTAAAACGACAATAACTTGCAGACACGACTAACCTCCGAACAAGTGCACTTACATTTCAAAATTAACGGTCTCCCGTCAATAGAATTCTTATAATCATCGCCCTAAACCGGTTTAATCCAGTTTGATTTATATCTCGCCGGCCATGACGGCTTCGCAGACTGATTACTTCCTATGCATTAGAACTAATGAATGTATTTGCATTAGAAATCCGTGGATTAGCTACAGATTAGCTTGAATGTTTGATACAGATGTTGTATAGTGAGACGGAAACTATTGAGGGGGTAATTGTTTACAGTGTAAGACTTTGTACGTTAAAGCAGCACTTCATCTGATTAATAAATGAAATTGCTTTTATTAAGAACGTTTTTTATTCGTCTATTTTATATTGTAGATATATATTCTATGATAGAATAATTTTATCTACTAAAACTAACAGTTTTCTCCTCCTCACAATCATCAATCAAAATCGTTTTACGTAACAAGCTCTCAAACTGACAATAATTCACGCCATGACGAATGTTCCGCCAATGATTTGCAGTTTGATCCAACATTTGGCCACAATATCGCCAGACTTTCAAGTAACTTTCTATATTCAAAGCAAACCGTGACGTCATCGAAAACAACAATGGCGGCGACAGATGGCGACCCAGTATTGGCTAACTTAATCAATTGTTATTGGCACATATGAGCCAATCAAGTGCAATGGATCGAGTGTCAGCAGTCTAGTGGTTTCTGATAATGACATTCAATTTTGAAATCGGGGGGACGTACCGATTTGGACAGATAGGGGTACTGAAGACCCTAGTTTGGTCATGACAAGTGCATTTAGTAATTAAACGCACTATGGGACATCAACATAATTATTATTTTCTTTAAAAATGTGGTTTATAAACAAAACTGCAAAAATATTTAATACTCATTCGTATGGTTGGAAGGATTTTTTTCAACTTTTTGTACAACATTCGATCACAAAAGCTTAAATAATCTATGCCAATGATAAAAGGAAAATTCTATCCCAAAAATAAGGATATATGTATTTTAAGGCATATACTCTGATCATACTTATGTAGATAAAAAATGTTAATCCAATAAAGCTGAAATACCTACTTATCTTTATATTTCGTGAAGTCACTTAGCATAAAGTAATTTTACTTGTTACTTAAATATAATAAGATTTTCACCAGAGATATACGGACACGGAGCAAGCAATTTAGAAAATCTGGATTCTAACTAGTACTTATTTCGAGGCTCTAGAGAACAACATTATTTTTGCAGCTTATTCCAAATTCCATTATAGCTTCAAATATTTTTACATCATCTTATATATCCCTAAAGATATTAACAATATTGTTACTGCATAAAATATCTGTTTAAGTACCAGAGTATTTCAGTATTTTATAAATGTAAGCATGAGCACGAAATAATCAAGACGAAGAATTGCTTCATAAAAATTTAAGTCATGCAAAATTTAAACAAACCCATAAACAAAAAACGAACTCAAATCTAGAGACAATTAAAGCCCATTTCATCGCCCATAAACGGTAAACACCGATACTAAGTACAGTTCCAAGAATAGATACCTAAATACATACATAATAAGCAACCAACTTCGTTTGCGATACAGCCCGCCTTCTGCAGATCTGTAAGTAAAATTCGGAATCAACCGACTAAAATAAATTGCTTGCGAAAACATCAGGCGGGAAAAAGTACTGTTATAGAAGCAAGAGTCGCAATTAATGCAGACGGCCAAAAGAAAGATAACGAATGGCCTAACGTTTGTCCTGTGACGTCACTAAGTAAACTCAGCGATCGTTTCGTCTATTTTTAACGAACATCAAATGGATTGATCATTTATTTTTCATCATTCATTTTTGGATTGATCATTCATTTATGGATTGATCATTTACATTGATCCTTTTATTTTCTTTTTGTCTTTCATTCAATTGCTTCCAGAAATTGTGGGAATGTGATGAATTTTTAAAGTGTTAGCGACGCAATACTTTGCGTTCTTTTTTTTGGGTTCTCTTTCTAAAATCACATCAGGGCTTAAGCATGACTTTACTTTCAATACAAACGATAGCATTATTCCAATATCTAAATATTAACATTCGAAGACCTTAATTCTGAAATCCAAATATAGATTTGAAATCAAATTCATGGGATCCAAACCACATAAATTATTAGCAGCAACTAATACACCTCGAATCTCATTTCGCTTAATGGGGATCTCCGGGGTCGAAACTGTACCAGTTAAATTAGTAATAACAGAACCATATGACCATTTGGCTGGAAACAATCCAGAGCCACGTGAAATAATAGTCTTAGTAATAACATGATATAATAACTACGGTCTTCATATATATGGTCGCAGAATATATAGTTAATGCTGTAAAACTTGTCTTGAAATGAAACGAAAATAGAACTGGCTAATCATCTTTCTCATGTTAGTTTTGAGAGGTAACATAATTAGAAAAAATTGGACGAAGAAGTCCAGAAAAAATATTGATGAGACATTGCAGAAGTTTTAAAATTTTGTAATTTCATACAGTTATAAAAAAAAACATGATTGTGTTAACGTAATCTTTAAATTTTATCTTTTTAACTTAAGAGCGTTTACGACATACGGCATTTCATACAAACTTTCAAGTCCTTGTTTTTCGAAATTAATGAACCGATTTTAATCAAACTTCATACGCATAAGCGGGATACATTGGTCTAAAAAGTTAATTAAGAACATTTTAGAAAAATGTGTTACAGATAAATTCGACCGATTTTAAATTTTCCGTAGAAACAGAGATTTCCAATTATCTTTTTTTAAATACGACATTTCGAAAATGTTCTTATCTAACTTCTTAGACCTATGTTTCTTGCTTATACGTATGAATTTTCATTAAAATCAGTTCATTCATTTCGAAAAACAAGGACTTGAAAGTTTGTATGAAATGCCGTACGTCTTAAACGCTCTTAACTTACTAAGGGTTGATTTAACCAAAGTCAGATATCTTTTATCCGCGAAATAAAAATGACGTCTGATAATTTTTGTATGAAAAATCTGTCAAAAATAAAAAAAATATACGCTGGATTAGACTTAAACTACGTATAAAAGTTTGGTCGAATTCGCCCTTAATGTAACAAGTTTACCTAAAAATATCTGGCTACATATATTAAAAAAAACTGTACAATGAAATACGAATACAAATAGTATGTCATCTCAATTCAACTCTCGACACAAAATATTTTATTATTCAACAAGAGCAAATTACAGTCATAATATGTAGTGCGAACCAAACCAAAGGGTTGTTCCAACGAAATTAAGATCGCTGCACACGGTATAATATTCAAATTACGACCCAACCGATGCAATAGTAAAGGGAAATAGTATAAAATAATTGCTAGCATACTATAAATTGATAGATCCGAACAATACCAAAACTAGCAAGGCTGACTTTTCAGACCGCAACAGATTGCAGAATCGCGCGCAGTGATTGCCAAGCCACAGTGATGCACCAATTAATACCGAATCAATAATACTCGATTAATCAGAACCGGTTGATTATACCACCGCTGACCAGGCTACATGCGTTGGTAATCCAATTCGGTACCACTCGCCGACCGAGGCTTTACTTAGATTAAACAGCCCCTAATGCATATATTTATTTTCTTATTTCTCTCAGAGAAAAGGTTTGCTTTTACTAGAGTGTTTGATGTTAATTGGGTTTTATTGAATTGAATTGGTGCATAAAATTATGAAGCAGCGACAAACGACCTAAAAACGATATAAAACATTCTCGGTAGTTTAGATAGGACCCTTTTGCAAATGACTATATCTTAGTTTTCTAAGTAACCAGCTCACATCAATTTTCTCCGTCAAGTCGCGTCTCCTCCAGACACGTACATCTCATATTCCAAGTGTTATTTACAAGTTTCTTCAGATGAAATATGACTAAAATAACTCGTGGCACCACCCGACGTAGAAAAAAACATTAATTTCGACACATTCGTAAACCCGAGCTTGCGTCTCGCAATATCCATCAAGCGTCTATTTGCATAGAGGGTGATATATCTAGGAAAGAAATCTTATATGGAGACGATATTGGCGACGAAGACGGCAATGTATCATCGCGGATTCATTTGTTGACTTATTGCCCTATATCCGAGTACCGAGTTCGAATCCTCTAATTTGATAACATGGAAGTTGGATCTAGTGATTCCGTTTTTTTTTAATATTGCCTTACATAAGTGAGTTCCACTTCAAAAGCTGTAATGAGGTTCCGATTGTTATTAGATTTAAAACTACGTTTGAATGTAAGATTTATTTAGCTATATTTGGCTTAAAAATTGTGGCCATTAATATTGTTGCAGCATAACATACTCATGTTACCAGTTATGTTTGTCTTCAATAACTTATCAAAACTTCTGCGATAAATAATTATAATCTGTACTCCAACATCTTTTTGTCTTATATTTCTGGATCAGTATGTAAGAACTCAGTCATCCATATATCATATCATACATACATATCTATTCATTATCTATACATTTCTGTTTATTAAATTTCTCTCTTCATTTAAATATTATTTCTCTCTGTTGGTTTAAGTATGCTAATAAATGTTCCTGCATAGAAACTAGATAGATTAATACAGTTAAGGGTAACTCTAACTATCTCCTAACTTTATGTGTGAAAGCTGCTATTAGCTATACCGTAAATGTTCGAATTACCTTTCTTGTACAATTTACTGCAGCATTTGATAATACGGCTATACTCGGAATAACTGTAGTATATAAAGCAGAATCTATAACATGAATATTAGTTTATTGGTTATTGTTTATGAATGTAAGCGGTTTTACTTCGGTGTACTTTTTGGGTTTGCCCGACTAATTTCTAACTTCACGTGCTACATCTTCTTCGTTTTCACAATCAATAGCTGTAGTCAAGTTTGAAACTAGTCGGATAATCCAAATGTGGAACGTGATTCGTCACCATAGTTGTCACAATCACTAACCTAAAAGGTGCTCACAATAATTATTACAAAATAAATATTACTGTAGTATTCTTCAAGATTGTTTAATAATAAATTTCTTCAGTTTCAGGTGAGTCTAGCCTCTAGTCGAGGGACTCGTAAGGTACACAAGTGTCACTATAGGAATGATTGTTGTATTAATTAATTTCCGAAGTTATTTTCAGTTCTCAATTGGCTGATAAATATATATTCAATGCGTGTACGTAAGGTATGTTGGATTTCATTGGAAACTCTTTCAATGGATAAAAACAGAGATAATGAAATCACAGTTCAATTCACTTTGGACGATGCTTTCATCGGAAGTTAAAGAATATTCAGAAATAGCAAACTTTTGGTATTTTAAAATGGAATCCAACTGTCGATAGCCTTAATTGAAACGATTCAGACGAAACGAGCTTAGCTCACTCCTCCAAAATGCAAAGATTCATCGAAATTAAATTCACTTTTGTTTCATTTCTGTCTTTTCATTTGCTGTTGTTGTTTTGTTTTTAATAAAGACGCATTCACATTCGCACAGTCTCCTAAAACTTTGGATTTGGTTAAATTATTTTTATTTCTGCCTTAAATGTTTCACATTACATGATGACCGTCTGTCTTCATTACTTTCTCACTGTTAGCTCGTTTCTCTCTATCTGCTTTATGTTTGTATGCCATCGTAGTAGCTCTGTCATTGTCTGCGGTGTTTTTAGTTTTTTTTACCCTTTTTGTTACATTTTATATGAAATGCAGTTGTTTGCATCTAAGTGTTCAGTAGTTATTGAGTATTTAGATAAATGTGTAATGAAGTAGTATTTATTTTATCAATATTTAGTACCTAAACTTACTAAGTTGAAGATGGTAAGACACACTTAAACATACAACACAACTGCATAAACGTGCTTGATTCGTTCATTGCTATTCCCGCATCCCGAACACTTCTTCTTTAATTACTTCTGCACTAAATCATAAAGTTAAAGAAAAATTATACGAATCTGGAATAATTGTCGAATCGTGACTCGAGTAGATTTTTAATTACACGACAAAACCGAAGCATCATGGAACTACCAAAAATTTCATAAGTTCCTGAGCTTGCAGACCTCAAAATATTGATCGTGGCTCTCTCTCATTCATGCTAACGTGTGACAAAGCCGCTTTGGCTCACTGCTGGGTAAGCCACGCACACATACACACAATAGTCCAACACATACGTGCTATTAAAACCGTTTCAGCGGGCGTCAGCTGACTGGGGGAGTCGGGGGGAAGCGGGGCGTTATGAACAACGCATGCGCCGTGGCGAGTAAAGCGGCTGCAGCGCTTTATTTCCGAGCCAAGTGTTAGAGTAACAAGCTGCGGTTAAAGCTAGCCGCGCTTGCTGGAGTTAAATCGACACCCATTCAGAAAACAAACTGCGTATCACGGCCGTTACGTCGTTTGACGTAATTAGTTCCATGGAATCCGTATGCTCTCTTCACGCATGAACCCTTACAAGTTACAACATGTCGACTTTGAGATGATAGATACACATGGTTATTATAAACAGCTGTCCCTGTCCCTCATGTTCTCTGGAATTATGAGATAAGTGACACAAGCAAACATAAATGTTTCTCAATTTATATAAATAAAAACTGTAACCCAATTTTAAACCAGAAAAGTTCTAAGAAACTTTCGTAATACGCAGTCGAACACTGATGACTGAAGTACTTTCCGCTTTAAACAGCAAACTTCTGGTCGATCTTAAGCCAGAGAAACATAAACAAAAATGCAATTAACAATCCGATTCCCGCCGAAATACGTGAACCTATAAATGAGGTGCAACGCCAGTAAAATATTTCGTAAAATACAGTCGTACGCAAAAATTCCGATGCAAAACGTATTTCACCGTTCGCAATTCCATCTGATTTTTAATTCGGCGCGCATATTCTCGTCACGTTCGGTAGCAATAAACAATTATTAATGCGTTGTTCGAGGCACATGTTCACAGTTTTCGAGTGTGGCAGACTTTTTAAGTGTTCGTTAATTTCGAGTGGACTGGAAAAGTCCAGTCCGGGAATGAGGCGATCGCTTTAACGGTTCAACCACTTTCGTTTCTATCGAAAAATCGGGTCCGCACATGATAAATTTGGCCGACTGTATCTAGATAAAACGCGGCCATTTTCGCTCGATTTACTACGGGATTTTGGTTAGAAAGGCCAAAATAATTTGAACGTTTGTTAGACCGGGATTTATTGGAGCTGCTAAGGTTCCTAAATGTTTGATTTATCGTCTTTTAAGATGCTTTCGTACCCTCAATCTAAAAAATAGGGGATCTGACAAAGTGAGCAAATCAAATATGAACGTGTTCACTCTTTTTACTTCGTGAAGGAGAGAACCGTTATTCTTTATCGTAATGATACGTACTCAAAACTCAATTTCTATCATTCTGCAATTAATTATTGGAATTCTCATCAAGGACACTTTCGTGGCGTTTGATTAAGGGAAGTTAAGGCGAGGCGTCCCTCAATACAAAAGTTATCCAAATCTTTTCCTTGTCTTATCCTCTTAACCAACTGCCAGCCTATTTTCCCTATTGCGTTCATCACAAATTAAAACTTCTCCACTGGAGTTATCTAAACTGATTTTATGTTTAGATTCCATCATTCCGAAATCCGTGTGATTGAAAATGGTGGATTAATAAATATGTTTTGTCGTTAGCGGTGTTGTAAAAATGTCAATCGGTATTAGGGCGAATAAGGGCGCAAAGCATCGAGTCGATGATCCGTGATACGGTTTAAACATTCGTTTAATTAAAAAGGCCGAGATTTAATTGGAAAAGTATACATTTACATAGTCTTTTGTTTGTTCCCGTTGTGATTTATATTTGGTGACGTTTGGTGATCAGTGAGTAGGAACGAGAACGGCGCGACTTTTTTGCTCCATTACACGGGATTTTATTTTGACATGTTCGTTTTTTTGTTACGCAAAGATAATAGAATGTGTTATTGGAATAATTTGAATAAACAAACGGGTTTGCTATATTGGTATTGTTATGGCGCCGATGTTGACACCTCTTCGCAATTTTTACGGCTGAATGTATCCATATTATTTATGGTCGTTTTAATTCCTATTGACTCACATAACATAAAATCACGGCAGTTTACCCCGAAGGGTATGGCACAGGTGACCTATAAATACACCCACATTTCGCCAGTTATGTTTAAGTCCCAAGCAATAGGGGGCAAGCCTATTGCCATCAATCGGGCACAAATCCAGACTCCGGGCTGCTAATGAGAAATTCCTGATAGAAAAACCCAATAACACTTTGCCCGACCTGAGAATCGCACCTAGGACATCATGTTCAGCAGTAGCGCTTGCGACCACTAGACCACCGAGGCTGTCAGTATCGACTCATTTGCGGTTTATTCCCTCATTGTGGTTCGTTCTCTATGATAGGGATTAAACCTTTAAAAAAAATGGTAATTGGCAAAACACCCACAACACTTTAGAGCCTATTACCATTAGCAACACGCACCTCAATACCTTCCAACACATAATCTCCTACTTTGCGTTATTAATCCCCTCTTCCCCTGGTCCTTTCTATAAAGGTTTCACCGCCCTTATCCTTACCAGTAAAGTCAAAAATCTATTGATATCAGTTTCTGTCATCCACACTCCTGCCCGATCATAACATCCCATATTTTATCTCGAAGTTCGATTCTCTCCCATATTCTTTATTTCCTGTGTCAAAATTTTCTGCGATCGTGTTTGCTTGATAGTTTTCATGTAACACCTCAGTGCACTGTTACCCTTTAATCGGAAAAATGTTTTGCTTAAATATAAGCTATTTTTGTATGACAGAACTGGTTGAAACACTGATATCTACAATACTTACATAGTAAGCAGATGTTTAGGCAATCTTTTGGCTACAACAAGATTTGGGATCCATTAGCTAAATCATGAACCAAACTCTCTTATGCCTTGATTTCACAAAACAGCTAAAGTAAGGTTATGTAAAGGAAATAATAAAATTGATGAAAAAAAGTTGGGCACTGTCATCCTTTTCTAAAACCACATAACATAACATCACGCCTGTATTCCCCGAAGGGTTAGGCAGAGGTGTACCAATAGTAGACCCTCATTTCGCCAGTTAACAACAAACGACAGACTTAATCACCAATCCGTTCATCGTAAGGTATTCCAAAGACAGCTCATAACTGCTTTGTAAGATTATTCTCCAAAGGAAGTTTGATAACAAAAGCTCTAATTGATTATAGCCTACATAAATATAATACAGAGGTCTAATCGCATTCTCATGCGCTTATCGCTGAACCCAATAACTTACTTTCAGTAAAAGACAGATCGCCATTGATGGTAGACAGTATAATTCTATCTGTCCTTATGTCAGGCCGGTAAGATTCCATAATCTCTTATAGATTATTCGGACGTTAAAACCATAGATACATAGGTTTTTCTATCTCCAGTATGCCAAAACTGGTGATAGATAGGTTATTGAGTTCGGCCGTTACACTACACTGTCTAACATAACTCTATATCTGTACCTCTCTATGACTATCTATCTATATATATAATATTATATATCTATCTATACATCTATACAAATAAATAAAATTGATGTGTCTGTTTATAATGTCAAAAGAACAGCTGTTTACTAAATGCATATGAAAGTTTATACGGTACTTATAACAAACAAAAAAAACATTTTTTTTTAATGTTTGTCTGTCTGTCTGTTTGTACCGGTTAATCTCCGAAACTTTTTACAGGACTTTCACTAGCAGATAGCTGATGTTAAAGGAGTAACTTAGGCTACTTTTATTTTATAAAAATAATTATGGTTCGGCGCAAACAAAATTAAAACCCATGAAATTTTGAACAAAAATAATAAACTCTGGAACTACAAATCGGATTTGAAAATTTTTTTTTGCATTTGGTAGCCCAATTATCGACGATGGTTATAGGCTATTTAACATCACGGTATGACCCTAAAGAGCTGAGCAAAACGAAAAAAGTCAGAAAGAATGCTAAGCGAAAACGAAGTAATAGCGCGGGCGGGCGATGCAACGCGGCGGGGCGGGGGACGAGGGAGTTTTATTAAAATATGGCTGTTATTTCAATAAATTGTGTATCTTATGACAATCTTATTTGGCCCACATACTTTTCCCGTAATGGTGTTCTTCTACCAAAACAGGTAACTATTACCCGCAAACTGTGGCCTTACCCAGACCTAAAACGTTACCCAGCTGACACTTTTTCTGGGTCAACGTAAACATAAAAACACCGGCCAAGTGCACGTCGGACCACACACAATGAAGGGTTCCGTAGTTGGGATGACTTTATCCCAAGAACAAACTTAACATTGTAGTTTTCTCATTTTCAAACATTCCAACTGCAAATGTAAATTGGTCGACTTTACTCGTTAACTTGTAAAGCCTACTTAGTTGTGATAGTTTTCCTTTTAACTTCGTTGTATATAAGTACTATACTGCCGTGAATTTTTTCACACATCCAAAACTAACCGTTTAGCTTAATCGAAAAATTGTTCCTACAAACCAGCATTGATATTTTCTTTCTTTTTACCCCATGGGGTAGACGAGAAAAAAACATCCCCACTTTTCGTGTATAGGAGGTACCCTAATATTTTTTTTTTTTTCATAATTTTATTTTACTTCTTTGTCGGCGTGATTAATATGTCTCCATGCTAAATTATAGCTTTCTAGTACTAAGAGTCTCTGAGCTCTGAGCTCTCTAAGCTGCGGACGGACGGACATGGCGAAACTATAATGGTTCCTTGTTGACTACGGAACCCTAAAAAGGAAAGACTCCATCCTCCATACATATAAATAATGAAATTACGTTGGCATGTTACAGTGACCGACTGGACCTTTGAAATAGATGCTCCAAGGCCTAGTCGTAAACTACACGGATGGCTTATGGAAAAATTTTCCGTATTTACGGAGCACAGTGTAGGTGATATTTGTGCTGGACTATTGGTAGACTGTAGCTTTGCATGCTCCTTTTCTGGGGATGGTATTATGCCGTGACCTAGATTCAAAGAAAGAAGTGGCAAGTAGGCACAATGGTTGTAAATGGCTGTATCTGGAAACACCTGGTTGTCTGGAAAAGAAGAAAAAAGATGTTATGTCTGATCCTTAGTTTCACACAGCAATTTATTCAAATAAACAATTAAAATGGATATATACAATGTGTAACATAAATAACGCACAACCTCTTAAGGGGTCATTGTACTCATCATTATGAATAACTTTTACTATGGGACCAAATCTGAAATCACGAAAAAAAAATTCTGCTGCTCCCTACATTTATGTTCGCATAACTCGTCAAAATGTAGGGAACAGATGATTTTTTTTAGGTGTAACAGATATAAGATTTTATGCTATATATTGAGCAAAAAACGACCTTCTAGCACTTGATGCAAGATTTCAAAGTTGCGTTTGCCCGAGTCAATTATTGGGTAACACTACCCATAGAAATTGTTTTTGGTTCTTGGAGATTCTTAAGGTTATTCACCTTACTATTACTAAAAAGACGGCAACCTAAACTTGTTCATTCAAGTATATTCAGCTTAGTCATACGAGGTGCCAGGCACAGAAAAGCAATATTCCGTAGCTCTGATTAAGTGCTTACTGCCACAAACAGATATAATAAACACAATCCAAAAACACTGCTGTCCTACCACAAAGGATACCACAAAAAGTAATTGTTCAAGTGAAAATAAACCAAAACCATTGTACATTACAGCTAAGGATAGATTTAGCTGTAATTATGGCGGAAAAGGAGGGACAAGATAAGGAAAACCCTTGTGGGGCAATCCGAAAAACTTGTAATGATGCCCGCTTGTATCGGCTTCACGGAAAAAATGTCGAGGGATGTCCATTAGCGGTACAAATTGCGATATTTTAGGATACTACAAGACGGCCGTTTTAAATACGGATTTCATTTTACAAGGATATGAAATTGGAGTGCTAGTAGTAGAAGAGTTGGGTTAAATGAAATTAAGATGAAGGGAAACCAGGATCAGCCAGGGTCACGGGAAGTTCGACAGAGTTACCGCGGCCCCTGGCACAGGCAACTGAAGGAACATGGCTGGGTTTTACTCACTAAAATCTGACTTGAATTGAAGAACTGAAAAAAAAAACACTGAATCGCTCCGCCCAGAGTGGGAGAAGTCATTAGATGATTTCTCACCAAAAAAAAAGGGGGAAACCAGGCTTCTGGGGAACTTAAAAGTAGGTAGATGCAGAATTACTTACCTGATCTAATTAATCCTCCATGATAGATTAAATAGTTTTTTTTTTTTGCCTAGCCAAAAAGTACGACAACAGCTGGCTTCGAACGCTGTTCATTCCAATATAAACCTCAGGGTCTATAAGACAGCTCAGGCTGTCTAAGCTGAACAGATAAAGCAATCTATAAAACTTAATATAAATTTGCATAGATTTTGTATCAGAACTTTATATTTTAACTAAACTCAACAAGAGCATTCAAGGAAGCTTTAGTATATAAAATAACCCAACAACATCTACCACACACACCAATCCACTACACCTCGAGCACTTACCGCATGACCCTGAACCCAGCACTATCCAACACTAGCACTATGTATGCAAACCAAACGCGGCCTAAAAGTAATAAATAACACTTCAACCGCGCCGTATTTCAGAAGTCGCTTCCGACTTCCGACGGCGACAAAATATCTGCAAGTCTAATGCAGCAACTTGCAGGGAGGCCATGCATTACAAATGCAGGCGTCACAGAGCACGGAGATGCCTTGTCGCGACCGCTGCTAGGGACGGTACTGTCAACACTTTCTATACAGACCAAGCGTGTCAGTGGGCGTCACCGCTTAGACACTCATAAGAAGGAAAGGAAAGCGTCTCATACGAATGTGAATTTTATTCTTATCATTTTACTGTTGACTTTAAGAAAAATAAGTTGGCGAGACGAGCTGGAGAAAACCAGCGACCAGTGATCCACATTATTCCTGGATCGAAGGAGCTGGATGTCATGGGCCTGCCTTTGCCCAGCAGTAACAGTACCAGTATTCGTACAAAATGCTTGCTCCCATTCGGTTATACGAACATGAACAGTATAAAATTCATACACCACAAAAATCAAGGTCAACACCCCAAAAGTCAAGGTCAAACCAAAATATACTCAAATCTTGGAATATTACCTTGTGACAAGCTCTAAGGCCAAGGGCATTTTCAAGGTCAACGTGAGACGTCTCGAAGTAAGGCGTGGTCGACGGAGCCCCGTGAATTTGTATGAAACGCTTACTTTATTTAGCAAAGCATAGTCAAAGTGCGATCTGTGACTCTTGTCCAAAGAAACTGCGGGTCTGTAAAAATTCTGACAATGCTTGTGACAGCTGAATTTGCGCTCAGCGCTAATGGTGCGGGCACCAATATTATTAGTATTTGCGTTTCTAGTCGCTGCCGGTGAAGATTCCGTGCTCTATGGCAGTCATAGGTACATGTCGCAGACGCATGCTATTATCGCCCGTCTGGCTTCTGCCGGTCTAAAATTTTGCCTTTGTGCATAAACAGGGACATCTAATAACTTGATTGGAATAGCACGTGCTTGGTATTGTCATGTGTTGTTTGTGGTTTGTGGGTTTCAAAATGTATATTGATGAATACATTTATTACCGTTCAAATCTCAAACAATCAATCGATCAATTACATCATTCTCCTGTCCTTATCCTAATTTATTCCGGTCGGCGCAACATATCTTCTTCTTCCATACTCCTTCTATTAGTCGTCATCTCGGTAGTTTCCCCCTTTCTAGCCATATTATCGTCTTTCACACAGTCCATCTATCGTTTATTTGGTCTTGCAATGATCACTCTATAACCTTCTTCCTTATCAAACAGACTTATAACACAAATTTATAAATTAATTATTAATATTTAGTATAATGGAATAAATTTTAATAATTAGAATCAATATTATATTATGTAACTAGCAGTGCCCCGCGGTTTCACCCGCATAAGTCTCGATCCCGTAGGGATATTGTGATAAAAAGTATCGTATGTGTTAATCCAGGTTATAAACTATCTGTGTGCCACATCCAAATCCGTTTAATAGTTTTTGCATGAAAGAGTAACAAACATCCATCCATCCATTCATCCATCCATCCTCACAAACTTTCGTATTTATAATATTAATAGGATAGGATTTAATGACTTGACATACGAAATTTGCAATACACTTACTTAATTTGCATGTAATACTGTGTCATTAAATTTTAATGTATGCCTACTAACAAGTTTTGTGTACATGTAAGCAAATAATTATATAAATAAAAATTACGACTATTTATGACACGAGACTTTTGTTAAGTTCTACCTTGTAAAACACAATAAAGGCATTACCTACTAATGTCTGCGTTCCCTATTAATCATAATCTCATAAGCACATAGTTATGGACGTCATGAAAACTAGAATAAAGTACTTTTGTTATAATATCTAGACTATTCCATAACATTGTCTAGACGTCTACAAAGTATTGTGCAATTAAATGCGAAGTTAGATTCAAAGACACGGTTGTAACATGTCTCGCTAGGCTTTATAAGGTCGATCACTAATGACCTAATATCGGTTACAGATATTATGTTGCAGACTATTGAGGATGACATGCATTAGAAAGGTACTCAGTTGACTTATTTAGAAACTTGCTGTGCCCCGCGACTTCGTTCGCGTGGAAGTCGTAAGATACACAATAAACTAAAATCTCCCTCGTCTCCCGACCCGCCGCGTTGTATCGCCCATCCGCGCTGTTACTTCGTTTTCGCTTAGCGTTCTTTCAGATTTTTTTCTTTTTGCTCGGCTCCTAAGAGTCGTAACGTGATGTTAAATAGCCTATAACTATCCTCGAAAATTGGGCTACCAAATTTTTCATGTTTTAGCGTGGAACCCTAATTATTTTTCTGAAATAAAATAGCCTTAGTTACTCCCTGTAACATCAGCTATCGGCCTGTAAACGTCCCGTCAAAATCGGTTCAGCCGTTTCAGAGATTAGCCGGAACAAACAGACAGACAGACTCACAATTTTTTTTTTAATGTTTTTTTTGTTATAAGTACCGTATATACTTTCATATGCATTTAGTAAAAAGCTGTTATTTGGACATTACAAACAGACACTGCAATTTTATTTATTTGTATAGATAATATGTTACTCTTAGGGCGGATTTCAACAATGAAACTGAACGCTTTCACCACGTCTCAACCGCGTTCAAGAGCTGTCAGTATCATTATTGTTGTCGAATATTGACACTGACAGCTCTTGAACCCAGTTTAGACGTGCTGAGCGCGTTCAGTTTCATAAGTGGAATTAGCACATACTAAGTAGACAGCTAGATTTTTTTCTATATATTTTGATTTATCTTTCTTGTAGGCTAGGCTCTACAGTAAAATGGTGACGCTGTACATGAGACACTATTAAGGCTCCTACAAAGGCACCGTGTGTCGCGCGACTAGCGGTGCCTTTGTGTCTCGTCGCGAGTCGCGCTTGTTTGTAGGAGCCTTTATTCCTGCGTACCCTGATACCTGTGCATAAAAACGCTACTGATAATGCAGGACTCATTGATAAATTCTAGTTTGACGCATCTTTTTTTTTTTTTTTTTGTGGATGGGAAATCATCAAATGACTTCTCCCGCTCTGGGCGGAGCGGGAGGGCGTGTCAGACTTTTACTGACTAAAACCCACCCGTGTTCCTTCTGTTGCCTGTGCCGGGGCCACGGTAACTCTTTCGAACATCCCGCAACCCTAGCTGGCATCGGCCCTAGCGGACCCCGTCAATAGTGCTGACATCTCTTTGAGGCGCGCGTGGAACACGACGCGCCGTCGACTCGGGCTTGGTCCTTACCGGTCGGCGAGCTACCCATTGCTCGCCGTCCGCAAGCCCGCGCCTACGGTGGCCGGGAATCGGCTACCAATTCCCGACGCCCAGGGCGTCTCCTGCGGCGACTAGGGGCGTGAGGGCGCAAAGCTTGCCTCTCCCTCACGCGTCCCGCCTCCTCCTTCACGAGCATTACTGTTTCGCAGAAGGAGGTAATGGCTTCAGTTTGACGCATCTAAGATGACCATCGACACGCTATGTAGAAGTGCTACCTACTACCATTTCATACCAAAAAATGGACGGATTCTCAGTGAGATACCTACCTAGTAAAACATTTGAAAATAGAATAATGGACTGAATCAGTGGATGACAAATCGGACCTACAGAGTTAGAAGTTTGCAGCTCTGCAGACGCCGTTAAAAAGCTTTATATTGTTCAAAATTAAATTGATTGACGGGCCTATTATGTTTCGTCTAGAAAATATTCTTTATAATAACCCAATTAGGTACACCTTGTAGTGCGGCTACGAAGTTTGAACCAGATTTTGTTTCAGAAACATTGTAAATGGTTTTGCTTGAATTTTAATATAAAACACCTGCAATCCAGACTACACCTGTACGCACTTTAGGACATGTGAAGGTCGAATACGAACATTTATGATGAATGGTCTTTGAAAATAGGCACATAAGTAAAGCAAATTATTAGTTCAATGCATCATTCAACATTGTAAAGTACGAAAATGTTTATTTGTCTTCGTTTTCTGACCTTGCCATGATATACAACTCTGATGGACACTCTCAGATGGAATCAACTCATTCTCTTTCAATCAACTCAACAATTCTGGACATTGCCCTTTATCAAGCCATTGCATTTAGTATGACTGATCCACACACATTAAATATAGAATTGAAAAACTTAATACACAAAAATGTTTCCCTGAAGGGTTGGGCAGAGATGTGTCTGGAGATGTATAGTACACCCACATTTCGCCAGTTATGTTTAAGTCCCATATACTAGGAGATGAGCCTATAGATGTCAACCGAGCACAGATCCAGACTCCGGGCTACTACTGAGAAATTCCACATAGAAAAACCCAATAACACTTCCCGACCCAGGAATTGAACCCAGGACCTCATGCTCAACAAAAGCGCTTGCGACCACTAGACCAACGAGGCAGTCAAAAACAAAATGAAACAAAAAAACTTAATAATTCATGTCAAATGCCTTCTTGCAAATGAAGTTCGTTCAACTTGCGTCTTTTTGACAACACACAGCAATTGCCATTCTGTAGTGTCTGCCTACCTTTACATTATACGGGTAGATTCGGGTATCTACCTACATACATAGGTACGTCTATCGCCTCGAACTTCAACCAGAACCCATAATAATTTTCCCCAAATATTTCCTCTTCTAAACTTCACGAACAGTTACAAAACCGCCCGCAGAGCACTTTGTCCGGACACTGGCCACAAGTCGGACAAGGCACAAGCCCGGACAAGGCACGACCCGGACAGGGCACTAGACACTAGGCACTATGAGGCACTAGGAAATACGTGCATGCCTTGGGCGCTCTAACGCTTTGAGTGAAAACCCGTGTATGGCAAACTACTCTGATGCATAAATATGGCAGATGTGATATAAAATGGATATATATTGGATAGTGTGGTAGGTATGAAGTGTGTTTTTGTTGGTACAGAAATAATAAAGCAGAATTTTATGTATGTGCCATAATAAAGTGCCAATGATTTTATTCGTGCAAAAGAGAACTGACTGATTCATGAGTATTAAAATTGAATCAAGGATCTTTTATTAATATCAGATCAGGTGATATTAATATAGGCGTATAGACACTAAACTTAAAAGTAGATACTGATTTTCATCAATGTTGGTACAGACAACCACAATGAACATGGTATTATAGCGTTTGAGGTTTCACGTTTACCAATTAAATCCTGTATATTAAACCATGGTATCATAACCATTACTTTAAAACATTAATTCTATTAATAAAATATCGGCCTAACGAACCACAGACAGAAAATAAACGATGGAACACAAAATAATAATTGTTAAACTGCCCCGTCTGACTATGTAAATCAATTAGTCGGTTCGGAGGTCTTCAAAATAATTGGATCAAATGAAAAGCTCTCATCTCAATAAACAATCCATAGACATCACAGGTTAGGGCTGTCACTCATCTGACTTGATTTGATCAGGTATATTCGTCTGTGGAAGTTACGTAACAATTGCTTTCAGTTATCGATAATGTTAAGGTAATAAATTACTTTGAACTCTGCCCTGTTCTGCCTAGTTTCAAGAATAGGTTCTTGATTAAGTCCATGGTACTATTCTCAGGTTAGGCAAAGTTAAAGGGATTCTTAGTGAGAACATTTTCAGTATTAACATTGTATATACTAGCCCCTTCGTATTGTAACAAATATTGTTATGAGTATATTATGAGAGTCCTGTTGCTCCCACTTAAAAAGAATTTAAGCACGATGTTATACATAAAAAACGTTAAAAATTTAAAAAAAAACAACTAAAAAGGTTAAACAAGACATCATATACAGACAAATTAAAAATCCACACGTCATGTAGGTAATTAGGTAGATATAAATCGATCAGACTACGTGCGACTCTGGATTTTTAATTTGTCTGTTTAATTATGATGTCTTGTTTATACCTTTCTTGTTGGCGTTTTGTCGTAGTTGTTTTTTTTTATTTGAGATAGGTTTGCTCTTGACTCTAGTCTAGGTCAGAGGTGACAGAGACAAAGTCGACGATGGAGCGAGCTTACCCAGAAGAAGCCTGCTCACTCTCACATTGAAGAGATCGGGGTTGTATGCGTTCGGAAACACAGACGCAGGTAGAGAGTTCCACTCCTTTGCTGTGCGCATCACAAAAGACATTTGCAAACGCTTAGTGCGAATTGGTGGAATAGCGTCTAGGTAGGGATGGTAACCTGCAGTGCGTCTAGATTTCATTGTGGTGGTGTTTCATTGTGGATTTAATTGTGGTTTTTTCACATTTTTAAGTTTTTTAACCTTTTTAGTTGGCGTTTTTGTCGTAGTTAGGTTTTAGTTTTTAACTTTAATTTTTATTTCAATTATTTTGGGGTTTGGGATCATTGAGGGTACACGTACCCACTTCGTTTGTTTGTGAAACTTATACCAATATGTTTTCACCAAACACGACATGTTTATCAAAAATGTTTTCTTACATCCGCTATAAGACACCATCTTGGATTTTATGTGACATCATATAGCCTATAACTCACGGAACAGCATAACGCTTCCAAAGATACCTCGTTTGTCAAAATACGACGAGTAGTTATGAAGGAACAGATGAACGTACATACATAGCCCGTTAAAATAATAACCTTCCTTTGGCGTTGCCGTAGTCGGATAAATATACACCCTACATATCAAACAAAATGTATCTGATAGCAAGGCCAACGCGATACAATTCAGATTAATTCGATACTTACGAGTACCGGTTACCTGCTGCCTAAAGTCGGTCGGTGGCAACCCTGCTTTTTATATTGTGTAGATTTGATTGATCGAAACAATATTAATGAAACATGAAAAGAAATCAATCTGTCTTTATGGTGCCTTCGAACATTTACAAGAATTTTCTTGTTTTCTTGTTCAACATCAAACTTCATACAGCAATACAAATAAGTTCGTTTTATGTACTGCTAACAACAATAGTATTTCAAAAGAGCAACAATGTCGCAAGCTCATAAGATTCCGTTACAAAAACCTTCAAGAAATTAATTTCCTCAAAGGAATGGTTATGGGATTTTGCATAATGGGTGTTCCATTACGCAATATCCCATAACCATTCCTTTCATACTAACATAAAGTTCCCATATCCAAATATCGGATATTCATCATTTCGACTACGGGCATCCCATAGCCCCTCTCCTGCCATGGGAAACCACAGCTGCGTACATTAAAATATCTTCAGCTAAAAACGTTTCTTTTGTTCGCCAATGTCTAACCCGCGGCGTTCCATGCTTTATTTCTCTGGTAGTTTAAGTGCATTATCATTGTGAAAATGTATGTGGGATTGGGGATATGAATAGTTAGAATCCTTGTTTTTATATGGGGAAAATAAAACTTGAAGCTTCTTCTTCGAGTTAGTCTTAAAAGACGAGCTCTCTGTGACAGCTCTCATCCAAGGATGCCTCACCATTATACATATTGCTGTCATCAAGCAGCAGTGTTGTGTTCTTGTTTATAGGGACTGTTTCATGACTCTTATATTCTGTCCCAAGGAACCATCATCATCATCTGTTTAGCAGAGAATTAAACGAAGTAAAACATTCTTACCTGTATATGGTCTTCGCTATAAAACGATTAGCAATCGTATCACCACGTTTTGGCAATCTAAATCGGCTATTCTAGATAATACTGAAAGAAGCCTTGTGCAGCCCGATTCAAACTTTATGGCTGCTCTGAACATGAGGCGAGTCGCTGCGCAGTAACCACTTCACGTGTCAGCGAGGGTGAAGGGTGGGCTACTGCGCAGTGAGTAGCGCACTTCAGAGCCGCCATAAGTTTGACGCGAACTTTAATAACCCAATGCTTAGCTTTGAACTGCGGAAATTTGACATTACCAACACACTATTGATTAGTTTGACACAAATATGTACATACTTACATTAATACAATTCTTTCACAACATTCAGAGAGCAATATTCAAGTTCGGTTCTCGCGAACCAGTTAGGAAGACAATGCCTTGCGTCCAACGAAGATTGATTCTAGCGAGGATCGTCCATCACGTGATAGTGCCAACGGACACAGTGACTATACAAACGAGCCGTCTTTCATTAGTAAACAAAAACTTGTCAAGAAACACGATATTAATGACTTTAGCGAAATTAAAGAAAGATTTGAAAGCGAAATTGAATTTTTGGCGAAGACTGGCGAATTTGGGTTTTGTTCTAAAATGTTGATGAACTACTCTTGAACTAACTTTTGAAGTTAATCTGGAATATGAATGAAACCTTCATAAAACTTCCAGACTCTAAATTTGTAGACCGTGTAAAATACATATTATATAGGTTCATACTTTATCAAAACACATCTACATTAACTGAGCCTTGAATAAAATATACTCTTCCAATGATACACCTAAAAGGATACATGGTAACATACGACCAAATTACACTGACCTCGATACACTAACGACTTAAGTATCAACAGAGGCAAATAAAACTGGCCGGCACATAATGTCCGATAGGGCCAAAGTTAAAATAACATAAAAATATTATGGAGGTCACACATGCTGTCCTTCAGACGTCTATAATATCCTGCGGTCAGAGGCAAAAATTTTCATATGTAAACCGAGGCCTATTTAATATTAAGATGTTCTTATACTTTAACTTTTGCTTCTATTGTGATATAAAAATTGCATTAAGAATAAACTCGTATAAGAATTATGAAGAAAAACTTCGTAAGAAAACCTGGACTTACAGTTAATATCAGCCTATAATGTTCCCACTGCTGGGACACAGGTTCCTTTCTCTCTTCCAGAGGGAGTGGTATGTAATCTACCACGTGGGCCCAGTGCGGGTTGGTAGATGTCACATGTTTTCGAATTTTTGGTTCTAGGATATGCCGGTTTCCTCACGATGTTTTCCTTCACCATTTTAAGAGCAGTGGTGATGAAATTATTTACACAAAGTAAACCGAATGCCTGGGTTCGAACCCACGACCTTACAACTCTTAAGTCGCGGTCGTTACCACTGGGCCACCACTACTCTATAGATAATTCATTAAGTCTGAAATAGCCACCCGTCTTGAGCAAGCGTGGTGCTCGTGCCTTCTTTGAATGAGCCTTTGCCCTGTGGTAGCCCAATAACAGGCTGGTATTATTAGGAATTTTCCAGAAAATGAGGTTATTAATATTGAAGAGGCAATTACACTTGATTTAAAGATGCCTTCACTTACACGTTTATGGATTAATATTAAACGAGATAAAAATGAAAATGCAAATAAATGCAAAATTAACCAAAGCAAAAGCTTCAATGTACACAAATGAGGATACCATAATATACATGCTCAAAAATATGTTTGTTCTACAAAATTTTCTAAGACATTTCATCCAGAATCTACTGCATAGTGAAGTCACGAAATAGCGAGCTGCGAATTAAACATAATTCTCAACTCGCATCTCAGAAACTTTCATCAAGAAAGAAATAAGTTTCGCACTCCGAAATTAGATTCAAGAAACTAATTTAGCCACAAATAGAATTGTTGTATATCTATACAAGAAAATTCAAGTGCTGCTCTTATACAATAAATGATTGAAATGAAATTTAATTTTAAGCAAATTGGTTCAAATTTCAGGTGGCCTTACTTTCATACTTGATTATTAGGTAAGCTTTTCAGGGTGCTAAACCTACACTCGTACTTACCTACATGAAATCTGTAACGATAGATGAAAATTGTATATCTTAAAGTTGTAGATATTCTTCTCTTTCTAACTATCTGTCATGGGTTAAATATCTCAGAAAGGCTTTAAGGGTGGATTTCACCAACGAAACTGAACACGATCAGCACATCTAAACTACGTTCAAGAGCTGTCAGTGTCATTATTCCAAAGAAAATAATGACACTGACAGCCCTTAAACGTGGTTTATGTGTTGATCACGTCCAGTTTTATTAGAGAAATAAGCCCTTAGAGGCTTATTACCCTTAAACCACGTTCATGCAAATCTTATCCTGATGATCTTCCAAAAACTTACCTAGGTTTTGCTTTCACACCCGTAAAACCATTCAGCATATAAAAATCCTGCCCAAAATAACAAAGCGTGATAAACTCCAATTTCCAAACAAAACAATACAAAAAACAACAAAAACCGGACCAGACTCGAGATCACACAGCCAGATACGTCGCCTTTCAATCAACCCTTGAACGCAAACCTAACATTAAAAACACTACCTAGAATTTTGTACAAATTTCACGAAGTCCTATCTATCTGACACCCCCATTGATCGTGAAATAAAAAGGCAGTGTTCACAAGGGGCGGAGAGACGCATTAGGCTGCGTTCAGACGGCAGACTGCGTCGCCCGCGGGTTGTGCCGTAATCAACGGGGCTTTGTACCAAGAGATGGGAATTACAGATACGCAACGGCCCTAGGCAGTGCGGGCCCGTTGTGATTGCGGCGCGAGAGTGCCGCGGTCTTTTATATTTATATCCTGGTGGTGCATGCGAATAAAAGTTTATTGGAGATAGGATAGTGGGTAGGAGGCAATTGGTTGTTGTTGTTGCATCTGTCTGTTGTTTTTATATGAGGAAGCTGTGGTGGTGACAACAATATTATTATGTATTTTGTTGTTGTCTTCACTTCGCTGTGTCTTTTAACTCCAGTTATATTTTGCAAACATTTCCATTGCAAACGCCGCAGAAACCAAAAACTAGCAAAACACACACACACCTAAGGAAAACTGTACCGTTAAGTTTCCAAAGAAAAAAATCTCGGTAAGTTTCCCAGTCAAGTGACTCTTCCATGTAAACGAGGCTGCTCACATATGTTTGAACACATTTTGTTCACACGCCTTTGCCGCCCGCGTCAACGGAGAAACTTTTGTTCTTTCCATTAGGCCCGAATGCTAACTGCGTTTGAACACACCCTTGTCGAAAACTTGCCTGATGGACGTTTGCCGAGAAATCACTATGAAGTTGAAGATGGACAGTATTGTAATGATTGTATGATATATTGAAAGGCAATATGATGGGTCGTTTGTCGGCGAGAAAGGTTTCACTTGGCAGCGGCGACAGCTGTAGACGATAAACTGCGCATTTTCAATCGGGCGGTCCTTGCTCTATACGACAGACATGCTCCTGTTAAAAAAATTAAACTTCGGCGTCCTCCTGCTCCTTGGATGACGACCGGGGTTCGAATGGCGATGAGGCGCAGGGATCGGGCCTTTCATAAATTTAAAAAGGATCGCTGTGAAGCAAATCGGAACTTTTTCAAAGTTGCTAGAAATCGGTGTAATCAGATGATACGTAACGCTAAGCGCCGTCATATTCTCGAGAACATATCTTCTTCTTCACCTGCTGATATCTGGAAGTTCCTTGGTACTCTTGGTATCGGCAAACCACGTCATGTGGATTTTCCTAATACAATTGGCCTTGATGATATCAACCGTCACTTCACAACCACTTGTCATTTGGATTCCCAAATGTTGTCCCAGACGGTCAATTTCATTACTGGCTTAGCTAGTCCCATCATAGAACCATTTCACTTCTCTCCGGTCACCTTGGATGAAATTAAAAAGACCATCCTGTCCATAAAATCCAAGGCTGTGGGGGATGACGGCATCAGTCGTAGTATGGTCGTTTGGGTCCTCGATACCCTACTTCCTCCGATTACCCACATCATAAACTTTTCTCTTGATTCCGGACAATTCCCATCCCTGTGGCGTATGGCCTATGTCCGCCCGCTTCCTAAAGTTTCAAACCCCTCCCTGCCCACTCACTTTCGACCCATTTCCATTCTCCCATTCCTGTCTAAAGTGCTTGAGGCCTGCGTTCACAGACAGCTTGCGGGGTTTGTTCACCGGAACAACCTTGTTAGCTCGTTTCAGTCTGGATTCAGGCCTGGGCATAGTACAGCTTCCGCTCTCCTTAAAGTGACTGGTGACGTTAGAGAAGCGATGGAGGATACTAAGGTTACTGTTTTGGTTTTAATTGATTTCTCCAATGCCTTTAACGCTGTCAGCCACGATATTCTCCTTGCTATGCTCTCTCATCTCATGGTTTCGTCCGAGGTTCTGGAATGGTTCTCTTCTTATCTTCGGGGACGCCGGCAGTCGGTTCGCGTTGATGAGAGCTCTTCGAGTTGGCGTGACCTGGATGCTGGTGTTCCACAAGGTGGTATTCTTTCTCCATTGTTATTCTCCATCTTCATTAATTTTATAACTCACTGTCTTCGGTGTTCGTATCATCTTTATGCCGATGATCTTCAATTGTATACAGCTGCGCGGGTGGAAGGTTTATTGGATGCTGTAGCAGATGTAAACCGAGACTTAGATGCAATCAAAAAGTGGTCTGATAGTTTTGGGGTATCAGTGAACCCCTCAAAGTGTCAGGCCATTGTAATTGGAAGCTCGCGCATGATGGGTAGGGTGACGCTTAGCTCTCTTCCTCCTCTCATTTTCAATGGTACCGTCATACCCATTACCCCTACTGTGAAAGATCTCGGTTTGCATCTTGACTCGACGCTTAGCTGGCAGCGCCAGGTCTCTAATGTTAGTCAAAGGGTCAACGGTACTCTACGATCTCTGTATCGTCTGAGAAACTTTTTGCCCGCTAAGACGAAAACTATGCTTGTGCAGACTTTGATTTTCCCTATCATTGACTATGGTGACGTGTGCTACTTTGACTTGAATGCGGTGTTGCTGGATAAGCTTGACAGACTGCTTAACAATTGTATCCGGTTCATATTCAACCTCAGAAAATATGACCATGTGTCGAGCTACAGGTCTGAGCTCAAATGGATGCCCATTCGCCAGAGAAGAAATTTGCGTGCTTTGACCACGCTTTTCTCCCTTCTTAACTCTCCCACTCCTCCTTCTTATCTAGTGTCTCACTTCCAATATCTATGTTCTTCACACGCTAAGAATCTTCGTTCTTCTAACAATCTTCTCCTACTCTGTCCTTCTCATACTTCTGACTTTGTTCATTCTTCCTTTCATTTTCAGTCCATTCTTCTTTGGAATGCGCTACCTCTTGACATCAGGATGGCCACCAGTCGGTATGCATTTAAGCGGAGATTGCGGAGTTATTTTCAAAATAAATAGCGTAGAGTCATCTCAAAACCTCTCTCTCTTGAATTTGTATATAATATATGTATATAATATAGGTATATATTATAGTAAATATGTATGTATGTGTATTATAAGTTTATGACTTATTTATGTACAAATTGTTCCATTTCTAACAGAGCACCTGCCATCTAATCTCTTCACCACCCTTGGTTGACTGGTAGAGAATGCCTAAGGCATTAAGTCCGCCTTTGTACTTTTTTAAGTGTGAAAAGTTTAAATAAATAAATAAATAAATAAATAAATAAAGGTAGGTACATGGATGTTGAAATACTATGACTTTGAAGGCTTACATTTGCATACCTTTGGAACCCAACGGTCTTATATCGGTACACTCGGATATGAAGAAAAGTTTTTTTAGAAAACTGGTCTGTATTTCGCACTAGTCAAAACAAAAACCATCAAACAGAACTATTTTTATTCGTCCAAATAAAAACTATCTTCATAAGTTAGCTTTAACAGTTAGTCGGTTATCTGTTAAACTGTAAAACTTTGCTTGTCTTGAAAAATTGAGTACACCGTAAAATAATTCCCAACGTTTATTTGTTTAAACATCCGAGACATAAAACTTGTCTTTGTCATTTTATCTCTCCTTTTTTAAATACAGCATAATCAGCCTACAATATTCCCACTGCTGGGACACAGGCTTCTTTTCTTAAAGAGGGAGTGGGCTGTATTCTACCACGCGGGCCCAGTGCGCGTTGGTAGATGTCGTATGTCTTCGAATTGTTGGTTCTAGGACATACCGGTTTTAAATACAAAGCGTAATAATCTTGAAGCTACAAACACAAAATCTATGTAGTTCCATGTTACATTTACCTGCACAGAAAACTAATAGCTACCCTCACAAAACAAACACTGGCTGTACATTCAATACACGTCGTACCACGTCTCATAAGTCGAACGACAATTTTAGTTATTTATGGGATACATTGACACTTATTGGTATTGTCAAGTAAGAGGCATGTTTACGGAGCAAGTGATGGATGGCGTGGCATCAGAGCCGAATCAATCTTCGTTCGTTGGGAGCGTTATCAAACAGTTAAGTCGAAAGCCATACAATGTTTGGAGAGGACATTAAAAGTTATTTTGTAATGCTGTTGTAGCAAGGTTGGTTATAGTTGGGTAGGGGAAATAAACGAAAGTAAGTTTTCATAGGACTTTCTACATTATCCTAAGATCACTTCGTGGACTTTTTACGACCACAGCCTACATTCCCAGTCCCCCCGAAAGTCTGACAATCAGTTTTACCAAGGGGTAACATATTACCCAGTAACTGGGTTGTGGGGTGAACCCCTGAAATACTGGTGACCAGCTGCATCCGGTTAGACTGGAAGTCGACTCCAACATAGTTAGGAAGAGGCTAGGCAGATGATGATGAGCCCTCATTCCTAGTATTATGGCAACTATTATATCTATGAAATGTTAATGAAATCTTATAGAAACACCGAACCTGTTCCTACATGTTGCACGTATGATAGAACAATATCCCCTCGTCTGGTGTCCTTGTATTTGACTCATAGTAGGTGGCTATAAGTATCAGGGACTTCAAGTACAACAATTTATTATTAATGTATGATACATTGCATGATAAATAAAATGGGTGGCAATCATATGAGAAACATAATAGTTCCCTTCACAACCATAGCGGAAATCACATGCATAGACTTCTGACATTGAAGCCGACAACTCAACAAGAACCATATTACAGATAGCGATCTATGGAGTATCCATACACTTGTAACGGTCCGAAGCCAAATTAAACGCCCCTAAAAAGTTATTTCATCGCCCATTGCAGCAGTATAACTAGACATAAAAACTGAAACCACGAAAAAGCCAAAGTACCGAAATGCCCCGCGTAGGGCGGGCGCACATTTTCCACCCGGAAGTTCGCTGGGCGGATTCGAACAGCGGATTTATGGCGCCACATCCGCTTCCGCCCCCCGCGACATACACATTATATCGATTTTCGATTCATTCATATTTTTTGTTAGTGCGACTATCCGATGTTTTTCGACTGACCATTGTATGTACCTAACTGTGTTCTTGCGTTTCTGTGCATCGTTGTTATCACGTACCAACTGAAATGAAATAGGAATTTGGACGTTAAATAAGTGAGCAAACTGGTGTTTTATGAATAAAAGAAATAAAACAGATTATTTAGTTAGGCTACTCCGCTGGTAATTCAGTCTGTCAATCACTCTTAACTGACAACATTTGTTGAATAGCTTCAGAAATAACACTAAACTGTTTCACAGTAAAACATTGTTGTATAAATATCAGAATGTTGTTGTTACCGAAAAAAATCAGATCCTACTTCCTACTAATATTATAAAGGCAAAAGTTTGTGAGGATGGATGTTTGTTACTCTTTCACGCAAAAACTACTAAACGGATTTGGATAAAATTTAACACACAGATAGTTTATAACCTGGATTAACATATATGTATAAGATAATTCTTATCCCGATATCCCTACGGGATCGAGACTTATGCTGGTGAAACTGCGGGGCACTGCTAGTCTTTTACAAAATTGAACGACTTTCCATATTTATTTTATTCATCATTTCTTAGAGGTACACTAACAGTTTAGCAATAAAGTTCCATGGAACGACACAAAGGACATTGCTCTGCGCCCATACAGTGTTCGCCCTGGAACCAAGAGCATAGGAAAATTATGTGTTGTATTGTCGATCATTAGTAAATTCCTACATGATGTTATTTTTAAAGCGGACTAGCTGCAGAATAAATAATATTTCAAAAAAAGTATCAGATTTTAAGGTTATAATATTACTATCTATTAAAGAATATTCCTGACGAACACATATCACTAAAATAATATATCAGTAGATTGTAAATATACCGGATTTCTCATTAACAGTCATCTAACCACAGATCATATTTTTATAACCGTAGATGAAAAAGGAGGCATAAACATGAAGTTTGTTTTTCTGTTTACGTTATTTATTTAATTATTTATTCCCCTTATAACTATCATTACAGATTGCATTACCTAATACGAAAGTACGGTCTCATAAAATGAATTTATTATTAAATTATTTACAATTTAAAATTATTAAGAGCCTTTTTACTATAACCTTTTTGTTAGCTAGTCTTACCACAGACGGACGTCATGTTGTTCTGTGTAGCAAGCGTTGCTGGTGCGCCCTCTAGCGGGATACATTGTCAGTAAGGTTCCCTATTTACCCAGGTTCCCTATTGACAGAGTGAGAGACTGACAAGTGACAAGTGATCATTTAGTGACGTCTCAAAAATAGGGGCGCCAAATATGATACGTTAAAAAACGATATTTCCTAAGATTTACTATGGCCATACGTTACAAACAGTATTACATCAACGTATGTCATACGATAATATTAATACCATTACAAGTATGACAATATCCTATTTATAATAACACCATACTTCTCTGCTTCCTATTTACTACCTATTTAAAATAGAGTGTGGCCTCATTCATTAGGTATAGGTAGTAGGTTTTTAAATTATACTTTTAGTGAATAAGAATAATGGAGTGGTGATTGAATGTTTTTATTGTATCTAGCTTCTATTTGCACTATAATCGAAATAAATTCAAAATGTGATTCAAATTAAAACATATGCAACAGTTCAAAAAAAAATCCAAAACGTCGATTACAATCGATTGGGCATCCCTAATCTTCTTTCACACGACATGACGTTTGGCGAAGATGGCGGCGATTAAGAATATTAGTCGCATGAAATACTTTTTAATGTTCATTGCGGCATGCAGCTAGTCCGTGTTATAAAAGTATTTGCAACAAATTTAATAAAATAGACAATTAAGTATCGTGTATGTCCGATGCTTTTATTGCACAGGGCGATTCTTGACATTGTCCTTTACAGCAGTAAGTACGGCATTCCCAACGCTAAACGCGTTGCCAAGCCACAAGGTTGTGAATGGCTGACCTTTTGGCCAATAAAAAGGCCATTATTTTAAAGTTCTGACACCTCAGATATTTAAATACTAGCTATTGGCTACGTGCATAACAATTAATGATCCTTACATCTATACAGGGCATTTTTTTAATCAATATCCAAATTTTCGCAGGGTGTTCTACCCATGAATATGAACAACTTTTACTATGGGACCAACTCTGAAATCACGAAGAAAAAATCAGCTGATTCATACAAAAGTTCAATACCTACTCGACTAAAATGTATGAAACAGCTGATTTTTTTCGTGATTTCAGAGTTGGTCCCATAGTGAAAGTTGTTCGTATTCATGGGTAGAACACCCTGCGAAAATTTGGATAGTGATTAAAAAAATGCCCTGTATAGCTCTGTCATTCGTAGATCTTTGACAGTCGTTACTGGTACTCAAAAGCCCAAAAATCTGAAAACCAGTCTTACCAAGGGCTATCGTGTTGCCCAGTAACTGGGTTCTGGAATTCAGATAGGCAGTCACTCCATATAAACACTGGTATTCAGTTGTACCCAGTTAGACTGGAAGCCGACCCCAACATCGTTGGAAGACGTCTAGGCAGATTGGTTTACGTCTCTTTAGGTACTTATTTTTTTAAACATCGTCATTTCCATATCATTAGCATTTATATCATACACGTAGCTTGTTCTTATCATGCTAAGAAGCATACACAAAGCAAACACAACACATAGCTAATGCTACATTTAGTAAAAATACATTACGTTAACCCCTGAACGCCATAACGGGCTGTTTCCCCTTTATAACCCCGAAAATCGATACGCACACTTAATTTTGGTTCAGAAATTCGTTGCTTATCTTCTTACGTAGATTTTGAAAGTCTAAGGAAATTGAATGTTTAAGGCAACCGGCTAGCTCGAATGTTCAGTCTAGAGAAAATTGGCTAGATTATTTCTCCCTCTAGTAGAGCATTTGAGTCTAAGTGATTGGTATATCAAGATATCGCAATAGTGGCATTTCGACTACTTGAATCAAAATTCAGTCAGAGTCTTGAGTCAGGATTATAGACCATAGGAGTTTTAAGCCTTCAATGAAGTTCTAAAACCCTGTGACCTCGAGTAATTTGTTAGGCATTCCAGTGTTAATAAGCACAAGCTAATTGACTTACAATTTCTTTGAACTATGCACTTATTTATACTTAAAACAATAGGTATTCCTTAACACACATCCCCACGTAAATATACATTCACATACACTCCATATCTATCCTTAAAATTCAGCAAACACAAAGGCATATTAATTAACAACTGAATAACGCCACAAAAGCTAACGAGTCCTACAAACGACCGCATTAAGAATAATAAATACAGTTTATTCATAATTATTCGAGTTTATTCGAACCAGCTAATAAAATAGCTGGCCAAATATCTGTTGAGGGGGTCTCTGCCTACCCTCTATTTCCCTAGGCAGTGTTTAGAAGTAAATTGTGGCAATATTTCCAACAGTAATCGGTGGTTTGCACCTGAGGTACCTTCACCAGTTTAGAGTCGATTTTATTTTAATATTATTCCTTTCAGCTGAATGAGATACTTTAAAAGATATCGTAGGGTTACTGACAATGTATTGAATTTTTTATTTGTTATCGACTAGATTTTTTCGTGTCAGTAAAATTGCTTTTTTTACAATTCCGTAGGGAACTGTGTATACCTACCTAGATTGTGGATTTAAAATTTAGTCAGTCTGAAGATCTTTTGTACAATCAAGAAGTACCGTAGGGTCGTGATAAATAGGCGTTTAGACCTCTTTAATACGGCTGTCACATTCAATCTATTAATAAACTACCTGCCAGTTAATTTTTAGAAGGTGCGGTATGCATAACAATGTATATAGTTCCAGTACAGTTATTACGTAACTTAACGTCTATTGTTACGTTTTGGTAAGATTTTCATGTAATATGTCCCCTGAAAAAGAAATGTAATGATGTGAGAACTCAAGTGCCGCTCACTGTACCGGCCGCGGCCGCAATCCGTTCGATTTTCTATTTTTAGCTCACCTGGTTTCTTTTTAAACGGCTTGTATTTATAGCAGCTGCATAAATAAATGTACATACTTAAAATCTACATACATTTTCGCAGACTGTGTTGCCACGAGCTGAAAATATAGGTAAATGACCACTACTAAACACTACGACAATACACACTATACAACATGTCACAACCTCTTAAGGGGTCATTGTACTCATCAATATTAAGCAACTTTTACTATGGAATCAAACCTGAAATCGCGAAAAAAATATCAACATTTACGAGTATGTTCGCATAACTCGTCAAAATGTAGAGACCAGCTGATTTTTTTTTTTCGCGATTTCATATTTGGTCCCATAGTAACAGTTGTTACTAATGATGAGAACAATGACCCCTTAAGAGGGTGTGCGCTAATTCCGGGACATGCTGTATTACAAATTATTTTAATCAACGTAGATAATCTTACCTCCTTACTAATAAACGCATTATATCAGGTGAATAGTTACACACCGATTTCTCTCTTTCAGTCGTCAGTAATTTGACTTTCGACAGAAGAAGACAAAGCGTTGTGTAACTATACAGACGCTATACAACGTTTATTAATAAGGAGGTTAGAGTTTATTTTATGTTACAGCTTAGAAACCGATTCATGTTAGAACTACGACTACCGTACAACTAGGCGACTGTATGGAATACCGCCAGCATCGCATAAATAGGTCAAGGTCAAACAGAACGTTCGATTGTCTTATGACCCTGCAATGTTCCCGGTACCCGGTGCCTATAAAACAGATAAAAACAATGCAGCATGGCGTCAAGAACAAAATCATAGAAATGGGTAAGAGTCCATAATACCTCAAATTGCTTATAAAGCATGAATCTCCGTTATATCGAAAATATAACACGATTTCATAAAATTTTCTCTATAGAAAAAAAAATACAAAGTTACCTCCAAACCGAACAATAAACCGCTAGTATTCAATAAATACTTCAGATTAGATCATGAGACTTTGCATAATAAGGCAAATACTATGTTTTTCTTTTTAATCAACATTATTTTAACCGTAAAATGAAATTATCTAAACTATCGGCGCTCCCCGCCGCCCAACATCCCACTCAGTCTCGTTCTCACTCAGTCCGCGAGCAATAGTGTGAGAGCGAGATAAAGAATGAATTTGGACTCTTAATACTAGGTAAGTCTAGATATAGACCAACTTCCCAAAATACACAAAACAATATCAAAAATAAAATGCAGTCCAACCCTCCACTGCAAGATCAGAGCACTCACAACACAGTCACTTAAAAACCGTTCCCGCATTCATCTGCTTTCAGCTTTATATCGCGATGCGATCGGTCGCATTGACCCAAATGAGCAGGCATTTGGCGACACGCCCGCTACCGCATGTGCCCGAACCGCGGAGGGTTATGCGATACTTTCGAATGTAGTGCCATCCATAGACGGGTATGATAGCTGTTTCGATAGTAATTGGAGTTGCGGTAGAGCAATGGATCGTGATATGGGGAAATTGCTGTGTATATTTTCTGTTCTTTAATGACGCTGAATACTGTCTAGTCGGATGTAGCTATTCTGGTATCTTTGTTGGTATCGTTAGTATTTACTTTAGTACGACGTCACAATAAACGGAGTGTTTTCAAAGAGAATTTACTTAGTTGTAGTCTAGACATTTCTATAAGCTCTTTTTAGGCTAACGTCTAACTAAAGGCAAGCACAGGGTAAATTAGGTATATTGTAGTAGACTACAATAAATGTAACATTAATAATTCAACTGCCAAGCCTTTTCCCAACTATGTTAGGGTTGGCTTCCAGCCTAACCGGATGCAGCTGAATACTAGTATTTTACATGGAACGACTGTCTATCTGACCTGCATAACCAGTTATGGGTAATACGATACTCCTTGGTAAGACAGGTTGTCAGACTTTCGGGCTTCTGACGACCCGTAACGACTGTCGAAGATCCACGAAAGACAGCCGGGACTAACGGCTTAACGTGCTTTCCGACGCACGGAGGGGTCTTGGTAAGTAAAGATGGTCACTCATCCACGGACCAACCGCGGCAAGTGTAGCTTAACCTGGTACTACCTGGTACTGGCGGTGGTTACTTAGCCACGAGCCCCTTTAACTTTAATAATTAATAAGTTTTTTTAACGGTTTGTATCTACCTTATGTAGATATTACATCCTCTACAATATGTTGGTGCAGTATAATAAAAAACAAGTAAGGCGTACATTTTTACGAGGTGGCCTAGGCTGGATCTAAAACTATAAATTTCTTGTACTAAACTCAACGGTTTATTTAGAAGGAGACGTTTATAATTTGGTACATGTTTTATCACGCGGTTGCACCCGCACATAAAGTAAACCAAGTTTAGCATTAATTTTTGCTATCTCCACTCTGCATACACATTAAATCCCTAAAAATATACACCAGCCAAATAATTTCTCGAAATTATACATCCAAAAAACCTAATCTTGTGAGGTCAGTTGGTTTCTCTACGCTTAACATACAGTCAAATTTTGCATTTACATAACAGAAAAAAAAACTAATGTTAAAATTAAATAAATTACGTTGGCATTTAGGCTTTTGGGTTTGAAGCGAAAATAAATGAAGGATAGCAAAAAAAAAGATATAAAAAGTCGGGGTTTGACAAAATCTTTTACAAACGAAAAGAAAGATTTCGTTAAAAAAAAATCTCGTAGTCGAGTTTCGTAGCAGAAACTTCGTAGCTCTACGGCGTAGGCGAGATGTCGTAGACATTTCGTAGTTGCGCCAACAAAATTTCATAGACGAGGCATCCACAAATGCGTTACGAAATGTTGCAAGTAATTCTGTGTACAAAGTGAACTAGATGAGATATAACAGTCATGTATTGTGGGAATTTCCTATAAGCAAATATCCGACAGGTCCTGAACTTAGTTATAAATGTTTAAAGAAATGGGTATATGTATTAGTATGATGTGGTCATGAGAACAACAAAGGAAATACAACAATAATCAGCACACTCTAGCTACACGTATCATAAACACGTACCGACAGCAAAAGGAATACATAATTAAATTCATTAAATCACTGGCAGGCACAGAATGCGTAATGAAAAACACTGCCTGGACCATCAGAACGGCGATCACGTCGCATAAATCGAACTATTTTTATTGGCAACTGGCTAGCGTTGGCAAAAAACGGGTATGCCGACTATTTGATTGCTGAAGTATGTCCATATTTTTTGCCAACGTTTTATGTTTTGCAGCGCCATCTGACGGGCGACGTATAAGTCGCGCGCAGATGTCGCCCTGAACGACCCGAACTAATAAATGAGAAGGCTCTGCGGGAAATTAAATATAGTTTGGCGCAAATCAACGCTTGAAGGTTGAATATGGAACTACAACTTTGTTGGCTCTCATTGTTTTTATGATCGAACTCGCATCGGAAGGGTGTATAAGTTTTCAATTAAATTCCTTACGTTGCCATCTGAATAGGTAGGTACCCACGCATTGTGGATTATTACATTTCTATCTAAATGTGATTTCACTCCGAAACAGGGAGTGATCTCCCAAAATGACATAAAATTACATGATTTGAATAACAAATGAGATAATATCGATTGGTTGTTACTTGTTTACATAAATAACAGTGCGACGGTTCAGTTGATAGACATGTTTATTTATTTAGACGAAGAGAATTACAAATGAGGAGATTCAATTTAATTGATTTAATTTTTTATGAGTAAGGGAAAACGAAAGATAGAACCAATTCTTAAAAACGGATTCATTTTCAGTTAAATCGATACGTACATTCCATCGTCTCGATACATATTTTATTACTACTGTACCGGTACAGTCGCGAACGTTACGAACAGCAACTTTGTTCCATTATTGGTACTTCCAATCAACTTTCGTCGCCTTTACCTGGACAAGTTGCAAACAACAGTTAGTTCACAGAAACTTTCGTTCCCATACAAAACCGAATATTTTTGTCGCAATATTTTACAAAAATAGTACAAAGTGAATGGATGTGAACATAAATGAAAAGTTGCAGAACTTAAAACATTTTTGAGCGCTTGTTCTGATTTACAATACTATATTTCTTCGAGTTTTCATAAAGGCAGAGTAGGTAGTGAACATATTTTTATGAGTATTTTTATATCTCTTGCCAGTGGCAAACAATAGAGACTTTAGTACTTGCTTTGGCAATCAGTTAGCTTTACTGTTATAGGAGTGCTCTAAAGGTTTCCAATTTATATATTAAATCTATGAACAAGAATAACTTCTACGAAAATGATACATTAGTTCGGTAGCTGGTTGAAATATTTGAAAACTTTTGCATTTAAGGTACCATTTTAGTGCATGCTCATAAATGTTTTCAGTTTTTTCATGGATTTGTTTGTAATCGACCAAATGTTACACCGTCAGCTGTTGTTTTTAGATATCATATCATCATTTATATGCAAGAACTTGTTTCTTTTTATATCTTACCTGATTTATTTAACTGTTATGGCCGAAAATAGAACACACTTACCAATAAAAAGTAATTTTAACAAATTAAATCGACTGCAGAAAGAAATGTTAATTACAATATTCTAGATAACACTAAAATATAATATAAATAAATAAGATAATGAATAAAAAAAAATTAACTAAAAATTATGAAATAACTTAAATTTCGGAAGTCGGTGTCGGATATGTATTTTGGTTTTTTCATAATTTGGAATTAATTTCTTTTGAAGTCGATTTAATTTTTTTTAATTACTTTTTTATATCATAATTTTTAGTTTTAAGTAAAAATATTTGTTTGTAACAAGTAGTTAATAGTTTTGTTGCACTAGAATTTGGCCAAGGTTTTGAGGTGTTTTCCCGTTGACCCACACCCGTAGCTCGTATCAATAATATAACACTTATCCATATCTTAAAAACTCCTGAACCGATTTTGATGAAACTTGCACTGTTCCCCGAGTTGAAGTAAGCCAATAAGAAAAAATGATCACACTCCGATTGATAGTTTCGGAGAAATGCATGGACATACATACATAAATACATACACATATAAAAATTTGTGGATTTGTTTGGAAGCCCTAATAGATTATCACATGTGAATATATTGCAGTTCCAATAATATTACATACATAGATATGTAGTGTCGAATTGATAACCTCCTTTTTTTGAAGTCGGTAAAAACTGCCGAGGTCCCTCCTCGACAGTTAAAAACATTTCCAAACTGTTAACAAAACAAATATCTCGCAATAACAAGCAACAGAGTCACTTGCAGACCCATTTCGAAGGCTATATAGCCTTTTAAATAAACTGTCGGAAGTTTCCACGGAAATACTCTTTTCGCTGACATTATCGAGTCTAACTTCCCACTTATCGGACTTCATAATCAAAATATGAATATTTATTCGATGCCGAAATTAACTCGATTGCCATTCGTTTCGTTCATTCGATGCTTATTGCCACAGAGATCAATAGGATGGAAATTATTGGAAAAATGAAGCGTTTTAATTGGTATTTTTATTAAGTTTTTGGGTCATGTTTTGGAATATTTTCTTTATCTAAATGTTATTTTTAATATCACTCCTTTTTCTAACCGTATTATAATTGTTTTTCGGCTTGTGATTTGCCTATTTCGTTATAAAAACAAGGCCTCTTTGCATATCCATCCTAACATAAGCTTTAATACAAGTTTTCTTTAGAAAAAAATCCAATATGTTTCAACCATAACCGACTCACAACGTGTTTCGTTAATATTTTCGTGTAGGATACAGGAATTTGATACAGAAGTTAAAAATTATTTATGCATTTTTACGACCGACATTCAGGGCTGATTTAACCAAAGTCAAAGATACCTTTTATCCGAGAAATAAAATTGACGTCTGATAGTTTTTGTATAGAAAATCTGTCAAAAATTCAAAATTTATTCGCTGGATTAGACTTATACTAGGTACAAAAGTTTGGTCGAATTCGCCCTTAGAAGTTCAGTAATCCGCTTTGTAAACCTCCTTTAGCAATATAATCCTTTATACACACACTAATCTTATGTGGTTATTTTTAGCTATTATTAACTAAAAACAATTTATTTTATTTGAAGTAAGTTCTTACCTCTGTGTTTGACAAATAACTTTAAAAAGTGATGTTATAAAGGTTACCTTTTTTATTTTCTTCAGAACCTTTAAAAACAGTAATTGGTACAACCGTTTACTAGCATAGATACTGTAAATGTAAGACCAATATACTTATATTCATCAGACATGACACTCATATTTCATTAAATCAAATCTTCACAAACGGACATGTCATTAATCTTGTTCTTACTCGACATTACCTACGCCATATCTAAAATACATAAACCACACCCCACACAGAAACACCCCTTGCATTGCACGTACGTATACACAGGTACGTATACAAAGGTGCTTAAGAGTGGCGGATAATATTTATTTACACAAATAAATCGCGGCGTCAAGCAGCTCGGCGTCTGCGAAGATCGTGTGCAGGAAATTAAAATCAGCGGCAGGTGCAAATAATGAGATTCCCATTACTCACAGCCCGCTCGCCTGTACAAGTTTTCTTGCTAAATTAACGCTATAATCTAGGATATCTTGGCGCAAATCTGAGAGCAAACATTTTGCGGTTTTTGGTGGAAGTCTTGATGGAAGATTTTTATTTTTTGGGGTGGCTTTTTAACTCGCCTTTGGCAGGCCTTTTTAGCTGTACGCTTAAGGGTATCAATCAAGTGTTTTACGAGGATAAACTGCTGACTGTATGTCAGCATTCTCTGAGAATGTTGCAGTTTATAGATGATGCTGATTTATGGGTTTTCTTCTACATTTTATAGTTTCCAATCCCGTCATCCCTACATCCATAGGTTGGTGTGATATATCAATATTGGCCATAAAAGTAGGTACACTGCATTTCCGTTTGTTTCTATGGATATGTATAGTACCGGTTTTCTAATATATTCATCTTTATTTGACTTATAAACTTGTATGAGTAGACAAGATGCGGACACTCCTCACTGTTTGACTAAACACGTCAAAACATTATGATCTTATAAAAAGTAATACTGTCTTATCCACGTCTTCCGTACCGAGCTGCTCCGACTAACAGTACCTCGGGTCGTTTGTCCAAGGGGATGGCGAAGTAGACCGAGACGTAACGCACCGGATCAACTCAGAATGCATGAAATGGCGACAGGTCACAGGAACAACTTGCGACCCACGGATACCTCTCAAACTAAAGGGAAAAATTTACAAGTCCGTGATAAAGCCTGTCGTACTGTATGGATCGGAATGCTGGGCCGTGAAGAAGATGGATGTAAAAAGATTCCATGCAGCGGAGATGAGAATGTTGAGATGGATGTGTGGAGTGACGAAAATGGATAATGTAAAAAATGATTATATTTATAAGGGGAAGTTTGAAAGTGGCGCCAGTGACAGAAAAGTTGGAAGGAAATCGTTTGGCTTGGTATGGACATGTGAAGAGGAGGGAGGAAACGCAAGTGACTAAAAGAATGATGAATATAAATGTTGATGGATGGAGAGGGAGAGGAAGGCCAAAGAAAAGATGGATGGATTGTGTGAGGAATGACATCTAAGAGAAGGGAGTGAATGATAGCGTGACTTTTGTCAGGAGAAAATGGAAAGAGAAAACGTGTTGCGCCGACCCCAAGTAACATGGGACAAGGACAGGAAGATGATGACTGTCTTATCCATTTCTATTAGATAAAGGTCGCTGTCTCATATTAGAAAAAAAATACGAATATTGTAGACAAAAAGTAGGTGTCAAGTTATTCTCCATTTGGGACTTCAGTATTCTTTGACACCCACACAAAGATTATCACACTCCTCAGCTTCATAATACCTGCGCGGCAGAGTCAATCAACTTGAGATTTATGACCCCAAGACCAAGGCACCGGGCACTATAACAAATCACTAGATTTGCTCTGTATTCCCGGTGTACTCGTGTAAGCCGTAGATGTTAGAGTTTCAATCGTATTACAAGACATTTTATTAAAATATACACGTTAATGCGACAATCCAAAACGCTTAAGTGCGCTTTCCTACATAATGTCTCAGAATAAATGTCAAATAAGTCGTAGCGCTCAACTCGCTCTATGCGCTCGTTTCGCTCCCGAAGCTCGATGCGCTCGCTATGCTCGTGATAATTTTCGGCTGAGATGCAGAAATCCTGCATTCGTTACGTTACTGCATAACGTTGCACAAGCAATATGTTTAGCTTACGTTGCATGACGGCTATTAGGTGACGGCTTTGCAATATTAAGGCCGTTTGTTGGAGGAGTTAGGCTGGCCTAAATGTAGATGGTCGATTGGTTTATTCATTGTAATGTTAAGCAGAAAGATCGATTGGTATTCGTGTCTTGAGCCATAGATATAATGTACAACTCGTGTGCATGAGTTGGTCAGTAATTAAAACGCACGTATGGACTTGTTATTATCATTATTATTGGAAATGCTACAAAAATAAGTCGATTGGATTAATTTAATGCACCTGACAGACAGACTTAATGAATTCGAACCTATCTAAAATATATGGTCGTGTCGATAAGGCGTGCTCAGTCTTTGTCCACTTTTAAAATTCTGGTAAAAAACACTTCCTCTCTCCTTAAACATCATCATGACATAAAATTCCTTGCTCTTGTTTCGTGTTTATTATTGTATACATATATATGTATGTATTTGTTGTATATGTAACTGGTACACAGACTACCTTCAGTATTATCTCTCCTCCTATTAATCCATCCAAAGGTTGTCTGTAAAAGATCGCTTTTAGCGATAAGACCGACCATTGTGTCACCCTATGTAAAATTTCTACATCTATATCTGTAATTTTTATGGTGTACATAATAAAAAATATTCTATCTATCTATATGAAATGGATCCCCTGTTCCTCTATCTTATTCTAACCTTTAGCCTAGCTAGCCCCAAAGAATATTATTTATAAATATCGTAGTGTTATATTTTCCAGCGGAAAACCCACGTCTCAGCACACGTTAAAAGTGTCTCCATATAACAACATTAGTCGCGCGGCACTAATGTCAGAGGAACAGCGTCTTGCATCACCTTCGCGTTTTCTAACAACGTTATTTTAATGTATCGCGTTAAGCAAAGTGACGATGTTAGGCCTTGTCACTGCTTGCATAGATTGCTACCTGATATGAGGTGGCGTATTGAAACTGGTTATTAAAGATAGATGTATTTTTCGATACAGAGATATGGTTAGTGTCTGACGGTTATCGTTGATACAGAGAATCAAACTTGATTGGCATTTTATTGCTGCTCTTAAGAATCGAGAAACATGAAATATCTAGTGATAATTATTATCATTGATCAGTAATCGTACCTATTAATGGTCGTAAGAAAATGCTGCTATGAGAACTCTTATTGTTAAACTATTTATTATAAGAGGCAGTGAATGGAGGACGCAGGTGCTTATCCTTTGAAGACAATCCCTCGATTGTATTAGTCACCCACACAACAAACACTTTGTGTATGTATGGTCATGTGTCTCAAAAAAACTCCACTGATTTTCTGTTCCGTGCAAGCCCTGTTACTGCGCCATCATTCCACTATAAAGTCAACATTTCAATGCTTTTAATGGCAATAGATCACTCTCGGCATTTACTGGGTCGCGTGCCGATCCTGCCTTCTATTGGACATGCGTCGGCCGTTTGCAATGCTGACTGACAGTCACTGACGTATGATTTAGACAACACTTCCCATATTCAGGCTTTGATGCTCTCAAGCTGGCCTGGGAAAACTTGTAAGGCTGGTTTTATAGGACGAGCAAATGTTTGACTGCCTCGTTGGTCTAGTAGTCGCAAGGGCTACTGCTGAATATGGGGTCCTGGATTCGATTACCGGGTCGGACAAAGTGTTATTGGATTTTTCTACCTGGAATTTCTCAGTAGCAGCACGGAGTCTGGAGCTATACCCGGTTGATGGCAATAAGCTCGCCCCCTATTACTTGGGACTAAAACATAACTCGCGAAATGTGGGTGTACTATAGGTACACCTCTGTCCAACCCTTCGGAGAAACAAGGCGTAATGTTATGTGAGCAAATATTTTGTAGATTTCTCAGAAATATGTTTATTTATAAGAGAGGGGTGTTTATTGGCTTTGACTTTTGAACCAGGTAAAGAAGCTATGCACAGCTTTCCCTGACAAAAAATTGAGGCGTGATAGTGAATGGTGAGTTGATTTAATAAAATAACTGGCAGTTGACTAATGGCCGATTCCTATAATTTACGGACCGTTATTGGTTATAATTAAGACTTGTATCTTTACCAATAATGAAGCAAAGACCTCATAGCTTTGCATAGTAGACCCTCCCATATGGAGGTAGCTATACAGGTAAAATTAACGTACGAATCTATTTATATGCCCAGTTTGGCAATAAAAAGCTACCATTAGTAAGTAAAACGATTCGTTTTTGTTTATGGGAACTGAGCATCAATCGAGTCGAAAGTAACCTTGGTTTCGAGCTGATAACAAAAGGACATCGCTTTCTAATCCTTGATTGTAGTTACTTAAGAGGATTACCTCGATCAAATCCCAAAAACACTGTAAGTTTTAAGAAGATTGTAGATGATTCCTTTGGTGCGTTTTCAATATAAAAAATACATGATGTACCTAAGGTCATCACAAATACTTTGTGTAAATTTTAATAAACTTTCTCAAATGTTGGGAAAAAATCTCATTAAATAGGTCCTTTTTCAACCTAAATTGTAAATTCCCTCTATAACGGCTAAATAGTTCGGCATGAATTTTGTACCAAAAAATATGATACTGATGTATTTCACAATTTGTATTGTTTATTTTTTCTTATTTCTTTTAATATTTTTAAATAATGAATAAAAACCCGATACTTCACCAGTACCCCGCTGAAGCACCCCTGCTAAGTCCTGTAACGCGTACTCAGTAATGTCATATATCATAGAATATAACTACTTTAAATCGTAATTTAAGCTCAAAATGGTATCAAAAATCCTGTACCGTAACATCAAACTGCAAAGCCTTACTTGCTTAACCCAAGCTCCTTGAACTAAGCTGTATAACATGCAACATTACCATAAGCGGTGTGCTATCGTAAAAATATGCAAACGCCAGAATTACACATTAAATATTCGTCTCCGACTGTACTTGGAAGATAGTGGGCCATAGTGGAGGCTTGCGTTTACACTACTGTAAAATATTACGGGCTCAAGTCTTGTCTCATGGATTATGCAATACTGCACGTTAATAAAGCAAGATAACAGGTGAATGCGACACGGTTCTAAGTGCGCTTTTGTTGTATCTGCATCTGGGGTTATGGTGCTTTGTCGAATTTAAATTTTCGGGTGTGAGTGGAAGATTTTAGTGCGCGTGTGCTAAGCCTAAGTGATTTACATTTACGTATTGTGGATCCTTATTCAAAGATTTCTAACAAAGACGTTACTGAATTTGTTATGCCACTACTTCAGCTTAAATGCAAGGAAATGCTGAAGGTTTGGCTCTTCGAGGGATATCTATATCCCAATAATAAGAATGAGTTTAGAATGGTTCAATCGTCTTAATAGGTACAATCACGAAGGTACATCGAACATCTCATGCCATAACCTTATAATAACTATCCCTGAGTGTTTAGTGTGTGTGTGTGAATAAACCTAATTTTCTTACATTCTTGCTCAAAATATAATGGTGTAAAACTGTCCCCATCTCCTACACTACACTTAACCAACAAGGCTCATGATAAACACCAGCCCTACCAACTAATTAATTTGTCCTACCATCGTCTCTGTATACGGAATCACAGAGCAACGATCAGAGTACAAAACAAAGCTTGCAACGGTTGCAGCAACCGATACAGACAAAATGGAGTCTAGGAACGAATTAAAGGAGGTATTCCGTATACGTTAGAAAGAAATTCTATAGATAAAAACTGTAGTTAAAATCGTTAGTGACTTGAAAGGAATTTGATGGTCTTATTAGGTATCAATGGCAGTCGTGTTTAACACTTTCAAGGACACTGAACGAGACACAATTTTATTGTAATGACGTCTATGGCCGTTTAGCGTTACGATGTGAAAGAATAGTAAATATTCGTGCTTAAGTGATCGAAGGTTTACGTTAACCATTTCCAAGTTAATGATGCCTTACAAAGAATGTTGTATTTTCGTCAAGAATTTAGTTTAATCGTAGTTTTGTTAGCATTTTGTCCGGTTTCTTGGCATAGGTTTTCAGGATTCTTTTATTTGTTAACATATTGTAGGGCCTAGATCCTGTTTCGTGAAGAAAATACAAAGAACTTAAGATCGAACCTCAAGGAAAAGTTAAACAACAAAATTCTCCAGTTTATACGTACAGTGCTACTTTAAAAAATCTCCCCACTACACTTGCAAACGTAACGAAACATCCACTTAAACTATTCCCATAATAGGTCCGCAGGCTAGTCCGTTGGCCGGAACAAAATAAGTAAGTACACAAGATTAATTGTCCCAAGCGGACAGCAACGGAAGCGCAACCACCGTGCTGCCGCCATTTTGTGCAGATAACACCGGCGTACACTGTCGAAATGTAGTGCCTGTCGATGCGGCTAACGTCTTTGTGGAACTGGCCTTATTTAGGGTCCAGTTATTTGTGATTATACCCCTTTATTTATAAACATTGCTTAAAGTTAAGAGACGTTTTAACGTCAAAAATGTATGGTCAAACATTCGCTAACCATTACTTAACGTTAAGAAACGGTTATAAATAAACCCGTTAGTGCTAAGTACTGTTTTTTCAAGGGCCTAATTATGCCGTGAATTTTCGTCGTGGTTGAAAAGCCCTATCTATTATGTCATAACGAGGTTCATTATGTGCTACTTGTAACTCTCAAAAGATGTTATAAGATACCTAATATCTTCTTTAGTTAGTATGTAGTTTAGCTCATGTACATTATTTATGAATTTCGTATAGAGATACTTAGGGCTGATTTAACCAAAGTTAGATATATTTTATCAGCGGAACAAAGTTGTACGGAAAGTTTTTGTACGGAAAATCTGTCAAAACTTAAAAAAAAAATATTCGCTGGATTAGTATAAGTATACTAGGTATAAAAGTTTAGTCAAATTCGCCCTTAGAGGGGAGTTGAATCAGTAGTTACTATGTTAATCTCATCAAAGCATCAAACAAATCCGACAGCCGCTCGACTATAATCGCTTCGATCTCCATCGATCCTTAGTCAAACAAAATGCATCGTCATTCTTTGCATCTAACTTATCCTTCAAAGTAGTCAACTTTATCGCCATCCGAACTTAGTCCACATATCACACCCGGGCTTACAGGGTATCAGTGCTAATCAGAATCCCCGCTTCGAAGGCTTATTCGTCGCCTCAGTATAAGCAGTGTAAAAAGATTGCTAAAACTAGATAAAGCCTGGTGACAACTTGTGTAACTCGACAACCCTGCTTGTGACGGCCCTGCAAATGACAGCCCCCCGCCAACCGCCTCCCACCTCCCCTGAGCCTCTCAAACCACTTTGCACCGTCCGATACTACCTTTTACAATGCATTTTCCTTAGAATATAAATTTATTCGCATCCCATTGAGATATCGAGAAGTCTCCGAGTTTAAAATCCGTCCGATTTCAAAGTTTATCCTTTGAAATCTTGGATGAAATTATTTTCATTGAGAAACTTATAGGAGTTTGAGTAGCCTGTGAACTTGAAAACTTGAAATTTTTGGATGTCTTACTTTATGTTTATGTTAAATCTGTGAGATGGATCTAAAAGGTATTTAGTACGTATTCTGTTACGTGGGTTTAAATCCTAGTCTGTATTCCATTTAATTCGTTAATGCCCAACTTTCTCAGAGTTTATTTTAATCTTCAACCAGTTTTAATCTTGTGAAAGGATTACGAATAAAAGTTAAGAGTTTTAGAGATTTCTAGATAAACGTACGCCAATAAGCTTCGGAGTTAGCCAACAATTATACAAGCATGATAATTTAAGTTTCACACATTCATAGTGGAGCAGGCTAAATTCTTGCAAAAAAAAGTGTCTACGAAATAAAAGTCATCTGTCAGCTCTAATTATACGTAAGTACCTATACTTAGCTCAGTTCTGTGCTCTTTGCATATTTTTGCACACCTTTGCTAATTTAACGATTTAAAGTTGAACTTCTTTTCTTTTGGCACCTTTGCTGCTTTGAAACCTGGCTTTCATAGTCTTCAGCTCATATTCCTACAGCTAGGTATACTTTCATAACACTCAATCTGTCTAGCCTTTTCCCAACTATGTTGGAGTCGACTTCCAGTCTAACCGGATGCAAGTGAATACCAGTATTTTATATAGAGCGACTGCCTATCTGACCTCCACAACCCAGTAACTGGATAACACGATACCTCTTGGTAAGACTGGTTGTCAGACTTTCGGGCTTCTGACGACCCGTAACGACTGTCAAAGATCCAAGAATGACAGCCAACCGCGGCAAGCGTAGCTTAACCTGATCGATCGACCCGTGCGGCTGTTATTACTTAGCCACGAGCCCCTCTCTTCCATAACACTATAATTTGAAAATGCCTATTGTATTGCCGTTTCTGTCAGCTTATCGAACTGGTCTGCGGCACCGGAATGGATCTCTTATTATGCTGTACATTTCTGCACACATATTCATTCGTTGTGTCCAGCTTTTTATACAAGGTGTACAGTGTACACCTTGTATAAAGTACTCGAAGTACTCGTCCATTGTCACGTGTACACTGTACACGTGACAATGGACGAGTACTTCGACGCCTAAGTGTCCTTCTGTTTTTGTACCTAGTGTAAATAGTAGACAGTATCTTTATTTTCTCAAATCTTAAATACAATATACAATTACTAACTAACTAACTATACAAATAAATATACAAAAAAAAAGGAAACTTAGGCGTCGAAGTACTCGTCCGCATCGCTGTCATCCGGAAACGTGCCCAGAAGACTGGCAGCATTGCCACGTTGAATGGCAATGCTAATTCTTTGGCCTAAGAACTAGCCAGCCCTCTGATCACGTGAAGTGTCGACCAGTCGGCGAGAAATTTCCTTAAAAAGGAGACGCGCACTCGGGCCCCATGACCCGAGCGCTTCGTTGATTTTGATTTTATCCTGTTGCTGTACCCTTACAGGGTCCATAATTGTGTACCTAGCTTTAAGCCTTCTGTAACATCTTTTTTTACAATATAGAATGCAATAAAAAATGAATATGAATATGACCCCAAACGTAGTTGTAAATAGTTAGTTGTGAGAAATGAATTAAAAAGTACAAGTACACTAAAGATTATTTCTATTCCATTCTATTCTACATGCGCCTCACTAAACCAACCCTGTGACGTCATCTTCGTGCACTTATCGCTGGTTATTTTGGAAAATAATTGCGTTGTTCTTTTATTTAGACACTAGCAGCACCCCGCGGCTTCACCCGCATAAGTCTTGATCCCGTGGGGATAACGAGATAAAAGTATCCTATATGTTAATGCAGGTTACAAACTATCTGTGTGCCAAATTTTATCCAAATCCGTTTAGGAGTTTTTGCGTGAAGGAGTCCATCCAACCTCACAAACTTTCGCGTTTATAATATTAGTAGGAAGTAGGATTTCTATCTCTTGTCATCTCAGTGTTTACTTCATGCCTAGCCATATCGTTTTTCACACAATGCCAATGTATTTATACAAATATGCTTACGAAGTATAAGAAACCCCATATTTATAGGTACATCAAAATCTGCATAAATCTCTTCTGTATTTGTGTTTTCCTAAATACGTTTAACGAATGTTGTTCGTTGTTTCAAACAAACATTTCCCTTAACAGAATTACTGAAGCCTGAAGTTGAAATTGGCACATTGCTGAGAAGACTTTTATTTTGAATCCTGCTTCAAACAAAAACTTTTGAAGTCGACTGTAGTTTTAAAGCAATACAATTTCGGTTACAAAAGACGGAGTTTTGGGAGTATTAGTAAAATCTTCTGATGGGCTGTAAATAAGATTGCAGTTTCAATAAACGTAGAACATGGACATAAATAAAAGAAGATCATTCACGTTTCTTGCAACTATAAAAGCTTAAATAATAAACTAAACATGACACACCAGCGGAAAACGAAATAATAGTTATTTACATACATAAGAAAATTAAAACAAACTGTCACCATCTTTTGTTTCACTCACAATATGCTTTATTTCATCGAGTAAGAAAGAGACAAAAGGAACATCCCAGCTCTCATGTTCCGTGTAATTATTCATGAAGTCTGCGACAGCGTATGCTTTTTTTATATACTTTTCAGCACTCGTTCTAGAGAATAGGTTAATCAAGTCATTCTCGCATTGTATGCTCTTTTCAGGATATGTTCATTTCTGGAACTCGTTTGTCTGTTTTCCATAATTATTTCCAAGGATTTTGTGAAAAGTGGCTCATTGCCATCACTTTGTAAACCAGCTGGTAGGTAATACTTGGAACTATTTCATCTGAAATGTTACAAATGATTAATTCGATTTTATTAGTAGTGTCTTTGATCGTAACTTATAACATTCTATGGACGAGGGTCTGGTAGTCATCAAATTCAAAGTCAATCGTCTGTATAAATTGATATGGGCGTTACATAATATCATACAAAGGAGAAAATGCTGTACAACTTACTTCCATCCTATTAGTGACGTCAGGATCTTTCATATCGCTGTTACCAGCCAGAACAATGATAATCGCGCCCAACATTCTAAATCTCATAATCCTATGATCACACAAAAGGGATTCTGTCTTTGAAGAAGCCACCGTAATCCCTTAAGTACGTAAATATAAAAAAAATATATATAAATCATAGTCCAGCTTCCCTTCTGTCTGTCTGTCGCGTTCAATCTCCGTCACAATGTACAGGAATATCGTAAATCATCGTGCTATAGAAGACGGTTATAAAATATTGAAAATGTTCAGTTTTCAGTCATTCATCTTTGGTATTATGTATACATCGCTTAATGGACTTGAGAGTCAAATATTTGGAGAGTTCGAATTGATGCATGGGGCGAAAAGCTGGGTGGTAGTGTAGTTGTGTTCAAATATTGGAAATACTTCTGATATAAATGATACATCGTTCTTGTTGTTTTCAACAGCACAGTTCTAATTGTAGAAGGTAATAAGTAAGTGTCCTTTAATCCAATATTCAGCTGATACAAACAATGGGCTTCTAAATTCTTAGCGCATCGAAAGCCAATAGGAGCAGCGTGTGACAACCTTTAGGCAACACTCCTGATTACTTCATTTAACCAGTAAATGAAAGACATGCAACGTATATCCATACTGCGTCACAAAAAAAATGTAGGTACCATCGCGGACATTTGCGGTGAACCAATTTCGACCTTATTGCTAAGGTAATAAGGTTGAAAAGTGGGTACCGCAAATGTCCGCTATGGTACACACACTCAGACAGCCCACAAACTACCGCAAAACTAATCAGTTCCTAAAGCAAACTCATCGACTACATTCCTAATGAGACTTGCTCGCAAAACCTATCTGTCCCTTACGTCGAAACTTACGAGCTCGCACCACTACCCACAACTTCTGCCTAGGTAAAGCTAGGTGCGCAAGATTAATCGCCGGTGCCTCTCAGAATGGTACGGAAACGCATCCATATCTGTCCAGTGAAGACCATTCACCATTCCACGTTTCCTTAGTCCAGTAAATATGTATTCAGTTCGTGTGCCAACCAACCACTTAGAAGTACTGTTACCAAAAGCATTTGCAAAATCGATGGCCCTCCAATAGATTTTGACATGGTTAAAGTTTGCACACTAAAATAAGAAGATGGATGGTGGTTGTTTTGTTGGAAAGATGGAAAAATCTTAAGCTTTTCTTGAAGTAATTTGCTTACAAAGTGTCTAGAATTTTACTTGGTAAATTAAAAACTGTTTACCATTTTATCGAAGGAAAACTTATAAGTAAAACTAGTTTTGCTTTTGCTTGTTAGAAACCATTAAAAAATGTATTAGTTTGGCTCTACAATTTAGACCCATTTAATTTAAAACTAAATATCGCTTTCGTACCTAATCATAAACGAAGCAACAAAACCAAACACTCATAAACTTGCTCGTACAGAATTTAAACAGCAATAATTAATACCGCATTTATAATTCAAACAAGAAACTCACACACACAACATGAACTCGCAAGATAATAAACAGAAAACTTTCCCGACTGCAGACAAAAATAAGAAGGTATTTACTTTCCGAACTCGGAACACAGTCAAATCCAAGATGCTCTCGAACACCGATTAACGAACCTCATTAGATCATCTTAGAATGATTATTATTTAAATGCGGTTCACGTTGGCAACTTCTTAAATCACCTGCAACCCTCCGACATTTGTAAGCACTTCAGGATCCCCCCTCCCGCCCCTCCAACGTCTTCAGAATGAGGAATAAAAGTAGCTTCGTTTCTCCTGGAAGAGATTGTAATGTTTTTATGAAAAGGAAATTGCATTATTGAGAAAGTTGTCCGGAGAATATTAATTTCCGATTAACGATCAGACTATGATTATGTTTTATTATATTGTGCTTTTAATTGCATGGATTATGGAGGTATTATGAAACATTCTGGTATGTATTAGGTACACATTGACTTAATCAATAAATAATTAGACTCGCCCCTTATTACATGGGACTTGAAACATGAAACATAACTGGCTAAATGTGAGTGTACTATAGGTAGGTACACCTCTGCGTAACCCTTCGGGGAAACCAGGCGTGACAAGCGTTTTTGTTCTGTGTGTAAATAGGTAGATGAGTTTTGTTTGAAATCGCATAGTTATAATTCTTTAATACCTACACATTTAAACCATGCCAAAACTACGATTTCCTTCGACAATATCTTCATGTTCTACTCGTGTATTTTATAACATTGTGCAGAATTCGTGCACATTATCCATTTTCTCGAAATAATTCTAACTTTAAACTCATCTTGAATGCTGATAACAGATTCTAGGTTGCGACTTCCAGTTTCTCAACGCTTGCGGGGAAGCGGGGCTAGAACGGCATGGTGGTAGTGCACAGGAAATTAAATCAGCGCTACCTTACTTATATAATCGTGTGCCACTCGCAATTTTGCCGCTTTAAGAAAATGCGGGTCAAGTATGACCTGAATTTTTATACGGTTACACTCAATCGAACATTCCGGTGTTTTATTATAAAGTTTCGGGTATTTTATCAGTGTTTATGTGAAGATAAATTCAGCTTCCTAATTTCTCTTTCCATAAACACCTCTGGAATTGAAATGGTCGAAGTAACTTTCAGCTTACTTCGTGGAAATAAAAACCAAGTATAAAACCGATAATATTCCTTTTTATTCTCACATAAAATTTTGATTAGCCTTACCTTTCAACATGCCGAAGACACTAAAATGGAAACCTTCTAAGGACGCTCATTAAATCCTTACAAGTAAATCTTATTTACGCACAAATGATTTATTTCCAATCCCTAATTTCATCAAAATTCCTCTTTAGAAGACGCTCCTCTGAACTGGAAGACCTTCGAATGTATATTTTAAGATTAATTTATCCTCAACGATCGCTTCTTTTGTGTGTTCATGGGGACGGGTGGTCCATTTCCCCTTACCTCCTCTTATTTGATGGTGGGACAAACTGAGCAACAAAAGGTTGTTGGTTTATTTTGTACTATTATCACATAGTGGAATGAAAACGTAGTTCAGTGACATAGTGATACAAATACTTACCTACATACATAATGTATTGTACTGATATGCAGAAAGACAAAATAAAGAGTTGTATAAACTCAAACTCTGAATAATAGATCTTTTCTTTTTCTTTTCTTTTTTTTCTTATTTTCTTTTTTTTATGTTTTTTTTTTCTTTTCTTTTTCGTGAAAAAAGAATAGTTGTTCCCTACATTTATGTTCGCATAACTCGTCAGAATGTAGAGAACAGCTGATTTTTTCCCGCGATTATAGGTTTCAGGTAGTAAAAGTTGTTCATAATGATGAGTACAACACTATCGTGGCACCTCCGTAGCCAATAAAAAAACAGCGTGAACATTAGAGATTAGCGAAAACACTATATTACGCGTGTTATGAACTGAGTCGTCGGGCTATAAATGACAGTAGCTATATAAGTATGAATGAGCAACAAAATCAAACTGTTTGCTAATTTAATTGTATAATTTATTATTTTTATGACATTGATTTTACATTCTGTGATTAGTTTAACTCACACACTGATTTATTACTTGTTAAAACTTTAGGAAAATCGTCTACTCTTACAATATTTGTACATATGTGAGCACCATATATGTATTACTTAATTAAGTTATCTGTCATTGCTTCATTTATCATTGTTTTTACCTATTGTGGTACAGCAATTTTATTCTAGGTGCATCGTCTTCACATATATTGATATAATCAAAGTATACAAAATATTGTAAAACAGTTTTAAAAGAGTAACGGTGGAGTTTCTTGCCCATTCTTCTCCATACGAAACTACCTTTTGGAAGGGGCAACTAGAATCAATTATATTTTCTTATTAATCTTTGACGTTCAAAAGTGCCTTTTATGTGCCCATTTGAAATAAACAATATAATTTTGACTTTGGCTTTTACAACGCTCCGTACGAATACGCACATCATTATGGCACATGTAAGTTTAATACATATAATTCTTCTGTACGTGTGTTTGTCACCTAACTCCTCCTAAACGGCTGGACCGATTTGGATGAAATTTTGTGTGTATATTTCAATGGGTTCCTGGATGGTTTGAAAACACAATTGGATCCGGTAGGTGGCGCTGTTCGGGCAGAGCAACGTCTGCCGGGTCCGCTAGTCCACTATAAGATTGCAAAGAAAGCAAAGTCTGTATAGCGTTCTAATCAGTTAAATATCAATACTATACTTTGATAATACTGTTTCTAATTACACGAAATACGTCTTCACTCTGCGAGTGTTCAAGCTCGACTGCCATGTTCCCAATTGAGATTATATAATACACGTAGGCTACCGTTTGACAACAACTTGCTGTTAACCGGCAAAAGTCAGGTTAACCACTATTATTCAATATTAAAACTGCAAATACAGGGTGGTCCAAGTAGTAACGTCCATAAGAAAAATCTGAATTCCTCATACCCCTGGGTATGCAAAAATACCCTATGTATGCTCCGCGCACTATTGACGGGGTCCGCTAGGGCCGATGTCAGCTAGGGTTGCGGGATGTTCGAAAGAGTTACCGTGGCCCCGAAACAGGCAACAGAAGGAACACGGGTGGGTTTTAGTCAGTAAAAGTCTGACACGCCCTCCCGCTCCGCCCAGAGCGGGAGAAGTCATTTGATGATTTCCCATCCACAAAAAAAAAAAAAAAATGTATGCTCCGCGATTTTTTGTAGTTTTCGAGTTATTTAAACTTTGAGTCTATACCACTAAACTGTAATCCCTGCTATCGATACTTTTTTAAGTAACTTGCAGGATGCTAGGAAGTTTATTATTATATGTATGAAAGTAATATTCAAGACGATTATGTCACAAAAAAAATTATTGAAAAATACCCACTACAAAAAAGATACGATTTTTTGAAGTTCCACCGGCAGAAAACTCCAAAACAAATAACTCGCACTTATGGAGCTTATGGAGATAAGCTCTTAGCTAGGGCCGATGCCAGCTAGGGTTGCGGGATGTTCGAAAGAATTACCGTGGCCCCGGCACAGGCAACAGAAGGAACACGGGTGGGTTTTAGTCAGTAAAAGTCTGACACGCCCTCCCGCTCCGCCCAGAGCGGGAGAAGTCATTTGATGATTTCCCATCCACAAAAAAAAAAAAAAAAAAGCTCCATAAGTGCGAGCGAGATAGACTAATAACACGACTATAGTGAATGATTCACTAGTGCTTTCGCTAATTGTGTATTTTAAGAGGATTGTATGGAGTTACAAATACAGATTTCACAGCTAAATGGTAATGAGAAAGCAATCAAAAACAGTTCAAAACTGGATCACCGACGTGATCGTAACTTTGTCAGAACTCTCAATTATACTCCGTACTTAAATAAATAAATGTAATGTACTATAATAAAGTACCCCAAACCTCTCAATTTAAATTAAACAAGAAAAGCAGCACTTACCCTCCAGTCATCGAGCACTTACCCTCCAGTAATAGACTCAAATAGAGCATAAACTTGAAACTAAGCTTTAGTTAACTTGAATAATTGCCGCTGTTGTTCAAACTTAAGCTAACTTAAGCTGGCTAGTGTGTCTACAGCTTTACTCAGGTGTTACCGCTGACATACGGACAGACAGACCGACTACATTTGGACGAATTATGGCGCTTGACCAGTGTTTTGTAATGTAGAAACTGCAAAAGTAGACCATTTTTTTACACCCTGTATGTATGGGTGTAAAAAATGGTAATACTTTAAAAAATCACCACACGTCATGACCATAAAGATTTTTTTTTTAATTGGAGCAATTTTTAAATCGTGTTTCGTTCGCCTGCCATCATATTTTAGCATCAAACCAATTTCTAAAAAACACTTACCAATTACCTACTACAAGTACAATATACAACGCAGATAATCGAAATACGTCACGGCAATTCCAAGCAATATTAACTACTGTCATCTAACTATACCATTATTGCTATTGTTATTGACACATTCAGTACTAGGAACACATAATCAAATAAACGTCTAACGTGCAATTTACCTAATCACTTGCTGACTCAGATACAAGGATATACATATGTACATGCACCTACGTATGTATGTATCCGTCACATCACATCTAAGGGCGGATTTCACCAATGAAACTGAACGCGATCAGCACATCTAAACTGTGTTCAAGAGCTGTAAGTGTCATCATTGTTCTGGAAAAATGACACTGACAGCTCAGAGATCTTGATATTGTAAGATGTGTTTGGTGTCACTTAAAAGAGGGATCATCATCTTCACCCATTACTGTGTACAGGCCTCTCTTTTCTTGTGCCAATCCCCAAGTTCATGTGCCAGCCTCATCCAGGTTAGTAAAAATGTCGTCCGCCGATCTCGCCACCGGACGACACTTCGTCTTCCAGTCCTAAAAATTAATTAAAACTTCATGTCTGAGGGGATCAAACAAAGAATTGAAGTTTGTATGCAAAAGCGGACTACTGCTAGTGTGTATGTAAATACATGTATAAGTTACAAACACACATTTAACCCGAACACACTCATGTCATGCAAGTAATAAAACTTGAGCGTTGCCAGGAACACTTAGAAGTTCCCATGACACTATGTATGAGTGTAAAAGAGCTAGCTGACTAGGTGGTCCCTTTGAATAGACATCCTTTATCTTCCCATGCCAAAAGAGGATGTAACTAAGAGATGGCTTAAAAAGGATTTATTCAGGAGTTATATCTATCTGATTTTAAAATGGAGTGTACAACTCTGTTACGTCATGTTGCATGTGTGCACGCTATGTCAAAGAAATTGCTTCGGAGGGAGAACTTGAACGAAGTAATATTGTTGATTCTTAAAAAGCCGAATGAGTTCCGAACATTCCCCGAAGCTCTCCGAACGAGACTGCAGTGTGTGTCCCCATAAGTCTTGGGTTAATAGCAGGCAGTCTAAACTAAATTAACCCAGTCCAGAGCAGTGGCAACTTTGAGCACCTGAGTACTATCAAGTTTCATGAAAGACTCGCCAGTATTCGCGGAAAAGCATTAACTTTAAGTCGGTCAAAATAATTCCTGGGACCAGGGTGCTGTTTTAGTACAAAATTAAATAAAAGAAACTTCGTATATCGTACTTACAAAACTAATTTTTAATCGCACAGCCAAACAGTGGTTAAGACAATATCATGGAAATCTGGAAAACTCCAATATAACGACGAAATTATTAGACAAATGTACGAGTACCTACATCATAATTAATGAAATATTAGTTCGACCTTGGAATAACAATAGCGGCCCATTTACTTTGACACCGCTTTGTATATATCGTCAAACAACATCTGTACATACAACATACATATTATAAACTAGCTGATACCCGCGGCTTCGCTCGCGTGGATGTCAATACTTCCCTATTTGAATCGGATTTTGTTCACAATTTCGTGGGTTTTAATTCTTTGCGCTGAACCCTAATTCTATTTCTAAAATAAAAGTAGCCTTAATTACTCCTTATGAAATCAATTATCTCCCAGTGTAAGTCTCGTCAAAATCGGTCAAGATGTTTTGGAGATTAGCCGGAACAAATATAATTTTTGTCTAAGTACCATATATACTTTCATATGCATTAAGAAAGAAGAAGAAGCTGTTATTTTGACATTACAAACAGATACTATAATTGTATTTATTTGTATAGATTAAAGTCGCTTTTCGTGTCTGCCTGTGTGACCGCGTTGTTCTTCTAAAACTACGCAACGGATTTTGATGCGTCTTTCACCACCATTTAGAGAAGTCGTAGAAACCGTGCGAAGCAGGGGCGCGTCGCTAGTTGTGAATAAAAGTTACTGTTTCGAAAACCATCACGTACCTACGAACTAAAATTCTTCCACATTTATCGCTCACAAGTATTATTTTTCCGCCGCTTAACCTAACAAAGGCAACAACACAATTGACGTTGATTTTTTTCCACTGGCAACGCTCGCAAATAATAATTTACACGGCAACATTTCAATGATAAAGCGAAGATTTTTCGTGGCATTGTCCGGTAAAAATAGAAGGCGATAACATACGAGCGTTGTTAGTCGTTACCATGGCAGGCTCGGCCATTAAACCTAACGAGCCAAGCTCGAGAGGACAAAATGTCCTGCCTGCCGACAATGACCGGTAGGGGTGTGTCGCAGTTAGTCGATAGTATCGAGTGAGCGTGTAATCGATTTGGCGGCTCGACGTCGATTATTGATGGTGAATTTTAAGTAGTAGCTATTCGACAAAATACAACAAACTCATCACAGTTGACTTTCTGCAGGACATCATCTCGCATGTCTTCGAAACATATTAATAATGGTGGCAATGAGGCATTTGTTTTAGAGAAAGAAAAATGGTTTGATTGTCACACATGTGGACGTGTTCCGTATTCAAATTCAATTATGGGCATTCTGATAAACAGAATGGTCTGTTCCAAGGATGGTGATATACAAGCATTCGCTCTTTATACTGAAAACGTAATATATCCAATTATGCCTAACTTCCAAGTATCCCCCTTATGTTTCTGCGAAACCTTTTTTATGCGATTTCTCCGAAGACTGCTTCGTTGGTCTAGTGGCTGCAAGCACTAGTGATGAGCATAAGGTCCTGGGTTCGATTCCCGGGTCGGGCAAAATGTTATTGGGTTGTCCATCTGGAATTTCTCAGTAGCAGCCCGGAGTCTGGATGTGTGCCCGGTTGATGGCAATAGGCTCACCCCCTATTACATGGGACATACACTTAGCTGGCGAAATGGTACACCCAACCTATGCCTAACCCTGCGAGGAATCCAGGCGTGATATTATGTTGTGTTATGTGATGTTTTCCGATAAATCGCCAGTTTATTCGATACTGGGTAAAACTCGGTGTCGCTCGTTACTAGGGATGGAGTAACGACATTTACCTTACAATACATAAGTGACGCATGTTCTGTAGTTGTTGCGAAGGACCTTTTCACTTGGATAATTCATTGTGTCTCCACTTCAGTCGAAAAAACCGGTACGATACAATACTGCTAACATAAGGATTGTTTGGTGAAAATTCGAAGTATATGTTTCTTTCAGTTTTTGTGTTTTTTTCCTTGATAAGAAGAGAGTGGAAATTCTTGATAGTCTTATGTTTAAGTCGTAAGTTTTTTTATTATACTTGATAATAAAAAAACTTTTTTGCAAAAAAAACAACCTACTTCCGAAAAAAAAACACTGCAAAGTGAAAAATAACTTTAATTTCGGAAAACGGTGTCTTTGGTTCTGTATTTTAGTTTTTGGCCACCGACTTCCGAAATTAAAGTTATTTTTCACTTTGTAGTGTTTCCCTTTTTTGGAAGTCGGTTGTTTTTTTTTTTTTTCGCTAAAAACTTTTTATTTTTTCTTAGTAGTTGTAATACCTACCCCACACAAAGTCGTATACCACTAATAAATTACTTGCAATGTAAATAACAGTGACAGGAAATTATTATAACATCATCAATATACACTAAGTGGAAAAAACATACGTATTACTGAAGCTAACTCAAAAACCACATATCAGAACTTGACCACATTTATATAGGACCAACCTAAACGTATATCCTTTTAAATAAAAAAAGAATTTTTCAAATCGGTTTATAAATGACGGAGTTCTCAGGTAACAAAACATTTTTTTTTTAATACAACCGAATTGAGAACCTCTTCCTTTTTTGAACACACTATAGTTATCAGTAAGTAAACTGTTTAACCAACTGTTTCTGAAAGCCTTATCAAATGTCAGATCAATAAATCAGCTGTCAAACATCATATTAGCTAGACTAGTTATTATAATATTGGCAGACCAAATTAATATCAACCAATCATATTAGCTGACATCACGGTTAATCACGTTTAACATAACATACAACAATATATATAACATCACGCCTATAATCCCCGAAGGGTTAGGCAAAGATATACACTATTTTACACCCACATTTCGCCAGTTTTGTTTAAGTCCCATGTAATAGGAGGCGAGCCTGAAAAAAAACAAATAACACTTTAACCTGGAGGAAAAATCCAATAACACTTTGCCCGAACTTGGAATCAAACCCAGGACCTCATACTCAGCAGTAACGCTTGCGACCACTAGACCAACGAGGCAGGCAACGACGATCATATTTAACCTTAGAGGATTTAACAACAAATAACATTGAATTGCCTTGCAGAAAACCAAGAGTAAGTTTAACATTACAATACAATATTGACGATTCAATCAAGAATTTATTTGCCCATCACTAAAAACCAGTACACCACACCACACAAGTTTCACGTTATTATAACTAAACTACGATTTATATCGCGAGCCACTTGTGGTGTCGGCTGTAACAGCGGTCGCCGCTAATGATGACGGATACCAACATCATGGCTGCGGTTTTTATATCCCTAAGAGAAACCACCCGTTTTGAACAGTATTTCTATAATATACTGGTACAAGCTTCTTGGGAATTGTTGTAAAAACGTCTTATTTTGTAATGAAGGAAAGATTAATTTTGTCAGCAAGGGTTTTGTAGAATTTTGGACCGCTTTAGTGGAACTGGTCAATGATTTTGCCATTGATACGAGAAAATTGTCAGGCTGTTTTTTATATGTAATTGTCAACGTAGGTTTGATCCATAAAGGATTAGCGATCACAGTCATAGTGTGATGTATAGGATACCTACGATTATACAGGAAGTACTATACCTATAGGAGCAGGAGTTGTTTACAGTCATTCCCCTGATGTAAACATTTAGCACTTTACGACACTCAGGGGAAATGTGGGGGTTTATTCATAGTCCCGACTTTAGAGAAACCCCACTTAGTTTATAGGCACTTCATGTTTCATGCTTTTTTATCTTATTACTTTATTCTGTGAAAAATCTATTCTATTTGATAACGACAAAGAACTGTTTTTCAGTTGATTGATAACAGTTTCGTGAATAAAAAGATATTATTTTTTACTTTTATCTTTTATTTTCAGACTGATTAATTGTCTCGAGTTTTTCTTTTTCACATCGCTTTTCTCTCGATGGCAGTTTTATTTTTATAAAGTTTAGTTTGAAGGCATCTAATTTGTTACAATCTGATGAATTGCAACATTTTTTTTACAAGATTGTTACTTAAAAGATAATAACAGGAAGATATTGTTGTTGTTAAAAAGATGCAGTTCGAAAAAACCTAGATTTTTATCTCCGAATGAGCGTCTAAAAAGTCTGATATTCTATAAAACGAAACATACATTCTAAACTTTACCTTTAGAGTTTTTCTAAAGCAAAGAGTCGTGCAAGATAAGGCGATTTTCAGCCAATACAAGAAAAAGCCACAACGCCAGGTGGGCGAGACGAAAGGCATCGGATATCATCGTCATAAAACGTTATCTCGCTCGTTATGCCGAGCAAACGCTAAGTGTGACTTTCATTCAGTGCAAAATTCTGTAGGTAGATATTCTCTTTTTAATCTCAAAATTGTTGCGGAAAATCAGCAAATGTGTCTAATTAATTCTCATAAGCGCGTTGAAAAAGGCTTATGGGGTATTTTCTACGAATAAAGATAGAACTAACAAACTTTTGACCAATTCCCATGCCTTGATGATTGGGCTATTGCAGTGGGATTCTATACGGTATGAAATTGCGCAAAAAAAAGATCAACTTAACATAGATTCCATATTTACGAACATATCCACCCAGGACCAACAACAAATAAGCAGAAAACCTTCAAACACTTTCATATACGGTACCCTAAATATAATGTCTTTGGCAAAGTTGAGCTGGGTCATAAAACCCTGGCCTATGAATAGGAGTTGTAAAGATGATGTTACACGCCATGACGCGTGTAAGGCGATAAAAACTTTAACATTTACCATGGGACATGGCCGCTTTGAGTTTTGGCTCCTATTGTGAAATTTTTTATACTGCATGTTGACATAATTATTGTATGCCTATTAGGCGGAACATAATGGAACTGTAATTTACCTAACATCTGTATGTATAACCTATGCCCACAATAAAGTGATTTGATTTGATTTGTGTTAGCTGATGTAGTTTAAAAAAGGTTTTATGTTTTTCCTACATTTTTAAATCGCTTTGTCAAGTGATAATTTTTACTGTAAAGTAGACGATGTTAACAAACACAAATCCGTCATCTAAACATACACCCATAAAAAAAGTATTTATTTCGTGCGAGAAACTTACCTCGACACATATTTCAGCAATAGTAGCTAAACCACTGCATCAATTAAGCAGATTTTTTTCAGTTCCATATAGAAGTGACTCTAGTTCCTTAAATCGAGTGCAATTTCTCAACTTAACTTCCCAGTGAAAGCTCTAAACACTTTTTGTAACCTACAAATAAGCAGTCTTAACAGCTTCAAATTCACTCACATTTTCCCATCTCTCCTCCTCATCTCCTCCGTCATAAAACCCCTTGGTCCACTAATTAATACCGTCTCTCATAAGTCACAACTTCATAGCACAACCTGCATCCAGCGTACATTTAATTTCCGCACATAAGCTCGGAAAGGAAACCGAAACTATCTCGAATCTAATTTAGGACATCTCTAGCACACATACTTGCACCCCGAACTAAATTAGCTCTGTGCAGAAAAATGTGCTATAACTCGACAAGCTCAAAGCGGATACGTTTTTTTTTAAAAAAAATAACGTGTTTCGGTAAGTTTACTCCGAAATTCTCATTGTGACCAAATTGACGTAATTTTTGCTTTATGGTATCACGGTTTTTAGGACTATTGTTTTAAAAATGAATATGGTTTGTTGTTTTATGGTTTATCATTTTTGGCGTGTATTTAATTAAACGGTGCAGAATTGTGAAATTTAACATCAGCTGTTTTGTGGAAAAATCTCATTATATAATTTAATTGTACTTATTAAAGTGTTTATTTCTGGGGATTCTATTATAACGCTACAATAAACTATAATAGTAAAGCTGCAAGAAAATAACAATCCGAGATAGCTAATAATGTCTTAAAGGAAAATACAAAAGATATAATTCACAACAAAGGAGCCATCGCATGCTGCCTTATCTTATCTAATGAAAAAGGAAAACCATTACGTTTTTCTTTCAGTTATCGTCGCATTAAAGTTTAACAAGGTCTCTTCGACCTTTCATTATTTTAAAACTAATTAAAAAGTCCCGTTTCGGCCCAAGGCGGTGACGGGACGCGTGAAGACGCTCAGAATATATCGGCCAAGGCCGCCATTTTGTTGCTGACAGGGTCCACAAATAAAAAGTTTAGACGCCCCTTGTTAGTCGGCTTAGCCCAAATATCCCAAAAGTTAGACATTCAGATCGGGTCAAAAGATACATTATGTATACATATAGACCGAGAGTAACGATGTTAGACGTTCGTAAATTCATACATTCAAAAGGGTATATTTTTTACAGATTTTCCGATCATTCGGAAAACGACAGAGGGGGAGACATCGCAAACGATTGTGGAGGCTAATATCCCATGATCGACACTCGCACTCAGTCGTGAATGGCGTATATGGAAAAAATCACCCCAATACCCTGGCACCCAATTTATTTTTTTGCCATTTCCAGTTGACATGACACGCTTCAATACTGCACACTAAGTAAACAACTGAGGTTTCTCTCACTAACGATGTAAATGTAAACGAATTAATCAAATAACAGTAGGCATTTATTTTAATTATAATATATCTGCCTCGTTGGTCTAGCGGTCGCAAGTGCTACTGCTGAGCATGAGGTCCTGGGTTCGATTCCCAGGTCGGGCAAAGTGTTATTGGGTTTTTCTATCTAGAATTTCTTAGTAGCAGCCCGGAGTCTGGATTTGTGCCCGGTAGATGGCAATAGGCTCGCCCCCTATTACATGGGACTTAAACATAACTGGCGAAATGTGGGTGTACTATAGGTACACCTCTGCCTAACCCTTCGGGGAAACAAGGCGTGATGTTGTGTTATAATATATCTCTGGTTTCTGAAAGCGTATTCAATTTATTCTGTTGTCTGGTTATTTAACAGGGTGTTTTGGCCTTTTTGTGTATCTTTTCTTGTTGTTATCAAACCATAAACATTTACATACCTACTTATCTTGGCAGTACTCACTATGAGGTAAATGATAAATGATAATATAAATGTTTTTATTTCTGTAAGTAGGTTTGTACGAACACTTTTACACGTCAATCATATTTTTTTTTCAAACTATAAATCCGGCGTTTCCTATCTGACTACCTTTCTGCCTTTCTTCTCAGAGTACTGAGAAGAAAGGCAGTCTCTTTTAAGTCCAGACAAATCTTGGTCAGATCATGTGAAGACCATGTAGATTGGTGTCTGAAATGATCTTTTGAAGAAAGAACCACACAGATTTAGTGGACCAGTCCAATCAGAGCACACATTTGTCAGTAATCGTACAACTCAACTCAGAACTTAAGGAGCTCAACGATTCGACGAATAATACCAAAGAAAGGACATTTGGGTAGGCCGCATAAATTACACAATCTGCCAGACCATGATTGAAACTAACTGGTCGGTAAACAACAGATTGTACACCATGACACCGGTGGCAGTGCTAGGTTACATAAATATACATGAGTGTACTCAAATATTATATTACTTCTTGTCCCGCATCGCCAGGAACTATAATATTAAGAGACACGTTAAGCCTTGGTAAAAATATCGTCTGAAATTAAATGAATCTCATTTTAAATGACATTTCAGACACTTAATTTGAATTGATTAATTTCCAAGAATGCGTTGGACGTATCATCACTCGTTATTATATTAGATTTTGTTTTCTGCCCTAAATAGGTACGTACCGTATGTCAGGAAAATTCGTATTTCAATAAATTGAAAAAATCGATGTAAAAAGTACAGTGAAAATGTGTCATAAACTAAAGAAAGTACGAGTAGTTCCATAAAGCCCAGAATGAGTACTTCTAACAATACCTCAATCATTTGACAAACTTAAAACTCGCGTAAGCCAGCTCGTCTCCTTGCAAACTTTGAAAACTTTCACAAACTCTTTTTATTACGTCAGGCTTTTTTTAAAGATTGAAAAAGGATCTTTGTGGTCTGTAAAACTACGACCGTGGTTTAAGACCGTTTACGACGTACGGCATTTCATACAAACTTTCAAGTCCTTGTTTCTCGAAATGAATGAACCGATTTTAATGAAACTTCATACGCATAAGCAGGATACATAGGTCTAAAAAGTTAGTTAAGAACGTTTTCGAAAAATAGTGTTACAGCTAAATACAACCGATTTTAAATTTTCCATAGAAACAGAGATTTCCAATCATATTTTTCTTAATAAGACATTTCGAAAATGTTCTTAACTAGCTTTTTAGACCAATGTATCCTGTTTAAGTGTATGAAGTTTCATTAAAATCGGTTCATTTATTTCGAAAAACAACGACTTGAAAGTTTGCATGAAATGCCGTACGTCGTAAATGCTCTTAAATAACATTTCAGAATGTTCGAACACCCGGAATTATTGTCCAAATCGATTTTACCTTTCTTTCCAAAACTTCTACTAAGGATTCCATTCTGAAATCACCAATTCTTTCACAATTTTGTTCAACTAAAATGTAGTTTGTTTCCGCACTCGAAACACGACTATTACATTAATTTTCATACACAAACTCCCATAAAAATTTGCATACAAACTATCCACAGGAAAAGCACGGAAAAAACTCTTTTGTATTAAATATTTAGAATTAAAAAAAACACGAACAACAAATAGGCGGAAAAATGAAACGCGGGCGTGTTGAAACTCCGTACAGAATACATGTTTTAATTTCCACAGCTTTAATTACCGTTTTCGTGTATTTATATAACATAACTTATTTACGCCTGTAATCCCCGAAGGGTTGGGCAGAGGTGCACCTATACAGAGTACACCCACATTTCGCCAATCATGTTTTAGTTCCATGTAATAGAGCGCGAGCCTATTGCCATCACCGGGGACAAATCCAGTCTCCGGGCTGCTACTGAGCAATTCCTAATGGAAAAACCCAACAACACTTTGCCCCACCTTTGAATCGAACCCAGGACCCTCATGCTCAACAGCAGCGCTTGCGATAACTAGACCAATGAGTCCGTCATTAAAGTACGTCCCTCATTTAACCTAATACCGTGCATCCGACGGAAACCTATGTCAAAGCATTGATAGACATAATTTGTCTATGCGTGTGTTCCCAGAAAACGATTGGCTCCCACACCAAGCAATCTATAAGTGTCTTTTAAATGATTTTCCATTTGATTGACGTCGCATTGAACCCTCTCGTGAACCTATCGAGTATAAACAGTTACTTTCAAGTAATCGCCGATTTTATCGCAGTGATGGGACAAGAACTGCCTACTCGAATCAATTTCGACTAAGTACAGTTCCGCGTAGTTTTTTAGACGAATGAACTACTTTTAAACCTACTTTTAGACCCTTGATGGGGGGTTGAAGGGGCTTGTGGCTAAGTAATAACAGCCACACGCGTCAATCGATCAGGATAAGCGCGGTCGGTCTGTGGATGGATGACCATCGTTACATACCGAGATCCATCCGTGCATCGGAAAGCACGTTAAGTCGTTGGTCCCGACATGTCATTCGTGGATCTTTGACAGTCGTTACGGGTCGTCAGAAGCCGGAAAATCTGACAACCATACTTACCAAGGGGTATCGTATTACCCAGTAACTGGGTTGTGGAGGTCAGATAGACAGTCGCTCCATGTAAAATACTGGTATTCAGCTGCATCTGGTTTGACTGGAAGCCGACCCCAATATAGTTGGGAAAAGGCAAGGCAGATAAGACTTTTGATGAAATTAATGTCGTCAAAATAATATTTTTAAAGGGACTTGAATAAGTTTGACGACAATCAATCTTCGAAAAAAAAACATAGCGTATATTAAATTGAGTGCAGGTAATGACATTGTTGAATAAGCAACAATCACTACTCGTTTCAGTGAATGTATTTGTGAGCTTCACGCCAATTATTCGATTAGCGTTTGCAATTAAAATCGAATAATTCAATTCAAAATGTTTATTCGAATGACATCACTATTTTATTGCACGTGCTGTTCAAGCATTTTACTTGTCACAGGAGTTTTATACCTTTCGAATAAGAAACGTTGTCGTTTTTACGAATCACATCTCACAGCTTTTGCCTTTACGATCTTATGGCTATAAGCTTCAGGTAATCCAAAATGATACTACATACACAGAATAGACCGGCTGGTTATACACCAGCTCATCTATTCTGTTAAAATCTCATCGTGAAGACTTAGGTGAAGTGAGCTGTCATTTCACCTAATGCTAGGGATTGCCTGTACTGACAGCTCACTTCACAAGTTTCAGCTCTTTCTTAGTTTCAATCTTTTCACCCGCATAAGTCTCGAACTCGTAGGAATATCGGGATAAAAAGTATCCTACATATTAATCCAGGTTATAAACTATCTGTGTGCCAAATTTCATCCAAATCTGTTCAACAGTTTTTTCGTGAAAGAGTAACAAACATCCATCCAGCCATCTATACATCCTCACAAACTTTCGCGTTTATAATATTAGTAGGATTAGTAGGATAGTACGATAGGATATTTCGAAACCCACAGAATGATAGGACAACTGCGACAATGCAGACGTGTTCTTGAATGGAGACGGCGAATCGGCAAACGTAGTGCAGGACGCTCTCGACCTAGGTGGAAGCACGATCTTCGCAACATGTTTGGTAGTAGATGGATAAGGATGGACCAAGATTGAACACTGTGGCGTATAACTGGATTGTCCTATGTCCAGCAGCGGTCTTAGTAATGGTTGAGCATCATGGTTCATGAAAGAAAACTTTTTATGTTGTATCCTATAAACAAAAACAACGCTCCTCCTAAAGACGTGACTTTGAAAAAACAACCAAGGTTATCTCATCTCATGAATGTTTTCTTCGAAACATCTTTCCTCTTACAAAACAAAGGGTGCTTTATCACAAATGGATAGAGTGGAAAATCGTTTACAAATTCCAAATAGGAATCAGATGTCAAAAGACTAACTTCGGATAGCGACAAAAGGAGTTTAATGAGGGCCACACCCATTATTTCAGACCTCATTTAGACTGGAGTTTAATCCTTTGAGTCGTATTAGAGGCATCTTCATGAAGTGTGCCATGAATTTTAATGTGTCTTTCCAAGAGATTATTAGTAGCTAACAAGTAACAGTGTTAAAGATTTTTGTTGAAAATGGTTTACATTGACAATCAGGGAGTCAGCAAATTGAAGTACTACCTAGACATCATGGTGTTCTTTTTTGCTTCGACTATGGTAAAACTAGAGCCCAGTAAGGAGCATACCAGTGGCGTTTACATAGCCTGGACAGACACAACTCAAATCTGAGATGAAAACATCATTCCATTACATAAATAAAGAAAAACCGTTTATTCCGCACAAATAGGACGCACATCATTAATTAAACCTAAAATACGCACACTAACATAAAGTAGCCAAAAGGCTAGTATTCGACAAATAAAAAAACAAAAAGTGAAATTTAATTGTTTTCAGTTAGTTGGTTCAGTTTTAAAGTTTTTTAATGCAAGTATTCAGTGCAGTCAATCTTCAAAATTCGCCGTCTTCTCCTCACAGGAACAGTATAAAGGGCATTATCCATTTAAAACAAGTCAGGTGACAAACAAGCCTCGCTAATGGATATGCAAACTTTAGATCCACACAATACCGTAATCTTAAGCTAATAAAATAAATACGTATCACTAACCTTTACCTGCTTTTAACGTAATTGGATTTACATAAACGTGGATGTATACGTGGTTCAGAGGTTCGAAACAAGGTTATCGAAACCTTGTTTATTTAAAATTAGATTATTTTAGGGTTTACTCTATCGATTTTATCAATACATCATGAGGGCTTCACGAGAAATCTTAACATCGAAACGAATAGGGGCAGTAAATCAAAATTGATTTAGTTATTCAAACTAAGCTGAGGATCATCACTTTTCGAACGTCAAAATTACATGAGAGTTCCCCAAAACGCCCGCCCTTCACCACTCCTAGTGCTTTAGCTGGGAAGAAGAAATGGCGCAACAAACTCCCCAGCAGCACAGCTGTCTGTTCAATTAGAAGAACTTGATTCTATACAATAGTATGCAAAGTAATTAAACATTACGAAACACAAAAAAAGCATTGCCTAATGTCAGCTAGCACACGCCAAATGTCAATGTCAATAAATTTAAACGTCAAATCTTCCGATTGTGAGTAAAAAACATAGGTTAAAATGTAAAAAATGTGCAGTTAGTATCTTATGTACCATAATAAAGATATTTATATAAATAAATTATATTTATATGCGTTAGAAATAAGATATTAATCAGTATTTATCTATGGTCTATCGGTTTAGGTAGTTAACTAAAGGTAAACAATCTTGGTATGTCTTTTTATATTAAAGTGGTCGTATATAATATACACAAAGATTATTTAAATTTAGTTTATTAGCTAACATCGATTTAGTAAATACCTAGTCGCAAAGATTTTTATTTTATGATATTTATAGACAACTTTTAGATAAAAAGACATGCCAAGATTGTTTACATTTAGTTAACTACCTAAACCGACGGAGTATAGTTACATATTTCAGTGTCGTAGTTTTTGAGTAGTTTCATTTCAGCTTTCTTATTATTGTTTTTTTTTCATCTTTAAATATGATTCTACTTCTTATTAGTACGTAGAAAACGATAGTCTACCTACTGTGTAACAAAAACCTATATATTCCCTGAAATGTGACTAATTAAGAGTACCAATTAACTAATTAAGCTTTTTATTCTTTTGTTTCAGGAGTGGATGATACGCACAAGTTTCTGGGAAACGACACACACACAGATTACTTCAGATTATTATTAAGAGACGGAAATTATCTCCTAGTCGGCGGCAGGTTAGTCCCCATCATTATAACCATAAATATAGATGTCAAAACTTTCCGCTCTTACAAGTATTACAAATTCAAATTACGACTTGAGAAAAAGCGCCATTTAAATATACAACGTCACGCCCCATAATAATAGGTAACGGAAATTGTGAAATGTACGAGCTGTTCGTATTTGTAGCTAGATTTTTTGTAGAAAATGGTAACATAATGAAAACATAATTCACCTGAATCGCCTTAATTACACTTCGAAGAATCGCTCGTTACATAAAATTGTAACTTGGAATTAATTCGACCGACCGATTCGTACCTACCACTTATGAAACAGGCGTCAAAAACAGAAATAATCGCGCCGCCATTCGCGTAGTAACACCTATTTCGTTTTAAAGACTCCAAGTTATACATTCAAATAAGATACTTAGTTATTTGTTTTTCCAACTCCACTCCAATTCGTTGCAAAGTTGGGGTACCCTTAACCGCACCGACTGAAGCGGTAAGAACGTGCTGTATCTACCCGCAACCGCAGAGCTAACTCAGATGCACCACTGATGCCGTCCCTTTCGCACTCACATAGATGTAAATAACGCCGTCTCGTTTGCATTTATAAAGATTTTTGGCTTGTGTTTGGATGGAGGCAAGACGACTTAAAAACACCCGCCCGCCCGCCGCCTAGAGTCCCCATTTTATTACGATTTTGTGAGGAGCTACTGTCGATAAGTTATCTAAAATGTATTAAGCACTTGATATTGAAGTGTGCTCAAATATATTCTACTGATCTTTGAAGGGATAATCTTCCCTGTAGCGAGCTGAAACGTTTCATGAAAACGTAGCTCTCTTGTTTTTGTAAGTCGATGAGGTCGTGTAATTTTTTGTTAAATGTATTGGACAAGGAAGAAATGTTGGAGAATATTTTCTGGAAACATTCATCTCCTCATAGCTTGATGAATTAACTTCAAAAACTCTTCAACATATTCCAACGCTCTAGATAAAAGTTTATGTTAATTAAGACGCTGCGAAATTATATTGAGTACAAAGCGGAAGCTTTTTATGCATATAAAAGTACTAAAATCCTCCCATTTTAGATCCCACTTTTATGATTAAAAAAAATTAACCTCTCACACATTTGACAAAATGAAACAGTCATTTTTAATGTCTTTAGCGTTGAGTAAATTTCTAAGAAATCTCATAAACAGATTTTTGAAGCAAAATGTTGCCAAAATGACAATAGTTTTATCATTTTATCGACATAATACCCTCACTAGAGGCTAGGCAGAGCCACGCGACACATCTGCCTGCCTCGTGCCCGCAAGCCACTGTTTACGTTCCACCGAATATAATTCTTTGTTTTTATGTAAATACTGCTCGCGTGCCTCCCACTTCTGTAAACCCTTTGTTAAATAAATAACAACAATATTGTAGCCTGTAATTTTCTACAGTAATCGTAGGGGCGAGGAGAAATGCTCTTTAGTTTCGAAAAAACGACGCCTCGTGTTACGTTAACCTCGTGCCTCAAATTGGGAAAAATCTTTACATTCCCATTTAGTGAGGAAAGTAGTCGTATTTACAAAAGCAAATGTAATAAATGGTAAACATTCTGTTTTGTATAACATTTTGTTTTGTGATTTTATCTTTTTGGTCGCAATTGTAGCGTCTCATTTCAAATGTTTTTGATGTTTGCGTAAAATGTTTGATAAATGTTTTAACTGAAATGAAAACGTGTTTTTACAATGTGTTTTAAAATGTATTTGTAGAACCTAATAATCCAATATAAAACGAAATTAAATGACACACATCAACAAGTAAATCGTGACATACAATAAAAAGTTTAAAGAATGAATTTCATTTGGCAACGACGGGGTGTTCCGCGATTATTACATAAAACAAATGTCTGGCGTCCACGAATAAGTCCATAAAAACCGTAGATCTATATGTAGCAAATTGGACAATATTTTCCACAACGAACGATGACTCTGTCTGTATAATTTGAAATATTCATCCGTTCTAGCAAAGTTTGCATTTCTTTCCAAATCAGATTTACATGACAATGGTCACGTCGTCGCCCGATGAAATTCTCATTGCTGGAACTTGGCTGTGTGGGATTTATTAAAGGGAGCAAAAAGGTTTGTAATAAAACCGATGTCGAGACGGTTCCTGACGGGCCGAGAAGACCGGACCAAGTGGAGAACACTTTTGTTTACACTTTGCTGGTTTTCGTTGTCTGTGTAAATGACGCATGATCATGTTAGGTGTCGATGTCAACAGCATTACGTTTCTTTGAGAAGCCAGTCCTCCTTTCTTCGAAATAGACAAAAAGATAGAATATGCTTATTCACCATTAAGAGTATCTTAGGGACATTGAAAATAAACAATGCATGATGATATTTCTCAAAGATTATCAATAAAGTTTAGGTACATGTTTTTGAATTATTTAAATCACAACTATCAGCATTATTTAAAAAACACGCTTTATGTGTATAAATCAAACATGACTTATGCTCATAATATATAATAATGTATACACAAGCTCAAGTCGAACCCAAAAAGATTAACCCAATATTCTGTGAGTGTCATCGTTGAAGTATTAATTCCATTATAAAGTCAAATAGTATTTCTAAATAAGATTCAGAAGTGGTTTGATTATACGGCAGACTTTCATTTAAATAAGTAATTCTAAAAATCAGGGACCGAAACCGGTATGATCAATACAGATATTTTTTCGGTTACAAACTTTATTATATTTATAGGTTTTTTTAAAAGTTACCTTAATTCTTAAATTTTATACAACCGGTATTAATATCGGTAACCGAAATAAAAAATTACCTTTGTGTTACACGTGCCTGTCGGCATCACTCAAAGGGCGCGCATCGCTGTGTGTGTGTCAAAGAGTCGAGTCGATCCGCTTGCGGCGAACGCCCACCAATCACGGCCCTGGCTGGCTGGTGATATTCCGTTTCTTTCTCTTAAGGGGGAAGCTCCAGGTAGCCCGCTAAATTCAAACTTTCTTATGTTTTTTTGCAATTTTCAAGTCAGTATTAATTTGTATGTTGATTAATGTATCATTCGCGACCGTAACATATATGAACTTACGGAATTATAATCATCAAAATCAGTAATACAACTCCATAAGTTTGTATAATCCTAATTGTCAAGATTTCATGAAAGAGTCATTCAATAGAATTACCTGGTCTTAAAAAGAGTATTGATGACTTTAATTATTAAAACTCTGTGAATACATATTGTTTACGGTCGCGAATTATATTTTGATCAACATATAACTTAATACTGACTTGCAAATTGCAAAAATCGTAAGAAAATTTGATTTTTCCGGGCTACCTGGCGCTTTCACCTTAATCAAGGTCATTTTTAAGTAACCGGTATTAACATGGTAACCTAAAAGAGGTAACATGTTTCTTCTTCTTGGTTACCCAGATAGTGGTAACCTTAGTCGTAGAGGTATCTAAAATTCTTCGATAGCTGTACCGTAATTTATAAAGGTTTTCGGTACCTGCTAAAAATAATGTTGGAGTGGGGTCATTTGTCGCGCCCTAAATATGGAAATCTAAAAATAAATACTTAATACATGAATACATTAGCTAGTTGTCGTGGGCGATTCAAGGATATGTACTATGTATCTGTCATGAATACTGGATACATTGTCATTCATTACCTATATTTCTTTAGTGAATACCGGAACTGTTGTACCTACCACTGTACACTTTTCATTATGGTTAATGAAACAATAAATCTATATGCTATTTATTGCTTTTGCATTAAAATATTCTCAAAAGCTTTAATCATTCACCTATCTGGCAATTATTATACGATTTAAAACCCCATAAAAAGTGCCTAACACACATTAGATATTTAGATTATACAATCAACATAAGTAAGTCGCCAAAGAAAATTAGCAGCTTTTTAACGCTGTTATTTTCCGCCTTTTTAGCCCTTTTTATATTACCTACTCAAAAAGTAGTACGTGTTAGGTTTAAACAAACATACGAGACCTTATTTTTCCGCCCGCAGCCGATTTAATCTCCATTGGCCTAATGAAATTCAAATACTATGTATGATAATATCTGCAAAACATATCTACTGTTTTGTATACCACAATGTCGTTATGCTGTGGCCTCTACGAACGCGGATACATAAGGGTGTATGTGTATATGGGGTATATCTACATATGTAGATGAGACTAGTTGAGTCGAAATTGGCGGAATGAACGGCTTTTAAACAGCAGTGGGTTTTGATTGTGACGAAATTGTATGATTAACGTCATGTCCTATAGAAAAGGATCTGACGCGTTTATTTGCAACTAACTGTGCCCCGCGACTTCGTTCGCGTGGAAGTCGTAAGATACACAATATACAAATAACAGCCACATTTTAATAAAAGTCCCTCGTCCCCCGACCCCGTCTCGTTGCATCTCCCGCCCGCGGTATTTCTTTGTTTTCGCTTAGTGTTATTTCTGACTTTTTTATTTTTGCTCGGCTCCTAAGGGTCGTAGCGTGATGTTAAATAGCCTATAACTATCCTCGAGAATTGGGCTACCAAAGGCAAAAATATTTTTTCAAATCCGACTTTTTGTTCACAATTTCATGGGTTTTAATGTTTTTGCGCGGAACCTTAATTATTTTTTTAAATAAAATTAGCCTAAGTTACCCGCCGTAACATCGGCTATCTGCCAGTGAAAGTCCTGTCAAAATCGGTCCAGCCGTTTCGGAGATTAGCCGGAACAAACAGACAGACAGACAAAATTTTAAAAATTTGCTTTTTTGTTATAAGTACCGTATATACTTTCATATGCATTTAGTAAAAGTTGTTATTTTGACAGTACAAACAGACACTTCAATTTTATTTATTTGTATAGATGAATGTAGGAACAAAAATCTGTTGTGACAGTTTGTGAGGAATCCATGTACTTTCTACCTTGAGATTTACATGAAAAAGTGCATTTTAATAAATCTCTACAGACTGTACTACTTTAACTATGTTTAATTTTGAATAAGTTACTTACAAAGGAACTTCTTAATCAGGCAATGATTGAAAAAGTCATAGCAGGTTTAACCCTATCTCCTTCCGAATGCTTTGTCGCCTAATTCATCGTTGTCATCTGTGCAATGTCCATTCATATCTTCTCCTTTACAATCGTGCAGCCCTTACATTTAATAGCTCTTATTACGCACTCCAACATCCCATGTTAAGCGGAAAACGCTTCTAGATACGTTTATCTCAACTGTCAAAAACCCTGTCGTATCCAAGCGAAGTTACACTATAACAGTAGGTACAGGTCTGCAGCCTACTCGCTCCAGTCCCCGCCCGGTTCACACCCGTACCCGTAATTTTATAAGGTCGCTTACTACCCGGAAATGTTATTCGGTGCGCGTCCCATGTAATGGTATTCCCCTGTAGTGAGATCCTCTTTTGTGTGCCTTTTAACGAAATTAACGTTGTTTCGACCGGCTCATAAACACACGATGTTATCAAAGCAGCAGCGTTTACATAAACCCGTTCAGATTTTGGCGGCAACCAATCCCAAGATTGCGCGTTGATTTTTATGATGAGGGTCGGGTGAAGGAATTGATTTGAATTGAGCCTAGCGTTCAGTTAGTTTCATGTTTTATTACAATAATACTGTTTGCAGGAAAATATCTGGCCGTTATTATATTTTCCTCCAATTCTATTTTTGAAAAAGGGAAAAATAGCCCCATCTATTTCTATTTATTTATCGTCCATGCTTTTTTCTGAGCGTTGCTGTCCCAAATCCAAAAATAAGTAGCAACCAAGCAATTTTCCTTTTCCCACCATAGAAAAAAAAAAACATCATTATGCGTGGCTTCAAGTTCACTTCACCATTCTTCGTATACCCATCCTCATATAAGTGTACGTGTGTATCATTATGTAGGTGAGCTTTCTCTCAGCATATTATACAGAGGACGTTAGCAGGGGCTCGCAAACACCGGCAAATGGCCACTTGTGGCCTTATCACACGCACACCCACTTTTACATAATGGCCGTCAAAATGATACTTGCTGATTTCGTTTTTACGTCGCCACCTAAAAGCATAAAGTGTGTAGGTGTAGTATGTTTGTGTACCTGTGGAGAGATGGCGTACGTACCTTACATTGAATAAGTTTGAGAATAAAAATGTGACTAGGTATTTTTTTGACAATGTTTGATTTTGTAAGCTTTACGTTTTTTGGATACATTTTACAATGAATAGGTACATATCTATTCTGCCCTGTATACGAAAAGTAATAAAATGTGTCATTTTAGGCGGCGTCCTGTTCAAAAGCGATCGTCGCGAGAATACGCGATCGATCGCGATCATATGTCAGTTTTTTTCGGAAAACCGGAAAGCGCCCTCTTTCGGCGCGACCACGCGTCCAGGTTCACTGAACAAAAAGATCGAACGACCGTGTATTCGCGTGACGATCGCTTTTTTAAATAGAACGCGGGGTTACACCGACACTCCACTACCCCACGACAATATTTCACATCGCAGAACCTACAAACCCATCGAAACTAAAATACGAACACAAAATTCAACGGTCGTAAAAATCTGCGCCAAAATAACAATTCAAAATATTTCCTAACCTATTTCGAAAATACAATTTTCATTTCGTAGTTTCTAGTCAATTGGCGCGTTACTCTTTTTTACACTGTATTCATGTACGTCCACGTATTATAAACTCCACGCAGTCAATTTTCGCGCAGCATTTTTATATCGCGTAATAACATTGGGGCTGAATAAAAGGCTGAATAAATAAATCTGCTCCTAATTAATCATATTCATGCGGGCCCCAGCCGGAAAATCAATTTTGAATATGAAAACATTTGGCGGACAAAAAGTTGTAAAACTACGAGTTTTTAAGCGTATTATATCTTCAACATTTCGCTCTTATCGTGTTTGTGCAAAGTTTTAGTTAACCTTCCTTCGTTAGGTACGGTTTAAAAAGTCAGTTTACCTTTGCAAACACTAATTAAATAGTAAAACAGAGCTTGAAGTATTTCTAGATCCAGGATAAACCCTTTTTATCGTCGTTTTGTTTATAAATTAGTCGTAATATTTTTGAGGAACGGTTGTAAGCACTTTCATAATTTATTGTTTTTGTAGATTTATAAAATAATTCAGAGAAAGTTACGCCCATATTTTAAAAAGATACTCAGGCAGAAAATCTTTATTAGATTTGATTATATATGTAGATCTGACAATTTTATACACAAAAAGTGAACTTTCGTCACTAATAAAACCTGTCCTACAACATCCCTATTACGTGAAGTGGCCAAAAAAACAAAAGGACAAAAGTGGAACGTTCGTGGCAAAAAAGGAACGAAGGTAATAAGCGCATCAATCACGGAGCCACCAGGCCTTGGAGTGCTCCCCAGGGTCGCAGCCACAGCTCAGCACTGATTGTGACGTATTTATAAGAGCTTTGAGTCTGACGGAATGAAGCCACTGATGAAGTAATTGGGTAAAAGTTTAATAGGAGATTTTAAAATGTCTTGTTGAAAGTTTCGCCAGTTGGGAATTTCGGGTTTGTGCGTATTACAAAAACTATTTGCGTAAATAGATCGTTTCGAAATGAAGAATGTAGTGAAAATATGTTTCTAAAATAAAAGAAGAATAAAATGCTTGTGAAATTATTTTTATACCTTAAAAAGAAGATTATTGAGCATGCTATAAATTTTATCGAATTATAGAACATACTTTTATACTTTATGGAGAAAATTGAAGGCTTCTTGTACAATTTGATATAGTTTCTGTCTGAAGAAGAGGTGAATAGATATTTCTTTTTATTAACAATTTTGCGTAATTTCAGGGGAATTGGGCCAAAACTTCTTACATTCATACGAAGGTCTTTCATTACCTAATTTTTTCTCAGAAACCAATGCCTCTGTTTCGTAAGGTTATAGACAAACGTAACTTTACTAGTACATAATTTTCCCCCTTATCTTTATTGCCTTAGAAACCACAAACCGATTCCTCTAGGAGTCATGAAATATTACTTCCAGTCTACATTTACGTACTATCGACAAAACGGACGCCTTTACATATTAAAGTTGCTTTTTGCTTACACTGACTCATTGAAGTATCCTGCCCCATGTGGTACTTTGTTTTACTATGTCATAAGTACAAAATTGCAGCTTGCAAGCAGAATTGTTTCAAAATTGGATAAGCCTATCCAATTTTGAAACAATTCTAGAAACGCCAAACGCCAGTTTGTCGATGGTACCTCTGTAACATATCCAAATTAGTATCTATTGTACAAACAATGTAAAGGGCGAGTGTACCCCACTGGGGTACGTACACCGAGGTACAAGGGAGCCTTCAATTAGAATAAGCGAAATGAGAGGGCGTATGGAAACTCCTACTTGTAATACAAAATAACATAAGTCAATAGCATTTCCTGCCATTTGTGTACGGAAAGGCAAAAGGGGAAATGACGTCACATCGTCGACAAATTTCGTTTACACTTGAGAATAATAAAATTACTGAAATAATAACAAAGTTTGTTACCATTGTTATTGTTAACTTTTGCCCGATAATGTTGAAAATGAAGCAATAGGGGTAGGGAAATCATTTTCCCCATCTGTATTATAAATTATAATGTATGGTCATGTTACCCCTTGTGTATTAAATAGGGCTTCCAATGATATTAATTTACAGCATATTGATATCGATGGAAACCTTTGGCAGAGCCTGAAGCTACATTACTAGTATAATTATTATAATCGTAAGCCGAATCACCGTACTAAATTAATATAGATACGTTACTAAAGTAATTTTCCAAAACACGCCATAGTTACCATTTTCGTCTGGCGAGTGGGCACTGTGGGTAGTACTAATAATACGATATCACGAATATTTCCCCTAAATTATTGCAAATGTCAAATGATATCCGATCCACCCCAGCACACAAACAATCCTAAAAATAGAAACTAATGAGGACGTGTAGGTAAGTGCATTTATAAACAGTTCCAAATCGGATTCTGTTAATACCATCGGCATTACGATCATACATTATTCTGTCATTATCTATACTAATACTTCTTAATAATAAAACTAGGAAGTTTGTTTGTTTTAACGCGCTAATCTCTGTAACTTGCAGTAGGATTTGAAAAATTATTTTTGCATTTGATAGCCCAATTCTTGAGGAAGGTTATAGGATATTAACATCACGCTACGGCCCTTAGGAGCCGAGCTAAAAGACAAAAAGTCAGAAAGAAAGCTAGGCGAAAACGAAGCAATAGCGCGGGCGGGCGATTCGATGCGACGCGGTGGGTCGGGGGAACAAGAAATATCACGCGGACGAAGTCGCCGTCCGCGTGATATTTCTTGAGCCGCAAAAAGAAGCTAGTTTAAAATAAAATGTGTTAATTAATTCACAGAACAGTAAAACACCACTTGGCGATAAACTTAAAACCTGACCTTTTAATAATAAAAAATACTCAGAACATTCCACGATTCCTTCTAATAAGCCATTAATGAACCCACAAAACTTATACCGGACTCAAGAAAATCAATAAGCAAACTTCTAAACACAAGTGTTTTATATACAAACGAGTAAATAAAACAACCTTATTATTACTACTACCATACGTTTCCCGGCCGTTATTTTGATTAAACAATACAGGAGTTAGGGCCAATTTGAGGCAGTTCGGGGAAACTTCCCAAGACCAAGAGAACCTATTTGTTGTGGCCTGAACAAATAAAATTGTTTGGGGGAAACAGATCAGTTAACTTCTTAAGTGTGTAAGGACGGCACCATGCGCGTTTGGATTTGTTACAAATTGCCCAAGCTACTGTTTACTCCACCCTTCAAGATCTGCCTGGAGAGTACAGTTGCTTCGTTGCCCTACTTTTATTAATTTAGTTTTCTTGGAAAATGAATATTGTGTTTTCGTAAAGCTACGTTGCTAATCAATAATCATATACAATGACATGAATATTTACGTTGTAAAATGTTAGTATCTATTATTTTAATTACTGTGAATGTGAAGACTATGTGGGTCCTTGTTTTTTTTTTCTTCTTTTTTCTCTCTCAGTTTTAATCATAGTCTGGCAGTTTGAGTAAATTATGCGGCCTACCCAAATGTCCTTTCTTTGGTATTGTCCGTCGAATCGTTGAGCTCCTTAATTTTTAAGTTGAGCTGTACGATTACTGACAGATGCTTGCACTGACTGGACAGGTCCACTCGATCTGTGTGGTTCTTTCCTCAAAAGACCATTTCAGACACCAACCTACATGGTCTTCACATGATCTGACCAAGATTGTGTCTGGACTTTAAAAGAGACTGTAACCTCTGAGTTTGTTTCGGCCTTTCTTCTCAGAGTAGTCAGATTGGGAACGCCGGCATCATCTAGTTTAAAAAAAAAACATGACATAACATAACATCACGCCTTGTTTTCCTTAAGGGTTAGGCAGAGGTGTACCTATATTTAGTACACCCGCATTTCGCCAGTTATGTTTAAGTCCCATGTAATAGGGGGCGAGCCTATTGCCATCTACCGGGCACAAATCCAGACTCCGGGCTGCTACTGAGAAATTCCAGATAGAAAAACCCAATAACACTCTGCCCGACCTGGGAATCGAACCCAGGACCTCATGCTCAGCAGTAGCGCTTGCGACCACTAGACCAACGAGGCTGGCAAAAAAATATGATTGACGTGTAAAAGTGTTTGTAAATATAAACCTACTTACAGAAATAAAATCATTTATCATTTATCATTGGAGCCTGTATTGTCTGTTAGCCGCTGCAACAGCTGTCCAGCCTGTTATTGAGAAGGCACGAGCATTGATCACCACGCTTGGTCAAGAAGGGTTGGCGATTTCAAAGTTATATTAACTATAAGTCCAGGCTTCCTCACGATGTGCTAATGTTCAATGTTCATTTAAAATTATAATTATTCTGAACTGTATTTGTAGTGCTGTTACAGTTAATATATAACATTGGTTTTGCAAACTTTGACAGTGACCACTTAGGAATTAAATAATTTAAACTTGTGTAACTCGCAGGAGTTGTTTTCATTTGAGGCAAATTATGTTTCCTTTGAAGTATCTTTTTGGGCTCTGCTGTATTCCAGGAGCAAAGCAAGGTCATCATCACCTCATCACTTTCGACGGTTTTATTCCTTTCCCGAGTTAGAGTCATATAAAAAAAAAACTCTTTCCCTCTCTTCGTTTTTACGTCGCCAAAAAGGAAATTATTTTACCAATAAAAAATTCCTCATGACGTTTTCCTCCACCGATGTCAGTAACATCCAAGATAAACTCAGATAGTACATAAATGAATTGGAAAAGTCACATGGGTACTGGCCCGTATTAAAACCCAAAACCTCATGCATGAGAGGCGAGGCCTTAATCACGAGGCCATCACGACAACCTGGAATTATAGGTACCATCATGGCGGGCTACTTTGACTCTAGGGCATAACTTTGGCCCAAATCGAGAGAAATGTTTGATCCGCCCGCCGTGTCGCGACCACACAACCGAACGTCGTATTCTTTCGGTAACTAATAGATGGCGATATAGACGGGTACTTGCGGAACTCTTGTGTGGAATTAATGACACTAAACATTGTCTCGATTTGAGCCAAAGTTATGCCCTAGAGTCAAAATAACCCGCCATGACGGTAGTTAAAATAAGTCTGAAATAGCCAACCCATCAATGCGCGTGCCTTCTCTGTATGAGAAGAGGCCTTTGCCCTACAGTGGGATAATAATAAGCTGGTATTATTTATTATTTTTACATATATCTCAATAAACGTCAGTATGTCCTCACAGCGATACCTAATGTTACTTAATTAATCGCAACATCAGATCATAGGCAGCTGGGCGTGACGCTCCAATGAAATTAGGGAATATCGTTCTCACCTCAATCAATCGGTAATCCAGTAAGTGATTGACGTGTTTTTCGTTAAACATTTAGCGCTTCAAGCGATTGAGTGAGGGCTTCAGTGAGCGCTTCAGCGCTGGACTGTCGGATTATAGTCAGTATTAAGTTGGATATGATGTTAATCGTGGTCTAGTTTCTTGGTTAGAACTGGAATCTAGGCTAAGGTTTGTTGAATTGTTGATTATTTAAAGGTCTACTAGGAGGGGTTGAGTTTGTGGCTGAGACATTAACTGTGGTCTTGCGTGTCACGGGCTCGATTTATGTCAGGTGAGGAATAAACATTTTTATGTATAATAGATCGTAACTAATTCAAGGTAGGTTTAGTCGAAAAAAGAAAAAAACAGCTAATTAAAACAATTAATTTTATTCTGGAAGCCATAGTAAGTTAACGAGATCAACTTGTAAAATCGGCACATTAAAATAAACTTCTACAGTAAAGCATCCCACACTATTTTCAACGAACAGTGACAAATGTGCGACAATGTTTCCGAAGGATTACTTGCGCAAATATCATAACCCTTTCGTGACGCTCGCGCAAAAATGTCAATTATCATTTCGTGTATTCCAGTGAAAGATGAAACCCAACCCTTCCCATTTACACTCGCCATAAATCACGGCGGTGTCAGAACGAGACAACAATAGAGCCGGCGCGGTCGGCGTTTTGAGCTCTTTTAATTAAAATGTTAAGAATTTGTATTCTGCATGCGGGCCGTTGATACCCAACCTACCTGGACCCCTCCTTCGCAACCAAACTCAAGGAACGCAAAGAAAAGCAAGAGACCAACTACATTGGCCTTACCGATACTGAAAAGAACACCTTTGTGTAAAAAGGTAATAACTCACACAAAGAATATGAAACAAAAATCGTTGCCGAAAATACGTAACGTTTTTAATTCGTTTACATAAATAAACATTTCCATGTTGTGTTGTATTTGTTTTGTATTCATTTCAGTTCGTTAGGTAAGCGACCGTGTTCATATCTAATATATTTTTTGTTTCCACCGTTTTCAAACCGGAAATAAAACACCATGAGAACGAGTGGGTATTTTTCGTAAGTTATTCTATTTTCGTTCGAATGGCTGCTATTTGTTCATGGCTGTACAAAAATGGGCTTTTGTGCCCGAAATAATATCACGACACGACCACTAATAGAACTCTAAAATAACCAGCTTTACAAATTACCAACTTCCTCAAAATCATGACATAAAACAAAGCACTAAAGAATTCTCGAACAAAATATTTATGCAATAGCAGAGCATTTACAATAAGCGCAGCGTCCAAACGTCATGGATTCGATGAAATAAACGATGGATATTGTTGAGAAACAATTGCAATAAATCGTGAGCATGTGAAGCGCAATTTCTCGGCGGCTGATGGTGCAAACTTTCGCAATATTGACGGCTCCAGCCGATGCTGACGGCAAACGGTCTGCATCTAAACCAGGGAAAAAAGATTAAAATGGAATAAACGTGTAGTAAGACACTATTTTGTCGTATGAAATAGTTTTAAAAAGTATCATCGATCTGTGAGGCTTCAGACCCGACAATGCCCAAGAAATAAAAAAGATGCAGTTTCATATACAGTGGACGTGCATGGTCAAACAAAGTCAAAGCACACAGATCCGAAAAATAAATACCACGAAATGAGACGGCATACGCCAAAACACAGAAAATAAAACGCACAAGCCGTAATCCCTGCCAAAAGCAAAACGGAAAGGCTCCATTCAGAGAAAAATCTGCACGATATGTCAAGTCTATTTACTAGGAATTGGCGGAAAGATGGCTGACTCGCGCGCATCAAGCAATCCGTGTGAGTGCTCATTTGACAGGCGAATGCTAATGATGTACAACTTGCGGGACTCGATTTAACTTTACTGCCTTGAAACGGAACGTTTGATGGGACGCGGTTATTTTTATGTATTTTTTTGCGACTCGGTATGCTGAAATTCGGTGAAATTTTGCAGAAGTCATTAGTTGGATGGTTCACGAAAATGGAATTCGTAGCTTTGCAGTGTGTTGCAGTTAAATGTAATGAACTCTGACAGAGATGAGAGGGTTGTGGCAAAAATATTTATATTTATTTTTCACCAAAAGTTTCTCAACATCACAATTCTAGATCTTGGTTTTATGCATCAATAAATACAACATCGTTTAGATGCCGTTAGTGCAAGTACTTACGTACATAGTCAATATGTCGGGCACGTTCACCAATGTCCCATTGATATTGTTCTAAACGGAACTCGTAAAGTTTTCCAATATCGGAACCGTGTCGAGTGCATGCAAACAAATTGCATCTGTCGACGTCCCAATTCGTCGCCTCGCGATGAAATTTGAAATTTTTGACACTGCCCGTTTTTATAAACGTTGCGTTGCACAAGTCTTTGTGGGTTGTGTTGAATGGACGGTTTTCACACACGACTTTTAGATAGATAATAAAAAAGTCAAATGCTCTATTAATTTTCATAAAATTATTATTTTAATAAGCAAAGATTTGTCTTTTTAAAAATATTTAAAAATACAATCTTTGCTTATTCAAATAATTAAGAAAGTCGGAAAAAGAGAACAATTTTAATATAGAATAACGCCATCAACTTGTTGGCAACAACAGAATTTCTTTCTGTTCCTTTACCCATTAAGCGGTTTTCCGAGCCAAAGAGATACGCTTTTCATCCCATCTCCCCCAGCATTTAGCAACTAATTACGAAAATATCCTGACAAAGGAAATCCCTGCTTTACATAGTATAGTCCAAATAAACGCCACCTGTAGTTTTTCACTGATTAAGGATAAAGAAATGTAGTATAGAGGGGGATGTTTTTTGTGTTCACGAGATAAAGTGACATTGTTACACTATCTATAATTTATTCGTGCGACGACAGTTGCCCTGTCTCCCGAACTTCCCCTCATTTTTGTACCCAGCCTAGTTAGAAGACATTTTATGGACCCTTAGTAATCCCCTGACGTGGTTCAGACACACATATCCCGCAGATTCTGGAAACAGGGAGAAAATAAATAAATATTGAAAATACTACAGGATTGAATTATTTATTCGACGTTCCTCTAGGAATGATAAATAGAGGAGGCGAAAATTGAATTGCTTAGTATGTCGGTATATGAAGGGTAATATTATTGAGTGATGTTTATTTTCATTATTCAGCTCTATATCCTCGAATTCAAGGAATCCTATTACAAATCCTTGTGAAAATAACTGAGTGAAACAGAATAACAAACCAAAGACTGGGCGTGTGCGTATTTAACTAGCTAGCAACAGCAACGCGAATCAGTTTCCATTTATTCAATCAAATTCTCGTGTTTGTAAAATACTTTTTGGCAAAACACACAATCGAATAACAGGCGCTATGAACAAAATCTTTTTTAATTAGTATGTAAGTTATTTTCTCGTAAATATCGATACTATTTTGGAAGGTTATATATGTTACAAGTTCATTTAAACTCTCCACAAGCGGAACATGTGCCATAATATAATTTGAAAAAATTGTAATGAACATTTGTGTAACAACGTGATAACGTGTTACACATGTCTATATGGTGATAAATCACATTAAACGCTTCACAAAATATGGCTGTGACGTGTCTCGTGACGTCCTCCAAAAACAGTCATTCGAATTAAACCAATAATATTGTTTAATATGTAAATCTCGCTTTAAAAGCGCCACCATGTTTGACGTTTTCATTTCGATTCGATCATTGACTGTGTGTCCGTCATGTATATTGATGAGTATAACTCTGATTGGCGAGCATCCGCTTTTGTTCCACAAAATCAATTTATACCCGCACCCACCCAGATATTTACTTTAATCCGGATAAAGAAAATTCTCCGAGATTAATTTATTTTGCCAAGAATGAGACAAAAAAAATAAATAATCACGAAGACACGAAAATAATTGTAAGTTCAGACCATCAATCAGCGAGTCGGCCCGGATTGGCCAAAACACAAAAACATGGGCGAGTGACCGAACAATAGATGACGCTGACGATCCGTCGCACACAGCCCAAGATGGCCGCCGCCTTTTGGCGGGAACCACTGAAGCGAATAATTGACAAAGGATACAGTCTTTGTGTGCTTGGGCCAGCTCGTCTGTCCGCCAAAATATTACCCAAGAATATTCCAAAATATTTAGATTTTTATAACAAATAAGTTTCGTTTCTCGGAAATAAGTTCGAATCGAGGGCGAGGCCAAGATATCTACATCATTATGTATGCTTTCAGAAGACTTGATATTTCTTTTAAATAAACTGCGTAGGGTTTTCTGTCCTAAAAACAAGTTATACAATTAAATTAAGACCGAAGAAAATTGAAGAGTCTATCCTTGGCACACATAGCCATTCCTCCTTCTTTGACAAAAAGACATAAATACATAATATTATATTATTTATCGTAGCTATCAAGCGGAGATAGTCCTGTTACTACGCAATCCTCTCACACCCAAATAATTGTCTTATTCACATGTACAATACCACATCTCAGTAACCGGATTAGCCATTACTTGTTGTTAGTGCATGGATCACTTGATTACATCATGTCACTTCGTTACCCAACAAAAAGCGGTTTACGAGCAGGGTCTGCCCACAAATTGGCTCCCCCAACATTGGTGAATTACAGGCATTTCCTTTATTTAAGAATAAGTGCCGTAGGACCCTCCACAATAGACTACAAAGAACATTATTCGCATGCAAGACGTCGAACGTGAATGCCTTATTTACAACATAATGGAAGTGAAAAATTTCATTTCGAACCATTTCAGTAGTTGCATTGGAATTTTGTATGAGGACGAAACAGACAAACGGCATGCTTTAAAATAAAATAGAAATATATGATATTATTTAGTTTGTTTTTTCCTATTTTCATATTTATTAGCACAATTTCAAAATTAATAAGCTCGACATTACAGCGAAATAATCAAATTAGCTCTTCAACGTAAATACGTTCATTATTTATTTATTTATAATAAGCACACCAACAGCACAGTCACTTACAATTCAAATTAAATAACATCTAAAATTGGCATTTCAGTAACCATGCAAATAACAGGCATGCATGACATTGAAATAATACTAACATTAGAGACAAAGGAAAACAATAAAAAGTGTGTCTAGTAAACCCCAATCTAGAACACTACAAAACAAACCAATTTGAGCTACATAGACGTGCACTCTTCGCATTGTTTAAATAGGGAAGAATATGGTAAGGAAGGGGGGGTAGGGGAGGGATCAATAGGGTAATCCGTCAAGTTGGCCCTTTCATTATATTGCCTTGCTATACGTGTTAGTGGGCTATCAAATGTGGTATTTAAGGTGGAGGTAGGCAATTCAAAAATACGATTATGTCTATAGATTGATAATTAAATTCGTAGAATTGAAAACAAGCTTCCTTAACAACCTTCACTGTGTATGGAGCGAAGCTATTTACATATTTATGTAGGTACCCATAAAATATTATGTACCCTTAGTTTATTGAAAATGGTACAGCTTTTATACAAATAGAATGTGAAACACAAATATTCTTTTACTGCTCTGTAAACAATTTTTACAATTTCGTTTCAATAAAGCTGACAGTTTCGCGATCGGAAAGTCATAAGTAGGTTCTCCAATACGTTGTCGTTCGACGAAAACAAAGAACAACTATAAAAACTTCATGGGATTGCCATTTAAAGAGTGTATTGTAATATCAATAAAGTTGGAGTTACAATCTGGTGACGGCCGGCCTCTACTTTGTCTGTTAAATCTCAAAAACATTATGTAAGTCACACCGGCTATTCGCTGCGCTATAATTGGCAAAGTTTACGTCATAATTTCTTTATGAAATTTTCGTGCCAAATATCTTAATTAAGGGTTGAAGGACTTTCGCAATTATGCCAGACAGAACGCAGGTACGCTCAGGAAGTTTAATGAATGGCCCCAACTTGTGTCACAATTCATATTAAATTGTGTACACTCGTAATGTCACTTTGACATTAGTTTTCAAAACTACAGTTAGTCGTGGTATTATAATCGTTAACTGCGCCTAATCACGCCGCCAAAGTCGTTTAGTGAATTTCAATTTGATTTAGTTTAAGCTCTATATTTTTATCGTACATCAAATCCACTCGAAAGCGGCTCACAATAGTGTGTCGCTGCGTCACCCCACATTGTGTAATATTTTGCTTTGTAAGCTTAGGTATAAGAAAATCTGTCACGGTGAACTTTGCCCTGCCACCAACATTGACATCCACCTTGTTTACTTTATCGCACACAATAGCAATATACGGCTGTCAATAACCGATCCGGGCTCTTACGATATAACAAAGAAAATCTTGTATAACTCTCCTAATCAAACGTAGTCGCAAAGCAACCCAAATACTATGTAATGGCTGTATAATTATTGGTCAACAGGCTAACTTTGCGAGTAGCGTTTCACGAAGCTATTCAGTAGATCAGCTAAGCCACACGAGGCCGCGACAAATTGTCACCGCAGCGACTACCCACAAAATAAACGTCGCGGCAATAGGAACCATTCCAACTAACTTCACCTGAAATCCTCAACTCCAAGTACGATTAAAACCACGAACAAACATTCAGCTAACAACTATGAGTTGAGTTTCCACCATAAAATGAACTGCGAGGTTCACAGGGAGACGAACAAGCGAAAAGCTCTCAACCAATGGTAGGAGTTCTATGTAATTTGGTTACGTAGGTTGGCCAGCTTGCTAGAAGAGGCGCAAGTAATTGGCCACAATAACAAGTCGAGTAACAACTATTTTAGCGTCTGTTTTTGTATTACTAAGGCTTATTAGTTTGGTCGCAAAATAATATTTTACTTTTATTTTATTTATTTAGGTAACCAACAGCGATACATACAAATATTTTACAAAATATGTGTGATACAGTTATTATGGCCAATTATAGGTTTCCCTGAAAAACTGGGATATATGTGTAATACATGCGAACGGACTAATGCCAGATATTTCAAATTAAAACAATAAAACTCTCTCTCTTGAATTTATATATAATATATGTATATAATATAGGTATATATTATAGTAAATATGTGTGTATGTGTATTATAAGTTTATGACTTATTTATGTACAAATTGTTCCATTTCTAACAGAGCACCTGCCATCTAATCTCTTCACCACCCTTGGTTGACTGGTAGAGAATGCCTAAGGCATTAAGTCCGCCTTTGTACTTTTTTAAGTGTGAAAAGTTTAAATAAATAAATAAATAAAACAAACTTACAATACAATAAAAAAAAAATTACATAAGGTTAAATTTAAATAAGTAACAATTTTGAAAAATCTAAAACAAAAAAATGTTGAATAACAAAAGATAGTAGTAGAAGAAGAAGATTGGTTGCTTGTCACTTTCCTCCGTTTATAGTTTTCATTATTCGTTTTTTGAATGTCATTTTAATATACTTAAATAAATCAACTTCAGAGAATTCCGAATTATAAAATCGAGCAATGCGGGACAATACATAGTTATTGGAATAGTAAGTGGAGTGCCTAGGAACGCGCAACAAAGGCGTGTGACGAGTGCGCCGTAGAGGAGTGTTAAAATTTATTTGTGCGACCAACTCCGGACAATCAAGGCGTCCATTGAGTATGTCATAGAGCAAACACATGTCCATCACTTTACGCCTTTCTTCGAGTGTTAGCAGACCATAGGCTCGACAGCTATCTTCGTAAGACATCGGAGGTTTACGGAGGCGATAATTAAGATGGTTAATAAATTTTTGTTGAATCCTTTCTGTTTGGTTCTTATATTGCGGGGACCAGATTTGGCACGCATATTCTAAAACGCTACGCACATAAGCAAAATATGCAGATTTAAGAGCTCCAATATTTTTAAATATCTTGCATGACCTAAGAAAAAATCCTAGGTCCTTATAAGCTTTTGTGCTAATAAGGTCTATGTGATCTGAGAACATTAATTTACTGTCAAACATAACTCCTAAATCCCTAACCATCTGGACTCTATTTATGACAATTCCGTTAAAATTATATGAGTAAACAATCGGGTTCCTTTTACGTGTGTAACTGATACATTGACACTTTGCAACGTTTACAGTAATCTTGTTTTTTGCGTAATAATTATTTAAGTTATTAAGATCCTCTTGAAGGGCCTTACAATCATCGGGTGATGTTATTTTATAAAATACTTTTTTGTCATCGGCGTACATTAAGTGATCTGTGTGTTCAAAAGAATCAGTGATGTCAAATGGATATGCGTTGTAAAAAAGAGGTCCCAAATGAGATCCCTGGGCAACACCGCTAGGGATGTCAATGATGTTGAATTCTTCAACTAAATGAGAAGCAATTTAAAACATGCATTAAACGCACACTATGTAGACAAGCATATTATAGGTTGAATGATTATATCGTAGATAAAAATGCTTGGCTAAATGCTGGTCCTGCTCCACAGCCACTTGGGCTTTGTTAATTTTTTTTTTTTTTTTTTTGTTTGGAAGAAATGCGTCCCCTTTTTTTCTGACATTATGTTATTACTATAGACTTATTGACTATATATAGACTATAGATTTAGTGTTTACTAATCTTTTAATTACAATCATTGCAAACTATAGTTTTGTATAAATTAGAAGCATCTTTTCAATTTTGTAAATGTGAGTACCATGGAGCGGTTTTATGTTATGATGTAGGTATGTTGACTTGAAAAAGTATGGCAGTTGAGAGTATGTCATGCTCACTCAAATGTCTCGCTGATGGTGGCGCGTGTGTTGGATCATTCGGTTCCCTACAAAATGGTTGAGCTGGATGGTGCTGATCCACGCGTCATGTTCGTGAACGGGCGCCGTCAGTGGAGACTGGTCATCTCTTAGCTGCCAGGGCTTATTTTTAATCTTATATTTTAAATTGTTTTAGTTATCTATTTTTTACATTGTTCTCACATATAGAAGCAACAAGAACAATAACAATGTACCTACCCAGGATTTTGTAACAATTTTGATTTAAAAGAGTGTCCATGGAGTTTCTTGCCCATTCTTCTCCATAGAGATCTACGTTTTGGAATGGGCGACTAGCTTCAATTTTCTGACTAACTGACCGACTCTTTGACAATTCAAAAGTGCCTGTAATTGGTTTAATTGAAATAAATGCTTTGAGTTTGAGTTTGAGTTGCAACGGTGGTAACCTCCTAGAACGACAGCTTGTGAGCGTTTAAATAAATATGACTGTACCCATCGTAAAAGATCCCCGCGTATACCCAGTCTGTACAGCTTTCTGAGCAAGATGACGTGATACACACGATCAAAGGCTTTTTCGAAATCTGTGTAGATCACGTCAACCTGCCCCCATGATCTGTATTCTCAAGAACGAAGTTAGAGAAACTGGCTAAATTAGAGACAGTCGAGCGTTTCTTTAAGAAACCATGTAGCTTGCAAGAGATTCCTCCGAGAATATATGGATAGATGGCATTGTATACCATATAAGTATTGTCTACCACTTTATGTAAATAAACCTGGATTGGGCAAAAACCCCTACCGCTAAGCAATCCAACTCCAACTTGGTGAAATACAAGAACATGAGATATTTCAACTTTGTTTCTAATTATGGCAATATCGTTTGACTATATGTGAGTACCCTAGCATCTAGAAAATGGTCTTTAATTTAACGAATAACCTATCACAAAAAAAAAACACATTTCTGCATATTTATGTTAGTACGAATACAAATAGCTCTGGCACAGATCGTCTTTAGTAGATTATGTATTTTTATCATAAATTACTTGTCTTAAATGCATGTTGTTTGAACATAGATCCCCTGTCTTATGTGATTATCATTTGTTCCAGAAACGTGGTGTACAACCTCAGTCTGACTGACCTGACGGAACAGCGCCGGCTAGTCTGGTACTCGCCCGAGAACGACGTCAAGATGTGCGTCGTCAAAGGAAAAGACGAGGTGAGTTTTTCAACAGAGTTAACTATTTAGAAGAAAAGGCCGTACATTAGTGATAATACCTTGACCTCAAGCTGGCCTAGCCTAGTACGTCATTTCAAAAGAGTAAGAGGCTAGCCTTAAGAGTAGTGGTGGCACAGTGGTAACGGCCCCGATTTACGAGGTGTAGGTCGTGGGTTCGAACCCAGGCATTCGGTTTACTTTGTGTAAATAATTTCATCACCACTGCTCTCAAAACGGTGAAAGAAAACATCGTGAGGAAACCGGCATGTCCTAGAACCAAAAATTCGAAAACATGCAACATCTACCAACCCGCACTGGGCCCGCGTACAGCCCACTCCCTCTTGAAGAGAGGAGGCGTGTGTCCCAGCAGTGGGGACAATATAGGCTGATTATATTTATGAAGGCCGCAGAAATTCACTGGATGCGAGAGGTACAGAACCGATCGATGTGGCGACGCTTGGGGCAGGCCTATGTCCAGCAGTGGACGTCTTTCAGCTGAAATGATGATGTTAATGAGAAGGCTAGCTTCTTTTCGTTTCGACGGTACATCTACGTTACTGTTATGTATACTGTTTGAGCCCAGTAGGTCGCCACATTTATTGCGGCGTCAGAGACGTTGTTCAGATGTTCGTGGGACACTAGGACACTAAAGAGGCCAGCTTATTCTGGTTTTGTTACCATTGACGTACGTGGTAAATTGCTTCACAACTGACATCGGGTAAAGGTCCTTCCTTCTGCCGTACCACTGCTAGGCAAAGGCTCACTACGTATTCTAAAGGTTTCATTGGGTTTATAAAAAGAGGTTTCTAATTTTTTGAGTCAGTGCTTATCGCATAACATTGGTAACTTGAGGCAATTATAAAATTCATGGAGCATTTGTATATAGAAATAGATGAACAGATCAGATCAGATGTCTTGCTAAATCTAGAGAAACATAATATATTTAGACTCTTCCTTTTAAATTTAATTCAATAAATCTCAGAAAAGTGAAGTTCTAAAGACGATTTCACGTAGAATTATTTTTTACGTAGATAGATTGTCAGAAAACGTACTGAGATTCCTTTCCTCGAAATCGTGTCCCAGCAGACAATAACTTTGATTTCTTGGAAAGAAAATATAAAGGAATGACTTGTACATCAATTTAACTCCTAACACACTTATATTATGTAGATCGTGTAATGCTACGGCGTAGGCAGTTGCTACGAACTTTCGTAGCGCTACGATAAATCGTAGCTAAGTGTTATTGATTCCAATAAAATATTTACTAACCATTCTAAGAAACTAGTTCGTATATTGAAAACTAGTTAATCTAAGCTTCTAATAACTACAAAGTGTATGATTTTAAGTTAAGAACAATGAAAGAGCGCCCGCAGCTCAATATCAATGTTACCTGCCGCCATCTTGAGGCGAATAATTGAATTTGGAACGAGTCGGTCGCGTATGAAACGAGGCCTTATTCCGCTAAACGTCTCCCTACCGAATACCGGCAAATTAAAAAGCCAATCGAGTGGAAATTCTCGCTAGACTCGCACGGAAGATGTTCCAGGAGGTTGTATAACTTTATTTTAGTTCGAGTTAATGAGCGACCTCATTTCGGGATTACGGAATATGAATGTGAGCGCCGAGCACGGGTATATGGTGGCAATAACCCATATAATATATGTAGAAATTTGTATTAACGTATTCTGCTGCCATTCGAAGGCTCCGGAGGAGATCGTCGCAAGAATGTCTAGCAAATTTGCGATGCACTAAGACGTGGAGTTAATTAATAGTGCTTTTAGTTTACTTCGAACAATTTCATTTTTACTGCTGAATGGACTTTCTACGTCTATGTAATGTTTAAGAGCCAATTTCACCAATGAAACTGCACGCGATCAGCACATCTAAACTGCGTTCAAGAGCTGTGAGTGTCAATACACCACAACAGTGATGACGCTGACTGCTGATCGCGTTCAGATTCATTTGTGAAATACGCCAATGCTAACCTTTACATTTCTTCCAAGTAACAATCCCCTCATTCTTTTACACACAACGGCCCCATATTTACGATGTTTTCCAACGAAATTAGCATAAACTGCAATAAATAGGGGTCCATTAAAAATAGCAGTAAACTATTCAAGTGATCGTGTTTGTTTTATGACCGCAAATAGTGTTCGGTAGGGAAAATTAAAAGGCGGTTAAGTAAACTTACCTTTTTACGAACCTGTTATACATTTTTATGACGGCTGTATAGGAATTTCAACCTTGGAATGGCGTAAAAATGGGGACTGGTATTATATAACATAGCCCGGGGGTTGAATGGCAAGGACATGCTATTATTTGCATGCTAGATTTGGTTTACAAAATATGAAACTTCTTTTCTTCAGTTAATAGAAGAATTTCTGTCTTATGTCCTTTCTACAGGTATGCTTAAAGACATCGTCTTAATAAAACACGATGAAACTTTCAAATTAGACATAGCTTCAAGAAAACAGTTTTTGTTACCAAGATACATGATTTCTTAGCGCGGATTTCACCAATGAAACTAAACACGATCAGCACATCTAAATCAACGCATAATTGAACGCAGTTTACATGAGCTGATCGTGTTCAGTTTCATTGGTGAAATTGGCACTTAAAAAACAGAGTGGCAATTCCCGTAATTTTAGGAACATTCGCAGTCTGATCTCAGTCTCGATATGTCAAGAACACCTATAATTTCCCTACATTTTTGACAAGTCTTTGACATTTGATTGTCGCTGAGATGTGATTGCGACTAGATTTTGAACGTTTTTAGTTACGAGAATTGGGCTTCTAATTAATGAAAGCAACATAATGAAACTTCCATCTCCATTTAATTATTTCACAATACAAATGTTTCGCCTCACCCAAACTAATTTCTTAAACTATTTACAAATTCACTCGAATTTCTCCAGGAAAGCGTGTAGAAGAAGTTTTTAAACATTTATGCATTCATTAGCGGCTTGTAGTAACGAGTTTCGATTAATGTAACTGCCGCCATTTGGGCGAAGCACTCGTTTTAATAAGTGTTTGCTCCACTAGTTGGAAACTATAATTTATTTCTTTTAGTAAGACGTGTTTGAATAGCAGCGCGAGGAATGTCGGTAATCGGTAATCATGAGTAATTACCTTGGGGTTCTAGTTTATCGCTTCCTGTGAGGTTTCTGTTACAAATAATTTTTCATAAATGAAACAGCGGGTTAATTGCGTAACACACATACAATAGCAATCGATCGCAATGGGTTTCATTTTGACAGTTCAGCCACGTTCATTGCGTTATTTACGTAGTTTAGCAGATTAAGCTTTCAAACTTATGAATCAATGGATTAGGAATTTCTTTCAAAACTCAAAGAATGTGATTGAAAATGTGTTACGCAGCTGGGGTGCAGGACCTTTAAAACATGCTTTTAAGTAATATGAAACGGTAAATCAGCGTTTGTAAATAGCAAAGCAGCAGTGTTTCCTTTCACACTTATTAATCGTCGACGTTAAATAACGTCAGTATTTCACTGTATACATTTATCGGACAACGGATTGAAAAAACATCATGGTATAACTGGACCTACCACCTCCTCAAGCTATACCTGTATAGCTCCTTCTCTTTCCAATAATGAAGTAAGATTAACACATCGAGACCCCTCCGTGCCTCTGAAAGCATGTTAAGCCGTTGGTCTCGGCTGTCATTCGTGGATTTTTGACAGTGACAGTGACGTTACGGGTAGTTGAAGCTCGAAAGTCTTACCAAGGGTTATCGTGTTACCCAGTAACTGGGTTGTGGAGATCAGATAGGCAGTCGCTTCACGTGAAATACTGGTATTTAGCTGCATCCGGTTAGACTGGAAACCGACCCCAATACAGTTGGAAAAAGGCTAGGCAGATTGATTGCCATTACTATGAATGGTTGACAAAAGCTTGTTTTTAACGATAGACCACAAAACAACCGTGCAATTTCCTCTAACATTTATTCTAGAAAAGCTGTTATTTGTTACGTAAACCATAGACCAGCTAATCTTTCTAATTCTGTAATCTCAAACACTTCTTAAGGGGCCGTGTACGAAATCGACTGATTTTGATCTATTTTGTTCATTGTTTGTGAGAAAGGGAAAAATAATTTTAAAAAATTATTTGTGATTTGAAAAGTTGAGTTCTTTGTTTTGCATATAGCTGGAAGGGATTTTTAAATAAATTATGGATTCATGGAAAATCACTAATATTCGCAACTAGTTTTCCGAAACCGTGGTCTTCTTGCGCGTGGCTGAACAACTTTTTTCAACTTCGATACAAAATATAGCAGAAAAATAATGTTGAAAAACCTATTTTGTTTAAAAAAAACCCAGTATGTAATGTATTTCTTCCTGTTATTTAACAAACCATATCATGAAATTTAAAAATCACACATTAATCTTCAGCTATCCTTGAAATAAAATCAAAATTTTATTATAAGATAATACAATATCTTCATTAAGTAAATGAAAGGCGAAATAAACTATATTTTCGAGAGCTCAAAAGTGGTGAAACTATTATCTGGTACTGTGACTGACACGAATGGTTTAGCGCCACGAAAACTATACTTTTATAGTCACACAAACTTAATGTTTCAATTATTTCAAGCTTTCTCACAATTACATAAGAAATTGACAAAAGAGGGCTTTTTCGTGCACGGAACCTTAAGTATATCTATAGATAAATAGTTTTGTATCACTCATGATTTCAGCAGTACGTGATAAACAAACTCTAAATGATGGTAGGAATCAAGGGAGTATCTGTTATTCTTCATTTTTGTGGTTTTTGGTATATTTGGAGCTGTCTGCTTGATAAAAGTAAAGTTATGGCCGACTCGTTACTGTTCCAATTCGTCATTGAAAAAAACGATTCAAAACTTTTTTTATATACTTTCGTTTTTTAATCTCGACTTGTCATTGGGTACCTTATTTAGATTAAAGTACAGTCAAAAAGAAAAGATTTATGGTAGATAAGGTAGTGTAGTGTTTAAATAGAATAGAACGTCAGTTAACGACTTACCTAACCAAAACTGCAATAATTTCAAAAGTATTCAGATCGTCAATAGCTTATGTTCATACCAGCAGAATAGCAGTTTGTAGAATATTAATTAAACATTTTTCATTAAAAATAAGGAAAACAAAAGCCAAACTTAATTAACCAAAACATAACTCATTCTTATAACTTTCTAACATAAATAATTACTTTTTTAATCTTATGCTGTACATAGTAACAACTATTATGAAACTTTAAAGGCTAAAGTTAACAACCTTCACCGCCAGAGGGCGTCACGGTCGATAGAAGGCTAATTAAGGCGCGGTTTTTTTTAATATATGCTGTGTCGAAAGTAGGTCATGCCTGCCCGAAAAATAATGTTTCAAAGTTGTTCAGCAATATTAATAATGTAAGGGAAAAGTGTACATTTTTAACGAGAATGTAATGAGTTAAGCTGGTAATGTGGGAATAATTGTGTTGTATATGATTGCATCGTTGGTCTAGTGGTCGCAAGCGCTACTGCTGAACATGAAGCCCTGCGTTTGATTCCCGGATCGGGCAAAGTGTTATTGGGTTTTTCCATCTGATATTTCTCAGTAGCAGCCCGGAGTTTAAATTCGTGCCCGGTTGATGGCACTAGGCTCAGCCCCTGTTACACGGGACTTAAACATAACTTGCGGAATGTGCGTGTACTGTAGGTACACCTCTGCCTAGCCCTTCGGAGATTACAGGCGTGATGTTATGTATGTATGTGTGTTATGTATTTTAGTGTAATTATTATCTTAGAAACTTGTAACTAATGCTGTTTTCCTGGTTGTTCAACATGAAATGCTGAAAAGATTTAGGATTAATTTGTTCATAACTTGTTATTCTTTAAATTCGTAATCCAATGTTTTTACGGTATCCTATTACATAACATATCTTCACGCCTGTTTTCCCCGGAGGGTTAGGCAGAGGTGCACCTATAGTACACCCACATTTCGCCAGTTATGTGTAAGTTCCATGCAATAGCTACGATCAACCAGGCACAAATCCAGCCTCCGTGCTGCTTCTGAGAATTCCTAATAGAAAAACCGAATAACATTACCTTAGTGTATGACTCGAGGAGAATTGTAACATTTCTAACATAGTAATTACAAAAATATTACATTTATCGGGAGTTATGCGAACGTAACATTATCAATTCCCTCGAAGTCACGTTCGTCATGTCTAGACTCCCACTTAGTGCGAAGTAGGCATTTGATACCAGCTTATTAACTTCAAGTGGAAGGACCATCGACTCGAACTCCTACGTATGAATACATAGAAGATTCTAGTAGGTATGCAGTAGCTACATACCTATGTAGAGTATGTATATGTAGATTATTGAAGTTTTCGCAGAGTGACTTAGTAAAACTTGAAATGCATCTTGTTTAAAATTGGATTGCCTCTTGTTTTCAGACAGGACTGTGATTTCGCATTATTTGGTGCTACTGCAATTTGTGTTAAGTACCCAAAAGTTCTTTTCACTTTTCATTCTAACTGTGCGTCAATTATTCGTCTACTATAAATAAACAAACAATTTTTGTTAGCTAGATCCTACTAATATTATAAATGCGAAAGTTTGTGAGGATAGATAGATGGATGGATGGATGTTCGTTTCTCTTTCACGCAAAAACTACTGAACGGATTTAGATGAAATTTGGCACACAGAGGTTTTATAACCTGGATTAACACATATGATACTTTTCATCCCGATATACCCACGGGATCGAGACTTATGCGGGTGAAACCGTGGGGCGCTGCTAACACATAATATTTCTACTGCTACTTTTGGAAATACCTTGGTAACTGTCTATCCGCAGTCCGGAACAATTTAAAAATAAATATTTATAAAAATTTCTACAGTTTGTTGACCACAAACAAAGGTACGTTCTTTTTGCGTCCCCGAGGTTCGTCGCCGAGTTGATTGCTCGGAGCTCCGGGACGTCGCAAATTCATGCTTCAATTGCAAGCAAGACCGGGCTGGCCCGTCTACCTGCACGCCATTTTACTTGGTCCCGAACTGTAGCCGACGTGAGCCGACTGCCATTGGTTCCTAAACAGATTTGTTGAATTCCGTCTCCGAGAACATTCTAGTAGCATTTTGAATTAGATTATGTATGTAGGTGCAAAGTGGAATATATCAATTGGGAGGTATGTTTGGTTTACAGACTTTTTGGTTGATAGAAACTCATGCCGCATGCCTTCCATATATTTTAATCAGAGTTAACCATAGGGACTTCTCTGATGCTAGCTTAAAAGGGACCGCGAATTTTGTCTAAAATAAGATCTGATACCATAAAAAACTGTTACATTTTATCTAAACATTCTTAATCATTTCTAATATCCGATTTCATGATTTCCACTTTATTCCCTATTAACGTCAATATCCATCTTTCATTGGATTATAACATCACTGCGGTAAATCCGATTACATCCAACCCGTATTTACAATTAGCTCTAATCCTAAAGCAAGCTGGGCGTGTTTTATCCTAGGTTTACGCGAAATAGGCTAGCATTTAGTATTCGGCCGGGAGTGCTCTGAATTAGAAAGTAACTGGTCAAGTAAGGGTATTGTGCGAATCGAAATGCGAACTGTTACAAAGCTCTGGTCTCGCTACTGTAACGCACGTAATGGAGGATCAGGGTTGCCACACGTTTGTTTATAAATATTTGTTTATAAATATCAGTAGACATGGTTTACCTTACCCTAAATCTTTATATGGTTACCATGTACATGTTCGTCCTATGTCAGTTTTCAATATAAACAGTTTTCTAGCTTTTTACGGCTTAAGAAATTTATTTCGCTCAAAAAGAATACTCACTTCTATGTGGAAAAACATAATAATTAAGATAAGCAACGGTTTCGAACCGGTTAAAAACGGTAAAAACTTACAATTTATACATTATTCAGGAGGTGCTTTAATAGCCTTTTAAATGTTGGAAGTGATTTCGATTCCTTGATTACTAGAGTTCAGCTCCTTCGTATATGACAGTTCTTCTACCGTAGTTTATCCTCGGTGCTCTTAAAATGATTTGGATAGCCTGCCTCGTCATGCGCTTTTGAATTTGCATTCTTTTTGTAAATTTTATTTGTGTTTGTTGTTTTGTTTGTGTCTAAAGACATATCTCTATTTATTATTTTACGTACAAGTATGCAAGTGTTATATTTATAAATTTTATCAATATTCATTAATTTAGTTTCTTTGAAACCCTTTTTAGACGATGTTAAATAATCATAATTGAATAAGACTTTGATAATTTTATTTTGAGATGTTTGTAGCTTTTTAAGGTGAGTTTTGGTAGCACTTCCCCATAATTCGATTAGATAATCGAGATGTGGTTTAACCATCGAGTTATAAATAATATTTCTGACCTGTAGTGGGAGACATCGGCCAATTTCTCTAAGTGCACCAGTCAGTAATGATATCTTTTTTCTTACTTTCTCAATGTGAGGTTTCATGGTTTTACAAGTCATCTTAATTTTTTCTAGTACCTACTGGGGTACTGCTTTTCAATCCTGACCTTTCCTTACATACTGTTAATTATAGTTTCTTTGCTCTATACATCGAGTGTCACCCAAAACTACGATCTACAACCAATTTTAATAAATGCCTCTTGCTAATCCCACTTGCAGCAGCCCTACAAGGTATTGCGGGATGCGTTGCGTGGGATGGGCCGAACGTAATGGTCGCAGCTGACGGCGTCTATTGCGGACAACGGGCTCGATCGAGGCTTCCAGAAACTTCGGGCACTGCCTAACATGTTTAACGTATAAGAACATCACGTTTCATACTAAGCTCATTAGGAGACTGGGTTTTGATTTGTTTTCGGGATTTTTGCAAGATATTTTCATGAGTTGTGAAGTATTTTTATTTATCACAATGCAATTAGGGTATTATTAGTCAATTAGAAGAGTATGTTCCATCTCTCGGTTTTGGGCTTTAATTTAAATTCCACCATATCGGCCCAAAGTAATTTCCCCCAAAATATAATCAACAGCCTCTTCTTATTAAGAAAATTCTAGAAGAAACAACAGTTTCTTCTCTCCACGGACTCCAGTTCCGTGCTTCCGTATATTGAAAGTACTTATTATTGCCATGTCCTGACAATCCTTAAATTAATATTAAAGTAAGACTATTACTAAGAGAGTATTACTTCCAAATTGAGCTCTAAACCATACATAGTCATTGTATCACACCATTCTCTAAACATAATACGTCACCCACTCGGATAGTCAAACAGTAATTGATGCAAGTCAATAATTTAAGCTAGACTAAGCTAACATAATAACAATTGTTCTGTAATGCACGTTAGTTTGAGCTAACTTAGATCTGTATTCAGATTAGTTACTGTTGACAGTGTTGACGCGTCCTAGTGTCAGCCGTTTACGTAGGTATGGTGATATTCACCTACTATAATACTACTATACTTAATACTAGCAAAATTGAGCGGCGATTGTAACATTTTTTCAACTTTTTATGACACAAACACATCTTTGCCGATCATTTGTTTTTGAACGCGTTGGAAAAGGTCGTTCATGAAATTTGTTTCATACATGTTATACACAAGGTATATGTGAATAAAACGTTTAATATACATACATATATTTTTACTCAAAAACGCTTGTAATGTGGTCATTATTTAGACAACCTTCTTGGAGCAAAGTCGACCCTTCTGCGCTACTTGAATATGCTGCAAAGTTGTATGGAATTTCATTGCTGGTGAGTTTTAGCCACCAGCAATTTCCTTTGAAAATCCATTATTGTCGAGTTTTGTTTCAAATAGTCAGGTGCAAAAAGATTTTATTCAGAATTTGGCTGTATAGGCAGAGGCAGTACAATCATCATTGCCTTATTAAAAAAAAAAACAAAAGCGCGGCGCGGTGAAAATTTATGCAATTCTCCATATTGTTTTCTGTCAATTTACGTGACATCCATACGAATTTTATAAATTCGAAAGTAACTCTGGCTGTCTGTCTGTCTGTACCTTTCCATGCCTAAACCACTGAAAAAATTTTGATAAAATTTGGCAAGGAGATAGATGACATCCTGGGGAAGGGCATGGGCTACTTTTTGTCTCAAAAATAATACTACAGGGGGTGATACACGGGATGAAAGTTTGTATGGGAAACCCAGTAATTCTTAAGTTAGGGATAAATAGGGATGGATTTTAAAAATCATAAATAATATTAAAAGTTTTGTGTGTCTCTTTATTTTCAACGACGTCAAAAAAAGGTGGAGGTTCTCAATTCGGTTGTGTTTTTTTTTATATTTGTTACCTCAGTACTCCGTCATTTAAAAACCGACTTGGAATATTCTTTTTTTATTTGAAAGGACATACTTCCAGACTGGTCCCGTTTATATCAAAATCCAGTTCTGATAGGTTCCATGAGGAATTGAGGGAACTCCTCAAATATTATAGGCATACATATAGCGACTTTGATATTTTCATCAACAAGTCAAGTATTTGCATTCAGAAAGTATCATTTGGTGAAGTGGAACTGACGAAAAAGACCTCAGATGGCCACGGGAACTCCTCAATGATAAGTATTTCACGGGTGGCGATAAGATATCTCGATTATAAATGGTTCTGATGAAAATGGTACCATCGAACTGATCTGATGATGAAGCCGGAAGGTAGGCACCGGAACTCCGTAATAATACAATGTATGCTAGCCGTGTTTGGGCTTATTGGTATTGTCAGGAGATGCACTCTGGCTATAAATGATTTTAATGGTAATATGCTTCTAATTGTTGGCGACGGCGTCCAAACCTGATAAAACTACGCCTTCCAAACTTCTGTCACGACTTAGCGCGACAAATATTTGCCTTTTTGCAAAGTTTTTGTTTGAAAGGGTATACTCCCACGCATATAAATTTTGTCAAATTCTGATGAGTGGTTTTTGAGCTAGCTTCAATAATACGTATTTGTTTCCATATAGTATATGTTGATGATGTTATAATAACTTCCTGTCACTGTTATTTACTCAAGCAATGGTAAACGAATTTGGGTGGAGTAGATACCACAACTAAAACGTGGAAAATAAAAATGTATTTATATATAAAAAAACAACCAACTTCCAAGAAAAACACTACAAAGTGAAAAGAAACTTTAATTGCGAAGTCGGTCGGTGTTAAAAAACGAAAATACTAAACCAAAGACACCGACTTCCGAAATTAAAATTACTTTTCACTTTGCAGTATTTTTTTTGGAATTCGGTTTTTTTTTTTTGTAAATAAGTTTTTATTAAAAACAGTCCACTCGTTCAAAAGTTATTTCTTATTTGATATTAGAGCGTAACTGGCATAATTTTAACTAAACAATGTTCTCCCGCCGCGTCTGTCCGTCTGAACGCGATAAACTCAAAAACTACCGAACGGATTTTCATCCGGTTTTCACCAATGGACGGAATGATGTCATGAGGAAGGTTTAGGTGTGTAATTTAATAAAATTTTGTATATAAAGTGGCTGAAACATGATGATGTGATGATTGTTGAAGATGTCGGAAAAAATCATGGCGACTGGAAGCTTTCTGGCGTGCACCGCGTAAACCAATAGGAAATTACGGAACATAGGGTACTTTTAATCCCAGTACGTTCCCGTGGAATATTTTCCGACATCCACGCGGGTGAAGCCGGCAAAAGCTAGTATAAAATAAAATTATAAAAATTAACTCTTCCAGCGATGAATCCTCCAGTTCAATGTGTTGAACATCGCCGGAAATTCAAAAGGAAGCGAAATTAGTTATTGAAAATTTATTGCTACCGAAGTGAAAGGAAAAATACAAACTTGCCTACGAAAAGTTTGCGCAATGGAAAATCGATAGAAAGTCCAAGTCTTTATCGAAAAACGTTTTTCTAGCTTATTTTAACGACCTTTCAAATAAAATGAAGCCCTCGTCTCTCTGGACTACTTACCTACTCCATGCTGAAGTGCACGGTTTTGGTGAAGCACAATTTGAACATAAAAGATTATCACAACCTGACTGGGTATGCTGAAAAGACAATCAGACGGATACACCTTATCACATAAATACATACATAAACTCACGCCTTCTTCCCATGGGGGTAGGCAGAAACTTCAGAACGCCATCTGCTACGATCCTTTTGCCTCGTTTACATCTAATAATCACACGGATATAAGTGTAAAACATCTAAAGTCTTGACAGGACAAAGTGTGGAAAAGTTTATAAATGAAGACCGGCTCTTAGTATTTGACGGTGAAAGTAAGTGTCCATACTTGAGTGTATTCGTTACCTCAAATAAAATCAGTAGGTAGGTTCTTACAAAATAATGTTTTTTGTTGCAGATGGTTCTTAATTTCGGCATTTACGGTGTATGTAGTAAATGTAACGAAATTGCGAATATCACAGATTACAACGTGTTTCTGGATGTACGACATGAAATGAAAACGAGCACAGTACTAATCCATTGAAACAAATTAAAAAATTGCAGTTTTCAAACAAAATAAATAGTAGAATTAACTGCATAAAAAGTAAACACGCTTTATCTACGCAAAGTCACTGACCAACGGTGCGGTGCGGGGTGCGGGGCGCGGCGGCGGCAATGTTTAGGTACCTATTATTACGGACTCAAATCTACATCATGTTGAAAAATAAGAAAATGAAAAATAATTTCCTGTGGCTAAAGTATTCATTGGATTTGATCGATTTTTTGCATACGAGCAAAGAACATAATTCTCTTTACGTGGTTTAAAGGAATGTCAATCCTCCTGTTACACGTGGTATAGAAACTCACAACAATGTCATTATGATCACTCTTCGTGACACTAAAACCAAGATAGATCGAACATTCATCGTCCGTGATACCTCATTTGCAGTGGTACAAAAATATCAAGCACTTCGTCCCGTTGATATAAAAACAGACAGATTTTTTCTAAATTTTAGAAAATGCAAATGCACACAACTAGTAATGGGAAGGCACAAAATTGACCAAAATGATTGCGACATACTCAAACTTATCCAATCCAGAGCAATTTACTGGTCATTGTTTCCGGTGATCATCAGCCACTCTTCTTGCTGATAATGGGGCCAACCTAATAATACTCAAACGGCATGGCGGATGGAAATCCGAGAGAGTGGCCGAAAGTTACATAGAAGTATTAGTCGAAAATAAAAGTAAGATCACAAATCAAATCAGCAAAAATATGAACTTTAAATCAACAATGTCTCACCAATAAGCTTCCACATCTGCACAAGAGCCTCTTGAATCATCAACCGCTGGAGAGATGACAATCCATGCTGCAGAAATGATCTAAAAATCAAAAACCGTACTAGGATTATCACAAACTATAAGTAATATAAACCCTGGGAAGGCGGTCCTGAATTTTAGTAACTGTACATTTAACAATTGTTACTTTAAATAAATTCTTACGCTTCTTGTGCTTATTCTTTTTTCTTATTCTTAATTATTCTTCTTCTTCTTTCTTTTCTTCGTTTCTTCTATTTATTCTTCTTATTCTTCTTCTACGCTGGTTTTATTTAAATTACTCGCTTTGTTTGAGCAAGGCACTATACAAACCTTGGTGCGCAATGAGTGCGTTGCTGGCGACGTTGCTTGCTTCAAGCTTGGTCATCATTGCAGCCCTGGCAGTAACGCAGTCATTACAGACCGCGACCGTAATGTACTATTAAGACGCAGATATATGCCAACGGCCTTGAGTGCATAGCTTGCGTGTTCTGTGCTGAGCTCACGCAACGCGTCACACGTCCACCCAGTAATAGGACTCGCCCATCAAGGAGCGCTGTCCCAAATTAGACGCTTTATTAATTTACTATACATAAAATGGTATTATATTAAAATACATATTTTTATTTATTTATTTATTTTATTTTCAAATAATCAGATAACAGAGATCATACTAAAGGCATATACTAAAGGATAAATAATTAAATTATCTTTAAAATTGTGAAGGCTTCATAAAAATATGCTTGATAGTGTTTGCGTGATTCTCAGTTTTTTATTTGCGTTAGACATAACTTTACAAATTAATTACACTATGTAATATAAACATAATTTAAAATATTCACTTATTAAGTTAGTAAAAAAAATGCTTTAATTTAACGTATATATATTCCAAATCATTAACACTACTAGTTTAGACGTGATCTTTAGTTTAAAATCATTAAAAGTCGGTTATCGTCGCCATAAGTGTTAGAGTTATAGTCGACCAAAAGGATCGCTTGAAGCTTGCCAGATTTTTTTTAATAACCCTATATAGTATTATTTTATGTGCTTAGGCATGTCAGTTAATAGGTCTTGCATTGTAATAGACATTCACACTCATAAACAACACATTTGACCATCCTAGGGACCCAATTTGAATGTTAAGAATATGACAGATTACTTCATGAACTTGATTACTTGTTGTTTTGTTCTCAAGCGCCACCAGTGTTTTAAATCTCACTGTCTCTTTGCTTTATCTGTATAAAATATGAGCACGTAAAATACTGCTAGAACACTAGGTCACTAAGAATTTTTTAAGATACCATAAAACCATTAAAATAAAACTGGAACTGGAAGATTTATTTCCGGTAAAATACCGTTCTTTCAAACTGTTTTAACGATAAAAACTTAATTCGTCTCAAAGATTTTTAGATATTTTTGAATTGCTGTTAAAGTTTTTAATTGTGTAATTAAATCTTAGTTGTGTAATAAATTTTTACTTGTGTAATTAATTTCGATAGTCAGATTTAAAGAGCAAATTATCGTGATCGTCAATACAGAAGCTGTATGAAGGTTTAGTATATAGATATTAGAAGAATATTTTTATCATGCAAGCCAATTTCAGCTCTAACAACAAAAGGACATTGCCTGTATTCGTCCACACTCCACCACATTACTTCCAAGGACAAACTCACATCTCAATTTTTTCTACAAAAAATGCCAATCATGTATACCAACCTTCATCAAGCCAGCAAGCAGTACTCAAGGCAGGCTCAACTAGTTATACAAAACGACGTGTATGTATGTCTGTATGTCTGTCAGTGTGCACGGATCCCATTGCGACGGAATCGGATTACGGAGCGTACATCTGGTGGCTCATGGAAATGCAAATGCAATCATATTACCGAACTATGTAGATATATCGCCGATATACCTGTCCGGACATGGATTTACTTGGACTTAATTTTACTGGCGACATGGCGGGAAGTCCGGGAACTTGGGATACGATTAATTTTGTGGTGCGTTGGTTTGTCATTTTAGGTTGAGATTTTTTTAAGGCTGGACCCAAGTCAAACTATTGATTGAACAAATCAATCAATACTAGAAATGCTTTTTATGTGGCACTTTTGTCAGCTTTTTTTTTATTATTTAAGATGGGTTTGCTCTTGACTCTAGTCTAGGTCAGAGGTGACAGAGACAAAGTCGACGATGGAGCGAACTTATCCAGAAGAAGCCTGTTCACATTCACTTTGAAGAGATCCAGGTTAAATGCGTTCGGAAACACAGATGCAGGTAGAGAGTTCCACTCCTTTGCTGTGCGCATCACAGTAGCTAGTAAAAGAAAGTAGGCATTATAATTAAATGTAGGGCTGACAAATGTTCGCGAGTCGCTGACACACTGAGAGGTACCTACCTCATGACTATTTCTCGTTCCTTCTGTGTTTGACAAGAAAGCCTTTGCCTTTAGGACAGTTAAAGTTTGATAATTTTATTCGAAATGAGAAGAGACCTTTACTTTTCAACAGCAGTGACCAGTTACGGCCTGATACTCTTATATTCCTTCCCTAATCTTTCTTCTACATCCAGTTCTACAACTCAAACTATTCTATCTTTCACAGGAGAGCTGCCAGAACTACATCCGAGTGCTTGTCTCCCTCGGTCCTGGGAGGCTGCTGGTCTGCGGCACGAACAGCTTCAGGCCGTTCTGCAGAGAGTACAGCGTGCAGCGAGACTCGTACCACATGGAGCGGGAGAAATCGGGCCAGGCCGTCTGTCCGTACGACCCCGAACATAACTCCACTGCTGTTTATGCTGGTAAGTGGCAAATAGATGAATTGAATTTTGCAGTAATTACCCTGTGTCCGAAAGCGACCGTCGCTTGAATACACAATTATGCGATCGTTTATTTAAATATGGCGTACTCGCGCGATAAATCAAGTCCCGTATGTACGTCATAATTCATCTAAACGATTGCGTAATTATATATTCGCGCGACAATCGATGTCGGACAAAGGGTAGTTACGACACGGCTCATGGGGGCAAATCTTTATTAGTATTAAATTTAACAACGGGGTTTAAAAATTATGCAAGTGTGTAGCTTTCCAAATAGTGACGACCTCAGTACAGATTTTACTCATATACCACGCTCGTCCAAAGTCTGTGGACGTGCTGCTTAAAATATTGTACACGAAAAATTATTTCTTCTTATCCTGGCAAGATCCCATAATATTATGCATAGCTACAGTGTCAATTCGCGATCATTAGCTGACTTGACCAATGAAATTGCTGTTTTTGACATTATAATACTGCAAACAGAAGTAATAAGAAATTTAAAAGAAAATAACACAATAAGCAGACTTATCCCAAACAGCAATCTCATAAAAATCCAGTTTTTATATCGCTTTAACGTAGAAGTTGAAAGGAGAGGTTAAGGTAAAACCGTCTACTGTGACACTCACAGCAAATAGTCTGGCAACCCTAGCTACCAATTAGCGCGACACTAGAATATTTAAATTCGGAACGGTTTTTTTATCTGTGAGAGTCAATGTTGTTGTGCATAGGCACAACAACATTGACTCTCACAGATAAAAAAACCGGTCTGGCCATAGGGCCAGACTGGTTGGTACAATACCTACCACGATACATACCTATGGTCTATCGGTTTAGGTAGTTAACTAAAGGTAAACAATCTTGGTATGTCTTTTTATATTAAAGTGGTCGTATATAATATACACAAAGATTATTTAAATTTAGTTTATTAGCTAACATCGATTTAGTAAATACCTAGTCGCAAAGATTTTTATATACAATTTATAGACAACTTTTAGATAAAAAGACATGCCAAGATTGTTTACATTTAGTTAACTACCTAAACCGACGGAGTATAGGTCATATATTGTGGCGTTTGCTAAGTAAAGCAAATATAGATAGCTGAAATTGGATGCAGGATGAGCAATTTATGGTTCTAGACTTCCAGTAACGTTAAGGCTCCTGCAAACAGGCGCGACACGCGATGGGACGCAAAGGCACCGCTCGTCGCACGACATGTGGTGCCTTTGTGTCGCGCCTGTTTGCAGGAGCCGTTATACTATTTGTAGATATAACTAGGTACTAAACAAGTATGAAATAACGAATAGAATGTACTATTTTTTCTTGACAGAATTTCAAAGTATTCGGGTGCCATTGAAAGGTTGACTTCGAACAAAAATGTTTTTTACTTTTAATATTTTTTCTTAATTATCAAAAATGCCAAAAACAGTCTTTCAATATAATTGCGACTAGCTGAGCCCCACAACATCATTCGCGTGGAAGTCGTAAGATGCATAATATACTAAAATAACAGCCACATTTTAATAAAACACTCTCGTCCCAAGCCACGCCGCGTTGCATCGCCCGCTCGCGATATCACTTAGTGTTCTTTCTGACGTTTTATTTTTGCTTGGCTCCTAAGGGTCGTGGCCTGATGTTCAATAGCCTATAACCATCCTCGAGAATTGGGTTACCAAAATGAATTTTTCAAATCTGACTGTTAGTTCCAGAGATTAGCGCAAAATAGCTTAAATTTCATGGGTTTTCATTTTCTTGCGCGAAACCCTAATTATTTTTCTAAAATAAAAGTAGCCTAAGCTACTCCTTATAACATCGGCTATCTGCCAGCGAAAGTCCCGTCAAAATCGGCCCAGCCGTTTTAGAGATTAGCCGGAAATAAACAGACAGACCGATAGACAAAAAAAATTTTTATTGTTTTTTTGCTATAAGTACATGTTATAAGTACGTATACATTCATCTGTATTTAGTAAAAAGCTGTTATTTTGACATTACAAACAGACGTGTCAATTTTATTTATTTGTACAGATATGTCCACAATTTCTTTTAACTTCCACAGTCTGTTAGACACAATACAACAACAATAATCGCATCAACACGATTAATTTCATAATCCAATTTACAAATGCACATCGCACAATACACACATGACTTATCTTACGATATACCTCAAGATATATCTCACGTTATATAAGCACGGTGCGGCCGGAATGTGGGCATTACCACACCCGTTAATGGGATACAACGACGGTCATGTTACACTAAGACACCAATTAGGCATTGTGTATTTCCTGAAAGTACGTATACTAATAGAACTTGCTGTAATGCTGTTGTTTTTGGATGTAAATTGGAGGTTGTAGTATAGCAGGATTGAATGTCACAAGCACGACTGTATAAAGGTTTAGATCCGTTCTGCAGCATGCTACAGTAGTGAAAGGGAACGGAGGAGAAAGATGACAAAGAAAGTAAACATAAACCAATTTGTTTACATAATCACGAGAGGGAAGCGAAGAAAAAAATGTTCAGTTCTCATAAACTCAGACAAAAAAACTAGGTTTTTAATCTTATGATGTATTAAACTGGTATTAAATATAATTATGTAATGTGATGAGATACACAGTTACAGAGACAGGTGTACCATATTATTTGGCAATAGTAGACATTAAGAAGAGTGGTTGTTCCGAAGGGAAGCCGATAGGAATCGGGTTGTATGAAGGCTATGCCCATGCAGTCTGTAACGTTCCCACTGCTATAACACAGGCCTCCTCTCGGTGAGAGAGAGGAACCAATTTGTTTATTGGTTGTTTATTGTTAGAGTTAGAGAGAAGCTTTAAAAAAAAATAAGACGCAATTTGGGAACCATGTAATTAAGATCCTTTTGAAGATCACAATCACAGCACCCGCCAACGCATTGTCGACAAAATGACATTGAAAAACTACTTTCAGATAAACGTATCTCACCCTTCGACTACGTACCACAATCGGTGTCGATAAACCTCAGGTGTGTATCATTAGGAGCTCCACATTTTCTGAGGATGATACCGTGGGTCGGTATCGATCGCAGTACCTTACAATATAAAAAAGTCCTCCATTTTAGCAAGAGAACCCTAAAAACAGTCCTCCAAATAAGCAGGATCTTCGCAACATAACAAAAGCTTGTTATCAGACCAAGAATACTTTTAACATTTTGCCAGAACCCCTTCCAGTAACCGGGTCACATATGCTAAGGGAGTCCATGGTCGTTCCATTGTCAGGAAATTAGGAAAAGGGAAAATCTTTTTCATAACGATTGAACCCACTTTCACAGTCTGTCGGCGTACAATGGCCACTCATTGTTGCATTGAAAGAGGATCGTTCAATGGGACTACGAGTGGATTATGACGTGACTGTTATACATACTATTTCTATATGTAGGTGATGTGTGTGGGACGGGACGTGTGTGGGACGAGTTAGCAAGGATTCTTCTGTCAAATCAAAATTCAAATTATTAGCAAACATTTCTCCAATACTAAGTTGTACGCCAATAATAAGGAGCTCGTGGCTAAGTAATAACAGCCGCACGGGTCGATCCATCAGGTTAAGCTACGCTTGCCGGGGTTGCCCGTGGATGGGTGACCATCTTTACATACCGAGACTCCTCCGTGCTTCGGAAAGCACGTTAAGCCGTTGGTCCCGGCTGTCATTCGTAGATCTTTGACAGTCGTTACGGATCGTCAGAAGCCCGAAAGTCTGTCAACCAGTCTTACCAAGGGGTATCGTATTACCCAGTTACTGGGTTGTGAAGGTCAGATAGGCAGTCGCTCCATGTAAAATACTGGTATTCAGCTGCATCCGGTTAGACTGGAAGCCGACCGCAACATAGTTGGGAAAAGGCTCGGCAGATTGATTTGACTAAGTTGTATAGACTGACTTTGAAATCATTACCAGTCTTTCAGGGGGTAAATAGAATAGAACAGAATAATTAATTTTTGCAAATATGGCTAGATGATACATCAATAGGTATTAGTACAGTACAAAGATCAGCCATATTTTGCCATTATGCAAATATCATCAAATTATTATTATTGTATATATCATTTACATCAATTTAACATAACATCATGCCTTGTTTCCCCGAAGGGTTAGGCAGAGGTGTACCAATAGTAACACCCTCATTTCGCCAGTTATGTTTTAGTCCCATGTAATAGGGGGCGAGCCTATTGCCATTTACCGGGCACAAATCCAGACTCCGGGCTACTACTGAGAAATTTCAGATAGAAAAACCCAATAACACTTTGCCCGACCTGGGAATCGAACCCTCATGCTCAGCAGTAGCGCTTGCGACCACTAGACCAACGAGGCAGCATCAAATTTTTTTACATCAAATTATTATCCTTTATTATTCACATCAAATTATTATCTATCATTGGACCAATTATTATTAAATTGTGTTCCATTAAATTAATCCTTATTAAATTAGAGTTCCTTATATTTATAACGAATACTAGAAAAGTTAACTAATCTTTTTCTCAGATAGGAACTCAGTCACACTGTAGTACGTTTTGTCTATCTAAAATTTACGTAGTCTATTCTTAAATAATAAAGCATTTAAATCTTTCCAATCTCTTTGCAATTTATTGTAAATAATTGGGCCCCATGCTATAAACCCTCTTGCGCATCAAAGCGGTTTGACACCTCAATTGACATAGTCTACTGTTGTCACGCCTATTTCTTGGAGCTACATCAGCCATACGTTCGAAACGACTTGGATTGTGCTTTACAAACATAGCCACTTCCATGATATTAATACAAATGACTAATAAACAACTGACTTAGAAATCAGCCTGTGTACCTTTTACATGACAAAATTAAAAAAAAGACTTACCTACCTGCCGCGTAAATGACAGACTACCTTACTCACTTTCCTATGTTTTTGTGATTGCACGAATTTAAACCACATACAACAATAATGTTTATCACATAAACACTACAATGTCTAAGTAGTTAAATCAAATACAAGTTCCCATAACCCTAAACCCCGCAATTTATATAAACCCTTCAATACTAAACTCAGCTAATATTAAAACATCCGCCCACGTTATACTCCTAACAATAGGCTATATTCCAAGACCTGTCACTAACCGACTTTATAAGCAAGGAAGCCGAAAATAGAAAACAATACGCCGCGTATTATCGTAAACAATAATACGCAACTTACGTCCGAATAAAGGATCTGTTCGTTATTAGTTATTACCCATGCGTATACACGGTTTCGTGTATAGCTTTCAATACAATAAAACGTTCGTTATTGATCATTGTTCAAGAACTTTGTTAACTTGGAACGATCGTATATTGATCTGAAAATTAAGAAAATAATCATATTTTTTTGAAATGGTATAGGAACTCAGCCCCTCTGCTGATAGCAAACTAATCTCTGGTAAACATCTCCGTAATTAATTTGGGAATACTTTTAAATATACACAGGTAGTGAAATATGTAGCAGAGACTCTTGAAAACCACCTCTAATAGTTTTCCAGATTTATAGATAAAAATAGTATTAAACTAACCACAATTATGTAAAATATAAGGCGGTGCCTCGCGGCCGGACCAACCTGCTGGGTAAAGCACCTTTGACGCGCGCCATGCATACACTCAATGAAATCGCGGAAAGGGTGGATTTATTTACCTGTTCTCTGAATGAGTTCACAAAAATGACTTTACATGTGATAAGCTGATGGAGAAAATATTGTTTTATTATTGGTTAGTATTATAGTTTTTTTTTTTTTTTTGTATGTTTAATGCCGCGCTACCGATTTGGGTGCATCCTGTAAAGATAGTTGTGTTGGGAATAATTAATAAATAAATAAATAAACTGTAAAATAGGTCTAAATATAAATTGGTAGGGGAGCTTGAAACAATTTACTCCATCAAGTATTATTTTATCGCACCCAGTACTGGGTTTATGTACTATCAACTTATTTACTTTGTCGTTGTCCATTTACGTTATGGTGTAAACGATCTAAGCGCCTATAACAATGAACATTATAAACCTTCCTTTCTATGATATTAACGCTTGAATGAATTTTGTAGTCCTTTAATAGGACTTGTAAAATGTTCAAATGTAATAAGTCAAAATGGTGAAGGAAAAGATCGTGAGGAAGACGGCATGTCCTAAAACCAAAAATTCGAAGATGTTTGTCATCCACCAACCACTCACTTACCGCGAAGTGGATTACGGCCAACTATCTTTCAGAGAGAAGACGCCTGTGTCCCAGCAGTGGGAACATTATGCTTATGCTAAGTCAAACATAATGACACTTATGTCATTATGTTTGACCGTTTGTTTGTTTGTTTTGTTTGTCATTATGTTTGTTGTTTGACTTGTTTGTTTTATTAAGAGTTTTTTTTTACAATATTTCCCGAGTTTTTCCTATAACAAAACTACTTCTACCGCCAATTATCTTGCCAAAATTGATGATTGGTTTTGCTTGCTATAGAGACAATGTTCTCGACTATTCACTGTAGCTAAACATGTAGTCCATAGCGAAAGAGGTCTCTGACTTCTCAGTCAATAGGAGTTTACAAAGCCTGACAAAATACTGGTTTCATGTGTGACATGAATCCTATACCTACTGCAGTTCTCTTATATCAATGTACTAGCCTCTAGGCTTCCTACATAATTTGGAGTTGAAGCCGGAACTGAACAGTAACAAAGCCCCCAGGTGCATGAAAGCTAATACTGCAAGCATATTCTGAATTTATCCTTTGCAATAGTGCATAAATATCTAGAAGGCATTAAGTCTGAACAGATCCAAAATGTAAGCCTTTATGAGGCCTTTTGAAAATGACATACCCGACATGCCAATATGCCACTGGAGTTTAGGCAGAAAATATCTTTGTGTAGTATGAGGACTGTTTCTAGTAAGCGTTTGACGAAAATCTTTTTGTTGACCTTCCACAGACTATCACATATGCGAATGTTAGTTTGCCTATCTGTCTCTTTGTTACGTCTTTGGGGGAAAATAGGTACAGAAATTACTAGAAACCAGGACCAGACATAATTCAGAGCAGAAAATCCCCGAAAACGATACGTACTTAATAAAAGCATAAGAAAATTCAGCATTGACTTTTAATAAACCAAGTCACCACTGCCTGACCACAAAATACCTGTATTGTAGCCGACTTTTACCCAAGTACCCTACTCCATGTTTCAGCATAGTGTAAGTACCTCGATATTGTACCTTCTCTATTGTGTTCAGATAAAACACGCTGAAAAGGACAAGAGATTATCCCGAACAAACAATCGAGGTTTTTTTACAAAACCTTTCCGAAAAAATATATATTTACCATGCTCTGCGAGAGGTATCCCGAAATTAATTTTGGTTCTACATAACGTAGTATATTATCTACATGTGCGTACTTAATATTCGTGGCCATATTTTATAGCCTGTGTACAACCTGTTTTAGTATGCACTATATTTTATGTTAGACGTGTGTGTACGAGCTTTATTATAAACGTAAAATTATGGCCCGTGTGATTTTATTGTGCAAGCAATTTAACGTTTATGATTATGGTAAAAGCTTGGGATTTCACGTGACAACACAAGCTAAAAGCTGTAATTTTAATTAATATTTTACCATTTTTATTAAGAGATATTAACTGCCCGATGCATGTTTGCTTAGATACCGAAGAAATAAAGTTTTCAATGCATTTTGCTGCCGTAACTTTAGCTGCAAAGTTCAATTCTCTAAATCAAATTAGCTGCAGTCCTCCAGTCATCAGTGTGTAAAATCGCCTTACTTTTAATTTAATAAACCGCTACAAGTCTTGTTATCCCTGAACATCGACACAAAAATCTACCTAGTTACTATGACAACAATACAAACCCCCTACACAAAGTTTCCAATGGTGCTAAACCATCAATTACCGTCACCCTGTCCCTTTGTGCAATTTTCTTTGCATTAAAGCATCCCCTTGCAAATTCACACCCATTTATTACACGCAACAAAACTATCGTCGCAAGTTGTGTTATCTATGGTAACACTGCGGTGTTGCTAGCTTTATTTTATGGAGAACAGGGAATGTTTTTTGTTTAAGCTCTATTTACATGAAGGAACTGTTGATTGTATCTTTTAAACTACGGAATATTCTACGCCTACTAAGGGGAAATTTTAGAGAAATATAGAGCCATTTTCAATAATAGAAGCCTAATTCCTGTTTTAAAATTAAAACTGACACCTACTCCATGTCCGCTTATTTGAAAACACGTTAAAGTATTCCACATCAAAATTCATGTGAGTAATTAAAAACCATGTTCACGGTTTGTCGTTGGACAGAAACGAAAAAAGAATAAAACGTTTACATTAATTGAATTTAACAAAAGCACAGTTGCCAGTTTGTTATATGATTTCATACAAAACTGGGGCTAACTTTTGCACATTTATGCTGGCAACTTTTTTAAATTGTCCTCGTGTTATGTTCAGCAATTCATTCATTGACGCCAACGTTACCTTTTTATACCTACACACATTTTGGTCAAACACACACACACGGCTCTTTGTCGCCTGCTGTAACAGTGTAAACGTAAAACTTTTGTATAAAAATGTGAGCGAAAGAATTTCCTCGTGTGTGTGTCAAAGTGACCACTTACGTCCGCGTCACACACTGGCAACTTTACATATTTTTTTTGTGCACTCACACATTGGACGTGGCTGCATCCACATTACGTGGTGCGGACACGGGATGGTTAGTTATCTCCTATTGATCTGGTCCAATTAAGTGCACCGACGCCCTAGGGAACGGTGGCCGGTACACCGGCAGCTGGTCTTACGTCCACGTGATATATACTTAATACCTACCTATTGGTTGCTTCCGTGTCGTAAATTTGCTGATGCTGTAGGTACAATTCCCGGCGATCGTGTCCGGTCCGAGATTGCGACGGACTTAAACTATTGTGCTTAATACTCATTGTCTTGATGCTGATGCTGCGGTAAATATTGATAGGTGTATTGCTTTGATTGGAAAATGGACGGTGCTTTGTAGAATTTGACTACCTACCTATTTGAATTTCTCTGGCAGGGAATTGTTGAAATGTTCGTCGTCATTTCTGACTAATTAAGTACAAATTCAATGTATTGTAAAAGAGTCCCTTTCATAGCTTTGACCAGTTATAAATCATACATTACACATGCATAACTTAATCTCAAATTCTGCGAACATTTTCAATAGACCGCATGTCTCAAAGCTTCCATTCAGTGGTCCTGTCAAAAAAGTTTTTAATTCAGTACCTAAGTATCATTCCATTCCTTATTTGGACTTTAAACAAAAGAGTACATATTTATTGTTGAAAAAAAATAGACTGATGTTTCCACATTCTTTCCCTCGCAATATGAGTTTGAAAATTCACATCAAACAGAAAGCCAATTCTCGTACATAAAAAACGTTCAAATACAAGTCGCAATCTCATCTCAGCGACAATCAATGTCAAAAACTTGACAAAAATTTAGGGAAATAAAGGTTTTTTTGACAGATTGATACTGAAAATAGAAACCGAATGTTCTTAAAAATACAGGAATTGCCTCCCTGTTCATAAGCGCATAAATGTCATGAAATTGTTTATTTGCCAGATAACAGTGACAAGCACACATACAGTAATCAATAAATTATTGACAGAAGCAGAAGGCGAATAAGCCAAACAGCTTAAACTTGCTCTGTTTAACATAGGCCTCATAAATTGAAACAACAAACGACCCTACTGCCGACAATGTCCAACTAACCACACACTGGTGTTCGCAGTATCTTGTCTCAAATACTTACACAGGTAGATATGTACTATCTACTACTACTGCCTACCCCAGTTTTGGCCCTTATCGCATTTTACGGCACCCTCGGGAAATGAGGGGGTTGGTCCATTCGTAACAGAGCACAGCACAGCATATTGTTATGTAGTTAATCAAAATAGTGCATGGTTTAGATAGCTGGTTGTGATGCTGTTTATTATGATGATACTTTAACATCTTCTGTAAAATAAAAATGAAATGCTGTTCGTTGGTAAGCGCATCACTTGAGACTGGTCCGATTTGGCAATTGTTTGTTTTTTGAAATGTTCGTAATAGTCCGAATCAGATTCTTAAGGAAAGAAAAATTTTAAAAATTACCGGGAAAATTAGAAAATTCGGGAAAACGGAAAGTGCATTTTCTATGGGAATTTTTATGAATTATTGTGGACAGGACAACGTCTGTCGGGTCAGCTAGTTGAATATAATAATGAGGCAGAATTAGAATGATTGTTGTAAATGTAATTGCTGTTACGAGGTTGGAACGGGAAAGTGCACAGTATTTTTTTTTTTCAATTCTTACGTAACGTTAGAAAAATCTTTATTACAATTAATCAACATAAGTAAGCATCTGTTTCAAACTCATGATAAACTTATTATAAAACAATATGTATAACTTTAATTTCTCATACCAATACTAGCCAAGTATTGGAAAGGCCATTTTCGCCAATATGATGTGGCAAAACAATCTACATACACAAGTAGGTACGGAAACAAATTAATAAATGAACAATTGGTACACCATAACAATCTCCCCGGCAATTCACACAGACACATTTGGGCAATTCACACAGACACATTTGGGCAATTAACGAGCACACGCATCTCATATGCGAGTCACGTAAGCCGATGGCATGTAACGTACTCTGCTACTTACCACTGCATTATGGGATTTCCCAATGAGGTTTACTCTTGGGAAAACTATATGTACGTAGAATATACGGTGGTGTTTAATAAAAAATAATGAGAATGTTGACTATATGCAAAGAAATATGAAAGAAAAAATGTTTCATGTTTCGGTTTTAACGTTCTCATATAGCTGCATCATCATTTTGATCGTTATTTTTAAGGCTCTGCTGAAAATAACGACCGTTTCCTCTTTATTTTTAATCATACAAAAGAATATGTCTGTTGAAAGTTCTAAGATATAGTATTTCAGTGTCAAAATTTTAAATCGATTTTTCATTTTTTCAGACGGCGAGCTATATTCGGGTACAGTCGCAGACTTCAGTGGTATGGAGCCAATTATCTATCGAGAACCATTACAAACGGAGCCGTACGATTCAATGACGCTGAATGGTAAGCATTTGTATCCAAAACAATAATTATTAAAATAATAAATGAACAACGAATACACATTAAGCCTAATAATTAATTATGATCAGCACCTAAACGTCAGATTAGTATCAAATACACCACACATGCTTTGTTAACCATGTGTATTTACATAATATCTACGGGCGATTGACTCTGAATGTGACTGTTAAACCGACATCCGCCATTATAATTGAATTCAGAAGCGCGGGAACTCCTTGTCACTCGCGTGACGTTTGACGTGTCAACAATCGCTAAATCCGATTAAGATCGTATTAGAAATTATCGATTGAGCAGCGATAGGGTTACATCACTCCGCATAATTGGGTGTTAAAATGACAGAAGATCTTTGAACTTTAGTGATGTAGTCTAATAATGGTGTATTTCTTATTCACAGCTCCGGACTTCGTGAATTCTTTGGTACACGGAAACTTCGTGTATTTCTTCTTCAGAGAAACAGCCGTTGAATACATCAATTGTGGGAAGGTAAGATAGTTTTTCTTCGTTTCTCCTCATATCTTCCAAGTAAATTTTTCGTTCGCTATGCAACTTCAACAGGAAAACTTTTTTCTGTAGTGAGTTCTGGATTAGTCTAATTTTCAAACGAGCATATTTCCAGCACTGTACTCTGATGGCCCGTACTTCTACCAATTAACACCTCTAGTAGTTTCATTAAAGATCTCTTTAATGATGAACCCATTCGTTTCGACACGGAATGTTAGTACTCGGGCGTGTTCTCGCTGCAAATAGTAATTCACTCGCAGCGTGACACGATACGTATCACCGTCCTCACGGCGTGACACGTCTACAATTCATTGCTTACATGCGGTTTTACTGCCGTTTGTAGGTTGTTGTAAATTAGATACAGAGTAGTTAAATTGAAAGATAAAAACTGTATTAGTTCATGGTAACTTGAATCTTCTAAGGCTAGTTACTTCTCGCAATGGTTTGTATAAGCCGATATCAAACGCTTCACTTTTCGTTCATTTTTGCATTTCATTAGAATCGGCATCTTTCACTCGAAGTGAGACGTCTGAACACAAAATAAATCAAAGGTGAAAAATGAATTAATTAGTGAACCGAATAGCGAGTGCTTCGAGAGGTACCTGTTCCGGATACGGCGGGAGAAAACGCCCGGGTGTCACCACTGTATGGATCGCCCGGAGGACACGGTGGAGCATATGGTGGTCTGCCCGGCTTGGGCGGGGCACCACCGTGTCCTCGCGGAAGCGATTGGCGGCGGCGATCTCTCGCGTCCGGCCCTGGTCCAGGCCATGGTACGGAGCAAGAGTACATGGGAAGCCATCACCTCCTTCTTCGAAGCAGTAATGCTCGCGAAGGAAGAGGCGGAACGCGTGAGGGAGAGGCAAGCTTTGCGCCCTCACGCCCCTAGTCGCCGCAGGAGATGCCCTGGACGTCGGGAATTGGCAGCCGATTCCCGGCCACCGTAGGCACGGGCTTGCGGACGGCGAACAATGGGTAGCTCGCCGTCCGGTAAGGACCAGGTCCGAGTCGACGGCGCGTTGTGTTCCACGCGCGGCTTAAAGAGATGTCAACACCATTGAAGGGGTCCGCGCCTCAAAGAGATGTTAGCACTATTGACGGGGTCCGCTAGGGCCGATGCCAGCCAGGGTTGCGGGATGTTCGAAAGAGTTACCGTGCCCCGGCACAGGCAACTGAAGGAACACGGGTGGGTTTTAGTCAGTAAAAGTCTGACACGCCCTCCCGCTCCGCCCAGAGCGGGAGAATCATTTGATGATTTCCAAATAAAAAAGGTACCTTTCACTCGCCTATCGATTGATTGAGCGGATCGTCCTTTTGTCGGTGTCATGAAACGATACAACGACACAACACGAAATGAACGTGGAATGAAATAAAAATCAACCTTCACTCGACTGAACCATCACTCGAGTGAAGCGGCTAATATCGGTTTTATCCAAAACGAGCTGAGGTTTTCCCAAATCCGATTCTGACAACAGATTCCGACAAAGTAACCATCTTTTACACATTACTTGCATTCTTTTGAAACGTGTTGGAACTTATTACGGCCTTTCTCGTCTCTCCTCAAGTCAAGACGCAAAAATATAAATTATGCTTTAGATATAAAGCATTGACCTTTTTCCGTTTTGGCTTGGGTTTAGGACTCACAGTTTATTTAATATGCTCTTTATGCTCCTCATCCAGGCGGTGTACTCCCGCGTGGCCCGTGTGTGCCGCGACGACCGCGGTGGGCCGCACCGCTTCAAGCAGCGCTGGACGTCCTTCCTCAAGTCTCGGCTCAACTGCTCCGTCGCCGGAGACTTCCCCTTCTACTTCAATGAGATACGTAAGTTACATATTCATAAAATATAGATTTCCATTGATTTCTGTAAGTCTTCAAAAGGGCAACTGACGATGTGTTCTTACACAAAATGTTAGTCATCCAAGAAAGACTTTAGAAATACAGATGCGAAAAATAAAATGGAGGACAATGTTTAGCAATGATTTCATAATGACAAAAAGATTAACCTCTGTGTCCCTGTTTTCAGAATCAACAACAGAGCTGATAGAAGGTGTGTACGGAGGTCTCAACGCGCAGTTGATCTACGGAACCTTCACGACTCCTCCCAACAGTATATCGGGCAGCGCTGTCTGCGCTTTCAGCATGCAGGACATCGCTGATACCTTCGAGGGAACCTTCAAGGAACAGAGCGCGATCAACTCCAATTGGTTGCCTGTTAATAGTGCTAAAGTAAGTTTTGTTGAGAGATAACAAATGAAAATGTTTTTTGCAGAATCTTTCTGGTTTAGTTAGTTTAGATTATTGGGTAACTAGGTTTGACTTATTGCACAAATGCACCTCAAAATTTAGCCTTGAAATAGCTTCTAAACAGATTCTTTGTTCTACGTAAGTCGGTATCAAAATTGACTCATTTTGGGTGAAATACAGGCTGTTTGTTTTAAACCGCACACCGAGGACAAACTCTTCAGGAACCAAATTATTAGTAAAACATCAATAGTACAGTCTAGCTACAATAAAATACCCAATGTGTAATATGATTTGTGGCTATACATTGTATTTATTTACAAGATTATGTCGATGTATGTGTATTTTTAAGGCTAACTGTACTTATAAATAAATATTTGCCTTCTCCATAGGTCCCGGAGCCTCGTCCGGGGACATGTAACAACGACTCTAGACAGCTACCCGACCAGACGCTGAACTTCATCAAGACGCATGCGCTGATGGACGAGTCTGTGCCAGCCTTCTTCGGAGAACCCATCGTTATTCGAACTAGTTTTCAGTAAGTTTGATTAAATTATATCTTTATTCATGAGCATGTTGGTTCTGGTAGACAGAGTGTAAAAGTTTTGTTATTTTTTCCAGCTATCGATTTACGCAAATAGCAGTAGATCCACAAGTGAAAACTCCTGGAGGAAAAGCGTATGATGTCTTATTTATTGGCACAGGTGAGTTCCAAAATCATATCTCGCAGAGCTGTTAAACTACCTACATTGAATGTAAATTAATCTGTGATCATTTTAAGATGGTCAAAGCTGCACTTGTTGAAAAACAATAGCTATTTCCAATATTAACATAAGTTAACTTTCAACAGATAACGGTAAAATCATAAAAGCCATCAACGCAGTCTCCTACGATTCGAACAAGCGTGCAGTACCCGTAGTCATCGAGGAGCTACAGGCATTCGCAGCTGGCTCACCAGTAAGAGCCCTGAGGGTCGCGAGAGCTGGTCGAGACGCTGCCAGATTGATCGCCGTGTCAGACCGACAGGTCTTGAGTCTAAGGCTGCATCGCTGTTCAAGTGATAAGATCAGTTCTTGCTCGTAAGTATGAACTTAATAATCTACTTCCGCTATGTAACTCGTGGTAAATAGAGTTCACTAGGCTTGTGATTCCCTTCAGCTTTGTTATTTTCTCATTATTAGTAATGAAATGTGAAATAAACTCGTAAATATTGTGCATTAGATAATGTGTCACTTATACTTAGCAAAATAACGAATTGCTCCGAGAACTGATAAAACACAAAGAGAACTCCTATAAGCAAAAGATTTGCAGCTCTAAATTCTTTCCCTGAATCTAAAAATCCAAATTCTTCAACTTCAACACATCCTTTGGTATTATTATGTGATTAACAAAGTTGATGCTTTGTTTCAGTGAATGCGTGGCGTTACAAGACCCGTATTGTGCGTGGGACAAGCAAGCGGGTCGGTGTCGCGCCTTCTCTCATGGCGTCAGTCGATGGCTCGACGAGAACTCCTTCTATCAGAGCGTCAGCACTGGCAGCCATGCTGCCTGTCCTCATAGTAAGTATTGATAACAGAAATATAAAGAAAAGGGGTAGAAAAAAGCAGACTGCTGTTAGAGACCACGGAAGTGTGTGTAAAAAAGAAGAGAATAAATGAGAATGATGAGTACGTAATAGTAAAAAAGAATCGGATTTGAAAAATATCATCTCAACAAACACCGTTATTTCCCTAGGTAAAGACGCTGGTGCAGTAGGTGGTCTCAGTTCAGGTCTATACGATGACGCCCGAGGTGAGACGAAAGGAGAAGTCATCAACATCGTACAAGACAAGGACGGAAAAGGGGGAGGTGGAGGTAACGAAGGTACTTTTACTAACATGTTTCATTATTTGAAGAACATCCCATTTCATCACATTCTGAAACATTATCAGGGCTATCAACAAAATTTAATGAATAACAAGAAATCTCCTTTTTTTCAGGTCCTGAAGTTCTAGCAGCAGATCCTCCACCGACTGCATACTCAGTAGAAACCTTAGCATTAGCAGTAGCTGCAGGTGCTTTAGCTGCATTAGGAGCAGGGTTTGCAGCCGGGTACATCTGCGGCAGAAGATGCAAGAAGGATGACGATGACAATATGCCTTACCCTGATACAGAGTATGAGTATTTTGAACAAAGGCAGAATATTAATAGGTTTGTATTTTGTTTAGGGTTAGAATGAAATGTATATTCATTACTAACAAACAATCATTTACTGTAAATTAACACCATACATTAACATACATTCTTAACAAATAACAAAATATTAGTGTTCTGTACTGTTAGAGACTGTCGTAAACGGAACAAAAACTCATGATTTTCATCGTTACAGGATCCAAGCAGAACCCAAGCTCCTTCAGCAAGTAGAAGAAGTGACATACGCCGAGCCGGTGTTAGCTCCTCAGCCGAAGCCGGCGTCCCCCCGCGCCACGCTGCGCAAACACCCCCCCTACCACCCACACCACGAGACGCTGTTCCAGTTCCAACCAGATGCATACCGTCGCGATAACTTCGGAACTCTTCGCTCACATCAGGTCAATGTCAGTTATTCTCTTTTTTATTCTCTTGCATGGCTTGCTGTGATCGTTTTTACAGGTATGAGTAAGGTTAGCAGTGAACGTTGACAACACATGAGATGAGAAGTTTACTTTTTAACTTATCTACCTACATCTGGGGTAAGCAGATCAGAAAAGATTTGAAGCATTTACGAATATTTTTTCAATGCAGAAAGCTACTGGATATAATTTTTGTCGTCAATTCTTAATACCTGTATGAAGATTCAGCGACTTGCATGACTTTCCTATAATCACTGAAATAATACTTCTGTCTCTATGTGCATTTAACCCTTTTCCAATATTAATATTAGTAACTACTAGTAGAACAATCGAAAAACAAAGTAAGTTTTTTATTGAACTAATTTCATCGCCTTGCTCTTTACAATCATCAAAATCATCAGTCACTTTGCATGATTCATCGTACTTAATTATCTCATCACCTTTATCTGTATAATGTTTCTTAAAATCACATACTAATCTGTTAATCATATCATCATTCCATTTTCATTGCCTAACCATTGTGGTTGAAAATGTTCGTGAGATTTTAAATAAAAAAGTTGTCATATCGTCTATACATACAAAAAAAAAATTGTAGTCAAAGTCATGAAATATGTAAATTTAAATTAATTTGTCATAAGTTATATAATAAAATAAGATTAATACTAAGCTTATGTATTTTATAACATCTGCCACAGTTTCCATTTCAATGTTTAGGACAAAATCTCGCGTGCATGTCGACCTGGTGATAACCAATCATTGTTCCACTAACTCACGCACGCTTATTCACCTAGGCATGTCAGTTAACACAGGAATATTCGGACCGCAGGGCGATGGGTACCGGCGAGGCAACGATAATGGCTTCTCGACCACGCGCTCAGTAAAGAAGGTGTACCTCTGAGAAACAAGCGGGGCGGACTCGCGCGACCAAATGCATCATCATAAACATAATACGCACCATCACCATACATTGGGTGAGTTGAAGAGTTTTTTTCGTATTTCTTACGTTTAATTACTGATTATGGTTTTCAAGAGATTACAGTACTTTCACTCGTGTGAGTTGTTTAATTTTTTGGTAAATCTTGTTAAAACTGCGTAATTTACAATATTCACATTGTGCACATTGGACTGCAACTGAGACATATTCCATGTGTTGCAGTGTCGCAGCGCAGCAGCGGCTCAGGCTCTGCGTCGGCGAGCGGCGGCGGGTCCTCCTCGTCGCCGTCGCCGCCGTCGTCGTCCCCGTCGCCGTCGGGCGAGCGGCCGCCCACGCCGCCGCCGCCCGCGCCGCAGCCCTGCGCGTACATCTACCGCAACTAGCGCGCCGCCCCGCTACCCGCACACGACGTTGACCGTGCACTATACGTGATAAAGACACCACCCCTTACCCACGCGCACGTGACGTCACTGACGAACGTGATCGAGACATTCCAAAATTAAACGACATTGTTATTCGAATCGTATTCGACTGAGTGACGTTCGATCGAACGTGTTTTGTTATTGCCGACAATTATGACCCTGTAGTGAATAACTGTGGATACGAAGCGGTCGTATTTTGCCTGTGTTATACGTTGGAGCTGTTGAGCGTTTATCGGAAACGCACTTTCGGAATGGCTGAATTCTAAATGATTTGTAACTTGATAGAATAGATATCTATATTTAAATGTGGATTGTTAAAACAAATGCGAACACAAAACATTCTTCCATGAAAATAAATATATACGTACTGGTGATTATCCACAATCTAAATTGATCGTATCTATGGTCAAAAGATGTGAGACAAAAAAATATGTATTTTTTTTAAAAGACGGAACAATATTATCGATTGATGTATGTAAGATGAATAATGTAACAAATTGTAGATTGTTTAGAATATACATAGTTTACAAATAATGTAGGAGAAAATATAAGTTTTTGTTGGTAACATGTTAACGAATAGTTAATTTAAAACTGTGATTTTCATTGCAGTTTTTTCAACACTGTTCTGTCAGCAGTGTTGTCAACAAATTGAAAGAGTTGCAATGGAGTCACAAAAATGCTTTTTAACATAAACTACTATTTTTAGCATAACGTCATTAAATATAGGGAGGGTTCTCTTCTTCTAAAGTTTTAGCGTTACTATAACTCGACAACATTAATGTCAATACCGCAATGGTCACCTGATGATAAAACCGTCAAAAACTTTGTTTTTCAACTTGAAAAATATGACGTGTTGTGTAATGTTGCTGAGCTATACCTAGTTTAAACGATGATTATAACATTATAATTGACAATGACATTATGAACCACAAAATATGATATAAATTATATTTACCATGTATAAAAATGATATGTAAAGTTCTGATACTTATTCATTCATTAAAAAGTGCTTCTTATGGGTGTATTTAGATTACTAGGAGATCGTTTTGATAATTATTGGATAATGTTATAGAGTTAGCTATTATGTATACATAGATACATATTATAATAGTTAAGGCGGCACTGTGATGCCACATTGCCAATTTAGATTGTTGGTGCGCCATTGTATAGTTACAACCCGTAACTGTGATCATTGTGTACATACATTCTGTGACACTAACGACGTCTCCTTTTGTCTACTGTCGTTTCTATAAATTAAACTTTCCAGAAATGTGGGCCAAAACGTTTGTAAAAATCCTTTTTCGAAAGACGTTCCTGTTGCTAATTTTGTAATAACCGAGGGACTAGAATTTTCTCGTTGTATAATCGCTTTATGAATTCTTTTGTAAACTAGCTAGCAGTTACTTTTGACCCCGAGATTGTATAGTGTTCAGACTCATCTTCGCTCATTGTTGACAATTGAATGTGTGTAAAGAAAATGTCAATTCTATTTGTAATGACTTAGTGCCTAAGTGTGTGTGGCAGGATTGTAATTTGTACATTACAATGATTCAGTTTTTCCTTTGGACTGATGTTAGTGCGGACATTAGCGCGCCTTTAGAGTAGCGATTGCAGTAGACAAGACGTAATGAAACACGATAGACACTACCTCAGAACTCTGGCGAGATCTTCCAAGCTGCGCAACAACCAATGAACAACTATAATTTATCTTAAAATCCACATAAAACTGATGCTCTATCTGGAGATTTTACTCTTGTCAGAGTTATTTGGCAGTAAAGAGAACATAATTTTTATACGCCATAATAATAAAAAAAGGCATTCTCGACATTGCCTTCATAATACTCATGTTTAATTTCATTTCTATATAATACCAAAGATGCCATGATTTTAATGTAAATTATTTATTTATAGTAGTGATTGCTAATAACATGTATTACTTAATCAAGTTGTTATTTTATATGAATATAACTGCCAATTTGTATACTTATTTTATAATTAACCAAAGCAACGCACAGTTTATTTTTAAAATGAATTAATCCATACGATACGTAGATGCTTTAATATGGCAGAATTGTTTGGAAATTTTATATGTACAGACCGCGAAAATGGCAAACAAATTGTAATATTTAAACTTTAAGCTTGCAGTCCTTAGTCATGTAGTATCTAAAGAATATTTATCATGTTACAGATTTAATGTTATGAGGTCATAAGAGTTGATTGTATTTATAGTCCGTTCGTTATAAATTGACCCTCTAGCGACGCGCTTTGTATGAAGTCGTCGAATCATACGTGGGGTTACCACTCCACCTAAACCATTGACTCGTGGTTGCCATTTTCACAGTTTGTAATGCGAAAATTAATTAACACGTACATACGTAAGTGAGGCTAGTACTTGTAAATAGCAAGTTCTGTAATGTAATTAGTTTTCGTCGAGTAAATAAATTAAGCGTTAGAGTATAAGCGCAAGAAATTTTTGAAAGTGAATTGTTAAGAATTGTTTTTTTGTATTACTTAAAAAATAATATTGATGAAATGTACAATAACCATTTCTACGTTTAAATTACTGAACCACCTTTTTATACTCGTAAAGTTAATTGTAATCATAACATGCCTAGAAGTTTCTTGTACTAAGCGTAAAATATTGATTTATAATATATTGAGAATTATATAGATTGTATCGTAATGTAGATTATAATAGACCGCTTAATTTTGTTTGAAACTCGAAGCCTTAGTGTTAGAAATTGAAGACTTTTATTGAAATAAAGAACTAAGTAACAGATTGGATTAATAAGAATTATCCACAACTTTTATTAAAAAATATAATGTTAAGGTATAGCTCGTTATGTCACGTTACTCTCAACCTATCCATCACATAACTACTGTATGTTATAGCATGTAAATACGAAGATTGAGTTCTAAAGACAGGCGGGGAAGCGTCACTTTTCACTGAGACTTGGTATAGTTTACGCGACACGCTATTCGTTAAGAATTTACAGAACGTTAAAGTATACCTTAATAAATTATATTCACTTTTAATAACTATTGCCTTAGTGCAAAATTAGATATATGCCACGATACTCAGTGAACTGTAGGCCTCTACAGATATGAAAGACGTTTGGTTTCGCTGCGTGTGCAATATTTTTCTACTTGGAAAGTTTTCTCGGAATTCTAATTTCAAAATTGTTCGTTAGAATTTTAAAATTAGAATTGTTAGCAGCAACGCATTTTGTGTTTTCTACGTAAAGAATTTCTTTATCACAAAATGTTAAGCAAAAATGTTAGGTAGGTTTAGAAATAAGAAAATTGAAAATGTCGCTAATACTGATAGAGCATTTAGAGCCGTTTACTATTATATTTTGACATAAAAGCATTCGCTCCCAGAACAAAAGCCCTATTGAGCATTTTGTGATAAAGAGAAGCGGGACGGTATATCATGAAGTAACTAATGGGAAGTGCCTAACTATATTACCTATTTGCACCTGTAGTTTAACGGACCCGTTAATTCCCATGAACCGACCACTATCTCATTACCAGATTTATAAGCGTCACTTTAAATTTAATCTATGTCCTGTCAACTATGCAAATGTGATCGGAAACAGGATACAGTTTAAAATTAAACACTTATCTTCCATGCTAAGTGATAGTGAGTTTCTAATAGTGTGCCTTTAGTATCGCATAGTTACCGCCCTTTAGAAACTCGAAAAAGAATATTGGAATAGGTCTATCAATTTATTTTTGAACCTCATTAACAGTCATTACTTCGTACAATTTTACTAGTAGTCATAACGTATACGTCATCATTTACAGATAAATTCACTTATTACATTACCTGTTATTCCAATTCACTATGTCTATACCTGATGATAGTTTGGTAATCTATGATAAACCTATGATTATAAATTACCTTTTCATTCTCATAAACTCGTACATGTTTTGTACTATCTTTTGATTTGCTCTTTTCTCCAGCGACATGAAAGATGTAGGCTCTGTTTTAAGTCTATGTTGCTGCCTCTGAACCATTGTTACAAGGAGACGAGACTTGCATAATAGATTTAAGGCAGAGTCTAATTTTAGTTTCTTTTAAGGCATAGGTTTAAGTAGGGGTTTTATAAATAATAATACAAACGCAATTGCAGTGATAGAACTGTTACACCTTATTCGCTGCCCGTATTTATAGAGTGCAATTTTTTTTATAACTAGAGACAAATAGATTGTAAAACATTGATTTGCAAAATATGAAATAGAAAGCTCGAAGGAAGCAAGGTTTTATATTTTACTCTTCATTGTTTGAAATGTTATGATCATTTTCTCATTAAAATATTATTAATATTATGCTAAATATTTTAGCAAAGGATAAAATGTATTCCTTTTCTTTAGTAAATAAAATATTGAAACTCGTTTTTGCTTTTCCTTTCGACTACCCTACTCTTTAAGCTCTCTGCCCACTACACCATATGGTATGGCACCGTATGGTACGGTGTAGTGGGCAGACTCCTTTATGCGGCAATAATCCAACGGTTGAATTGGTTGCAAGAGATCGTCATTTCTGTCCCCACCGGTTGCATTATATTATAACATCAACCGACTCCCAGCTTTAGTACAAACAAGCGTGTAAAAAAATCGACCAACCCTGTGTCCTTTTATGTATTTTAGAGACGATATCTCAATAATAAATATTTAAACAACGCTTACGGTTGTCGTACAGGATCCACTTTTCATCGCAGGTAACAATTCGATTTAGAATTCCCTAGTTTCTATGCCGATTCAGTAGTACTATGCATGCTTCGACGCGTAAGTCTCACTGTTGGTCGCTTAGTTCGTGTGGCATCTAGCTTTTTAATGCTTCCAATTTGACGCAAATGCTTCAATGTTGTTTTGACACTTACTCCAAGGCCCGCAGCAAGCTCAGCCGTAGGTTGAGTCGCCTTCAATTCGTCGTTGTCAACAATAGTTACCGGCCGACCGCGAGGCTCCTTCTTCAACTCAAAATTTCCAGATTTAAAACGATTGAACCAATAATGGACCGTGTTTGTGCAAGCGGTGTTAGGCCCGTACACGTCGTTAATGTTTCGTGTTGTTTGCACAGCGGTATTTCCACGTAAGAACTCATATTCGAAAATTGTACAAATTTTCAGTTTGTCCATGGCGCCAAAAACTACCAAACTTCACAAAAACAAAAAAAACTATTCAAAAACAAATGACTGAATTTGAAATTCAATTATCACGGCTTTCGAATAAAGATTTGAATTTCGAATTGCGCGCCAATCCACAGATAATTAAATCTGAACATGCTGGCAGAATCTCCAATGGGGAAGGCAACTGTCAAAATGGCGCTGTCGTAGCTAGTTCCCAACACAAGCCAATAATACAAGGCGTGAGGCGGTTTTATTTTATTTTTGCGAAAATGATGCGTTGTTGTGTTGAGGAGCTCGTAGCTAAGTAATAACAGCCGCACGGGTCGATCCATCAGGTTAAGCTACACTTGCCGGGGTTGTCCGTGGATGGGTGACCATCTTTACATACCGAGACTCCTCAGTGCCTCGGAAAGCACGTTAAGCCGTTGGTCCCGGCTGTCATTCGTAGATCTTTGACAGTCGTTACGGGTCGTCAGAAGCCCGAAAGTCTGACAACCAGTCTTACCAAGGGGTATCGTATTACCCTGTTACTGGGTTGTGGAGGTCAGATAGGCAGTCGCTCCATGTAAAATACTGGTATTCAGCTGCATCCGGTTCTAACCGGATGCAGCTGAATACGAGCCTTTTCCCAACTATGTTGAGGTCGGCTTCCAGTCTACTGGAAGCCGACCTCAACATAGTTGGGAAAAGGCTAGGCCGATTGATTAATGCGTTGTTGTGTTACTAAATACTCCGAAATTGGAGTCCACCATTTCCCGAGAGACCCTAAAATTAAAAGATGGTGGCTTAAAGCTATTCGTAGAGATGTTTTATAAATTAAATAGAGTAGAAACATTTTGAAGAAAGTGACATTGAGGATATATTAATGGTTTTAAATTCTGACACTTTCCATATCATTTACTTGATTTAAAATATTGAAATCACCGAAAATAACGAAATAGCGAAATAAAAGTATACTCATGAATGAACGAAACGTCAAACTTATTGTAGGCCGTGGGGACCTAGCTATGATCACGCCATCTACAATTAGTTTTGCCCGACCTTCCCCATTACATACAGTTGTTTTATCTCTCGAAAGCGGGTGAGCCATACTTGTAGTTGTAATACGTATAGACACGCGCTCTTGTGTGCGTAACTACAGGTAGCGTTAGCAAGCTCATCGCTAATGAACAAAATAATAAAGTTATTAGATTTTTGCTATGTATAGATAAGACATGGTACAATAAAATAGAAACTTATATTCAAGAAACATTTAATTTTAGCAATATTTTGAATACAATTTATATTTTATTTAAATTAGTATTTCAAGTAGAATCGTAATTAGATTCTTCTTCAGAGTCAGTTTCTTCTTCACTGTCGTCTTGTAAATTTATTATTAATTCAGAATCAGTGGCAAAATATTTCATATATTCAGTTTCTTTTTTAATGACACTATTGCAAGTATTACGCCATGTCTCGCTTGTTATTTTCGTAATACTCTCTTGAATAAGTTGTTCTGTGTTGGTCATATTTTGCTCAACGTTTCTTAGAGCAATGTATTTTTTAAGGACCCCCCAGATGTTCTCTACGGCATTAAGCTCAGGGTGGTAAGGAGGGAGACGTAATACTTCAAATCCTTTACTTTTTATGTACTCATCGATTTTGTAAGTGATAAAATCACTTTTATGGTTTTTTATTATATCATATAACTCAACTTTGCGCAAATTTATGTCGAAATGTATACCCTTAGAAGTGAGCCATTCTTGCATCTCAGAATTTGTTGAGGCTGTCGTCGGCAATTTCTCAGCACGTGTATTGTGGTACGATGCATTATCTAGTACTATTACGGAACTATCTGGCAATTTGGCAGCAACTTTTCATTCAGCCATTTTACGTAGTTTTCAAAACTCATGTTGGAATGGTAGTCTCCAACTGTGGAATTAGCTTTGTAGATTAAGCAAGCGTTATCAATAAATCTGGCACAGGTTCCAGCGTGTACTAAAATAAAACGAGTACCTTGACTAAATTTTTTTTAAATGGAGATGGTTTGTCTTTTTGGGCCCAGGTGTTATCTCGAACATGTGTTGTCAATACGTATCTTTCGTCAGTATAGACAATAGGCCGACCTTGAGAGCGGTATTCGGTTATATTTTTAAGTATTTTATTCTCCACATCTGGATATCATGCCGTTCAACTAATACTTTCCTGTTGTTTATCGGTTTTACGCCACTTGTAGCCCAATTTATTTAATAACTTGCGTAGCGTTGCGAGACATCCATCGAAACCAACTTTTTCATTTAACCCTAGATTCATAAACATACTTGGTGGATACACTATTCATAAACATTCGCCTCTCGGACGTATATATTTTTTTCGTTGATTTTAGATTGCTACGTTATAAAAAAACAATAAAATACAGTTTAATTTTAAACATGTGCGCCCTCGCATGCGACCAGTGCAAAACTAATTAATAAATTATCTAGGAAGGTACTAAGGAGTTGAACTTTCTATCTCTTTCACTCTGACAGTTAGAAGAGTTTACGTGATTTGCGCGGTCTGTGAGACGAATGTTTATGAATCTAGGGTTAAGACTGACCTTAGTTTTGCCAATGTTGGAATTTGTTTTTGTACGATATGAAAATTTTGTATTGTGCTCCGTACAACGTCAGCAGTAAATCCATCAATTTCTACTTTATTTTCTCTCTTTCTTCGGTTTTTCATGGGTGACATAAAATTCAAAGATGTACTTGCGACATCTCTTCCTTCTTTTAATATTTTTTGCACTGTTCTTTCACTTACCCCCGTCGCTGCTGCCGTGCGTTTTGTAATATTACGCAAATGTGATAAATCACAATTTGGTTCTCGATAAAGTTCCGTGAATTCATATTCTTCTTTGAAAAAATTAGAAATATTTGCAATCATTTGACGAGTCTAAAATAAACAATATATTATTAAAATCTCGTTTAACATGTTCTTATTAAACTAACTAATACATTACACACAACATAAATACACACCAAACATGAACATTAATTTGCCTTACCTCACTGCGAACAACTTTTCTCTGTTTCTTCGTACCTTCCATGCTGACGGTATTCGATAAACAATTGTGGCGCGAACCAAGAAGCACTACTGACTCGGCCGGCGACTCCGCCACGACTGGGCGCTCCCGAGCTTACGCACGCAAAGACAGTGTGCATGTACACTTACACACACAAGTATGGGTCACCCGCTTTCGTGAGATAAAACATCTTGTAGGTAAATACCTATTATTATGTAGTACTAATTAATTCCATGTTTTATCTTTTGTACTGCCATAGACAAAACGCGTTCCACACTAGTCTAAGATTCAATTGTTAGCATTTGGTGTCATGATGGAGTGGTGACATCAGTTTGACACTACTGACAGTGACATTCGCAATCAGATGTTGTCAGATGTGCTTGATGCTTCGTAGTTCTGCACGTGTAAAATGTTTATTTAGTACTTTTTGTAGACTTGAAATTAATCCGAAAATATGGAAACTAATATATTAAAACACTTTGCTGTTAATTATAAACAAATACTTATAGATGAAGTCGCTTTGGAAGGACTAGAAGGCATAGCAGTTGATCTTTTATGGCGGCGACTACAAAAACGGATATCTTCAGTGGTAACAGAGAAGATGAAAGCTCGGTTCTGGGAATTTGTTGTAAATTCTGGCAGAATATCTTTCTATCAACTGCCAGAACCACTACCCTATGTAGAAATACTCGACAGATTCGAAATAATCGATGAAGCAACCGGCCACCTGAAAGAGCCTGTAAGTTTGAAATTATGTGTTATTGTGAATTTATGCAATTACTACGTAAATGCTGGAAGCCTTTAGTTTTTTCTATCTACTATGGAAAAACTGTATTTTCACTCATGCCTACTATTAGAAAACTTAGCTTTGTTAAGTTAGCTGCACCCAGATAATAAGCGCAACCGAGTGGAAGTCTATCTAAAAAATTACTCTGTATGAATACCAAGAGCACGTAAATACATTTTTTACAGCTTGCCTGACATTAGATTCGTGAATTTATAATTATGTCTGTAGCAACAAATTACATATTCACTCACAAACTCACAATCAATTTCTTTCTCATAATATGCTTCTCCACATATAAATACTTAGTAATTCTTCCAGGACGACTTCCTAGATGGCCCATATGAATACAGTCCAGTTGAAGGTGAACATGGCTCCTGCAAGTATTATGACACTAGAAAACTAATACCTATAGCGGAACTAAAAAAGAAATCATATGAGGCTGTCATGGCTGAATATGGGGACACCTTAGCTCTGGTAGCTGATAAGGAAGAACGATGGCATGCCTTGGCTCAACATATGCCTACAAATTATTTGGCGCAGATGACCACTTTACATTATTGTTTGTTGGAGCTAATAGGCAGGTCCAGGGGTAATGTTAGTACCTTCTTTCAAATTCTTTTTGAAAGGTTCTTATAGAGTTAAGAGAATTATTTGATATTATTTAAAACAACTTGAGATTAAATAAGAAAATGATTCATAGCAATACAATGATTTGGAAATTGTAATCATTTACCAAGTTAGAAAAAGTAAGTTTAATTTCAAGTCGCCCATTCCTGTATTGCTCTTATCTGTTAATCTGATTTGAAATGTTGTTCACAAGCAAGTATTGAAGTTGGAAACAAAGCTTTGGTTAATTTGATGAAGGCAGGCAAGACACGAGACGAGATGTTGTGCTTGTCTGCAGGAGCCTTAATAGTGGCAATGTTTTTGGTATCTATTATTTAAGGCAGTAATAAAACTAAGCACCCACAACTTTCACAGGAGAAACCTATTAGTTAATAATAAATAAAGCAACTATTTTCAATTTAAACCTCATTCTCACATAAAATCTTATCCTAACACTAACAAACCCATTTACAGGGTCAATCAACAATTGGTTTAACAAACCTGAGCAAAGTAATAAAGGATCCCAAAACTTTATTCTACAACAGGAAATACTTACGTGGCCTTGATCTTATAAGGACCTGCCACATGACTGAGGTAATCGGAGGTAAAGGGGTCAAGGCATTGTTGGTCAGATTGAAGAGATTCTACCAGCCCAGTGTGTTGTCTATGCCAAAATCAGGAGTTTTACGCAATGTCATAGAGTATTTGCTGCAGCAACCAGACTATAGTGAGAAAACCGAAGTTATAGTGAAGAAAGGGTTGATCACACAGAAGCAGAACAGGAGATTGCAGAAAACTGTGAATATTTTTAATTTTGTGAGTACCTATAGTAAATTGTTCTTTTACAAATTATTTTGCTTTGCTAATTTCAGTAAAGAGTACATAATAAATTGTGGAGCCTTTGGCCCATAAGTGGGACTGAGGCTAAAAGATTTAAAAAATATTGGCACTTGAAAATATCAGTGTAATATTTCAGCATTCTGAACTGAATAATGTATAAACAATGTAACATAAATCTTACAGGAAGAACGAACTGTAACAGCAGAAGACAAAAACAAGAAGACCAAAACTAATCTGAAAAGAAAATTCATCTACCTTTCATCCAAAGCTGACGAATCTTCAGAATCTGATGAAGAGTCACAGGAACCTGATCTCAAATGCCAGTATAAGGTTGGAGTGAGCCTCATGAGACAGGCTTATGAACGATTCCTGGATGCAGGACTTGATGGCCTCACGCAAGTACAGTTGGCACAGTTACTGGGTATCGAGTTCTATACAAGTAGAGGAATCTGCAGGATATTCAAGTTAAGGAATATTGTTAGGGAGTATCTTGAAGATAAAGGGAAACAGAGAACCGCAAGGTAAATATGCAGAGTAATTTATTAAACACTAACTTTTGTCTGCAGTTTAGCTACTTGAATGTGCCAATCATAGCCACAATAAAATTGCTTACAAGGATTAACTCGCTGTCTATAGGAACTACTTTATTTACCTGAATAAATAGATGAATCCAATGTAAATCTTGAATATGGTCTAACTGTGCGTAAAATTGTATCCTCATGTGTTCAGCTGCTTATGCATGATTCAGTTAAAAACTTTCACAATAATGATCTTAAAAGAGAAGTAGAAATGAACATTATTTCTATTGAAACCTTCCAGGTTTATCGCCATAGCCGCCACAGGAGAGATGGATGTCAAATACTCAGAAGAAAAAAAGAAATTCTTAGAATACTTAAAACAGAACCAAAGCTCTGATGAACCAGTTAAGGAAGATAGTACACCAGCCTCTGAAGATGAAAGACCACTGAAAAGAATTAAACTTGAAACTGAAAAGAAAACACCAACTGATGAAAACCTTACTGAAACAAGCACAAATGCTGACATAGACATGGATTCAGAAAACGAAAATGAAATCACAGAGGTAAAAGTCTTAGAAGGCTACGAAAGCGGAAAAACACTTGGAACTTTCAAGAAAAACCCCACACTGAGACAGTTGACATTCGCAAATGGTGTCTTCAAAGTACTCAAAGATAAACAATGCGTTTGCGGATACATCACGCTCAGCAATTTAGCTTCCAAAGAAATAAATGAACCACCCATGGATACCAAAGCATTGAAATCGTTCATACAAAAGTTGGTCACAGATGGTCATATTAAAATTTATAAAGTGAAATGGCCTGGTATTCAAAAGTACTCTGTCTTAATTTGCGCTCCTCACGTGAAAAAAACAGACCCGTTGGTAAAAGCAAAATATAAGGAGATTTGTATGAGAGCAGTCACTAATAAGAGAGTAGCTATCAAAAAAGATAACTTAGAAAACACTTGTCCATCTCTCTCACAGTTTTCGTACCCCCGATATATGAAAATCCAAAAACTTCACGAGTTTCTCATGCGCTTCGCTTACTTCGAACATGTGAAACCAGAATCACATTCTCTACCAGCAGGGTTTGTCAGCATAGTCGATTTTATCCAAGAAGTTACAATAGAATTTGTTATCAACAATATGGGCATTATGGGGATGACAGAAGTCAACCAGTTGATAAATGAAAGCCAGCTCCAGATAAAACTTAAAGATGCTCCGGCGCACATTTATAAAACACTGATGAGATCTAACACGTTACAAAATGCGATAAGATTAAATCTGAAAGTGTTAGGGATGCTGGGTCTCATACAGTTAGTTCGTCAGGCGACGCAGTCATCTAGTAGCACTAGCGTTGTCACATATACCAGTTTCTTATTCTTTGTCAATCGACGCGCAAAAATACTAGACACGTCAGGCATATGGCCCAGGACAACTGACGAGAAAGTTGCAGAAAAATCATTTTACTTTGAAACGTTTGATGATGTGAGCAACTACTGGAGTGAAGTGTATACGATCAGCACTAATACCGTCATAGAGTTGGCTAAGCGAGACAGGAAGCAACTCAAACCGCCGCAGCGCTCCGAGGAAGAGGTGTTCAAGTATGACACCGGAGATCGATACGGCGACGGCAATGGACCCTGTGGATTCGACTCTTGCTTCTACATGGAAATACCTCGACTTTGGCAAACCTACTACATGAGGCCAATCAAAAGTCACATGATGTCAAAGAAAAGGGTATCAATCAAACTGCCCAAATTGAAAACAAGTAAGAAACTTAAGCCAGAAACTAAATCTAAGGTTCCTTGTAAAATGGTGACCGAGAGACTATCGAACGAAAAATTAACACGAAGGAGAAACGATTCTTCAATAAGATGGTCGAAGGCAGAGGACATGATAATAACTATGTGTAAAGCTGCTATTACGATTCTGAGCCCCTCATCACAACCTGGCAATCTCATAGTCAGAAACATTGTTGCCAAAGATTTACTTTCTATTAATGATCCCAAAAAGACAAAAGGCGTATGCCACAGTAGGGCCTCAACTCTTGAAACAAACTTAACACTGATTCACGAAAAGCAATGTATTATAAACGAATTGAGAAGAAGGCGAAATCTAATTCTAAAGTACGAAGGGCTCTTGAAGAAGCTTAGACTACGGTACTCAACGAATATGTCGAAGTTTATCAACAAGGCTCGGGTCCCTATGATGGAATTGGTGTGGACTATATCTGAAGTTATAAAATCAAAATCTTATATCCAGAAAGTGCCATGCGTCGCTGTGAATCTGGAAGATTTCCACAAACATTTTACAATAATAACATCTACTGCCAACAAATTATGCAACATGTTCAAGACGCCTGAACATGCCACTTTGAAGGAGGCTATAGTATTCACGATAATGCAAACAATAGATTCTGAAATCAGTACAGAAATGGGCAAAAAAATATATAAGACTTTCAAAGAGTATCCTGAGAGCTCCTTGCGAACTGCTGTAGAACAGCTACGCAAATGCGGCGCTATAGCTGCGAAAGAGAAAATATTTAACAACCAAATGCGTAAACTTGATTTGGAAGACATTTGTCAGTCGTCGTATAAAATATCAGCGTTTTATCAACGGAAGTGGGTGAACCGGCTGAACTCTGACTTTACTGACAGTTTGAACAGTATATTGGACGCAGAACAGACTGAGAATGATGTAAAAGGGTCTGCGGAAGTCAACTGTATGTATTGTGAGATGCATGCGTTCGATGTTATAGACATAAGGTGTGCCACGGCGCCCGTTATCACGGACCCGTCGGGGGCACCCATCATGCCGGAAGAAATAAATGTTCTTATTATAGACACTAAATACAAATTGAAAACGGGAATATTGACGTGGAAAAATAAATCAGCTTTTAGCCGAGTTTCTGACCTCTTCCAGCATTTGGACATCGACCATAGTGTGACGTATCTATCAAGGTAATTAGTATGTTGTTTTTATATCTTTTTATTTATGCCTTCTCGAAAAGCGGTAGACCAATCCTGTCTCCATAATAACCTTAAAGTGTAAATTATTTTCCTCGTAAGAATAAATACCATCGTTTTTCTTCCCCATTTGGTGTGATTTCTACCGTTTAATGCAAACTTCCACCATACCACCATGCCACCATAATTTGAACCTTATACCATTGTCACACGACGCATTATTAAAAATGCGACCAACTAACATTCTCTTTTTGATACAGTTATACTTCTCTAGAAGTTAAAGAAATTAAGCCAAGCCTGGATACAGAAGACCCGATACTATCGCATTTGGACAAAAAAGGTGAAACAGGAGCAACATTCCAGGAACTACAGGTATCTAGAACTTTATATCCTAAATAATTATTTGACCCCATTAAGACTCCTCATATTATTGTGAAAACTATTAACTATTTTATTCTTGCAGGAACTTTCCGGATTAGATGAACCAGAGCTGATAGAAAAATTACTACAATGTGATTCCAAGAAAATTACCAAACGGGTCGGCTTCTACGAAAATATTATCATACTTACTAAATACATAAAACCTTGGTCGGTAAAGATAGGCGAAAAATACATTGTAGTCACTCCATGGTTGACTTTAACTGGTAAAATAAGACTAGATATATTCTTCAAGTGGTGCGGTGTCGTCATGAATCTAGTATTCGAGAAGCCCGGTTCTTCAGTAGTATATTTAGCAGATAAAAGTGAATATTTAACCTACAGATCTGTGCAAGATCTTTGCATGTTTTTGGAAAGGTATGAATGCATAAAGCTCTGTATTGTGAAAAGCGTTCCAATAGATTTATTTTCAGACGAAGATGCTAAACCGGTAATTACCGAATTCAATCCTTATGAAGCTCCGGAAAACATAATAGCGCATCCTATGAAAAATTCTCTAACAAAATATTGTCATATAAAGAAAAATATATTAGATTCACATCATTCACAGACAAATGATGAACTAATGGATAAGATTTTCAAATGTTGATTTTGTTTTAAGATATGATGTAAGTAATTATATTGTTATTAAAAATATAAGATTTAAAATAACTGACTGATATTTTTCTTTTTCATGGCCCACTTAATAATAGGTATAGTAGTAGTAGTTTATGTATGTACATATTTACCTAAATAATACACGCTGCAGTGTTGTGGCTGTGGTTAAAGCTATATTTTTGTTTTATGACCATGGGTCAATTTCGTAAACAAAACAAATTCTCTGAATGACTCGTATGTTCGCAACTAATTTCTCTGGTAACGGATTTCAAGGTTTAGCTTGTTACAATTTTCTCAATCGCGGATAGAGGGAGAAGCGTGGCACTGACCTTTTACCATTCTACTAGCTTCATTTTTTCGATGTATTCCCGTTGTCCCCGTCACGGTATTTTTAGTCATTTTATTAAATTATCGCTGTATATAATGTCGATATATATAATAAACATGGCCTAATAATAATGTTTTTAATGTTACTTGTTATTAATTCAATAATAATTTAATAAAATGACTAAAAATACCGCGACGGAATCACGGTTAACGGGGACAACGGGAATCTATATATATAAAAGGAGAAACTGACTGACTGACTGACATATCAACGCACAGCCGAAACTACTGGGACTAGGAACGTGAAATTTTGCACACGGCTTCCTTTTATAATGTAGGGGAGCACTAAGAACTAAGAACTTTTTGGAAATTCGACCTTCAAGGGGGTGAAAAAGGGGGATTTCTATTGTATGAAAAATCTTATCAAACTTGAAACTTAGCAGGTTCTTAAATAAATAATAAAGTTTATCATTGTTTAGTTTTTCAAAACTACCCGTCAAAGGGATTTTAGGATGTGCTAAAGTTTGTATGGAGGAATTTTAAGACGCTGTCCGGTTACCTCGAATAACGGTATTAATACTTTTGACAAAAAACATAGACATAGTTTTTGGGTTTTTCGAAAATCGACCAGCAAAAGGGGGTAATTTATTTTTGGAGGAGGATTTCACTGCGTATCTAGATTAAGTCAAAATTAATCTAAACATTAAATGACGAAAAACATAATTGAAGATGTTTTTTTAAATCGACCTCTTTCGGGGTGAAAATGGAGGATCAGTTGATATGAAAATTTAATTTTTACTTTGATGAATATAAATCTATCTATATAAATAAAAAGAAAAGTCTTGACTGACTGACTCATCAACGCCCAGCCCAAACCCTTAGGCCTAGAAAGCTGAAATTTTGCATAGAGGTTTCCTATATTATGTAGACAAGGAATAACGAAAGATTTTCTAAAATTCAACCCCTAAGGGAATAAAATAGGGGATGAAAGTTTGTATGGAAAAACGACATTTTTGTAGTTTAAACCATGAAAATTGGTATTTAGCATTCTGATTAAGCGTTTCAGCGTTTTTGGAAAGTCATCCCCTAAGGAGGGGGGGAACAGGGTATGAAAGTTTGTAAGGAAAAATTGGTATTAAGCTTTTTGTTTAGAAATTACGAACGACGTGTTTTGGCATTTTTGGAAAATCATCCCCTAGGGGGTTAAAAATCCTTACTAACTCATCATCGGTCAGCCCGACTTTCGCCATCGCCAAAGACCACTTTAGTAGGTAATTCAGAGAACAATAACTTTACCTGTAATTATTTAGGTTACTATTTTTTTCGAAATTCCATCGGGATAGGGATTAAAGAGAATTTACATTTTCGCTTCAAATTTGGCATGCAAGTATTTAATTTTCCGTACCGTTATACATGCGTTACTATATGGCTAGATTTTAGGATTTTTTGGATGAAGTTCTTTTACTCGGCTTGCGGTAGGAGTAAACTGGCTGAAATCGTCACAAGCGAAAAAGGGTTCATACCTTGTATGATGATGATGGCGGCTGCGAATTATTTCAAAATTTTTATCATTGGTGTCGTTTTCATAATTTTCGAGGGTGCTAAAGCTAATAGTGACGTCAAAATGTAAATCCAAGAGGGCGGCTACGAATATTTTAAAACTTTTCGTCATGGGTGTCGTTATCATAGTTTTCGAGGGTGGTTAAAGTCGATAGTGAGCTCAAAATGAAAATTCAAGATGGCGGCTGCGAAAATTTTGTTTTTAAGTAAGTTCCCATGAGATATTTCCGACATCCACGCGGGCGCAGCCGCGGGTAAAAGCTAGTACATTTATATAATCTATGGGAAATTGGGAATACATCATTTTTCCTACTGACTGACCCCTTGACAATTCAAAGGTGCATGTAATTGGTTCATCTATACCTACAAATAAATAAAATTGAAGTGTTTGTTTGTAATGTCAAAATTACAACTTTTTACTAAATGACATGAAAGTATATACGGTACTTGTAACAAAAAAACAATTTTTAACATTTTTGACTCTCTGTTTGTTCCGGCTAATCTCCGAAACACCTGGATCGATTTTAACGGGACTTTCACTGGTAGTTAGCTGATGTTACGGGGAGTAACAGTAGGCTACTTATATTTTAGAAAAATAATTAGGGATCCGCGCAAAAAAATTAAAACCCATGAAATTGTTAACAAAAAGTCGGATCAGAAAAATTCTTTTTGCATTTGGTAGCCCAATTCTCGAGAATAGTTATAGGCTATTTAACATCACGCTATGACCCTTAGGAGCCAAGCAAAAAGAAAAAGTCAGAAAGAACACTTAAGTGAAAACGAAGAATAGCGCGGGCGGACGTTTCAACGCGGCGGGTCGGGGGACGAGAGAGTTTTATTAAAATGTGGCTGTTATTTTAGTATATTGTGTATCTTACGACTTCCACGCGAACGAATTCGCAGGGCACAGTTTGAAATAAATGCTTTGAGTTTCCTAGTGGCAGATAGGAAAATCTCATTGAAACTGGACCCTACCCTCATTCCCTCATTACCGACCTGGCGCCAGCAGCGCAATGCCGCTAGCAAGGTCTGCTGTCGCTTCTAGGCGTCAGCGCTTAACGATGACGCCTTGAGGCGTCAGCAGAATTCAGCATCAGCAGGCATCTTTTGTACCCACCACATTTTATGCAAATAAACGATTTTGATTTTGGATCCACACGTCTTCATTGAGTTTAAACAAGTATATTTTTTAAGTGTTTTCTTTTATATTTGGAATCTGAAATCTTAAATTTAAAAAAGCCTTTTTTATTTTGATACCGCACAGGGCCATGGTTATTAAAAAAGTAACGCCTCGTGACTGCTTCGAAGAGCTAGAGTGGTCGCAATCGCGGCTGAGCATGGGATACCGTGTTCGATCCTCGGGTCGGGCAGTGTAATTGGATTATCCATACGGAGTTTCATTCATAGTAGCAGTCCGAAGTTGGATTTGTATTGATGGCAATAGGCTCGCTCCCTACTAAAATTAAGCTTCTATTAAAACGTAAAAGGGGAAATGTTGAATTACTAAACACCTCTGTCCAACCCTTCGGGGAAACAAGCTGTGATGTTATGTTAATAACACAAATCGCATGTAAGTGCGTACTTTAATAACAGATCTACAACAGGCTTCTCAGTTATAGCTAAAATCGTACCGTAGTAAACCCAATTATATATACTATGTTCTGAGTATAAACCGGTATAAAATAAAACAAGCACAACAAGTTCCCTTTTCTCTTACGGTAACAAGTCGCTCGCTACGTATGACGTAACTCGGCCGTGATAGCTGCCAATATAGCGATAGCAATCAGTCGCCGATTCAAATGTCCGGCGCAACATAATGTGGGTGTTATCAACCATGAAAATAAAGTTGGCTGCAAGTTTCTTACTGACAAGCTGTTTAGTGATTCGTTATTGCTCGGCAATAAATATAACACCACATAAATACCAGTACCGCATCGGACAAAATCAAACCCAACACGTCAAGTTCTGCGACGAATGCGACGATCAACAGGGTCAAGGTGCAGGTAAGTCATAGAGTATAGTAATATAGATTGAGGTAAGTTCAAAATTCGCGGTCAGTCTCTTCTTTTTCATTAATAAGCACAGACTAAATAAGTTACCACCATTGTAACATAAGTAACAGTCTATGTAACATAATATATGATACCATAGTGTTGGACAAAAGCAAACTAAAGGGATTTCGATGGCACGACTATTCTAGTTACAATTTGTTGTCTAAATACATTTCAACATTTTTCCTCTATCTCCAGTTATGGCATCAATTTTATAACCGAGTTAGCAGAAATAACGTTTACGAAGTGATATGTTTGCTTACACCTAATAGTGCACTAAAAAGGCCACCCCTTTCAGGCCAGTGCCTGTTTCGCACATGCCGTGTGATAAGTGTATTCTTGGCTTTATAAAAATAGTAGTTGAAGATCCATTAGTTTATGATATTTTTTTAAATAAACTGTTACAGTAATCATACAACCCTAATAAACATTAAAAAACAAAGGATTATTTTTATTCTCATTTTATTATTTTAGTCGCTGACGAGCCGGTCTGTCGATCGATTGTCATTTATTTAGCTTGTCTATGATTTTTTTTTCTTGTAGCAATTATTTCAAAGGGAGTGAGTGAAGTGAAGTAGGGCAATCCAAAATTCGCCATTTTTGCTTTTAGTGAAGGGAGATTTTTATTTGTCAGGCTGGAGGACAAGGAATATTCAGTAAAAAGTGTGTCATTAGATTTAATTTCTCGTAGCGAAGACTTAATTTGAACAGAATCTTAGTATAATAGTGTGGTTTTATTTATTACTAACGTTTGTATGTAGTGCTATTTCCCCATCGTAAAATTTGCTCGTTGGTGTGTCGCTTTAGCTAATTCAATGGCTATGATATCGAAGTTTTAATCTATCGTGTCGCTTAGACGTTCTCCTCACGGGATAATATCGAGAAAGAGAGGCGACGCCTTTAGAAATGAGCAGGCCTCAAGGCGGACGCATTCAAGTCCCGGATGACCTTAGAGAGATCTTATTGGAGTTCACCATAAGTTATCTGCTGGAGCAACCGGGAGACGTGATCAACTACGCGGTCGAGTTCTTCTCAAGATTACAAAACAACAGGACGACCACCGTAGTGAGGGCCCCCACCGCAGCCGCCGGCACCCCTGATGAGTCCATAATATCAGACGAAGAAGGTACTAGTCCTGTCATATTTACTAGACAATATCAATGTTACCGGTTGACCGCAATGACTGAGGTGGGTTGAAGTAGGGCTATGCCAGTAGTTGCTAGGATTCCAACATCCTCGTTTGAATTATAGTGTACCCATGTGTGTAGGTGTCCACAGTTCAAGAGTCAAATTGAGCTCCACATTATCAGTGACCAAGTAATTTGATTATAATCATTTCTATTAAAAGTGATTGAGATACTGATACATATTATTCATGCATACCAGCCATGCATACAGGGATAACATAAAATAATAATATGGAGCTCAGTAATTAATAATTCAGCAGCTGAAAAATGAAACAAACATTTCTAGTAAATATTTAATTTTCAATTAGTTTACTGTGCTACTATTTGTGGTGTTACAGTGACCTAATTAACACAAATGTGTTGAAAATGTAGAAATACACATGAGTGTTTAGTTACTATCCAAAAAAAGTTAATCATTCTCATTATATCACTACCTACTGTTTATTTATCAGTCTCATTTAGTCCATTGATAATGATTTGCTCATTGATAGCTTTTGTCCAGTACATACTTAGGTATTTAGTTTAGTGTTAGCGAATTTTTATGCTAGCACTCTAGCCATGTGACAAAATTAATACTATTATCTAAATTTACAATTTTGAATATAGACGTGAATAATAAAGAATTATAAATACTCTCATCTGTAATGATTCAATTTTTGGCATACTGCCATTACAGTTTCAATGGTATATATAATTTTATTTAAGGAGAATATAATTTTTAACTGTTGCCAAGAGATAAATTACAAGGAAAGACTGGAATAAAGTCCAGTTGTACAATTCTCTTTATTGTTTATCTATATTTCCAATAAGTATTAACCAAATAATATTTACATTCCTTATTTGGTGTTAGAACAAATTTATATAAAGTGACATAAACACAGATCAAGAGATCAACAAGATATAAAAGTGTCAAATGTTATGCAAACAGTTGAAATCATAAAATCAATTAAGTGTGTTAAACTACTGAAAGAGAAGACATGAAGCTTCGGAGAAGTCTACAACAAATGCAGGTTTTTACATGAAAATTGTTTGGAGAGGCATAAATTTACAGTGTTTACTATACGCTCATCCTATTTGTGTGTTTGTTTTTAACGCTTTGAAGTTGTGTGATGATGAGATTGGCTTATTTTTCCATGTCCGCCGCTGAGTTTAACATCGTGAACTGAACCAGATGTCGGCGATGTACACGCGTGTTACGTAAAATTAGCTGAGCCTATGTAATGACAGGTAGCACAGTATCACAACAAAATTGTTCAGGTGCTAACCAGGCCTTGAGTTTTGTTTGTGGAAGAGATTTTCTCTCTCATTGTTAGGATCATTATTCTGAACAACATACCTACTTGAATACAGACAAACCGCATTAAGATTTACATCAAGTTGATGACTCTTTTTGAAAGAATACATTTTTGACACGGCTACTCTAATGAATTTGACGAAATGAGGCAATTATCTTAGTTCAGCGGTAAATTATTTATAAGCACCTGTTGATTAATATGATGTGATGTCATGCTCTCTATAATTAGCTGAAATACTTTTAAAAAGTGTTTGTACCATGGCTTACTAGATTAATCCCTGAATTTTCACTCAGTAAATATTAGTGAATGAGACCATTTTCACACTCTTTTTTGAGCTCAAAAATGTACAATTCAAATTGAAATCAAAAGTTAGTGATAGGTAGTAAAAATTTTCACATTAATTATGAAATGGATCAATGTACAATACAACAATGGTTCACATCCTGGATTGTTTAACGGTACACAATGTTATCTGTGGAATAGATAGTGTCATAGAACATTCATTAACTTCAATGCTAACTGTGAAAGAAGCGTGTAAAAAATATAATTGCTCTACAGTTCAAAGTTATTAACATTTTTTATCATATGTTAGGGCAATTACATGGTGTACGAATTGTATACATAATTTATAATAAAGGTACACTTCATAATATAATAATATCTTGATGACAGAAAAACAAAGTAATTAGGTTCATAAACTAATTCTGAAAAGGTCTTTCTAGTATCCCTTTTATTATTTCACTTAACCTTTTGAGATATAATGATATTATTTAAAACCTTATTATATGGTCGACAAAATAATTCGATTCTATGTTTTGATTTGCTCTCGAGGCTGCCTTATACTGCTGCCGTTTTCTGGTCCCCACCGCCGCCGCACCGTGAGTGTCTTGGCGTGTTATTAATAATGCAGTTTGTTACATTGCGGGCCCTGCAACACATACTAAACACTTCCACTAACTTCACTTTCTCTGAACGCACCATACTGACCGTTTTCTATAGGTATACTTGTACACAATTATTTAATCGGGCCCTTGTATCAGCTACCTTTTCCTTTGCGTGTTTCTAGAATCGATTGGACCTTAGAATAAGTGCACGCAAGACAAGTGCAAGAAATTAAAACTTGAAACATTAATAAAATACAAGTCATAAAATATTTACAGCAGCTTGTAGCTTAGCTCTGTAATTTTCAAGTCGGTTTTCCGTCATACTCTAACAATGATGAGCATAATTATCGCCAGCCGTTTAGCCTTCGGATATCTAGGACGAGTCGCTAAATAATAGCTTACACATAAAATCATCCGTGTTCCTAATGCTAGTTGATGATCTTTCGAGACCTCGTCCGAACACGGATGTTTATTGCAATAAAATTTACCTTCAGGATGTCGATAGGCTTACATTGCAAACCTTTACATGCCTACTAAGTATTGGAACAAAATACCTACGTGCTAAGAATTTAGAAGTCGCGTCAAATACGTTAGTGAGCCATTTGGGAAGATGCCCGTGATTCGGCAAGCAACTTGTAAACGATGTTTGTGTTTTAAATAACATTACGTACAACTAAACCACACATGTGTCGACCGAATCATCTGTCTTACGAATTAGTTTGCGTCATAAAATACAAATATGTTTCTGAAGTAAATAAACCTCTTGGATACAAAACATTTGGGAACAGATGCAAGCAAAACACGTCAGATCACATCCATATGGATCGTTTTGAGGCCTGCAGTACATGTGCAAATGTTAGCCTACATAATTATTTGGCATCATAATGAAGTCTGCACTAAACTTATAATAAAGATATTTTACTGAGTAACAATAATAATACATACAGGACTTAAACATAACTGGCGAAATGTGGGTGTACTACTATAGGTACACCTCTGCCTATCCCTTCGGGGAAACAAGGCGTGATGTTACAATAATAATACCTACGAGTACTTAGGGCACTTCACTGTTGCAAACCATCAAATTATATAATGTTATTTATGAAGGCAGTAATTACGTATCATGTGATAATTATAGGCCCTTCAGGTACTCGATACGTTTAAGATAACAATTGAGTGTTTTGTTTGAGTTTAAAATCATTAATGGTGTGAGATACGCAATTACACAGCCTGTTTAAACACCTAAGCGCATAAGATAGCAGAATTTATTTTTGTAATGCATAAACAATAAATTAAACCGTTTTTATTAATGCATTTACCAATAACCAAAGGTAAAGCAGGAAAATTATTTTTACAAAAAAGTTAACCGCTATACGTAATAAAATGTTTGTAACGTGTACAACAGAGCCGCCAGTGGCGCGCTTCAACACCCGACGCAAATCGGTGTTCGCCGAGACTTACGACCCCGAAGAAGATGATTCGGACGAGGGAGCCACGACCGTGTTCCCGAAGTCGGATGCGCAACGCCAGCGTCTGGCCGAGGCAGTGCGCAGCATCCTGCTGTTCCGCTCGCTCGACGCTCAGCAAATGCAGCAGGTCAGTTGAAACTTGCTAATATCTCTCCAGGACTTCATCCACTAGAGACTAAATTCAATTAAAACAGTCTACCTCGTGTACGAAGCAACTACATTGATGACATAGTTAGGGCACAATTACATTATAGTGAGTTTCCTGCTCTAACCTGAGAACTTTCTTTTTGACAGAGTTTTTTAGATCCTACGCCAGCTTTGTACTTACTGCTAGCAACCTGGCGTAAAACAGTCGTCAATCGCCCACTCTCTCTGGGGTCGGTCCCTCATGTCTGAGGATCGTGGTCAGCCTGAGGGTTGCATCAGGAGCGGATAATCTGCCTCCATCGGTATCTATCCATCGTGTCTCTTACGACCGTGTAGAATTTGAACGGCGATGAGTCTTTGACTTGATCGGCCCATCTTGTTGGTGAGCGACCGCGCGATCTCTTGCCTTCGGTGCTTCCAACCACTATCAATTTTTCTAGACTTTCGTCACCTCTACGCACCGTGTGGCCGAAATATGACAGGATGCGTTGTTGGCATATCATGGACAAGCGAGTTTTAATTTGGAGCTGGGCTAAGATGCCGATTATGATGGGATTTGGATGGATGCATTGGTGCGTTTCGCTGTCCAGGGTACTCTCAGCATTCGTCTCCAGCACCACATCTCGAAAGCATCAATTCTATGCCTTTCTCGGGCCAGGATTGTCCACGTTTCTACTCCATACAGGAAGATAGGGAATACCAACGCTCGTATCAATCTGATTTTGGTTTTGATACCAATTCCTCTTTTCTTCCAGATGTTGCTTAAACGTGTCATAGCATCTTTTGCCAATCATCCACAAACTAAGATAAATTAATCACCACCTACTTCTTGACTCCCTGTCAACGATAGCTGTCCGTTTTATAGTATACAAGTACCAGCTCAGCTCTAAAGCGTCGTAAAATGCTTCTGTAGCCAGTTAGGTCCATTATAAGAATATTATTATGTGGATATGGAAAGTTGTTGGATCATAATCGTGGTTTTTACAATGAAATGATATTTCATAGTTTGTACCTACGTTATGAAATTACATCATGTGTCTCATGGTGACTACTTGGTACTTTGTTGACTTGTATTCGATACCTATTGAACGATGGGTCGTGTTCGTGACCACAGTCTCTTCGGTACTAAATAAACAAGTGGTGACATTTTACTTCATATTTCACACTAATAAGCTGAAAGTTTTCTGTCATCAGTACATTCTTACACAGCGCAAACAAAAAAAAATATCCAGAATTAGCACAGATCCGTCCTTCGGTACACTAGGAAGTTTTCTCGTAGCTAGCTAAACTATAAAATCTTAAACAAAAATTCCCATTGTTACACATTATTATAAACATAAAGAACATTTTTTAAAGAAAAGTAACTACGCGATCAGCATATCTAAATCGAGTTTAAGAGCAGTCAGTGTCAATATTCCACAACAATGATGACATTGACAGCTCTTTAGCGCGGTTTAGATCTGCTGAACGCGTTCAGTTTCATTGGTGAAATTCACCCCGAGTCTGTCGACACATGACATGGTTTGCGTAGGTGCTGGATGCGATGTTCGAGAAGCGCACGGAGGCCGGAGAGTACCTGATCAGGCAGGGAGACGACGGAGACAACTTCTACGTCATCGAGAATGGCATGTTCGACGTGCTCGTCACCGGCGATGATCGCATTGAGAAGGTACGTGGAGATGTCATCCAAATACTTTTTGTTAAAACTGTGTAAATATAGTGAAAATATGATGATGATGATTTAGATTGATGAATATCATAATTAACAACTTCCCTGTCCCATACAACGCATTTTTCACAGTTTTTTCTTCTGATGAGTTATATTCGTGGCTAAGTAATAACAGCCGCACGGGTCGATCCATCGGGTTAAGCTACGCTTGCCGGGGTTGGTTCGTGGATGGGTGACCATCTTTACATACCGAGACTCCTCCGTGCCTCGGAAAGCACGTTAAGCCGTTGGTCCCGGCTGTCATTCGTGGATCTTTGACAGTCGTTACGGGTCGTCAGAAGCCCGAAAGTCTGACAACCAGTCTTACCAAGGGGTATCGTGTTACCCAGTTACTGGGTTGTGGAGGTCAGATAGGCAGTCGCTCCATGTAAAATACTGGTATTCAGCTGCATCCGGTTAGACTGGAAGCCGACCCCAACATAGTTGGGAAAAGGCTAGGCAGATGATGATGATGAGTTATATATAACATTCTTATATACCATAAAATATAATTTTCATAATTACATGTAGATTTATCCTATTTTGGTTATTTTATGACTCATTGTGACTCATGGACGTAGGGCGAAAACTTCTCTCGTGAGTCATATATGACTCATTGGACAGGGAAGTTGTTAAGTTGAACTCTGGCGCGGATCGCGTTCTAGCTACTTGTCCTACAAATCTTTACAGCAGTTACAGCTGCTGTGAAGATTTGGGTACGGCCAGTCACGTGCTGGATTCGCCTCAATCTGGTTAAAGCCAGGCATTTGTGTTATTTTGACTTACCTTATTTAAAGTTTCCAAATATCGTATCGATCTGCATACCACTGTTAAAAAAGTGTTACCCTTCAGTTTAACGTTGCACACTCCAGTATTACAGCATAGGTTATTGGCCTCGTCTTCCACATTTCTCAATGTCGTCGTCAACCTCAAAATATAATTTCAGCACTCTTTACGGGCCGGCTAAATACTATACGCGGTATTTGGCACAAATACTAAGCCCGAATTACTTTCTGTTTTTGTGTTTACCATCACTTCGGTTCTTTATAAAGGAAAGCATCTGAATGATTAAATTAATACAGTTTTTAAAGTCATACTAATCCGACCAGACTTGAAATTATACGTTTTGGGGCGGTCAAACGGAATAACAGCTGTTGTTATCGCTTTGTGTTTTGCTCGTAATAGATGTTAATTTGGCATCAATAGAAATTAATCAAAACATCTTCGTACCCACTTCGAAAGATACGAACTGTTTGTCGGACGCCTTCAAACGTTAAATGAGATAAATGCCAAGATTTTTTTTACGAAATGAAAATATCATTCTACATTCCTTCCACCACTAGTAGCCAGATCGTTTTAGATTTTGGACTACTTATAATCTTGCTTTGACTGCTTTTTAATAAAGTTGTGATGGCAGATGTCAGACTTTTAGAGTGAATAAGTGGCAGGAGACCACTAACCGGTTATTTATCACCAGTCCCCTGTGTTGTATGATAACATTGGTGACTATGACTAAGCACACTGTCTATGTAAGCCTGTGCCATTTGAAATACTCTTCATTACTCCAATGGGGGACATCTTTCTTACTGTCCTTGGGTTTTGTAACGCTAGTCTATAATGATGTGCTGGTGTTATATTCACAAATTACAGACTTGGGTTTTAGAACTAGCAAAACCTATCTATAGTCCGGCCGTCGAGAGAAGCGTTCTTGACACCAGCTGTCTGTTTCATACTAATGAATAAGTGTTTTGTGAATTTGATCCTTATAACAAGTAGAAATTGTCCAACTGACAGGTGTCAACAAGACATTCTCTCGACGGCCGGACTGTAAAACTTAGATATGGAATCAGTACATACAATTACTTGTCCCGATTGATTCATCAACGCAGAGCCTAAGCCGCTGAGGCTACAAACTTGAAATTTTGGCAGTTGATGCCTTTTATGTTGTAAGCATCCACTAAAGAAGGATTTTTGGAAATACGACCTTTAAGGGATCAAAAGGGGGGATTTTGTTTTTATGAAAAATCTTTGATAAACTTGAAACTTGGCACGAATACTTACCTAAGTCAATTAGCTATGAAGTTTGTCATTTTTTGTTTTCTAAACTACCCCCTAAAGGGGGACTGGGGAGTGTCAAAGTTTGTATGGAAGAATTTTAACGCGCAGTCTGATTAACACGAAACTCGGTATTTATATTTAAAATCAAAAATAAAGAATAACGTGTATCAGGGGTTTTTTTTTGAAAATTACTCCTAGCGGGGTACTAAAGTATGAAATCCACGTGGACGAAGTCGCGCGGATAGTGCTAGTAGTGATATGACTCACCAAGCATAGACTGTCACTTGTTTAGAAGTAGAGATGAAACGTAATTCGAAGAAGACGTTCCAAGTTAGGGGTGTAGACTTTTATGATGGTGGAATATTATACAACGTGTTTCTGGATGTACCACATTAAATGAAAACTAGCACAGTACTAATCCATTGAAACATTTTAAAACGCGAAGATTAGTAGTTAAAGGAAAATTAAAAAATTACAGTTTTCAAACAAAATAAATAGTAGAATCAACTGCATAAAAAGTAAACACGCTTTATCTACGCAAAGTCACTGACCAACGGTGCGGTGCGGGGCGCGGCGGCGGCAATGTTTACCTATTACTACGGACTCAGATCTACATCATGTTGAAAAATAAGAAAATGAAAAATATTTCCTGTGGCTAAAGTATTCATTGGATTTGATTGATTTTATGTATACGGGCAAAGCACATGATTATCTTTACGTGGTTTAAATGAATGTCAATCGTCCTGTTACACGTGGTATAAAACGTGTTTTTTTTTTTTATATGTCATTACTCTAGGGTTATATTCTATCCTCCTTACTAATTAACGTTGTGTAGCGTCTGTATAGTTATACAATGCTTTGTCTTCTTCTTTAGAAAATCAAATTACTGACGACTGAAAGAGAGAAATCGGTGTGTACATTTATTAGTACGTTTATTAGTAAGGAGGTATAAGTAAAAGTAATACAAAAAGTCCTAGAATACGTAGTCCAAAAATGCATAGTTTCGAAGATATCATCAAGACTCGATGTATGTAGGTATCTATGTTTCATTGATAATTACTAGTAATTTATTTTCATTCATAATTAAGGTAAGAAAAAGCGACGTTGTCATATTTCTCGTAAGGCTGTTTTACATTAATAATCGTGACTTTGTCGAATTATTTTGTAAAACAAAAAAAATATGTATATTTGAAAAATAAGTCATATGCCAGTTGATTCTTTGATATGGTCTCATTCATACCCTAGAGTTACGACATAAAAAAAAACACCTCGTATACCCTGTTGCGCTTACGATACAGTACGCTTACCTGCAGGTTATGTAACTAAGTCTTAGCATGTAGGTATCTAAGGGTAGTTGAGACAATAACTTCCCTGTAACCACCAGGTGGTGCACACATACGAAGGCTCGGGCTCGTTCGGCGAGCTGGCCCTCATGTACAACATGCCTCGCGCGGCGTCGGTGCGCGCGCAGACGGCAGGCCAACTGTGGGCCATGGACCGCCACACCTTCCGCCGTATCCTGCTCAAGAGCGCCTTTAAGAAGCGCAAGCTCTACGAGGATCTGCTGGAGAAGGTGCCCATGCTGAAGGCGTTGCAGGTATGTCCTAGACAATGTTTATTTTTTTACTTTTATGCTGATTGTAATATAAATCTAGTATCACCAATCTAGCCTATTAGCTAGTAAGTAATTTAAATATAACTTAAACTGCTAAGACACTATAAAATAATGTCCAATAATGTCTTTCTTATTCATTTTATGTTAAGAGGAAGACACTTGAGTCATGTTCTTTGTAATAGTCAGCACTTGCACTGCAGTTTCACTCACACTGCACTAAAGGTTTTACCCTGTTTAGTCTTCGTACAAATTCAGTGTTGTCAAGGAATTGGATCGCCTAGACATTCACGTGATGTTGAAGTCTGTGTTCGTGAGCTTCTGCGTACATAAATATGCCACATCATAGTTGCATTAGCTAGCAAATATATTATAATTCAATAAGAATATACTGTGCTCATCTTACAACTACTGATACATGTTCAAATCATAGGCGAGGACGCTGGCACCTTAACACAAGTTAAATCTTACTTTGGGTGCCAGAGTTTATCGTAAACACTCTTTTCCCTAGTTGTAACGCTGCATAGTGTTTAGATAAGTGTTTCTTGTACAATTGAATTTAAATAAAAATGTATTTATTTATTTATTTTATTTATTATTTTTTGTTTACGACATCCATATAAGTAATAACAGCTGCACGGGTCGAGCGCTCAGGTTAAGCTACGCTTGCTTCGGTTGGTCCGTGGATGGGTGACCTTTTTTACATACCAAACCCGTCTGTGTCTCGCAGAGCTCCTTAAGCCGTTGGTCCCGGCTGTCATTCGTGGATCTTTGACAGTCGTTACGGGTAGTCAGAAGCCCGAAAGTCTGACAACAGTTCTTAAAAAGGGCTATCGTGTTATCCAGTACCTAACTGGGTTGTGGAGGTTCAAATATTGGTATTCAGCTGCATCCGGTTAGACTGAAAGCCGGTCCCAACATAGTTGGAAAAAGGCTCGGCAGATGATGGGTTTACGACATCCATTTTGAGGTCCCGGTGGAGGTCGTTTTCAAAACAAAGTAATGAGGGATATAGATATGAATTGTTTTGCTTGACATTCTATGCTCTCTTAACATATCTCCATCGGTAATTGACTGGTTTCGTAACTTACCTGTTCGGTCGCCGGCAACGCCTTTGCTTTTGTTTGGAGAGACCTTGTCTTCCTGGAGTAATACTTCTACCGGTATACCTCAGGTGGCGTTCTGTCCCCTTTACTTTTCGTAGTTTTTATTAACGCAATCTCCGACGAACTAAGATCTGGCCCGTATATGCGACTGGAGCAAGAGATATGGACTTATGGTCAACCCCATAAAGACGCAGGTCGTGGTGGTGGGCAGTTCTAGGACGGTCTCAATGATCGAATGGACGACACTTCCCCAAGTTTCTTTTGACAACTCAGTTATTCCCTTCAGTGATTAAGTTAAAATCTTGAGGATATTCATTGATAAGTACTTCTCTTGGACTGCCCAGCTACAGGAAGTTAGCCGCAAGCTATTTGCATCCGCTGCATCTTTAAAGAGATTATGTAATTTTCTACCGACTGCCACCAAGATTGCGCTTACACAATCACTTCTTCCACCCATCCTTGACTATGCTGATGCCAGCTATACAGTTACAGCAGATATAGTTTATAGAGTTCTGGAGTTTATGGAGTTCTGGTTCTGGTTTATAGTCTTGGGTAATGTCTTGACATTACCCAAGACCAACTCTATAAACTCGAGTGACTTCAAAATTTTTGTATAAGGTTCAAATTCGGTTTGCGCAAATATGACCATGTTTCCGAATTTCGTGTGAAGCTCACGTGGTTACCAATTCGCCTTCACCGGACTGCTCATATTCTTTTCCTTTGTATAATGTGCTCTTTTACCCTTCCAACCCTCTCTATCTCAAGAAACGTTTCCAGTTTCTTTGCGACTCCCACACGAAATGTTTAAGGTCATCCATCAGATAACTTGAAGCTTAAAATGCCTATGCATTTCACAACTTTCTTCGACAAATCCTTTACTGCCCAGTCCGCTCGAATGCATTGGCAGTTAAAATAAAACGCGGGCAGTAGTTGTGTTTAAAAGACTTTAAAGGAACATTACGTGTCGTGATATCTTGTTCTCGTAACTGTAATTATCTATAGTCTTCATTTATTTCCTTTGCATATTTAGTATGTATGTTTATAAGTATCTATTATTTAGGATATGTATATATCTATGTATCTATTTTAGTATATTGTATACTTATTATTTACACCAAAGACAGCCCCATTTTATGTCCAGGCAAATCACTGTCCATTCCAAGGTTGCCTGGAAGATATCGCAGAAAGCGATAAAGCCGCCTATTGTATAGTGTTTGATTTATTTTTCATGTATTTTTGTGGTATACCATAAAGTTTATATAAATAAATAGATAATGCGCCCTGATACATTAGGAACAGCGACCTGGATCTTGTTACGTTGTTATTATTTAAGCGGTTAATAATCCAGCGGTTAGAACCACCGGCGGGCAAGGTGGACCTATGACCTGGTGATAGTCGAACCAGCTGGATGCGAGAAGCTCAGGACCTATCGATGTAGCGATGCTTGAGAGAGAACTACATATGTCCAGCATTGGACGTGTTTCGGTTCAATGATGATGGACCCATCGGTTATGTTGTCAGATTGGCGTGCACTAATATCGCTGACCGTGGGATAACAGGAATCCAAGTACATAATTGGATAATGAAATTAGAATTGTATCGTTGATTTGTACGCCCACTTCATATTTAAGTACGAATTTGCACATTTCTTGGGGCAAATTCGTAAGTTTATTTGTAAATAATCTCCTAAACTTGTGAGTGCTCATTTCAATTTGTGAACATTAGGAACGATTGGGAATGGCTGGAACATATTACGATTTTCTGTTTTTTCTAATAATGGCCTGGAATCCGCGTATTTCCACGTAACTCTATACAAACAACATTTTAAGAGAATCCATTCAATATTGTTTGAAGGATCTTTTTCTAAAAACTACTATTCTTATCATAAACAATCGGACTTTAAACCGAGTTTTTCTCAAACCAAAGATTGCGTGGGAAGTTATCATTACGATTACCGCTTTGTCCAAACTATCTATAATACGTCTGGCATTAAGACATGTTTCTCGCAGTCACCGTTGACATACATCGACAAACTGGAATTCCTTGAGAAATAAGCACTTATGAACTACAATTTAACATTAATCTGTTCATTAATCTTTCCCACAATGCTATAAAACTAACATTAATTTATTAAAACAATCGTAGGGAGATTTTAGAAGATATTTTCATAATAATGCCATATAAACAATTTTTGGCACCCAATGTCATTAGCAACATTCAAATTATTTAAAGCTACACGAGTTTTTGTTTAAACACTTTTTTGTGATATTATAAAACAATAATTTGTGTGCTGGTGATATAGAATAAGCCGGTTTTTTTCCTAATATTAATCCTACGTGACATGTGATAAATAACTGTGATCATTAATTGGACCGATTTAAGACCCACAACCCCGACAATGGTGGGTTGGATCATTTTTGCTTAAATCGGTCCAATTAGTATTCACACCAAAATATAGATCCAGACATTTTTGATGTAGGCGGTAAAATAAATAATGTTGAAAAATCTAGACGTGCAATTTTCGTGCACTTTCAGATTCCTACGTTAAAATCTGTATTAATAAAGTTGATGAGAACAGTTACTAATTAGTCATGACCGCAAAAGTTAAGTTACATAAGTACAAATCTCCTTTTGCGGTAAAGTAAAAGTTATGCAGTCGACACAAACTTTGGAAGCTCGTAAGTCTTCTCTTTTGTTCTTAATTTGCTGACCTTACCACTGGAAATGTTTTCGTCTTAGTAGCAAGCATTTTCTATCAAGGCTAAAACAAAGAAAACGCCGCTTCTCTTTTCTTGGGTGGTGACGAAAAGAGTATAATTAGGGAGATGATTGGCTTCAGAAAACTTGATTAACCTGATACATATCCATCACCAATCCTTGACAGAAGCATAATGAAACCCAATAAAATGAAAAGCTAAAACTCCAAAGCACAAAACGTAAAATGTTGTAGTTTGAAAACTACGACATTTTACGTACTACTACTGAAACATTAGAAATATTGAAACAAGAGTGTCACCGCCCCTCAGTACGTGCACACGTGAACGAATCCGTTGCCCAGCGTCCCGAAAATATTGCCTGACCACGCTCGAGCTCTACTCAACAATCAATATGTTGCCTTGTCTACACCTTCCTTTATACGATTTTTTTGAACCCACTACAAGCAGGCAGGTACTTTTTCAATCAGAACAGTGAATTTCTGGGGCGTGTTCCTGGCCTTAGCAATAAAATATTGACGAAATTTTCAATTTTAACACAACTTTGCACTCATGTAGTCTTCCAGTACTAAGTTTCGCGTCATGGTACCTATGTATGTATTTGGCACACACACCGTCAGAAAAACACGTAAACTTTTATAACAAATAAGATCATACAAATATTTTATTCCTGATACGGGAATTGATTACTCGACCCTGAATACAGAAGGGCATCTCGAACTCCCGACATTGCGCCATTCGTGTCGCCAAAATATGAGATAAGATACCTTTATTACTATAGCTATGCTACCAAACGAGACGATTAATTATCTTATGAGTTCGACAGATATTCGTCTAATCGACATCACTACGTTGATGACGTAATAAATGCTTTTGTTATTACCAATATTGATTAATACTACGTTTCCTCACTCATATTTTTATGGTAGGACAATGATAAATGAAACGAAATCATATCCCAATATATTTCTGGTGTGGTACAACTTGGGTTTACAAAATATATCTATACCCAATAGGTCTCTATAGCATACACTCTAAAAGCCAGAGTTCACTTTGTTCCCTTCTTAAAATCTTTAGCACTTTTTATAAAGAACATAATCCTTCTTTAATTTTACTTCTCAGTCCCTCCTTGAACGGTCACAAGGAAAAAATCCGTAATCACTACGCTTAGAAAACGGATTACTGATCATGAAAAATAAAACGATACAGCGCGTTCATGGGAAATCTTTTCGAATCTTCCACTCCGTCCGTTTCCCATTTAGATGGACAAGCACCTTAATATTGCTTTTAGATAGTAGCTTAACAAGTTGTAACTACTTACTATATTACATCACCATTTAGATATCAGAACGATTACATGCAAAGAAACTCGTTGTGTTTGCGCTCCAAAAATGTTATATTTGACGTTCGTCGTACTCAGACATAGAGTGGTGTATAAATATTTTTCCTAGGATTATTTCGAAGCATATTTAAATTTTAATACAGTTAAACGCAATAAACCTTGCGCCGCGCCGTAAGGGAGGATAACTCGATGCAAATAATATAATTTGTGCGTCAACCCACGGCGTAAACAACTTTTTACGCTAGTTTTAAAACGTTTTTTTTTTGCGTTCTCCACATAGTTTTATGTAGATGTAAATAGTACTTACCTATTTTTATATGGTGTGTTACCTATTTCAAAGATTATGTGGTCATTTCTCGGCACGATTTATTACTTGAGTTAGCACTAGCGCGATTGTAAATCATATTTATTGTTATCATAACAATAAGCTAATGTCGTTATAAAGTATTTTACACGCCCATTTTATTATGTAATTATTGTTGTTCATGTACCTATTGTAATTAAAGGAAACACGTTGTCTTTCTTAGATTTAAACTGCAGTGACGTCAAACCTTATTGATTTAAACTGTGAAACATTTTTACAAATATTACATTACTCTTGTAACGTTTGTATTATTTGGATTATAATAATAAATACGATATCAGTGTCAATTGAAAAGTGTAAGAAGCAATCGAATGATAAGACGATAGGAGATATTGTAATAGTGGCTAGCGTCGCGTGATGCGTGCGTACATAACGTGATAACACTTATCAGTTAATACTGATTTAAGCTAAGATAAGGCTGTGATAAGAGGCGCCCAACGTCCACGGTCTTAGGTTCGGACGCTCACACTCAAACCTAGCTCCCTTAGTATTGTGTGAACTGAATGCTAAGCGAGCTTTGTACCGCCCGAAGCCTGGTACAGAAACTAGGTCGGGTTTGAAGATTTTAATAGTGCGTAAGCTGTCGCATGTTACCAACCGGCTTGTAGGATACAACGCTTCACGCTCGTATAGCCAGATCGAATTCTCCGCGTCGCACACACAGGCAAGCCGAATGCAGAAATATCTAGACTAAAGAAATACCTATAGTCAGTACCCATAAGCATGCTATTAGTCCCTATACGAGAGTGAACAGTGAACGAAGAGGGCGGAGACCGCCGACACTTAACACATTCAGTGCCCAGCACCCGACTCCCGGGTCCAACAATAGTTCGTTCGTGTGCCCACAACCCGGCTCCCGAGTCGTACATATAGATAGCTATTGTTGACATGTTTATTGTGACCATGCCCAGCACCCGCCTACCGGGTGCAAATCAAAACACGCCAACGAACAAACAACGAATTATTGTTGGACCCGGGAGTCGGGTGCTGGGCACTGAATGTGTTAATTGGCATGAGATGACCAGTTGATAAGAAGTTTATGTCTCTGTGGAAGTGTGGAATATGAGTTTACCTGTACAGTGTATACTGCACGATGACTTCTTTCATATATCGACACTTTAACGACTGTTTATGTAAAACTACGAATCCACTTTGACCGAGCTTTCCATCACTGGTCACATCATTGACATTTGCACAAAGATATACACTGTGCATTTCACTTGATGGTAAAAAAAATATTCATAGTAATTAGCAAGTATTATGACTGGGCTCAGTTCGTCTAACTCTAGGGTGTGTTTCCACTGAAGCGGAGACGAGCGGAGCTGAGCAGAGACGTGCAGGAATCGACCAATCACAATGGTTGAAATCCTCATCGCGTCTCTCGTCAGTCTCGTCTTGTCTGTGATTGGACGATTCCTGCAAGTCTCCGCTCAGCTCCGCTCGTCTCTGCTTCAGTGGAAACGCACCCTTACCGATAAAAACTCATAATAAATACATATATCCAAAGTTATGTCAGACGCGACGTCACGGTGTAATCTGTCAATTCCTGATTATCCTCGCTTATTGTACGCGTCACAGGTCTTTGACACGCTCCCACTGTTTGTGTTTACACACACATTAACGCTGAAGTAGGTACTTACAGTCTAAACTTATTCTCTTGGCTCACCACGTTTTGTTCGTAAACCATGGGGCATAATAGTAGTAGAAAATTAACGAATTGATTCTCACCATTTTAAAATTATTGTTCGAAAATTTATTGTTTTAACTGACCCTTCGCCATCGAGAAATGCAAATTGATTAGTTTCCTTATCATCATCGTCATAAGTACCTAATTACGTATACTCGTAAAATCTCTAAATAATTGCTGCAATCACAATCATGATATTATCTTTGCACAAACAAGAAATTCTTACAAAACTGGCGTTGTCGTAAAGTATTTATTTTCACATAATATGAGTAGGGACTGCCCCGACGATCTATGGTCCTGATTCCTGGGTTCGATTCGATTCCCGGATCAGGCAGAGTTATTCAGAATTTCTCAGTAGCTTCCCAGAGTTCTCATTTGTTTCTGATTATAATCCACCTCTCTGGGCCCGCGTGGTAAACTTGCCTCTTATCACATTGGACCTTAACATAACTGGCAAACCTCTGTCTACCCCTTGGAATACAAGCGTGATGTTATAAATATAATCGAATGAAAAGCATTGTGTATAATCTGCTTAATTAGCCGTATGATACCCGGCCGTGAATAGTTTACCCATTTCTTCCCATGCGTTTCACTAAGATTAAGTTCATGCGGATGAACAGTGGTTATAAGAGATTGGTAAGATTTCGGAGACATTTTCGTTTGCCTAAGCTATGGTTAAATTGTAGGCTAACGGCCGAACCCAATAACCTATCTATCACCAGTTTTGGCATACTGGAGATAGAAAAACCTATCTATTTATGATTTTAACGTCCCAATAATCTTTATGAGATTATGGAATCTTACCGGCCTGACATAAGGACAGATAGAATTATACTGTCTACCATCAATAACGATCTGTCTGTTACTGAAAATAGGTTCGGCCATAAAACTGCTATGATGACTTGGGGTCCCAGAAAACGTCCATTGACATCACGCATCGCGATAGTCTTGTGAAAATGTAACTTGACGTCTGTAGACAGAATTTTTCCGTATTAGCTCTATATTGAGTTGGGAAAAAGAAAATGGAGACCTTTGCCTTACAAGGCTTACATTATCGCACCAGTAATTACATGTATTGGGTATTTATTACTTATGGTGAAAAATAAATCGATTTGAGCATAGAAACCAAAAGTTCATTGCTGAGATTTCGAAGAGATTGTATGAACAGTCAACACACAATCTTTGCAAGCTTAGGACTAACGGAAAAGGGTCAGTTTGTCGCCAGCAGGTAATTATCTAACAGTCTGTCACTAATGCCCGACTCTACCCCTAAGGAAAGGGGAGGAAGCGACACATAGACATGTGAACGCAATAGTAGTACTGTGTAGGGTTTAAACGTGACGGAGGGCACCTCTTCACATGGCGGTATTTTTGTAGTACTAAGGCAAATAAGAGCACGCTTGTTGCGATGGGGGTTAGGTTGAAACTACAGGACTCCCCGTGTTGTGCTATAAACTATAAGACCTATTCTTTATTTGCCATTTAAAAAACTTTTATTTATAACTAATTCTCCAAGGGTCACGATTTCATAAAAATGGCACATTAAAAATGTTTCAAAACGATTTAGCAGTCCTATCCACACAAATTAATTTTAAAACTCCATATTCTGTTAAATGTTGTATGAACACCCACTCAGTTATTACTTCTCCTGTCACAATCATGCATCTTTAAAAGCGCGCCGGCAGCAAATGCCGCGTACCGTACCTTTCTAAGGCGGTTCCCAAATTAGATTTTTCGTGGTGATAACATAATTCCCGATTTTCCGGAAATTGCTGGAGATTGGAACTTTCCTCAATAAATGTTCATGATTTGCTCCCATCACATTTCGTTTCTAATAGTGTAGATGCAGCACGTCATCTCCGTTCCTATCACTTTAGGAAAACACTTGTAAATCTTATTTACATATAAATACACATGCAAATCTCTTAATAAATACCAGCAATGTATGAACAGCATAAAAAATTATACAGTTGTGTTGTCAAGTAAATCGAGCAATAAAAGATAACGCGCATGCTGCCGCTACTGCCGTCAAAGGCGGTTCTCATTCGTGTGTAATAATATTGTCTGACAAGCGAGGCGAGAGATAACAGCCACCGGACGCCGCCGATGCTCCTATCGAATTTACTCACCTTCCGGACGATGACGTCATGGCATTATCTTAAACTCACACGTCACACTGAAACTCGGGTGGCGACTACGGAATGCATTGATAAATGTGTATTTTTGATGTCGTCGACGATGACATTTAATTGTTTATCCTTCGTAGATATTGTTACTAGGGCTTGAATATCGGACCATTTTTCAATTCCGGAACCCGGGTTTCAATATTAAGCAATATAATTCCGGAGTTCGAAGCTTCGAAGAAACCAATTCCAACCTTTTAATGATTTTTTTTTAAGTTCCTCTAACATTTCCCCGCTTGTCGGGTTTTAAAAATTTCTCACGGTCCAAGTTGTCCTCGTGATAATCTTCTGGATCGTATAGATACGCCAGTACAGACGCTATGGGAAGACGTATTTCCTTAATGCGGTTCCGAAGGCTTTGTGCCAGATTTTTGCTGATGTTACAGTTTTGTTTACTATCTAAAGACTTTAACATGAATTTAAATGCAGCATCAGCGTCTCTCTGACAAAGTGACTCTACAGTTATCTTAACAACATGAAGGCTTTCGTGTAAAGCTTTAAGTATTGCCATTGCATTCTCGTTGATAGGCACCACAATGCCTGAATCTAGAAATCCTTTGGTGATAGCGGACTTGAGTTTTAAAAACCTTTCAATCATATCGCTTAAACTTGACCACCTTGTTTTACAATCGAGAATGAGGTTCAGTTCTTTGCCAAATTCTGCTACTACGTATTTTTGTATGGCTTCATTTTGTAAGCTAGATTTTCGTACAGACCTGACCAACTTTCTAATCTTTTCAACCACATCTTCAAAGTTAATTGTCTTTCTATTGCTTGCTGTGCAGTTGCCACTTCAATCTCGAAACCCCTGTTAAATTCTTCGTCATTTTCTTCCAATATCTGGACCCCATTTTCTACATATGCAGAAGCAGATATATCAGCAGTATCAGTTATATCCAAGGTCACGAAAGTCTCCTGTCTCGTATCAGTATCACCCTTTTCATTATTCTTGCTATTTCCTGTTTTGTATAAGATACGGTCACTCCTAGCTATAAGCCATAAGCCAGACAAATTTGATGGAAACCCTCGTAATACCGACCCTTTAACCATAACTGCTGCTCCATCAGATGTCAAGCAAACAACATCTTTATCCAAATTAACAGCAAACTCTTTAAGATGTGGTTTTTAATAATTGTAAGCGGTTATTGCAGGCATACTATTTATTTATTAAAACTTTATGCACAAGTAAAAAGAATACCGTACAAAGGCGGACTTAATGCCTGAGGCATTTTCTACCAGTCAACCTTAGGGTGATGCAGAGAGAAAACATGGCAAGTGCAACATAAGGGATACGAAAATAACTACAAAAATACTAGAATAAATACATAGATATATACATACATACTTTTGACTGCCTCGTTGGTCTAGTGGTCGCTAGCGCTACTGCTGAGCATGAGGTCCTGGGTTCGATTCCCACGTCGGGCAAAGTGTTATTGGGTTTTTCTATCTGGAATTTCTTAGTAGCAGCCCGGAGTCTGGATTTGTGCCCGGTAGATGGCAATAGGCTCGCCCCCTATTACATGGGACTTTAACATAACTGGCGAAATGTGGGTATACTAAGGTACACCTCTGCCTAACCCTTCGGGGAAACAAGGCGTGATGATGATGTTATACATACATACTTATAAACGGAATAAACTCCGTCAGGAGAAATAACGATCAAAAGAGGAGAAAACGAATCCACCAAATCAGCGCTGGGATGTTTCTGCCAACTTCTTACGTATATGCTCACGTGCCTTGACTTTAAATGACAACCGATTTGTTACCGTCCTGATGTTCAGAGGGAGCCAATTCCAAAGAAAGAAGAGTGAATGAAACCAGAGCGGTGAGAAGGACATCGTAGAAGACGATTGTTAGTGGAACGAAGATTTTTACTATGGGCAGAGCATAAATATGGAAAGTCAGGTAAGAAGAAGTGTCGAGAATAGAAAATAACATAGACAGAGCCCTCACCTCTCTGCGCTGAAGAATGGGTAACCATTTTAAACGCAATCGGTGCGCAGATACATGGTCATACTTACGAAGATTGAAAACGAATCGAATGCAATTATTGAGAGGGTGGTCAAGTTTATTGAGGAGATCTGCATTCAGGTCATAGTAACACACATCACCATAGTCAATTATGGGAAAGATTAGGGACTGTACAAGCATAGCCTTTATGTGTGATGCGAGAAGATTTTTCAACCGATAGAGCGACCGCAACGATCCGGTGACTTTTTACTAACAGTCGTGACCTGCTTTCGCCAGTCAAAACAGATGTCGACATGCAGACCAAGATCCTTAACATCGGAGCTAAATGGAATGACGGAGTTATCAAAAATTACAGGTGGCACAGTTAAGCCGTTCAGCTTTCGTATGCTGTAGGGGCTCCCTATTACGATAGCCTGACACTAGGTAGGGTTAACCGCCACCCCAAATCGATCAGACCAGTCCTTGACCACACTTAAATCCCGGTTTAGCTCCACAATCGCATCGGAAATGTTGTCAGCACTTGCCTGGCTGTAAAGCTGCAAATCGTCGGCATAAAGATGATACGCAGTCCGAAGCACGGTGGTAATGAGATTAATAAAAATGGAAAACAAAAGAGGAGATAATATACCGCCTTGAGGGATGCCAGCTGCAAGATCACACTAACTCGACGAAGAGTCTCCAGCATGGACAGACTGCTGACGCCCTCGAAGATAAGAGGAAAACCATTCCAATACCTCCAGAGACCATAAGATAGGAAAGAATGGATAAAAGGACTTCGTGACTAACGCTATTAAAAGCATTGGAGAAGTCAATTAACACTAGGACTGTAACTTTAGTGTCTTTCCTTCCCCGCCTAATATCGTCAGTCACTATAAGGAGAGCTGATACAGTACTGTGCCCGGGCCTGAAACCGGATTGAAAAGGACTGATGAGGGAGTTGTGGTGAATAAAGTGGGAGAATTGTTTATGAACACTAGCTTCGAGCACTTTAGATAGAAAGGGAAGGATGGAAATTGGACGAAAGTGACTAGGAAGAGAGGAGTTGGGTATCTTAGGCAGGGGCTGTACAAGGGCTTTAAGCCATAGGGAAGGGAAAACACCGGTGTAAAGGGAGAAGTTTATGATGTGGGAGATTGCAGGAAGGAGTTGATCACAAGTATCATCACTATTCTCACAAGGCCCAGATTTTTGAAGTTAACTTTAAATTTGTTCCAGTGTAAATATTAATATTCATTTAACGGGTAACGGGTTACGGGGTTTTCATTTTACGGGTAGTATACTGCGCGTGCGCGATTCCCGAAAGCAAATGAGCGAACGAATAGCGCGCCTGAGGCTTGGCGGGGTGTCTCAAGCCGTGACAAAATTTTTTTTTTTCGATATCGAAATTCGGTTTTGATCACACCAATTCCGATATTACAAACGATACTGAAATATAAACCGGAATTCCGGAATTTCGTTAAAACCGGAATTCCGGAGCTTGAGTCCTAATTGTTACTATTGACAAAATAATATTTTATGCGTTTTAAAATTCTTCAATGAATATTAGCCTAGTTCAGGGGCTAGGGTCAATACTCTGTGCATTTTATCCTGATCACCATAAAATTGTGAAATACCTACTTGTACACTTGTACCTAATTGAGTAACTGTAAGTTTAAATGGTGAGAAATAAACTATTTTTATTTTTATTTATTTTTTTTTTTTATATTATCCAAACCTAATTTATATACTGAATTTTCCTGAAGTAGTTGCAAAGATTGTCTCTATGTAGATGTACGCAAATAGTTATTATAAATTATGTAACACGCTACTTGTATCTTTTATTTTCGCTTGCATTCGGAATGGAGTTAGTTTCTCGGTATAAACTCATTTTTACGAGTCTGTTTTCTTTAAAAACATAAAATGAAAACAGTTTCTTGTAAACGCTTTCAAATAGGTCATACGTCGCCGACCAACGGGAACTCGTTTATAAAGATTCCCGGATATTATTTATTTACAATCATTTGTCAAACACATGTGCGCAATTTATCATAGGTTTATAAACGGAGAAATAAACCCACGTTCATTATAAAAAACTGGCCTAGTGCGTGTCGGACCATGCACAATGAAGGGTTCCGTAGTTGGGATGAATTTATCCCAAGATCAAACTTAACATTATAGTTGCAAAAACATATGTATTTCTCTCATACATTCCAACTGCAAATGTAAGTTTGTACGCACAATATTGAGAGATTTACCAGACCATAGACTTCTTACATAAAATTATTTACAGTATTTTTTTTTTCAAAATTTTAGGCTCGGTAGTTTCGGAGGTTAATTTAAAATTATAAAAAATACATTTGAGACCCTCACGGTAAGCCCTTTTATTTGATACGTCACACGGTACAATTTGCAAAACTAAAAAAACTATATTTCTCCCAAAAGTTACCCCTATATTCAAAATTCATTTATTTACGTTACACGTCCGTATTTGGGTCACAGAAATTCAAATATATACGAAAAGATTCGGAGCAAAATGGCTGTGACAGACAGACACGAGTACGGACGCAGGGAACCCTAAAAAAGTAAAATGGCGGTCAAGCGTGGGACATACCAATATTTTTTACTAGACGTCGAAAACTGTAGCTTGTTCTCAAAAATCACAGTCATTGGAAGTAGCAGAAAATTTTATACCTAATGGACAACCCGCAAACAAATAAGCATTTTGGACACAACAAATCAATCAATGACCAAATCGTCCAACAGTTTGTTTACAGGACCGTATTTATTGAAAAGGTCTAATTTCATAAAAGACAATAAAGTGGTGTCGCAGTACAAAAAATATTCAATAAAGTGGTGTCGCAATACAAAAAAAAATTATCAGCTGTCACGTATCAAGCTTCAAAACCTACTCGACCCAAATGTATGGGACGGCTGATAATTTTTTCACGATTACGATGTTGGTCCCATGAAGAAAGTTGTTCAGTTTGATGGCCTGTAAATTTGAACACCATTCTGATACAACCTGTATATCTATACATAATATTATAAAGTCGCTTTTCTTGTCTGTCTGTGTGACCGCATTGTTCTTCTAAACTACGCAACGGGTTTTTATGCAGCTTTCACCATCATTCATAGAATTTATTCCGGAAGGTTGTGTGTGTATAATAAATAGACAAATAGTACCTAAGTACCTATCACGCTTGAGGAGCTCGTGGCTAAATAATAACAGCCGCACGGGTCGATCCATCAGGTTAAGCTACGCTTGCCGGGGTTGACCGTGGATGGGTGACCTTCTTTACATACCGAGACTCCTCCGTGCCTCGGAAAGCACGTTAAGCCGTTGGTCTCGGCTGTCATTCGTAGATCTTTGACAGTCGTTACGGGTCGTCAGAAGCCCGAAAGTCTGACCACCAGTCTTACCAAGGGGTATCGTATTACCCAGTTACTGGGTTGTGGAGGTCAGATAGGCAGTCGCTCCATGTAAAATACTGGTATTCAGCTGCATCCGATAAGACTGGAAGCCGACCCCAACATAGTTGGGAAAAGGCTAGGCAGATTGATTACCTATCACGCTTACACAGTACAGAAATCTCCAGGATTGCTAATTAGTTACAAAACACGTATAATCTCTTGTACCCAGGCGTACGAGCGCGCCAACCTCGCCGACGCGCTGTTGCCGCGCACGCTCATCGACGGCGAGCTGATCATCCGCCAGGGCGACACAGCCGACGGCATGTACTTTGTGGAGGACGGCGCCATCAGCATCCGCATCACGCGCGACGACGGCAACGAGCATGAGATCAAGCGCCTTGGTAAGAAAAATACTTTTTTTAACCCAGCATATTCTAGTTAGAAACTATCTTAATTTTAGTAGTAGTCCACAGTGGCGAGGTTTGACATTTCGTAGGAGGGAAGCCGAAGAAGAAATTGTTCAGTTACAAAAATAGTTATACAAATACGATTACCACGTTGTGGCGCCGGCTTATTTGGAACAATTTGTGTTGTTGTTGGAATATATATTATTTGGCAATCGTAGACATTACTGAATGTGCTATTTTTCTATGGTGGTTGGTGAAGTTACTCTTTCGATCCTCCAAAGGGAAGCCGGTAAGAATGGAGTTGTTAGCGCGCTTCGCCTCTGGTAGTCCATGTGAAGGAGCACGTCCGGGAAAGTACTGGCATACCGATTCTCTCGCTAAGCAGCAATGGTGTGTTCCGACTTGAAGGACATAAAACATTTCAGCTTGGTCTCTGGAATTACAACCAACGATGCCTCTGCACAGACACAACACAGAACAGATACAAGCACACAGAACAACACACTCACAGCTTGAACAGATTCAAGCTCTCAATATTGCCTACTGTTGAGTTTACTATAAAGTTATAAACCAACAAAACAATTTGTGGCTAGTACGTGGCTTCTTGATATAAAAGTCATTTCGACGCCTTGATTGAACACCCTCGATCTTTTATAGTACTAAAAACAACTATAAACTTATTTTCCATTATAAGAGAATGGTTTACTTCACCTTACATGGACACGTAGCTGTGTTTATTGAGTAATAGATGCAGTACAGCCGGAGCGTGTAACAACGTCATCTATAAGAGCGTTGAGCAATCAATAACCTATTAGTTTGCCTTACTTCGCTCACACAGGCTGTTCCAAATAAAGGACGAATGATCGATTGTGTTTCTTAGAACAACACTGTATGTGAAATATTCTACTATAATACTAGCTGTTGCCCGCGGCTTCGCCCGCGTAGATGTGAATACTTCCATATTTGAATCGGATTTTGTTCACAATTTCATGAGTTTTAACTTTTTACACGGAACCCTAATTATTTTTCTAAAATAAAAGTACCCTAAGTTACTCAGTGGAAGTTCGGTCAAAATCAGTCCAGCCGTTTCGGAGATTAGCCGAAACAAACAAACAGACAGACAGACAAGTGTTTAAAATTGCTTTTTCGTTATAAGTATCGTTTAAACTGTCACATGCTTTTAGTAAAAAGCTGTTAATTTGACAGACACTTCAATTATATTTATTTGTATAGATTTAGGGTGCAAACTACACATGTAGGTTTTAACTTTGTTGTTGTGACACGATTTTTGACATCGACTTATTAGATTACCCTTTGCCTCTTCCAAATAAGATTATGTATCGAACACTAAGTTACTGGCCGTTAGTTTTTCGCCCAAAAAAATAAGGCATGCCCTTTCTTCTCATGGGCTTACTCATGAGGATGAGCGACAAATTATCTACTTTACTAGTCTATTGCAATAATTCTAAAACCGTTTGCTAAGAAAGTAAAAGTATCGATAGCCTATCGATGGAATCCATGACGTTGAGAAGAGTATCGATAGCCAAATCTTCCATAAAATATAAACCATCGATAATATTGGTTGTAACCGACTTGATACTATGCCGATGCCGATAATTAATGCCGATTGCAGAGTTAACTACTTTTGTAACAAATAAACAAGAAAAATTAAGCCGTAATAGTAGAAAACTATATTTAATTATTTGATAACATAGATCAAAATAGCTTTCGCCTTTGACTAATATCGGCTTGACATCAACCTAACACCATTTTAATGGACCAGGCCATTAAAAAGTGAAAATAAAATATATGATGTATGAAATATAAAAATAATAACTTGATTGTCATTTTTAATTCCGTCTGGCATGGATAGCTGAATGTCATTCCGCGATATTGACATTACGACAATACAAAACGCTGAGTCGGTAAAGCAGATTCTACCGTCCAATGAGCACACAAAAATAGCCCTTAAGGTGACGAACACGAACATATGTATACTAGTTGTGACTGTACTCAGGAGTTACTTATATTGTCATTGGTTTTCAACAGAGGCTGGTGGGTATTTCGGTGAGCTGGCTCTCGTCACCCACAAGCCGCGCGCCGCTTCTGCTTACGCCGTCGGACCCACCAGGGTGGCATGTAAGTATTATTTTCATTATGATTGCTGACTGCTTTGTCGGTGGTACCTCAATACCTAGTGGTCGCAAACGCGACTGCCAAGTTCTATGCAGTTGTGGTTTATAGTTCTAGGTTTTGGGTTAGTTTTCGGAAACGGTTTTTCCATTAGGATAATATTCGGAGTCTGCCCGGTTATTGGCAACGGCCTCGTTCCTTATAACAAGACACTGAAAATACTTGGCGCAATGTAAGTTAACCGTGTGCTTGTCTGTGTGAAGGTGTGTACACAGTGAAAAGAGAGAAAAATAACCGTTTTTTTTTCACTGGCAATAATTGAAACTTCTTCTCAGAGTAGTCAGATAGGAAACGCCGGCCTCTTCTAGTTTAAAAAAAAAAATGTTTGACATGTAAAAGTGTTTGTATAAACCTACTTACAGAAATAAAATCATTTATCAAACAGTGCAGCCAACCCAACAAAACGAGAACATTGTACAGTGTTTATTGGTAGGACGGTAAACGTTAGTATTAGGATCTTATTCCTGCCCCTGCCTCATTTGCATGTCGCCGGTTCTCAGCCTCGCTGCAGCATTAATCATCATACATTAACTTCGTTTTCCTCTTATTGTCAAGTCTTGTATTGATGGAACAATGGCTAATACAATTTAATCCTGTAATATACTTGGTAGCACGAAACAACATGATATTTGCAGATGTAATTTATGAATGATTCCATAATCTCTAAATAGTATAACATGAAGTTACCTGTCTACTGCTACTACTCTGTCTATGTATTCACATAATTATAGCTTTGAGATAAAAACTGCTTTACGGATTTTGATGCAGTTTCACTAGATCTTTCTCCTCGGGGAAGAAAAACTATAATGCATTGATTGTAGCAATCCCCGTCAGTCAATAATAATAAACTCGCTTATAGGATTGTAATAACGTAAACGTACACACGTTTTTGCTTTAATAATTTTGTGTCCCAGAGTTTGTACCAGTGACAATCATGCTTATAAGTGTCCTAGTTTGTTTTATTATAGTATACCGTCGACGATATAATGTCACAAAAAACATCACCTGGCTACGTGCCAATCTTATCATTACAAAAAGTGCATACATAGAATGTTTATGATTCTTACAAGTGACATAATCACAAACTATTTTATAGCAGTCTTGTTAAAGTCACAGTTATATCTACGAAGCCGCAATTATTTCGTAATTAAATGCTATCAATTGTAAACTTGTTATCACGATATAGAAACAAGTTCTAACAGTAGGTAACGTTTGGAGTCATTTTGATGACCTTCATTTGATTATGCTACTTTATTTATGTTTACAATTCGTAATAACGATAAGTACTACTTAATAAGCCTATCCAATCAATGTATTATTTAAGGGTGAAGCCAGACGAGCGTAACTTTTGAGTTGTGAGTCGCGTAATTTCAGTCGCCTAATTTCTGCTACATTCGGTTTCGTTCACACGGCGACGCAAAATGAGTTGTCTGCCGACTCATGCGCACAATCCTGGCTGAATTGAGTTCGCAGCGAGAGGGGGGCGAGAGAATCGACAGTCAATCACGGAACGTGTGGGAGTCAATACGTTAATTTCTTTGTCACAATGTTTGCAGACACGGAAAAATTTATACTTAATTGAAGTCGAGCAAAGGCCTTGTCTGAGGAATTTATCAGAAAAGTCGTATAGTGACAAGTTTTTTAAACAGAGGGCATGGCATTGAGTGGATTCACCCAGTATTTTCTTCTATCTTCATCTTCTGTGTCTTCGCTATATGCTTCGTAAATACACAACGTTTTTAATATATCCATTGCACTACACAAACACCCAGTACAAACGTTGAAAATCAACTGAATAAATTACGCTCGTCTGGCGGTCCAACAGAATTTCTGCCGAGCAGAAATTACGCGACTCACAACAAAAAATGACGCTCGTCTGACTTCACCCTGAATCTTAATAAATTTTGTTTACAAATTAAAATGTATCCATGAGTAGGTCTGTGTATGAAATGAGCGGAAGTCAAAGTACTAACTGTCTAATGAATGCAAGTGGTTATCTGCTATGCTGTAAGTATGAATAGAAGCATAATATTCAACATATCTGTTCCAGTCCTTGACGTGGAGACGTTCGAGCGTTTGCTGGGCCCGTGCATGGAGATAATGAAGCGCAACATCGACGACTATGAGGAGCAGCTAGTGAAGCTGTTCGGCGACAAGAGCAACCTCACCGACGTGCGATGAACGGCCGAGCGCAACCACCAGCGCCCACACTTGTTTCCCTTCCACACACCGTAATCTATACTCCTCTATTCATTCATTTCATGGCGAAATCGCCAGGGTAGCCCGCGAAACTCGGTTTTTTTTTTTGCATTACGGTCGCGAATCAATTATTTTGATCAACATACAACCTGATACTGACCTACGAGTTGCAAAAAATGGAAGAAAATTTGAATTTCGCGGGCTCCCTTAGCGCATCCCCTTTATACGCATTATGTGAGGTTATGCTGACATAAACTATGACATCATCACACATCACTCATCCAAATTATAGTGTTTTAAATATGTCATGTTAACGTTTTAGTTAATTTTTACCATATTATAACTACTGCTATTGAATGTGATGATTATTAAGAACAAATAATATTTAATTGGGGACATAAAATAGTTAAATTTAGTACCAATGTAATCAATCTTTTTTTATGCCAAAACATGACAATGATATCGTTTTAATGTTAAATAACTTAATTTAGGCTCACAAGGTAACTCTTACGTATTTATTGAACAGCATAACCTCATAGAAATCAAGTCAGTTTGTGCTCATAAAGCATATGATTACTAAATAGCTTATTGTAACATATTTTATGCTTAACCAACTAAAATGTTGTAGAGGTACAAATACACAAGATTAATTTATTTCATTTAAAGTAGTGCCATGTTGTTTATTTAATTTCAACTTAATTGTAGTAGATAAATAAAAGGGATTACGCGTTGAATGGAAGGTGAAACGACTAAGTTACGAGCGCTCAATAATATTGCATTGATACAAATATACGCTTATTTTAGATAGAGAAATGCCTTAGTAGCTAAGTAAATATAAGGTACACCGAGAAGGTGGCGGCGAGGCGAGCGCGTAGAAAACAAAATGGTGACGAGGCATTATGCTCAGTTTATGTGCCATAACTCATACAGTGATGCAGACGAACGCACGACAGACGACGCGCCAACACTGTTCGGTTGTATGAACTAATTAATAGCTTTCAAGTTGTTTATAATTTTTCTATCACAGTTCTGTAGCTTTTTCGTGTGCAATTAATTAATTTATTATTTAATTAAAGCGTGTCATAACAAATTTTGTTTTCTACGAATGTCGTCACCATACAAGAACCAGTCAACAGCTGACGATAACAATAAAAGAATTTATGACTCGAGGGTAAAAGGCATTAGTGTTAAAGTTTAACATAAATATGTTAACGTAGTGGGTGGTTACAATGCAATACTATTCGGCACTCGGCCACGTCTTATCTTGGGATATTCTCAATCGCTATCGCCATTTCTATTAACTTAAGATATTTCCACTGACACAGGCTTTTCTGAATGATAACAAAATTATATACATATTAGGTAAATTATATACTTAGTTGTATTTTTTATTTTTTGTGATTAGATTAAATCTATCACTTTCTATTTTTATTTATTTTTTAGCTTGGTTAATGGTTTTTCGTCGATATATGTATATGGAGATTGTAATGCGAAGATGAGTTAATTATATTATGCCAAATTATAAATAATAGTTTACGTATATGTAATTTTAACAGGACAGCTTATGAATTTAGATATCTCTTTCGGACATTTTTCATTATGAAAAGTCTCAGTACATTCAGACTTGATATAGAACAGAAAATTCTGTCTTAATGAAATGCATATACTCGTACATACTTACATAAATATATATATATATTATTTATTTAGTTTCGCAGAGTATTTTTATTACGATTGTTTCATAGTAATTTTGTTAAGCAAAAGGAATTGTTTATGTTGTCTTTTAATTAATTTAAATCTTCTTTTCTGTTGTAGAGAGTTCCTATTGTTTTGTTTGCTCTTTAACAATTTTACATTATAATAGATCTGAGGTGTTTATCTTTGTAATACTTTTATAGCGAACACAAAGCTCCAATGAACAAATAGTAGAAGCCCATCGTCGTTGTTTTTATATGTCCCTGTAAGAAATTGGTGTATAAATTGTAATGATTTGATTCAGTGGACACATATTAGGTAGAGTAGCGTGGCACCGCGCTACAGACGGCAGACGTACGGCGCAGGCGCACTCGGCCGACCCTCAGGTACAACTTTCCAGTATTATTTGAATTAGAACACCCTACCACCTTTATTTGTGAATCCAGCCAAAGTAGGCGAGTGCGTAAATATCACGTGTAGCGCTAAATATTTAAGTATATATTTACTATGTAGTAGTTAGTTTTCGTCATTTCTTATTGTAATTTAAATATTAGTAGATTAGGAAATTTTAATGGAATATAGTCAAATCCTGAGGGGTGAGGTGTATCATTTTTGACGCCATGTACAAAAGTGTACAAATTGATTTCAGATGCCATAGAAGATTTTATTTTATTGAATGAATTATAATATGTTATTTTATTGTGAAATATAAATGTGCCGCTTTCTAATTTCACTGGTTAACTAAGTGCAGACATGGCTCTGTGTTAGCACATTCGTACATGTCGGCCTTCGCTTCGCTGCTTGTTGGTATTCAATAGCATTCGTTATGTATTTAACTACCGATTTGAGTTGACGTAGCTAATACATTCCCTGTACTGGTTGACATTGTATTTATTTTATTTCTGAGAATATTGTTGTCCGCCCATCGATTTTCTATAGTTAATTCTCACTCGAAGTGCCTATTTCGTACAACAACATGAATCAGGAAACAATTTTATTAGTACACTCTCTCACTAACAATTATAATATTATTAATCTCGTGTTTTAACTTACTTAAACTGCCTTTTTCTATGTGAAACGTGTTGTGAGATATGTGTATTTAGTGCATCGGACATTAAACAGTCATGCAGTAGTTCCGGTTTAAGATGTGAACCACTCTTTGTAATATATAACACGCAATGCTCAGAATATTTACCGTTCACGGACGCGTTTGTGTCTTGTGAAAAACTTGACAAAATGATAAAACTTGTGAAATCACTTGCGGTAAATATTTTGACCAACAATGGACATAATTTTTGAATATTTAATTCGATGTATGCAGTCGAATCCACTATTTATCCATGAGCACTGGTAACTTTGGGGAGTGTGATGTTCGGATGGTTTTCCTATTATCGTGTACATGGTCTGATATTGCTGTGTATAACGTTGTGTTTGTTACATTGTACAGGTGAGGTGCGTCACGTGTCGTCACCACATTATGTCTGTGTGTCCCCGTGTAATGAACCCAGTAGTTAATATTATCGTGCAATAATAACTAATAACTGTCATTTATCTATGTCGTTTACATCAATATCATGTGTTAAATTTTGTCTGTGTGAAATTTATTTATAGAATTTAATAAAAATATAAATAGAATAAGAAATATATAACGCTCTTAATACTGGTGTTTAAGAATATTCAGCATCGGTAAAGTAGGAAATGCTAATCAAATTACACTTGTATATTCAGTTTTTTTATTGAACATTAATCGACACGCAACATCGTTAATGTTAACAAAAAAGCACAAATGTCTAGAATGCGTGATTGTGATCGATGGGAGGTTTTCATTCTGTTGTCTTCCATGGGACGCACAGAGGCTGCTATTCTAACATCCCAACGCATCATTCGGAGCGCTATAATATGCATTCTCGGGCATACTGATGTAAAATTGAAATTCAATACGCTTAACCTTAGCGTAATTTTTTATAAATTATACTAGTCATTGGTGTCTAATGTAGATTTGTAACCTGACAGCACGTTGGAATGGAACATACTCCATGTCTTCACTCACAGTAGGTGTAAGTCGTCATCCCTGTTCCATACAAAGTGAAAGCATATCAGCGCGGCGCTCGCGCCGCACCTATGATTACTATGCACCACATGTGTACATCCGGTAGCCAGTTGAGAACTAGTACCGCTTTTCCCACGTCATGAGCTTACCCTGTACATTTATAAAAATTATGTATCGTAAAATGTTAGAAAACTGAATTATATTTGTTTGTAGATCTAAGTGTTGTTTATTTTATATCACTCTTTCCCCTTTGTCTCGTATTTTTTTATTATAGAACTTAGTAATTAGAGTTAACAAGTACATCCAAATATTAAATACAAAAAACTATCTTTACCACAATACATATTAACTTGGCTAAAATTTTAGTGACTAGTTTTGCACCTACTCGATTATTTTGTTCTGACGAGCGTAACTACCTTATTATATTACCTAAAATAATTTCTTTACAAAAACGGCAGATTTTTTTTATAATGAAATTAATAAATAAACGGATTATTTCAGTACGTATCAACTCGTTAGCAGGTATAGAAACCCAGGGGCAAGATTCATAGCATGACCGCTTTTTGACACATAAGCGTCGCATACGAATATGAACTTTGTTTTTGAATAATTAATGTTTATTTTCGTACGAACCGCTTACTTTTCAAAGTGCTAAATAAAGTAAAGGTTAGGTACTTGCTCTCAGTCTGGATAGATAGTTAACCACATCTCTAGTAGTATACAATATTTTAATCCTACGAATATGCATGCGAGTTGTTCATTACCACTATTACTACAGACGCGTTCAAAGTCGATCGCTATTAAAATGGTTACAGGCTATGTGCTACCAAAGCCGTACCGTTTTGTCAATGAAGAAAAGAAGATATAAATCAAATGAAAGTGATTTATTCCAAAAATAACACTTTATTATAGATAGATTATTAAATAATTAAATTATTTGCAGTATTTATAAACTAAATCAACAAGTTCTCCCTTTTTCAAACCTGTCATAGCAGGTAAGTCCGGAATTTTCTTGTATTTCAATATATCTCTTAATTGAGGTACTGTGTAGTCCTTTACTTTCTGATTATCAAGCCTATTTTGAAGTAATTGTTCATCAATATTATCAACTACTTTCGCCCTCTTGCTCTCAGGGCCACCTCTTGATGATGCAGCTTTCTTTACAGCACTTGCTCCAAAGGGACCAAACAGTTCCTGAAATAAGTCATCTTGGATTCCTAGAAAACTCTTTATGTCTGGTTTTGTGGTATCAATGAATGGTTCAACCTCTTCATCTTCCAGAGCAATCGCTTCTATAGCATTGTATTGTGCTTGTAGTTTTGGATTTTCAAACATATCAGGCTTATAATCAAACTGTAAGTTATTCAAGATGTCCTTCATAACAGTTTTATTTGCACTGGAGATTTCCATATCTTCATCTTCTTCAAATACTGGAATGTCTCTAACATTCTCTACGAAAGGTACACAGATGATATCAAATCCAATTTCCACATTTAGACCAAGAGGTTTAGAGGTGGGACAAAGAGCTACAATAGTGGGCCTGGCGTTCACCCGAGTACACAACACACAAATTGCTACTTTTTTCATTTCTGTACAAGCCTGATGTAAGGCCTTAAATGCTACAAAAGAGCCTTCTATTATGCTTTCATTTGGAAATAAAAAGAAGCCCGATTTATAGTACCATTTCTCTTTGCACATGACACTGTCAGGTTTAAATCCAAGGAGTTTTAACATGGGTGGCCCAAACGGGTTACTTAGTGCCTTCCTTTCATCAACTGTAAACTCTATTTTTTCATCACCATAAGTGACATAGTAAAGCTCCTCAGATTTCAGTAACGGCACAGGTTTTGACTCTTGTTCGGCATCTTGCTCATCAACATCCATGTGTTCACCATTCCCCACTTTAACTTTCATTGTTTTATTAACACTGGTAAGAATTGCATTGGTATCTCTATGTAAATCAACAGTTTTCTGTTGTGTTTGCCCAGAACTCTTTAAAAGGTTGTATACTCCTACCCCAATCGCCAAACCCTCACCAATTTCAAAACTTAATCGGGCAACAGCTAAATGGCGATGTGATTGCTGATGCATCAATTGTTCTATTTCCTTGTGATCCCAAACAGGTTTTGGTAAAGCTACATCTTCTCCTTTGTTTGCTTCAATTAAGAACTTTGTGTAGAATGCATTTATCTCATAGTCACTTTCAGAAATATTTATAAGCTTTATTTCAATATTAGAATCTACTAAGTCAACAACTCTTTTTAATGCTGGTTTTTCGTCAGACTGTAGTGGAGGTATATCAAAACGAGATAACATGATGACGGTTCGGGTTGAGAGCTGTTTTTTGCAACTTGCAAATGCTTTATTGCAATACCAGAGGACATCTGATAGTGTCAACTCTTTTGCTTGATTTAATGAAGAAATATCAATATTTTGCAGTTTCTTAAAATCATCTAAACTTGGCAATGATAGTGGGAAAACTTCTTCAACACTTTTTATACCAAAAACGGACGTGTTCGATCCTTCGGTACCGTATAAACATACTCCAATGAGCTGAGAACTTGATTTTCGTAAATACTGTCGCATCATTCGACAAGTAGCCGTGAAAGCTACTTGAGCGGAGTTTAGTTTCCCGGGGCCGTAGGTGCTGATGCATATTAAAGTGGCAGGAATACCTTTCCATAAGGAAAATTCTTCTGTTTCTTCGTCAGAGCTCATTGTGCCCGTAATGTTTTATGTAGGTTCAAAAATTACACAGGTTTTTAACTAGAAAAACTTTATCTTCTGATTTTGACTGTTGTGAAAACTGTGACAGACAACAAATCAACAAACAAGTAGCGACAAGTTTCAGACAGTTTCAATTTCAAATCAAAATAATGAAACTCGAAATGACACTGACATCTGACAGTGACAGTCCTTGATAATTTTCCCTATATTCCGAATTACACCGTATTCGCTCACAGCGCACACTTTCAATAATTTGGATCTGATGACCATTTGTCACTTTAGCTATTTCGTCGCTATCCCGAATAGGTCACATTCACTAATACGTCACCTTGTGCATCTGGTCAGTTTTCTTAACTCGTTTCATGCTGTATTTAGACTCATTCCCAACTCGTCCGATGCATATGTATGGACGCCAGCACATCAAGCTACCCGAAACTGTCAAATTTTCCCAATCAACCTTGCACCTAATGCTTGAGTAATAAAGTCGAAAATCTATTAAATAAATTTGACAGTTTGTAGTAGCTTGGTGTACTGGCGTCTGTACAATGTACAGTCAGCGTCACAAATATCGGGACGACTGTTCACAACAACATGTTAGAACTCAGAATGCATAAAAAGATTACTTACGTTTTAGTTATTGATGTGCCTCCGGAAAACATACAGCATTGTTAATAAAGAAGCAGTGTATACTTAGCCTAATATGCGTGGTCGATAAAAGGGATACTTTAGTTTAACTTTAGAATACTAGGTGGCGTAACTATCACCGACGTTGTATTTACTCTGTGCCAGCTAGTTTTTATCTATACCTTCATGGCTAGGACACGAGAACCGCTGTCACTTTCCGAATTCATAATTTTCACCAGGAAGAACTTCCTACAATTCTGTATGTTTTCCCTCTCAGCACGTAATATTGGTTTTATTTTTATGTAAAACCGCTATATTGATGTGCCTCCGGAAAACATACAGCATTGTTAACCTTTTAACCGACCGACTTCATATCAGTTGTCGTGCCCCCAGCGCCGGGCACAGTGAATTATTACGGTATTTGGTCGTAAATATACGACCCTGGCCAAAATGGACACGAAAATACTTGTCGGATCAATCCGACGTTGGCGGTTAAAGGGTTAACCTCTCAGTGACGTCAAAACACGTAGCATCTGTCACGTCCACTCCGTCGACTCATTGAGTCGGCGTTATTCGGGTCGGATTTAATGCGAAATATCGCATTCTAGAGTATACTTTTCCTTTTCTAATTTACACAGTGTAGGAAAAAGAATAAGAGTGACATATGACATTACATGTCAAACATCTGACAATAGTTTTTTACGGAATGTTGCACATATTAAAGCCTAGTCTAGACAAGCGCGGTGCCGATTCGGTGCCGCAAATAATAATGATGGGGTAATGCAAAATATTGCATTCTAAAGTATACCTTCGCTGTTCTAATTTACACGGAGTGTAGGAAAATGAATAGGAAAGGCATCAAACATCTAAAAACAACTTGTTACGGAATGTTGCACTCAATAAAGTCTAGTCTAGACAATCGCGGCGCAACCACGCATATTAGGCAAGTATACACTGCTTCTTCATTAACACTACTGTATGTTTTCCTTCTCGGCACATAATATCGGTTTTATTTTTATGTAAAACCGCTATATTACAAGTGAAATCAAAGAAGGCGGAAGTAAAATTACTGAACCTATATTTTTTAAATTAAACGTCTACCTTTATACGATTTTGTGTAAACCAAAATGCTAGTAAGGTGCTCTCTCGTAACCTACCTATTAGGTTACGAGAGAGTCCATTTTTAAGTTTAGTTTATTAATATTTTGTTTCTTTCGTCATTCTATTAAAAATTAAAACAAGATTGTACGATTACCTAATTTTGTTGGACTGATAATGTTTATTTTTGTGCTTAATTGTATGGCCGGCAGCACATCAAGCTACTACAATCTGTCAAATTTCTTTAATAGATTTTCAACTTTATTACTAAAGCATTAGGTTCAAGGTTGATTGGGAAAATTTGACAGTTTCGGGTAGCTTGACCTGCTGGCGTCTGTACTCTTAGCATCGCAGTATTTTCCACTTTCTGGCATTTCATTAAGCATCACAATTCTGCACTAAGTACTGTTAACCCCCCTGATAATCGAAATTTATACATAATATCACGACTTGTTTCCCCGAAGGGTTGGGCAGGGGTGTACGTGTACCTATAGTAGACTCACATTTCGCCAGTCCCATGTGATAGGCGGCGAGCCTATTGCCATCAACCGGGCACAAATCCAGACTCCGTACTGCTACTGAGAAATTCCAGATAGAAAAACCTAATAACACCTTGCCGTACCTGTGAATCGAACCCAGGACTTCATGATCAGCTTGCGACCACTAGACGAGAGAGGCAGTCGGATATTTATTTGCAACAAAATTCAATAATAATTAAATTAATATCTTGTTGGTCTGACCCTACTTAAAAATAAAGAAGGTTAATTATTGTCTTTTTACCTGACTGCCCCAGAAGGAGGGTAATGTTTTCCGAGAGCATGTATGTCTATTTCTTTGGCACGCCCTGTAGCCTAGACAGCATTATGAGGTATCGTTAGATTTGTCTTAATTGTGAGAGAAAACATTAACTTCCTTACTAATAATCATGCGCTCCCCCTGGAAATCAGGATGGCAACCAACTGATTATCCTTTAAAATAAAAGTTCGGGAGCACATTCGTAAGAAGCTGGCAGTATCATCACAACGTTAACGTTTTCCCATTTTTTGTCTTATTTGTTTTAGTATATTCGTGTATTTATGTATATATTTATTTACGCTTATTTATATATAATTAGGTATAGGTATATTATTATATTTATAGTTGTAATAGGTATATGTGTATCTTTACATTTAAATAAATATGTATTCCACAATTTCTCATAATTGCACCTACCACTGTTTGTCTCTGCATCACCCAAAGGTTGACTGGTAGAAAATGCCTATGGTATTAAGTCCGCCTCTGTACATTTCTGTGCATGAAGTATTAAATAAATAAATAAATCATAATTTATATCAGGTGAATAGTTACACACCGATTTCTCTCTTTCAGTCATCAGTAATTTAACTTTCGACAGAAGACAAAGCATTGTGTGACTATACAGACGCTATACAATGTAAGACTGGTTTGATGAATGAGAAGGATTTACTAAACACAAAAAAAAGAGAGGGTGATATTTTTTTTAATAATTAAGTACTACTTAGTCTGTGATAAATTACAACAATTTTGGTATCAAATAAAAGGTATTATGGAGTCAATTCCAAATATAAATATGTTGTTTTTTTTATTTGCTTTTTGTCTGACATTTTATTTATTAACTATGTGACCCTGAAACTAGGCGTTTGTTGTATTTGGGACCTATGAATATAATAAAAACAAGAATTTCACACTCGCAAAGTATCTTTAATTATTAGCACTTGAAATTAACAGAATATTTTATATCTATATGGGTTCAGGCTCCCTGCTGTAAACTTGCATTATTTTCTCCATTATTTCCCAATTTTTCTCCTTCTGCAAATCTTTGGTAAACACCTGAAACAAATTTTATTAGTTATGTTTATATAAAACTTATAATTTTATTATTGTGTTACAAAAATAAATTGTGAGCTATTTGTAGATAAACCTTCAGCCTAATCACTGCATTAGTGCTTTTATTATTCATTGTGAATTTGAATCTGTGAACTCTCAATGATAAAGTTTTTACAGTTAAAGTAATTACTTACCGAATACCATGCAGCATCATCATCTAATGTAGATGCTAATGGCACTGACACTCCCAGGACATGCAGTGCCAGAGTTAGACATGCTACTGCAACGTGTGGGGCTCTGTAGTCCAATATAGATGGGGAATGGTGAAAGTCTTGTAGAAAGGCCATTGCAGTGCGAGCAATGGGGGCAGAGCGCCACTGTGACGTAGGGAACCATTCCTGAAGAGAGCGCAAGTAGTGCAGCAAATATCTGTGCGGAGATGGCGTATCCAAGTTGAAGCCAAGCAGCCGCAGTACCAGCAACTCGGCCTGGGCGACCGCACCCCGCCACGACCAGTACTCATCGCCCAATTCCAAAGGTCCCGCACCACGATTGATAGAATTGTGTGCTACGTTCACAGCATCTCTCAGTCTTACAGGCTCATCTCGCGACTTCCCCGCTGCACATAAACAAGCAGTACATATCACGTAGCAATCGTAATCATTTTTATCAGCTTCCTTGAAGAATTTATGGTAAAATACAGCAGCTGTAGCGACCGTCGCTGGTTGCAAACCAAGTTTTATCCCACACTCAAATATGAAATTTGTCGCTAAACTGTGGCTCGGAGCACTCCTATAGTCAGGTAGCCTTCTCTCACGTCTACTACTCTGTAAAGCCATCACGTCAATTACGTCTTTCATAGTCCAGAATGTTATACAATTTACAGATTTGATTGTTTGTTTTCATCAATTTAAGGACGCCAAAAGCGAGTAGAGTAGAGGTTAACAATAGACAATAATTTATTTATATTTCTTGTAAATGTCATTTTCTAAAGACAAATACATTCACAGACTAAGTAGTACTAATACATTACTAACACCCCACCCAACGCCAATCGATCGAAGAAATAGTATGGACGCCAGCACATCAAGCTACTACAACCTGTCAAGATTTTCGACTCTATTATTAAAGTGTTAGGTTCAAGGTTGATTGGGAAAATTTGACAGTTTCAGGTAGCTTGATGTGCTGGTGTCTGTACAATAAGCAAGATTTGATTAAATCTAAGCACAAAGCGGATGAATTTTTTGATGCCCTCTGATTATTTCCCCTCTTTTTTTATAAACTTGTACATATTATTTCGTTTATTGATTTTTCATTCTTATTTATTTACATTTTTAAATATTTCTTAAAATAAAAAGATATATAAAAAAACATTTAAAAATAAAAAAATATAGTTCCACCGGTATCGGGAGCAGGGTCCAAGCTACCGGTGGTTAAGGCTGCAGAGACAGGAACCTCCTCACAATACGAGCCATGTCAAGGAGTACTGCCTTCTGAATCAGGCTCTTGATCCAACCGCCTAACGAGACCCTCGAGAGATGTTAGTCGAGGCTTTCGGCTATCAGGCCATTGGCCGTTACGACAATCGGCACAATGACAGCCGAGCTCATATTCCACATGTCAACAACCTCGTTTGCTAAGTTGAGATATTTTATTTGTTTCTCTTTCTCAGCTTTCACGAGGTTCTCGTCATGTGGGATAGTAACATCGATTATCATTGCGCGGCGCGCTAATCGATCTATCACCACTATATTAGGCTTATTGGCGACAATAGTCCTGTCAGTAATGATAGACCGATCCCAGTACAACGTGACATGGTCATTTTCGAGAACTGGGTTGGGCACATACTTGTAATACGGTACCTCAGAGTCCACAAGTTTGTATTTCAAAGCAAGTTGCTGGTGAATAATCCTGGCCACTTGGTTATGTTTGTGCAAATACTCGCCGTTAGCCAGACGGGAACAACCAAAGATGATATGTCTGATGGACTCACCCGGACGGTGGCATGCCCGACACACGTCAACCCTCCCGTCCTTCATAATATGTCTCCGGTAGTTATTCGTCAAGATAACTTCGTCCATAATTGCACAGACGAAACCTTCAGTTTCACCGAAAAGGCCACCAAAACGTAGCCAGGATACGGACGTATTATTATTATTTTAATGTTAAGTAGCCGTGTGTAGGTACATACTACTCTCACAGCTCACTGAATGTCTCAACCAGAGAGTAAGATAGTCAAGACTAGTAATTAGGTTCAAACTGGAGGGGATCCTTTTGTAAAAAAAAAAAAAAAACATTTATTTTGGACCAAAAATGTTTTACATTTTGTAAACCCACCAAACTGCGAAACAGTTTGTCGGCGGGATAAGCGCTCGTTTTAATTGGTAGGTACCACTAGGTACATTTGGTTCACATGCAATCTAATGGAGAAACAAAATAAATAAATTAAAGAAAATAGCAAAAAAAAAGTGGGCACAAGGGTACATACAGATAGTCATGTGGCAGCGCGACCCGCCGACCGGCACACGCGCCGGTTGGCAGGTCGCGCTGTCACAATCATTAGGTATTCAGAATTTTTAGGTCCACTTTACGATAATAAACATACTCAGAAATACATTTAACCGTAGCATCTCAGGTGTGCACGACTTTATTATTAAACTTTAAACATGTATGTACAGACGCCAGCACATCAAGCCACCCGAAACTGTCAAATTTTCCCAATCAACCCTGAACTTAATAATTTAGCAATAAAGTCGAAAATCTATTAAAGAAACCTGACAGATTGTAGTAGCTTATTGTGCTGGCGTCCATATATAATTAAAATTTAAAATCACATACCTAATTCAAATTTCAAATCAATATGTTTAATCAATACAGCAACAACTTAGTGGGAGTTTTCACATCTTTCGACAACTTCATCAAGGAGAATAGTTTTTAATTTATTTTTTAATGTAAGTTTACTTATTCTAGCATTATCTTTTCTTAGCCAATCGAGATTATTGAAGAGTGTAGGGGTCAAGTACTTGTTGGTTCTTTTGCCATTGTAGTTTCTGTAAGTGAGACCGTAATGGTCCACGAGGCCACCAACCGGGATCGTGAGAGCCTCATATCCCACTCGGAGAAGGTGTTGGAGACTTCTGGGAGGCAATCGCCTCGGTGACAAATCCCGCCTGCTTCATTTCAGGCCGGCGGACCTTTGCGGGCGACCTCAACGTGACTCGGTTGGCGCCCAGAGTGGGTATATACTGTCCGCCCACTGTATAGTAGCGGTCAGAAGTCCAACGCCAGCATTACAAAACTATCGCATCGTTCCTCGTCGCACTTGAGACCGTCTTCTATTTAGGCATTTCACACACCATACACACCCGTATATTGCACTCTTTCATCACGAACCAAACAGAAAAAGCGCGGTATATGGTCATCATCATAGGCCTATCGCGGCGTTGCGGGATGTTCGAAAGAGTTACCGTGGCCCCGGCACAGGCAACAGAAGGAACACGGGTGGGTTTTAGTCAGTAAAAGTCTGACACGCCCTCCCGCTCCGCCCAGAGCGGGAGAAGTCATTTGATGATTTCCCATCCACAAAAAAAAAAAAAAAAAAAAAGGCCTATCGCGGCACGCAGTCTTTTTCTCATTACGCTAATGAGAAAGAGAGAGAGATTTTAAACTAGTCACATAAAAGTTGAGGGTAGATTTGAAACAAAATCAATTTTCTGACTGTAGTTAGAATGGTATGACGTTGTTGGTTGGTGAACTTAGTTAAGAGCGTTTGTGTTATTGATAAGGTGTTGAGTTTAAAGATTTTTATTGAAAATGCAAGCAAATATAAATATTGAAGCCATGGCGAACATTGTAGCCTTGCATAACAATGGGTGTAATATATCTGAAATATCCAATGAAACCGGATTTTGTTGTTTTTGATTTTATTTGTTCTCATATGTTAGGCTTCAAAATGTGTAATAATTCTTTTTTTTTAGAGAAATACAGCGAGACGTTGGGTGAGGAGATTTGAGGAAGAGGGGAGTCTTAAGAGCTGTGTAAGAAGTGGTAGGCCACCACTTATTAACCAGTTTCAGCGACGCTTTATGGTTGGTGAATATGAAACGAATGGTTTCATACCTACAAGACGATTTGCTGATGAATTTGATACGTCATTGCGCACTGTTCGCCGTGCACTCCGAACACCAGCGAAAAAAATGGCAAAGAAATAAGGATCGAGGAACGGTTGCGTTTTGCTCGTGAATATTTAGACTGATTGGGAGACTACTGTATTTACTGACGAGAAGATTTTCAAATCGTGTCAAAAAGGAAGACTTAATTTGTGGCGCAGAGACAATACACGTTGGTCTGACAGTAATATTATAAATAATACGGAGTTAGGAAGAATTAGTGTGAATATGTGGGGGTGGATTAGTGCTCAAGGGCCGGGTGAGAACTGTTCGCAATGTTTATCCAGTGGATGAAATGGGTGAATTTTATTTTGTTCAAGATAATGATGAGTCTGCTCATGATATGTGAAGGGTACGCGGAGGCCCATGGGCTCAGATACAATGTTAAGAAAAGTGAAGTACTGGTATTCAAGGCAGGCACTGAAACCTACCCGATTGCACCACAGCTGAAATTTTGCGGAAGCCCCTTAAACCAGGTCACATCGTTCAAATATCTGGGCCACTGGGTGTCCGAGGACCTTAAAGATAGCCTGGACATAGAGCGTGAGCGCAGAGCGTTGGCTGTCCGCTGCAATATGTTGGCTCGCAGATTTGCGAAATGTTCGACTGAAGTAAAGGATACACTGTTCAGAAAGTACTGTCAGTCGTTCTATACATGCGGTCTGTGGGTCAACTACACGCAGAGGGCATACAGAACTCTGCGCGTTCAATACAACAATGCATTCAGGGTAATGATGGGGTTGCCGCGCTACTGCAGTGCTTCCGGCATGTTCTCAGAACCGAGCATAGATGGCTTTCACGCCATCATGCGCAAGCGATGCGCCTCCATCATGCGCAGGGTACGCGGCAGCCCCAACAGCATCCTGAGCACTATATCGGATATGTGGGACAGTCCCATACTAGGGCATTGGATACGCCTACATGCCACAGTGGCGTATAATTAATAATTGTTTTGTTTTGTTTTTTCTGGTAGATGTAAGTACTAACACTAGTTTCTAAGTTGTGTGTTGTACAGACGCCAGCAGGTCAAGCTACCCGAAACTGTAAAATTTTCCCAATCAACCTTGAACCTAATGCTTTAGCGATAAAGTTGAAAATCTATCAAAGAAATTTGACAGATTGTAGTAGCTTGATGTGCTGCCGTCCATACTAACAAAATTGACCTTGTCTGAATTAAAAGAATTTTATTTATAATTGTCCGATACATCGTGCCAGTATTGTTTGTGAGTAGTTTAGTAAACATTCGGATGTTAAAGTTATTCCGTGGCCAGCGCGATCCCCTGATTTAAACCCTATAGAAAATGTATGGAGTTTAACGGTGCAAAGATGGGAAGCGCGAGACGAAAGATGTCTCGAACAGCTAAAGTCCCATTGCATGGAGTTGTTGTTGTTGATGTTGTTGTTGTTTATAGTTTATGTGGCACAAAATATTTGCAGTAATATTGTGGCCTCCATGACGTGCCGACGTCTTCTTGACAGTAACGATTGATAATAACGGAGGTCGCACTAAATATTAATAAAAAAATATAATATTAAGTGTTATCAGGGGAATTCAGGTGTACACTACCGCTCAAAAGTATTTGGCCACTTGCAATTTGTTTAAGTTACAAACAATACATTTAAAAAATATATTAGGTTTCATTGTTTGTATATCACCGCCAAATACTTATCTACGGTAAAATCGTAAACAACTTATTGTTATTTGCCGACTCCTGGTCATAAAATCAAAATAGTGATATTGTCGGAATTTCTTCGAAGTTAATCTTTGAAGTCACAGTTTTGTTTTGATTTAGAACTATTACAAATATTATTACGTTCGTTATCTGATGTCATTTGACCAGAAAACACGCTCTCCGTAGCTCAGTACTTAATACAATCAACAACAACACACAACACAATATACAATCTAACACTATATATATATATATATATATATACACGCACGCACACACACACACACGCACACCGTATTACAAAAAGTCTAATAATACTTTCTTGTTTTTCACTTCTGAGTTTTATTTTTTGAAGAAAATGGGTAAAACTAAGGAATATTTCCAAGAAATCAAAGGCATAATAATCGGCCTTCATAAATCCGGTAAAAGTAATCATGAGATTTCAAGACTGCAGAAGATACCAAGGCAAACTGTTGACTACATCGTTAAGAAATTTGCGACTGAAGGAACAATTTGTAACAAACGTCGTTCAGGCAGACCGAGAGCCACAACTTCGAGTGAAGATTTGAGTATAGTTATTAAAAGCAAACGGAATAGACGATTAACTGCACCGGAAATAGCTAGTGATAAACCAGTCAGTGTGTCCACAATCAAAAGAAGACTCCGTGACGCAGGACTTAAGGGATGCATAGCGGTGTTAAAACCACTTTTTAAAACTATTAACAAAAGAAGAGACTTAATTGGACACAAGAACTGGATAGTAGCAGATTGGGAAAAGGTCCTCTGGACGGACGAATTAAAATTTGAAATTTTTGGATCCAAACGAAGAGTTTTCGTACGGCGGCAGGCAAACGAAAGGGTGAATGACGCTTGTACTGTAGCTTCAGTTAAACACGGCGGAGGGTCTGTGATGGTTTGGGGCTGTTTTTGAGGCACCGCCGTTGGAGATCTTGTGCGAATACAAGGAATCTTAAAAAAAGAAGGTTATAAAAAGGTATTGGAGAATAACGCAGTGCCTTCTGGAACTCATTTAATTGATCTGGGATTTATATTTCAACAGGATAATGACCCGAAACACATGTCAAGACTATGCAAGGACTTTTTAAAAGGAAAAGAACAACAACAAATAAATATTATCTATCTATCTATCTAACAGGTGTTGAAACTCATGATATGACCTCCACAGTCCCCAGACCTAAACCCGATAGAACTATTGTGGGATCAGCTGGATAGACAGATGCGGAAATGTTATCCTACATCTCAGGAAGACGTGTTGAGAAAACTGCAAGACGAATGGCAGAAGATAACCAAGACAACATTCGAAAAATTAGTAGCTATGATAGGTTGCCGAAGCTATGTGAGGCTGTCATTAAAAATAAAGGTGGACACATAGATGAGTCCAAAATTTAAAAAGTGTATTATTGTTATGTTTAAAAATGCTGATAAACAGTTTCATTGAATCAAACTTTTACAAAATATATTTTACTAGGTGGCCAAATACTTTTAAGCGGTAGTGTATATTCCCGATGTCCACCACTGGGGGACAGCGAAACAACTTTTAAAAATTATTCTCGTTGGCCACCACTGCAGGACAGCGAAATAACTTTAAAAAAATTTTAAAAAAATATTCTCGTTGTCCAGCACTTTTTTTTTTTGTGGATGGGAAATCATCAAATGACCTCCCGCTCTGGGCGGAGCGGGAGGGCGTGTCGACTTTTACTGACTAAAACCCACCCGTGTTCCTTCTGTTGCCTGTGCCGGGGGACACTTCATAGTTTGAACAGGTCGAATCTGTTCCAAAACCGAATCGGGGCATCCCCGACTTCGTTGTTTTTTGGCTGTTACCCGTAGTGTATAAAAACCGTATATAAAAACCGGAGGCGCGATGGGAGAACACCCCCCCCCCCCCCCCCCCCCCGCTGTAACAAAGGATACGCACCTGCGCGAGCCGTAGCTGCGAAGATTAACTATTTATTTTAATTTATGATCTCAGATACCGGTTGAAAGAAACCAGCTCCTATTTACAGTTAGTTCATTTTGGCCACGACGGTTCTCTTTCCGAACAGACTCTAGCTTGTTTGAGTTTTTAGCAAATATCTCAAAACTTAGACGTCCTAGGTCAAAAATAATGCCATTTACATACCCCCTTTTATAACATACCCCGGGATTTTTGTCTATGTAGAAACGGTATTAACCCGAAACGGCGTGAGTTCCAGGTTCTGCATTCAGCCAGTCACTAATGAATTTCAGGGATTGAAGAGCAGTTTTGTGGGCCAGGTTGCGGCCGCGACCATAGACTACTATTATTATACTAGGCCGTGACTTAGGAGTTGTATATAGGTCGTAGGTTTGAAGTTTTGAAACCAGGCAGGCACCGTGTTATTTTCTTTCCACAGCTCTCAAAACGGTGAAGGACACCATCATGAAGAAACCAGCATTTCCTAGAACCAAAAATTCGAAGTCATGTGACATTCACCAACCCGCACTAGGCCCGCGTGGTGGATTACGGTCCACTCCCTCTCACAGAGGGGGCCTGTCCCAGCAGAGGGAACACTGTAGGCTGATTATTATGCTTGCTCAACCACGGAGAGTATACTTTTCTGTTTAGAAGCTGCCACTACAGTACAGATAATTTGTTTAGTCCAGGGCAAGGCGAGCAAGGAGTACAATATGTAAAGGGCTATAAATAAAACAAACATTTATTTGAACATAAAAATTAGAATATAATCATTTTCAGTAATTATTTAAAATTATACACTTAAAGTACATTTATAGTAAATTCAATAAAAAATACCAGTGCAGACAAGATACAAATAAGAGAAAATATTGTTTATTACATCGTTGGTTAAATACATCGCTTTCAGTAAATGCAATACAAAAAATAAGTCTGAAAAAAATGAAATCAAAGTTGAATGTCACTCGATATAGAAAAATAAAGATAAGATTGAATCACATTCAAAAATTACCCACTAGTGACTAAAAATTTTACTTTCTTAAACGTTTGTTCAATAACCGGGATCGCTCGGCGCCATATTGGCACAGTGGCAGGGCTGCGAGCACTCGGGTGCCGCGGCTATGCGCGACCTGCCTCTGCCACGCAAGTGCACAACCTCGCGCCCCGAGCGATCCCTCGCACGCGCTAGAAATAAATGTTTACATGTTCATCAATTCTAAATAAGATATTTTCAACATTGTACTCTGATCAGTACCGATACGACTATATTCGACGCTGGGGCCGCGCCGACGGCGATACGTGCGCCGCGCCTCCGCCCTTACCGCGAATCCCAGACATAATTTAGCTATCGAAGAACATACAGTAGGTATAAATAGTGAGGTTAGTATTAACTTTGGCAAATATGAATGAAGCATGGTGATATTGTTTTAGATGGACAACATCTCGACAATACTCAGCGTTAATATTAAAAATTATACTGAACGTCGCTCATTTCGCTAATATCAACAGTAAAATGTCGATACAGGTAGTCTTCGAATTATCTCATGCCACATCACAATTAGAATAAGACATATGCCTCAAACCCGATCACTAAACGCTACTCCCTTAAAAAAACTTTGCAATAACTTCCCCAGTTGTGGATCTAATAAAGCGCGAGAATATTTGAGCCGCAACAATTCAGTCTTCAAATAAGAAGCTAACGCACATACCACGTACCGTGCGTCCGGCATGCGGCCGGCTTGGCGGCCGTCGCTTGAGCTGCGAGAGTCGCGCCGTGCGCTGCGGTCGCGCGCGTCGCACGTACGTCCTCTATACTTTGTGCGCACGTTTTGTGTCCCAGACAAACATGTTACATGTGGCTTGTGCGATTCGTTCACTGTCTCAAATCTTATAAACTAAATGTGATTCGAGCGAATAAACAATGCGGCAGTGTACAAAATTTACATCACATTCACTCGAAATATAAGCATACAAGTTAAATGTTCTGCGGCGGAGGAACACATTGAAATGCAAAACTGTCGACAAGACTAGATGTCGTGCGACACCAGTCGCCGACTCGCGACTGCGGCGGAGCGGGCTGGCGGCCGTGTCTACGGACACTTCAAGCTGGTGACGATGGCACAGTCGACCGCCTCAGACACTCGCACACACTGCTCACCACGCCACACCACACCAGCACTAATGTACGAACCCATCGTAATTATGTATGGGGCGCCTTCATACTGAAGACGTCGAATGATTATATCCACATCATTCACTCATTAAAAAAACTTTTAAATGTAACGTGAAGCTTACTTAAATGTAGGTTGAATGTAGAACTGCGCTAATATTATTTTTTATTAGTTTTACGTACACATATTGTTACATAACAGTAAAAAACCTACCTAGCAACAAGCGAGCGACGAGCGCTCGAGCCGCGGGCCACTACCATACGTTCCGATCAACACAATTTATTCATCTAACAATCTATTTATCAATTTTAAAGGAAAGTTAATGCGAGCATTGTTCTATAATTAAGTTGTCACTCGTGTTTTGATAGTAAATTTTAGATATTGAGATGGTATGGAACAGTGAATATTAACAATATCTTTGGTCTTCAGCAAGCTCGCACAGAAGCCGCGCGTCTCGCGACGGCGGAGTGGTGAATGGCCCGCGCGGTCACAGTGTAGGCGTACATTTTCATTTAATCACTTTTTACATACTCATAAACGTAAAATGAAAATAAATCACCTAACTATGACAATAGTAAAGGTTACTGTCTAATTGCATTATTAATTAATGTTTATTGATACAGTTACTGTCCTAATGCTTAAAAGTAAGATTTTTATTTTTATTATTAATAATAAATTATGTTATATAGTATATATAGTTGATTACGCCAATTCGCGAGTGTATACAAAGTTTATATACTCACATATCTTACGCGAACGATCGTCCGCGGACTACGAGCGAGGGGCGTGCTGCGCGTGCGCTACTCATGCCGACCTCACAACGTATCGCTAGCTGTAGTACACGTACATAACTGCTTAGTTATTATATCAAATGACCACACCTCACTTCCTTACCATTACAGACTCCGCCCACTTCACAAAATAATGACGAAGATTAACATGATCATAAACATTGGTTAATTACCTTTAAATATAAAATTAAACATGACAAGTTTACATATACCACGTTTAATACAAGTACTCTAGATAAAATAAATACCTAACATGATTTCAATAATTGAATACAAGAATAGATCTTAAATGGCTACACCTTAAGGATAACTGTAAAATGATATAGGTAGAAAAATATGAACACAAAAAAATATTCAGAATTGTATATATGGCGTAACAAATGAATGCTCTCACTGGAATAAATAATTTGTGCATAATACGATGCTTAACTTAAAATATAACATTGAATGACGGGACTTAGCTTAAAGTATGATCGTAGGTACGTAACATAAACGACGTCGTCTTATTCCATAGAGCGGTTACAGTTGTGCATTCAAAAGTTTATAAAAAATAATTTCTCATTATAAGTGATATAATACTTAATAATGGAATGATGTTTTGTAATCAGTTTAAGTAGGCCTGTGAACGTATTCATGCATCTCACTACCGTGTTTTAATTCAATACTAAATATTGGTTCCTTTCAGTGTTTGGTCCGTAAGAGAGTGAGTATATAAGCACATATTGTTACCGGTGCTGCACACGGACAGCGCGTGACTAGACCGACAACATCCACTTGTGCGAACGAAACACTATACCAAATGCCTAGCACCAAAATTTAGAATTGAACACTAGATCACTAATTCACATTAATCGAAAACGATCCCAGCGCGCACGCCGAACCGGTCGCCGAAACAAGAACCAAACTACGGTTTTATATTACAGGGGAAATGAAACGCTACCTGTTGTCGGATCTAGTCGCACACTGTCGGCGGGAGCAGTTGAAAATCATACACAATGCCCCAAGCCATGTGACACATGATATCTGCACATCGGCGGTATATCCAGTAAGCTTACTTTCCATAAAAATATATAGGTAATTATAATACGCGTAGCTGCGGCGTGAGCGGCCCGCGAAGCTCGCGCCCCGCACCGACGTCATTGATATGCACAGAGTTACAGAGATATCAACACATGTGTCGCGCTGTACTGCGAGGGAGTGAGCGTCGCGGGAGTGAGGAACAACGTCTCGAAATACGACCACAAAACTGCACCCGGCGTTGAACATTGAACAGAGCAATGACATGTCATGTGAGTGTTGGCAACAGTGTGTGAGTGTTGCGTGGTGTTTTGTGCTCGTATTCGCAGTGGGGTGGGCTGGCTCGTTCCTCGGCTCTAGTAGAGGCCGCAGCCGCGCAGGTTGTTGGCGATGATGACGTCGGTGACGGCGTCGAACACGAACTGGATGTTGTTGGTGTCGGTGGCGCACGTCATGTGGCAGTAGATCTCCTTGGTGGTCGACTTGTTCTTCGCCTCGAACTGGGCCTGGATGTACGCGGCCGCTTCGCCGTATTCTTGCGCGCCTATAGAAGAAAACAACAGTTAGCTCTTATTATCACACTATAATTTTGTCAGTATTTTTAAGATATTGTTAAAAATTCTTTTGACCTGCTAGTAGCATATTGTTAGAGCTCCTGTCGCCTGTGATACAGGATTCACCTAGTGCAGGCATCTAACATTGTAATATCTAGATTATTTATCATGGATTTATATTGTATTTTACCAATTTTGATTCTGAATAAAAATTTTATTATTATATTATTGTAACCCAATTTCAAGATTTTTGGAACGCTTACACAACTTCTAATGGCAGTTCAAGTCATCTCCATTGAATGTCGCCTTGATACAGCATCTCAGTTCTTCATTCAAAAAAGGAAAGCACTACTTGTCTAGTAACTTACCCGTGTATTCAGGAAAGCATATGGTGAGCGGCGACTTGCGTATCTTCTCCTCGAACAGATCCTTCTTGTTCAAGAACAAGATGATGCTGGTGTCCGTGAACCATTTGTTGTTGCAGATCGAGTCGAACAGCTTTAGACTCTCCTGCATACGGTTCTGGAATATTACAGTAATATATTATTAAGGGAGGATTCGAAGATGATATACGAATAATTAAATTTGTTCTGACAGACTGAATGGAATGTTTAAAATAGTATATTAGAGTAAGATATCATTCTCTGATGCTTTAAACACCAGTTTATATGAGTGACATTCTGATACTGTATGTATCTCTCTCAAAAAAATTATATTGTTGATCTGTCAACATGAACACCATTGCTAATGTATTATGTGTATGATGATGACGACCGTTTGAACTGTCTGATCAAATGATAAGCCAGAATAAAATCCCGGACGAGTGTGCACCTGCAAGCTATAACATTTCAAAAAGGTTAGAACCTTATTGGTTGTTTATTTTTAATTTTTATTACATTAATAAATTCACAAGGATTTTTTTTCCAATAAAATTAAGGATTAAGTGGTCAAAGCATTTATTTCAATTAAACCAATTACAGGCACTTTTGAATTGTTAAAGAGTCAGTCAGTTAGTCAGAAAATTGAAGCTAGTCGCTCATTCCAAAACGTAGATCTCTATGGAGAAGAATGGGTAAGAAACTCCATGGACACTCTTTTAAAAATCAAAATTATTACAAAATCCTGGGTACATTGTTCTTGTTGCTTCTATATGTGAGAACAAAGTAAAAAATAAATAATTAAAAACAATTCAAAATTTAAGATTAAAAATAAGCCCTAGTGTATCTTTGAGCGTTTTACGAGCATTATCAGCAAACACATATTGACACACACTCAGGCTAATCTTGTAGTTTATGATGAATTTAGAGAAAATGTGTTGACACATATTTGGTATTCTCGTGATAGAGACTAGACTATATCACGAAATTAGAGACATTGCGAAAACACCTTTGTCGTCCGTACATGTTATAAACTTATAACGGGTACATCTGCATCATAAAGAAGTTTGGAGCTGGGCAAATCATAAACTGGTGGTGATTTGGTATTAACATTATTTGTGAGGCACTCTTCAACCGGTATTTTTAGTTTACAGAGGGTTGACCATGTTTCTTCAGTTTCACCATGGGATGAATACAAGTGCCATGTCCAAGCCTATCTGGTTTGAATTTTTAACATTTACAGTATTTCTTCTGGGTTGCAAACTTCACCACAATGTAGTGTTACTTTAAGGCCTGCTTCTTTTGCCAGCAGCAGTGCCGGTACAAAACTCTTGAACATCCCTGCCATAGGGTCAGCACTTAATACAATACCCACAACCACATCTGGATATTTTTTGTAGCACTCAATAGCCAGCTTAGCTATTTCTTCTGCCTCAGAAATTGGCGATTTTCTATTGATAGAAATGATAAGGCAGGTCATCACAGAGTGATGTAGAGAAGATTTCTGTATAGCCTGAACAATGGTTTCAATATACTGCAATTTGGTCATGTAAGAGGTGTCCCGTGGTGTACTTCTGAGGTCAAGGTAACAACAGCCATCATCTTGAAACTCTTGAAGAGTCAGACTGGTGGCCAGTTCTAATGCTTTAGGAGCACTTGTTAGGGAATGCACAATGTTGAATACTTGGAAACAATCCGACAGGTTTCTAGAGTCGGAAGGCGCCGACTTCAAATCCATCAAAGGAAGCATTCGTTTTGTCTTCGAGACCAGAATTTGGGTGATCTCTTTAGTTTTAGCATTGTAGCTGGGTTCAAAGAACCATTTAGATGAGCATGCAACTCAACTTTTGGAAAATCTACAAAGAAAGTATTGGAGTTCATTGTTAGTTTTTAAATAAAATACTATGCCTTCCAAAACTTTCCGAACTGCGAAAAGGCGTTTACAGCACGCACACATTTGGGATGCATTAAATTAGCCTCCACAAGTGATGAATGTGTCCATGAAATTTCTTGCCCGTTCTTCTCCATAGGAAACTACTACGCTTCGGAATGGGCAACTAGCTTCATCTTTCTGAATGACCGACTCCTTTGACAATCTAAAGTGCCTGTAAATGGTTTATCTATACCAATACCAAAACGTCTGGACCGATTTTGACGAGAATTTGCTGATGTTTTAAGGAGTCACTTAGGCTACTTTTATTTTAGAAAAAGAATTAGGGTTCCGCACAAAAAAATTAAAACGCATGAAATTGTGAACAAATAGCACGGGCGGGCAATGCAACGCGGCGGATCGGGGGTATATTGTGTATCTTACGACTTCCACGCGAACGAAGTCACGGGGCATAGCTAGTTTGAAATAAATGCTTTGAGTTTGAGTTGAGTTTAAACATCTGGCGCAACGTGGACAGTTACCACGACATCAGTTATTACCGTGTACTACGCGCGAGACAAGAAAAACTAACATGGCCAAGCTGCCAGCACCTGGCAGTTCGGGAAAATTTCAAACCTTACAAAAACTCAAGACACACCATAACATCCCGCCTGTAGGTATTTCCTGAAATTGTATGTCGAGATATGGCAACATATCTATAGTCATGTTACAAAACCCTTATAAATAAACTACAAGACATAATTACCGTTGTCTCATCCTCGTGCAACACCTGATCGTACTCCGACATGGCCACACAGAATATGATCGCGGTAACATCCTCGAAGCAATGGATCCATTTCTTTCTCTCGGACCGCTGTCCGCCCACGTCGAACAATCTGGAAACATACATGGTTTATGTGTATTTGTGGGGATACATGGGTTCATTTTGTGATGATTTTTCTAGAAAAAGGGCATAGATTTCTACCAAGTGGGTTACATGTAATGCTTGGAATTAGAATTCAATAAGTATTTGATCTTCTTCTTCTTTTCGATTCGACGGTACATCTATGTTTATATTGTTTGGGCCCAGTAGGTGGCCACATTTATTGCGGCGTCAGAGGGGTTGTTCAGATTGTCAGGGGTCATTTAGGACACTCTAGCATAGGGGTCTCCAAACTACGGCCCGCGGGCCAGGTCCGGCTCGCGAACACCAACAATCCGGCTCGCGGCTCGACTAGTCCCAAAATTAAAATTTGCGCGTAATTCAAAACTACGGTATGTTGCTATGATAAGCTAGCTAGGTCCTAGCCCTTGGGGTCTTTAGTGTAAAATTTAGTCGGGCCCTTGGACTAAAAAGTTTGGCGACCCATGGTAGCAGATGGGGCATAGTCTATTCAGGAGCACCGCACTCGCACTGGATGTTGGATCTATAATGCCCCATTACGCCAAATTATGTTTGCAGCGGCCTACTTGGGTAAGTAATCGATTCAGTGTTTTCCAAATAGGCCACTGCAGTTCACGACCGGGAGACAGGTGTTCCTGGGGCTTTACAAAGTCTTGGCGTGGTGGATAACTCTCTTCCCACAAATTACTTCGTTCTTATTTGTGGTCTGACTTGGATTACCTGCGTGGAGCGTAAGAAGCTCTTGCGACTTTTTAGCCTACCCGGATTACTCGGGTAGTCGTCGTGGATGGGATGTCGGGAATCGTATTCTTGGTTCTTTTTTTCCAGCGCGCAGGCGACATCCCTTCGTACGGCAAGTGGTGCTATACCTGCTAGCGGGTAGAGCTTATAGAGTGAGGTCGGTTTTAAGCAGCCCGATATTATCCGACACGTCTCATTCAGGGCAGTGTCTACGTGCTTGGCATGAGCGGATCGGTGCCACACTGGGCACGCAAATTCATCAGCAGAAAAGCATAGAGCCAGCCATGCCAGTTGTACAAAGAACATCGGGTATCGCTCCCCAGTTGATGGAAATCAGGCGACGTAGCAAATTATTACGGTTTCCGACCTTCTGGTTTGTTTTGAGGCTAATAAGGTTAAGGGCTCTATCCAACGTCAGACCTAGATATTTAGGGTTCGAGCTGTGGTCGACCTCAGTTCTTCGCCACGTGATGTTGAGTGTCCGATTTGAGTTCCTGTTGCGGAGATGGGATGCGCACGACTGTGTCTTGGACGGTTTCGGCCAGAGAGCATTACTGCTGTCATGACATTTTCCCAGTGAGTCGAGGGCTAGTGACAAATTGTGCTCCACGTCATCGAAAGTTGCTTATTGTGTCGCTATGGCCAAGTCATACGCGTATAGGAAGCGCTCAGTGTTGGGTGAAAGGCTGGTTGTTGGTATATATATTAAAAAGCGTGGGAGCCAACACACTGCCTGAGTGAGAGCGATCTTTTGCAGTCGCCATCTACACTTACCAGACTGAAGGCGCACCTGAAAGTGGCGGTTGTGCAGCAGTTCGCTTGTAGCCGATTCCTATAATTTACGGACCGTTGTTGGTTAAAATTAAGACTCTCGTATATTTACCAATATTGAAGCAAAGACCTCGTAGCTTTGCATAGTAGACCCTCCTATATGTGTCACAGGTAAAATTTGCTTACGAATGTATTTCTAAAAAATTCTATCATTGGTAAGCAAAACGATTCGTTTTTCTTTATAGGAACCGAGCGTTAGTACCTATGCGCACAAAACTGGAGGCAATTCTCGTATTTTTAAGAACGGTCGCATTCTAATCTTAGTCCCAATCTGTCAGAAAAACCTCGAATTTCCCAACATTTTTGTCATGTTTTTGACATTGATTATCGCTGAGATGAGATTGCGACTTGAATTTGAACGTTTTTTAAGTACGAGAATTGGCCTTCTTGTCGTTAGTGTTTACTTTGCCAAGTAGTCTCTTGATATTTATGGTGTCGTAAGCTGCCGAGAGGTCAACAAATATGACACCAGTGACTTTCGTTAGCCTCGTAGCCGCGTTCTATATATTCCGTTAGTCGGAGGACTTGGCTGGAGCAGAACTTGCCAGGTCTAAAGCCAGCCTGCTCAGGTATTAGAGTGTGAGGCGTTTTAGTAGCAATCTTTTAAACAGCTAATAAGTGTGGCATAGCAGAGATATAGGTCGGTAGCTTTTGGGGTCGTCGGAGGGTTTACCCGGTTTCGGTAGTGCAACGATTTTGGTTTTTCTCCAAAGTTTGGAAATATTTGCAATAGCCATGCATTTATAAAAATGCTAAGAGCCACGATACAGCTAAAGGACAGGTGTTTAATTTGTTCCACCGTTAGATCATCCACACCAGCCGCCTTACCGTTTTTTAATGCCTTAATGGTCAGAATGATATGTGTGAGTGTGAAAGGCTTGCTAATTTCGGTGGAATTTGCAGTAGTATCAGCAGGTCTCTTGGCTTTTGGTAGTTTGTGTGTTTGTTCCGTTAAGTACCAATTGTTGAGCTATTTGATTGGCTGTGACATAACCTTGTTTGACCGGTTCCGGTGGGTCTCCAGTAAGTCTAAAGTATTGTAGACCAGGCTTTCTTACTGTTGTAGGTCATGTTGGTAACTGTGGTGATCCATTTTCGTTTTCAGTTTTCGCCAACTATGGACACCAACTCATCTCCAGCAGCAAATATATCCTCAGAGAAAGGGTAATTTTCATACAGGTCTGCGTGGGTTTTAAGAAAGTTTGAGGACTCTGGAGTAAGGCCGAGTATGTATGATGTACGGCAGCCTTTCGGTATACATTGACGCGACACAGACCAGATAGTATCAACGAACTGTTCGTAACTAGATGGCATATGATGTGCTCTATGTCGCGTAGTTTTGCATCCAAATCTACTGAAAACTTCTCCCAGTTTGCCTTCAAGAAGTTAAAACGCGGTTTAAAAGGAACCTGTCGTGGTTTAATTGCCACTCTTACCTCGCACGTAATGGGTCTGTGCTGTTTGATTGGGATAGGTTGGCAAACAAGTTTTAAACACAGAGGATTAACATTACTGCTGACAACGATTAAATCTGGGTTGTGACCACGTTTCCAACGCCGACTATTGAATATTGCCGGTTGTGTGGCATCATGTACGAGGGACAGTTCGGAGCCTTCAGCCCATTCCTCGACAAGTTTCCGTCAGTATTGGTTTCTTGGTATTCCCAGGATGTGCTGTGACTATTAAAATCACCTACAACGATTTTAGTATGTCGACTGTCAAAGTTGGGTGTTTTGTGGAACTCGAAAGGCCGGTTAGGCGGCTTGTAGACAGATGTGATTGAGCAAGTACCCACATCCACTGCGTGGATTTCTATGGAGTCTTCACTACTCCAGGTAGCAGACAAACAATTACACAGGGATTAACAAAAATGGCGCTGCCATATTTTGCGTGAGGTGTCTCCAGAACAAGCGTCATTCCAGGAATGTGAGGCATTAGATGTTCAGTGCCGCGATGCGTTTCTTGGATACAGATAATGTCACAGTTTGTTTTCTGGCAGAGTTGAGACAGCAACTGGGACTTATTGTCTGAAAACCCTTCAATATTGATTGAGGTGATAGTGAGAGCAGGCTTGGAGAGCCGGTGGTGGATGCCCATAGAGTAGTCGTTGTTGTTATTTGGCCCCAAAAGTGCCGTTGTGCCGAGTGCCGTTTGGATGTACCATCGTGGTGAAAGGATTAGTCAGCTAGACTCTCGAGTTACCGAGTGCTAGCTGTCCAGGGTGCGCCGGGCGTTTGGAATCGCAGTAAGATTTAGATTCACGCCGCTCGGGGAGGCTCCTTTCATACAGTATTTAATAATTAAATTGATAAAGTAGAGAGCCACAGAATTTTTCTGTGGTAGACGAAGTTGTCTATCACAGTTTACTCTGAGAAAGCCTGAAGTATCAAGTCTTTACAGGCATAAGACATCAGGCTTTCAAGATCTTGGCATCTTGCCCAGCGCAGTGATGATTATGGTCGAATGATCCGTCATCAAGTTGAATACTCACTTGAAATTAAGGTTTTTGAAGGAGAAGTGCACTTCGACGATGCCAGTGGTTTTGACTCTAGTCCTTAAAATATCTTGTTCGGTGGGCTGGTAATCTCTCGCACCTAACCGGTCCAAGTCGTCAAGGAAACTGGAATAAAGAAAAGATACTAGTTAGAAAGTTACAATCACCATAAAATGTAACATCACAAATCATTATCGAGAATACTTAACTAATTCACATTAAATTCTTATTCAACTGCTAGTTGTCGACTCGTCAAAAAGTCGACTGAAGTCCAATTTCTATTTTCGTAATGCTATTCACTATAGGATCAATAAATCAAGACTACGAGACCGAAGCCACGGAAAAGCTAGTTTGTTGTATAATGTAATACATGAATAAAAAAAAAACTACGTAACTACGATTGCTTGAATACGACAATTAGAGTACAACGCTTTCGGTCCCTTTTTTATTATTGCCAGTTAGTGAAGAAAAAATCGTTTAACGCTGTATAAAAGTAATCGATTATGCTACATATTTCATGTTAATCGAACGTATCAAGTTTATCGTGTAATCGATTTAAGTATACCTGCAAGCAGTGGGTTCGAAATAAAACAGTTTATTTACAAACAATGAAATCGTTTGCGGTAGTTATATAGGGAAGGATATGATTATGTCGTTAAACTTTTTTAAATATAGAGGGGCTCGTTTGGGGCTTTGACAGAAAGGTAATTTTGGACTTAATTTTACCCTTGGTTTTATTTCAATAGAGTGGTAATTTTCCAAGCGTGGTAAGAAAATCAAAAGCTTGTGGTATTTACAAGTGGTATAAGTGCTTATTACATAATCAATTGGTGCCCTCATTTTTCACTGATTATTGCTTGGGTTCGGTCTGTTCAGTTTCCTGGGCTAGTGGAACGCTTATTAAAAGCATGTCTAGTTCATTGCACCCGTGATATAAACATACCCTGAGTGTGTATTATGTGAGATTCCGAAGTGACGTTGCTTTCAATACAACTATGTGGGAAACAAGTTTTAAAATGGTTATCAGAGGAAACATCATAAAAATATTAATAACAAATAAGTATTATCGAAGAACAAATTAACCATTGCAGTAAATAAAATTTTAAACAAAAAATAATCGAAAACGCATAAAGGGTATAGTCATAAATTTAGCTATGCATGTCACATTACCATAATTATTCGCAACTAATATAATAAAATATTGTTCTCTTCGTGTGATACGTGGTAGCCATCACGCATACGACTTTAGCATCGTCCGCTAGCCGCACTCTTTTGTGAAGACAATCAAATATTTGTATACACATTTGGCAAGTATTAAATTTATTGTAATGTACCGCCGATTGCGATCCGTTTAGAATTCGTATTGAATGATGTCAATAAATCTGTAATTCTGTTTGAAACACCAGTTGTATTACAAAACAATATGAGTCAACTAATTAATAGCGGTGCCAAGAATGCACAAAAACGAGCCGGAAAACGGATGCTGTTCAGTCACTAACCGGAATGAATAATGGAACAAACGATTTTGGAAAAACCCATTAAGTATAGATCTGGGTATGACAATCCTAATTGAACTCCAGGTTCTTGTAAATTTGCTAAATCTCTAATCAGTAAATCTGCAGTCAAATATCATGTTAGTTACTTTGATTGGCTTACTAAATAATAAAAATAAATTAAGTATATCAGCTGACATAATATTAGAAAAGAGGAGGTAATTATTAAGATTTAGACGGAAACTTAAATGATTATTAAACGGAATGTGCATGCTAATTCCAAGTACTTAACAATACGTTTCGCGTTCATAATTGGATAGGAAGCATTAAGTTCAATAAACAGTGCTAAGTTTTATTGATTATTCCGCAAGCTATATCAGCAGACATCCGGCCGGCCACTAGTTGCAGTCACCACGCTAAACGACGCCGGGCGACGCCGCCGCATACATATTAACGAGCTGTGAACGGTTGACAACACGCCATACTTCTAAGTTGCCAGCACATAAGTAATCTTCATACTGACGCTCTTCCTCAAAACAAACAATTATAAGTAAACATATTTATAGACCATGTTTTCAAGCAAACCTTGAGAAAGATCATGATCGTGCGCCTTTGCCTTAAACAGAAAGGCATACACAGAGTCGTTTATTTCAAACATGTGTTTTTGTTGGTCCTAAACTAGGTCCCAAACGGAATAACATTCGATAGAAGTCATATACAATGACGTCACAGTATCCAACCTTCATTTTCCGCAGCAGCTGGCACACGTGCATCTGTATACTACAGAGCGTTGGCTCCTCTCGTAAATCGTCACATAGACCGCTCCATTGAGTAAAATGCTATAATGGTATCGCTTGTCTGGCGGATTTAATCTTATTTGTACAGGGCGAAGGCTACTCTATTTAATTGTCAAGCTTACGGACGTACTTAGTAGAGCATCCGCCTACAATGACCGCTGCATTGCAATGCCGAGAAATTTTACGAGAACGAGACGAGAACATTTTTATGTTCGCCAATTATACAGAAGAGCGTAAAAAGATGTCGTTGCAGAATTGTCCTTGTACAATTCCACCATCTTGGTAATATAGATATATAAATATAGCTCTGAAGCCAACATTCAGGCACTGAGAAATTAAGAAACTAAAACTGTATTGTGGTGACTTCAGACTTGTACAAGAAGTGGTCAATGTCACTGTATCACGAGATGGTAAATCATAAGTGAGTCAGTCAGTGACGCCATCAAGCGGTTGACTGTACCGAGAAACGTGACTTTGAACGTCTTCGATATCGACAAACAACGCTACTCTTCGCCCAGATTGCTGAAGATAACATTCTAATCAAACAACCACGTCTGGTGAATTATTTGATGAAAATATCGTTCTTGAATAATCATCAACATACGGTGGTCGGTGATGAAATAACATCGTGGAGAAACCTTGACTTATTTCGAATAAGGTGATTATTATTTTGCACTGCAGTTATAGCTATATAAGCTAGGCGCTAATCCAGAGTCTACGTTTTATTGGTTGACGTTTTTAGATCTGGAATGCATCGGTAGCCATAATTCTGTTGTAACACAGCACCCTAATTGCGTAAAACACTATCAATCACAAACTGAATGATGTTGAAGCAAATTGCTAATCCATTGTTCTATATGTTCGAAAACTTTGTCTGCTCAACAACGTAAATAACGCAATGAATGTTGTTGAACTGTCAAAATGAAACAGATTCCTACTGTGTGTTACGCAATTGCCCGGCAGGACTAACCTCGTCAGCTTAACAAAAATCTGCAATGCAACACTCATAAATTTTCATAATTCAGTGTATGAAGGTTTATAAAAATTAACATTTCAAATAGGTCAAAGTATCTTAATTGCAAGTGGGCATGTATCGGCGCCGTAGTTACCGTTCGTGTGAAAGGCCAACTTTGACACGATACGCCGGTAACTCCCAACCTAAATGAAACACTACGTTGGCGAAACACGCAACCTTTTGGTATAGTGAAAAACTTTGCTATGTTAGCCATTCGACTAGTAATTATGACGATTGTATTTATTTAAACGACAATTTGCTGCAGAGCATGGAAAAATTTAAGCAAATCATAGCGATTGTACCTACGTATTACGTCATGGATATTGTGATTGCTAAGTTCGGAACTAAAGGATTTATAAATACAGTCTAGTATTTAATTAGATATGTAGTACCACGAACACTGTACGAGACCCAGAATACTGTAGTAGAAGAACAGCCGATTGAGGCAATCGGTACAGCGGAAAAATTAATAGGAGAGCAAAGATAGCAAGGCAAGAATGGAGGGTAGACATAGTCGGATAACAATTGAGCAGAGATATATTATAGATACCTACATTCATCATCATCATCATTCATTCATTTGGCACATTCTGCTATGATTAGTGTAGAATTCTTATGAATTCCACACTAATCATAGCAGAATGTGTCATCAATATTGGACCTGTCAAAGTGGTCTTTCAAACGTCAAACATTTAGTTCACTGCATTCTACATGATTTATGCAAACGGCAATTGGGTCTATGTCATGATTGATGTCAGAAACAACTGCAATTCAAGGCCAGTATGTATAGATCGCAGATCTGACACCGTTGGCCCGCTGCCAGATTGCCTAGAACAGCCGAACTTAGGCAAGTTTGCGAGGAATAAGCAAGGGTTGATGCTGAGCTAAGCTATCATCCGGATTCTAATATCAATATGTTCGTAGAAGGAAATAAGTTTGCTGGTGTTTAATGTGGGTGTACTATAGCCAACTCTACTCAACCCTTCGGGGAAACAAAGCGTGATGTTATGTGTGATGTTGTCGTATTGTTGATTATGCTAATAACATCGAAAAGCGTAGGCGTTGCGTTATTAGATACGCCAAAATATAAAACATACGTACTGACACATTTGTAAAGTTTTCATCTCACTACACGGTCAGTAAGTCGTCAAAATATGCTATGGGAGCCAGTAGTAGGGTATTATGTTCCAATGACAGTGGAATTGTTGGTGCTTTTGGACGGGTGCCAACAGAAAGGACATCTACGGTCCTTACTTAAATACTAGAGGGAAACTGTCTGATATTTCGCTGATACGGAATATATTTGTGTTCCGCACTGAAGCTGTAGTCACGTCTCAAGTACTTTCCAGGGACTAGTTATAGTTGGTAAATCCCCTGCAATATGAGGTGTCGCAGTACGAATTACTGCAGATACGGGACTACAAACGTAGAAAATCAATAAATAAATTGTTACTCTGACCTCGCGAAACACCTTTACTATCATTAGAAGTCTGCTTTGTGAGCCTTCGACATTTATTTAATCATTATTACACTATCTAGTAATGTTTCAACAAGATCTGTCGAGAGGAATGATATTTATGGAACAGTATACTTTATTTTGGGTAATAAATATTCTGTATGTCGGAGTGACAGTTGAAGGTGCACTGATAACCCTCTCGGAGATCGTTCTTATAATTAAAACATATCATAAACATTACAAACATACGTGTTAAAAATGTTCTAACCCGAGTGTTTATCATACTGGCGCTTTTTCGCGTCGGTCCTGGGCGTTGCTGACGTCAAACCTCTGTCAACATTAACTGGGTCAGTAAACAAGGATGAATTACATTCGGAGCAGCCGAAATCATTTCATTATACTATTGAACGCCGCCGGTGTTATTGAATGTGGATGTATTGATGACAGCGTTAAGCGGTGACGGGACGGTTGCAAACGCCTGTGGGTATCGATTTTTCTAGGATTTCTCCTTTATTCGATCCTAAAATGCCCTAAATCGCTGTACCTAGTTAGATGCCCTGTATGCAACTACCCTGAATTATTTTTTTATATTTCCTACCCGGGTTTTCTTTCCAATATTTTTATTTGGTGTCCAAAACTAGCAATCCCGATTGACTTGCCAAAAATCTAATTTCTGGCCAGCTCCGACTCTTCGCAATAGGCGTTATCTCGCAAAGAAGAAAAATCTATACTTAGCTAAAACTGGACAGATGAAATCCTTGTACTGATTGCAAGCTGGGTAATGCATAAGATCCATGTATGGTGGTGTTGTCGGCTGACGCGGCTTGCGGGCGACGAGCGCGGCCTCCGCCCGGCAACAGGTCCGGCCGCGCGATCAATACGCCGCGCGCCGCCGCACGCCGCGCCGAGCCGAGCCCTTTCGATAACTACGCGCTACGCCGCGCCGGCCGAACCGCGGGCGAAGCGACGCGAACCCGTGATCACGTCACGCACAGCCGATTTGCACACAGGCATACATGTCGACCAACATCGACCGATTTCGCTGCTTCAGTATCAATATTCGTTGGCTATCAAGAATTGCCTATCAATTTTTAATAATTTGTTCCATTTTTGGCTCTTTTAGCACAAATAAAACTCAACAGCTTTATGTTTGGGATTTGGGACTGATGTCGCAGACCCACATGATGAAAATGTAATGTCACTGCCATACATTCAGAATTTGGCTCTGTCCAGAGATCCAGCTGAACTACACAAAGAATTGTGATCCTGATACGATAGTTGTTGGATGAACCCGACGACTAAAATCTTCTTAAATCTGCTCTCAGTTTGGATAAACTAAACCCAACTCGCTAGTTTGTTTATATCGTTCATAACACGAAACACTTGTCAGCTTCATCGTGGGAACAGAGAGATCTATAAAAAGACTGTTGAGCGTAAAAAGAACCAGCAAAGAGTATAAGCAACCCTACGTAACACTTGTTGTTTAGTTGGGGTTGCAGTTGAACAGATTCGGCTGAAAGTTTACGCAATGGTGTGACTACACTAATAAAAGTCAGTGGTGACACATTACCCCCGAAAGCGGAGGCGATAGGGGTTCATGAGGTGTTACCGAGTTAGATGGGGGGCGTAGGTAGTTCAGGGCTTAAGCAGCCGGTGGCGCTGTGAAGTGCTTCCGGAATTAGCGCGGGCGTCATGCGATCGGCACATAAATCTGTCGCCGGTGGCGTTCCGCGCACGACGCGCCATGGGCCGCAGACGACGTGGGCGGCGCCGCGGCGGTTGCAATCGCGAACTCACCGATGCTATCTCAATTGCTTTACGACCGCTGACAATCTTTTAAACACATGTATGACGAGGGGACTAAGCATTTATAAATAAAAAGTTATCTTTAAGTATCATGCGATTACTTACCGCCACCAGAATGATATCAAACGCAATTGTCAAACTAACTTGTTCAGGGGATTGAATCGCCCAATTTATATGAGAAGAGCCATTAGCATGTCTAAAGTATCAAAACGCTGACGTAACGTTCATGCTAAATATTGAATATCGCATTGGAGCAGTTGTCGCTCGGAATAATAGCGGCCTGAGTTGTAATTGACAAAGTAACAGCCACAAGCGATGATGTAGCGATCATTTGCCGCAGTTTACTACACAATATTTTACAACAATTGTGATTATTGTGGCGCCTGATCGGCAATCCAATGAATGAACACAAAACATTCAGGAAATAAAGAAGGGTTCAACCAAAGCCATTAGCCACCCTTCAAATGTCGATTCTTGTAACTAATTATATCTAAGTTTGAGTCTTACTCAAGTCTAGGTTAATTGAAGTATACAAGTCTATATAGCATATTCTCCGAGATAGCTGAAACTATCCATACCGTCGGCAACTGTTTCAAACTCAACTGTAGGTTCTCCGTTTCAACGTCATGAACCTATTAATTTATTTATTCAATGAACACGTATTTTGTAATTTAGGTCCACCGCTTGGTCATAATTATCTGCGGCAAACACTGCATGCGATCGATATTTTTATAACGGACACCAACTTAGCAAAAAGTTTATCATCGAACCAAGTAAGAAATTATATGATCCGTATGCCTACTTCCTAGACGAACGATCTTAAGTAGTAATAAATCAAAACATACAATTTCTTTTGCATTGAGTAACTGGGTATCACTTAGTTCCGTAAGGTATATCGGTAATGCAACGCAACAGGCAAGTTAGATATCATTTTTCGCCAATTGAGCATCGGAGCCAATGCTTAGCGGTGAGGTAATAGTGAAATATGCAGATCGTATACTGCTAATGTGCTGGTGACAATTGTGAACTAGTAAGTTATTTTAGACACACTACATCAGCCTTTCCCAAAGTGGACGATAACGCCCCCTTGTGGGCGCTGCAGGCCTAAAAGGGGGCAGTAAAAGGCCCAGAAAAAAATGGGGGCGTTGTGTAAAGGCTTAGGGGGCGATTTGTAATTTCATCTAGGTAGTGGTTTTTAAGTAGGTGAAAAAATGGGGGCGCTAAAAAATAATTTATTCTCAAAGTGGGCAGTAGACAAAATAAGTTTGGGAACCCCTGCACTACATCATCCTTGATGAAGCAAAGACAGTTCTTTTGTGATCGCCATCTTTTACCCAAAGATTTGATCACTGAACGTTGCAAACCAAGCGAAATGATCATACTTCCACTCCTTATATGTTATTTAATTATTATTATTGAATAGCTAAAAGGTCCTGGCATACACAACATTGTATCTACTACAACGTACATTCCGTATGTGATTTTCCTTATGATTGATGAGAGACACACAGATACGAGCGTTGAACCGCACACAAAGGGTTCCTTGTGACTGTTGCAAGAGCATCCGCCGACCGCGATTCTCGCCACACAGTACAAAACAACTATCCTTATCGTGTTACTGACGGACCACTAAATGGTACACCAGTTCCACTCAGCTCTGAGAGAAACGTGGAACGTATAAGGAATTCAGGGTACCAGATGCTTCTGTAATTTAATTATTCATCATTGTAAGTTCGTTTACGGGGAGGACACAAAATTAGCTTTCTGCGACATTTTAACCTCCATGAGAACGCCTAGCCGTGATCAGCAGAATAAGAGAGCCCATGGTGTGACTTTGAGGGAATGGATATTTCGACTCAGGCCTGAACCTGAACATGACGGTGTTTTAGATGATTAATGAAAATTGCTTTGTATTCAATAGAGTATGTTCATGTTAGTGGTGGTTGGTGTTAATTTATTCTTTCTTTTTTCTTTATACCTACGTATGTGTCACGTTATTATTGTAGTTTTAACAGTTTTTTACGTGGTTAGGGTTTCAAGAGTCAGCTAACTCGTCAGGGGTTATAAACTCGTTATATGTGTGTAAACCGTACCTGTTTATGGGAACGAGTTTATCACGATGATTCAGTAAACAAATAAATAATAGCCATTTATCATTCTGCGTAAGTTGGAATCAACTGAGCGGAACCAACGCCTTATTGTTAGGTGTTGGAGAACTCACTTCATGTACTGTTGTTTTGTTTTTCCTTACATATAACAGGGGCGTAGCCTTCATACAACCCGATTCCTGTCGGCTTCCCTTCGGAGCAACCGCTCATCTTATTTACTGTCTACTATTGCCAAATAATATGGTACACCTGTGTGTGTAACTGTGTATCACATCACATTACATAATTATATTGAATACCAGTTTAATACTTCATAAGATTAAAAACCTACAGTTTTTTGTTTGAGTTTATGAGAACTGAACAACTTTTTCTTCGGCTTCACTCTAATGATAATTGTAGCTGCGCCACTGACATATAGTACTATATAACGGAGATTTATTGAATATATGGTAATTTTAAACACATGATTATTATAATTAAATCTCGAAATTAAAATTAACCGAGATGAGCCAACAAGAACTATGTTAGAAGTTTTGGCGATCATTATGGGGCATACCCGTTGTATTCGTAAATGCGCTGGTTCGTTTGTGTTCCCTTCCCTCAACTCTTGTGTAAACATTTATGATGATAAGCTAAAAAGATTGGAATGGCGATGCAGTATAAAGCATAATTCTCTTAATTCGGAATTAATGAAATCAGAACAATTCAGTATTAAATATGTTCTGGATGGGTGGGACTGCGGAAGAAACAAAAATGTACACAGTGAGCAGAGACCGGACGAGTCAATCGGCGCGCGAGCCCCGCTCCCTGCTTCCATTGGGGATTGACAAATTGAATTGATGGCAGTGACGTCACACAAAATACAAATGAACACTTACCATCAAATTATCGGAATGTACTAATGTGTACCTACATACAAACTGCCAACGTTCATAATCGTAACAACAAGGTTGTTCAGACTTTTTAATTAATTGCGACCCCATTTCGCAAATTAAATACGTGAGTAAAATTTATTTAAACGTTTTGATCGGGCATTCTATTATCTCTTGCATATGCGTGCTATCTTAACATCATGCGAATTCCTTGTATGACTAGTTAATGAAGTAACCACCTCATTAACCGTACAATTAGCAATGTCATTAAAACGTTATATTATTTCTCATAGGTTTATGGTTCTAAACGGTAGATAAAGTTTACGAAATGATTTACCAAGTCAAATTGAAAACCCCTAGCCGTGACTTGCATGTTCTTTAGATAGTTTCTAATATTAACAGGCGCACTCTAAGTGGTGTCATCACACATGTAACAATAGGGCGCTCATTTTCGAAACGACATATTTTCGAATTGTTTTATGTGTATACAATTAAAATCACATTAAATACCATGGATGTCGTAAAATGCCAAAAAGGATTGTCGAGAGGATGCTAATCCTCCAAAACCTGCAAACCTAAACCTTCATGTCCAAGACATCCTCATGAGTGTAGAATCTCAAAATTAAAAGCCAATCTATCAGGAGAGTGGAATAAAAAAAATGTTCTTAAGGGAATATCAACCCCTCAGATGTGAGTGAGAGGTTTGTAACATCAATCGAGTTTGTATTTATTTGTACGCATGCGTGTGTGTGTACTGCGTCAACCGGGCCGGGTGGCGTAGATTACGACATCGGCGACGCTGAAAACGTAACATGGCAGCCCCCACTGCTTCCGCTGAAGTGCTAAACTTAGGGGCTGAAGCTAAAGCCATTGACAATTCGTACGCGATGAGTAACGCGCGGTGCTACACGGTAATGCCGGGCCCCAGGCCCCTGCCTATACTCGGCAACAGTTGGCGATTCGCTCTAGGCAAGAACCCATGGAGAACCCGCGCTCTGGACGTTTCGCTCTGGTTCCTGAGAGCTTTAGCAGGCGCCGGGGGAGTGGCTAAAGTGGCAAGATTGTTTGGACATCCTGATTTGGTGTTTCCGTTCTGTGCAGAGGAAACAGCAAGAATTTACAGACGCGAAGACGTAATGCCACACAGAGCAAAAGCGCCTTGCCTCAGCCATTACAAGCAAGATTTGAGAAAGGATTTCTTCGGGAACGAGCCCGGACTGATTGGAGTGTAAGGGATTAAATACTTTTGTGTGATATTAAAGTTTGTAATTAAGGCGAAAGCGCCAGGTAGCCCGGGAAATTCAAATTTTCTGATGTTTTTTGCAATTTGCAAATCAGTATTAGATTGTATGTTGATCAAAATATGATTCGCGACCGTAAAAAGTATGTATTTACAGAATTATAATAATTAAAGTCATCAATACAACTCGTTAAGACCAGGTAATTCTATTGAATAACTATTTCATGAAATCTTGACAATTAGGATTATACAAACTTAGGTATCGAGTTTTACCTATTACTGATTTTAATGATTATAATTCTGTAAATGCATATTTGTTATGGTTGCGAATGATACTTTAATCAACATACAACTTAATACTGACTTGCAAATTGCAAAAAACATAAGAAAGTTTGAATTTCGCGGGCTACCTGGCGCTTCCCCCTTAAGTAATACGTGTTCAAGTTCGGTATATTTCCTGCAGACATGGTGAGCCGTGGTCCAAATTTAGATCGAAAGTATCTAAAGCATTGATAGCGCCGGAAGCAGCAAGGGCCGCGGTACCCGATTTAGAATATGTGACCGACGATTTTGTACACAGGTATGTCGTAGGTATCAAGTCTTTTGTTCTTTATCTCAAAAAAGCCATTTGTTAAATTTACTAAGTTATTCGCGTAATGTTATTTTGGAAAGAAAACATGATAGTGATAAATCACTGTCATCATAATGGAACTATAGTGCTTACATTACAGTGTGTACCGACAATGTAGGTGTTTAAAGAATAGTTTTAGAGAACTATTTATTTTAAGTATTTCTCAAATTACAAAGTTTGTATTTAACACTAGAATTAACAAGTACTAGCTGTGTGCCCGCAACTTCGTTCGCGTGGATGTCGGAAAACAACTTCCCTATTTGAATCGGATTTTGTTCACCATTTCATGTCTTTTTTTTTTGCGCGGTACCCTAATTCTTTTTCTAAAATAAAAGTAGCCTAAGTTATTCCTTATAACATCAGCTATCTTCTAGTGAAAGTCCCGTCAATCGGTCTATAAGTATACTTTCATACGCATTTAATAAAAAGTTGTTATTTTGACATTACAAAAGACACTTCAATTTTATTTATTTATCTAGATGTACAGATAGTACCCATTCTGCTAATAATAACTGCGTTTTTAATTAGTACCATAAATCCAAAAGTTTTTAAGAACACATTATCATAAAGGGCTCGGCGTAAACGCATGCGGCAATTTTGTGGTCTAGTATTCGTTTTGCCTCTAGTGTTCTGAGTGTGGAATCTCAGTTTAATGACCACATCCCGTTTTTAACAACGGCTCGTGGCGTCTGCGCATTTGTTTTGAGCGACGGCTACTGACTCATTGTGAACAACAAACCTCATTCAATGAGAAACGTTACGTTTCGTTTGACTGACTTTAACGCGGAATATTTAACGCTTAGATGAATTTAATTGAGAAACAAAATTTACATATGGGCTTTAAATGAATTAGGTTTTGATTAGCAGCTAGGCAACGTGAAAATTGGTGTAAAGCAATTTAAATTAAGCACGCGAACGTTAAATATTAGTCGATACGTACATTTTTAAATGTTTTCGTTACAGAATGGAATGCATTCTCGACGATAATCGTGAGTTGCCGAAGGATTTTCTCACGGAACTCTACAAATGGGCCCTTGAGTGTAAGTGCTACTTGACGAGCGGCGCCACCTTCTATTGTGCTTTTCCGCATAAACTTGTTCCGAGTGGTAATTTAACGCCTAAAGAAAACACTCCTCTTTGTTCTAGCTGTGGGTGCTTGGGCACTGGGGACAAGATTGGGATGTCTCAGGGATAACGATGCCGAAGCGAAAGAAATTATTAGATGCATCCACGGATTCTTTCATAGTGTTCCTGTACTGGAACTCTCAGCACCATTATGGCGAATATACTCAACACCTGCCTACAAAACATATATCGAAGCTCTAGACGCCTTTAGATCACTCTGTTTGAAAAGATTGACTGATAAAGGTATATGCTCACAAATAGCAAAAGCTTCTGGGGAAAAGGTTGCAGCAATATTGGCTTTAGATCTACTACTGGTCGGTGTAGATACTACAGCGGCTGCTGCAGCCAGTACTATGTATTTATTGGCCAGTAATGAGAAAGCACAGAGAAAGTTACAAATTGAACTTGACAATAATCTTCCAAGAGGCAGAAGAATGACCAGCAACGATTTGGACAAGCTGCCTTATCTCAAAGCTTGTATAAAGGAATCATTGAGGTAAGTTTGAACTCAAAAAGAAAATACCTACTTTTATCCAAGAATAGTTCGTTTCAAACCCTAATATTGTTATCTACAATGCGTCTAACGGGCGGCTATCTAGGCTCGCGAGAGTACCTCACGGTGGCAGTTAACAAAATATTGACATTACAAGCCTAATGTTATTGGAGGAGCAGCAGACATTGGTGGATCCCGATACTGTCTTAGTTCACACGTGGCAGCAACACCGTACTAAATACTAAACTCCGATACATACTTACATGAAGCAAGTAAGAACCGTTCAAAGGTGATAATTTGTCCTATGTTAGCCTGTTAGTCATCATTAGTTTGCGGTTTCACCAGCCTACATAATGTTTTGAGTATATTTTTATTACAATAATTTAACTTCCTTTCTGATCATCTCATCCTCGTTTGATCCATTTCTCTTAAATGTGACTTTTAACTATTACAGAAACAATTTAACGTTAAAGTGTCGTCATGACATTTTGTGGGTAATGAATTAATAGTAATAAGCCAGTTTCAATGTCATTAACATTAATAACAGATTTTCCTCGTGACACGAGTACAGTAACCTCCAATGGGCCTATAGGATAAAAACTTGATACAAGTGTATCGTCTTATTGTAACGTGACCAATGATGGTCAGCGTCAGATTACATTTGCACCTGAGTCGCTATTAGGACCACACTCCACAAGCCGAGTGTAACAATACTAGTGTTCATAGCACGTTATGTAAATAATATACTTGCAGTACAGGTCTGCATGCACCGATAAATGCGAAGAATTCGTAATTGACATGTGAGTGACGGGTTTTATAATGTTGTTAATGATCTCATAAGAGCTGGAATTTGTTGAACGTAATCAAACAGCTAAAGAAGTTACTTTTTCAGGCTGTTTATGGATATAAATTTGATAAGTATACGTGTTTTTAATTTTAACTACATTAAAATGCTATTCGTTAACGTTATTCCACTGTCGGTACCGTTCACGAAGGCAAAAAGTAAGTGTTCCCATTGCAATTACACTTTATTTGAATAAGAAATGACTTAAGTTTAATTCAAACGAGGACATTAACCCTTGTACCCATAACAGGAAAAGTGTAAAAAAAAAAACTATATTTATAGTAAGTTCATTTTACATTTCATGTCAATATGAATCTTAATATTGTTATGAACATTGTTACAGAATCAAACCCGTGATTTTGGGAAATGGAAGATGCATTCAGTCCGATGCCGTGATATCTGGATATGAAGTACCTAAAGGGGTGAGGGTAACCATAAACCATAATGATGTGTGTAACAGACCAAACTTTCATGATCCCTCAGCTCAAGGCATTTAACTTTACATGAGGAAATACATAATTATCTAAGACTTATTTTAGACTAGCAGGGAAGGGGAAAAGTGAGAACATCATAATTTATATAATACTAGCTCGCGGCTTCTCCCACGTGGAAGTCAATACTTCCCTATTTGAATCGGATTTTATTCACAATTTCCAGGGTTTTCATTTTCTTGCACGGAACCCAAATTCTTTTTTTTTAATAATAAAAGTAGCCAAGTCCTATAACATCAGCTACGTGCCAATGAAAGCCCCGCCAAAGTTGGTCCAGGCGTTTCGGAGATTAGCCGGAACAAACAGACAGACAGATTAAAAAAAAAAAATGATTTTTGCAAGAAGTATCGTATACAGGATGGATTTTTGAGACGTAATGGGGATCAAACTTTCTCAAAAAATAAGGACTGTCTCCTAAGACCGTTTTCCTGTAGCTACAATGGTTAAGGTATCTGCCCTTACTGCCCCATCTAAAAAATCCACTCTGTATACTTTCACATGCATTTAATAAAAAGCGGAACATTTGACATTACAAACACACTTCAATTTTATTTGTTAAAGTATATACAAATTATTAGTATTGTGGATTATAAAGAGAAAAGATGTTTTTGTATGTTTGTTGTAATGGATTAACTCAAAAAATACTTAACCGATTTTAAAAATTATTTCACATAAAGAAAGCTACATTATCAGCGAGTAACATGGGCCGTATTTTATCGACTACCACGCAAACGAAGTCGCGGGCAGAAGCTATTAATTTATATTCACAAAATTCCTTTTTGCCATTTCAGTCGCACATAGTTTTCCCGCATTACATCCTATCTAACGAGGAACGATACTTCCCGTCACCAAAGGAGTACGTTCCCGAGCGATGGCTACGAGACAACGAGGTTCGGGAGTCAACGGAAAAATCCGAAGGATCGATAGTTGTTGGTGAAAATTCGGGATGCCCGTACAGTCGGGCGATGGAGGTGTGTCGAAAGCAAAAGGAAGTAGGGATCCACCCGTTCGCATCGCTTCCTTTCGGCTTTGGCCGACGAATGTGTATCGGGAAGAGATTTGCTGAAGCAGAGTTGCAACTTCTGCTGGCTAAGGTGAGCTTGATTTGACTGTAATTTTGTTTTCTTAAATTAGGACAGCAAAGATTTGTCATAAATTCAAAGTCACTAAAAGGGTAAATTGTGGAGTAGAAAATCGGGAACAAATTGCTAATTTTCCAAATAATAAAATAATTTGTAGGGCAACATTTTTATACTGAAATTGAAGAATAATATTGTGTGGTTGGTTGGTCTTTCGATCTTTTATGTGTAGATATCCTAAGGTTAATTATTTGTTCCCAGACTTTCCATAAATACGACGTATCGTGGCACTACGGCGAGCTAACCTACAGCGTGACGCCGACGTACGTGCCAAACGAACCGTTGCAGTTCGCACTCCACAAGAGAAGCGGTAACCACACTAGCCTGTAATCTTCTATGTTAAATACGTATTTAATGTTGCTCGTCAGACGTATATTTAATTGCCAAAGGTTTTTTACAAAGTTAGATTTAGGTCGTTTGAGTTTTGTACGGTTTTGTAATACGTTACATTTATTTGACTTTTCAAATAAAGCCTGTTGTTATTTGAGGGTTTATTGTATTATTTTAAAGATCCTGTCGTTTCTGCTAAGTGGAGAGCCTAACATAATTTAATATGTCTAAATATCCACCATCTTGGTTATCAACTTATTATTCCTCACAACACAAAAGTTTGCACATTTCTTGTATTACTCTTCGCAAAAGCAAAGTATGTACTCACTATTTGGCGGAGTCGTTTAGCTGGTACTCGTTGGAGCGGCCGAAGCACTCCTGCACACCGGCGTCCGCCCAGAGCCTCTTCATCGCCGCCAGCAACTCCTCGCTAAACGGCTCCGTGTCCTCCATCCGTTGGATCACGTCAAACACCATCTTGCCATCGCTCTGGAATAGACAAATACAATAAGATTTCTAAAACTTTGGCGCATGTCCGTAGAGGTGTAGGGTACACAAAGAAAGAGACTACAGAAACATTTCGTCACAAGTATTATAGGGCACGAGCCTATTGCCAAATCCAGAATCCTTGTTGCTACTATGGATTTCCTGATGGAAAAACCTAATAAAATGATTTGTATCCATCGACATTATCAAAGATGGGTGTCGTAGTTTCGATGTGTAAAATAATTAATTAATTTTTAAGGTGTATGTATAATAAACCTATCCCAATGAGGAAAGAAGGTCAACACTACGCCACAGCAAAGAGGATGGCAGCGTAGCCAACACTTTCACCGCTGCCGACATCTATCATTCACAAATTCAAAGTTTTGTCTACACATAAGTGCCAATGTCCCACTGCAGTGAATGGTACGGGGCAAGGGGCAATGCCACCGGGTAAAAACCACTGCTGGTGCTTTGCCAGAATGCGTTATGTTCCGCGCTGCCACTTTGCTGACTAGCCTTGTCACGGCTTGAGCTATTCCCATTAATTCGTGGCGATAGAAAGAGGGCCATATTCGCCCATCATAGAGCTTTGGTTTTCAAAGAAAGTGGTGAACGGTCACACAATAATGGCTGTCCAAATACCGAGCGTTTTTTGACACCGTAATGTCAAATACTGGTGAAAATTACAGATTCTCATGACGGCTGTGGTTCCGTCATCTATAGAAATAAAAAAAATTGAGGCGTTTGTTTGTAATGTCAAAATAACAGCTTTTTACTAAATGCTTAAGAAAGTATATACGGTACTTATATGAAAAACACATTTTTTTAAATTTTTGTCTGTCTGTCCGTTTGTTCCGGCTAATCTCCGAAACGACTGGACCGATTTTGACGGGACTTTCACCGGCAGATAGCTGATGTTATATAGAGTAACTTAGGCTACGTTTATTTTAAAAAAAGATTTAGGGTTCCGCCCAAAAATATTGAAACCCATGAAATTGTGAACAAAATCCGATTTAAATAGGGAAGTATTGACATCCACGTCGGCGAAGCTGTGGGCAACAGCTAGTGTTCTATTATGACGGAACCACTTTCCTAGGAAACCGTAACTTTATTATCTAATTTCTGAAAACACTCAAGGTAAGACAGTTGAAAGTAATTAAAATATATTCTTGAATGAGCACAAAGTAATAATAACACCCTTGATCAATATTAGAAATGTTATTTTAGTACATCTTCGTTTCTTGATGCCCATCAAGAAATGACGAAGTACTAAAATAACATTTCATAGTAGTGCCCGACGACCGAGCTAACTATTGATTCGTATTAATAACGTAGGTATCATGGAACTTAGTATCCACCTAATTTATGAATGAAACAATTACCAGATACCGATATAAACCTTCATGGCGGAGACTTTTGTCCTAGACACCCACGTTTTACTTACTCCATGAAGAATTTAAAGAAGCGTTTTGGCTCTCGTATACCAGTCAGTGTCTAACGGCCGAACCCAATAAACTATCTGTCATCAGTTTTGGCATATTGGAGATAGAAAAACCTAGCTATCTACATGGTTTTAACGTCCCAATAATCAGAGACTATGGAAGCTTACCGGCCTGACATAAGGACAGATAGAATTATACTGTCTATCATCAATAGCGATCTGTCTTTTACTGAAAATAGGTTGTTGGGTTCGGCGGTAAATGGTGAGCCTTATGTTCTTAGGTTTATTTACCGTTAAAGAACTTGATGGAGAGGATATAATACTTCAAATGCAGAATATAGGCATAGCTATAATAATAAATGAGGTTGTTTTATGTAATCAGCCTATAATGTTCACACAGGCCTCCTGTCGGTGAGAGGGAGCGGGGCGTAATCAACCACGCGGGCCCAGTGCGGGTTGGTAGATGTCACATGTCTTCGAATTTTTTTGGTTCTAGGACATGCCCATGCCGGTTTCCTCGCGATGTTTTCCTTCACCATTTTGAGAGCAGTGGTGATGAAATAATTTACACAAAGTAAAGCCAGGCGCTTCGGGGTTCGAACCAACGACCAACCAACTCGTAAGACGCGGCCGTTACCACTCGGCCACCCATAGTAATATATCTATGGCGCCACCACTGCATTTAATTAATAACAACGTTAAATATGGAACTGAGGATCCCAAAAATACCAATAAGTAGTTATTTGGATAGCGAACCTAGCTGCTGCACAAAGTGCATTGTCCCTTGAAATAATTATGACACCTTTAGGGAGACCCGTGATACTAGGAGAAGATTGAATCTTGAATGAATCATTTAATCAATTTTAATCGGTTCGCGAACGGTAAACGAGACGCAATAGAAGTTTTATTATTCATTTATTTATACAATCTTACATTATCATTACAGGTTCACACCCAATGCGATAATGTGATTAAATTATTATCATTTACTAGTTAATAAATCGAGAGTCACCCTCACGAATGTTATGATGTCTATAGACGTCAAGAGCCCGCGAAAGCGCTATGGGTGAAAATAACCAATTAGTGTAAGCTGTATTGACATATTATGTATGTCGAAAATGTGAACAAAAATGCATTGATGGTAGTGATAAAGTATTAACGACTTAGTGGTCTACACATAACTCATTAGTGCTGTGTTGACCTATTTAATACAGTTAGACACGTCTTAGTTGTAGAAAAGGGAGGGAGATTAGTGAGCTTCGAATCACAATATAACTTAAGAACTGATCAAAAATCATCCCATAATTATTAATTGCATTTGAAGACCAAGAAAGAAGAATCACTTTGGCAATCATTCACAACCTAGCATTTCAAAATTAATATTTGACCAAAATATGAAAATGGCCAGTAGATCATCATTCAATCAGGCCTTCTACATGCAACTGAATTCTTTACTAATTTGTAACCTTTATTTCATGATCACTGTTACATGTTCCTATCCTGCATTAACAACCATTGCCTAACATTAAAAGCTACAAACACAGCCATAAAGAACGATGACTCATAATAATTCGTGTCGAAGAGCAATATCGTCTCAATTGGAGTTGAGTGACCCAGCATCTTCGACATACGCTAATCCGATTAGTAATCCATTTAACAAACTCGTCTCGGAGAACCGTACGCTTTCGTTACGCAACCCGCTAACCGCCAAGTGAAACAATTCTGACTAACGAAAAATGAGAACCTCCAAAATTCTGATGTGTTTAGTCTTCGTCTAAAAGTTTCACGAGTTTGTTGACGAGTAAACTGCAATGCATCATAAATACTCATACTTTATGTAGCAGAGACAAGTCCAGTCTGTTCTGGGTATTATAAAAGTTTATACCCGCGGCATTGCGGCATGAAATGTCATGCTATGATATAAATAACTCTTTCATCAGGCTTGTGCTTTTGCTGGTTGCAGAGGTTTCCGTGAAATATGCTCTAATTATGACGGGTGTTGCGGGTCGCGGGGCGCATGCGCGGTGACTGGAAGCTCGCCGCGCCATTCACAACCCCTCCTCGCAATAACCCGCCACCGCCACCCTTGTTGCTTACACATTGCATATTCATTTAAACATCGACGTCCATTAGCTCGTTACCTAGGCTGTCATTAAAGCATTGCTTATCTGCAAAGCACATAATATAGCGTTAAAATTGTGATGCTTAACTCAACTTATATTTTCTCTTTGCAATTACTGTAGGTAACTGAGACAAAGTATGGGAATTGACAAAAGATTCCATATCATTTGTATTTGTCGTGCCTTTCGTCACTAATATGCACTAAAACCGATAGTACATTTTTAGTTTTGTCTATTAAAACTACGGAAAGACTGAGGCACATCCAACGGAAGATCACAATACTGAACCCGTTCGCTCTGTAACCATACAACATCGTCTAAACATAGGAAACAATGCTAAGACAACCCTCATGCGATTCATTGTGCGTGTACTTAGGTTTTGTTTCAACATGTTTGCGCCGGATAGGGCTGTCACGTCCGCTGCTTTCATGTCCTCACGGTGATAAAGAGATAGGTGCACGAGGCAACATAGACAGTGTCATGTGCACACTACCCACATAGCTTGCGATGCGTACAATATTATGCAAAACTAATGGGGGGACGGTAGAGGGTATGTCTCATTAGGGGAATACAGGGAAGGGGATCGATCTCCGGACATTGCGTGAACTGTACGGCCTGCGTGTTAAAGGTGAAGTACTAACGATTTGCACTGTAATCTAGTTTGTATAATCACTACTTGAGAAGGAAATTACAGATATTTTTTTATTGCTCGCAGTCTCATGGACTTTAAAGATACGTTTACGACGTACCTATGTCAAACGGTTCGTGCGTCACATCTCGTGACGAGTGAATTAATTACAGTTTTCAGAACAGCCTCTCGTTCGTTGTGTAACCGGTGACGTTGACATGAACGACTCTTCAACAGGTCGAAACGGAACTGAGATATCTTATCAGCTGACAGACATTCCGAACAGGTACTCTTGATGATAACACTGGCCAATGTATCCCTTTCAGATTTTATTACATGTTTTGTGGTTGTTTGCTGCTAATAGAATCGCGCACTATCGCAAACATGACATTGCCACCTTATCTGGTTTAGCGTAAATTATTCAGTTTGCAATATGTCGTTAACGTTAGCACAATAACCAGGTTTACGAGTTAACTAAGCTTTATCTAACGTTACCACTTTAGTTACCAATTGATTAGTTTTGTTGGTAAATTAGACTAACAACACTCCAATGTCATGTATTGTATTTTACAATCCCGCACTCAAGAAACCAATTTAATCTCAAAGATAACCTTGGCGAATGTCTCCTTGTATTTTACAAGTCAATAAAAATTGGAAATGTTCTGTTTAATAAAACTGAAAGCTTTACAATAATGGTAATATTTATTTTGGAGCAATATTCATAGCAAACAAATAATGCAATAAGCTGTTGCGCAGAGTGAAGCCGGGCTCAGGCGACCGATATGCAGCGAGCCACTCTCATGAATAACGAATACCCAATATTGATCTCCATAGAGAACATTTCACAGAATCGAACAAGTCCTCGGAAAATGCAGATGCAATTTCGTTTATTCATGGAAACCTTTCCTCTGTAAATTTTGTAGAACTATAGCTACAATAGCTTAGTACTTTTAAGAGTATTTATTCGATATTCTCAATTATAATCATTTTAGAATTGTGCATAATCTCGCATTAGGCGGACGATTATGGACATACAATTTAAGCTAAGCGTTCAGCTGAATCTAATCTGGTTAGTTACTATGTAATAAGTCATAACACTCCAGTCTCCCACAAATTGCTTCGTAATCAGAATTAGCGGCAAACGGAAGCCTCAGAGCACTTATTCCCGGTGAAGTAGATTTCGATGCAATCGACATTATTTTTACTGACGATCGCCCATTATTTATAGAATACAGCCGACACGTAATCGAAGCAGTTTATCGTTTACGCAACGAATACTCGCTTTGATTTTCGATTTTTAGTAAACTAATGAGTACTGTACGATTGATATCTTCGAATAAATATTTCAATTTGATCAGCATACTTATCACTGCGATCATATTGAGTGTTTTATGGGAGATATTTATTCAATGTCCTAGCAAAAGTCAAGTCAAAATTTGCGGTATGCTGGCATCACAGCCGAAAGATGTCGGACAAAGTTATTATAGTTTAGACCTTTGGACTCGAGATCTTTGGAACCTTTGGATCTATTGCCCCTCGCAGTTCTTCCTAAATCGTAAGAGATTGGGGGGGCTTTACCACTTTCACAAGAGACTGTTATTATTAAATTACTGCATAGTGTGTATATGCCATATCCATGGGACAATATGGTCTGCTCTATTCAATAGTCTAGACAGAGTACCAAAGTTGTCGACATAGGTCACAGAATAAGCAAACAGAAGTGGCAATGGGCCGGCCATATTTGCCGTAGTACCGATGAGCGTTGGGGTAGACGTGTTCTTAAGTGGAGAACGCGAATCGGAAAACGTAATGCCCTCAGGCTAAGTGGAGCGACGATCTTTGCAGGGTGGCTGGTAGCAGCTAGATGAAGGTTGCCGAGAATCGAGCTGAATGGCGTGCAATTGAAGAGGCCTGTGTCCAGCAGTGGACTGCTGTAGGCTGATGATGATGATGAACAGTAATTTGAAGATGCGTAGATTTTTTGTCAAAGTGACCTACATTTCCAAAATTATTCCATATTGTTGATGTGTCACAATTTCTAGCAGGATAGCCTCCATCACAAATCTCATAAAATGAGTATAGCTTACCTCCCGGTCCTTATTACCGTAGGTGATGCCCAGGTTGGGCATAGCACGCAAGATGGCGACGAGCGACTGAATCGTGTTGCTGTACACCACCGGCCGGTACTGTTTGAAGTCTTCATTTGTAAAGCCACTTTCGTGGATAATTCTGTTGGAAAGAAAGTATGTTTAGTAAGTTAGGTCAAAGAATATATGAAACTATAGATTCATTAGGTTATTTAAAAAAAATCTGTTATCCCAATTTCCAATTCATTACTATACAAAAAGAATTAGCTGAGTCTTTGGTCTACCTACAGTGTTCAGAAGTACATGATTATTACATGAAGATGTTCGAAAGAACAATTATCACAATTTATACCTAGGTACATAAGTATATATGCATATGACACAGAACAAATAATTGGCTAAATTGAGGGAACGAGTTAATAAAAGGCGTAAATGTGTGTTACTCATCGATCGCCTTGTGATTCATAGGTCCAATAGTGCGGTATTTTAACGAGATTGTTAAGTTCCAACCTCGACTAATGTGATTTCATGACGTAGCCATAATGTTACGGGAATGTATATGAAATTAGCAGTAAATTTGTAATTTATGCAGTTTCCATAATGCACTCATATTAAATTGTTGTTTAAGATTCAATAGAAACTTTGTGATGAACTGTTATGCTTCCTTTGCAATCGGGTTGTAGCATCATATTCTTTGCCCTTACATCTGACTATCCTATTGCCTAATTGACAATAACATCAAAGGGACAGGTCATAGTCATTCAAGCATATCCATACGGTGATACATCAAGTTGCTGTAGCTATAGTCAGAGGAACAGCAGGGGCAGTTTCTAAGAGGAGCTCCTTGCAATCACTTCAGGAAGGAACGTCGTAAAATCTATTGGATGTATCGAACTCTATATTGTGATAATGTAACTTACATTTTGCTCTACGAAAGTGACCCACAAAATCTTAACTTGACATTTTCGTATTCCCATATTATTTATGATGATGCATTCGTATTGTCCAGAGTGTCTGTATAAATTATTTAGTCGATCAGACATTCAAATTTCATGTACATAAATAAGTTATGTAGGTGAGGACGGTAGCCTCAATGACAAACAGGAATATAGCCAACTCGGAGCGAGATAAATGTACCACTGAATATGGATTCCGCGAAACTGTCTTTTTTGTTGATATAATATTTTACTCACTAACTCAACAGTCAATTTATTTTGCGGAGTTTTGTCGTTATTTTTGTAGCACTGAGTTAAGTTTCATTCATGTCTACTGAAACCTAAAAAGTTGCCCAACTTCTCTCTAAAATGATACTTTAAATAGAGCTTTATCTGATGCCGAAGGAGACTGATTTAATATAAGTTTAGCTAATTCTGCGGGGCAATTACGTAATACACTTACAGTAGGAATCGATTTCATTTTGACAGTTCAACAACATTCATTGCGTTATTTACGTTGTTGAGCAGACAAATTTTTCGAACTTATTAAGCAATGGATTAGGAATTTGCTTCAAAATCATTCAGATTGTGATTGATCTGCAGGGTTTACAATTTACATATACGTTACATTTACATGGGTTACATATAGGCTGGGTTTACGTATAAATAAAATTAGACATAAGTACCTATTTCACATAAGATTTTTCTTATAAAGTTAAGAAAGCAATAAGCTGTTGACAGTTTGTATATTTTAGTATTTTACCGATTCGAACAATGGAGGCGGTGAGTGCGGATGATGCACTGTCCAATAATAATAATAGGGACATGCAATCAGTGCGCTCGATTCTTCAAGAATTCGCTGAATTCTAACTACATTTCTACCAGATTCCGACCTACGGGGCGATCGCGAAACACACAGTAGGAATCGGTTTCATTTTGACAGTTCTACAACATCCATTGCGTTATTTACGTTCTTGAACAGGCAAATTTTTCGAACATATGAAGCGATAAATTAGCAATTGGCTTCAAAATCATTCAGATTGTGATCGATAGTGTGTTACGCAATTAGGGTGCTGTTCTATTTTTCTATTGTTCTAATATAATAATAGTTTCGATAAACCAACTGTATAGAGTCACTCGAAAAGGCAGAGTAATGGCAGATGTCTATATATTTTTAACTTTCCAAAACATATTTAAATGAAATGGTTCTTGATAACAAAATCGGACAACTCACATTTTTTTTTTTTGTAAATAGATACATTATAACTACATTGAGTATCGATAAAATAATTTGATTTCGAGCGTCTGGCGTTCCATAGATCTGTAGCATCCGGGACGCGGATGACGTCATCGACGGCATGGTGCAAACACCCACAAAATCACAAACATTGATCTCACTAACATTAGCGTAGATTATTGTAGATTCTACAAAGTAGAGCATTATCGACGATTTTACCTCTTATGACTTGGTCATGTTCTATTGACAACCTATCGAGATTTGTTGACATTACGAATAGAAAACAGCTTGATTAGATAACGACCAAAATGAATACTGTCAACTACTAGATAGATATACAGGATTATTTTCCTCATTTTCATAAAATCAAATAGGAAAGTCCCAATTTGAAGATAAAGTAGTTTATAAATGAGTCATAATATCTGAATCAGAAACCTGTTTGACACTGATAAGGCGCAATTTTCACTGACCATCATCAACTAGGTATTTGGCAGGGCTAATAGCTTCGTCGTGTCGTTTGGTGACGTCACACAAATTATTTTATTCGTATGCCCCGGTGACAGCTCGCGGCGTGACGTGAAGACAAATAATTATCATTTATCTCAAATAACATGTCCAAACGTATCGTAAAACTACTAAGCAACGGAACATATTCGTTACTTAGCGTCTGACGTAGGTGTATGTTCTCAAAATTATAACTACACATTCTGCGATAACAAGGTAATGGTGATAGTCGACATATTTTTTATTAATGCAAGATGCAAAATTTTTAAGCATACAGAATTTTAGCATGATTTCTTAACAAACTTATGCAAAACATTTATTGTTCTAAGAAGGAGAATTTCAGACATGTGAATCATCGATTCACATCATTTTTTTATATATTGTTGGGGAGGGTCCCCTCAATATTTTTGTAAAGTGGCAAAACGCAACTCTCCTTTTGTTATAGAGAAATATCAATTTAAAGTGGCACACGTAACTTAAATACAAGAAACGTGTATACCGATTGTATTATCAATTCATCATCAAATTCATCAATCATTTATTATTATTAAATTTTAAAAAAAAATAACTTGACCGGGTCTTGAACAGCCGACTCGCCGCTCTGTAAGCAAAAGCGTTACCGCTACGCCACGAACCCATACTACAAGCGGTATACGTTTCTTGTAGGTATTTAAGTTACGCGTGCAACTTTAAATTGATATTTCTCGATAACAAAAGAGAGTTGCGTTTTGCCACTTTACATAAGTATTGAGGGGACCCTCCCCAACAATATATAAAAAAATGATGTGAATCGATGATTCACATGTCTGATATTCTCCTTGTAAGACATATTATTTGAAATCTCCGTAGAATATTGGAAAATTCAAATACGTAGATATTACTAACAATGCGATACTGACATTCCCTACATTGCAACGAAATTTTCATACAGCCGGTAATCTTTTATCTTCAAAATGTAAAACGCTTGTTGACAAGTCGTAGATAGTACATATAGGGAGATAGCAGGCAATCTACCGATGTAGGTATTATATCTCTAAACAATAATATTGATTAAGGTGGATATACGAATGAATGTAATTGTAACATTGTACGACAAAGCATACTGTGGCGCAAAACACCTCTAGGATGGGTTGCGAACTTGCGATGTAGAAATGAAAGACCGGACAGGGTTGGGCAGGGCTGTCAGTTTTCAATAGAAGCCGTGTGCCGTTTTTATCTATTCTGACTGGGACCAAAAGATCGAATGGACATTATAGGTTGTGCATTAGTTAGGCAAAGATCGTCACTAACTGGACGACTGAGGGCCATCGCCATCGAGGTGGACCGCGGTGAACGCGGTGTGAAGATCTGGATAGGTTTTCAGGGCAGATGTGGAAGAAAATCGCAAAATATAGATAATATAGGCTTCGACTAGACGGAGAATGAGGTCTTTGTCCAGCAGTGGGACACAAGGTAGGCTACAAAAAAAAAGCTATTTGAATACGAAATGCTTTGTTTCTAGGCTACTGGAGGTTTTTATTTTTTTATTTTTAATTAAGTACGTATCTATTTAATGTTGATGTTTTTCAGTCTACTTGTATAGTTCAGAATAGTCAGCTAGGCAGAGGTGCTATTCGCCTGAGGAACGAAGTATTTGATAAACAGCTAGCCTTCCTTTTCAACGGCTATATAATATTATGTTATACGGTTCACTGCTATGCTGCCTATATACATATTGAAAGGATGCAAAATTTCTTTTACCGACTGGGGCGACTTGCAAAATGTTAAGAGCTATGCCAAACCGCTGTAATGGGCTAATGTTAATCTATTAAGTGCGTAATTGTCTGTAACTTCAGGGCATATCTTTGTATCTAGACATTATCACATTATGGAGCGTCTCCAATTTTACTTGAATAAACTCCTTCCAAATATTTCAGCTGACTATTCCAATAAAAAGTTTCTTACATTTTAATAACAAAACAAAGGGGTGGTATACTTACTTCATTTGTTTGACTATAGTACTTTTGCCGGATTCACCAGCACCTGTAAACAAAAATACAAATTAAATACTATCACCACTACATAACACGTATTGCGATTGTTTTAACATTATTCAATCATTATGCCTGTCATTCTCAATTCGTTGCATTATGCATTACAATTCATTTGACAAGGGGAGTTAGACGACCGATATTACATAAAAGCTGCGTTTCTTCAAAGCAGACATTTCGCCAAACCACGTAATAAAACACGCAATGATATAAAAACATTTAATTACCGCCTAAATGTAAACTGTTTCAGTCCACATTATGCACGTCTCGCTGAGTGAAAATAGCATGGAAAAATAAATTAACAACGTTTACAGTGAACTGTACGCGGACGTACGAAGGGTCTACCACGCTGATCGATAAAGACTTCAGCGTTTGCAGCTCTGCGTATACTGAGCATACTTCGGGTTTTTCACGTAATTCTTAGACCACAATCAATAACATACGTCTACGTTATTCTGCGTAACTTACGCAGAAGCCCACTCTTTGAACCTTGATTAATTGATTGTAATTACAAAATTATCTGTTAACGCAGAACAATGGTGATGACTCGATGAAAAAATGTAATCAATCGTAGATTGTTGTCTCTCAAATGCATGTACTCTAATTAAACGAGACCTTAAAACATAAGACCGACTTCAAAAAAAAAACACTACAAAGCGAAAAATAAAAATAACTTTGATTTCTGAACTTTGGTTTTGTATTTTCGTTTTTTGCCAACGACTTCCGAAGTCAGAGTTATTATTCACTTTGTAGTGTTTTTTGGAAATCAATTTTATTTTTGTAAAAAAGTTTTTATTTTTCACTTTTTAGTTGTGGTACCTACCCCACATAATTTCGAATACCACTGCCTGCTATGTAAATAAGTGACAGCAAGTTATTAGAACATCATCCACATAGACTAAGGTATGGACTGTCATAGAAGTGCGCGCAATATTACGTTGAAAAAAACGCTTTCGCTTAATTCACAGTGGGCCTCCCGCTGCTTTGTGGTACGTCCACCGCACGTATTTTGGATCGCAAAGAGATATATGAAGTACCGCTCACTGCAGTGAAAAAAATGCACCGAGACACCGACCAAGCGGTAGATAATATCCTTTTTTTATATGCCCGTAACTCTTTATATCTTATGAAAAAGTAGACCTTAATAGGCCTTAAGGCCGCCAAGGAATGCACCCAAACTTTTTTTTTGGATGGGAAATCATCAAATGACTTCTCCCGCTCTGAGTGGAGCGGGAGGGCATGTCAGGCTTTTACTGACTAAAACCCACCCGTGTTCCTTCAGTTGGGTACGAACAACGCACGTTTTTCTCAACGCCAGTGCGCGGACCCGTGACTGCGTTTGTTTTACCGTACGGCAGAAATAACGCACCTCATTCCACCGCACCGCAGTGTGCGCTAGCCCAAGTGGGGAAAATACGCATTATTGAAGCTAACTCAAAAACCACCCAAGCAAAGTAATTTTACATCCAACCAACTTCGATGTAATGTATACCCTCTCGAATAAAACAAGAATCGTTCAAATCAGACTATTCTATAAAAAGTTATGCGTAATGCGACATCAGTACATTTAAAATAAAAATACGCGTCGACTTGAGAACCTCCTCCCTTTTTTTCGTCGGTTAAAAACAGTTATGTAAGCGTAATTACTACAGACAATATTTATTTACCGTTATCTCCTTCGTACGTAGATATTAATTGGCTAATAAAGTGACGAAATTACGTGGGTGTAGTAAAACGAACCCTGTCAAATACAGGTTCTTAGTATCATGACCCCTGTTGGCTCTAATTGGCTCGCCAGCGCGAATGGCCGATCTCTGACCCCCGATATACACATTATCACTACACAAGTGCACTCCTGATTTCTACATTGCAACTTGTACAACCATTCATACCTTCGATTGTGATGTCTAAATATATAATAACAAATAAAATTGAAGTGTCTGTTTGTAATGTCAAAATAACAATTTTTTACTAGTCGCATATGAAAGTATATGCGGTACTTAAAACAAAAAACAATTTTTAAAATTTTTGTCTAAATGTTTGTCCGACCTGTTTTGACGGGACTTTCATTGGCAGATAGCTGATGTTATAAGGAGTAACTTAAGGTATATTTATTTTAGAAAAATAATTAGGGTTCCGCGCAAAAAAATGAAAACCCATGAAATTGTGAACAATATCCGATTCAAATAGGGAAGTATTGACATCCACGCGGGCGAAGCCGCGGGCAACAAGCTAGTCTTAAATATAATAATACTTAAATGTAATATTAAAGGACATGACGCCTATCATACAAGACAATGCGCATTCGTACGTCAAAATAAAAGGTATCATAATATGTTTTATATTCACAGTGGAGGAACTTTCACAATCAAGTGGATGGTAATCGCGTGCCAAGAAAGTATTCCCACGAACACCCAATATAATAACTTTTAAAACAGTGAATGTCATGTCGGATTATTTAGTTAATAGTGAATGCTTAAGAATTCGAACAGTTTAGAAGTTATCTCATGCAGATCAAACGATCGGAGCAAAGAATAAACGACAAATTACTTCACAACCGTGGTTTCAGATCCTAATAGTGTTCCGTACCTGCGAGGAACGATGCCAAACGCCATGATTTTATTGTCTTTAGTTACATTTATATCGTTAACATAGAACACTTTTTCACATCAACCTGGCAGAACGTTTTATCGCGGCGTAAACCTTGATAAAAACTTAATGTATCGTCGAATCGAACTTCTGTATCGCTGGGGTGACAGGATGAGTAGACGTCTGGGCCTTTTTGCGCTATCATCACGATAACATGGTCGCGTGCTCGAATGCCGCTTGGCTGATAAAATACCTGTCTGTAACGTCCGTTCGATCGCCTTTTCAATGGTAACCTGACAATATTTGCCTATTCACGATTAAGTTACGATTCAAGAAGTTGTACGCAGAAGGAACTTCATACTTCAAGTCTCAGCGCCTATCTAATCCAAATGACATAATATTTAAAGGATTAAAGCACTCTTATCTTTTTAATGACATCGATATTGACCGATTAGTGCAATAGATTATAATTAATTGCCTGGCATAACGATCGTATTAGAATTATTGCCAGTACATCGCACAAAATCTACAAGATCTTTATACACAAAGTGAAATTGTTACGTTTGGATTTTTTTTTTTTTGTTCAACCTATGTTGTCCCACTGCTGGGCAAAGGTATCCCCCATACTTTGGAATTATTTCGGTAAAAATGTAGGTGGATAGCCTGGACAGGGCAATAAGTAGCGTTAAACGACGCTACGCACGTAACAAATGGTATTTAGTGTATGCGTAATAGAAGTAATGGTATTGTTTTAAAGATTTTTTGGTAAATAAGCACAACAAGAACCCAAGCCTGAATGCTAATTCAAATACCTACTCATTCAACATTTTTGACTTTGATTTAGTTGGCACAGCATTGATTCAGAAAAGTAACAACTTGTTAGTATTTTTAAGTCACCACAATGTTTTTGTAAATGAGAGAGCAGACCAAATTGGATGAAAATAAGTGTGACATAATGACCCACATAAATTGTGACAAATGAGTATTTTGTTTTTTATTTAAGATAGGTTTGCCCTTGACTCTAGTCTAGGTCAGAGATGACAGAGACAAAGTCGACGATGGAGCGAGCTTACCCAGAAGAAGCCTGTTAACTCTCACTTTGAAGAGATCGGGGTTGTATACGTTCGGAAACACAGACGCAGGTAGACTTCCACTCCTTTGCTGTGCGCATCACAAAAGACATTTGGAAACGCTTAGTGCGAATTGGTGGAATAGCAACTAGGTAGGGATGGTAACCTGCAGTGCGTCTAGATGTCCGATGGTAGAAGGGGGCAGGCGGAATGAGGTCGTGGAGTTCTCGAGCACACTCACCGAAGTACAATCTCTAGAAGACCGACAAGCAGGCAACCTTGCGGCGATGAGCCAAGCTGTGAAGCTTGGCATCCACCAGTCTTACGTCGCCAATGAGCCTCTTAGCTCTGCGTTCCACCGAATCAAGCGCGGCAAGTTGGTATTTAGCTGAGCCATCCCAAAGGTGGCTGCAATACTCCATGCAGGATCGGACTTGCGCTTTGTAGAGAGTTAAAGCTGTCCAGGCGTAAAGTACCGCTTCACCCTATTTAGGATACCCAGTTTCTTGGCCGCAGTTTGGGCTTTGTACTCGATGGTGGCACCGAAGTTGAGACATGATGTCAACTCCATGCCTAGGAGGTCGAGGCGATCAGTTACAGGAACAGATGTACCCCGAAAAGTAGGAGTTTGATCGAAACGACTCCTTTTAGCGGTAAAAAGACACGCCTGTGTTTTGGTGGCATTAAAAGAGACCAGATTATCATCACCCCACTGGGAGACAAGGCTTAAGGTCAAATCTGTCCGTTCTACCATGGCCTCTCTCAAGGAACGAACTTCGGCCCCGCCGATTTTTACGCTGGACAAGTATCTCTCTGAAACTGTACTGTCATCTGCGTACCCAACAATACCAGGTTGAAGTAGGTCATTGATGTGCAGCAGGAAAAGAGTTGCAGAGAGAACAGACCCCTGAGGAACTCCGGCATCAATAGCCATAAAGTCGGAAGAGCAGCCGTCAACGACTATTCTGATCGACCGTCCACTAAGGAAGTCTGATATCCAGCTACAAAAATCAGCTGGGATGCCATAAGCAGGAAGCTTGCTGAGTAGACCAGCGTGCCAGACCCTGTCAAAGGCCTTCGAGATATCAAGCGATATAGCAAGTGCTTCGCCGTGTTTCTCGATGGCCTCGCCCCAGCAGTGCGTGACATACACAAGAAGATCGCCAGTTGACCGTCCCCGGCGAAAGCCATGTTGACGGTCACTGAGGAGATCATTGTTTTCAAGGTAGGTCAGCAACTTGTTCAGAACCCTTTTCATGACCTTGCACAGAATGGAGGTAATGGCGATCGGACGGTAATGGGCAGGGTTTGCACGGTCGCCCTTTTTGGGCACTGGTTGCACATTTGCAAGCTTCCAGGATTTTGGTACCGTCCTTTTTTTAAGAGAGAGGCGGAATAGGAGGAGTCTAATAATTTTACCTGTTCATGTGGATTTCAGTTATGATTAAAACATGATCCAAGAGTACATTACTCTTTTGCTCAGTAGGTACTCTTTTACATTCTAACTGAAACTTATTTAGATTACTTACTCAAATATAAGCTAAGACTAATTACGTTACCATGAATTTTTTCGAAGTGAGACATGTGAGGAGTGGCTTATTAAAGCAAAACGCCATTCATGGTCAGATATGCACGCACTGGCAGCCACGGCGGCGTGCCGTGACACCTCAATTAATTTCTAGCATAAGATACCTAGTTGACACACTTGTCACATATGATTGGTCACCTCATGCTCATTATGTGATTGTGAAACATTTTTTTGTTTTGGTTTCATTTTCCTTGAAATATCTACACCAGAAAAGTTAAAAGGAAAAATTAGATTTTTCCTTTTATCCTGGTTTAGCATCAGGAATTGAATGTCAATGGACACTAAAAACATGACAGATTCTGAACTGGTGATACCTAATTAGTTCTCAAAAAGAACTTTGTATTTTATTTTCATTTAACTTTTACCCTGTTAGGATTTTGTTATGTCTTGTAAAGATCAATAAACCAATTCAAATAGATAGGTATTATATGTAGGTTTGGCATGGCATTTTAACAATACAATCAGAATGTAACAATGGCATGAATACACCATGGAATGAGTAAAATTAGTTGTCAAGTATGACAATGTAGTAACATTATAATAACAAAGTGGAAGAAAATTAAACATAACATAACAAAACCAATCAAGAATTTTCAGACTGCCAGGACTCAAGCCTCGTTAAGACAGAGGGCATAATTATATAAAAATAGTAGTTAGTGTATAAAATATTCATCTAATGCGTAATGATGAATATAACATTTATATAAGAAACATAGAAATTGTTGATCATACCAACTGCCTACTACATTATAGACATTAGAAAAACACAATGGTGACTCATTCTGGGTGTAAAATGACTAAGTACCTAATTGACTTTGAATGGTGTACATTATTCTATAGTGTAGGTAAATGCTGGATTGTGCTAATGCCAATTGAAATGATCCCTCAAGTTGATTAAACGGAATGATGTCAAGTCAGTATGTATGTTTCTCACAAAACAGAGGAGTGTATGACCTATATTTTAGAAGGTATTTGAGGACAAAGTCATATAATAAGAATCCAATTGGAAATGGCGCGCAATTTTTTTGCAAATTGCGCGGGCGCAGGGGGGCGGACGTTTGACAGGATAATTGCTGTGTCGCTTGAGAGGATAAAAGAAATTGATGGCAAACATTTAAATAATTCACTATGACCATTGAGAGAAAAGACAGGTGCTCACCATCTGTGACACATCACAAATAGCACAGCTTGTGTCAATGCACTCACATAATTATCAGTGTCAAGATCAACGCAACTTGCTTTTGTAAGACATTAAATTACATATTTAATAATAATTTTACTCCAAATTCAACCTCCCTTTCAAACAGGGATGGTCCCACACAAGTTATGTGTAACATAGATTCAAACGCTTCAAATGTTATGTTATGACTCAATTAGAACTAAATGGTGAAATACAGTTTAATGACTGCAAAATGTCATAGGTATTTGACATCTCCTGAAATAAAGGTTAACTGAGATCATCCTAAAACATATCTTGAACTGTTGTGTTACATCGAATGCAAAGGAAAAATTCTTTAAAATAAATAATTACATACATTATTACTAAATTGTATTGATTGAGATCTTTGCACAGTTTCCTCTAGCTATTGTATTTAAATGTAAATAAGTATTGTGCCATTTAGCATTGGACATGAATGACATTGTTCTGCTGAAATATTGGCAACCGTTCAACACACTGCCAACAGGTACTGTTTACAGTGATTAAAATTCTTTAAATACTAGTTGATTGTTTACTGACAACATTACATGTGATTTTGTAATAACTAAAAAACAACATGTATACAATTTATGTGTTTCTTAAGGGAATCACCTCTTGGTTAGTATTGAAAAGCAATAAATATATTTTATTTTGACTTGTGTGTGTAAGTGTAGGTTGCATGTTTAGATTCCATTGTCGAGCTGATTTTCTTTTGTGCTTTTTAAGCCTGAAAATGTTATCTCTTCAAGGTCATCTATGTAAATAGCAGGAAAATTACCAGCTAGCACAATGGAGCAGTCTCCTTGCCTACTAAGTCACAGCTGATAAGAATCTTCAGTTATTGTACTGGATGACTTACATATTTCTCATTTATTTATTTTTATTTATTGACATCATTAATGGGTGAGTGAGATATTAATTTAGTTATCTGTTTTTAAAAGATGAGTGCTTGTGATTTATCATTCAGTGAAGCAGAGACAGTCATTGCCTCAACATGCACTGATGCCTCCATCTGCATTTGAGGTTCTGCTGTCAATAATTTATTTAGTTAGCAGTATTATTATGGCAGCAATCTTTAATTTTAGCCAATGATGATAATGTGATGATTTTACTGTAGAAATTTATTTATTTAGCAGTGATAAGACAAATACTACTTTTGACATATCTTATGAGATTTGTCTGATGGCTTCATATAAATTCATCAATCTTATAAGAAGTAAAACAAATACATAAAGGCAATGTTAAAATACGTCGCGTGGTACCTAAGTTTCGAAATACGATAAGGAAAACCGCTCCTGAATTGAGGTTCATGACATTGGAACAGAAATCAACCATGATTAGCATAGAAATTACTACACAATGAGTTCATACACATGTTTCCTAAATGTGAAACAAATAGGAACTTTCATTTGCGCACGGAACTACCGTACATACCGGCATAATGATTAGTTCCAAGTGAAAGCAACTAACCATTTCTACTTCTCGTTCAAAATCTGCAACAAGCTAATAGGATGCATGAAGAGCGCTAAGACGCTATTCACAGGGCATAATGAAAGTCGGAATCGTTCAAAGGGTCGCCCAAATTTCTGCAACAACCCCGAAACATGGGTGCGGCCACGGATCGCGACCAAATAATAGAGCCACACTGTACCTAATAAGAGCAACTTGATGTCTTTGGAAGCCTGGATTCCGTCCTCTTTCAGGTTCCTCTCGATCTGTCGGCTGCGAGCTGCAGCCGCACGCTCCTCGGCCGACTGGGCGCACCCCATGTCGGCAGCTGTCCCTGTTCCTTGGCCGCCGGCCGCCCCGACCCCTGAGCCGGGCGCGCTCTCACCGCTCCCTCTGCATGCGCTCCACACGCGTCCTGCCGCTCCGGCGAGACCGGAGCCACCCTACACAACGTTAGCACCCAACACACAGTAACCTAACAGTACCACTTATCACTGTTCATACGACTCCGAAACACACAATCTTTAGATAAACGACCGCGACTCGATATTTTCCAGGGTTTTTTACTGCACCGAACACTAAAAACACGCAACGACAATGCAAACTTTAATTGATTTTACAAATCCGTTTAAATACGAGATAATGGCGGCCGGATGACAAGCACCAACTCCGCTCCGTGACAGCGACCGCGCCCCGCTCGACTGACGTTCGGGTGCGTTCGGAAATCTTCGTTCGGACTCGCTCACACATGCGTGATGGCACAGTCACACGCGAAAGAGAACACGAGCAATGCGCTAAAATCAAAGATTAGTCAAAGACAATTTTTACTTTTTTTTGCAAAAAAAATTTGATGGCGCGCATTTTAAATAAAGGTCGTTGTAGGTTTTATATCTATTTGTTCGAGTGGTTCATAAAAAAATGTTTTGATCAATAATGGTAACTTTCGAGCTGATCTGACCGAGTTTAATATCAGAGAATCAAAAATCATCTAACGCATTAATATGTCGTAATATTCAAATACATAACATTATTCTAAATAATGTATTGCAACTGTAACATCGAAGTTGTGATCGAAATTATAATATATAAAAAAACGTGTTTGTACAGTTGATTGACTGCATTTTCTTTCTAAAAAAATGTTATTTCTATGTGTTTCACATCTGAAACCTCGCCATCGCGAGGGGGGCTCGTGGCTAAATAACAACAATTACACGGTTCGATCAACGGTACGCTACACTCACGCTAGGCCGGTCCGTGGATGGGTGACCACGCATTAGTTAGTAATTATATCGAGACCCCTCCGTGCCTCGGAAAGCACGTTAAACCGTTGGTCCCGACTGTCACTTGTAGATTTTTGACAGTCGTTACGGGTAGTTAGAAGCCCGAAAGTCTGACAACCAGTCTTATTATGGGGTAACGTATTAAGCTTTGGTTTCCTAGGAAAGCGGTTCCGTCATACATAATAGAACGGCCGCCATGAAAATCTGACATTTTCACCAGTGACCCCACTGCCCAACGATTCAAATTGCTAGATTTGCCCTAACCGTACTTAGTCACAAGAAAAAGTGTCCATACTGAAAAGGGTGAGCTGCCACATTATTAAATAGCGTTTCCATGATAGTTATTGTGTGCATAGATAATACACTATATAAAGCAATATGTGTGTCAGAAGTGTTAAAACGAATCAGAAATGCGACTATTTTTTGACACGGTAGGGCGAATCTAACAATTAAAATCTTTGCCATTGCCATCATTTTCATGACAGCCGCCACTGCGGCCGTTAGTGGCGGCCACTGCTCTGCTAGGAAACCGTCGCTTTACCCAGTAACTGGATTGTGGAGGTCAGATAGGCAGTAGCTCCATGTAAAATACTGGTATTCTGCTGATAGCTGCATCCAGTTAGACTGGACGCCGACCCCAACATAGTTGGGAAAGGGCTAGGCAGATGATGATGTTCCAGATGGCGCTAGCCTGCTACGGAATTCTGCATATTTTATTTTAGATGTCGATATTTAAGTATAGTCAAAGGAAACACTCAAGATTTTTTTTAAACTCGCTTGCCCCAGCCGGGAATCGAACCGACAACATCGCCAAAAACTTCACGTTGCCATTTTATGCCTTTCGACAGGGTCGTGTGAAGAAACACTGTGTTTTAAACACGGTATTTATTGATTTCATTTATTTGTATTCACATGCACATGCAGTATGAACCATTGCCCAAGGGCATGGCAGTAGCGGCTATCATGTTCATGCTGCGGCCTGTGGCTAGGCTATTTACACTTTGGTATCATGTTGATATGTCTATAGAATTAACTATGAAATAATTCATAAGATCATATATTATAGTATTATTTATTAATTTATTTATTAATTAATTAGTTATAAGTTAAAATATTAATGTATTGAAAAAATAAATAAATTTATAGTTCTGATAACCAGAATCTTGCCAGGACCTGCTTGCTAGGATGAGTACCTACGTAGGTTTAAGTATTTATGTAAAAGCAATAATCAATTTAACAGACACATCAAACCTAAAAATAGCTTTTGAATTTTGCATTTGGTATGGCGAATAGTCGCAGATAATCGAAATTCGGTGCATTGGTACTAGTAAAGAACCCTGACCCTGACCGACTCTGGGGTCTGACTTAGAAGTTGCGCTGGAAAAAAGAAAAGCCCCTATAGGTTAGGGACCTCAGCAAGGCTTGGAGGCTTCGGATATCTGTTGCTATCGCTATGTTTCGTATGCTTGCTATTTGTTTTATGTTTTGGAAAGCATCATGATTGAGTGTTTTTGCGAAAATTGTTTACTTCAAGCTCAACTGGTCAGTATAGCTATGTTTTTAAACAATTTGAGTTCGCTTCCTATGTGTTTACGCAATCAACTAGTAGCAGCGGCGTCATAGAGGTATCTCAGTCCCTAAATATGGGCTTTATGGTCCGCTTTAAAAGATCCGGGTGTCACTGATCTTTCTGCCAGAGTTACCAACCTCAAATCACCATACCCTCATTATCATTCTCCCGAATCGCTTTTTAGGGTATCCACAAGTTCCTAGAGATAGATCTTACTTGACAAGTAACAAGGCCTCTGAGCAAACCTGGCGTTACAATAATATCTAAGACATTACCTATCTGCCACGTATTTTAGACTTTCAGGTAACATACATAGTAGGTAAAGATATAGCCTATAGGTAGGTATTATAATAAAATTAGGAAAGAAGCAATATTTGTGTGGTGTTTGTAACGCAAACCGGCTGAATACGTAGGTAAGTATGTATGGCCCTAGCTCTTCTTATTCTAGTTCTAGCACATGGTTCTAGTTAGATTCAAATTGCGTAGGATATTCTGACTAGCCTTTGTTATGGAGATCGCCAGGTCAGATTCACTTAGGTGGAATGTTGTTTTGAAGTTCAAAGATTTCAATACTTTATTTGAATGTTATTGATGTGTTCTTCTTCTAGTGTAACAACCGTAAGAGCGCTGATTTCTTATTATCATTATCACATACCCTACACAACATTAAAGAAAACGTTGACTTGGATACCCAAATGGAGACCTCGTAGTGTTGATTGAATTGAATACCTAGTCATATCAGTAAGTCGTTACAGTCTCCTCAAAAGATGCTATCCAAAAAGCATTCCTACCTATAAAGTCAATGCATTTATTTATCTACATTCCCGAAACGAAGAGTGCCGGTTCAGAAGTCTGAGTCAATAGAGCTCGAGCCGGCGTGCGCGCGCATCTGCTACCTAGACAGAGATAGAGGAAAGCTCCATTACCAAGGAGCAGCAGCTTGATATCCTTGGCAGCCTGGATGCCATCCTCCTTGAGATTCTTCTCGATCAGCTTGCTGCGCGCAATGGCGGCGCGCTCCTCAGCGGACGAGGCGCAGCCCATGGCGATGGCGCGCACGGCCTGGCTCGCTACGCGCGGCAGCGCCGTGCCCCTCGCATGCTCGCGGCCCGTCGTCGCGCGCACGTGGCGCCGCGCACGCGCGAGCGAGCGCACGCGTGCTCCGGGACAAGGGGACACGCACCACCACGAGACCGGGTCGGTCCGGCCTGACGCGCGAGCTGACGCGACGGAGCTCGGGGGGCGAGCGGAGTGCTAGTGACGGGGCGAGGTGGCGTCGCGGCGTGAACCCGCGAACGAATGACGGCTCGCGCAGGCCTGGAGCGGCGCGCGCACTGCGCAGGCTCCGCCGTCGCCGCGCGCCGTCCACCGGCCGCTGCCCGCCCGGCACCTCCTCCCTCATATACCTACTAACACCCTACGTCAAACCTACGCGGCGCCTACACAATGACACAAAATGTACAGACACCTAAACATTACAGGCCAAAACATTTAATACAACTTCCCGGGGATTTATAGCAAGATGAGTCTTATACTGATACCTAGCGTTAAAAAAACACTAGGCACTAGTACCTAAGTAAGGTAGGGTAGGTCTAGGTTTTTTTAGAAGTCCGGACATGGTATGTACATATGTACACATACCATGCTCGGACTTCTAAAAAAAAATACTATAAAGGGACGGACTTTATTGCGTAATTCTGTTATTGTGCCTCACCTCCACATTACCCACTCACTATTGCAGATGCATGCATACAGGACAGGACAATGCGATAGCACGTAGGAATCTCATACAATAATAGGAGTCGGTACCTATTCTATGTACGACTTCTCCTTGTTTAGAATACTTCGTCCATGTTATTTTCCACAAACGCTAGTCACGCCATTGTCGGCTGTCCCTGGCAGTGTTTTTAATTCGTCTCATTAGACCGACCATAGAAATCTTATATCTATGAGCCCGACATATTGGCGGCGCGGTATGAGCTTGATTACTTTTTCTCGTTCTAAACAAAGGATGTGAAATTAATAGATACCTACAATCGCGTGTAGAAAATCGCAGTCATAAAATTATATGTCTCGATAATTACCTGTTCTGAAAGAGACGTTAGTGATTTCTGTAAAATATTGCAGCAAAACTAATTCGAGAAGGAAACCCAACGAATGAAGTAATTAGACAAGTTATGACCTTTAGAGACGGTCACATAATCTAGTTACTTCATGTCTATTAATATGCCCGACATCAATGAGACATTAAACTGTCTAGTCGGTGCTTATTTAGAATTAATTGTTGACGCGTTTGTTTTGCTAACTTATTTGTTTACCATGAGCTTGCGTCGTTATGGAATGCATGCTTTCTTTCTAGAACTCTAAGAATGTTTGTTGAATGTCAGGATCATTTATGAACATTTAAAAATAAAACTTAGATGAAAAACTACCCTCCTATTGCAATAAAAAAAGAAAACATCGTCGCTACAGCTTCCGATCGGTTGTGTGCGAGTTTGGATCCTAAGGCTGCGGGCACGAAACCAGCGGCGAGGAGAGCGGGGCGGTGGCGACGCCGCCGACCGCCCCCCGGTACAAAATTGTTTCGCCGCCACCGCTGGTTTCGTGCCCGCGGACTAGGTTTGTTGTTGTTGCAGGTTCGATTCCCGCACAGAGAGAAAACATTTGTATGGCCTGCAGACAGTTGTTTCGAGCCTGGAGTGGCTGGCTGTGTACATGAGATATTTGTGTCTGTAAAGCCTGGAATACTAAAAAAAGCAAACTTGTTGCTACTAGGTAGTGTACTCATTTATAGCACAGACCTCAGAAGCATGCTTATTATGAGCATGCTTCTTTCTAGCACGTCTGAGATACACATGCTCATTATTTGGCATTTAAATTATTGTCGTTCAAAGATTCTAATAAACTTTGGTAAGCACTTTCCCTCGCAATTTTGTTTTTGTATAGTAGCGACCGTACATTCCACAAACATTCATAATTTCAGTAAAGAAATATAAAATTTAAAGCGTTTTTTCATCCCCCCATCGCGTACTCAATTTAAACAATTTTACGAAGTAAGCATGTATGATTAATTGATTAACGTCATAATGGCCACAAGACTACAACAAATGGAGTAGCATGCTCGCAGAGCGCGTTCAGACTTGCTTTGTATAGCAACCCCCTCTCACCCGCGCCTCACACCGTTAGCTAGTTAGCACGAAAAAACCATTAGGGCCGATTTGACCAACTTCAGATATCTTTTATCCGTAGAATAAAATTGACATCTGAAAGTTTTTATATGGAGTAGGTAACTGTCAAAAATTCAAAATTTATACGGATGTTAAGGCCTTCTTAAAATAAACGCATTATATCAGGTGAATAGTTACACACCGATTTCTCTCAAAGAAGAAGTCAAAGCGTTGTGTAACTATACAGACGCTATACCTATTTATATTATAGTACTCTGTGCGCTATACTACGTTTATTAGTAAGGAGGTAGGAATAAAAGTTTGGTCGAATTCACTCTAAGGGAATAAATATGGCGGTTTGACATATTTTCTATACAAAAGCAGTCAAAACGTCAAATTTATTCCCCAGATAAAAGTTATCTGATGATTGAAAAATCAGCCCTATGTAGCGTAATTATTCATAAGCATACTCCGTATACCTACACGAGGTAATTGTATGCTACCAAGTAGCATAATTATGCTCGAAACTAGCATGCTTATGTGCTACTATATAGCATGTGTATTCCAGCCTTTAACAAAACCAAAGTTACAAGAGAAATTCCTAATATAGACCAAGGCACAGTAATACTGTGGCCAAGGATTTGATAAATAGTATTCAAATCGGTGACGACCTTATAGATGTAAGGAGAAGGTAGATTGTGTAGATCTAGATAGTAATACCCTAAAATGTTTACCTAAATTGTATGCAAATAAACATTTTCTATTCTATTCCAGGTACTAATCTTCTGGGATGGTAGCTCAGAGCATAGAATACTAATAGGATCGCAGTCATCGGAATCGGGACCTCTAGGATGACGGTCAGCACATGACGACTGTGAGAACACACCAGCTGGGTCCTACTGCTTCATAGTAGATGCTCCAATAAATTCCACCCGTGAGCATTTCTTATAAGCTAAGCATTTTGCGGTTGCGTTGATATGATTTATCCTTCTTTCGTCTCCCCTAAACTAGTCAGTCATGGACTATGAATGGCTATATTGATATGATTTGGAGTATTGCATTTTGGCTAGTAATTAAAGACAAATGTTGCCCCAACCCAAATATATTGGAATATAACGGCAAGAGAGAACTATGATATTGGCTAGTAATGTAAAATTGCTATCCTAATTTCAATGATTAATTGTAATAAAACATTTCAATGAACTTAAAGAGACTTTTAATTATATTATATGATAATTCAAGTACACAGACTACATTAATATTCACTGAGACAATTTTTATTATATAATTAAATGTACAGGGAGCCATCAGCAGGTCCCAAGTGATGGATACCAATAAGTAAGGCATCCACTAAAGTCCAGACTCCCAGTCCTCCAAAACTGAACAGTTTACCTATCCCCTCTTGCCAGTGGCCAAGATAGAACCGATCAGCACCAAATCCTCCAAGTGTTAGGGCGAGGATGACTGCAGTACCCCAGCGAGTGCCTGCAGTCCATGAACATCGGATCTTTTTCAGGAATCTGCGCTTTCCTAGGCACACCACATCATCAGATACTGTGCAGTTTGTCCTGCAAATTTAATTAGAAGTTAATCAATTTATTCAACTTTAAGTAGGCTTAAGGAAAATGTAAGTAATTATGTTATGTTTAGTCACCAAAATACTTTGCAATTGATTGTTTAAAACTATGATTTCAAATGGATCCTATTACTGCAGTTTTGCTTACAAGTAATATTTCAGCGGTGAAGCCAGAGAATTGCAGTTTGCTTTCTGGTCACAGCGATGTTCCCATTTCTCTGTCTGGTAACAAAATCTGCACATTGCAGTTCTGTTAAATGTTTTGGTTCCCTGAAATGTAATAAAGTACATTCTAGTGTTGGAAATTTGAATTCTTCAATTATTTTTTAAATGAAGTTGTGTTTACACTAAGTACCTGTTATAAGTACTTACATTACAGACAATTTTTGGTTTGACAGTGCAGGAATAATTATAGAGGCCTCCATATCGACAATCTACGCTTCTATCACAATTTATACAGGGATACTGCAATGAGGAGCACTCAGAAATGTCCTGGTCAACAGAAGGACAACTCTTCAAGTATTCTTCATTCTCACTGAAATTCACGCCTTTGTCACTCGAATCGTCCTTTATTTTGTTTTCTTTGCTTTGTATATCCATATTGTTGTTAGCTACGACACAGAATTGTATTGAAACAACATAACTAGAAGGTAAATTAATAATTTACTCCATCATAGTTGCAGATCAACTTACCCATATCAGTAATGTGAATTGTATTAAATATAACTAATAATACTAACACTAAACTGTCTCTTATACTTATTCTTAGTGGCAAAGTTCTCGGCATCGTGAAATTTATACCATTTTATTAGTATTTCAATCGAGAGAGCGCAAAATAAGCTCAGGCTCTCTGTGAAAACAACAATATTGTCTACTTGTCAAACTTGACTGTAACACTGACAGCAGGATAGCTTGATTGGTTTCCGTGAATGCGACAAAGACAGAATTACGAATGTATGCTAAAGATACTCAAAATGTGTTCTCGGAAACGCGAGACGTCAATACATTTCACGCTTGAATAAAGACAGAACAATAGCAGTTAGTAGTTATTGTATGGACGGCAGCACATCAAGCTACTACAATCTGTCAAATTTCTAGATTTTCAACTTTATTACTAAAACATTAGGTTCAAGATTGATTGGGAAAATTTGACAGTTTCGGGTAGCTTGACCTGCTGGCGTCTGTACAATACAGATGCCAGCACATCAAGCTACCCGAAACTGTCTCCCAATCAACCAGTCTTAAATCTAAGAAATTTGACAGATTATAGTAGCTTGATGTGCTGGCGTCAATACACTGTACAATCACGTACCTATAGTAAAGATTGGTAACAGTTTTTAAGCTAAGGTTATCTAGAAAAGCGGTGGCCGCCACTAAGGCTCGGAATACAAGCATCCGGAATCTCCCAGGTCCGAGAAAAACCAGAGTTCAAATCGAAATGCTATCGACTACACGCGGCCCGTTTGAATCCGGAGTGTTTACTCAGTCGCTACTTTGTTGTTTCAAATGGAAACTTTAGTTGATGTTTTGTATTCTCGAATGTCTTATGTTACACAGTGCGACATAAGAAAAAATGCTCCAAGTGTCTTAAGTCGGACAGTTACACTTAAGGGCTTGGTCAGGATTGGTCGCTAATTTATACTTTGTTATTATCGATTTAACGGTATAATCTTCGTTTTTCTGAAGGCCTACCTAACGTTATTACCATAATCGTAAAAGCGTTGACATTGACGTCTTGTGTGTGTACGGAGGTCGACATCCGAAAGGTTAAGTTTTGTGTTTAGCTGTAGCAGTTAATAAAAAAAGGAACACCAAACAAAGGAAAGCCAAAAGATACTGGGTTCATCCTTTTCACGTAGATCACATATCGGAAGGAGTAGTATTCCACAAGTCATATCCAAAAATGATGAGGTGATTTGTCCGGAAGCGTCGCGTGGTTAGGTATATACCTACAACTACATTATACTATATAGAAAGGCCCCGCCCCTTGTGCCAACAAAAAACGGACCGGATGGCCTGAGAAAACCAGAATATGATCCGGTTGTTTCCGGGTGAAATACGGGATCGGATGGCCCCTGATCCTATGTAGTCAATTCAGGAACAATTCAAATGTTTGCTTGTGAGACGGATTGACTCCGGGCTTGTCGGGGACATTTTTTTCGGGCCCGGGAGATTCCGGATTCTTGTAGTCCGAGCCTTAGGGCCGCAGTGTCATGAAAATGATGGCAGTGGCAAATATTTAAATCGTTAGATTCGTCGCCCTACCGCGTCAAAAGACAGGTATTCGCATTTCTGAAGGCCAAATTCTCGTACTTATTTCAAGATCAAATTCAAGTCGCAATCTCATCTCAGCGTCAATCAATGTCAATAACTTGACAAAAATAAAGAGAAATTAGAGACTTTTTTTGTCAGATTGAGACTGAGATTAGAATGCGAACGTTCTTAAAAATACGGGAATTGCCCCTTGATTTGTTTTGGCACGTCAGTCCTCTGACACGTAATGATACAGTGACTAAAATATTGTCATGGAAACGCTATTTTAATAAATAGCGTCTGAGCTCACTCTTCTCAGTATGGACACTATTACTTTATATAGTGTATTATCTATGATGGACACTTTCTTGTGACCAAGTACGGTGAACGCAAATCTAATAGAGATTAAAATCTTTGGGCAGCGGGATTTGACTAATGTCACATACTGCTGAAAATGACAGCTTTTCATGGCGCTATCCTAGGAATTCAAAGATTTAACCGTTCCAAGAGTACGGTCACTTAAATCAACCACTGTGCTTGAAACTCGTGGCGTGGCAGTGCGCCGGCACACTGCCACGCCACGAGTTTTGTTTGCCTAATTAGCTATTTGCTTGTGTGGATGTTTTATCCTTGATATAACTGGCACATATTTGCAGTTATAAACTAGATTGTACCTACGACTTTTTCATGCAGCCTCCATCAGCATCGGCATTTTTTAAAATTAATGCTTATAAGGACTATGGAGCTAGGGCTCGGAACTTCGGAAAGTTGGAGTTGTTGGTTGGTAGGTTGGGTTGGGTTGGTTGGTTGGAGTTGGAGTGGGCTCGGATTTTTCCGGGTCTGTACATTTTCTTTCTTTAGTCCCGTATGGGGAGCCCATAATTAGTCCACAATTGCACATAGATATCGAGTTCTCAATTATGTATCTTTTTGGTATTCACATCAAAACAATATCAAAAACGAAATTCAGAAGTCCACAAATCATCTAACCAGAAACTTCATCAAAGGATTATCTGCGTCACTAATGAGAGCTCTTTTTTTTGGGTGGGAAAATCATCAAATGACTTCTCCCGCTCTGGGCGGAGCGGGAGGGCGTAACTTTTACTGACTAAAAGCCATCCGTGTTCCTTCAGTTGCCTGTGCCAGGGGCCACGGTAACTCTTTCGAACATCTGCGACCCTGGCTCAATGAAAACTATCTAGCTTCGCCTTTATATTTTGTCCTTTTTTTTTTTTTTTTTTTTTTTGTTTCGGGGTGGAAAATCCTCATGGATGTCCTCCGCCCTGGGGCGGGCGGAGGGGTCTGTTAGACTCTTACTGACTAAAAACCACCCCGGTATTCCATCTCACACCTACGCCGAGGGTCGCGGGAACTTAGGATCCTTCCGCAACCCCCGGCTGGTGCCGGCCCGCCACGGCAGGCCTCTCCTCGTGTCGAGGGGGGGAGTGAGGTGTTTGACTCCCCCCGCGACGTCTAAGAGGGGCGCGCGTGGAACACTACGCGCCGCCACCCCGGGTCCGATGTATGGGGGGCGACGGACGTCCCCGAGTCCGTCGCCCCTGGACCCATTTAGGGGGGCTGGAAGAGGGCGTTGTCCGCCCTCCGCCGACGCCCAGTGCGCCTGCTGCGGGCTGGGTGAGAGGATGTGATCTCCCTCTCCCTTTCCGCAGCCTCCTTCTGTGAGATGACTGTCTCGCAGAAGGAAACCACCGCGTCCCAGGACTCCTCGCTGCCGACCATCGAATTAACGACAGCCGGCAGCGACAGGTCACTGCCTACTCTAGAGATGAGGGCACGGCGCGGCTCCTCCCAAGCGGCACACTCTGCCAGCGTATGCCGCGCCGTGTCCTCCCGACAGTCGACGCAGTGGTGACACCGGGCGTCTGGCTCCCTGGTTATGCGACACAGGTACTTCCCGAAGCAACCATGCCCCGAGAGCACCTGCGTCACCCGAAACGACAAGGAGCCGTGCCTCCTCCCGAGCCAAAGGTCGAGCACCGGCCGGACCGCCTCGATGGTGCCGAGGCCGGCGGTAGGGCGTGAGAGCCTGTCCCGCCATTCCGCCACCAGGACCTCGCGAAGCAGCAACCGACGCTGCTCCATTAGTCGCTGCATCGGTCGCTCACCTCGCGCCTGCATTTCCTCGCGCCACCGATACAATGACGCGAGTAATTTCGCCTCCAGGTCCCAGGGCGGGGATCCGGCCAGTGCACAAGCCGCCTCGTAGGAGATCGTGCGATACCCCCTGATGACTCTGACGGCCATCGCTCTCTGTGGCCTCCGCAGAACAGCAATGCTACCGGCCGTCAGGTCAGCCGCCCAGATCGGAGCCCCGTACAGGGCCATCGATCGCACGATCCCCACGTAGAGTCGCCTACAGGCGGCGCTCGGGCCCCCCAGATTGGGAAGCAGCGTTGACAGCGCCCCAGCCGCGCCCATCAACTTGGGCACCAGCCGCCGGAAGTGGGTTCCGAAGTCCCACCGGCTGTCGAGCACCAATCCCAGGTACTTCATGGTAGACTCGACAGCGATCCGGGCCCCCCCGGATATATTATATTTTGTCCTAACCTAACAGTTTACGGCAATCGGTCGCCTCAAATATTTTGGAGCTATTCAGCTTAATCTCTTAAACATTTTAGCCCAAACGTTCGTAGCTTAAAATGACCCTGTGCCTTATTTCTATAGACAATGCAATTCGCGAGCCTTATGTGCGACTAGTGATGTTCCGTGCCCGGGAACATTCCCAAACAGTGGAAATATTGCCGGGAACACTGCCGGCAATATTCCCAAACTGGGAATAAACTGAGAATTTTGTTTAAATAGTCATAAATTTTGTTTTCCACCAACTGAATCATATATTATTTGCATACTTCTACACATCTAAAGAAAATCAGTCCTGAAAGAGCCATAGAAAAGAAAATTCCCAGAAAATTGGGAATATTCCCGGGAAAATTTCCAGTTTGTTACTGGTAATGTTTCCTAGCAAATTTTCCAAGAGATACTCTTGATGGCTTTTTGGCGCCATTTCGAAGAGTGCGGTTGTGTTTTTCTTTGAATCTTTAATATTTTGTGTAAAACGAGTTTTATTGTATAATTTCGACGGTGTTTTGTGCAATAAAGACTTGTGATATGTGCAATCTATCGGAAGATTCAAATAAAAGTGCTTAACCGAACTTTTCGATTTGTCTCAAGAAGTCGTATCAAAACCGCCGTAAAACCAACCGTCGTTTTACTGTGGCTGACTGACTGGACAGGACGGTGACTCGACAGGACTAATGACTTGACAGACTAACAAACTACAAGAATATCAAGAAAACACGATAATATGAATAACTCGACACTGGCAAAAATGGCATCCATTTAAGGAAGCCGATTGCCAATTCCAAAAATAAGAAGAAGAAGATACTCTTGATTGTTAGGATTTTTACCCAGAAAGACATGGTGATGTGTGCGAGTCATAAGGTAAAAATGATAAAACTATGTATTTTATAATGATTTATTTTCATAATTTTAAAAGTAAAATCACAGTTATAATAAAATTCAACAATAAAATATGCATTCACTTTTTTTATTAATAATTCGTCACTTTTTGCAATAAAATAATTAGATCTTTGAACAAAACTTAATCATAAAATAAGAAACAAAGATTTAACCAATAAATCAGTCATTAATGTACCTAACAGTGACATAACGATAATCTTAAGTCTAATATTAGTATCCAACTTTGGTTATGTTGTTTCATCGATACATGTTAGATTGCACACCATTGTCATTCTAAGCAGTAAACAAGCAGTGCAAGTTACTCCAAACTAAGAGGATCGTCATTTATAATAAAACTGTCAAATTGAGAATCATCTTCCACATTTTCTGTCACTGATCTGAAGTCCATAGGTTCCAAATCAAATTCTTCATCAGAATCTTGTATTGAATTTACTTCTAAGTAAGGCTCGGAATGCTCTGATATACCTACCTACAAACCTACCTTCTACAGCGGAACTATCTGACAAAGAAGTAGTACCAGATTTTTTGGCCGAGTATTTACCAACAGTCTCGTTCATAAGCTTCCAATTATGAGATAAGTAACAAATTTTACCTGCTCTTTCGGTTGTAAGTTTATTTCTTTTTTGGGTATGGATATTTGAAAACGTCGAAAATGATCTTTCTACTGATGCTGAAGTAGACGGCACTGTTAAGATTTTTATAGCAACTTGGCCCAAAGGTGTATTTGCAAAGAAGGTGGTCCACCACCGTTTTGGATCCACGATATTAGCAGCTTGCCAAATTAATTTTTTTTCATAAAGTCCACTTCTGGATTTATAATCAGATAGTTCCTTTAACACATTAACTGCGTCACCGTCACTAGCTAAATTCATAATTGCATCACATCCTTCTAAATGAACTTCAGCGGTGAGACCTAAGCCTCGGTTTTTTGGATCTAATATGACCGCTGCAAAATGAATTGACTTTAATGCATTCTGTTTTCTTTCTAAAAACTTGGCTCACAGCTGTGGTAAATGCTCTTCTAGTACTTTATTAGCGTCGGTGCCTTTCAAAAGTTCTTAGATGTCTGCAAAAGCATTGTATACTAAATGTATCGTGCAGTCATCTCCTTCTAATATAGTTATCCATTTTACTATTGGTTTAAAAAACCCGATGTGTTCTTGAATAATTAGCCATTGATTTTCATTCATTATGTCTGTCTTATATTTTTCAAATTCTTGGATGCCATTGATGGCCATAGTCTGAAGGATAATTTTGGCTTTAAAAAATTTTTCTAGGCAATGTAGGTAACTACCCCATCTAGTCTTTACCGGTAATATAAGTGCTACATTAATTGATTTATCCTCAGAAAGTTTTTTAAACTCGGCTTTGACGATGTGTGATTTTGTGACACATTTCACAAGTTCAACAACAAACTTGAATGTAACCAAAACTGAATTTACTCGGAGCACATCCCCTATCAACAAATTTAACGAGTGTGCTAAGCATCCAATCCAAGTTATATTTGCATATTTTTCTTTCAATAATCTACCACACTTTACCATGTTAGAAGCGTTATCAGAAATTATAACATAAAACTTATGTGGCCCTAAGTCTTCTAAAACTTCAGATACTTTTTCACATAAATAGTCTGCTGTGTGTCTATTAGTTTTCATGTCAACGAACGTGTAAAAGAAAGGTTTCGGTGTATAAATGATAAAGTTTATGATCGATTCATTTCTGAGATTCGACCAACCATCAATAGCCAAGTGAAGAACAGCGGCATCATTAATTTTTTCGGTGACTTCATTCTTCGTTTCTTCGAATTCGGCGTTTAATAACGACGATGCCAGCACACGTCTTGTTGGTGGTTCATAATCGCGCTTCAGATTTTGCAGAGCCTTTTTCCATAACGGGTGCTCTAGTAAGCTCAATGGCTGCCCAGTTATATAAATCGCCCTCGCAAATCCACGATGTGTTTTATCTTAGAAGAAAAATAATGTAAAAAAAGTGGCAGGCAGCGAAGCAGTTTCAATAAAAGTGTACCTAGCTCTTGAATTTGTATTGTATTCACTGTGAAAGGCTTAGACATATGTAGATTCAGTTCAAAAGATCGAGCGGACAGAACGGGTTGCGCGAGACCTTCCAGCGTAAGCGAATTTAATGCGAGGTACTTACTTGATCAAATTCAGTACTTGTTGATAATAATTGAGAAGATGAAGAACTTGGTGGTATATTCTCCTTAACAGCATTTGACTCATTTAGCGTTTTCTTTTCAAATACAGATTTCACTGTAGCCGGACATTGCTTGCATTTATTTGTAAGGTGGCGTGCAAACTTCGTGGCATTTTTTAATTTAAACTTATGTTCACAAAAACAACACGCATAAGTCGTGTAGTCATTATTGTCTTTATTTTCTTTAAAATATTCGTGTATTTGTGACTTCGGACGCATTTTTATACACTTACATACGGAGAGAGCAGTAAAAGACGTGCTATACTCCCGACAAAACACACGAACTGAGGACAAACAAAGGCACAGAACCGAGCGCAGGTAGGAAGGGTAAGGCGGCGGGGGACAGGGGCCAAGTGAGTCGCGAAAAGTCGCAACTCGCAAAGCACTGTTAAATTATAAAATTAAAACTAAAAAAAAAAGCAAATTAAATCTAAACTCGTAGTTTAAAATAAGAAAAAGCCTCTTGGGAATTTTGGGGAACATTGCCGGGAACTTGGAAATATTCTGGGAATATTTCCACTGGAAATATTCCCGGGAGTGGAAACATTCCCAAGCGTACATCACTATGTGCGACTCCTATTTCATTTTAACAAAGTATAATTTGGAATGACGAACTTGCTTTCGTGAAATGCAACATCTGTGTCAAGTCCCAATAAAATAAAACGAGTACCTACTTACAGAAAAAACAATAATAAACATTTAATGCATAAAAAATAATAAAAACATTAACAAAACAATTAGAGAATTATTCATACTCGAAATATAGAGAATCATCTCAAAGTGGTAAAAATGCAAACAACGAAAAAAAAATTTAATACTCCGTTGGTTTATGATATGAATAAAGGTAAACTAAACTTACAGGTAAACAAAAAAAAAACCACGTGACGAGAGAGCTATCAAAGGTGTCTGGTTATTCGACTAAATGTCACTGTCACTTCATTTATCATGCTACGTCATAGTTGTACTCTTCGATTTAGCAACGTTATAATTCGTTTATGTTTACGGCCGCTTTCTCTATTTCAATCCCGATCCTTGTCTGTAACCAATCAAAGCCTACTTTACAGTAAGTTCCGTAAGTTACGCCAGAGTTTGCCAATCTGAGTAATAGAACTTACTGTAAAGTCGGCTTTGATTGGTTACAGATAAGGATCGGGATCAAGATTGGGATTGAGATATATAGGGCGTCCCACGGATATGCCACATGGAGGGAAAGTACCTTGAATATTGTAGATGGAACATTTTACTGAAAGAAGACATTATTTGAATTTAAAAAACAATTTAAACTGCATTCATAGATATTTAAATAATTACATGGTTGAACCGGAAATCGAACCCGTTACACGAGAAAAATAATCACCCTGTAGCTTTATCATACCGATCGAAAGGCTTCATCATAAGGATTATTTTTTGCTAAATAACATAGTGTCAAAAATAAAAGGAAGACCATAAATTTTAACATTTTTAATACAAAATTAATCAATTTATAAGATGAGTCCCTTCCTGTTGAATACAACATTTCACATCAAATGTTAAAATTCATGGTTTTCCTTTTATTTGTTCCTTTTGTTTTGTATAGATTACATAATATTTTAAATCCAACTGAAAATTGTGCACAAGCAGTTTCAACTACGATACGACTACACTACGATACTAGTGTAAAATAAAATGATAAAGTTTAACATAAATTAATAAAAGAGGAAACTAACGTAAAAATCGAAAATGAATTTAATTTGGTTACCTATAATTAATTACCTACCTAAACCAATAGAGTATAGATAATTTTTTCGTTGTTATGACTATGTTACAACTTATAGACGTTTCTCTTAAAATATTTCGTGTATGAGCAAATATACCATAAAGATAGATTATAATAGAATATATTATCAACTATATCGTTTTAGAGCACCAGGCTGCACAGTGTGTTGTGTTAAGAGACCAAAAAAATGGACATCCTCGTTTTTGGCCACTAATCGACGGTAACTATGATTAGAAATACAAAAGTAGAACTCCCAAGTGCCAATTTTGTTTCGTTCAAGAGAAAAAAAAACAAAGTTAACGTATTCTTTTGGCCGAAAATCAGAAAAAAAAATTGTAGCCTGACAAAAAAATTAGATAAGTACTGAATTTTTTTTAATATCATTTGATAGAACTACAAAAACTCATTCACCTCAATGTTACAAAAATAATTAATCACTCACCTATCTCATGGAACACGGAAATAATGAAATTTTGAAAATTTTCGGCCATCAGGGCTGTAACAAAATTATCTCAAGATCAAATATTTATGCAGTCGAAAATTATCATTACGTTGACGCAATTTATCTCGATCGAACAACTTATGGCCTCTGCGTAATGATCATTTTCATCATAATATATTATACATTACTTATAAACATTTTGATCTTGAAGTAATACGCAATTCGTAAGTGATGGGTTTTGCGAATTTTGCTGATTCGAGTTTTGTGTTGTACTGTACTAACTTTATAGATGATGTTTCCAAAGTCTTTAGAATAGTCGATCCGAGGTAAATTTGATGTTAGAATTCTAACAAATTCTCGGCTTTTGTTTTCGGTTTAGAAAGTAAAAATTTTAATTTATTTTCCGTATTCCATAAGATAGCTGAGTAATTATTTTTGTAGGAGTAGTGTATAGTAAGGGCTCTGAATTAGTATAAAAATCAGACACTTATACGGCATCATTCCAAAGAAAAAAAAATTGTAAATTTAGGAAAATATCAATAAATTGTACTACACCATTACAAAAATATTCAGGTGAATGCGTTTTTGTCATTCTAATAAAATGGTATTAAAATATCTTCAGTATCTATAATATTTTTCAGACTAGAATTTTTTTCTGATTTTCGGCCAAAAAAATACGTTAACATTGATTTTTTTATCTTGAACTAAAAAAAATGATTTTTAATCATAGTTAATCGACATACAAATCGACGGGATTTGTGATTGAAAACGAGGATGTCAATATTTTTGGGTCTCATAAGACACTGTGGGCTGGAATGTATCAAAGATTAAAAATTAGAATCAAAAACACTTAGAGTATTGAAATCGTCTCCAGTAAGTCCATTTAAGTCTTCTAGAGTGGGTTTTCTGCTGCTATCATTTTCTTTAGACATTTCCGTGATAGTGGATAGGTCTGGTATGGCGCAAGCAATAGGGAAGAGTTGTTTGAGGTTGGAGCCGTAGCTTCCACTGCTCAGCATTGATGATCCTGCCCCAACCAGGTTTGTGTTGGTTTCATCTTCGCTGAACAGGTACCATTTGGAAGGGCATGCGAGCGGCGGGGCGTCGTCTGAGAAGTCCTCAGTGATCAGGCTGTTGTGCGAGGCCTCGGTGCCAAGTGGGCTGTGGTAGACTGTGTCACTTGTCTTGTTGATGTCTGAATTAGCCCCTGTAAACAGGAATGGTTAGTTGTCATGCTTTTTTATTTTCAGTTTTGCTATTACGATTGTGGTACTTTTGATGATGTCATTTCGTGATGTCAATATGGTTTATGTTCTTTAGGACCCAGAATTCTCATTGAACATACTAGAGTGCATTACATCGAATAGTATCTATGGCGTTATGTTGGCACCTCTGTCTGTCAAAGTCATTGGCAAGAGAAGACGCTCCCGCAGATTTTGTTTATTTTCATTTGATTTTTGACTGAAATCATGCCCAAAACTTTGAAAAGTGGTGAAAGAATGCTAAATTTGAAGAACTTTTGTGAACGTGAAAAACGTAATGATGCTCCGTTAATTCCTTTACAATGTGTTCAAGCTCGTGTCGCCGCGTGCAATGACAATAGACAAATAAACCGAAATATTTGTTTTGGGTGTATCCGAAAAAACTGTGTCTAAAATCACCAAAGAAGGTGAGGTCGCAGCCAGCACGTCGACTAAGGTTTCAACACCACGCAAAAGCGGTCCCCGGCCTATAAGAATCGAACTGGATGACTTCGAACGGTGTGCTATAAGGCATAAAATACATGAATTTTATTCCGTAAAAAAGGAATTGCCTACTTTAACAAAGTTATTGCATGAAATGCGAAGCGAGATAGAATTCAAAGGAAGTCGTACCATTTTGTGGAGAATTATTAAAGATATGGGGTTTTATTTTGAAAAATGTAGATCCAAAAGGAAAGTCTTAATGGAGAGATACGATATTGTCGCCTGGCGTTAGCGATACCTGGAAGAATTGCGAAATAATCGTCTCGGAAACCAGCGCCCAGTTGTATATTTGGACGAGACGTACAACCTTGGCCAAAAGTATTAGGCACCTTTAAAAAATCAAAATGCATGTTTACTACTTAATCAATAACTGAGTGCTTATCTTAAATGACTTACCGGGGTCATAAATAACTTCTTAGAATATCAAACGGCTCTTTGTTAAGGTCATAAAACACCTGGTGACCGAAAACAAAGGATTCGGTTTCTTTCGGTCTTATCAGTCAATGTTTGATCACTTGTGTTCTGGACTCTAACAAGTAAACAAGTTTTCATTTCTATTGATGTGATTAAATTGACACCTAATTTTGTTAAAAATGCCAAAAAGGAGTGAAATTAGTTTAGAAGATAGAGTGAAAATACAAATTTACCATGAACAAGGGAAGTCGCAAAAAGAAATTGCTGACCTAGTGAAATGTTCGCGATGCGCTGTGCAATCTGCCATCAAACGGTTTGCTCAGACTGGCACTCACGCAAATAAGCCAAGAACAGGCAGAAAACGCGTTACTACGAAGCGTGAAGATCGAAAATTAATACGTGAATCCATGAAAAATCGGAAAAAAACTTCTTCTGAGCTTGCTGCTGCCTTGTCCGAAGAGGTTGGAAAGTCAATAAGTGCTCGAACAGCCAGAAGGAGACTAGGAGAAGCAGGCCTAAAAGGCTGCAAAGCCAGGAAGAATCCCTGGCTTTCAGAAGCCAACAAAAGGAAACGGCTTGAGTGGGCTCTACGGCACCAACATTTAACAGAGGTCAAATGTGGTGTGGTCCGACGAATCTAACATTGAGGTAAGTCAATTTTACTGCTATTATTATTAATAAGAATGATGATTTATTTATTTCACTTAAATAAAAAAAAGTTAAGGCCTCTTCAAAAATGTCTTTTTTTTCCTTTCGTACAAGTATTTGGAACACCAGGTGTGACCTTTGTGAGGAGACGTGTGAGCGAAGAATACCATCCGGATTGCGTCGTGCCAACTGTAAAGCACGGAGGAGGCAGTATAATGATCTGGGGCTGCATGGCTGCTGATGGGGTTGGAGAAATGTTTGTTTGTGAAGGTCGTATGAACAGCGAAAAGTACATAGAAGTACTTGAAACTGCACTTATGCCTTCGCTAACGTGTATTTACGGCGACACCAACTTAGATGGAGTCATATTCCAACACGACAATGCACCTTGTCATAAGTCAGCTGCTACGATGCGCTGGTTTAGCGAAAACAACATTGACTTGTTGGATTGGCCTGCGCAGTCACCAGATCTGAACCCAATCGAACATCTTTGGGGCATTTTAAAGCGGAGGATTAAAGAGCACAGCATTACATCGAAAACGGTATTAAAAAATGCGTCGGTGCAAGAATGGCATGCCATTACAAGGGAGGATTGTGCTAAGCTTGTACGCAGCATGCCAGCTAGAATTAGTGCAATTATTAAATCTACGGGTGGACAGACTAGATTTTAAGTTTTTGTTTTCTTTTTAGTGTAATTAAGTAATAATAAATCAATACAGAAAGTAAATGGTGTTTTTTTCTATTATTTTAACTAAAAATCAGGGTGCCTAATACTTTTGGCCAAGGCTGTATATACACGCAACATACACATTGCGCCGGAAAATGTTGGCAAAGTGAACAAGAAGAGGGTGAATTATCATCAGACTCCAAAGGGCCACGTTGGATTATCGTCCACGCGGGTGGTGCTATGGGTTTCATACCCCATGCTCAACTGATCATCAGATCTCAGTCACAAGCGGCCGACTATCACGATGATATGAACAAAACGAATTTTAATAAGGGGCTTAGTGAAAAACTTATACCGAATCTGCCTCCCCAATCAATCGTGGTAATGGATAACGCCTCCTACCACACAGTACAGCTTAACAAAGCACCAACAATGGTAAGCAGAAAGGCGAAATGCAAAATTGGATAACAAGTAATGGTCTTTCTTACTTGCCAACTATGATAAAAGCCTAGTTATATCAAATAATAAATGAGCACAAACAGCCGCCCGTTTATGAAGCCGATGTAATGTTGGAAGCGCATGGGCATAAAGTGGTAAGGCTTCCACCTTACCACTGCGATTTAAACCCCATAGAGCTCATATGGAGTGTCTTAAAAAGAAGAATTGCTGAAAAAAACGTGGGTCAAGAAGCAAATAAAATCGTCCAAATCACAGAAGAAGCCTTTGCAACGATCACCGAAGGAGAATGGAGAAAAGAATGTGAGCACGTGAAAAAAGTGGAAGAAAAATATTACGCCGATCGATGGTCCTGCTATTGATAGCGAGATGGACAGGTTCATAATTGAAGTGGGAGACGATAGCGACACTTCTGATGACGAGGATGATATGGAAGATGACGATCTCTCGAGTATAAGCCCGTTGGATGAGCATAATTACTCCAAACACAAATAATTATGATCGGACAAAAAATGCACATTCCGTGCATTCATAATAAAAATTATTATATTATTTATGCTTTTTATTACTGTCCTGATTTTAAAAATGATAACAATCGAATAATTTGTAAATATATAAGAATCTAATTAAAAACATCCTTTAAATCACCCTTACTTTGAGGTAGGTTATTATAGGTAATGTGGCAACACTGGAAAACATTGCTGCCAACATAACGCCATAGGTACTATTCGGTGAAACGCACTATAGACAGACTTACGGCCGAACCCAATAACCGATTTTCAGTACAAGACAGATTGCTATTGATGGTAGACAGTATAATTATATCTGACCTTATGTCAGGCCGGTAAGATTCCATAATCTCTTATAGATTATTGAGACGTTAAAACCATAGATAGATAGGTTTTTCTATCTCCAGTATGCCAAAACTGGTGACAGAAAGATTATTGGGTTTGGCCGTTAGGCTATTTTTATCTATCATCAGATACGATACTATCGTGACGTTGCGATACGACGAGACGTACGTGGCGATATTATCATGGACGGACATCGCAATATTGCACCTACTAACATAGTTTAAGTTATTGTACACTAACACTTTATGGGACAAGAGCCTGAAATAAATGAATAATTAATTTAATTTAATAATATCGTCACGATAGAGATTGTAAAAGCGCATATTCTTTGCTAAAAACCAAATGGTGTTCAACAAAACAGAAGTCTATGGTAAATATAAGTTTTGGACTTACTATTGTAAAAGCTGACATCTTGAGCATTGTTGCAGAAAAAATCGGGCGATGTGCTATGTTCTTCATTGTTCTCACACCGATTGTTATATGCCTTGTCCCCAAACTGCATCGAGTCACCCAGCGTTATTACAGACTTCGGAGAGTTCTCTACGAACTCTATACTATCGCCTACACACTCATTAGCATGCAGACATGTTTCAGAATGATTGTGTATAAGATCCACACTATCATTTGCAGGAAGAAATACTTCTGACTCGGAGTCATTTATACCACTATCAGTGAAAACTGAAATTCTGCTAGTACGAGTATTCTGCGAAGATTTAGTACGAAGTTTCTCTGTAGCTTTTTTATTTTTAGGTCTTTGTATTTTAACCCTGATGATGTCCTTCATCTTCCTACCTTTTGGTTTTTGGTTTGTAATAGTAAGGTTAGCCATATTTATTTCTTCTGTTACAACATTGTCACTGCACGGATTTGTTTGAAATAGAGGTGGACAAGAATTCCTCCCACTGTGAGAACAAGACTCCACGTGTTCCTCTTCCACTATAGGATCTACTGTGGGAGCGATTGATTTCTTTGATCCTTTCCTTTTTTGAGGAGTAGAACATCTCTTTTTATTAGCCTTGGGTTTCTTTTGAACTTCAACACTAGTGACATCTACATCCATCATGTTTGCTTCTTTTAACGCACTTTGAGATTCGGTAGTCTTTTTAGCGCTTTCCAAAAGCAAATCGTGCAATTTTTTATTCAAAGTATCTGTTGCAGTAACCTGTTCATTTATATTGAAAGTACCTATATTATTTAACAATGATTCTGTGACTAAACTTTTTGGCTCAATAGACATTTCGGTTACTGTGTCGCAACTTTTAAATTCACATTCCTGGTTCATCAGCGGCACTGAGATATCGACATCTGATATCATGTTATACTTACTGCACATTGTAGTTGTTCCTTCTTTCATTTCATTATTACCTTGCATTTCATTTATAGTAGGGTAATCTTCAACAGAGATGAGCAAGTCCTTAGATATAGATAAGTTTTCCACAACTGATAATTCAGGAGACATTGGTAGAGATACAGTACTGGAACTACCAACGTCACTGGTCATTTGACACGAGGGGCTAGTAAAGTTGTGATTTACTTGAGCCGATATTTCGTTTCTACATATTGACTCCAAATGCCGGACAAAGTAGGTTTCATTGTTAATTGGACTTGTTTCATCTATCGGCTCCAGTTGTCTCGACGACACCTTTGCTCGAGGATTTAGAAGTTGGTAAGACTCGGATCTGTAAGCATCCGTGTTCAAACTAGAATTTTCTCGAGTAACTTCCCTTACCGATGCATCTACAGACGAATTACTGGAATCGTTGTATGCATCGTGGTATAAATATGGGTGGGTTTTCCTTCTCGTACTGCGCCGTAATGAATTTCTGGTTTTGATCACAAAGCTGGATGTGTCATATTTCTTTTTCTTTTTAGTTTCTGTATTAACAGGACTTACATCAGTATCTTGATATCCTTGAGTGCTGTCCACGGAATTAAGCGAGAGAGTATCGGGCGACGAAAATATCTTCGAAGGTTTTTCAGAACTGTTGAGAAGGAAAGCAAGAAGTGCATAAATTAAAAAGCAAACACACCCAGCGCAGCAGAAGCTAAAGTGCAACAAATGAAGTGTACAATGTGCAACAAGCACCATGCAGTATGGAATGATATACATAATGGAAGCAGGTTTACAAACAAATATTATGTTTAAAATGCACTCACCAAAATCTTAAGCTTTATGAATCATACCACAGAAGACAAATTAACAAAATTAAATAATCATTAATGACTAAGCTATCAGAGAAAGTAGAAATAATACACAATTTACCATTGAAAAGTTTATTGATCTGAAGTATTTCCACCTGCTCCCATTCATTGTCACATAATTCATTGAGTATAAAATACATCGTCGAGCTTCTTTAACTACTGCTTTTGTTATTTACAGAAAAATCATAATTTTAAATTGAATGACAATCATTCTAGCGGACAATTATAATAACCACACATAGTAGTTGTAAGAGACCATCGTTGAGACTTAATTCAACAAAAAAAATGTATAATTCTTCATTGCATGCAATATGATTTGTTAAACAACTCAATATGAGTACACGACTTGTACTTTAAAATAATTATTTCTACCCATAATTCACATTCAGTACTCGTCGTCAAATATTATATTTTTCTTGTTACCACAATAATGAAGTATATTAAAATTAGATTAAAGTCGAATATTCTAAATACATCTTATGTATTTGTCGCAGCCAACTAGCTTAAATTAGCCGTTTAGTTAATAGCCTAACCTTTGAAAGTAGAATATCATTCAGGTCGCTAGTCGAACGGCGCCGTTTAGCTAAAGGCTTGGCTGTTAGCTGAAAGGCTAATTGACCTAGTTGGCTGCGACATATACACTGGTACCGATTCTCTTGTCACAAATGCCTCTAAACTAGACTAAAGATCACCAATTTAGTTTATTCCTGTCAAACGACGATTTCCCATTCTGAAATTGACTGAAATGACACCACTTAACTATATTTTAGTTTGACAGCACTAAGATAGCACTGAGTTATTAGTTTAGTGAAAATAGTAATTTTGCTATTCTGAATTTGACGTTTTTCACCTAAAATTTTGGTTGTCTAACTAAATCTGACTATTTTTAATGGCGATTAAAAAGGTGTGGAATAAAATTAGTTGGCTTGGACTAAAATTCACAACAACACCTCGACTTCAGATGCAAAAACAGTACTGTATCTTTTGTTTTCTTCTTCTTTTGCTTATATCTCGAAAATAGTGTGACCTATCGCAAAAATAATGAAAATTTCGACCCCTTCATAAAACTCATAAACCCCTAAAACTCAACATGAAGGTAATAATTTTTCATATTTTCCATACAAAAAGTGAAAAATTCCATATAAAACTCGTCGAGCCTGCCCCCTGCGCGCCTCCGACTCTAAGAAAAATTCACGGGGTAGGGCAAACAAGTACCACGTGGCGACCCGCAATTGTCAAATTCGATTTTAGTTGTGTCAAAATTATTTTTAAATTTAGAGATATTTTTTTGCAGAATAGCTATAAGATTCTCATAGCCGAAAGTAAGGAATTGTAGTGATAGTTTAGTTCGGTGTACAAGAGAATCGGCACCACTGTATAATTTATTTAAAATAATTTAAAAGGAAGGTAACCCCATCTCTTCAATAATGATATGTTAAAGTAAATAATAAAATATTGAATAAAATATATTAGAAACAAGAAGATGAAAGAAGGATACTAAATGAAATCAATTTTAAGAAATATTTATTGGAAATCGAAAATAAGTGAAAAATATTTTATTTTTCATGAAATCAAGGGCCTTTGGCCAAGCACTGGGTATCTGACAGGAAAAAATAACAATATTACAATAAAATTTTCTAACATGCGATTCGAAAAAAAAAACCATGGTGTTAGTAGCAAGTAATGTAAAATAATTTGGTACTTGGGATTAATGGTTAGGAACATTATGGTAAATATATATATATATATATATTATGGTATGCAGAATAAAATTGCTAAAACATACTATGATCAGAGGTTAGGTTAGTGATATCGGTACTTGACTTGATGTACTTCCCAATACAAATATTTATATCACCTACATTATAATTATTTTATTGCTAAACGCTTTACCTTTTCTTTTGATTTATCTTTTTTTTAGCGGGCGACTTGAGCAATTGCATGCTGTTTTTTGGCGGTAACATGTATCTCACTTCTTCGTCTTCATTGTCTATGCTTGAGTTCAATTTTTGTGTTGATCGCCGAGTCTGTATTGTTTTTGATTCGTTTATGTTCACAGTCTCTGTCGATACAAAATTAATTAGTAATTAATATAACATACAGCAGTATATTTTCAACTTTAGAATATTTTGTTAATACTGAGATTTTCTTAAAACGACACAAATTAGGTAACATTTAAATACACAAACATAGAAAAAAAAAAGATTGTAGAAGCGAAATAATGAGACTCATACAGAATAGTTTTCCCTGGCAATATTTCAAAGCAAAAGGGGTGCATATGCGAAAAAAAAATTAAATAAAAATAAGCCTTACTAAACAAAAAAGCATAATTTAGTAAGACTCATTTTTCCCCCAATGGCGTTCCTCAGATACGACCCTTTTATGTTCGGCGGTAGTTAGGTTAATGCGTGGCTTACCATTTAAAATTTTACGTGGCGTCCGCGTCGGTCGTTTTGAAACATTTTCTTGAGTATTATTATTATTTTCAGTCTCTTTGGCTTTCTGCCTGCGCGTGCGGCTATTTTCCTCAGATTTCTTTGTTTCTGGTCCATTGGATATTTTGGGTTGCTCTTCTGGACTGTGAGCTGATGATGATGATTTTCGTGGAGGTGGTGGACCCATTTTCCTAGATGATGAAATGATACTTTTTAATAGTGGGTTATTTAAGTATGCAATCCAATCCTATTTGGGCACGCTCAGGTAAAAAAAAAAAAAAAAAAAAATTATAGCTAAACATTTACACAGGAATTGTGTAAAATACAATCAACACTATGCCATGGTTTAAAATAATTATCAGGTAAAAAATTTAGTCATATAGGCTAGATTGTAATTAATTATTTAGAACCTAGTTCTTTGGTTCTTTATAATAAAGGATATATATCAGGTTGGCACAAAAGTAATGAGACACTACAAAACTCTATACATTTCCTTTTTAAAGTTAATTGCTTACGATAATATTCTAGAATGTTGTAGAACATTCTAGGTACTTGTGATGTGGGGGTATATAAGGCCGCCCTCGCGATCGGTTTAGTCAGTTTGAAGAATAATGGACGAGCGACAAGTTCGAACACTATACTTATACGAGTACTTGTTAGGCCACACACAGTGCGCGGGCTGCGGCTGACAATAGCAATACTACATTGGGCGTTGGAAGTACAAGCCATGCGACGGTGTCCCGATGGTTTGGCCGTTTTAAATCAGGAGACAGGAGCCTTGAAAGTCAGCCACGCTCAGGACGACCACCCGCAGTGAATGATGACGATTTACGCCGCGAACTGCAGTCGAATCCGGATGCTACCACTCGTGAATTAGCGGAAGCACTTAATTACAGTCACCACGCCGTGGCATACCATCTGCATGAGCTTGGGTATCGAAAAGTTTTGGCTCGGTGGGTACCGCACATCCTTACAGACGCCAGTCGTGCAGTCCGTGTCGCTATCTGTCAATCACTTTTGCTGCGACCCCGACGTAAAGAATTTTTGTCTGGGCAATGTAGTTTTATTACACGATAACGCTCGACCTCACGTCGCATCTGCCGTTCGCCAACAGTTGGAGAACTTGGCAAGTGAACGAATCGTTGGTAAGAAGTCTTAGACGCTAATGGTGATTAAATCATTGACTAAGCTTTTTGTATTGTAATAATAATAAAAAATATTTGTCCTGATAGCCGTGGAATACCTCTCCACTCCTCTTAAGCACCTCAGGACATGTTGCCCCCTTGTCGCTACGATACTATGTGCTAGCGACCGTTTCCGGGGGCCCATTGTTGAGTGTGCAAGTCACCCCCTGCCATTTTATCCGTGTATTGTATTTATCAAACATTGGTCAGGCAGGGGCCATAGTCCTTCCATAGTTTTAGATAACCAGTCCACTTTAGCCACCCAAACCCATAGCCCAATATTTTTTTTGTCTCCATATCCTGCAGTAGTCCTACACCAACCGGGGGTTGTCCTTGGGTGCACTCTTGCATAGTGCGTACATGGATAATCGTCGGTTGGTGCCTCATTTCCATTGAAAGCGTCTAACGAGCCTCTGCGAGTTGGCTTCGGCCCCTCATATGCCTTCCAAAGGTCCGGGACCCTAGGGTCCCGAGAAATATCAAATAAAAAATATAAAACGTAAATCAAGTGTCTCATTACTTTTGTGCCAATCTGATATTTTTTAAATTAAGTACACAGGATAAAAACTTAGATATTTAAAGTTATGGTTGAATATGAAATTGATTCCTTAAAGATGTTATACAAATACTCTTTACTGGGCAAACCAATAATAGCTAATGAAGCCCGACTTTACCTTTTAGTGACGTTAGTAGTTTGTCCGTTTGGGACAATTTCTTCCTCTTTATCTCGTTCTTCAATCTCCTTGAATATTTCTTTTTCTATTTCATTAACTTTTTCGTGTACTTCTGTAAAAATTATAATGTCTGCTTGAATTCTCAATTGTTACTTTGCGTTATGCTGCAGGCAGCAATAATAATTCCAGAGCAGTTATTATGGCAAATTTATCTACGGTCAGTTCCAAAGTATTTCACGAAAATGTAAACAAATGATCAGAAAATGTACCTGTGGATGCAAATTTGTTAAGTCAGATACAAATCAGTCCTTTGATTTGATTTTTGAAATAAATAGAAATTTTCATTTTGAAACACTTTAAAGATGTTTTTCATGCACTATTGAGGTTTTTATAACCTCAATTTACGTCAATGATTTTTCAATTACAATTTAACCCTTTAACCGCCTACGCCGGATTAATCCGACAAATATTTTCGTGTCCATTTCGCGAGGGTCGTATATTTACGACTAAATACCGTAATAATTCACTATGCCCGGCGCTGCGGGCACGACAACTGATATGAAGTCGGACGGTTAAAAGGTTAAGAGATGGACTATTATAGTATTCATCGCCCTACCCTAATGCTGTCTATTACCAGCCGACGACGTCTTTTGTCTCTGCCAAATCCATAAATAATATTTCAGGTCTGTAAAGGTGGGCATTCACGATAGCGCCATTTGGTGTGGCTCCAAACGACTAAAGTTAAATGGAGCGATTGGACATCCAGTTTTACATCACGCCAACGGACTTTAACATTCACGAACAAATTTTGGATGTATAAGGTTGAAAAGTGATTCACCGCAAATGTCCGCGATGGTACATCACGCCATTTGGCGCGATGGTCTGACTGTTGACTGGACTGATGTTTATAACTTACCAGGGTCAGGGATGATAACAGGTGTTGAAGTCCCACTACTTAACTCCTTGGACTGTTCAGGGTGCATGACTGTCGTACTAGACTGCGGTATGACGGCCGATTTAATCTCCTTGTGGAATATATTCACCACCTGTTCTAGGACTGGGTGGATCTGAGGCCAGTGACCTTCGAGTTGGACCTCCTGAAATTAGTACTAAGTGTAAGTATTGTCAAAAGTACGTTAGTAGTTAAGTAACACTTGAGCAAAGAAAACCAAGAACATAACATGCTACGAAATATAGGTACTGTCTAGTGTCTATGTTAATTAAAAAATAAACGTCAAATAAACGTATTTGATTTTATTTTAAATTGTTACGGCTCATTCGTCCAGTTCTGCAGGAACCGCTTTTTACTGGATCTTGAAAAACTAGACTGGTGTGTTCCTGTTTTTTACTGGACAGTGATGGATGTTCGCAGTGACAAAACCGAAAAGCTTAATTCGACCGGACTGGATACCGCAAACAGGATGCTCGTGTGCTACTATTGAAACAAGTCCACCACTAAACGAGTTCCTGCAAAATACTGTACCTGCAAAAAACGGGATCTTGCCATGGTAACGATCCCTTACCTTATAGATAAGTCAAAAAGACAAAAATATTTGTTGACAGGTTACCTCATTGTTCTTAGTGAATTTTATTTTAATTTTCTCAGGAGGTATTTCTTTCGGTTCTTCTTTCTTTTCGTCAGGCACTGGTAAACTTATTTGTTTTCCTAAACATATGAGGTAGATATTTGTTAAAATATATCAATGACGGAATATCAATATTATAAATATGTCACATTGAATTGAAATTGAATACTTACCAACGCCATTCGAAGGTTCACCAGCCATACTAGATCTTCTTGAGTTCCTAAAAATATGCAGAAACATAACATTAAAATCTTGTTTAAATTTTGGAGCAAGAATAAGTGATGGCGACACTTAAGATTACTGCGAAGGAACACATTGATTGCTCACTAAGGCTCAAAAAATAATGATGTGATATAACGGGTGTAAAAAGTCACTTTCCGAAGCCGAAAGCCACATATTCTACCCATTATTTGGATCATTTTTTTCCATTAGACCATACCTGGGAATCCATTGGTTCTGGAGATATTGAAGGTCAAAGTCGCATTTTTATTTTTTTACGAAAACGAATTCTAAGTATTATTACAAAACTTTTTCCAAACAAACATTATCTGATTTTTCGTGTTTTCTTAACAAACTAGGCATTTGAAGTTACAAAAACGCAATGAATATCAAACGCACCCTACCACATCACTATTGCCTCTACGAGAACAAACGTACGATACAGTGTCACGTGGTATAAGCTAGCCCGGCCTAGCCTTGAACGTTACGACAACCGGGGTTGTAACAGCTGATCGGTTGTTTTTGTCATTTGTTGCAGGTTTTGATTTCAAAGACGTTGATATGAGTGCAGTCCGTTGTCTGTACTGTCGAAGAACACGCCCTTGTAAAAACTACAAATTTTATCTCTAAGCTTCTTGCTTAATCAGTTAAAAATGTTGACGAAGTTTGTCCTCATTCATTTACAATAAAAGTAAACTGCTAGTTACTACCTACATTCAAGATGCTGGCAAATAATGAAGAATTAATTTATCTATCAAAACCACCTTCTGGTTTGAGCTATTTATTGACTACTTAAGTATTGCAAAAATAAAGTTACCTACCATGTTTTTTATACCACTTTATTCAGACGAAACCTTACTGCCAATAGGGTATTTTTTCATTGTAAATAAACGTTTATGCTTGGCAATAATTACATACCGAGATTCCTCCGTGCCTCGGAAAGCACGTTAAGCCGTTGGTCCTGGCTGTCATTCGTAGATCTTCGACAGTCGTTACGGGTCGTCAGAAACCCGAAAGTCTGACAACCAGTCTTACCAAGGGGTATCGTATTACCCAGTTACTGGGTTGTGGAGGTCAGATAGGCAGTCGCTCCATGTAAAATACTGGTATTCAGCTGCATCCGGTTAGACTGGAAGCCGACCCCAACATAGTTTGGAAAAGGCTAGGCAGATTGATTGCTTGGCAATAAGTACATAACTGCAATGGAAGTCTGAGAGACTTTTTGTAGATACTTACTTATCTGTGTTACACAGAATTGAAATAACATTGATTATTTAGGTAACCTTATGACAGCCCATAGGTAGATCCTAATAACGCAATGATTTAAAATACCTAACGCTTCGATCGCGCGCGCTTCGCATAGGTCAAAGATAGCCGTCGTTCCTAGGCCCTAACCCCCTCCATCAAACCATCAAAACGGAAAGTTAAGCAAGTTTTTAGTATTATTACTTTATTAGTTCGGTTTCTTACATTATCGAATGCGCTTGTGTTGTTTTTCCGAAAAACATTACTTTTAAGTATAGTTACTGTGACTGCGTACTCGTTAACACACAAAGCGTCTTATCATCTTGTGTGAGTACGTACGTACTTACCAGAGTTTTTTTGTTAGTGCGTTAGTGTTATTTATGTTTTAGTTGCGAAGATGCCGTTTCATGATTATTCTGCGCACGAGTATGTTAACATGGTGTACTGCTACGGTATGGCCCCTGGACATGCTGCCGGAGCGCTAAGACTTTACGGTACTGAATATCCTATTGTGCTTCAGCCCTCTGATTCCCGTATTTTCACTCGAGCAGTGCAACGTTGGACAACTAACCGATCATGCCGGTTTCACAGGGAAACGGCAGGCAAATTAGACCGGGGACAGTAATGGCCATCCTATCTGTGATGCGGGACAACCCACGTTTGGGAGTGCATGGCGTACAGCGTACAGTGGCTAAAGTATTGCGGAGACGGCATTGAAATCGCGCTAGGTCTGTCTTCACGTGGGAGGTCGGCAGTTTGAACCGCAGCTTGTGAGTGTCGAGCTGTGTCGAAAGGCCACCGATGTTTGATGATGACAGCGATGGACAGTAGGTAAATACCTACACAGGCTATCTAAACATTAGTGTTTTAAGAGTTTTAATTTAAGAAAATCGTGCATGTCAGTTGGTACTTAGTTGCACAGCCACGGAAACATTTAATTCATTTCGTTCATACCCGATAAGTACCTATGCGTACGCGTAGAAGGGGCGGGGCTTAACTCACATAACAGCACTGAGTCCGTTTGCCTGGGTTCGCGTTACATTGCGCGCAATAAAAAATAGTTTTTTTTATAATACCTAAAAATAAAAGTCTGTTCCCAGCAATAATTTTACCGCAAAGCTACTTAGTTTGATGTACAGTATGCGTAGTTGACGGCTTTGTGATGTGTCTTTTTACACCCTGTGTTTAGACATCGATTGTGATTGTATTCTCCAACCAATTATAATGTAAGTGAAAGTATTAAGCTTAAAATAATTGAACCCTATTGTAGTATAGTAATATTCCAGGTGCATCGTCTTCACATATATTTAATACAGACAAAATGATGTAAAACATATTAAAAGAACTGTGGAGTGTTTTGCCCATTTTTCTCCATAACTTTTGGAAGGGGCAACTAGAATCAATAATACTTTCTTGTAAATGTTGACGTTCAAAAGTGCCTTTTATGTGCATAATTGAAATAATTTATTTGACTTTGAATGAAAAAAAAAATACATACTTATGTAGGTTAGCTTGCGGCACAGCAGAGCATGTATCTTTCATCTGCTGTGGCTCTTTAGCTTCATCTAATAACCTGTTAAAAATACAATTATGAATAAATGTAATCAAATCTATATGCACAAAGGAAATCTACCATTTTATAACGCTCACTTTTTCAACTCTGACGCTTTCTTCTTCTCGTCTTCATATTTCTGTTTCCAGAAGGTCTCGCCTTCTTCGGAGTCGCCTAAAACAATGACATAAACCTATAACAATGATATAAACCTATAAAATGACAAAATGCAAGTACCGGTCGTTATTATAACACATCGATCTTTAGAGTGTCACACAGGAGGAGCTTGTTGGTAAGTAATACAGCCGCACGGGTTGATCGATCAGGTTAAGCTACGGTTACCGCGGTTGGTCCGTAGATGGGTGGCCATCTTTACATACCAAGACCTTTCCGTGCCTCAGAAAGCACGTTAACAGGATCACGCGCGGTAAACGAGACAAAATAGAAGTTTTATTGTTACGACTGCTATAGCCGTATAATGCCCTTAAAAGTGTCATTCATGGATCTTTCGACAGTCGTTACGGGTCTTCGGAAGCCCGAAAGTCTGTCCACCAGTCTTACCACGTGGTATCGTATTATCCAGTAACTGGGTAGTGGAGGTCAGATAGGCAGTCGCTCCATGTAAAATACTATTATTATGGTATTCAGCTGCATCCGGCTAGACTGGAAGCCGACCCCATCATAGTTGGGAAAATGCTAGGCAGATGATGAAATCACACCGGTATGTGACAGAGACAACGCTAAATCGAACCTTATTTACAGCTCGATGTGCCATATTTACGACCGGGTACTGTCCACAATACATACTTTCTGGCAAATAAGTGATATAATTCTTGATAATTTTGCCATCCTTTATTATTGGGTATATTTTTTTCCCGTACATGACGAAGAGACCACCTTCTTCTTCCAGTGCCGATATCTTGAGGGCTTGTGGCTTCCTGCAAGTAATCAACATTGATAATGATATAATGGTAGAATGTAAAGGGGCCATTATACATAGTTTCAAGATCATAATTACGTTGTAAACCTACATTCTGGCAAATAAATTAATTTGAATTTGAAGGACACACTTGTTAAAATCTGTGCCATAAGAGAACTTGTAAGGTAGCCCCTACAATGTTTATTTTTCCTTTGGCTTATCTTGGACAATGTAGTCAAATCTCTTAATAGCTTTGTTATTGGTTGATCAAAATAACAAGAGCCAATCACATCACATCTCAAAAGATAGAATCGAAGAAACATAATTCATATGGATACCATATTAAACATTAAAAAGTAGACTACAAAAAACTTTTTTGCAAAAAAAAAAAACCATCGACTTCAAAAAAACCACTACAATGTGAAAAATAACTTTTCGGAAGTCGGTGTCTTTGGATCTGTATTTTAGGTGTTTGCCATCAACTTCCGAAATTAAAGTTGTTTTTCACTTTGTAGTGTTATTTTTGGAAGTCGGTTGTTTTTTTTTTTGGAAAAAAGTTTTTTAATTTTCAATTTCTAGGTCGGTTTGTAATCTAAGTTACAATAGCCTAATGACAACTGCTCATCACCTTTTACAAAATATTGCTCTTCCCGATGCAGGGACGTTAATTTTTGAGGAGTTTTCCTGGTACTTCACCATCAGCTCTACTTCACCATATGCGTTGTGACGAGCTTATATTGCTTATCAATCATTTTAAAGTAATCGAATCGCAACTCGTGAAATACTTATTATTGAGTTGTTCCGGTGGCCATCTGTGGTGAAGACCACAAGATCATCAGTTCCACTTCACCAAATGGTGCATCCCGAGAGCAAATGCGCAAGTTACTATAAAAAATACCCAAATCGCTATAGGTGTGCCTATAATATTTGAAGAGTTCCCTTGATTTCTCCAGGATCCCATCATCAGATCCTGACTTAATGACAATGGGACCACCCTTTCAAACAAAAAAAAAAAATTCCAAATCGGTCTAGCCATCTTCGAGTAATCGGTGAACACACATTAAAAAAAAAAAAACATTCCGGCGAATTGAGAACCTCTTCCTTTTTTGATGTCGGTTAAAATACAGGTTACAAGGATTTTTGGCGCTTGAATGACGTTTAAAGGAGGCGTTGTTGGTAAACATATTTTGTAAAATTGTTTCGTGAAATTGTATTGAAAAAACAAGATGGCGGCGTTAGTACCTATTTTGGCCATGCGCCAATAAATTATTGTACAGTTAAGCTACCGTTTCCCAGAAGAGCGGTGGCCGTCACTAAAGGCCGCAGTGATGGCTGTCATGAAAATAATGGCAGTGGCAAAAATTTGAATCGTTAGATTCGCAAATTTAAAATAGTCAAATTTCTGTTTCGTTTTGACACCTCTGACACACAATGACGCAGCGACTTGATTATCATGGAAACGCTGTTTAAAAATATTTGAGCTCACTCTTCTCAGTATGGACACTTTTTCTTGTGACTAAGTATGGTGAAGGTAAATCTAGTGATTTAAATCTCTGGGGGGGGGGGGGGGAGGTTCACTTAATGTGAAATACTGGAAAATGACAGATTTTCATGACAGCCGTTAAAATATGACGGGACCGCTTTCCTAGGAAACCAAAGCTTTACTCACAGGTATTTCTTGGTTGGCCTGTTCTTCCGGCTGCGCGGCGGCGACACGAAGTCATCACTCTCTGATGTCCAGTCACTCGAGTTCGACGCGGGGGCAGCAGTGTGGCTGAAATACAATTTCTTTGCTTATTTGGGTCAAAATGCAGCAACAGAAGTCGGTTAAAAAGACTAGAACTGTTGGATATGGTGGGGATGGATGAAATCAAGAAAATAAATAGAATAGAAATACTCGAGTATATTGCCAGCGTGTTTCTACAATGTCCAAAGTGTATATACAAGATGTAACATAAATAACGCACAACCTCTTAAGGAGTCATTGTACTCATCATTATGAACTACTTTTTTTATGGGACCAAACCTGAAATCGCGCAAAAAAAATCTGCTGTTTCCTACATTTATGTTCGCATGCCTCGCCAAAATGTAAGGAACATCTGATTTTTTTTTCACGATTTCACGTTGGGTCCCATAAAAGTTGTTCATAGTGATGAGTACAATGACCACTTAAGAGGTTGTGCGTTATTTAAGTTACACCTTGTATATAGTGTCATAGACAATCAAAAAAACATAAGCATCTATGACTTGTGGGCTTTATATTCCAACATCTGCTTGCCATGCTTAGAGGGAGAAAGGTGATATTGGGCGGCGGGCAGGGGTGACTAGAAGTGAGTGAAGGGGTGACTACAGTTTGTCAATAAAGTCGTGACATGGATGTTTGAGGAACTAACATTTAATCATGTGTCTAGCAACACTAAACATAAGTACAAGTACTAACAAAACAACTTAACAACTTAAACATAAGTATAAGTACTAGTACTACTAAACATAAGTGCTACAACATGTCAGCAGCGCCATCATTTAATGTCACGACTTTATAGACAAACTGTATTTTGCGTTAAGGGCGCACCGAACGTTTGCCTTTGTCTCTGTCTTTTTCTTTACGTGTAAAGGGAAAAGAAAATAACCACACTTGCACTTTTTCAATGTTTTTCGTTGTTATTTTCATCATATTGTTCTTAAATAAAAGACATCTATAAACTTTATTTTAGTAAATTAATCATAATATCAAATTACTTATTTATATAAAAAAGTAGCGAAATAGAGGAAAAAAATACTCGAAAAGAGTTAACTTTGCGAATTTATTCTATCGAGCCAACTTTATCAAATCGTATTTCCATCGTATATATATTATATCCCCAATAATACCAATATATTTCCCTAGATTTTAATTTAATTGTTTACTACTTCAAACAAGGGTTATAAAAACGTGTTTGTGTGTACAAAAAGCTGTTAACCACAAATAAGATGTAGTAGATAGATAGAATACTCTTTATTATGCACATCATTAATATTACAGATATAAAGTAGAAATTTTACAAGGGGTGACACAATGGGCGGCTTTATCGCTAAGAGCGATCTTTTAAAGACAACCTTTGGACGTATTAGTAGACTTGATTACTTACTGCATAGCATTATTGTGTGAAGCATTATTGTGTGATACGGTTCTGCTACGACGACTTAACTGCCGTTTGCGCTTTGCACCAACTCCTCCTCCTAGAAAACAAAAGAATGCCACTAATTTCTAGAAAAAAATAACCCACCACCACCACACATGAGTATATATAAATAAATTATAGGGACAGGGTAGGGTTGGCTCTTGATAAAGGAGGGTTACCTATACCAAATTGTGTATGAACTAAGATGAAGACAAATATAAACTGCATTCCCCAAAAAATAAAAACCTTTTTTTCTGTCAAATAACCCCGTATCTTTAAAGCGAGTTTTAAATATTCCTCATGCAATATAATTACATAGATAATAAAAAAACATTTTATAAATAAATCGGGAAAAAAGTTCCTGGAAGGAATTGGGGGAGACCTTTGCCTAGCAGTGGGACAGTATAGGCTAAGCACAAAAAAATCATGCTAATGATGGCCATTGACCAATATCATTAATTATATTGGTTAAAAATGGTATTGGGTAAATGATATGAGGTGCGTCTTAAAACCAAAGCAAGCATGAATATTATGATTGTAAATTTATCTGATATTGACAATGGTTAAAGAGTAGAGGAAAGTTTTAGATAGTTTGATAATCTATTCCATGCTTGTTTGGAATCAAATTCATATCTATAAAATACCTTATTTGTGAAGCTGCATAGTCTGTGCATTCAACTGTACCCATAGTACAAAGTGTGAACAACTGGCATCACATTGCACATGCCATAATGTTTCATTCCATTACTTTACAAGCATTGACACAAGATGTATATGTCCCGAACGTAACTTACCACTAGTGAATCCAAACATATTTGCTATAGCCTTTTCCCTTTCTGCTTTACTTATTAACACACCAGCGCGCTGCTTCTTCTTTGGTGAAGCATGAATTTCTCCAGTATCAGACTCCGAGTTGGACCTCAGTACTATTACGTCATTTGAAGGTTTTTTCACTAGAGATTCTTTCTTATTTTGTTCAGTGTCACTAGACTCTGACATGGTATAGTTAGTCTTATTAAATTGTTCATCAAACAGACTGATGTTTTGCAAGCAAGGGTTCTTGACGTCTGGCGACTCTTCAGTGTTACTTCTCTTTTCAGTTTGTATGATATCTACTACATGAGGTTCAAAACTAGTTGAAGGCTTGTTAAGGTCAACTGGATTATCTTGAAGCCCTGGTTTTTTAATGACATCCAGTTTAATGGACTCTTCATTATCTTTTAGCTTATCTTCTGCATTTGTATCTAAGTGAGATTCTGTAACCTTGTTATCAGTTTTTGCTGGTGACTTCAACTTGATATTGAGTTTCTTTTTTTTATTGTCTATAGTTTTTGAATTATCTTCAGAACAAGATCGTTTTCTAGTAGCTTTCTTCGGACTTGGCGTTTTACCAGAGTTATTTGTTACTTCGATTTCACTTTCTGGTGCTTCTTTGTTGTTAACTTCAGCAGTTTTAGAATTTTTGTTTGTTAATGCTTCTGGATTATTCGGAAGTGAAGCATCTACAGTGCTATTGGAATTATTTAGTCCACCAGATTGTACTTGAGGTTCTGAGTGGGAATCATGAACAACTATTACATCAGGAGTTTCAGAATTCTGAGCAACTGGTTTTTCAGTAACCTCAGCAGGGACAATCTTTGCTGCTTCAGGAATGGCAGCATCAGCATCATCTTCCTTCTCGGTGCCATTCTCTACTTGCATTGAAGAAATTTCATCATCCAAATTGTCTACTGGTACCTCTTCTATATCACTCATTACATTTGGGTTGTTTTTCTTAGGAGATTTATTTTCTGGTTTGCTACCACCATCTAATTCTTGAGCCAATACTTCCTCAACTACTTCAGCAGAAAGTCCTTTGGCATTTTTAGCAACATCAGTAGCCACGTTTTTAGTGTTAACAATTTCATTGTTAGCTTCAGGAACCTCCTGAATATCTTCTGGTACATTTTCAACTATCTCCATCTGGCCTTCCCTGTCAGAATCTTCAGGTTCAGATGCAAAGTCATCCAGCACTTCTTGTAGCATAGGTGTCAAAGGTTCAGAATAAGTAATGCAATCCCTGAGAGATTTGGATGCTCCGGTTGGCTTTTCATCGGACTCAGTGGATTCCAAATCCTTCTGAATTTCCTCTGCAGTTTCATAGCAGTTTTCAAGTATTACGGTGTCCGCAGAAGATCTACTTCTTACAGGTACCTTTGAACATGTTATATTCTCACCTGCAGTGGTCTCCTCTTCATTATGAGACGGCTCATTATCTTTCGGACCTAGAATAAATTAAACTGTGTAGGACAAATTGTATTTATTTGGAACAAGAAAATGAAGCAGAATGTGTGCTCCAAGATGATTTCTTAAGAATAGCTGGTTTTTTTTAAATCAATTTCTACATTGCAGTGGCATTCTAGCATCCATATTTTTAAAATGGAATTTGGAATGAAAAAGATAAAGATGCAGTTCGAATTTATAGAAAAACACTAGCTTTTGCCCGCGGCTTCGCCCGCGTGGTGGTCGGAAATTATCGCTCGGGAACGTACTACCGGGATAAAAAAGTATTCATACCCAGGTCATGGCCTATTCATATGCCTTTCATCCAAATCCGTTCAGCCGTTAAGACGTGAAAAAGTTGCAATCAGATAATAAATAGAAATAATCTTTTTCTTTATAAATAAAACAGATTTTAATGATTCTAAGCACTCGTACCCACGTGCGATTTTTTTTACGCGGCGATTTTTTACCGAAATCCGTTCAGTGGTTTAGGCGTGAAAGGTAACATACAGATAGTAAGAGTTACTTTCAAACATATAATATTTGTATATCGTAAGTATCGTTGTAGGCTCAATAGTCTAAGATTTAGATTTGATTGAAACCTAAACTCATGTGGATTACAAAAAAAAACCAAGTACTTAATTGTTTTTGTTTAAACACAATTTCCATTTTATTGATTAATACCTGAAGTTTAGGTACACAAATTGCAGTAACATCAGAACTACTTTTGTAGAAGATGCTTTTGTTAATTGTAGGTTACCTAATTAATATCATAATGATGAAATTAAGTTAGTTTGCATAGATATGAGACATCTCATGCCTCTGCAAATCCTTTACGATTTATTCAAAATAAAGTGTATAGTATGTTGTATTGAATCATACCATCTGAGCTGGAGTCGTCACTTAAAGTGTGGATTTCAAGCTTGTTTTTGTTCCTATGTGCCAGATCACATCTGAAATAATTATTAATAATTAAGATAAGTCTAGTGGTCGCAAGCGCTACTGCTGAGCATGAGGTCCGGGAATTGATCCCCGGGTCGGGCAGTGTTATTGGGTTTTTCCACCTGGAATTGGTCAGTAGCAGCCCGGAGTCTGGATTTGTGCCCGGTGATGGCAATAGGCTCGCCCCCTATTACATGGGACTTAAACATAACTGGCGAAATGTGGGTTATACTATATGTACACCTCTGCCTAACCCTTCGGGGAACACAGGCATGATGTTTATGATTTAGATAAGTATTTCATTTCATAATATTATTAAAATATAGTGCATATTTTTTTAAACTATATCCCAGAAGACTAGAAAACTCTCAAGATGTTTTCATGCAACAAATATGACAAAAAAATGAATACAAACATGTGTTTCATGCAGTGATCAAACCTATGCCAGACTGTAAGAAGCCACTAGGCCATACCATCAATTATGCAGACGGGTGTTGTATCAATAAAACTTAAGGATTCATTTTTATTTCACTCTTGAATAAACAACAACCATGAAACCACCCAACTTATGACTTGCAGCCTCATTGTCATAGTCTAATGGTAGGAGATACTACCTGAGAATGGGTCATGGATTCAATCTCCAGGTTCATTATAGCTAAACAATTAAAACATTATTGATTAACTTTACCTAGATCTGAAGCTGCTTATTTGTTCATTAGATAGATGGAAGTATGGATTATGTATGTCTGGTAGAATCCGTTTCAAGAATGTTTCCTTTAAACTCTGCCATGTCCTCATAGTAAGCTGCAAAACAACATTTTATTAAATTAACACACCTACTACAAAGTGAGTAGTTTGTTTTCTACTCCTTACATTTATACATACATCTATACAAATAAATAAAATTAAAGTGTCTGTTTGTAATGTCAAAATAACAGCATTTTACTAAATGCATATGCCCTCATCCTGTACGCAAGCTGATTTAGTTCAGTGACAATATAAATTTTATTGTCTCATAACATGACAGTTGAGCTCACAAGAAAGTTTATGTATTTGGTACAAAAAATACAAAAATACATTTTTTGTATGTCTGTTTGTTCTGGCTAATCTCCGAAACAGGTGGACCGATTTTGACGAGACTTTCACTGGCAAATAGCTGATGGTATAAGGAAGAACTGAGGCTACTTTTATTTTAGAAAAAGAATTAGAGTTCTGCACAAAAAAATAATAAAACCCATGAAATTGTGAACAAAATCCGATTCAAATAGCGAAGTATTGACAGCCACGAGGGCCAAGCCGCGGGTAATAGCTAGTTAAAGATAAGAAATCAGTAAGTACTTGAATGATTTCATACAAGATTTTTAAAAGCATTTGTTACCTTTGTGTTTGCAAAATCCACCCACATCTTTCGAGCCTTGGTTTCACCATATAACTTGTTTTCTACTAAATAGTCCACTATCATCTTGAACTCTTGAATGGTATACGGTTTTCTATAAATATAATAAATAAAGAAATACAGTTTTATTGTTGACTGCAGTTAAAACACATCAAATTCTTTGAAAGTGCATGATTCACACGATACAACTCTGGATGCGAATGAAGCGTTTATTACAATAATAATGTACAGTCTTACCCCGACATTTTGATGTGTATTTTCTATTGTAATCGGTTTTTAATGCTGATGGTCAACGTAGGTATACAAAATAATATGCAGACGGGAGTAGTTTCCCAATCAGCTTAAAGTCATCATTATGGTTATTATCGGTAATTTCACAAATGTATTTTAATTAAAATGTTACTGGGAATGCACGACGAAGTCTTCACTTGTCTCCCATGTAAATAACCTGAGTTTTCGGTAAATTTTATCAATCGGCCGATAAACACATTTCCAAACGTACGCCAACCAAAGCACAGAACCACAGCACAGAACACATATATATATATCATAGATAATACACTATAGAAAGTACTCAGAGGAACCAAAGACTACAACCATATCATAGATAATAAACTAAATAAATAGATTAGTTTATGTTCTGTGTATCGCAGACTATGGAATACATGCTATATCGATGCCATCGATGCCTAACAGCCAAAAAGGAATAAAAAATTGGTTTTAGTATTGTTTGATGTTGGAAACTTACGCCAACTGTGCAATAAAATAGTAAACTACTCTATTGTAGTAGAACTTAACAATTTCATTCTTACTATAGACTATATAGAGATCTTTCTATGCAGTCCTGCCCTAATTACTTATGGTGAAAGCGCCAAGGTAGCCCGCGAAATTCAAATTTTCTTACGCTTTTTGCAATTTACAGGTCAGCATTAGGTTGTATGTTGATAAAAATATGATTCACAGCCGTAACAAACATGTATTTACAGAATTATAATATTAGAATATATAAAATCGGTAATACAATTTCATAAAGTTAGTATAATCCTGAAATGTTAAGATTTCATGAAATAGTCATTCAATAGAATTACTTGGTCTTAGAGAGTTGTATTGATGACTTTAATGATTATAATTCTGTAGATACATATTTGTTATGATCACGAATCATATTTTAATCAAAATACAACCTAATAGCAGATTGCTAAAAACGTATGAAAACTTGAATTTCGCGGGCTACCTTGGCGCTTTCACCTTATGTTATTTGACATTTTGTGTGACAATGAGTACAATGACATTGATAGCGCGCAAAACTGCTACAATACGAAAGGAAAAAAGTGATCAGTTTCATATATTTTAATACCAATTTACTATGGAAAATAGCGGTTACCTGTCTTTATCAGATATACTAGTAACAAATGAGAAAATTCCATGCAAATTTTTACATGATCTACCAAAAATGGGTTAGTAACAAACAGTTATCCCAACCAGCATTTGTTAGTGAAATATCGATAAATAATGTTTTTGTTTACTTTCTGTTTCAGGCTTCTTAGATCCCTCTGCTGCAGAAAATGATTTAAAAGCAGGAACAAATGTGGAAATACCTTTATGGCTAGCCGAATCTTTATATTCTAGAAGACCGCCTTTAGTTTCTGTGGACTTACCCAAAATTTATAAAGATGCCTACAGAGAAATCCTTAACGCAGATGCTTGTACAGTAGATATGCACAAATTAAGTCAATATTTTTATGAGTTTGGATGTTACATAGCAAAACATGATATCAAAGGCGAAGTGTCATCTACTCTGATAAATGTAAGTATCAAACTTGATGCCATTGTGTCACTCTAATACTAAATATGAGCTTCCTCTTAAAAATAGAAAGAACTATTTTAAATAACACTGATAGAATATCCCAATATTCTTGGTATACTTGGCCCGTAAGTATATAGAACCTCACTTAAAACTGTCTGTTGAAACTAGTTTTAAGAATAAGCATAAAAATCATAAGATGTGAGAGTGATGAGTGTGGTATGTGTGTGTTAATATAAGAATAAGCTTATTGGTACATTAATACTTAAAATACTATGTAATGCGGTGCCAGTTGCGGTGGGCTGGCCATGTCTCCCGAATGTCTGACAACAGAGTGGCGAAGCGCATCTTCTACTCAGAACTGTGGGATGGCAAGCGGAAACAAGAGGGCTAAGTCCTTCGGTACAAAGATGTGCTTAAGCGCCACATGGAGTGGTGTGATCTAGAGACGTCACAGTGGGAGGCAATGGCAGCAGACCGGTCACTGTGGAGGCATACCGTGAGCACTAAGGTGTTTGCGTTTGAAAGGCGACGTAAAGAGGAGCTCGATGCTAAACGAGACGAGCTCAAAGCCCGACCACCCGCGGCCGTTCAATATAATTACATCGGAGGGGTGCTGACTTGCCGTGAATGTGGACGCACTTTCACCGCAAAAATTGGTTATATCAGTCACCTGAGGGCACACCAGCGATGTCCTCAATAGGCAGATCCAAGTTGCTGTGGTTGAAATCGGCCAGGATCATATGATACTTAAAAACTAGTTTATGTAAAATATACATGTAATGCTTATTTTACTGACCATGCTTATTGTTTATGTGTCTTCTTATTTTTTGCATGTTACAACCACACATCTAAGCAAAAGCAACTATATGAAATTGTTGGACATTTGTTCAATCAAGCATCATAATTAAAAACTACTCAAATCTGCCTGAACTCCTCCATATACTAATTACGACTACAATAAAATGTACTAAAATTGACTATTTTCTTCAGACATTCAGGCAAAGATTCAGAATGCTGCTATCAGCCAGTGTATCTACGGACTCAGTGGGTGCTATACAACCTCTATCAGTGAGTGAACGTCACCAGGCTGCTGAAGCTGCAAACACAGAGAAAGCTCTCTCAACCTGGCTACAGAGAGGAGAAAGTGTGCTTACCACTGCTAATATGGTTGCTAACCACCGTAAAAGGAAAAGAGCTGAAATGGAAATGCTTTAGTAATAATATTATTGTTTAGGAATAATTTTAATTTCATAATTTTTCATATCATACCATACCATATCATACCATAATTATCGTATCGTATCGTACTTAGATAAAATAAAAATTTTGTAAATCAGATTTATGAAACTTTTAGTTGATAAAAACACAAAAAAACGTTGTAAAAGCAGTGATTACGAAGAATTATTCTTAAAATGTAAGATGTTGCCGGTCCATCAAAAGGTTGTGTTGTTATTGGCTTTAGAACAGTATTGCAAGGATGAGTTTAAAATCAAGACGGTACACATAAGACCACAAAGGAATGAATGCATTAAAAGATTTGTAGTACCCACTTGTATTAATTATTATGGACAAAGATGTAGAAAACGTTTGGTCCCAACAATTTTTAATGACATACCAATCGATTTAGAGAGTAGCTGTACCACAAAAATGTCTTTTAAAAATAAGATGTGGAAGTTTCTGTTTAACACCTTTTGTCAAAACTTCAATGGAGATGTATAAATTAAAATTGTTATGCGAGTTTATATCTGTGGCTTCACCGGTGTGAATTGAAATGTTATTGCGCAATTCAAGATAATATTTATTAGCATTGCGTAATAGTCAGCCTTAGTGCTGCTGTAAAATATGTGTGTTTAGGTATGGGTGATGTTCAGCGGTAAATGTGGATATGTTTGCCGCTGAACATTACCCAGCCTCATTCATTTACCTGTAACTTATAACTTACTTACTATACTACCATTTAAGTTTTGTTATTGATGGAAAAGTGTGAAGATAAAAATAGTATAATATGGGAGCTGCATCTGCCAACAAACTGCTGTGCAGTTTGGCAGAAGTAAAACTGATTGTAATAAGTTATCACCACTAAAATAAAAATTAAAAGATATATATATATATATTGGTTTGAGTTTCAAAGTTATTTTATTTGTGCTAGGATCATCTGGTAATCCACATGAATTCACATAAAGAAAACAAATTGTTTTTAGCAATAAGTACCTAATAATGCATAATACCTACTAAGATACTTCACTAGTCATTTCTGTAAATTATTCCAATTGTTTTTTCCAGCATAATGATCAGTCCAAAGCAGGACAGAAAATAAGTTCTAATATCATAAAAATTACTAAATGTAAATATAAATCTGCACTTGCTAAATAAGATAGAAAAATGAAAACGAGGTCCACTATTTGGTGGACTACTAAAATAGAGGAAAATAATTTATTGTAATATTCGCAATAATAATTTATGTGTCGCATCTTAGGTGGTCGAGATGCGTAGCATCGGGTCTTCTTCACGATCCAACATAGTTTTACGTGGATGTGGGCACTATCGTGGGTACTCGAACAAAAAATTATTTCATTTAAATCAGAATAATTTTATTTAAACTAACGAGTTTACAGCAAGAAACAAACACGTGCGTAGGTACTGAGCGTATGCCAAGACTGTCCGAGGTTGACTTGACTGTGTCAACTCTAGATCCCTTCTCCAGTCCTCGCTGCATCCCCTCTACCGAATCGTGTCCAAGCGGTAGGGCACGCTTGCGTTTCCGGTAACGATATTAGTTCACATAATTGTTAGATGGCGCTGCTTGCACCTTGTTGCTGGCACCTTGGCGCCATCAATCCACGACATATATCGCACCCTTAAAATTACAATGACGTAAGTGCAAATACCATACAATCGAGAAAAATGCATTTGAAACTTTTAATTTACATTTTACTCAATAACTTTTTTGTATCCACAATATTTATAAAAAGTTAACATAATACTGGTACTTGGTTATTATTACTTTGATATTAGTTAAATATAATGCCTAAGTATTTTGTAGTTTTACTTTTAAATTATTTTCAAAATACAGGGCACCTACAGTTAAGTCATTGTACCACTAAAATATATGTAAAAGAATAAAAAATGTGACGAACAATGACGTAAAGGTACAACATTTATCAAATTAAAAATAATTATTTATCATTATTTCAATAATATGCCCAAAAAGGGAAAAGATATAATTAAAAGTTAGCGTATAACTTGAAACTGGCAAACAGAAATCATTAACTTTCGAGTTATAAAGGAAAAATGATAAATAGGTGCTACTTTTTTGAAGAAAGCAAATAAAACACAGGTTAAAGTAATGAACGTTTATTTATACTATTAAGCATAACCAATCTTCTAATAATAATCAGTCTTCATAATCAGTATTAGAAAATGTTATTTTGTCCTTGAAAAATCACTTATCAATGAACTTATGACATGATTGTCTCATAAGAATTAAATAAAAAAATAGAATGATAAACTATAGGTTCCTGTAATATTCTGCATAGTAATGAGGTACTATATTCTTTTCAATTAATTGCAATATATCTTGTTTCTTGCGTTCAGATATTGGTATTTTAGAATTATATGCCGGGTTAAGGTGTATCTCATCAATCGATCTAGTTGGTCTGCTAGTGCGTAAATTTCTTTGTACTGTTATATTAGCTTGCAACATGTTTTCAGTTTTATATGATAGTTTATATTCGAAGGTATTCTTATTCTTTGTATATTGGACCACTTTTAATTCGCTCAATTTAATTTGATCGCCATGAACATTTTTAGACAAATTTATGTTTAACTCCTCTGCTAATACTTTCAGGTCAAAAAAGCTGTCGTAATTCATTTCAAACACTTTAAACGGGTTCCCAGATTTTTTAGCTTTTCTTATGGCATTAACATATTGATCCGGAACATAAATTGGACTTGATTTTCTCTCCTTTTTAATGCACTTTTCAATCAAAGAATGGGCGGTATCACCCTCGTTTTGCGTGTGACCGCGAATCAGAAATTTATGGGTTATAGATTTTATGTTTAATTTCGACACAGCAAAGAAATACATCGTAAGAATATACCTGAAAAAAATGAAGTCATTTAGGAATGAGTACTTTTAAAATAATACTAGATAAGTATACAGTTTTGGAGTCACTTACTTGTTTTTCTGCTGGCCACAGCAATTGTCAGAATAAAAAATAACGTCAGAATTAGGATGCTTTGTAGCCAATTCTTCCAAATACTTATAAACGCAGGATCCAATTTCAATGGCACCCCTATGACCCATACCCTCATGCCAAAAATAACAAGTGGTATGTTCATTTTTCCCATCGGTCACCTAAAAAAAAATCGGTAATTAAAAGAGTCGAATCACTAAAAAATAAATTAATAAATATTAATTTAAGTGTGCATAACAATAGAAATTTACCGTAAAGTTATAACAATTTAGTCGAGTTTTGTAAAAGAATGCTGAAGAATCTCCGACAGGACATGGCAATACCGCTTGCAAATCATAGGTGGCAACAACTAAATTACTATTATTCATATCTCTTTGTTTTTCAAGACGGCTTAAACTTTTTTCTTCCAGGTGTGATTTATATTCGGCCTCAAGTTGCGGTTTCACTTCCATGGGTGCGTTTTTATAACCAACGCAAACGTCACACTGATCTTTCTTCGGTACAAAGAACCCAATATTAAACTGTGTATTGAATATGTATAGATATGCAGCGTATGGTGCAGTTGGTAAATTACTTTCCCTTCTTAAGACCTCATAGTTTCTGTGCATTTCTGATACCGATAAGCCGCCATCAACATATTCCCTGCTAGTGTTAGCTCTCAAATAATGGCTTTCAATTTTAGGTATCGATTGTATATGATCTATTATAGATTGTCGTACTTCTTCCGGCAGATTAGAATGATTCTTATGGTGCCCTCTTTTATCTTGTGGAGCAGCACCCAGGTTTTCATTTTTGGCGTGAATCACAGTGCGAAGTGTTCTTTCAGCAATGCCTAATGTATTTAACAGAAATATTTTACATACTCTTTTTTCTATTCCATTCAACAGAAAATAATATGCTGTATTTGGGTTTCTAGGCTTTGCAGGTTGATTATTCTGGACGTCAACCTTGATACGTCTGTATGCTACTATAAGTGGTTTAATGCGGGAACTTAGATACGCTCTTTGCCGCTGTAAGTCACCTAATTCCCAATAACTGTTAAAAATAGCTTGTCTTTCTTCTTCAGAAAATTTACTGGCACAAACAAGTCTGCACTTAAATGAACATGGGGGCCCCATAGCTTTCCCGCTCATGTACTTGCCTGTTCTAGAAAGGTACTCTTTTCCGGTATTTTTAAGTTGCTTTGCACGTATTCTTTTCCAATTATTTGGATTTTTGGTACGTTTTTTTGCCTTTTTTGGTTCTGGTGGCTCAGAAATCGTTGAGTCGTGAGTTGCAATAGATGCTTCAGGAGCAGACACATTGGTTTCATGTTCATCTTCCGAACTAGAAGAAGAAGAGGAAGAACTACTCGAACTACTGTCTTCGCTACTGCTACTGTCTCTGTTATTCGATGGCCTAAATTCATCTGAACTGGTTCCAGAAAAGTCACCTTTCTCAGAATCAGATGAAATTAATGAATCCGTAACTTCTTGCATGTTAGAACCTGATTTTTTTGGTACTGTTTGATTAAACGAGTCATTCTCCTCAGTACGACAATGATCCTTAGCCAATCTTACTAATTTAGCCCCCCGTGACTCCATTATGTTTCAACCTAAAAAAATAATAAATAATGGAATCTAGAAGAACAATGACCTAATTGTAATAAGCGTCATTGTTCGTATAAATGTTTGAATGTTTATTTTTAAAAAATGACATAATTACCTTAGCGTCGTTGTAGCACTGTGAAGCAACAAACTCGTCCCGCTCCCCGCGAGTAACTAACCTATCGGTCGTTGTTGTTTTCAAGTCTCGCTCAATTTGACGTTGACGCTACTTCCATCTAGCGGCATTTATGGTAATTACAAAAGAGTCAATGTTCCTTACGATAGTTAAGCACTTTTTATAGTGTTTGTTATACTTAAGTCATTTTAACGAAATTTTGCACTTGCGTCGTTGTAATTCTAAGGGTGCGATATATGTATGTCAGTTTTTATTTTTTTTAGTTCTACACTGTCTTAGTTTGGGGCGAGTGACACCTCCAGTTGAGTAAGTATATTGTTCTAAGTCGTATTACCCGACTGCTCCAGTAGGAGAGTATTGTTTTTCCATACGCAAAGCACGGGATCCGACAGTTTTAGCAAACGCCAAAATACGAGATTTGATTAATAAAGCTTGAAATTGCATACAAACGGGATTCAAAACATCGGGGCAATTGCGTAACACACTTAGGGTCTCAGCACACATATGGGATCGGAAAGGGATCGTCACCGTATCGCCTCGAGCCGTTCAGAATGGTTTGTATTAAACTCCCTACTGCAACGCACACTAATCGGAATAATAACGTAATCGCCTCGCCTCGGAACAGGCTCCGAACTTGAATTCCCGCGCTTACGGCTCATCGTCCCCGCGCTTACGTTTCTCCGTCCCCGCGCTTACGTCTCTCCGTACCCGAGCTCACATCTCTTCGTCCACCCTTTCGTTTGGATTCAAACTGATCTGGTGCCAACCAGGTCAGCCAGGGGGCGGCGAGGCGTAAGCGCGGTGTCGCCTAGCCGTAGCCGAGTTGACGTACAGGCGCTGCTGATACGCTTTCGTTACGTGCATACGGTAGGTTGACGCCTGGTTGACAGCGAGGCGAAAGGCGTTACGGTTACGATCCCTTTCCGATCCCATATGTGTGCTGAGACCCTTAGGCCCGTATTTCAGAACGTCACTCAATACTCAAGCATTACTTAAAACTAGTTTCAACCAATCAAATGGCTTGAATCTAGTTTTAAGTAATGCTTGAGTATTGAGTGACGTTCTGTGTACGGGCCTTAGTACAGTAGGAATCGGTTTCATTTTGACAGTTCAACGACATTAATTGCGTTATTTACGTGGTTGAGCAGACAAATCTTTCGAACATATGAAGAAAGTTAATCCATTATTATAGTGTGTTACGCAATTAAGGTGCTGTATTACAAAACTATCTGTCTATCGCTCAACCAAGTATACTTAAATGTCTTTGGTTCCAACCAACCACTAGGATTCGGGTTGGATGTGGTTATTACAAGAGTCTTTGGGAACAAATAATTTGGCATAGAAGGTAACAACAGATTTGTTGCTGGGGAGTTTGTTGCGCCACTTCTTCCCAGCTGAAACAAGGAAGTGTTGAAGGACGTTTTGGGGGACTGCCTTATATGTATAATTTTTACGTTCAAAAAGTGGTGATTTTAAGACAAAAATGGATGATTTTTATTTTAATACTCAATAAATTTTATGCAGGTAGCCGCCACCCGGTTCTCCTGGAATTCGATTGAATTGAGAATAATCGATGTTGTCGGTTCAGCTAATGTTCGTTGCTGAGCGTTAGTTCCTAGATTCGATTCCCAGATTGGGTATTTTTATTGAGTTTTTTCATCAGGGATGTTTTAATTGCAGCCGGATTTGTGTAAATAAGCTCGCCTCCTATTACTTGAAACATAACAGCACAATGTGGAAGTACTTCTGCCTGGGCTATGACATAGGTAAAAACTTCATGCCTGGAAAGGGTTTTCCAGGCGTGTATTTATTATGTCATAGCCTTAATATCTACCTACTAATTAAATTAGAAACTAACATAACATACATGTTAAGAGAGCAAACAACAAGTAAACAGAAAAGACCTAATTACCCGATAGAAATTCGATCATGATTCTAATAATAATCCGATTGGAACAGAGGATCAACATTTGAATGTCGGGCTATTTATACAGTTGAGAAAGTTCGAGCGTCCATCAATGACTGGTATCGATGTTTGTTTCATAGGGGTGAACCCTGTGATCAAAAGTTTCTCTGATGAAGGTACTCTTGTTAGCATTTTGGTTGGTAAAATCATCGTGATTATTTTTGTACTGATAGGTGCAGTAACAGTTTTACCATCGTAACGTATCGACGTATTACCCAGTAACTGGGTTGTGGAGGTCAGATAGGCAGTCGCTCCATGTAAAATACAGCTGCATTCGGTTAGATTGGAAGCCGACCCCAACATAGTTGGGAAAAGGCTAGGCAGATGATGATGAGATGCAGTAACAGTCTTCTCAATCAGTGTAGGTAGGTAGGTAATCTTCTACATACCTATAGTAAAATAGTAACGAAGTCAAAACTGATTTTTGAAAAAAATAATCACTACTTAGTGTGGGAACGAGTCTGATGCCTAAAATATAGTTTTTAGAATTTTTGTCAATTTGTCTGGATGTATGTTCCGGATTGGCGCAAAAACGGATTTGGATGTTTGTCACACAGATAGTTTATACACGTAGGGTACTTTTAATCCCGGTAGTACGTTCCCGTAGGATATTTTCCGATATCCGGCGAAGCCATGGGCAAAAGCTAGTACCTACCTATTCAATATTGGTGGGCGAACTCTAGCATCTGCAGTTTAACATCACGCGTCTACATAACGGAGTAAGTAGGACTAAGGATCAGACAGAATGCCACATTTTACGTTCCTTGCTAATTTACTCCTTTAGATTTATAACATTATAAATCCGTACTTCTGTAGTAAGAGGCAACCATACCAAATATTAGTACTTATGGGAAGTATAGTTGGCTATAAAAGCATTTGGCACAGTCTGATACGACTCAGTCGTTCCGATTGTTTATTTGAGTTCGATCGTCGCAGATACCTACTACGAAGATGGAGTTCCCTAGAATGTGTCCAGCTCGGTGGCTATCAGACCAAAACTTTGGCATGTGCGTGCCACCACACGACTTTCTATATCCATTCTACGATATGCATTCGAATTATTTTCGCCCTTGGAAGTGTTTTAATAACAGCCAAACTATTTCCAAGGAATTCGGATCCACAATAGAAAACGAGAAAGATAACTATAAAATAACATTGGATGTGAAACATTTTCGTCCCAATGACATCAGCGTTAAAGTGACGGATATTGAAATAGTAGTAGAAGGGAAACATGAAGAGAGACAGGACTCCCACGGATTTATTTCGAGACAGTTTAAAAGGCGCTATGCCTTGCCAAGCCATTGTCCCGCGGAGAACGTCACCTCAACAATGTCATCAGACGGTATCCTCACCATTATTGCGGAGAAGAGATCATCTAACGAAACAGAAAAGATTGTGCCAATCAAGATGTGCGGCTCGAGTCCCAGAAAGACTCAGGTCGAAAGCAAAATGACTTCAGAAATCATACAAAATTCTGTCAAGGAAAATATTAAGGACAATGAAGACATGACGTGTAGTAAAGATAGAACTCAAATAATGCTCAAAGAAGACCATAGTCGTTTGCTTAAACCAGAATTACTCATGGAGGCAGTCTCAAGCACTAACGGGGAGAAGATGTCGTCCAAACAAGTTGTTAATATGGGTCGGTCTGAAAAAACAGACGCCACCAAAACCGGTGCCACGTCGAACAAGTTAGAGGAATCACTTGCGAAATCCAGTCTGGGGCTGTCGGAACTGACTGAACAATTGGGGCAAAGAAGTTTAGCTTCTACTTCAGACGTATGTGGAATGAAAGGTATGTCTAATATGTCAAAGACACTAATAGAGGAAAGTTCGTCGTCATATAAGTCGTCATCATCCATGTCATCAACTATGAAAACCAGTGGAAAGATTGGTGAATATGTGAGTGACATCATCACCGCGGAATTAAAGGAAGCTGCTGAAAATATTTAAACATGTTAGCTGGTTTTTATAATGTTTATTACTTAACTATAAAAGATTTTGTTTAATTTTATTACAAATTCGAATCATAATTTATATTAAGTATAAGTCATTGATTTGTAAACTTAATTACAAGAGCATTATTAACTATTTTAAATATCTATAAACTCATAATCTCTATAAATAAAACCTCACTTTGGTGAAGCATATTAATATCAATACAATAAATAAGCATTATGAGATCATTGAAGACTAATATCAAGTGTACAGTAACAGTATGAACCTAGCTTGAACAACTTCACAATAATTATTGTTATCTTGATGCAATAAAGGTCATTCCAAGTCAACAATTGATTATGTATATACAACTGCAACTAATTTGTGAATAAATACTTGTTTATTCCTCAAATGAATGTTTAATAATCTCTAACGCTAGCTGCACACTAGACGAAAAATGACCGGAACAACAAAAAAAAAAAAAACAACAGAATAACAATCGATAGGACAAATGCAAAAAACACACGAACTACAGTCATAAATTCACTGGGTCCACTATATGTATAAGATGTCAGTATCCTTATAATCTATTTAAGTCTCTTCGTCACAACACTCTTGCACCTCATCATTGTTTTTATCACTAACCAGTAGTTCTGAGGTGCAGCGGTAAGGACGTATTGATTGTTAACACCTATCATTTTTGACTGATGGATTGAGGTCGTGGAAGTAGGCATGAGCCATAGCATCATCAGCAGGCATCCTCAGTGCTGGGTTGCAGGTGAGGAGGCGAGCAAGGAGGTCCCGTCCCCGTGCAGGCAGACGGGGCACCACCTGGGCCAATCCTAAGCTAGGCTGATAAACTGGCAGTGGCTTGTAGTCAGGCAGCTGGGTCACTCCAGGCCAAGTGTCTTCATTTGGAGTACCTAGAAATTGTGATAACATTTAAACAGATTAATACTTTGTACTTATTGAAATACTTAGATCTTGTTAGGAAGGAAGACTGACAATTTAATTTAATAAGATACAACAGACATCAATACTGTGAAGTATGTTTATTTCTACAAATAAATACAAAGACTGCTCACCAATAGATTTCTTTGGCACAGGTTCTATACTAACATTTATGTCTCAACCATAGGCCTTAGCTGCCTGATGATAGAGTAAAAAAAAGCTCAATCAACTACTTACCAAGAAGTTTGAAAATCCTTTTCAATTGATCATCAACATCAGATCCAGGGAACAGTGGTCTCCCAGAATTGGCTAGCTCTGCAAATATGCAACCTGCTGACCACATGTCAATGCTGGTTGTGTAGAGCTTGGCGCCAAAAAGGACATCCGGGGGCCGGTACCAGAGCGTCACTACCTCCGCCGAGTAACATTTCACAGGTATACCAAAAGCTCTAGCCAAACCAAAGTCGGCTAATTTCAATTCCCCATTTTTATTAATCAACAAATTTTGAGGCTTCAAATCCCGGTGCAGAACATTATGGCTGTGACAGAAAGCGAGTCCTCGGAGCAGCTGATACATAAACGATTTGACGACATCCAAATCTATCTCTCCATTCAAACTGTCGAAATACTTCTTCAAATCTTGATCGCAATGCTCAAACACAAGAGTCAATTTCTTTTCACTATGCAAGACGTCGTACAGGCGAACTATATTCTTGTGCTTTAACTCTTTTAGCAGGCATATTTCACGTAAAGCAGAGGATGGTACACCTTCATCATCGTCATCTAACCTCACCCGCTTCAGGGCCACTATTTCATGGGTCTCTTTGTTTTTAGCTTTGAATACTGTGCCATACGTCCCCTCCCCAATTTTCTCTAATTTTTCGTACTTCTGCATAATTTATAATTACAAAGTAAAACAGTAGTGTAAAATCGATTGTTTATTCCGCTTCGCGAAATCCTCCCCCACAGAACACTAATACTCCTTCCTCCCCAAACTAGACAGTAATCCGAATCCGTGCTATGACACTGACAAGTTGACAGTTTGTTTGACATCTGATGAAACCTTATGGCTTGATACAGCATTTCATGAAAACACAATGTCATTTTGTGTGTTAATTAGATGATTGGATGTTTTTTTGTAAATAACAAAAATATTATCTGGGTACAAGTGATTGTATAGAACTTCGATGTTTTCAATAACACAGAAAACAAAACGTCTCTTCTATTTGAAATATATCTATAACTATCTTTAAAACGCGTGTACGTTCAGAACATGTTACAAAAACATATTTTTGTTCATATTTATATTTTTTTAAATTATTATTTAATATTAGTTTCTACATAGAAACGACGTATTATTTTACAATAAGCTTAATTATTTACATGCGGCCTGAATCTTCCCAGAATAATTATATGAATGTTTATAAAGATATGTAGGTATTTGTTTCCGAAAAACTTTTACTCATAAATTTGGAACGATCTTCTGTGTTTTCAAAATAACATTCATTCAATGGTCAATCAAATCAATTCATTCACAAAAAACTCAACAGTCAAATCCAAAAACTTGAATTGTCATAATTTCATTATTATTTTTTTGGAAAGTGGTCTTTATATTTTAGTTAATTGAATTATTGAACTGCTAAGGTAAGACTGTTGTGGTTATTTGATAAAATTTTATAGTTTTGTTAGATGTGCTAAACTGTATAATGTGTATGGAAAGTAAACATTATTACGTATTAGTTGACGATGAAACACATTATCACGAGCGCGTGTTTGTAGATGAGCGAGGCCGAAGGAACATTAGTGGACAAGTCGGAGAGTAGCTCTTTCGAAGACCTCGCAGCTGCCGCGTCACACGAGATCGAGGAGGCGAAGCTGGCTGAAGCAGCTGCTTCTAAAGAAAAGTCAGATGAAACAAAAACTGACGAGTGGCAAGATTTGCTAGGGTCAGGCGCACTACTTAAAAAGGTCAGCAGAGACTTTGATTATCTTAGTGGATCTACAATAATTTTATGAGCAAATACCTATACAACAAATACCTTGCCTATTAGTTTCTTAATAGATTAAGACTGTCTTCATGTGTTAATGCCTTCAGTTAGCCCTAAAAAACATTCTCATATTCTATGAGAGTGATTTTTGTGCACACTCAAAATCTTACTGGAGAAAACTTCATGATTTTTGGTCATTCATATTCTATGTTGTAATCTTGCACACTCAGTGAAACTGTCTAATCTTAAAATTCATTCTATTTTGGACTAAGTTTTGATAGTTTGTTTGTAAAATTATGTAAATAAGAAACAACATTTCTTTTGTTAGTGATTCATGTTATACAAGGTGGAACAAGACAATTGACATTCCTTTAAACCACGTAAAGAGAATCATGTTCTTTACCCATATACAAAAAATCAATTAAATCCAATGAATTCTTTAGCCACAGGAAATTATTTTCTTATTTTTGACATGATATAGATTTGAGTCAGTAACAAATTACAAAAACAAAAGATGCAAAAATAAGAAAATGAAAAATAATTTCCTGTGATTTGATTGATTTTTTTGTATACAGGTAAAGAACATGATTCTCTTTACGTGTATTATGTCTAATAAAACACTATTTAGGTAATTCACCATTTTATTTAGTGGAAGCACTAGGTAGCCTTAAACAAATGTGTTGTTTTCACACATGTAGGGTACTTGTACAAATCTTATTAGTCAAGAAGATTTCCAAATACCTACATTAAAGATACACAATAACGTGGTTTAAAGGAATGTCAATCATCCTGTTCCACCTTGTATTACATAATTTGAAAGTCATTAATATAGCAATCAAATATTATTTGCTTCTATTTCTCATGATTTTTCGCATCTTTTTATGAACCAATTAAATTTTTAGAAACTCTTTTGCAGATAATTAAAGTAGGTGAAGATTCAAATGGTTTGCGACCCCACAGAAGTGATATTTGCCAAATTAGTTATGAGGTCAAAATTAAAGACTCTAACAATGTTGTGGAAAAGAGGGATCATGTCAAGATTTACTTGGGTGACAATGAAGTAAGTACCAAAAGATTTTAAGTCCTACAAAAATTGAGAATTTGTGTTGTCTTGTTTTAAAAACTTATTGTTTATTCAAAATTTCAAAGATAAAGAATAATAAGTACTAATCGTCATGGCAGGCCAGGTCTAAGAAATGCCCAAGCAAAAATATATATGGGCAAAGAAAAGCAAAATGGAGGGGTGGGGAGGACTTTGCCCAGCAGTAGCACAATACAGGTTTAATAAAATGTGCTTTCATAATAAGTGAATAAAAAGCTTTCCTAGGTGAGATAGTGGTCAAACTAGATCCTAAAAACAATAGTTCCAAATCACTATAAAGGATAATTTTATCCTATCATGATGAGTTTCAACTTTTGCATAAGTAAAGTGCATGATTAGCCTAAAATGTTACCACAGCTGGGATACAGGCCTCCTGTCGGTGAGAGGGAGTGGGCTGTAATTTTTAAGATTCAACTTTTGTATATCGTCCCCATAGAGTGAAAAGTCAAAAACCCTGTTTTGAGTTAAAGATTTTGAAAATATGAATAGTCATAATTTTGGCTTGCCATTACATACCTTTATGTTTTTAGCTTTATTTTATAAGAAATAAAATAAAATTTATATTATACGAACTATAACTTGAGAAAAACTTCTAACTCTTCTTTTTAGACTTAGTGACTTTTTGCTCTATGGGGATGATATTATGGATAACCAAAATATTGCAAAAAAATTTTTCTCAAATACGAGTTAAATATGTATGAGGTTTAGTCGTGAATTATTAAATAATATCAGTTTAATGCACTAATATTTATTATCAAATAATCAGGTACTGACTTCATATTTTCCACAACATAGATAGACAATAGACGTAGCAATCTAATCATGCATCTGTCTATCAGTGATAGCATTTATTCCAAAAGTTTATTTGAGTTTGCAATCAAAGGAAATGTGAAATAAGATAATGTTATCACTGTTTTATTTATGGATATTAAAGTTGTTTGTTTTTCTATTATATTTACTTTGTGGTTTGATGTTGGATTAGGAATTATGTTAGGTACCTATACAATTATACATACAGGATGTATGGCCTAATTTCTTATAGGTATGATCTTATTGTTCTCAAATCTGTAGGCTAGATTGTTGCAATCTGCAGAATATAGTAAACAAAGACTATTGTTGATATAAAAGTGGAACTCTGCCAAATTGGAACAAAGAAATTTCTTTTAACAATACAAAAGTAAATGAGGAACCATGAAATAATCATGATTGTGCTGTGTGAAATGTTATTAAGATTGATTTTTGATTGTGGTAAACATATAAGCAGTTTATTGTCACAACCAAATTACCATTCTAACTAGAACCAATTAGTAAATATTTTCTTTTTAGATTCTACAAGGCCTGGACTTAGCAGTAACAATGATGTACAAAGGCGAAGAATGTCTTCTACAAATGGCCCCACGATTTGGTTTTGGTGAGACTGGATTGAAACCTGGTGAGAGTTTGGGCCTGATTGGGGTGATTGATGCACCCAAGTATGAGGGCCCTGTAATAGATGGAGAAACTTGGCTGGATGCTCGCATCGAGCTTCATGACTGGGAAGAAGAACCTGAACACGAAACCTTGCCTATTGCTGAGAGAATGGAAACTGGGTAAGATCAAAAGAATAAATTTTGCTAGTTTTTTTTTTTCAAATTACAGGATTAATTAGTTGCTGCTTGAACAGAGCATTTATTTATCTGATATTAAAGCGGCAATGGTATTTATAAAACCAACCAGAAGTGGTCTCAGAATACCTGTGGTACAGCTCAACTTCGGTGTGGTTCGAAACCGAAATCTGTAATCGTATGAGACAGACCCATTGTTTATCTTTAAAAAATCATTTGAGAATGTCTTGAACCTGTACTTTGTAAAACATAATTCGCCGGTTGTTGTGCCACTTTTTCACAGCATAACAGGTTCCTTAGTCTATTGACCTTTACGATATTATCTTGGCACGTAAGTTGATTAAAATAATATCCAAAATTAGAATGTAGATAAAAAATGTTTGTGTATTTATGCAAATTAATGTATGGTTCTGGTTTATTTTTTAAATTAGTAAGTAGGTAGTGGAACTTATGTTATTCTTGCAAGTGCAAATTAAGCTATATATATGGCAACTACGTCATATTAACCAACTGTTTTACACTTTGTGCAAAAACAATACAGTATTGCAAAATTAGAAAGTTGTGAATGCTATTGTCCTGTTCCCTCTTTTAATGTCAAATGAAACGAATGTATTAATCTGACGATTGTTTCAAAGCAGTCACGCCCTTGAATATATTTACATAAAACTCAATTTGATGTAGATATCCAGAACCTTGACACATAAAATTGAAACGTTGACAAAGTGCTTGCTCTATTGTGAATACATAGATTGGGGTCAGCGTATGAGCGTATCGCACAGTTTTCTTTATCATGCGTATGGATAGACCATCGAACTAAAAAGTAACAAGGCTTATTCTATTTCCGAAACAATAACGAGCGAGATTTTGTTTTGCACTCGTTTTGTACTCCGAATTGACATTTATGGCATTGAATAGATACCCTTTCTGCTTTAATTGGCCGAAACTACTCTTTATTTTTTAATAGTATACGTTATGGCCGCGGTGGCATGTTAGTGCCAAAAATCCGGTTGCTGTTTTAGAAACTACGCATTTTGCAGTTAGAAGCTAATTTACTCTTGCCACTCTTGGTGACCTTTTACTTAAAATAGAAGCCTCTTAAGGTGTGTCAGTGTCTGTTATTAAAATATGGCCAAAGCGGCGTTGCGGCTACACGTAGTTTTACGAATACATTTTCGTCATTATTACGAGAGAATTATTCGCCAATACAATGTGTGTATGTTACAAGTTAGTACCAGACAGGAAATATCCCTAAACTACTTATATTTTTATCAAATCCTTGGTTTACGTAAGTACTTATTTGGAGAATGTAACAAAATATAGACATATTTTGTTACTCAGGAGAGCTGTAGGTACAGCGCTCCTGAGTCGCTTTAAAGGAACAACAACAGACCAACTACAGGGTCAAATTAAATTAGCTAGCGAAACTCTGCAGACGTGATGGGTATCTACAAGGTGTAACATAATTGACGCACAACCTCTTAAGGGGTCACTGTACTCATCATTATGAACAACTTTTACTATGGGACCACACCTGAAATCGCGAAAAATAATCTGCTGCTCCCTACATTTATGTTCGCATAACTCGTCTAACTGTAGAGAACAGCTGATTTTTTTTTCGCGATTTCAGGTTTGGTGCCATAGTAAAAGTTGTTCATAATGATGAGTACAATGACCCCTTAAGAGGTTGTGCGTTATTTATGTTATATCTTGTATATCTAAACATGATAAAGCAAAAAATAAATTAATTTGACGCTTTTTTTTGGGAGTCATACTCATCACCTGCAGTTTAATTCAATTATCAGTTTAAAAAATATTTTTTGTGTAAACTTAGACGTGATGGGTATCGATATTTAAACATGATAAAACAAAAAAAAAACGATTTCTCAACTCATACTTCAAGTACAACACTGCCAGCGGTCGTTGACCCCAAAAAATCATCAAATCTTTTCTATTTCGTCGTGTTTAGATATTGATAAAACCCATCACGTCTGCGGAGTTTCGCTAGTTAATTTAATTGGACCCTGTAAATTCAATGTTCTAGGCTGGCCTGGCCACTAATGCCCCTCAGATCTAGTTACACCAACCATGCCCAACTTGAAGGTTAAAATATCTATAATCGGAATTTTAATTCGATTCCAGATTTGACAATTTCAGTGTTGCAACGTTATGACAAGTACTAAATAGTGACGTTGCGAAATTATTCGATATGGAAATGGAATATTTCCAGATCGATTCTTCTCGTTTATAATTTTACTCTCGTAAACTAAGTATATCAGGAAATTAAATATTTCTGAACCGATAATTTAGTTTTGACGATTAATTAACGATCTGAGACTTCTTTTATAATTGTGTGTGAAATAAATAAAAAAATGTGATCATGAAGGAACATGACAAATAAAACAGATAGATGTATTATGGTAATAATTTATTTTATAAATTGTCGCCGTCATCGCTATCGCTGTCACTTTCTGTAACATTTATTATAAATGTGTCTGTGATATTATCAATTAACATATCTAGCCTACTCATTTTTTCCTCTTCTTTGACAACATGGGATACGCATTTAGACCATTCGGTAGCCGTAATTTTTTGAATGCCTTCCTGAAATAAATTTCTCACGTCTGTCAATTTGAAGGTTTTATTATTTTGAGCTACATGTCCCTTTACCTGCGCCCATATCAATTCGATAGGGTTTAGCTCGCAATGGTAAGGGGGCAGTCTTAAAACCGTGATCCCATGTTGTGCTGCCATTTCGTCTACAGCGTACTTATTAAAAGACTCGTTATGTGGAATCAGTTCTAAAAGCGTAGCTTTAACCATATCTGGTTCGTAATGAATATTTTTATTTAAAAGCCAATCTTGAATGGCAGCTTTTTTCCAGCTCATTTTTGGTGCCGTTTCCAATTTTCGGGAGTGGTAAGGTGCATTATCCATCACCACAATTGAGTTTGGTCTTAATTTTGGTAAGACTCCAGCGAACCACTCCTCAAAACAAACTGCATTCATCTCATCATGGTAATCTTCACAATTTTTCTTTGCTTCAAAAATCATGAGCCCCTCTTCCAGGAAGCCTTCTTCACTACCTATATGGCTAATTATGAGACGTTTGCCTTTTCCAGATGGATTTTTTAATCCAGTGGTCAGTCCCTCCAAAAACGCTTGTCGAGATGATGTGACTTTCTTCTCCACCCAAGTTTTGTTTACAGTATGACCTTAAAATAAATATAGTACATGATCATTCAATATTACTATTAAATTTAATGTAAAATGTATATAAATTCATTTTGTGTATAAATGTTAGCCTACCTGCGTTAACCCAAGTTTCATCTTGATAATATATATGTCTCCCTTCTCGTCGAAACTGACATATAGATCGCAAGTAACGCTGGCGCCATGTTATTATATCATTTCGATCAATAAGTGTGCTCTTGCGTGACCGTGCAACAAATTTAAAATTAAGATGCTTCAAAATTTTTCTGAGGGTGTCTTTGGAAATCTTGGGCATTTCTGAATCATCGTTCATCACTTGTAAAATCTAAAATAGTAAATTTTATAATAGCTTGGAATCATTACTTATATATAAAAGATGTAGGTATAAAATAATACTGTCTGACTGATTGACTAACCTTTGCAATGGTTGGAGGTTCATTTCGGTAAAAGAACTGATGAACAATTCTTCGTATTGCAGAGAATGTAAATTCATCAATTTTATCTTTGTAACTTCGCTTTGGTCCAGTTTTTTTAGGAGGAGTTGGCGGCGCACCTTTATTTACTTCCTTCAAAACGTTACAAACAGAGCGTGAGGTTATTCCCAATATGTCAGCAACTTTGCTCATACATTCATTCTCTTCCACAACTTCAAAGGCCTCCAATTGCGCAGAAATTTCATTTTTCACGTATTTGTAGGCGTTGCGGATCATTACTTTTTCAGTAACAGTGAAAGCTTTTCGTGGACGTTTTTTTCTTGGGGACAAGAAAACATCCACGTCTTTTTGTGATGTACTTGGCTGAGGATCCATTTTGATGGAAAACCAAAACAAATAGATTCACTCAAAGTTCACAAAAAACTATAAACGTAACAACAAACACAACGTAACAACACTTTAACAAAAACCCAACAAAATAACAAAATATCGATTCGCAATGAAATAAGATATTCGTGCAGTCAGACTGGGAGAATGAAGCCGAATGACACGATAAACAAAATGGCGATAGCTGCACGAGCGCGCACGGGTTGCCAATACTGAAAACTATCTAGGCTCTTTTATTATAAGTTTTGTTTTTAATATAAAAACAAAAATATTAACTTTTTATAAAATAGAGCAGCGATTACTAATTAATAAATAATTATTATGAATAATTATGTATTTATTTAAATAAAAATCAATAATTTAGTCTTTAATTGGCACACTGATGGCACACACACTGATTGTTTATCGATTTTTGTGTTCATCACTACACTATTATATGTGGTATCATTATTTCACAAAATGACAGTAGCTAATGTCAAATCTGGAATCGAATTAAAATTCCGAGTATAAGACCCAATGATTCGCACTTCGCACCTTCTGAAATTAAATAGGTAACAGAAAAAACATGTTAGCTCCGAAAATCCTAATTGCTCTTGTCAATCCCCAATGCTCTAACATTTTGAGCCTACTCTGCATACTGATAAGGTTCACTTTTAGTGTCCGTCGTCGTGCCCGCGGTAACTGGTGGTATGGCCGTGGGGAGCCAACTTTAGCCGTACAGCTATACAGACGCGCTCTCGACATTTTGGACGAGAGCGAAGGCGGGATATCCGCGCCGACGCCTACTGGTGAACTTGCGCCCACGTCAGCCGATCTGGAGGCGCTGTTGGATGAACGACTCCGGGTACATAACAATATGGCCGCTGCACAGTTGAAGGCGGGAGCGTATGAGGCTGCACTGCAGGTATGTTAGAAATCAGTTTTTGTTGTTCACCTATGCCACAAATTGCTTCAATTTAAGACCTTGTTTTTTTACCGCATAATCGTCCCTATATTTTTACGACTGCCATATTTTTGACAATTTATTTTTCTTTTTTTACTAGAAAGCATTTACTATATCGACTCTCTAAAAACAATGCCGAATCAAGCTCAGAGGAGGCAGAGGTCTTCGTGTCTTGAGTCCAAATGCAGATCTCCTGAGTAATAAAATCTTGTTTTCTTAATTACAGGCAGTAACTCGAGTGCTAACCTGCCAACCGAAGAACGCAAAGGCTTTATACCGTAAATCTCGCATTCTATCCTTGATGGGTCGCAACTCTGAGGCCTTAGACGCCGCGCGGGCCGCTGCGGCCGCGGCCCCAGACGATTCGGGGGCCCGTAAAGAGCTTCAACGTTGTGAACAGAGGGCTACCAGGGAAAGGTCGGTAGAACGGAGGCTAGCTAAGCGCATGCTCGGTACCACCCCGCCGAAGAGTGGCTCGCCTGATAAGAAACCTAATAGAGCTAAGGTGAGATTCTTATTACCATTACGAATAGTGTTGTAAGAAAGTTGAGTCCTAAGTTTTACAAGACTCTCTTCTCTTTGAAGACTGAGTTGTTTTTGAATACTCGAGTCTTGTGTAAAAGAACTCGTGACTGAGTCTTTTCAAAGAACTCTGGGCTGAGTCATTAAAAAAAATAAAAAATTACATATGATTACTTATATGTGATTATGTACCTGCATAATTTTGAGCCGACTTTAATCCTTAAATACATATTGATAACATAATACATCAACTTTAAAGCTCGTGACTCGGTTCAGCTCAAAGAACTCGTGACTCGTGAGACTTTTAGTCTGTTAGTCGTCGTCGTCGTTTGGTAGTCTTGAAAATCTACTCAAGTCTCGAAATGAAACCTAAAAGACTTAATTCTTTTACAACCCTAATTAGGGCACGTCGACACTGATCGTCGGCGGCAGCCGTAGACACGTCGACGGCTGCAGGTGTCTACCGTTGGCAACGTGCCGCTTGTGTATTTGAGCACGTACTCAAATACACGAGCGGCACGTTGTGACGGCAGCCGCCGACGCGTCGATTGCTGCAGTTGTCGATGGCGTTGGCAACGAGCCGCTCGTATTTATCAGCACTAACACTAGGCGACGCCTAAATAAAAACGTGCGGTTAGATTTTCAGCTTTCGGCGCAGGCGTTGAAAATATAACCGCGCGTTTTGATGATGAAATTTAGCGATGGTATTGGTTCGTAAGTCGTCGATAAGTCTTTTCATATACAACGAGTTCGTTTCTCGGAGCTTAAGGGTGCGTTTCCACTGAAGCGGAGACGAGCGGAGCTGTGTGGAGACGTGCCGGAATCGTCCAATCGCAGACGAGACGAGAGACTCGATGAGGATTTCAACTATTGTGATTGGTCGATTCCCGCACGTCTCCGCTCAGCTCCGCTGGTCTCCGCTTCAGTGGAAACGCACCCTAAAAGGCGCTTCAGTTTTGCAACCGAGTCCAATACCAGATTCTTTTGTATGATTTGAGCTTCTTCAGCGCGTCGATGGCAATTTTGATGAATTTGAGCTGATAATCATTGTTGTCATTAATCCGTTTGTTTATCATTTTTGGCTAAGGCAATATTCCTTCAACTGTTCATCGAATGCTCATTACTTTTTTTTAAGTAATGACCTCATTGTTTCCAGGTGTGAGCACAGAACAGAAAAAACAGGTGGAAGTGCAATGCACCAAAAGTACTATACGAACCGCTGTCGCCAAACTCACACAAATAAACCGATAATCATATATTGCACTACAAAGAAACAATTCGTTTGATTTGTAGTTTTAAGTTTAGTCAAAATTAGCCTACATCACAGATTTGAAAATAAACCCTGACGAAATAAAAATAAGATTTATTTTGCTTTAGCGGCAAAACGTATTTACGGTCTATAGTCACAGTAGATTCGATTGACGAGTCAATTCCGCTACTTGACCATAGATCTATTCGCAGGGGTCGCAATTATAAACTTAATTGCGTTAGATATACGGTTGACATTTGCGTGATCGGTCGAATTCTGCTGCTACTCGGCCAAGGCCGCACCACGTAGCACATTGAAATTCTTTATCGATATCGATAGATACCCGATATTTTATTCAATTAGCATAAATAAGACTTGTTGGGAGTACATTTATTTATTTGGTACACAAACCGCTGTTCATTTTAAACCATTAATTAATAGAGACACAGACAGACAGACAGACAGACAGGTAAATTTAAAGTTAAATAAAAATGCTGGTATGTATGCATGAATACTTGTATATTTAGATTTTACATAAAGACTGCAACGTAATGAAAATAGTAAAATTTATTTATTGCCCTTGAAATAAAACATATTTGTTAAGAAACTGGCGTTTGGAAAGTCTTATTTTTAATTTTAATAAATGGTGTATGCGAACATTTATATATTTTTCAACTATTGCCTTCATCAAATCGGTATCGTGATTGGACGCAGGAAATTTGCCAATTTGATGGGAGGCAATATCGTTAAATAAAAGAGTTCCTATGAATTTTCGCATCATTTGTGTTATCGCCACTTCTTTTCGAAAAACTCATATGTCAACGTTTTTAAAAATGTTTCCGCTGTTTGACATATTTTTACGACGTCTGGCGAAGGATACAACAAGCCACCTTGATCTTTTGCAATTATGAATTTGTGGAAGGGTTGAAAATGATGTGTCACTAATGCGTCCACAGAGACATCACAGTTTATTTTTTTCATTAATATTCGGGCAATGTAACCAGCAATATGGCCTATTGCTATATGCTATTATAATAATTATGTTACTATTTAAAACATTGATTATATTTTTGCTTTATAGCATTTATGCGACCATAAATTGCGACACGAAATTTACTTAAAATAAATTTCGTGTATGAATGAAGGCGACCTTATACTTGTATTGTAATGTAAAACTAAATAAATAACGATTAAATAAACAAAATTGTTTAGGTATTCCTTGTATCGATATCAATCGACAAATTCAATATTCGACTTGACCACATCACTACTTGAGTAGCGAAGTGCTTTCGAGAATGTTCTATTGAAAAAATCAATCCAAAATAAACTTTCTCTTAATTGCATAAGGTTGATTTTGACTAACTGTTCTATTAAATATTAGTAAATTGAAACAAAATAACATTTTTATTAGAAAACAATGAAAATCGTACTTACCGATGATACGAAATATCTCCATTTTTAAGATTTTTTCTCCTACTATCATTTTTGCACTCTAAAACGGAACAATAGCTAGGGAAATATGAATTTGTCGCGAGACTAGCAACTCGACGCGATGTCAGAACGCGACTGGGATCGGTTAAGCGTAACAACGCTTAATTGTGGCACGCGTGCCACGCCTACTTAGCACTTCCACTGTTTTTTCTGTTCCGTGGGTGTGAGGGTATTACTAATATTGTTCTCATGTTCTGCACATAGATGCTGATGTGGGGTTCCATTCTTCTGAGCATCCTGATGGGCGTGGCCAGCGTGCTGGTCTACAGGTACAAGATACAGGCGCACTGACGTCGCGAATCGAGCTTTAGACCACAAGTAAGTTGAGGGTAAATGTGCTTTGAGATTATGAACTCTATTTCCATTTGACGAGGTTCAATTTCCACTTCAACTGAAATTGCGTTGAAAGTGCAAACTATTTCAAATATTGAGGTATCTTTTTCGTTGTTCAGGTAATGGAGAGTCCAATGGTGTTATTGGAGGGGGATGGTGCACACTATACTTAAGGCCACGTCATAACTTCGCTGATAAAGAATCATAAGCCTTCTTTAATCTATTGGTCTTAAACCTATGAATTGATAACGAGAGAAAATGTATAGTTATTGTTACTGCTGTAAATAATTACTTTAAAAAAAGTTCTGTTTAGAGTTGCCAAAGTGCAATCTCATTTTTTTTTTTATATTTATACAAGTTACGAATTCTTTTCTCTATGATAAATACAGCAGACTTTAATTATGTGGTCGTCAGACAGTATTTGAATAGAACAAATTCAGAGAGGTGATGATACGGTAACAGCTGATGTGCGTGTCTCGATAAGGCATTTTACCAGCATAATAAATTGTGCGCAAAAAATATAATACGTACGCGCGTAAAACGTTATCTGGACGTGCTCATTATATAAAGTAAAACTTTCCACATTTTCATCGTATTTTTGAACTATAATCCTAAATAAATCTGGGTTTCCATTAATAATAATTGTTATTAGACTATACTAAATGTACAGTAGGTACCTACGGCCGTTTTATCTTGGCGAGTTTGAACATAGGCACTACGAACTTTCGCGCATCTTCTCTCACTCACACTCGCCTCAAAAAATGTCACTGCGCAGCCTTCTGCGCGAAAGTTCAGACTCGCCAAGATAAATCGGCCGTACTGTACCTACTTTATTGTAAAAAAAGGGGATAGGTGTAGTTTATTAGATATTTGCACTTATTTCAATCACTGGCTTATCTCGACCGTTCGCCACTATGTGCATTACGTCTAAATTTCTATGTATATAATTATTATACATGTGTAAATTCTGTGTTTATAGTTGGTGCCAAAATGTATCATAAATGTGTAGGCATATATTATTATAGTTTCTGAAATCACATATATACACATATTTATAGGAAAAAACAAAAGTCTAACTTATTACATATTTTTCGACTCTATATTTGCAAACGAAGAAGATGGGAAGCATTCTGGTAAATATTTGAAGCATTCCAACTTGTTTTTATTTAGAACAGAATATTTTTTTACGAAATGTTAGGGAGGCGCTTTCCTCCAGTTGTAAGGGTGCTTTTCACTCGCCTTTATGTATCCACCGCTGTTTCACTACCAACGGATCAATCCCAGGTAGCCATACATTAGATAAATTATGTAGTATTCTCGTTTATCTTCTAGATATCGCTTTTTGGTGGTGAAACTGCAGATCAACAATTCAATATCAGTGATTATTTTCACAAAGTAAAATACGTAACTTCGAAGTATTTAGTTTCCGTCAATTCAATTAAAATGCACACAAAGTAATGTAAAATTAGATTTATTTAGGACATTGGTTTGGTTAGGGGTCGGTGCGACGCCTATAGAATATCATTATAAATAACAAAATGGTGGTTCCAGTATACACTTACAGTAATAAAAAATTGTTAAGATAATTTGTTTTATTTTTTTTATGCTCCTATAACATTAATAAATAAAGTAGCATGTCGTAATGTCAATTAAAAGAAATAATTTGAAACATACAAAACTATTATTTTTATTCAAGGAATGTCATAAAAACTTTTTTTAATTTAACTGATAACATACTCTAAATTTTGTTTTTATTGCTATGTTAAAATACCATTTGTAAGTACATAATAGTACGTCTCTTATATTTAAAGAGAGCTTGTACTTCCACAAAGCTTCCTACAACCCATTGTGTAGCTACAAAATAAATATGAAATAAAGTTAATAAATTCACTAAATATTGGATGTTGCTTATAATACGCGATAATTACACAACCTTAATGGCAATATTTAACAACATTTCTGCGTATAGTCTCACAATTCACTTTAGGGTTTCGACAACCTAGAATACCTTTGGTTACTATTCGCTAGCTATATCACAGTCTTGACTTGTAAGTGAACATCCGGGCTAGCCAGTTAGTGACATGTGCTAATACCTCTAGTTGTGCGATGGTGGCTAAAGCCTGGATGCTAAACACTGTTGCTACGAAGTCGTACAACAGTTTGGGCGAGAACACACTCCAAACAAACAGGTGATCTCGGAAGATTGTCGCTATCACACAGTATACTACGACGGAGTATATTCGGTGCAACGCGAGAATGTTCGTCGCTCGCCATATTGTTTGTAAGTACCTGGAAAAGATTAGAAATACAAGTATTAGTATCGGACTTTACCTATAAAATTAAATTGCCGTTTTATCTGAATTTGTCGCTACTGTAACATTGTCACCTTAGTACTCATACACACGAGTGGCACGCGTCAACGGCAGAGGCAACTGCAGCCGTCTACACGAATCGACGGCAGCCCACGACGCGTGTGAGTACGGAGCTCAAATACACGAGCGGCACGTTGTCGATGGCTGCAGTTGCCTCTGCCGTTGTCGCGTTGCGTTCCACTCATGTGTATGAGCACTTACAGTAGATCGGAAGTGTATAACACTGGGCCCAGAACGGATCCCTGTGGCACTCCAGCTAAGATAGGGTGAAATGTTAATGTTCACTCGGCTTCTTTTATTTTAGTTAAAATATTTTATTCCTCGCATAGGATTGTATGATGGTAAAGAATGAAGATTGCAGAATAGATTTCATCTTGCATTACATTACAGCACCTATGCCAAACCTTATCAAAGGCTTGTTGGATGTCACATCCCAGCCACGCTACCAACCTTTTTGATTGGCTAATCCTTTACAATGGGCGAAGAAAAATGTTACTTCGCTTAGAGGATTCATCGGGACTGATGGGCCAGGATCGTCACACAGTGGGTGCCTATAGATGGGCGTCGTCACCGAGGTAGGCTCAAGAAACGCTGGCGTTATGATTTGGACTCGTCCCTGACCGACTGGCCGGAGAAGGCAAAAGATAAAGAGAATTGGAAGAGTATGGGGAGAGCTTTGCACAGCAGTGGGACAAAATAGGTTAAAATATTTTCTGAACTGAATAAAGGTTTTATTATTCAAGCCGTGAGCTCAATGGCATTTCCCATCGGCAAAAATCACGAACTTTCTATGTAACCCCTTTAGAGGATTAATTTTCAAAAATCCATCCTTACTGCTCACTTTCGTTTATGGTGGCAGCATCGATGCACAACCTGCTACCATGGATTTATTACATGATTCTGGACCACCCTGCATTGAAATTTTTCGCCGGTTATAAAAAAAATTGCTATTTTCTACAAAAGTGCAATACATATACGGTCAAAATGTATGGAACAGCAAATTTTCTTTTTTAATAACCGATGAAATATTTCATGCTTCTAGATCTAGACCCAGCGGTTTAGGCTATGCGTTTAAAATTTTTATTAAGTACAAAGATAAAAAAAAACTACATGAAGTTCAAACTCACTGCTGCCATGTCTCGGCATGTTTAGCCACAGTACAGAAGAGCGCGGCGCCGGCGATGGCCGGCCCGGCGTACGCGTGCAGCCCCATGCGCAGCGCCACGCGCACGGGGCAGTACTCGCTGAGCCCCACGTAGCCCGAGCCTAGGTCTACTGAGGATAGGCTGTTGGAGTTGCCCTGGAACGAAGATTAGGACGACATCGATATTATCATCAAGAAAGAAAAGAGAGAGGCAGGCCTTTGCCCTGCAGTGGGACAATACAGGCTAGTTAGATTAGATCATCAAGAAACTTTCTTACCACCACTCGTCAATATAAAAGACACAGGTTTAAAAGAAACTTAGTACAGTGATTCAGTTAGGGAGAAATGCGTGCAGGCGACACACACTTGAGTCATCAGCTTGGTCTCTTAAGAGGACTGTCACATTTTGTCACCCCAAACTCATCTCAAAAACAGATACTTATTGAGCTGAATTTATTAGATAAGAATAGAAATGTGTTTTTAATAATTACCTACTAAATAAATATTATTTAGTAGTTCGCCAATTGATTACATTTTTCAAAAAAGCATCTTTTTATATAATATTCTCAAAAATTTGGTCCCGTGTAAGCGAGAGAGGTGACAAAATGCAATAGTAGCCCTATTAACTCACGGACCGAGAGAAGTGCAAATTAACGGAATAAATAAAAAATAATCCTTATTTTCAGCGTCATAAAGTTCACACGACTCATTGGGAGTATGTACCCAGCAGGGGCTATTTGATGGTCGTTCAATTTTCTAGCATATACAACCTCTTTGGTGTTGCTTTGCTGCAGATTCTATTTATGTGCCTGACAAAAATTTTCCATCATGATAATTGCCTACCTATTTGCCAAAATAAAAATTACCTTATTACATGTGCTAAAGGAAGTAATTCTCACCTGATAAAAGAAGAACAGAATACCAATCCACATATGCACTAGTGTTCTACTAATAATATCAACCACTTCAGTCTTTCTACCGGACTTAGAATCTAGCAGTTTATGGTCCATACACTCGGAAGTCAACACACACGTTATATAAATACTGGGCACCATTATCACATTGTGCGGTCTCATTAGTAACACAACAATCAACATGAGATTGTTTAACATTAAGTGGGACATTGACCGGACAAGATTTAACTTCACTTCTTCCAGATTCCAAGGTTCTTCAACCAAATTATCATAGAAATAATCCTCAGTTTTTGCCTTTGGTTTATTATACACGAACTTAGTAGCAGCACTAAAATCAACTGGTTTCAAACCACATGTTTTCAACGATCCGATATATGAAAACATTTCAAGTCCAAACTGCACTATAAGTATGGCCCAGAACATGTTGACTATTTGTACAGGGTCCCAAGTCTTGATGTCTGTGAATGGTGTTTCTAAAGCTTTGAACGCGATTCGGTAGCATAATATGCACACTACTGCGGCGATGGTCAGCCCTGATTGGATGTAAACGACGTTGTTGACGTAGCGAAGGTTCCATAGACATATTAGTAATGTTGCTAATGTGCCTGAAAAACGAATGAACAAATTACTTTTAGATGCAATTAATATGTAGAAAATTTTGTTTGCGACTTGCATATTCATATCAGCTTACCTACAACTAGATGAGCTTGAAGATAGAAGGCATTTTCTGGTGCATTCAACCAGTCTGCTGTATCTGGAAGGAAAAGCCAGCGGTCTCCAGTTTGGTTCATTGTTCTTAGATACCTGGAAAAATATAAAAATAATATGAATATGTAGGCGACATTGTGGCAGCCCGATGTTAAAGATGCGAAGATGATAAGGGATGAGCTGACTAGCCCGTAAAAACAGTGGACAGAAGTGTTTGAAAAAGGGAGGGGAGTAACACAGACCGGAAAAGAAATACAATTTCCCAAAGTGAAATAGGACACGACAGTCAGAAAAATATACAAGTAACATTTACCTGTGCAAAGCAATAAGCAGCACCCACTTCGGCAGAATCCCGACCCCGACCGCACTCATCCTTTGCGCTAACTCCGGTTTCTCCTGCACTTCCGTAGCACCACTCCATCTCTTACTCAAATACATGAGTAACACCACGACAGTCCTTACTAACACGAAGAACATCAACGTATTCCAAAAGAAATACCACGTCATATGCTCCTCCTCAATGAAACTAGTCCCGAAGAAGGACCAACAGTGGAAAATGGTCGCTCCGACTAACAGATAATCAGTTGCATTTAATTCTGTTAACGTAGATAAATCTTTTATCCTTTCTATGCCAGTTTTTATTAAAAAGTAAGTTGCTGTAAATGTGCAGGCGACTGCTGCAAAAACGATGGCCCAGAGTGAGTTGAAATGGCATAGTTGACTTTTGGTTTCTGATATGAAACAGGCGGTGGTAAGGATTGCAGTGCATATAGCCAGGATGACGATGAAAGCGATGACTGATCCGACGTGGGAACGGTGGTGTGAATGGCCTGCCACGATGTCTTTGTGACGAGTATCCGGTTGTAAAGAGTACAGAGTGACGAGGAGGAGGGATGTGGCGATCTGTAACGAAAGATAATTAACTCGTAATTATTAACAGTATCAAGTTGATTTGCTATAGGCGCTTCAATGAATTGCCATTGATAAGCCACAGTTTAAAATGCGATGTTTATAGAGCATTTCGTCACTTGCATATGTTGTCTCATACGGCGTGTTTTACAGAAGTCAAATCAACTTATGTTTGCATGTTGCGTGAAGTAATTTTCTCGACTTTTGCGCTAAGCTCATGCCCTCATGCAACGCATTTCTTTTTAACTCAAGCCGGAAAGAGAAGATTGCTGTAACTTTGAACCATTTGTTCGTCCGACTGTCACCACCATGCACCGAAATGCAATCATCGTGTGTGAAGTGAAAGTTTGCGCGAATGCAACATAACCCGCCGTCTTATCGTGTCGATGGCACATCTTTATTTATGCAACAATATGGTCAAAACTTACTAAATACAGCAGAACCACAGCCATTCCAATGGCAAACATGTCGAACTCAGTCTTAGTCTCGGTTAGGTACACGGACATCTTCTCGAGTGACTCTTCGTAGAACTCCTTCGCTATCTTAGCAGCGCTCTGCTGGCCGGTCGCGAGGTAGTGCGCGAATTGTTTCTCTGCGCGTTGGAACTGCTTGTAGAATTCTGGAGGGGAGAAGGAAATTGCTATGTATGTAGTTGGAGATTATATGCAGAAGTAAAACGGGCAGCGAAACCTGAGTTGAAGTAAGAAATTCTGTTCAGGATACGAAGGATCAGTACGTCACATCGTGAAAATTTTGCACGAGCACACTATGAAAACAAAGTTATTACTGCGGTTGTAACCAAAAACAACCCAAATTTCAAAAACTATTGACTAAAATAAAAAAGTCACTTTGAAACATCATCATCTTTTTAATTATGTGTCATTAACTAACACCCAGTTATGCCAAAATGTAATGTATTATGAGTTGTAACCTTCCTTACATACCAGTATCCGTAGGCAGGGCCTGCTTCGCATTATGCTGTGCCATCACATGCAGTAGGTACAGATGCTGTCTCGTATCCTGAGGCAGTAATGCAGGTAACAGTCGGCCTCCGCTGTCGCCCGGAGGCGGAGCGCCCAGTAACCATGACACAGAGGGCGCCACGTCCACTTGGGCCACGGTCGGACCGGGGCCTGGCCTGCGCATGAAGTTAAAGACTATTGCAAGTAGTGATCAATTTTCATCACAGTAATATACCTACTGGGTGATCCACAGACATAGATCTACATAGATAACGCAATTATTACGATTTGTATTGAAACCAAGCGTGCCGACTTTTTAATACCTACTGTGACGTCACAGCTGCAATTTAGTGACGGGACATCCAAACCGATTCAAAGCCATCGATGCCGCCGATGCCCCTTCGCCCCGCTACGATTCAACTGAAGCTGCCGCCGTGATCGTCTCGCTCATACTCATATATTTTATATCTGTTGTCCCGCTCGCTCTCACCTCGCGCTCCTACCCGCCAACCACGCCAGCAATCGTCAGTACGCCGAGTTGTTTAAAAGTGAGCAGTCGCGTCGCGCTTTAGAGCAATTTCATTCTACATTTTGGATACTTTCGCATAATCTCAAGTAAGTTTACTAAAATATATTTGTTGATATTTCTTTGAAACACAAAGCATTAGTATAGACATGCATGATGAAGATAAGAAACAGTAGTTTAGATAACCTAAAAATTACAAATCGATTAATATGAATGACATCGATTTTCTGACAGACGAATGGTATAGACAGACGAATGATATATAGACAGACGAATGATATATTTGAATGGGAGAGTTTCGAGGAATTACCAGTCCACATCCTACATGGCGTTTCATCTCTGAGGTAGCCAACTTTTTTCACATATTGAGGCAAAGGATCCTATGAATAAAGCAAATTGGTCAAGCTGGATGTTTGTTGCACAGATATAGTTTGTTGTTTAGGCGTGAGTAGATGAGTATGTATGTATTTTATTTCCTACTAATCCTACTAATATTATAAATGCGAAAATTTGTGTGTTACTCTTTCACGAAAAAACTACTGGACCAATTTTGTTAAAATTTGGCATGGAGGTAGCTGACACTTGGATTAACACATGGGGTAGATTTTATCCCGGATATTATACGTTTAGGGGGGTTTAATAAGACTAAGCTGTGATATATATATAGTGAATTTTATAAAATTTAATGCGTAATCATATTTTACTTGTTGTAGGCTATGGAAACAACAAAATCGCGAAATAAAACCAGAAAAGATATTTTAGAAGCTAAAAGAAGAGCTAGCCGAAAACGTCATGAAAAAATAAAAAAGGATCCGGAACTAAGTGCATTGAGAAAAGAACAACAAAAAGAAAACTATGCAAAGAGAAAGAGAGAGAAGCGTGTCGTATCTATTAAAGATAAAAGTACACATGAACAGCAAAACCAAAGACAGAAGTGGCGTGAAAATTCGAGTGCGTATTACCGCAAAAAAAAGCAGGATAAGGAAGTACTTCAAGTAAATATTAGGGAAGAAGGAGAGGAAAGTGAATTGTATCAAAATGTATAGAACAAATAGTACTGTGTTTAGTCGGGAACCAGTCTTTCCGTCCCGTGGCTGCAATCCATTTTTCTTTTATGATTGGATCATGTGGGAAACTAAAAAAAATTTTTTTTAAATGCAATAGAAAATAAACACATTAAATATATAAAAATAGTCGTATAATGTTGAAAGGATAAACAAAAACACATTAAATACATCAACCCTAAAAAAAATATCCTCCTTTTTATAGCTGTCCTGTAAAATTAGGTCATGCATATGAGCTTGTTATATCTACTAAATTGGCTTTTTTTATATCATTCGTCAGTCCGATATCGATTAAAATCGATTATTGATATATGTTGTAGAACGAACAGCACTAGTTGCTACAATTGACAGACGAATGACAAATTGCCTGTATCACGAAGTCGAAGCGATGCGCGACAGTATCGCTTGTGCAATATTCATCGTCTCCTAACACACGACGTCAGATCAAACGTCCAAAGCAAACGCGGCAACGTAATGTGAATAAAGTTTACTTAACGGTAATTAATAGTTAGGGTTATTCTGGAACGACACGCAGCTTGGAATACTTAAAAACAGTTTTAATATGAATTTACGCATAATATAATTTTAAAATAACTTACCTGTGATAGGAAATATGTTCCTGCCTTTGGGTGCTCGAAATTTTTGGGCTATTGCAGTTAATTATCACGCAACGAGGCATTTTTTTAGTTTTTTGCGGACGTTCGGCTGCAACAACGGACGCGTGGGGACTGAAGTTAGCGGCGATCAACCTCGACGCTTGGTCGGGGTTCAGACACGCGAAGTGCATGCATTTGCGTTATCTATGTAGATCTATGTCTGTGGGGTGATCCATTGAGATCAGTATGGATGGAATATGGACAAATCAGAAAGTATTACATATGGTGGGTACACGTATGTGAAACGTAACATAACATACGTTGAAACAAATTCGCCTTATTCTTGTATAACATTTCAAGTTTCATTGCTGTTAAATGTATTTGGGGACCATGTCATCAGTTTTTAGTTTTTTTTTGACAATGTTTTTATTATGCAAAAGTAAAAATATTTTTTCTCTCTTTTATTCTCTCGATTAAAACTCCTGAAATATCAAAGCATACAAATAGACAGATCTACATACGGGTGAGGACACTGGAAGTCAGTACTTCTGGCCAGTACTAGCGGCACCAACACTTCACTGGGCGTGGCACCGCCGTGCCCCCCCGCGTCCCGCATGCCGTGGTCGCCGCATACTATGAGGACTCCGTTGCGGTCCTGGAACCAATCGGTCACTCATTTGGTTTGACGTCTTGTTTGCAAGACATGTTTATATTGGTGCAATTGGCAAGAATCATCTTCTTTTAATAAAAATCTTAAATTCACTGACAGACAACGCTCAGCCTAAGCCGCTGAGTCTAGAAGCATGAAATTTTGCACAAAAGTTCCTTTTATAACAAAAGTGAGCACTAAGGAAGGATATTTGAATGTTCATCCCCTAAGGGGGATGAGATGAATTGAAAGTTTGTATGGAAGCTCGTTATTTTTGCCGATTTTTAAAAAAAATTTTTTCATTGGAGATAGGTTTGCTCTTGACTCTAGTCTAGGTCAGAGATGACAGAGACAAAGTCGACGATGGAGCGAGCTTACCCAGAACAAGCCTGTTCACTCTCGCTTTGAAGAGATTGGGGTTATATGCGTTCGGAAACACAGACGCAGGCAGAGAGTTCCACTCCTTTGCTGTGCGCATCACAAAAGACATTTGGAAACGCTTAGTGCGAATTGGTGGGATAGCAACTAGGTAAGGATGGTAACCTACAGTGCGTCTAGATGTCCGATGATAGAAGGGGGCCGGCGGAATGAGGTCGTAGAGTTCTTGAGCACATTCACCGAAGTACAATCTGTAGAAGACTGACAAGCAGGCAACCTTGCGGCGATGAGCCAAACTGTGAAGCTTGGCATCCACCAGTCTTACGTCGCCAATGAGCCTCTTAGCTCTGCGTTCCAGCGAGTCAAGCGCGGCAAGTTGGTATTTGGCTGAGCCATCCCAAAGGTGGCTGCAATACTCGATGCAGGATCGGACTTGCGCTTTGTAGAGAGTTAAAAGCTGTCCAGGCGTAAAGTATCGCTTCACCCTATTTAAGATACCCAGTTTCTTGGCCGCAGTTTGGGCTTTGTACTCGATGGTGGCACCGAAGTTGAGACATGATGTCAACTCCATGCCTAGGAGCTCGAGGCGATCAGTTACAGGAACAGATGTACCCCGAAAAGTAGGAGTTTGATCGAAACGACTCCTTTTAGCGGTAAAAAGACACGCCTGTGTTTTGGTGGCAATAAAAAAGACCAGATTATCATCACCCCACTGGGAGACAAGGCTTAAGGTCAAATCTGTCTGCTCTACCATGGCCTCTCTCAAGGTGGTGATGGACCGATGGGCAACCCGATCAGGCACACGGCTTGTAAATAACTAAAATACTTACCCATTTCTGCATAGCAGTAAATATCTTCTTAACAACTTCGTCCATCTCTAACAGCTTCGGTTTGATCTTAGGACTGCGCGCGCCCTCCAAATGTCCGATATGATCCAATCCTAGATAGTGTAGCACTAGGAAGTCAAATGTGGGCTTTTTCTTCTCGTCCGGTGTTAATACTTTGTCTAGATGTCTTGTTACATTGTTGTCTACCTGCAAAGATAATATCCTATAGAATCTTTGAGCAAGGAAATCGAGAAACAAAAAGAGAAGGAGATCTGAAATATTCATGATGCACATTTTTTAAGCTTTATAAGTTTGTACCAGGGGTGGTTTACTATAGTTTAACAATATGATATGATCTCATAATCTTTTTTTTTTGTCATGTCAATAAACACAAAACCATATAATAATATAGGTCGTCCGATACAATACAAACACACGATAGCTCATCCTCTAATTAGGCACTTGAGAAGATGCATATACATATGATTTGCATAATTAAGTACCTTGCTTACGGCCGCTTTCTATAATATATCTCAATGCCAATCTTGATCCCGATCATTGTCTGTAACCAATCAACGGCCCAGTTTGTCAATCTGAGTCTGAGAGGGCGAAACACCAGCAGCCGTCCGAAGACTCCGGATCAAGATTGGGATTGAGATACATTATAGAATTTTGGCTTTAGTGAGTCAGTCGGTTCAGCCTATCGAAAACCATTGCTTGCTGGACCAAGATCCAGTTTCCGTCTGCAGAATTTAAAGTAGAGAGTACCTCTGTATAATCCGTGACGTAGAACGAGGTGGTGCCATCGAACTCGGCCCATAGTCCCGGGAACAGTCTCAGCCACGTGTCGTCTCCATACATTACGGTACGGCGCCCTCTAGCGTTGGCTACACGCAACACGCTGTCACCACGCACGGCTGGCGCTCCGAAGTTTAGAGCTACGTCAGCGAATGTTGATACACTGCCTGTCATCATGGCCTGATGGATTGAAATATTCAAGTTATTGCTTTTGACTGACAGTTGCCTTTAAATAAACTAAGTCGGTTAGTAAGTACACTTAATAGTTAAAACAGTATGCACACAACACAAGGTCAATGGAGGCTATTGCAACTATGGGGCAAAAGCAACCAACAGCGATATCTTCCATTCTAATGTTTTTTTAAATATATTGCCATCTATTGGCCTGGAGAAAAATCATAGTTTAACCTTATAATAAACCGATGGTGTCACAGGGATTGAAACTTACAGAGCATTTTTGTTAATCGTCATTTTGATCACGAGTTTGTGAGCGAGTGTCTCATTATTTTGACAAAAAAAATACTTTTCGTACATTTTAAGCAAGGTATTATGCAAAAACGAAGAAAAGGTCAAGTTAAGTACTCTTTACGCTTATTTTTATGAGGATATATCTTATATTTCGTAAAATAATGTAATAGTTACATTAACCTCAATTTACCGCGTTGCGGGGCGATTGTGACTAATTTTTTTAGGTACAGTAGCCCCTTCGTGTTTTATCAAAAACAAATATGCTAGTGATGTCGAACATCGATAATTGCAAATCGATATACTTGCAGTAGAATCTTGAACATGCACGAACTGAATGCAGAGCCTGGGGAAATTGCGTAAATGAATGTGATACTTACAATTATTTTGTTTTATTACAATTTCAGACAAAATTTAAATCTATTTTCCTTTCAAGATGTAAATAGTATGGTTAGATAAATTCAATTCGCGCGTGTACTATACCTAACTACATATCTTAGAAGCTTTGAACTAATTTGTTATTTGACTTGTTTTACATGGTCCGAAATTATATTAAGAAAAGAGCTATTTAAAAGAAAACCTCGAGGCACTTGACTGGGTTAAAAACAAAATGTTAAATAGTTACGAGGCATCTCATGAAAATGTGATAAATACATAATATGTACCTATCTGCCATTGATTTTATTGATTGCAAATAGAAATTAAAAACGAATTGTAGTTTTATTTTACTTAGGTAGGTACCCATAATTATCCATTATCTACACATTTTACAATTTATCGACGATATATTTTACGTTTACACAACACTAATCCAATAGAAAATAGTCACATTAGCACAAAAAAATACAAAACATACTTTTAGTCTGATCGGGCCTCTACTGGTTCAAATCAGAGATCATTTTTGCGTAAATTTCACACTGGGTGACATATACTCCGATAGTGAGCAGAAAAGCTACAAAAACCAATGAGATAGTTTAGATAGTTGCATTTACCCCCACATGGGGTTAATGTGACTTTTTCTACCCGGATGGGTCATAATATTTTAACCAAATCTTACAGCTTTTTCACATTATTTTAAGTAAAAACGAATCTCAGATATACATATGCTTAATCATATAGATTTAATAGATTACCCCATAAAGCCAAATGGTAATTTTTGGCAAAGGTTAAAGTTTCAAAATAACTTTTTTTAGTCGCAATAGCCTCCATTGACCTTACAGATATTTTGGCAAGGCATTATTGCAATAAATATTGGTGTATTAATTTCGTTTTCAGTGCAAAAGTGCCGTCACAATCAAGCAAAGCCAAGTGCAACGATGATGATGTTATGACATCTAAAAATACTTTACATTTATAGATTACGATCTTCAATTAATATTGTGGTTAGCCAAATATGAGGCTATCGCGCTCGCAGTAGCGCCCTCATCGTATGTTTGGTTATTTCTTTTATTTTAGAATGAAAATGCTTAGCGCCGTGAGTTGAAAATCCAACAGTTTTTTCCCACGCGTAAACGCGTTGGAATGCAGTCTGTTGAATTCTCAATGCTCGGCTCAACTCCGAAAGTTGAAAATCCAGTGCGCGGTAGAATACCGCCGCGATATTTTTACGTCCGTGCGAACGTCGGCTTATGTTGTGCTCCACAAGATTAACATAAACATCATAACATCACGCCTTGTTTCCCCGAAGGGTTAGGCAGAGGTGTACCTATAGTACACTCACATTTCGCCAGTTATGTTTAAAGTCCCACGTAATAGGACCACAAGATTATTACAAACAGTATCTATTATTATAGCATTATATTATAAATATTATAATTCTTAAAACGGACCATAAAGTGGCCACTATTTTCCGTTTTAAGGATTATACCTAATAAAACTTAACAATGTAAAACTACTGTTTGTAAAATCTTGTGGATCACAACATAACGTGCTTGGTTTCTGCATTTTCATTCTAAAATAAAAGAAATAACCAAACAAATGATGAGGGCGCCACTGCGTGCTCGGTATCCTCCCTACAGTAATCGCGTGGTCTACATATTTAATCCATTGATACAAAATTGCAAAGTTCTAAAAACCTAATAGCGCCAGTTATTTCATCCTTCGTGTACTCTAAGTTGCATAATTGCCGCATGCGCTCAGTGCAGCGCAGGCCCGGTCAACTTCTTGGGCGTTGCGATTATACCTACTGGGGATTGTTCTGTGTTGCCAGCAAAAGTAATGGCTTTTATTTTTTGGCAACACTGATCGACGTATGTCATTTTGATTGTACAAATATGGCCGCTGTTTGTTGTTTACGACTGACGCGCTGTTTGTAGTTTTTACGATTTGCCATTTCTTTTTCTGCTTTTACGTCGAGTTGAGCACGTTCTCCTCCGTAACCGTGTTGAATCAAGTGGTGTTGTCGTTGCTATTTGTGTTATAGACACTGTGATAGAGACACTTTGTGATAGACACTTTTGTTTTCCGGGTGTGGGTGAATTTCCAATCATGGGAGATAATCTGAGTCGTAAATGTCTCAAATGTGGGAGCTCACCTTGTGTAGACCCCAACATTAAATTGTACCGATTCCCTAATCCTGGACCAACAAATGCACAACGGTAAGAGAACATAAATCAATCTTAACATAACCTTAAAATCTGTTTCAAATCAATCGATTTAACAAGTCTTTATTTATTTTCAGATGTGAATTGTGGGCCAAATTCTGTTTCCCGTAAGTTTCCTGTAAGCAGTAACATACGATTTGCTAATTTAATAAAACTATTAAAGAAATACCTGTTTCATTAAACTCTCCTCCCCTCTATCTTGAAAGATTGGGGACTAGAAACAATTCTGGCACTTCCAGATTACTCCAGAAAGGCGTCTAAATTTTAAAAGTACTCGGCGACCTTTCTGAAGTAATCTGGGAGTGCCAGAATTGTTTCTAGTCTTCAAATATATTATAAATCACGTGATCTGGTTCAAATTTTCCGCCTCGATTGTTGTACTTGGGAATCACAGAGATGGCGTTAGAGTCAAATAGTTTTTCTTTGTATGAAGTTAACATTCTTCCCGTAGGGTAATATGTGTTCTGTGGTGCAGCGTGAGCGTCGGGTGCGCTTGGTTGTGCAACAGGAGTTCCGCAAAGTTCGCGGTCTACGTATGTATGCCGCACGACCAACTACGTAAGTATTTTTGTTGTGACTGTTGCTTTTATTTTGTGCAAATATTATTTAGACAATTATGGACAACAGACAAGAGACAGATCGAGGCTTGGTTGGGCGAAGACGATAGTCGTAATGATTTTGGTGGCGACTATTCAAGTTCAGATAGTGAAGAAGACCACGTAGAGGAGCAGCTTTCTGACTCAGGATCAGAACAAGAAATCCCAGGTGAGCCTGAACCTGATATATCCCAAGTAAACCGGCCAATTATGGAGTTAAGATTTTTGCTCTAGTGGACGTTCATTACGCATACACGTTCAACTTAGAAATATACAGCCTTGGCCAAAAGTATTGAGCACCTTACAAATTTCGCTCGTACACGGTAAGTATGGGAAGAAACCAAATCAATTGCTTATGGATTATTTAATCGGCATCTACAAAGGTTTAAAAATAATCAGTCACGCCGCAGCTAGCAATAAAACACCTGGATGTCACAAAATTTGTCTTTTTCAATTTTTGTATTTATTAATCAGTTCGCTACTATCGCTCGTTGTGAACACATCCAGTGATCTAGTGCGCCTTTTGTATTTTATTTCAGAAGTTTTAAGTGTTATCGTTGCAATATGCCAAAACAAAACGAACTTTCTTTAGAAAAACGTGTGCAGATACAGCTTCTGTATGAGCAAGGGAAATCACAAGTAGAGATTTCTAAAACTGTGAAATGTTCGCGCCGATCCGTGCAATATGCTATTCAGCGATTCTCTACTACCGGATCACATGAAAATAGACCGAGAACCGGGCGCAAACGCATCACCACAGACCGTCAAGATCGTCAGTTACTGAGAGAGTCGTTAAGAAATAGGAAAAAAACATCTTCAGAGCTCGCTGCTGAGTTGTCGGAACAAATTAAGAAGCCAATTTCTGCTCGAACTACTCGCAGAAGACTTCAAGAAGCTGGTCTGAAAGGCTGTAAAGCTAGGAAGAAGCCATGGCTCTCCGATAACAACAAAAAAGCTCGATTGAAATGGGCTTTAAAACACCGAACTTTCACCGCTGAAGATTGGTCAAATGTTGTTTGGTCAGACGAATCAAACTTTGAGGTGAGTAAGTCAATTTAATGCCCTGATACAATTTTATAAAATGTTTTAAAAACCAAACGCATAATTGAATTTATTTTAGTTTTACGGAACTCAATATTTTTCTCTTTATTGCAGATTTTTGGTACACCTGGTGTGACCTTTGTGCGTCGCCGTGTGGGCGAAGAATTTAAGCCAGAGTGTGTGATCCCAACCGTTAAACACGGTGGAGGCAGCATAATGGTCTGGGGTTGCATGACCGATTCTGGAGTTGGCGAATTGTTCGTGTGTGAGGGTCGCATGGACTCTACTAAGTACATAAATGTACTAGAAACTGCATTACTGCCTTCATTCACGAAACTTTTTGGCGACACGAATATGGATGGTGTCAAATTCCAGCAGGATAACGCGCCATGCCACAAATCTGCACGCACTATGAGATGGTTTCGGGAAAATAACACGGAACTGCTTGACTGGCCAGCTCAGTCTCCAGATCTGAACCCCATAGAACATTTATGGGGTTTATTAAAGCGCAGGGTTAGGCGCCACACAATTAACAACAAAGAAGATTTAAAACGCTGCCTGCGCCTAGAATGGAACTCGATTACTGTTGACGACTGTAAAAAACTTGTTAACTCTTTACCAAAAAGAATTTCTGCCGTAATTAAGGCAAAGGGTGGACCCACAAAATATTAATTTTCTATTAATAAATAGTAAAATAAACCCATATAAAACGTTTTGTTTTATTTCTATTTGATACTCCGCATAAAACTGAAAGATATCATGGGTGCTCAATACTTTTGGCCAAGGCTGTATGCAGGGCAGCAACCGGAAGGACCATTTCGCTTGAATAATGAACGAAGCGAGGTAGTAATGAGAGTATCACGCCCAGTTTTTGGAAAGAACATCAATATAACCATGGACAATTGGTTCTCGTCTGTGCAAGTTGCAAAACAACTGTTCGAAAATGGAGCCACCATGGTTGGAACTGTGCGGAAGGACAAGAGGGAGGTGCCACTCTCATTTCGAGAGGCAAGAAGGGATCCCCTATATTCATCAAAATTTGGTTTCCACCCACCTTGCACATTAGTGTCATACAAGGCTAAACATAACAAGATAGTCATACTAATGTCAACAATGCACAACGACGCCGTAATTGATGCCGATACTGGAGATAAACGGAAACCGGAAATAATAACTTATTATAATCGCACTAAAAATGGTGTGGATCTGGTTGATAAAATGTGTTCACTGTATGACGTCTCCAGAAATTCAAGAAGATGGCATGTAACCGTGTTCTATAATCTGATCAACCTCAGTGCCCTCAACGCGCTATGCATACATTCGGCAAATAAAAATTTTGAATTTGTTCGACGTCGTGATTTCGTCATAGACTTGGCCCTGGCTTGGATGAAACCTCTGGCTCACCAAAGATCAGACAAAAAGACATTGCCAAGAAGTCTTTCATTCAAAATAAAAGATTTCTTGGGTCTTCCACACCAAGAAAGCCGGCCATCGACAGCAGGACCAATTCGGAGAAATTATGTTGGTCGGTGCCATGACTGCGGTAGAGCCCGTAATAAAAGCACACGAAGGCTGTGCAGTACGTGCAAAAAGTTTATATGTCCTGACCATTCTGAGATTGTATGCTTATCTTGTTTGCAAAATACTGATTAGACTAGTATTTTTATGTATATTTTTTTTTTTTGATCTCATATAATGTGAACTATGTGATATTAAGACTGAAAAAGAGGTATTTTTTGTTTTAGTTGATTTTTCTAAGCATAGAAGATATGGTTATGTTTTGTTGATTATTTTATATAGAAAATATATGGTAATGAAGATTTAAAAATAAATAAACAGACTTTTTGATTTATTTGTGTACTTTTTCTTATTTTAAATATGGTATACCCATGTAGACCACGCGACCATACACGTCACTTTTAGATACGCGACTACCGTAGGGTTAATTTCTACTCTCGCCCCGTACCATGGTACGGGGCGAGAGTACATGGGAAGCCATTACCTCCTTCTGCGAAGCAGTAATGCTCGCGAAGGAGGAGGCGGAACGCGTGAGGGAGAGGCAAGCTTTGCGCCCTCACGCCCCTAGTCGCCGCAGGAGACGCCCTGGGCGTCGGGAATTGGCAGCCGATTCCCGGCCACCGTAGGCGCGGGCTTGCGGACGGCGAGCAATGGGTAGCTCGCCGTCCGGTAAGGACCAAGACCGAGTCGACGGCGCGTTGTGTTCCACGCGCGCCTCAAAGAGATGTCAGCACTATTGACGGGGTCCGCTAGGGCCGATGCCAGCTAGGGTTGCGGGATGTTCGAAAGAGTTACTGTGGCCCCGGCACAGGCAACAGAAGGAACACGGGTGGGTTTTAGTCAGTAAAAGTCTGACACGCCCTCCCGCTCCGCCCAGAGCGGGAGAAGTCATTTGATGATTTCCCATCCACAAAAAAAAAAAAAAAAAAGAGTTAATTTCTACTAGGTTTTAAAGTTTAGATTAGAGGTTGGTGTTATGCACATTTTAGATCAGACTATAAATACTGGCAGACTGGCACCTACTTATTATTAATTTAAGTACCTACATTGTTTAGGTGTACACAACATAATACAAAACAATAGCTAACCATCAGCGTAGTCTATCTAACACGGAAACGTAAGTAAAACACGACAGTTTTATTCTCAGTAAAGTCCATAGTATGTCCAGCCAGGAAAAATATAAACAAAGCGACAAAATGTTACTTAGTGGCATTTTCTCGCGCCGAAACGAGATCACGGCTACGTTAAGGGGTGCGACAAAATACGACAACATTTTGTTGTGTCCGCATTTTAGCGTTATACTTATTACAGAGAAAGGGAACAAGGCAGGGAAAGTGCACTAGATTATTGCATAGAAAGAGAAAATTAATGCATGCTCTTCCTAAGGTGACATGCATGAGTGAAGCTATATTAACGATGTGCAATGACTCGGAACCACAGGAACCGATGTAATATTGGTAATTAATTGAGTAATATCAATTAATTTAATGAGCGAATCACCATATTAATAAATTTTAGTAGCCTTAATTTGTGATTTTATGACTTTATAGGTAATTTAATTACCCGTTTCATTTCCATTATTCTTTCTTTCCTTCTTGAATCTGTCTTGAAATGGCATAGGTATAACCTTCACATCCATTAATTAATTTGTTCCCTAAAAATCCAAATGCATGAGCTCTTTTAGATATTTTGTTGCTGTCTTTTTTATTAAATTAAATTAATAGCATCATGCAAGATAAAAATAAATATTTGCACACCATATGTAATGGTAGAATGTAAAGAGGCCATTATAGTTTTAAGATCATACTTAAGTTGTAAATCTACGTTCTGGCATACAAATGAATTTGAACAACAATAGCCCTAATTAAAGGTGGCTATGTTGTATGCATGTTACACATTGTCGTGATTGGTTTACCTGCTGCAGTATTGCAAAAAAAAATATCTTAGATTTACTAATCCCTTCAATAGAACTCGGTAACTTCGGCTTTTAGTTGGTAACAGTCAATTCGAAAACCGTAAAAATTATAGTCAATTAAAAACTAAGTAAGATTAATTATACCAGCTACTGATTGCACATTGATCACATATCAATATTTTTATTGTGGCTTGGCTTATATTTTTAAGTTTATGAATCTTTCATCAAAGAATCAATAAAAAATACTGGCTGGTGATGTAACTTAACTATCGTCAAATTAACGAAGAAAATGTAAAAACCACGCGCATATCTTCATGCTACACGCTAGCCCAACCAAAACACGCCAAATATGCTTTACCAAACCTGATGTTATAGCGTAGCAAAATATCTGTTACGAAACTTAAATATAACACATTTTGTGCGATCCGCAAGCACATGATAAGTGGTCATTTCCAACAGAACTTTTATCATAAATACTACTCTTTCTATGACTGGAATAATACCTATTGCAAGTTAGCAGTATGTTTGAGTACAGAAGAAAATTGAAAAAAAAAACTGTTGCTAATGATATGATTATAAGCAAGAAATTATATGATTTATAGGTAAGAAAAGCAAAAAATGACAAACACAAGGCCAAAGAAAAAACATGTTTCTTGTTATGAAATTTTTTGGCCAAAATAAACAAACTTCAAACTTCAACAAATTAATTATTACAGCAAAGTTTTTTTGTTTTTTCTTTGTCTCTATGGGGTCATGTATGGAAAGCCGAATAAATACTTGACAACTAGTTTTGTTAAGTAAAGGTGACACTTGCAAATATATCCCGCCAGAAGTTTATTGTGCGCCTCCACTGTGCCTTTTCCATCTTACGCTGAGGTGACTGTACACAACAGAATAATTTTGCATATATTCATGTACTTGTGTATTTTTTTGTAATTATAAAGATAATTCAGGAAACAATTCTAAAACTTAATTATGAACTTTTTCTTTGGTTTTGTGAGTGGAAACAAAGCAAACATAATGATGATTTTTTAGTTTTTAGGACTTTTTGTATTTATGTGTAAGAGTTACTGAAGAGTTAAAGTTACACAAAACAAATATTTTGAATTTGTTCTTATTAGTTTATTTTACCTATCTTACCTTGATCCTAGGCATGGTAACAGTAGGTGGTTCAGCTACCGACACATAGATACAGGCGGACTTGTTCTTAAGCAGCTGACCAGTGTATGGCATGTACTCTTCAGTTGCAAAGTCATAACGAAGGCCATCTATCACCATGAGGACCACACTGTTCTCACCAGAACTGTACACTTGCTGGCCATCAATACTGCAAGTTTGAAAAAAAACAAAACACTAGTATGATTATGAACATTAATACCTACATTATTTTGTTCTTTATTCAATTTAATATTATTAACAGTGATTTATTTGTATGATAATTTAAATAAAGCAATTTGTTTGTTGAAGAGCAATAACTTGTTGTTTATTTATTAGCATTGGTGTGTGAGAATTATAAAAAAAGAATGAAAATAAACAACAAACTAACCTGACACCATCTATGAAGTTAGGCAGATCATCCATATGGGACATCTTCCCTGAATGGTATTTTAATGGGAAAAACCCATACAGGAAGAGCATCAGGGCTCCAAGGCCCGTCCCAAGGAGGCAGAGACCAGTCCATCGGTGCTGTATCCAAGGCAGCATGACGATCGACCTTTACCGCGTTCTAATCACTTGAATTATCCACTAACACTAATATTCTGAATTACCGGCACTCGACAAATTTTACGCTACGTACACACGCTTTCGCTTCTGCAATATTTCATATCAAATGTACTTGTCTTCCCGTTATAGGAAACCACATTGTGCAATGAGGATGAGTTTTATTTCATTCAATACACAACGACGTGTATCTGCACACCTAAACAAAAACAGTCACGAATTTACGACAATACGATAAGATCGGCAGTTTATTTTATCACGAACGCACTTCACAACGTTATGGTAACCTAACGAAATATAGTTTTAAGGAAAAGCCATACTTGCTAAGAGTTATTTCCTCATGAGCACAGGGCAAAAGTTGAATTATTCGGAAAATAAAATTAAGAATGGAAAACTACATTCAGTAAAACCGCCGGTGGTGTACCAAAAGCAAAGTGTAGTGTTGGGCCGCCGTGGCCACGGGACTTGACTATTGTTGTTTTGTTACCGATTATGAAGCGATTATAAACAAATCGTTTTGACTAGATTATAAATCTCTATTGAAATCGTTAACAGGTAACGCAATGATTTGTAGTAAATATATACAGAAAACAGACACATGCTCATTGTATAAGCGCTCATCTTGTATTTTTTTAAATAATTCCATTATTACGAAACGAATACAGTTAGAATCGATTTCGTGCATAATCTAATGTGATCATGACATCACTGGACGGGGCTGTTTTGTTGACAGTGACATCAGCAGTGACCTATTGACGTTGACGTTGACACTGACTTTTTTAATTACCTGATTAATGTATGGTTGGATTATAGTCTTTTTAGTTTACCGGCCTTGACTGGTATGCTATTTAACTCGAAGGTAATAAAATCAGCCATCGCGAGTTAACACCGCTTTGGAATTGATTGTTCGAGTCTGGGCTTTTTGATGCCTTAGGCTAAATCTGGAAAGTAAGTCCCTTTTCTTTTTTTGGGTGAGAAATCATCAAATGACTTCTCCCGTGGGCGGAGCGGGAGGGCGTGTCAGACTTTTACTGACTAAAACCCACTCGTGTTCCTTCTGTTACGGTCACGGACAATAGTGACTGATGAGTGCTGCAGTTTCCTGGATCCAAATACAGATTAGGTATCTACTCTCCATATTATTTCCAACTAATATCGACAGTAATGTTTCACCACACGTGCATACATACATAAACTCACGCCATGTTCCCATGGGGGTAGGCAGAAACTACAGAACGCCACCTGCTACGATCCTTACATACTCCTTTTGCCTCGTTTACGTTCATACATCTGGTCATACACGCACGCCGGTTGCGAGTATACTACACAGCTGAACTTTCTGAAGAACATCACCAATAAGATCACTATATGTCTTCCTAGGGCGTCCCTTCCTGGCGTTTTCACTTACATCTTGGCCAAAAAGTCGTGAAAATAATGGTGGCGCCACTATCATTTATGTTGTAACCCTATATGAAAAAAAAAAGAAAAAAGGAAAAGAAAAGAAAAGGAGGAAAAGGGTTTTGATACTTAGGTTTTTTTACAATTAATGTAAATATTGGCGGGTTTTATGAAAAAAAGAAAAGCTCTGAAACGCGTGTTCATCCACTGCCTAGAATGACAACATTTGCAGTTATTCATTTTAACGAATTAAAAATAAAATTATTAGGTATTTCAAAATACCTTGATGTCAACTAATCCCATATTATGTGAGACAATTTTATGATTTACAAAACCCCAGATCACCTTATAGTACCCAGACCCCAGATCGCCTTATAATACTGATGGATTTACCTAAAAAATACTATAGTTATTTTTCATAGGATCTTGCATAAATGCAATATTAACAAAAAGTATCAAAATTATTCGAACGTGCTGCATTGCGAATGTGTTTTGTAAACATAACCTCAAATTCGTGAATGTACATTTCAATAATTGTATGAAAGGTTTATACTAGATATTGCACCTTGAAATACACATTAAATCTGATTACATGTATAAAATATCATTTTACCTGTCATTTCAGCGGTTCTTTTATACACATCGTTGAGATCGGATAAAATTTTTGTCCGGCCTCGAGTTTCGCCAAACATCTCACGTGCACTTTATAAATTATCGCTTCTGCGGAGCTGCGGATAACAGATCTGTTTATTATGAACACAATGGGTCACCAGTATCACTACAATAACGCAAATAAATAAAAATAAATACGAGAAACAAACGAGAAGATTGTTATGATTGGAGACTTTAATGGTTGGGTTGGTGTGAAAAGGAATGGGTACGAAAAAGTATTAGGTGCATTTGGGGATGACCGAGTGAATGAGAATGGGATGAATTTACTAGAGATATGTGCAGAGAAGAATTTGTCTGTTATGAACACTATGTTTAATCATAAAAAGGTTGATAGAAAGGTTCACGTGGGAAAGGCAAAACAGTAGAAGTATGATCGACTTTGTGATTGTGGATGAAAGATTAAAGAGTAAAGTGACAGATACTAGAGCATATCGGGGTGTTAATGTAGGGACTGATCATTATCTGGTTATGTGTCGGGTGGATGGTGTGTTCAGACATTGGCGTCACCGAGTTCGAGTTCCTGTGACTGCTCTAGAGAGAATAAAAGTAGAAAGACTGCAAGATTTGAAAGTAAAAGAGGAATATAAGAGGGAAGGAAAAGTGAAGACGGATAAAATATTTGATGATGCGAACGATTACAGTCTGGAAGAAGTATGGGATATAGCGAGAAATAGTATGGTGCAAGTGGTCACAAAAGTATGTGGTTTGGCGCAGAGGAAATGTGGTAATAGAACGACTGAGTCTTGATTCTTGGGTAGATGGTGAAGTAAAAGAGGTAGTGAGGAAGAAGAAAGAGGCCTGGCTTAATGCGTTAGCCTATAAGGCCCAAAATAGGATGAATCAGGTAACGAATGTGACAGATGACTTAGAAAAAGTGAAGAAAAAATACTCCGAAATGAAAACGAAAGTGAAAGAGATGGTAAAAATGAAGAAGGATGAACAGGAAGAAAAGTACAACAGGAAGTTCTCTGAAAACTTCAGGGCCAATGTTAAGCTATTCTGGAAACATGTAAGATTGGCTCGCGGAGTGACAGGAACATCGAGTATGAATGTTATAAGAGCAGAAGATGGATGTTTACTAAGCGAAGAATGTAAGGTCTTGGAACGCTGGAAGGGATACTTTGAAAGTTTATTTAGTTATCAGGATAGTGTGCAAGGAGTGGGTAATTGGGCAGACACCAGTTTTGAAGACCCAAGCTCAGATGTAGATGAAGAGAATGATATTTCATTCTCTAGAATAGATGAGATTGTCAGAGCGCTGAAAGTATGTAAGTAATGTATTGGAGATATGGCCGTGTGCCGGATGATTGGTGCAAGGCTGTAATCGTACCACTATACAGGGTGTGGCGTAAATAGTGGTCCAACGTTAAGCAGTCGATACACCGTATTTTCAGCTATCACATACCACAACTTGAAACTTTTTTTCCGTAGATCTCAGAATAAAATATTTTTATTCTTTTTTGAAAGTTTTACACCTTGCTTTACTAATTGGGCTGTACAATTCAGCTCTTTTTGAATAGAAATGGGTACAACTTTTGTTTAAATTAAGGAGTCAGTTATTATTATACTATTTTACATTCTGCATTAATTGAACAAGTTTTTAAAATAATGGGCACCGACAGTGTCGTACATTTTTTTTATACCATTCGCACCCCAAGTCACACAATTTTCTAGACATTTGAGTTACATTTTGAAATAAACACATTTTTCTTTATTACCTATAAAATTACATTTACAAAATTACTTGCATGTGATATCACGTGTATTCCACAGTTATAAACAGTAAAAATTATGATAACATTAGTAAAGCAAGGTGTACATTTTTCAAAAAAGAATAGAAAATATTTTATTCGGAGATCTATGGAAAAAAAGTTTCAAATTGTGGTATGTGATAGCTGAGAATACGGTGTATCGACCCCTTAACTTTGGACCACTATTTACGCCACACCCTGTATAAGGGAAAAGGCTCTCAGCAGGAGTGTAAAAACTACCGCGGCATTAGTCTTTTGAGTGTTATTGGCAAACTGTATGCAAAGGTTTTAAATAGAGTGATAAGAATGACAGAGGAGAAAATATGGGATGTGTAGACAGGATTTAGAGAGGGAATGGGCTGTATGGATCAGATCTTCTCCCTAAGGTGCATAGCCGAAAAACATCTAAAAAAGCACGAGAAAGTCTAGTGTGCTTTCGTTGACTAGGAGAAGGCCTATAACAGTGTGTGGAGGGAGGAACTCTGGTCAACACTATACACAAGTACGGTGTGGATTGGCGCTTGGTACGGGCACTGAAATCTTTATACAAGGATTCAAGTGCTTGTGTGAGGATAAATGGGGCATACACGGACTGGTTCGGCATATCGAGAGGTGTTAGACAGGGTTGTGTAGCGTCACCGTGGCTGTTCAACTTGTACATGGATATTTATCTGACAAATTTGAAAGAGGGTGAGCGCGGATTGAGGATGAATGAGTGGCTTGTCAAATGCCTTCTCTACGCAGATGTTCAAGTTCTACTTGAATCGTCAGCAGAAAAGTTGCAAGACATTGTGACTGTCATGGATGAAGCATATAAGATGAAAGGGATGAATATAAATGTGGATAAGACGAACGTCATGGTGTTTGAAAGAGAAGAGGACGTATCGATGTGTGATGTGAAAATAAATGATAAAAGTGTGGAGCAAGTGAGTGAGTTTGTTTATTTGGGGAGTCTGTTTACAAGGGATGGAAAGATTGATGAAGATGTGGAAAGGAGAGTAAATGCGGGTAATAAAGTGAATGGTGCTATACATGCGATTGTCACCAACCAGTTAAAGTCCAAAAAGGCCCGAATGGCTGTTCACAATGGTGTGCTGGTGCCTACGCTTATGTATGGAAGTGAATGTTGGGTGTGGTAAAAGAAGCATGAAAGTAGAATAAATGCTGTGGAAATGCGTTCCTTGCAAAGCGTGTGTGGTGTGACTATGAATGATAGGCTGAGGAATGATGTGATAAGGCAACGGTGCAGTTTAAAAGAAGATGTAGTGACAAAAATTGAAAAGAGTATGCTTAGATGGTTTGGTCATGTTGAGAGGATGAATGAAAGTCGACTAACAAAAGGTATTTACACGGCAGATGTCAGTGGAAACGCTGGGAAGGGACGCTCTAGGAAATCATACAGTGATCATATTGGTGATGTTCTTCAGAAAGGTCAGGTGCGTAGAACTCACAACCGGCGTGCGTGTATGCCAGATGTATGAATGTAAATGAGGCAAAACGAGTATGTAAGGATCGTAGCAGGAGGCGTTATGTAGTTTCTGCCTATCCTGGCCTACCCCATGGGAAGAAGGCGTGAATTTATGTATGTATGTAGGTAAACACGAGAAACAATCACCGATTACAAGAAATGAATCAGCTTTGGGTTAATCATACAATTCGAAACATTCACACTCTATCTCTTTCCCACCATTAGAAAGAGAGAGAGACAAAGACCAGCCCTTTTGAAGTTCCGATTTTGAATTCGACCTCAAAGATAAACACGTTCGGAATTTCGTACTAACTAAAGAAATTTTGCAAAAAGATAATTAAGTATGTCTTTTAATGTAATTTATTGAATTTTTAACTTATTGTTGTATTTAAACGAAAATAAGTATTTACTGCAAATAAAACTGATATTTAACCTGTAAATATTTATTTCTAGTATCAATAATGTTACGTAATATATTTTGAATAATAAAATATCATGGGTGCTATTTCCGAACACGCCTTAATTTAAATAAAAGAGCGGGAATAAAATTTCGTGGCTGGCGTAAAGAGTTGAATAAGTTAAAAAATATTAAAATAATCGTAAAATATGAGTGAAACTAGCGACGAGAACAGTGTTTTAACATCGGAAGAGTTAAAACAACAAGTTATTAATGCAGAATTAAGTTTCTGACCTGAGAAGTCTCGCGAGAAATATCTGAAAGCATACCATGTCTTCAATGAATGGAGACTTACAAAGGGCGCAAGCAGTTTTTCGGAGACGGTGTTGCTTTCTTATTTTTTAGATTTATCACAGACGAGGCGATCATCTACAATTTGGAGTATTTACTCAATGTACTCAATGTACTAGCTACTTTAAAACCAAAACATAACGTGCATATTGAAATATACGCAAAACTCGTATCTTTTCTAAAAAGAATGTCAGTTGGGCATAAGGCTAAAAAGTCCAAAATTTTCACGGCCCTTAACATAGAAACATTTCTTAATGAAGCTCCGGACTGCAATTTTCTTGCCGCTAAAGTAAGTGGTACCTATAAATCTATGTTGTTAGTTATTAAAATTTGTGTGTAGACTGTAATGTACTTACTGCCTACTACTAATTTTTGGAGGCGCAATGAATCCTAGTCTGGCTTAGCAATACTGTTAAAATATTTATTACGATATGTAAAAGATGCTGTAAATGTTAAATTGTGTATATTAATTATGTAATATTTTCATTACAGGTTGTACTGATCATAGGAATTAGTGGAGCGTGTCGCAATAACGAGCTATTACAGCTAACAGTTAATAATATCGAAAAGCATTCAGATAAATTACTGTTAGTAAAATTGAAAAGTACGAAGACGAACCTTGACAGGTCTTTTATCGTACGCGAAGAATATGTAACTTTTGTAGAAAAATACCAAAATTTACGTCCAGCCAATATAAAAACCGACCGATTTTTCATACAATACCATAATAATAAATGCTCAAGACAGCCTATGGGAGTAAATAAAATAGGTGCTATACCGCGAGAAATAGCCACTTTCTTAAAACTGGAAGAGCCTCAGCTATACACGGGTCACTGCTTTCGGAGAACTTCGGCAACGCTTTTGGCTGATTCCGGAGCCGATCTCACCACTTTAAAACGTCACGGCGGGTGGAAGTCCAATACGGTTGCAGAAGGCTATATTGAAGACTCAATAGAAAATAAGTCGAAAATCTGTAAGCGTATAAGTAGTGGAAACAATAAGTCTGAATTCGACCTCGGATCCTTGGTCTCACCCACGCCCATCCATTTCCAACGACGCACAGTGTACTTATACAGAAAGCCGATCAGAGTCACCAACGTTCACCGTTGTTCCTTCTCAATCCGCCACTGAAACAGAAACCTTAACCCCAGGTAATCAAACTCAACTCAATGCAACTATCACGTTGCCAAATAAATTTGTTACTTTTAATTTGCAGAATTGCCTGCATGGAGTAATGCAGCCAACTTTGGGATGGCTACAGATTATACTTCGGGGAGTGTACTCAAGAACTCCACGACCTCATTCCGCCGGCCCCGACCTGCAGTGTGTCCAGATGTCCGCTGATAGAAATCAGCGGACATCTGGACACACTGCAGGTTACCATCCTTACCTAGTTGCTATTCCACCAATTCGCACTAAGCGTTTCCAAAAATCTTTTGTGATGCGCACAGCAAAGGAGTGGAACTCTCTGCCTGCGTCTGTGTTTCCGAACGCATACAACCCCGATCTCTTCAAAGTGAGAGTGAACAGGCTTCTTCTGGGTAAGCTCGCTCCATCGTCGACTTTGTCTCTGTCATCTCTGATCTAGACTAGAGCCAAGAGCAAACCTATCTCAAATAAAAAAAAAAAAAAAAAAATTGCAGTAATTTTACTTGTTCCATTTTATTGATTTGACTACCTACAATGTTAATTATTTTGATTCACAATAAATAGTTATTTCAATCTATTCCTGTTTATAATTTTATCTCCTAAAGTGTTCTCGCTGCTGAAGTGAAAAGCTATGTGTGTTAGTGTTACACGAGAGCAAAGTTTTTTTGCATCTCGTGCCTTTGAATCCCTCGCCACACTCAGGATTCAAAATCAGCACTCGCAGCAAAAAACGACTTTGCTGTCTTGTTGAACAAATAACTATTGTTAGTCGACTTTCATTCATCCACTCAACATGACCAAACCATCTAAGCGTATTCTTTTAAATTTTTGTCACTACATCTTTTAAACCGCACCGTTGCCTTATCACCAGAGGTCGGAATTAGGTAGAGTTATTTATGTACTTACACTGATTTCATACAGCGAAAGAATAAAGTGGATACTTCAAAATCTTAGTGGTATTTTGAATGAATCGGACAAGGAAAATGATTCTGATAGGCCGTTTGAATAAGCAAACCCTCACGAGTCTAGGCTAGACGTAAAAGTATTTTCTTATTTATAAAAAAGGCGAGGTATATAAGAATGAGAATTTGCTTAAGATTATTAATAATTTGTATTGTGAATTAATGTAAATACTAATAAAAATTGTATGTTAATTATCTTTGCTTTATTTGTCTGTCTATCTCTGAGCTTTTTATTATTATTCATTTGTAATATTGTTGGCCACACGGGATTATCCATTAGAAATTCCGGGAAGATCCATATTATTATCAACATTTCGATGCAAGTACATAAATAAATCTACCTAATTCCGACCTCTGCTTATCACATCATTCAAAAGTGTACAAATTACAACTTGTAAACTATCACACACTTGCAAACTATCAGAAATTTATTGTAGATGCGACTTCGAGCGCTGCAACGTCCAACGATAGTCTGCCTTGTTGGATTTTTCTATCAGTCGTGAAAAACATAGATTAGAATACAGGGTGTGGCGTAAATAATGGTCCAACGCTAAGGGGTCGTGGAATACATGTGCTATCACGTGAAAATAACTTTGCAAATGAAAGATAAAGAAAAAGTGTGTTTATTTCAAAATTCAACTCGAATCTCCAGAATATTATGTGACTTGGGGTGCGACTGGTGTAAAAAAAATGTAGCTCCAGATTCTAAAAATTTATGAAATTTATAATTCTAAAATAATATTATACAGGTTGTAAGGGACAGCCCTCCGCAAACTAACAGGGTGCATTCAGCTCCTTATTTTGAATCATATTCTACCGGAAATATTCTCAGGAACATTTTAATTTTTTTAAGTCGTATTTTCAGTTATATTATTATTAAAAGCCTGTGATATCCCACTGCAGGCAAAGGCCTCCCTACTCTCTTTCCACTTCTCTCTGTAAGGGCCAGTAATTCTTTCAGTTACTATTCCTTTATTTCAATATAAATTTACATGATCTATACGCAGCACTCTATTTATATAAATAAAAAAATCAGCAATGGATGTTGAAATGCTCGGCGGCCGAAGGCTCGCCTCGCTGCGCTGCCGCCGCGCCGCCGCCCGCCGCCGTTCGCTACGTAGTACGTTTTGCCACGGTAACGATACATTGCGTGTGAGGTAATAAAACAAATCAGGTTTATTGAATTCCCATGACATTCCTGAAATAATTTCATGTATTTCGTGTGTATGTAAATTTCATGCCTACGCTAAATCGCCCCCAGACCAAAAACAAATTAAACACAACTAAACTCGAATATGATTTATGCAACATTGATTTTAGCCTAGTCTACAATACTGCTGACACTAATTTGGCTTTAACGTACTTAATAAAACATGTCCAACAAGCAATATTATGTAACACGACAGTTTCTACAGTGAATAAGAAACTTTATAACATTAAACCTTGGATTACTCCTGAACTAATTCGATGTATAAGACACAGAGATAAACTTCATCAGAACTAAGAGATACCCTGGTAATCTAATAAGTCAAACCACATATAAAAGACTAGCTTCCGCCCGCCACTTCGTCCGCGTGAAATTTCTTGTTCCCCCGACCCACCCCGCCGCGTCGCATCGCCTGCCCGCGCTGTTACTTCGTTTTCAATTAGGCTCGTTCTTACTTTTATCTTTTTGCTCGGCTTCTAATGGTCCTAAGGGTAATGTTACATACCCTATAGCCTTCCTCATAAATTGGGCTATAAAATGCAAAAAGAATTTTTCAAATCCGAGTGATAGTGACAGAGATTAGTGCGTTCAAACAGTCAATAAAAAATAAAATGTGTAGGTAACTAATAGACTAAGCGCATTTTTCTTACTTTATGCATTTTTATACCCATCGTAATTTTTAAACGAAAGGTCCGATTCGAATAATTTAAAAAGGAATTTACTTAATCAACCTTGATTATGGAACTATTTATTTGGATAAGGATTAATACCATGTTTATGAAAACACCTTCGCAAATAATGCATTGTTTTATAACATATTTGATTACCATCAAAAACGTTATAGTAAGCCAACCTTAAAAGACAGTCATATATATGCCATCGCAAACTTTTTTTAGCACTTTTTAAGAGGAACAATTCCGTCGTACATGATTTTTGCTTAAACCGTTCACGCAGCGCACGCAACGGAAGCTCCCTGTTTTTGCAACATTTTTCATTAATGCTCCACTCCTATTGGTTGTAGCATGATGTTATATAGTCTATATCCTTCCTCGATAAATGGGCTATCGAACACTAAAATAATTTTTCTATTTGAACCAGTACTTCCAGAGATTAGCGCGTTCAACCAACCAAACAAACAAACTCTTTAGCTTTATTTTATTAGTATAGATACAGGAATTTCTGCAAAAATCTCCTAAAGAGTTTAAAAAATAATTACGATAAAAATCAATTAATAGCAAGCAGGTAACAATAGCAAGCAACTTTGGAAACATATTAAAAACGTTACCAATATGACTAAACAGCGTGAATCAAATTCGAGTTTACTGCTTACTAATCCTTCACCACTCTTGTCAGCTAACAACGTTAATAACTTTTTTGTCAATGTTGGGAGAACTCTTGCTGAACAGATTCCAAAACATTATTGTGGCCAACCACCTTTCCAAAAATCAAGAAATAGCTGTAACCTGGAATCTTTTGCTATGCTGGACACTGACGAAGACGAATTAACCCGAATCATTTCTGGATTAAAAGATGACTGTGCAGTTGGTTGGAATAATGTAAGCAATAAGATCCTTAAACACTTTAAACATATTTTGGTACCTCCATTAACGCATATCTTTCGAATCTGTCTTTTCAATGGTATTTTCCCTAGTTGCCTTAAAAAGGCAGTTGTAATCCCTGTCTTTAAATCTGGAAGTAAAGACTTAGTTAATAATTATAGGCCAATATCGCTACTCTCCTCAATATCAAAAATATTAGAGAAAATTATAAACAGTAGACTAGTTAACTATCTAGAAAAAATAACTTCTTTTCCCCTGCGCAATTTGGTTTTAGAGCTAAATTATCCACAGCCGATGCGGTTCTGACCGATAATATTTCAGAAGAACTCGGCAAGGGGAACCAGACCCTGGGAGTCTTCCTTGATTTAGCCAAGGCCTTCGACACGGTGTCTGTTTCTGTTCTTCTATACAAATTAGAGGCCATGGGAATAAGGGGAACGCCGCTGAAACTATTTGCTGACTACTTAGATGACCGATATCAATGTGTTAAAATTAGTGTTCCCAGGGAAGGATTCTGGGCCCTACGCTATTCCTGATTAACGACTTGTGTAATTTTATTATTAAAAATGACAAAATTATATCCTATGCCGACGACACGGCGTTAATATTTACCGCTAAAACCAGTAGCGAACTGTTCGAAATCGCTCAACTAGGTTTTAATACTGTGACTAATTGGCTTCAAAGCAATTCACTAACATTAAATGCTGACAAAACAAAATATATTCACTTCTCCATGCGTAAGCCTCAATTCAATATTACTAACCATCATCTATATGCCCATCATTGTGGAAACCGTTCAGTCAACACTTGTAATTGCCTTTTATCCTCAAAACGAACAGCATAAAATACCTATTTACTTTTATTACTCGGGGTAATTATGGATGAAATACTGTCTTTCAGAAAACATATTGAAAGTCTAGTTAAAAGAGTGCGCAAATTAATATATGTTTAAAAAAAATTGCGAACATTTACAGATTCAAAATTAATCACACAAGTTTATTTGACCCTATGTCAATTTATAATTCAATACTGCATCACTTCATGGGGTGGCGCACCAAAAACCAATCTACTCCCTCTTGAAAGAGCTCAAAGAGCAATTTTGAACTTCCATCCCTTTTTCTTTCCCACAGATCTGCTATATAAATCCTGCAACGTGCTGACTGTTCGCCAACTCTTCATTATGAACTTAGTATTAAAACAGCACATCATGCTTGCCTACGCTGCTGACAATACTAACAAGAGACGGAATGATATAGTATGCACATCTAATGCAACCTCAAAACACGTCTTTGTAAAAAGATTTTTTACATTCTTAGGCCCATTTCTGTACAATAGATTAAATAGAAAACTTAGTAAGTACCTATAAATTAAATTACTTTAGCTGTAAAAAATTTTACTCAAATATTTACTAACTACCGCTTATGTACAGACAGAAGATCTACTTGTTGTCTGCAAATAGAAACGCTAACATGTATTTACTTATACATATTTACCTAATTTTAGTTTAGTTTTTACTTTATACTGACTGTTAATTTATTACTTTAAGTATTTATGCACGTCCTAGCCTGAAGCACAGGTCCAACCTAGTTCAGGCAAATTAGCAACTGTGCTCTGTTTTATTTTGTTAAGTTACTTATTGTAAATGTGCCCCTTTTTATAAATAAACGATTATTATTATTATTGTGTCTTTGACATATGTATGTATCTCGGGACCCTGGGGTCCCGGACCTTTGGAAGGCGGACGAGGGGCCGAAGCCAACTCGCAGAGGCCGGTTATTATTATTATCTTAGTATGATATACTGAATTCACCCCATCAGTCTGCGGAGGGCTGTCAAACAAACTTATAGGCATTTCTATTGAAAAAGAGATGAATTAAAAAAAATACACAATTTCATTCAAATCCGATACAGGTATTGCAAAATGTAAGATTTTTTAAAACTTTTTAACTTATTTGAGAGGGCCATGAGAAAAAAAAAAACATTCTCAATAGGTAAATCAATTTATCGAATTTAAATGAAATTGTGTATTTTTTTTAATTCAGCTCTTTTTTAATTTTCATCTTTTTTTTTATGGGACCTATGTTTAACTGTCAACCGTCGAAGTTTCTTGTAAAACAAACGACGCAGACGTCGCGAACGTCGCGGTATTGTTATCTCTCTTTCAACAGTCTGTCTCTTGAGCAAATGCAATAACGAATTAGAATAATAATTCTAATAAAAGTCTGTCGCTTAGCCGGTACGACAAATATCAAAGCATATTATTAAACCTTTTGGCATCACTTTAGAACTCAAAAGATTGTGAGTATTCGGGATACATGATTAACAGTGTATTTACATCACAATGTTATTCTGAAAGCGTTGGCCGAAGTATTCTTCACGTCTATTTATATCTTATACAATCATCCACTCAATGTATTGGGATAAATTTGTCACGCACTAAAAATAGGGGGTTTATTTTGATCATTCGTGACGTCGATGTGTAGTAATCATGTCGAAGGCAGCATCATCCTCCTACATCTTACAAGAAAGTGGATTTGTTCTCGAATGACACCCACCGATTTTCAATTATAGGTAAACAAAGTCGCAAAATACCAGACTCATCATAATTATGGTGACCATGAATTTTGTTATTTACAATATATTTTGGAAATATTAAAAACGCATTGCCTATGTCTGATGGTTTCTCTTTCTACAAGAAAAGTTCCTAAAATGATGGATAAATAAAAGAAAGCCCGGGACAGGAGAAAGAAAACTGTTGTATGTTGTTACAATAATGCGTACGACGATGACGATTTAAGGCTGAATAAGTAACTCAAATGCAACAAATTACGATTCAACCAATGCACACTAAATGGTTTTCAAGTTTGCGTAAATTCCAAGATAATTTCTGGTTAAAGGTAAAACCTACCGTACGCACTAAAATAGTTATTTTGAGATGATGAAGAACACTACCTTTTTTAGCAATTTTTAACCATATTATTTTCTACAGGATTTGAAACCCCGAGCCCTCAACATGAATCGTGGTTACCGCCACAGGTATCTACTATCTCCGCCAGAAAGTTGCATGGACCATAAACGGCAATTTCCCGTCCAAATAGTCCGTCATACGGTAATGAATGATACCGTAGGTACCTATGTCTTCAAGTTCAAGGTGTATCCTCGTGAATCAGCCCGTGTGGGCCGCTGAAAATTCTATTTAAATCACATTATATGGCGTTCGTCTCTAGTCTCGAGTCCAGAGCGGCGCGCGCCTGCAACGAACTAACAACCACAAAGGTGAATTGTTTTTTTTTTTAATTGTGATATCGTAGGAGTGTTGTTCTTTTGTGATTTTTAAGGTATAGTAGATTTTGTTGTTTGTGTTAATTGAAATTGTTATTTATTTCGAAAGAACTGGGAAATTCGGTTTAGCTTTTCTACCGGTGAAATGGGGTTTCGTATTATTTTTCTGAAAATGAAAATCTAAAAGCGTTTGCCATAAGTGCTGTTTGTTTGAACAGGTGCTATTTACATGCACATGTATGCGCAGTTCGTTACAGATTTCTTCAATAAAATAATAGCATTTAATTCAATACGCAGTTCATAAATTAAGTAGGTATTAATCGTAAACATCTTAGTAAATAGCACCTAAATAATAGGATCGCAGCAGGTGGCGTTTTGTATTTTTGTGCCTACCTCCATGGGAAGAAGTCGGAGTTTATATAAGTATGTATGTACCTTAGTAAATAAAATAACGTCTAGATCTGAATCGGATCATATTTTATAATATTCTTGTTCTGAATCTGATCATATTATTATGATCAGATTCAGAACAAGGCGCAATAAAGTTTAAAGAATTAAAATAACTAAATGTATGTGGTCAATTAATTAGTAGTCCGACATCCAAAATAAAAAAAAGTTTACCTGTAAAAATATTAGACATACCTCACCTCTACATCAAAACACTTCTGAAACTCTCATCCCGAAGTTATCTTGCCTGTTTGTTCTCTTGAATGTTTACATCAACACTCGATCTAATTTTATCCTTTTACAAAACGAATTATGTCGCATAACTTTCATCATAGCGTAGACATTCAGTTCAGCCGCGGGTTGCATCAGTTCTAAAACCGTTTCGAACCGTTCCCAGGTGACTCACTAACGGTGGAATCGTTCCAGAATTTCGTCGATTATTATGTGCACGTATTATTGCTTTCAAACGTAAACAAACCCGCGGGGCCATTGCGTAACACAGTTACAGTAGGAATCGGCTTCATTTTGACAGTTCAACAACATTCATTGCGTTATTTAGGTTGTTGGCAAGCAAATTTTTCGAACATATGAAGCAATGGATTAGCGATATGCTTCAAAATCATTCAGATTGTGATTGATAGTGTGTTTCGCAATTAAGGTTTCGCAACAAACTTTTTGTTGGAGCAATAAAAACACTGCTAATCTTGTAATTGAATTTGGTTATTGATAGTGTTTTTGTTGGAAAACTTCTATGATACCTGATACAACTCCATGGTTTTCCTTTCATTTTCCTAATCTGGGAATAGATCCAATATTTATTGATGTTTTAGACTATAACCAAGATCTGAAACGATTTTTCTTTTCAAGGGGTTGCAAGTTTTTTTTTGCCAGAACTTTTGTCTATAGCATGCCTGTTGTTAATTCTTCAAAACTAAGCTGATTTTTCTGATAGGAGTGCATACACTTTAATAACGCCACTAAGTACATAGTTGGTGGGTTTCAAAGTCACGCACTCTCTGTTTCCAGTCGGACGCACTGACCTTTGGGCTATTGCACCCTACTTTTCTTTCTCTTAAAAATAAGACTGTTTTAAAAATAAAATACCTTTAAATATTTCTAATGCGCATTCATACAACATTAATCGGTCGTCCATTACAAGCGCATAACAGATGTAACCGCTGAAAATAAACGCGCCATGAAAATATTCGCTGTTTGTATCAACGCGATGAATAGACAATGTTGTTGATTTATGTCAGTCCAAAGATAAGTTTTACGAGCACTCGCGAGAGTATCGACAATTCCATGGTTTTCATGGCCGATTTGATTGTTGTTTATGACTTGGCACCGTGTAATGTAATAGGACAGTCATGAGGATGTTTTATATGAGTTTTAGTTCTGCAGTTTGTGGAGGAGTTCGTTTCATGGAATTTTCCGAAGGTGACTGGGGTTACGCTTGCATAACATTAAATCCTTCATTCGGTAATGGTATGATATGGTAATGAGATTGGAGTTTTCCAATTTTCAACTATAGGTAGTCCAATGAAACCTTCGCTTTCTTTGAGGGTTAGATAAGCTTGGTTTCTGGAAGTCTATTTAATTTAATTGATACCGTAGTGAAATCTTATGAAATTGCTTCTGATGAACTTGACCAGTCTTCCTGAAACCAGTGGTTAACTCCTTATATCCTTATATCTTGTATACAGTCCTACATAAGTATACAGGGTGTAAGGGACAGTTCCCCGCAAACTAACAGGGTGCATTCAGCTCCTTATTTTGAATCATATTGCACTGAAGATATTCTCAGGAAAATTTTCATTTTTTTATTGATTTTGCAGTTACTATTCCTTTATTTCAATGTAAAATTACATTCTCTGGTCGCAGCACTCCATTTATGTAAATAAAATAGCTAAAATCGAAAAATCGGGCAATGGATGTTGGAATACTCGGCAGCCGAAGGCTCGCTGCGATGCCGTTCGCTACGCGCGTTTTGCCACGGTAACGATACGTTGCGTGTGAGGTAATAAAACAAATCAGGTTTAATGGATTCCCATAATGTTCCTGAAATAATTTCATTTACCGGTCATCTTAGTATAATATATTGAATTCACCTCATCAGTCTGCGGAGGGCTGTCCCTTACACCCTGTATAGTGTCCCATCAAAAGTGACTTGCTGTACTGAACTCTTATATCTTCTGTTTCCAGATGTCGATAGTACCTCTGATGTTCCGTGACTGGTGGGACGAGTGGGACAGGCCCTCTCGGCTGCTGGACCAGCACTTCGGCATGGGCCTAAAGAGGGACGAGCTCCTCTCTTCCCTCTCCACACTGCCGACCTCCTCGCTGTTCAGGAACTCGTACTTCAGACCATGGAGGACGAGCTTGACGAGGCAGGAGTCTGCTTCTACTATTAACCTGACAAAGGACAAGTTTGAGGTGGGATTCTATTTATAAACGACGCTGCTATTGCTGCATATTTTTGTTGACCACAGATTATCACAGACCGATTTTGGTGTATGAGTATATTTTTTTGGTGTATAAGTGTATAAGTATATTTGGTGGATAAGTAGTTGGAGATGCTCGCAGGTATGGGACTCTAAACTAACCAATTGGTCCGACTAAGCTACTGCTGATTAGGTTTCTCTGCTATTTGCAGGAGGCCAATTCCCGTAACTAAAAACGTTCAAACTCATCGCAGCGACAATTACCGACCTAATGTCAAAAATCCCATACAATTTTAGACAGATTGAAACTGAAATTTAGAACGCGTCCGTTCTTAAAAATACGGGAATTCCCCCCAGGTCAGCACTGGTTTATTCCTTTTCACTAGTCTTGGATGTTTTTTTTTTATTTAGATAACAGTGGTTTGCAACACACACAGCGAGTTATAATGTGTCTCTGTGTACCTACCGGCCTGATTAAATTTGGCACAGTCAATAAAGCGAGTTAGGACTGTTTAGCGCGCCTTATTATTTCATTAGATATGCACCTGTCTGGGTTGCGGTTAATTTATTTCATCAGCTTCACCTTGACTTTTATTAACTTGATTAAAGCGTTATCCCACGTTATGTTTAACAAAGTATTCTTATTCGTTAGTTGTTTTCATTCCAGGTCATCTTAGATGTCCAGCAATTCACACCTGAAGAGATCACAGTTAAGGCTGCGAACAACAGCGTTGTAGTCGAGGGTAGGCACGAAGAGAAGCAGGACGAGCACGGGTTCATCTCCCGTCAGTTCACACGCCGGTACATCCTCCCAGGAAACTACGACGTCCAGGACCTCGTCAGTACACTGTCTTCAGACGGCGTCCTCACTATCACAGCACCTAAAAGACCCCCACCTAATGCAGGCGAAAGAATAGTCCCCATCACCAAGACAGGCCCCGCTAAACAACCTGAACCCATCTACACAGAACAACCCCGAGAACAAACAGTACCTATCGTCACCTCCCCCTAATTTTAATTCATTTAACGAGACATCGATGTTCATAATTACTCGATGTTCAACGATCGAATCATAAATAGCATTTATTATAAGCGCCGTTGTTGGCCAATAACGACTAGCGATTCGAAATGAACGAATTAGGTTTTTTTTTTATATTAATTTGTATAAAAGAGGAATGCAATATCATTGTTTATAATAAAATTTGAATAAACGATTCCTATCATCACTGCTTATTTTAACTGAAACTGACTATCATAGATATTTATAGCTGACTATTAAACAGGACTTTCGAAGTAGTTAAGTAGGTAAAAACTTTTCTTTACAAGTGTTTATTGTGTCTAACACAAAAAGTTACAAGGACTCCAGATTTTTAACCCCCGACCACAGAATCCATACTTCGATACTAATATTATAAATAAAAAAAAAAAATAAAAAAAATATTAATATTATAAATTCGAAAGTAACTCTGTCTGTCTGTATGTTACCTTTTCACGCCTAAACCACTGAACAGATTTCGATAAAATTTGGCAAGGAGATAGATGGTATCCTGGAGAAGGACATAGGCTACTTTTTGTTTCAAAAAAGAATTATACGGTTCAGCGTTTTTGAAAAATCATCCCCTACGGGGTAAAATAGGGGTTGATTTTAAAAATAATATGAAAATTTTGTGTAAGGTCAGGGTGGCTAATTCCGGCATAGTTTTTTTTCGTCTGACATTTGAGTGCCCGTATCCAATAAATGTCTTGATTTGTGATCAATGTTATGGTCTCATAACAATAATAATATTTTAAACTTTCAAATACAGTGATCTTAGTTGATTAAACTATCACGAGTTCTAGATTATACAACTTTTTTTTTAATTTGACCAGTAGACGGATTTTCCCATCTCAATCGGGAAAATCCGTCATACTCTGGAAGAATTTACTAAAATCTTTAGTGGTTTTAAGGAAACACGTAATAATTACATGCTTCCGTAAGAGACGGTCAATTCTGTGCTTAACGATCTTACAAATAAAGTCTCTATCAGGTTAAATACTTAAAAAACATATTCGGGGGCTATTTCGGCATGCCTAAACGAGCAGGGGTGGTCAACATATTTTAGTGGAGCGTTATTAGTTCTTTACGTGATTGGATTTATAGGAGTGCTATCATGTTATTCGGTACATTATGATGTTTATTCCTGTAATATTCTTATTACATTCAAATTCATACTGACGACGTCGTGGATGATATACAATTTAATTTAGCAAACCTTAGGTAAAAACACACAGGAAAATGTGTAACTGTAACTTTCTCGATAAAATTAAGGCACCGTCATAAATAAAATACACATTTGGTATTGTAAACCGTTTTAATTCAATAAAAAACTTAAAATCTATAAAAACCAAATAGTGTTTCAGTCTTAATTAAGTTAACAATCAGTCTCATTATGGTAATTATAAAATCAACTAAACATAAAATTAGAAGTATCAAAGATAAACAATATAAAAATCAAAAAAGCTTCGCTTTATATCAGGCGAGATATCAGTCCAATATTAGCCTGTCAAACAAAAATTAAAACATTCAAAATAGAACTAATACCAATCAAATAAAAATACAAACGAGAACAAGATACTGTACCTGGTAATAAATGTTGTACATAACTTTAGGTATAGACTGCCGGGTACTGTCAGTGCTAGATGTACAATATAATACAATCAACGTAGAAAACCTAAAATAAAATTTAATCCTCTTTTACTTTTACAACTTGCAGTACTTATAAAATTACGAACAAAATAATTATTTTGCGATACTCATAATTTTGTTTTTTTTTTTTTAATTAAAATAGAGCTCATCATCTTCACAAGACAAAACCAATGCATTTAACATTTGTTTGTCGTTGTGTAAATTGACTTTTTTAACTATTGATTCATCGGGCACATTATCTTGATCAACTCTTTTAGTAATTTTAAACAAAAGCTTCGGTTTTTTTATGGTTTTATAAAATCTGACTGAATAATAAATCTCTCCGTCTTGAACATAATTATTTTCTATAATGCCAACATAGTACGTCCACTTGTTCCTGTTGTAGTACCTTACTAAAACATGGTCATTGACAGAATATACGTTTTTAGTTGTCTTGAGGTTCATATTATTTTGATTAGTATTACACTTATTCCTTAACTTGAGTCTCAAACTATTATTTTTAACCTTATTTATTTCAGTCTCTTCGTTGCATTCTATTTTTGAGAACTGGTTCTGTGAGTGATGTGAATGACTCAAAATTTGGTTCTTTCATAAATACATATATCTGAAAATATATCGTCATTATATTCATAATCGGAACTTACATTTACTATATCAGAATCACTATGGTCGCTATATGATCTAGAAACACTGGTGGTTGAACTAGATCGAGAAATTTGTTTTTTTCGTTTTATTACCTTCGCGTGTTTGCTATTGTCCATATTGTCATAAGTTTTTTCCAGGTGAAGTCCTTTATTTTCTTTTCCCTTACTCTTTTTGCCAACTCCTTTTCCTTTTAATGTCGATGTCTTTACTATTTTCTTTGCAGAAATCAGAATTGAACTAGCGTCTTGATTAATAATTTTAGTTTTCCTTATAGGTTTTAACCCTGACGGTCCTGGTTTTGTATGATCCTCATCTGGTTTGGTTGCAGCTTTTATAGTAATGTTTGACGTAATTTTAACTTTTTTAGTGTCAAGTTCGTGATTTTGTAAACAATCGGGCAGATCTTGGGAATTTAGCGCGGTAAAAGGTTTCGACTGCGAGTTGTCCCTTGATAAATCACTTAACAGAACTACATCATCTGTGTTTTTCTTCATCATACTAGAGTCTATTTTTCGTTTTATATATTTCTTATTATTTTGTTCGTCCTTTTTGAACTTGACCACATCGTCGTGAGTAATTACTTCTGCGCCTGGTGCCACTTTTCGTCTTTTTGGGTTGGACACATTTTCGCTGCGTTTTACTTTTAAGAGCAGTAGCTCTTCAAAAGAGATCTTATTATCTTCGGCTAAATCGATCGATAAATTGTCTTGTTCTTTTCGACAAAAATGGCTTTTAATGCAATTAAGAGCTATGGATAATAACTTTTGGGGTTCCTTCGATGGTGTAGGTGAGTTTAATAAATATTGTTGCCAACGTTTTAGTTGTAATGGATCAAATAGTCGCTCTTCGATTTCATTCCGATTTATTGGATAAATTCCGGTCTTTCTAAACCCATTTCGTAACACTTGAGGATTTATTTTTGTCCATATAGATCCAATCAATCTAGAAAAATCCTTTTTTGTTAATGGCTTACCTACATTCAGTCTTTGCCACTGCACTAACGTTGTATCCCATTGATCTTTAAAAGATTTCATCACTGAAACATCCAGTGGTTGTAAGACGTGACTGGTATGAGCCGGTATTTTTAATATAGTTACTTTAGCTCTGCGAGCTTCTTCTATTATATTTAATCCAACATGTGTAGAGTGGCCATCATAAATCAAAAGCACTGGACGTTGGTTGCCGATGGTTGGCAAAAAAGATTTTTTAAAAAATGCTTCAAAGACTTCGGACTCCATCCACCCATTCTTAGTGGCGGCATATGTTGTACCTGGATAAGCGTCTGAAGAAGTCCACTCATCCCATACGTTTTTGCCCTTAAAAATTATTAATGGTGGTGTTTTTTGTCCAGCCGCACTAGCGCCCAGAAGAACTGTTATATTGTCCTTTCCAGGAGTTGCAATCACCCTAGTAGCCGCATAGCCTTTCACTCCAACTATTTTTGTCTTTGATGGGTCTTTCGAAAAGCTGGTTTCGTCCAAATTCCAGATCGCGTGTGGTTTATCTTGCAAATTTAATTCTTTCACAGTTTTTTCTAAAAGATCAAAGTATGGAAAAACTATATACGGATCTATTGCAGTTTTACGAGCATACTCAACCGCTTGCGGTTTTTTAATAGATAAATGATGGCGTTTTGAAAATGAAACAAACCAATCTTTTCCTGGTACCCTATTTTTAAATGATGATGGTATATTATTTTGTTTTATATATTCTCCAACCATATCTAATACTTCTGCCCTTGTCAATCCAAAGCCATATGTTTCCATAGTATGAAGACAGGATGCAAGATTCATTTCAACTTCGGAAGATAGAGTGGTTTTCCTCCCAATCATATTGGAGCTTCTTTTTTTATATACGTGATCCATTATTGTTATTCTTGGAATTTTGTATACTTGTGCTGCTTTGTAACCACTTAAGGTGCCATTACGCACTGCTAATACAGCTTCATGTAGTTGATTTTTATCATAAGCACCTCTATTTGTACGTCTTTTATGTGTACGAACCATCATGAATGACGGCGACGCGACGTTGAGTTGAACTGAAAATATTTAATTAATTTAATTTAGTACCAACCGAATAATCTAAATTCACTCTACATACTTACAACGACTATTTCCGATCATAAAAAAAAAACATATTCAGAAACAAATATTGATTGAAAATTTTAATAATCTGTAAGGTATAACTGTTATCGTATCGGTAATCGGAAACCAAACACACTGTATAATATCTATCCTCTTTCGAATGAATTTTCTTTGAAGTTAAAGTACATTTGTTCTCTATTAAAAAATTGGGACAAAAAAGGTTTACAATCTCAGAAATGAGGCAAATTCGTCATATGACGATTTTGCCCCGTTCAAAGTAGACAGAATTCTGCACTTAACGATTTCGAGGTTATAAAATTGTAAAGTTAAATAATCTAAGAATTTGCAGCGTTATCTTGCAAAACAATACACTAAACCTTTACAGGGACCCTACACTACATATATGGAATTTATTCGACACTGTAAGTATCATAATTTTAAACTTACCTTCGAAAATACAGCAGCGTGGGGCACTCACATGTCACTTTAAAAAGCAACTGAACTTTGAAGACTGTTTTACCGATATTGTGTAGCGGCTAACGCCATCTAGGACATTTTATTTGAAGTTAATAAAACTGTTTTACCGACATTTGTACAAACACTGCAACTCGATTGTAACGAGCATAATTTCAAGTAGACGGTTACGCCCCATAGCCGGAATAGGCCCCCCTGACCTTACCTCTTTTTAAGAGATTTAATGGATTGGAAATGTAGTCATAGTTCGTATCTTGACTTCTTAAGGTAACATTTTAGTCTTTATTTTTAACCGACTTCAAAAAAAGGAGGAGGTTCTCTATTCGATTGTATCTTTTTTTTACTTTTTTTAATGTTTGTTACCTCAGTACTCCGTCATTTAAAAACCGATTTGGAAAATTATTTTTTTTATTTGAATGAACAGACTTCCAGATTGGTCCCATTTTTATGAAAATCCAGTTCTGATGATAGGATCCATGAGCAATTGAGGGAACTCCTCAAAAATTATAGGCATACACATAGCGATTTTGGTATTTTCATCAACAAGTCAAGCATTTGCATTCAGTAAGTATCATTTGGTGAAGTGGAACTGATGAATAAGACCACAGATGGCCACGGGAACTCCTCAATGATAAGTATTTCACGGGTGGCGAATCTCGATTAAGATAGTTAAGCGACTATGACGAAGCAAATTTAAATAAATGGTTCTGATGAAAATGGTACCATCGAACTGATCTGATAATGAAACCGGAAGTGAGCACCGGAACTCCGTAATAAAACAATGTATCCTAGCCGTATTTGGGCTTACTGGAATTGTCATGAGATGCACTCTGGCTATAAATGATTTTAATGGTAATATACTTCTAATTGCGCTACTAGAGTCGTATGTGTAGTCTTGATCGTCAGATGACAGATTTCGTCAACGATCTGGCGATGGCGTCCAAACCTGATAAAACTACGGCTTCCAAACTTCTGACATGACTATTAGCGCGACATTTTGCAAAATTTTTATTTGAAAGGGTATAAACTCCTGAGGTGGTCGCATTTGGTTAAATTTTGATGAGTGGTTTTTGAGTTAGCTTCAATAATAGATATTTTTTTTCCATTTAGTGTAAGTATATTGATGATGTTATAATAACTTCCTGTCACTGTTCTTTACTTAGCAAGTAGTGGTAGGTATACGAATTAGGGTGGGGTAGGTACCACAACTAAAAAGTTGAAAATAAAATCTTATTTATAAAAAAAAAAACAACAGACTTCCAAGAAAAATACTACAAAGTGAAAAATAACTTTAATTTTGGAAGTCGGTGGCAAAAACCGAAAATACTAAAACACCAACTGACTTGACCGAGAGTGTTCTTAGCTATGATTCAAGAAAATCTGTTCAGCCCTTTGAAGATTATCAGCTCTTTTCTAGTTGATGAACGGATGTAATCATCTTCTACTGGTCTGATGGAGTCGAAATTTGGTATTCTGTTAATTCAATGATATTAGAAGAACATAGTAATCTTGAACTGATGCTGCAGCATCACTTGGAATTTGCGGGATACCCAACTCCCTCACCAATTTACAGCAGAGGTATCGTGTTTGGGCTCAATGGAATGGTTTCAATGAATAGGTTATAGATAGATGGTAATCAGCTACGCACATTTAAGCGAGGCACGTGTCGATTGTAGCGTGTCGACTAGTAATATACAACATGTCCCGGAATTAACGCACAACCTCTTAAGGGGTCATTGTACTCATCATTATGAACAACTTTTACTATGGACCAAATCTGAAATCGCAAAAAAAAGAAGCTGTACTGTTCCCTACATTTTGACGAGTTATGCGAACATAAATATAGGGAACAGCAGATTTTTTTTTCCACGATTTCAGGTTTTAGTCCCATAGTAAAAGTTGGTCATATTGATGAGTACAATGACCCCTTAAGAGGTTGTGCGTTAATTCCGGGACATGTTGTATAAAGTTTAAAAAGCAAGAAATCAAACTTAAATTAAAAATTTAAAAAACCCCTGAAAACCTTTAAAAAAAGTAAAAAATAAAATGAATTAGCCTTTAAGTTTAATATAAGTTATAGGTAATATCCAAGATCCAAGCGTCGTGGCATTGCGTCGTCGCGTCGGGGGACGACTAATGAAAACGCCTAACAGACGACGCTTAGGCTGCGGGCACGAAACCAGCGGCGTGGAGCGATGGTCGAGCGGGGCGGTGGCGACGACGCAAATTGGATGTGTACTAGACACTCCATGGAATTAATACGGGCGTGTACTGATGACAACCCACATTGATACGCGTCTATGGATATCACCAAGCTCTTGGATGTTACCAAGTCTAAATTGTTCATTTCTGTTGGGGTTAGAGCTGAAATTTCTTCATCAGTTCTTCTTTTTTGATCATTAACCACTGCTTCGCTTTCCTTCACAAAACTGAACTGCACTGGACGACAATATGAAGCTGAATTGGGTTTGGGATTCGTCCAAAGAGTAACATCTCCATCATCGACAGTCAGCTTAAGTGGCACCAAGGAGGATATAATGATGCTGGAGTCACCATCAAATCCCCACTTCGATACAAGAGTCAACTGTTTGTCTTGAACATTGTTGGATAAACTTTCAAGGATTCTCTTTACCGTGACGTCAAGTAATACTTGTACTAATACTTGTTATCTTAGCTGATGAATCAGCCGATCTATTCTGTAAACGTCACACCGTGAGCACTTAGGTGAAGTGAGTTTGAAGTGAGCTCAATCCCTAGTATCTAGAGTAAGGTGGGATGACAGTTCACATCACGCTCACTTCACCTAAATTTTCACGGTGGGATCTTTACAGAATAGCACCACAGTTACAGTCACTGATTGTTTCGGAAGATAGCTCTGCAATATCGCCTGTTGTACTTTGTAATAAGACGGATAAATGTCTTTAGCACCTTCTCGAATTGTAGTTTCCCGCAAAGTGATATATTGCCACTTACTTAATTTTAAAGAAAGCAACAGGCCCAGGGCTTTTTCTGGCGTTTTAACTGACGAAACGGGTTTTTTGATAATTTAGTTCAATTTTGCAGCTGCTTCAGGATTTTTGAGCATATGTTCAATAGCGGAAGCGAAATCTTCACGACCATCTTCTTGCATAAGTTTTGCAGCTGAATACAGCTTTTCAGTTGGTTCTTTGCCTGTATGTTCGCCTGATCTTCTCTTTTTCTGCTTCGTTCCCAGATCTTTGAAAGGTTTTAAAGGTTTTCGTGATCTTTTTGTCATCGTTGCAACTGACGATGAAGTTGAAGGATTTGCAGTTATATAATCTTCACTGTATGAATCTTCTTGGCCTTGAAGGATAGTTTGCAGCCATTTTTTTATATTTCTATGGTTTGCACGCAGCTTGGCCAGTCCACATTGGCCCCGCATTGCTTGGCCTCTAGCTATTGTTCGTATCCTTTTTTAAATCTGACAATATTCCGACCCATTCTCTTCCACCTATCTTCAGCAGCACTTGTGAATCTCCGACAAAATTCTTTGAGAGTAACAATGTCTTCTTCAGAAAGCCTTAAACCTAAACGATTTACCACTTCATCAAACAATACTTCATGATTAAATTAAATATTCTGTCTTTTCTCAGAATTGAAATTGAATACAAATTCGTAGTTAAACTTTCCATATTGTCAATCAATGATGTTCCTTGTTGCGTAGTTCAGAAAAAATTAAACAAAATTTCTTTTTTGGTATATTTATTACTAATTAAATGATCCACTTTATTTATTAAGTAGTTTAAAGAATAAAAGTATTAGTAATTAGATTTAACATGTTAGTTAACTACTGCTCATTAAGGGATTATTACTGACTTACCTTCACAATCTCGTCTCCATTATAATAATTATGATCTACTCGTAGAATTAATTGTTAATTAATGAGTTCTAAAAACATGTCATTACTACTTATTAGTATTTGCTTATAAGTAGTTTGAGCAAACACTAATTATTTCATTTTTGGTTTTTGCTTAGCTCCTGGAAAACCTCAGTAGAATCCTTTGATTTTTTTATAAGTAGTTATATAACCACTTCCACAGCTTCCACAGCTTTTAAAAAAGCTAAAAAGCAAAGCTAAAAAGAAGCTGTGGAAAGCCTGAAAAATTGGCATAAGGATTTTGATAATATGTGATTTTGATAATATGATTTAGATAATATGGCAGATAGCTGATGTTACGGAGAGTAACTTAGGCTACTTTTATTTTTATAAAAATAATTAGGGTTCCGCGCAAAAGAATTAAAACCTATGAAATTGTGAACAAAAAGTCGGATTTGAAAAATTCTTTTTGCATTTGTTAGCCTAACTCTCGAGACTAGTTATAGGCTATTTAACATCACGCTATGACCCTTAGCAGCCGAGCAAAAAGAATAAAGTCAGAGAACACTAAGTGAAAACGGAGTAATAGCGCGGGCGGGCGATGCAACGGACGGGCGGATGATGAACGGGTCGGGGGACGAGGGAGTTTTATTTAAATGTGGGTATAATTTTTATATATTGTGTATCTTATGACTTCCACGCGACCGAAATAGCGGGGCACAGCTAGTACTTAATATAGAAATTATTTCAAGCACAAAAAGCGACACTTAAAACTTAGGAGCTCTGTGTCTTCTAGAGGCGATTTTCGATCCAGTGTTAGACAGTACAATATTGTTCCACCACCACCGCCCCGCTCGGCCCCCGCTCCACCCCGCTGGTTTCGTGCCCGCAGCCTTCCATCCACCCAGCAATAATGAATGTATGCTATTGTAGACAGGATAGCTGTTGTTAACTTCCTATTTTCATTAGCCCCCGATTCGACGACGCTTGGATCAATATATTACGTAGAACTTTAACTTTTTTTTTTTACTTTTTAAAGGTTTTGTTGATCTGGGACAAGAACTGACAAGAAATCAATCAAATTTGTAGGTATTTTCACAAAACAGGAAAAGCTAAGCTTCATTGTACGATGGACCAATAGAACGCCCAGTCTTTGAAGACTCAAGAAATATCATACTGTAGTTAGTATCAATTGAACAGTGTATTCTGTTTATCTTCTCTAAATGATGATGCAAAAGGAGTGTCATAAAAGATATATAAATAGGACACACACAGGAGAGCATAAAAACCTCACCGAAACAATTCTGGACATACGTTAAGGCTAGGAAAAAGAATAAAAATAGTTACCCGAAATATATGACATATGATATGAACCTACTGACTAGTGAGACCGAAATATGTAATGCATTTAATGATTATTTCTGCAAAAATTTCAGCAGCACGCATGGAACTTATACGCCTTTCTCGCCTGACAGTGAGTCATTCGGTGACACACTACACAACCTGACGATTGACAGTGAGAGTACCCTGAAACTGTTGCAGAACCTGGACACTTCAAAGGGTCCTGGAAGTGACTGTATTACCCCCACTTTTCTTTACTAAATGTGCTAAATCCCTGTTCTTACCAATCACATACATTCTCAATAGGTGTTTCCGTGAGGGACATTGTCCAACTATATGGAAAACAGCCCACATTGTACCCATACATAAAAAAGGGTGCAAAACTCTTATAGAAAACTATCGTCCCATTTCAATTTTGAATGTTTTAAGTAAAATAATGGAAAAAATTGTTCATAACTATATCTATCCAACATTATCGAAACTAATTCCGCAACAACAACACGGGTTTATTAAAGGCCGGTCTACAAACACCAATTTAGCTGTATTTATTGAAAATGTTGCTCGAGATATGGATGGTGGTGGACAGGTTGACGTGATCTACACGGATTTCGAAAAAGCTTTTGACCGCGTGGATCACGTCATCCTTCTGCGAAAGCTACAGGAGCTTGGGATTCACGGTAACTTGCTCAGGTGGTTTGAATCGTACCTTAAGAATCGATCTCAAATTGTTACACTGGGTGGAGAAAGGTCGGACTGCGTAACCGTGCCATCTGGTGTGCCCCAGGGCTCAATTTTAGCACCGTTGCTATACTCTGCCTATCTATATGATATAGGAGTACATGTTCTTAACGCTCGGTTTCTGATGTATGCTGACGACACCAAGATTTTTATGACTATTAAAAATAAGGATGATTGTGAGAAGCTACAAGAAGATTTGAACAGATTATCCGACTATTATAATACCAATAGAATAAATGTGAATGTTAATAAATGTCAGACTGTAACATTCACTAGGAAGCGAAATTTCATTGAACATAGATATAACCTTAGCGGTGGCAATATTGCGCGCTGTAATGTTATCAAGGATCTTGGTGTCGTCCTGGACTCAAAACTTATGTTTTCGACACATGTATCCTGTGTCGTTGGTAAGGCATATAAAACCCTTGGATTTGTTATGCGAATATGTAAATTGTTTACCGATACAGATTGCATTAAAATACTTTACTTTGCTTTCATACGCAGTATATTAGAATACTGTAGCAGCATCTGGAATCCACACTATTTAGTTTACATACAGCAAATAGAAAGTATACAATCGAAGTTTATAAAATATCTTAATTACCGCACTGGCTTTAGACAAAAATATTACCTTCTATCATGTAAACATCATAATATACTCTCTTTGCAGAACAGACGTATGATTTTGGACATGGTATTTCTGTATAATATTTGTAACGGGAATATAGACTGCGCTGCTCTGAGTAACTTAGTTCTTAGACTGAGCACTCCGTCTCGACGGACTAGACACACACAGTTTTTCAGTGTACCGCAAAGTAGTACAAACTACGCTCAGAACTTAATCGTCGGTAGGATATTAAGAAATTACAACAAAATGTTCTCTCATCTCGATATATTTAACTCCAAAAAAGGTATATTCAGGAAGCTACTTGTATCCTCTGTACTTGACGAAGTGACAAATACTTCCAAATAAGTAGAAGCAAATTAACACTTTTACTAATTCATTCAAAGAATTTACATAATAGTCATCATACACCATTATATCACACACGCACACACACATACACGCACACAATCACATTCATTTAAAACTCCTCGTGTACACTCCTTAACATTCATTAAACGAATAATTAGCAACGCATAGATAATGCTAGCATGTAATTTTGTTTAGTTGTTTACTCATTGTCTTTTTTTTTTTCTGTTGCAAATTTTATGTAAGGTTTTTAAATTGTAAATCCGTAATTGGCTGTAAGAGTAGTTATAAGTACTTATGTAAACAAATGTTTTAAGAGCTGTGGATTTTGTAATAAATAAATAAATAAATTTAATAATTTAACGATTTTGTAATCGGTAATCAAATTGCTTGTCAGGTGCGGCCGGCGACTATTCACTCTCACGTTTATAAGTTACAGAACGCATTACTAAGAAACACTTAAGGCACTATAATCCGACAAAGACCGCACTTACTAGTTTTTTGAATACATAAGAAACATAAAAGAAGTATTATAAAATTCTGAAAAAAAGATATATCTTATTTAAGGAACCAAAAAAAAGATATAGATATAGTTATAAAAAAATCCCAAAGCTACCCCTTTTCGTAATGTTTAATCAATCTCATAGCTACAAAGCAAATGTATTTTTCATATTCTCTTATATAAAAGAAAAGATAGTAAGATTGTTTAGCATAATTCGCTGAGTTTGTCTTGATAAAATTACTATGTTTAAATATCTACCGAATGCGCGAGGCCACCACTCACGAGCCTACTTCAGTTCAGTACGCGGTTCGAGCGCCGGATTATGACGCCTTAACCGTGGGGCTCGGTGCAAACCGCGAGCGTACATTAATGCTCAGCAAATGGGCTAGCCACAAAGAAGAAAGAACACCAACAACACCTACCATACTGAACTACAAATAATGAACAATAATTCCTCCACTAGTTAATGTAAAATACAAACTGCGGTGTGTCAGGTGTGAGCTGTCAGAGTGTAATGACAAAGTTACTATAAGTCAACGTGGCGAATGGTCCTGGGGCAATAAGGACTGCGTTTGACTAATTTAATTTTCCCGCGAAGTGTTAAGTCTAATAATATTGTTAATTTATCATTGGGACGAGGGTTGGGGCTGGGGCTGGATTCCGTTATAGAACATAATCTATACAAATAAATAAAATTGAATTGTCTGTTTGTAATGTTAAACAGCTTTTTACTAAATGCATATGAAAGTATATACCTAATTATAATAGAAAAAATTTTCAATTAAATTTTTGTCTGTCTATCTGTCTGTTTGTTACGGCTAATCTCCAAAACGGCTGGACCGATTTTGACGGAACTCTCACTAGCAGATAACTGATGTTGTAAGGAGTAACTTAGGCTATTTTATTTATTTTATAAAACGAATTCGGGCTCCGCGCAAAAAAATAAGAACCCTATTCAAATAAGGCATCCATGCGCAATCCAGCTAGTGCAAGTTTAAAATAATTGTTGATGACCGAAAGAACACTAAGTTATTTTTGCAAAATTGAGAGGCACTGCATAATGAATCGATATGTAAAATTCCTTTTAAGCCTGTTATCTGAAAACAATAATAAGTAAGTATATTAATTATTATTTATTAAGTCTCGAATTTAACCATGTTCCCGATATTTATTTATTCTCCGCTATGCTATGCTAACGCCATCTATGCAGCAATTGAGGAAACAAACAGCGCCATCTTTGATTACTGAATTAACTTTGTTTATAGATCTTTGCATAATCATTATTACCAAACAGTTTAGTAGAACAGAATTAGGAACGTTTACTCTAGCTCTGCAAGATGTTTGAACATGCATTTAAATATTTGCTTACAATTTCATTATCTACAGCGAACATTCGAACAAGCACATATTTAAAGATACTCGTATGTATTTTAAAGCTTACAAATTCAATGCAAAAGCAATTGCTTGTTTGGTTCAGTCTTTTCACTTTTGGGAGCGCTTGAGTACCTAGTTAGTCTTCTCCTAAAAGAATGGGAGACGTTTGGAGATGGATGAAAGGTACAGAAATCAGTCTCTATTTGCAAGAATCACCATGCAGCATGGGAGATTGCATATTGTAATATGCTACCAGGATTATTCTGTGTACTATGCAGTGTATGTGTAGGTACTATGCAGTTGTAATATAATAATAATAACTACACCGTCGTATGTGGTGGGGCTTGCGCGCTCCGACCACTAGGTTTGTGCCGGTAGTTTGCCGGAACAGGTCTAGGATGAGGAGCCAGATCAAGAGAGATCCAGAAACTCGCAGGGCAGCATGTGGCGAGCTGTTGGGTAGTAGTGACCCCACGGACCCTACCTCCCGGGAGGAGTCTTGTTCCTCACCTCTGGCTTGCTTTTATTGACCGGCTGGAGTGAGCACTGACGAGGATCAGAGTTCCCACCTCATTCTTGCCTGTATTGGCCAGCTTGAGTGGAGATTCGCAAGGGCAAACGTGCTCGGAGGAAGGAAGTATTCCAGTAAGTGTTGGTAGGGAGGTTGACCATCTTCTGGGCTCAAGGATTGTCCTGATAGTCGTGGAATAACTCTCCACTCCTCAAGTACCGCAGGGTATGTTGCCCCCTTGTCGCTACGTCACTAAGTGCTAGCGACAGTTTCTGGGGGCCCATTATTTAGTGTGCAAGTCACCCCCTGCCATTTTTTTCAGTGTATTAAACACATATAAACATTGATCAGGCAGGGGCCATAGTAATTTCATAGTTCTAGGTAACCAGTTCACTTTAGCCATCCAAACACATATTCCAATATTTTTGTTTCCATATCCTGCAATAGTCCTACACCAACCGGGAGTTGTCCTTGGGTGCACTTGCATAGTGCATACAGGGATAATCGTCGATTGGTGCCATTTTAAATTGTCTAAGGGGCCTCTGCGAGTTGGCTTCGGCCCCTCGTACGCCTTCCAAAGGACCGGTACTCCATGGTCCCGAGATACGTAAAAATAATAATAATGTTTATTTATCCAAAGCAATGGCGAATCAAAAAGTTCTTGGAATCAATATTAAAAAATTCAAAAAATGAAACAAAAATATTTTATTTTTCTACATAATCTCCGTCCAATGCAATGCATTTAGAATAACGCGTTTCTAACTTTCTTATTCCTTGCGAAAAAACATATTTTTCTTGACTCTCAAAAAACTCCTCAACGGCAGTCATTACCGCGTCAACATTGTGAAATTTAGTTCCACGAATTTCCTCTTTTAATTTTGGGAATAAGTGAAAAGCACTTGGGGCTAAGTCCGGAGAATATGGTGGGTGGTCAAGGAGATTGAATCCAGCACAGCGGATTGCGTTGAGCGCAACTTCCGATCGATGAGCAGGAGCATTATCTTGAAGAAACAACACACCAACGACAGTTTTCCACGACGTTTTTCTTTAATCGCTTCACGCACTTCTGGAATTAAATTTGCATAATAAGGTCCAGTAATAGTCTGGCCTTTTAAGATGTATTCAATAAACAGGATTCCTCACTATCACAGAACACTGAGGCCATAACTTTGCCAGCGGTATTAGCAACTCGAAATTTCTTAATGGATGGAGAGGATGGTCGTTTCCAAGACATGCTTTGTCTCTTAGTTTCTGGATCGAAATGGTGGACCCACGTTTCATCCATGGTGACAAAGCGACGGCAAAAATTATCCGAATCTCGTTGAAACATTTCGAGATTACGCTTAGAAATTTCCAAACGTCGCTTTTTGTTTTCGTCGGTTAACATTCGTGGCACCCATCTTGCCGACACTTTCTGAACCCCAGTGAATAAATTAAAATGGAATGAATGCTACCAAATAATATCTTTAGGAACTCAGCTAAATGTTTTATAGTTATTCTTCTGTCTTCCTAAACCAGATTCTCAAACTTTTTGACAGTTTCTTCCGTAACGGAGGTTGAAGGCCGCCCAGAATGCGAGTCATCTTTACAGCTTGATCTACCCTTTTATATTCAGCCACCCAGTACGCAACCGTAGAATAGGTTATAGCATCATTCCCTAATGTCTGCTGAACGTCTGAAAAATTTCTTTTCTAGACATTTTTTTCAGGCTGAGATACTTTATACCGCACGTAACTCACTTTTATCCATAATTTTGCGTTTTTAGCAACTCGTTGCACAAAAAAATTTATTACGTGCGAACGAACAGACAAAAACAAGTGACAGTTTGCATAAATATTGTGTGATTGACACTTTTTAATTTGAATATCGAACTTCCCCCAAAAATGTTTTATATATAAGCAATTCTTTCTAAGAACTTTTTGATTCACCCTGGTACATAGGACAAGTTGAGCACAGTGGTAGATATGCTCAAATTATACATAATTGTTTTTACAAAAGTTAAAAGGCTACAAAAATCTATATGAATGAATGAAATGCACTGACCTCAGCGCGGTTTAACCAGACTTGATTACTCGAATGATCCCAAAGATTCACACTAGCGCCTGTAGCCTCATATTTCATGGGGCTACATAGGCCATTGCATATCAAGGAGTAGACCGGGGGGCGCGGTAGTGGTACGAAAGACGTGCTCTTAGGATATGGAAGGATTATTAGAGTCTACCGAGTATGCACCCTAGAGTAATTATTGGAATAGTGGAGAGACGGGTAATATTTATATATGGATGGGAATCTTTTAACGACGTCACTGCCAAGTCGTTTCAAGTCCGGCTTCACCGGTGAGTCTTTTGGCGCGGTTACTGCTATGCTGTATTACGTGTTGCTGTTTCCAAAATCTTCGTCTGAGGTCTCGCTGCTATCCGTTTCAGGTTTTTTGTAGATCTCGCTAGCAGCCTTCTTAATCTTATCTCGTTCATCAGCCGTGTCCATCCAAAAATTGATGTCCTTATTGAAGTAAGTCAAAAGGCTACAAAAATCTATAATTCTATATAAACAAAAAATATGAACCCTGTCTCTTAAACTAGGAGGCCTGTATCTTAAGAGCCAGTAGTTATAAGACTGGCCTATAGATGTCTAGCCACAGAAGTAAGAAATTAGTTTGGTTGTGAATTCTCTGTCTAGTACCTTCTGAAAGGTAATATTAAGTACCTACCTGTCTGATGTGAAGCGCAAAATTATCCCACCAAAATGAATTTGCATGACAATTAGCGAATCCATAACTTTGTACAAAAGTGACAATTGAGGCGATACTTTACGTTAGTGCTCATATACACAAGGGGCGCGTTGCCAACGTCAGAGGCAACTGCAGCCGTTGACACTAGTCGGCGTCAGCCGTAGACGCGTCGGCGGCTGCCGTCAACAACGTGCCGCTCGTGTATTTGATTGAGTACGTGCTCAAATACATGTGCCGTCGACACCCGTCGGCGGCAGCCGTTGACGCGTCTGCCGTTGGCACCGTGCCGCTCGTGTATATGAGCACTTAAGTCCAAGTTACAACATTAATGTTTTCGTGAATAAAAGTGTTCACAATTATTATCTACTAGCTTGCCCGCGGCTTCGCCCGCGTGGATGTTTGAAAATATCCCGCGGGAACGTACTACCGGGATTAAAAGTATCCATCCAGGTAAACAATGTCTTCTCGCACTACTTATATAGTATCCGAGGAGCGACGGGCGGAATTATATTTATAATATGATTGCTGGAGGATAAAAAATCCTAAAACCAAATAGTAACGGAACGGAAAATTACCTACTTGCATGCCAAAGATGGCAACTTTAAAGCGAAAATTAAATCCTCTTTATTTATCCCGTGGGAATTTCGGAAAAAATAGTTACCTACATAATTACAGGTACGGAACTTAGTGAAGTTATTGTTCTCCGAATTACTAAAGTGTCTTTGGTGATGGCGAAAGTCGGGCTGCGCGATGATGAGTTAGTAAGGATTTTTAATCCCCTAGGGGATGATTTTCCATAAACGCTAAAACACGTCATTCATAATTTCTAAAACAAAAGGCAATCAATTTTTTCCTTACAAAATTTTATCCCCTATTTTCAGCTTTTACTGGATGATTTTCTAAAAACGCTGAAACACGCGATTTTTAATTTTTAACCAAAATGCTAAATACCAATTTTCATGGTTTAAACTACAAAAATGACGATTTTCCTTACAAACTTTCATCCCTTAGGGGTTGAATTTCGAAAAATCCTTCCTTGTTCCTTGTCTACATTATAAAGGAAACCTTTGTACAAAATTTCAGCTTTCTAGATCCAAAGGTTTGGGATGGGCGTTGATGAGTCAGTCAGTCCGGACTTTTCTTTTTATTTATACAGGATAATTTTAAAAAGAGTGCGAATATTTCAGCATTGATGCTCCGCTCCTATTAGTCGTAACGTGATGTTATATAGCCTATAGCGTTGCTCAATAAATGGGCTATCCAACACTAAAAGAATTTTTCAATTCTACTCAGTAGTTCCTGAGATTAGCGCGTTCAACCAAACAAACAAACAAACAAACTCTTCAGCTTTATAATATTAGTGTAGATATGATACATAGAATAAAGCGACCAGTCTAATGGTGAAAGTTCGCGAATTTAAATCTGCTCGCTGAAGGGTGGTCGCTTCTACTAGTACAAAAGTTATAGTGGGTACTGACAAGCAGCTTTATGAAGCTAACTTTATTTTGTACTATCTGTTGCCCGCGGCTTCGCCCGCGTGGATGTCAATACTTCCCTATTTGAATCGGATTTTGTTCACAATTTCATGGGTTTTTATTTGTTTGCTCGGAACCCTAATTATTTTTCCAAAATAAAAGTACCCTGAGTTACTCCTTATAACATCAGCTAAGTATCTGCCAGTGAAAGTCCCGTAAAAATTAGTCCAGCCCTTTCGGAGATGAGCCGGAACAAACAGACATATAGACAGACAGAGAAATAGAAACAAATTAGATCAACGACGTTTCAGATTGTCTAAGGTACACATTTCTTTTATGGGGTACTGTGTAAAATGTTATAATAAATTACCTCTCGATATTCTTCAACTAAATGAGAAGCAATTTAAAACATGCATTAAACGCACACTATGTAGACAAGCATATTATAGGTTGAATGATATCATAGATAAAAATGCTTGGCTAAATGCTGGTCCTGCTCCACAGCCACTTGGGCTTTGTTAAAAATTTTTTTTTTTTTTTTTGGAAGAAATGCGTCCCTTTTTTCTGACATTATGACCTTATTGTTTACTAATCTTTTAAATACAACCATCATTGCAAACTATAGTTTTGTATAAATTAGAAGCATTTTTTCAATTTTATAAATGTGAGTACCATGAAGCGGTTTTATGTTATGATGTAGGTATGTTGACTTGAAAGAGTATGGCAGTTGAGAGTATGTCATGCTCATTTAAATGTCTCGCTGATGGTGGCGCGTGTGTTGGATCATTCGGTTCCCTACAAAATGGTTGAGCTGGATGGTGCTGATCCACGCGTCATGTTCGTGAACGGGCGCCGTCAGTGGAGACTGGTCATCTCTTAACTGCCGGGCTTATTTTTAATCTTATATTTTGAATTGTTTTTAATTATTTATTTTTTACAGTGTTCTCACATATAGACGCAACAAGAACAATGTACCCAGGATTTTGTAATAATTTTGATTTAAAAGAGTGTCCATGGAGTTTCTTGCCCATTCTTCTCCATAGAGATCTACGTTTTGGAATGGGCGACTAGCTTCAATTTTCTAATTAACTGACTCTTTAACAATTCAAAAGTGCCTGTAATTGGTTTAATTGAAATAAATGCTTTGAGTCTGAGTTTGACAAAAAATTAAAAAATTGCTTTTTAAGTATAGGTATCATATAATATGTACTGTCATATGCATTTAGTAAAAAGCTGTTATTTTGACATTACTAACAGACACTTCAATTTTATTTATTTGTATAGATTAAGGGCTGATTTTTCAATCGTCAGATAACTTTTATCTAGGGAATATGTTTGACGTTTTGACAGCTTTTGTATAGAAAATGTGTCAAACCGCCATATTTATTCCTCAGGTAAAAGTTATCTGACGATTGAAAAATCAGCTCTAAGACGAGTGTGTCCTTTTTGGTGGGTGATCAGCTTGTGATTGATATGTTATCTGTTGTTAAAAAGACTAGTGAACTTTATTTGATGCTTCATAACATAGAGCTAACTCTTTAAAAACTACCTTCAAAGACGTTTACTTCCTACCCAAATCACTTCATAGGAAGTCCTGTGCGAGTAATATAGTCCTGCCCCAACAATCGTCTAGAAAAAATTTTTGGGAAGAGATTTTTTGAAACATCGCTGTTAGCTTGTCTTGCTTCTTCATTCGTATCAATTCAAGTATTTAAGAACTATCACAAAGAAGAAGAAGAGAGTTAATCTACTTTTACAAAATTAAAATGGACCTACAATATGCATGATAGATTCGTGTAAAATAAAACAGAGTTTGCAGGGCATTGTGGTAATGTAGCCCGGGTAATAGATCTCATAGTCATGGATCACTCGGGCTAAACGGCGGGGGAGTCCAGTCCTTCTGGCGAAGTGGGAGGGGGGAGTTCATCAATCAGCCCGGAGCGATTACAGGGACGGTGGTGCAAGGTACGAGCGAATAAATTAAGTAAGAGGTATTGTTTATGGATAATATTGACTGTGTTGCTCAAAGTGCCCTTACTGCCACTGCGCTGTCACTGTCAAATTGTTACCATAGATTTTTTTTTTGAATTGTACCTTTAATCTTGACTTATACCTAATACAACATTGATAGAACTTGACCCACTGCTTCTGAGATTAATCATTAGGAAGTACCTACAGTACCTATGAGTACCTCAGTCTTTCATATGATGATCACAGTGAGGATAAGATTGATTAATAAACAGGGCATGTAGAAGCTAGAGAAACTTCACCTAAGTTTGGTTATAGTTTGATCGGATAAGGATTTTTTAATACATTCTTTTTTTTTTTTTCAAAAAAGTTTTAGGCACAGCCCGGGTTTGATCCAGTGCGTATAGGCGGTCGTCAAATGTATGCGCAGAGTAGGATATGTTTCTACCCTAAAGAGATGTGGGTAAATATATACATTTTTAACAACAAAGCCATCAGTAGTGTTTCCTTGTCAGAACCATTTGGTCAATCGTTAAATTAAAGTCGCTTTGCGTGTCTGTTTGTATGAGCGCAATGGATTTTGATGCGAATTTCACCATAACTTTGACCACCATAATTTTTTTTATTCGGAAAAGTTCATGTGTCATTATCTGCCTAGCCTTTTTCTCAACTATGTTGGCGTCAGCTTCCAGTCTAGCGGCGACTGCCTATCTGGCCTCCATAATGCAGTTAACAGGTTATACGAAAAAAAGAACGAAAAAGTTTGCGTGTATCATACATTAGGTAATATTAAACTTACATAATTAATAAATCTCGAAGTTTTGTCGCAAAAACCGTGCGAACCAGGGGCGAGTCGCTAGTAAATTATAATAGAAACAAAGTTCTTACACAGTGTTTCGCCGTGTCTACGCAGTTCCTACAAAGTGATACGCGGCGCCTGCGCTGTGCCTATACGCTTGTGCTGGAGAAACGCTCAGTGTGTGTCAGCCACACATAACTTATGTGTAATCGTTTCGACGTGGATAGCTGTCTTAAATTTTGAAGGACGTCTGGTACTCAGCTGCTCCGCCCCTTTGATCGTCAATTAATTTAATTTAATTTTGCGGCCCCAGAAGTAATAAAAAAAAAAACTTCTATTGTGTTTTGTTCAGTGTCCTTCAACCGATTAATGGTTACTTATTTTTCTGAACTTAAGGACTTGAAAATGAGTATCAGAACGTGATAAGTAATATTTATGAGTAGTGCTATTTATTTTTACTGTAGATTTTTGTTAAATTCTTCCCGCGTTTTTCCCATAACTTGCTCCATACAAAACCGCTTGCAGTGTTCGACAAGCGATTGATCTGCCGACCGTATTAATTGTTGCTGTCTGTACTATACCTACGTCACTACACAGTTACGTACTACAGGAGGTCAGTACTCTTGTTTGTATTGTCTACATTACATGGTGAAAATGAAAGCTCATTCTAATCTAATTGAGTTTGGAAATATCACTTCATTTCATTCGATTTCGTGAAGTTCGTTTGATTGTTGGTTTCGATTTGTTATTACAACAGAAAAACTTTTACCTACGTTTCTTTCTATCGTCAGTACATTAACACCCAGTTTTTGTCAAGGGCAATCAAATCTTAGAATAGTTTTAAATATAATGTTTAATCAAACGTTGGCTGTTGTGACTACTTGGCAAAAATAACAAAATAAGATTTGGCAACAGATTTTATTGAATATGCATTAAAAACCGAGGTAGGTAAGTATATTATATTAATCTCTATCATTTTTTTGGAGAGTATCGAACGAGATACCCTTTTATACTTTACTAGCTGTGCCCCGACTTCGTCCGCGTGGATGTCGTAAGATACACAAATACTAAAATAACAGCCACATTTTAATAAAACTCCCTCGTTCCCCGACCCGCCGCGTTGCATCGTCCGCCCGCGATATTACTTCGTTTTCGCTTAGCGTTCTTACTGATTTTTTTCTTTTTGCTCGGCTCCTAAGGGTCGTAGCGTGATATTATATAACCAACCTCGAGAATTGGGCTACCAAATGCAAAAAGAATTTTTCAAATCTGGTTTTTTGTGCATAATTTCATGGGTTTAAATTTTTTTGGGCGGAACCCTAATTCTTTTTCTAAAACAAAAGTAGCCTAAGTTACTCCATATAACATCAGGTATCTGCCACTAAAAGTCCCGTCAAAATCGGTCTAGCCGTTTCGGAGAGTAGCTGGAACAAACAGGCAGACCGACAAAAAATTTTAAAATTGCTTTTTTATTATAAGTACTTACCTATATACTTTCTTATGCATTTAGTATAAAGTTGTTATTTTGACATTACAAACAGACACTTCAATTTTATTTATTTGTATAGATAGATAAGGTCAGTCATATCAAATCAGTCATTTCGATAAGTTTGTGTTTTTATTTGGTACCGGTTACTACCAGTCATTTTTAACCAACTTCAAAAAAAAGGAGGAGGTTCTCAGTTCGTCGGAACCTTTTTTTTATTTTTTAATGTACTTATGTTTCCCGATTACTCGAAGACGGCTGGACCGATTTGGAAAATTCTTTTTTTGTTTTAAAGGGTAGGTATATACTTCTCAGGTCAGGGTCGGATGATGGGATCCTGGAGAAATCGAGGGAACTCTTCAAATATTATAGGCACACCTATAGCGATTTGGGTATTTTTTATAGTACTTAACACGTGCATCTGCTCTTGGAAAGCACCATTTGGTGAAGTGGAACTGATGATGAAGACCACAAATGGCCACCGGAACTACTCAATAATAAGTATTTCATGGGTTGCGATTAGATTAATTTAAAATGTGTGTGGTGGTGGTCTAACTCCTGAGACCCATGGTGGACTACGATTTAACCTGTTTTAACAATAGTTTTATTATTGTACTGCAGCGTGACAGTCAAAGTGTTAGGGTCATCTGGGTCTCCAGTAAAGTGATTAGTGACCAGAAGGAAATAAATAAAAGCGTTCAAAGTCTAGTCTAGTCTAGTAGTAATCTCATCTCGGCGACAAACAATGTCAATAACTTGTCAAAAATTTATGACAATTAGAGGCACTTATTTTTGGTACGTAACATCACGACCGTATTCCCCGAAAGTTTAGGCAGAGGTGTAGGTACCTATAGTAGGTACACCCATATTTCGCCAGTTGTTTAAGTCCCATGTAATAGGGGGCGAGCCTATTGCCATTAACCGGGCACAAATTCAGACTCCAGGCTGCTACTGAGAAATCCGAGATGAAAAAACCCAATAACACTTTGCCCGACCCGGGAATCGAACCAGGAGCTCATGCTCAGCAGTAGCGCTCGCGACCACTAGACCAACGAGGCAGTGTTTTTTTTGTATTGATTAAAAATACGAGAATTAACCCTCTTGTCATGCAGTAAACTTTCACCATTTCAGATTATCTCAACTTAGTTCCAACCTAGGACTTCTAGATAAAAACACTATATTAAACCTGATTTAGAATGTAGAATTGAAAAACATGATTTTTAATTAACTGGGCTATTATTAAATTTAAATATAAGCATAATCAGCCTATAATGTTCTCACAAGGGACACAGGCCTCCTCTCGGTGAGAGGGAGTAGTCCGTAATCCACCACGCGGCCCTGTGCGGGTTGGTGGATGTCACGTCATGTCTTCTAATTTTTGGTTCTAGGACATGCCTGTTTCCTCACGATGTTTTCCTTCACCGTTTTGAGAGGAGTGATTATTAAATAATTTACACAAAGTAAAGCGCCTGTCTGGATTCGAACCTACATAACACTACATTTACAACTCGTAAGTCACGGCCGTCACCACTGGGCCATCACTGCTTTCATAATATTAAGGTTGTCCTTAAATTAATACAATGAAGGTTTCATTACAAGTTGCTAACAGTACAGGGCCTAGGATGGACCCTAAGGCATGATCAGTTCGTCGGAATCTTTTTTTTTTATGTGTGTTTCCCGATTACTCGAAGACGGCTGGACCGATTTGGAAAATACTAAAAAATATTCTTTTGTTTGAAAGGGCGTATTTCACAGGTGGTCCCATTCTCATCAGGTTAGGATATGATGATGGGATCCTGGAAAAATCGAGGGAACTCTTCAAATATATTAGGCACACCTAAGTATAGCGGCTTGGGTATTTTTTTTAGTAGGTAACTTGTGCATTTGCTCTCGAAAAGCACTATTTGGTGAAGTGGAACTGATGATGAAGACCCCAAATGGTTAGATAGGTACCGGAACAAGTCAATAATAAGTATTTCAAGGGTTGCGATTCGATTACCTACTTTAAAATGACTGATTAGCAATATAAGCTCGTCACAATGCACATGCTGTAGTGGAGCTGATGGTGGAGTGCCAGGAGAACTCCTCAACAATTAACGTCCCTGCATCGGGAAAAGCAATATTTTGTATAAAATAAATAATTAAAAAAAAATAAAAACACGGCTGCCCTGCCAAAAAAACGAACTAAAAAGTAAAAAAAACAAGTTGTATTAGTTCATCTTTACATACAAAGCGAAAGGTCACTCCTTTACTCCCTGACTAAACAGATAAATAAAATTGTCATTGCAGTCGGGGAGTTTAATCTAAGAGGTCCCCTCGGCTGCAATGATTATTTTATTTATCTGTGAACCCTGAAAACATTGTACACTCCTTTTTTGGGGCAGTCATGTAAAAAGGTGATGAACATTTGTCATTAGGCTATTGTAACTTTGATAAATTACAAACCGACCTACTAAAAAGTGAAAAATTACCTACAACTTTTTTGTAAAAAAAAAAGCAACCGACTTCCAAAAAATATACTACAAAGTGAAAAATAACTTTAAAATCGGAAGTCGGTGGCAAACACCTAAAATACAGACCCAAAGACACCGACTTATGTAAATTAATAAGTTTTTTGTAAGTAAGTAGGTACCTACCTATCACTAAAATCTCAGTAATAATATTACTTATTGTTCTGGGAACACTTTAGTTAGATAATAATATTTTGATAAGGTTATAATTAAGCAAATCGAGTAAGTTATCAATTGTATGATTTCTTTTGTTGAATTTAAATACCTATAGTGTTGCTTAAATACCTACCAATTTTTATCATTCAACATTCATTAGCTAATAGCTATAATTATATGATTACAAGCTAAGTAAAGACTTCAACGCGTTATTCTTAGATACCTTAACACCCTTCAAAATAATCAATTCCTGTATTTGAACACTGATTGTAGAAAGCCTATACCAATATTATTAAATTTCCTAAGAACCAATTAAAATGAAACAGATTGGTGAATGAACGGATTGTTCATTTAACAGCCGACCTCATTCATCCAATCCATTAATCAAACGTATACCTATATTATACGTACTAGCAACGAAACTAACACTAACCGCCTCATTAAGTGCGCAAACGAAACCCCGATTAAGGCGCATTAATATCGCGTTTCACTATCGCTATTAATCACAAAGAGCGATCAATGCCACGCGATTATTTTATAGCTTGAATAAAAACAATATAAGCGTTGCGGGCGGAGCGTGAGGCTGAAATATCAGTTTGATATCGCGCGGTTTGATTCGCCGTGACGCGGCCGCCTTAAGGCGGGGCCTCGAAGAGAGGGGCGACCGGCAACCTGGCGCGGCATTCCATTTCGTGCGAGCTTACGCGACGCTCGTTTGTCGCCGCTACGGCCCGTGTATCCGTTGTATGTCCGACGCGAGTGTGTGAGCAAAGCACGTGCCTTCCGTGGCGTATTCGTTGCACCGTGCATTGTAAAAGCCGCCAAGATTCGGGTGAAGAACCGTGAGCCGGTGCCGGCGTACGCCATGGCCGACGCCGACCGTGATTCGGACCTTGGCGACGACAGTCCAGTGGTGAGTTGTCTTTTGTTTTAATTGACTTATCATATCACACAGGTGATGACGAAACTGTGCTGCAATTGGATGTCAATTGATATTGACTTCATGACGGTAATTGAGCATTTTCTGCCTCCGTTTCTTTCTGTCGGCATTTCTGTTGCCCGTGCAAGGTATGTTTGAAGTGTTGTTAGCAAGCGTATTGTTAAGCCGGCTGCGACGCGTTGTTATGTTGCCGACTGCAACCGGTTGTTATGACAACCGTAACCTGATAAGCCACCAACTTACTTATGTATTTTTGATAGAAGTTTGAAAGAAAATACGTTTATAGTAAATCATTGTTTTATGTTGATCACATACATACATAAACTCACGCCTTCTTCTCATGGGGGCAGGCAGAAACTACAGAACGCCACCTGCTACGATCATACATCTGGTCATACACGCACGCCGGTTGCGAGTACTACGCACCTGACCTTTCTGAAAAACATCACCAATAAGATCACTATATGTTGATCAATTTTTAGAAATATTTTAAGTTCAGGGTAAGTCGAAATTAATTAATGAAATGACTTGAGCAGTTTAAATGACAGATGCAAAGAAAGCTAATGACGATGAATAAGGTGATAGTTTAAATAAAAATTAATAAATCGGGAACAATAAATAAGCTTTGAATGTAAAAACTAGCAATAGTGATGTCGTTGAGAGTTTTATGAAGTAACACAAGACCAATGTGTTGTCAACAAACCTCTGCGCGACGCTAGGCACAAAAATACTCGTTCACAACATAAACCTATTTATTTGTACATTCATAAAGAAATATATAATATGTAGGTACTTACGCTATGTTAATATGTCCTAAATATGAGTACGAGTACCTACGGCTCATATATGTAAATTACACATAGACATATACTTGAATGTCATTTCACCGGATTTGTTTTGCGAAATATTAATTTACATTGGAAAGGAGTTTCAATACGGAAATTATAAAAGAGACTATAAATTAAATTTGCTTAAACCTTTGATGAGAAACAAAGCCGTGGGAGTGTATTAGAATATCAATGATTGAGTACTTTGACATTTCAGCCCAGAGAATAGGTATATAGTTAGAGATTCATTTAGAAATAGTCTTATAGACAAATTGTTTTAGTCAAGCCTCATGTTTTATTGTATATTACTGACCCCCCAAGACTTGTGGATATCCAGATTTTTTCGTCGATATCATAATATCATTAACTAAGTACAGTATTTTCAAAGCTAACGTTCTTTTAGTTTCGTTTGACGTGTTTAGTATCGTCTTTTAATCATTTGAACTTTATATATGTAGATAAATTACTAATTGTCAGATAAGGGGTTCACAAATATACTTTAGAATTACTTTATGAAAGATAAAGAATTAGTATTTCCATTAAGTAAAATTTAAAAGAATAGAAAAGAAGGATGGATTTGTGATAGATGACATAGCTGAAAGAGAAGTGGACAGGACACTGACTTGAAGGCTTTTATTGAGTAAATGTATAAAGGCAAGCAACATATCAATAAGACAGTATGTACTGCGCGGGTCCGAATTAAATTGGAATAAGCGAGAAGGATCATCATCCTCCTGCAAATTCGCAAATTTTCCAACTAGATCATCATCTAGTTAGAAAAGCTTTAAGACCATGTTAAAGGTAACACGGCCCTAAAGCAAATTTATGAGGATAGCTGTAATATGGATAGCTATAATGTAGGATAATATAAGGATAGTCGTATAGAAATTATATTGATGATTCATAAAAGAGCTAAAGAAAAAGTAATAATTTTAAGCTTATACATAGAATAAGCATAATTTTGGTTATATTATCTTCTACCATTTCTTTATCTGGGCAATAAAAATGAAGCCATTTAAACACTGCAATATCAATCCCCCGTGGTGTTTTCTTCGATAGCAAAAATCTTGTCGCCAATTGTTTTGTACCGATGACTGCGTCTGAGCCATAATCTGGGATCCTACCCTATTGTTGTACTCAGGTACTGGAAGTTGGAGGTGCGTATAGGGTTTTTGGCACTTTTATTATTTTTTTGTTATCGTAACCTGGATCAGCATGCCATGTGGTTTGCAATAAACACACTAAGCAGAGCACCGCCACCTTCTAGATGTTGCACTTGGCTTAGGGCCAAAGGTAGGTTGTTGTCTCCGATACTAACTACTTATACGATTTTCGCAGTCCCAGATTTGTGAACGTTTCTAGGCAAACCGAGTCCCTAAAAATCCTAAAACAATTCTTACAAAAATATTGATGGAAAGTCAAATGCGAAGTTTAACGCCCTAAAGTCAGTATTAGTAGTGCGAGTGGCAGTAAGGTACGGAATGGTTAGAAAAAAATATAGCTGCTGGATAATCTTATGAGGAAAATGCAGGCAGCATGGTTGCTGAAGATAATTTAATAGTGGAGGAAGACAGTATCACTCAGAACAACCCTGTACAAATACTTTAACTGTGAGAGCTTTCAAAAGAAATGAAATAAACATAATTCGCAGCTCTCACAACACGCAGCAAACAAATATCCATGTTTGTCGACATCTATGCAACACATGTTTCGCCGTCAACGTGGCGGCTTTAACAAAATGGCGCCGATATGATTATTAATAACGAATTCGGCTGCGATTCGGTTTCAAGCTTGTTTTATTGCAGACCGAAGGTTCCCATCTGCGGTGGCTCTACGAAACTTGACTGCACATTGTTTATTTAGCGGAACTGTTTTTGTCCATATTCATAATTCGTCAAAGGAACGGCATCGATATTTTGGCGTCTGTTTTTTGTGCTCCCCGCAAAGGCACTGGTTTATGGTTTCTATGTTAATAGTGACGTTGTCATTGATAAGATGTTAGTTGAGTTTTCAGAATAAGACTTGTAATAATTGTTGTTATCGAAGTTGATATTTATACCCTAGTGCTAAATATACGGCACCTGTGATTCATGAAAGTCATACATTCGGCAATAATACACTCGCTGTCACATGATTTACTGTTTCCAACATAAATTTAATAATAGAACAATCTAGATTCGAAACTGAAATAACTGTAGCTGCATCAAATGTACCAGAAACAAATATAATCTGAAACATTTCCAGCGCGTCAGAATTGATGAATAATCCGGGAATTCTAATGATGTGAAGTAACGAGATCTGAAGACTTTATTATCGCTTACCTGTATAACACATCATTAGCCGTTTATTTCTGTCCGGACACATATAATGTTTGCGTTTGACTCAATCATTTATTCAGTGGAGTGTCTGCCTTTGGCGACATCTCACGGGAGGCCGGAACGCACGATTTATTATCCCCACTCGGCGAATAGAGGGCCACGAATTAATTAATCAAACCTAGCTGTCACTCAGCGCACAATCGCGGACTATACTTAGCTCATATCCCGAACGCACGCTTCCTTTTCCTGTCGACACCGCGACGTACCATTAATTGAAATAATTGGCGGGTTTGGTGATTTTATTTTTTCGCGTTGACAACACGGCTTGGCGTTTTGCATTAATTTTAATTAACTATGCTTGTGTGGCACTTATTTTTACGCCATTTCTTGGTATTTCGATGAAAAATTACGAATTCAGTTATGAACTTATGAAAGTTATTTTTAAAAAGGTGTTGACTTTTGGTGTCGTACTTTAATATGACATATTTATTTATCAACGTTAAAGTCGAGTTATTCGGGCTAATTTTTATTACTTTGTTGTTTATACAAGGAAAATGAAGGATTTTTCACAATATTTTTTTCCTTTAATTAGCATGTCTTATCAGAAAATTGAAGCCCGAGTTATCTACTACGTAATATTTAAACGCGTGAATCAGTCTATTGCATAACATTGCGCGTTAGAGTATTTATTTGGCTTCATGTCAAATGCAGATGTATTCTGTAAAACCATCTTTATTGTACATAAAAAAGTCAATATAATTTAGTTCTACCGGCATATCAACACAGCAGATGTTTCTAAATCATGTATCAATTTGAATTAAATTACATTGACAAAAAATGAAACTGAAATACCTATTGAAAGGTTTTTTTCTTTTAGCGGTTGAAACTTTAATTACAAATGGGTATAGTTTACACATTCGCCCTGAAAAGTATTCGCATAATTTGAATGCTTTATTTGGACTTGTCGAATCGAAATTCAATTCTAGTGTTGCTAGAATAAACAAAAATAGGTTTAAAAGAAAATTCGGTTTAGTCTTCTTTCACAATGAGTTGGACCATACATAAGCCACATATAACTGTTAATATTACTGATACACCCAATTTTTTGACGTTACTTTTTTTGCTGACGTAACCCACTTGTGGCACAAAGAGGTGTATCACACAGTTGTCGGCAGGTGGAACGCACCACGCTACCTGGTCGCGTGCTCGCCACAATGGTAGGTGGGCTATATGGGCATCCACCCTATCTCATCTATTGCTCTAAACATATTAGGAAAAAAAAACATTCACACGTTTTTAACGTGACTTGTTTTATGATTCTCGACAATTTATTGTGCCTTCTTTGATCAAGATTAACTATGTAAGGTCGTCTCGCGACACGCGGTGCCTTTGTGTCGCATGCGTTTCGCGTCGCGTGTCGCGCCTGTTTGCAGGACCCTTAAATTGTGATAATCGCGATAAGGTATAAAGTGTTAATCCATCTAAAAGTTTGGAGTTGAAGCTAGCTCGAAATTCCGTAAATATTTATTTCTAATATTTATATGTTTGTATGTTTATCTTTCTTGATGTGACCGTGCACGGTTCCCTGAGTTTTCCCTTTACTGTAAACTTTTATTATGAAGGTATTTACCTACATACCTCTATCTCTTTTGTATTTTTTATGCGAACCTGCATATCAAATTGATACTTTTCATTATGTTCAGATATTTTGATTATCCGACACGAACGGCCTTTTGTTGAAGATTTTAATTTGCATACAAATAAAATGGCTGACTCGACAAAAGAACCATTGTCACAGTTCTTTATACAGAAATCGAACTTGATCCTTTATCTCTCATTTATATTCAACATATCTGTCGTAAATAATCGTATTGACATTCAATATTTATAAAGGAAAGGTTGCGTGGGTTCGCGGCGCGCGGCTGCCCCTCACACCGACACGTAACGCCCTGAAGCTATTCAATTATTGCTACTATCTATGATCACGGATAGATTTGAGTCCGTATTTTGCTCCGTTAATCCTAGCTAATTCGTTAAATGTCAATGTGTCCGTGGGTTTCTTTGACGCTAGATAGCTGTGGAGCTTTTTGATAGGTATAGGAAATATAGTGAGTTGCTAAGTTTATAAATAAATCCATTGAGTAACTAATCTAACAATACGAACTCAGCTTGCCCTATTAAAGAAAATTATGTACTTTCCACGCAACGAACGACGTGTAAAGGCCCGTGCAGACTGTCGCGACGCGACGACGCGACACCGGTAGAACAATTTCTATGAAATCATCATGGAAATTGTTCTACCGGTGTCGCGTCGCGCCAGTCTGCATGAGCCTTAACGCAACATAAAGTGAGGTGACGACCTATGTGTAAGTAGTCACAATAGAAATGCATTATTCTAATAATATCCCTGTTTATCTGGAGAAACATCAGCATTCGCATCTCTAATATTATGATGTTTACTCGGAATATCGTAGAACATTTGAATCAACAGATAAAAGGCACGGTTTTTCTACTTTTGTTGATAACTCTTTATAGGACCTATGTATACTGGGTGTAAGGGACAGCCCTCCGCAAACTAACAGTGCGCATTCAGCTCCTTATTTTGAATCATATTCCATTGGAAATATTCTCAGGAAAATTGTAATTTTTTATCGTATTTTCAGTTACCACTCCTTTATTTCAATGTAAAGTTACATTCTCTGTACGCAACACTCCATTTGTGTAAATAAAACAGCTAAAATAAATATAAATCAGCAATGGATGTTGAAATACTCGGCGGCCGAAGGCTCGCTGCGCTGCCGTTCGCTACGCGCGTTTTGCCACGATAACGATACATTGCGTGTGAGGTGTATGTAAAAATCAGGTTTATTAGATTTCCATAACGTTCCTGAAATAATTTCGTGTACCGGTCATCTTATTATGATATACTGAATTCACCCCATCAGTCTGCGAAGGGCTGTCCCTTACACCCTGTATGTATAACTATCTTCTGCCCGCGACTTCGTGCGCGTGACATTTCTTATTTTGACATAAAATCACACCACGTCTTATGACACTCGGCAATACTGTCGTTTCCCATTAGTGAAAAAATTGTCGGAATCGGATCAATCTGATCCGTAGTTCCAAAGATTACCCTCCCCCCTACATAAGAACATACAAACTCACAAATTTTACCTGTTTATAATATAGTATATAGGATGTCTTTGTATAAACCGCCAATCTAATGGTCATAAAGGCAATAGTTAGCCAGACCCCTGAGTAAACATAGTGCTGTAGAATTAAAGCTCCTGCAGACAGGCGCGACGCGATTCTGGTAGAATAAATTCCGTGGAGTTTTTATAGAAATGTTCTACTAAAATTGCGTCGCACTGTCGCGTCACGCCTGTCTGCGGGAGCCTTTGTGCCAAAACAAACCCAGAGCACCTATATGGGATTGGAAAATCAACATAATTTTATCATCATAGAAATAAATAAATAAAAAAGAATTTAGAAGTAAAATTCATGGTAAATATGATAGTAAGACAATCCGGATATCCGGATATTCTCAATTAGTATTTTTAATATATTTGATATTGACACTTGCATAGTGCTGTTTTAAAAAGTGGATTAGTTGTAAAATAACATAAGTGTGCACTATGGTTTGTTTACAGCATTATGTAGTATTTTATTACGTGTTTGCATATAATCGCGTAAAAATGTCTGTGAACCATAGTATGAAAGAAAATACTTTTCTATGTTTTTATCCATATGACGCTGTACAAATACATGTTATATTCGCATTACTTGTAAAATAACAAGTCTAATGTGTACTTTTAACACGTGTGCAATCCATAATAATTTATTGTTCTGGTTTTTTTGATTTCGCAGAATTTTTAAAATTGTTTTTATTGAAAACTGGCTGTGTGTGCCCCGCGGTTTCACCTGCCTCGATCGGCTCCTAAGAGGCGCAACGTGATGTTAAATAGCCTATAACCTTCCTCAAGAATTGGGCTATCAAATGCATAAATAATTTTTCTAATCCGACAGGGAGTTTCAGAGATTAGCGCGTTCAAACAAACTATTCTGCTTTTTTTTATTTTAAATATAGTAAACCTATCTAAATGTATAATGTTTGTTTGTGATAAATCTTAATTACAATAGCTAACACTAAAATACCTATATATATTATATTATGTACAAGTATATAATAAAAAAATGGGTTAGAAAGTTATTCATTCCTTGCATTTCAGCTTTATTATATTATAAGTATATAAAGTACCTACATAAAATTCGCGATAAAAATTCTGCTCCTCCCTATGTTCGCATAACTCGTCAAATGTAGGGAACAGCTGTTTTTTTCGCGAATTTTTGAATGGTAGGTCTGTACCTAATATTATTTTGTTTTTAGCATGTATGGACGCTATACTATTGCGGGTTAACGCGCCTTTCGTTGATTAACATAGTATAGAAGTGTAGATGATGGATAGAAAAACGGCAATGTCAATGAAAGGGGCTAATGCTTGACCTTTCTAAGTGACATTGAAGGCAATGGATAAGTGTGATTTATAAATGAATATATTTGTGGTATGTTGTCTATTAAATAATATAGCCTACGTAACCGAAAAGTGACTGCAGAAGCACTAAATTGTTTTGCCACATAGTTTTTGTGAATTTTGCTGTAAAATTATTACCCTGTTATCCCTTAGGTATGTCTCCATGTGATTTAATTATTTGTAAGTAGGTTTTTACAAGCTTTTAAGATGCCCCATTTTAGTCACACTAAGGATTACCTACATCAAACTATTTTATATTTTTATTTTCCAATAAATCGTTTATAAGTTGTGCACCTATTAAAAGCATTTGATACATTGTTTGTTTTTCTTTTGCTCCAGATTGCTGGTCTGGCAGTAAAAGAAAGAAATGGATTCACGCTCAGTGTATGTGATTTTTATTTAACGTCCTTTATTTTATCGAAATACATTAATTTGTCATGTCAATGTAATTCGCTATATAATTTACAACATGCGTGGCTAACGCAACCCGTAGCAATTCTTAGCAAAACCTTATCGGTTACTATAATATTTTTCTATCAACTATTAAATTATAGGTACTATTACAATTGACTATTATTTATAACTTATAAATTCTACAGAGTACTGGAATGACATTTATTGCTGTCACCATAGAGTTTATTGTGCTATTTAGCACATGTGGTGTTATGATGTTTTGTTAGGTCAGTTCGGTGACGACGGCGACTGCGCGGGCGCCCGCATATTCGTACTTAACAGAAACAATTTATTCCATAATACCTTCCCTATTGGTTAATATAGCATTCCTATTAATATCGTTGATTAACAGTTCAAACATATGTTGGTTAACGGTTTTGTGGTTTATAACGAATTTATTGATTCTATCGACTGGTTTTTGGTCCTTAGAAATTTATGGGAGCAGTCTCATCAAACCCTTTATCTTTTAAGAAGTTATCCGATTATTAAGTTTCTATAAGGTCATTACTTTTCATGTCTTTTCTTGTTTCTAACATTACTTCATAGTTTAATGGTATTTCTAACGTTATTAATTATTATACAGCACCAACATTTCCCCTTCATCTAATGAAGTCGGCACCTCTGCCGTTTAATCACATTTCATTGATCGTGTGTTTGTCTGTCATTATTACATATCGTACCCACTCATTTGCATACACGTAAGTACGTCAGATGATAGGGCGGCGACACACCGGGCACATTTTATTCAAATCTAGCCGAGGTGAAATTGCGAAGATTCATTTACTGTGAGATTTCCACTAGCTTTCTTCTTGCATTAATACATAAACTAGAAACCTGTCCCTGCTCTGCACGGTTTTTACGACTTGATGAAACATCAAGATTTCTTTATTATATGTGAGTTTAATAATAATGTTTTGTACACATAAACCTTCCGGAATAAATTCTCTAAATGATGGTGAAAACCGCATCAAAATCGGTTGCGCAGTTTAGAGGAACAACGCGGTCACACAGACAGACACGAAAAGGTAATTCAATATAAAATATGTATAGATACAGCACTAACTATCACCTCTATTAAAACTTGTCTTGTTTGTAACGAACCTTGATTCACTAACTAGGTATATTGCTATTCCAATCAAACTCTGAAATTGCGTTAAGGACTAAAAATTATAGCCAATTTTATATAATGTTTATTAGACATCAAAGATTTTAATTTATATGATGCTCATATGATTCTCGCTTCAAGGGCAAGGAGTTATTATTCAATTGTTTTATCTGCCATGACGTCAGTAATTAACATGTTAGTCGATCTTTATTTAATGCTTGGATTTTATACAGTTTGTAAGCATGTTATTATGGAATAATAAGTATAAAGCTAATCCTTTATTATTATTATTACAAATTTTAATTAAATCAAACTAATTGTACTACCTACATTGTTCCAAATTCTTTTGTTCTATTATAACAAGTGTAACATCTCATCGATATTTCTGCGAAATTGATGATTGTGTTTCATATTTCTATGATACATCTAGTTAGTCACATAAAATTATGTCTGATACGCAAATATAAGATTGTAAACATTCGCACTGTAGGTAACGGATCATAAATGTCGCCAGCTAAAGAAATAAACGCCTTGACTCATTTCACACAATTGTGTTAAATCAACTTGGGAAAAACATCAACACGCTACATTCGCAAAAGGGATGAATAGAAAAGTTGAAAACCTTCAATTAGCGATTATGTGCATGACTCTAAATGCTCCAAGTCTCCACAATTTATTAGTTTTTTTTTAAATTATTTTGCCAAAGCAGAAAAAATCTTCTGGCTTTTACCAATTAATTACCTATTTTGATCGCAATCAATCGGATATGTCAGGCAGACCGAAAAAGACAGAAACGATGACCACGATAATTACGGTTTCCGGTTCCTGAGGGGCTCTGTTCAGGATTCTTCGCCGAGTTTCACCGTTCTAACTTCCATCCATACCTCTCGGAATCCCTGTAGCATAGACAGTGCACATCTGAACTGCAAGATAACAAAGTAAGATATAGCAAAGAGCATTAATTTTGACTGATGCACAAATTGCAGTGCACACAAGAAAATTGATGATTCAAAGCTCACAAGCTGTTTATTTTACAAGACCTAATGCGTTGGAAGAGCAAACAAAGGTCTATAAACGCACATGCGACACGAATACCGATGCATTAACATTAGTTATTAAAGGCCTTTCTCTAACCGGAGCTAATATTATTTTAATAGAAGATGTTCGTTAGTAATAACAAACAGCGTTATGTAAGGCGACACCGCGCGTATCACACGGCACCGGTGGGTCTTCGAGAAGTCATACGAACATTATAATCGCGTTCCGATATTGCGATCAGTGCATGCCTGTCCTTAATTAAAACGTTGCGCGTGCATGTCGTACTCGCCCAGAATGAAGGAATTGTTCTGATTTTCTTACAGATTTGTGAGTGGATAGTGAAAATCGTGACATGAACTGTCAATATCTATATTGACAATTGCATTTGTCAGTTTTCTTCTTTAACATCTTGTGAGTTATTGGCTGATTTTGGTTTGACAAGTTTTTCCCAACCGTTACTTTTAGGGACGGTGGTTATACAAACGGAACTATAGTTACTGCAAATAAGCGTAGCCAGATTTTCCAATGCATCTTCTAACTTTTCCTTCTTTAACAGATGAACATACAATTAAGTGGCAGCATAGCTTTATGACCATAATTAGGCTATCTTCCATAATATTGTCGAAGTACCAATGCATGCTACTAACCATTTATCAGTTTCATTCAGACCACACATTTACAAATACCATTATGACAAACAATGCTAAAAAACTAGCAGTAATTAATGTAGTTTTAACACTACAAAATATAATACTATTTGAAGCTCCTAAAGAAGAAACGTTAGTAACAAACGCTAATGACGTTTTACATGGCTGATAGCCAATATTAAGATAAAAAGTAATGGCGAAGATGCACGATCGCAGCTTTGTAGGGGGCGGAGTGGGGATGATTGATACAGCGGCATGCGCGCGCGCTGCTCAAGCGGTCACGACGCGCAAGTAATCGTTGCTTTTAAATATTTTAATAATTTTCTCTGGTTTGAGAGTTAACAATGAGTGTTGGAGTTGTGAGGTAGGAGAATTGAGAGTGGTGGTTAAAATACAGTTTAATTCTAATAAGGATTTGACTTTGATTTCATTCGCAACTGTATCATAAGTTCCTATAGTAAGGTTATAGGAACTGAGGACACAGTTGATGGTCTTTTGACGACAAAAGGCGTGGCTTCTTTATTTAGCGTTAGAAACCAGTGGAAATGCTTCATTTTCTGCACTATACTACTATTTGGTATTTTAGTATGTTCCTTAAAGAAATGCATTGATTAAGTCACAGTTCTTCAATCACTTCCCTTCCCTTGCCGTGTCAAATGTACAAGGCAGGGGCGAAGCGTTCATACAACCCGATTCCTATCGGCTTGCCTTCGGAACAACCACTTTTCTTAATGTCTACTATTGACAAATACACCTGTGTGTATAACTGTGTATCACATCACTTACATAATTATATTTAATACAAGTTTAGGTTACATCATAAGATTAAAAACCTACAGTTTTGTGTCTGAGTTTATGAGAACTGAACAATTTTGTCTTCGGCTTCCCTCTAACGATAATTGTAGCTGCGCCACTGGTACAAGGTAACTCGATGCTCCTTGTAAGGTAGGCCGTCTTTATCGATTGCTGCAACATGATAGTGATATGGACAATCAATACTACTTGTAAGTTTCCGACATTTTGCTAGCCCTGGTTTAGGAAGTTGTGCTTACAAGGACACATGAGAATAGGAGTTAGGTCTCGAACAGTCGCTGGAAAACTGTTCTCCGTTCTCAAGACTTGATTGAAAAAACGAAATTCTTGGGGATAATAGATTGGCTGGGATGTCAGGATTAAGAAAAAATATTTAGTCGGTCAACCTCTAATTCTGAAGATGTTGGGGAAAAGTGACATCGAAAAAATGTCAGAAAGATAATATAGCAAAGGTAATAATATGAACTAAGGCACCAGTAATCACACGGGAAGAAAGATCACTGACTTTGACGGTGATGCGTAATCAAAGGTATAAAAGGTTAAATAGATAACGATAATGCTTGTTTTTTTTTTATTTGAGATAGGTTTGCTCTTGACTCTAGACTAGGTCAGAGATGACAGAGACAAAGTCGACGAAGGAGCGAGCTTACCCAGAAGAAGCCTGTTAACTCTCACTTTGAGAGGGGTTTGTTTTTCTCTTTTATGTGTTTTTGCAATCGGGTTATTTTTAATTTTTGTAAATAATTTGCTTTATTTCAAGCTTTTTCTTTTTTTTTCTATTTACAGATGCAATGTATTAATAAATATAAACAATAAATAGCCTTTATATCCCACAATTAAGACGAATCTATCGACACCTCATAATTATGTTAAAATTCATCAAGCCGTTTAGGCTACAGAGCGTGCCAAAGAAATAGACATACATACATACATGCTCTCGAAAGACATTACCCTCCTGGGGCAGTCGGGTAATGACTGTGAAAGGTAATGAAAAAAATAGTTACAGAAAAATTGCTTTATTTGTGACAGTAACACGTGCATACAAATCGTATTAGTATCGTCCCTAGTAATTCAAGAACTAAAACAAAATTAAACTAAACGTCATTATCACAGATATAGGTCTATCTATATCTGGGGTCATTATAGTATTAAAATACCTATTTATAATATGACTAGCTTTTGCCCGCGGCTTCGCCCGCGTGGATGTCGGAAAATATCCCACGGGAACGTACCGGGATTAAAATTACTCTATGTTCCGTAATACGGTATTGGTTTTCACGGCGGACGCCAGAAAGCTCCCAGTCGGCATGATTTTTTTGGACATCTTCAACAATCATCATATCATCATATTTCAGCAAATTTATATAAAAACCTAAACATTCCTCATGAATCACTCCGTCCTTTGGTGAAAACCGGATAAAAATCCATTCGGAAGTTTTAGAGTTTATCGTGTTTAGACAGACAGACGCGGCGGGAGGACTTTGCAAAACTATTATGCCGCTCAATAACAAATATGAAATAACTTTTGACCGAGTGAACCGATTTTAACAAAAACTTGTTTATAAAAAAAATAAAAAAAAACAACCGACTTGTAAAAAAAAACACTACAAAGCGAAAACAAACTTTAATTTTGTGAGTCGGTGTCTTTGGTTTAGTATTTTCATTTTTTGCCACCGATTTCCGAAATAAAAGTAATTTTTTATTGTTTGTTTGGGAGTCGGTGGTTTTTTTTATAAATAAGTTTTTATTTTCCACTTTTTAGTTTTGGAACCTACCCCACCCAAATTCGTATACCACTACTTGCTAAGTAAATAACAGTGACACGAAGTTATTATAACATTATCAACATACACTAAATGGAAAAAAAAAACGTATTATTGAAGCTAACTCAAAAACCACTCAACAGAATTTGACCAAATTTATATGCAACCACCTCAGGACTATACCCTTTCAAATACAAACTTTGCAAAAAGGCAAATATATGTCGCGCTAAGTCGTGTCAGAAGTTTGGAAGGCGTAGTTTCATCAGGTTTGGACGCCGTCGCCAACAAATTATTAAGTCAACCACACGACGACAGATTGTTGACCAAATCTGTCTTCTGACAATCAAGGCCACACATAACATACGACTCAAGTAGCGCAATTTGAAGCATATTACCATTAAAATAATTTATAGTCAGAGTACATCTCATGACAATTCCAATAAGCCCAAACACGGCTAGGATACATTATTTCATTACGGAGTTCCGGTGCCTACCTTCCGGCTTCATCATCAGATCAGTTCAATGCTACCATTTCCATCAGAACCATTTATTTAAATATACTTCGTCTTAGTCACTTAACTATCTTAATCGAGATATCGCCACCCGTGAAATACTTATCATTGAGGAGTTCCCGTGGACATATGTGGTCTTCTGCATCAGTTCCACTTCACCAAATGATACTTTCTGAATGCAAATGCTTGACTTGTTGATGAAAATACGTAATTAATATTATTTAAATGCCTATAATATTTGAGGAGTTCCCTCAATTCCTCATGGATGCTATCATCAGAACTGGATTTTGATAAAAATGGGACCAACCTGGAAGTGACATACTTCCAGGTTGGTCCCATTTTTATTACGAACTATACATTTTCAATCCCTTAAATCTCTTAAAAAGAGGTACACAAAATATTTAATATTATTTGTGATTTTTAAAATCAACCCCTATTTTACCCCCTTAGGGGATGATTTTTCAAAAACGCTGAACCACATAATTCTTTATTTCCTACCAAAAGCATAAATTTGAATTTTCATATCCCTAACTTAAAAAATGCAGGGTTTCCCATACAAACTTTCATCCCCTGTAGGGTTATTTTTGAGACAAAAAGTACCCTATGTACTTCCCCAGGATGCCATCTATCTTCTTGCCAAATTTTATCGAAATCCGTTCAGTGGTTTAGACGTGAAAAGGTAACATACAAACAGACAGACAGACAGAGTTACTTTCGAATTTATAATATTAAAGTATAAAGTATAAGTATGGATGGATGGAAGTATGGATTGTGGAAGGTTTTGATACCATACCTTGCAGATTAGATCGCATTACACTGCGTAGGGCTTCCCAAGACTTCTTGCTTGAAATATGATAGGCACGGATTGTAATCAATAATAATTATTATTGTCACAAACACGGAACTGTTGGGTTTAAGATACGGATAAGTAGGTACCAGGGCTTAGTAAATATTTTGGGAAATATGTTTGTTTAGACAATATTTTATAGATTAGGTCATCAATTTGTAATATTTTTACATCTTGGTATTTTTAGTCTGTGGCCGGATTATAAAAAAAAAAACAATAATTGAGTTACTGTTTATGTCAAATCGAGTATTTCTTTTTATTTTCAGTTGTTTTTATTAATTATTACAAATATTACTTAGTAGCTTTTCTATATTGATAAGTAAATATTTAAATAACAATGCAACAAATTGAAAGTCACTGACCTTTAGAAAAAAACATTAGGGTGACCTATACCTACTTAACGCCAGAAGAAAAACAAATTATTTTGTCTTCATTTTGTTCTGAAACGTCATCTGAAATTTTTAGTGATGAAAAGTGGCCAGTAATGTTGCAAAATACGACGAGAAGGTTGGATTTGGCATAAAATCTCTTTGGTAAGTTTCTAAAGAGTTTGTACCCACCTACTCGTGTGTTTTCCTTTATAAGTATGTACAATGTTCAAGAATTGGATATTTTCCTTGCTCCTTTGTTTAATTAAAGTCCTATTTTCCCGCTATGATTACAAGCGTGTGCGGCGTCATTCAATCGACGTTGCCCACATAAACTACTCACTAAAGAAGCTTCCTTCGCATCAAATTAGGTGGTTTAATTATTTACTAGCACTAAAACGTACTGTTAACACTTACAAAATATAACTTGACCTACCCTCACCCTTTTTTTACTGCTGGGGCAAAGAGGCAGAGGGGAAAATAAAAGGCTCTTCAAGGATCAAATTAGGGTAGTCTTTTCGGACACTAAAACGTTGGAGGAAATAAAACTGATGCGAGGAACAGTCTGCTCAGGCAGGTGTATTTTTCCTTTGGGGATAAATAATTCTTTCTTTAATTTTGGACAAGTGCCCACCTACACGGGCTTAATATGTCTTCATATTTGAGGTTGAGTAGAAGATACGACGTAATTGTTAGTACCGAGTGCAGACCTACAAGATAATTAGTTTGAGCATTAATATCGAGTTATTTAAAATGGGAGTTTTCCATTTCATTAGTGCTTTTTTAGAGATAAACGACAATGTTTATTTCGTATGACCATCTGAATACTGCATGGAGTGAAGCTCTTGTGTCAATCGCACATACCATCTCTAAAACACTTGTCATTATAATAATTATGATTTCAGTTAATCTCGTACATACCTATCCTACGCATCAAGATTTGCGTCATTCATTATTTACGCTGCGTGTGCGACTTTACAACATAACATCGGAGTGCGCAATTTTATACATTACACAGAAGAATTTAACAAGTCGTCTACATGTTTACATTTAACGATTGATATTACCCGCCCTGAGATTTGCCAACGCCATCTTTGGCGATGTCTGCTGACCTTAAAAGCTCAAAAGCCGTAGGTTTTATGCGTTCTATTCAGCTGTGACTAACAGCAATTCATGTTTGACAATTTTACGAGCGCGACGATTCACCAATGGCGTCCACTTATAACTGCCGGTTACGCTCAATAAAATGATCATTTATTGCGCGTACGCCGTGTTAGTTTTATTGGGCATATGTACTAACATTTTTGTTGCGCTACAAGGAAATTTATTTGCAAACACACTTACGTCGCCATTTACCTATTCGCTATGTACGTAGAATTACGAGATTTGTTGATAAACTCTTGTAAAACGCTGAGATTGTGTAGGTGGACATTTAAATTGCAGAGTTTTTGGAGTTCATCATACTAATTTTGAAAATGCTTCTGCTCTAGCACAGCGTTCTAGTTACCTACGTATCTATGTGGTGGCATTAGGAAATATTACGCAAAACTGAGGCAGCAGATGGCGCCACGTTGACGCGAGGTAAACGTAGCAAACTGTCAAAGGCGCGCGGCAACATTTTTCGGCGTTTTTCAATATTATTTGTTTTATTTCATCCTTGTTACTGTAATTATAGGTTAAAATAAATTTTGACCACTAACGGTAGATTGTAAACAAACACACCGGATTTCTCATTAACAGTCACCTAACCATATATATTTTTTTTATAACCATAAGATCTAAACTTCATGTTTTTCTGTTTACGTTATTATTCCCCTTCTAACTATCATTACAGGTTGCATTACCTAATGCGATAGTACGGTCTCATAAAATGCATTTATTATTAAAATTATTAAGAGCTAGCTTCTGCCCACGACTTCGTCCGCGTGAAACTTCGTCGCATCGCACCGCCTGCCCGTGTTATTACTTCTTTTTCAATTAGCGCTCTTTCTTACTTTTTTTCTTTTTGCTAGTCTTCTGAGGGTCCTAGCGTAATGTTAAAAACCCTATAGCCTTCCTCAAAATTGGGCTATAAAATGCGAAATGAATTTTTCAAATCCGACTGGCAGTGTCAGAGATTAGCGCGTTCAAACAATAAATAAAATATGTTGGATAAGGATTGATGCATTATTTTATAATACCATTAAAAAAGTTATAGTGAGCCTACCTTAAAAGATAGACATATGCTATAGCGGGCTTTTACCATGATTGTTGCGTAACTAACCGTTTATGCAGCGCACGCAACGGAAGCTCTCAAAAGGACTAAATTTTCCCCATTTTTGCAACTTTTTTCATTGATACTCCGATCCTATTGGTTGTAGCGTGATGTTATATAGCCTATAACCATCCTCGATAAATGGGCTATCCAACACTAAAATATTTTTTCATTTCGAACTAGTAGTTCCTGAGATTAGCGCGTTCAACCAAACAAACAAACTCTCTTCAGCTTTATAATATTAGTGTAGATTTTAACCTTTTTATTATAACATTTTTGTTAGCTAGTGCAATGGTGCCCCTAGCGGGAGCAATTGGCAGTAAGGTTTCCTATTTCTGAGCTAGCCATTTGAACTTTGTTAGCTGAGAATGCATTTTAGACACAGTATCTACAGGGTGTAAGGGACAGCCCTCCGCAAACTAACAGGGTGCATTCAGCTCCTTATTTTGAACCTTATTCCACCGGAAATATTCTCAGGAAAATTTTCATTTTTTAAATAATTTTTTCAGTTACTATTCCTTTATTTCAATGTAAAATTACATTCTCTGTACGCAACACTCCATTTATGTAAATAAAATAGCTAAAATAAAAAAAAAAACAGCAATGGATGTTAAAATACTCAGCGGCCGAAGGCTCGCTGCACTGCCGTTCGCTACGTGCGTTTTGCCACGGTAATGATACATTGCACGTGAGGTAATAAAACAAATCAGGTTAATTGGATTCCCATAACGTTCCGAAATAATTTCATGTACCGCTCGTCTTAGTATGATATACTGAATTCACCCCATCAGTCTGCGGAGGGCTGTCCCTTACATCCTGAATATATTGTATCTAGAATGCATTCTCATAAAACATCTTAAAAACTTGGTTTATCGACTGTTTGATTATTATGTTTGCATAAGGCATTTAATATTTGAATACTTCAGGAGACGGTTATTGCTTTTGAAAACACACTTTGCCTTTTAAGAAACTTATTAACTAATCTGACATAAATACAATATAAAAGGTATCCATTATTAAATTGCACAAATCCATCAAATAGTAATAGTAGTGTGTAATCGTACTTGTTGACGTCGACGCACAAGTACTTATGGCCATGCTGGAAAACTGCGGTATCATGGCATGCTGTTTACTCAAACACCACAAAGGTGCCGCCTGCACTGCAACACCGAAATGTGACGCTGTGACCACAGAGGAGAGAACCAATTTAGTGGGTACTTGCTATCTCCCAAAAATGGAACCAATGAAAATTAAAAAAAAAACATTTATTCAAATTAGGCACAGGGTCAGCACTTTTTGAACGTCAAAATTAAATCCCCAAAAAGCCCAGCCTTTACCACTTTGTGTTTTAGCTGGAAAGAAGAGGTGTAACAAAATGCAAGGGAGACAAGAAACGCAAAAAAATGCAATAAACACAGACATTGTGTGGTGGTACGGAACCCTTAGTGCGTAAGTACAATTCACACTTGGCAGGTTTTTTGGTTGCTACGAAGGCATAGTACTTAATGTGTAGCACGTAGCTAATGTAGCCCACACCACATATTTTTTGAAAGAATTTGTTGTTATTGTTGTTGTGGTATTTCAAGTTTTGCAGACAGGATGAGAAACGTTGATGCTACTTTGTAGTTTTACTTGTTAATTGTCACCGGTTAGTATTTTAGGTGATAATGCTAAGGTAACTAATAAATGTGAATTTGAAATGAACATAAATGGAACTCTGTCGTCTAGTCTGGGCAAAAAAGTTTGCTAAACGAACTTTGCATTCGAAACAGTCTGAGTAAATAACAAAAACAAATATGTTTACACCTAGATTGTGTGATATTTAACAAAAAAGTCGTAGCTAAACAGTAGTTGAAAAATTAAAATAGTTCGTCTCCTCAAACACAAGAAAAAAAACACTTTTTATTCTTGTGCCCTCAAACCCAGTCACAGTACAATTTCACTTAATTCATTTGAAACTTTGAATGATAAACAGTTAATATAATAGACAAAAAACCTTTTCTGTCCCTTCCTTCATTGTTAAATCTATCTTAGATAGTTCTCCGAAGGGTCTGGGGTATTTCCCTTACCTCACTAAGGTGTCCTGTTTACATCATCCGAACAATCTTGATCTTAGACACATTTATACAATGATTGCTTATGATAATTATGTTTATCGTAGTTTATAGCGACGTAGTTAATGGTAATATTCTTATGTTGGATCAAATGCATAAAGTGCCATGAGAGGCTCTCACGTTCATGCATGTAACACTTAAAATCATCACAATACACATATTTTATAGGTACTCATAAGATGAAGTTTTGAAAAATATTTGCTCTTGTGCGTAAATAACATGTGTAATATATTTGTACTTACTGTTAGAACTAGTCGTAGTAGGCGCATTCTGTCATAACATGGTGAAAATATTAGAAATCTGGAATAACTGTAGTTTAAGATTACCTGCATGGACGTGTAAACTATGGCTTATCGTCATAAATCCAAGATTAGAATCCATAGAAAATCGACATCACATTTTCTTCATTATTTAACTGCTGCTGCGTATGCTTCGTAACGATCAGTGATTTTAATGATTAGCATACACTTGTAACCTAAATAACTATTTGTTTATGTCATTATTTATTCGATTGACAGAACATTAGCTAGTATCAAGTAGGTTAGCCGACAGTTTTTGCGAGGGATTGAAGTGTGCGTGATCTCTCTAGTACCGTTAGCGGTCGAATATAAAATGTTTGCGCAAACTATTTCAAATGTACTTTACATAAAGTTTATTGAACGGTTGTGGCCGAATGTGATTTGACCGGAACTACTGTTATCACGGCATGACTTGTGTTTGATGTTTCTTTTAGAGTATTCTCTCTAAATGGTATATATTGTCAAGTAGGTAAGAACTTCAGAATTACCAATACGTACAAATTAAGACTACCCACCTACCTACATAGGTAAGTACGTACCCACATATAAAAAATCTCATCAAAAAATCTCATGTCTCTAATTTACATGCATAGCAGTACTTAATTTCTTTTACTGAAAAAAAAAACCTGAGATGTCTTCGTATATTAATCCAATCAATTAAAAGTCCCTTGCAAAGGCACAGTATCATGGCTATCAAGTTGTTTATAAACAGTTGGGCTCAGTAACGGCGCGTGCGCACTTTGATCTCCCCTCCTCACACCCACGGAGACGATTAATACATTCTCTTGTTTGTTAATTTGTTACTACGCTTTTATAGGGATGTGTACATTTATTATTTTACAGGCCATACATGATATAATGCTCGTAGGGGGTTTGGGCTGAGAATATACAAACTGGTCCTTTGAAACGGAAAATTGTAAAGAACTTATATTTTTTTTATTATGCGAAACCTAATTGTTTTAATTCAAAGAATTGTGGCTTTGTGACACATCAACATAATAAATGAACATCTTAAAGCCCGCACACAAAATGTCAACCATTGCGAAATGTCATCATTTCATCTACCCGACAAAGAAGTGTTCAACTTTTATTCAGCATGAATAACAAATTCATCAGCAACGCACAAAAAATATTAATACGTCGTAGTAACAAACGCTACAAAAACGAGCGACCGCATTAAATATAATTAATTAACGCCACATAAAAGAGCATTAAGCGATCTTCACAAACGCTATTCAACGGCCGAATGTTTCTTTTCAAGTAGCTGTCTCTATAAACGCGCGGCGTTAGTAATGTGGCGCATGCGTAATCGACGTGATTAATTGTCTAATCACGGCACGCTATAAAAAATCTCTTTAAAATTGAAGGTAACGTAGGGATGGTGACGTTACGATTGAAATGATAATCATGTGCCACCATTTACAAGTTGTTTTTCTCATGGTTCATGTAGATTGGCTAGGCTATTTTTTTTAAGTTGATAAAAAATACAAATTATACGTATGTATTTACATTGCAGTATCTTGAAAAATTTGGGGACACAGTCCATTGCTCCTTCAATCCATAAATATTTTTTTTAACTGGTCCTTCTAAGCGAAACATATTTTGACGCCTATTGATAAAAACATCAACAGTAGCCCAAGTAGTTCAGTAACCAAACAAAACAACAACGGCATGACATTGATCTGCCGTCAATCTGGCAGGTACGAGATATCGCACAGATTCTCACGGGCCTCACACGCCACCACGGACTGTAGTTAGTGGGCTCTATGCAGACGAACCCGATTCTCGGAATAATGACGTGAATCGGAGCCCTAATGATACGTTTCCTATACTTGAAGATACAACAATCAAAATCTAAACGGAGGAGCCTCTGAATGCTATAGACTATTCGGTGTTTGTTTTTAATGAGGACAGAAAACAACACAACATCGTTTGTTTTGTAAAAACGATGCAGCAATGTGTCAAGTGCAGCTGTCAAGAACTGCTTCTGAAGCCGGTAGATCCTGATAGACTACTTTTTATACCTTAATTTTCAATCAGTGATTAAATACCTAAAGTCTGTAATCAGCATCAATGCCTATTAGAAATAGATGGTTCATTAAATCCTTAGAATAGTCATAGAAGCTTATCATTTTTATCGTCCAATCGAAGTTATAGCAAATAGACAAGTTCGTTGAAATTGTAACATGTTAGGATTACTACTCAGTATCGTTTTATCGGAACATAAATGCAGGAGAGTCAACATTTAATTAGAAGTTTATCATATATTGACACTAATTTCTGAATCCGTTTCCGCAATAGGTATCTTATATATGTATGTTATGAAATCCATCCAGGAGATATTAATTTCACAAATTATTTTCATAGACTGAAGAAACGAATTGGGTTTAGAAATAAACCAGCTGAATAACCAAATTTGCATGACACGAGAATTAATAAACACTTAAGGAGGAATCGTCAGAACTTCCGACTTGAAATGGAATGGTACTCAAAGACGAAAGTTCATGGCAAATCGAGCCTTTTCAGGAAGAACACCGTAAGAGACAATTTGCACGTTTTACAGGAAAGGGTTTTTTCTTTCCTAATTAACTATGTTTTTCATTTACGATGATCATTTCTTATAACAATAAAATCGTGTAAATTTAAAATAAAATTTAAGAGTAATCGCGACAAGATGTAAAACTCTCTAATTAAGAGGTTACGAAGAAAAAATAGTTTTGTGATTTTTGGCGCTTACGAATTTTTTCCTGAAAAGGCTCGAAATGTCTACAAGTGAAGAAACAAGACTGTCAATAGAATCTCCATAGAATTTATGTCCATATAGAGAAGTGTTGCTACTGTTTAATAGCGGGCGTTTTGATTACAGATTACAGTAATTACGTATCTGGATCCCTGTCGAGACACGCGCGGCGGAGGGCGGAGCGCGCGCGCACGCTAGCTCTGCCACTATACGTCACACTTAAAAAATGGAAATTGAAACACTATTTTTGTATTTTAGAAATTAAAGAATTTATAGAGAAAAATGATATGATTTTCAAACAATAAGACAAAAATGTGGCGAGCTTATGAATTCAATTCTACCGTATTGAAGGCTTCTACGCCACCGTTCTCAAGGTAATGGTTAGATAATCGAATAAATGCAAAACCTCGATTATGCGTCCAGTGATGAAAATAGACAGCAATCAGCCAACTTCGAACGCTTCTCATACATTAGAAAGCAATTATTCGACGAGTTTACGCCCATTTTACGCCACATGTAACACCGCGTCGATCAAGTGAATTATATTTCCAGTTTATAATATCCAATATTATTTCTATTGCGTTGGGAGGCACCGGTAGCGGATAATTAGAGGATAGCGGGCAGGTCGCGCGATAACTAGTCTTAATGACGTGAAATCGCACTCCCGACGCCCGCCGCCATTTTGAAAATGAAGCAGCGATGGCGGGAAAGCTTGCAATTAGCCATAACCGCACACCGCTTGATCACGGCATATCGAGCTTTGCCGCACATCTCAAGGAATATTATGACTATGACATAAAAGCTAACACAACTATCAGTTTTAAAGAAACTCTCCATTGGCTCAAAAGTCATAATTGCTTTTGTGGCCTGTCTAGACACCCTGCTAGATCCATTCGAACAGAACACAATCATTTTAATCCAATTCGAAGTTCTCACGGGTGACTTAGACAGGAGCTAGTGAAATAAAAACTACCCACCACTTAGACACCAATTTAATGAAAATTATATCAAGTTCTAACAAGAAAGAAATCGCATTGATGCATTTTTTGTCATATAAGACAAAGAACTATGGAATAATCGATTCCCACAATTTAGCAGTGAGTTTGATCGGCTGTGGGATCGGATCGTCCTGACTGCGGCTCTGACAGGCAGCAATTTGGAGCCACGATCAGTGCTACTGTTCCCCTGTAGCAATGATTTGGACACGCAACTCCAGCCAGCATGGACAAAAAACCTTGAATACAAATGAAGATGATAGATTAAGTTTAGATAATTTTCTTTGTTGTGACGCTTTGCCATGAAAAATACTACATAAATTTTTGATAGTATTAGGATTCTTGAAGATTTGATGTCAAAATTGATTAATTAAAGATGAAGATAGACAACTGGTTAATATGTACAGAAATCACGCAATTAACAGTTGCAAAAAATCTCGAAGAACCAAAAACTGTAAAACTGGTTATTACAGTTTTCGTGTGTCATCTTAAATAGACCCAAACAAAAAAATGATTGGCTAATTGAGATTGTTTTAAATATCAAATAATATGCAGGTATGTTTTTTTTTCTATCTATTACTTAATTGGAAAGAGTTGAAAATAATATGCTTAGATGGTTTGGTCATGTTGAGAGGATGAATGAAAGTCGACTAACAAACGGTATTTACACGGCAGATGTGAGTGGAAACGCCGGGAGGAGACGCCCTAGGAAGACATTAGTGATCTTATTGGTGATGTTCTTCAGAAAGGTCAGGTGCGTAGTACTCGCAACCGACGTGCGTGTATGACCAGATGTATGAACGTAAACGAGGCAAAAGGAGTATGTAAGGATCGTAGCAGGTGAGGTTCTATAGTTTTTCCTACCCCCATGGGAAGAAGGCGTGAGTTTATGTGTATGTTACATATGTATCTTTACTGAAAGTGTAAACACTGCGATTTAACAGCAGATTCAAACTCAGCTAAGATTAAAAGTTTTTAGAAAAAGAAAATAAATATATTTTACAACTTATTGTTGCTATAAAAATTAGTACCTATTGATGAAAGAGTTTTATTTTCGCCCGAGACCGTTTTGAATACTAATATTTAAGAGGGATCTTAGTCGTAAAACATTTTTATATTTTGGCTTTTATTGTCACTATCTCGCGCTCTGTTTCATTAGTATGATTTTATGAAACTCCATTTTTATGGCAATTCCATTCGTTTTGTTTGAGTCTGAGTAACATCTATTTATTCAATAATTTCATCGTCAATATTTACTGAAACACGACAGATGTGAGTGGAAACGCCGCCGGTAGGGGACGCCCTAGGAAGACATATAGGGACCTAATTGGTGATTTTCTTCAGAAAGCCGAAAGGTCAGGTGCGTAGTACTCGCAACCGGCGTGCGTGTATGACCAGATGTACATATGAACGTAAACGAGGCAAAAGAAGTATGTAAGGATCGTAGCGCGTAGAGCGTAGTGTAGGAGCGTAGGTGGCGTTCTGTAGTTTTTGCCACCCCCATGGGAAGAAGGCGAGAGTTTATGTATGTATTACTGAATTGATTATAAAGGATACATCAAAATATTTTTCTGAGGTAAGGGTAGAGTACAAATTGTCACATATTGCACAAAAGTTCCTAAAGCATAACGAAGTTAGAACAGTTCTAAAATCTTCATTGTTATTAGATGCTAATTTTATCCGAATCGGTTTTCGCACATCTCTGTAAAAGTATTTTGTTAGACGTTGTTGTAAAATTGAGATGATTATGCTCAAATGACTACTAAAATGTGGATCCATCGACAATTGAACTCGGCTGTCGCCGCCGGCGCTCGTGACGACACGCGAATCTAACTCGATGCTCCTGCGCAACTCTATTTAGTTTTAATTTGAAACTAATTCATTCTTTCTAATCATTATACTTTTTCATCGATGGAATGCGAAAATTATGTTGGTTTTTATGTGAATGCAATTTGACAGCAATTACTTTTGAGATTTCTTTAAGGTCAAACATAACAAGCATTTGGTTTGCCATTATAAGCTCTAAATATGTTAACAAAAAATATAGTGCTATCGGGAAAATCTTGGCTCTTTATTACCGGCAAAATATGTGATGCTGAAGAAAATATTTGAAAAGAAGCTGTTGTCAGGTCTTATGATGCATATTTTCGAAATGCATTTACAAAGTGTACAAAACTTGTTATTGCGAATATTTGCATTGCCATTATATACACTGTAGTTAGTTAATTACAATACCTATTGTATTTATGTTAGTAGACACGAGACACACGATTATGCATTGGGTAACACTTTGGAAATGACACAAAGTTTCATAAATTATTTTCGATCCTATCGAAATAGGGAGCGTGCCCAGCTCCCGCCTTTAATAATATTTAAATTTAGAACAGCGAAGGGATGGGACATGTGTGTTGTAAGTTGTAACGCGTTTGGCGAAATGTGATTACAGTCGGTAATTAACGAGCCGCTATTTATGGGCTGCCTACGCGACATTATTTAAATATTTTCTTTTCATATTCTAAAAACGGCACTGCGTACAGGCTTGGCCGTTTCAGAATCATACTCTTTTGTAATAATTATCATTGTATTCGTGAAAGTGTTTTACCGTTGGCCAACCGTGTCATGTCCGTTTGTCCGGTCTCTTGAAATAAAGCACTCTTTCAATTGCAGACTAATTATTCCAACACGAGAAACTCATTCGGTGCCGTCCATTTTTACGTGTAAAGAGATTAGTCCACTTAAACGACACTCGTACTCAAAGGAGCATTGTGATGCGGAGCGATAATGATGATACGTTAAGAAAAGTATTACATTCTGTCCATAATGGGCCGTTGAAAAGGAGCGTTTCTTATAAAATTTCATTTGGATTCAGTGCTCGTCCCGCCGGTGTGTCACAGACTGTCCGCTTATGAATAAATTACGGTTGTACATTAATTTATTGATTGTTATTCAAATTGGGTTTCTCAATCGGAGGTTGGAGGTGATGTGTCTCGTCTCGGCTTTTTGTCCCCTCTGATGTTTTGAGGTTGACTTGTGCTCGTTCTACGCGACGGAAAATTGTTTTCGAATGCTCAAAACGTTTGAATAGATCCTACTCGTGATATTATTGTGATTTACTCTATGATCTACGTCATTCCGCATTGATTTCTCAAACGTATCTAATTTTATTGTGTACTAGTTTGTGAGTGACGACTGGAAAATTTATACAAATCATTATTTTTTCGAGTATGAATTGTAGAAATAATTTTGCACTTGGAATTATTTATTAGTAAATCTCATGTTTGGGTTTCGGTACTTATGTATATATATTTTTAATAGTCCTACAATTTTCGCCTTTGATTGAGGTACCTACTAGTGTTATCACCAAATAACACATTGAAACATAGAAGTGACGTGACATTAACCGGAAATTCGAAGATGATTATAACAAAGGAAGACCATTCGAGGAAAATATAAAGAAAAACTTTAAAGAAAATGACTCGTATCCAAGATAAAGATTAAGACATCTTTAGAAACTTTGTAAGCGATCCGTTATAAAATGTACGTGTTCAGACTTCATTACAAATAATGTTACGTCCTCAATAGTTTCAGATACAGTCATAGACGTTGTATGAAACTATAATACACAATATAGTAAGTAATTATTATATCCGCCATATTGGCGATTTGCGCGCGCGCCGTCCGATTGGTTAACGTCTGAAAACCGATTCATGGTCTATACGGAGTTATTATTATTCTTGGCGTTATGGTGTTTCTAAGAATGTTCGTCGCCTCGACTGTTTGTAATGACAAAGGCACTTTTTATTATTTGATCGCCCGCTCGTTTCTGTTAATTGTTCCGGAGACGTGATTTTAATATATCATGCATGTTGACTGGTCTCTTTTATCGTGTATGCAAATAAGTATCGATCCACGTCGTGGGCAGCGGTCGGCGCGCTCGACGCGAGACCTGCGCTCGCGCAACCAACTGCGAATGGCACATAAAACAGTCGTTTAGCGCTCGTTGCTTTGTTTTGGGGTACCTTTTTGTGTTGAATTGAATTAGGCATTTGTTCGTCAAAGCTTGAATGTTGAACTTTATTCTATACCTACAGTCGAACAATGAAGGCATTACTTAAGCGTTAATTTGCATACATATGGATTAATGAACTTTTAGTAAAACAGAAATGTGTACTAAGTTTCAAATATTGGTCTGCTACTTAATTATGGGTACTAAAAAGAGTTAGTTAAAAAAAAAAATTAAATGAGTTCGGTCAACTATAGAAATGAACTGTACGTCCCTCATTGTATAAATTCAGTAGCTACACTTCAAGCGTCTCCGTAAGGCTTTCATTCCACCACAGTCATAAAGCTAAGCTTATATTCTGTTTAGCAGCTTAAACCACATAGCTTTTAGAAATATTGTTTAGAACCAGCGACAAACCTTTATAAATGTATCATATTTTATAATATCCGGTTGCTACTTTATACTAGCCAGCTTTTCTTTACAAACATGAACATATATAAGCAAAAGCTCCAATGAAAATACATAATATCTTAACAAAAAAGCTAAGTTTGGTGATTGCAAAAACAAAAAAGAACCTGTCACAGAAGTCGTACAAGTCATCAATTAAAGTAGAAATTATTTTTTTCCTATAGGTATAAGTCCTAAGCTGTATTCAGTCTCCGTAAAGCATTAAGTAGATTCAACCCTAAAATGACTCGCGTATTTCTCGCTCCATTTGACTTGCTGATGCTAACACCGGTGGTCCTACGGGACCCGGGGTCTCTCCGACCTCTTCTATTTGTTAATAAGCACCCACTAGTGAGCGTTCGAGGGTTATGTATGCATATCATTATGGTAATGTTATCGTCAGATATAACTTTCCGTTTATATCAACTGAATTTGATTGTAATTAATTATTCAATAGCCATTGTTATGTAAAACTTGTCATAAAAGGTTATTATTAGTTTTCAGAGCTTATCTTGAACTTGACTTTCAGTTTCATGGGTCATAAGTTTTGATTTCTGCATTGTATCTATGTTTTCTATTTCTGCTTATGTAAATAACGTTGTATTCTTTACAAAAAATCCTGACATATTTAAATAGAGTTCATTGCATTTACCAGTCGTTAACTCCTACAGTAGAATTTACTGCTATTTCGAACAGTTGCCAAAATTTCTGCTTCTCATTTTCTGGTCCTTATCTCCGGAAAAATTGGTCCTTTCTCCAATTACCGTTCCTCTTCTATTGTCTTAATTTCATCTTCAATGCCCAACATATCTTCAATACCGGATCCCTCCCAGCTTGTACCTCCCAGGAGGACTCTCATCTGAGGGTCATCACTACCGTGTTACGGATCGCCCCCACAATGTTTACCCTCTCGAGCTCGTGGACTACGTTGTCACATAATTGGCCGGCCACGTGTGGTCCGTAACTGTGGTAGCTTGTCCACTTGTTTGATGTATGAACTGCCTAGTGGTTTTAGTGGAAATTAATGGACATTTTAAGTTCTTGAAATGGATTCGTAATTAACTTTCTTTTTGTTAAAATATTTTTGTTTGCGACATCTTTCTTAAGTCAACATAGACTCTAGTGTTGATAGACCACGAAACGCAGTTTAGTTTGGTTTAAACTGAAGAAGATTTTAGAAATGCGTATAGAACCTACGATAAACAGACACAAATCTTTTAATTACCACTTCAGATAATGACGGGCTTCTGCTACATACTTAAGTGCCAATTATAACGTTTTTCCTTCGTTAAATATGACGCAAGTTATTAATGTCCTTATGATATTGGGAGTGGGCCCAGTGTGTTCCCCGAACAGTCGCTAATGTGCAGCGACCACGCCCCTTCCTGTCGCCTCACCCCGGTCACGATGCGCTTGCGCCGATGACACTGCGCAGCTGAAGGTTCAGGATAAATATAATCACTTAGCTTTCAGGACTGCATCTATGTAGTTTATGATTCGTTAATTTTGGTCCTGCGAACATTTTGTATGTGGTTTGTGATGTTGAGATGCGTAGGTTATTAATTATTATTATAATCAATATTTCCGTCGGAAATGTTGATAATAATAATAATTATTAAGTAAATCTTAATGGTCACAGGACAGGCACGTATCCAGACTTTTGGTTCGGGGGGGGACAAACATTGAAACAACCATGTGAACTGTGTGAAAATCGCTGTAATCACTGTACTATAATTTTCACTGTACTATACTATAATTAAAGAACACGCAAGCGAATAAATAAACAGATGGCTTAAAACGTTTTTTTTTTCAGTCAGATTTCGGGGGGGGGGGGGGGTAAATCCCAACTATCCCTCCCTCTGTATACGTGCCTGTCACAGGACACAGTATCCCAGTAAGCACCAAATAGCTTTGAAAATGGAATACAATTTGAATTGAACGAAATTAAATCATCTGACAGTCCAAATAACCGGAAGTCCAGAACTTACTTGAAGGTGATGAAACGGGCCTGAAATCGCGTTAAAATGTGCTTAATCCAACTCCATATGACCGTAAGAGTAACAAAGGCCCAATATAAAGAACGAGTCCTATACATTCTACAATATAATTTATAGTAACAAATATGTAGCTTTATAAACGCACAGTAGTCCATTTTCATCCATTCAGTCATTCCATTGAAGGTTGGTGTAGGCTCGCAGTTTTACAATGAGTAATCGCTGTGGAGTCATTGATTAATGTTATCAATCAGACTTTCTTATCTGATTTTATATTCTGATCGTAAAGTTCTGATTACGTTCGATTTATAATTTTTGATATGACGTTGGTTTTAAGCTCTGTCGTTTCTTTTCCACAATTGCTACTTAAACTCATCTGTCATGTGAATATATTTTGTTGTAAGAATGATACTAGTAGCTGGCATCGTCTCTAAGGACCAATATAGAATTTTATTGGTTTTTGGCTACATCTTACTATTTTTATAAATTTAATGTTTGTTAGAGGTGGAATGTACCTAACTTTAATGGATAAGCATTCTTACTTCACACCAATGGGTCTGTTAACAACCATGTTAACAACACACAGACCTAGTGTTTGATGCATCATTAGCTAATTTTCATGGATTAACACCAGCATAATTGCGTAACACACTATCAATCGGAATCTGAGTCATTTTGAAGCAAATTGTTAATCCATTGCTTCATACTTAAGTTCGAAAAATTTGTCTGCTCTACACGTAAATAACGCAATTAATGTTGTTGAATTACATAACATAACATAACATCACGCCTTGTTTCCCCGAAGGGTTAGGCAGAGGTGTACCTATAGTACACCCACATTTCGCCAGTTATGTTTAAGTCCCATGTAATAGGAGGCGAGCCTATTGCCATCTACCGGGCACAAATCCAGACTCCGGGCTGCTACTGAGAAATTCCAGATAGAAAAACCCAATAACACTTTGCCCGACCTGGGAATCGAGCCCAGGACCTCATACTCAGCAGTAGCGCTTGCGACCACTAGACCAACGAGGCAGTCATTTTGACTTTCCGATTCCGATTGATAATGTTTTACGCAATTGCCTCGCTGATTGCTCAATGTATTAGTAAGATACAGCTGCATTGCTTCTGCAACGTGTAGTTGCACTTAAGACGTCAGTGTTCGTGACTTATGCGTCTCGTTGTCGGGTGTCATCGGGTGTCGTCGGATCGTCTGGCTACCGGTGCGGGAGCAGCTTCGCCCACACGACCTTCACTGCATATTCACCACCTCGTACATTAATATTATTGTTTTTGTTATTATGTAATTAAATCAACTGAAAACCTGTTTTACTAATATGGTAGTCTTGTTTGTTGTATGAGCAGGGGTTTTAATTTTTGAGTGGTTTCTGAAAGTCAGCTAAGACTGTGCGTTTGTAAGAATGTATAATCCAAGCAATATACATTACGTATCTCCAAGCACAAATCAAATTCAATAAAAGCAGACTTTCAAGTTTCTGTAATGTACCATTTTCTTCTAGTCCCAACTTCTACACGCGTGGTTTTTGATGGTCACTCCGATCACTGTTTTTTTATGAGATCGTAGCCTCTTGAGCATTGGATCAAAACAATTTGTGATACGGCAATTGTTACCAAACTCATCTTTTGCAAATGGTAATTAATATGCCTTGACAAAATTATTTACAATATCCAACTGATCTAATTACTTTCACTTAGAATATAAGTACCTACTCACCATTTTGGGCAACGCGATCGCGTATCAATTTATGTGACGTGTGCCACCAAAAGCTACTAGTTTACCTGTAAAGTATACTAAGTGCTATAGTGTTGTTCTAGGGACCGATGTTGACTTGCGTCCGTGTGTGGTCCTATGGCCACACGTGGTCCTAAACAAAATGCTATAACTCGCCCGATACATAACACAAACTTGAATCTTATTTCTATTTCATGAGGACACAAATCGGTTTGTATAAATATTTACTTGCCAGATTGCCTCCCGAATGTTTGGCTAAAGAAGACAGTGTTGCCTTTGAAAAAAAAGAAGGATAATAGCGAAAGTGTTAAGTCGGTCTGGTTTGTTAACTTTTTGTAAACACATAAATTGAATTTACGTTATTTTTAGACACGAATGACGTGTGTAGATATGCAAATTGTTTCAAATTGCAAGAGGATGTGCAAGTTTCACGCCAGACGTTGCGTGGGAGAGCCATTGTATTCTGTGAAATACTGGCGACCATGCTATTACGCATTCAATGTCGCAAACTTTAATTAGATCATTTAAATCGTCGCTTCATAAAATGATATCGTTGCAACTATTTTCTTTATCGCGATTAAAATCCCACAATAAGTACCTACCTAACAATTGCTCGTATTATTAAAATGTAACATGACTCAAAAAGGCTCCACCGTATTGAGTCGTCATGTTTGTTTGTAAAATTAATGATTACACAAAGTGAGACAAAGGGCCAATAAAACTCAAATAACTTTTTATTCTATCAAAATGGCGTTCGGCGGCCATTAATAAGCTAATGACAGGCGAGTTTGACAGCCCGTTATCGCGCCATCTAGCGGGAACAGTTTAATATCGAGCACGTTTCTCTACGTCAAAATGTTATGATAGACGGTCACTTATTCTTTTTGATTTAGTGCCCCTTGCGTTGAGAACTGCATTGATTTATCAATTATTTCAGGTATGCGTGCTTGGTATTTTTAAGACACGATCTTACTTTCATGTCATACCGTTTGAATCAAATCATCAATTACTGTGTTCGATGCGTATTTTGGTATTATCTGATTGGTTTGAGTAATACTTTTAATATAATATATGAAACGAGATTGAAATAACAACGATAAAGATGGTGGTTTTATAAAGCTATTATAAGAATTAATTGGATGCGAATATGAATGGTTGCGTGGTGTGTATTGTTTGTAAATGGGGTGCGCCTGCGCAGCGGGTGTGCCGTTTTATTAGGAAGTGACAGGATCTGTGGTTTTGAAATGACATAGTCACCTCATCCTTTTTGTCTCCTGTGCTTTTACCTCGTATAATTTGTAACAAAAAGTTGACGTGTGCCAACATTCTCATCTCAACTATGTTCTAAACTTAAATTTATATTGCAGTGAATTGGCAACACAACCGGTTTAATTTTACAGATGTTCTTAACCAATAATCGAATTCAAGACATAGATAAAAATCAATCGATTTACAATAATAATATGATAAGTTGTGTTCGATACAAATATTATAATACAATAATGGTTGACAGATTGTTGGTCTTCGATTACGATTCTTTAGGAACCCGAGATTTTTTGTCGATTTACTTTTATTTGAATCGACATGGTTTATTTGAACGCTATCGGGAAGGGTTTAAGTTATTGATTTTTAAAATGTATGTTTGTTTTGATGGACTGACTCTTTAGGATATAAAAATAATGGATTCGATACTGGGTAGTTTTTGGGGCCGTTGATGTACAAATATAGTTTTCTGCCAGTTAAATTTGGATATTAAGATGGGTGAAAGTTGAAAGCTATCATCTGATAAACTTGGCTTTTATGCTGAGCCTATTAATCCTTTAACAGCAAGAAGTACCTACGGGCTGTGCAAAAGTCATCGCAAGGTCACAAGATAAAAGTTTAAAGATGTTTTCAAATTTGCACCAAGATCTCTTAGAATAGAAAATATATTGTGAAAAGACAGAATTGTGTAAAGATAGGTAGAAATGATAATGACCAAGTAACGGAAGAAGATTAATTCGTAGGATTGTGCGTAGGATACATTGCAAAATGTTACCAACAGAATACAGCAGCAAAAATAAAAACCGTAAGAAAAGTGTTGAATGAACCGCATCTTGTTGATACAAATGTTGGTGCAAATATTTGAATCACGTGTTTAAATAAACTTGAAAATGAACTAGGGTGAGCCTAGACGTCATATATCTTCTAAGAATGGCATTACGTCATGATTATGATTAATTAGCTCAAAGAATGAAATAACAATTATTTGCATTAGCAATAAAGATAAATAGAACGTTGAATATTTTTTTACTATTGTGTTAATACTGTTTATTATATTTCTAAAAATGTTTCGCAATAAACTAGAAGGAAGACGAGAAGGAATAACTAAGACATTTTAAATCTTAGACACTGGAGCACTAGCAGCTGTCGTTGGAACGTTTAAACATATAGATGCAGTAATAGACAATAATGTTTTTTAGCTCTGTGATACACAATTCAAATGAATAGTTGTACAAATAAACCAAGAGACAGAAAAATTTAAGGACCATATCCATCTATCACGACTATCACCCCTAAATACGATACAACATACCTAACTACATTAATATGTCAAACAAACAAACGATGATCGGAATCCTTCGTGTATCATCGGGATCGATATTAACGATGTCCGTGGGTCGATAAGTGTCACTACAGCACTACTTGGTACCACAGACTACTACCACATCGAGCAGAGATTGATAATGCAGCAGGTACACATCAATTCTCTCTTTGATTTATGATACCAATGATTGTATTGACGTACTGCGAATCGATTCGTTTGCATAAAATTCATGGGCTGTGTGTGTGATTGGTTTTGGTGAACTTTTTCCTTAGATTTTAGACTTTATTTTTTTTGTTTTAATTTTTTTTTTAATTTTTTTTTATCTCTGTAGGTAGGTTTATACAAACACTTTTACACGTCAAACATTTTCTTTTAAACTAGATGAAGCCGGCGTTTCCTATCTGACTACTCTGAGAAGAAAGGCCGAAACAAACTCAGAGGTCACAGTCTCTTTTAAAGTCCAGACATAATCTTGGTCAGATCATGTGAAGACCATGTAGGTTAGTGTCTGAAATGGTCTTTTGAGGAAAGAACCACACAGATTGAGTGGACCTGTCCAGTCAGTGCAAGCATCTGTTAGTAATCGTACAGCTCAACTTAAAAGTTAAGGAGCTCAAAGATTCGACGAACAATACCAAAGAAAGGACATTTGGGTAGGTCGCATAATTTACTCAAACTGGCAGACTATGATTAAAGCTGAGAGAAAAAAAAAAAAAACAAGGACCCACATAGTCTTCACATTCACAGTAATTAAAATAATATAACATTTTACAAAGTAAATATTCATGTCATTGTATATATAAAATTCATAAATGTCAATGTGTATATAAGAAAAAAAAATAGCAAAAAGAAAAGAACAAAAAAAAATCAGTATGTACTTATATTAAAAAAATAAATAAATGGAGCAGCTCAATCCCACGCCTTTTTGTCTTCAATGTAATCTTTAACGGTATAAAAGGCTTTCTGGCACAACTTACGTTTAATAAATGATTTGAATTTATTAAGGCTCAGATCTTGAACGTGGCTTGGAAGTTTATTATAAAAACGTATAGGTACATTGACATCTGAACGAGCCACCTATTTTCTTGAGCCTTGTTGTAGGTACAAAAAATTTGTGTTTGTTCCTAGTGTTCATATTATGGACATCACTGTATATTTTAAACAATTTTATATTTTTTATGGGCATAAGTATAAATATTTTTTTAAATATACTGAGAAGGCACAGTCATTATATTAATCTCCTTAAATTTCTCTCTGAGATACTGTCTATTGGAAATGGTCAGTATCATCAAACTCTTTTGTGATTAAGTTCTGCTTTATTTTACCGTTCCCCAATTCCTGGTTTAGATTAGCTTTGATATGGTACGACATCAAGTTCGAACGTTAGTTTTCTCCAAAGTTTTTCCTGCTTTTTGACCAAAATGGTCTCTATTGGTCCTGATTTCGACCAGGGCTGTTGATGCTGTGTAATTCCTCATCTCAGTACTTGATACAAAGTAAACGCATCCGTTTCACTAGACAAGTGACCTACCTGCGGTCAGCGCATTAGTTTCCTGTAGTGTTTACGAGCACCGCAAGCCTTAGAGGTAATTAAACTTCGGTTAGGGCTGGGTTTAACGATACGGTTTACAGCCGTCACGCGTCCATTGTATGCGCCATATCTAGTGTTACCAAATGCGCAACTATGTAAATAGACAATGCTGAATGTCATTTCTAATATTTCATTCTCATCGATACACAGGCCTTGTCTGAGACGTGGAGGTTCCTTAGCACTGTCTTTATCCTACCTACTTATCGCTGCCTTAATACATTGGAAATCTTTAACTTGTCTCAAGGTTAGGTTTGATTAAGATTAAAGTATTATCTTCTTTTCTTTGGGAATCCCTTTTTCTGATTTTGGACATCCCACGTCATTAGACCATAACTTTTCGTATCTTACCCAAACATTACTGACGTTGTAAATATTGCTCAAGACAGTCAAAAATTCTCCAAGTTCTTAATTACTCATAAGGTGACAGGTCACCTGCCTATAAACGGAACGATTGACGATTTCCACAAAGGAAGTGACACAAGTCGGCCATCTTTTACATACAAATACAGAGAACACATCCGTTTGGCGCCTCTATTGATCAGCTTCAGTCAATAGGTACTGCGAAGATTAGTACAAATTGTTGTATTGGAAATTAGCTTTTAAACGTCTGTAATAGATTTGTTTATTGCTTACGCTCGGCTGGTTACAGGCATTTGTAATGCGGCGATTTCCTTAGATGGATTGCGTATTAAGAGATTTTCCTATTAGCACAACATTTTCCTGTTTGAGAAGTGTGGCATATAAATATCTGTAGTGACAGACTTCAAACACGGAATTCTTAGTACAATCTTTTGATTTAAATTCCTATCAAATAAAAAAGAAATTACTAAGGTTTAATACTTTTTTTGCTGCATCAGGTAGCATAAGCATAATAATTTTTATGCAAATCTGCAGATAGTGATCTCGATCAACCAAACTCATGAATCCATTAGAGCTTTTGTTTGATCATTTACAAATTTTCCTCGTCGCCGCTCGGGGAAATGTGACCCAGGGTCGCTTTCGCGAATCAGTGACTCTTCCCTTTAAAAATAATGAGTCAAGCCAAACACGCTTAGCGTCACAAAGAACTTTATACACGATGATGGCTGTTTGCCGCTTTGCAGAATAAGTTAATAATGCAAATAAAGGTTGAGCTTCAAAGTTTACCTGACATGTTCACAATCCACACGGTAACTCCACGATGCGTCAGCGGATCATCAGATAAATCGATGACAAAAGACCAGCAACAGGCTGTGTTCCAATGAAATCACGTGTTAAGGACCGCTCCAGTTTGTCGGTCCACTTAACGTCCGTCTCGCGTTCGATTCGTCGACAAACGACATTTTACATTAAGGTTCCTCGAAATGTCACCATCGGCCGGCGCGCCTACACATGCCACGCAATAAAAGCGATCGATTATTACCTATATGTGTGAAAAGCGGAAGGAATAGGGCGGCGCGCGTCCAGCCGCGGCCTCGTCCGCCGACGCTCGTGAGAACTGTCAATATTTGACCCCGGCTCGTTGCTACGCTTCGAAATTGTCTCAACGATTTCGATATTTTCCAATCACAAATATTATCTTAATAACTGACAGGCCAGATTCCCTATGTATTAATCGGCCATGGACGTCGCTCGATCGCGTCGGATCGCACCGCGGCTCTCCGTAAACATCGATTCATTATCTCAATCGCAGTGTTAAAAAACTCGTTTTTATTTGCGCTTTCTACGCATAAATAAATATGTATAAAGGTATATTACTGCGGAATCTGGCACGCGTCAATCAAACGGAACGTACACGAAACACAACGATTTTTCACTGCGCCATTTTGTGGCATCCACAATAACGGCTGCCATTTTGGTGACAATAATTAACAGATAGGCATCTCCGTTCGACCGCTTTCTAGTTTTTGTTTTCTAAAAATAATTATCATCACAATAAGCGACGCGATCTCTTTCTACTTACCGCTGTTGCGGTATTTTGAATAAAATTAAGAGGCCAAATTATTTCAAATTCAATAGCGTTGGTACGGTTGTAATGAGCATCTATTAGAAACCAATGGAACAAATGTTTATGTACCTGACACTCAAGAAACACCTCTTACCTCCGGCATTACCCTCTCGATTCTAAATATGTTGTGTAGTGAATCGGTCGGTGAGTTCGCAACGGCTCCATTCAACTCGGTAGCCGTCGGTCGCTAAATAGTTGACGCTGAAAATATTTCAGCGCGGTATTTGAAGCGTTAAACAGCTGTTGAACGAGAGTTTAGCGCCGGTGGCGGACTGGCGGGTCGCGGGCGTCGCGCGGCGCGTGAGTGCGGGCTGCGCGCGCGCCGCTCGCCGTCACGCCGTCAATGGCCCGGGTTATTTACCTCTCCTTATCACCTTTTGTTTTGCTCAAATACTTGTCTCGTTTCGTGTGACACTCGTAGCTTCCTGATACGCTACTGCACGCCTGCACTATGTGACGATGCATCTACGTTCGTGCGTCAACGTACTAGGTGTAGTATGTAATAGGATTGTATAAGACTATCTATACAGAAAGAGTATATTAGTTTTTGGTTGATTCCGAATCAGGCAATCGACATTTTCATTTCACCATAATAAAGCTCAAAGACAAAAAAACGACAAAGAATCCGAGGCATGTTTGCACAAGATATCGAGGATATCGAGCATCGCAGTGAAATAGAAGAAGCCACAGCTATTGGAAGGGCTAACAATAAACGCATCGGAGGCCGATCGACGATACAGGTCCTTGTGTCCACATTAGCATCTCGAGCCAGGAGTGTGTGCAAACAGCGAGGGTCATCTGATGAAATGTTCAAAGGCTTTTAGTTCCCGAGAATTATTAAATGAAGCCCCAGGATCGTAATGTAAACAGTGTGTGTTTGTCGAGCCAAGAACCTGTTGCTTTGTCGACGTTTTGATGCGTGCTTCGGCTTATTGGCGGTTATTTTATGTCTGCTAATGTTAATGCGAGTGCGGCTGTTAATGTGGCAACATTGTCACACCAAACACATTTCCCTAGACGCGGTATTCTTGCCTTCTTTGTTGGATTTCAGCTCATTACTTTTTACATTCTATATAGCATTCTTCAAATCATATTTTGTTTTCAAATCTATGAAATCATGGCCGCCACCGTCCATCATAACTCAACGCGGAACGTCTTCAGTTAGCACAGAATGGCTGCATTTACAAGTTATTTGTGTGAAGCATCTTGTACAATCAGCATTCCCTTGTATATTACGCAAACACGAAGGCAGATTTCCCTTCGACGTCAACAATACATTGCTCAAATGAGTGTTGCAACGAACTCTGCGAAACACCAGATATGTGTGGATATCTAGGCAAATATGGAGGGGTTATGTCTAGGTAAATATGCAGGTAGCCATCCCGGGCGCTAACACTGCTAATGTGTGGACAAAGCTCGTCGTGACGGATCCTGCTAATAAATATTCCAGGGAGTGTGGATGCGCGAACATTACCATCACGCCGCGTCGCCGCCGACAGGAACCTAATGAATTTCTTTGTCCTTTAAACGATGCTGCAACGCTGCTGAAACAAATGAATGTGTTCTTCAAGTTTCTGCATAATTCAATAAATTCTGTAGTAGTTTGCTTTGAATCGACTCCTAAAAATTCAGCAAACTTTCATACAATAATCGAAATTGCGACTTGACCTTTTCATGAATTAGCATTTTTAGATTTATGGATTTGTAATAAGTACCGCTTGTTAATGAGTATTTCTAAGTCCTTGTGCCCGACTGGTTAATTGTCGTGTGTTCGATCAATTCACACAGTCATCAATATTTTCACCTCGCACGGCGACGATATCTCCGCCGACATTAACAACTAAATGTTCAATATTTTATTACCACACGTATTTGTCTTGCATACCAACCAAACATGTTAAAGCGCACATGACATCTTTCATTACAAGTTTCTATTTGATTTCGCCTCATAAAATCTACTCGCATAGACACGATTATGATTTCTATCACAAATATTACATTGTATAAAGTATCTGAAAGTTTACTTTTTATAATATTCAACGGTATTTCGACGACATAGAGTACAATGTTAGGTGTTGTGTATCGTTGATGATGGATGGTTAAGGCCGCAGCACCTGTGTCAACGCCATAGAGTATCTTTTTCTCTAAAGGTAATGTTGTGTTGTTATCTTCATTGATATCGGTGGCTGTAAATCATGCTCTATTTAGAATTGAGCTTAATTTTGAATGGTTTAAGACCACTTTTGGTAGCGTGGTGTTGGCAGTAAAAGGCGCTAATCAACGGTGTGTCCTCCTGCTTATATCTGGGTATTACTTCGGGATTCTTCTGAGAACGGCATCGAGTCCATTCCCTGTTTATTCAAATAATAAGCAACTTGTGGGTTGTTTAATGGTTCCGATGGAAGAATTCTTTCACTTTCCGTTTCTTTGTTGAGGTCACGATCACGATCTAAAACGTATCAGCGTGTTTTTGTTTACACGTTACAAATTGGGTGCAATATTGGGGCAAGTGTCCGCTTCGCTCAGTGTACGTCGGCGACGTTTCATTCTTAATTTCCCTTGGCATCGTGTTAACGTGTAGTGAAATTCCGGTCGCTTTTATTGACTCGTCCAATACAACGTACCTTTTCATTGGCTCACTAAACAACTTACAGTTAATATTATATTATAAAATCACGCGAGGGATTCCACAAAGCTGCTAAGTCGCTGCGATTCTGTTTGTTCTGGCGTTAGCGCGGTTTGTGCTAACGTTATCCTACTTATTGGAACGTGCAACTGTTGATTTTTACAGTTCGTCACATGATACTAACATAAACGTTTAGTGTTCCGCGTGTTGGTTTTGTTCACTGAATTTGGTGAATCCGCAGCTTATAAGGTAGACGAACTTAAAATAAACGCCTTAAGTGGCTCATTTTATTGATATAACGTTTAAATAAAATTGCGGTCACCTTAAAAAGTAATAAAAGGTGGAAGGAATCCAGTAGCAGTCTGGACCCATGAGAAAGAAAAGTCGAATGAAATGACAGGGTGTGGATACAGGAGCGCGATTGATGTGATTATAGGGTTCCGTATGCCGGAGTAGAGCATTTCGTGAGATTATACTGCTCTGGGATGGAGATAAAGTGACGCTTAAAAGTAATAAAAAATCAAGGCATTTCGACTACAAATATCTTGTGGTGTGTCGATGACACTAACATTTTTGTTAAATTTTTGGTGGTTAACCGTGTTATTTTTATACTTACAATTTTTTTTATTGTTATTAAAGTACAATGGGTAGGTATACGTACGCCATGAATCACGAATCATGTATAGCCTTCAGGATACTTTTTCCCCCACACAGCTATTACGCAATTTCGAAAAAAGCCGACGCATATTCCGAAGCACGATAAATTGTTGCATATTAATTAATATAACACGCGGAACCCCGAAGTGGGCCGTTGAAGGAAGCTTGCGTGTCGTTCGGAGGCGAGCGTTTATCCGAACGAAACATTTCACCGATAATAACTCCACACAATATAATAATGCGAATAATAAATAAAAATGGAAATAAAATAATAATTTTAATGTCGTAATTGTGGGCCGGGGGCTGTGTCGGCGCAAAACGCGCTCATTTCGAACAACGATTTGATTGCCCTTCGCAACACTTGCCTTATATTGATTCCGATGGAACTTTAAGTGCATTAATACTGGGACTGGTTTCGCATAGTCGGTACTTGTGTTTCTCGCAATGGAATGATGCATTACGCGCGGAGACCTGCCATTAATTCCTATGTGCCGAGTACTGCCGAGCCAGCGCTCGTGGATTTCCGTGAATCCGATTAAATTCACTCAATTGCTGTAATAGTTGTAATGATAGAACGGTAGATGATTGTTTTAGTATTGAAACATGTCTTGGTGCTTTCTAGGAAGGTAAACAGCTCCACTTTTCTAATTTTAACGCCTTTCTTCCTATACGGTTAGGTACAAAACGATTAAACAAATATTGTTCGCCATGAACCAACTATGTTGATGTTTAATTACCTACAAGTATTCAAGTACTTGACTAATAAGACTGGTTTCAGCAAATGTTGTAGGCCCTAGGCGACTTGTTGCGGCCACCACATGTTACTCTGCCGATATATCGTTATATTCCTTATAAACAAGGAATAAGTATAAATAATTGAACAAATTTAACTCCTCGGGCAATCCAGGAACGGAAGCTCAGGGCAAATTGTGTTTATTAAATGTATGCATCGTAAAGTAAACAATTGTAGATTAAATGCGAATCGAAGGTGAATAATAGTTTGTACTAATTATACAGAATACATTGTTATTACTTTATTAGCTGTTAACCCTCTGTATGCCGATGATCGTCCCTGAACGATGCTCTTGGAAAAAATCGCAAGTAATAATATAATAACACGCGTTCTTCAGCAGTTTACGTCAAATATAGACAGACGTATTTATTTATAGAACCTTATTTTAACAATAACTTGGACATGTAAAGAGTATTCTTAACGTGTCATCTTCGTATTTTTCTACATTTACGTGTAAGTTTGACGCCTCACGACATTTATATGTAATTGCAGTTTAAACTGACCAGTCTTGGTCACTGCACCTGCCTCTCGCTTATAGGTAATTTAAAAATAAGTCACATAATATATGAACACTAGCTGTATGCTGTAATTATGTTAACGTTATGTTGGAAAAGTCTATGATTTATAATAAAACTGTATTTCTAACTATTTCCCTTTGATAAACCGGTGCAACTTAGATAAGTAGATCACTGCTGCAGTTTTGGGTTAAGGATTATAATTTAATAAATTAATCATGCTTCAATGTTAGATTTGTTTACGTTATTAAATTAGATTTGGCTGTTTTATTTTGTATTACATCCTTTAATAATTGGAAGGTACTATTAAGAAATAGTGCTAAGTATTGAACAATGAACGTCATATACTTTTTAGAGCTGAGCTAGAAAAAATTTTCTAAACTCTACCAAAATAAAAAAGCATTTTAATAGGTGGTTAATAATTTAGCAATGGTTTTTTTTTTAATTTACCACAAATGACTGATAGGATTCTAATGATGATTTACCACCATAATTTGTTTAAATTACTGCCAATTTATGAAACCGAATACCTGTAGATTTTAACCAAAATTCCATTGTTCCAGTCCGCACGGTCTGAGGGCGAGTCTTCCGGGGAGCAATCCTGCGAGAGCTCCGACGAGGGCGTGGGGCGGGACGTGCCTGCTCCCCACCCTCACCAGCCCCACCAGCCTCACCAGCCGCTGCAGTTGCAGACTCACCAGTCACTGCAACACCAGCCGATACAGCATCAGCCCATTCACAACCTGAGCCACCACGCCTCAGTGCAGCATCAGCCGCTGAACAGTCACCAGATGACGCATCCGCATCAGAGGAACTCGCCTAGACCTCTGGAGAGGGAATTAAAAGTAAGTTGACATTACAATGGGGGAGCTATTTTTCTTTGTTTTAAGATTTTTCAACTGTGGGAGAGGACCATGCTCAGCAGTTCTAGAGTAGATGCAAGGGTCCTTTTAACATAATGATTTCGAAACCCTCTTGCTAATTGCTACTTGCACATTTCAATGATATTGTCATATCTACTTACTACAATTAGGTATGTACGAGTAGGTACGGGAAATGGAAATTGATTAGGTCGAGTTTCTTTTATAGAATTTAGGTATGGTTTTTGAAGGCAGGTTACTTATTATTGGGAATAGTATTAATTCTCAATTTAAAGAATAAAAAATTGAATTTAAATTAATGGACAATAGATAGAATGCTCTTTATTATGTACACCATAAAAATTACAAATATAAATAATAATAGGGTGTCACAATGGGCGGTCTTGCTAAAATCGATCTTTTACAGACAACCTTTGGATGGTAGACTTGACCACATCGGTTCTTAAACCATTTTTTCTCCCACCAGGTGCGCGACGACTTCGAGTCTCTAAAGTCCTCTCTCCACCCACACTTATCATCATTGGCGTCATTAGCTCAGGGGGCCCCACTGTCGACCCCCAGCAGTGTGTTCGCTCTGGCTGGCGCGGGGGCCACTGGGGGCTTCCCATACGCGCCCCCGGCGTTCCTGGCCCCCGCACCACCGCCCCCGGCACAGCCAGCTGGCTCTGCGTCATCGTCGTCATCTGAAGGCAGTGCTGCTGGTTGGAGCTTTGAAGAACAGTATAAGCAGGTCCGTCAGGTAAGTTCGTTTTTGATGATTTGTTTACAAATAAGTTAACTTCTTCGGACGAAGACACTTGGATGAGCAACAGTTAAAAAAGAGAATTATAAAATTGATAGTAAGAAGATTAACAAATATTAAAAATAAAATGTTTTTAGCTTCCGAAGTTAAGAACATAAATAGAAAACATACGTCCAAAATGTTTTACCACATAAAATCAATAACCATTCCAATAGTCAAAGCAAAGTAACATCGTAATAGTTCAACCGTTGCATAACAAATCATAAACGATTTACCTACCATAGAGCAATCAAATCAAATCGCGCCGACCCTCACACAACCCTGCTGAATTATTCACAGCCACACATTACGTGTCTATGTGTCCAATAATATGGAATCCCAAATCGCTACATAATGGACGGTTCAACCCGTTCCTTTGTTACATATTTCATGGGTTTTGCAAAGGGTTGTCAAAACATGTGAGGGGTCATTCGGGCCCCCGGATGAATAATAATCCGCTGTCGCGTTCGGAGGGTTGAGGGCAGATTGTCCATGTTCTTTATGACTTTATTGCGGTTATGCGAGGGTTTCGTGGTGACGTTTTTGTTATTATCAAATTGCAAACTGTTATGAGTTGAGCTTGGTTGTTTTGACGTTAGAAAAGGGATGTGTCAGTTGAGTTTAAATATATCGAGCCTTTTTAGGAAGAACATTGTAAGCGATAATTTACACTTTTTTACAGGAAAGAGTTTTTTCTTTCCTAATTAACGATATTGTCATTTACGATGATAATTTCTTACAACAATAAAGTCGGGTAAATTTAAAATAAAATTTAAGAGAAATCTCGACAAGATGTAAAACTGTCTAATTAAGAGGTTACAAAGAAAAAATAGTTTTGTAATTTTTGGCGCTTACGATGTTTTTCCTGATAAGGCTCGTATTTTTTCTGGTTATTATTTTTTTCGGTGCCACAAAAACATTGTAATTTTTCTTTTTCTTCAAGGATTATCCTTTCATTCCCTCAAACGGCACCATTCACTTACTCCATTTAGCAGAAAATTAACAAGTTCCGTAATTGTCTGATACAAAAGTAACATTAAGTATTTTATTTTCACCTCACGATCTTACTGAACAAGCTGTTAAGTATTCTATCAAAGGGGAGAAAGGTATAAAATTGTTTAAATTGTTGCTGTCGATCACGCCTCTATTGTTCCCTAATTAACTGGAGGCGCGCTTGTGTGACCCTACGTAATACAGAATAAGGACTCACATTCACGGTAAGACATTTTCGTTTACGTTGCGACACTTTCGAAAATTTTTTCCAATAGTTTTGAACGTCAGAAATTGATTCTTTATAGAATTGCTGTCGACTGGAAACTGCAAGGAGGGTGATGAATGATGATAAAGTTGTTCAATAAGTTGCAATAGGTCTTGATGTCGTGATCATAGTGTACCTAATCCATGAAGAACCATTTCTAGCTGATATCCTTTTTTGGCAAGCTTAGGTATAATGCAACTATTGCAAGCTGTAAAAAATATACATATACAATGTTTTAACTCAATAATATTTTGTGGTGTAATTTTGTATATTTTTACATTCTAAGTACATTAACTAATGATGATAAATTAAAACCAAACCTTGAAAAAAATGTAGAGTTCTAGAAAACTTTTAGCTGGACGAGAACTGAAAGGTGTTTCTTGGATATTTTGGTGTTTCACATATCTAAGTTGAAATATATTCATCTGCACACCAAACATTTATCTATCCTTATCAATGAGGACTTTCTGTAGTCTTCTAAATTTCAATGACTACAACTGGTAATCAATAACGTTTCATCGTGGTATCCATGGCCAACTTACTTACATGCGTACATATGGCTTATTGGATTCAAATTAACGAGGTGTAGTCTCTTTTATCTCAGTGTGCTCACGTGCCTCGAGCGATAACGAGGCTTACAAAGACTCCAATTGATACCTACCCACCGAAGGATCAATTATAATTTTAAGAAAGAATATGTGCGGTTTAAATAAATTGTTGAAATACTAATTTACACAGACTTTTTAGCGTGGTCGATATCAATGTAGGTTGTAAAGCGCTTTTAATTCGTTTCATGTATATTCTTTCGTTCATGAATGACGATACATTTTAGTATGTAAGGTAAAAGAAAATGCCTTGCATAGGTACCCATGATTAAAATTGTACCAGACGGCTACTTAATTAGTAAAATTACCATGCTTTACAAGTCTTGCCATTGTTATAATTTCACCAGAAGCTTGAACACTCTGTCTTCCAAGGCGAAAGGAATTTCTGTAACGAGCCAGTTACAAACAATAGCCCAAAAATTGTAATTTGTTGTTTAATTTAGGCTTTCATGTTTCTGGTCTTTCAGGCGATACGTAGATGACATGGTCCTTTGTGTCCAGGTTATAATTTAGCAAGTTAATTCGTTTATCGCAATTTGCGACACAATGTGGGACCAAACAATGAGGACAATGGACCACGAGCACTCACAAAGCTACATAGTCAATGTGTTAATGTACTGCAATTGGATATTGGTGCTGCTAGGAATTCTGTTTACGGCCTGTTATTAATGTTTATTCGGTCCTTTGTGATGGAGGTAGCTTGTGTATTAAATGTCTGTCTACAATGTTGATTGATTATCTCGATTAATAAAAATGTGTGGTTTTATGTAGTTAGGGGATTTGATACAATGTTGCTGAACAAAACTGGCACTGCAATTAATTTTGATATGAAATGAAGACTATTTATAATGACTGTCTGGATGAATAAAGTGTTACTTAGCTATAACCCTTTACAATGAAACCATAGCTTTGTTTAATGGACAAAGTCGGCCTTAAAATAATACAGTTGTGCTGGACCTTTTGTCATAAATTTTATTGCAGTTTTCTTAAGCATTTACGAGTATCTAGCAAGCAAATTATTATCTACCTAGACTAGACCACACCTATTTTATTCTAGCAACAAATTAATTGCCACAAGAAATCTCAAAATAGCATTTCGATAGTCGTCACCAATCGCTCCAACCGAAGCAAACGCGCGTTGCGATAATCGCACGGCTGCACGCGCGGGCGATAATCGCCCATTTGTCGCGCGACTGCGGTGCGTTTGCGCACACCGGTCCACTTGCGACGCGTCACGGTGCCTTTGTGCGATTCCGATGTTAAACCGCTATTAAGTTTTAGATATTGTTCTTATACTTCTAATGCTCTAGTTAATACGGGTTCACAACTTCAGATTCATATTATACGCTAATTTACTGTTTGGTTTATTGAGCACGGATGTGATGTAAGTAGCTGGTTCTTGATTTGAAAATTTTGTAACACCTTTTCTTGAATTCGTTTAGGGGGAAGCGCCAAGGTAGCCCGCGAAATTCAAATTTTCTTACGATTTTTGCAATTTGCTGGTCAGTATTAAGTTATAGGTTGATTAAAATATGATTCGCGGCCGTAACAAATATGTATTTACAGAATTATAATCATTAAAGTCATCAACACAACTCTCTAAGACCAAGTAAACCCCAAGAATTACTATTTCATGAAATCTTGACATTTGGGGATTATACTAACTTAACCAGTTTTATTACTGATTGTAATGATTATAATTCTGTAAATACATATTTGTTACGACCGCGAATCATATTTTCATCAACGTACAACTTAACACTGACCAGCAAATTGCAAAAAACGTAAGAAAATTTAAATTTCGCGGGCTACCTTAGCGCTTCCCCCTTAATATGAAAATCCATATCTGTCGTGTTTAGCGGCCGAATAAATTACCATGAAAACTCATATCTGTCGTGTTATTTAAAAATGGAACAAACTTTTTACTTCGACACAATCATGGCAACCAAGGAGGTAAGTAACTTATCAAAGATTTTTTTTTTGAATTTCGATTTCACTTGCAAATAGAGCTGTTTAAAAGAAACAAGTGAACATATTGGTGCGTAAAAAATATCGTTGTTCGATAATGATTCTGGAATTTATATCTAATTAATTGACTTAGTTTGAATTTCCGCGCATTATTTGAGAAAAGTACTATACAAGCCTTGGCCGCAACCAGGCATTGATGGACTCACGTATGAATGTATGCCTCGGCTTCGCCTCGGCCCACATTTTCACGTTCGTCCATCAATGCCCCTTTTGCAGGCCACGGCAGTAATGTACTTTTGGCACTCTGGAATTTCGTAAACCTACTAAGTATCCTGCATTGCAACTAGATTAGGAACGGAAAATTAAAACAATAGTGCTGTTTTCTAAATACGAAAACCGATGACACAGTGAAATTATTCATTGACTTAGTAGGCCAAAAGGGCCTTATTGTAAGAATTGTAAAGGTATGTCATACAGAATTGATTAAAGTTGGCTGTTTACTGCATCAGACATGAATAACACGAGTCAGTATCACACCTTGTTGTTATAATTCTATCACTTTCCTATATTTGATCAATCCACATTGGAACTCGCCTATTGATACAGAGAGTGATGAATTTGACGATTGAATGAAATCTGTGGTAACGTTTACACAAGGGACTCAGTAAATAAGCTCCATTCATTCGTAATTCATTCTTCAATTGAAGATAAACTGTGCAGTGATTATGAACGGATCGCACCTCTTCGTGATCTTAATGACAAGTTTCAATCTTTTGCAACTTTAATTACATAGTGGACGTTGTTTGCGTGCGTATTTAGAAAATGATATATATATGTATTACCTTTAGAAATAATGACCCTGTATTAACTGTTATATAGTTGCTTAATCGTAAATACAAAGTTGTAGATAAATGGTAGCGTGGGTAATAAAGCAAAAAAAATACGTCGTTATCCCCTTCACTCCTCCCCTTCACTCCTCCCCTCACTCCTCCCACATAATTTCTTCCCTATAACAAAAATTACAAGGTTGATACTCCTGCGAGGTTCCGTGTGTATAAACATTTATATTTCTGCTAATAGTATGATTATCGCGCCCTCTTTAGGGCGTTGTCGTTGAATTAACAGTTATTTGTGCAAAACCCGGAAACTGTTCGATTTTCCACCTTGTGGCTTGGTGGTAGGGTTATAAATTAAAAAGTGTGGAACTAACGTGAGACCTAGAGTCCATAAACGGCGGCCATGTTGGAAAGTCCGCTGCCTGTTTTCCGACCCTAAATCATCGCCGTGAATATTGTTGTTCCTTTTATTAGCGTCTACTGTGTTGCTACTTGTCTGATAGCGTATTCATAGAGTAATTTTAAAGCCTGCAACAATGTATGGACTTGAATGGGCCATGTTTTAGATTTACTTTTTGTGTCACAACCGAAAATGTTGAGCGCTCAAACGCTCAATATTTTCGAAGCACACCTCAAGGTGTGCCTCGTTTCCGCTACGTCACACCTGTATTTAGTAAACTTTCCAACTTATAAGTACACAATGTAAATAAGTATGAGTTTTGTAATCTTGGTGTCCGAGATATATTTAGGTAGGTTAGATACTATTCCGATTCCGAATATCTTCGTTTCTTACTACTTCTATCTATTCTATAACTCAAACTCAAAGCATTTATTTCAAATAAACCAATTACAGGCACTTTTGAATTGTCAAAGGTTCGGTCAGTTAGTCAGAAAGTTGAAGCTAATTGCCCATTCCAAAGCGTAGATCTCTATGGAGAAGAACGGGCAAGAAACTCCACGGACACTCTTTTAAATCAAAATATTGGTTACAACATTCATGTTGAAATTAAGTATGTGAGAACAATGTAGAAAGACGTGCACGTTAAAAACGTCCGCAACAAAAAGGTAAAAACCAAAACGATTCAAAAATTAAAATTAGCCGTGACAGCTAAGAGATGACCAGTCCCTACTGACGGCGCCTGTTCACGAACATGACGCATGGATTAGCACCATTCAGCTCAACCACTTTGAAGGGAACTTAATGATCCAACACCACCAGCGAGACATTTATACTACTATACACCATGTTCCGGAATTAACGCACAACCTCTTAAGGGGTATAGTACTCATCATTATGAATAACTTTTACTACCAAACCCGAAATCGCAAAAAAAATCAGCTGTTCCCTATAGAATTTATGTTCTCATAACTCGTCAAAATGTAGGGAAGAGCTGTTTATTTTTGCGATTTGAGGTTTGGTCGTATAATAAAAGTTGTTCACAATGATGAGTACAATGACTCCTTAAGAGGTTGTGCGTTGATTCCGGGACATGTTGTATATTGTATCAGATCTTCGCTAATTTCCAAGCGATGTTTCCAGAGTGTAGGAGCATTTGTTGTCCCTTTAGTTGTTTACAAAGGAATTTCCTTCAGATTCCATTCAAAGGACCATTTTCAAACCGTTACGTAAGAAAAAAATATGTTAGGTTTTTCGAGTTTCGGGTCAATACAGATTTTGAGGCAGACTCACCTGTTTCTATGTGCAAAGATATTCATATCCACCTTCCCTTTTTTAATAATTTTATTATGAGTTCCTATAAAAGTCCGTCTGTCCAAGATTCAGTATTGTCACGTATTCGGCTGCGCGCACGCCGCTCGTCCATTAGTCAGGCACCCCCCGCGCAGGCGCAGTTTATGTGCGACTGTGCGACACGTTTGATTTTATACTATTTATCATTGCTATAAATTGCCTACATTGCAAAACACGTTGCTTGTTATAAATTGATGGGGTTATAAGCCGATTATATGGTTTATGATTGGAGGGGCTTGTGGCTAAGAAATAACAGCCGCACGGGTCGATCGATCAGGTTAAGCTACGCTTGCCGCGGTTGGTCCTTAGATGGGTGCCCAAATTTACCTACATATCAAGACCCCTCCGTGCCTCGGATAGCACGTTAAGCTGATGGTCCCGGCTCTCATTCGTGTATCTTTGACAGTCGTCACGGGTCGTCAGAAGACCAAAAGTCTGACAACCAGTCTTACCAAGGGGTATCGTATTACCCAGTTACTGTGTTGTGGAGGCCGACAGGCAGTCGCTCCATGTAAAATATTCAGCTGCATCCGGTTAGACTGAAAGCCGACATAATAACATAGTTGGGGAAAGGCTAGGTAGATTGAGATTGATTGAGGTTTCTAGAGTTGATCTGACTTCTTTTCTTTCATGGGTGTCTCACAACTAGCGAGGGTTGGTCTTTAGCTCCGCATATCTTTTTCACCACTGCATACACCTACATAATTATGTCAACAGCTACCCTTTACTGATTTATTCGTTATCAACTTATCAGTGCATGTTCCACTGTTTTGCTCCCTGTGGTTTGTAAGTAGCAAGTCCATAAGATTGCTAATAGCTTAATTTTCTCCAAAAGTGAGTAGATGGTTAAAAAGTAAACAACATCACCACACCTAAAGGTTCCGTAATCTCAAAACGTGCTTGTTTTAAATGCACGTGAACTATTAGATTCGCTGTAAACCTTTTAAAGTGGCACTAAGGTTATGGGTGCGTTCGACCAAAAAAAAGTAACTTATTTTTTTTTACGGGCAACCCAAACGATTAGCCAAGTGAGCCATCGTGCTGGTATTCGAGTGTTTTGGATGTTTATACCGTCTAGACGGTTTATCTAGTCAAGTGGTTGCTTTCGATATGTTTATCACGGTGGAATGTTTTATATACTTGAAATTGGAAAGTTAACGACGAATGAGCTTTAAAGCTTTTTTTTTCTGCAGTGTGTGTAACGCTTAAGCCGTTTAAAAGATGAAATTATTGTCTGTAGATTGTCATTATCGATTTAACAGACACTTTTGTTTCTTGTTTTGGTGTGAAATATTCAAGTTATGTGGTGTAGAAGGTTTTATTTTCTTTGTAGTTTTATTTGGCTACACATATTTTTCTGCCTATTAGTTTAATTTTAATGGCGTCTCGAATTATAATAAGCTCTTGTTTCCAACAGTACTTTTGGTGTTATCGTGGTACCTTCTCGTGACGTCACACTTACAGCTACATAACAAACAAATTAGTCAAACATTAAAAAGCATTCGAGACTTCCGATCCTAATTAAGGTGTTCATACTCGTTATTGTTGTTTTTTCTTCAGATTTAGATGCGGCTATTATCGTTAAATAGCCGATTTGTCGTCGTAATTAGCCTTAAAAGGTTGAGTTGTACATAAATCGGTACGATTACGTGTATCGGCCTCATTATCGAGCGTGCAGCTATTTGTCTTGTAACTGCGTGTTATACGGATCCACCATTGAATATTTTATTGTTGTGACAACAAGCAAGGAGGGATCATAATCCCGTTAAATATGGTAAATATTTATGGTACTAATTGGTGATTTAACCAAAGTCAGATAAGTTTTATCCGCTGAATAAAATTGATGTCTGACAGTTTTTGCACGGAAAATCTATCAAAACTTAAAAATCTATTCGCTAGATTAGACTTATATTAGGTATAAAAGTTTGGTCGAATTCGCCCTTAAGCTGTAAAAAAACGAAGTCTCGCAGCATCTCGTAGGAAGTCAACATAATATGTACTTAGTGACTCAATCAAGATGATGAATATTTCGATCAACTCAGCCTATCGCAGTCCACTGCTGGACATAGGCCTCTTCTAGTCTGCGCCACAACATCCTGTCCTCCGCCATCCGCATCCAGTCTCTCCTAACCACCTTCTTAAGGTTGTCGGCCCATCTAGCTGGGGGGCGTCCCACACTGTGCTTGCCGATACGTGGTCTCCACTCCAGGACTCGTTTGCTCCAGCGACCATCGGTCCTTCGATAAATATTGTCAGCCCACTGCCACTTCAGTTTACATACTCTGCAGGCTATGTCGGTTACTCCGGTTTTTTTCCGGATAGCTTCATTCCTGAATTTATCCATCAAAGAAACTCCAAGCATAGCCCGCTCCATAGCGCGGTGAGTGACCTTGAATTTGTGGACCAGCCCAACTATCAGTGTCTACGTTTCGCCACCGTATTTCCTAACGGGCAGGACGCACTGGATGAAGACCTTAGTCTTCATTTCCAAACGCTGCCCAACCCAACTGGATCCTTCTGTCGGTTCTTTCTCAAAGTTGTGTCTACCGAGCTGGATGACTTGCCCTAGATAGACATACTCCTTCACAACTTCGAGAAGTGACCCTTCGATGCGGATTGGTCTTGGCAAGACGTGTGAATTGTACATGACTTTCGTCATCTTGTCCAAATTCATGCCGAGGCCCACCCGACGAGAGGCTCATTTAGGCTGTGCAGCATCTGGTCTAACTGTTCCAGCGTCTCTGTCATTATGATGATGTCATCGGCAAAGCGAAGGCCTAGCGACTTTCAGCATATGCGTATCAATTCATAGAATACTTAGGGCTGACTTAATCAAAGCCCGATAAATTTTATCCGCGGAATAAAATTGACGTCTGACAGTTTTTGTATGGAAAATCTGTCAAAAATTAGAAATTTGTTCGCTGGATTAGACTTATACTAGGTATAAAAGTTTGGTCGAATTCGCCCTTAGTAGTATAAGTTGGATGTTAGGACCAGCTCATGTAGGGTATAATAAACATACATACACATCAAACAACATATCAAATATTAAATGAATGTCAAGACATGATTCTATTACCTTCAGCAATGACTTCATCGAAATTATCAATTGTAATTTTAATGCAGTAATTATCATTAATATTAACTATCTTTGAACACACATAGTTAATGTATTCTGTGGACTAAATACAAAATATCGATACATTTAAAGGCTCCCGCAGACAGGCACGACTCGACTGCGGTAGAATCGTTTCCATGGAGTTTTCATAGAAATAAATTGTTGTACCAGAGTCGCGGCGTGCCTGTCTGCGGGAGCCTCAAGTAGTGACAATAATTACGAAGACCTTATCTAGTAACGAGCTCTGATTGGTCGATATTGTCGATATTCTTACTTTAATGAGATTATGACGAGACATTGTAATGAATGCGGACAATATTCTAGGTACGTTTTGTTTATATTTTTATGATTAGATTAGTTTAGTTTTGGTTATGACTTTTCCTTAAGCACAGCTTCAATACTTAGTTTTTAGTAGTAATATCTAACTAGTGCTGGAAAGGATTAAGTAGGTAGGTATATGCATGGGCGCCGGCAGGGGGGAGCCAGGGGGTGCACTTGCACCCCTTGGGAATCTCGGGATCAACAGGAATTATTGAAATAAAAAGCCGTCTTTTGGAAATCATTTTTTTATTCAATAATTAGTAGGCAGTAATTACACAATTCTCATTTAAAATGCGATTAATTTCGATCGTCGTGAACAAATAGGTGTGAGCCGTAACGACTGGGTACCTATATAATAAATTCATAATGAATAGTCAGAAATTTGTAAATGTCTCGAACATTCAGGCTAAAATTTCATCTTTTTATTAACAATCATATACGGCAAAGATTGTAAGAAAACTAAAATCTACACCACCTGGAAATTATTTCTGCCGGCGCCCATGGGTATATGTAGAAGGTAATAAAATGGAATTAATCATATTTTTGTGTATTTTTTGTCCAAAATTCATTTTTACTTTTTGGGGTGCACATCATGAGTAAGACGGTTATAATTTTTAGGGTTACGTACCCGGAGGGTGTCAAACGAAACTCTTTTACAAAGCCTCCGCTGTCCGTCCGTCCGTCCGTCCATCTGTCTGTCAGCAGGCTATATCTTATGAACCGTAATAGGTAGGCTGTGGAAATTTATTTTATAACAACAAACAAATAATAAAAAGAAAATAAAGTTAAAAATTAAAGGGGTTCGCATAAGAAGAAACGTGTTTTTTTTTACTAAAGTAAAAAATGTAGTCTTAAATATTTTACGGTAGTACGGAACCTTTACGGTAGTGCGAACCGACTCGCACTTGGCCAGCTTTTCATTTTCACTCCTCATTTCAACTCCCCTATTTTTTTCACCTGCACCTAAAAACTCATGGATTTAATTCATAAAATTTGATCGGTATGAAATTATCTTCTATTTCCACGACAAATCACGCGCGTGGTTCTCGGCGTGATATCGTCGCTGACGCACCCCAGCTGATCGCTATTTCTGGGGGCTTGCATGGGGGCCCTGCCCTTCGCTGGCGCAAGTCACGGGCCATGGGAGATGAGAACTATTGTACCATTGACGAGGCTTAATCGATTTATGGTCTTCGTTAAATTTGGTGGTTTATGTGGGAATTTCAACTAATTGCTGAAAAAAAATTTGTGACTTTACAGCTTTCGATGAAGTTTTCGTGCATTGCATCATGGTTTTTTTCTTCTACTAATAAAATATTTTCAAAATTGCATAACTTTACACAGTATAAATCTTTTCAGTTTAGTCTCGACTACCATCCACACACATAGTGACCGTTGCACTGACATTTGCAGCATTTAAGAAAATTCATATTTTCCACCCATTTTTGTACAAAATTCTTCACGTCTATTTTTTTGTATTTTGTGGATGAGCTCCACAACATTCTCTATCTCATTCATGCATTTGTTCAGTAATCGCTTTATCTTCTATCTTGGGCATAATTGCATCGTCTAACAGTGGGAGTGCTATCAATGCGTGCAACATGCCGCATGTGGCGTATTAATTTGATATCCTTTTTATTCGCATATGCAACAAACAAGAAATATGGCCGTTGATCAAAATAGTTTGATTCTATAATAGTTTTTTGGTCCTTCGATACAGTGTCTGAATGGAAAGACCACAGCACATAAATTCTATTGCTTTTTAATTTCTTAAAGTTTCTTCTGGTGTCTATGATCAAAGTACTTTTTAAGTAAGATAGCATTATTTCGGATGTTTGTTTTCATGTGAGCCATCAAAATAAATGTTGTAGTTAATTCGCAATAACCCTGTCATTACAGAATGTATGATATCATTCGCAACTAGAATCAGTACAGTTGTTGAAATGCAAACAGAAACAAATCAAATAATAAAACAGTTTCGATAGTAGAATCCAGCGTACTATAAGATATTTTGGTATTAAATGATTACTACATCGTGAAATTATTGGCTCTCCTACTTATAGATGAAATATCGTGTCAACGATTACGTTAACTTGTTGATAGACGGAAATAATATTGATGGCAAATGGATGGTAACTAAGCCTGGTCTTTGTTTTCGCTATTCGCGTAAGTATATTGTTTAATACTATAAACTGATTTATTATTTGATATGATCCGTCGACTGACGGCTCACACTTGCAATACAACTTGTTAGAAATATGTTTTTATTGTGTGTTAATTCTACGTTTCTAGTAACCTACGGACGTAAGTGATTCTTTGTGATTTAAGCATGTTTATTTGCTCTCCGTATTTTTGGAACTGTGTACGTTTAGAGTATTTTTTTGTATTTGTAGTTTTCGTTTAACTGATCACTGTGCAGTGTTTTATTCGTATCCCAAGAATGAATGGTTGCGTGAATGAGTTTTTCCTCTTGATCCTGAAGAAAGGTGCTTTTTCCACATTGATATGTATCAGCTAGATTTTTTTAGAACTATTGATCTATGATGTTGGGATCATTACATTTTCTTCCTATATCGTCAGTACTTGAGACTTGGTAAATCTTGAACAACATTGTTTCCGTCTGAATCAAGGCGTATTCTTTATAATGTTGGTATTATCAGGGTCTCTCTTTGGCAGGACGTGTCATTGGCAGTAGACAATGGCACAATTCATTTGTTTTGCTATTAAAATCAATCAATTTTTAATCAGCAACCTTATTACAGGGTGGCGCAAAACTAATGTCATAATGTGTATTGGCTGCCATTTGCTTGAAAAAAAAAAAAAAAAAACTGAGCTCTGTTTTCACGGAAAGTTTATTTAAAGGTGTAAAATTCATGACATCAAGTCGAAAAAATTATATCGGTCAAAAGACCACCTCCAGAGTGAATGCACATTTGTGCTCGTTTTACGGCATTTTGAATCCTCCAAATTGGTGATTTCTTCTTCAATGTTGGCTTTCAAGACTTGCGAGGTTTGTGGTTTGTTGTGGTAAAAGCGAGATTTCAAAAAGCCCCAAAGAAAGAAGTCTGGCGCCGTCAGATCTAGCGATCTGGCCGGCCAGTTCAAATCGCCATGACGGGAGATCACACGGCCCGGAAATTGGTGTTTCAAAATCTCCATCGTTGCCTGAGCTGTGTGACCGTGTGTGTCGCTCCACTGCATTGTCAACTAATTCTCTATCTGTCTACAACAATTTTGTATAAAATCACAATGATATTCTGACGCCATTTGGAAAAAAGTATGGTACATTCACATATGTACATTACTTTTGGCCCACCTGTTATAATGACGTGTAATGTCGAAATAGTGTGGATGACCATCGGTGTGGGTACGTGGGCCATATGTATCGAGTCATGGCGCATTAGCGTGTCGGGTGACCGTCACTCTGCCACCGTGCAACACGTTATTAATAGCTGAACCGGGATTCTGATAACATTGTCTTAGAAATCATATGATGAATTTGATGAAGTATTCTAGATTGCAAACGAATCTGAGAGACAGATAGAGGGTTTGACTAAGTTCCACGAACGTTTATCTTTTCAGCATAGAATTTTTCTCTTAGACTTTTTACTATAGATGATGTTTTTTTTCCTAGTTGGCAAAAGAATAGAAGATTTTAGGAAATGACAAGGTGTAACTTCAATAACCCACAACCTCATAAGGGGTCATTTTTACTCATCATTATGAACAACTTTTAGGACCAAATCTAAAATCACGAAAAAAAAAAACAGCCGTTCCCTATATTTTGACGAGTTACGCAAGCATAAATGTAGGGAACGGCAGATTTTTTTTCACGATTTCAGGTTTGGTCCCATAGTAAAAGTTGAGAGGTTGTGCGTTATTTCAGTTACATCTTGTATTACCACACAGGGTGAACACCATCGCAACTTGGAATTGCAATCTTATTTATTTCACATGCACATCACAGATTTGAAGTCATCATCAAACACATACTTACTTATTCAACTTAGTTCTGCAGCTTACATAATGCCATCGTTATGCTTAGAAAACTGGTTCAAATTTACATAATCACTTTTGGTTGCCATATCTTCCGCACCAAACCCTCTTAAACTCTGAATCACTTAGGATACGTAGGTACATTAAATCACCGATCTCATCTACCCCTCTTGGCCACGCGTCTTACATTCTCGTGTTACTAGAGTGGCTCGCGCGAGGGCTGCGAGGGTGGGGGCCTGAAATAGCGCACACGCAGCATCTGCCGGTATTAATAGCCCCCCAAAGTGAATGTAGTATCAAGGACGCGGCCGTTTATATCGCATGATTACTAACTTAGAAGCGGGATTGGACGGAGCGATCTTTGGGCAAAGTAGAGGAATGGATTGATGGCACTCTTAAAAGAGCTTTCAGTGGCGAGAGTTGTGGCTGTAAGGCAAAATTTTGGAATATGTATTAGCTGTATCACAAGCTAGCCCATCAAAAGGCGTGAGTCACCTATTTAGAGCAAACAAAATGTTTACGCTAACGTGTTTGTCAATGCATGCAATATTATTTTGATATACAAAGCATGTAGGTATATGGTTTCTATGTTCCTTTATCACGAAAAGTTGTATTGTCATTTGCTTTTCTCCAGCACGTTCTTTGGGCATATCTGGCAATTCAATCATTGAGCCTGTGTTTCGTTGTGAACATCTACGTATCCTTTATGTATCGTACATTCGTACAGTTATAATTTAACAAAATATATGAAATTCCTTTAAAAAGTTGATGAATGCCGCCGTTTCTTTGTTCCACAACCACGGACGCAGATTTATTATTTATATTTCAACTTCCTTTTCGTGAAACCCCTATATCGATACGAACATTTGGTTGGCAGTTTTTGCTCCAAACATTCCTATAAAATGTTTATCACCGATGCCTCGTACACATGTGGCAGCAGCCCTCTTGACTACAGATTATTCTAAAATTTCCAGATTGCCACCCCGGGCAAAAAATAAATAAATCCATGCTTATGGACAAAAAATGTCCCGAATCCTCGAGTAGATGATTACAATCCCCTTGAAATATAGATTTACAGTTATCGCTGCCATGAACCCTGAGAAGTAATCTGCCTTCATTTTTATGAGTGTTTTTAATATTTGTTTCATAATTATTTCAGTGTGTGGCAATCATTTTATGTAAAGGGGATGGAATTCATGAAATAAATTACCAGTTCAATTCTTTTCATTGTTGCTTTTACTTTCTTTCATAATATCATTTCTACTATCGTTAAAGTTTTCTGAAATATCATTGTTTTGTTAATTATTTTCATTTGCTATATTGTCTCTCTCAAATACTCTAACTTCTTTACTTCAAAATAATTCATTACATTAGTGTGCGTAATTTAATTACCATCTTTCTCATGTAGGCGTAACTATTTTGTTTATGTCAGTGTTATTTGCATGTGTTGGTGCGATACCGGGGGTGGGGCGCGGGCGCAGTCGACCCGCGGGTTATCATTTCCTGTTCTTATTTTAAATTTTACAACATAATATTTTTTGCTTACGGCGGGAAGCTGAAGCGCTGTTATTATTTTGTATCTGCTGAACGTTTGGAACGATCAAAATATGCTCGCGTTTGTTGCTGTCTTTTTGAAAGGGAAGGGGGTCTTTTGCTTAGATTTTTATTTAGTAGTGGATAGTTATAATTCAAGAATAACTTGTCACTTGATTTCATTTATAGACCAAGCAATTATAGATTGTAACACGGAGGAACCCGATAGTAAAGTCGTCACGTAAGAGGAACGCTGAGTGACAGTGGAGGAGATGTGTCTGCGCACGGGTACAGTCGCCTCCTAAAGTACTAGGCTATTGTTTTATAAGTGTAATTCTTTTATTGTAAAATCATAATAGGTACTTTACTAGCTACTTAGTACTTTGGAATAGGTTGGAATGGATAAATCGCTCAGTGCGCAGGTAAACGGCCAGCGTTCTTTTTACGTGACGGGACTTGTTGTTGTTGTATTTTTAAATTCACGGCTACCTCGTAATTTCTCAGCTTTCCTACATGGATTGTCGGCAGAGTCGATTCGGACGATAAAAAATGCAAACAACAATAATTGTACTGTTTATACACGTAATTGTTTATTAGGGCATGCTCGGTCGCCGGCGCCTTTTGTCGGTCGATACGTCAATATGATTTTATTACGCGCGATTCGCTGCGGCCGCGCCTATGTGTAAGCGCCTTTAAGATTTGCGATTCGAATGCAACACTTGACCTAACCTGTTGAAAGCTTATACTTTTAATTCATTGTTTATATTCAGTAGCTTAAAATGTATGTCTTTCTTATACCTACCGAAGCTCGGAGCTGACCATTGTAATTTTTTTTGCCAGTGAGCAAAAATGAGCTTATTTTTTTTGGGTGTAGAGCAAGACTACAAGCCTTTATATCTTTTTGACTAAGTACTCTGCCTAGCCTTTTGCCAACTATGTTGAGGTCGGTTTCCAGTCTAACCGGATGCAACTGAATACCAGTATTTTACATGGAGCGACTACCTATCTAACCTCCACAACCCAGTTACTGAGTAATACGATACCCCTTGGTAACCAGTCTTAACTGGTTGTCAGACTTTTGGGTTTCTGACTACCCGTAACGACTGTCAAAGATCCACGAATGACAGCCGGTATTAACGGCTTAACGTGTTTTCCGAGGCACGGGGGAGTCTCGGTGTGTAAAGATGGTCAACCATCCATGGATTGACCGCGGCAAGCGTACCTTAATCTGATCGATCGACCTGTGTGGCTGTTATTATTTAGCCACGACTCCCTTTTTGACTAAAAGTCTAGTGTAATAATATTATAGCATCTGGTGATTTAGCTAAGTTTGTGTATCTTTTAGCTCTCCTTCCTTTGCCTCTAATTGATGAAACTAAAGACAATACTAATACCTACAATAAAAGAAGAGAAAGTATCTAATAATCTAATACAACACAACAATCTTAATAGCCCAATTAACAGAAACCAAGCTCCATTATAAAATCACCTACAAACAAACAGCAAAGCAAATGATGTACCAAACGAACACTTAACAATGGACATGTCAAAACATTGGTCCTTTGATCAGAGCCCAATTAAACCTGTTCTAGGAAATCACTTAATGAGTTGCACGTAAACAGCTGTAACATGTAGCACTTATGCTGGTGCACTTTACGTCTGGAGACTAAGTAGAAGAGCAGGTGCTTGGTGTCACTGGCCCTTACGGTTTGCTCTTTGTGGACGAGATTAAAGTTGATACATATTATCCTTGGCTACCTTAGGATCTTAAAATTATATCTGATGTTTAATAGGGGAGGACTGTTGGTTTTATTCATTCAAAGAAATATCTTGATAATTCTTATTTAATAGAACGAGTAGGACCTTAGTTGGGTGTTCCAACTGTTCTGTTTATGATAAGTAGTTTACAGTTGACAACTGCAAAAATCAGGGACCAAAAAACGTATTTGTTTGTTGCCAAACTAATGTCAGTTTTAAATTCTACATGAGTCAACGTCATAGGGCACAGAAAGGGTACGCTTGACGGGTTTAGACCACGCTGAAACTTAACCTCCACGTATTAAAATAAAAGCACAATAAAGCCCAATCAATCGCTTGAGCACGCTTCAAGCGCTAGCCGGTAGCGTACACGTCATCCTCACTAGAGGAGTGCGCTTGATTTGTTTAGACAGCGGCGATCACAAAGCGGCGGCGATCAGCCTGTAACGTTTCCTCTTTACGACCTCCCCAACTGTGGAACACGTTGTATAGTTATCCATTGTTTTATCAATTTCAATAATTTATCACTTGTGTCGAGAACGGAACGCGTCCTTCGCCACGTCGGTACAACGTGTGATTCTTGATATTCTTAGAAGTACCTAAACATGCAACTGTTACAATTGTTCTTAAGATTGCTGATGGGTTTTTTATTACGTTTGGTTGCTGTAATCTGTTCACTATTGTGCAAGGAGTTTTGTCCAATATTTGTAGCGTGTGTAAATGATGCTGTTGCTTACGAGCTTGAAAGTTATGGCTTTAGCGTAAACAATGTGAACTGATGTGTGTAGTGTCGCATTTTCTTTCCTAAAATTTTGTTGACTCTAATAAGCTCTTACAAGAAATTATTGAACCTTCTGAATAGAAATTGTCTCGAAATGGTAATTACTGCATTAGCAAAATGTAAACAAGAACGTTTTTTGACATTCTTATTGGTTTATCAATATTATTAAATCAAATGGTAAGCGTGTTGGAATTAAACGACTATCAAATAAGAATTGACAAGCCGATTCTTACTTGCTAACTTTCGAAGCTAACAACTCTTAACAGACAGAAGCTCTAAACGAAGTCAATCTAATTAAAAATCAAACATTTGTGATAGCATGAACAATAGTAGAAACGGGCGCGCCACCTAGGGCGCGGGGCTGTAAACGAAGCGCCATTAACGGACTGTTTATAGGCGCTTTAAACACTACTTTAATTAAGTAAGTCGCTTATGTTACGTCGCGAGTAACTTATAGCTGATGTAACGCCTGCGAACGCATTGAATTTCTTTATGTATTGTCACGATCTGAGCTTAGAAAGGGAAATTTTGAGAGACAGCAATAAATTTTATAGATATCGTAAGTGTAAAAGACAACGTTATATCTTTCTGTTCCATATTCTCTGTTTCTTAAGACAAGACTTGGATATTTGCTTCTTTAAATGAGCAATATTCTTTATCAGGCAGGTAAAATTTACTAGATACTCCTAGTAGTTGTTTACAATTCGTAAGTAGGGCTAGTAATGTGTTTTCGGGCTGTTATCTGTTAAAAACCATTTAACCCTCTTCTTAGAAGACGTTTACAACTTATGTGGGAAGATAAGCCGTTGATTGATTCCACGTTTTGTTTCATCACGTGAAAACAAAACGAATGGAATTGCCATAGAAATGGAGTTACATAAAATCATACTAATGAAACAGAGCGAGATAGTGACAATAAAAGCCAAAATATAAAAATGTTTTACGACTAAGATCCCTCTTAAATATTAGTATTCAAAACGGTCTCGGGCGAAAATAAAACTCTTTCATCAATAGGTACTAATTTTTATAGCAACAATAAGTTGTAAAATATATTTATTTTCTTTTTCTAAAAACTTTTAATCTTAGCTGAGTTTGAATCTGCTGTTAAATCGCAGTGTTTACACTTTCAGTAAAGATACATATGTAACATACACATAAACTCACGCCTTCTTCCCATGGCGGTAGGAAAAACTATAGAACCTCACCTGCTACGATCCTTACATACTCCTTTTGCCTCGTTTACTTTCACACACCTGGTCATACACGCACGCCGGTTGCGAGTACTACGCACCTGACCTTTCGGCTTTCTGAAGAACATTGCCAATTAGGTCCCTATATGTCTTCCTAGGGCGTCCCCTACTGGCGGCGTTTTCACTCACATCTGTCGTGTTTCAGTAAATATTGTCGATGAAATTATTGAATTAGTAGATGTTACTCAGAAATTCAGAATCAATGGCAGTTACGTTGGCTGGTCGGCTAATTGTTTTATTATGTTGGTCTTAAAAACGCATCATGGGATTCCCATTGACATCTTTGCATACAACAATAATACGCTTAGGGCGCGTACACATAGAACGTCCGTTTTTACAGGATCCTTTTTAACGGATCCGTCGCTACTGGAGGTAATATTCACACAGCATTTACAGGACCGATTATGCCGACCAAACTGGTCTACTTTCAACACAACTTATCAAAACTTCTTGGCCAATGTATTTTTCAAACGCCTTACTTGCCATGATTAGGAGTGCACTGGACACGTGGTACTCTAGTGAATGAAACCGGCAAATGGCGCCTATGTGCAGCACACCGCACCCCGCGTAGAACACAGCACCCCGCGCACCCCCGTGCCAAGCCTCGCGCGGTTTTGATCAGATAAAACGGATCAGTATTTCCGTTGTGTGTGGGATTTTTTACTGGATCCAGAATACTGTCATGTGTGTGAACTAGCTCATACAACTACATACGCCAATAGCGTATACGTTTAAAGGGACCTGTAAAACGGACTGTTGCATATTTTGTCGGATCAGTATTTTTTACTGGATCCGGAGTACTGTATTATGTATGAACTCGCTCATACAACTACATACACTATCAAATAATGGACCTGCACAACGGACCGCTATGTGTACGCGCCCTTAGACGTTTTCTCTTTTATATGCGCAGTGCGCACACATTTTGTTTTGTTGCCATTGAGGTTGTAGAGAACAGATTTGCGATATCATTTCGTTTTCTAATAATAGCTTAGTGTCTGCTTTCGTTTGAACCGTTCTAGAAGCCTTTTCTCCTGATTTATGCACTCGATTAATTTAATGACTTCGAAGTATTTGCGACTATAATTACTTTATTACAAACGTTAATTGACCAACACCATTGTCTCTGCTTATTTTATTTGTTGTTTCATTTTGCACCGATCATTCTCTCCTCCGTAATGGCTCTCGATCACGTTACGGTTTACCCGAGCTCACCCAAACATTGAGCTATCATGAGCTTAATTACACTCACCATGAGGGGAGATCGGGGCAATCGGGAACTATTGACTATCACGTGTTAATTAAAATCGCGCGACGATAAATCTTCGCCCCGTGCGAAACGACGAGTGTTAGCAAAAGGCAATTAGGGATGATACTTGAACTATCTGAGGGTAGCTTAAATATCTATTGTAATTGAATGGCCATTATTGATAGATACTAATTTCCACATCAAAGATGGCAAAATTGTTATTATAGGTGAGTTTAAAAAAAATACAATGAGATAGCTCTTAAAAATAGAAACGGTCGTAAAAATATTCATAAAGAATACTTTTTTGTAAAGAAAGCGTTATCTCCAAACTCTAATTACACGTTCCGGATTGGTGCACTGATAAAGAAATTACTTGTCGATGGCATAATATAGTCGCTTAGCTCGCACCCACTCTATACAATAATATCAGTTATAAGAATGTTAATTACTTAAGTATTTTTGTAGTAGATAATCCTAAAATGAGTTGAAAATGTGGTAAGTACCTAAGTATCCATTTGAAGTACATTTTTTAATGAAACTGTCGTTTTATATTTATCTCGAATGTTCCTCGTCGTGGACGCTAAAGTTAGCCCAGACACGCACGGGTCAGTAGGCCTGTCATAGGTCGATTATGAACGGACTCGCATTCGTTTGGTAGAGTAAGCTTGATCCCAAACAAGGGTAATATTACCCTTGTTTGGGATCAAGCTAATAAGAATGCCCACTGGGTTATAACTGATATACAGGGTTATTGGTAAAACATTAACAACCTCTTAAGAGGTCATTGTACTCATAATTATGAAAAGCTTTTACTATGGGACCAAACCTGAAATCCCGAAAAAGTCAGCTGTTCCCTACATTTTGACGAGTTATGCGAACATAAATGTAGGGAACAGCCGATTTGATAGATTTTTTGGGATTTCAGATATGGTCCCATAGTAAAAGTTGTTCATAATGATGAGTACAATGACCCCTTATGAGGTTGTTATTGTTTTACCAATAACCCTGTATAAATTAAATCAATCAACTAATGATTACTAGACTAGTGATTAGAAAACGATCGAAAGTTAAATTTAAATGATTCATAGATAGAATATCATTTGATAAAGTAGTTTATTGTATCTTGTTGAAGATCTCTTGCCTTGTTAATATTAATTCTTGGAAATTGTTATTCCCCTAACTAAACTGTATAAGAAACTGTGTATTATGTTAAAAATGCTTTGTATGTTTTAAATAGATATCTATACATCTATACAAATAAATAAAATTGAAGTGTCTATTTGTAATGTCAAAATAACAACTTTTTACTAAATTCATATGAAAGTATATAGGTACGGTACTTATAACGAAAAAGCAATTTACAATGCATGTGCTCGAAAAGAGCGTTTTCCAAACAGCCAAAATGTGCGGAAAGTGCCACTTTTTCGCACTAGTGCTTTTTACTTTTCAGTTATTTTTTAATTTTTAACTCCGTCGTCAGCCCAAGGCGGAGTTTTTATTATTTGAGAAAAGTTTTACAAATTAGTCAAGTACAGATTATCATTCATATAATAAATAGGTACAATAAAACTAATACTTCATTAAATGCGTTTTTTATTACTCTAGATTTAGATTTTGATCAATAAATTAATTTTAAATATTCATTAAATATGTTTGGCTGAACGTATATTTTGCTCGTGCCTATTTGCGATACGACGTGGCAGCTATTTGCACATGCGCAGTAGTAGATTTGCTGAGCGCGCATGTATTTAAAACAAGCCCGCCATATTACTAATTTCTTGCTTGGTTCGGAGTCGATCTGTGTAAATCTTGATATTTTTTATTTTCCGAAACGGTGGGACCGATTTTCACGGGACTTTCACTGAAAGATACAGCTATCTTTCAGTGAAAGTCCAAAATTGTTTGTCTAAAATTTATGTAGGTAAGTTACTCCCTGTAACATCAGCATGTTACAGGGAGTAACTTACCTACATAAATTTTAGAAAAATAATTAGGGTTCCGCGCAAAAAAATTAAAACCCATGAAATTGTGAACATAAAGTCGGATTTGAAAAATTCTTTTTGCATTTGGTAGCACAATTTTCGAGGATACTTTTAGGTAATTAACATTACGCTACGACCCTTAGAAGCCGAGCCAAATGAAAAAAGTCGGAAAGGACACTAAGCGAAAGCGAAGTAATAGCGCGGGCGGGCGGTGCAACGCGGGGCAGGTCGTGGGGGACGAGGGAGTTTTAATAAAATGTTGCTATTATTTTAGTATATTGTGTATCTTACGACTTCCACGCGAACGAAGTCGCGGGGCACAGCTAGTGTATAATAATTTGATGAAAAAGACGAAGCTATTTGAAAAGAAGCAGGCCTAACGTTCACATAACCCAAAATTACCGAAAGCGTGACTCACAAACTATTCACACAAAAATGTTAACATAACGAACATTTGTTTTTGATTACGATGCAATGGAATTTTTCGTATCCATTTCATTGTAATTGCTTTGTACTAAATTTTTATTGTACATCTTTCATCTCACCCAAATAGTGAATAAAAACTATAGGCCAGCCAGACGGACATGCCCATTGTTTCACGGTTTCACAGAACATTTCGTAGAATCGTGCCCAATAATACTCCGTATCTATTGACTTCCTTTCGATGATAAAGAATCTTCGACGTTCTATTGTTTGTACCACCAAAATAATATTTTAATCGTTATTTAAACTTTTTTGCTAGAATTACCAAGTCGACCCATTCTTTTGTTAATTTTTATTGCAGTTGGATATTATTATGCTTGGGATAGTGAGTTTGGTGATAGTGGATCGTACCGTAGGCATTTAGTTGTAAATTTTATTATGTTTGAAATTGTTTCAATGCATTTACTTTTAAATTCAGGTAAAGTGAGATTTTAGAATTGTCTAAAGCTTTCGATTAGGTACATCGTTAGGTTTGACCGCCTCTGTAGTCAAGTGGTAAGACCACCTGTCTCAGACCCAGAGGTCCGATTCTTGCGGGATGTTCGAAAGAGTTACCGTAGCCCCGGCACAGGCAACAGAAGGAACACGGGTGGGTTTTAGTCAGTGAAAGTCTGACACGCCCTCCCGCTCCGCCCAGAGCGGGAGAAGTCATTTGATGATTTCCCATCCACAAAAAAAAAAGAGGTCCGATTCGATTCCCAGTGGGGGTAAAATTTTCTGCTCGGTTTGGTTGGTGGTAGGGCTTGTTCTAAGTCCGCCTGGCTAGCTACCACCATCTTATCTAAGTCTGTCGCCATAACAACAGTGTTAACAGCATTGTTGTGTTTCGGCAGTTAGAGGTAAGATAGCCAGTTCCTATGTAGTTGAGGATTCCGGGGGAAGCTCGCTTCCACCTTCGGCCTGATCATTACTTACCATCAGGTGAAATGCGGGCCAAGGGCTTCCCCATTGTGGTTAAAAAAAAATCAAGGTGTTGAAGGTTTAATAGTTAAAACTGAGACATTAAGTATGTATAAATATGAATAAGTAGGTCTCGTGGCTAAATGATAACCAGAGGTCGGAATTAGGTAGAGTTATTTATGTACTTGCATCGAAATGTGGATCTTCCCGGGATTTCTAATGGACAATCCCGTGTGGCCAACAATATTACAAATCATCATCTGCCTAGCCTTTTCCCAACTATGTTGGGGTCGGCTTCCAGTCTAACCGGACGCAGCTGAATACCAGTATTTTACATGGAGCGACTGCCTATCTAACCTCCACGATCCAGTAACTGGGTAATACGATACCCCTTGGTAAGACTGGTTGTCAGACTTTCGAGCTTCCGACGACCCGTAAAGACTATCAAAGATCTACGAATGACAGCCGGGACCAACGGCTTAACGTGCTTTTCGAGGCACGGAGAAGTCTCGGTATGTAAATATGGTCACCCATCCACGAACCAACCCCGGCAAGCGTAGCTTAACCTGATGGATCGACCCGTGTGGCTGTTATTACTTACAATATTACAAATAAATAATAATAAAAACCTCAGAGATGGACAGACAAATAAAACAAAGATAATTAACACACAATTTTTATTAGTAATTACATTAATTCACAATCCAAATTATTAATAGTCTTAAGCAAATTATCATACTTATACCTCGACTTTTTTATAAATAAGAAAATACTTTTGCTTCTAGCCTAGACTCGTGAGGGTTTGCTTATTCAAACGGCCCATCAGAATCATTTTCCTTGTCCGATTCATTCAAAGTACCACTAAGATTTGAAGTATCCACTTTATTCTTTTGCTGTATGAAATCAGTGTAAGTACATAATTCCACCATTCTCTAGGTACCTAATTCCGACCTCTGATGATAACAGCCACACGGGTCGATTAAAGGTTAAGCAATGTTTGCCGCGGTCGGTTCGTAGATGGGTGACCATCCAATACATATCGTGACCCCTACGTGCCTCGGAAAGCATGTTAAGCCGTTGTTCCCGGCTGTCATTCGTAGATCTTTGATAATCTTTACGGGTCGTCGGAAGCTCGAAAGTCTGACAACCAGTCTTACCAAGGGGTATCAGTAGTTGTGGTCAGATAGGTAGTCGCTCCATGTAAATACTGGTATTTATCTGCATCCGGTATTAGTGAATTGTATGTTTAAGTGATAGATTGATAGGTCCGTTCAAATACCTAGACTAAGATCACATGCTAAAATAAAAAACAGAAACTAAAACTGCACAAACAGCGTATCAAGTTGTTCTAAATAAACTTGAGGAAAAGTCAACCGCCGGCGCCGCTTGTTCAAAGAGTATATACGAGTAGATATGCTTTCCGATCTCATAAGGGATGGCATGACGTCACTGGGATTTTTTTGGCGTCTATTCAGTGGATTCCCGAAATAACGGCACCGGCGGGTCGGGCATCCCAAAGAGCATTATTGGAAATGTGGTAATTTACACATAACTTGCACTTTTTTGACGTTTATTGTAGATTTGTTGTTTTATATAACAGAGGCCATGTGTTTATTCAATGCACATGAACTATTTAAATATTTATTGATACCTATCGGTTTGTAGAACTTGTACATGATATTGTCAACGTTTTCCTTAACGTATTTAGTCATTCCTATGCACACCTTAAAAATGTAAATCTCCTGAATGAAATATTCTCATGCAACGAATAATGAAAACAAGAAAAATCTTGATAGGTACTTAGAGAGCATAATACTTACTTAGTCTATATTCCGAGAAATCCAACAATGAATAGTTAACCCGTTGAATGGCTCAATGAACCTGTCACAACATCACTAACCCTGCCAAATCCACCCGTATCAATTCAAGTGCCCGTATGACCAGATTCGCCCACTTTACCCCATTTACAAAGATATCAATAACAAGATAAACTCGCCCCATGCAATCCTATGACATTTCAATAGGAGGAATTTAATTGATTATTTGTGAAACGACAAAATAATTTTGTGCCGAAATTATTACGGGACCCCTTATCACTTGTACAATTACACGATTTCTGAGGGTCTGTTCGATTCGCTTGATGGGTTTTTTGGGATAATTTGACAGGTCATCGCTAAAACTGTGCTACTGAAATAATTTTTTGTTAGGTCTGCTATGATTTCCGTGAAAATTTTAGCAACGCTTCTCCATTAACACCAAAATATTTAAGGGTTTACCTACTGTTAAAATGTGATGCATGAATTATTTGTTCATTCCGTCTCATATCTTCGTTTACGCTTTTAATGCGTGTTCGTGTGTCGTTGACTCTGGTGTTTATTGGTTTTCAATAGGTATAGCCGATGGTAAATTACGATTCTGTTAACCTAAATGTTGTTTGAAAACATAAATACATATCTAAGAATCTCTTTGTACTTTTATGTGTTGTTTTGCTCACAATTCACGCACTAATTTAAAACAGTATCTTTCAATCATCAATGTTATATTATAAAATAAGACAAATTCTCAGAATAGCCTTGCGTATTGTATCCACGCGTTTGCTATTTATAATTACAACTTATAAAATTCGTTCTAGAAAAGCTTATTTAACTTGTTGGTGTACATAAAAATGGTATTTTTCACATTTGGAATAAAGTTCATAATCCTTTGAATAAGTCGATGTTGTTTCAGTTTAGTAAGCAGGTAGGAATTTTAAATTTCGAAGCGATCTCGTCTGGCGACAACCCCTGCGCCGCCAATGTCGATGGGGTGGAGCGGAGCCGTCTCACAGCTCGCGCCATCCCGCTTGCGCCTCGCCGCTCCGTTTATCTCTGTCTCGCCTATTATTGTCATATCAAGATTCGAACATTGCATTTTGTTTCCAATTTTCAATTTAGTTTATATTGGATGTTGGCAAGAGTAAGACGTCTGGCGTGCCGCCATACTTCATTGTGCACGTGTTTATGTCGCGCGCTCGACTTGTTACATATTTGAATTATTAGTTCGCGGTAAATAATTTAGTTCCTATTGTGGTTTAGTGTGAGTTGTTGGACTTTGATAGTCGAACTATTAAATGGAATTCATGGATTTTTTCAACACGTTTATGGAGGATCAACACCATCATCGTCATCAGAACTCGCATAGCGACCCTCCGAAGATGCCGAATTTTTTCGAAGTTGATAAGAAAAAGGTTGGCTTTAGTATTCATTATAATCAATTCAACGCTTACGCATACTTTTATGGTATATCGCTAGCGCAATATTTGTTTTCTTTTTATCATTTTTTTTTTAGATTTAGCGGCAAACTTAGTTTGCTGTGACAGGTTATGCCAGTTGACAACGATAGTTCAATATTTTTTCGCACTTTTTTCCCAGTAATAATTAAGCCTATAGACTTATGCTGCGGCTACAATTAAATAATATTTTTTAATTCTTTATGGGGAAGCGCCAGGTAGCCCGCGAAATTTAAACTTTCTTATGTTTTTTGCAATTTGCAAATCAGTAATACGTTGCAGTAGTATGTTGATTATTGTATCATTTGCGACCGTAACAAATATGCATTTACAGAATTTGAATCATCAAAATCAGTAATACAATTCCATAAGTTTGTATAATCCTAATTGTCAAGATTTTATGAAATAGTCATTCAATAGAATTACCTGGTCTCAAAAACAGTTGTGTTGACGACTTTAATTATTCTAATTCTGTAAATACATACTTACTTTTTACGGTCGCGAATCATATTTTTATTAACATACAACCTAAATACTGACTTGCAAATTGCAAAAAACGTAAGAAAATTTGAATTTCCCGGGCTACCTGGCGCTTTCGCCTTAATAACAATTAATTATAAGCCAATTACAGGATAAGATAAATTAACTAACAAACTATTTAAAAATCTCCAAACGGCTGGTTGACACTTCCCACTGGGTGACTCAAGGGCTGGCTTTTACCTTGGCCAGAGGCTAAGCTTTGCCATACAACGTGGCAATGCCGCCATCTCTTGGGTGCCATGGGAGAAACGAACATCTATACACCGTAAGGACTATTTTTGCTTGCAGCGCTCGGCCGCTATAGTAACGCTTACTAACAAATGTGGTCATCGTGTGCACGGGATTTTGTTTTCAAATTGGTCTGATGTAAGTTTCATAGATAGTACCTACATTACTAGTCGACAGCGATGCGGAGGAATTTTTCGACGGCATATTTTAGTTTGTTATTAGTTTTAGGGCTGATTTTTCAATCGTCAGGTAACTTTTAACGGCGGAATATGTTTGACGTTTTGACAGATTGTGTATAGAAAATGTGTCAAACCGCCATATTCATTCGTCAGGTAAAAGTTATCTCACGATTGAAAAATCAGCCCTTAGTTAGGTAAGGATAAGTAGGTAACCTTACCTACCTGTCTACATTTACTTATAGGGGAAAATGCTGTTGATATTTTTTCTACTATCAAGTAGCATCATAATTTATATGTTTACTTCCTCTTATTATCATCATTCCACTAATTTTGTATCATTTAGATACCCGTGTGTACATAGCGTGGCGGCGTTTAATTTATTTCATTATAATGATTTTGTTTATACGAACAATCGGGTGCTAACGACCATAAATGATGTCAAAAGTTAAATAAGGCCTCGCAGGAAAGAAAAAATATTGTTTAATTATCTACTTAATTATTTGTTTATTAATGATAAATAATAAAACGAATTCTTAATTAGTTTATTCTAAAACAATACAGTAGTTACCTACCTATACAATGTTGTTATGTGACTCACAAACGAGCCACAGTCAACTATGTTGCTCCATAGCAATAATAATTCTACAGTTTTATATTAGCACATAAAATTATGTGAATTCCATTTTAATAATTCAAATATCGAACACAGAATGAGCTAACGAACGGGTTTCAATGGCTGACTTAAACAATATAAAATAAATTAGTAATAAAATAGAGGAATGAAGCGTAAAAGATTTATATGAATATTAAATCGCTTAATAAAAACTGGCGATCTGTTTAAAGGGACCTTTTTATGTGGAAGTTAATTATAGTTTTAATATAAAACGATGCCGAATTAATAACGAGAAGCGGACGGATTAAAAAAATGGATTCGATATAAATTTCGATTATTTATGTGGCATTTAATAGGCGTTTAATATCGTGTCATTATGAATTAAAGTTTTGGTATACCTACTTCAGGTTTAAGAATTGTTTGTCAAGTAAACATAGGCACCTACGCAATGTATAACAATGTTTTTTTGCTGGGTGGTCTCCATTCTAAGAATAGAGGCAATCCTGGTTCCACCCATGGGGTTACATCTTGAAAGTGGTCTTTCAATCTTGGGATATAATAGCAATTAAAAAACGGATGTGATAACAACACCAAGAAAGAATATTTTCCTAATTTTTCTTTATTTCCCTGCTTTTAAAATGATCTCAGATGCCTCCAGCGTGTTACATGGACGAAGTGAATAATGCGTTTGTCAATGCTTAGTTACCGCGCTCTGGAAACTTCAGAAAGAATACTCTTTGCGCTTCTATTTTAAATCTTTCGGGTGTCTAGGTAGGTACCATCGCGGACATTTGCGGTGAACCACTTTTTAACCTTATTACCTCAGTAATAAAGACGAAAATTGGTTCACCGCAAATCCCCGCGATGGTACATAGTTTTTCTTTTTCCGGGTCAATATAGGCCTTTGAAACGCCACCTCCGCCTCCCCCAAATGCAGCGCGATGTATTTATTTACGACTAGCTGTGCTCCGCGACTTTGTTCGCGTGGAAGTCGTAAGATACACAATGGTGCCGATTCTCTTGTACACCGAACTAAACTCACTAAAATTCCTTACTTTTGGCTATGAGAATCTTACGGTGAAAGCGCCAGGGTTGCCCGCGAAATTCAAATTTTCTTACGTTTTTTGTAATTTGCAGATCAGTATTAGGTTGTATATTGATAGAAATATGATTCGCGACCGTAACAAATATGATTTTACAGAATTATAATCATTAAAGTCATCAATACAACTCTCTAAGACCAAGTAAGTCTATTGAATGACTTTTTTTTATGAAATCTTAACATTTCAGGATTATACTAACTTAAGGAATTGTATTACTAATTCTAATATTATAATTCTATAAATACATATTTTGTTACGGTCGCGTATCATACTTTGATCAACATACACCCAGATACTGAGCTGCAAATCGCAAAAATCGTAAAAAAATTTGAATTTCGCGGGCTACCTTAGCGCTTCCCCCTTAAAGCAATTCGCTATTCTGCAAAAAAATATCTCTAAATTTAAAAATAATTTTGACACAACTAAAATCGAATTTGACAATCGCGAGACTCCACGTGGTACTTGTCTGCCCTACCCCGTGAATTTTTTTAGAGCCGGAGGCGCGCAGCGGGGCGGCCTTGACGTGTTTTATATGGAATTTTTCAGTTTTTGTATGGAAAATATGAAAAATTGTTACCTACATACATGTTGAACTTTAGGGGGTTTATGTGTTCTATAAAGGGGGGACGAAATTTTAATTATTTTTGCGATAGGACACACCGTTTTTGAGATATAAGCAAAAGAAAAGAAAACAAAAGCTACAGTACTGTTTTTGCACCTGAAGTCGAAGTGTTGGTGTGAATTTAAGTTTATGCCAACTAATTTTATTCCACATCTTTTTAATCGCGATTAAAAATAGTCAGATTCAGTTAGAAAATCTAAATTTTAGGTGAAAAACGTCAAATTCAGAACAGCAAAATTACCATTTTCATTAAACTAATAACTCAGTGGTATCTTAGTGCTGTCAAACTAAAATATAGTTAAGTTGTGTCACTTTAGTCAATTTCAGAATGGGAAATCGTCGTTTGACAGGAATAAACTCAATTTTAGTGATTTTTAGTCTAGTCTAGTCTAGTCTAGAGGCATTTGTGACAAGAGAATCGGCACCAATATAATAAAATAATAGCCACAATTCAATAAAACTCCCTCGTCCCCCGCCCCGCCGCGATGCATCGGCCGCCCGCTTACTTTTTCGCTTAGCGTTCTTTCTAACTTTTTTCTCTTTGCTCGGCTACTGAGGGTCGTAGCGTGATCTTAAATAGCCTATAACATCCTCGAGTGTTGGGCTACCAAATGCAAAGATAATTTTTTTAAATCCGACTGGTAGTTCCAGAGATTAGCACAATTTCATGGGTTTTATTTTTTTGCGCGGAACCCTAATTCGTTTTCAAAAAAAAAGTAGCCCAAGTTACTCCTTATAACATCTGCCAGTGAAAGTCCCGTCAAAAACGGCCCAGCCGTTTCGGGGATTAGCCGGAACAAACAGACGGACAAACATTTTAAAAATAGTTTTTTGTTGATGTACTTAAGTACCGTACTTGTATAATTTCATATGAATTTAGTAAAAGCTGTTATTTTGACATTACTAACGGACACTTCAATTTTATTTGTATGTATGTAAGTATGTTATATGTATTTGTACGTATAGATGCGCCGCCGCCAACCATTTCGTGGAAAATCCATGCCACAGTATATCTGATCTGCTGAATTAGTTTTTCTTTGGTTCGATTTTTTTTCCTTAGGTTTACATTTTATGGTACCTAACTTCGGTGTAGTGAACTGAAATTATAACTTACAATGTCAGCCCGATTCAAACGAAGTATTCCCGTTTGAGCACCTGTTTTTTGGGCACCAATGCATTGAGCACCGAAGGTTTGAGCACCAATCCATTTAATACCTTCGGTGCTCAATGCATTGGTGCCCAAAAGATAGGTGCTCAAACGGGAATACTTCATTCAAACTTTATGGCGGCTCGGAACATGAGGCGAGTCGCTGCGCACTACTGCGCAGTAAACAATTCACGTGTCAGCGGGGGTGAGGGGTGCGGTACTGCGCAGCGAGTAGCGCACATCACAGCCGCCATAGGTTTGACGCGTACTATCCTAACGGGCGTTTTTACATTATCAGATAACGTCACCAACCAACTATAGCAACACTGATTCGATACCAATATGATTAACATGCATCGGCCCGATGATATTGGTGAATGTCGATGACCATCGCGACGCACCAAACGACCACAGTACTAAGTATCGAAATCAGCAGTGAGAAAGTGTGTTCAAGTGTCCCCGCACTGTCTGTGTCTTTGCCGGTAGATATCATGCCGATATCGGGGTCGGTCGCTGTCTGCGACGATATACAATTATATGTATACTTACTTGTATACAAGGTGGAACAGGACGATTGACATTCCTTTAAACCACGTAAAGAGAATCATGTTCTTTGCCCGTATACAAAAAATCAATCAAATCTAATGAATACTTTAACCACAGGAAATTATTTTTCATTTTCTTATTTTTCAACATGATGTACATCATTCTGAGTCCGTAATAATAGGTGTACATTGCCGCCGCCGCACCCCGCACCGCACCGTTGGTAAGTGACTTTTCGTAGATAAAGCGTGTTTACTTTTTATGCAGTAGATTCTGCTATTTATTTTGTTTGAAAACTGCATTTTATTAATTTTCTATTAACTACTAATATTCATATTCGTGTTTTAAAATGTTTCGATGTACTAGTACTGTGCTCGTTTTAATTTAATGTCGTACGTACAGATCCACGTTTTATTATATATAATTTGGGTAGTGATAAAAAAATGGTCCTGTATATACATATAGGTGACATTAACAATACAATGTAAAAAAGCTTTTTTACAAACAAAACCGACTTCTAAAAAAACAAGTTATAATAACTTTAATTTCAGAAGTCGGTGTCTGGATCTGTATTTTAATTTTTCGCCACCGACTTCAGAAATTAAAGTTATTTTTAACTTTGTAGTGTTTTTTTTAAGTCGGTTACTTTTTTTTTTGGTAATTTTGATTTTTATTTTTCACTCTTTAGCGGGTCAGTTTGTAATTTATTTATGTTAAACTCAAACTCAAAGCATTTATTTCAATTAAACCAATTACAGGCACTTTTGAATTGTTAAACAGTCAGTCAGTTAGTCAGAAAATTGAAGCTAGTCGCCCATTCCAAAACGTAGATCTCTATGGAGAAGAATGCGCAAGAAACTCCATGGACACTCTTTTAAATCAAAGTTATTACAAAATCCTGGGTACATTGTTCTTCATAAAATAGCCTAATGTCAACTGCTAATCACCTTTTTACAAAATATTGCTTTTCCGATGCAGGGACGTTAATTGTTGAAAAGTTCTCCTGGTACTTCACCATCAGCTCCACTTCATCATATTCATTGTGACGAGCATAAATTGCTTAGCAACCATATTAAAGTATAAATGGGCCGAGTCTGAGCGCGAGCCGAGTTAGCTCGATTTACTTTTTTTGTGTTTATTTAAAACCTATTAAACTCAAAAATCGAACCGTTAAATTCCCTATACAATACGATTACCACGGTGCATGCATTTTTCATATTATATTGTGCTGTAATTAGGAAATTAAAAGAAAATGGTTTTGAAATCGACCCTGTTTCGGATTTTTTTTCATCGAGCAAATTACAATTTATCGTGTTTTGAACCGTTAATTTCCAAGGATGTATGTATCTATGACATATATCTGTTTCAGGACATAAAATAATACACTAATTTGACTATTTAAAACTGATTCTAAAAGGTACAAGTTGACTACAGACAGCAGCAGCAGGTGACGCGCGACGTGTCGCCGCGACACTATTGGTTTTTATGTATTTCTATGATAAGGACGTGTCGCTAGCCAGTAGTAACAGACAAATTCGGATAACCCCCTGTTTAGATACCTAAGCGGAAATATTGTCTCGATATTAATAACGACAACAGAAGAATTGATCGATTCTGTTTGGACATTGGATAGTACCTATAATAAGTAAGCTTTTTTGTAAGGGTCAAATAGCGTAGTCAGTAAAAATGTAAACCAAACCGAAATTAGTTCCAGAATGTAGATCGCTTTCTTAAACGTAACTTATCTAGTTGACAAAGTTGTACTGATGCCGTTTTACGTCGTTTTCATGCCATCATGATTCCATTGCGAGAGAGAGACAGAGCTAAGAGCCGACCGATGGCACCATCCCTTTTTCGTACTGGAATCATGATGGCATTAATACTTCATAATATGACTCCCGATTGTGATGTCAGGGGTAGTCAAACTCGCGCCCTTTTATTTTTATGACGTACCTCTATTTTATCACCGGATAATGCGTGAAACGGATCATTTTATAGCGACAACATATCTTAATGATCGGATTAGAACCCTTCTTGATCCCCATTGATTTATCTCTATATATCACTTAAATTTTATTGGTTTAACTTTTAACTGCTACATTTTTGAGTAATGGTGTCATGAAACAAGATTATCTGAGGAAACTTTGGAGTGTGTCAAACTCAAATAGTACATGTGTAGTCATAATTGTAGGTTCACATAGGTTCGTAGTAACAAAAGTATTGCAAATAAGCCTGGAGCCGGGTGTCATTATTTTGTATTTATACGTACAGCAGAACGATTGTTGGGCTTGGTAAGAAATTAGCATGTCGTCGCTCGGTGCGGTGTGGTCATCCCCTCGGCCCCCTCCTCCCCTTGTGTGTGTACACTGTACAACTATGTTGGTGTTGACGCGAGGGTGTGTTGGTGACGCACACAGCCGACACGAGAGCGATGACCGCGCGTTTGTTACACCTGCAAATAAACTGGAGTCCATTCGCGGGACCAATAAATGCATGTTTCCATGTAGTGTGTATTCATTAAGCACCTTAGACGGTGAAAATCTTGGCTTTGTGAGCACGATCTTTATGTCTATGTGTTAATGTTGTACATACAAACACTGTATAGAATTTAACACGTTTTATTATTTAGGCACAGCGTTTGAATAATTTGTTTAAATAGAAATCATTGTAAATTATCGCTGGGACTTGTTTTAGTTGTTGTTTGTTTTTTTAACCCCCGACGGAAACAGAGGGGTGTTATAAGTTTAACGTGTGTGTGTCTGTCTGTGCATTCGTAGCTCCCAAACGACTGAACCGATTTAGTTTTCTTTTGTTTTGTTTGAAAGGTGACTCGAGCGAGTGTTCTTAGCTATGATTCAAGAAAATCTATTCAACCGTTTGTTTGCATCAGTTCAAGCTTACTATGTTATTCTAATATCATTGAAGTAACAGAATAGCCGACTTGATCAGACCTGTGGAGGATGCTCACATCTATTCATCTACTAGAAAGGAGCTGATAAGGTCAGCTCCTTTCAAGTCGGGTATTCTGTTACTTCAATAATATTAGAATAACATAGTAACCTTGAACTGATGCTGCAGCATCACCTGGAGTTTGCAGGATACCCAACACCTTCACCAACTTGCAGCAGAGGCATCGTGTTTGGGCTCATTGGATTAGTCTCAATGAATACGCATAGATGTGTGTCGGGGGTTTTTAAATTTTAAATTTTTATAAGTGTTATCATTTCTGTTGGAGGGACAATGGAGGGAGTTACCTATCACCTTACAGGAAATTGGTTGGTTATTTACGATGCGGGCTGTTTACCTTCAGTTTTTGCATCGGCAAAGTATCATCGGATATCTAGAATAAAATTATCGTTTGCATTAGTCATATTAAATTAACGACATGCTAATAAATAACAGGCTTATCTCAATTGAATTACCACATAATATCATCCATATTATATTTATGCAGGTAGCGTATAGGTAATTAGATGGAAATCCAAAGATCGTTCATTTTATTTCTCAAAGAAACATAATATCCATACATATTTCCTGTGCGTCATTGCTGTTTGTCCGAAAACTGTAACTTTTAGGAGAGCCAATATTTTATTTAATCTGAAACTCGCAAGTCCTAACGTCACACAGACGGGTATTAGACCCTAAAACGTGGCCAAAAGTCAGTTTTAAAAAGGTCCCTCTTCCTAGAAATTACCCTTAACTGCCAATACTCAAGGGATTAAGGAACAATAGGCAGCCATATTTTTTACCTGATTTTTGTCAGAACACACTTAGTCAGACGTGTTCCGACTGCGCTGTTGGTTGCACGTTTATTTTTGTAGTGAGTGTTTGCAAAGTTTCTAGTTTTCATTAATTGATAAAATTGATGAATACAGTTTCCACCGAAGATTTTCAACATGGATATTGCAGAACCAGGTATGTATTGTTCAAATAAATTGTTATTTCTAGAATAATTTGTTTTTATCTAGAGTTGTGGTGTTTTTCTAAAACTGCATTATTTTTCATTAATCATTTTCTCAATCAAATTTAGAAAAGAGTAAAAGTAAGATAATCGGGCGTTATCGGATAATGTCTAGTTTATTGTTTGGTAGGACAGATATTTGTGATATATTATATAGAAAGAAAAATTGCCACTTTTTGCCCCTTATATGGATTTCTCTTATTTTTATGTTTTAAGATCTCCATAAAACAAACTTTGTTTTGCGGCTGTGATTATATGTTTGGGTTTTAATTGTTCTAGGGACGTCAGGGGCTCGAGTTTTGACGCGAATGGATATTTTCAACATGATCCATAGTTCGTCTGATGGATTTACAACGAAAAAACTTGATGAAGTTGAAGAAGAGTTAATAAATGACTCTTCTTTTATTGGCGAAAAAAAAGAAACTTTTCGTCGTAGATTTGCGACATTCAAGCATGATTTTAAGTCAAGATGGCAAGTAGCAAACAGGACTAAACAGAATTTTTTAAAAAACAACGAACAATGGCTTCAAGGCACTCTTGAAATACCTCGGAAAAGACTCTCTAGCGGTAATACAGGGCGCCCAGAAAAAATATTCAACGATTTGTCTGAACGAAGCAAACGCAGAAAAACTGAAAATCTTCGTGAAAGCCACGAAGCTCGAGAGCTATTATATGCAGGTCAAATGGCACTTCGAGAGCGTGGAGATACTGATGGAGCAAATGTTGTGAAGGAAATTACAGAATCATCGACACGTGGCCGTGGACATGAGAACCGCATCGCCTTGCACAAAAGTGACACGTCATCATTACCAGCAACACAAATAACACCAACTGCAGCGTTATCCATGTTCGTCGAAGCTAATTTAACAAGGAGACAGTACGATATAGTGCGTGAGACAAATAAAAAGTTCTATCCTTGCTATACCATCCTCCAAAAAGAAAAAAAGCAATGCTATCCAGATCCTGAAAGCATTACTATATCTGAGACCTGTGCTGAAATAAAACTGCAAGCATTACTGGACCACACAGCTAAGCGATTGTTACTGTATTTAGAGGAAGTTATTTCTACTTTATCAGTAGAGGAGTTGTCAACACTTGAACTTATATATAAGTGGGGATGTGATGGATCACAAGAAGCTGAATATAATCAAAAGTTTGAAAACTCAAGCAGTACAGATGCTAATATATTCCAGTCAAGTTTGGTCCCTGTTCAATTGGTTTGCAAACGCAACAATGACCTTAGTTCTGACAAGACAAATGCAAATGTCATTTGGCGCAACAACTCTCCATCTTCACACAGATTTTGCAGGCCCATGAGGATAAGATTTATCAAAGAAACTCCCGAAATAACGAAAGAAGAAATTAAGCATTTTGAAGATCAAATTGAAGATTTGGATATTACCAAATTAACAAGTGCTGGACTCGAAGTTTCTGTCAAACACACCTTATTATTCACAATGATTGATGGTAAGGTGTGTAATGCTGCCACAAATACTAAATCTACAATGAGGTGTTATATCTGCAAATTAACTTCAACAGATTTTAACAATCTCGATAAAGTGAGGAGCTCAGAGGTAGCCAAGGAAAATTTTAAATTTGGACTTTCAATTCTTCATGCAAGAATCAGATTCTTCGAAAGCCTTCTTCATGTCGCATATAAGATTCCTGTAGGAAAATGGCAAATTAGGTCGCAAATGGAAAAAGATATCGTAAAAACTAAAAAGCAAGAAATCCAAGAAAGGTTTCGAAAAGAACTTGGTCTTTTGGTTGATATTCCAAAAGCTGGTTTTGGAAATACCAATAATGGAAATACGAGTAGGAGATTTTTTGAATGTTCTGCGGAAGCTTCCGCTATAACTGGCATCAATGAAGAATTGATAAAAAGGTTCGCAACAATTTTAGAAGTTATTTCAAGTGGATATGATATAAATTTTGAAAAGTTTTCTTCATATTGTGACAATACAGCAGAACTTTATGTTAGCTTATACAGCTGGCATCCGATGACACCCACTGTACACAAAGTGCTGATGCACGGGCCACTCATTGTGAAAAACGCTCTGATCCCAATCGGAACTTTGTCAGAAGAAGCAGCTGAAGTTAGGAACAAGCATTTTCGAGATTATAGGGAAAATTATTCGCGAAAGTTTTCCCGTGAAGATTGTAATAGGGATATTCTGTATAGGCTACTGCTCACATCAGACCCGTATCTTAGTTCAATTAGGCCTAGACCTAAGAAAAGTTCTAAGCCTTTTTCCTCTTCGGCAAAAGAAATGTTACTGCCATTTCATGACAGTTGTGACTCGGACAAGGAAAATAAAGAAGATTAAGAGTACTTAACATACCGTTTTATAGTTGTTTTTAATGTTTAATAAAATAAAAATGTAAGAATTTGACATATTTTTTTTTTACCTTTTTCCAAATGCCTAGATTCCTTTCCAATTGATATTTTACCATCAACTAGGCTTTGAATAATGATTTATCAATAAATTAGGCAATATAAGCACCGAAATATTCAAAAAATATTGTTTAATAGTTTTGGCCACGTTTTAGGGTCTAATACCCGTCTGTGCGTCAGTTCAGTATAGTGCAGCCCGGGCCTTACACAACGTATGTCTGAATGGATGCGCGCACGCATGTGTGCGTCACTCGCTTGCTAATGCCTCTCCGACACGCGCTGACCGACGTTTAGCGTGTTTCCATATGCGAGGTGAAAACACGACGGGAAATATTGGAAAAATCTATTGTATGGAACGTTGAAAACTAAGAATAAATATGGTGAGGCTTTAAAAGATATTTGTAATGTGCTGGAGGCACCTGTGCATTGCCGGTTTCCATTTTGGTTGGAACAAGAAGTTTCTTGAGGATTGTGAAAATATAGCATATACCTATTTATGGTCTATATATTTCAATAACACATTAATTATTAACGCACTTGTGGTTAAATCATGATTTATTTATTTAAAAAAATCATCATTAGACAAGGTTGATAACCACTGACGTTACGTCAAAAAAGTATGATAACACCGGATTTATGCAAAAATAACGCTTCGCGTACAAAATCTGACTTTCTAAATGTTATCTGTATAAAATTTATTCTAAAGTTAAAAAGAATTGTTATCTTAGCGGAGACTACGCGAAAATCGTAAGAGCCAAATAAAAGATAAATATGGATGAAGGAAGCTGCTCAAACAGCTAAGAAAATCTTTCATGTAAACTGACCTCGGAAAAAAAAATATTTAGATAATCATAACATGTTTGGTATAAAAAGAAAGGTCTTGGCGAGCACACTACAAATATATATATTACATATATATATATATATATATATCATATTGTCTAAGTAAATAAATATGTTTGAATAGTTAAAAACAAGCAAAAGTCAACTCATAAGTGAGTCTGTGGCGCTACGTACGGCGCGGCTGTAGGGCAAAACTTGGCTAATTCGTGATATGCAGCTATTCGGTGATAGATAATTGTGTTTTATTACCAAGTTACTACTGACTTGATAAATGTACATTTTTCAATCATTATAGTATTTGCCACATTTTTAGATATAAGTTAGCAAAACTTATTTTGTCTACTATATCACAGTAAATTTAAAAAATAGTCTGATCAATGAATCGAATTTTACGAGTAAAAAACAAAACTATCACCGATTACCCAAGTTTTGCCCTACAATTAATTCCTATCTTTATCTATGCATCTGTACAAATAAATAAAAGCTAATCTCCGAAACGGCTGGACCGATTTTGACGGGACTTTCACTGGCAGATAGTTGACGTTACGGCAGGTAACGTAGGCTTGTTTTATTTTAGAAAAATAATTAGGGGTTCCGCGCAAAAAAATTAAAACCCATGAAATTATGAACAAAAAGTCGGATTTGATAAATTCTTTTTGCATTTGGTAGCGCAATTCTCGAGGGCAGTTATAGGCTATTTAAAAGAAAAAAGTCGGAAATAACACTAAGCGAAAACGAAGTAATAGCGCGGGCGGGCGATTCAACGCGACGGTTGGCGACGGGTCGGGGGACGAGGGAGTTTTATTAAAATGTGGCTGTTATTTTAGTATAATGTGAATACGCGAAAGAAGTCGCGGGGCACAGCTAGTTATACAATAAAAAGCATAATTAAAATGATACCAACGCGCAGTTAATCAAATCTTAATAAATAGTAACGATTTGTAATGCCGCCCTGAATGCTTATACAAGGTGGAACAGGACGATTGACATTCCTTTAAACCACGTAAAGAGAATCATGTTCTTTACCCGTATACAAAAAAATAATCAAATCCAATGAATACTTTAGCCACAGGAAATTATTTTTCATTTTCTTATTTTTCAACATGATGTAGATCTGAGTCCGTAATAATAGGTAAACATTGCCGCCGCCGCGCCCCGCACACCGCACCGCACCGTTGGTCAGTGACTTTTCGTAGATAAAGCGTGTTTACTTTTTATGCAGTTGATTCTACTATTTATTTTGTTTGAAAACTGCAATTTTCAAATTTTCCATTAACTACTAATCTTCGTGTTTTAAAATGTTTCGATGGATTAGTACTGTGCTCGTATTCATTTAATGTCGTACGTCCAGAACCACGTTGTATGTATATGTTTGTAAATTTGTATGTCTTTTCGACACTACACACACATCTCCCTCTCATTCCAACTATACCACTGATACTGTCGTCAAGTCAAGAGTAAATACGTTAATTACTGACCTGTTGTATTACTATTATTTACGTTGTCGTAACGTTTGTCAAGCGTAAAACGGACAAGTATAAATAAAAAATTAGGTTTAAAAAACTGTAACCCTACCTCGGAAAAATAAAAGTGATTTAAAAAGTACGAAACAAGAACATATTTCAGACAGAAATCAAGACATAGGTACTATCGAGGAAACTTACACCTGACCACATCTGTTAGCAAGCGTTACTATAGTGGCCGAGCGCTGCAAGCACGAATAGTCCGTACGGTGTATAGATGTTCGTTTCTCCCATGGTACTTACAAAAATGGTCAAGGTAAAGCCGTGGTCGCATGCCTGTGTATACAAGGTGTAATTTTAATCAGTGTTAATCTCCTAAGGGGTCATTGTACTCATCATTATGAACAACTTTTACTATGGGACCAAACCTGAAATCGCGAAAAATATCAGCCTTTCCCTACATTTATGTTCGCTTATTTCGTCAAAATGTAGGGAACACCTGAGTTTTTTTTTCGCGATTTCGTGTGTGGTCCCATAGTAAAAGTTGTTTATAATGATGAGTACAATGACCCCTTAGGAGGACACTGATTAAAATTACACCTTGTAAACCATGTGGTTGCCAGGAACACCTACAAAATTATACTATTGGCATGGCAAGGCTTTACCTTGACCATTTTTGTACCTATATCTTGATTCCTGTCTGAAATATTTTCTTGATTCGTACTTTTTAGATCACTTTTATTTTTACGAGGTCGGGTTACAGTCTTCTAAACTTAATTTTTTACTAGCTGTGCTCCGCGACTTCGTTCGCGTGGATGTCTTAAGATACACAATATACTAAAATAACAGCCACATTTTAATAAAACTCCCTCGTCCCCCGACTCGCCGCGTTAAATCGCCCTCCCGTGCTATTAGGTAGTTCGTTTTCGCTTAGTGTTCTTTCTGACTTTTTTATTTTTACTCGACTCCTAAGGGTCGTAGCGTTTTGTTAAATAGCCTATAACCATCCTTGACAATTGGGCTACCAAATGTAAAAACAATTTTTCAAATCCGATATTTTGTTCATAATTTCATGGGTTTTAATTTTTTTGCGCGGAACCCTGATTATTTTTCTAAAATAAAAGTAGCCTAAGTTACCCGCCGTAACATCAGCTATCTGTCAGTGAAAGTCCCGTCAAAATCGGTCCAGTCGTTTCGGAGATTAGCTGAAACAAACAGACAGACAGACAAAAATTTTAAAAATAGCTTTTTTGTTGTATGCACCGTATATACTTTCTTATGCATTTAGTAAAAAGTTGTTATTTTGACATTATAAACAGACACTTCAATTTTATTTATTTGTATAGATGTACAAGCTGTTGCCCCACGCCTGCGTTCGCGTGGAAGTCGTAAGATACACAATATACTTAAATCACAGCCACATTTTAATAAAACTCCCGCGTCCCCCGACCCGCCGCGTTCCACCGCCCGCCCTCGTTATCACTTATCAGGGAGTTGTTCTAGAATATTCCACAACATTCGAGTGTTCTGGAATATTTCATAATGATCATTACATCATGATGTTCTCGAACGTTCCACAACATTCCAGAATGTTTTGGAATGCTCTCGAATACTCTCGAATGGTATGGATTGTTCTAGAAATTTCTAGATCTGTTAGGAAATAATGGAACTTACCAATAAATAGGTACCTACACACTGTTGTCGTATATTAAACATTTAATTTGCAATAAAAGTTATTGAGGTCAATAATCGAGATGAAAACTATCCTATCTTTTAAGTTGGACCAAATTACACATAGTGACAAAAATTCATCAAGATCGGTTCGGTAGTTTCGAAGTTCATTCAGGACCATCGTGACACGAGATTTTTATATACAGGGTGTAAGGGACAACCCGCCGCAAACTAACAGGGTGCATTCAGCTCCTTATTTTAAATCATATTCCACCGGAAATATTCTCAGGAAAATTGTCATTTTTTTAAATCGTTTTTTCAGTTACTATTATTTTTCAGTTACCTTCATTACAATGTAAAATGACCTTATCTGTATGTAGCACTTAATTTATGTAAATAAAACCGCTAAAATCAAAAAATCAGCAATGGATGTTGAAATACTCGGCGGCCGAAGGCTCGCTGCGCTGCCGATCGCTACGCGCGTTTTGCCACGGTAACGATACATTGCATGTGAGGTAATAAAACAAATCGGGTTTATTGGATTCCCATAACGTTCCTGAAATAATTTCATGTACCGGTCATCTTAGTATGATATACTGAATTCACCCCATCAGTCTGCAGAGGGCTGTCCCTTACACCCTGTATAGAAGATAGATTACGTCCATACGAATGTGGGCGAGTGGTACACTAGTATTATTGCCGGCACGAGTCGTGAGCACAAATTCCATCTTAACTTAAACTGCCCTCGTCAGCGTGCTCTTGTATTCTGTTTTCTATCTGTATATAAATATGCTCGATCATATATTGATTTCATTGCTCCCACACGTGTGCTACCTGCCGTGATAGGAAATAAGATTTTTTAGGTTTAAGACTGAAGTTTGTGCTCACGACACGTGTTGGCAACTATGTATAATAGTAGTTCAATGGCGAGTGCTGGTTTTTGCTTATTGCTGCTCCGACATGCGACAGATGTGGCCAGCTTTTCTAATAGTTATAGTAATATGCGAACTATGCAACTTTAAAAAACAAATGAATATACATAATATAAAATCCTGTAATTAAATGAATATACATTATTTTAAATCCTGTAATCTCTGAAGAGGCAGAGGTGTACCTATAGTAAACCCACATTTCGACAGTTCTGTTTAAGCCACATGTAATGGGGGAGAGCCTATTTGCCATCAACCAGGCACAAATTCTGAATCTGGGCTGCTACTGAGAAATTCCTAATGGAATAACCCAATAACACTATGACCGACCTGGGAATCGAACCCAAGATCGTATGCTCAGCAGTAGCGCTTGTCAGTGAATGGATATAATATACACACTATTAACTATTTTCCCATTTTCAACTCTATGATCGGTCGTTTTATTTTATTTCACTTTGGCTTTTAATAGGTTTCCCATTGAGGGTAAACGTATAGGAATGTACAACACTGGGTGTAAATCGCCAATTTATCGGTCAAACTGACCTGAAAGAGTTTCCTATCCTTTTTCTATTTCAAGACATTTTTACGGATTCTTTCAGTCTATTTTTGCAATAAATCCCTTTTCCTTCCAAAACCTTTACAAATCAGAGGTATTTTATAGGTGTATTAAGTCTTTTATCTTTAGATAAACCAGCGGGGCAATTGCGTAACACACAGTAGGAATCGGTCATTTTGACAGTTCAACAACATTCATTGCGTTATTTACGTTGTTGAACAAACAAATTTTTCGAACTTGTGAAGAAATGGATTGGCAATATGCTTCAAAATCATTCAGATTGTGATTGATTGCATGTTACGCAAGTAGGGTTCTGTTATAGTAAAACAGAATGATATTTGAAAAGTTTAATAACCTTTAAGAGCCTGTATAATAAAAGCTCCACAGTTTTACGAATAACAGAATTACAACAAAAATATAATAATATCTTCACTCATTATTACATCAATACTAGTTTACACTCGACCGGGTCCGGTTCTAACCGGCTAAAACCGGCGACAACCGACTTAATCCCCGGTGGATAATTGCTGCCAGCAATACACCAGGCTTTGCGGGCGGGCGGATTAATTTTCCCCGCCCTAGTTCGTGCCGCCCGCCCTAGTGCCACGTTATTATTTCAGATTGATTATTTTTCTGGCGGAATCGTTTTGTTTTCTTGAATAGAAAATGTAGTGGTAGTGAATGAAGGGGTTATATTATATGAAATAGGTAATTTTTTTTTTAAATTATGTACCCTCTTATTAACATGACTCAGTTTTGGATGACCTTAACCTGTTTTTTGCACAAGACATTTTTTATTCGCAATTTTCTTAGTTGTATTTCGTTGCTCTTGTAACTAGGTATATGTGTAGTAACATAATTTAAAACTCCACAAATTATCACCCATAAATTCTTGTCCACAAAATGATCTAATTTAGCACAGTTGGGAAAGTAATTCACACCCTCACCACGACCGGACGAGCACGAACATATTTATTTACAATCGGTAGCTCCCCTATCATACGGCAGATATGTGGAACCCCAAAATGTTCATCTAATTGGAGATCAAAGAGAGGGCGTGTAATCGTGTACACTTTGTGTATACTTTCTCTATAGTTGAGCGTACACTGATGTAGAGGATTCGGCAGTGACAAGGAGCTATGTGTGTTTCAATTGGTCTCAATAAAATGTACCCTCTTTTTTATGCAAAAGTAATGAGCACGCGTTTCGTGGTTAATCGGTGTTTTTTCGTGGCTTAATTTTTTTTTTTTAAAGGATGTGGTTTCTAATCGTACAGTATTGTCATGTCTCACCCGATGTAGCGGTAGAGTGGTTTTTCAAAAATATCTGAAAATGGACATTCATTAGATTCGATATCAATCGCTTAACAATTATGTGATATTCTCTGAAACAACCAACGATCTTACTTCTGTGTCCAAATTGTAGTTGTTAATGTCAGCGCCGCAAAAGCATAGACTGTTTCATTATGACCTCCTTTTCATCTGTCGCTTCCAGTGCTCAATAATCCTTGTCCACAAGCGTTGATGACCACGCGTGCGTATTGTTTTCGTCAATTACGCGATTACTTGCCCGGAATAATTCTACCAGAGGGCGCTATCCCGCTCTCTGGACATAAGCCGCTCACTATTATGTAGTTTTACGTATATAATGTACTCTTCCGTGTGTAATTAATTGTTCAAAGACTCGAATTTATGGCCGAGTTGTTAGACTGGAAGATTTCATTGAGCAATTGATCACTTTTACAGTTACACCATGAATTTATGAAAGCTTTCCCTTTTGTTTAAAAGAAAAACTATAATGTTCTGTAACATTGTTTGTTAGTTTAATTTATCAGTGTATTCAATTAAAACCTTCTCAGATGAATCAATGAAATGTTCACTTTTTTAAATGAGAACACACCGTCGCATCTATCACCACTCTCACGAATTGGTATTTCAAAACCATTAATAATTATTCATATCAACATCAACATCAAACAAGTATAAATTAATCTAATTGTAGGTGGAAATGATAATTATACAAGTGTGTGCAACGTTACCTATCAATCCGGCGAAGTACTGGCCTCAAATGAGAAGTAATTTATGGGTAAACATATGGGATGGGAATCACTTAGCGCTTTCGTACTTGCTATCAAAGCGTACACCGGGGACGACCCATTCATGAGAGAACCAAGAATTGGATGGAAACTACTTTTCGTGTAAAGTTTCCAAGAATTCACATATTCGAAATAGAATTTGGCTTTGAAATGAGTCATGTAAGAAAATATTAATTTGTGCTCAATGAGCCAATACAATTCGTTTAACACGGGTATTTAGTCGATGTCAATGTAGTTATTTTAAGTTTATAAATCTGAATTTCAGGAAAACGTCAATACTGTTGTCAACCAATCAGATAACTATAGTCAAATTTCTAGGTATATAGTCCATTTCATTTTCCTATTTTTCAACATGATGTTGATCTGAGTCCGTAATAATAATATACAAAAAAAAAAAAACAAAAAAAAAATGCTAAAATAAGAAAATGAAAAATAATTTCCTGTGGCTAAAGTATTCATTGGATTTGATTGATTTTCTGTATACGGGTAAAGAACATGATTCTCTTTACGTGGTTTAAAAGAAAGTCAATAGTTCTGTTCCACCTTGCAGTGGCGCAGCTGCAATTATCATTAGAGGGAAGCCGAAGAAAACATTTTTCAGTTCTCATAAACTCAAACAAAAAACTGTAGGTTTTTAATCTCATAATGTATTAAACTGGTACTAAATATAATTATGTAATGTGATGTGATACACAGTTACACACACAGGTGTACCATATTATTTGGACACTCAGAAGAGTGGTTGTTTCGAAGGGAAGCCGATAGGAATCGGGTTGTATGAACGCTTCGCCCCTGCCACCTTGTATAAACAGTTAAAACTACAACCGTTACAGTAGTGGTTCCATCCGCCATCACTGGTCCTCCATTACCAGAAGTAGAAGCAGGTACACTTTGATTTCGACACTAGGCACTGCTATCAATTGAGGCATTGTTTTTCCGGCCAACGCCCTCTCAGCTACTTTGCCGTGTTTTACATATAATGCGTACATTAATACAAGTCATAAGCGGAAGCGTTTCACAGATTTATGTTCCACTTCATTTTAGTCATAATTCCTCCAACCAGTAGACATAACTTTATTTTTCGGAGCTTTGTAAAGAAACTGATAGTTAAATACCAGACTGTTGGCGACGACAAGAATCATAGATTTGTATAGTATTAAAATAGCATTCGGGTTTTTCCCGGCTGCAGTTCACACGTCCAGCCACACGTGTAAAAATTACACCAGGGTTTTACCCGGCTGCAATTCTTAGCCCACGTTCACGGGCGCGTAAAAATCGCGGCGTGGTAAAATCGCCTAGCGCGATTTTTTCGCGCCTTCAACAGAGTGTTCGAACGAGCGTTAAAAATCACTTCGGGACTGATTCGTCGTGATGCAGTGCAGACCATACTTACCATGCGTTCCGCAAAATTATTAGCGGTAGCTGTTTGTGTGGCCAGCAGACCACAAAGGAAGCAAAGAAAATTTTGGACCTAAAATAGCTAATAAATAGCTGTTCCCTACATTTTGACGAGTTATGCGAACAAAAATGTAGGGAACAACAAATTTTTTTTCGTGATATCAGGTTTGGTCCCATAGTAAAAGTTGTTCATAATGATGAGTACAACACTATCGTGGTAGCTCCCTAGCCAATAAAAAAGCAGCGTGTATTTAAAAGGCCAATTTTTTGACGCCGTATTTAAGGAAATATCCTGAAAAATTATAATAATTATCAATTAAATAGCATGTTTATTATATTTTATTTTCTCAAATTAAACCCGTTTAATGTTTACCCTTTATGATAAACTCCACCCATTTACCTACCTATGCCCAGAATTATTTTAGGGTTCCATATTATAGGTAAGTAGGACCTAATATTGAAATTGAAAACATCGGAGGTATTCTAAAACAAAACAACGGGCAAATATCCGGTATCATTCATTATACAGGGTGTAAGGGACAACCCTCCACAGACTTTTTATTTAAGAGATTCAAGGGATTGGAAATGTAGTCATAGTTCGTATCTTGAGGTAACATTTAGACTTTATTTCATCAAAATCGGTCAACTCGGTCAAAAGTTATTTGATTATTTGTCATTAGAGCGAGCGTGACCGGCATAATTTTAACTAAATAAAGTTCCCCAACCGCGTCTGTCTGAACGCGATAAACTCAAAAACTACCAAACGGATTATTATACGGCTGTCACCATTTGACGAAGTGATTCATGAGGTAAGGTTTAAGTGTATAATTCATTACAGTTTTGTGTAAATTGGCTGAATACGACAATGTTTGTTAAAGATGTCGGAAAAAATCATGCCAACTGGGAGCTTTAACTGGTATGCACCGCGTTAAACAATAGAGTTATATGAAAGCAATGTATTACAGAATTATTACATTGTTTACCTGGATTAACAGATAGGGTATTTTTAATCCCAGTAGCACGTACCCGTGGGATATTTTCCAACGTCCACGCGGCCGAAGCCGCGGGCAAAAACTAGTAAGTAATAAATCTACAGTGTAAATCAAGAAAAAAAAATTGCTTTTTTCATCACCGCCTCTTCGCTCCCCGTCTCTCATTGAGGTCCTTGTGGTTTGTACCCCGCAATACATACGTGTTTAGAGCTAGGGGTGCGTGGTGATGTGTGTCGCCAGCAGCGTCACTCGACTCGGGTAGTAGGGAACGCACGTCAAAATCGTGGGAGATTGTCCCAGGTCGATAGCGGGTACTGGACGACCCCTACCGTCCGAAACACAGATAGTGATAGAACGAAGATTATTCTCCCATTCACTCGCAAGAAGTTTTGTATCAACATCACATTTTGCATCTATATCGCCGACTATATCTTTTAGCATTTAAAATACCAGTGTCAAAAAAACTGTAAAGACTTTCCATTCTTTCCTTGTATAGTATTCAACTCAAAATTATGCAATTTCTAACATATCTTCACCAGCAAAATTAAGTGCTCCTTTCTCAACAATGGAGGCAACCGTATCGCTGACTCTCACACCTTGTTCCACATCCCCCCAGCGTTTGTTTACCTCATTACAGCTCCGGTTAAAACTGTGCTACACACAATACGGAGGCGACACCTGCCGGCTCTTCGACAACTCTCTCTTATTTCATTATTCTATTGATTTCAGCTTTTAACTGACGCATGGGTAGAGATCGGGTACGGTTGATTTGTCCTTCTGTTTGTGTTGCGGTTTTGTAATGAATGTTATTTGCTTGATTTCAAAATATTGTTTGTTGTGCTTGTATTTGTGAAGAAATATTTCTTCGGAGCTTTGTTATCATCATTGCAGCTAACCTATGTATTCAGGAAACCTTCTGTAGGCTTGTAAGAAGGAATAACATTGACATTAGTTGAAAATAAGGCTTGCTTAGTTTTGATACCATTATAGCTACAATACTTATCATGTTTAATTCTGTTGCCTACTCTTTCTGATTAGTTCTTTCAAAATTGCAAAATGAATTCGTTAACTGTTTCACGTATTGCAATAGCTATAATATTAATATAATCGTGAGCTTCGTGATCCACTGTACATTTTGTGGTTACATTGCCTTCATGATACATTGCAGTTGCATTCGTTCAAATTATCTCTTATCTAAATAGTGTATGTGTGGGAAGCCGACTAGATCTTACATGCGTCTTACGATCTTCTGAATGATGTATATTAATTATTGAGTTCATTTTAACAACAGTTGGCTTATTATCATTGTAGGAAGTTGCTGGTGTATTCTTCTAATTTCTCATCATTGTAATCATTTGGAATGTCTGTCTTTTATTATTACATTGTCTTGAGCGTTCCTAGATTTAAAGGAGATTGTCCATTAATCGCAGTATCTGTTTCTTCATTCTGATAATATATGGTATTTAAAGGACTAAGTTTAATGCTATCTACGGTAACACGCATTAGGCATCGTTCACACCAAACGTATTGTCCGCCGCCGACTGTGGGTATGCTCACTGTCAACCCCAGTGTGACAACGCACTACGTCATAGCGTATAGTCGGTTCGGTGTGAACGAGAAGTTAAATACAGGGTGTAAGGGACAGCCCTCCGCAGACTGATGGGGTGAATTAAGTATATCATACTAAGATGACCGGTATATTAAATTATATCAGGAACGTTATGGGAATCCAATAAACCTGATTTGTTTTATTACCTCACACGCAAAGTATCGTTACCGCGGCAAAACGCGCGCAGCGAGCCTTCGGCCGCTGAGTATTTCAACATCCATAGCAGATTTTTTTATTTTAGCTATTTTATTTACATAAATGGAGTGCTGCGTACAGAGAAAGTAATTTTACATTGAAATAAAGGAAATAGTAACTGAAAATACGAGAAAAAAAAAATCCTGAGAATATTTCCGGTGGAATATGATTCAAAATAAGGAGCTGAATGCACCTTGTTAGTTTGCGGAGGGCTGTCCCTTTACACCCTGTATTTATGTATATGGAAAAGCGATATACTGCGTAACGCGCGCTCACAGTCAGCGGCCGACAATACGTTTGGTCTGAACAATGCCTTAATGTATAAAATACCCGTGTTTTATGTTCCTTCATTAGTATCGCCTCACTCTACTTCTGCTTAGATACAAAGTGCTGTCTCAGGTACATACAGTGCGTGACTACGATAATCTACAGCAACTTAGCATTTGACACTTATCAATACATTTTAATTTATTACAAACGGAAAAGTGCGGCGTCGCTTATAATTATAGCATTCGAGCGATATGCAAGCGATCGGTTAGTGTTTAGAATATGGGTCGCACTATCGTCATAGTGTGTGCAAATACACGAGCAGACATTACCATTTTAGTGCTCTTGCTGATTGCAATGAAACATTGTCATCGTTCCTTCGACGCAATGGAAAATCAATTTCCTCAGTAGATAGGTATATCTATCTAGGTATACCTTTAGTGTTAGTTAAGTTTTTCTTTTGAACTTGCTGCGTAATTGCTGCTACTCGGTTATTGTTGTTGTGATAACTTGTTACAATGTTTTGATATAATAAGCGATGAACATAGACAAGCGAATGAGATTTCAGTCACTGCACAAGTTTATAAACATTGTAGATTGTAAGTATATGATCTATTAAAACTTTATTTAATGTTCTAAAGAAACGATAAAAGAACAATGAAATAAAAAGAAAGTGCAATAAATTTTTGAAAATTTACACCGTAATGTCCGTAATGAATCACGCTATAAATCGCAGACGTAAAACGAACCAACAATCGTATTTGTTGTTAAACAAAACACGAACAAACGTAGAAACTAGTCTAACACCGACCATATTGTATGCAAAGCGAAATTTATACAGTAATTTCTCCCGTAAACCATCAAAAGCAATAAGTATAAATCTCTTACATTACCATAAACGCTGTTACTATTATGTTTAGATACCCACCACGAGTTTATTTATAAACGCATCCTTCTTAAATATTACGCCTTTAAATTATTGCAAGCAATTTGAAATTGTCTCGCGGCGCGGCGCGGGCGCATGCTTGAAGACGAGGCAGAGCAGCCAGGTTCGTTCGCAGTCTAAAATGTTATTTAATGTAAGCGCCTATGTGTCGACAAGTGCTAGTGTGTAAATTGTATTGAAGTTCATGAGAAGACTATATGAATCAGTGCCTCAGTGGTTACGAAAACCGAACTGATATGGATTGATGTTAGCCTGTATAAAATTGTGATTTGAAGAAAGTTAAACGCATTGTCTTAGTTCAAACTTGTTTGTTTGACATACCTACCAGTACCTGACTTTCGATCTAGATAAGATAGCTTGTACTTGATCGAAAAGTAGTGTAGATAACGTTTAATGTACTAGTCTTTAGCATTTCTTTTTTACAGTTAGTTGCGCTGTACTTAATCGTTTCCTTTCTGCTGTCTCAACAGTTACTGTCTTAAAAAAATATGGGCCATCAGATAGCAACATAGCATCTTTACTTCAATGATGTTTATCGTTCAAATCCCACATTATGTCGTTGCTATGAAGGCCTTATAAGTTATAAAAATGTGTTCATAAATCTATCTTCGCACACAATAGTCTATCAGAGTGGACTCGCCTACGTGTCCAAATTGAACGTTTCCAATATAAAGGTAATGGTGACTACACCTTGTAACATTTACTAGTGATTCAGTGCTGAACATTGATTTATATTATTCGATACATCAGTGCGTGGTTTGTTTGGTTCTTTTATGTCATTTTGATGTGTTTGTTTGATTTGACTTGACTTATTCGGACATCAAATTGATTAGTTTTTGCATCACAAAGAGACAATTAATCTAATAATGCAAATACAATGTGGATCTGGACGTACAATATTAACACGAGCACAGTACTAGTCCATCGAAACATTTTAAAACACGAAGATTGGTAGTTAATTTGAAAATTAAAAAAATGCAGTTTTCAAACAAAATAAATAGCAGAATCAACTGCATAAAAAGTAAACACGCTTTATCTACGAAAAGTCACTGCCCAACGGTGCGGTGCGGAGTGCGGGGCGCGACGGCGGCAATGGTTACCAAATTATTACGGACTCAGATCTACATCATGTTGAAAAATAAGAAAATGAAAAATAATTTCCTGTGGCTAAAGTATTCATTGCATTTAATTGATTTTTTGTAAACGGGTAAAGAACATGATTCTCTTTACGTGCTTTAAAGGAATGTCAATCGTCCTGTTCCATCTTGTATAACTTAAAAAAGACACAGAAATTGAAGACATTTTGTATGTGATGTAGTTGATAGATTAGTATCAGTAGCATAACTCCATAATCTAGATTCAAGTGTAAGTATTGTTAAGCTTAAGGTAACTGATTAGTTTGCCATGGATTTCGTCGGCTTTACAGCACAATAATAAACATAGAAGATTGATTTTAAAATCGCCTTGAGTTAAAGGCCACATCGATAAAATATGTATGGGACCGATTGTTGACGACATCGAGCAAACGACAGTGATTGGCGCTTATTTTATTATTGTTGTAAGTACATAGGCAAGTCGATCGTAAACGCTGTTGCAACGACTAATAATGTGTGCGATCGATTCGTCTATTGTGTTATTCTAATCGATGGTTGTATCGATATCGATAAAAATAATGTGATCCAAAACGGATTGGGTCTCTAATTCTCTATTATGTCAAACCCAATTTGGTTTGTTTTGATAGGGTATCGTCATTTAGAATTATTATGCACTATTCATTTGGCATGGAATGAGTTGATTTTCAGGGTTCCGTAGTCAACGAGAAAGCCATATTATTATAGTTTCGCCATGTCCGTTGGTCTGTCTGTCCGTCCGAGGCTTATCTCAGACTCTTAGTAGGGCAAAACTTGGGTAATCGGTGATAGTTTTGTTTTTTACTTGTAAAATTCGATTCATTGATCAGACTATTTTTTAAATTTACTGTGATATAGTAGACAAAATAAGTTTTGCTAACTTATATCTAAAAATGTGGCAAATACTATAATGATTGAAAAATGTACATTTATCAAGTCAGTAGTAACTTGGTAATAAAACACAATTATCTATCACCGAATAGCTGCATATCACGAATTAGCCAAGTTTTGCCCTACTAGAAAGCTGTAATTTGGCACGGTTATACATATAAATCAAAGTGGTAAAATAAAATCTTGAAAAAAAAATTTTTAGGGTGCCTCTCTTACACGTAAAGTGGGGACGACTTTTTTCTCTCGTCTATCCCATGGTTTTGGGTGTCGTTGGATAGGCGGTTCAAAAATATTGCGGGTATGTGAAAAACATTTTTCGATTCAGGGATCCGTTTGCGAAATGAATCGCTTGTTTTCAAAACAGCACTTGTCCAAAACTGTGTTTTTACAGGAGGAACAAAAAACAAGATAGCAAAATATTTTTCAGGATGACCCATGATTATTGTCAATTGAGAACAAATAAAATATATATTTTTAATGATTAAGCAAATAAAATAATAAAAAAAATGATATATAATATTTTGAATATAAAAAAATGATATTTTTACCCTTTTTTTATATTCAAAATTTTGGACATGTGCTGTTTTGAAAACAAGCGATTCAAATATGTATTAAGCTTTAAAGTTAAAATTTTTGTTGAGTCAGGTGTCCCCCTGCCAGCTAAATGGTTGTTTTTGGATAAGTATGTGAAAAAATCCACGGCAGTAGTTTAAATAACGAAGTTACATGGAAAACTATCATACCTAAGTAGGCTTTACAAGTTAACGAGTAATAGTCGGCCAACTTACATTTGCAGTTGGAATGTATGACAAAACATGTTTTTAGCTACAATGTTAAGTTTATTCTTGGGATAAATTCATCCCAACTACGGAACCCTTCATTGTGCGTGGTCCAACACGCTCTTGGCCGGTTTTTGAATATGAAACAGACATAAAAAAAAATATTGCTTTCTCTTCAATAATGCTATTTCTTAGAGTCCTCTCAGTCTTCCTCGATTCGGTTTTGATAATTGTTTTCTTCTAAATGATGTGACTGGCCAGAAATTTTAAGTTATATTTAGAGTTTTTAGATTTATTAATCGATCTTGTCTTTAACTATCGTGGCATCGATAGACTGTCTGTTCGTCCGGTGGTACACCAGTCACTAGTATAGTATTTATGAACTTCATTGTAATCATAATTTTATTGTTTCAAAACTATAAAATCACACGATTTATGTTATTTATAACTTTGTCCCATTTTATTAATAAATTGCTACATTATCATTCATGTTAATAACGCCAATAGTCATTTTAAATAAATTGTTTATCATTCAATAAACAATTTATTTAAAATGACTATATGTTGTGAGGTGTGCTGCGTACACGCAAATAATACAAAAATGATACAATTTTTATGTGTGAACTTTGACGCGGAGTTTTATTACATAATAGACTTCAAAATATTGTGAGAGTACAATTCATTTTTTAAGCTGTGGCTAGCACGGTACAATGATCATGTTTTCAAAATATTTATTTATTTATTCAAGCGGAAGGGGAGAGGTCGTTAATTGGCACATCACAATAGAGATTACGGAGATTAGCCGGCCAGTTTTGTGATTCAAATATGGTGACGGTGGGCGACAGTATCCCGGCCCTGTTATGATAATATTCCCGTCATTTCTTACAATAATTTGTACGGGAATTGTACGGGTGGACGTTGTAATACCCTTATAACACTGTCTACGTCTGTTTTGCGATAATTGGAATGCATAATGTAGTGTCTTACCCTATGAGAGTTACGACTTACGATAGTTCGGGGTCATTTTTGAGAAGATTCTTTATTTTGTATTGTTAAGAATCTTTTCAGGTCTTGTGAAGATTAATCCTCTTTACTGTTGGAATTTTATTTCCCGTTTCTTTTTTTGTCGTAGAAAACCGGTTCAACTTTTAATATGACGAATAAGTATTCTGCATCTAAAACAGTAAATGTATTTACGTATCGTTAGCCACGTGGTACCCAGGTGTTGTTACATTAGTCGTGTCGGTGTCAATAGACGATCATAAGCGTTTGCGCGAGCGAGGGCTTGACTCTTAATAGCGGCAACAGGCGATCGCCTCTCGCATCAATCTTCTCGATCGTCACTGTCGACTCGGACTCGCCCCCCGCGATTAATCACCAGCCAGAACGTTTTCGATTAGCGCCGGATAGCACACACGGAATAAAAAAGCACGTTCCATTTACGAACGATCAACGTACACCATTTGTTTTAGCGTTTGGTCGCGGTCAAATGTGTCTCGCTCAGGAAGGGTTAATACGTAATAGGTTTTTTTTGCAAGAACAATCTATCTTTAAATGAGTATACAAAGGTGTTAGACGGAAACAGGAAGTGTCAAATGGCGTTTCGTTGTCTCTCCACGGCCCAGTTCTTCGTAGCGCTAAGTGCGTCGATGTAATTGCCCGGGCAATGCAAATAGCTCGGTGTTTGATCGCGTGTACGACGGCGCCGACATGTATTCGAGCTATGGGACACATTTGCCCGTTCTTCAATGTAAACCGGACGAGTTGCGCATGATTATTTAACGGGATTCCCTTTGTTTGAGTATGATGTCAGGATCACGCTTTCGCGTCGACATGTGGCGTTATTACGTTGATAATTAGTCAATATCATAGATTCGATCGGATTTTCCATAAATCTCGACGACTAACATTGCGCGCGTCCTTAGAATATTATATTAAAATGAATGAATAAGCAATCTTCGGATGTAGAATCTTCCTTAACTTGATAAAGTATTTCATAAAACAATAAGTTATTAGAGGAAAGTCAAGTAGCGTCCTCCTCTTAGAAACTCAAACACAAAAAAAAAACAAAAGAACTGCGAAGCTACCCAAGAACAGTCACCAACTTTTAAAAGAAAAATATCAGGTTAATTAATACAATACCTACCTTCTGTCTTCCTGACCAATCAAACGTGTGCGTTTTATCTGCAGTAGTTAGTGGTACGACTGTGTTATCAGTATTTAAATAGCCGAGTGCATTTAAATGGCGGATATCGAGGTAATTATGTAGAAGACACCCCTACTGCGGCTGTGAGTATTTCAGAAGTCTTATCTGGAACCCCTGGGTTTCTGTATACTTAAATATAAAAAAGCATGATTGCGAATATGGCGAAGTACAACTTACGGCAAATTGAATCCTGAAACGAGTTTATACTTTTACTAAATTATTCTTTCTCATCTAATCCATTCGTCCTTTCTTGAATTTTCTAAAGCAAATATATCATTTTAAACTCCATCATCTTGTATCTCAACTCCCATATTTTCATAAACTTGAGTTGGTATCCCGATATTTGACAGGTCAAAAGCCTATGTTGTCTCTTCTATAACGTATAGGTATCTAATAAATTCCTGCTATCTATAAAAAGAACATAATAGTCCAATTTAATAGTCTGTTAAACATGCATATCTTAGTATGAGAATTGAATAAGGTGTAATGCAGTTCCTATGTTTTCTGTTTATGCGGGTGCACGTGGTCGCGCCGCTCGGTTGAACATCGCTTCCTATTTGGAATATTAATATCTTCATTATTACAACTGTTTTATGTAAAAATGGCTGTTTTTCTAAGTTGTTTTAGTTGTACCCGCAAGTGTTGGTACATGAATTAAACTGGGTTAGTTTCGATATGCTCTGTAGTTCTTTGTTATTTGTATTTCCTAAGTCCTAGGTTCCGCATTACGTCTCTGTGTCCCAAATCCTCCAAAGTCCTACCTAGTACCTTTGCCTATCAATCTCCAAGCTGTATAGCCATCTTCATTTAAATAATAATTTCTTTCTTTTTTCCAGTTATACGAGATCAGCGATGATCCACAAAGGAAGGAATTCCTGGATGACCTGTTCTCCTTCATGCAAAAGCGAGGTAAGTCCACTTCCCACATCATTCATCCCTAAGGTTGCGACTTGAGTTGAGACCCAGCGGAAGCGAAGACGAATTGGAGACATTGAGGAAAAAATGCAGTAACTACGTAATATCATTCTAAATTATTTTTAAGTAAAGCTCCACTGCTAAGCATGAATGCAAATGGTAGGGCAAAACTTGGGTAATCGGTGATAGTTTTGTTTTTTAATTGTAAAATTCGATTCATTGATCAGATTATTTTTTAAATTTACTGTGATACAGTAGACAAAAGAAGCTTTGCTAACTTATATCTACAAATGTGGCAAATACTATAATGATTGAAAAATATACATTTATCAAGACAGTAGTAACTTGGTAATAAAACACATATTATCTATCACCGAATAGCTACATATCACGGATTAGCCAAGTTTTGCCCTATCATACTATTACCATTGATGAGATAACCGATTAATACGTTAATTTCTACCTAAGTATATAATTCCACATTGTCATTATTACCAATTTATTCAGCTACTTCATCCAATTTTGCAACTTCTGGTAGCTAACTGATTGACTTTAAATCTTACTTCAAGCAGAGAAAATATAAAATGTTAATGCGTCTCCACCGCTACATCTCTATCTGTAACCTCAGCCTCAACTTATTTTGATTAATCCTTTGTAACGATTGATATTCATTGTAATTTATCACTACTCCAAATGCTCCATTCACGATCATCGATCCGAATGATACGAAACAATCCAGTGTAGTAAGATATCTCTCCTGTAACAATTAATAATGAAACAGGGGTCAACCTATTATGGTCTTTAGATACAAATCAGATACAGGGTAATATCAGTCATTGGTTGTATAAACGGTTTTATATTGTGGAGATCGGTGATCGGGCGATAAGATCACGAGTGATGGACGAGCATGGTCTATGATGGTCGAACTATGAGATATTAATGAAACTTAGCTATGAGATAGGTAATATGAACGACGTCAAATTAATAGGGGAAATTTCAATCAGGGCATGATTGTGTTTAAGAAAATTTGAATTGATCTCTGCAAATTCTATATCTTCAGTTTTGTTGTGCAGAAAGCGTGCGTTCATCATCGCAAACATTAATATCTAATTTAGTTAGCAATGTCAACCAAGAATATCAAAACTTAGATCACCAACGGAATTTCTTTTTTGCTCGTACACAAATAGTAAACACAATCAACATTAATTTCTGTAACGTGCGTTTAAGTGCTAAACTACCAGACTACGAGTATTCTAAGAGCATATTATAGCACTTATTTATTGCAGCTCTCAATCATCCATTAAATTTATAGACTTGTAACATTCAAAACTGTGGGAATTCGCCATACGAGACTTATCCGTGGTAATCATTATATTTTAAATATCATAATAGAAATAATTAAGCGGGAGATCGTCCGATCGCTTCGGGCGTCGAGATCGTGCGCGGGCGCGTGATTGATAACTCGACACCTGTCTCCGTCACTCGCGTGTGTTTCTGTATCTCTGTTCTTGTCTAGCATTAATTGATCTCTGTTGTAAATGGCGCCGATTGTCGCTAGATAGATCATGTTGATAACTGACCGCCTAGTTGTTTCTCTTCTCTTCTCTAATCAATGGTTATTGTTGCAGTTGCAGCGTCGCTCTTGTCTTGTGTAGGATTTGATATTAATTATGTATTTTCTAAAGTGATTAACTGTACTTATTGCTTATTTTCGCTCTTTGTTTTCGTATAATTCTTTCTGCTACAATTATATCTACAGCTCAAGGTGGTGTCTCCAAATCTTACATTAGTTTTGATTCTGTTTAGTTAAAAAATCGTAATTAATTGCTTGTTTATGCATTCTGAAAACTAATTATGTTATACCCTAGAGCTAGTGGTAATGCTTGACGAATTATAAAAGAATAATTTCCCCTTTCTTTAATTTAATTATGTCGCAGTTAAATGATTAGAAACATTTAGAGGCTATCACTAAGGGCTAGTTTTCCATTTGCCGTGCAGTTAAGTTTGCAAACGTAATAAATAATTAAGCAGATGTAACTGTCAGCTGTACCTAAGTGTAATTTACTGGCAAACCTGTTTATTTAAAAATACGAATCAATTTTCTGAACAATTCTCTATTTTTCTTACTTTTCTGTACAGTTTTACTTTGATAGGGATCTTTGCAGTGAGAATTAATATGTACAATTTAAACGAATCCAAGGGCATTGAAAATATGAATACCTACGTATACCTACGTTGAAGATGGTGAAAATCTTTGGTTTATGGTGAGAATCTTCCACCAAAACAAAATTTCAGTTCTGTCAGTAGTCGGCTAGGCATCTTGTTATTTTTTTTGTTCACAACTCTTGTTGATAAGGGTAGGGTTGGTTCTCGTATTCTCGTATAAAAACCCGATAGCTTCATCAGGGGTTAGCATCGGGGGCGGCACCATTCGCTCCGTAGTTTGTTAGCCCCTGTGTGTAATTGAAACAGAATGTTGAGCGCACCTCACACCGATGTTCCGCTCTGAAAGTAACTTGTACCACTGCCTGGTCGGAAGATTGATTTTCTTACCAAACACACACCATTTGTAATTATGAATCTTTCAGAAGGTTGTTAATATTTTGATAATAAAGCAATAATTTTATAAACTTTTTTACTGCTCGTAGGCGATCAGCTACGACAGTGCTACGATGGTTTGCATCGATTTAGTTTCTATGCAGCTATTAGGTTTCACTTATCGTCAATCGAAGGTTATAATTATTATGGACTCGTTACAAAATCGTAGCTAAACGACAATTTCGTACCGCATCGTAGCAACGTCTACGAAGACGGCTACGAAGTTTTTAGGACATTAAAAAAATTATCAGTTTCACTTAATTTTAATTCGGTAAGTCGAAATTTTTTGCAATTATTTTTATGCTTCGGTGTAATACGTATCCGCTCATACGTTGAGAGTATCAAGGCGCGCGATCTGAACGCTGCCTTATCCTGTTCGGAATAAATTATTATTCAATTTATCAATCCGGGGAACCGGTAAACTTCTGGTTATTATTATTACGCGACCAGATAACACAGGAAACTAATCGCATAAGACTGATTACGATTTGTTGGCTGGACTACTACAAATCTATGTTTATACTTTAAACAAATATATTCAGTTTCAATTCTTGCATAAATACATTTATTTAATTCAAAAGCTACAAATTATTACAGCCTGAGGGAGGAAACAACATTTAATAATTAGAATTAATTTATTCGACGTAGGTTAGCATGTGTGAGCCATCAAACGGAGTGATCTCCTCATATTAATAATGTTTTATCATTTATTATTGCTCGTGAGTAATGAAAGTTAGTCCGCCACGCCCCGCGCCTTCTCTGCACTCTGTCTTCGTCCGAGTTCAAAAAAAGAAATTATTTTTTTTTTTTAATTTTATCGAAAGACTGTTGTAATGCGAGCGACAAACGTTCATGTAAATGTTAATCAAAAAGGCTGCATACGTTACACGCCTGGCGAAGTGGGTGTTCCAATTTGTAAATAAATCGATTAGTTTTTATATCGATTCTAATGCTGCTATTGCAAATCGATGAACAAGTTTGATTGAAGGAAAATTACTCGTTAATTTGACGGCGATTGATGATTTAAATGTAAGTAACTTGCAGTCGATTTGTTTTTATTTGGCATAGAATGCAATGAAGTCAGAAGTGTAACAAGCTTGTCAAGATTTAAAATAACGTATCTTTTATACAGGGTGCAATAATAAATCCTTTATTAATTTTATATTTTGGTCTATTTGTCCGTTTTATCACCTAATTATGATAGAAGATATGGTAAGTGTGTTGGATGTTGTGACCACGTGACCGGCTCGTTAGCAGCTGATTGATCGGCCAGCGGCCTCTTCTTGCCGTCTCTAACACACAGGATGATTTTAAATGTCTATCTTATTTAATTTTTTTTTAAATATTTTGTACATATAAAAAGGTACTACTTACATACAAATACCTACTCTAAAGGAATAAAAATCAATCAAAACATTTTTATTTGTGATACGATTGATAGGTATTTCCTTTGGATAAGCATGATAAGTATTTTTCATATCAAATGTGTCATTTTTAATGTTCCGGAATTCAGATTCATTTCCTAGATAATTGGCAAGTTCTATATAGAAACAGACATTTAACATATAAAATGTCTTATCACGATATCGATAAAAAAATTCACTAATTGCAAAATAAACGAACGATAATTTCTTCCTGTTTGAAAGAACAGTTAACGACATATCATATTTAGCACTAAATAAGTGCTCACATTCACAATGCAATTTAAATATAAACTAAAGTTAATCTCCGTTTAACGATCACCATGTAAAGTCGGGCTATTGTTTCACTTGGTAATAGCGAGTGTGGTATAACTAATAACATCTCATTCGGATTCATTTCCCGTGATTAATTATCTGTTTAATCGATATAAGATGTTGTGCCAACAGCCTTCTCGAGTTTCTACACCGAACCCACCCTTTGATTTTGAACCATACTCTTTTCAGATAGGGTGTTATTTAGGTTGATGTTAAACAGATTATAGATTAGGTTAAAGAGTTGATCTATCAAATTTTTTTCGTCTCATTGAAGATAGCCTTTGTTGGAGGTTTAATTGGTGTCTTAAACATGCATGCGGTTAATTCGATTTCGAGTTTGGGCTTCGCTCATTTGTTTTTGTCTGTTTAGCCTTTAGTTTAGACGAGTGTTAATCTAAAGTTGATTGATTAGAAGCGACTTCGATGTATTAATGGGCGTGGATCTTATTACGTTTTGAAAGTGGATTGTGGATTTAATATGAATGGAAAAAAATATGTAATTTTGTTTTTGTTGACCTAGATGATTTGTTTTTGAGTCTTTGTCTATTGTCTGAAGAGGTTTGTGACTGATGGCTGGTAATCGAACTTGATGTTTCTGTCAACGGATTGAGGAAGATGATCTTCTTAATATTTTTTATCGAAGCTCTTTGGATGGATTCATGAATCACGATTTGAAACTAATAACTGTATGAAATATTTCCTTTCAATTCGAGATGCCTAACTATCGTTCAGAATACGGGCCTAAACTTTAATTTTAAAAACAAATGAACACTTTAATATTCAAAACCGAATGTTTCCTATTCGTCACAGCCCCGTTTATTGAAGTAACAAGTCTAGGCATGTCCCATGCTTTAAATAACCAAAGATTGATGGCGAAGAGTCTCCGATTAGGACAAGGGGGAAGATTAATGGTGCTCGTGGTAGTAATCATTGTCAAAATGATGTGCCATTGAACGTTGTTATAGTTTTAATTGAATTTTGTTAGGAGAATTGGACTACAGGATAAGAATCGCATGGATAGAATAAGTAAGCGATATAGTTTCGAATTTGGAATAGAACGTTGCTATAGTTTTTATTTAAATTGTTAAATTCAATTCAATAAGTTCAACTGGCGAAATGTGGATGTATGTACACTGTACTATAGGTAACTACTCATCTGCCAACCCTCCACAAAACTCTGGATTACAGGCGTGATGTTATGTGTTCTGGTGGGAAATAAAAGAAAAGCTTCAAACAGCCTGTAATGGCACTGCAAAACAATGTGAATTGTAATAAATCTACCAAAAGTTTATAACAAGATCACACCTTATTTCCCCGAAGGGTTGGGCAGAGACCCTATAGTACACCCACATTTCGCCAGTTATGTTTAAGTCCCATGTAATAGGGGGCAAGCCTATTGCCATCAACTGAGCACAGATCCAGACTACTGAGAAATTCCAGATAGAAAAACCCAATAACACTTTGCCCGACTCGGGAATCGAACCCAGGACCTCATGCTCAGCAGTATCACTTGCGACCACTAGACCAACGAGGCAGTCAAATGTTTATGTAGGTATTCACCATCGCGTGCATTTACGGTGAATCACGTTTCAACCTTATTACTTTAGTAATAAGGTCACAATAACGTAATTAACTGTTTTCTTTCAACAAAAGATTTCCTTTTGAAAGATATTGGAATGTCAATACAAGGTGCACACAGGAAGTCAGATTATTATTCACTTAATTCTATTGTTTGATTATATTTCGGCTTATCCTTTGATGGCACTTTTTATACCAAATTTCCATGTAGTCACGTAAGTACCTTACTATTTAAATATCGACGAAAATTTGCGGATATGACTTAGCAAACATTTGGCTTTTATGATTAACTAGACTTTAAGCTTATTTATTAGTAGATAGGTATCAAAAGCGCAGGTTCACCGCCTTTAGCTCTAATAATAACGCTATTGAGTTCCATTCAATCCAGGAAATGGTCATAACATGATGGTTCACCTCTGCCTAACCCTTCGGGGAAACAAAGTGTGATGTTATGTGTATGAGGGATGAAGTTTTTCATTTGAAACTAAAATTTTACCAACTAAATATTATACACACTTATTATGTAGGTACATGGCTCATTAACGGCCGAACCCTATAACCAGTTTTGGCATACTGGAGATGGAAAACCTGTCTATCTATGGTTTTAACGTCCCAATAATCTATAAGCGATTATGGAATCTGACCGGCCTGACATAAGGACAGATACTGTCTATCATCAATGGCGATCTGTGTTGTACTGAAAATAGGTTATTGGTTTCGGCCGTGATAGGCTAAGGGTGCGTTTCCACTGAAGCAGAGACGGGCGGAGCTGAGCGGAGACGTGCAGAAATCATCCAATCACAGACGAAATGAGAGACGCGATGAGGATTTCAACCATTGTGATTGGTCGTTTCCCGCACGTCCCCGCTCAGCTCCGCTCGTCTCCGCTTCAGTGGAAACGCACTCTAAAGCTCCCATGACACTTTTGTGCAGTTATAGAATCCAAAAACGTTACTTGGCACGTACTACTTGGGCTAAGCGTTAATCCTGTCACTGTCCCACAACTGTCAAGCTGAAAGTGCAAGATAGAGACGGCAACATATCTATGTTTAAGGGGGAAGCGCCAGGTAGCCGGCCATATTCAAAAGTTTTTTTGCAATTTGCAAGTCAGTATTACGTTGTATGTTGATTAAAGTATCATTCGCGACCGTAACAAATATGAACTTACAGAATTATAATCATCAAAATCAGTAATACAACTCCAGAAGTTTGTATAATCCTAATGGTCAAGATTTCTTGAAATAGTCATTCAGTAGAATTACTTGGTCTTAAAGAGTTGTATTGATTTATTATAATTATGTAAATACATACCTTTTACGGTCGCGAATCATATTTTGATCAACATACAACCTAATACTGACTTGCTTGCTTGCTTGACTTGAAAAACGTAAGAAAATTTGAATTTCCCGGATTACCTGGCGCTTTCGCCTTAAGCACGGGATAAGTTACGTGTATAGATCTCGCCCTTATATCTTTAAAAGTGACTTTAAAAGTTGCATGTCGCATAAACATAGCGGGTGTCCCAATAGAGGTTTCCCTCTACATTTCCCTGTCCCAAACAGTCCTTACTCCATTTCCCCAATAAATTGACAACACAAGGGGTTAGTAGTGAGTAGGTGCACATCAAACAACATTGTGACGGTCATCTAGTGCCAATAACGGTCCGGATATCGCTGCGTCACGATGGGAGACCCGCAACACGACGTGGTACAAGATATAGGCGGAAGCATCTCTGTCGTGTCAGCACGAAACATTAGGCCCATTTACATCACAAACCACTAAATGCATTTATATGTATAAGAGCGTTTACGACGTACGGCATTTCATACAAACCTTCAAGTCCTTGTTTTTCGAAATGAATGAACTGATTTTAATGTAACTCCATACGCATAAGCAAGATACATAGGTCTAAAAAGTTAGTAAAGGACATTTTAGAAAAATAGTGTTACAGCTAAATTTGACCGATTTTAAATTTTCCATAGGAACAGAGATTTCTAATTATCTTTTTTTATATAAGACATTTCGAAAATGTTCTTAACTAACTTTTTAGACCTTTGTGTCCTGCTTATGCGTATGAAGTTTCATTAAAATCGATTCATTCATTTCGAAAAACAAGGACTTGAAAGTTTATATGAAATGCCGTACGTCGTAAACGCTCCTAACGCTAAACGTATTTAAAACATTATTCCGTTTCTGTCAATTGTTTGAAGATGACAGAGACAGCATGATGTTTTGAATATATTTAGCGATAAACGCATTTAGTGATTTGTGGTGCAAGTGGGCTAAAAACATGTTTAGGCTTTGATAAAAATCTAAGCAAAATCTAAGCCAGTCAGCAAGATGGTAGTGAGGCTGACTGCCAAGTGGACTCAGACCAGGTAAGCAAGGGCTATTTTTCTACGCGACGATTTTTTTTCCGCACATTGGATTTTCAACGCTCTGGCTTAGTGCCGACAGTTGAAAATCCAACAGTGTGTTTTCTTGACGCGCTGCGATGCGCTCTGTTGGATTATCAATGCTCGGCTCAATATCGAGAGTTGAAAATCCAGTCCACGCAAAACAATCATCCCGTAAAAAAGCGCCTGTACGAAAGTCGACCACACGTCAATGGTTATACTTTGACTGAGCTGAAGCCCAATTCCCGTAATTAAAAACGTTTAAAATCTAGTCGCAATCTCATCTGTGACAATCGAATGTCAAAAATGTAGGGAAATTATAGGTATTTTTTTTGACATACTGAGACTGAGATCAGACTGTGAACGTTTTGACGGGGTCCGCTAGGGCCGATGCCAGCTAGGGTTGCGGGATGTTCGAAAGAGTTACCGTGGCCCCGGCACAGGCAACAGAAGGAACACGGGTGGGTTTTAGTCAGTAAAAGTCTGACACGCCCTCCCACTCCGCCCAGAGCGGGAGAAGTCATTTGATGATTTCCCATCCACAAAAAAAAAAAAAGAACGTTATTAAAATTACGGGAATTGCCCCTCTGGCCTAGCGTTGTGCGGATCTTCAATAGAATACGAGGTTAGCTTAAACTGGCTTTTTTATCATAAACGTGCGGTTGACTGTACTTAGATTTAAGTATCGTCATTCATGGAGGATATTTTAGTGAAACTAAAATTGGCTGCGTGACGTTTGGACGGCAGCACATCAAGCTACTACAATCTGTCAAATTTCTTTAATAGATTTGCAACTTTATTGCTATAACATTAGGTTCAAGATTGATTGAGAAAATTTGACAGTTTCGGATAGCTTGACCTGCTGGCGTCTGTACCACGCAAAGTGAAGGGTTCCGTAGTTGAGATGAATATTTACGCAAGCAAAGTATTGATTTCATTGAAGCAAAAATAAGTTTGTATTTCTCTAAACATAACATCACGCCTGTATTCCCAGAAAGGTTAGGCAGAGGTGTACCTATTATAGTACACCCACATTTCGACAGTTATGTTTAAGTCCCATGTAATAGGGGGCGAGCCTATTGCCCCAACAGGGCACAAATCTAGACTCCTGGCTGCTACTGAGAAACCCAGGACCTCATGCACAACAGTAGGGTTTGCGACCACTAGACCAACGAGGCATTTCTCGAAAAAACTATGAAAAACAAATTTATCACTGCGGTAGTAACCGTAAAGATCCCATACATATCTCCATAACTATTGACTTAAACAAAAAAGTCATTTAGAACCATCTTCATCTTTTAAATTATGACATCCAACGATATCCAACACGCTTATGTGCATTGAAATATTTTTTTCATGTCTCGGTTTCTTATCTTGTGATTGCAACCCCTAATTGTTTTTTTCGTGATGTAATAACACAATTGTTTAGCGGTGCATGAAATACACCTTCATTCCAATTTTTATCAATACAGTGCAAATGGTCTCCGAGTAAAATGGCTGTTTGACATCAATTTGTTGCTATACGGCGTTGGCCGTAGCGTTTTCACTAGTTTTGCTGTACTAAATAGTTTAATCATGAATGAATGAATGAAATGCACTGACCCCAGCATGGTTTGAATACAAAATTAGCAGTCATGTCGACTAAAACTCTGTAACTGTTGCTACCGTAGGTTAGTTGCAAAAAATTCGTTTTCATAGTCTTTTTTTTTAACTTAAAATGTCGCTTCTGCTTATAACTTACACCATGTAAGTTGTATGCAAAGACCGAAGAGGCAACACTATCGAACTTTGTGTGCGGTGAATGAATGAATGACTTGAAAAAGGTTGTAACTGTATTAAATTCTGTTTTTATAGCTCGTGTTTAAAGGCTGTATAAATAAAAAAAAGAATGACTCGTTCATTCAGGTTAAGGTTGTTGTCATAGACTGACGAGACCTTATGGAAATATTATTAAGAACCTCGTATTTTCTTTAATTAATTATTCCAATCACATTCTGTACATGAACGGTACTCAAATATTCCACTACATACATAATAATGACGACATCTAACATCAAGGTATGCGCTTTCCCAATTAGCCGACTTTCCCTGCGTGTGCGTTTGATAATTATGCCGTTTACACAAGTCTAGTAGCTGCTACTGGTTTGTTTGTTCATCTCTCATTCTATGTTCATCGAATAACTTACTCGTTCAACATTATTTTGATAACTGCTTGAATTTTTAAACCGTCTTTGCGTTCTTTTTTTTTGTTTTAATTCAGAAACATTCCATTTTCAAAAGCGATGGGTTAGTGTGCCAGTTTAATTTATCGGATTATTAGACTTCCATTCGAAATTCAGAAAAGCATTTCATTTATTTATAAACAACAGACGATCTAAAAAGATTTTAATTAAAAATACAGCTATCTCGTTTCTTAGAATTCTTCAAGATTATGATCGATTATTTTTGTCGTGTTTTCGTCGTGTCGTGAAAAATGCTAGCGACATTATGTCGACGCGCTCTACGGCGTATCGGGATCAAAAGCTCGGTGCCAGCTGCTTGATTCTTATACAAATAAAAGTGGAATTAATCAACGCACTGCTAGTGTTGGGACAGTTTCTAGTTTTTATAGAAAAAAGTGAATGACCGGAGAAAAAAAAAAGTCTAAAGTGAAAAAAAAAAAACAAAACCGTGTCTTTCAATTAAAATTTGAGTTTGTCCATGTCAGATTTTCTAAGACTTACTTCTTTTATTAGCTAGTATTATTTTATTTAATTTTCACGGTATCTCTGAATATATTGTAAGTGCTAGGCTCGGCACTAGCGGAGGCGCGGATGAGCGGTTGCCGTGGTTGCCTGCGAATGCGGTGGCGGGCGGTCGGTCGCACATACGATGGTAATCTCGCGCCGAAACGTGGATTAATATATCAAAGTCGCGGAATGTCCGACTTACACATTTTTAATTTAATGAAATCGTCCCGCCAACGTTTACCGCTCTATTAATAATTTTTATCGCGTCTTAAACGTTCCTTTTGTTTTTGCTACCAATAAAATTATTTTATTAGTCTTTATGCGACGCGCTTTGATCTCGGAAACGCTATATTTCTGTTTCCATAACGCATTTGAATGTTACTTTTTATGTTGAACACTGTCATTTGTAAGTTTTTATCGGATACAAATTACAAAGTCTGAGCGTCGTTCATATTTACGATCGCTTAATGAACCGGTTTCCTTCATAATGCTAATGTTTATTGTTTCACAAATTCGGCTCTCTTAAAGGCCGATCCATGAGATTCCCAGGAATTAATATTTATTCTTCAGACGAGCTTGAATGAGTTCAGCTTGCATATATTTAGTGTTCATTAATAAAAGTCAAAATACGCTAAGGGTCGCGGTCACGACGCATTTAAACTTGGTTTAACTTGAACTTCCAAGGATTAAGTTATTGTAATGTTAATAGGACATGTCGAACTTTTCAATTTAGCGGCAATTCTGTACCCAGCTTCCCATAATAAAGATGTCTGAACCAGTTTCTTAAGTCGTTGTACAAAAAAGCTAGAGAAATCATAAATATATATAACGTCATATCAAACCGAGAGAGAACCGCGCCAAAATTCACAATAATTTATAATATTTTTGTTTATACAACAACATTCAACACCACATCAATTCACAACTATAAAGTAGATAAATATAATTTTCCTGTTATAAATTCTATCGACATAGCGAGCTGTCACATCACGAGTGCCGAGTTATGCCCGTGTTACACAAGGCTAGTTTTTTAACCTAGGTTAAATCAAGATTGTAGCTAGTAAGCTAGCAACCTAGTCACTGGCCTCGTGTATAGGTACAGAACTATCTTCATTTTTACGCTAGTAAGCTAGTGAGAAAGATAGTCAGCTAGTGTGATAGTTTAATAGGAGGGGTTCTATTTTTGAGCTAGTAGCGCCGCCCACCACTGTTTTTATTATCCTGCCATTTGTACTAGCCTCATGTGACCGGCAAAGCTAGTATCCAATCGGATCATTGTACTCCAAAGCCTAATGCTAAAAACCGCGGCTTAAAATTTCCTAGCATCGTGTAAACAGCTCTAGCATGTGCTAAGCCAGGATGATAAGACAGCAGGGCAATTGCAGTAGGAATCGGTTTCATTTTGACAGTTCAACAACATTCATTGCGTTATTTACGTTGCTGAACAAACAAATTTTTCGAACTTATGAAGAAATGGATTGGCAATATGCTTCAAAATCATTCAGATTGTGATTATTTGTATGTTACGCAATTAGGATGATATTACTTGCGTGCTATCCTAGCTTCAAAAACTAGCCTCGTGTAACTTGGGCATTAGTTCGTGGTGCCATCGACTGAAGTCGGGACCATTTCGTGGGTGTGGTATATATCATCTCGCCAAATTAATACTGTGAATAAATCACACAGAATGAAAGAACACAAGTGTTAATGCATATTTTAATGACAAATACTGGAACTGAGTAATCTGTGCGAATGTTGAGAATGTCAGCTGTGACAATAGTTTTATTCTTGAATTTAATTTAGATTTAGATTGCGGCGATGTTTATAGATTTATATTAATTTGAAAAGCTTTTGAGTTCAGTACTTAACATGCTCTAAGCAATGGTAAGCTTCAGGTGCATATTTAAAAAAAATTACAGCTGTTCATACTTAGTTTTCTTTTGATTATAATCGCTTGACTGAGTACTAAATTGATTAAAAGATTGATCTGTTAAATTATGAATTTTTTAGTATATCCTAAATTCTCTTCAGTTACAGTACAAATCAACGGAAATATTACTATATACTACTGTTCGGACTATTAAGACTAAAATATTCAAACAACAGCTATCCTTCGTTTTCTTATGAGCAAAGTCACCTTACTGAATCACAATAATTCAGAGATTTGCGTAAAACAATAGCCGTTTATAACACACAAACATACATGATTCATTAACTATATTCGTCACATGACTGGTCCTAATTCTGCCAAAAATAATCCCGCGTCGAAGCCGCATTGTATTCGATTCCAGCGCGTGTTTAATCGATTATGTTTAGGTATCGAATTCGGACGGCGATATTTGCGATTTAATTGACCTTTCGACATTCGAAACTTGATTTTCGTTTTTACTTTTTCTTTTCGGTAACAATGGTTGGCCTCTTTACTGGGCCGCGTGCTTAAATTTTTTAAATTGATTAATTTACGCGTTATAGGTACTAAAATTAATGGGGATCGTATTTTTATAGAACTCGAATGTCTGAAATTCAGTAAAGATAGCCAATAAAGGGATTGTGAAAGGAGTACTTACGTAGAGTAAGTAATTGATTGAAAATGTGGTCATTGACAAGCGTAAACGATAAAATGTAATAATAATAAATTGCGGTGTGGTCTCCACACGACAGGAAATCGTAACCAGTCATAATGAAAGTGGCGTAAGGTTAACTGACAGTACATTTGAATACTCGATTACTGGCCACCTTTCATTTCAATTTAACACAATAAAAGCAAGCTATAAAAGTAATCGAGCATTTGTTTCCGAGAAATATAGGTAATAAAAAAAAGTTATTCAGGCCGAGTAGGGGGAGTGTGACCGCATTATAATATTAAAACATGGCGCGTTTCTGCCCCGCCGGTCTGTACGAGCCTATTGTTGTCCGTCTGTCCATCCGCATCAAATACGCCCGTAAATCATATTCGTCGTAAATTCGATACGAGTTACAATGAGGATCTGTTCTTATTTGAATCTCAACGATTTTCGTGTGTGACATTCTTTATGAGACATAATTTGTATGAACGCTTTTTTGAGAGGACGCGTTCTTTAGTATTCGGTACGCAAATTACGGAAGAATTGCAATGTAGCCATGTAATGGGATTGGATGGGACTATTGTGAGATGTTGAGTTTAAACATTGTAAGTACCACACAACCCGAGGCTGCCAAAATCGGGAAAATAAATATTTTTTCTTTGCTGGTAATTATGGCGTATTATAGAGTAGAATCACAAATTGCACAGTAGCTATTGTTGCGTGGTCGGCCCCACACATCATTGCGTGTTTACGCGACAAGCACGTACGTTTTACTTTGTCGCCGGCGACATCTGCTGTTCTCCGTTAACTAAGTTGACGAATGATACACCTCTATTACAAGGTGATAGGGCTCAGAATTGATGAGGTATGTGTCAAGTGCTAAGAGGCTGCCCTATCAGACGTGCGGTTAATTCTATACATACTTGCAGTGTGTAAAAGGATTTTTATTGACTTTATTTCAAGCTTTTCTTGTATGAAATTGCAACTTTTTTTCATCTGGATGGCCATTGTTGTAAGTAGTATCGATTCAATCACATCTATATTGCTCTATACAGGGTCAAATTAAATTAGCTAGCGAAACTTCGCAGACGTTATGGGTATCGATATCCTAACACGATAAAACAAAAGAAAACAGGTTTTATCAACTCATACTTCAAGTAACAACACTAACAGCGGTCGTTGACCTAAAAAAAATCCATCAAATCTTTTTTATTTTTATTTTACCATGTTTAGATATCAATACCCATCACGTCTGTAGAGTTTCGCTCGCTAATTTAATTTGACCCTGTATCTACAAGTGACGTTATAGCGTGAACGTCTTCATCGGAGGTCTTGTAAAATAATCAATTTGTTATCTAACAAAAACAAATACGTGACCACCTACACAATATTAGAGTCTGCGCTCCACCCAAAAACCAACTTTGAAACTAAGAAAATTTAGTCGAAGTTACTTTGAATATTTCTACACTGTGACAAAAAAGTGATAAGTCCTTTGTAATCCTTCTGACGCCACGGAGGCTTACTCAAGTTAATTGCTTTGAAATAGTTTTTTTTTAACTTAAATGTTTTATTATTGTATTCCGTCTACCTGAATTGGTGGAGACAGTATCACTAAGCTGCAATAGATACGTAGACGTCGAAAAAAGTCGATGATTTGTCGACTGAGTCACGATTCAGCAATGTTATCGATAGAAGGAATGTTTTTATCGAATTCTGTTTGTTTTGGTTTGTCGTACTTAATTAAGCTAGGTAGGTATTCTGTTACATTTAGGTGTAACTGATACCTAATTAGTACGTTATGTAATGTTACATAATTTTCCATTTTCATTTCAGTCGGTATAAAAATGAATTTTGTTTAAAACACAAATGTCCTTTTCATTTAAATTTTCTTTGACAACTTTTCGTTACTTTTCCATAGTTTTAATAACTTAGGGCAAATTTGACCAAACTTTTATACTTAGTATACCTAAGTCTAATCCAACGAATAAATTTTTAGTTTTTGACAGATTTTGCCGTCAGACGGCAATTTTATTCCCCGGATAAAAGATTAACTTTGGTTAAATCAGCCCCTATTGACATAATTACAATCTATGAAAAGTAACAAAAACTAAGTCCTAATTGTTGTGATCAGCCCTTTTTTATGACCAGCCATTTGGGCCCAGAGCCCCAGACGTCCACCGGGATTTTCCCAATGACAGGTTTTACATAGACCGTCATTGTCTATCATTCGCTTCTCCACAAAAATCCCAATTTCTTTTCAATGTACACACACAGCCCCTATAAAATAAAAAGAAAGAAAAAACTTACCGGTCTTAATTTTTTTTACAGTTCTTACATTTTAATGTCGTGTTATTTTCTGAGATTTTGAAACGGCGTTCTAGAATTTTATAATTAAGAACAATGTGTTCGAATTTCAAAATGCATTATCGTTTTTTTTTTGTAGTGGACGTTCATTGCCGGTGTTTGCTGAAATATGAAATTCCTCTATCTCTGCTCTAAAATAGTGTTGTATCAATGTAAACTAATTACAGGGAACTGTTTAAAATTTACGTGCTAACCAAAATAGGCTTCTCACGCAGCCGCCTTATTGAAGGCAATAAGTAAGTACAGTTCGTTCAAATAAAACGTTTCAAGTTATTAAACGGCTCCACCACACCCAACAAAGGACTATTCTGGTAATGTCAACACGCGTTTCCGTCGCAAACGAGGCATAAGGAAACAAATGAAGTAAAACAAATGATTCGCAACTTTGTTACGGATTCATGAGTCGATATCGGACTGCAATCAACTGTTATCCTTCTCTTGGTGTTCGATTCGAATAATTAATTACGATTTTATGAAAAAAAAAAAAAAAAACTTTCAGGAAGAACATTCGTAACTTTTAATTATTTCGATGCATGAAAGGATTTTGAATTTGATCTTCTACAATTCATCTACTGATCATTATTAGCGTCCATGTAAATTCAAAGTTATTTTGAAAGGAACATAGATTTATTAATGAAACCAAAAACTTGTAAGAATCTTGCAAAGTAAACATATTTTACGTACAACAGAATTTTATTGGCTTTTAAGAATATTATTAGTATCATTAGACGAACCCAAGTGGACTAAAATATTCCACCATCTTGACTTAACAACTATTTCCAACAACCACTCGAGCGCTTCATTTACAGCTAGCTAGCCCTTCCCGATATCGATCGTGTTTGAGATCGCGCCGCAATTTGCCGATCGCTAGATGATGTTTCGCGGAAGCGGCGCCCGACGTCACGCTGCGCTCGCGCAACCACCATTTCTATATAATTTATTGGCCATTTCGCTGTAATTGTACCCTCGCCGCCCCTTGCTAAATGTTTCTACTTCTTAGCGTGCCTCACAACAATGTTATAAGCCTATAATTTTATCTACGACTCTATTGAGTTGGTCGTGTTTTGGTCCATTGGTTAGGGTAGTAACAAATCGAGCTTGAACTTTGCAATACCAATCAGAATAATGCGCCTTTCTTATTGGTTAGCTGAATAACATTTAGAAGAGTTGTTGCGTTACTTTAGTATCTGTCACGGCGCGGCGAAAGATAGATATACCCTATTGGAAAATTGGTACCAACATTGGCAACATTACCTTTTTTTTTTGTGGATGGGAAATCATCAAATGACTTCTCCCGCTCTGGGCGGAGCGGGAGGGCGTGTCAGAATTTTACTGACTAAAACCCACCCGTGTTCCTTCTGTTGCCTGTGCCGGGGCCACGGTAACTCTTTCGAACACCCCGCAACCCTAGCTGGTGGCAACATTACCTATTCTTCTTTAGATCAGACATTTATCAATTTTGGGAAGAGCAGTTCTACTCTGTGCCAAAATATCTAAGCTCTAATATCTACATAAAAAGTATGACTTTGACTAATAATTGCAACTCTACATCATTTTCTTCATTAATTTTCTCTATATTATTTCATAATTATACCAACACCAGCTTAATCGATAGCCGTCTGTCCTAACTACAGGATGAACCTAAAATCGCAAAAAAAGATCAGCAGTTCCCTACATTTTGACGAGATAAGCGAACATAAATGTAGGGAACCGCATATTTTTTTCGCGATTTCAGGTTTGATCCCTTATTAAAAGTTATTCATAATGATGAGTACAATGACCCCTTAAGAGGATGCCCATGAATTCAATTTCATCCTGTATACCTATATATTGTGTAGTTATGACTTATAATCCAATCAACAAATCTATATGTTGACCAACTCATTATAATTGGATGAGTGAACTGGCTGCTAGTACTCGACCGCTACTAGTCACGGTACTTAACTGCCAGTTGTGCGGACAAACATGGCGTCTGTCGCAGGCGCAGCCCGCGCAGGCCGGTTCCTAATTGTTTTCATCGGCCTTTCTGTTGATCATGTCACAATATTAGTGGGCTTTATCTTATACGTAAGTAGAGACTCTGCAATGGACCGTAGTATATAGTAAGCTTGGCAACCAAAGGATTATTTCAACAGAGTTGAATTAATGGACTGCCTCGTCGGTCTAGTGGTCGCAAGAGTTACTACTGAGCGTGAGGTCCTGGGTTCGGTTCCGGGGTCGTGCAGTGTTATTGGGTTTTTCCATCCGGAATTGCAGTAGTCCGGAGTCTGGATTCGTGTCCAGTAATAGGCTCATCCCCTGTTACATGGGACTTAAACATAACTGGCGAAATGTGGGTGTTAGATACACCTCTGCCTAACCCTTCGGGGGATACAGGCGTGATGTTAGGTTATCTTCAATTAATGGGAAGTGAAAATGTTGGTAGACTTAAAATGCTGAAAACGCAGACTCTTAGCAGTGGCGCAGCTACAATTATCATTAGAGGGAAGCCGAAGAAAAAATTGTTCAGTTCTCATAAACTCGGACAAAAAACTGTAGGTTTTTAATCTTATGATGACTATTAAACTGGTATTAAATATAATTATGTAATGTGATGTACTTACTACACAGTTACACACAGGTGTAGTACAGGTGTATTTGGCAATAATAGACATTAAGAAGAGTGGTTGTTCCGAAGGGAAGCCAATTGAAATCGGGTTGTATGAAGGCTTCGCCCCTGACTCTTAGTGTTATTTTAAACTGTCTCCTCAGTAATAAAAAGTTAACTTGGAAAATATGATGAAAAGGCAAAATAGAATCTCTCTGCATTTATGCAGTCCAATCTAGACCATCTATTTCATAAAACAATCACCAGCAATTTTAACACCTTTGTGGTGAATCTCAAGCGAATAGCGGCGGGAAACAATTGTGTGGTACTTAATTAAAATAATTGTCCAATTGTCGCGGCGATTGCGACTGCTCTGATAGATAACGTGCGAATCACACCTTGCCATCTTGATTTGTAACTATAACTGTGGATATATGCAATTTTGAATTTACAAGTATGCAGCCTGACGCAAATGACTTTATATGAGTAGATAATTATAGCACGCAACGTTTATTTATTGCAGGAACATGGTCCGACATTTTGTTTAACCTTACTTAAGGTTCACGTGTAGGTAATTATCTTAAGAGACGAGCAAAAGAAAGTTGGGCTGAGAAAAATTATAAACACATGAGAAGGGAAAGGTTCCTTGTTTGTTGTTCCTCCCTTGGACCTTTATAAGCTATTGAAAATAATTTTGAACCGGTTTGATCATAAACGTTTAATGATATACAAGGCTTCAGCTTTCATGAATACTCTATTCATAAACTCCCCGCGGAGTTAATAATTCAGTAGTATTTTCTAAAACTTTATGTACGTATAGGTACATCAAAAGTATCCGAAATAGTTCCACCGACAAAAACTTAAACAATTTTGTTTTAAAATTAAATCAAGATTATTATTTAAACATAACATGAATTTATAAACTGTACGAAAAACTCGGAATCGAAATAGTCCAATGTTGTAATGGTCTAATTCCAGATAAATGGAATAATGTGGAGGTCATGCGGCTGGCTCTACACCGCCACATATTGTGACTGAGTAACATGACACTGACATCTCATTTATTCCGATTTTTAATGTACGTTATCACTGGTCAAATTTATTTTCACAAAATTCTTCCAATTAATTTCGAATATTTTTAGTGACCGGACTTAATGGAATCTGTGACAGTAAATTGTGCCGATTTAGTTCGTGTTTTCGCATTCCAGTGTCTTGTGACTTTGCACTCACATTGTAGCTGGTATCGAGTGTTTACCCATTGGCCTATTTTGATGTCAACAAACGCTAATTCCCTCCTGCCGGTGACCAGGTTATAAATAAAAACGGGTACGATTAGCGTGTGTCTCATTAATCATTCAGTGTATAGTGTCACAATACGTCCACGCACTCTGTGATCTCGGTGCCATTCAAAAATTACACTTTCCAACGGTCTCTTGTGTTATAAGTATTACAGAAACGCTGGAAGCTAATTGCTTTTAAATTGTGATTCTTTTATTTTTTTCTTCACATGAAATAAGTAGGACACTTGAACTCTCTTTCAATTCAGTTTGTCACATAAGATTAACTACATAGATCGTTATTTGTCGTATTATGATAATTACGTGACTCCGGTGTCAACTCTTCTACCTTAACGACATCGTTCCAGTACCACAACTCTACACAATCAAAATACAATAGTTCATATTTATTATTGGATTGCGGAAACGTGTTTGGCTCTGTTCCATCGTGTGGTTATTGTAAAATTTCCACGGGCTCTATCAAAAACATGAAGGTATTACTCAAATTGTACTTGTGAATCAAATGCGTCTTCATCTACTAAGCATGCATCATGTTAATTACCTTTACAGTCACCATTAGAGCAATAATGATTTGATTTAGTTCAGTTTAACACAATGTCTGCTCCAGCGTCTTCGGCCGTGTGCCAACATCCATAATAACAACACTTGCCCACAATTAGCCGAGTGGTGGATGATAAAATAATTCGCCATGCCTCACCAATCGCTTTATGTGTAGCATTGTTTCAACATGATCTACAGCCGCTCTCTGATCAAAGGCGGCTGCACCAGTTACAGTTGTTTCGCGAGAATGATATTAATCAAACACATTTATTGCGGTCGCATTCAAAATTAACAACCGTATATTAAATTTAAGTTCTGAGAACTGTTGGCTATCAAATATTTCCTACAATAAACCAGTTGGGCCCGCTGTTAAACTTCCCAGATTCTTGTGCCATCTGAACATTACAACCACAATAACAGCGACGTCATATTTCTGGATTGCAGCCAATGCTTTATGGACATTTATTATGGTTAGTATAATAATGTCATTTAGCTCTAATAATATGTCGTTTTTAAACATTTGGTGCGCAGTAGAGTCAGGAATCAACGGCACCTATTGTGATACGATTCGTGACGCGCTCACTGTTAAAACAGATGTGGCTCTCGCTCGTGCTTCTAATACATAAAAGAAATAAAATAAATAACAAAGCACCAATCAAAGAATTCAGCCGGCAAGCAAGAAGACATGAAATCTCCCGCGACGTCTGTCAAATTAGCATCACAAACGAAAATAGCGTCATTCTAATTATTTTGATGACTCAACCGAAATACAATTAATCTTGCAGCTTCTGTGAACTGTCCAAGTGACGGACGGACGAAAATATCGTCGCATTTCGCGATAAATAAACTTGTGAGTCGAATATCGGATTTCGATTCCATCGGTGCTGCGTATCAAAGATTTTATACGCGTGTTGGATGCGGGCAGCGGAGCGCAATGCCGCTCCCGCGCACCCGCCACCGCGCGCGCACGCCGCGTTGCGTTAGTGCACAGCCTGCCAACAGTAACAGTGCCTAGCTTACACGAAAATAATTAAACGCATTCTGTTAACAGAAACTGCAAAATTCAGTCACAAAATCCATCAGATCAGCAACATCTGCTCATTAGGCTGCCAACATAATTTTAGTAACAATCTTCATTCTGACAGGATTGAATCGGAGACTTGGTGCTATCTAGTGCTCGCCGTATCTCAGGCCGGAAATCAGCTGTCGTATCCCGATTCCTAGTGGGAGATCGGCCAATGCGTCCGAGTCTACGATTACATTAGATCGAGTTGGTTCCTAGAGTTCTGATTGGAAACTTGAGGCGGCTTGTGTTCACCGGAACACTGTCTCGGTTAATTAGAATGCTTTGTAAGAATAGATTTGCCATCGACTTTCGAATCTTGCTCTACAATGATTCATCTCGTCTGCAATCATTACATCTCCTTACATTTGTTACTATGTATTATCTTGATCGGACGGCGCGTTTATTATATTATAATTCTCCATTCGTCTGCCAACGAGAGAACATTAAAATATGTAGCGTTACACAAAACTGAATAATCAGGTAGGAAAACACAGATAAATGTGAACGTTGTATTTTCCACCATTAAATATTAAAGATAAGGTGTTTAATATTCTGATTGTAATATAATAATTGTACAAAAAGCGATAAAAGTCTTCAAATACGATGTGAACTTGAGCGAAGAGCGTGAGTACAATGCACGGATTCGTCACACTTTGTTTCGGTCGTAATCCAATTTCAGCCTTTAACTTATTCCAATCGATATCCTTGACGAGTATAAGGGGCGTCAATGTTACTATATTATTACTAGTCGTCATCACCGTGATACAGTCAACAGAGGCTCATTGTGTGCGACTGCCGCGTGACGGTGCGTCTGCGCGGCGTCTAGCGTCGATCTTGCCGCTCGTAAATCACCCGCGCCACAAATTGGAAACCCACCGCTAAACAGCTCGCCACTATAAAAATCTCAAATAATAACTTCGGATCTAAATCTCATAAAAATATGATTTCCAGTATTTTCGAGTGGGTTTTTAATCCCATCGTGGTTTTACGATGTTGTAAATAACAGTTGTGTGTAGGTCTACAGAGGTGGGACATTGTTGCGGTGACCCATTTACGGGGCGTGATTGTGCCGTATTTTGGCGGTGGCGCTCCCCAGACGAAACAAGCCGCTGTGTGGCGTGACCCTGTAACATGACTCATTTTAATCAAGCCCTTGTTCTCTTGCGTAATGAGAAACTGCTTCTAAACCCCTAAAACGACTGTCGTGAGCAATAAAGTTATTTGACTGTTTGAGTTAATAACCATATAAATTATCTGTACTCACAAAATTAATCCATCTGTCACTAGGAATATTTATGCGCTTGTATCTGTCCCTGTTCTCTGAGTTTATGTATTGACACAAGTAAACTTAAACTTATGTTTATTACAGTGAATGATAGTAATCATAATTACTACTAAACTTCATAAATCAAGAATAGAATACAGTGTTAGTTCGTCATTTCCTACACCTGACGTAATTAGATGTACCTACATTGCATTAAAAATAAAACGGAGCTATCGTGTGTGTAGGCGTAACAATAAGTCATTATGTAGGTATGTAGGCACAGACGTCAATCTACGTCCTCTGTCACTTAAATTTTTCTATTTTATTTTTCTCCTATTTTCTGTTGGATTTCCACATTGTGGTGTGTCTGCGCCGCGACGTCGGATGCGACGTTATTTCACGATCCGTCACATGATTTGAACGGTATCGGATTTAGCTCGTGACAATGAAGGGACGTTACCGAGTGCTTTTTTATTATTACTTTGTTCGATATTTTTAGATTTGATTCCGTTTTTAAATTGGATTTGGCTGTAACGAGATTTAAAATTGGGGATGTTTTTTGTTTGTAAGTTTTTTTTTTTTTTTGACAAACATGTCATTGTTTTTACGTACGTAACATCGAAGCAGTTACCACACAATTTGTTCCTGAACTATCTGTAATTACAACTTCTCTAATCCCAAACAAATTAATTGCTTCATCTATAAATAAATCATCTCCCAAAATTAAAGATTACACCACAACTTCATCTCAAAATATTTACACCATTTCCTTATACATTGATAATATAACCTGTAATGGGATGCCACAGCCGATACATCTCGTTACGAATCGAATTTATTCATCGGCATATATTTTATAGTGTTGGCCTTGGGCCCAGGCCCGCCGCGGGGGCCTATAAAATCACACGGATAAATAAGCACACGATCGGCCCGTAATTAAAAACATAACTTATTAATATCGTTTATTAACGCTTGCGGGTCGTACGCGCACTCTACTCGTCCACTCCCGTGCCTCGTTTGGACGTCTCGCACCATCTGCCGATAAATCTACTATGTCTTCAATTTCATTATAATTGTCTTATTTATTGCATATAGCTTGCTCGTGTTTGATTTAATTTGATTTGTTTAGGTGGTTAGTTTGTAAATGTTACTTTATGCCAATAGTACTACATCGAAAATCAATATGCAAGTGACAGAATGGTACAAGAAGTTTGAAATTGATTGGTTTTGAGAAACATTAATTACTTGAAATCTTTCGAGTGTGCTACATGTGCAATGTTAAGCTTCGGGCGCTTATAATAACGTATGTCGTTATACAATTATTTTGACCATTGCTACATGGGGTCGAGTAACATGTTTATACTCATTGCCTGGTCCAATAATGTGTGAATTACTATAGGCAGCCCGTCGGCACATGCAATATTTATAAGACCACTAGGCGCGTGCTGTTTTCTATGATTTGTAGTTATTTAAACACACGTCATCTAGTTATGTCCAGATATTACATCGATGACAATTGGTTATTCATAAGTCCTATTGCAAGAGGTGTTGCTTCCTTAGTAATTAATCTGTGAACTAAACAGTACAATTAATAATTTGACTTGCAATTCAAGTTAGGTATGTTAATTTAATACATTATAAACACGGCAATCATTGGCATGATCGTTACTGCTGTAAAAATAGATATAACTAGCTGTTGCCCTCGGCTTCGCCCGCGTGGATGTGAACACTTCCCTATTTCAATCAGATTTTGTTCACAATGTCATGGGTTTTATTTTTTTTGCACGGAACCCTAATTCTTTTACTAAAATAAAAGTAAGTTAGGTACCTACTCCTTATAACAACAGCTATCGTCCAGGAAAGTCCCGTCAATCGGTCCATAAGTACTGTCATATGCATTTAGTAATAAGCTGTAATTTTGACATTACAAACAGACATTTCAATTTTATTTATTTGTATAGATTTCCTAGTTCTTGCAACAGATTTAAATGCGATTTGAATAGAGTAGCCTAGACTCGAGAAGTCAACACTTGTGTTACCATTACCAATAATAATATTAGTGTGTATTAACAATTACAACCGTAGAAAAAGCGCATATTCGTCTCCCAAAACAACAATAGTCGCTAAGGCGAGAAGAGAACAATAAACTGGCTGATTTATTTTAATAAAGTAATTTATGGGCCCTTACAAATTGGCCTCATGACGGCCGCCTTATCGAGTGGCGAGGATCGATAAAATCGTTGGCGATGTATCGATACAAAGTTATTAATGGTGAGCTTATTGTACTCGGTAATGAGATAACGTTTGTTTTGTAACTACTTGTCGTTGTATTCAAGTGGATGTAATTGTTGTTGAATGTGCCAATGTGCGTTAAAATTATTAATCAATTCGAATAATTAATTTACTTGATAATAAATTCTAAGTACCTACCTACTTAGGTTTACGGGATATTAATACCAAAATGAAATACTATACTAAAATTAAGAATCGATTAGATACATTCGATTGAAAGTCAATCGAAAATCGGCACAAATGACAGCTGATACGTTTGCAAAAAAGCGCCCACGTAAAACGCAGTAAACCGCAGAACAGTGTGAAAACAATTTTTTTTCGTCAATTGGCCGTCCCATAAAGCAATCGTATCGACGATCGCTGATAACTCATCTGGCTGGATCGTAAATCGAAACGGCGTCCATAACTCGTGCGGCTTAATTACGAATAAATAAATAAATAATTGAATGTGAGCGGCCGCGGGCCTAATCGATCGTGTTCCAAGGTGTCGGAGGTGCTAACAAGGGCCCGCCAGCATTCGAAACGTTTGCTTTGTGATCGCGGACGAGTCGACAGCGAAGCGAAAATCCCGCTACCGCACGAGATAACACAATTGGATGCAGCAATTTATTGTTATCATAATCTGGTTGCGTTAATTGATTTAGCGAATATTCATTTTTTGATTTAAATAAATCATGCAGGGTTTTCCGTTGTTAGTATTGTGCCAGATGCTAACACACTCATTGAAATCGGAACACTACACGTTGTTCTAATTCTGATAGCTCCTTCTTCTTTATCTATCTTCTTCCATTCAGCTTTTAAGAAGGTCAGAAGTTAATTCCAACAGTCCATTGAAACGGACACCATCTAAATATACCACCACGGAAGCCGCACATTGTTCTTTTCATAACGTTTTTTCGTATGTTGGACGATTGACGCGTATCCATTTCCTTGGACGAGAATAGTAGCCACCGCCGAGTCGTGCTATAAAATAAAGAGTATCACTCAACGACCACCGGCCATCTAGATATTAGGAGATGTCGCTGATTGCCGCTCGTTAGAATCTAATTAGCCCACGGATCACTCATCGCGTCTATTTCAATAGTTGTGGAAAATAATTTCTATTTGATTCGGCCTTCGTTTGTTATTTGCGAAAAATCAAACGTCTGTCGGCGTGTCAAGTTGAAATGTGCAACCTACACAAATTTAATCTGCTCTTGTGACCATGCATGTAACAATAATTATGCAATATTGTTATTGTATGAGTATATCTAAACGGTACATTCCTATTTACTAGTATGTATGTGCATAAGTGTAAATGTAGTTTTTTTGCTCAAACTAGCACGATTTTGACAAAATATCTAGAAAAATAAGCTGTCAATCAATTGTGCTCGTAGTGAATGTGTTATTATGAAAAAAAATTCAGTATTCTGTTTTGATTTCTATAAACACTAGGAGGTTCTGCAGAATTATTACTCTCATTATAATGAAAGTGATTTTAATAGAACTACGCATTATGCAAATGGACTTGACATGAGCTTTACTGCAGATTTTCATAGTGAGTCCGTGACGATCATCAATCAACATTAACTATGCCTATGATAAAAGTGTTAACACAGGAACTTACTTTTATGGTCTGTTAATACAATAATTTATTTATTTACAGACCATACATAACTCATATTAATATTGTCATCCATGTATGTTCATACATTAAATCCGAATAAATCCTTGTCCATTAAACTGTAAGACTTTTAAATATTCTTAATTGAAAGCTAAATCCAGGTCGGTGCGAAGGTGTGCTTGATGGATGAGCAGCTAAATTACCTCTACCCCCCTCGTCCCTCGCACCGGCTTTCCCCACTAACGACCCGTTGGCTAAAAGTGATTATTTATACCGGTGATGACAGCACTTCCGGCGTTATAACTGGTGATTAAGACGCTGCCCGATTGAAATCTAGGACTATTCTAATAGACACAGGTGCTGAATATAATCTGAATAATAAAATATGACTTGTGGCTGAAATTGTAGACGTGGATATTACGGTCATGTGGTGTCGTTTTCGGAGGAGCTTCTAAGAATGTGTTTGATGACAGGTTTTTGACATGACGAATTTTCGAAAATTCTCAAGTTATTATGATTCTCAAAACCTATTTATTCATAGCCGTTCGCTAATTATTCATAACTGTTTGTATTTTACTACTGCATTTACAAAATTCACTTCAATTTGTACAAATTGAATTCTAGATAATAATTGTAAAGGTCTAGAATTATTTAGCCATTTGAACCAGCATAGTCATCATTACAGCCAATTACGTAAATCATATATTGACAATATTAGTTAATATCCGCCGATCAACTAATCTAAAGGTGCCGGATACCCGTTATCTGCGTACACATGGCAACACAGCTTGCTTATAGTCTCAAACAAAATGTCACGAGTATATAGCACAGTACATAACTTTACTGGGCCGGTGCATATTATCTCATATCCGCGAAATGCAATAATGTGTGTCTTTCCCACGGATGTCCACATTTGGGCATCGTTAGCTTTAGTTACTATTTTAATTATCTTCAGATATCGTTTAGACTCTATACTAATTAACCAAGCTGAATAGCTTGTTTGTTTGAAAGTGCTAATCTCTAGAACTATAAGTCGGATTTGAAAAATTATTTATGCATTTGATAGCCCAATTAATGAGGAAGGTTATAAGCTATTTAATATCACGCTTGTTGTTAATATCCAGCATTGGCTGCGTAAAGTAAAAACTTAGCGGCTATCTTTTGTCTACCAAACCGATTTAGATGCTTTAGATCATTTACAGTGATATCTACAATATTGTAAAAGCTACTTTGAATGTATGAATAATTTATTACAGCTATGTAATTTAATTTACTACATGTGCTACAAACTTAATTAAATGATAGAGCGTAACACGGGTAGGCGGCGCCGGCCCGCCCTAGATCCCCGCCCGCCCTGCGACCTGGGCGGATCTCGTAGGGGAAAGTTTATTGCATTTATAGGACTATTAATTTGATTGGGAGTGGGAAATAGAAAAGGAGGAAATATGAACCCTATGTATTAGACAAGTAGGTAAGCCGATACGGTGTCATTGATAAACGGAAAGTTAAAGTTAAAACATAGCTTTTCTATTTTGACAGTAATATGTAGAAAGATCATTTAAGACAAACTAGAAAAATGTAAATTGAGATTTGAATGAAAACAAAGAATATAAAAATGTTAAATATATAGAACACGTACTCCTTTCAAGAAAAGCATACCCACTACTCAATCAAACTATCAACAAATATCAACCCACTAATATTTACCTACCGACGGAAATCAGTACGCAACATAATATCTACACGTATCTAAATGTAATCTATTATATAGATATAGATAGGGTCGAGGCGGGGCGGCAGGAAGCGGCCGATATAACGCCACGATAAGCTAAACCTATCGCTTCATCGGATTACTTCACAAAGAATATCGATCCATCTCAGATATAGAATATAGAACTCTAATTCAATTATTCTAAATGTCAGAGTTCAGGGAAGCCAATTTAGTTGTGCAAGATGTTGTAGGAAAGGTTGATGACGTTGTATCATTAGGTTTAAAAGTTTTTTAGGCTAGCTGATTAGGTTGATGGAGAATCGAAGTAGCAATCTCTAAAATAACCTTAAATAAACAAGTGTAAGAATAGTCTATAAAATCACCTACAATAGTCAAATGGAACGAGGGTATACGGATGAGAACGATCTGATCTTGAATAAAAATAATCAAACATCATAAAATAAAATTTGAACGTATCATTCAAACTTTAATATCACTAAACCAACAGCCATCAAAACCACTTCCAGATAGTCAGCCCCACTAACAATATTCATGAGAGAATCAATAATAATAATTGTCCTTTCTTCTCGTTTATAAACCTCTGTCGAATGTCACCCTGTTCCTTCATCCCATCTTCCATCCATTTATGTAAATGCAGCATTGTGGCAGACACCTCATTTGTTCTATCTGCCAAGCACGGCCATTGTCAAAACTTCTTGCCCTTTGACTCCATTGTCTGTTTTTTGTCAACCAACACCAGATTATTTTATTTCCGTTATATGTTGTTCTTTGTTGGCTCATGTTTATCAATATTAGCTTCAATCACTTTTTATTTTGTTATATTGTGATAATTATGATAGTTCCTTATTTTATGGGCGTGGACCGTTAAACTTGGTTTCAAAGATGACATTTACCAGAATAGATTTATTAGACGTTCGGGTTTTACGTAATGCGTGTTTCTATTTCAGTTAGACATCGCATGTATAACGTGAATAATATTCATTCAAATTGTGTAAATTGATTTACTGTTCATAAAACTAATCCAGAAACAAAAATCATATCCCAAATAATTCGTTATGGCTTATTAGTAACAATATTCTGTTGAATAAACGCTGTAGGTGTTGGTTCCAAATGTGCTCCGTCATCACCGGGACGCCGTTCCACATTGTAATTTAAATTGTCATTCAAATTACCATTGAGAGGAGACAGTAAACGCGGTGGCACTCGAATTCTCGACACCTTCGTCTAGACACGTCCAAACATGAAGGTTTTATGAATTCTATTATTTGGGTCCAACTGACGTGAATATGGAAATATCTCGAGGATACATTTTTTGTTAATAAGGAAGATAATTCTGGTAGAGACAAGCTTAGGGATAATTCCTAACCCCAGAAGGTAGTTGAAACTTTTATAGGTTTTCTTCAAAACCAATCTTTACCCTGGAACATCGTAAACAAAGATTAGCAACAGTGTATTACAACAAAAGGAGTGATACACAAATTAAGGGTTTCCATCCCGATGATATTTTACGATAGCCGTAAGCGACAAAACGAGGGTCATAAAAGAGACCATGTAGTAAGTAGAGATTGCGAACTTATGGAACCTGCTCAATAGCTGCCAGCCGGACTAGATTGTTCGGTATGGGACTATGAGTCGGACTCAATCTGCGCACATAGTGTTTGTAGAATACAATTTGATTAGGAACAACGCCAAAATGATGCTTGTCGATGTGTAATTATGCACAGCCGTGAAAACAACATTGTAAGCAGACTCGTTTTGTCGGTCAATTTTCTCCGCACCCATAAAAGCGCAAACATGACTACGTTAATAATAAATTACATACATCTCAGCCAGACGATACTGCCATTCGGAAACAACAAATGCTAATAATTAGTTTTCAGATTTTAAATGTTCGAAGGGTCGAACCGTACTCGGCTCTGCGCGATTCGAAACAATGCATATTATCGATCGTCTTAGAGAATTATTGAAGAATAAATCCGAGAGGCTTCTTGAGTTACAGTGCATCGGGTGCCTTTGTTGTGATATCTGGCGAGTTTGCTCCGACAGGCCTGTTACATTAAACCAACATTTTACGGTCTACATTTACATCGGACGTCGCATAGCTATGTTTTCCCTAGATTTATATTTCTCCCGCAAATAGGTGGAATACTGTAATAGTATTCGTTCGTTAACATTGTGTGTGCACGCGCAGTTTTATTACAATTACATTATGTTGGTATTGTTCGTATCTGTCGAGTGTCATAACAGCGGCCGCGTCGCGCCGGATAGCTCAGCTTTACGGCTGTCGATAGTTGCCACCTTCGTTTGGAGGATCCCATTGTTGCATTCATCGCAATGATCCGGCGTAGTCGCATCGTCGTCTTTCAGCCGCATCCGACATTTCCATTGTTGCAATTTTATTGCCGGTGTTACCGTGCTGGCGGAGATCGTAAACTACGCACCAGCGCTCGATACTATCGGCGGCGCGGCCTGATGCCTGATGGGCCGCGCGACCGCACCTCGCCGCATTATCGCGCGCCACCGCCACCGCAGCCGCGACTTTCATTCGTTTCTAATAAATTGATACGAGGGCTACGCGACGCGCCATTGGTCGACTCGCTCCCCGGACTCCGATCCTCGGACCTTGACCGTAAATCAACTTTACAACCTTTAATTACAGATATTTGCCGTCTCATGTGAGCGTACGGGATATCGGAGGGCTGTGCTCGCGAAAATATAGCATAATAATGGGTATTGACCCGTAATGGCTCGCCTGTAGGTACTATCGGCCGGCTTTGTCTTGATTGTTTGAGCGAGAGTATATTCTTTTCTGAATGATTGCCAATTACATCGAATGGCCTCCTGAATTCCACTGAGAGCGATACTTTAATCTTTCTTGGTTTTGATTTGCGTTCGAATAAAATGATTTATGTGTTATTGGGATCCAGGGTTTATGTTGTGACGTTTTTTGATTCATTGGTGGTTTTAATGTTGTCAAATTTGGAAGCGGGATCGTGCTTACCGCGAGCAATAATTATAAATTGAAATTATTGAAGTGAGTGCAGCCGGTGTAGTGGTGCTTGCGCCGAGCCGGTGTGGTGCGCGGGCGCGGGGCGATGGCTGCCACATTGTTGCACCGGATAGGGCCGACCGGCCGCTGTTTTAATGTCTCTCAGACGGAATTACGCTGGATTGTTCTCAACTTTACTGCTCCCTTCATGATTGATCGTTGTATCCTCGGCCTTATGTCATTTTCGCGCCGTATCTCCTGGAATTTGTACTACAAGCAATAAATATTACATTGAGTTATGGTAATTTCGCAAAATTATAGTGTATGACTCTTTTACTGGCATTGTGTATTATTAGGTTTTAACTTATGTATAAGAACATATTATGAATATTAATAAATAATTATTAGCTCTTATTAAAGAAGGGTTCGTGTGTGCACGTGTTTTGTTCCGAAGTGTGGAAATTAACACTAGAATGATCGTATTTCTAAATTAAAACCTCGCTCCGAGGAGCAATAAATTCTTCCGCCCATAAACTTATAACGACTGTCTAAATAGAGGCTAGCTGTCGTTTATAGCCTTAATACTCGAATAAGAAATAAAATAAACACTATGCACTTATGTTTTTGATCCATTTTGCACACCTTTTTAATTGCGAATAATATGAAAATAACTTGGAACAATAAGAAATGTAAATTAAATGATTAATCGGTATGTTTTTATGGTCCTATTTTGTGCTTTTTTATTTATCAGTACTGGGAGGTGTTTTAATTAAAAATCTCGTACAAATCGGAATGAATTTTTTAGTCGGCTTGTCTGTTGTCTAAATATATGTAGATAGGTACATAATGATAGCTTCAGATAGGATTCCTTTACAAGTGTCCTTTACAATCGTCTGTAGATAAGGTCTGTTGTTTAGTTTACAAGTTACTGACGAATAGGTCTTTTACTTTGAAAGATTTTTACATGTAAATCGCGCGTAATGCAAATTATTCATAATTAATGTAGGTTTATTTGTCATATTAGCATTAATTTATCTACAATCGTAAATGTTTTAGTGTTGTATAGAGGTGGGTTTTCTGTACGTTTCCCAGTACCTATGTAGGTATGTATACCTGGTCTATACGCGGGTCAGAATAACTGATCCTACTTAACTACCCATTATTATTCTCTTTTACCTATATTTCATTACTATTTACGCTATTTTGTGATTTAAAATGTAATAAATTAAATAATAAACATTGCCTCAATGTTCAACCACATTATCTTTCCTTTATGTCACGTTTTATTTGAGTAGAGTCCGAACACACTGTATAAGAACTCTACCTTATCTAATTGTGCTAGTGTACGAATTGTAAAACAAATTCCGTGAAGTTAATGTGCAATTAAACGCGACTGAGACCGACCACTTGGAGTAGTACCAACACTCACGAATAATTGAGATTGATCGAGTCGTGAATCGAGTGGGGCGGTGCAATCAAAAGCGTATCAGACCAATGAGCGGCCGGGACGGGCTCGCGGACGGCTCTCATTGGTCCGCCGCGGGGTTGTCGGGCACCAAGGGCCTTGATACTGCTCTCGATAAGCGGGAGGCGTCGAATGTCGATTCGATCGATTATCGCCCGTGTCGTCGCGCTTCCAACCGCGACGCCGCGCACACCGCGCACGCGCGACTGCTATACTTGACATTTTGATGACCCGCGCCGCGTCATTAATACGCCCGTGTCATCACTACTTTATCACCGTATTTTTTTATACAAATCACCACTTTACACTAATAAAACGTCGCTCACAATTTATTAACGCACCTCAACAAAATTAAATTTTCAACTTAATCTGGCTGTAAAACGGTGCGCAAATCAAAGTTGCAATCTGCAACACTTAAAAGAGATTAGTCGGCTAATCGGGCGTTATTTACAATCCTTTATCAGCACTCGGAGGCGTTCGGTTAGACGATTTACGACACTCGCGAGTTGCCAGCACAAAAGAATTAGCCTTTCTAAGCGACACCGAGTGCCAATAAATATCGGGCGAGGTGCGAATAATCGCGGGCAACACTGTAGCGGGCAACGTTTGGAATTTATTCCGTACGCAGTTCCATAAAGGGTACGTTAGTCCATAAAGTGAAATTCATAATACAAATTTAGCGTAAGGTTTCGTAGGAAAAGCAATAATTTGTCACAATTGGGCACGATTAGATTGGCTCCGCTGGCGATTTGACATAGGTCGTAAATAACGCTTCGGGCGGCCGAATTGAGTGAGCCGTCAGCCGCGCTACGTTGTGTGGGCCTTTATAAATGGTACGTGTATGCAAATAGCGCGCGCGGCTCGGCGCACGCGCATCGAATCGCGCGTTTTCCGCCGCTGGCGAGCCCGTGCGTTTTGTGGAAATCGTTATTGGGGTGATTGCTTTCATAAACAATAGCTTTTGTCCACGGGTTCTTGTAAACGCTGTGTTATTTAGACGGATAACGGGACTGTTGGCGCGCTCCGCCTGATAACGCACCCAGCGTTTATGCAATGTTGTTTAGAAGCCATTCGATGTTGGGAATCGTGCTTTATCTATACCATGTTCAATTGCGGGTAATTTGTATTATGTATTTACGATATTCTCGTAATTCACCGTAACCACTGACCCATAAGATTTCTTGCCTCATTTACCTGTGATTTCATCATTATTTTGTAAGCTAACAAACTACAAAGTAACAACACTTTTCTCTTTTTCATTTGCTACTTGAACTTTCCTCTTTGTACTTACTTTGACTTGTCATCTCTACGACATCCGTCAGTTAATATGAATTCCCATATAATTTATGACTGCAGCATGTCATTAGTATTTATTTAGGCGACCTTAACACTAAGGTTTCACTTTATGGTGACCATTACGACGTCTTGCATAGAAAAGTTACACATAATCTTGCACATCAAAGCGAGGTGCACTATCAAAAGATGACTAGCGTATCCTGGCCTTTGTACCCTTTAAGGTGTGAATCAGAGTATTGAAAAGTCACAGGTCATTTTACTGTGGGTGAAATGTTAGCCATAAAAGTCGCTATTGGGCTCAAAGCAACTTAGTAGGGCGCAATAAAGGTTGTCAACGTGCTGTGACGAGCGTGGGTGGCGAGTGCAGAGCGAATCGAGAGAGAATCGATGGTAAGGATTAGTGATGCACGAATATTATTAATTTGCGAGATGCAAATCGCGAAAGACTGCTATTGGTCCATTGATAACTAAAACTCTCTAATGACTCGGTCTCTCGGGTTTCATTTTTAAATTAACCTTCGATTTTAAAACCAATTTCGTCTATAATTGCAATATAAGTTTTAATTTCTTAATCATCAGCTCTTTCTTTGCTTGATGTTCGTATACAGGGTGTCCCGTAAATAATGGATCAAACGTAACGGGTAGGTAGCTCACCTGATTTCCAACAACTAGTTTGGATACTTTTTTTTTAACTTTTCATCGTAAATAAAAACTTTTTAATTAAAGATTTTTTTTTTCAAAAACGTTACAAAAATGGTACTTTAGTGAGCTATTCAGGAATGTTTAACAAAAATCATACCTAAAAAGTTATCATTTACAGCGACAGCATTAAAAAAACTTAATTCTGGTAGAGAAAATGATAAAATTCGAAAAGAAATATCTTGAATAAAAATATATACTGGATGATTTTTTTTACCGTCTCGAAATTTCTACAGGGTGTTCTACCCATGAATATGAACAACTTTCACTACGGGACCAACTCTGAAATCACGAAAAAAAATCAGCTAATTCATACAAAAGTTCAATCCCTACTCGACCAAAATGTATGAATCAGCTGAAAAAAATCATCCAGTATAAGTATCGTAGCGGTTTTTTAAAACTATTCAAATTAATTGTTGGATATCAGATGAGCTACCTACCCGTTACGTTTGATCTATTATTTACGGGACATCCTGTATTTTTTTCTGTTTCGACCGGAATTCTTGCACACTCTGCCTCACTAACAGTCATTATGAGTCATCCATTGTTAGGTACGTTTTATTATTGACTACCAGTTACATGGCTCAGTTTACTTTATCTTGTTAGTATTTATGTGCTACCGTTAGTCATAGCTTCTTCGACGATCATCGTTTGGTACACGGATTTTCCGATCGTTTCTTATTGTATTGTATTTTCGTTTCTGTACTTTCCACACTTAGCAAGGTTTTTGTGGTCACGAACGTCATGATTGATAGATATTGTAAATTAGTTTTCTGCGCCGTGATGGATAATAATTGAATTTTCATCGGTTAGGATTTGTTCATGGAAAACATTGTTGTTTTCTAATTGTATAGCTTCTGCTGATTTAACAGAAACTAATAAAGCTTTCGGTTTGGTTGCAATGATTGATTGATCATAGTGTGCGTGTTGATTGTAGTGTGCTTAAGTCACAAGTAGTGTTCTGCAGCAAAATAAAAAATTGTAAGTATTGGAATCGCAGTCAGCTAAACGTACTTACTCAAATGAAAAGAGCTGAATTACTTGTTCTAGTAAGTAAATTTTAATTCTTGTTAGTAAATCATGGCCAATTCCCTTTCTGGTTTTGAATTGATGCAACTACAGCTTTATAAATACTAATGATAATACGGATTCGGCGCACAATGGCACATTCGCAAAATGACATATTGGAATTTCGCAAAATGTCACATTCTCAAATTGTCATATTCTGAAAACGCCACATCGCAAAACGTCACATCAGCAAAATGTCATTTTCGCAAAATGCCTTTTCGCAAAATGCCATTTTCGCGTAATGTCAAAACCTCGTAATTACGGACACAGTCAATTTTTTTTAAATTTGGACGTTAATGTTTTCACGAATAACGCCACCTTGCTAAAACTAAGAACTACTTGATTACAAGCAAATCGTAGAATCAATACTGAAATAATTAAATTAGCCACGCGTCATGTTCGTGAACGGGCGCTGTCCGTGGAGACTGGTCATCTCTTAGCTGCCAGGGCTTATTTTTAATCTTATATTTTGAATTGTTTTAAGTTATTTATTTTTTACATTGTTCTCACATATAGAAGCAACAAGAACAATGTACCCAGGATTTTGTAATAATTTTGATTTAAAAGAGTGTCCATGGAGTTTCGTGCCCATTCTTCTCCATAGAGATCTACGTTTTGGAATGGGCGACTAGCTTCAATTTTCTGACTAACTGACTGACTCTTTAACAATTCAAAAGTTTAATTGAAATAAATGCTTTGAGTTTGAGTATTATTATTTATTCATAAATCATCGGCCTACTGCAAGAAGTCACTAAGAGACTAAACAATCTTTTATTATCATTAAAGTAAATCGCTCATTATGTGATATGACTTTTTGAGAATGTGTCGTTTTGACAGTGTGGCATGTTGAGAAAAGACAATTTGCGAATTTGTCATTTTGCTACTGTGGCATATTGCTAATGTGGCATATTGAGAAAAGACATTTTGCGAATGTGTCATTTTGCGTCAATATGTCATTTTGCGAATGTGGCATTGCATTGTGCGCCGAATCCGATAATACCACTGCACTGTTAATAGATCGACAGCGTATGGCTGCCAACCTATTTAATAACAAAATACCAGGTATCTCACACAACAACCCCCGACAAGTACTCTAAATACTCCAATTCTGCGCATCATGTTGCTCCATTTACTCTTCAAACGTGGCAATTAATCTGAACGGGTGACGTTACCACCCCTTCAGCAACCACCCCCGGACACCCGGCCTCACCCCCGCTCACCCCCGGCCCAGATAACCGGGGGAATGATTAACTGCAGACAGGAAGACGGATTGACAAATAGTCGTTTAGGTATTTCGCTAATGTTTCGCTCTCATCAATAAACGATCGAGGCTGTTACATGGGCGGGCTGTTCTTGTTTCGAGTATTCATCATTCGGTATCGGTAGTGTTAAAGGTTCGAGTTGACGACTTTTGTGGGTTGTAATGTCGGAGTATGATTATGATACGGCTGGTCATCAGTATAGCAGGTCAATGAAAGGCATATTATTATCAGCAGCCTTTATGACATATGCTTCTTCAATTGTATGCAAATAACTTCGATTGCAAAGTAGTTATCTTGCACTTAATGCTGTTCCCTATTAGAACTTCAAATGTTTTTTTTTTAAATTCTATATCTGAAAGTTCTAAATTGAACTTGAAGAGTAATTTTTTCACCAATAGAAGGTAAATTCTCTAATATTTATCGGACCAATCGAAACATTTCCATACAGGATCAACCCGTAATGCTGGCAGGCGCCTACTGAGACAGCTTGTAACTCGATATCTAGCGCGCGGTGACTGTGCAAATGTAACGAATTGTTTGCAACAATCATTTAGACAATGTTGATTGATTGCCGCGCCGCCGCGTTCGCACAAGCCAAATGGAAATAACTTCAGAAGCTTGCGTTGGAGATGAATGGAATGAATTTGGAATAATTGGTGATGCTCTTTTGTTTTCTGATAACACTTTGTTATTAACAGTTCTGTTGTTTACTAGTGATGCCTTGACGGCCATTTGAAACGACACTGATGACACTGTAATACAATTTGGCAACAGATTCATGTGTTTATCTAGTGAAGACTTAACACTTCCTAGGTGGTAATTTGACATCCACATTTTCATAGTAACAAGTGCGAATGTAACTCCGTCTTCAGTCGGTGAAGTAATGGGGTGTAAACACTGTTGTTTTCTTGTTCGAAAGATGAAAACATCACAAGCTGACAGTTCCACTGTCTCACAAGCGTAACTAAATGACTAACAGTTCCTTATTGTAAATCGCAGTGTTAGCGTTGTCGGTACGGATTCGTCACGTCATCGGTTAAGTTAACAGCCAAATTACAGTAAATCAAATAGTCGCAAACTAGCCACATAGAACAAACGGGCCTGGCTTCCGTGGCCACACGGGCTGTGCTAAATCGGGGCCACTAATGCTGCGCGCGCGCATCGTAAAAGCGCGATCTGACTCGCTCGCGCCCGTAAATCATCGATCGTGCGATGCGATGCGATTTAGCACGCTCGCCTTGTTGCCCACTTGACGCGTGTTGTCCCAGCAAGCGCTGTAAAGCGTGATTTGATAGATTGTTAAATCTGGAACGTTTTTGTCCGTATCTCATAGAAAATGTCACATCACAAGCGCTTTTTAGCTAGATTTCATAGCTTTATTTGACAGGCACTTCTATCAGACACGCAGCATTACCTCTGAAGGCTGCAGTGTTGTTGTTGTGAGATCACATTAAAGTGTGTCATGTCGTCGTATAAAATTTTGATTAATGTCTCCACAGGGATACAGGTGGCGATAAGTTATGGTTGTTAACATAATCAGCTTTTCTTCTCATTTTATCGTCACTGGCTGTTAGATATGCGGTTGGAGCAGTAAAACAAATTCTATTCTTCCGATAGCTTTATTCATATTTGTGGAGCATTGATGAATAAAAAAATTTTATGGGGACTATCAAATTCTCCACATAATTTCACATTAATTTCACTATTTCAGCATTTCTTCAGCTTAATCTAGCGCTGTATCTGTTTCTATATTCTTATATAGAGGTAGTTTGATTTTACGATCTTTATGAAGTACGCAGTAAAGGGTTTTACAACTTGCAATAGTGAGGGAATGCACTGCTCTCCTCTATTGGAAGTTATATCGTAATGAACATGTTTCTCCTGTTTGTAAAGACTCTTTTGTTACATTACGATATATTTGCTATCCCTGATTTTGAATTGCTGCTGTTGTATTTTGAGACATTTTATTACTGACGGAAGTTTCAAGTTGATGTTCTTATTACCAATAGGTATACTGGCACTTAAGTTATCCCTATTTCAGTGTTGACTAGGCACTAGGTATGGTATTTTATGTACGTAACTTCATATATATCTATATATGAAGTTTCTTGATGGCTCTTCTTCATTTCTTTAGATTCCACAAATACTGTCTCTTCTACTATGTTAACATGTACAACAGATTTAACTTCTTCAACACCTGGATATAGTTACTTACCGTTAATATTCTTTATAGCAATGTTGTATATAATATCGTTGATGATTATTTTTAATATCTTCCATACTAATCTAAACTATCTTTGTTCCAGGCACTCCTATCAACCGGCTACCGATAATGGCAAAGTCAGTGTTAGACCTGTATGAGCTGTACAACCTGGTGATAGCTCGCGGCGGGCTGGTGGAGGTCATCAACAAGAAGCTGTGGCAGGAGATCATCAAGGGACTGCGGCTGCCGTCGTCCATCACGTCTGCTGCCTTTACGTTACGCACACAGTGAGTTTCACAATGGAATATTTCTGGAATTACTGATTACCTTGCAAACCATTAGGAGAGGCCTGTGTTAGCAAAAAGGTAATGGGAATGGGGGAATTTTTCAATTCACAGGTCAAAATAATGATCATCAGACAAGAAACAGGAGTACCGTTTAACTTGGACATCGAAATAAGCGAGTTTGGTTCAAGTTCTATGAAAATCAGATAAAAATGGGAGCATAATAACAAAGATCCTAGAAGCTAAAGCTAACCAACAATTTACAACCACTCAAGGGGATATTAGAACTTTTTGGTTACGAGACACAATATTCTTAAAATGAAATCCTGTCGAACAGCTTTCGTTCTGAAGGCCTCATCCAAATTAGTATCCATTATCCTACAATCTAGAACATGATCGACAAGAGGTGTCTGTGTGGTCCTACAAGTCAGGAGCTCGCTCCATATTCGACCTGCTTTGTATCACATCCTCATTCAAATTCTCACGAGGTGGAGACAAAAGATGGCCCACAATGGTACTACGTGAGCGTCGGACGCGACAATATGACAACTTCATAATTAATAACCTTAGCTCATCTCAGCCGATATAATTTCCCATTTATCTCTCTAAAGTTCCTTCACCTCGTCTTTTGTCGGATGTCATAAAGGTGGTTTACGTTTATGATTCAAAATGTACGACGGTTACGCACGACCCGATGATTTCGAACGCAGCTTCTTTTATTTCGATCTGTTTCTGTATGCGTCTCGTTACGTTAATTTTCATAGTGTGTTTGGACTTTGAAGTGATTTTGTAACTAAATATTTCAAACGATGTCGTAGATTGTTGTCCTAAATAGGTATTGTGATACTAGAAAGCTAGCTGTTGTTTGGTTTGTACACAGTATTGCTTCATTAATGCAAATCATTTCGAAATTCATGTCGGCTCCACATTCATTTCCAAGTATCGAGTCTTTTATTCACAAATTGTCTTCTACATAATGATTACTAGTTTCCATGCTGTAAAACATTAGTCATTCGTTAAAATTCTATCGAGACAAAAGTATTCCAATGCCAAAGCTTACATCTAGTAACATTCATAAAATTAGACTAACTGTAATGACGAATGTCGTATATATAGATCGCATGTGACAGTTTTAAAGGTGGCGTTTTTATGAGACGGCGGCTCTCATTGTGTTACCCATTAAATATGTGACCGCTTAATGTGACATATGGAAGGTACACGCGACAATGGGGTCATATAAAATTGACACGTTACAGAATAGGATTAGGATTGTAATGGTACGTATTATACTTGAAGGATAGACTTTTGATAATAATTGGGCTTGAAATATGATTTATAAGGCTGTCAAGCCGCTGGCGGAGCAATAAAGTTATTATTAGATTCGTTCGTTCTAAAGGATTGAATGGTGACATCTTGTTGATTTATTTTCGAGTTGATAGATACGAAGATTATTTTGAATGATAAAAGATCCGAAATGAGCTTTGGCGGTGCCGCTGCTTTGCCATCAACTATTGTCCTTCATTCTATTTTTGTGAAAATTCCATGTATGCTCTTAGCTATTCTTCTTCTAAGACTTATAGTATCGCCTCTATAATAAGGGTGTTCTTACTATTAGCCAGCTATGCACCTCTCTCATATTTTTGCGATCTATTACAATCGGTTCAAACAAAATCAGTCACTAGATGATAAAACATGTAGGTAAAAGCTACTCATATTGTAAGTAAAGTAAAAGCTGAGTACAATTGAATTATTAGCTAACATTTTTGTATTTTCTTTCAGATACATGAAATACCTGTATGACTACGAGTGCGAAAAGAAGAACCTTTCAACCAGGAGCGAGCTAGACGCAGCCATCGAAGGGAACAAGCGTGAGGGTCGCCGCGCATCCGGACAGTACGACGCACAAGCTGCTTTAGCTATGGTAAGTATTATCGAAACAATGGATTTTGAAGTTTTTAGGTAAATCAAGTAAGACCGAAATAACATAAAACTATTATTTCTATATTTCTGTCACAGTCGGTAAAGCGTTTACCCACTAACGGCCGAACCCAATAACCCATTTTCAGATCGCTATTGATGGTAGACAGCATAATTATATCTATCTAGCAGAGGCGAAGCGCGCTAACCACTCCATTCCTACCAGCTTGCCTTTGGAGGATCGGAAGACTAACTTTACCTACCACCATTGAAAAATAGCACATTCAGTAATATCTGCGATTGCCAAGTAATATATATTCCAACGACAACACAAATTGTTCTAAATAAGCTGGCGCCACAACGTGATAATCATATTTGTATGACTATTTATAACTAAACAATTTCTTCATCAATTTCTACATTTTTATCTGTAATTTCTATGGTGTACAATAAAGAATATTCTATTCTATTCTTCTTCGGCTTCCCTCCTACGAAATGCCAAGCCTCGCCACTGCTATCTAGTCCTTATGTCAGGCCGGTAAGATTCCTTAATCTCCTATAGATTATTGGGACGCTAAAACCATAGCTAGATAGGTTTTTCTATCTCCAGTATGCCAAAACTGGTGATAGATATGTTATTGGGTTCGGCCGTTAAACGATCAGAATATTGAGCCCAATTCCATCTGTCCAAATATGTTAGTAACATGATGTTATAGCTCCAAGTTAGCAAATAGTGTTAGTTTCATGTATTCTTACGTCAACCTCTTCCCTTTATCCCAATTTATCTGGAGTCGGCGCAGTTTTTATTCTTCCACCATCTCTAGGAGTCGTAATTTCAGCATAGACTTTCTTCACAACCATATCATCTTTCACACAAGCCGTCCATCGCTTCTGAGAATGGAAGTATAGAACTTCTAACATGAACTTAGATAGTCAACCCAGTGGTGCCCTCATCATCACCTAACGTCCCCGTCTTCTTGCAGCCCCCATTAAACCGCGTGCCCGCGTCTCTCGCGCAGCTGTCGCAGCACATGCAGCCACTATCGCTGTCGCTGGCGGGTGTCGCGCCGCGGCTGCCGCCGCTGCCGCCGCACGCGTCGCATCTCGCACAGCACGACCTCGAGTGCAGGGTGCGCGAGTATATGAAGTTATTACAGCAGCCGAGGGGCATTATGAGAAATGGTATGTGTATAAATTGAAATAATAAAATGTTATAATAGGAAAGTTACTAGTTGAGCTAAGTGAAGTATAGTCAAATATTTCATATGAAAATACCGATATTTGGCTTTATTATGAGATTTTCACTTTACATATATTAGCTAGTCCATTGTAGGATGCGGTGCAATTAGAAAGATCTATATTGTAGATCTCTCTAATTGCATGGAACTGAGGTTGGTTCTTATTTAATGTAGATGTCGTTCTTTTGCTTAAACCTCAGTGCAGCAAAATTATGAACGTCAGAATTATTCTGGAAAGTATTCTTTTAAATATTTAGAGTTCGCAATGATGTATTTGTGATGAAGGGTTTACCCAATTCTTTACTTGTTTGCACAATAATTATGTTGATTAAAAATAGTAAATTCTTGTACAGGCTCCGAATCACCCCCCAGCAATGGCCCAGCATCAATAATGTCACCTCGTGACGCAGCCGCCCTCAATGCCATCGACGTCTCTCGTCTCACTCTCTGGTCACTCTACAACAATAACAACAACAACAGCCCACAACCGGACCTTGAACCACAACGGTAAGTTGACAAATACTTAAAACAATTTTTATCAACATCTTTATCTGCTGTTTAAATTCAATATGGGTCCCGATATAGTTCCCTGGAGAACACTGTGCACTTTGGTGATCTTGACCAATTTAGAAATCACAGAGAAATTACTTTGTGGGATGTGTGAGACTGGATTAGGTATTTGAATATATTACAATTCTAAATTCGAGACTGAACCTACCCGTAGTAGTGTGCAGTTCTTTTGTAAATCGAACGCAGTTATCAGATTGCCTAAAAAGAGAACCTATTTGTGCTAAAAATGCAGTATGGCAATTGTTCTTGGGATTTAGATTTCTTTTAGGTACGTTTATTATAAGTTCAACCAGTGGTTGACAAATTCTGACACTCTCCTTATCCTCAGTATGGGTTACAGCGAGGCTCTGAACCTGAGCGAGAGCCCCAATTCTGTGACGAGCGGCGGCAAGCGCGAGGCGTGCCGCTCGCCCGCACCGCCTGCCAAGCGCCGCACGCCGCGCCCCACGTCGCGCCCCTGCTCGCGCCCAGAGTCGCCGCGCGCCGAGCTGCACGAGCCGCCGCAGCTGCGCCACGGCCGCAGGGACGCCCCGTCGCCGCCGCAGATCAACGGTATGCCCAATTCCAATGGTGTCAATGGTGCTGCCTTCAAGATTCTTACCAGAGGTAAGCATTTAGTGACATTGTGTTGTGTTGCCACTAAGGTCTTAGACTACTGATTCTGCTTGCCTTGTTGTATATTTATTCTGAAATCTTTTTGGTTTGCTGAATTCAGCTTTTTTTTTTTGTTGAAAAAGATCACGTTCTCAGATACACAAACATCTAACTACAATTGCCTTAGTTCCCTCAAGAGACGCTATCTGTCATCTGTGATAGAATCTTATTTTACATAAACAGACCCTCCTCTATTATTTCTATTTAATAATTTTCTTCTCCCACAGGAGACGCGAGCACAGGTGATCAGCAACTGGTAGTGTCAATAGAGCTGAACGGAGTAACTTATGAAGGAGTACTCTTTCCCTCTGGTAACGGTCAAAATGGACACAGACAAATGGTGTCTTAAACACACACACACACACACACACATTATAGCGTAGTTATTAGCTGCTGCGGTTTCAAGTATCGAGTATTTATCCACTTCTTGAATTACGTACAGCGCAATTTTCTTGGCTTCAGGAAAGCAGAATTGTTGTTTAGAACGTCATCTTCGTTAAGATAGATTTAAATACTGCTATAACGCTTTGAGGAAGTTTTTGCCATCCATGCAGAATTTTGACGAATTGTCCATGTTTAGGAGTTGCGTTGAGTGAGGAAGACGCGGTCACTGTTAATATGGGATAGAACATGATCCAGAACTCTACAACCCTACGTTTGTACTACCGTCATAAATATAATATTTCAAGATCATCCCAGTTACATTTCTCCCCGCTCTCCTCTTCAGAGCATAGGCAGTGAGTTTCGTCATCAGACTGTATTACAGTTGAGTTTATCTCTTAGATTTCAATGCTAATAAACCTAATCAAGAAATGAGAATCACTTACGTAAACAGCTCGTAACATCTTAAGGGGGAAGCGCCAGGGCAGCCCGCGAAATTCAAATTTTCTTACGATTTTTGCGATTTGCAGCTCGGTGTCTGGGTGTATGTTGATCAAAGTATGATAGAATTAGTAATACAATTCCTTGAGTTAGTTATAATCCTGAAATGTTAATATTTCATGAAATAGTCATTCAATAGACTTACTTGGTCTTGGAGAGTTGTAATCAACATACAACCTAATACTGATCTGCAAATTGCAAAAAACGTAAGAAAATTTGAATTTCGCGGGCTACCCTGGTTTTCACCTTAAGCTACTATTTTCAGAATAGTTTTTGAAACATCTTAAAATTAGTCTGAAGTGAACTCAACGCGACGAAGCCTACAATTTGATATATTTCTCTGGCGTTTCATATTTTTCCTTTGTAAATATTTGGGACTTGAAATCGTAACTTACAAAGAAGTATTGTTTTAAACATTGAACTCAAATTATTCGAGATAAGTACAAAATTTTCACTTTACGGATCATCCAATAAAGATATTATCGTATTTAGTTAGTTACTTTTAAATGTGATTAAGTTTTTTTTTTGTATCTTTTCAAAGTATTTATAGTTCTCTAAAAAATTACACTGCCTAAGAAGAACGTGAAATTATTTGTAAATAAAAAGTAAAAAAAAAAAATAATTTCATTGCTGTTCTTTAATGGATGTTTTGTATGATAATTTTAATAAATTTTTTATGATGTCATACAGTAATGACAATTTGTGTAAATATAGTTTTTAGGTTTTTACGTTATTTATAATTTGACAAATGTGTGATGACTTGATGAGTGCACGGGGCGTCTGGTGTCGTATTATGACGTACTAATGTCATCATGACTCCAGTGCGCGAGAGAGACCTAGCTATACACGACCGATTACACCATCCCTTTTTCGGACTGGAATTATGATGGCAATAATACTTCATAATACGGCCCCTGACTGGAACACTGAGGGGCCATTCCCGTAATTTTAAGAACGATCACAGTCTGATCTCAGTCTCAATATGTCAAAAATACCTATGATTTCCCTACATTTTTGATAAGTTTTGACATTTGATTGTCGTTGAGATGAGATTGCGACTAGATTTTGAACGTTTTTAGTTACGAGGATTGGGCTTCAGCGCTCGTTTGTTTGACAGAACCTGTTTAGATTATGTGGACGTATGTATACTCACACGTATGTGACCCACGCACCTGTGTCGTATGTGTCCTCTCACCGAGAGGAGGCCTGTGTCCCAGCAGTGGGAACATTATAGGCTGATTAAGTTATGTCATGTATGTATACTCAGCTGCAGAAGTGAGTTAGCAAATTGGAAATGCAGTGCCATTGAACGAGTTAACTATGATGTATGGATACTTAATTTTGAACTTCTAATTTGTTTCCTTATTACTGCACCGGCAGCTTGTGTCTACCATTACTATTAGTTGTAGCACATTATAAATCTATTTAAAAACTCATTAAAAGTGACTAGTAATTCTAAATATAATGTGTTTTGTAAGTACTAACTTATTACAACTAATAATGTGAGTTATATACTTAGTTTAACGTAATCTAAATACGTTTGTCGCACTTGTATATTATTGTAAATAGATATCGTGTGGAGTAGTGCAGCGTTTTGTACACCGTATCGTATGTTTGTGATTCTTGATTCAAAAGGTGTATATTTTAATTTTTCTATAAAGATGTCAGTATTGTACTTAGTGAGTAGGTATTTATAAATTGTGGATTGAAATTTTGTGCACTTTGGGTGGAAAAGTTGATTGATTGTGCTGATGTACTGAGAAGCGTCTGTCAAGTAGCTATTTCGACTTACGGCCGCTTTCTATAATATCTCCATCGCAATCTTGGTCCCGATCCTTGTCTGTAACAAATCAACGGCCCAGTTTGTCAATCTGAGTGTTTCGAGAGGGCGAATCACAAGCAGCCGGCAAAGACTGCGGATCAAGATTGGGATTGAGCAGTATAGAATTCTGGCTTTAATCGTGCAAAGTGTACGTAGATTTAAAAAATGTCTAGACGTTTATGAAAATAACGAATGTTACTAAAATCTCTAAAGTACCTACGCTTTTTTTTTTTACTTTTTTGTTTCAACTTTGTCACAGATTTTATTTATTAATATTTCCGGATGCAAAGTTGATAAATGAAAACTGTGTCTTATGCTGAAAGTAATTCTCGAATAGACGTTTGAAATATCATACCATTATTAATTTTATTGAATAATTCAGACAAAGGTATTACTTGAACGAAACGATTCAGGCTACTTGAAGTTCACAAATAGTTCGTTTAGCATCACAAAATGCCATTTTATTAGTTTTAATTAAGTGTAATTTAAGTAACTTTGTCGAAGTGATTGAATGAGTCCTTTGAGCTGAGCAGTTGAGTGGGAGGAGCTATTGCAGCTTGCCCTATGCATAAGTTTTCATAAATTATAATAATCGTAGTGCAATAAGCAATATCCATAATTACAAAAAAAAAAAAACTCGAGTTAAATAGAAAAAATCTTATCGTAGCATTGTTGTAAAAAATATTGAAAAAACGTTTTTTTTTGTAAATGACTGATTTAATGTTTTATAATCTTAGTTAATTTAATGTATTTAATTTTAAAAGATTATTGTGTAAAATTAAACTAACTGTTAGCCGCATTATTGGAGCTACGTAGTCGTAGATGTTAGTACATTCCTGACGATGTACAATACTTGTTAAGGGCAACAATATATAAACTGGCCTACTTATATACAGGTAGTCAGGCCAGGGGATTGCGCATTAGCGAATTTCGTATTACACCAAAAATTTTTGATGTATTCAAATAATTATACACAATTAAATAATTATGTATTACGAATTACATATTTTATTTAAACCCATTATCCCTATAACTCCCGAATCCAAAATCCATACACGACGAACACGAACAGTCAAAATTAGATAAATTACATCTGGACTACAATTATACACCACCTAAGCCCCGCCTATACTTAAGTATCGTAGGAAGATAAATTATCCCTTTACGTCGAGTCTCGCTAAGTAGGCTTATCCTGCAAGGATACTGATATTTCCGCTTTCTACTCCCTTCACATCGAGTTAGGAAAGGTACAGTCAAAACACACAATTTTACTAAAAATCACATTTTTACCCGACTGTCTATAGAACAAAATATTATGGTCATATTGACATAATTAATTATGCCTTTTACATAGTGTCTAATAGCTGTTAGTGGTACTAGTAATATTTCATCTTATACTTGCATAAAGGTATCAAGGATCACTTTTATTTCTGACTGTACTTGTGGCACTCGACCTAAAGGGAACATATTCGTAGGAATCCATGTAGAGATCAACTATTTTAAAACTGCACGCCCCTCCACTGAAATTTTAGTACAAACATTTGAAATGTGTATGCACAAAGCAGTGGAGGGGCGTGCAGTTTTAAATTAGACGATCCCATCCTACCTACTACCTAGACATGTCACGGTAAGACACTCCCCAGCCCTCAACGGGAGCATTCGCCTGTAAATTATAATGTAACCTTTATCCGCGACCTAGCCGTGATACTTCTACCGATTTAATTAAGTATATTTTATTAAAGTGGAATATTGGATTGTTACATTACAGGCGAATGCTCCCGGTGAGGGAGCGCCTTCAGCTTGAGCCTATAGATTCCATGGCCATCCCTTGGATCAGCCATGGTTAAATATTAATTTCTTGTAATAGCAATGCTACAAAAAACCCAATCCGCTTAGGCGTGTTCACAGACAAAGCATTTAGCGTATCTATCTTATAGAATGATCCACTCATCTACGTTACTAGAAAATAAATATATTAACCAGTATTCAGAGTTATTTCCATCACTTATCATAACGCACCCATAACGCCATCTATGTTATAACTATGAAATTCAAAATGTTTGTATTACTAGCGACATCTGTACTTGAATAATAAAACGAGAACGCTACTGCTAGGCGTTGATTCACGATATGTTTTGGCAACAGAAGGTTACCAGTGCCGCTCGAGGGTTTAGCAGTTTTCATAATTTAACTGTAGATGGCGTTGCAAGTCAGTCCAGACAATTTTTTTTTAAATCAAATTAAATTGAGTTATTATAATCCAGTACCTAGTTGAAGATAGATAATCATTTACTCAGTGCAACACCATAATAAAAACGCGACTCTCAAAAACACAGTTAAGTGACAATCATACCTACTACATTATATATTCATAATTTATTTATATATATATATATATTTATATATTTTTTTATATTTATAGCCTTGGAAAATTGTGTAGTTAGGTATAACTACACAATTTTCCAAGGCTGTGCCAATGTAAAATACTTGAAATAAAAACACCCTATTTAGCAACTTACGATGTGTGAATCAAATGGGAGTCCAGCTCAAATGATGTCAGCCAGGGTCGCGGGATGTTCGAAAGAGTTACCGTGGCCCGGCACAGGCAACTAAAGGAACACGGGTGGGTTTTAGTCAGTAAAAGTCTGATACGCCCTCCCGCTGCGCCAAGAGCGGGAGAAGTCCAGAGTGATGAAGATGAGTTCCCACCAAAAAAAAAAGCTCTGGTGATGTGCCAGACAAATATACCTGACACTGATATTCTGCTGGATGACCATCAATTTACATGCCGAGACCCGTCCGTGCCTCGGAAAGCACGTGAAGCTGTTGGTCCTGGCTGTCATTTGTAGATCTTTGACAGTTGTTACGGGTCGTCAGAAGCCCATAGGTAAGTCTGGCAACCAGTCTTACCAAGGGATACTTATCGTGTTACCCAGTAACTGGGTTGTGGAGGTCAGATAGGCAGTCGGTCCATGTAAAATACTGGTATTCAGCTGCATCCGGTTAGACTGGAAGCTGACCCCAACATAGTCGGGAAAAGGCTGATGATGACTGATATTCTGCTGGATCTCTGCAGGGACATACGGATGTCGAGTAGACCAGATATTAGAATATTTCGTGAAATAGTGCTATGTACATAAGGAGTCCAATAATGGATGCAAATATTCCTCCTTCCCGCATTTACATGTAGGTAAGTATTATGTTTTTCCGTAATAAAACACGATTAGGTACTTGATTATGTAGTTATTTTGTGAATAATATTTGATAATATAATCTATAATCTTTGCGTGTCGTATTAGGTTCAAAGACAATCGCTTACTAATTGTGTCTGTCAATGTAATTACGACATTCGAAAGGTCAAGACAGGGATATAACTGCCTACATAAAATGACAGAATAAATGATTGGTTGTAAAATTACAATTATTTTGTTTTGTTCACAAGAGCAATATACTAAAATAACAGCCATATTTTTATAAAACTCCCTCGTCTCCCGACCCGTTGCGTTGCAACGCCGCCCGCCCGCGCTATTACCTACTTCGTTTTCGCTTAGTGTTCTTTCTGAATTTTTTCTTTTTGCTCGGCTCCTGACGGTTGTAGCGTGATGTTAAATAGGCTATAACTATGCTCGAGAATCGGGCTACCAAATGCAAGAAGAATTTTTCAAATCCGACTTTTTGTTCACAATTTCATGGGCTTAATTTTTTGCGCGGAACCCTAATTATTCTTCTAAAATAAAAGTAGCCTAAGTAATGCCCCGTAACATCAGCAATCTGACAGTGAAAGGCCCGCCAAAATCGGTCCAGCCGTTCTGGATATTAGCCGGAACGAACAGACAGACAGACAAAAATTTTAGAAATAATTTTTTGTATAAGTACCGTATATACTTTCTCATTCATTTAGTAAAAAGTTATAAGTTTCACATTACAAACAGACACTTCAATTTTATTTATTTGTATAGATGTAGGTGTAGACAAGCCGTATTTGTGGTATATTATGTTTAAAGTTAATCGAACTTCCATTCAAACTTTCAATCCCTTTTTATTATCCCTTATCCCTTTAGCCGAGGAATTTTCAAAAATCCTTCCTTACTGCCCACATTCGTTATAAAGAATTCTTATATATAAATATAAAGAACCAAGCGGTTTAGGGCTCGCACACAAAACTGCGATGCGTCGTCGCATCGCAAGAATCTGCGAGCTGCGCATTGAAATGTAGCTACCATTCAATGCGCAGCTTGCAGCTTTATGCGATCCGATGCGTATTCGCAGTTTTGTGTGCGAGCCCTTAGGCTATGAGTAGCCGGTCAGTGAATGAATGAATGAATGAATGAATGAATATAAACCTTCAACTGTAGCCGGTCGATCGAGTTGCTTGAAGAAAACTCTCAGTATTCTAATGTTCACTGGTTATGTTTCTAAACTATGCAAATCGAATCAGTTCAAATATTGAAGACACGATTAATAAAGAGACAAGAATCTTGTAGTTCTGCCTCAAACATTAAGTGTCGTTCCGAAAATCTAAACACAAACTTCATCTGACTGCTACCCAACCCTCAACTTGTAAACCTCCAAATTGTGTACTTCCAAGGGTCCAAAATTAACATTTGAATAGAGCTTAAGTAGTTAAGTTGACCTGTAGTGGTGGGCCTTTGAACTCGGGGCTCTGGGCTTGCTGTTAACTTAGGACCTTCGCTGCATGGTTCAGGGAATACATATAGAGTCTCATCAGATATATCCACTGTTATTACAAGAATGAGGTTTTGAATTTTTGATTGATAACGTTATTGCTACGGTAGATTGGTTTTAAAGTAGTGCTATAAAATTATGTAAGTACGAAAAGTAATATTTCGTTGGCACTCAATAGTTTTGGCTCTTTCCTTGTGCCACCTCGACCCAGCTGTCGTGGTATTATGTTGGCTGCTTGACTGAAGTGGTTTGGACCTTGTGGTTTACAACCTTGTTCATGGTGGTTTACGACCAAACATTGAAACAGCTCTGCCGGTCGTCAACCAAGGTCACCTCTGTCGGGGACGCGGTTGGCGACCGTGTAGCAGGCGCTTAAGGCGAAAGCGCCAGGTAGCCCGGGAAATGAAAATTTTCTTACGTTTTTTGCAATTTACAAGTCAGTATTAGGTTGTATGTTGATCAAAATATGATTCGCGAGCGTAAAAATACGTAGGTATTAACAGAATTATAATAATTAAAGTCATCAATACAACTCCTTAAGACCAGGTAATTCTATTGAATGACTATTTCATGAAATCTTGACAATTAGGATTATGCAAACTAATGGAGTAGTGTTACTGATTTTGATGATTATAATTCTGTAAATGTATATTTGTTACGGTCGCGAATTATACTTTCATCAACATACAACTTAATACATACATACATAAACTCACGCCTTCTTCCCATGGGGGTAGGCAGAAACTACAGAACGCGACCTGCTACGATCCTTTCATACTCCTTTTGCCTCGTTTACATTCATACATCTGGTCATACACGCACGCCGGTTGCGAGTACTACGCACCTGACCTTTCTAAAGAACATCACCAATAAGATCACTATATGTCTTCTTAGGGCGTCCCCTCCCGGCGTTTCCACTCACAACTTAATACTGACTTGCAAATTGCAAAAAACATAAGAAAGTTTGAATTTCGCGGGCTACCTGGCACTTCCCCCTTAAGTAAAAAGATTGGTCTAAGAGTATCGTGGGTACCTACAATTGGTCACTCTCATTCATGAAATACTTGATATTTACTGGCCTTTTAAAATTATAAGTCTCTACATTACATTTTGTAGTTCAGCCACCTGGCAATTCGGCGAATGTACCTATTTCCCAAATCCAGACAGCATCGCTGTCATTATGGTAAATATATAGTTTTTATTAAATATCATCATTGGTATCCTACAGCAATATCATGATGAATAAATTTCAGGTTTACGTATTTTTTAGCCACACGCGTTATTTAACGTAAGCAGTTGCGTGTGTAGGGACGGTGACGTCAGCAGCAACACTCGAGCAGTCGCAACTGGGTCGTGGTAGGGTATAGGCTTGTGCAAGTAAAAATAAATGAAACAGTGTCTAATAGCGTTTATTATTTATCGTCCCACATCTTACTTACCCTGCAACTACACGTGGATATTTTTTGAGTGTAATAGGAAAATGAAAAAAACAAAATGTATTCGTTTAGCACTTGGTCGTTGCCGAGTTCAGAAAATGTGTGGAACATTTCTGTGCGTCGTGTGTCGTCCAGTCTGTGTCAGCCCGTGAGCTCGACACAGCGACGGCATACTCAACACAAACAGGTGTTGACAATGTATTTTGCTTTTATTTTACGTTGTGATGATCCAATCGTAATCCATGCCACTGGACCTGATGCAATAAATCAATGCGAGTTACTGACGCGGTTACACGTGTCATCGACGGCGCAGATTTCGAAGTGTTGACACGGAATAATTGATGCCACTACCGCAGGGTTGAACGCGATTGATGCTCTCTATTGGATAACTCTAGTTACGTTTCCGGGAGTTTGAAATGAGCGTGAGGTTTGCCCAGTTATAACTATTTATCAATATCAAGTACGACGTTATTTATTTAATTTATTAGGTTTATTAACCATTGTTTAAACTGGATTTTATGTTTTATAATTTAAAAACTAACGATCTTAAACTAATAATAATAATATGTACAAGTATATAAAAAAGGAGGGGACATAATCAGAGGGCATCAAAAAATTCATCCGCATCGCTGTCAACAGGAAAAGTGCCCAGAAGGCTGGCAGCATTGCCATGTTGTATGGCAATGCTGATTCTTTGGCCAAAAAATAGGCCAGCCCTCTGGTCACGTGTGGAGTCGACCAACCGCCTGGTCACGTGTGGAGTCGACCAACCGCCTGGCGATGTTTCGAAAAACTAAGTGGGCACTCGGACCCCATGGCTCAAGTGTTTCAATCCCAAACGGCTCGAATATATAAGTCCCAATAAAATTGGAGTATTTGCGCCGTTTGAGGTTTTCCGCACCCGCAGCAGCCGCTCCAGCACAGCCTGCCGTGCTAGGAAGATGGGATGGCGCAAGGGTGTCGACACACGTTGCATCCCACACCAAAGGCCTACCTACCTTCCAAGGCATTATGGTCATTCCGTCTGGTCTCTTCCTATCGTCGCGTGCTAAGCCATTGGGTTCTACGACGTTCATTGCAGTACGACGAATTTTAAAAGAACCAGTCTTAGTTTTTTTGCCTGAGTTAACTTTGCTGTCATAAGCTAATATTCTAGCCAGATTCTGCACATTTGTATTCGGTAACCCTTTACATTGTCTGGGTAACCATCAAGAATACACTGACTTGCTTTTTTATTCCATTTCATTCTTCTTTCTTTTGGGATGTGTAGTTCAATTGCCGGACAACTTCGTGGTGAGGCAATCTGGATATTTTTTTTAAATAGCCTGCTACTAGCCAACTCACATTGAGCAACTGTGACGATGAAAGGATCCTTCTGAGATGAAAAAAGACTCTTGGCCTGCAGTGGGACAATTTACAGTCATATTTAGTCTATAGTTGTTAGTCCAGTTGTGTTCTTGTTGGAGGGTCTCGTGGCTAAGTAATAACAGCCGCACGGGTCGATCGATCAGGTTAAGCTACGCTTGTTGCGGTCGGTCCGTGGATGGGTGACCATCTTTACATACCGAAATCCCCGTGCCTCGGAAAGCACGTTGAGCCGTTGGTCTCGGCTGTCATTCTTGGATCTTTGACAGTCGTTACGGGGTGTTAGAAACCTGACTGGTTGCCGGGCGACCGTGTGGGTCGGTACCGATCGGTACAGTACGGTTATTAAGGTAGTCGGCACCGACAAGTTTAAACCTGTTTCTTTATAAGTGAGCGCATAAGATAACATGGGAATATTATACCTGCACCGATCGATACCGACCCGCACGGGTTTGTCTGTACCAGAAACTTGTTTCTTTATGTAAGCACCCTAACCCAAGTTACCCAGTTACCCAGTAACTGGGTTGTGGAGGTCAGACAGGTAGTCGCACCATGTAAAATACTATTACTACTAATATTCAGCTGCATGCGGTTAGACTGGAAGCCGACCCCAACATAGTTGGGTAAAGGCTAGAGTTGTCAGTCCAAAGCCTGAAACACAGGTTTGAATGAATCTAAATCTGGCAGGTACCCACATAATTCTATTTTCGAATTATCATTTCTTGTGCGTCTAATTAATATTTGGTCCTTACTTATGAAATTGCTGATTTTTGATACTCGCTAGTGTGAAGATCTATATCTTTCATTCTGTTTAGAATTCCATATTTTTTTTCAAAATCACTTGTTCAGTGCAGAGGCATCAACGTACTCCCATTAAAATGGCAAAAGTGCATCGACAATAATGGCCAATACTTCGATTAATTAAATATACTTTTCTTTAAAAAAAATGTTTGATTTTTTCTATGTAAAACGGCAATTTCACAGGTAAGGATCTATATTTTAGCTATAGATATACGAGAAATAAAATCGGCACACTAATAAAATCATTATTTACGAATTTACTATTAAATACTTCTGTACAATTTTAGTGAAAGAATTTTAAATAACTTATTATTTATTTTTATTACTGTTTGAGTCAAAATAAGTTCAAAGTAACATATTAACGCGCTGCGTGTCAATATAGCTTGATGTGAACGGCAACAGCGCCACACCGCGATGTCGCGCATTGCACGCCGGGGGAGGCCGGAATGTTTGACAAACAACAAGAGTACCAAAATGAAATAAAAATGTTTATACTCTATAAATTTTACCTTCCTTGGATTTGACTGAAATGATGAATATACTTGGTTATACTTTGACGCCGTTATAATAACCTTAAAACTAGTGTATAACGCTAATTGAAGTTTTACTTTAGTATTTTCTTTATCATCATCATCCACTGCTGGACATAGGCCTCCCCCAAGCATCGCCACTTCTGTGCTTCTCGGATCTAGCGGATTCCTTTGGCTTTCGTAAGGACATCGGTCCACTTTGAGGGAGGCCTTCCAACGCTAGTCTTCCGGTACGCGGTCGTCACTCCAGGGGGCCTACTTTCTAAGTCCGTCAACGAAGATACGGGCCCGTCCGAAAGTAGTTCAAGATTTCGGAGTGAATCCTACACCCGATACTTTTTCGGACGGGTAAAAATACATCGGGAGTAAGCACAGCTGTCAAATCGTGGTGTCATTCATTCTCTGCCGGGCCTCAAACTAATCTTATGTCCGTAGGTGATAAACAGTAGGAATCGCCCGTAACTTCGGCTAAAACTACGGATATCGTGCTTAGACCTCCAGACCCTTTCGGCCCCATCGGCCATCTGTTGCGAGCAATGTGCCGTGCCCACTGCCGCCTAAGTTTGGCAATTCTTCGGGCTATGTCGGTTACCTTGGTTCGCCTTCGGATCTCTTTATTTATGATTCGATCACGTAGGGAATTATTACAGTATTTCTTAGAAGTTTCGGAAATACCCAATTAGTTTCGAACTTACGCGCAATCTAATTTAAAACGTTCACGCGGCGAGGTCGTAGTTTTTACCGAGTTACATACACAAGTTGAATTTAGACATAATTATGTCTTCTTAAGACTTTCTGAATATTGAAATATGTATATTGGTTTATTTATCGAACTAATTTTCTTTTCATCCTTGGCGGAATACCATAGAAACTGCGGGGAATACCTTCTTATAGCAGCTAAATTTATATGGACGGTAACAAAAACTTATTGTTAGCCGTCCGTAACCTAGTAGGTATACAATATGTTAGGTTAAAACCTATAACCTTAATTTGTGACGTAATTGTCCAATAAAATACATTATTCATAAACACTGAGCGCGCAAGAAGTGAACTTGTAAACTCGGGGTCAACGACCACGAACCACGCGTGAATTTTTGCCGCTGGTTTTTGTCTAGCGCAAGGGTGCATACACGTTGCGAGACTTTTTGCGAAATTTTTGGGTATGGTTCTGTCTGTTATTTATCAGTGTTTTTTTTTGTTCATATTTTTATTAGTATCATGTAAGCATGTACTATTGTGGGGTTGAATACGTCGTTTAAACTAACTTACTGTATAATACATATTATTTTCAATAGTTTAATTCTGTGATAAGATAATAATATTCAGTTTTTTCTGAATATTTATAGAAGCACAGTTAATTACTATTGTATGAATAATTGTATAGACTCTTATTATGACTACGCTAGCTGTCATGACAATTTATTAAGTGTTTTTAGTTGAAGCCTATTTGTGCGAAGTAGAAAACTCACCGGGTCTAATGAATACTGTTTTATAAATAACACAACATAACATAACACACGCCTGTAATCCTCGAAGGGTTAGACAGAGGTGGACTTAAATTTACACACATTTCGCCAGTTATGTTGAAATCCCAAGTAATAGCGGACGAGCCTATTGCCATCAACCGGACACAAATCCAGACTCCGGGCTGCTACTGAGTAATTCCTGATGGAAAAAGACAAGACCCATTAAGACGTTGCCCGACCTGGGAGTCGAATCCAGGACCTCATGTTTATAAATAAACGCAGTAAATAACATTAACGACAATTGCTGAAGACGACTTCTCCTTACGATCTTTAATCCGCAGGGAATATTCCCATTTCTACATCTGGCTAACGGAGAGCTGATCGTGTTAATTTTCTTTAGTTGATATGCGCTCTGACGAGTGACGATGATCATTCTTGCATGTATTTCACGAGACCAGTGTGATGAAAAATTATTGAAGGAATTCTGTTTTATTGTTCTTAAAATCAGACTAGTTTTAAGTTCAAAACCTTAGTTAAAAAAAAAACTTTTTTTTTTTAATTATTCAAGCATGCAAATTCGCTAAAGAATCTTTTGTGATAAATATTGGTTTTTAAGTCCACAAACGAACATGATGTGCCCATTAATATACTTTTGTAGTTGATGGTATTGCTCACCTTCCAGATTCTACATAAAAAATGTTAGTAAATTGTTTCAAAGATGCGTATCGCGTTTCTTGTGAACTCCGCGATCAACAGGTTCTGAGTACCGCAAGACGATATCACAAAGTAATACTCTTCAGAATTCTTGAACATTTTCATTACTTACTTTGCGCCTACCTGTAGAGTAAAACCACTTAATATTATTGTGTATAGAGCTTTGCAACTTTCTACATATGGCTTTTTTGGTATGTGAAAATACCTTCCTTGTGTAATTTTTCCAATGCAAGGCGAAAGTTTTTCATCATACAGAGAAGGAACAAGCATTGATCATTGACAAGTTCTCACCGAGCGATTTCAGATAGTGTTAACTTGATTTCGTCACAATTCTCCTTTAACGGAACAGTTTGTAGTGACTGATTCTAAAAAGTTTTTACTTGAATCTTAATACATTGTCATGTAGGTATACAACTTCCATCACACATGGCATCGTACAGTGCAGGGTTTAGAACCTATAACTTGGCCTACGACAGCCTACGACGCTACGTGCTACGTCGTAGCATCTATATTCCTTTTTTTCGTAGCACGCCCTTTTTTGCACAAATTACATTTTTTCATACAATGTCTGAGCACTTATATTTGTATAACTACTATAATTATGGTTTATGAGGCATTATTGCATTTAATGTTGTTTTGTACTGTCCTACTTTTTGACGAGTTCCAGTAGAAATGTATCCCACAGAGAATAATGATTGGACAGCATTCTACGCAACCCATTGTGCTCCAGTTCAATGCAAATTTGTCGTAACTTGAAATCCGACACTATTTCCATACACGTGCCTATGTATGTCGTAACTACGGGCGCGTATGAATGTGCTAATACACTCTGAAAATACACGCATTTCGCATGGATATGTGAAATATTCGAGTAGATCAGTTTGATTCGGTGTTAATGGATGATAGATGATTCAGTTGTAGGAGTTTTGGTTCAAAATTAGTGATGTGGTGGACATAATTCCTAATTAGTCGTAGGATATAATTACTGTACAGCTGAAAAATACAGTCTCCAGTCAAATGTCGCATGGAAAGCGTGACAGCTTTTTTAAATGGAATCCTCCTTCTCTTGACTTCAACCTTGCCTGATAGAAAATGATGAATGAGGTCCTTTTGAAACTAATAAATAAGATAAACTCAAATAATGAGTACGTGCGTTCCTGGCTTGAAGAGGCACCTGAATCTGAGCCATTGAGAGAGGACAATAGAAATAGACGCTTCAAGCAACCCCCTGTGGACAACGATAATATAGTGGACCTCGAAACGCAAGTACCTTTGTCGAATCCTATAGTGAATGAAGTGAAAAATAACATAGTGCCATCGAAACAAATAGAAGACACCAAGGAGGAAGATTCACTCCGTCCCTTCATATCGGAGTTGACGTCCACTGTAGCGTCGCTCGAATAATCTGCGAAGAGTTCAATAGACTCTAGTGGGATCTCTGATCGCTTCGTACCTACATGTAGTAAACAATTAGATTATACTTGTGGATTGCTTTAAACTATTGGAAAAGACGCTTGAATTCCTAACTTGCAATGATCAAGGAACACAAAAGCATGATACTATGAAATTTATTTTCTAGGCGATGCTAATGCCACCTGGTTTTGACTTCTCATTCTCTTTTTGTGTTTTTTCGTGAATCAAAAGATCCACGAAAACATTTTTATTGGCACGAGTGTTTTCATGTTTTATTACCAATGACATTTTTTGTACATTAAAATATTGACCCTTAGTTATCCGTTACACGCCCTCAAAACAAAACAGAGAGTACTTAATTTTTTTTTTGTAATTTGTGTTTCACGAACTGTGTCCAAATAAACGTTATTCTTTCTTTCTTTACTTTGTCGAAAACACAGTAGGTATTTCAACAGGCGTTTTACTACAAAGAATTTGTGTCAGAACGGAATATAAAAAGAGATTTCAGTATGTGTTGTCACGAAACTCCCCAGAGGATGCCAATTACTACCTCGGTCGGAAATCAGGAAATTGGTGGAAATTGAGCTTGAAGTTTTTTTGTACAAAGACACAAGATAGTAGAGTGTTGATACTTATTTTGTAAATATAGGTAATGATAAGCTTTTATCTAATCGTTTTTGTATGAAAAGTAAGTTTTGTTTATGTGTCTTTCATTTTTAGCACTCAAATATCGAGCCTTTTCAGGAAAAACACAGTTTTACATCTTGTCGCGATTATTCTTCAATTTAATTTTAAATTTACACGACTTTATTGTTGTAAGAAATTATCTACGTAAATGACAACATCGTTAATTAGGAAAGAAAAAACCCTTTCCTGTAAAAAGTGAAAATTGTCGCTTACGATGTTTTTCCTGAAAAGGCTCGATATTTTAATAGCCAATTAGAAAATCGGTACATATCTAAAAGGATATAAAATATTGTGAACATGTTATCCCTCACTTCTACTAAGGAACATTAACGTTTATGTCAATTTATACCAACTTTTAACTGTCAATGTTACTGAAGGAAGCGGAGGTCCTTAAAACTACGCTTCAAACGGACTTAGAATCTTGTCTGTTAGATGCCTGTACTGTAAGTATGTACTTCTATAATATTCAATTCAATTAATTTTTTTAATAACAAATTTTTACATTGTGTCTGATTTTATTTTGTTTCCAATAAACGATTATTATATTATATTATATTATATTATATTATATTATATTATATTATATTATATTATATTATATTATATTATATTATATTATATTATATTATATTATATTATATTATATTATATTATATTATATTATAATATATTATATTATATGTTAATATAAAGTTTTCTTCATAATTTTCCTTATAATTTTTCTTCATCACATTTGTAGAGATTTTCATTAGCAAATCTTTGGATCAATTCCCTATTATCCCAGTTACAACAAAATGTCATGAAACAATAACAATGGGATATTATTTTATTTGCCTTATAATTACAGTTTTATGTGAACGTGGCGACTTGTCCAGCCCACGCTCAGTCTGCCAACTGAACATATAAAAAATGACCAAAACAACTTATTTGCTTATGTTTTTATTTGTTCTTTGTTCTCTATTATTAACAAAACATTACATTTTTAATTAGAAGCTGTGTCTCTTGAATAAGCCTACCAAATTGTATTTTTTGACTAAGTTTGTTTCGATATTTCTTCTCTGAAATACTTAGTCAGTTAGTAAACAACGCACAGAACACTAAAAAAATCCGCGAAGCCAGTATAACTTGTAAAAGTCTTTTAAAGAACTACTTACTGATTTAAATGGAGATTTAAAAAAAAAACTTCTTTTCCGGAGAACGTTTTCTTCCCAAATCAAATGAGGTACATAATTCTTCCAGAAAAGAAAACGCTTGTAACTAGATAATAAAAAGTCACTAAGTGACGTTAGCAATACATCACGCACACAAGTCATCAGCACACTCTTAGAATTAGCATTTTAATGAAACAACAGTATTAAAAGTGTGTTATATGTTATACTAGTTGGTGGTTATGCAAACGTTATTCGCTTGGGCGGTGGCGAGGTTATGGGCGGGCGGGGACACGTCGGACGTCGCTCACGTCGCCACTTCGCCAGTCGTCATGCTCCCGCGGCTGGAGGTGCACGTCGCGTCGTTCGAGCCAAGCACCCTCCGACATCGCCGACTCGTCTGAGTATCAGACCTCCCCTGCCCCCCGCGGCACGTCTTCCGCAAGGCGACAAAGGGGAACGCGGATTATTACAGAAGTACACCGTGAATAGACGTCGTGATTGTTGAAAATTGACGCTTCACGAAAACTAGAGTTGTGTGTTTAATGTGTTTTTGTGTGTTGTGTGTGAATTAGGTAAGTGGGCGTCGTTTTTATTATAATGTTGTTTATTTTGACGTGTTTTTGTAGTCAGCTGATTGTTAAGAATGAAGTTTGTAATGGACACGTTGGTTGGAGTTCTTCAAGAATTTAATGAACAGAATTTGCCACGTAAATATTCCTTCCTTCCGAAATTCTTTGGGTAATTTTTCGACGTTGTGTCCTTATTACGGAAAACAAAGATAAAATAATTGGGTAGCTTTTCTTGTGTCTCAACGAAAATCCGAGAGAAACGTTCGCACAGTGTAATCCCGCCAAAATTAATCTAAGTATTATGTCATAGTAGTTGGCATATCCGAACAATATGTTGTATTATATTTTGTCATATTTCAAGTAAAATTAGAGGAGTCTCTTATCTGAGTGATAATTTATTACAATGTTCTCGGAAAAATAGCTGATATTATCACTGTTTCTGTTTGATTTGAACATGTTTTAGAACTATAGGAGAGCTCCACATAGAATTTGAATTAGCGTAGATTCGGACAATATTAAGGCTGTGAAATTGGCGATACTCTATAAAATTAAACAAATAATATAAAGTGCAATCGCTCAATAGATAGGGCAACGAACTGGCGAGCTAGAGGTCGTGAGTTCGATCCCCATCTGTTGCATTATTGACGTGTACTCACTCCCATCACAAGCATCTCAGTTGAGAGCTATTCCAATCTAATGTGCAACCCACATAGTATTATTATCTTTGTACTTATTAGAGATAAAACAAGGCAAATATAATATAATAAACGTAAGAACCCACATATAATGAGCACTTTACGTTCTTATGATTCCATCAGCTGATTTTAGATAATTTCCATCTTTTGTAAACAATCTTCTTCAGCTTGGTTAAAAGAAATCCCTGTTTAGATTTATTTACTATCGTTTTTAATTTTAACTGAAACTTACCATGTATATTTGTAAACATATTATTCTCGTATTCTTGCAAATAAATACTGTTCTTATATCTGATTTACAAAACATAAACTTTGATGCAGTACTCGAGTAGCACTCTATTTATAATTGAAATTGAATCGAAAAGATATTAGCTATAGCAAACAGTAATTAGAATCTAACTAAATATTCTAACAATACTCACTGTCTGTTAGATAATATTGTCAAAATCTCAATTATAAAACCCTGTCTCTTAAACTAGGACATATCGCGTGTCTCCTGTATGTTAACATAAATAGCACATGTAAGATACCTAACACTGGCTCGTTGGTCAAGTGGTCGCAAGCGCTACTGCTGAGCATGAGATGCGAATCCAACATCGGGCAGAGTTATAGGGTTTTTCTACCTGAAATTTCTCAGTAGCAGCCCGGAGTCTTGATTTGTGCCCGTTGATGGCAATAGGCTACACATAGCATAGGCGACCTTGGCGAAATGTGGGACTATAGGTGCACCTCTGCCCAACCCTTTGGGGAAACAAGGCGTGATGTCACCTAATGGTTGAGTGACAACGTGATTCCTAAGGATTTCTAGTAGTACTAAGTATTTCTAAGACGGCTCAACTTCTACGCTGGTTATCTTAAAACATTTTAAGCTGTAATTGTGGAGTTTATGGAATGTTGAGCACGTTACTATTAAAAAAATCTTGGCTTTATGAGTCGGTGAGGCAGAGAAGCGAGAGTTCATGATTTATTCTAGCTGTTGCCCGCGGCTTCGCCCGCGCGGATGTCAATACTTCCCTATTTGAATAGGATTTTGTCCCTATTTCATGGATTTTATTGTTTTTGCGACGCACCCCAATTCTTTTCCTAAAGTAAAAGCAGCTTAACTTACTCCTTATAACAACAGCTATCTGCCAGTAAAAGTCTCGTCAAAATCGGTCTTGCAGTTTCTGAGATTAGTCAGGACAGACGGACAACCATTTTAAAAATTGTTTTTGTTCTAAGTGCCGAATATACTTTCATAATGATGCATTTAGTAAAAAGCTGTTATTTTGACATTACAAACAGACACTTCAATTTTATTTATTTGTAGTTTGCATAGATGTATAGATAACTGACAATCTCGTTGGTCCATTGGTCGCAAGCGCTACTACTGAACATGAGGTTCTTTTTTTTTTTTGGATGGGAAATCATCAAACCTGGGTTCGATTCCGGGTCGGGCAAAGTGTTATTGGGTTTTTCCATCTGGAATTTCTCAGTAGCAGCCCGAAAACTGGATTTCTGCCTGGTTGATAGCAATAGGCTCGCCCCCCATTACATGGGACGTAAACGTAACTGGCGAAATGTGGGTGTACTATACGTACAACTCTGTCTGTCACCTTTGTCAAATAACGTCTTATAGTTGTAGTTCGAATGTAGGTACGGATAATTTAAGTTAGTTGTCAATTTGATACATAATTAATTTCCCTGACGTTACAATTATTAGGTAGGTACTATGCGAAAAATCAGGATTAGGAATTTCCCTTAATGCTTGTCCAGAGAGGCGATTTACGCGCGAGTCGAGTCGCGCGTTATAAACATACTATGAGTCATTCTACCATGTACAATTGGGTGCACTCTATATTGTCGGTTTTCTTTTTATTTGCGTCGTTTCCATCGACGGTACGCAAGCCACAACACAACCGCTTTGTCCGAATCCATGTTGCTGACTACCCAAACCGTCCCAGAACACTCGCTCGTAAAAGCGCGCATAAAACGCGCCATCTGATAGCAATGCAAATTCTTACGCGCGGGTCAACTCGCGCGTAAATCGCGTCATCTGGACAAGCAGCGACTCTTGGATAAATCGTATAAACAACATCAAATTATGCTTACAAATCCGTCTTACAAGCGTCGAAATTAGGTCAATATTCTTTGCGCGATCCTTGCAGAAATACTCATTTGGAAATCCATGTTCGACAACTTTCTTGGGATAGTTACTTACTACTATCACCATCCATTTAAAGATTCGTCAATTTAGGTCCTTAAAAAAACCTTTCAAACCGTAAGTCCTACCTAAATACTTCATTAGTAAGTTACTCCGACGTTTTTAATTGAAGGGTTAAAACAACTTAAAGGCTCCGCAGACAGGTGCGACGCGACTCTAGTAGAACAATTTTTATGAAAACTTTATGGATATATTGTGTTACAAGAATCGCGTCGCACCGTCGCGTCGCGCTTGTCTGTGGGAGCCTTAAACCGTTTTCAGATTAAACGATTTCGTTTTACAGAAATAAAAGAGGTAGGTACCTAGTCGAGGGTAAAATCATTTTTCCAATGTTTTTTATTCAGTGGATGCAGTTTTAAGGTGCATCCACACTGAAGTTACTTTTTGTGGAGCCACGGTTCCAAGTGTTAGTGGAAGGAAGTAACATAGAGGAGATATTCCGATCACTGGTTATCATGTTGCAAAATTTTGCTCTACAAAAAGTAACTTCGGTGTAGATGCACCTTTAGTAAACAATCGGTTTATTGGGTTTTGTTATCTCGCCTCGAATTGTAAGTAACTAATCAGCTATAAGGCTCCCGCAGACAGGCGCGATGAGACGGTGCGACGCGATTCTGGTAGAACAATTTTCATGAAGTTCTCATAGAAATTGTTCTACTAGAGTCGCGTATTCAAATTGAAAAAACAGACACGAATCTTCTCTAGGTATTTAGAATTAATGTATTTTTAATTAAGCTACAAGAAAAAAAAAACGGAATCCACCTGTTTTTGTGTCTTCTTATGTTGCACCTGATTTTTTTTTTATAATTTTCATATTCATATAACTCTGTTTACATATTTTATGGTTCACAAATATCTTTACATACAGCCACTCAATTCCCAATTTCATCATATTTGACTTACAGTCGGAAAGATTTTGATGACCGCGCCAAACGCTTAACTTATATCGCAATGTTCATTCATCCGATGTACCTCGTTCCTTTGTGGCATTGTTCAACAGACCCAACAAAAGAAATATAATATACTTCATAAAATTCACTTACATTCCATTATCGAAGGTCGTCGACCCTACCGTTGTTGGCAAAAGATTTTTTAAAATCAATTTCGTCGTTCGGAAATATAAGAAAAACTGTGTATCTTTTTTTGTGTCGAAAATTCTGGGAAGTTTGACACGTAGGTACTGAAACCTGCTTAGAAACGCCGTGAATGATGAGGCTTTTCATAAGGATTGAAAAGGAAACAATGCAATGAAACGGGGGAAAACAAAGTTCTGTTCTTTCTTGAAGAATATTTTTTTGAGTTTGTTGTTAGTAACGTTTTCTTGAAAAGCTTACCTACAATACGCTTAACTGCCAATTTCTAATACTTTTATAATATAATTATCATTTAGGTACCTATGGCATTTTTTCATCTAAGTCACCTTCTTTAATAATAATGGCAAGTTTCATACTACTTGCTCTAAAAGGAACATATTAAGGTAGGATAATTAACAAAGCATTACCCAATTATAAACAGTTGCTCTCTCATACAACAAGCTTTATGAAAAAAAATATTTTCCACTAAACTGTTTTTCGGTACCGTTCTAAAAAACCGTATACAGAAATAAACTCTATACAGGATGGCAGGGATATCGACGCGAAGCCGGTTACCATGGATTCAGTACATAACTCTGGACCCCCGCGTTGAATTTTTTTGTCGGTAATTAAAAAAAAATCAACGCATTAGGGTCCAGAATCATATATAAAAGCACCTATAGAAAATATTAATTGGTAGCATTCTACACGAGCAGCCTGTGGACTTTCGGCGGCGGCGATCTCTCGCGTCCGGCCCTGGTCCAGGCCATGGTACGGAGCGAGAGTACATGGGAAGCCATCACCTCCTTCTGCGAAGCAGTAATGCTCGCGAAGGAGGAGGCGGGAAGCGTGAGGCAGAGGCAAGCTTTGCGCCCTCACGCCCCTAGTCGCTGCAGGAGACGCTCTGGGCGTCAGGAATTGGCAGCCGATTCCCGGCCACCGTAGGCGCGGGCTTGCGGACGGCGAGCAATGGGTAGCTCGCCGTCCGGTAAGGCCCAGGCCCGAGTCGACGGCGCGTTGTGCTCCGCGCGCGCCTCAAAGAGATGTCAGCAGCATTGAAGGGGTCCGCTAGGACCGATGCCAGCCAGGGTTGCAGGATGTTCGAAAGAGTTACCGTGGCCCCGGCACAAGCAACAAAAGGAACACGGGTGGGTTTTAGTCAGTAAAAGTCTGACACGCCCTCCCGCTCCGCCCAGAGCGGGAGAAGTCATTTAATGATGTCCCATCCACAAAAAAAAAAGCCTGTGAACTTATTATACATAGAGATCGCTCAGTGCCTTGCGCGTTCAATATAATAATGGTTTCAGGATGTTACTCCCCCGATGATGCTGCCCCGCTTCTGTAGTGCATCTAACATGTTTGCGGAGGCTTGCGTGGATGGCTTTCATGCCATCATATGCAAGAGAACCGCCTCCTTACTGCACAGAGTGCGGAGCAGCACTAATAGCATCTTGAACGTAGTCGCTGACAAAGTCGACTCAAAATTGATGCAGGCTTTCATGAGGGTTCTAAAGGGTTTTCCAATAGGGACGGGTCGATGTTGACAGTCTGTGGCAGCCATACTATTTTGGTGGGATCTGTAAAATCTGTTGTATATTATGCAGTCAGTAAAGCCAAATCACCATGGCAAGTTACACGGTTGAGCAGCATGTGCAAATGATAAAACTTTATTATCAAAATGAGTGTTCGTTAGTCCAAACGTTGCACGCATTGCGTCCATTTTACGGCAGACGCGGTGGCCCTTCAAAGTCCACTCTCCAACGATTGGTGACTAAATTTGAGACGACCGGTTCGGTTAACAACCAACCAACACCTTTACGTCAAAGGAACGCCAGATCGGCCGAGAACATCGCCGCTGTACGTGAGAGTGTTCAGGAGACTCCGAGGCAGTCGATTTCTCGCCGTGCTCAAGAACTCGGCTTTTCGCAGACCTCAACTTGGAGAATTTTGCGTCGGGACTTGGGTCTGCATCCGTACAAGATCCAACTGACCCAAGAGCTCAAAGTTAATGACCATAGACAACGCCGTGTGTTCGCTGAATGGGCATCGGAACGCTTGGAAGAGGACCCCGATTTTGGCCGAAAAATAATCTTTAGCGACGAGGCACATTTTTGGATGAATGGTTTTGTTAATAAGCAAAATTGCCATATATGGGATGACCACAACCCACATGAGGTTCACCAGGTGGCAATGCATCCACAAAAAGTTACTGTTTGGTGCGGATTTTGGTGTGGCGGCGTCATTGGTCCGTACTTTTTCGAAAACGACGTTGGCGAGGCCATCACCGTCAACGGCGAGCGCCACAGATCAATGATAAACAATTTCTTTTGGCTTGAATTGAACAATATGGACGTGAACGACATGTGGTTCCAGCAAGATGGCGCTACTTGCCACACAGCGAACGACATAATCGACATTCTGCATGAACGGTTTGAGGGTAGAGTTATCTCTCGCAGAGGTGACGTGAATTGGCCACCAAGATCGTGTGATTTGACTCCGCTAGACTTTTTCTTGTGGGGTTTTCTGAAGTCACAGGTCTATGCCAATAAACCACATTCGACCGTTGCCCTGAAAGCCAACATAACGCAGGCCATCGCTCGGATTCAGCCGGATCTATGCACCACAGTCATTAAAAATTGGACCTCTCGGATTCGTGCCACCATACGAAGCCGCGGCGGACATTTGAACGATGTCATATTCCATCCATAATGGCATAAATGGGCCTTTTAAATAAAAAATAAATTTCGTTAATATCTCACACACATCTTGTTTTATTCAATTTTAACATCGACCCGTCCTTGTTGAAAGACCCTTTAGATGGACAGTGTTCAGTGTCTAGCTGACCCTGCATATTATGCCGCATAAGTAACTGTGACATTTTGTTTTACTAACAAAAGCTGTAAGTATTTTGTGTGACTAACCAGATATGGACGTTGTCTGAAATAAATGTTATTATATTTTTTTTTACGTCTTTGACATTTCTCGGGACCCTGCGGTCCCGGACCTTTAAAAGGCGTATGAGGGGCCGAAGCCAACTCATTAGAGGCCCGTTAGATGCTTTCAATGAAAATGAGGATGAGACACCAACCGACGATTATCCCTGTACGCACTATGCAAGTGCACCCAAGGACAACCCCCGGTTAGTGTAGGACTATTGCAGGATATGGAAACAAAAATAATTATTGGGCTATGGGTTTGGGTGGCTAAAGTAGACTAGTTATCTAAAACTATGGAAGGACTATGGCCCCTGCTCCTGCATACATACAATTCACGGATAAAATAGCAGGGGGTGACTTGCACACTCAATAATGGGCCCTCGGAAACGGTCGCTAGCACATAGTGTCGTAGCGCTAGCGACAAGGGGGCAACATGTCCTGAGGTGCTAGAGAGGAGTGGAGAGGTATTCCACGGCTATCAAGACACTCTCGGAAGTACGGTCAAGACCCCTACCAGCATCTTACTGGAATACTTCCTTCCTCCGAGCACGTTTGCTCTTGCGAATCTCCACTCATGCTGGCCAATACAGGCAAGAATGAGGTGGGAGGTCAATTCCTCGTCAGTGTTCACTCCAGCCGGCCAATAAAGGCAAGCCAGAGATGAGGAACATGACTTCTCCCGGGAGATAGGGTACGTGGGGTCGCTACTGCCCAACAGCTCGCCACATGCTTATTATTATTAAAACCTTAAAGAATTCACCTACGTCTCAAGTCTCAACCCATATCGTAAGACACATGAAGAAGGACAGCCCATCCAGTGACCCACACATCTATCATTCATACTGACAAATAACTTTCAGAGGTCCCCAATGACCCCGGCCTAAAGCTGTATACACACGGGCAATTAAAAAAAAATATTGAGATAGTCATAAATGTACTATCTGAGTTTATCTTAGACATTATACTGACATCGGTGAAGGAAAACACCGTGAGGAAACCTATGCAGATATACATTGTGGACATTTAATTAAGAACGACTGAGACCAAAGTCACTTTTGGATAAACAAGTTGCTATTATTTTTGTATCAATTTACTGATAATAACTTTTAATTTTTTTTTCTTTGAACAGATTTAATAGGCTTTAATACTACATACATGATAGGTGCGTCCGAAGTCACAGCATTTTGCTGAGCAACAACCTATTCTTGCACAGATGCGACGCACGGCTTATTGTTTATTTATTTATTTATTTATTTAATCTTTTCACACTTAAAAAAGTACAAAGGCGGACTTAATGCCTTAGGCATTCTCTACCAGTCAACCAAGGGTGGTGAAGAGATTAGATGGCAGGTGCTCTGTTAGGAATGGGACAATTTGTACATAAATAAGTTATAAACTTATAATACACATACATACATATATACTACAATATATACCTATATTATATATATACATTATATACAAATTCAAGAGAGAGAGGTTTTGAGATGACTCTACGCTATTTATTTTGAAAATAATTCCACAATCTCCGCTTAAATGCATACCGACTGGTGGCCGTCCTGATGTCAAGAGGTAGCGCATTCCAAAGAAGAATGAACTGAATATGAAAGGAAGAATGAACAAAGTCAGAAGTATGAGAAGGACAGAGTAGGAGAAGATTGTTAGAAGAACGAAGATTCTTAGCGTGTGAAGAACATAGATATTGGAAGTGAGACACTAGATAAGAAGGAGGAGTGGGAGAGTTGTTCTTGTTAGTGTTGTTTGTTTGTTACAATAGTAGTTATTTTTCCACTCCGCATCGGTTTTTTGTTTATGTTTTGATTGTTTTGTTTGGTGTCATTTGACAGTGTCGCAATACAGAGTATACTATTATATGTTCTGTGCGCTATACCACAGATTATTATTACTCATATCAGAGCGCAATATACATATATGCACACAGAGGCAACGTAAATTGTCTCTGGTTCCTGGCTCGGACATCAAACAATGGACAAAAAAAGAAAAAAAAATTGTAAGCTTTTTGCGGATTGATTATGAGGCTTTTGGATACTTTATATGTGTGTACTTTGTAATATTTTTTTTTTTGTAATGTGCGTTTTGTTTGTGCAGAGTAAACAATTTTTCTTTCTTTCTTATACAAGATACGAAAAACAGCTGGACTTCGAATAATAATTTAAATAAGGTCCAATTGAAAACCTATTTGAAACTTCCTAGCTGTGGACAAATAATTAGGACCGGGTAAAATTACTTCATTTATTAAACGATATCAAAATTTATTTAATGAAATTTACAATACTCATTAAAAAGGCTTTACCACTGCTTACAAAACTAAGCATTAATATTTTGTAGGACGACCCTTGCTTATAATAACTGCTCTGTAGCGACGGTGCATGGAATTTATTAATTTTTTACAGGTTTCAACAGAAATAGTGCTCCGAGATTCGACAATTTATGCATCAAACAGTTCATTCAAATTACTTGCCCTTTTAGCAGCCACACTCTTCATTACTTCTCCCCATAGATGTTTGATCGGAATAAGATCTGAGCTGTTTGCAGACCAATCTAACACAGTGACTTGTTCATCACTAAGAAACTATTTCACTGAATGAGCAGTGTTGTGTTGGGATCGTTATCATGTTGAAATGCCCAAACTACTGGCAATGTCTCCTCAACATAAGGAAGCATAGTTTCCTCTAATATTTGCCTGCATTGAAATTGGTCTAAAATGCCTTCAACCTTTTTAACTGGCCCAACACCATGCCCTGAGACACATCCCCAAGCTTTAATGTTTCCACCCCCATGCTTTACTACTTTTTTCGTGAACTTAGGTTTCACTGCCTGCTTAGCAGCTCGACGCACATTCTGATTACCGTCAGAACCTAGTCTATTTATCTTCGTTTCATCAGAAAATAATATATTTTGCCATTAACTTGTTGTCCAGTCGCCATACTTTCTAGCGAAATCTAATCTTGCTTTTCGGTGCACCTTCATGAGAAGTGGTACTCTCCGGGCGATTCTTCCAAATAACTGTGCATCTGTTAAGCGTCTTTGTACTGTACGCGCTGATTCTTCTCCATTGCCAAAAACATCCCTTTTTATAATTTCAGAACCCTTAAAGGGATCAGTCTTCGCTGAACAAACAGTCAAAGCGTCTTCACGCGGTGTCGTTTTTATAGATTTAGGTTTTCTAAGAACATTATTGGTAATGTTGAATTTCTTGACATGATTTACAGCTTTATAAACCTTAATCTTGGAGCATATGATCAGCAATCTTTTTATACGACCAATTACGTTCATCCAGTGCCACAATCGTTTTCCGGGTTGAAGGATCACAACTTTCCTTTTTACCCATGATTTTGAAATAATTATGCACTTTTGACTGAGAAAACGTAGGAGAAAAGTAACCAAAGGATAGGCGGGAAGTAAAAAAATGTGCTATTTGTTTCGAAATTCAAAATTGAGAACGTGTATTTTTTACGTTCTTAATTATTTGTCCAGCGGCCATTTGAAATACAGCCAATTTAAGATAAATAGATTTTTATAGGGAAGTGCAATTATTTTGATTATTGAGTATGAATTATTAAAACCTACTGATAAAGCTAACTATTATTTGATGTGGTTCAAAGTTGTTATCTGTAAGTTGATACAAAAGTAAAAGAAACTTGTTTATCCAAAAGTGACTTCGTTATCAGTCGTTCCTAATTATATGTTACAACTGTATGCCATGGCCTTGAGCTATGGCTTTAAGCTATGCAGCTTACGTGTTCTGTGCTGAGCTCACGCAACGCATCGTACGTCCACCCAGTAATAGGACTCGCCCATGAAGGAGCGCTGTCCTAAATTAGACGCATTATTAATTTATTATATTAAAAAAGTATACTAAAAGATAAATAATTAAATTATCTTAAAAATGGTGAAGGTTTCATAAAAATATGTTTGATAGTTTTTGCGTGATTCTCAGTTTTTTCATCCGCGTTAGACATAACTTTACACATTTATTACACTATGTAATCGAAACATAATCTAAAATATTCACGTTGTTATCAATACATAATAAACATATTTTTCCAAATTATTAGCACTACTCGTTTAGACGTGATCTTAAGTTTAAAATCATTAAAAGTAAAAGAAAGAAGAAAGAAAATACGTTTATTTGCTGTAAACATGACGCAAAAAAAAAACAAACACAAAAAGAAACAAGTTGGGGGAAAATATGCGTCACATCCACGCAAAACGGCCATCGCTCAGCATAATGCTGCAACCCTATGCGAGACAGAGCCCCAGCGCTGGTTTTCAGCGACAGCCAGCGTTGACGTGATGACGTCAGCACGTGCAGTATGCAATGTAATTTAAAAAAGAAACAAAAAGTCTGTTATCGTCACCCTAATATAAGTCTGCAATCGCCAACCCGTCTTGAGCAAGCGTGGCCGTGGTGATCAATGCTCGTGCCTTCTCTGTATGAGAAGAGACCTTTGCCCTGCAGTGGGACTGCTTAATTTCCCCCGACTTAATAATATCTAATATTAATTCGGGAGAAATTCTACACTCTAATTGCGTACATTAACAATCACAATTCGAACGATTTTAAAAGAAATCCATAATTCATTCCTCCATATGTTTGAAGAATTCGTCTGCTCGGCAACGTAAATAACGCAATGAATATTGTTGAATTGTCAAAATTAAAAAAACTTGCATTGCGATAAGTGTGTTAGGCTGCTGGTATTTTCCTAAACACTGGTCCCATTACTTTCTGATAATTAAGGACCACTTGCCTATAGTTTGTATCTGGTAGATAAGCTATTTATAGAAATAATTGCTACATGTTGACATCTCTGTTAATTTGTTTGACGATTTGACGAGTATCGCCCAGAATTTAAGTTGCTCGTGTAGTGTTTACCTCAGCTTTAACAGTAAAAGACGGTTCGGAACACGTTTCAATGGATGCCCAATAGTTTTCCCTGAGGTGACCGCTCTTGAGTGCTTTTCCTAACCGCCGTCCTTTTTCTGTCGGCGACAATTTTCAAGGATACGGTCGATAATTGAGACCTAGGTACGTTTAGTTTATGTGATTAGTGGTCAGCTCAAGAGTAGATAGCAAAATAATTCTGTGAATCTCGTTTTAGAACAGAGGTATTGCAAAGACATACGTTATGATTCGTCTAAACAAAGATTATAAATTGTCTTGATTTCTAATGCAGTCAGGTTTATAGATAGATAATATTTAATTATTATGTTCTAGCAAGTTAAAGCTGCCAAGTGATGTGATTGTTAAAGACAATCGAATTGTTTATAGATACATGCATGTACCATCGCGGACATTTGCGGAGTTTTGAGGAGGACATTTGTGGAGAGAAGACTTTTCGACCCTATTACTAAGGTAATAAGGTTGAAAAGTGGCGGTGGTGGTGGTACATTAGGTACATACATCAGCCAGGCAAAATTCCTCAATCTAAATCGACGTTAGATTTTATACTTAAACAGACACACGCTTTTATACAGAATTATAATCATTAGAATCAGTATACAATTCCTTAAGTAAGTATAATCCTGAAATGTTAAGATTTCATGAAATAGTCAATAGAATTACTTGGTCTAAGAGATTTGTATTGATGACTTTAATTATTATAATTCCATAAATACATATTTGTCATGGTCGCGAATCATATTTTAATCAACATACAACCTAATGCTGACCTGCAAATTGCAAAAAACGTAAGGAAATTTGAATTTCGCGGGCTACCTTGGTGCTTTCACTTTAAGCGCTATGATAAAACAAAAGTACACAAGAGGTTTAGCATCTGGAGCCGGACTAGGAGGAACCTGTCTTTCAGCTAACAGCGCCAATCCCCTCGAGTTACATTCGATTAGAGTTCTTTAATGCAAGAATTTTACAATAAAAGGAATAATAATTAGTCTTTTTTTTTTTTTTTTTGTGGATGGGAAATCATCAAATGACTTCTCCCGCTCTGGGCGGAGCGGGAGGGCGTGTCAGACTTTTACTGACTAAAACCCACCCGTGTTCCTTCTGTTGCCTGTGCCGGGGTGTGTGTAACTCTTTCGAACATCCCGCAACCCTAGCTGGCATCGGCCCTAGCGGACCCCGTCAATAGTGCTGACATCTCTTTGAGGCGCGCGTGGAACACGACGCGCCGTCGACTCGGGCCTGGTCCTTACCGGACGGCGAGCTACCCATTGCTCGCCGTCCGCAAGCCCGCGCCTACGGTGGCCGGGAATCGGCTGCCGATTCCCGACGCCCAGGGCGTCTCCTGCGGCGACTAGGGGCGTGAGGGTGCAAAGCTTGCCTCTCCCTCACGCGTCCCGCCTCCTCCTTCACGAGCATTACTGCTTCGCAGAAGGAGGTAATGGCTTCCCATGCACTCTCGCTCCGTACCATGGCCTGGACCAGGGCCGGACGCGAGAGATCGCCGCCGCCGATCGCTTCCGCGAGGACACGGCGGTGCCCCGCCCAAGCCGGGCAGACTTCCACCGTATGCTCCACCGTGTCCTCCGGGCGATCCACACAGTGGTGACACCCGGATAATAATTAGTCTAAGGTTGTCATATGGTCTGCGGACTTGCTTTGTGTTTTCTGACATGCTGAATGAGTGAGTGTGAGAGGGTGTGTCTATTTGTGAGTGTGCTTGTGATTTTTATGAATGAACACATGAATCAGTGAGATACGTGGATATAGACACGTACGTGTATATTTGTCTAAAGATAATGAGTTTTTTTTAAGTTTGAACATTATTTACTGTCTAACTTGGTACAGTTAGAAGTTGCTCAGCCACATCATATGTTTGCCGAAAGTCGAAATTGCTGAAAGTCGTCCACAGCTGGACATAGGCCATCCCTACCATCAGAACAACCGGTCGATATTTAAAAACACTCATATTATCATACCTAATATCCACATGAATGAGAAAATAAAGAAATAGAAAACAAACGACTGTGGGTGAATTTTCTATTCATATTCAAATTCGTTCGTCTAGAACATTTTTTATTACATCTAAAATTCTGTAATCAGTTTACAGGAAATTCTGTTACCAAGCAGAACGGAGTTGTCCAATTAATCCATTAGTCTTCCTAAATAAAAAGGTTTTGTCTAAAATCTACGCCCTCTTACAAATTAGTCTGTTATTTCCATTGTAAACTAAATGAGGTTAAATGTAAACTAGAGCAGACACCGTAAACAAAATTTTTGCGCATTATGTTGTTGTCGCAAACGAAAGATGTCTCCCGCGGATGTGACAAGTGACAACCGCGGTGTACCTATGCGTATTCACTATTCAGAGGGGCAATTCCCGTAATTTTAAGAACGTTCACAGTGATCTCAGTCTCAACGTATTATGTCAAAAATACCTATAATTTCCCTACATTTTTGACAAGTTTTTGACATTTGATTGTCGCTGAGATGAGATTGCGACTAGTTTATGAACGTTTTTAGGTACGGGAATTGGGCTTCGGGAACTAGACCACCACCTCTTAAAGCAGTATTATTGTAATCTTACTTGAGTGTGGGAAAGAGATGGAGCTAGACGTCCTGTATAGCTTCATCTCTTTCTCACACTGAAGTAACATTAAAATAATATTGCTTTAAGAGGTGGTGGTTGGCCCCCAGGTCGTAGACGTTTGCTGTCCCGGACAACAACATGTCTACTTTCCTATCGCTGGTACGCTGGAGGAGATTTCTTTAGAAATAAGCATCACCTTTGTACGTATTTTTCTGTTCCTTTCTTCTTGTCTGTTTATAATTATGTGTGTACTAACTGTTAAATAAATAAAAAAAAAAAATTGCGTAAAAAATTTGTTATCGGTGTCTGCTCTAGGTTACATTGAACCTCAATTGTTAGTTCCCTGGTTTCCCTATGAATCTCTGTGAGGATAGGCAGAATAGGAGGTTGAGCCTTTGTTTTAGCACGTCAATCTAAATGAATATTATTTTATCTCTTGAACACTTTAGAGTCTACAGTCTGTAGTGTAGACCTTTTGAAGACATAAGATGATGGGTACTTTAGGTACTTAATTTTTTTTTACACTTTCATGAAAATGTAGTAATAAAATTAAATAAGATTTCAGCAGCCAAGTAATACTCATCCAACAACATTAAGAAAAGATATGGAAGTTCAAGATGTTTTCAATTTATTTAATCGATAGCAACCGGAAAACCTAAACAAATAGATACAGTACAAATATTGATATCGAGATCAAGAGTTCTAAAAGGGTTCCCAGTACTAATGCGGGGCTTTCATCAATTTGAGATCAACTTTCTTATAGCTTGTAACATGTTGGATGAATAAATATATTGCCTTTATCATAAACATGATCTAAACAAAGAAAAAACCGGCCAAGCGCGTGACGGACAACGCACAATGTAGGGTTCTGTAGTTGGGATGAAGAAAGAAGAGACAGAATAAGTCCCAGGAACAAACTTAACATTGTAGTTGAAAAACATGTTCTCCGATACATTTCAATTGCAAATGTTAGTTTGTACGCACAATATTGAGAGATTTACTGTGTTATTTTAAGACCATAGACTTCTTATAGGTTTTCGTGTAATCTATAAGTGTACAACTATTTTCTGTATTTTTTTCAACATTTTAGGCTCAGTAGTTTCGGAGATAAGAAGGGTATGATAAATTTTCGTCTAAAAATATATTCGAGACCCCACAGTAAGCTCTTTCATTTGATATTTCACACGGTATAGTTTGTAAAACTTTTTTTTAAATATTATTATTTGGCCCCCAAAAGTGGCCCCTATATTCAAAAGTCATTACGTACGTACCACCTCCGTGTTAGGGTTACAGAAATTGATATGTGTACCAAATATCAACTTAATCGGTCCATTAGATTTGAAGCAAATTGGCTGTGACAGACGGACAGACAGACAGACAGATACACGAGTGATCCTATAAGGGTTCCATTTTTTACTTTTGAGGTACGGAACCCTAAAAACAAGACCATACATTCTGAAAACTTCTTGGAATAAAACGTTGACTTCTTAAATACACGCATAATATTGGCTGGGAAAATCGATCTCAGGAACTGTGCATAAGCAACAGTGTATTCCTGACTGACTAATTGCTTTGCTTTCATCAAACCATATTCAAAATAGGACAGACGGATTGATTTTTGGAAAGTTTTTTTTTTCTCTATGACCATTTACAAAAAGCCCTATCAATAGTGGGTTATTTATGACCTTGTACCAAAGTCAAACAACTAGAAAAGAGAATCAACACGCACAAACACACCTATATTTTCCTTCTATCCGTCTAGCACACTTATGGCAAATACTCGGTAAGTTATAGCGCAGCAGACACGCCGATCGAGGCCATGCTAACTATTTCGTCATACTGACGTTTGTTGAAATAACACTCTCGGGACTTCCTGAATTCATAATACTTGCCTGCAGGACGGTACAGCATCGGAGGATATTTCAACATTGTGTTAAAGGCAAGCAAATCTAGGTACAAGACATTTTGAAAACTTGCAATAGGCTATAGCACCTTCCGCCTGACGCAGGTCCTCACCGGACACGGGTGCTTCGGGAGGTACCTGTTGCGGATAAGGCGGGAGGAAACGCCCGGGTGTCACCACTGTGTGGTTTCCCGGAGGACACGGTGGAGCATACGGTGGAGGTCTGCCCGGCTTGGGCGGAGCACCGCCGTGTCCTCGCGGAAGCGTTTGGCGGCGGCGATCTCTCGCGTCCGGCCCTGGTCCAGGCCATGGTACGGAGCGAGAGTACATGGGAAGCCATTACCTCCTTCTGCGAAGCAGTAATGCTCGCGAAGGAGGAGGCGGAACGCGTGAGGGAGAGGCAAGCTTTGCGCCCTCACGCCCCTAGTCGCCGCAGGAGACGCCCTGGGCGTCGGGAATTGACAGCCGATTCCCGGCCACCGTAGGCGCGGGCTTGCGGACGGCGAGCAATGGGTAGCTCGCCGTCCGGTAAGGACCAAGCCCGAGTCGACGGCGCGTCGTGTTCCACGCGCGCCTCAAAGAGATGTCATCACTATTGACGGGGTCCGCTAGGGCCGATGCCAGCTAGGGTTGCGGGATGTTCGAAAGAGTTACCGTGGCCCCGGCACAGGCAACAGAAGGAACACGGGTGGGTTTTAGTCAGTAAAAGTCTGACACGCCCTCCCGCTCCGCCCAGAGCGGGAGAAGTCATTTGATGATTTCCCATCCACAAAAAAAAAAAAAAAAAAAAAGGAGCAGATACCATTGTTTTCACAATGCTGCATTTTTTTTTTCAAAGTGTAAGGTGTGTTTCTGAAAAGCCAACCCAAAAATTAAGGCCTATTTCCAACAGCTGATTATTGTACAAGCGTGTTGCCATTAATCGTTAACAAATATAGACACAATACAAAAGATTTTAACACGATTTCCTAGAAGAACGATGGCCGCGACATAACGACCGCAGTGACAGCTGTCATGAAAATGATGGCGGCGGGGTTTGACTTCACGATGTCAAAAAATGCTCACTAGGAAAACACACCAACTTACTTACGTAAATAACGTGACGCTATGTGACGGCTACCGCTCTTTTACGAAACCGTAGCTTAACCGACGCCGTGGTGCCTCTCCAGCCACTCCTTAAAGAGGGGACTTATCGCCGCAATTGTGGCGTCCCCAGCGCTGGGTTGCGACAATCGCACTCTCCATGCCGCCATGAGATCCTGTCGGAGCTCTGTCCGCCGTGCCGCGATTTCTCGCGGCAGCGGGGTTACGCCCCGGCGTTTAGCCTCCTCGCGCCACTCCCACATGTGCGCGAGGACTTTTGCCTCCAGATCCCATGGCGGTAATCCGGCAAGGAGGTTCGCCGCCTCCCCGGAGACCGTGCGGTATCCCCGGGCTAACCGGATGGCCATGACCCTCTGGGACGCGTTCAACCGACGGACCGGTCGTCGCCTCACGGAACGCGCCCACACCGGAGCTCCGTAAAGGGCCATGGACCGCACGACCCCCGCGTAGAGCTTCCGGCAGGAGGCGTTTGGACCCCCCAGATTGGGCAGGAGCCGCCTCAAGGCAGCCCCGGCCCGCTCCAGTCTGGGAGCCAAACGTCGGAAATGCTCTACGAAATTCCACCGGCTGTCGAGGACGAGTCCCAGGTACTTCATCGTCGACTCGACACCGATGGGAACCCCTCCTACCGTTATTTGGGAACCCGACGGTGGCGCGTTCCGAGGACCATGAAAACACATGGCCTCGGACTTGTGCAAGGCCACCTCGAGTCCCAATTGCCGGATCCTCTCTACAATTGTCACAACCCCGCATGTCGCCAATTCGGCCGCCGCCTGGTGCGACCTCCCCTGCGCCAGGACCAGCGTGTCGTCAGCGTAGCAAACTACGCTGACGCCATTAGGGAGGTCGGCGCGCAGCACCCAGTCGTACCCGATGTCCCACAGATGCGGCCCCAGGACTGATCCCTGTGGGACACCGCATGACATCTCTCGCCAGTTCCACTCTCCTCGGTGACCGGGGTAGATGACAGCCCTGTCCGTCAAATAGGCCTCGACCACGCGACAGAGGTAGGTCGGCACTCGGTGATACCGGAGTGCCTCCCTGATGCAACTCCAGGGCAGGGTGTTGAAGGCATTGGCGATGTCTAGAGACACCGCCAAGACGACCCCACCCCGGGCCACAGCATCCCCCGTCGTGAGGGCTCGTACGCGCATGATGGCGTCCACCGTAGAGCGCCCCTTGCGGAAACCAAACTGGCTCTCCGCCAAATCCGGCCCCACCCTCACCAGCCGCCCGACAAGGCGGTCTGCAATGACTCTTTCAAAGAGCTTGCCCACCTCGTCGAGCAGCACGATGGGCCGGTAAGCGGACGGCTAGTCCGCAGGGCGCCCCGGTTTCTTAATGAGGACCAGTTTCCCTGTCCTCCATTGAAGCAGGAACTGGCCCCTCTCCAAGCATGCGCTTAGGAGCCCCCTTAGTCGAGGCCCGAGAGCCTCCAAGGCCAGGACCCAGGCTTTTCCAGGTAAGCCGTCGGGTCCTGGGCCGGTATTCCTGGCATTCAGCCTGCGCACCGCCACTCTCAGCTCTACCTCGGTCACCTCCGGAGCATCGTCGTCATCGTCGGCTGCGTGGTCCGCATCCAACACCGCAGGAGGCGGAGCCATGGACGGGGGAGTGTGTTCCCCTCGTGAAGGGAACAGAGCGCTCACCACGTCCTCCACGAGCTGGGGCCGGAGACTCTGCGTCAGCGGGGGAGCCCATGGGCGGAGCTTGTTCCGCACCATTTTATAGGGGCGTCCCCACGGGTCCCTGTTCAGAGTCTCCAGCGACTCCTCACGGGCCAGTCCCTTGGCCCGCAGGATCTCCGCTCGGAGGGCGGTCTTCGCCGCTCTGTACCCCTCGTACAGCTCCGCCTGAATGGCTTCCGTATCCGGAGGGCGGATACGGAGCCTGCGGTGCCTGGTGTACCGGCGTCGCGCAGCAACGCACGCGTCGCGCAGAGACGTCAACTCCGGCGACCACCAGCGCACCTGGCGCCGGGCGCGTCCGGGCCGGACCCGGGGCATTGCCACGTCGCATACTTCGGACATGGCCTCCCGGAACCACCCCGCCTCGTCATTGATGTCAGCAGGCCTGTCCGGTGGTGACACCCAGGCCTGCACGATCGAGGCTTCCAGGAGGAGCTCCCGGTCCAGCTGCTTCAACGCCCACCGCGGACCACTCGGGGCCTGTCGGACCGGCGCGCTCGAGGTCTGGGCGGAGACGTCAAACCGGATGTACCGGTGATATGGTATCTGCTCCTAGACTATAAAATTGTCGAGTTTGGATTGGTTTATGTATGTCACCGTATAATTATGAACTTCGTTAGTTTATAATCTATTGGTATTATATCCGTTAGATTTTATAAAGTGTCGAAAAATTGTGCACTGCAACAAACTATTTTCGGTAGTTTATTTATAATAATTATAATCTATCCATGGGAAACCGACTAATTGTGGTATCAAACTTGCTTGCGATGTAATGCACCTTGCGCTTATACGTAATAGCATAGCCTGCTTAGCTGCGAGCAACTTGGAAGTAGTGCTCGGCGGCCGCTGCCGCGGCACCGCTCGTTTCGCTCGCTCGGCTCGCGCGCAGTTTGTTACATTTCTAACCTAACCTAACTCATTTCACCCAGTTCACAAATTTTCCGCAGTTTATAATCTAACGGAAATAATTCCGATAGATTATAAACAAACGGGTCTCACAATCATACGGTGACATGTACATAATTTATTATGGAAAAAATCTCTTTTATCATAAACACTAGCTAGTGCGGCCTTAGAAGTGTATTCTTATATTTTACACGACAGTTAATTATGTTACAAATGTTATTTAAACATGACTGTTTGTTTATTTTCCTCTCACACTCGTGATATTGTCTGTCTCTGTTTTGTTGTTATTCCTTTACATTGATAAGACTTTTCTATCTAGAGATTTTTAGATAACCTACCTGTCGAAACAAATCGCTAGAAAATTCGCAAAAAATTGTATTCGTCTGTGATTTAGCCGTTCTTAGAAATGTAAGTAATAGCAATTGCTACTAAGTGCCTCTCAGACTTCAATATTTTCACATAAGTACTCAATAAAATCAATGCCCTTTATTCATAAACGTTGCTTAAAGTTAAGTGATGTTTAAACGTCAAAAAATGTATAGTTAACCAGACGTTAATCATTACTTAACTTTAAGCAACTTTTATGAATAAGGGGGTAAAATATATCCCATCAAACTTTCGCAATCAAACCTTTTTAATTATTCAGAACTTTTGAAATACAACTTTCAAAAAAAGTTAAAAGTGTTACCTGCGGGCTACGGGCTTTTTGCGACTTTGAATTTACTGAATTTCAAATCAACTGCAGACGAAAGGTGTCAAAAAACATTAATATTTAACGAAAGAGAATGAAATGAAAACACTTTCAGTAAATTCTAATAAATATAGCAGTTGAAAGACCCTTCAGAGACTAAATATTTAAATAGTTTTAAAACATTTTCTAATAACTTTTTAGAGCATATTTTTACAAGCAGATTTTTCTTAAATACCTTTAGTAGCCAGCGTACATAATTAATGTAAAAATAACAAGTATTTTTTACGAAAATAGCAAACTTAAACCTAATGATGGTCCTTCACCTCAAAGTGCTCCGATAGGTATATTAGAGATAGGGTTTTGGGTTATTGGTAGATTATTTTGTGTACTTTTAACTATGGGCCTTTGTGGACTGAAAATAAAGCTATTATTAATATTGTTTTGGTAGTGTTTTTCCTTCTCAGCTCTTTGGCTGGTATTGCAACATTTTTGGACCGAAGCCAAGTAAATGCAGCGTGTGGTGTGTTATGTTGAGGATGTGTCATGATGAGGACCTATTTCGTTTTCATCTATTTGCATGAACTTACTAACAATTCGACATGTATTTAAAATTGCAGCTTTTTGTAGGCTAAAGAGGGTTTCTTTTAGGTTATTATTATTATTTCCTTTATTTAATTTTATATAAATGCCTTATATTTTTAAATATTAGAATATAAAACATATAAAATAATAAAGAATAGTAGCTACCGGTATCAGGAACAGGGTCTGGTAATTCTTGGGGTCCCGGATCTTTGACAGGTGTACGAGAGGGGCCGAAGCCAACTCGCTGAGACCCGTTCGACGATTTTAATTAAATGAGGCACAGACCAACGATTATCCCTGTATACACTGTTATCATTATTATCATTCCGTGGACAAAAGATTAGGCAGTTATAAAGGTTGATGGTTGACCTGCTCTAGGGTAGGTATTCTCATGGGAACTCAGTTTTAATAAAGCACCAAGGAAGTTCCAATAAGCAAACCACTTTTTTTGAAACATCGTTTCTGTAAAACAAGATAGCCAATACTCGAAACAATAGCAAACAATTACATCATCATCAATTCATTCAGGGTCGGCGCAACATGTCTTTTCCTTCCATACTTCTCTATTAGTCGTCATCTCGGTTGTCACCACAACTGCAAAAAATATGCGAAACAAAAATCCTTTCCACAAAAATCCGTGCCGCCATTCAACAGGTAGTAGGAAGGGGGCATTAGTTCTAATACATTGTGTATGATAAGCGGTCTCATCATTCGTTATCACAGCGATAAATAGAGATAAGGGGGTACGGAGCACTTAGCGGAGTTATCTCACCCGGGTCACACTAGTCTTAAAATAGTTGGGCAATTTGTGACGCACGGCCAGAGGATGCATTACTTAGATGTTTTATTTTGAAACTGTTGGATTATGGGGCTTATAGATTGCCTTTTTTAGCCGACCGACAATCTGGACGAACGTACAAAAACATTAGAAGACTGGTACCTATTTCTTCTTATTGAGTCGATGATACTTTTTATATTTGTTGGGCCAATTAGGGCGCCACGTTTATAGCAGCGAGTGTCATAATTGTATATACATGTCCCGGAATTACCGCACAACATCTTAAGGAGTCATTGTAGGTACACCAACCCTGAAATCGCGAAAAAAAATCAGTTGTTTCCTACATTAATTTATGTTAGCATAACTCGTCAAAATGTAGGGAACAGCTGATTTTTTTTCCCAATTTCAGGTTTGGCCTCATAGTAAAAGTTGTTCATAATAATGAGTACGATGATCCCTCAAGAGGTTGTGTGTTAATTCCGGGACATTGAAGAAGACTGGTTAATAGCTTTTTTCTAGCAGAGCTTAAGGGGTAGTCCTCAACAAAACCAAAGTTGGAAAAAGCAAGATTGATGACGTAGATAAACAATACTGCGTAAATGTTTGGTAAACTGACGATAAACATTTGATGATTGATTCCTGCAGTTAACAAAATCTTGAAATTTTGATGCCAACTGACAGATGATGTCGACTCACAGTCACAATATCGTATTCCAGATTGATCTTAGAAACGATGTGTGAAATATTATGTTAGTTAGAAAAGAAGTTAACACTGAAGTTACGTTATGACCAGTGATAGGAATAGGTAGTGCTAATTTGCCTAAACTTCGAGGAAGGAAGTAACATAGAGTGGACAATACCTCATCTAAAATCCCGGAATAATTTATTGACGTTTAAATCCCGGGATTTAAAAACCACTAATTTTTTATCGGATTTTATTTGTAGTTACAAATTATTGATTTGAAAAATCATAACATTTTTTAGGGTTACACACACACACACATTTATATATGTAATTTTTATGGTGTACATAGTAAAGAGTATTCTATCTATCTATAAATGAAGTCCAATAAATAATTCGTGGTTTTTAAATCCTGGGATTTAAACGTCATTAAAATTATTCCGGGATTTTAGAGGAGGTATTATCCACTCTATGTTACTTCCTTCCTCGAAGTTTAGGCAAATTAGCTCTACCTATTCCTATCACTGGTTATGACTGCTAAAGATCAAAGAAAGTAAAACAAATAGCTCCAATCCAAAATGAAAGGGAATATGAAATAGAATAATAGCGTGGAGAGGAAAATGGCTATCAATCGACCAATCCGAGCAGATCGGTAGTCACCTCTATTTTCAACCGTTAGAACTAGAGTTTCTGTTTGATAAACCGGTATTATGATTAATGTATTTTTTATCTTTAGAGCCCTAATATGAGTGTTGTTATGACGTGCGTGTTATAATCGCTGCTGTACTAAATGACCGTTGGTAGCGATTTTTACGTTCTTTATTTGAATTTTTCGAGATCTATGTTCAATTGTTTTGAAAGCTGGATCAATGTCAATTTGATTTCTATTGAGATGGGCGTATCACGTCTATACAGCTCATTTAGGGGTTTTCATTCTTGCGATAAAGGCTTTTGATCTGTAATCTAGATCTTACAAAGATTTTTTCAGTAAATAGGAACAGATCGATAGACTATGGTTGTCGAGTTTTATGTGTACGAGGCTTCATGTCTATGAAGCGATGGATGTCAAAGATACATCTTCGGCCATTGGTTGTAATCATGATAGTTTATTCACTGACCCGAAGTCTTCTAAATAGATATTCCATAATACAACTTTTATTAGAAAAATTCTCAGTTAGAGCCCGGGGTTTCTAATATTGCATCCCATAAATGGCAATATACTCCCCTATCCCTATGACCTTATATTACATGGGACTCGAAGCAGACAGCCATCGGAGAAATGTTTAAGCCCACCTCCAACCGCTGTTTTTAACCGACTTTACAAAAGGAGGAGGTTCTCAATTCGGTTGTATTTTTAAAAAATATTTGTTACCTCAGAACTCCGTCATTTATAAACCGATTTGAATAAATCATTTTTTATTTGAAAGGATTTACTTCCAGATTGGTCCCATATAAATTTGGTCAAGTTCTGGTTAGTTGTTTTTGAGTTAGCTTCAATAATACGTATTTTTCTTTTAATTTATTATAATTTCCTTTCACTGGTTATTTACATTGCGAGTAGTGGTATACGACTGTGTGTGGTGAAAAGTGAAAAATAAAAACTTTTTTGCAAAAAAAAAAACAACCCACTTCCAAAAAAAAAACTACAAAGCGAAAAATAACTTTAATTTCGGAAGTCGGTGGCAAAAAACAAAAATACAAGACTAAAGACACTGACTTCCGAAATTAAAGTTATGTTTCATTTTGTAGTGTTTTTTTTTTGGAAGTCGGTTGTTTTTTTTTTTTTTTGCAAAAAAGTTTTTTTAGAAAACATGAGAGTAGAGACTGAGTAAAAAGAGGTTTTTGTAGTAAAAAGAGGTTACGCACTGAATGTGAAGTAAACGTAAGGAATTTGATTTAGCTCGGGTACACAATATATTCCGAATTCCATACATACCGAATGAGATTTAGATATTCCTTTCTTTATAGGGCTGTCACGTAGAATTCTAGAAACGACAATGTTTAAATAATAGTGTGCCGTTTTGTTCATGTTGATTTTAAAATCGCTTGTCGCGGTCGGTCCGTGGATGGGTGACCATCCATTACATATCGGATACTGTGATTTTTTATGGAGTGCGCTTATTCTCTCGTCTAGATAAATAACAAATTAACTAAATTTCTGATCTTCTTGTAAATCTTATTAAAGTTAAGTACGATACTTTCTGATTGTTAACGTAAAAAAAAGTATTTTTGGTACCTATCTTGCTGAATTTTGTTAAACAATTTATCTTCCGAAGTTTGCTGTGCAAATATGTTTAATCTTGATCTTTGATGTCTTGCAAATAACAAAATTGTATTGAAGCAAGATGAGAATTTGTTTATCTACCTACAAATAATATAATAGGTGAAACAGCGTTATGTCACCGAAAGTATTTGTGATATTTTTCTTGTGGATTGTTGATGTCAAAATATTCCCAGCTGGGACTAAACTGGGTCAAACTAGGTAATTCCTGCAGGTGCTTGCTTATCTTGAAGCCTACCAGCATTTACTTCTAAAGATCTATTAGGCTGGTTTCACACCTCCGCCGCGAAACCATAGCAGCGAGACCGCAGTAGTTCAATTCAACTGACACGCATGATGACCCGCTACTCAAATCGCGATTCGAGTAGCGTAACATCATGCGGTTTCACGGAGAAGGTGTGGTACCCTCCTAAGTTTTTTCTTTTTTTCTTATTAATTTCTTGTCGATGATACTTTGATTTAACTTCTTTATTTTGTTTGAGCCCGAGCGGCGTTGATTGTGGAATCAGTGTCGATATTTGGGTCATCAAATGTGCATATCGATTAGCAGTTAAAAAGTTTTGATTATATTTATAATCAATCATCATTGTACACAAAAAACATGCATTGTCTTCCGTTTGCATTATCATACTCTTTAGTCTGACGTAGCCAACCACCAGTGTTGCCATAATAACAGTTTAAACAAAGCCAAGCATTTCATCGACCTGCTGCAGTGACGACATCCGCATTTCGTATGGCGACTCTAAAATACAACACTGACGAGGCTCTGACGTCATATTACAAATAACTTTCGCTGTAGAGTTCGTCAGACATTCAATGCAATCGAACGAGAAAATCAAAAAGATTTGAGTTTAGAATCGATTTTATTTGAAGCAAAATGGGCTGTAATTATTTGGATTTGGAATTGAGAATAGATTTTATTTAAAGTTGATTGTTAATGATAATGTTTTGTGTTAAAAATAACAGTAATATGTTAGATCAAAAACAATCTTTCTTTCTATTCATGCCCCATATATTATTTTTTTATAAACATCGGTTTTACTGTATAAATATTTCGTGTTCTAGTCTGTTTGTCTGTGAAATAGACAACGGGAATAGAAGCACGTTTGTATGAGCGAATAGTTTTATTTGTAGTGAAGTGCATGTTTTTTTTTGCGTTGTTGTACAATTGAGAGCATAAAAACAGACGCGATATCGAAAAAGTTTTATATGGAAAGTTCCAATCCCTAAAACTTTATTTGCATTGCACTGTATGATTCGACACGTCAGCAGATCACACTCTTTTGATTCACGGTACGATATTTGGATAAACCGCGTGAATCAATCTGCCTAGCATTTTCCCAACTATGTTTGGTACGGCTTCCTGTCTAACCGGATGTAGCTGAATAATGAAGCAACTGCCTATCTGACCTCCACAACCCAGTTACTGGAGAATAAATAGATACCCATTGGTTAGACTGCTTGTCAGACTTTTGGGCTTCTGATAAACCGCGTGAATGCTTTACTTTTATGTGTGAACTATCCCTTATCCAATGTGATTGTCAAATGTTTTTGCCACCGGGCCTGATCGACCCCAATTTGATTTGCCCTGTATGAAGTGTTGATACGTGTTTTTGCAGTTGAACGCTCTCGCAGATTGCTTCCATGGGGTTAAATATATATTCGGAGTACGTCAATCACAATCTTTCTGTGAATCGGACGCTTTTGGGCGCCGTATCTGATTCAAATATTGGCGCATTCGAATGTGATATGTGTGATGTCAGCTTAAAGTGCTTTTTTGGTTTTCAGAATGTATACCGAGGCTGTCCACAATATTGACTGTATGACTGTATGAACCATGAGATTCGATCGAAAAAGTTTTTTTTTGGAATCTAAAATATATTTTTTACATAAACTGGGAAGAAGGCGTGTCAAATCATTCTTGTTCCTTATGTAAATATACATCCATATTTTGTTAATCTGTCTTTTTTATTATTATCAACTTGTATAAACAAGCTTTCCCAGTGCTTCAGCAATTATTACCTCTTTACCCATTTCAGAAAAATATTGATGGAAAAAATCAAAACGTTTATTTATTTATTCATCCTCAATAGGATCTAGCTCCTTATTTATTTCGAAACATGAATGGAACCTCAATCCATATATGACAGTCTATACACGTATGCAAGCGGACAGTAAGTCTGTGGCCACGAAACTAGCGGCGGCTGAACGACGGCGATTGCGGGGCGGTGCGGCGCGGCGGCGGCGTAATCAAAAGTATAGCATTCTGAAGCGACGCGCACGAAACGGGCGAGATCGACCGCCGGTTTCGTCCCGCCCCGCGCCGCTCTGCAGTCGCCATCGGCATCGCTCGACCACCGCTGGTTTCGTGCCCGCAGACTTACAGTAGTCATATTGTAATTAACTTTCGCATCTACATGTGACTGGCATTAATTGATCGTCTGTGGCCAACCATAGGGGTCTTTAGGAACAGTTAAAACGATTCTGTCTGTCTGTGTGACTGAATGACGTCATGTTATTAATGGAAGGTTTATCAGAGCGTTTCATCTTTTGGCTGTGGATGGAATACTAAAGAGAAGTACTTTCGGCAGCGAACTGCTGGTCTACTTTAAAAAAATGTCCGTTAGGTAGACTGGACCGGACTACAGACTGACCTTGACTTGACTAGGTGGTTTACGCTGTTTTCCTATAGCTTATTTCCTATAGCATGATTGAGCTGCCGTAGATAGCTACTTAAAATGCGAATTTTTATATGACTGGTCTCTGTAAGATTTTTTAATTGATAGTCAGCGGTATTGATACCCAGCGCGAAAGCGGTGCTCCTGACCAAACCATGCTCATATGTTGAAGTGTCAAAAGTATCCATACATCTGCATTTCTGAGGACCTAAAACACGCCACTGATGCCGCGATTGGCGTTGGATCCATCTCATGTAACATGTTTTTTTTTTTGTAGCCATCGACACGAAAAGAAGGAGAAGTCTAGCTGTTACAAGCGTTTGCATTCAAATGCAATAACGTAACTATGTCAACGTAATATCATAATATCAACTTTCCGTAAACGCAATCAGCTGCACCCTGTAGAAACAAGATATCTTCAAAATAACACGTTTACTTGTGAACATGCGCTTTGTCTTTCAGTCAGCATAATATCCTGGAACATAATTATACAAGTCACAAGATAAATTAATATTATTCCACACGCCAGATACTTCCCCTAGCTCCGTCATAACTCCTCGCTCCATCGGACTATAGTTCCGTTGCATCGCGTCAACGTGAACACCCCTTATCTTGTATGTACACTCGCGCACAGCCTCTGTATTTTGTTGTATTAAATATTGCACTGCACTGATTCTTCTATAGAAATCGTTTTTATTGTGATACCGTTATAAAGCCTTTTTATTTAGCTATTTTGATAAATGAATAGTGATGATTATGGCATTCAGGTTTATTAAGGAAATAAATTGATTAATTTTAAAATATATCATATCTATTTATAAACAAGTCTAGACTAGTCGAACATAAGTAATGACTAATGATTCTTAAAGTTATCAAGAGGGCTGTCACCTCACTCGCTCACACGGGACCAAAATGTTAAGAATGTTAAATGAAGAGATGCTTTTTTGAAAAATGTAATCAGTTGGTGAACTAATAAATAGCATTAATTTAACACCGCGGGACGCAAACGAGACACAATAGAAGTTTTATTGTTATTACTGCTTTATAGTATCCTTCAAAGCGTTAATAGCCAATTATTAAAAACCCATTTCTATTGTGTTATCTAACAAACTCAGCTCAATAAGTATTATAATCTGTTTTTAAGATGAGTTAAATAAATGCCACAATAAAAATTTGTTTTTAATAATTGCCTATTAAATTAAAATGGAGGAGCTCGTGGCTAAGTAATAACAGCCGCACGGGTCGATCCATCAAATTCAGCTGCGCTTGCCAGGGTTGGTTCGTGGATGGGTGACCATCTTTACATACCGAGACTCCTCCGTGCCTCGGAAAGCATGTTAAGCTGTTGGTCTCGGCTGTCATTCGTGGATCTTTGACAGTCGTTACGGGTCGCCAGAAGCCCGAAAGTCTGACAACCAGTCTTACCAAGGGTTATCGTATTACCCAGTTACAGGGTTGTGGAGGTCAGATAGGCAGTCGCTGCATGTAAACTACTGGTACTCAGCTGCGTCCGGTTAGGCTGGAAGCCGACCCCAACATGGTTGGGAAAAGGCTAGGCAGATGATGACTTATTAAATTAATATAATTTATTATTTCCCTAATTGATTATAAACAAACAAACTGTATTCCCCGAAAGGTTAAGCAGAGCACAAACCAACATTACATTTTCTCTTGAGACCAAAACCAAAACTAAAAATATGGTAAACAACAATTAAAGGCAAATTAACTTCAAGCCACCCGTACTTTAGTTTGACCATCAAGTTCTCCCGAAACCCTCTGGTCATAACAAACATTATAATTAAGCTCCATTAAAGTAATTAATAATTTCATAGTAACCTTTGTCAGCCATGACAGCGGGTTAAATCGCCATTTTCTACAACTAACTCAAACAAATCTATTTGAATTTTCGTCTTTATTTACTCATTTACAGACGGTTTTCCTTTGACATGTTTGTAAAAAACCGTTGGATAGGTTTTCCCGTGGGTGTATGAGTGCTATTGGAATTAAATGTTGCGGGAGTTGTTGCCGTCACTCACTTTTTTCGAGGTTTTCTAGTGCCGAAACCTGATACATAACATTATTAGGTAAATTTTTACCAAATTTTCCTAAACCCAACATAATATTTCGAGTATTGGTTATCGATGTTATTGTTGTCATTTGCATCTGATACACACCATATTGATAAACAATTAGGAACCAGGGAGCTCGTGGCTAAATGATAACAGCCACACGGATCGATCGAAGGTACGAAGCTACGCTTGGCGCGGTCGGTTCGTGGATGGGTCACTATCCATTACATATCGAGACCCTCCGTGCCTCGGAAAACACGGTCGTTGGTCCCCGCTGTCATTCGTAGATCTTTGATAGTCGTTACGGGTAGTCAGAAGCCTAAAGTCTGGCAAACCGTCTTACCAAAGGGTATCATGTTGCCCAGTAAACTGGGTTGTGGAGGTCAGATAGGCAGTCATAATCAGCCTATAATGTTCCCACTGCTGGGACACAGGCCTCCTCTCAGTGAGAGGGACTGGGCTATATGATCTACACCATGCGGGCCCACTGCGGATTGATAGATATCATTGTCTTCGAATTTTCGGTTTTAGGACATGCCGGTTTCCTCACGATGTTTTCATTCACCGTTTTGAGAGCAGTGGTGACGTAATAATTTACACAAAGTAAAGCGCCTGTCGGGGTTCGAAGCTACGACCCCATGATAGACAGTCGCTCCATGTCAAATACTCAGCTGCATCCGGTTAGACTAGACTGGAGCCGACCCCAACATAGTTGGGAAAAGGCTAGGCAGATTGATTCTACAAAAGCAAATTGGATGGTGACTACAGGTGCTGCAGAGTCACGAATCGGTTTCAGTGAAACATGTAATGGTGGGCATGAGTTTCTGTATGTATGTAATGGGTGTCTTTGTTCAATTTTTGCCCCAGTTTCTTTCTATGAAAATGGTTGATTTTTTTTCTCTGTAATATACACAATCCTGTGTTGTCTAACTTAAATATTTTTTTCCTAGAACGCAGAGATACTTAACTAGAATTTTATTTAGATCAGCTGTCCTGAAAGCTTTCAAATTGAGACTTTTATCCTGCCGGGTTTCTATTTTTTAATTAGTGGTATATTTTTCAATTAATTACTTACCTTTTTGTAAGAATTTTTATTCTTGATCACTTTCTTAATTGGACATTCATTTTAATAGGTACCTATCTACTCGACTTCCTTTTGACTAAAATGTTGAAGTACCTGGGGGGCTAAAACGGCCACTTTGGCAGAATCATAATAGGATAATATTATGAACTTTAGTTAAATTAATCGTAAAATGGTCACAAATTGACAATTCATAATATTAAGTGCGTACAATTTATATCACGCAATTCATCTGTTTGACAGTTTTGTACGGAGATTCGTAAAATGGTACACAAACTATGAATTGCTTTAATGTCAAATAGCAGAATCATAAGAAGTTAGTCAAGAGCAACATCTTACAATTCATATTGAAGATTTTGTGAAGAAATATTGTAATGGCAGAATGAAAATAGCCTAGGTAATAGGTACCAACAAAACTATAGGTCCGGCATTTCAAAAGCTATTTTCATTTTCTGAAGAGCTACACTTCGTCGGCGATATAAAATTGTCTCCGTAACACGTGCGTCCTCAAGGAAATTTACATAAACGTCTAAATCTGCCATTATTACAATATTTCTTCACAAAATCTTCAATATGAGTTGGAAGATGTTGCTCTTGACTAACTTCTTATGATTCTGCTATTTGACATTAAAGCAATTCATAGTTTGTGCACCATTTTACGAATCTCCGTACAAAACTGTCAAACAGATGAATTACGTGATATGAATTGTACGCAATTAATATTATGAATTGTCAATTTGTAACCATTTTACGATTAATTTAACTAAAGTTCATAATATTATCCTATTATGATTCTGCCAAAGTGGCCGTTTTAGCCCCCCTGGTAATAGATAATGTAGATACCTAGATAGATTACTCTCTATGGTACCTACGTACGTACACCATAACTTAGAAACAATGGAACTTTTAAGAGACTTTTTTAAATTTAGTGTTTAGACTCTACAAACACCATAATCCTCTAGAAACTCTTAGTATCAAATCATTTAATAACTTACGAGTATAACTGTTTTAAATATTATTAGGTATTGAAAATCTATACTAACATTATAAAGAAGTAGGTGAGTTTGTATGTAGGGGGTAATCTTCGGAACTACTGATCCGATTCCGAAAATTCTTTCACAAATGGGAAGCTACAGTATTGCTAAGTGTCATAGTGTAGGCACCGCTCGTTGCGCTACACGCGGTGCATTTGTGTCGCGTCGCGTGTCGCGCCTGTTTGCCGGAGCGTTTACGCGGATGAAATCGCGGGCAGAAGGCAATGTTTGATATTTTGACGCAAAGAAATACTTACACAAGATCATTGCTTTATCGTGTAATGCCTTCTTAAATATTTGACCCACTGCCGAACTCTTGAAGCGAAGTTTCCCTTAGTTAAAACGTAGATAATTGTTTAAATAACTTATGCAAACCTATTGTCCCTATTCAAAAGGGATTAAATTTAACTGTGTAACTCGATTGGGCTTCAATTTGAGAGGTTATATCAGTTATCCTAAAATGTTCAGTGGAATCCTGTCCTTCTGTTATTGACTTGATTTAATTATTTCTACGCCGGGTTTTATTAATTCCTTTTAATTAATCTATAAGTATTCTATAGCGATGGCTGAAAAATATATCTTTGTTATAAGGCTCAATCAGTATCAATTTTTTTTTTTTGGATCGGAAATCATCAAATGAATTCACCCGCTCTGGGCGGAGCAGGAGGGTGTTGTCAGCTGACATCTCTTTGAGGCGCGCGTGGAACACAACGCGCCGTCGACTCGGTCCTGGTCCTTAACGGACGCAAAGCCCGCGCCTACGGTGGTGGCCGGGAGTCGGCTGCCAATTCCCGACGCCCAGAGCTTCTCCTGCGGCGACTAGGGGCGTGAGGACGCAAAGCTTGCCTCTCCCTCACGCGTTCCGCCTCCTCCTTCGCGAGCATTACTGCCTCACAGAAGGAGGTGACGGCTTCCCATTTACTCTCGCTCCGTACCATGGCCTGGACCAAGACCGGACGCGAGAGATCGCCGCCGCCGATCGCTTCCGCGAGGACACGGCGGTGCTCCGCCCAAGTCGGGCAGACCTCCACCGTATGCTCCACTGTGTTCTCCGGGCGATCTACACAATGGTGACACCCGGGCGTTTCCTCCCGCCTTATTCGGAACAGGTACCTTCCGAAGCACCCGTGTCCGGTGAGGACCTGCGTCAGGCGGAAGGTGAGGACGCCGTGGCGCCTCTCCAGCCTCTCCTCAAAGAGGGGACTTATCGCCGCAATTGTGGCGTGCCCAGCGCTGGGTTGCGACAATCGCACTCATCTGTTTCACCACCTATGATTAAGTTCCTATTAACTTACTTGGCAGATAATTTCATACAAATTCTGTTCCATTTTTGAATTTATCCGGTGAGTAGTTGCTAATGGGTGGTGAAATAGGCCCTTAAACCTACAAGGGTACTTATGAAACGTCAGAAGCTAGGTGCACGGTTCCAATTGGTCGTTTCCTATGGAGAAAAGCCGGCAAGAAACTCCACGGTTTCTCTTTTAAAAATAATTGGCTTTTACAATGTTTTAATAGGTATGGGAGGACAGTGTAGGCCTGTTAACAAGTACCAGGTACTTAACAAAATAGAAAATGGTCTTCAAATCTAAATCGGCTCGTGCCGACAGATAGCTATTTGCAGAAGACTCAAAGGTATTTGTTTGGCGTAAGATTTTATGAGTAGTCAGTTCGGTATGAAGTAGGTACAGTCTTTAATATCTTCGTTAGTTTTTAAATTTTATCAAGTTAGGACACTTACCTTTTAAAGCTACGGAATTACAGCACTGAGCAGACATAGAAAACTATATTTCACTACTTTATACCAAAGATCATAATAGCATATCACACCTTTGACAAATGTCGAGTTGACATCAACTTAAAACCTTTTAATGGTCTAGCTATTTTATTGAATCTTTTTTTTCAGAGTTTCTCAGTGTCACATTTTTAATTTAGTCTGACATGTACTTACTTAAAAAATATGGTTAAATGTCATTCTGCGGTTTTGACATTACGACACAATACGTATGCAATGTGTAACTGAATTAATGCACGTTATGAAAGTAGTTTGTTAAAAATCGTTTACTGAATCGATTTCTGTCATTTTTAATATACAGACTAAGTTTAAAAGGAGTGCGGATATTTCAGGAGGTAATCAGGTGGTGGAGGAGGTAAATTGAAAATCGACTTTTCATACAAACTTGAGTCACGTGACCAGTCACTTTGTATGAAAATTCGATTTTCAATTTTAAGACTTCGACCTATGTTCCTTGGGGAAGTTGTCCAGTTTCATGCACCTGATTACCTCCTGAAATATCCACACTCCTTTTAAACTTATCCTGTATGTAGGTATGGCGGCATATCTACCTCGCCACATTGGAACGTATCACACTGACGTCGCGCAAAATCCTGCATCGCGCAATCAGAGTTTACCGCGCGACATCAACCGTCGGGCAGTAGCCCACCAGACATGTTGTGTCTGGTGTCCCGTCTGGTCGGAGGATCCTCCTTTTTCTATGGAGGATGAGTGAACTTTACACCCTGTTCCTCATGCCTCACTATAGGTAATTTTATATTCCGAAAATAATTAAAACTACGTAAATTACAGTCCCACTTCCGCTGTACAGTCAAAACAAACCAAAATGGACGAACTACCTACTATGCTACACCTATACGTGTGCGACTGTGTGCGTGCGTAGATTTGTAATGTGACCACAACTTTCTCCAACAATTAGTGTAACTAAATTAATCAGCCCTGGATCCTGTGGTGGCAAACCGGCCGTTCCAATATAGTGACAGATAGTGTGTCGTGTTCTTTCTCTTCCGAGCGACCAACTCTGTTCTGCTGTTCTGCGCAGGTTTAGTGCGCACGCGGTAATGTAGAGTATTTCAAATAAATTATGGGTGCTTTAGTATATTTAATGGATTAATTTTTTTTCGTAATTGAAATTCATAAGTATGCCCAATATTTCTATTTTCAATATTTTTTCTGAAGATAATTGCCACTCATTATAATATTTGTGAGTTTTCTTTAACAATTTACCTCAAACGCTGGAGAAAGGGGGCGCCACTATCAAGTTTCTGCCCGGTTCGAAAAAATCGCAGATCCGGGGCTGAAATGAATCAATAAAAAAAGTTTTATATATGAAAAAAAATATTTAGTAATATGATTATAACATAATATTCTAATTGGGGTGTTTGGTGGTAAATTCCCAGACACGTTGTATAAAATTCTGAGTCGATAAAGCAGATTCTATCGTGCGATAAGCAGACAAAAATAGCCCTTATGGCGATGAACATATATTATTTTGAATGAGACTGTATCTATGTATCTTCATCTTCATTCTCTTGCTTATTCCAATTTATTTGGGGTCGGTGCAACATGTCTTTTTCTTCGATACTTCTTTATTACTGTAATTTAATGTGACTGAACCTATCTTATGCGCAAATTAATTCCCAACACAGTAGGTTAAATTAAACCTTGCCTTCATTTGGTTAGTGTTCAAATACACATTAATTTTTGAACCCTGTTATAAATAATATACCTTAATCTAAAGTGCATTAAGAACGAAACAGATCCCAAACCTCATTAAACACCCATCTGCCTCAACTTAAGGGGGAAGCGTTAACGTAGCCCGCGAAATTAAAATCTTCTTACGATTTTTGCAATTTGCAGCTTAGTGTCTGGGTATATGTTGAATAAAGTATGATTCGCGACCGTAACAATTTACGGACGTATTTACGGAATTATAATCATTAGAATCGGTAATACAATCCAGGGGCTAGACCACCACCTCTTAACGCAGTATTATTTTAATCTTACTTGAGTGTGGGAAAGAGATGGAGCTAGACGTCCTGTATAGCTCCATCTCTTTCTCACACTGAAGTAACCTTAAAATAATACTGCTATAAGAAGTGGTGGTTGACCGCCAGTTTAGTATAATCCTCAAATGTCAAGATTTCATGAAGTAGTCATTCAATAGGACTACTTGGTCTTAGAGTGTTGTATTAATGACTTTAATGATCATAATTCTGTAAATCCATATTTGTTACGGTCGCGAATCATATTTTAATCAACATACAATCTTACTTAATAATACTTATCTACAAATGGCAAAAACCGTAAGAACATTTGAAATTCGCGGGCTACTCTGGCGCTTTCGCCTTAATGCTATAAAATTATCAGCTAAAACCTTCCGCCGCTTCCGCCTAACGATGTTCTCACTAAACCGAATTATTTTCAAATAATGGCCTCAAGGGAAAACGAAGGAACGAAGACATACCTAATTCTTGTATTTAACACTCTAGAGCTGCCCCCGTAATTAATAGAGGTGTGCTGATCCGAACTAATGAAGTTGTCTGGTAACGAGTGGATGTCTGGAAAAATCGATTACTTATTTTCGATTAATGAGCATATTATATGTTATAACGATACCCACTTAATAACATATAATATGCTTATTAATGGAAAGTAACTAACTTCTGAGAGTATAGTTATAAATGTATAAATCTTAAATTCATTTACACACTGGCAGACAACGCACAGCCTAAGCCGCTGGGACTAGAATGTTTCAATGTTGCAAAAGATTGATTGACACAGGTGAACCAGCAATTTTTGGAAAATCATCCCCTATAGGAGTTGAATAGGGGATGAAAGTTTTTATGGAATTTCATCATTTTTACCGATGAGAATCTCACCAGGCACGCGCACGGCTTGTTAGAATCAAAGTCAAATCAAAATGAAATATTTTGTTGCAACAAAAATCCGATTCACAAATTTTTAGTGTTCGTTAAGAGCTATTAACATTAGTTTAAAAACTGTGTTGCAGCCATTAACGCCCACCTCCGAGAGGGGAGACGTCGGCGTTCCAACATTTAGAATACTAAAGCAATAATATAAAAATAAAAATAGTTATAATAATTATAACCTACCTAAAGTAAAAGTAGGTAAAACAACTATTTATCTAAAATATTATTAGTTATTAATTACAGTTAACTCCTACTATTTTAAAAAAAGAAATAAATAAGTAATTAATCTGAAAATTACCTCTTCGTTGGTCTAGTGGTCATGGTGGCATTGCATAATCAGCCGATAATGTTCCCACTGCTGAGGCACAGGCCTCCTCTCTGTGAGAGGGAGTGGGCCTTAATCCACCACGCGGGCCCAGTGCACACAAATCCAGACTCCGGGCTGCTACTGAGAAATTCCAGATAGAAAAACCCAATATCACTTTACCCGACCTGGAAATCTAACCCAAGACCTTATGCTCAGCAGTAGCGCTTGCGACCTAGTGGTATAATAAAAAGAAATAAAAAAAATATATGCATTTACAGAATTATAATCATCAAAATCAGTAATACAACTCCATAAGTTTGTATAATCCTGATTGTCAAGATTTCATGATATAGTCATTCAATAGAATTACCTGGTCTTAAAGAGTGGTATTGATAACTTTATTTATTATAATTCTGTAAATACATCTTTTTACGGTCGCGAATCATATTTTGATCAACGTACAACCTAATACTGACTTGCAAATTGCAAAAATCGTAAGAAAATTTGAATTTCCCGGACTACCTGGCGCTTTCGCCTTAACGTATTTTTCACAAAAACCTTCCGGAATCAATTCCTTAAATGGTGAGAGTACCGCACCAAAATCCATTGCGTAGTTTAGGAAACCAACGCGATCACACAGACAGTCACAAAAGCGACCTGAGCGTATAATAATTATGTATAGATATATAGGAGATATAGAAGCTCTTTTAATTCTAACTGGTACTTATTTTGCTATCTCAATATACAAGGTGTAATTTTAATCACCATTAACTTTTTAAGGGGTCACTGTACTCATTATTATGAACAACTTTTACTATGGGACGAAACCTGAAATCGCGAAAAAAAAATCTGCTGTTCCATACATTTGGACGAGACACGCGAACATAAATGTACAGCTGATTGTTTGTCCCATAGTAAGAGTTGTCCATAGTGATGAGTACAATGACCACTTAAAAGGTTAACGGTGATTGAAATTACACCTTGTATTTGCACGATATGTCACAGCTCAATCCTCTACCCAACCTATTCATTATGTCTGTCATTGCTTCATTTTTTCATTCTTTTTACTTATTATATAGTAATTTTATTCTAGGTGCAGCTTCTTCACATATTATAATGATATAATTAATAGTAGGTAAAACATTTTAAAAGAGTAACGGTAGAGATTCTTGCCCATTCTTCTCCGTACGAAACTACCCTTTGAAAGGGGCAACTAGAATCAATTCTATTTTCTTGTTCATTTTTGACGTTCAAAAGTGCCTTTTATGTGCACATTTGAAAAAGAGTGCCTCTGAAACGTCCGAGCTACTAGAGATGTTTAATAATATTTCCGGTCAAACGTCCCAGCTAAAAAAAGTCTAATCGTTTATTTTTTGACATTATTGAATAAAAACACTATTTTGTAAATTTTTCGGTACCGTTTAGTTTTGTCGACTTTTATATTATAAATTCAACGTTACGACGGATTGTTAAATACTCTCTCACTTTTGCTACGGAGCCCTAAGGGCGTGCCCAAAGAGCACTTGACCGATTTTCATTATTGCTGCGTAGTTACAATCCGGTCCGGGTAAAACGAGAAACATGCCATTAATTGCCAGAAAAATGGGCCATGCTAAAGCCGGATTTATATTACGAAACTAGTTACGCAAACTTATTTATTCATTGATATAGTTTCATGTGTAGGTAAATAGATAATTATATAAATGAATAACTAAGTTCGCGCGACTACATAGTTTCGTAATGTAAATCCGACTTCAGACAAATGGTAGAACACATACACACATACATAAACTCACGCCATCTTTCCATGGAGGTAAACAGAAACTACAGAACGCCACCTGCTACGATCCTTACATACTCCTTTTACCTCGTTTACGTTCATACATCTGGTCATACACGCACGCCGGTTGCGAGTACTACGCACCTGCCCTTTCTAAAGAACATCACCAATAAGGTCACGAGCCAATCACATCTGCCTTGTAAATACCTTTTGTAACGGCCGCACCCAATAACCTATCTATCACCGGTTTTGACATACTGGAGATAGAAAAACCTATCTATCTATGGTATTAACGTCCCAATAATCTATAAGAGATTATGGAATCTTACCGGCCTGACATAAGGACAGATAGAATTATTCTGTTTACCATCAATAGCGATCTGTCTTTTACTGAAAATAGGTTATTCGGTTCGGCCGTTAGTCGCCTTTCATTCATCCTTTCAACATGACCAAACCATCTAATGCTAGCCACACACATAACGATTTAGTTGCTTGCTTGATGAATTAGGATTCTCTTTTAAATTTTTGTCACTATTCTCCTTTTAAGCCGCACCGTTGCCTTATCATGTCATTCCTCAATCTATAATTCATAGTCACATCACACATGCTTCACAAGGAACGCATTTCCACAGCATTTATTCTACTTTCATGCTTCTTTTGCCACACCCAACATTCACTTCCATACATACGAAAAAAGAAAACGGTAGAAATTACTGCAGAAAAATGCAAGTAAGAACTGCATACAATCAAAATCAAAATTCATTTATTCAAACTAGGCTGAGAATTAGCACTTTCTGAATGTCAAAATAACATAAGACGTCCCCCGAAACGCTCTTCACCAATTCCTAGTGATTTAGCTGGGAGGAAGAAATGGCGCAACAAAATCCCCAGCAGCACAGCTATCTGTTCAGTTTGAAGGACTTGATATCATTCACATAACTGCATATATAACACGAGTTCAACAGTACATAAGTCCACATGCAGTCTATTTTGCTAACTACCTGAGCACACACTGGTGTATTCCTTGTTAATAAACTGACTTGGACGGCAAATAAATGTTCTAGAACAAATATATCAGTCTGCGTCAAGTGGCAGTGGCTGCGACGTTCTCTGTATTGATGAGAGGAATCTATCTTGCAAGGTACTTGGTTCTTTTTATTGGCTTTTTAAACTTAGTAAATTGTGGAGATATATTGTTACGTGTCGGAAAGAATGTAACAAATATTCATAATAATAATATATTTAGGTCTGCTTGCAATACAAATCACTAATTACATTTAGCACTAAACAACATCTATTTTTTTCAATCGTTTCGAATTAGCACAGACACAATGATGTTTAAAATAATTACTCTGTTTAGTGATATGTAAATGCTAAGACTTTAGTCCTATCACCATCTATTTGAGGAGTTCCTGTGGCCACCTTCTGGCTCCAACATCACTTAAGACTTCAATCAGGGCTACAGTACTTGTACTACTTGTAAAGAGAAATCAATGTAGCCGAAAGACATCGGGGCCATCTTGTTGAGGAGTCCATAGAGCCACCAGCTTTTAAATTATGTAAATATTGGAAAATGAAATAAAAATATACTTAATGGCCAAGATAGAATAATGTACATTCTAGTAAGTGGGTCATAGTTTATTAAGTTTACTGCTGTACTGTTTGTACTGAATTCTTTTGACTTCATGCAAAGTAACATTGCTTACATTTTAAATAATTCTTAAATTAATTCTTCATTCTTGAGAATATCAATACTGTCGTGTCAAAAATATTGATTACCAATACTTAGAATATTGAGTTTTCAACTAGCATCAAGATTCTAAGTAAAAGCGAATGCCAGCCCAGAGAGGGCTTCACCTCAATATAAATTGTCAATATCGGAATTCAGCACAAGTATTTTACCGTTATTAATAACTATGAGCTGATATTGCACAGTTCGTAAACCTTCGTTCTCTGTGTTCATAAGATCATTTTGAGTACATTTACTTTCATTAAAACTAAGCACTGGTTGGTTATATTTGGTGTTAGTCGCGTACGATATACAGGGTTATTTTAAATTGGCTAGCTAAACTCCGCAGACGTGATAGGTATCGATATCTATACATTTTTTTAGTGGGGTCATTGACCGCAGTTTTTGTAGTTACTAGAAATATCAGTTTAAGAAATCAGTTTTTTTTTGTGTAAACTTCACAGACGTGATGGGTATCGATATCTAAACACGATAAAACATAAGAAAACCGTTTTTCTCAACTCATACTTCAAGTAACAACACTAACAGCGGTCGTTGACCACCCAAAAAAACATCAAATCATTTTATTTTTTCGTGTTTAGATATCGATACGGTCGCGTCTGCTGAGTTTAGCTAGCCAATTTAAAATAACCCTGTATGTTTCGAGTTAGTCTTGTGGAATCACCACGAATGTAAGATACTGTTCAAGTCCGAAACAAAGCTGGGCATTTACGAAACCCGAATGCCGAAAAAATCATATTTTATTTGGAAACTTCAGAGAGTTATTATTCTTTTGTAATAACATCAATCAGGTCATTTTCTCAGTTCACTTAACAATTCAATGTCGTCGTAAAATACTTTATCGTATTAAGTGTATCTACTCTAGCGAAATAAATTAATTGTGCTTTGAAGTATTAAGGCTTTATTCAAAACATTGTAATTTAAGATTACAACTGTAAAAGGTCACGGTGAAGCTAGGATTACAGGGATAAATATTGTTAACTATCAGGTGAATGTGATTTCGTTCGTACACAAAGTTTGATCCACTCAGGGGTCTGAGTTCCGAAAAATAGTGTTTACTTAGTGTACCTGTACAGTTATTCTTGTTCCTCTATCATATCGGTACGAGCTTTACCTGTCTGATGTAAGAGAAAACTACCAACATCATGGCTGTATATTGATAAATATGAACCATACATCAGATTAATCTCGTGTCTGCCCTAGATGATCGCTTACCATCACTCTGAATGTAAGATACAAAGACGAACGAAACTTAGTGTAAACTTACCCTTCGATCTGTCAAAATCACGCCAAAATGGATGGATGGATTTTGACAGCTCGAAGCGTAAGTTTTTAGTTTTAGGAAAATATATTAGCCGTGCGCACCAGGTATCCAAAAAAAAAAAGAAAACACGGACGGGATCAATTTCAATTTTCTCAGACGAACTAAAATTCGTGTAGGTAGCTGAGATGAGATGAAAAATACTGGGATTACGAGATGAGGGAGGATGACGTTCAGCTAGCACTTGACCCACTTCTGATAAAAATGATAAATATTCCCTGCTTTAGAATGTGCCCGGTATTTTTAATTCTTTTTATATAAAAACCCGAGGTGTTGACGGATTGATGGCCTAAAATGTTCTGTTGTGGTAATTTGAACGTTGTGTTTCGGGGTTTTATTAATAAATATTTTGAGTTGTAAGAATTCGAATCTGTTACAAAATATACCGCAGTATAATAGTTAATTATAAACTATACATATTCTGGATTTAGATATGACAGGATCATTATACAAGGTGTAACATAATTAACGCACAACCTCTTAAGCGGTCATTGTACTCATCATTATGAACAACTTTTACTATGGGACCAAACCTGAAATCGCGAAAAAAATCAGCTGCTCCCTACATTAATTATGTTTGCATAACTCGTCAAAATGTAGGGAACAGCAGATTTTTTTTTCGCGATTTCAAGTTTGGTCCCGTACTAAAAGTTGTTCATAATGATGAGTACAATGACCCTTTAAGAGGTTGTGCGTTATTTATGTTATATCTTGTAGACGTGATGCTGATCAAGTTTCCCTAGGAATAATCCTTGAAGAGAAATTCCCCTTCCATAACGATTTTCCTTACAGTTAAGCTTTCCTAGTCAACTTGTTTTATAAATGAGTCAAATCACCCCTTTAAACGACAACTGATTATGTATTTACTTAACGGTCTGATACAGAAAGAAAACCGAAACGTGATCCTGAAATGTTGTAGAACGTTCTTTATCCATAATTATGTACATCATAACAAATCTGCAAAACTACACGTAATGTATGTACCCTTGAGCAACGATGTAATAGCGATGATGACTAAATTTTTTTTATCCATCAGGTAGATTATTAAAAAATATTGGACACGTATTTTTTCTTTTTTTACGTAATCAAAAGATTATGGCGCTACATTGATTTAAAATGTGGCATGACGTCACGCCTTGCTAGATTCTTACTTAGTTGTGACGTAGCGAGCCCCCACTCCCCAACTTTAATGCGTTTTATCTAAGTAATTTTTTTATTAATATGATAAAGCAAAAAATACGTGTCTAATATTTTTTTATTATCTGACTGACGGACTAAATAGAATTTTTTTTTTTTTTAACCGAGCATCATCCCTATTATTTATGTTGACGTTGTAAAACATTGGCAAGCTCGGTTAAAATAAAAACAAAACTCATAGGATTAACTCTATGAATTTCTTTAAAATGGCGTTTATATTTCATATTGCGAGTAATGTTTTGGTAAACTTTTGCAATTAATGTAATGTCAGAGGTCGAGACAAGAGTCACGACTTACTTAAAGAGAATCATCCAACTATTACAGATTCATGTTATGAATCTAAACTACAAACTTACCTAATGATTATATTTCCTATTATTTTAATTATTATTATGTATAAGGCAGTTGGTAGACGATTTTGTTTTTAGTAACGTAGATATCTTTTTGGGGTACTTAATATTGTCTCCATGAATGAGTCGGTACTCAAACTCTAAAATTGAAACAAAATTGAAGCTAGTCGCCCATTCCAAAACGTAGATCTCTATGGAGAAGAATGGGCAAGAAACTCCATGGACACTTTTTTAAATCAAAATTGTTACAAAATCCTGGGTACATTGTTCTTGTTGCTTCTATATGTGAGAACAATGTAAAAAATAGGTAATTAAAACAATTCAAAATATAAGATTAAAAATAAGACCTGGCAGCTAAGAGATGACCAGTCTCCACTGACGGCGCCCGTTCACGAACATGACGCGTGGATCAGCACCATCCAGCTCAACCATTTTGTAGGGAACCGAATGATCCAACACATACTTAAATAGGTATACTTAGTGTGCATCTTGAGTAGTAAGCCATCACCTTGTTAACTGACTAATATATGCATTTTATTTTTTACCAGCTGTTACCCGCGGCTCCGCCCGCGTGGATGTCAATACTTCCATAGTTAAATCAGATTTTGTTCACAATTTCATGGGTTTAATTTTTTTTGCGCGGAACGTCGTTCCTTTTTTTTTAAATAAAAGTACGCTAAGTTACTCCTTATAACATCAGCTGCCTGTGAAAGTCCCGTCAAAATCGGTCCAGCCATTTCGGAGATATCAGCCGGAACAAACAGACAGACCAACATTTTAAAAATGGCTTTTTCGTTATAAGTATCGTATATACTTTCATATGCATTTAGTAAAAAGCTGTTATTTTGACATTAGAAATAGACACTTCAATTTTATTGATTTGTATAGATGACGGCATGATCTGTGTTTAAATGCTGCCGATACAAGAAAACATCTGTAACATTATTTCTGTCTCCTTACAGCAAAAACAGCGCCAAGTGCTAACGACACGATAAATGAAACTGCAAATTGTAACATAACAAACAACTTGTTTGTGAATCAAATTACTTCGATCGGCTTACAGAAACAAAAGCGGTACAATCCTGTAAGATACCTTTCACACGTCATGTTAGAATTCGCGCGAGACGTGTCGAAGTACAATAGCGTACAGTCGCGTCGCCGACGACTCGTCGCGACGTCGACGTCGAGGTGCGGTTTATTGTGGTAGCGGAAACATGCCACGCGTTGAAAAGGATTCGAATGAGAAGTGGATAGACTAGAAAATAATATAAAAAGTGCAGATAATTTAGTTAGTGAGATATTTTGTATTTACCATGGTTGGCAACGAAACATGTTGTATGGCTACATCATTATTTAACTCTTGTACAAGGATAAACTATTTGTCTCTATTCTCCATTCTACGCTAAGGTAGCCCACGAAATTCAAATTAATTATCTTACGATTTTAGCAATTTGCAGGTCAGTGTCAGGGTGTATGTTGATTAAAGTATGATTTGCGAACGTAAATACATATGTATTTACAGAATCATAATCAATACAATCAGTAATACAATTCCTTAAGTTAGTTTAATCCTGAAATGTTAGGATTTCATGAAATAATCATTCAATAGAATGGACTTAGTCTTAGAGAGTTGTAATGATGACTTTAATCATTATAATTCTGTAAATACATATTTGTTACGGTGGCGAATCATATTTTAATCAACATACAACCTTATACTGACTTGCAAATTGCAAAAAATGTAAGCAAATTTCGCCTTAAAAGACTATTTTTAAGCTTATCGTTTAAGTTTGGAATAATTATCATACAGGGTGTAAGTTCGATGGGTCTTACACTACTCATTCTGCAGATGAAACTAATAACATTGAGTAAAAATTGTTGCTGGGAAATGATTTTTATTTTTGGTGTGAAAATTCGCTATTTACGCCAGCGCGCAATGTAACACACCGAAAACTTCGCAGGGTGCATGCCACGGACCGGTACAGGTCAAAATGGTCACAATGACAATGACGGGGAGAACCAGCGACTCTCTGCTTCGTTAGAGCTCATTCAACCGGGACTCGTCATTGACGGATACACGTTCACATTGCATACGGAAACGAGTTCGCGATTCGTCAAAATATCCAAATAGACATTTGATTCGTCATTTGCGGCGGGCGGGGCGCGAGTGAATCCGTCACAAAAATATAGCGATTCCTGTTTTCTTACGAACGTGATTTTTAAAAGACGGTACGTCATTTTAGACGTATCTGTAATTTTTCACGATTCGTGCGTGATCCATGTGAATACGGCCACTTAAAAATCATTGCCGCTGTCAAAGAAAATCACGAAACGTGAAAAATGACGATACGGCAATAAACACGAATTGTCCTCGTGTGAATGGGCTTATTAAGCGGTTTTTACACCCGTTATTTCAAACAGGTGTGCGTGCATATTACTCGCGACCCTTTTAGACCCCAGGTGTTAGCATAGAATCTAACACGTTTGAATGTATGTAACGTGTCGAGGCGTCGAGGTACAAAAGCGTCGCTGTCTCAACGGGCCATGCATTGTGGGTGAAAGGAAACATGCTGACACTACGAAATGTAGTTTTATTTTTTACTAGCAATTCGCCCGCCCGTGTAAAATTTCTTGTTTTGACATAAAATATATTCTATGACACTCGGCAATAGCTTCCCAAAAGTGAAAGAATTTTCGGAATCAGATCAGTAGTTCCGATGATTACCATACCACTGACATTATACATACAAACTCACAAGATTTACCTGTTTATAATATTGGTATAGACTTATAAGAACATAATCCTGAATGCTAGAAAATAATTTTGTTAAATGACAACTCTGCATTGATTACGAGTCTATTATTTATAGACATGTGAATGTTAAAAGTAACTCTACATTAAGATAGATGTTATTGAAAGTTAAGAATTGAAATAACCAATGACAAAAGAATTTGTGTTAGGTATTTAATTTCTACACCACCATATTTCAAACTTTGGATAGGTTTATTATACGGTGAAAAATGTAATTTCCTATCGACCGGCCCCTATAACGATACTTCTAATAACTGTATGCTTCGTTATTAGAATATAAACACTTAATGAGTCCAATTAGTTGAAACTATTAGCTTAGTCCAGTTCACATAACATAAAGAATAGATACACCTGTCATAATGTGTGCAAGGCCAAATGTGCATTATCGATTAAATAATTAATATGGGAATGGAAATGAAGACTGGAGTGATATCGTATTTCTGTATCTGCACAGGGGCTTCGTGTGTGTGCTGGGAAAGAGACTGTCTATTAAATTTATTTATTACAAAAAAAAAACTCAAGTTGTACAAGAACAGATTGGACGGTGACCCCCAAACTAAGGATTTGCCAGTATCTTGGGGGTCAAAATTGCAACATTTTCAGAGTTTTAAGGATAGTCAATCTGCCTAGCCTTTTCCCAACTATGTTGGGGTCAGCTTTCAGTCAAACCGGATGCAGCTGAATAGCAGTATTTTACATGGAGCGACTGCCTATCTGACCTCCATAACCCAGCAACTGGGTGATACCGGTGATATGATAACCCTTGGTAAGACTGGTTGTCAGACTTTCGGGCTTCTGACGACCCGTAACGACTGACAAAGATCTACGAATGACAGCCGGGACCAACGGCTTAACGTGCTTTCCGAGGCACGGAGGAGTCTCGGTATGTAAAGATGGTCACCTATCCACAGACAACCCCGGCAAGCGTAGCTTAACCTGATGGATCGATCCGTACTGCTGTTATTACTTAGCCACGAGCTCTTCAGTTTTAAGGATAGTACATAGTGATTATTACAGAACAGCTAAACATAAACTAAACTAAATAAAATCAATCAAAATTAATCAGGCCGTAATTTAAAGATGATTGTGATTTTATTTATGTGAGTAAAATGTACTTCTGTTATTAAATTTTAGTTATAATAGTATGATTGTGGTGTGTATTTAAATCTTGGTTACTAACATAATTCGTAAGTATACTAACAAAAATATGGATCACTGTGTCTGAAGTAAATAAATAAATAAAATTAAAACACTTTAAATACAACGTGTTCCTTTTAAAATCTCGTAAAAAATGTGCTGTTCCCTACATTTATGTTCGCATATCTCGTAAAATGTAGGGAACACCTGATTATTTTTTCCGATTTCGGGTTTGTTTCCATAGTATAAGTTGTTCATAATGATGAGTACAATGACCCCCTAGAGTTATGGGATATCAAAAGGAACACGTTGTTTACTATACTTTATTGTTATTGGTATTTTTCAGTGTCGTGTAAGTTATGTACAATAATTACAATTTGCGACTGTCCTGCCGCTATAATATATAGGGTGAGTTGTTGAGGTGAAACCTCAGGTTGAAAATCACGTCTTTCAACAAATACAGCTCAGTATTTCACAGAAAACGTATGCTTAGTTAGGTTTAGGTTTACTAATATGAGACAAAGGCAGGATGAAGAAGAAGTTCTTATCTATCTTCTGAAAAAGCAACTGGCTGATAATGAATTCGAACCCAATCATTTTTGAAAAGATTTGCACAGACACCGTTCCCTAGTGTCAAACGCAAAGCATTTATTTCAATTAAAACATTTACAGGCACTTTTGAATTGTCAAGGAGTCGGTCAGTCAGAAATACGAAGCTAGGTGCCCTTTCCAAAGCGTAGTAGGTACCTATGGAGAAGAACGGGCAAGAAACTCCATGGGCACTCTTTTAAATTACCTATATTATTACAAAAATCTTAGTTACATCTTTATGTAGAATTTATAATTAAATGTGAGGACGATGTAAAAAAGACGTACAGCTCATTTTCAATTCATTATTATTGTATGTTTCATGGACTCCACACGGTACTCATTAGCTTAGACAGAATTTGATGAATTCAACGGAAAATAAACGCAGTGAAGTTTAGCCCGGTGTGCAGACAAGGTAATTTATCACTCGTTTATATGCGACGGGAACGCATTTAGAAAGACTCAATTTATTTTTTCTTCTGCAGAAGTTTCAAAGTTTATTTTTCGCTTTAAAACTTGCTGTTTTTACTGAGGAATGAGAACTCTTGTTCCGGTTGCTGCAGAAAAGTAAAACTCATCTGAAAATATTTAAATGATATTTTACTACTTTCAAAATATTCTTAAACATTTTTCTGTTTATCTGCACAAAATCTTAACTCATATGCCTAATTGGTGACAAATTAAATTTTGCTACGACGTGAAACTTGGCACCGCCTGACAACCACAAATTAGCGATTTAACTAATACCCACGTCGGTCACATTTTATTAATTTTAACACGAATCCAGTCACTCATAATAATACTCCACATTATTTCACAAGATTTAAGCCGGCGACACATTTGTTACAGAACACGCGTGCTCATTGATCTTAACATAAGCATAATCAGCCTGATGATGATGTTCCCACTGCTGGGGCACAGGCCTCCTACGTCCTCCTCTCTTCGTGAGAGGGCTCATTGATCACTTGATAAAAACAAATGCATTAGGAGGAGTCATCTGATTCTGTCGTGTAATTATCGGCTAACCGTGTAGACTGAAGGTGTCGTGTCTGGCACTTATGGGAATATTATATAGGATGACTGGTAATTAGTGACCGATACTTAAACACATGATTTTACACATGATAACAAGCAACTTTTACTATGGCACCAATCCTGAAATCGCGAAAAAAAAAAATCAGCTCTTCCTTACATTTATGTTCGCATAACTCGTCAAAATGTAGGGACCAGCTGATTTTTTTTTCGCGATTTCAGGATTGGTGCCATAGTAAAAGTTGCTTGTTATCATGTGTAAAATCATGTGTTTAAGTATCGGTCACTAATTACCAGTCATCCTATATAAGAAGATAATTGTCAGCAAGAACCTTTTGTAACATATAGCAAACTGGTTGTAGCTAAACGGTTGAGATTGAAAGTAATGTTCAAGGCATTCATTTTGAGCTGATATAATCAGCCTGCTGCATAATCAGCTTATAACGTTCCCACTGTTGGGACACAGGCCTCCTCTCTGTGAGAGGAGTCGGGCCATAATCCATCATGCGGACCCAGTGCAGGTTGAGGATGTCACATGTCTTTGTTTCTAGGACATGCCGGTTTCCCTCACCGTTTTGAGAGCAGCCTGCTTGCAACCATCTTAAAATCACATCGAAGTTATGAAAGGCAATAAAATGTCTTCGCTGAATACAGATCCTCATAGCCGCGTGTCTTGATATAAATGTGTTTCCACCTTTTCTAGCTAATAATAAAGTGTGTTGAAACGCGACAGGTCATGACGCAGGTCGTCAACAACTCAAAGCTTTTTTATATTAACATTTAATTTTATGTCTGTCTGTGTGCCGAATGATTTCACTCTAACGACCAGTCCAGCGTTTGATGATTCTTTTGATACGAAATAATTCATCAATTTGACGCATTTATTATATTTAGACATTACACAATTTCTATGCAAATAGAATGTTTCATGGAAACTGTTATTACATAGACATATTAATGTTTCTCTCAAAAGAAATGGCTCCCCATGAGATGTGTAGTCAACGACAGGTTTATATCACACCGTGGGCGGTCTCCACTTTATCTCTAGATTGACAGCTCCAATAACACCTCTCTTTTACACCCATCATAAAACTTTAATTACGAATCACCATCACAAATGTAACGCAAAGAAACTGAATTTACTGCCAATAAAATTGTGCAAAGAATAATATATCGCTTTTTAATTTAATCTTAGTGGGTGTGCAGGTGAGCGACTGTGGTCGGACAGACGTACCGATTAGGAAAAAAACTGCCCACGTGATTTTGATGATTGGAATCTTCATTGCAAGAATCGGCGAATTTATATATATATACATAGATCCTGGCCGATTTCGGCCACAGCGACTTGGATCTGCCTATTGATGACATCGCTGGTGTGCCCTCAGGTGACTGATATAACCAATTTTTGCCGCGAAAGTGCGTCCACATTCACGGCAAGTCAGCACCCCTCCGATGTAATTATATTGGATGGCCGCGGGTGGTCGGGCCTTGAGCTCATCTCGTTTAGCATCGAGCTCCTCTTTACGTCGCCTTTCAAACGCAAACACTTTAGTGCTCACGATATGCCTCCACAGTGACCGGTCTGCTGCCATTGCCTCCCATTGTGACGTCTCTAGATCACACCGCTTCATGTGGCGCTTAAGCACATCTTTGTACCGAAGGAGTTGGCCGCCTTGTCTCCGCTTGCCATCCCGCAGTTCTGAGTAGAAGATGCGCTTCGCCACTCTGTCGTCAGACATTCGGGAGACATGGCCAGCCCACCGCAACTGCCGCCGCATTACATAAGCCTCTATTCCACCGACATTAGCTCGCCGTAGTACTTCCGTGTTACGAACACGGTCCGACTCTCAATGTCTCGTAGGCATTTGAGATGGAATCAGCGAATTTAGAAGTAATACAACCGAACACGACACGTTTGGTTGTAGGAAGTCGGACACTGACTAAAATCGGCAGATACGCTGCCAGGCTGTGTCTACAGACTGTGCATTAGATAGATAGATAGATATTTATCTGATATACAGGCTGTCCCATAAATAATGGACAATAATAAAATGATGGTAATAGGTAGGTAGCTCACCTGATTTCCAACAACTAATTTAGATAGTTTAAAAAAAAAACGGCTACCGTATGTATTTTTTGTTCAAGATATATTTTTTTTCTAATTTTACCATTTTTTCTAGCAGAATTCAGTTTTTTTTAATGCTGTCGCTGCAAATGATAACATTTTTAGGTATGATTTTTGTTAAACATTTCTGAATGGTTTACTAATGTAATAAGATACCATTTTTGTAATTATCATTATAATTAAAAAAAAAAGAAAAAAAAATTGAAAAGTTTTAATTTTACGATGAAAACACAAAAATTTAAAAACTTTAAAAAACTATCCAAATTGGTTGTTGGAAATCAGGTGAGCTACCCACTTGTTCCATTTGATCCATTATTTACGGGACACCTATGTATACAGGGCATTTTTTTAATCACTATCCAATTTTTCGCAGGGTGCATGAATACGAACAACTTTCACTATGGGACCGACTCTGAAATCACGAAAAAAAATCTGCTGTTTCATACATTTTGGTCGAGTAGGTATTGAACTTTTGTATGAATCAGCTGATTTTTTCTTCGTGATTTCAGAGTTGGTCCCATAGTAAAAGTTGTTCATATTCATGGGTAGAACACCCTGCGAAATTTTGGATAGTGATTAAAAAAATGCCCTGTATAGAAAGTTGACCATGAAAAGTGAAAAATCTGTTTTACCTAATGTTCGGGACACATAGGTAAGAGTGTTGGTCCATTTTAATCGGTAAGACAGGTCTTCCCGATAAAGTCGGTCATTGTGCGCTTCATAATTTCTAACTTGAAAATATTATCGTGGAAATTACGGCACGTTACGGCATCACGATAATACAGGGAAGTAAAATGTATGGAAATACAAGGTGTAACTTAAATAACGCACAGCCTCTTAAGGGGTCATTGTACTGATCATTATGAACAACTTTTACTATAGGACCAAAACTGAAATCGCGAAAAAAAAATCAGCTGTTCCCAACATTTTGACGAGTTATGCGAACATAAATGTACAGAACAGCTGTTTATTTTTAGGTTAGGTCCCATAGTAAAAGTTGTTCTTATTTATGAGTACAATGACCCCTTAAGAGGTTGTACGTTATTTAAGTTACACCTTGTATATGAAGACGCTTTTAAATTGCCGTCCACGATAAAGTAACGTGCAACGTATTTTCATACATTTTATGGACGTGCATCCCCCACGTCCACGATAATCTCGTGACGTTAGAAATAATTAAAGCGCACATCAGCAAAGAAATTTTTTCCATGAACCAGATGGGTCTCGTTGTTTATGCAAGTTGATTGGTCATCGTCTGCTTTAATTATATTATCTTAACACTGACGTTAACGGCTGAAGAAATTAACACTTTTTTCTTCCAGAGTGGAATGTTAAGATAAATTCAGTCTGTAATGGCTAGTAATGTAGACGTTTGATGTCAAACTGTAGATTTGCAGAGCTTTACACAAAAAAAAATTGTATGATTAATTTTGCATCTCCCTAAATCATACGACCTATTTTCCTATCTAAGTGGTGGGCAGGAATAGTAGTATTTAATTTTAAACACAAAACAATGGCATGTAGTTGGTAAAAAAGTAACTTTCTATTTTATATTTTGAACGTGATAACAATAAATCTAGTTTAAACTCGCCGATAATTCTGAGTTTTAGCCTGAAATCCCTTCGTAGGTGGCTTGTAGAATATTTTATTGGATTCTGCTGTCGAAGGTAGATTCGATTTTGTAGAACCAAAGCCATTGCCTCGATTTTGTTAGTGAGGATTTTAGAAGATTCTTTTAGGAAGGACGAAATTCTTTCTCAGCACTTTGATACACGTATTGTGTACACATTTAAACGGTTTCTCAATGTGGTTTGAAACTTTATTTATCAAATAACTAATGACCCGACCCTGCCTCGTACGCTTTTTACGACTTCTCTAAATAACAAGATTTATTCGTTATATGTAAGTTTAACATACATAACATTATATACAAGATGTAACATAAATAACGCACAACCTATTAAGGGGTCATTGTACTCATTATTATCAACAACTTTTACTATGGGACCAAACCTGAGATTGCGAAAAAAAAACCAGCTGTTCCCTACATTTTGACGAGTTATGCGAACATAAATATAGGGAGCAGCTGACTTTTTTTCGCGATTGTTATTAATTTAAAAAGTTATTTTTTTTTCTAAATTGAGAATCACGCAAAAACTATCAAGCGTATTTTTATAAACCCTTCACCATTTTAAAGATAATTTAATTATTTATCTTTTAGTATACGTGTTTTTATATAATAGCTTTTGTTTTATGTATAATAAGTTAATAATGCGTCTAATTTGGGACAGCGCTTCTTGATGGGCGAGTCCTATTACTGGGTGGACGTACGAAGCGTTTCGTGAGCTCAACACAGAACACGCAAGCTATGCACTCATGGCCGTTGGCATTTATCTGCGTATTAAAATAAGGAGCCATGAAACAGTGACCAAACCACCGCTGGTCTGGGACACTTTACTTGTTGTCACTCTTACTACCTCCGGTTAAGTTCCGGATAATTAATTTAGGCATGTGTCAGATATAAAAGTTCAGTTCCATTTCAAAAGAATATAGAAATTCTATTCAATTTTTATTTATGACAATTTTGCCGATTATCGTAAACTCTGCCAATTTCAGATGTGGTATGGAATGTGGAAATTAGTGACTATAAGAAAACTTTGCAACTTTTTACTGTTAAAGGCACAGCACCTAAATAGTTTTAACGAAATGTAAACATGGTTTCTTGGGCAGGAAGTAGCCAGGTAATAAATCGAACAAGTGTCAACGACATTATATATTATTAAAAGGCAAGGTACGTACCTTATTAACAAAACACATTAACTCAACGTGCTTAGAAGATAATACTATTGTCAATTAATTTAGGATATAATTAATTAAATGCATTGTTTTATTAGTTCTAATAAAAGGTCTGATAGAACGTGCCACATACTTAAATAGAAGTTATTATTTATTATAAACTAGCTGTGCCCCGCGACTTCGTCTGCGTGGAACTCGTAAGATACGCATTAAACTAAAATAACAGCAACATTTTAATAAAATTCCCTCGTCCCCCGACCCGTCGCGTTAGTTTTTGCTTAGTGACTCTTTTTGCTCTGCTCCTATGGGTCGTAATAGCCTATAACCATCCTCGATAATTGGGCTACCAAATGCAAAAAGAATTTTTCAATTACGACGATTTTTTTTTGTTCATAATTTCATGAGTTTTATTTTTTTTTGCGCGGGACTCTAATTATTTTTCTAAAATAAAAGTAGCCTAAGTTACTCCCCGTAACATCAGCTATCTGCCAGTGAACGTCCCGTCTAAACCGCTCCAGGTGTTTCGGAGATTAGCAGGAACAAATAGAGAAACATTTAAAAAATTTGCATGTTTGTTATAAGTACCGTATATACTTTCTTATGCGTTTAATAAAATGTTGTTATTTTGACATTACAAACAGACACTTAAATTTTGTTTATTTGTATAGATTAGGTACCTACATTGTAAGCCATATTATACATTCTAGTCAGATAGGAAAAAACAGGCTTCTATACATAGATAAAACTCCCAGTCCTTCCAGTTTAACGGGATGCAGCTGGATACCAGTACTTTACATGGAGCGACTGCCTATCTGACCTTTACAAGCCGTTACTGGGTAATACCCCTTGGTAAGACTCGTTGTCAAACTTTCGGGCTTCCCGTTTATCGACTGTCACGAATGACAGTTCCGAGGCACAGAAGAGTCTCAGTATGTAAGGATGGACACCCATCCCGGCAAGCGTAGCTTAACCTAATGGATAGACCCGTGCGCCTGTTACTACTATAGAGGCATGAGGAACAGGGTGTAAAGTTCACTCATCCTCCATAGAAAAGGGAGGATCCTCCGACCAGACGGGTGTTGTGTCTGGTGGGCTACTGCCCGACGGTTGATGTCGGGATGTTGTATATATGCTAGTCGCGCGGTAAACTCTGTTTGCGCGATGCAGGATTTTGCGTGACGTCAGTGTGACGCGTTCCATTGTGGCGATGCCGCCACACTACTTAACCCTCTAATCTGTTAAATCTGTTAAATATGTTCTATAAACCCAACAATATAATATACATAACTATTCTATACACATACAAACAGTACTACACTACAAAAATAAAACCATTTCCGTGTTACTCTCATGTCTACATATCAGGGGTCATTACTCGACCCATAAACAATTGCGCGGTGTGACACTAGCCCGATAGTATTACATCACTACGTTTATTTTGAGAGTTAACCGCGTCTTTCGAGATAAAACTTACTGAGTTGACTTTTCTTTTCTTCTAATAAACAATTATTCTTTCTTTTCTTTTTTTCTTTCTTTTAAGGATGATCCAGATTTAATTTTTTGGGTCGATTTGACTCGTTTTTGGACGAGAAAGGATTTTTTTGTCGACATTGTTTGTTTTACATGAGTGCCTGAGATTAAAAATCTGAAAATTCACTACGTTATAATTATGTACTAGCTGTTTGGCCCGCGTGGATGTCAACTACCTTATTTGAATCGGATTTTGTTCACAATTTTATTGTTTTTTTTTTGCACGGAACCCTAATTTTATTTCTAAAATAAAAGTTACCTAAGTTCCTCCTTATATTACTAACTATCTGCCAGTGAAAGTCCTGTCAAAATCAGTCCAGCCATTTCGGAGGTTAGCCGAAACAAACAGACAGACAGACAGACAAAACATTTTAAAGTAATTTTTTGTTATAAGTACCGTATATACGTTCATAAGCATTTAGTAAAAAGCTGTTAGTTTGACATTAGAAACAGACACTTAAATTTTATTTATTTGTATGTATATTAATATTGAGTTTTTCATTTCGAACAGTTCTCAACTGATCTACTAGAGGATGGTTACAGTAAAAAATTGGGGCCCCGTTTAACAAAAACTGGAAAAATTCTAGGATTTAGAAAACTATATTTTCGTATTTACTCTACATTAGGTAAATGCAACACAAAATTAAGTAAAAAAAAAACTTTAAGGTGTTAAATTCAAAATAGCCAAGTACTTACATAAATGCAAATTATTTTTCCGTCACGTAAACACATTCAGCACTTTCCCAACACAATTACCAGATATCTCACCACGTTGATCAGATAAATACATTATTCGACAACTTTGCATTCAGCTCCTCGCCAGACCTGAAAGACGTTCATCATTCATAATAACTCTAGAGAAACCTCTTCAGAATAAGATATGAGAACAATTGTGCAAGATATGCTTAACTTTGATAGGACCTTGGCACGTGAGCCACTGCCCTTACATGTCGTGTTTACAGGAATATACTACGCATTTTAATGGCGTATTATAGTGTGGACTCGGCTTTAAAACAGCTAATGGTTTTGACACTGTAGAACTAATTTCACCAAACTGTCCATAATCGGACATTAGTAAATCAGCCATTAAAGTAAATATCGCTGTTAATGGTATTTACGTTCCACCAGAAAAAAATAACACAACATTAAGAATATTTAGAACTGCGAATGATGTGAATCCAAGAAATCGTAGAGATCCATTCAGACTCGTACTAAATGACATTCCTAGATCTAAAAAATATAATAAGAACTGTTTAGCAATGTGTGTACGTATTTATAATAATATACCAAGCAATTTAAAAACGTTCACTTCTAGAACATTTAAGCACAAATTATATAAATGGCTAAATACACAAAATGTGTATTCTATTAAAGCATTTCTAGAGACTAAACATGATCCAGCAATAGTCTAACATTATGTGAGGTAACGCACACCGACAAGTTTGCATGCTATGTATTCTTAGCAAAACATGTAAGCACTAACTTTAATGCAACACCTGTAATGCCATGTTTTAATGCAAATAAAATGAATTTGAATTTGAAGAAACCTGGCGTTAGGATATATAATTCACTGTTATAATGGTCATCAGTTGTCAAAGCAACCAAAATAAAAATCGCAATGTCACATGTCAATGCTCACTGACAATGCATCATTTTAGCTAGCCGTATAGTATAGACTCGCGTTTTTCATTTCGATGAGTTTGACAACTGACTAAATGTCGGGCAGCAATTACATTTAACGCCTGATTAATTCATTTAATCATATATTATCGCATGGTGAAACACTCGCTACTTTTAATGTCCCATTAACATTTTAACAGAAGATTGGACGGATTGGAAGGATGGACGATACTGTCCATCCTTTCCAAAAATAATACCTTATTCACCTTTTAAAATCTATCTGTGGCCCAGATCACGCGAGATCGACCGTTTTCGGGCGAACATATTGAATTATCGTTAATTATTTCCGAACTCGATACGATATACCGTTCGGGTTTGTAATTGTAACTTTTCACAAAAGGTTGGTTGGGTAAAAAGCCAGAGTTTGCTGGCGAAAAAGCCATTTCGTTTTTACAATATTTATCTGTTTTAATAACTACAGAAAATTTGAAAGTAAATCTCACTACTTTTTTCTGCGTTTTGTCTATTTGATGAAGTTAAAAAAGCTCGATTACTTCGCTACAGGAATAAAGTATTAGTAATACCCGTGACATTGCAATGAGTCTGTATATAAAGCATCGTGTACTTTTAATATTGAATTACCATTAACTATTATCATAATATTTTATTACGAAACTAACTAAAATTCCGATAACCTCATGAGACGTACTTCAGTGATGGTTCTCAAGATTAGCTCATAATAAATAAAAAAATATTACGGCAGATATGTATTACGTACACGGACATTTCCATAAATAATAACCATAGACAAAATAAGTAACAACAGTCCAAATCACTGAGACATTTATTTTTAGCTAACCAAAAATCAAAAACAAAAGACGATTTCGCGGTTAAGCTTCAAAAAGATGGCGGCCGGCGGGAATACATTTTAATAAGTAGCTGTCAAAAAACAGATATTTTAAATTATGAATGCAAATTGTTTTAGCGTAAGGAAATATTGTAAAAATGTTACTATTGTTTGAAAAATACGGAAATTTCTCGGTCACCGCGTCATATTGTTGTATTAATCGCATGAGAGATGTTTTCGGTCACATTATTGAGTTTTATACTTAGTAAGTAATTGGTGTGGCCAATGCTCTAATTTGACAGGCGTGACGTGGAACAAGGTCCTTGACATACTGTTGGTTGTGTTATCTCGTTGAGAGGTTCACTTATGTGTTCGCGATAATGTAGTGTGGCGTTTTGTGTTTTTTATTACTTATTATAAATTCGGCTTTGTGCTTGATAGTGATCAGAATCTAGCGTTTGTAAGCATGTTAGACACTTTTTGGTTGGGAAGTAACCATTTTAAACAACGGGTTTAACTTGGACTATAAATTGTACTGTCAATTAGACACCAATGCTAATTCCTAGGCAAGTGTCTCACGTATTTCTGGTTTAATTTGGCATATACAGAATAACCAATTAGTCCACACGCTAAGCCGAAATACTGAAGTGTTATGAAAGCACAAAATATGAGCTTTATTTTAATTAATAACTCAAATCATTCCACCGGCCATAGCCGAGCCGACAGCAGACCCGAGAGACACTCGTATCATGAGTGACGCGTGATGTAGGTACCACGTAATGAGCTCTTTAGTAAATGTGGAGCATTAACCTGACTTAATATTGAGTAGAAAACTCTGAGTATGTGAGAGATACTAGCTGTTACCCGCGGTTTTACTGACATTTTAGGGAAATTACTTCATGTATTTGGATTACTTAGCCTATGATTTAAGTCAATACGTGGTCTCAGTGGGCTAAATTTTGTTTGAATATGTTCAGCTGTTTATGGGTGACGGTGATGCCTGATGGAGTAACAAACATCTTCACAAATTTTCACCCTTACAATAGGTATTATTGAGAAAAAAAAGTAAGTAACGTTGTAATGATTAAATTATCTGGTACTTATATTAAAATGAAAAGAGTTGGCTTAGAGGGTTCGGTCATGTTGAGAGGATGAATGAAAGTCGACTAACAAAAGGTCACACGGCAGATGTCAGTGGAAACGCCGGGAGGGGACGCCCTAGGAAGACATATAGTGATCTTATTGGTGATGTTCTTCAGAAAGGTCAGGTGCGTAGTACTCGCAACCGGCGTGCGTGTATAACCAGATGTATGAACGTAAACGAGGCAAAATGAGTATGTAAGGGTCGTAGCAGGTGGCGTTCTGTAGTTTCTGCCTACCCCCATGGGAAGAAGGCGCGAGTTTATGTATGTTTGTATGTATGTATATTAAAATGAAAGCAACATACTCGTAGGTATATTACACGCGGTTGCATATTATAAAATCAAAACTTTAGCATGTTATAAAAGCAAATTTCAAAAGAACAATAAACGAAATAACAAAATTTAAATGACCAAATGTTTTATTTAGAAAAATTTTAAAATCCTAATGTATGTGACATCAAATGAACTACTGATCAAAAGTTGCCAGATGTAATTTTAAAATTCAAATCATTACTAATCAAATTACATAATCACAAATGACGACTGAATAAATTTGCTAGTTGTAAATATAAGTACCTAACAAATTATTACCAAATTATTTTTAGTAGGCTCTTCGGAACCGAACTAGCTATTAGGTTAATTATTTTAAAAAAATGGTTAGGTTAGGTTAAAACTGTGACCCGTACGCACGAGCCGAGCGAGCGAAGCGAGCGGTGCCGCGGCAGCGGCCGGCGAGTGCCAGAAACGACTAGATTATATAGAAAACCGGTCATGTTGTGCAAAGGCTTTCTGTATCAGACAGGCGCTATTCGCTAATATTAATATTATTTTTACCTTTTTCAGTTAATCCATTTGATAATTAATAATTTATCCAGTAATCCATTTTGACCTTTACACGATTTGGTCAATAGTGTAATAAATAATTTAAACATTGATATTCCAGACTTTGGTCAGCTGAACTTTTGATCAAATGACCGTTATTTTAAACTTTGTTGATTTGTACGTTGTTCTTTTGAAATTTGCTCAGGAAAGTTTTGATTTTTTATGCAACCTTACACGCAAGATGTCTTGGAATTGATTCTAGGAAAACTTTGTGGTTATAAATAAAACTTGCAAAGACAGTATGATGGGCACGGTAGAAAGTGTTCCATGTATGTAGCTTAGACTTGACTGCTACATTGTAAATATCAATTTAATAAATGGATGATGATCGGTTACCTAAGGGGCCACGGTAACTCTCTCGAACATCCCGCGGAGCACCTGTGACCCGAGGAAACAATTTAAAAAGCTGTAACTATTAAGTACTTACAGAATTGCATATATTTTTGAGCACATTGAGTTGCGCTCTTCGTCATTAACAATGATACAGGCAATCAGACAACATTTGTTTGGAGTTTTTGAACGAGAGGGTATAATCGAAAGTTGCAACATTATGTTCCGTTGTAATGACGCAGTTCTGTTATACCTAAACAAATTCAATCAAAATCTTCCAGATAGTTTTAAAAACGTTACTTCTAAAATATCTCGTAGTACACTCTGTCCATTAACATTGCTCGACAGACAAATGGACAGATTACGCTTCTATTTAGATAAGGCACAGAGTAAACAACTTTTAAAAGAAAAAATAAATACATATTTTGTTACACTGTGGGCTTAGGACCAGTCCATTACTGTGGAAGCCGCAAATAGTTATGATAACAAATATATGATGTTGATGACACTAGTACATGAGTGTCTATGTGGGTAGTACCTTTTAGGCGGTATAAAGCTTGTGATACAGTAGACATTGTGTCGCTATCAGCTCCAGATATCCTAGTGTGAATGTGTACATTTCCAGTGTGGATGGATTTTTGCCACCTTTTGTGTTTGGTTCACTTATCCATACTAATATACAATTTTATAATATAATATTATAAAAATGCGAAAGTAAGTTTGTCTGTCTAATACCTACTTTTTCACGCCTAAAATACTGTACCATTAAGAATTAAATTTTACAGATATTTAGCCTGGAACCTGGAGAAGGCATATGCTACTTTTCATCCTAGATATTTGTTTATATTAAATAAAACCGGCCAAGTGCGTGTCGGAGCACGCACATTGAAGGGTTCCGTAGTTGAGATGAATTTATCCCAAGAACCAACTTAACATTGTAGTTGAAAAACATTTTCCCCTATATATTCCAACTGCAAATTTAAGTTTGTATGCACAATATTGGAAGATTTACCATGTTATTTTAAGACCATAGACTTCTTATAGGTTTTCCTGTAATCTATAAGTATTTATATACTATTTTCTATATTAAAACAAAAATTGGCTCAGTAGTTTCGGAGATAAGGGTATATTTTCATCTATTTTATCACGTAACTTTAAAACGATTTATGTTTAAGATTACAAAAAAAAAAAAAATACTTGAAACCCTCACAGTAAGCCTTTTCATTTGCCCTTTGATATGTCACGCGGAACAGTGTGCAAAACTTTTTTTTTCCATTTTCTTATTAGTCTCCCAAAAGTGACCCCATATTCAAAATTTATTTATTTACGTAACACATCCGTATTTGCGTCACAGAAATTGATATGTGTACCAAATTTCAACTTAATCAGTCCATTAGGTTCGGTGCAAATTGGCTGTGACAGACGAACAGACAGACAGACAGATACACGAGTGATCCTGTAAGGGTTCCGTTTTTTCATTTGGACATACGGAACCCTAAAAGCGATGAAACACAAAATACACACAGTCTTTAGCTCACGTTCGCACGGACGTAAAAATATCGCGGCGGGATTTTATCACGCATTGGATTTTCAGCTCTCGGTGTTGAGCCGAGCATTGAGAATCCAACAGAGTGCATCCCAGCGCGTCGAAAAAACACAATTGGATTTTCAACTCTCGGCGCTAAGCAGTGCGTTGAAAATCCAGTGCGCGATAAAATCCCGCGGCGATATTTTTACGTCCGTGCATACGTCAGCTAAGTCGCGGGAACAGCTTGTACTTTATGGTTCTTTTATTTGATCAAATCATACGTAGTGATTTTACTCCTCCACTTTAGTTTCTGTTTGGAACAAAACTTTTGCTGATCAAATACTATCGTTTTTCTAAGCTCTACTAGTTTAAGTAACTATCTTGATACTGAAACCTTACACTATCACTTCAAACTAAGTGATATTTGGTACAGTATTCTAGTATTTATATTCATCTAGGCTGAAATTGTAAGGACATGGAAGATGAATCAAAATGGCGTCCAGTTTGCATAGGTTTGAACATCGATCGCTTTATGGTGTGCAATAGTGATGGACAAATCGATAGTTTCGCATATTTTATTTATGAGAGGCTCCGTCCTATAATATAGCAGCTGCTTCATAGCCAGCTGCTATTATAAAATTGCTTACTTAATTGCAATTTGCGATGGTGTCCTGTCATTTGACATAAAACGAATCACAAATTTTCATTTAAAAAATAACGTTAGGTAAATTTATACCTACTTGATAAAGTTATCACTTTACAAACTAACCTTTCTGTAAATAACTCATTTGACAAATAATTGAAAGTCAACATTTCATTGCATGAAAACATCATTTGATTTGTCAAGTTGGTCTGTTTGCTTTCGTATTTTCTTTTTTTGTCACCGACTTCCGAAATCAAAGCTATTCTGTGGTACCTACCCCACACAAATTCGATAAACTACCAGCTATGTAAATTACAGTGACAGGAAGTTTAATGTCTTAGAACATCATCCACATAAACTAAGTGGGAAAGATGCATGTTATTCAAGCTAACTCAAAAACCACGCAAACAAAGTTAATACATTTTACATGGGACCAACTTCGACGTATACCCTTCCTAACCTAACAAGAATCGTTCAAATCAGACTACTCTGTAAAACGTTATGCGTGGTCATACATAAAAAATATGCCTCGACTTTAGAACCTCCTCCTTTTTTTTCGTCGGTTAAAACTCTACAAGGTGTAAAAGGGTATTTTTACATCCGGTATAAGACCTTCTGTTGTGCATCTTCTCTCTGCATTCTTCATCTCCGTCGTGTCGATGGCACGATAGTGTATTAAATTTTGTTGCCCCAAAACTTGTGCTTATTTATTTCCTTTTCCTGTTTTGTTTGTCCTGTTGGTTGTTGGTGCACATAAATTATAATTAAGCACATCCTAACGACACTAATCAATCATTCTAATCTTCAAACACCTGTCCAATGCTCATTGTTCCACACCTCGTCCATTTTGATGTCACAGCACTCGAACATTATTGTGTTAGATAATTCCACTTCCGATAATATTTTGTTACTGACAATTTTCTTCCAAGGAAAAGTTTGGAAGACTTCTAAAATAACTTGGACGGCTTCAATCGGACTTTGAGGAAAAAGCCAGTGGGCGTAAAAACAGGTTGGAGATTATTTTCTATTTTGAAGTTGCTATTGATAAGAGCACTTCCCGTAATTTTAAGAACGTTCACTCACAGACTCAATCTGTTAAAAATACCTCTAGTCTGTCTACATTTTTGCTAAGTTTTTGACATTGACTGTCGCGGAGATGAGATCGCGAATTTTGAACGTTTTTTATTACGGGAATTGGTCTTCCGGTCACTTTAATTATTTAACCTTTCGCATGTCGTAATTACAGACACAGTTAGTAAACAATTGACTATGTACCTATGGGGTTCAAACGACACGCAAAGACATAAAATATATTAGGATTTGAACAGTTCTTTTGTTTTGTCTTCAATAAATTAGAAAATATTTTTAGCCTACAATAAAAAAAAAATACATCTGGAAGATCTATACTCAGGCAAACTTTAATCAAAAAGCTGAAGGATTTTGAGACCAATATTACGACGTGGGTTATAGTGCCCTTTAGTAAAATACCTATACACATTAATGAAGGCACGTATACATTACATGCATATTTTTATGTGGATTCAATTGTCTCTGCTTATCGCACGTGGTCTAACAAGGATGATGCTTGGGTAAAAAAAAAAAAATTCTATTTAGTCCATCACACATATAATAACAAAATATTAGACACGTATTTTTTTTTATCATATTAATAAAAAAAATGCCATAGATAAAACGCATTAAAGTTGAAGAGTGGGGGCTCGCTACGTCACAAATCAGTATAAAATCTAGCAAGGTGTGACGTCATGTCACATTTTAAGTCAATGTATCTACGGACATTGAGTTAAAACGTGATTGAAGATTGATTGAGTGAATGTTTTGATTACGTACAAAAAGAAAGAATGCGGGTCCAATTTTTTTTTAAATATTATCATCATCCCTATTCATGATAGACAAATGGCAGGAAAAAGAACTTTCAAGGCACATAATTATTTGAACATCAAGAGAAAAGAAAAACTGCCATAAGCTACTAAGTTCTATTTTTAACCGACTTCAAAAAAAGGAGGAGATTATCAATTTGATTGTATGTTTTTTTTTAATGTTTGTTACTTTAGTACTCCGTCATCTAAAAACCGATATGGATTTTTTTTTATTTGTAAGGACATACTTCCAGATTGGTCACATTTTTATCAAAATCCAGTTCTGATGATAGGATCCATGAGGAATTGAGGGAACTCCTCAAATATTATAGGCAAAAACATAGCGATTTTGGTATTTTCATCAACAAGTCAAGCATTTGCATTCAGAAAGTATCATTTGGTGAAGTGGAACTGACCAAGAAGACCACAGATGGCCACGGAAACTCCTCAATGATAAGTATTTCACGGGTGGCGATACGATATCTCGATTAAGATGTTAAGCGACTATGATGAAACTAATTAAAATAAATGGTTCTAATGAAAATGGTACCATTGAACTGATCTGATGATGAAGTCGGAAGGTAGGCACCGGAACTCCGTAATAAAACAATATATCCTAGCTGTGTTTGGGCTTATTGGAATTGTCATGGATGCACTCTGGCTATAAATGATTTTTAACCGACTTCGAAAAAGGAGGAGGTTCTCAGTTCGTCGGAATCTTTTTATTTTATGTGTGTTCCCCGATTACTCGAAGACGGCTGGACCAATTTGGAAAATTATTTTTTTGTTTGAACGGGTATACTTTCCAGGTGGTCGCATTGTTATCACGTCAGGATCTGATGATGATGATGGAATCCTGGAGAAATCGAGGGAACACTTCAAATATTATAGGCAAACCTATAGCGATTTGAGTATTTTTTATCGTAACTTGTGCATTTGCTCTTGGATAGCACCATTTGGTGAAGTGAAACTGATAACGAAGACCACAGATGGTAAGATGGCCACCGGAACAACTCAATAATAAGTATTTCACGGGTTGCGATTCGATTATTTTAAAATCATTGCTAAGCAATATTAGCTCTTCATAATGGATATGGTGAAGTGGAGCTGATGGTGAAGTACCAAGAGAACTCCTCAACAATTAACGTGAAAAGGAATGTTTTGTAAAAGGTGATGAGCAGTTGTCATTAGGCTATTGTAACTTAGATAAATTACAAACCGACCCGCTACGACGTTTCATAAGTGCCCATGTAGGCTTATGTGAAATAAAACATTTTGAATTTGAATTTTGAACTAAAAAGTGAAAAATAAATAAACTTTTTTTGCAAAAAAAAAACACTGACTTCCAAAAAAAAATTACTACAAAGTGAAAAATAACTTTAATTTCGGAAGTCGGTGGCAAAAACCCAAGATACAGATCCCAAGACACCGACTTCAGAAATTAAAGTTATTTTTCACTTTGTAGTTTTTTCTTTTTGCAAAAAAAGTTTTTTTTTGTATTCCATGTCTTGAACTTAGTCCATCTAATCTAGTAAGAAAATCTATCTTGCACAATCTATCTTAATTATTGCATGATTTGGAGATGTCTCATGATATCCAATAATGCAGTCTATATTCATAATGCTCCTAGAAACCACACAATAAATTAAATCAACACACAAACAAAACACACGTTACGATCTTAATCAATGCATTATTAGTAGATATTATCGGCGCGCGCGCATCACGATAGCTCATTGCTAAAGAACACTTAAACGAATGTGAACGTAATACCAGTGTCAATTATGTTAATTTCAGAATGACTAGTACTTTTGAAAAAGTCATAAAATTGATGGAATTTGTAGCAAAAACTGAACTTTACGAGTGGATTTTAAAGTTGATTTCCTAATAACACATGTTCGTTTACATGTTTGGAAACTAGATCTCGAACGCAGTATACATTGACTACTGCTACCTACAATAAGCATTACAATGTTGCAGAACATAATTTTATCAGTTCCTACAATCTTTCTTAACTACATCACGATCTGGACCTTCTCTTATGGGTCAGGACTTGTATTAAAATGGCAGACATTTCGTTTGCTTTATTTTTCAAATAATGCATTGATGCAATGATGTAGTTGTGGGACTAATGGTGATGGTACGGGGAGTTGAGACTTTAGATAAGAATTGATAAACAGATAGACAGAGAAAGAATACCCATTACGTCTGGGGAGTTTCGCTAGCTAATTTAAATTGACCCTGTATAATCTTACAAATAATAAGAGTCCGTGTTACTTGAAAAAGAAATGATGATGAATAAAGAAATCTCTATGTTTTGGCAAGTCGTATAAACCGCGCGAAGCAGGGGCGGGTCGCTAGTTTGGAATATAATATTACTTCACTAATTCATGCAAATACTATTCACACATTCATAGATCATTGTAGGTATTCCTCCGAAGAGCATATTAAGGAAACGACAGCCTCTGTTAGCATACACACAAAGCAAAGCAAAGGAAACTAATTACTATAACATCACGCCTGTAATCCCCGAAGGATTAGGCAGAGGTGTACCTAATAGTACATCCACCTTTCGCCAGTTATGTTTAAGTCCCTTGTATTACGGGGCCAGCCTATTGCCATCATCCGGACATAAATCCAGACTCCATGCTGCTTCTGGAAATTCCAGATGGAAAAACCTAATAACACTGGCCAACCTGGGAATCGAACCCAGGACCTATTGCTCAGCAGTAGCACTTGCGACCACTAGACCAACGAGGCAGTCAACTAATTACTAATAATGTCTTAACTGAATTTGACTGTAAACAGTAATCCTATCATATCAAATTGAACTTCAGAGATAATATTGATCAATAGGTAGATAGTAACAAATATTATTCGTTAATGTTGTAGGTAAGTATAAATAGATGCAAGAACCTAATATGATTTGTTAATATCAAGAAAACCTTCCGGGACTTAGATGCCACCAAAAACACTAACTATTTCGATTTATCGGTCAGATTTAGTTCGTACCCTGACAGGCGCTTTACTTTGTGTAAATTATAGCATCACCAGTCACCACTGCTCTCAAAACGGTGAAGGAAAACATTGCGAGGAAACCGGCATGTCCTAAACCAAAAATGCGAAGACATGTGACATCTACCAATCCGCAATTACAGCCCATTCCTTCTCGGAGAGAGATGGCCTGTGGGCTGTGTCTCAGCAGTACATTATAGGCTGATTATGTGTTATGTGTGAGTGGTTAATCAACATAATCCACCTTAAAAAAACTTTATAGAAAAGGATCAGAAACCACATTCTGGTTCTTTCTCCGTCCCATATTCTTATGGTCGTGACTTAAAAGACCATCACCGGCACACGAAAATTTTAAAAAATCTGGGAAAGCACCCTTGACTCAAGCAATAGACTTACATAGTAACATAAATTGAAAAGTTCTAAGGGCAGAAGTTGTGTGACTTAGCACAGCCATTTTCCGTGATCCATTTTTAAGCAATTTTAAGCCCTATGACATGAGACTTAAACATAACTGGCGAAATGTGGGTGCACTTCTGCCTAACCCTTCGGGGAAACAAGGCGTGTTGTGATGTTTTATGTTATGTAATTTTAAGCAAGAGGCGGAAATATTTCAGCGATGCGGCTAATTAAGAGTAGCTAATCATGAAACCCAAACAATTTTGGAATAATTTTAATTCAGAACAAGGATTTTGTTCCGAAACACAATTATTCACAAGGTCACGTCTTCGTATTTAGTCAAGCTAACTGTGTCTAGTTTTCTATGAAATATCCAAAGGAAAATACTTTTGCATATCAGCATATAATTTGTTCTAAATCTGCATATGCGCGTAGGCAGTGATATGTGCATATAAAAGCTCCCACGACACTATAACTTTGCTATGACTAAACACGTTATTATTACAATATTTCTCAGCGCGTAACAAATCTGTGGTCGCGCCTAAATCGTATTTTCACAGTCATGTCAGTTATGATGCCAAGGCTCCAGTGAATCTACTGAAAAATATATGTACGTCTTATAAACAATGTCCAGTGTAACGAGGTCTTGTTTATAAAAAGCAGAGGCCAGAACGAAATGAAGCGTCAAGGATTATTTTATATACGGTGAGGTGAGGAAAATTCCTAGGATACTGAATATAAAACAAGTTGGTCCTAGGAGACGGTGGGACGTGTTTGACGTAGATGAAAATTCTTCATCTTTCACTTATTCATTTATTTTTAATGCACAATTCTTATTGCACATAATTGTGGGAACTGAAATATGCATAACGAAGCCGAAATGGGACTAGGGTTCCTATGGTTCCCTTTCTAAGTAAGTTAGAGTGTATACTTGTTAGATTGTTGTTTTATTTGCTTATGAGAATCAGGAAATTCGTTTCCTGATTTGAGCGTCTGACTGTACAAGCGCGCGCGTACCCCCGCGACGGATTCCGTCACTCAGAGGCGGGCCCCGTTGCGCGGGCGCGGGGTACCCGACTCCCCGCGACGGACGACCGCGCGAGTCCCCGCGACAGAGCACTTTTGTATGGAACCGCGCGGGCGTCTGCTTAACGCAGTTTCAGGCCTGAGTGCCTGCACTCAGGCGCTAAAATCGTCGCTAAAATTTGCGTCAGAGTCAGAACGATACATTACACATTATTGTATTTATTTATTTTACTATTTATGTACACACATTGAAACATTATACAGTTAGGACATTATGAGCATTGAGTACAAAGGTACTGCTTATTTCTTAAGAAATTTCTTCTAGCAGACCTGTGAAAGAAGAAATTAAAAAGAAATGTAGACAATAGTGTGTGAGAGCAAGAAGAGAAGAATATGATTTGTGACGTCTTAAACTAAAATATTAAATATACCTACACATATATTATAAAGCAAAAAATAACAAATACTTAAATAAATAAATACGCTATAAACCTATATATATAAATATTATTGTATTGATCTGTATCAATACTATTGTTGTCAACGAGTCGATGTAAAACGACTGCAAGTAAACTAAAATATAGAGATGAGAAAAACCTGCCAGTGACGCTATAGTAGCTGGAAAAACCTCATCATTGTTGCATACTATGTGTGGAGTTAAATAGAAGAAGCACCGCCTATCGTTCATATTTGTATGCCTGTTTATTGCTTTCCGCGGCTTTATGGTCTATCAACGTAATTTGCATTGGCTTATTACTTCGCCTACACAGCTTATTCACGGTTAATTATAGATCAGCTCCTTCCGTGTTGAAAGATAAGATACCCATTTACGTGTTTAGTATCGACTATTCGTTTGAGTGGATCTTGCAATTTTAGTGACTTCTATAATTATGGAAACAGGGCAAATTTCACTAATGAAACTGAACGCTATCAGCACATCTAAACCGCGTTCAAGATCCGTCAGTGTCATCATTGTTGTGGAATATTGACACTGACAGTACTTGAACGCAGCTTAGATCGCGTTTAGTTTCATTGGTGAAGCTCGCTTTTAGTGATTAATAGATAGAAAAATGTAATTCGAAATCAGAAGCCGTGATCTACATAACTTTCCAATCACTGTCACAATGCTTTCAAATATCTAATTATTATTTCCGGAATTATCAAAATTTAATGTTTTTTGTCGTTCAGTGCGTTTCCACGTCAAACTTGTGCGTCTTTTGTTTTTAGTGTCTGCATGCATTGTACATTTGTGATCATATTTTATGATTTGTTATTGTCTGTGCTTCTGACAGAAAACAGAGTTTAACAACAAGTTTTATGAAGATCATTCGTCAAGCAGACTTATTTTGATGAGTGTACTATTTTGCGTACAAATATAACACAGCCTTGCCCCATATACATTTTTACCTCCATATCCTAATCCTGTATCGCTTTATTGTAACGGGAAGATAAATGTGCATGACGCCATTCCGACACCTGTGTACCCACATAATTAAATGCAAAACAATGTTCTTGTGAAAAGCAACTTTGATGTAATGAAGTAAAGTTGTTATTTGTGTTTTGAATCGTGTATGGTTTTTGAAATCGAACGGTACATCGATATAAGGATGTTCCTGCTGGAAATGACAGTTGTGAGTAGTGCGTGAACGGCTGGTCAGTAAAAAAGTCAATTTATTGTCATCCTATAACTACGATTCAATCAGGAAAATAACTTTAATTTCGGAAGTCGGTGGCAATAATAATAATAATTATTATTTTTCACTTTATAGTGTTTTTTTTTTGGAAGTCGGTTGTTTTTTTTTTAATTTGATGTATGAGAGTTGAAGTTGGTGAGTTTTTATTAAAGTGCACAAGTGGCGCATAGATCCAAAACACAGAATATCGCAATATCAAAATAATAATAATACTCACAAAATAAGTAGGCATTATCCATATTCAAATCTTAAGATTTCTCTAATTTGAGTACCCCAGATACAAAAATAGCATGGAAGAGCGAAGGTGTCGGGTTGGATGTGATCGATCATTGTCTCTGCCAGCCCTGATATAATAGACTGGATTGATGACACTTTCTGAAGGGAACTGAGGTTCATTAATACAATGACTTGGGTACTACAGTTTCTGTTGACGCAGCTAAGTTCGATGTCTGTAAAATCTGTTAAATAATGAAAACAAGGTTGGCAAACTGATTTATTGAATAAGGTACCTATTTTCTTTTTCTCAAAATTAGTTTATCAAGGAATATATTGTAAAAGGGAAAAGATATACTAGTTCTCGATTTTGGAATTAAAAATCTTGCATGCTTTTTGTTATCATCTTAAGCTAATAATACCAGCTGTGTCCTATTTGGAAATTTTGCAGCTCATTTTATACCACTGACTTTTAGGCCAAATATTGGTCAAATTTTACGCTTTCCATCTTAACAATCCGTCAATGAATCACTCGTCAACTCTTGCTTTGAATCTCCTCCATAAAATATTACATCACGCCACATCTAGCAGCCTACATTCACGTCATAACGATACATTACACAATTTTCGGGAAAACTGTGTTGGTCTAAAGCACTCACCGTCACCACAACAATGCACTCTATAACACTGACGTGAAGGTTGATATTCAGTTGAGATGTACTGTTGACCTTGCGATGTAGTGGTTAGCGCGGTGGTAGATAAACACGTCATAATCTGAGATTATCTCACGGTGGCAGGCAAACATGTACCTACAACTATAACTAGGTTATGAGGCTATGTGACCATTTCTGTAGTATGGTCGGCAAAAGATACCCCAATATTTAAAAGTTACGTATCAAAACCGGTTGAATGCCTTACACTTGTGACGTCAAACATCTGTCAAGCACCGGCCCCCTCTCCGCGACACATGCCCCGCTCACAAAATATGGTCCACTACAGTTTTGCAATGTTTCCAGGCCATATTTTTGGTTTTTAATGATGTACTTGACGAGAACCGTCGGACCATATTTTAAAACACACGATATTAGTCCTTATTTATAAATTATAAGTAATAATAGAGATTAGAGCCGCGTGAATCCGCCGTACCACATGTGGTACGCCGAGGCTTGAAGGTGGCATGTAGGTGACCTCTCGGGGAAAACAGGCGTAATGTTTTGTGTGTTATCAAGTTTTTAAACCTTTTCGCTTTGGATTCTGAATGTCTGGTAAACGCATTTAAAGAGTAAATCTAGTGTAAATTTTTAGGCAGAGTTGTTATCGAGACTGATTGAACCAAATAAGAAAAAAGTCAATCAAATCACAGTTTTTTATGCAAAAGCTTTCAGACATCAGTGCTTATTAATTAATTGTATTTTATTTTGTGACGTTACTATGACCAACCAAGTTACTGAAAACATAATGACCTGATACATAAATGATTATGTTGCTGACTTTATCCAGTATAATGAGAGCTCTACAATTTATTAGAGCACTTTCTACAGTTATTGGAAGTGCAGCGGGCTCAAATTTTATTACTAAGCTGTAATTATCATTTTTATTTCTAGCTGCATTCGGAGAAATATTCAGTTTATCAGACATAAAGTAGTAATAGTTAAGTATGTTTAGTTTTAGCTATAATTCTTGTATTTTTTAGAACGATCGCATTGCAATCTCAGTCTCAATCTGTCAAAAATACCTCTAATTTTCATTCATTTTTGACAAATGTTTAGCATTGGTTGTCGCTGAGATGAGATTGCGATTTTTTGAACGTTTTTTAGTAGGTACGGGAATCGGCCTTCAGATTATGGTGAGGTGAGGCGGTAAGGTGATTCCTTAACACGTTCGCGTGAGCAACGTCTTACAACGTCGTGTTGATATAATTTTGAAATGGCGCAACGGCATACGACGTCCTCTAGATTGTCATATTTATTTTGACGGAACGTCTTTGGACGTCCATTTTAAGAGCAAATTTCTATGGCGCATCTACTTAGCGCCGCAACACGTTCGATTTTCCAAGCTAAAACCGAACGAACAAACAAAACAAAACAGAACGTCACTAATCGTCATTTATTTTGTATTAGAAAATAGTGCGCCGCGCAGCAAACATTTGAATATCCAGATGCTCCGCTCAAAGTGACATGGAATGCGAAATTCAAAATTTCTTGTTTTTTTTTTTAAGTTTTTCGTGTTACCTTAACGCTGTTAGCACAAGCAATTCACGCTGCGGTTGATTTCGCTGCGAAATGCGATAGTTTTCATACAATTTGTTCAGTTTTCGCGATGATTTTGCTTACCGCAGTGGGAGTGTGTAATGCACAGCCCAAGTAATGCTTACGTAGAATTTGACAAGTTGTCTAACTCAAATTCGCAGTTCACAAACTGGGTGCTAGTCAACGAAAATACACATCTAATTTTCGTTCGGCCGTCATCCCTATTTTATAATCACAAATTATGTCTGAAAATAAACAATGTTTCATATATATAAGTACCTACTAAGAACTTTAATAACTTTCGTAATCACTTCCAAAATTAATTAATTAATGAAATGAGATTGTTTATTCTGTAAATAGATTATCGGAATTACTTTTACAGGCCATATAAAAAGAAAAATAAGTTAGATGGAGTCGACATTTCCTATCTGACTACCCCTGAGAAGAAATGGCGAAACAAACTCAAGGGTCATTGACCAAGATAATGTCTGGACTTTATGAGTGGACCTGTCCAATACTATTATTACACATTCTTTGCATTCTGATTGACCTCAAAGGTGTAACTTTTTGTTCACGAAAAATGTTCTTTTTCGTCCATTGTGACATTTGTATTATTGCTAAGTGCCAGCGCAAGTTTTGAGCTTAGAATATATGATAATTATCTTGCGTCTAGTCGCCGAGCTGCCACAGTCGTTTGTCGCATAGTGGGCGCCATGTCTTACATGGAGAAACAGCAGACATTGACGTCTGTAGTCCGTGTGGGTGTCAGTTTAGCCCCGAGGGGACCATAACGTTAATTTGGACGAAAATGTGTTGTTAAGCTGAGACAGCCCCGTCGAGAATTACTGAAGATAAAGCGCTAAGGTAGCCCACGAAATTCAAATTTACTTACGATTTTTGCAATTTGCAGCTTAGTGTCCAGACACTGAGCTGCAAATTGCATAAATCAGCGGTTGCGAATCATACACCCAGGTGTATGTTGATTAAAGTATGATTCGCGACCGTAACAAATATGTATTTACAGAATTGATCATTAGAATCAGTAATACAACTCCATAAGTTAATATAATCCTCAAATGTTAAGACTTCATGATAGATATATATTTTTTACTCTTTATTCAATAAGTAGGATTATTTGGTCTTGGAGAGTTGTATTGATGACTTTAATGATTATAATTCTGAAAATACGTATTTGTTACGGTCGCGAGTCATATTTTAATCAACATACAACCTAATACTGACCTGCAAATTGCAAAAAACGTAAGAAAATTTTAATTTCGCGGGCTACCCTGGCGCTTTCGCCTTAAGGACCTACTAAATGTAGAGTAGTTTGTATTGCTTTGTAATTACTTTGATGAACAATTAATTAAAAGCTCGTAGTACATTTTCGATATTCAAGCCGGCTGATTATGACACTGGCCACAGTGTAACTAATATAAGATTAAAATGTCAGTGTCACTATACAGCCGGTCTATTCTGTGAAAACGTAAGTAAATTGAGCTTTAAAAGAGCTGTCATTCTACCTTTTAATAAGCCTATAATGTACCTACTGCTGGGACTCAGGCCTTCTCTCTTCGAGAGGGAGTGGGCCGTAATCCACCACCCGGGCCCAGTGCGGGTTGGTAGATGTCACATGTCTTCGAATTTTTGGTTCTAGGACATGCCGGTTTCCTCACGATGTTTTCCTTTTTGAGACCGTTTTGAGAGCAGTGGTGAAGAAACGATTTACACAAAGTAAAGCGCCTGTCCGGGTTCGAACCTACGACCTACAACTCGGTAAGTTGCGGCCGTTACCACCGGGCCATCACTGCTCACCTGCTGTCATTCTATCTGTTGCTAGGGATTGATACTAGTATTGAAACTCACTTCACATAAGTTTTCACCGTGAGATCAATACAGAATAGGTCGGCTGGTCATTTAAAATCTACAACGGTGTTTTGTTTAACAGTACACGTCTACAGAAACACTAATATACTGGCTGTAGGTAACCTACTCATTGTAGTTAGGTACTATTTATTTCGATATTTATAACCCACTAAAAATCGAGTAAGCCGACGTTGCACGGACGTAAAAATATCGCAGCGGGATTTTATCGTGCACTGGATTTTCAACTCTTTGGTGTTGAGGCGATCATTGAGAATCCAACAGAGTGCTTTCCAGAGCGTCGAAAAAACTTTCGTCGATTTTCAACTCTCGGCTGTAAGCAGAGCGTTGAAAATCCAATGCGCGGAAAAAAATGGCCGCGATATTTTTACGTCTGAGCGAATGTTGGCTAACACAATGTAGTTTTGTCCTGCTGATAAGCAACGATGTTACGTTCTTACAAGTAATTTGGGAATATCCCTTTCAGCAGGCAGATACCAGGTGCGTAGCCTTCATACAACCCGATTCCAATCGGCTTCCCTACGGAACAACCACTCTTCTTAGTGTCTACTATTGCCAAATAATATGGTACACGTGTGTGTGTAACTGTGTATTATCATACATCACGTTGCATAATTAAATTTCATACCGTTCATGAGAACTGAACAATTTTTTCTTCGGCTTCCCTCTAATAATTGTTTAGTAATTGTTGCTGTGCCACTGGTAGATACTGTTGTAGCGGTATTTGGGAGTTTATTTTGCAGACATTTAAAGAGTGATATTAATTGAGTAATTACTGTTGAAAGAAAATCTTATGTTCTTCCTACAGCTATGCTTAATTTGTACTACTTCAGAGCGGCAATTCCAGTAATTTTAAGAACGTTCGCTTTCTAATGTCAGTCACAATCTGTCAAAAATTGTACAGCGTTTACCTACATTTTTGACATTTAATTGTCGTTGAAATGAGATTGCGACTAGATTTTGAACGTTTTTAATTATGGGAATTGGCCTGCAGGTCGAAGCTTTTTCTGCCTTTCCCATAATAAATTAATTACATACATTAATTATCACTTCTGCAACAAACTAGAGAAAAAACATATATATATGTCTTCCTAGGGGTACGGACGGACAGCACTATCGCACTATCTGACACCAGTCAATTCGCCGGCGAAGTTTCCTACTCTGTGGCAGAGTGCGAAGTATGTTACACGTAGTAGATTTAGCTACACTGTGGCTCAGGGAAAAGTTTTTAACATGTAAATAGACAATGACGTGGTGGCGTGAATAATGTATTCAGGTAGATATACGTAAGTGTGAATATTATGTACTTATTCGCATAATAAAGGCTCCTGCAAACAGGCGCGCCACGTGATGCGACACAAAGGAACCCCGTGTCGCGCGACGAGAGGTGCCTTTGTGTCGCGTGCGATTCGTGTCGCGTGTCGCGCCTGTTTGCAGGAGCCTTTATGGAAAATCCAAATACTTGGCTGATTATGTTATTAGGTATTTATGGCTGTTAAAGAAATGGTAAGACCACGTTATTCGTTTTTGTTTATTTTGGTATTTGAAGAAAAAGACGTAGCAATTCCAGAAAAATACAAATGAAAATTAACCACGAATCTAATCGTTCTCAAAACAGGAAAAATTACGAATTTACCGTCCTGAATTTTAAGAAACGATTACGTTCGACCTTTTTTTAGCGAGAACCTTATTCGTCTCATCGAATAATTTTAATGGATGCGCCCAAAACAATCGGAATAAAGGTTTCTATATTTCTTTATTTGCGGATATAAAACAAACTCCCCTTTTAATTTCAAAATCGTATAAAAATACCGAGATTTTAAAATAGGTCAGTAAGACTGTATACAAAGTTCGTTATACATTAACGCTATTTCATAACAAACAATGAATGGTGTCGTAGAAACTGCGCAATGTACTGCAAACAATAACAACTGTGATTACATTGGCACAGGATCAAGGGGTTTTACTAAGAAAACATTTAGTATTACTTCATAAGAACTGCAGTTTTCTGTAAAGAGGCTAGTAGTTAATAGAGACAAATGGGCTTAACATGAACGCATGGATTAAGGGTGCGTTTCCACTGAAGCGGAAACGAGCGGAGCTAAGCGAAGACGAGCGAAGCTAAGCGAAGACGAGCGAAGACGTGCGGGAATCGACCAATCACAACGGTTGAAATCCTCATCGCGCCTCTCGTCTCGTCTGTAATTGAAGTGGACGATTTTTGCACGTCAGCTCCGCTCGTCTCTGCTTCAGTGGAAACAAACCCTTAATTTGACGTAAATTAGAACGATTTCAAATTTGAAAATATTCTTTTCGCACATAATATTAACTTACTTTCAAGACTTCATACATTTCTAAGCTGCCTCGTTGGTCTAGCAGCGTCTTTAGAATGGAATAGAATAGAATATTCATTTATTTGCTCAGAATATAGGTATTTACAATAAGGTGGTTATAATAACATTAAAGAATCCTTGTACATTCTACCATTTTGGTATGCAAACATTGATGCAGTACATCATCAAACAAACAAACATTGATACACAACAAAAAAATATCGGCTAGAGAATCCGATACGGAGTAGTAACATTTGTTTAATAGAACTACAGTTAGTTTCTTTTTAAAAGTTGTTACTGGTTCCTTTTATATGGAGTTAGGAATGTGGTTAAAAATAGCCGGTGCTATACTAAAAACACTTTTCCTCAACAAAGCAGTCCTGTATCCACCCGTGCGTAACACGTTTTGAAGTTACATTTCGGTATCTGCTTTCCGATAAAGTTTAAAATAGAGTTTCTTACTGTCTTTCCATCTGGAATTTCTCAGTAGCAGCCCAGAGTCTGGGTTCGTGCCCGGTTGATGGCAATAGACTCGCCCCCTATTACATGGGACTTAAACTGGCGGAATGTGGGTGTACTATAGGTACACCTGTGTCTATCCTTACGGAGATTACAGGGCAGGCGTGGTGTTATATTCATTTCTATAATATAATTGTGCTTGTCGCTAAAATATATTTATATCCTAGTGATAGTGAACAGTTGTATTTTACGATTCAAAGAACATACGTTGCGTTAACGTCGCGCGTTCGTACTAGGGCTTTTGAAAAACATGAAATTGATGTCTAACAGCCAAAAAGGCGATTCTAACGATACCTGTATGTACATTAGGTATAAGTCGATTTCGCAAAAAATGTCGCTTATCCCTTTTTGGCTGTTAGGTATCGATATGCTTTAGAGTCAGTCCACACATGTCAGGGCCAAGGACCTTCTGAGCTCTGCACCGTCGTCCGGGCCCTCAATGCGTACCTCTGACGTACACGATCATTGAGCCAGCACCGTCCGGGCCCGGAAGACCTTGACCCATATATGTGTATAGTCAATTGTTTAGAACCAGGAACGAAATTAATATACAACAAGCCGTGTGTGCCTGATGGAGTTTTCCATCGGCTACTTCTTAGGAACATTAGAGCATGAGTTCCCAAAAAAACTATGATGCAACTAATTTTTACTTTGAAACAGACAGAAGTCTTTAACTTAAAAAATGACGAATGATACAAACTTTCATCCCCTATTTAAAATCCCTTTAGGAGATGAAGTTTCAAAATTCCTTCCTTAGTGCTCACTTTTGTTAAAAAGGAAGGTCTAAGTTTATGCTGTGCGTTGTCTGTCTGTGAATTTAATATTTTTATTATGTGAAAGTAGCCACTTTCACATAGTAAACATATTAGATTCACTGACAAAAAAACATTAAAAGACAGGTCGGTCATGGCGGGTTACCTAAAACAGGACATGACTTACTTTGATAACGACATCAACTTTTGGATGGACACGGGTGATGAACGAGATAAGATTAAGAAGGCTGCTAGCGAGATTACAAGAAATCTGAAACGGATAGCAGCGAGACCTCAGACGAAGACTTTGGAAACAGCAACACGTTATACAGCATAGCATATTCACTGGTGAAGCTGGACTTGAAACAACTGGCGGTGACATCGTTAAAAGATGCCCATCCTTGGATAAATATTACCCGTCTCTCCAATATTTTACTTACTCTAGGGTGCATACTCGGTAGGCTCTAATAATCCTTCGCACGTCTTCCCTACCATTACCGCGCCCTCCAGTCTACTCCTTGATATGCAATGACCTATGTAGCCCCATGAAACGTGAGGCCACAGGGGCTAGTGCGAACTTTTTGAAGTCAAAAAAAAATAACTTGAACTTGTCAAAAACTAGAGACATTCTTAAGCAAGTAGTAAGTCGAGGAAAATAGGGCAACACATTAGTATTGAGCTGAACATGTATTGTAATATGTAGGCAGTAATGCTACGGCCATATTGTCGCGATAATGCCAACTTCACTTCGCGCGCACTTTCACGCACACCGCTCGACGTCTCGCTGTACAACAGAGAGCACGCGAAGTGTAGTTCTCGTTATCGCGACAGTGTAGCCGTAGCATTAATGTCTAAATGCGGTTATAAACCAGCCACATACCTACTGTATGCAGCTCATAAATACGAGAATTCCGCGAAGAGACCGAAACAGTTGCCACAAATGTTATGTGTTTGGGATGACTAAATAATAACACTACTCTCGGAACTCGGATATATTTCATCAGTTTCTATTGTTCATTATATAGTTTAAGTACTTACTAGCTTTTCCCGCGGCATCGCCCGCGTGTTGTTCGGGAATTATCCCACAGGAACGTACTACCGGCATACCAAGTATCATATATCCTAACCCAGGTGCTATGTCTACCAGTGTGCCAAATTTCATCTAAATCCGTTCAGCCGTCAAGGCGTGAAAATGTAACAGACAGACAGAAGGAGTTACTTTCGTATTTATAACTAGTATGGATTTCTAGTAATTAGTTAGAGGAAAATTTTAGTTTTACAGGAAAATCGTGCTGTTTTTAGAGATCGGATATAATCCACTCATCTTTTTTTTGTTTTTTACTCCAATCTAATTCACTGTAGATTCCGGGAATAAAACTGATATTAATGAATTTTGTAGAAGTGAGAACGATCGCTTTAGAAGATAAGATAATCTAATATAGTTTGAGTAAACGTTAAAATTAATTTGGCATAAACCTAATCATAACATAATATCACACCTGTATTCCTCGAAGGGTTTGGCAGAGGTGTTCCTATAGTACACCCACATTTCGCCAGTTATGTTGAAGTCGAGCCTATTGCCATTAACCGGGCGCAAATCCAGACTCCGGACTGCTACTGAGATATTCCAGATGGAAAAACCCAATAACACTTTGCACGACCAGGGAATCGAACCCAGGACCTCATGCTCAGCAGTAGCGCTTGCGACAACTAGACCAACGAGGCAGTCAAACCTACATTTTTTGAGTAATATTTTTTTTATGTCTTGTTTTCATTGGTCTTATGCCTTATTTGTTCTAATTACAGTAAAACGTAATCTCACTCAACGTTTTAAATACTTTCAGACCATTTCACAGGGATTTCTAATCCTACTATCCTACTAATACAATATTATAAACGGGAAAGTTTTTGAGGATGGATGGATGTTTGTTACTCTTTTACGCCAAAACTGCTGAACGGATTTGGATGAAATTTAGCACACAGATAGTTTATAACCTGGATTAATACATATGTTTTATCCCGATATCCTCACGGGATCGAGACTTATGCGGGTGAAACCACAGGGCACTGCTAGTAAAGGCATAAAGGTAGCGTTTTTTCTGCTTAGATTAGAAACTTACCACCATCGATCACCCATAATAGTGATCGATGCTTACCGCCGAAGTTTCTAAAAGACCATTTATTCAAAGTCACCAAACGGAGAAGTATTAATCTAAATCATAACATAACAAAATTTTAACTTTTCACCTGCTTCTTGCTGTATTTTTAAACGACGACAAAAAGAGGAGGTTCTCAAGTCGAGGCGTATATTTTTTTAAATGTATGACCACGCATAACTTTTTACAGAGCAGTCCAATTTGAACGATTCTTATTTTTTCTGGGACGGTATACCTCGAAGTTGGTCCCATGTAAAATTTATTAACTTTACTTGGGTAGTTTTTGAGTTAGCTTCAATAACACATATTTTTTCCACTTAGTTTATGTGGATGATGTTTCAAGTTATTAAACTTCTTGTCATTGTTATTTACATAGCAGGTAGTGGTAAGTAAGTATTCGAATTTGTGTGGGGTTGGTACCACAACTAAAAAGTGAAAAATAAAAACATTTTTACAAAAAAAAAAGCGACCGACTGCAAAGAAAACACTACAAAGTGAAAAATAACTTTAATTTCGGAAGTCGGTGGCAAAAAACGAAAATACGAAGCCACCGACTTACGAAATCAAAGTTATTTTTCACTTTGTAATGTGTTTTTTCGAAGTCGGTTTTATTTTTTGTAAAAAAGTTTTAACTGCCTCGTTGGTCTAGTGATCGTAAACAGATATATTCCCAGGTCAGGCCATGTGTTATCGGCTTTTTCCGTCGAGAATTTCACAGTTGCAGCCCGGTGTCAGCATTTGTGCCCGATTGATGGCAATAGGCGCATCTTTACATACCGAGACTCCTCCGTGCCTCGGAAAGCACGTTAAGCCGTTGGTCCCGGCTGTCATTCGTAGATCTTTGACAGTCGTTACGGGTCGTCAGAAGACCGAAAGTCTGACAACCAGTCTTACCAAGGGGTATCGTATTACCCAGTTACTGGGTTGTGGAGGTCAGATAGGCAGTCGCTCCATGTAAAATACTGGTATTCAGCTGCATCCGGTTAGACTGGAAGCCGACCCCAACATAGTTGGGAAAAGGCTAGGCAGATGATGATGATGATGGCAATAGGCGCGCCCCCTATTACATGGGACTTACAAATAACTGGCGAAATGTAGGTACTAGTTACCTCTGCCTAACCCTTTGGGGAAAACAGGCGTGATGTTATTTTAAGTAACGATCCACTCCGGCTCATAACACAATATATCACAGATTGCAGGCATATCAAGGTAAGTCAAGCAGTGTGTGTATAGTTTCTCTTTGATAGCTCACACCAATCACGGCAGATGCCGTCCGTCTCCGTCGCCTTTGTCAACGGCAAGGACACGGCAAACCAGATCGCTGCACGAGATTAACTACTATAGATGATTAACTGAAATGTCTTCAAGTATACACATGATCTGGGTTTAAAGCGAAAGCACCAGGGTAGCCCGCGAAATAAAAATTTTCTTACGTTTTTTTGCCATTTGCAGGTCAGTATTAGGTTGTATGTTGATTAAAATATGATTCGCGACCGTAACAAGTTTGTATTTACAGAATTATAATCATTAAAGTCATCAATACAACTCTGTAAGACCAAGTAATCCTATTGAATGACTATTTCATGAAATCTTGACATTTGACAACTATAATAACTTATGCAATTGTATTACTGATTCTAACTCTGTAAATACATATTTGTTACGGTCGCGAATCATACTTTAATCAACATTCACCCACACTGAGCTGAAAATTGCAAAAATCTCGAGAAAATTTGAATTGCATGGGTTGACGTAGAGCTTCCCTTTAAGTTAAGCTAGTAGGTCTGTACGGCCAACAGTGACTAGCTATCTATGAAATCATGACAGCCAAAGAAAGTGTACATTCACAAATGACCTGCAATTACGGTATTTTTGGGATAAAAGAGTTCCTTTTAAGCTGATTTTTGACAAGCACAAGTAAATTCTGAAATTTTTGTTACATTCAAAGTCCGCATTCCATTGTGATTTGTGCCATTGAATTTTTAGGGCACAATAATTTAGGTTAATTTATGACAACTCTTATACAGGGTGTAACAGAAAGGTGTGGTCAAACTTAAGGGTGTGGTACAGACCATCAAACTGAACAACTTTCTTTATGGGACCAACATCTTAATCGTGAAAAAATAATCAGCCGTCCCATACATTTGGGTCGAGTAGGTATTGAAGTCTTGTATGGGGCAGTTGATATTTTTTTTTGCGATTACGATGCTGGTCCCATGGAGAAAGTAGTTCAGTTTGACGGCTGTACCACACCCTTAAATATGACTACACTTCTTTGATGCACCCTGTATGTATGATGCCTAATCAATTGTTAAAGTATGGAATAAGAAACCAATATGTGCAGTACTCTCCTGTCTAACAGAAACTCACTGCTACGATATTCTGTATCAAATATCAATATCTATGTATGTAGACACTACATCAAAGACGACATCACAATCAAAATCGAAACTTGAGTAATTGGGACAGGCAAACATGTCTGCCTATACGACATGCCTAGAGGCAATATGGTCAATAGGCAATAGGCATATAAGTACATTATGAAAGTCCTGTCCACACAGAACCTTGGATATGCTGTGTAGGTATATATATAATACATTCTTGAATGGAAAGTTCTAGATGTCTATGGTGTCATTATTTATTAAAAAAAAGAAAATTTATGATTGTTGTGTGTGTGCTAGGAGGCAGCACAGTGTCGGATGGGCGAATTTCCAAATCTTAATAAGATTTGTAGTGATGATTTTTGTATCAGTGTAGTCATGAAGCTTAGAGGTATCTCATTTGACAGTTACCGTAAAAGTATCTACTGGTTTTTCAACGAATGAGAATGGAAAACATGATGTTTGGAGCGTCGCGTAGAGTTGCTAAGTCAGTTCTCTTCGAGCCTCGGAACCTAAAGGTTATTTATTTATTTATTTATTATTATTTATTATTAATTTTACTTCAGATACAGTGATCTATATGTTTGTTAGTATACTTACGAATTATGTTAGTAACCAAGATGCAATACACACCACAATCATACTATCATACTATTATAACTAAAATTAAAAACATTGCATTGGGTACTCACATAAATAAAATTACAATTATCTTTAAATTCATTGAAATGCTTAAAATCATCAATATTATTTAAAATCAAGAAATCAACTAAACTCTTTAAATTAATTAAAATCATATAACAACAAAACAAATAAATAAATAAAATCAAAATTACAATTATCTTTAAATTCATTAATATTAAAGAATCTAAAGTATTGAGTGCCTAATTAGTTAAGCCTAAATTGTATGTGTGTAACAATACAAACACAGAAATATTCCTACTGAAAAGGTGTATCATATCAATGGAAGGACGAGCTACTGTTTTCATATGGCCTAGATTCAGATGAGAAAATGAATGTATGTATGTGCATCTACACTTACTGTGTACACGAAGTCACGTTTCAGAAACTAACATGTTTAGAAAATCTTAGTGCAGTTTATTCCTCTACAATGTTTTACTTGCTGTCGGTAGTCTTATGGTGTATAAGACCAATTTAGGCTTACGTGTGACATTGATACGCAATTTTTACTATAATAGATACTCTGTAAATCAATATTCTGTAGCAACAGCAGCATATTTAGTTTATATCACCAAAATAAAATAACTCCTAAAAACTGGTATCCATTGCTAATTCATCATGTAAATCTAATTCACAAGGCACCATACACTACATATCAATGTTACCGTCATAAAAGAAACGTCAATATCTACTGGGTGTATATGTCGCAGCTAACTGATTTAATTAGCCGTTTATTTAACCGCCTTGTTTTTGGAAGTAGTGCTCGCCGGCCGCTACCGCCCAGTTCTAACCAGTTCTAACCTAACCTAACCCATTTAGTCGGGGTGTCCTGGGTTAGTTACTACAACGAATTCGGTTTGCGCCTGGTTGGTTACAGTTCCAACCTTATCTACGTATAATTGAATATCATTTAGGCCGCTAGTTGAACGGCCACCGTTTAGTAAAAAGGCTAGGTGGTTAACTAAACGGCTAATTAAACCAGTTGACTGCGACTAATACACCATACCCACTATACACAAGTATATTTGCACACTACCCACCTCGCCTTCCTCTTTAAACCTTCATTATGCCACCATCTATTTACAGTCATGAGTTCATTACATATGCAAAACACAGGCTGAAACTGAAAAACGTTTCGCCTGACAGTCTTGACACAATGCTTGTTGAATAATAAATACGTCTGAACAAGTAAAGTGTATGAATCACTTCAACGGTTCGATTGTCTTATTTTTAAGCCGGCAATGTCTTTGTAAGTCGTCCATTTGAAATATCGTATGCACTTACTGCATCACTAATAACGCTGTCTGTTAAACAGAATGACAGGAGACGGACAGGTTAACAGCAATGGAAAAGAAACTACAATTTTCAATTGGTCTAGCAGGTTTAGAAGACTGAAAAGATCGTCTTTTATTTTTTAGAGCGGTTCTGCACTGCATCCGATCCTAATCCAAATTTAAGATACGAGTTTAATATGAATTGGGAACGTTCTAAATTCGGATGGACAGAGTTCCGATCTAGTGCGCATACAAATAGTACTATGGCTACTTCGGACCGACATTTCTCGGATTCGGATCGGATTCAGTGCAGAACCGCCTTTAACCGACGAAAAAAAGGGAGGAAGTTCGCAATTCGACGCTTATATGTACATTTTTTTATGTATGACCACACATAACTTTTTATAGAGTGGCCCGAATTGAATCATTTTTATTTTATTCCGGAGGGTACCTCGAAATTGGTCCCATGCAAAATTTAATAACTTTACTTGGGTAGTTTTTGAGTTGGTTTCAATAATACGTTTTTTCCCACTTGAGTCTATGTGGATGATGTTATAACAACTTCTTCCTGTCACTGTAATTTGCATAGTAGGTAGTGGTATTCGAATTTGTGTGGAGTACGTACTACAGCAATAAATTAAAACATAAAAACATTTTTTTTTAAACACTACAAAGTGAAAAATAACTTTCATTTCGGAAGTCGGTGGCAAAAAACGAAAATACAAAATCAAAGACACCGACTTCCGAAATTAAAGTTATTTTTCACTTTGTACTGTTTTTTTGGAAGTCTGTTGTTTTTTTTTTTTTGTAAAAAAGTTTTTTTTTTTATTTGTGACGTCCGAGCTGCCATGAAACGAAACGTTATTTAGAACAAAGGTAAAAATATGAAATAACGAGCCACCCACGCGTAATTAACTGTAACTAACAATAAATTATTAGAACGTACGTTTACTGCAAGACATTAAAACACAAAGAGAATTAACAAGTTTTATCGTCTGCTAACAAAATGTGGGAAGATTCGTGGAAACTAAGAACAACTGTATCTTATAGCCTGTAGGTACAGTCACGAGCATATATACCTTACAGTTACGCAAAATTCAAAAGCGTTTTTCTCGTGAAATAATAATTGCAACTTTGAGAAACGACCTATTTCATAAATATTACGGTTTAGATAATACTATGTTCGAAACACCATAAAATATCTATAAATTATTTAGGAGAAAATCGCTTTTGAGTCTTGAATCTCGTGACTGTACATACATACGTACAGCGAGAGTATTTTAGCGCCGTTCCCAATACATCAACATCAATGTATGTGGCAATAACACATCTTTAACGTATCCAACTGTCTAATAAATTCTTGGAAGGAGCCACTTCGGCACAAAATACGGATGACTGACCAAATATTCGTTTTGGCGGCCGCCAAATATCAACAGGTGTAACTTAGGGTGGGCTCCCTTCTCTACTCACCCTCTATGGCCAAGGGATCATGGGCGTAGGAGGGATTCGGGTGCCCTATCAACAATTATGTTTACATGTCCACATGATTAAGTATTTTTCCGGTCCTTCTTGCCTCGGCTTTTCGTAGCTTTTTCAGCGTTGATTTACTGAAGGAAGGTCGTTGACTTATGAGTTTATTATAGAACCTACCTTAGTATGCGATGTTTGAGGATAAATAATAATGAAATTCGGAAAATAAACATGCAATGCCTAGTACAAGTTTTTACGAATAAATAACCGGTCAAGCGCGTATCGGACCGCGCACAATCAAGGGTTCCGTAGTTGGGAAGAATTCATCCCATCTTAACATTGTAGTTGAATAACATGTTCTCCCATACATTCCAACTGCAAATGTAAGTTTGTATACACAATATTGGGAGATTTATCATATTATTGCAAGACCTTTCTCCTTATAGGTTTTTGGTTTCTAGTTTCTCTATTTTTATCAAATTTTAGGCTCATTAGTGTCGGAGATAAGGGGGAATGGTCAATGTTCATCTATTTCCTTAAATAACTTTAAAATTATAAGAAAATATGCTACGGCAGTACGCCCTATAATTTGATATGTCACACGGTACAGTGTGCAAAACTTTTTTTAAAATTTTCTTTTTTGTCTTCCAAAAGTGACCCCCATAATCAAAATTAATTTTTTTACATAACACCTCCGTGATGGGTCATAGAAATTAATATGTGTACCAAATTTCAACTTAATCGGTCCATTAGAATCGGAGCAAATTGGCTGTGACAGACGGACAGACACGAGTGATCCCATAAGGGTTCCGTTTTTTCATTCAGACATACGGAACCCTAAAAATAGGTTAACAGCGAACGGTGATGACTAGATAAGGAAAGTGACAATTTAATAAATATTTTACCTGTCGATGTTTATTGAAAAACAAAACAATGACAACTTTAATAGAATATTAACAAAAAGTGACTGAATCATCTTTGTTGAAAATATTCTTTGTTACAATATATTTATATTTATATATTTGTATTAGCCACAAACTGACCACAACTTCTCTGATTTCAAAAAAAAAATATTGGCAACAGACTGTGCGGTTACTTGTTTTCTAGGTACTTAATTTTTGTAATAGGTATAATTCCAGCTGTGTTTTATAAAGTCTGGGCCTTTGATCAAGGAAAAAATAATTAATACTAAGATTGAGAATTTGTATAGGTATAACTACCAATTATTAAGTTATTAAACTTAATGTCAGTGAAAAAATGTGTGGAAAGTTTTACGATTTGTTAGTTTTTTAGTGTTATCGGTGGCTAAGTAATAACAGCCGCACGGGTCGATCCATCAGGTTAAGCTACGCTTGCCGGGGTTGGTCCGTGGATGCGTGACCATCTTTACATACCGAGACTCCTCCGTGTCTTGGAAAGCACGTTAAACCGTTGATCCTGGCTGTCATTCGTGGATCTTAAACAGTCGTTACGGGACGTCAGAAGCCTGAAAGTCTGACAACCAGTCTTACCAAGTAATATCGTGTTGCCCAGTTACTGGGTTGTGGAGGTCAGATAGGCAGTCGCTCTATGTAAAATACTGGTATTCAGCTGCATCTGGTTAGACTGGAAGCCGACCCCAACATAGTTGGGAAAATACTAGGCAGATTGATTTTTTTGGTGGGTAAGTTTATTTTGTTGTTGGTTCTTTCGTATAAGATGTCAAATTTTATTGAAGTTAAAAATCTAAAAATGGGTCATATTACTATTGTAACTACTATGAAATAAGCGCCTAAACCTAGTTAGTTATGAGAAGCTTTTCTGATATGATAAGTAATTAAACGAAACAGCTGTTTTGGTTGGCACTGTCTATTCATATTTAATACTAGCTGTGCCCGTGACTTCGTTTGCGTGGATGTCAGAAAACCACTTCCTTAATTGAATCTGATTTTGTTCACAACTTCATGGGCTTTAATTTTTTTGCGCGGAACCCTAATTATTTTTCTAAAAAAAAAGTAGCCTAAGTTACTCCCCGTAACATCTGCTATCTGCCAGTGAAAGTCCCGTCAAAATCGATCCAGCCGTTTCGGAGATTAGCCGGAACAAACAGACAGACAGACAGACAAAATGTTAAATATTGCTTTTTTGTTATAAGTAGGTACCATAAATACTATCATACGCATTTAGTAAAAAGCTGTCAATTTGACATTACAAACAGTCACTTCAATGTTATTTATTTGTATAGACAAGTTTAATTAGCACAGCTTCAGAATAACGAATCGGAAAACAGCTCTTAGGTATGCATGCAATTTCGCAATTTCGATTTCTTATTTCACACACTATCAAACTGCTATTATCGAGTACCTATCCTATTCTTGTTACAACTAGGGTTGCTAAACATACTTTTAAAAACAGCTTAAATACTTTATTTTCCCCTTAAAAATATTTTTCACTGTTCCGTAAAAATAAAAACAATCCAAAATATTGCTTTTGATAATCAACCCAAGTACAGAATCTTTTATTGATTAATCCAAATTGAGTTTTACTCTATATGGTGAGGCCATAATTTTTTCTTATTGTTTCGTAACACAAATAATAATGATGCGAAACTATTCGTCTCAAAAGCTAAGTTTATATAAAACCTACTTACTGTTTTTCGGGTTCCGTACCTCAAAAGGAAAAAAGAAACACTTAAGATCATTCGTGTGTCTGTCTGTCTGTCTACCCGTCAGTCACAGCCAATTTGCTCCGAATCTAATGGACCGATTAAGTTGAAAGGTACACATATTAATTTCTGTGACCCAAACACGGACGTGTTATGTAAATAAATGAATTTTGAATATGGGGGTCACTTTTGGGGGGCAATAAAGAAAATTAAAAAAAAGTTTTGCAATCTATATTGTGTGACATATGAAAGGAAAAGGACTTACTGGGAGGGTCTTAAATATAATTTTTAATAATTTTAAAATAACTAGTTTTAATGTTATTTAAGAAAATAGACGAAAATTGACCATAACCGAAACATCATTTCCGGGACTACTGAGCCTAAAATTTTGAAAAAAAATACAGAAAATAGCTCTATAATTACAGATTAAAGGAAACATATGAGCAGTCAATTAAAATAACATGGTAAATCTCTCAATATTGTGCGTACAAACTTATATTTGCAGTTGGAATGTATGGAAGAACATGTTTTTCAACTACAGTGTTAACTGTTTTATTGATTAATAAAAAAAAATAAAGTTTGTTCTTGGGATATTCTTTCTCTTCTTTCTTCATCCTGACTACGGAACTCTTCATTGTGCGTGGTCCGAAACGTACTTGGCTGATTTAAAAAAAAATAAATACTGTTATTTTTTTACTGCTTTGTAAACAAAAATTAAGGTTAACAATCCTAGTTACACCCTACTACCCACCTCACATGAGGGGTGCCAAATTCTCAGTTCCCCAGTGCTCTGGACAGCTCATTGTTGCCGCCGCCATGACACCTACATTCAATTAACAACACAATGCCTTTAATTTCTTCTAAACAATCATATCTCATTTCTTTGTTTTTCCAATCTCACTAGACGGCAGCATCGTGTGACGTCATAGAAAAGGGTACCGTCAGATGTAGTTCACTATCCATATAAATAAAAATGAAGAGAAACAAAGCCTGGAAGAGATCGCAGTATGCGATAAGGCGGCTATTATTGTATGTTTTGTAGTTTATAATTTATCTTATAAGTAATTTATAATCTGGTGTAAAATAAAGTATATACAAAATAAATATTAAATAATGAAATGCTGTTAGTTGGTATGCGCATAACTGGAGAACGGCTGGACCGATTTGGCTATTTTTTTAATTAAATCGTTTATTTTTCATTTTAAATCGTTTTAAAATGTCCGTAATAGTCTGGTTTTTATGAAAAGAAAACATTGAAAAGTTTCACCGGAAATTTTAAAATTCGGGAAAAACTGAACGTCCTTTTTTCTATGGGATTTTAGTATGAATTATTGAAATTTGGACAGGCCAACATCCGTCGGGTCAGCTAGTTTTACACAGAAAGTAAGTAGGTACGTAATTTAATAAGAGGTCAGGGGAGACTCTTTTCTGTTATTAATGTGACAGTTCCATTCAGGGGGCCAACCACCACCTCTTAAAGCAGTATTATTAAAATTTTAATGTTACTTCAGTGTGAAAAAGAGATGAAGCTATACAGGACGTCAAGCTCCATCTCTTTCCCACACTCAAGTAAGATTACAATAATACTGCTTTAAGAGGTGGTGGTCTAGCTCCTGATCTATTTTAATTTATGAATTCACTATATTTGTTATTACGCTGTTTAAAATAGATTATCTGTTGATCTTAGGGAAATGGAGTAGGTAAATACTCAGAGAATTTGTTTTTGAACAAGATTGAGAAAACAATATGTAGGTAGGCAAAACGCATTATGTTTTTTTGGGCCATGTGGTATTTATTGCTTTCGTTTTGTTTGAAAGGACAGGCAAGCATGATTAGAATACTTCAAGGTTATCTTACATTCGTATTATCCCCTTACAAAAGGAGACGGAAAACGGTGGGCCCAAATGTAATAAGTTGAGATATGATCTAAAAAATTAGTCATATTTTTTTATCTTAGAATATCAAAAATCAGCTCAATTCTCAATCTGGAAGCGGAGAATTAAGAGAAATATAGTTCTATGTAATCGATTACAAAATTACAAAAAGAAAACCTTCGCACTAGATGATTAACTCCAGTAGTTAAATGCACTAAATATACTTATATACAATATAGTGCATTTACTTACGTGCCATATTAATAAATTAATTAACAATTAATTACTGAAAAACCAATATAATGAATATCGATTTCATATCGATTAAAATCAGTCTTATATTTTTAGTCTATGTCTCTGGCATGACAGCTGTGAGTCAGCTCAACATTGACAGTAGACAGTTGCCGACTGCTCTTGCTTGTTCACTAGTTTCGTGTTTTCCGATGCGTTTTGATTGCTTTTCAGACTATTTCAGTTTTTCATGGATTCTGACCCTGCCTACCTTGTACGACCCTTGCTTTCACACTGTACACCGAAGATCGCTCACACGTCTGACTTGGAATTGTTATTTTGGATTTTACCGCCGCCTTGTGGATTGGATATTGTTGAAACTATGGATCGCTCTGTGGATTGAGGGATAGTAACTAGTCACTGCAATACACTAGGCCGATGACCCTTAGATGAAATATAATAAACATTAGTGTTTAAAGAACATCTTTTGCACTTCAGGAATAAGTTTTTAGTTAAGAGGGTTGTCACATTTTGCACCTCTCTCGCTCACACGGGACCAAATTTTTAATAATGTTAAATGAAAAGATGCATTTTTGAAAAATGTAACCAATGGGCCGTCTACAAAATAATATTAATTTAATAAATAATTATTAAACACATTTTTATTGTGGCATTTATTTACATCATCTCAAAAACAGATCATAATACTTAATTACATTAGTTTATTAGGTAACACAATAGAAATGTGTTTTTAATAACTACCTATTAAATTAATATTGTTTTGTAGACCTCCCATTGATTACATTTTTCAAAAAAGCATTTTTTCATTTAACATTCTTAAAAATTTGATTCTGTGTGAGCGAGAGAGGTGCAAAATGTGACAACGCTCTTAAAGATTGTGACATAGCCTTACTTTTACTAAACCTCTAATAACTCGGCTCTCAGATTGTCAAAACTAACAGAATTTTCAGCAAGGGACTGATAAGTTTAAATCTATTAATTCACATCAATTTCATCTCGTTACATTCAGGCCCAAGATTGTACGTAATCGTTTCCGTCTCCTTTTACCAACACTTTTAATACATTTAAATTAAAAGAGCAGAGCGCTACATCGCGTAATTCGAAACAGTGCCATTTATCATCTCTCACAATTTATCAACGGAACCCATTAGCTAATTAGAGCGTCCATCTTGGTTCAGTATACTTAAATATTTTAAAATAATCTTTTAGTTCCTGCCTCTGTATTGTTTTAGTCCTGTGTAAACTGGGGGGTACAGTCAACCGTATATCAGTGGTAACAATTTGACATTGACAGTGCCGTTATTTTGTAGCAGTAAGGGTGGTTTTCGTAGTGTAAGTGTGAATGACTATACCTTGAGTTAGACTGAGTTTGCACTTTAGCTCTTTATGGCCCTGTTGTAAAAGTATGTCTGGATTGGACGAGGCAAAGTGAACATTTTGTATGTTTTTTGACGACAATGTTTTTGCTTAGCTTAGGTATAAATATAAACTAGAATTTCTAGAGAGGACCTGGAGCCTATTTAAGGCGCTGATATATGCCAAAGGCCTTGAGTGCATAGCTTGCGTATTCTGTGCTGAGCTCACGCAACGCATCGTACCTCCACCCAGTAATAGGGACTCGCCCATCAAGGAGCGCTGTCCCAAATTAGACGCATTACTAATTTATTATACATAAAACAAAAGGTATTACATTAAACCACTTAAACTAAAAGATAAATTATTAAATTATCTTAAAATGGTTAAGGATACATAAAAATACGCTTGATAGGTTTGGTGTGATTCTCAGTTTTTTTATCCGCGTTTAGACATAAAACAAATAAATAAAATAAAACATAAAACTATGTAATTTTTACTTTTATTTTTTTTATTGTATACTTGTACATAATATATATATATATTAGTGTTATCATGTATTATAGATATTAATAAATGTAAATATAAAGTAAATAAAACATAAGTAAAAACTGGAATATAAAAAAAAAAAAAAACTGTAATATAAACATCTGCAGGTGCGGAAAACCTCAAACGGCGAAAATATTCCGATCTTTTTGGGAGTTATATGTTCGAGCCGTTTGGGGTTGAAACACTAGGGCCATGGGGTCCGAGTGCCCACTTGGTTTTCCGAGACATCTCCAAGCGGTTGGTCGACTCTTCACGTGACCAAAGGGCTGGCCTATTCTTTGGCCAAAGAATCAGCATCGCCATACAACGTGGCAATGCTGCCAGCCTTTTGGGCACTTTTCCTGTTGACAGCGATGCGGACGAATTTTTTGATGCCCTATAATTATATAAATATATATATTTTTTTACATTTGTACATATTATAATTATTATTTTAAGTCTGTTAGCTTATATATTATGTCCATAGTTGAGTAAAAACGATATGAAATATAAACATAATCTAAAATATTCACATATTAAGTTATTAAGAAAATGCTCTAATTTAACATATATTTTTTTCCAAATCATTAACACTACTCGTTTAGACGTGATCTTAAGTTTAAAATAAAGTTTCCAGTGGGTGACAGTATGTTGTCCACTGTGTAACTTGTGCTCTACACAAATCCGTTACTTGGGAGACAATGAGCAAAAATCATGACTACTTTTGTTAGCTTGGGTCTTACCTGTTAAAACAAATGTATGTGTGAATAAAATAAATAAATAAATACAAAAAAAAAATAAAAGTCGGTTATCGTCGCCTTAAGTAGGTACCTAGTAATAAGTTTAAAACGAGGTTTAACTTGAGAAATTTTGGTGTTCGGCAGTCAAAAATGTACCTCGAGTGAACAGGGTTTAAACTTAAAGGAGAACCTTGAGATCGTTTACGTAGCATAAGGTAGGTAAAAGTTAAAGCGCCTGGTATACGGTCGGCAACCGCGTCCCCGACAGAGGTGACCTTGGTTGGCGACCGGCAGAGCTGTTTCAACGTTTGTTCGTCAACAACCATCTAAACGGTTGCAAACCGTCAAGGGCACCTCTGGCTGGCTGGGCTCACGCGGTTGGCGACTGTGTAGCAGTCGCTTTAGAAAGACACTGTTCACCCTGTAACAAAACAAAAATATTTAAACCCCTTGCAATTAATAACCCTAAACTTTACTAAACCATTCGTAAGTCAAGTACTTAAGGTACCTAGTTAATCAAGCTCGCGGGATTATGAACTGAGACGAAACAGGTTCGTTTCGGAGAGACCTCTTTACAATTCCTTCTTAAATGAGATTGGTGGTATAAATACATATGTGTATAATATTAACTAGCTTTTGCCCGCGGCTTCGCCCGGGTGAATGTCAGAAAATATCCCACGGGAACGTTCTACCGGGATTAAAAGTAATCTTTGTGTTAATCCAGGTTATAAACTATCTGTGTGCCCAGCCAAATCCGTACAGTCGTTTTTGCACCAGGTACCTATATCCAGAAAGACAGACAACAATTCTTCGTTACTACATATTTTATTATATGTATAGATATTATTAACTATATTATATGGGTTAAGCTACGCTTGCGGGGGTTGGTCCGTGGATGGGTGACCATCTTTACATACCGATACCCCTTTGTGCTTCGGAAAGCACGTTAAGCCGTTAATCCCGGCTGTCATTCGTGGATCTTTGAAAATCGGTACGGGTCGTGAGAAGCCCGAAAGTCTGACAACCTGTCTTACCAAGGGGTATCGTATTACCCAGTTACTGGGTTGTGGAGGTCAGATAGGCAGTCGCTTCATGTAAAATACTGGTATTCAGCTGCATCCGGTTAGACTGGAAGTCGACCCCAACATAGTTGGGAAAAGGCGGCAGATTGATTGTAAGTATAGATATTATTAACTTTGATTTTACATAACTTTAAAGCTTGTAACGTAAATGTTTTATTTAATGGCAGATAACACATACTTTTCAAAGTTCTTTATGCCTGATCATGGCTTGATGCACATTCAAAAGAAAAACATTAAGGCTCCTGCAAACAGGTGCGACACGCGGTGCCTTTGTGTCGCGTGTCGCGCCTGTTTGAAAGAGCCTTTAGCCTGTCTGTTCTGTAGGGATTTTATGTTCGACTGTTCAGCCAAATTATAGCAGCGAGCAAAATTTTCTTTCTTTTATTAAAAGCACAGTGAAGCTCGCCCGTTTAATAATTTTCTGGAGAAAAATATAAGTAGCTAGTATAAAAGTTAGATATTATTTAAAGCAGAACTAAACTCTCCCAAGACAATGTTAAGCGCACTCTCGGAGGATCTCATAGCTGTATCATAATAATATAAATATATTGGGTTCCGTAGTCAGCCATTTTGAAGCTGCATTCTTTATCAACCCCACAGGAACTAATTATAGTTTAACTCCAGCGCAGTTCCAAGCGGTGATATGCATGCAGTTTTATTGAAAAAAACTTCTGTGTTATAAGAATTTACAAGAAAGTCTGTGTTTTTATTAAACCATGTGGATGCTGGATAGTCGCCCGTTTACACAAAAACGATCCGTTATTTTAACCGACCAAAAACTACGATCCGTTATATTAAGGGAGAAGCGCGAAGGTAGCCCGCGAAATTCAAAGCCTACATTTTTGCAATTTGCAGCTCAGTGTCTGGGTGTAATTATGTTGATTAATGTATGATTCGCGACTGTAACAAATATGTATTTACATAATTATAATCATTAGAATCAGTAATACAACTCCATAAGTTAGTATAATCCTCAAATGTCAAGATTTCATGGAGTGGTCATTCTTAGAATTACTTAGTCAGAGTGGTACTGATGACTTTAATGATTATAGTTCTGTGAATAGATATTTGTTACGGTCGCGAATCATATTTTAATCAACATACAACCCAATATTGACCTGCAAATTGCAAAAAACGTAAGAAAATTTGAATTTCGCGGGCTACCTTTTTTTTTTTTTTTTTTTTTGTGGATGGGAAATCATCAAATGACTTCTCCCGCTCTGGGCGGAGCGGGAGGGCGTGTCAGACTTTTACTGACTAAAACCCACCCGTGTTCCTTCTGTTGCCTGTGCCGGGGCCACGGTAACTCTTTCGAACATCCCGCAACCCTAGCTGGCATCGGCCCTAGCGGACCCCGTCAATAGTGCTGACATCTCTTTGAGGCGCGCGTGGAACACGACGCGCCGTCGACTCGGGCCTGGTCCTTACCGGACGGCGAGCTACCCATTGCTCGCCGTCCGCAAGCCCGCGCCTACGGTGGCCGGGAATCGGCTGCCGATTCCCGACGCCCAGGGCGTCTCCTGCGGCGACTAGGGGCGTGAGGGTGCAAAGCTTGCCTCTCCCTCACGCGTCCCGCCTCCTCCTTCACGAGCATTACTGCTTCGCAGAAGGAGGTAATGGCTTCCCATGCACTCTCGCTCCGTACCATGGCCTGGACCAGGGCCGGACGCGAGAGATCGCCGCCGCCGATCGCTTCCGCGAGGACACGGCGGTGCCCCGCCCAAGCCGGGCAGACTTCCACCGTATGCTCCACCGTGTCCTCCGGGCGATCCACACAGTGGTGACACCCGGGCGTTTCCTCCCGCCTTATCCGGAACAGGTACCTCCCGAAGCACCCGTGTCCGGTGAGGACCTGCGTCAGGCGGAAGGTGAGGACGCCGTGGCGCCTCTCCAGCCACTCCTCAAAGAGGGGACTTATCGCCGCAATTGTGGCGTGCCCAGCGCTGGGTTGCGACAATCGCACTCTCCATGCCGCCATGAGATCCTGCCGGAGCTCTGTCCGCCGTGCCGCGATTTCTCGCGGCAACGGAGTTACGCCCCGGCGTCCTGCCTCCTCGCGCCACTCCCAGATGTGCGCGAGGACTTTTGCCTCCAGATCCCATGGCGGTAATCCGGCAAGGAGGTTCGCCGCCTCCCCGGAGACCGTGCGGTATCCCCGGGCTAACCGGATGGCCATGACCCTCTGGGACGCGTTCAACCGACGGACCGGTCGCCGCCTCACGGAACGCGCCCACACCGGAGCTCCGTAAAGGGCCATGGACCGCACGACCCCCGCGTAGAGCCTCCGGCAGGAGGCGTTTGGACCCCCCAGATTGGGCAGGAGCCGCCCCAAGGCAGCCCCGGCCCGCTCCAGTCTGGGAGCCAAACGTCGGAAATGCTCCACGAAATTCCACCGGCTGTCGAGGACGAGTCCCAGGTACTTCATCGTCGACTCGACACCGATGAGAACCCCTCCTACCGTTATTTGGGAACCCGATGGTGGCGCGTTCCGAGGACCATGAAAACACATGGCCTCGGACTTGTGCAAGGCCACCTCGAGTCCCAATTGCCGGATCCTCTCTACGATTGTCGCAACCCCGCGTGCCGCTAATTCGGCCGCCGCCTGGTGCGACCTCCCCTGCGCCAGGACCAGCGTGTCGTCAGCGTAGCAAACTACGCTGACGCCACCAGGGAGGTCGGCGCGCAGCACCCAGTCGTACCCGATGTCCCACAGATGCGGTCCCAGAACCGATCCCTGCGGGACACCGCACGACATCTCTCGCCGGTTCCACTCTCCCCGGTGACCGGGGTAGATGACGGCCCTGTCCGTCAGATAGGCCTCGACCACGCGACAGAGGTAGGTCGGCACTCGGTGATACCGGAGTGCCTCCCTGATGCAGCTCCAGGGCAGGGTGTTGAAGGCATTGGCGATGTCTAGAGACACCGCCAAGACGACCCCACCCCGGGCCACAGCATCCCCCGTCGTGAGGGCTCGTACGCACATGATGGCGTCCACCGTAGAGCGCCCCTTGCGGAAACCAAACTGGCTCTCCGCCAAATCCGGCCCCACCCTCACCAGCCGCCCGACAAGGCGGTCTGCAATGACTCTTTCAAAGAGCTTGCCCACCTCGTCGAGCAGCACGATGGGCCGGTAAGCGGACGGCGAGTCCGCAGGGCGCCCCGGTTTCTTAATGAGGACCAGTTTCCCTGTCTTCCATTGAAGCGGGAACTGGCCCCTCTCCAAGCATGCGCTTAGGAGCCCCCTTAGTCGAGGCCCGAGAGCCTCCAAGGCCAGGACCCAGGCTTTTCCAGGTAAGCCGTCGGGTCCTGGGGCGGTATTCTTGGCATTCAGCCTGCGCACCGCCACTCTCAGCTCTACCTCGGTCACCTCCGGAGCATCGTCGTCATCGTCGGCTGCGTGGTCCGCATCCGACACCGCAGGAGGCGGAGCCATGGGCGGGGGAGTATGTTCCCCTCGCAAAGGGAACAGAGCGCTCACCATGTCCTCCACGAGCTGGGGCCGGAGACTCTGCGTCAGCGGGGGAGCCCATGGGCGGAGTTTGTTCCGCACCATTTTATACGGGCGTCCCCACGGATCCCTGTTCAGAGCCTCCAGCGACTCCTCGCGGGCCAGTCCCTTGGCCCGCAGGATCTCCGCTCGGAGGGCGGTCTTCGCCGCTCTGTACCCCTCGTACAGCTCCGCCTGAATGGCTTCCGTATCCGGAGGGCGGATACGGAGCCTGCGGTGTCTGGTGTACCGGCGTCGCGCAGCAACGCACGCGTCGCGCAGAGACGTCAACTCCGGCGACCACCAGCACACCTGGCGCCGGGCGCGTCCGGGCCGGACCCGGGGCATTGCCATGTCGCATACTTCGGACATAGCCTCCCGGAACCACCCCGCCTCGTCATTGATGTCAGCAGGCCTGTCCGGTGGTGACACCCAGGCCTGCACGATCGAGGCTTCCAGGAGGAGCTCCCGGTCCAGCTGCTTCAACGCCCACCGCGGACCACTCGGGGTCTGTCGGACCGGCGCGCTCGAGGTCTGGGCGGAGACGTCAAACCGGATGTACCGGTGATCGGAGTAGGTCTCCACCCCCTCCATGACGCGCCAGTCGAGGACACGCGGCGACAGAGCGGGGCTGGCGAACGAAATGTCCACCACTGACTCACCCCGCATCCGCACACACGTGGGGACAGAACCCCGGTTTAGGACGACCAGGCCCGTCTCCAGAGCCCAGTCCTCCACCATCCTGCCCCGTGTGTCCGTAAGCCGGGAACCCCAAGCCACATTCTTGGCATTGAAGTCCCCAAGGACGAGCACAGGCAGGGAACGGAACCCGACGACGACGACTCTCAACTCCGCAAGGGAGTTGTGGAACTCGGCGAGAGTTCGGTTCGGGGAGAAGTATACCCCTACCACGACAATCTCCCCGAACCGTGCTGCCACGCAACCCCGTCCCCTCTTGACCGCCTCGAGGGACGGGGTACCGGCGGCGGCCGATGAAATTAGAGTCACTGAGCCGCTCAGGTCCTCCACCCAGTCATCCCTGGGCGGGACAAAGTACGGCTCAGCGACCACGGCGATGTTAATCGACCACTGCGCCATGCTCTGGAGCAACAGATCCTGAGCGGAGGCGCAGTGGTTGATGTTCGCCTGGAGGAGGCGTAATGGGGCCATTATTGGCACTCCATATCAGCCCCCTCCCGAACCCCCTGTGAGGGCCCTGCCGCGGTGGTTGCGGTGGCGGCGACAGTGGAGGCGGCGGCGGCAGCGGTGGCAGTCGCGGCGGCTGCGGCGGTGGCGACGGTGGCGGAGGGCTTGCTGGCCCTGGGTTTGGCGGGTGGAGTGCAAGCCTTGCTCCCAGCCCGGTGATTGGCCGGCTTGCCAGCTGCCGCACACGCGAAGCAGTGCGGCGTGGCTTTGCACGAGCCGGCCTTGTGACCGGGCTGACCACAGCAGAAGCAATGGCCGCTACGGTCCACCTCCGAGGTGCATTTAGCTCCCACGTGGTTGCCTACGTGGCAGCGGAAGCACCTCAGAGGTCTGGGCTCCAGCAGTTTCACCTGCGTGGAAACCCAGCCCACCTTGAGCCTTTGGCCCTCCCCGGTAATTTTCCGGGCCACCGCCACGGGGCAGCTCACCGTAACGGTTCGCATCCCCGTGAAGTCAGGACGGATGGTGCCTACCCTAACCTGCTCGGCTGAGCACCCTCCAGTCCTAACAACGGCGGCCATCACCTCTCCCTCCGTCGCTGAGTCGTCCAAACCCAGTATGCGCATATCAGCGCGCTTGGTGGGTCTGGACACTCGGGCCTCGTCCGCATTTAGGGACGCCCTAAGCCTCTCGGCCAGAGCGTCAGCGGTCGGGCCGCTGGCCGCACCGGGAACCTCCAGCATCCGGGCCCCAGTCGCAGTGACCCTTATCCGGATGCCATCGGCAACGCCGAGCTCCTCGAGGTTCACCGCCTCCCTCGCCTTGGCAAGCACGTCGCGGTAGGACACGCCCTTCTTCTCCGCTTCCGGCTGTAGTGTGATCACTACAGCTGCGGACCTCGGGGCACGGAGCCTAGCCGCGACGATTCGCTCCTTGCGCCGCTGCCGCCTCTCCTTCTTTTTGGCCGCCCTTGCTGCCTTACCCGCCTTCCTCTTCTCCCCGGCTACTTGCCATTCGGCGTCAGCCGGAGGAGATTTAGGAGGCGGGGGCGGCCGTTTCGCCGCCGGGGCTGGGGCCCTCGCGGGTTCCTGCACGGCCCCGCCTTTCGCCTGCCCCGTTGATGCAGGCTTGACCGTGGCAGCCGCGGCGGCGGCATACGATGCTGCCTTCCGCTGGCCCGAGGCCGGCTGGCTCGCCGCTAGCGGGGGCCGCAGGACTATGGCCTCCAGGGCGGAAAACCGGCTTCGGAAGGCAGCCAGCTCCTGCCGGACCAGGGCCAGAACCCGGTCCTCAGCAGGCACGGGCCCGACCTGCCCATGCCGCGCCTCCCCCTGTGGCACCTCCCGGGGGCCAGCTCCTCGGAGCCTGGCCAGGTCCGCTCGGAGCTCCTCATTCTCCTTTCGGAGAAGCTCCATGGCGGCTGTCAAGCGAGCGACCTCCGCCCGCATCCCTGTCATTCCGTCCGACGGGGGCCTGAGGTGACTGGCCTCCGCTGCCGCCATAATGGAGGCCCTGGCTGCCGATATGGCCTTGTCTTTAGAGGACTGAGTCCTCTTCAAGGCCACACTCTTGATCGCGGCTGCCACGACCTCTGCGAACCTGATCGTTTGCTCCGAATTGGAGCCGCCAGCGGCGTCCGGCTCACCACCTGCTGACTCCGACCCAGACGAGACTGTCCCCAACTGCGACTCTGGCTCGGCCGGGCTGGCTGGGCTCGGCTTGCTGGCTTCTTTCGTGAGCCCTCTGCCCACACCCCTTTCATGGGCCCCACCCCGCCGGCTGATTTTTTTACGGGCCGAGCTCAGCCCACCATCCGAGGAAGACCCCAGGCCATCCCCCGGTTTGGGGCGCTTCTTGAAGAACTTTTGGTTCTTCCCAGCGCCCCCCACCACTTCGCGCTCCGGGCTCTTACATGAGCCCTTCACGCCAGACGCGGCGTCGGACTCCGACCCCGCATCACTCCCCTCCTCTTCACTGCTTTTATTTTTATTTAAAGATTTATCCATAGTTGTTCCCACGAGTAAAAACTTTTTAATTCCCAAAAACTAGTGGTTCGCACTAGCGACTAATTTAGCTACCCATTAGTCAAGCTATCAACCTCCCTCACGGTGCGCCGCCGCTTGGAGGTTTGGGGTGATTTTTTATAGAGGTTTTCTTCCTCGCGGCCCGGGCGGTTAAGCCAAGACCCTCGACCCCCGTCAAAAGTCAGAGACATGACCTTGACAATCTTCGGGGCTACGAGAATAACGGTGGCAGAAAGAGAAGGCCTCTTCCTGCCTGCTCGGCGGCAGAGTTAGTGCACACCGAGCCCGCTCTTACTCCGCCGCTGTGCGTCTCTGCTTAGAGCACAGAGAGACACACGTTGGAGCGTACTTCTGACAGGATATTGGCATACGGGCAACAAGACCCCTTAGGCACACAGTACCTAATGGGGAGTCATTGCCCGTACCCCAGGGTGCACCGTCCCGGTGACTGGCCTTCCCCCCGGACGCATCCATAAGGGAATTCCAGCCCACAGGCACACGGGGAGGTTTCCTGTCCAAGCACCCCTCGCGGGCTACCTTGGCGCCTTAAATTTTACGATCCTAGGTTCTTAGATAATTCTCCAGGAACACTCTTCTGTCCATTACAGTATTTGTTTTCATAGATTACCTTGATATATACGATAATAATAAGTACTTAAGAGCGACCATAACTACATAAGTTCGTAAAAACTTCAATTTGGTGAGACAAAGTTTTATCCCCTTCGACTCAATTTTCGTGCAAAAATTTTAAAATAGAAAAGAAAATATTCGCAAAAATTCTACACTTCTAAAAAAATTTTTAAATTCACAAGCAAACTCCAAGCGAGATCTTTCCCGTAGAAACGCGAAACTGCATAAGATTACTATTTGCACTAACAATAGAATGGATGCTACGACATTACACCGCAGTTTGTTCCACCCAGTTTATATTGAGCCACAAAATAGTATTTTCAGAAGGTCGACTCGCTATAAACCTCCTCAAACAAATCAGGTTTATTGGACTCCCATAACGTTCCTGAAATAATTTCATGTACCGGTCATCTTAGTACGATAAACTGAATTCACCCCATCAGTCTGCGGAGGGCTGTCCCGTACACCCTGTATATATTTTAGTTTTATCTTGTATATTGCTATTAAGATTTATAATAACAAATAAATAAAATGTAAGTGTCTGTTTCTAATGTTAAAATACAGCTTTTTACTAAATGCACATGAATGTATATATTAAACGGTAAGTAATTTTTATAACAAAAAATCTATTTAAAAAATGTTTGTCTGTCTGTCTTGTTCCGGCTAATCTCCTAAACGTCTGGACCGATTATGACGGGACTTTCACTGGCAGGGAAGTTGTTTTACGACATCCACGCGAATGAAGTCGCGGGTACAGTTAGTGCAAAATATTTTATTTCACATAAACCTACATGGACACTTATGAAACGTCACACAGGTGCACGATTCCAATTGGTCGTTTCCTACGCAGAAGAGACTCTACGGTTTCTCTTTAAAAAATAAGTGGCTTTACAATGTTTTCAATTTATAGTATTAATATGTATGGGAGGACAGTGTACGCCTGTCAACAAGTACCAGGTATCTACTTAGACATAATAGAAAATGGTTAGCGAATCGAATCATCTGTGAGTCTACAAGGCCTTACAACGTTCTCACATTAACAAAAAAGATAATAATCTTTAAAAAAGAGTAAAAAAAGCTATTTAAACCAAAAGACGTGATTGTCATTGCAGCTGTAACAAATCTAAATGAATATTATGTCCATCAATCTCACACGAACGCCAGTCGCGAGTGCGCTTGCACTCGCTGTACGTGAAGCGTGTCTATGTGAGCGTGCGTTCTCGCTCGTTATATGGAACTGCCGAACTGACCTTCTGTACCTAACTATTCTGTGACCAAAGCTCCTCAGAAATCTAATCCTAGATCGTGAAGCATGAAATTTGATCTTCAATACTCTTTTATGTCTCACCTATGATTTTGTTTGGTTGAGAAAATCTGGATTCTTTTAGTTTTGCTGGCGTGGGGTTTTATAAGGTCGAGAGTTTTATTCAGTTTTGGCTGACTTGGTGTTTGATACCTGGTTCTTCATGGCTTTAGTTGATAAGGTTTTTTTATATATAAAGTAATATTGATATTAGCCTCGGCAAATCGGAATTCGTGAAAAATTTATTCGGCGTCATGTTTCTATAGACTGGTTAAGCCGCTTATTACCCATATTTTGAGAATTTCTGTTATTATTATTAGTTACGATTGTATGTTTGATCAAATTGCTTTTAAGTGTCAGGCCTCTAACACCTAGTTTCACCAAAATGTTTATAATCAGACATTAGTAAATCAACCATTAAAATAAACATCGATGTTAATGGTATTTACGTAAAAAATTAACAAACCTGGCGTTAGGATGTATCATTCACTCTTATATCGGTCAATTGTCAAAGCAACCAAAATAAAAAGTTGCAATATCACATGTCGATGTTCGCTGACAATGCATCATTTTAGCTAGCCGTATAGTATAGACTCGCGTTTTTTATTTCGATGATTTTAACAACTGACTAAAGTTAGTATGTTAACGGACCTCTAGGGCAGCAATTAAATTTAACGCCTGATTAAGACAGATTAGCGCTTGGTGAAACACTCGCTGCTCTTAATGTCCCGTTAACATTCTAACAAAAGATTAAACTAACTAACATGGTATGGTGAAACTGGATCTAAGGTGATTATTATTCCATGATGGACGCAAAAGTAGTTATTCTATTAAGACTGAAGGGTATGAAACGAAATCTAAATGTTTTTTTCTTTGTTTTCAGGTAAGTGTGGTCTCTGTTCAAGAAATTGCCATTGCTGAACCTAATAACCGATGAAGAACATGTAGGCATAAGATTACCCTGAAGGTACCTAATTCAAATTTGTATTTCTTAAGAAGGTTCTCCTTCTGAATGAAGGTCAGACAGTACGAAGAGATAAAACAAATATTCTTTCTAGTAATAAGCTTAGAAATAGCAACATTTATAAAAACACGAAAACGTGATTTATTTCATTACATTTTCTCAGAAAAGGGACGCACAAACACACCTAACTTAATAACATAACATACCTACATTTTGTTAATAAATATATCTATAGGTATTATACTTCGTTCTGTCTGTGTAGGCCTTTTAAGCAGCAACAGGTCAATTACGTAGAGGTCACGAGGTCATTACTAAGTGAAATGTATTGAATTTGTGCCCTAACTTAGACCATTAAGTTACGATGTTTATCAATTACACTGTCACTTCGGTATTTGTAAAAAGTGGACGTTACACGAAAATAAATGATATTGAAATGAAGTTATTAAGCCATTGAATTGTAAATCGTTTACCTAAATTAAATTGATCTGTTTGATCATTCACCGTATCTACAACATCAACATAATGGGTTTTTAATTAATGAGAATTTATAATTTCCATGTGAGTCTAATGTCTTTTTATTATTAGACTTATTAGTATAATGGAAGAAAAATGTTTGTCATGGCAAGAACGAGTATATTTTGTCCAAATGTAATGTGTATCTAATCTAATCAGTTATTTTCACGCACAACAAACTGACAGCTCTGAATTAAGGCTCCTGCAAACAGGCGCGACTCGCGAAGCGACACAAAGGCACCGCTCGTTGCGCGACACGCGGTGCCATTGTGTCGCGTGCGAATTGCATCGCGTGTCGCGCCTGTTTGCAGGAGCCTTAATTGTTCACAGAGTGATAATACCATCAAACATGCAATATAGGTACGTACTTAAGTGCATTATAATTATCGTGTAGAAGTGAAACATTGCAATAGCATTGCATTGTAATATTTTACCTATAGATAGGAAGGTACCTACGTATCATCAACTTTGCTAAAAAGTTTATGTTAAGCGAACGGCTACACATCTTGTTCGGATCGGCACATTCGAGTCGGCAGAAGGTATTAATTTGTAGGTACTAGATACAAAGTGTAAAAAGACAAATCACTTAGCCGTTATCTTTGCTGGGAAATGACTTTTATTTTTTACTGGCTTATACCCCGCGACTTCGTTGCGAGTCGTAAGACACACAATATTACTAAAATATTTACTACATTTTATTAGAACTCCCTCGTCCCCCGACCCGCCGCGTTGCATCATCCGCTGGCGCTATTTGTTCACAATTGAATGGGTTTTAATTGTTTGCGCGGATCCCTAATTATTTTTCTAAAATAAAAGTAAGCCTAAGTTACTCTTTATAACATCAGCAATCTGCCAGTGAAAGTCCCGTCAAAATCGGCCCAGCCTAGCTGTTTCGGAGATTAGCCGTAACAAACAGACAGACAGACAAACAAATTTTTTTTTTTTTGTTATAAGTACCGTATATACTATCATTTGCACTTAGTAAGAAGGTGTTATTTTGACATTATAAACGGACACTTCAATTTTATTTTTTTGTCAAAAATCGCTGTTTACGATAGCGAGCAATGTAACGCACGTCAAACATTGTTTTTTTGGATGTAGGCAAGTAAGTATTATTTTACAATATTGAAAACTTGGTTTCGTGAAAAAAAAAATTGCTGGAGTTTTGACCTTCAGAACGAATAAGGCGCTGATAAACGACTTTTAGTGTAATTAATTTGTAAAGTTATGTCTAACGTGAATAAAATACTGAGAATCACGCAAAAACTATCAAGCGTGTTTTTAAACCTTCACCATTTTAAAGTTAATTTAATTTTAAATAAAATACCTTTTGTTTTATGTATAATAAATTAATAATGCGTCTAATTTGGGACAGCGCTCCTTGATGGGCGAGTCCTATTACTGAGTGGACGTACGACGCGTTTCATGAACTCAGCACAGAACACCCAAGCTATGCCGCCCCAACCACTCAAGGCCGTTGGCGTATATCTGCGTCTTAATACCAACCCGAACAAGGGTGTGGCATACCTAACATCAAGTAATATGTAAACACAGGTCCGTAGATAAAGGCATTTTGTCACAGGACACGACCAGCTGCCCAAATGGCATTTTAGGGTGAAGACAGGCCAGTCGGGAACGTGCGCGTGAGTCGGCAGACAACTCATTTTGCGTCGCCGTGTGAACGAAACAGGACTTTTGTATGAAACCGAATGTAGCAGAAATTACGCGACTCACAACTCAAAAAAATACGCTCGTTCTGCTTCACCCTTATGACCACGAAATCCGGTACCAGAATCAGTCCCGACAATCCACGAATCAGTTTTATTGAGACGATTGTCATTAAAACCACTGACTGTGACAGGCTTCACGCATCGAGACTATTGTCCCTAGTCTTCTTTAGAGATATAATTCCAGACCCCACCAGGGGCCCCTGTTGTGGGGTAATTCAAAAATTTTCTTATTTCTTTCATACTTTTCTACTTTATACCCAACACCTCCTGTCGTGAAAACGTGTCAATTTTGTAATTTTTTGACAAACTTGTCCCATTTTCAGTTATATCAACCAAATAAAAAAAAATAAAAAGCCCAGGTAAAAACAACAAAAGCTGATTTTTCATAGTGCGTGAAATCAAATTGTAGATGTTGTGCATTAGTTTGCCAACGTCGTAAAGAAACTAAAAATACTTACTGTTATATTCCGCAAATACCCGGCGTTACCTAGAAACGCGGTGTTATGAAAAAGATTATAAATTATTATGAATGTAATATCGTGCGCTTCAGTCCGTCTTCCTTAGAAATGAACCTGCATTTTTCTCGAGTAGAAGCTCTAGTGCTAAATAAAAGAAAACGTGAGCAAAGTTAATTTTGATATTATTTACCAACTGTTGGAAATACTTTTCTCGTGTATTTTTACCCTAATGCGCGACAGTATTTTTATCATGAGGCGTCAATCGACTCGCCTAGGTCGTGCGAAGGTTATAGGCATATGCCGTGAAAATAAAACTTTTTTACAAATAAAAAAATTACAAAAAAACAACCAACTTTCGAATGGAAGTAGGTACCCTATAGGTTTTGATTTATTTGCGAGTATCAAAATATGTCACTTAAATGGTCGTGATTTTTTAATGCGTTGACTTAGAAGCAAAATTTTTGTAGAGCTCAAAGGGACCGTAGACCTACGTGTTTGATCTTGGTGCCTCCACGCGTTCCTGAAAAAAAAGGGTCTTGAAGACTGACAGACGGACAACGAAATGATCCGTTTTTCCTTTTGAGGTACGGAACCCTAAAAATAACAAAAACCCGACTACAACTAAAAAGTTCGAAAGAATACCACTTTTCAAGCAATCTACAGCTGCGTTTTCACTACCTTATCGAGCGGACATTTGTTCAGAGTAAATTTTTGCGGATCTGCCGATGTTCGTTCAAAACAGAAAACATCTGCTTTCACTAAACCCTGTCGAGAGGACATTTGTTGAGAGCAAATGTTTGCTGATTTGCCGATGTTCGCTCAAAACAGAAAACATCTGTTTTCACTAAACCCTGCCGAGCAAAAATTTGTTCAGAGCAAATGTTTGCTGATCTGCCGATGTTCGCTCAAAACAGAAAGCATCTGTTGTCACTACAACGAGATTGCTTGCTCGCCGTGACGTTGTTTTCGTTCGCCGAGTCTAACCGATCGTCACTTAACAAACATGTTCGTTCACTCAAGTGTTTTCATTTACCGCGCGAATAATCGCTTGCTAGCTTAAAACTGTTCAGAGCGCTAAGTGAAAATACAGCTTTGTGCAGCTGGTGGTTTAAAATCTGGTATTAAAGATTATAAAAGTGGCACAAAAGGCTCAGAATAATTACATAATAAATAACGCTCAAAATAAATGCAAAGCGACATGGAAAATAACTAATAACACCAAATAGATTAAAGAACCATTTACGAAAATCATTTAGCAAAATATTTTGATTACAGATCCCTATGACATAATCATAATCTTTTAATTATTTATTTATTTATCAGGTTCAAAATACGTTTGAAAAAAATCATCCGATAGAATTATTCGTTTTAACAGCATCCCGAATTCAATATTTATGTCACTGATAATACCAGACGACATAACTAGACTAATCAGAAGTCTTAAAAATACAAAAAGTCACGGTTATGACGGTATTACCACAGAGGTTCTTAAATTCGTTAGTAATATTATAGCTCCACCTTTATGTCACATTATGAACAGGAGTACCTATTGTTTCGGGTATTTTCCCTAATAGTCCAAAACGAGTTATAAAACCTATACATAAAAAGAATAGCAAAGAGGAAATGCCCAACTATAGACCTGTAGCGTTAATCCCTATATTATCTTTATTATTTGAGAAGATTATTTACGAATCATTATACACATTTTTAAACAACAAATGGGTTTTAGAAAAAATAGAAATATTAACATGGCGATATACAATTTCTTATGCAATATAATGCCAAGTGTAGATAATAAGACTCTTGCATGTGCTATATATTGTATACCAATATGATCAAGGCTTTCGACTACGTAAAACATGACGTCCTTCTGGAAAAACTATATAGTTACGGTATAACGGGAAATGTCCTGCACTTAATAAACTCTTATATTACTGGACGAACTGCATACAGAAATGTCTAGAATATGCCTTGTTATACATCAGCCGGTAGGGAGGTCAAATACGGTGTACCGCAGGGGACTGTCTTGGGACCTCCTCTATTTCTCCTATATATACGTATAAATGACTTGCCACGATACACACGACAGCCCATGGTACTATTTGCAGACGATAGTACAACGATAGTTAAGTGTACCAATAAAGAGAACTATGAAAAAAAGGGTATATAATGTAGTGTATGTAATTTTTATGGTGTACAATAAAGAATATTCTATCTATCTATTCTATGCGCTGATGATATAACTTTTAGTCAAAAAGTGGATATAAAAATCGCATTTCATTCATTTTTCATTGAAATTTCTAGGCATCCTGATTGACAACAATTTGACTTGGAAACCACGTGCCGATGACGTATGTAAGAAGTTAAATAAATCAGCCTACGTACTGTATAACCTGTCATACAAAGTTAGCAGGGATACACTTCTACTAGCTTATCATGGGTCGGTTGCGTCAGTGTTAAGATTTGAAATCGTATTTTGGGGTAACCGTAGTGAGAGGAGGAGATTTTTAAGGCACAGAAACTGTGTATTAGATCTATGTCAAATCTTAAAAGCACAGACAGCTGTGAACCTGTGTTTCGGTCTCTGAGGATACTGACTTTCCATGATTGTGGCAATTTTTGTAAAAACGAATTTAAACTTATTTTCGTCACTGGCCAGTGTAAGAACACGTAACGGCCCCTTGAGATACCAATGTAAGAACTTGCTACATTCGGGTTATTACAAAACAGCACTGTTAAGGAAAAGTATTATGACAATGGGACCTGTCGTTTATAATAAAAATACCTCATGGTTTTAAGGATTGTTGTGTAAACATTTTTAAATCTAAGGAAACTGCACTACTTTTAGGCAAATGTTACTACTCTGTGAAAGACTTTCTAAATGATATGAGTTTATCCAGATTATGATTGTTATAATTAATTGTAAATTTCACCATGTGAGACTTACGTAACTGACTATAATATTATTAATGGACTTCAATTTAATTTCTGTTTTGTTTTGTTGACATTGTTTTGTTTGTATTAATATTTTAATGTATGTAAAATAATTTGCACGCTGAAAGGTAGACTGTAGCCGATCTCATTAATTTATGACATTCATATCATAGCAAATAAATTGATAACTGCTTCCAACAGATTTTTTCTTAACTTACTGTTTACACAACATAAAGCCGGTATTCCTCGAAAGGGGTAGGCGAGATGACTTCTACATTTTACCAGTCATTATATGAGTCCAATGTATATACCAGCCGTCAAGCCTATTACCGAGCATAAATCCAGACTACATTTTGAAACGAATTATGTACTAAAATGTTTAACTCAATCTTGTAAAAGCACTTCTGAGATATGCCATACTCTACGACTTTTTTTATCAAAACTAAATAATATGAATATCATAAAGTTTCCAGGAGCTAGACCACCACCTCTTAACGCAGTATTATTGTAATCTTACTTGAGTGTGGGAAAGAGATGGAGCTAGACGTCCCGTATAGCTCCATCTCTTTCTCACACTGGTGGTTGGCCCCCTGGTTTTAGGTGAAGCGTTAAAACACAGAGTATTCCACGTTACTCGAGAACACTAGCAGGCCGAGACAAAGCAGCGGCTATTCGGAAGGAACCACGGAATATTTCACTATTTGCCGGATCCGAAAATAGAGTGTGGGTGAATCGGATCTATTAGATCGGATTGGTCGTACGCAACTCGATTACCATTCGACTGCATCGATTAGAGAGCAATCGACTAAATTGTTCAGAGTGATTCTTTTCTAATACTCTCTCGTCGAATCCATGAAGGGATATTGGTAGGTATAGATAGATACACCTTATCATTTATGCGTGCCAATTTACCCTTTTCCATCTATGCAAATGGAGTTTGAATGTTTTCCGAAGTTCATGGGTTTTTGAGGTGCGTAGAATTAGATTTTGTTTACGTTTTAGTTCATCACCTATTCTAACAAGAACTGAGATAGAAAGAAGCTGTCTTTGTTGTAGTAAAACGATAAAATAAACCCGATCGTGTGACCTTAGTTTGTGGAAAATAATTATGAAAGTATGTAGAAAAACTGAGCGGAAAAATGTAAGGCATAACAAAAGAACACGTTTACCATATTAATATAAACCATTTGAAACTGGAGTTAGCTAGAAAAAATCTCACAAGTCTTCCAATGAAATTATATAACACACAACATAACTTCTCTGAACAATAGGACGTACATTCTATTGTATGTATAAAACCACAGGAATGCATTTATAATATTATGTACATATGTGTAGGTCACACGCATGACAATTCAATTATTCCTACGTCAACTCCTCTCAGGTGTATCTGCTCTAGTAATACAAACTAACTGTAAAACTTAGTGACAACTGCTATTGGTATTTCCTTGATTAACTTGGTTTATTGCAAGTGGTCCAAACTTGAAGCTTAGCTTGTTAACTATGAACTACTTACTTAAACAATCTAATTTTATTCTTTTAACAGAACTATTTGTATCATTATAATATCCCTATAGTAAGTCATTATATCACGGTATAGCTTGTTACTTAAACTTGTAGGAGGAAGGCGTGTTGGTCACACAGATAATACTAGCACAGACATCGTCGTTTACACTATCTTTAACTGCCGAAACCAATAACCTATCTATCACGAGTTTTGGCATACTGGAAATAGGAAAACCTATCTATCTATGGTTCTAACGTCCCAATAGTCTATAAGAGATTATGGAATCTTACCGGCCTGAGATAAGGACAGATAGAATTATACTGTCTACCATCAATAGCGATCTGTCTTTTACTGAAAATAGGTTTGGGTTCGGCCGTAAATCTATTCTAATGTTATAAGGAGGTAAAATTTGTTTGTAAGTTTGTATGTAGGTGGTAATCTCTGGAATTACCAGTTAGATTTGAATAATTCTTTTTGCATTTGATAGCCTAATTCTTGAGGAAGTTAATAGGCTATTTAACATCACGCTATGACTTTCAGGAGCCGAGCAAAATTAAAAAAGTCAGAAAGAACACTAAGCGAAAACGAAGTAATAGCGCGGGCGGGCGATGCGATGTGACGGGGTGGGTCGGGGGACAAGAAATTTTCCGCGGACGATGTCGCGGGCAGAAGCTAGTTACTAATAACTTTATACATTGTGTTTGTTAAACACTTTAATCAAACTGCACTTGTAAACGATAATAAAACTTTATTTTTTAGGCTTAAAATATAACAACACTACTTTATAATAATTCTGGAGATGTTACTTGCACTGTGTCCGACGACCAAGTACCCATCATCCTTTTTTTGATATTTGCGTGGAACAGTGTCGCCCCACTATTTGCTTCGGAAGTTCGTGACGAAACAATAATGGCGCGAAACCAGTGCTGCCAACCTAACTATTAGTCGGATACCAAACTAATATCTTTAATTTTAAATAAGTAAACGTACTTAGCCTTTCAAAGGTTATTAATTAAATATGTTTTAACAAATAAATCAACTAATAATCAAATAATAAATCAAAATAACTTATTGTATATATAAATATGTATGTCTGTCTTCGAAGCGACAACATCCGGCCGTCCTGCGCACGCATCCGTCCTCGGATAGCGTCTCAGTCTGGTGCAATTGCTGAGAACAACATATAAATAATAAGTCACAATATTTTATAGAGTGAAGCTGCGATTACTAATTATTCCTCTTTTGAACTGAGCGTCCACTCTACTATTCCATCAGCGGCCAGCAGAGACTCAAAAGATCTGTTAACTTGACATATGTTGGTATTTGCATATAACTGTTCCATCAGCGGTCAGTTATGTTTAAAGTTTGTAGTTTTCCCTAGGCGATGCCTTTGGCCAACCCTAGTTGCATATCACTACAAACCCCGAACTCATTTGTCACAGATTTACTTTACACGAATAAATACTGTAACTTGAAATAATCCAAATACCAAAATATGTTTGAAGCAAATGCACTAGACAGCTTATGACCAATAGTAGTAAATACTATAAAAGATAAAATTTTAATAAATCAAATCATTATTTAGGTTTAATAAATACCTGACAACATCTTAGGCTATTCCGAACCTTCAACGTCTAAGTCTGCCAACTTGATCCAAGGTTTCATATTTTCGGCACACGTCGTCCCCTCATAGCACTTGCTGGTTCTTTCAGCGCCACGCATATCCTTTACTTTATAGCGGTCATGACCTAATACTTCAGTCACCTGGAAAGGTCCTTTGAAAAGCGGTAATAATTTAGTACTTTGCCAGTCATTGGATTGACTGGGAATTCTTATAACTACCAAATCATCGACATTGTAACTGTGAGCTACTTTTCTTTTGGAATCGAAAGCCTGCTTTTGTTTGTCTGCACTGACCTGAATGCGACTGTTGACGTTATTTCTTAATAACGTGACGTCAACAGATGGGTCTTCCTGTGCTAACATGTCAGCATCAGTTTGAAGTCGGTATCCAAAGAATACTTCACTGGGAATGGCTGAAGTGGTTTTATTAATGGTACTGTTAATACCTTGTTGTATACTGGTAATATGAGTGTCCCATTTGTCATAGCTGGTATTAGCACCCATACTTCTCAATGCGTCAAGGATGGTGCGATTAAAGCGTTCCACCTGACCATTTGAGCGTGGAACAGCAGTAGCTATAACATGTTGTCGTATATTTTTGTCTTGACAGTACTTAACGAATAACTTAGACGTGAAAGAACTCCCAGCATCACATATAAGACGCTTAGGATTACCAAAAACTTTAAATATTGTGTCTAACTCGCTAATAACAACTGGACTTTTAGTGTTACGGACAGGAGATATAAATACAAATTTAGTAAAAGAGTCAACAGTCACCAGGAGGTAGGTATTTTTACGCTTGGTTTTTACAAATGGACCCAGATGGTCTATGTGAAGCGTGTGAAAGGGCTTTGCATATTTAGGTATAGGAAACAGTTTTCCTTCCTTTTTGCCATGGATATTTTTATAGTAAATACAGTTAATACAATTTTTAATATATTTGGATACTATTTTCTTAATTTTGGGAAACCAATAACATGATTTTATTCTTTCAATTGTCTTATCCACGGCAAAATGACCAAGGTCGTCATGATTGGCTCTAATAATTTGCCAAATACATTGTTTAGGGACAACCCACCGTCTACCGTAGCCAGTCCGACGGTATACCCTATTACCTAACAACTCATACTCATTATACACTTTCTTATTAAGCTCGGCCTGACCTGATTCTAATATTTCTCTTATTGCACAAATACTTGGGTCTTGTAACTGGACTGACAATAACCAATCTGCTTCAGTAATAGCCAACACACTTTCATTGTATATGGGGGTCGAATTTGTACCAACTGGATTTCGGCTCAAAGCGTCAACATGTTGCGTTTGAGCCCCTGGTTTGTGTATTATTTCAAACGTGAATTCTTGTGTAAGTAATACCCAACTACCGATTCTAGAATTAATTTCCTGTTTATTTATTGTATATTTAACAGCATTGCAATCTGTATAAATTTTAAAAGTGGATCCTAATAAATAGTGACGGAATTTTTGAAGTGCAACAATTATTGCTAAAAATTCCAACTCAAAGGAATGGTACTTTTTCTCCTCATTAGATGTCTGTCGACTATAAAAATGGATTGGTTTTTCACCTGTATCAGTAACTTGAGTCAGTATGCAGCCCATACCATCGCGACTGGCATCAGTGTATAAAATAGTAGGTAATTTGGGGTCATATATTTTTAATAAAGCATTATGTAACAACTCATCTTTTAATTTATTGACCGCTGATACTTGATCGGATCCCCACTTCCATGTGACATCTTTTTTCAAGAGCTTTGTTAACGGTGTTGCTATAAGAGCACAATCCTATAGAAACTTTCTAAAATAATTAATTACACCTAAAAATTGTCTTACTTGATGCACATTTTTAGGCTCAGGATAATTTTCTACAGCCTTTGATTTCTTTTTACCCGGACGTATACCATCTTCAGAAATATCGTACCCAAGGAAGTTAACAGAGCTCTGGAAAAAGTGACCTTTCTCCAAATTTATTGTCAAACCGTTATTCTGCAATATTTTTAATACTTCGTCTAACTGCCTAATATTTTCATCCACAGACTCCGTGGCTACCAATAGATCATCCATGTAACAAATGACTTTATCAAAGCGTAGTTTACCCAAGACGGTGTTCATTAATCTCTGGAATACAGATGGTGCATTGCATAACCCGAATGGCATCCTTCTAAATTCAAAATGGCCATCAGGTGTAATAAATGCAGTTTTAGCAATAGAATTTTCATTAACATTAATCTGATAGTAGCCACTTTTTAAATCAATAGATGTGTAGCATTTACACCCTGTAAGTTTGTCTATAAGATCTTCTACAACGGGCATTGGGTATTTCTCTTTGACCGTAATTTTATTTAGTGACCTATAATCAATGCACATACGTTTTTCGCCCGAAGGTTTATCAACTAACAGAGTCGGACTGGCATAAGCGGAATTACTTTCGCGAATTATTCCTGTTTTTAATAGGTCCTCAATAATTTCCCTAGTCGCTGTCTTTTCGGATTCAGACATACGATAGGGTCTATGGTACACAGGTTTATTAGTTATTAGCTCAATGTCTAACTCAACGCAAGAAGTCTGTCCTAACGATTTTAAATCTTTTGAAACAACCCGAGGATATCTAGAAAATATTTCATTTAACACAGGAATGTGTTCAGTAGAATCAGGGTTAAACATAGACGACTCTATTATAGCGACGTGGTAGTTACTTATGGGGCAAAAAGAAAGGTTACTTCCTACACGTGCATACATAATTCTTTTATCCTCCGTAAAATTCCTACCAATTAAAATAGGACAGCCAGCTAATTCATCACAAATATATAGCAACACATTGAGTTCAGCATTATCAACCATAATGTCAACCTGTGCCCCATGTGTGACCTCAGAGCAAGAATCTGTTTTAAATCCTGTTAATAAAACAGGTTTATTTAATTGGAAGATTGCAAGATTTAACTCGCGTGCCAAAGAAGACGTTATTAGAGAACAACCACTGCCCATATCAATAAAAGCTTGTCGTTTACACCCATTAATTACAATTGCCTTATAAAATTTATCCTTAGGTGTAGGTTCAACAATTAATTTTACTTCGCTATCCTTTTCAGGTTTCATTTTAGGTTTAAACCTACATGCAAGCTCTAAATGACCGAATCTATTACACACATTACATTTGACATTATCTTTCTGACTGCAGCTGGTCTTTTTGTGACCAGGTTCACCACAGCGAAAACATGTTATATTTGTACCAGCATTGGAAGCAGAACTATGCATTGGTACTCCATTAGAGTTGGAAGAACTGTCTTTTTATCAGCATTACTATAGAATAAGCGAGTTGAATTTTTACTTTGTAAATTGTTATGCTTCTGAACGGACTTTTGTTCCGGGTCATGATGAATTTTCCCGTGCAAAAATGAAGCCAACTCATCACAGTATTTAAAATTACCAGCATCTGCTGCAGTAATTATATTTTTATCGCCAATTGATCCTACGATTATTGAAATAATATCTTGATCAGAAAATGACAATCTCATCTTGTCAATTTTGCCTTTTTGTACAAAATAGATAATGACTGGCCATCCGAGGGTTTCGTTTGGACCAAGTCTTTTAGCAAACAATACATATTACGCTTTATTTGAAACGTGTCTAATAGTGTATTTCGCCAATCCTTCCATTTCCAGGTAGTCCATTGTGTTTTATTTTTTTGAAGTGAGTCATACCATGTTTTAGCAGTATTACGCAATTTTTGCAAAGCTTGATATTGTAAGACACGATCAGACCAACGAAAAGCACGTGCATTGGCTTCTACAACATTTATCCACATTTCAATATCGTCCACTAATGGGTCAAAATCAGGTATCACTGAAGATAAAATAACATTTTGGCTTACTGTGGGAGACGCATGCCTGGTGCGTCTCCTTTTCCCACGCCTGTGTCCATCAGAGCTGCTGCTGGACGAAGGCGAACCAGAGCTCGAAGACGAGCTGCTCGTACGACTTATTTTTGACGCACTTCTTTTCCCACGAGTGCGCTTGCGGCTTCGCGGCATCTGGGCGAGTTTCCGTACCACTTCTGATGTTAAACACTTTAATCAAACTGCACTTGTAAACGATAATATAACTTTATTTTTTAGGCTTAAAATATAACAACACTATTTTATAATAATTCTGGAGATGTTACTTGCACTGTGTCCGACGACCAAGTACCCATCATCCTTTTTTTGATATTTGCGTGGAAAAGTGTCGCCCCACTATTTGCTCCGGAAGTTCGTGACGAAACAATAATGGCGCGAAACCAGTGCTGCCAACCTAACTATTAGTCGGATACCAAACTAATATCTTTAATTTTAAATAAGTAAACGTACTTAGCCTTTCAAAGGTTATTAATTAAATATGTTTTAACAAATAAATCAACTAATAATCAAATAATAAATCAAAATAACTTATTGTATATATAAATATGTATGTCTGTCTTCGAAGCGACAACATGTTTTTGCTTAGGATAGATGAGTTGTACTTACCCACATTTCCTAATAAAAAAAATAGAAAAAAATAAATAAATGAAATGTGAGAGAATTTGAATGAAAATACAGTAGTTTACGTCGTGTAGCCTGTGAAGGTGGATTACCAAACTTTGGCTTCCTTATGGAAAACTTAATAAGGTTATTATTAAATATAACTATCACGTTTGAAAGAAAGAACGATTTATTTAGCACAGACTAAAAGCATACCTAACCAGCCTTTAATGTCCCCACTGCTGGGACACAAGCTTCCTTTCTTTGAGAGGGAGTGGGCTGTAGTCCACGTGGGCCCATTGCGGGTTGGTAAAAGGCACACACAATATTCTGCAAAATACTAAAAAGTGTATTCCATTGTAAGAAAAAATGTGGGTGTGTACATATTATGACCACACGATAGAAGTGAAAACTTGCGATCAGTCGTAAGCCAGAGCCGAGTATATGCGATTCAGCGCCGAGTATACGCGAATCAGCGCCGAGTATACGCGAATCAGCGCCGAGTATACGCGAATCAGCGCCGAGTATACGCGAATCAGCGCCGAGTATACGCGAATCAGCGCCGAGTATACGCGATTCAGCGCCGAGTATACGCGATTCAGCGCCGAGTATACGCGATTCAGCGCCGAGTATACGCGATTCAGCGCCGAGTATACGCGATTCAGCGCCGAGTATACGCGAATCAGCGCCGAGTATACGCGAATCAGCGCCGAGTATACGCGAATCAGCGCCGAGTATACGCGAATCAGCGCCGAGTATACGCGATTTAGCGTCACCGACCCGCGCGTAGTAGTTCAGCTTCATTCACTGTTCAGAAATTGCGTAAAGTGCGCCTAAAGAAATTTTCCCTTCAAAAAACAACCGACTTCCAAAAAAAAGTGTGTGTGTCAGCTCCGACGCACGACTGGAGTTTACTCCGTGAAAGGTGCGTAAGATACGTTGCGCAGAAAAACGTAACGCTTTTAAGATAAGGCTTGTGTTAATTTCACTCCTCATATAATTTCCATACACGGCCTTATATGAAAATCGATTCTTAAGGAGTAAACTCCAAATAACACTGTATAACCTCGTTAGTACTATGTCGACTATGTTGAAAATACCCTAGGCACACTGTTTTGTTTCATTAGTTCTCGGTGCCTCGATAGATGGCGTTGTACCAATATTAGACCACGCGGTGTTAAGATTCTCCGACGAATATATAAGGATCATATGGACTTAGAATAATGCCTCTTTTTTCAAGCTGCGAAATATACCGTTGGAACAGGGTTGCTGTGTTTTATTCAAAGGCTCCCCTGGTTCCATCCGAAGCCCTGTGCTGACCCTGGCTGGACATCATCAGGTCGTACAAACACTATAAAGTGAAAAATAACTTTAATTTCGGAAGTCGGTGTCTTTCTTCACATTTTAGTTTCAGTGCCTACCCCACACAAATTCGTATACTTGCTATGTTAACAACAGTTAAAGGACCTTATAATAATATTATCAACATACACAACGTGAATTAAATATGAATTATTGAAGCTAACTCAAAAAAGACTCATTAGAACTTGACCAAAATTATATGGTGGTCCTTATTAATGTAATTTCCTAAGGTGTACGTACATACCCTTTCAAACAAAAAAAAAGAATATTCTAAATCGGTTCTCAATTGATGAAAATATCGATGAACACACAGATGACATAGAACCTCCTCCTCTTTGAAATCAGTTAAAAAGTAGGAATTTGTGCGTGTCTATCAGCGCATCGGAAGATTGTGGAACGATATATGTAGTTTCAAGTCATCTTTTTCTACTGACACGGCAACGGGACTGGCATAGTCTCTGTCGGTAATCGTATGATCCTAGAAGCTGATGTTAGTTTATTTATGACCTCACTTATTTAGTTTTTGTCGAACTATGTCGATGATCGACATCTCTCCGATACCTCCGCGGTTAAGCATTTTCTGTCGGACTTTCTAAGTACGAATCTCAATTATCCTTTGACTTGGACCACCCCGTACTACTGACAAGCTTGTTATAGTTGTCCAACTCTACGGGGATTATTGTTTATGGGTCCCTCTCGAACATTGTTCGTGGATCCATAAATTGGCAAACTACTGAGTGATACGAGTGGCTTATCAAGGATAATTATCCAATTAGAAGTCTGGAGAGGATTTTGTTCTATTGTTTTGATTTATAGTTGTCAAGAAGATTTGTAGGTTTGAAAACATGGACATGGTTTTAAAAAGACTGTTGTCTCATTGTCGGGGTATGCTTGAAATCTGAAAAATAATTTTCAAATATTCGTTGTTCTTTCCCATAAGTTGTTTCCCAGAAGTCAATTTAGGCATTCCATAGTTTTAATAAACCAGACACTAATCCCATTCTCTAAAAAAGACGATATGATTATCCACTAATTTCGTCATATCTAATTGACTTAGATTACTAGCTTCCCCACCACCATTGATCCAACCTGCAACCACTAACTCAACTGCAAAGCGAGTTTGATCGACTCAGCTAACAGTAATCTGCAATCGCTGACTCAACTGCAAAGCGAGTTTGATCGACTCAGCTACACAGTACAATATAGTGGCCTGATTGATACATTTCTTTCTTGGTTTAGGGTGAATCCTTTGTCCAGGTAACATCAATACCTCTATTATAACACTTGACAGATTTTCACAACTTAAACAGATAGCTGAAAGTTAATAATTGTGTAGCTTAATCAAAGTAGACGGACCACCTGACAGATACATTTTCTGAAACTGTCGCTGAACTCAGCTTCAGTGCGGGTAACTAAGCAATCATAAAGGAAGCTCTGCTTTTGTTGTTAAATTAACTGGAATTCACTTATTGACATAATTTCGGAACCAATCGAGGCTGTTAAAGAAAAACCACATTAATTTTGCTTTATTTTGGGCAGAGATGGGTTTTCGTGTTTGAACTCTGGAATAACGACTTATTTGCAACTTTAGTCTAAACTAACAACCGAATGAAGTAAATAACCATCCAGCAAGCCATTCCAAATGACCAAGTTAGAGAGCGTAGATGAAAAAGCTAAGCAGCTTCAATAAATAGTTCAGCTACCTCCGTAATCATTCGTTCACCTAGGTCCTTTCTTCATCATCATAATTTCAGCCGAAAGACGTCCACTGCTGGATATAGGCCTTCACCAAGCGTCGCCACATCGACCAATACTGAGTTTCTTGCATCCAGCGGATTCCTGCGTACTCTCTTAGCTACCTAATATCCCGACATAGTCTACAAATGACTGTTCAAATACTGAATGGAAGTAGAACAAATTTGTTCCATCTATATCTAAAAATTAATAACGAGTAATTTCTGACCGTTTACCTGGATATATGTTCCGGATTGGCGCAAAAACGGCTGAACGGATTTGGATAAAATTTGACACACAGATAGTTTATAACCTCAATTAACACATAGGGTACTTTTATTCGCGATAGTATGTTCCCGTGGGAGATATTCCGACATCCACGCGGGCGAAGGCGAACAAAAGCTACTTTATTAATATCAATGACACATTGCCCGTATCATAGATAAAAGATATCGACTTCGGTGTATGTTTTCCTATGAGTGGAAGTCAACAACGGGAAATGGATTAATATTGTGTTTGCCCACGACAGCTTAATACCTACTGATGTACTGTATCACTAGTTAAACAGTTAACGTTTGTATTTTATACCAGTAAGCTACGAGTTTTTTTTATTATTGGAAATAACGCAGTATTTTTTCTCGTTTTGATAAAATATTGTTGCTAAAAAATAACGAGGGAAAGGATCTTTTTTACGCTCATTATTTTTTTAGTAATGTTATTTTATTTCCGCTGGAAAAACGAATGAGATCTATGGATAAAATTATGCGATGGTATAAACTGTTGTTAAACACAATTATAATATTTTTTGAGTATTGAGTTTGCTTGACAACTAAAACCTACTACTACGAGTACAATTTGTTTGTGAACTAAAGCAACACTTGCACCATAAATCACTAAATGAGTTTAAGCTAAGCATATCTAAAACACCGGGAGTCCGGTTTCTCAGTAGCAGCCCGGAGTCTGGATTTGTACCCGTTGATGGCAATAGACTCGCCCCCTATTACATGGAACTTAAACATAACTAGCTGAATGTGGGTGTACTATACGTACACCTCTGCCGAACCCTTATATGATTACAGGCGTGATGTTATGTTATATTTATTTTATAACATCATTCTGTGTCTGTCCTTTTCAAACGATTGACAGAAACAGAGCGTTACATTAAAATCGTTTAGAGCTGATTTAACCAAAGGCAGATATATTTTATCCGCGGAATTAAATTGACGTCTGACAGTTTTTGTATGGAGAATCTGTCAAAAATTAAAAATTTATTTGATGGATTAGAATTATATGGTGTAAAAGTTTGGTGGAATTCGCCGTTAGTGTCCTAGGTATACATAAGTTTCTACAACATCACGCTGGTTACATACAAATACTCTTTTCTCCCTTCTTAACTCTCCCACTCCTCCTTCTTATCTAGTGTCTCACTTCCAATATCTATGTTCTTCACACGCTAAGAATCTTCGTTCTTCTAACAATCTTCTCCTACTCTGTCCTTCTCATACTTCTGACTTTGTTCATTCTTCCTTTCATTTTCAGTCCATTCTTCTTTGGAATGCGCTACCTCTTGACATCAGGATGGCCACCAGTCGGTATGCATTTAAGCGGAGATTGCGGAGTTATTTTCAAAATAAATAGCGTAGAGTCATCTCAAAACCTCTCTCTCTTGAATTTATATATAATATATGTATATACATAATATAGGTATATATTATAGTAAATATGTATGTATGTGTATTATAAGTTTATGACTTATTTATGTACAAATTGTTCCATTTCTAACAGAGCACCTGCCATCTAATCTCTTCACCACCCTTGGTTGACTGGTAGAGAATGCCTAAGGCATTAAGTCCGCCTTTGTACTTTTTTAAGTGTGAAAAGTTTAAATAAATAAATAAATAAATACATACAAATGCTTCTATTCGCTTAAAACGAGGTTACTGATTGAACGGTCCCAAGTACCACTACGTGACATTAGACAAACACCAACAACCAAAAAATAAGTAAAATGCTGACTCCAACGTAAAACTCTCAACAAATTGTTATTTCGCATTTATATTTTACTTCTTTCACCTTCTCTGTTCAATTTCCTTTGTGAGGGGACTAAATTATCTTCCCTCGGGGCATGATAAAAATGTCGAATAGGCGAAAATTACTGGAATATTGGCGCGAGTCTTACGATACGTAACGTGGTTCCCCGATTTGAAGGGCTCGGTTTGTAAGTACCTTGGGGATGCTTTCGACAATAAAAGAAAAAAAGATTTTTTGTTGACAAGTTAACAAGTGTGACTGTTGCTAAGTTTTTATTGACATGAAGGAATTTCAGTTTGAAACAATATATCAACTTTCTTAAAGTTGTCTACAAACGAAAGTTGATATATTTTAGTTACACCTCATTGTATACATCTGTATACAGCGTAAATAATTATGGCATAATTATATATATTATCTAGTTTATCGGGCTTGTGGCTAAGTAATAACAGCTGCACGTGTCGATCTATTATTAAGATCCGTGGATGGGTGACCATCTTTACATACCAAGACCCCTCCGTGCCTCGGAAAGCACGTTAAGCCGTTGGTCCCGGCTGTAATTCGTGGATCTTTGACAGTCCCGAAAGCCCGAAAGTCTGACAACTAGTCTTACCAAGGGGTATCCGTATTACCCAGTATCTGGGTTGTGGAGTTCAGATAGGCAGTTGCTCCATGTAAAATACTGACATTCAGCTACATCCGGTTAGACTGGAAGCATGTCCCCAACATAATTCGGAAAAGGCAAGGCAGATTGACTGTAGTGTAGTGAACGAAATATTCTTAGCAAAATCGCGGATTCATTTACGGTACGTAAGTATTTACGTATTATCCGTCTTTTACCGAGACCATTCGAATTTCCGATTCCAATCAATACCTATTTAAAACCATTCTTCAGGCAGTACTCATGTTTAAATCGAAATCAATGTCCCTGATTGCCAATAAGCGTCAATTTAAATAATAAATCGAATTACATCCTCCTTTGAGTTCAGAAACCTAAAGTGAGTGCTTGTAGGTGTAAATAAATTGCATTGTTTGGGGCCGAATGAATAAATTAAAAGGCAGCCTTTTATTATGACGTCGTGTGACGTGGTGTGACGTCGTGTGACGTGGTGTGACGCCGTGTGACGACAATGCATAAAGGGTGGGTTTAAAAATAGGTGAAGGGTACTTGTAGCGACGCGGACGTCGTGTTGGCGTGCGTGCTTTTATCAAGTGTTTTGCGATGGACAAATAATTTAGGAGCTGGGAATTTGTGTTTTTGGTTATAGCTTGCTGGGCAACATAATACATTTCTAAAACCAGGAAAAAGTATAATGATTGCTGAAAATAATAGAAAAGGCAGAAAACTGAACTAAGAAAAAAAGTCTTGAAATAGCTTTTACTAGCTGTGTCGTAAGTCGCAAGATACACAATATACTAAAATAACAGACACATTTTAATCAAACTCCCTCGTCCTCCGATCCGCCGCGTTCATCGCCCCCTCGCGCTTTTAGTTCACAATTTCATGGGAATTTATTTTTTCTAAAATAAAAGTAGCCTTAGTTACTCCTTATAACATCAGATATCTGCCAGTGAAAGCCCCGACAAAATCGGTCCAGCCGTTTTGGAGATTAGCTAGAACAAACAGACAGACAGACCGACCGAAAGACAGACAGACAGACAAAAAATTTAAAATTAGATTTTTTGTTACAAATACCGTATATACTTTCATATGCAATTACTCAATCAACTCAGCTTATCGGGACATAGACCTCTCCCAGCCTGCGGCACAACACCCTGTCCTCCGCCTTCCGCATCCAGGCTGTCCCAGCCACCTTCTTAAGGTCGTCGGTCCATCTAGCTGGGGAGCGTCCCTCTCTACGCTTGCCGATACGTGGTCACCACTCCAGGACTCGTCTGCACCACCGGCCATCGGCCCTTCGACAAACATTTGCATTTAGTAAAAAGCTGTTATTTTAACATTACAAATAGACACTTCATTTTTATTTATTTGTCTATAGTATAGATTTTACAGTGATGTGAAGTAAAGATTATATTGCAATCTAAATTAGTGTTTGGGTCAGGGTTTTGTTTTCTTATTGTAGCACAAACTTAGAAGCTTACGTTCCCAAATTCTCCGATATTCTTTTGCGAGTCTTCGTACTCACTAATTAATAATATATTATGAACCGTATTAAGGGTAGTGTTAGCTCTCGTATTACCAACAGTACGGAACTATGAGTTGCTAATTGGAGAATGAGGAATCCTCTCAATCCCTCCCTAATTACTACAATGTAGTTACCATGACGAGCACTTAGCTCCGCGCTTGAAAATATCTACCAAATTTAGTGATGTCAATGACCTTAACTTAAAGCCTTGTTTACATGATGCAACTTTCTTACGTTTACAAGATTCTCGTTTACATGATTCAAGTGGGGCCTGTGGTTAAGTAATAACAGCCGCACGGGTTAATCGATCAGGTTAAGCTACGCTTGCCGCTGTTGGTCCGTGGATGGGTGATCATCTTTACATACCAAGACCCCTTTGTACCTCGGAAAGCACGTTAAGCCGTTGGTCCCAGCTGTCATTCGTGGATCCTTGACAGTCGTTACGGGTCGTCAGAAGCCCGACAGTCTGACAACCAGTCTTACCAAGGAGTATCGTATTACCTAGTAACTGGGTTGTGGAGGTCAGATAAGTAGTCGCTCTATGTAAAATACTGGTATTCAGCTGCATCCGGTAAGACTGGAAGCTGACTCCAATATCGATGGGAAAAGGCAAGGCAGATGATGATATGATGCAAGTGTATTGCCTGTGACATATAATAAAATTGTGCATCGTCTAAACACTGTTTAGACAATGAATTAGATCGCACCATTATTATAATTTGATTAAAGTTCGACTGCGTTACTATTTAGGTATATAAAAGCAAATAGGCAAGTTTTGAAAAATACCTACCTAAACCTAACCTAGATACCTACTGCTCGATTTGTTAATCGTTTTTTTTTTCACTATTATTTTCAATAGATTTTGAATTTCGAATTCGATCAACAAATGTGTGCAATGTTTAAATTTTAAAAATTATCACTTTGTTTTTGGCCAGCATTCGAGACCGTGAATAGTCTCCCAAAAGGCGGAGACTGACTTGTAACGTTTGTTTGTAATGTATCGAGTTTTTGTATCGCGTTACAGTAGTCAGTGCAGCAAGCTGAGCCGCTCGATGCGAGCGCCGCATCCTCCACTCGACTGTCGGCTTTTTCGCGAATTCCTTTGAAACGCGTTAAGGCTCCTGCAAACAAACGCAACACGCGACGTGAATCGCGCGTGACACAAAGGCACCGCTCGTTGCGCGACACGTGGTGCCTTTGTGTCGCGTCGTGTGTCACGCCTGTTTGCAGGAGCCTTTACAGTAGTCAATGCAGCGAGCCGAGCTGCATGTTTACAAACTAGTCAATGCAGGTTGATGCGCCGTCACAAGCACAACGTATCTCGTTTTACTATCTTTTCCAAAATAAAAATATACTTTTCCAAAGTAAAAATGCAATGGGTTGATGAAAAAACACTTATTTATTGAAAAACACAATGAAAGGCCGATTTTACGAGTCAAGTGCTCGAAGCGAGCTTTCGTCGCATCTTGTGTATCACCGTTTTGTAACCACGCTCGCCTCGAATGATACGTTACAAACAAACTTTGCAAGTCACTCTCCGCCTTAAGACCATGACACAGCCCACAACTCGAAACATACGTACTACCAACTAAATCTCCGCAACTTTCCACGAGTCTTCTTATCTCTTTGTTTATTCCGCCAGTGCACTCCCATCTAGGCAAGGCTAAGAAATATGACATTGTCAATAATAAACAAGATTTCCTATGATCCTGCGCTCCAGAGTGCATCGCTGCGCTCTACGTATTACATTCATGTCACGAATAGAATTATACGTGACTTGAGTTGAAGACAGAACGCATGATTACGCTTTCTACAAATAAATTGAACTGTGACGTCTGATATGATATTAAAAAGTGCAATATACAGCTCAAAAAGAACATGATAATATTTATATGCTTTTTATATTTATAGCTTTGTTAAATTTTGGTGTAGGTACAATTAAGCGTATATTTCTGTATATCTATCTAGGTATTTATGAAGGGAAATGCTTAATGTCGTGACGTAATGTTGAAATCAGAGTTTTGTAAAAATAAATCAGACGGAACCCAATAGATTTAAAGTTCACACTAGGATCGCGAAGAGTGTGTTGCATAAATTCCCGAAATATGATGTAAACGAGACTAGATTTGACTAAATTAATGGAATTATAAAAAAAATGCCTCGTTGTATTAAGTCTTTGCGTGTCGTTTGAACCCCATAGGTACAAAGTCAATTGTTTACTAATTGTGTCTGTAATTACGACATGCGAAAGGTTAAGTTTATCATCGTAACTAATTATAAGCTTTGCGCATTTTTATTATGAGTTTCGAATGAAATAAAACCTGCAATTTAACTTGCAGGTAATGTTGGCGCTTTTAACAAAACGCTTATGCAATTAATTTAATTAACTTTTTGATATCACTGCCTGTCAAGGTACTTAACAAAGGAAATGCTGTCGACACAATTTAAAAAACTACTGAAATCTGAAATGCAATGAGACATTTGTTGCATGGCAGTAATGTTTCTACTTCGCTGTGACGTCACAGAATTAATTAATGTCTCCTAAATGAGCGACTGAAAACAAAGGGTGCCATTTAAATTAAACTTAAACAATAATGGGCCGATCCTGTAAGGTGCGACTTAATTTTATTACTAAATATTGTTTTTAATTTAAATTAGTTAGATACTAGAGCAGTTACTAAACAGGGTGTTCGGCGCATGGTTGAATAAACGAAAACAGCGAAGTGGTGCCGTCATGTGCTATGTACTCACGCCAAAAAACTTGGACTTTTCTGCACGTTTTTTTTTTTTAATCAATTTATCTTACCGGTCTGACATAAGGACAGATAGAATTAAACTGTCTACCATCAATAACGATTGCTTGATTTGAGACTAGAGACAGATTAGAGTTGGAACTCGATGATATTATACAACGTGTATCTGGATGTATGACATTAAATGAAAACGAGCACAGTACTAATCCATCGAAACATTTTAAAACATGAAGATTAGTAGTTAATGGAAAATTTAAAAATTGCAGTTTTCAAACAAAATAAATAGCAGAATCAACTGTATAAAAAGTAAACACGCTTTATCTACGAAAAGTCACTAACCAACGGTGCGGTGCGGGGCGTGGCGGCGGCGGTGCGGGGCGCAGGTAAGTAGGCGCAGGCACTTTAGTCGGAGAACAAGACAAACGCAGAGAGTAGAATCATATGTTTTGCACAGGTTCTTGACCTTACAATGATTACCTATTATTATTACGGACTCAGATCTACATCATGTTGATAAATAAGAAAATGAAAAATAATTTCCTGTTGCTTAAGTATTCATTGGATTTGACTGATTTTTTGTATACGGGCAAAGAACATGATTCTCTTTACGTGGTTTAAAAGAATGTCAATCGTCCTGTTCCACTTAGTATATGTAAAATAAGTTGAAAAGTTGGAATATCGTGTACTAATTTAGAATAATTTTTCAATGATCACTACACAGATACGCTGAAATAAGTCGTATGAATGTGGGTGGAAGTTATTCTTGAAAGATAATTCCTCCGGCATCCCTTTCATATTTTACCCCAGCAATATATTCTATTAAGTTAAACGATACCTTACAGAATCGATCCCTAATCGATTATTCGTTTTCATAACACTCGGATACAACGCTTAATGGAAGCCCTTTTATTATGATTGCTTTTGTTACCTCATTATATTAATGAATATAGTGAAAGCTTTTAAATCATTTTAATTAAAGGAATATGAATGCTTTTGTGTAAAAATGTGGGTGTGTTCTGGTTAAGTTTCTGTGTGTCAGAGTGCCTTTCATTTAACAAGCTGAAGCCACTGTCAGAATAGTTTTAATTAACTAAATATTTTTTTTCAGCATATTGTAAGCAGTTAAGTAGTAATGTGTAGTAGTGAACCAACTTCACAAAAGTTTAGACGATAAAATACTCTGTAAATCAATAATCTGTAAATCAGGGGATAAAATACTCTACAACTCAGTAATATATGTTGCTTCACAAGGGGCCTCCCCTATTATAGACTTCAATGTTGCAAATTACCAAGGAGGGTTGCTAATCAACCATATGACATATTGGAAGAGGGGAAGAAAATATAACATGCAGAGGGGACTTTTGAAAGCACAGTACCTACTAGTGCAAATACAAAATGAAGGGTAATTTGAATAAGGCCGTGCGCAGACCCAACTCGAGAGTAGCCTCAAAATTACTGTCTTTGGTGTACTCACTGTCTTACTGTGTTTATTGTGTACCGTCCTTAACAAGCTATAAAGTCCATAATAATCCTTAAACATTTTAACAGCCTTCTCAAACATTTTTAGGGTTCCGTACATTAAAAGGAAAAAATGGAACCCTTATAGGATCACTTGTGTGTGTTTCTGTCAGTACATCTGTCACAGCCAATTTACTCCGAATTTAACCGAATTTGACCGAACAAGTTGAAATTTGGTACACATATGAATTTCTGGACTTGGATTACACGGACGTGTGACGTAAACAAATGAATTTTGAATATGGGGGTCACTTTTGGGTGGCAAATAAGAAAATGAAAATAAAAAACTTTTGCAAACTAAACTATATGATATAATATCAAATGAACGGGTTTACTGTAGGAGTCTCGAATATATTTTCAAACAGTTTTAAAAATATTTAAGAAAATAGATGAAAATTTACCTTCGAAACTACTGAGCCTAAAATTTTTAAAAAAATACAGAAAATAGTTATATACTTATAGATTACAAGAAAATCTATATGAAGTCGATGGTCTTAAAATAACATGTTATGCATACAAACTTACATTGGCAGTTGGCATATATGGGAGGATACAATGTTAAGTTTGTTCTTGGGATAATTTTGTCTTTTCTGTCTTCATCTCAACTACGGAACCCTTCATTGTGTGTGGTCCGACACGCTCTCGGCCGTTTTTTTTTTTAAATCAAAATGGCTCTAAAAGATAAACCAATTACGCTGTAAAAAATGTCGTGTCCCCGTTAAAACAAATGACAAATCATAGCCTAAGGCGCTGTCCTAATACAACGCGACTACGCGATCATCGCAAGTTCGCGCGAATTTTAGTCGTACGAATCCGCGATCAAACATACTGATGTCAAATAGGTGTCCTAATTGGCATTCGCGCGATAATCGCGTCACGTCGTTGGGGAGCGGGGTACGGGATAGGGCAGGACCCGACGCGCGATGTGCCGCGGTTTATTACGCGCGATGATCGTGTTCTATTAGGACACCCAGTTTTTGTTATCGCGCGACCTCGCGGTGGTCGTATCGTTTACACGCGCGATGATCGCGTAGTCGCGTTGTATTAGGATGATGCCTAATATTGAATGTCCGCCTAAGGGACAGTCAGAGGGGGGGGGGGGGCAGTTAGGGGGGGTCAGTTAGATAGTTTAAAACTTAGTAAAGTTTCAGTTTACTAGTTGTTGTCAAAAGTGGTAACTAATAACAGCCGCGAGAGGGGCTCGTGGCTAAGTAATAACAGCCGCACGGGTCGATCGATCAGGTTAAGCTACGCTTGCCGCGGTCGGTCCGTGGAGGGGTGACCATCTGTACATATCGAAACCACTCCGTGTCTCGGAAAAGCACGTTAAGTCGTTGGTCCCCGCTGTCATTTTTGATTTTTGACAGTCGTTACGGGTCGTCAGAAGCCCCAAAGCCTGTCAACAAGTCTTACCAAGGGATATCGTGTTACCCAGTAAGTAGGTTGTGGAGGTCAGATAGGCAGTCGCTCCATGTAAAATACTGGTATTCAGCTGCATCCGGTTAGACTGGAAGCCGACCCCAACATAATTGGGAAAAAGCTAACCAGTTTGAATGTTGTGAAAAGTCGTAGTGGCAATTGCGAAGTTGAACTTAAACAAAAAGAAAAGTTTCCACGAAACATACTTCAGAAGATCATTCAATTCTTCTTCTTGTTCGTCTTATTCGTGGAGGTTGTAAATAAGCATAATCAGCCTATAATATTTCCACTGCTGGGACACAGGACTCCTCTCTTCAAGAGGGAGTGGGCTGTAATCCACCACGCGGGCCCAGTGCGTGTTGGTAGATGTCACATGTCTTCGAATTTTTGGTTCTAGAACATGCCGCCGGTTTCCTCGCGATATTTTCCTTCACCGTTTTGATAGCAGTGGTGATGAAATTATTTACACAAAGTAAAGCGCCTGTCTGAGTTCGAACCCACGACTTACAAACTCGTAAGTCGGGGCCGTTTCCACTGTGCCACCACAGCTCTCAGGTTGTAAATAAATGTCAGAACAGTCAGTGAGGGATGATACTCCCCTCATATTTAGGCGGGTATGAATGTAGTTCAGTCGTAAAGACAAGGCTTTATTGTGCACGGAGCGAGAAGTAATTTTAGATAAGTAGTGTTTTATTATACCGGATTTTGTGCTTGTTAGGTATAATGGTATGACCGTTTTGTTTTGTGTCCTTTGACCTCAGTTTCTATGTAGAAAGAAGGTATTCTTCGATATCTTATGTTTACCACGATACTCGCGAACTAGTTCTACAGGGTCAAAATAAATTAGCTAGCGAAACTCCGCAGTCGTGATGGGTATCTCTATCTAAACATAACAAAACAAACATAAACATAACAAACAAGCATAACTGGTAAAATGTGGGTGTACTCTAGGTACACCTCTGCCTAACCTATCGAGGAATACAGGCGTTGTAGGCGAAGCACAGTAATGTGAGCTCTATTTCTAGGTTTAAGATAGTTATATTAGGATAGGAGTATATAACTATAAGAATATTGTAAAGCAATTTGACTGGACATGTTTGTTTTACCAATTAGTATACCCGCTACTTGTGCCATGGTAGTAAAATGCGCGCCTCCCGCATTGTCAGTCATTGGGTAATAACGGCGGGGGGTACATTTTACGACCCCCGCCACTTGCGCTACCCATGCCAGCGCATAAAAAGGGCGCACCTTGGCACAAGCAAGTCAGTCTCCAGCGATCATCCAGTGAAGCGACATACCTACACCCGTTGGTTCACTTCGCGCCGCGCTTGAAGTAATTAGTAATACCAGTCAAGTTGCTAAGTTTGTAAATAGTGTGTAAATTTGCCCGTGTATTTCCTTTTAATATTTTGTATTGTGTTGTGTCGTATTGGAAATACAAGTGTTTTACCCCGTGTCGCGTGGTTTTATTTCCACTTCTTCGTCAAGGGAACAACGTCACCCCCGCCTACACGCCCGTATCCCCCACCTGCCCCTCAGCGTGGGCTACATTTTGGTCCTTCGAGCCGGATCGGGTTCAACAAGAAGAAGTGAAAATACATCATGAGTCAGAAAAGTGCAATGACCACGCGCAGTAAGCTAAGAAGATTGGGCGAGGAAATAAGTGCGCGTCGAAAGGATGACGTCATCTCGGACTCAGGCTCGCCATCTGAAAAGGCACCAGGTTCACCATCGGTGGCTCCAACATTGGCACCGACGCTGGCTCCTAACATTCCTCTGACGGGTGGTCGTGTGATTGACCACAGCGGAAGTACGTCAGAAGGACTGCAGAAAGGACAGACAGTCGCACGAAGTCGCCATGGATCAACGCGAAGCAGCAGAGTCTCATCTAAGAATAGCCGCAGGAGCGTCGATTTCTTACGAAAGAGGATCGAGTACGAAGCTGAGCGCGATTTGGTGCAACTAAAGGAGAAGCTCATGAGAGACAAAGAGAATCTCGTGAAGAAAAGGATGGAAGCAGAGATTGCAGAGATAGAAGCCGCTGCTGAGAGTGATGACTCTGTCTCGGATGTGGATTCGGAACAGCGCGTTGAAGAATGGTTTAAAACAACGCCTCAAATGACTCAACAGGATGCAGTATTGTGTGCGCCTTCTGTATCCCGCGCACCTGTTGAAGTGACTGCACCCCGTGAAACAGCTGTGACCCACGATGAAAATGTGAGTACAGCGAATCGTGAATCCACCGTGCCTCGGAAGATAGATGTGTTGCATGCGCCAGTCCCGGTACCTGACATGACAGCACCGACCGCGCAAATGTACATGCCATTGTCGACAGAAGGAGTGAGATTCCGTCTGCCTGATGACTATCCCGTCTTTACCACTCCGGCCGCAAGTGTACCTCGAGTACCAACACTCGAGTCGGATACACGGCGGCAGAGATATGACGGAGTGGATGAAAGAGAAAGACGTCGAGAATCGTCGGGTGAAAGAGACAGGAAGATAGACAAGCTGGCAGAAGCAATCGCAAGCATGGCACGCCCGCGACCGATACCAAGGCAGTCATATGAATTGCCACCATTTCACGGAGACCCTTCCGAATGGATATCGTTTCGGAAGATGTATTGGGACACAACTGAATTGTACAGTTTCAAGACACATGAGAACATAGCACGACTAAAGACCTCACTGCATGGCGAAGCAAAGAGTTCAGTGGAGGATTTACTGCGAACGTCAACAGACCCCACAGAGATAATGCATGCGCTTGAGGAAGAGTACGGTCACCCGACCGTAGTGCTCCAGTGTGCGTTGAGAAAAGTGAGAGATTTACCCAGAGTGACGGAAAGTGGCCGGGAGCTGAGGAAATTCTCATCAACAGTTAGAAACTGTGTGTCCTTATTGAAGAACATTCGTGCACAAGGTTATATAAATAACCCACAATTAGTGAGTGAGTTGCTGAGCAAGCTGACACCAGTACAACGTGCGCAGTATGGTGACTTTGCGATGGGCTTAGATAACGCACAGGGAGTGGATTTAAGAGTGTCACCGAACTTAGAGATATTGTCTCACTTTCTCATACATTTGACACGTTCGACGTCATACTATGTGCAACCAATGATGAATGAGCCTGGACCGTCGAAACCCCTTGTGAAGCAACAGAAGAATGTCACCGGTCAAGCCCGGCCAGTGAATACCGCACGTCCTGTCAGCAGCAGACCACCGTTGGCTCATCGAGTAAATACGCAGAGTGACGAATCCTCCGTACCTAAGGATTGCGTAATATGCCAACGGGAACACGCCATTGAAGATTGTGACCAGTTTAAGAAGCTAAGTGTGCAGCAACGTTGGGACACGATAAAAGAAAAGAACACATGCTTCAAATGCCTTGTCAAGAAGCATCCCAAGAGGTTCTGCCGCGCAAACAGATGTGAAAAGTGCGGTTATGGACATCACGTGTTGTTACACGCGGATAAGCCGCAGAAAGAAGATAAAACAGAAAGTGTAACAAACATCGGGGAATGGCGAGCTACAGCGTTACTGAAAATAATGCCAGTGACTTTAAGTGACGAAAACGGCGACGACAAACAGTGCTATGCGTTATTAGACGATGGTGCGACCGTATCGCTCATAGACAGTTCGCTCGCAACCAACCTAGCGGGACCGCGTGTACCTCTCTCGCTAAAAACCGCGGGTGGCTACGGAGTGACGGACTTAACCTCGCGAGTAGTACAAGTGCGTGTGAAAGGACCTAATGGACAGTGTCACAAAGTAAAGTGCCGTACAATGGTGAACGTGAACTTACCAACGCAAACAGTGTCCGCCTCAGTGATACGTGACAACGCTCACCTCTGTAACTTGGGTTGCGTGGAAATGAGGGGAGCCAAGCCGCTGCTGTTACTCGGACAAGACAATTGGGAGCTGCTCGTCAGTCGGGACATCCGCCGTGGACGATCCGGTAAGCCGGTTGCCTCACTCACGAAGCTAGGTTGGGTCATACATGGACCATTCGATTCAGCTAGTACTAACGAAACAGTGAATTGCACAACAGTCTCCCTTCCTGATCTACATGATTTGGTAAAATCACAGTTTGACTTAGAAGCCATAGGAATTTCACAAGATACTCGCAAACATAAGGATGTTGAAAGAGCCTTGGATGTACTAGATAGCACTAGTCACCGCACTCCTGACAGGTCACAGTGGGAAGTAGGTTTATTGTGGAAGCATGATAATACGCAATTGCCTAACAATTATAATCAGGCCCGGCAGAGGTTGTACGGTATCGAGAGACGTATGCGCAAAGACGCTAGTTTCGCTGAGTTATACACGAAACAGATAGATCGACTATTAGACGAGGGCTATGCGCGCAAAGTAGAGGGCGAGATAGATAGCTCTCCGGTTTGGTATTTACCACACTTTGGTGTAGTGAACCCAAACAAACCAGGGAAGCTTCGCTTAGTGTTTGACGCGGCTGCTGCATCTCACGGTACATGTCTGAACGACAACCTGCTGACCGGCCCTGACATGTTAAATTCATTGCTCGGCATATTATTAAAGTTCAGGATAGGCCCCATAGCATTTTCAGGGGACATCGCTGATATGTTTTTGCGGATAAGAATTAGGTCAGAAGATCAAGGCGCGCAATTATTTTTATGGAGAGGCGCGGACCAACGTAAAGAACCAGATACATATGTGATGAATTCTATGATATTTGGTGCAGTCTCATCACCAACCACGGCAATCTATATACTCAATAAAAATGCCAGTGAATGGGTTGACGTCTATCCCGAAGCTGTTGAAGCCATAAGGACGAAGCACTATATGGACGATTATTTAGATAGCGCATGGTCCGAAGAGCAGGCTAACAGACTGATTGAGGAAGTGTCCAGAATACACGCCTCCGGGGGATTTGTAATACGGGGGTGGGTCACGAACTCATCAGAGCTTAGGGACAGACTAAGAATAGATATGCCTGAGAGAGTAGCCCTCGAAAAGGGAGTAGGTTCGGTAGAGAGGACACTAGGTCTAATATGGTCACCCAAGGAAGATGAATTGGGTTTTGACCTTTCATTTAAACGGTTACCGGCAGAGATAATAAATGGCGATCTGATTCCCACTAAGCGGCAATTTTTGAGCGCAATAATGTCAATATATGACCCTCTGGGTTTCCTTTATCCCTGCGTCATCCAATCACGTATATTAATGCAAAGAATTTGGAAATCAGGAATCAAGTGGGATGAACCATTAAATGAGGAAGATGCCTATATGTGGCTTAATTGGCTTAATAATTTACAGCGATTAAAAGATGTTAAGATACCGCGGTGGTATAGGTTAAACCTAGAGAACCTAGAGTTACATGTGTTCGGGGACGCTAGCGAACTAGCTTACGCCGCGGTAGCTTACCTAGTAGGCTATAACTCCGAAGGCAATAGAGAGATTGTTATGATACTAGGGAAAGCGCGAGTAGCGCCACAAAAGGTTATCTCTATCCCTAGACTAGAGCTACAAGCAGCGGTGTTAGCTTGCCGATTAGCGGATACCGCCGAAAAGGAGCTAGGGTTACCAATTAAAGAGAAATTTTATTGGACTGACAGCAAAACTGTTTTAAAATGGATAAATTCTGATGCACAAGAGTTTCAAAGGTTCGTTTCGCATAGACTAGCGGAAATAGATAGGCTGTCAGATAGAGGCAACTGGCGCTGGGTCCCCACAAAGGACAACCCAGCTGACGTAGCGACCAGATTGTGTTGGCCCGATAACCATGCAAAATGGCTCTCGGGCCCCTCGTTTTTACGTGATTCACAGGAGCAGTGGCCGACATGTCAGGAGCCTGAGGCGGCGGAGGCGGATCTTGAGTGCATTCAGCGGGTCCACGCCACCATAGCACCTCCAGCACCACTCCTGAACTACGAACGATATTCATCGTGGACGCGCATACAGCGCGTTATGGCGCGCACGCTCGTCTTCGTCAGCCGATGCCGTAAACGCCGGGCGACGACGGAGCTGCGAACACACGACTTAGAAGAAGCACACAACATTTTAATAAAGTTGTGTCAAGAAGACAGCTTTCACGATGAACGAGCTGCCATTCTCAAGGGGCTGCCCGTTCCCAACGACAGCAGCATAAAAGCTTTGGACCCAATGATTAGCGACGATGGGTTGCTACGAGTGAGAGGACGTCTGAGTGCCTGCGAAGTGCTCACATTTAGTGAAAGGCACCCTATAATCTTGGACGGGCGTCACCCTCTAACTAGGAAGCTAATCGCACACTACCATGCGATGGCTTTACATGCGAACCACGAAACCGTCGTCAATAACCTACGAGAGAAATACTGGATCACGAAGATCAGGACATCAGTAAAGACAGTGGTCGCAAATTGCCAGCTCTGTCGCATCTGCAGAGCTCAACCCGCCCCACCAAAAATGGGTGATCTCCCACTTGCAAGGCTGGAAAACACCAGAAGAGCTTTCGTGCGAGTGGGAGTCGACTACTTCGGCCCAATGGAAGTGGCGATTGGCCGGCGCCGCGAAAAGAGGTGGGGAGCCTTATTCACCTGCCTCACTACGCGCGCCGTCCACCTGGAGTTAGCCGCCACGCTGAGCGCCGATTCAGCCATACTAGCCCTACGGCGCCTAATAGCGCGCCGTGGGCAACCAGCACATTTGTACTCCGACCAGGGTACAAATTTCGTCGGAGCCAACACCGAGCTGCGAGCTGCACTGAAAGACCTCAACCATGGGCAGCTCAGGGACGAGGCCATCAACCGAGGCATATCGTGGCACTTCAATCCCCCGGCGACACCTCACATGGGTGGCTGCTGGGAACGCCTGGTGAGGTCGGTGAAGAACGCGCTACGAAGCACACTCAAAGAGCGAGCGCCTCGTGAGGAGGTTCTTTATACCCTCCTCACAGAGGCCGAGCAAATAGTGAACAGCCGACCGCTGAGTTACGTGCACGATGACCACAACGAGCCTGTGGTCCTGACACCGAACCACCTACTCCTGGGCACTGCATCCGGGAGTACGCCGTTTGCACCGAGGGACATCGAAGACGTCGACTCCCGCAGGCAGTGGCGGCGTGTGAACGCGCTTGCCGACATGTTCTGGCGGCGCTGGCTGCGGGAATATCTCCCGACCCTGCAACGTCGCGAAAAGTGGAAGAACAATGTGCCAAATGTGCGTGTCGGTGACGTAGTAGTGTTGGTGGACAGTAGCAAAGAACGAAGTGCATGGACAAAGGGGATAATCCAAACAGTGTACCACGGAAATGATGGAATCATCCGTGTAGTAGATGTTAAGACTGTATATGGGGTCCTGCGTCGGCCCGTAGCAAAGATTATTGTGCTTCCCACAGACCAAGATGTAATGCGGCTGAACCCTGTTACAGGGGGTGGAATGTAGGCGAAGCACAGTAATGTGAGCTCTATTTCTAGGTTTAAGATAGTTATATTAGGATAGGAGTATATAACTATAAGAATATTGTAAAGCAATTTGACTGGACATGTTTGTTTTACCAATTAGTATACCCGCTACTTGTGCCATGGTAGTAAAATGCGCGCCTCCCGCATTGTCAGTCATTGGGTAATAACGGCGGGGGGTACATTTTACGACCCCCGCCACTTGCGCTACCCATGCCAGCGCATAAAAAGGGCGCACCTTGGCACAAGCAAGTCAGTCTCCAGCGATCATCCAGTGAAGCGACATACCTACACCCGTTGGTTCACTTCGCGCCGCGCTTGAAGTAATTAGTAATACCAGTCAAGTTGCTAAGTTTGTAAATAGTGTGTAAATTTGCCCGTGTATTTCCTTTTAATATTTTGTATTGTGTTGTGTCGTATTGGAAATACAAGTGTTTTACCCCGTGTCGCGTGGTTTTATTTCCACTTCTTCGTCAAGGGAACAACGTCACCCCCGCCTACACGCCCGTATCCCCCACCTGCCCCTCAGCGTGGGCTACAGGCGTGACGTTATGTTTTGTGAAATTAATGAGATCATTTTTTTTTGGGTCACCGTCCCTATATAGTGTAGCAGTGGCGACGCTTGATATTTCGTAGGAGGGAAGCCGAAGAAGAAATTGTTTAGTTATAAATAGTCGTACAAATACGATTATCACGTTGTGGCGCCGGCTTATTTAGAACAATTTGTGTTGTTGTTGGAATATATATTACTTGGCAATCGTAGACATTACTGAATGTGCTATTTTTCAATGGTGGTAGGTGAAGTTACTCTTCCGATCCTCCAAAGGGAAGCCGGTAGGAATGAAGTTGTTAGCGCGCTTCGCCTCTGTAGTGTAGTCACTTAAAACCGTTTAAAAATCTGTTTTTTTTTTAGTAAATATACTGACGTGCTTGATATCGATATCTGAACACAATAAAACAAAATGAAACATATGTTCTCAACTAATACTTCAACTAACAACACTACCAGTGGTCGTTAACCTCCAAAAAATATCTTCACATCTTTTTATTTTATCATGTTTAGACATCAATACCCATCGCGACTGTGAAGTTTCGCTAGCTCACGAACACCCTCTCTTTCTTTCGTTTCCTTTGTATACGGCACGGTTTCTTTACGGTACGGCGTATAAACCGTGCCGGAGCAAAAACGTGTCTGTCAACAAGCTTCCATGGTCAACAATTCAAGACTGACGACCGGGCCTACACACGACGTTTAAACCGAAGTTTGTCACGGTAAGAAAAACGTGTGTGTAAAAAGTGCCTTAATGCTTTCAAGGATACTGAAAGAGACAATAGAAGTTTTATTGTCATGACGTCTATGGTGTCCTTAACAATTCGAAATTCAAAATTTCTTATGTTTATGCAAAGAAAAATTTCGTAAGAGGTTAACAAGTTTTTACCTTCAAATTCTCAACTTAGAAACCGCGGGAGACTCTCGCTGTAGCTCAGCTTGCATTGGCACTTTGCCTTACAACTGAAAAGAATTTTATGGTATGACAGAGATATATTTTCAGTTAGCTGTTAAAACTCCGCATTTGGAGGGCAATAACCCTTTGTAGCACGTGTCTATGATCTTCGATAGAGCTAGTGTGATTATGATGCAAAAATCTATGAAAAAATATTTCAATCATTTTGTTTGAGCCCGGACACTCGTATTTTTTCTTTTTTATTCTAATTTTCTATTATATGTGTAGATAGAATTATTGTTATCTCACTTGATGAAAATTGACAGACGACTACATACAGTGCCCTCCAAAAGTTAGTTGACATTTTTCCACTTCAGCTGTCAAATTACATAAGAAAAAGTTCTACTTTCAAATGTTTGAACTGTACACCGTATAACGTATTTGTTGACTAGTTCAACTTGTACCTAGCAAAACATCAACAGCCTCTGCTGGGACACAGGCCTCCTCTATTTGAGAGAGAGCGGGCATCCACCACGCGGGCCCAGTGCGGGTTGGTTGATGTCACATGTCTTTGAATTTTTGGTTCTAGGACATGCCGGTTTCCTCACGATATTTTCCTTCACTGTTTTTAAATTATTTACACAAAGTAAAGCGCTTGCCTTGGTTCGAACCCGCTACTTTACAACTCGCAAGTCTTGGCCGTTACCACTGGGTCACTACTGCTCAACAACCTATGCCTTATCACAAAAAATAATCATAATGTGGCATCAGAACTGAAGTGGTAAAATGTCAACTAACTTTTGGAGGGAACTGTGTGGTCAACGTGATAAAGTTACCTACATATTTGAGTAGAAATCATCAATCCAATCTTCGTGAATCTTTGCCTGAATTAAGTCCATGTTCAAGTCGGCATTTCGCTAACTTACTTATGTACAAGAGCTGACAGTTATGTAGTAGATGTTATTCATGTGAGATTTGTATCTGTCCGCACCCACGCACCTACAGCACGGGACGTGAGAAATCAAAGCCTGCAGAAGCGTCCAAATCTAAGTAATCTTAAAGCGTTTACTACAAGCCACAAGGTACCTTCCTTACTAAAAAGTAAGCTATTGATGTTATAGATGATATTAGACAAGGTCAAATTAAATTAGTTAGCGAAACCCCGCTGACGCATTGGGTATCGATATCTAAATAGGACGAAACAAAAACAAAAATTTGACGTTCTTTTTGTTTGGGTTCAACGATCGCTGGTAGTTGCTTGAAGTATGAATTAAGAAAATGTGTTTTTTTGTTTTGTTACGTAACGAAGCAAAACTGAGTTTTAAACTGATATTTTAAGTTATTACACTACCTACGGTCGTTAATCCCAAAAAAATATATCACCAAATCTTTTTTTTTAGCTTTTATCATGTTTAGATATCGATACCCATCATTTCTGCGCAGTTTCGCTAGCTAATTTAAACTCTGTATATGGGCAAATAACACGATTGACAGTTTAAAGTCCAAGGAAAAACGGGCTATATCTACATCTAGCTTGATTTCAAAACAATGGCGTATTTCCCCACCTTTTAAGTAAAAGAGGTTAATGGTTTTGTACTAATGGCATGTCGTCATCTTGTCAATTTTAAGTTAGATCTTACTGTCGTGAAGATAATTAGAAGATAGTTTACCCCTTGTTTATTATATTTATGGTGTAACCACTACGTTTTTTACAACGTCTCATTAGGTTTGTGGTCGTACCTATATATCATTAGAATGATTTGAAAGTCGAACCATAGATTTCCATCAAAAGATTTTTGAGTGGCGTTTGGTTCAATCAATTGAACTAAGTTAAAAACGACGGCAGTTTTTTTTTAATTTAATACATTTACCTACCAGCCCCCAGTCCCCAGCTAGATGGACTGACGTCCTTAAAAAGGTGTCTGGGATAGACTGGGTGCGAAAGGCGGAGGACATTGTGGGGGTATTGTGGCGTAGCCGCTAGCAGGGTGTAGAGGAATCCCAGGCTGTGCTCTCCAGCAGTGGACTGTGATAGGCTGAGTTGATTATTTGACCTACCTACTTATCATATTATATTCATAATTAACATGAGTTTGCAGGTTATTCCTATGAATATTTTTCTAATGTTTTAAATAATATTGCGAACAATTTTGGCTGGTTTGACGGTACAATATATTTTTACGTTCGCAGCTTTATATTCAATTCGCATTTATTTACCAAAACCACATTATTTTCTACCTTTGTTATGTTCCGTCATTATGTAACTCAAAGAAACATATTTTAATTAGACCCTAGCTTTTTCGACACAAAACGCGGCTGTACTAGAAAGGAGAATTTATTGTTTAATTTATTTTGCGTATGTTTGGGTGATTATTAATTTTATGTTAACTTTAAATTGAATTGTTTTCCCTTAGTGAGTGAAAATGATACCTTATTTGGGTTGATTGTTAAATCCTTTACTAATCAAGACAACATGAAACGGGTTGTTGTTTAAAGCCTTGTATTAACTGCTTAAAATCATTTCATAAAGTAGCTTAAGTATAATATTTTGCTCGCGGCACTCAGAGTTATTTCTCGGCATCTGTAGGTGTCTGTGAGATAACAATGGCGGCCTTATTACTGAACAAGGTTTTAACCATATTTAAACCATCGAGCCAGTTTTTGAATTAAGAACCTAACTGTTATAGAAATGCAGTTCTTTATACAAAACTGACTACTTACGGCCGAACCCAATAACCTTTCGATCACCAATTTGGGCATACTGGAGATAGAAAATCTATCTATCTATGGTTTTAACGTCCCAATAATCTATATGAGATTATGGAATCTTACCGGCCTGACATAAGGACAGATAGAATTATACTGTCTACAATCAATGGCGATCTGTCTTTTAGTGAAAATAGGTTATTGGGTTCAGCCGTTAGTTCGGTACTAAGTGAGTTGTCAGGTTTACGTTCCACAAAAACTTTACAATACGTTGAAGGATTAAGCTCTAGCTAAAGCTATCTTATATCTCGTTTTTTAATAAGACGAAAAGGTTAATTAAACAGATAGTAGGAACGACTTGCAGGTTCATATGGATAAAGTACTCTCTAACTTTGAATCTCCATGGAAATCTTTTCATCGAATGATGTTTCTAGTGAAAGAGATTGATAATTGCTCTGCATGTTAATTAATAATTCCCTAAATAAATATGTTCTAACAAAACATTAAAAACAACGTAATTTTTCTGCATACGGTACAGCTCTGCAGCTACTTTCCTATCTCATTTTCCTTCTTCGTACAGACATAAGAATAAAAACAAAATGAAATAAAAACGGCATACTTAATATTCATAATCTCATAGGGCTTACTTGTTTGCCGTACCGAATAACCATTTTAAGGATCGTTGCCCATGGCTTCCCCGCTATCCGGCCAAACATGAAAGTATAAACTTCGTGCTCGGTGTAAAAGGAAAATAAAATGGTGTTTGTACAGGCCACTTAAGTAAATAACACGAACATAATTAAAAGATAGGTGTTATTTTCTGTTTTGTTTACTGTACAGAAAATGGGCTTGAATTAACTTTAGACTTTGACTTTCAAATGCGATATTTAACTGTATCTTATATTCTAGCTGTCACAAATTTCGGGCACCTTCCTAGGATGATAATAATGTTGTAGATCTGTGCGTTTTTTTTAATCGCTTAATGCACCTGATCTTGACCTCGATCACGCCTGACAGAAAGTCATGGATGAGGTCTATGATGGAACGAGCGTGCCCAGAAGATGCCTGTTCACTCTTGCTTTGAAGGCAGAGGGGTTATAATATGAGGAATGGAACACAGACGCTGGCGGAGAGTTCCACACTTTGGCTGTACGTATAATAATATTGGAGGAGAAGCGCTTAGTACTGGTTGAGATATCAACCAAGTGCGAATGGTACACTACAATACGTCTAGTGTCCGATAGTAAAAGGGTGATGGTGGGAACAGGTCGTGGAGATTCTGCGCACACTCTCTAAAGTACAGTCTGTAGAAGACCGATAGGCAAGCAACATTACGCCGATGAGCCAGGCTGTGAAGCCTAGCCACCAACGTCTCGTCACCTATAAGTCTTTTTACTCTGCGTTCCACTGAGTCAAGTGCAGCAAGCTGGTATTTTGCTGAGCCATCCCAAAAGTGGCTGCAATACTCCATACAGGAACGGACCTGTGCTTTGTAGATGTCGCCTCACCTTGTTTAGGATGCCCAGTTTCTTGGCTGCAGTCTGTGATTTTGATTCGATGGCGTGTGCACTTATTAACTGTCCTCTTTTGCAAATTTCTCTATATCACTGAGGTTTGCTCTTAGAAAACGCAATTCTGGGTTAAGCTCGCTTTTGTACGTAAGCTTCCCTTGTAAATTGTAACAATGTAAAAATAAGAATAATCCGTAGGTAAGTTCAAGAAATCAATGAAGTTCGTATACCCGAATTGATTTAGCGTGGCAATAGCGGTCATTGTCCCACTTACATTGTCTAGTATTCTTTATTTCAAAAACTGAAATAAAATCCGAAAACGTTCTGAATGAATCTATCGTGATTTTCAACATGTTCCAATAACTAAAAATCACACGTAGCTTATTGTTTGGGTTCCTACGGAGAGATATTATGGGAAGAGCAATGACCGCTATTGCCGTGCTAAAGCGATTCGGGTATAGTAGATACATTGAAAGCAACTCATGCGACGGATACCTAGAAAATACCATCATAGCAGCTAGAACAAGCTCAGTAAAAAGGTTATTGTATAAATTCCTCGTCAATGATCATGACATGAAGCCAGTGTCCCATTAAAAAGGTGGTTCATCGTTACATTTATTTTATATACAAGTCATTTTAAAAGGAACCCGTACCTCATTGCCTAAAGGGAGGTTTTCCCAGAAAAGCGGTCAGTTTCATCAGGTTTCATCGAGCCCCGGGTGACATTACATAAAATTGTAACGTCAATTATGTAAAAGATTTTTACTTTTCTTTGCGATGTTTTGGCCCTATTAAGATGTTTTATTTCATTAAAAACTTTGTGACGAAATATCGTGAACGAAGTTAGGAATAATCCCGTAAAAATTCGTTTACAAAAGCGCTGCTTGTTATCATTTCCTTTTCGTTTGTAAGATACATAATTATTAATTAGGTTAATATTGTAATGCTAATTTGATTTTAAAATGAACGCTGAAATTCTAGTAGGTACATTGTAAAATTGTAACAATCGATAATATAGTAATTTTTGTAACTTTTGTTCACAAAACGAATGAAAAAACTTATAATTGTTAAATCTTCCGAAATAAACAAATAATCAACGGCAACACCATCATTTATCGAATTAAACCAAAATTAAACAAACAGAACAGACCATTCCAAGATTAAAATCATCCTTACCAACACCAAAATAGAACACCTTCAGTAGATTTATTTCCAAGGAGATAAGCTCCGTAAATAGAGCATTTCTAAAACCTCAAAAGCCATGTCCCGACATGTTATTCCTAAATGAGGTCTAAAACTTCCATTAGAGAAATACAAAGGCTTTTAAATCCACGTAAGTTTACGTTGATAATAAGGTCCATCACAGTTTAGAATACAGAAATGTTGTTGATTTCAATGTTTTTGTTGGTACATTAGCGTGTGCTAGTTGATATAGGTACTTGGCAAATAATTTAATATTTTGTGTTTCATAATGTGAATCAAGCTTTTGCTAACTTAACAGACAGCTGTTGTGCCACTTCTTCTTTCCAGCTAAAGCACTGTGAGCTGATGAAAGGCGGGAGTTTTGTGGGACTGTCTTGTGTAATTTTGACGTTTAATTGACGTTCAGGTGCTGATTCTCAACCTAGTTTGAATAAAAGACAAGTCAGAGTAATTTTGAACTAAATTTACGCGTATATTCAATATGACCAATTCTGTCACATAATAATATCGTTAGGACAAAAAAGTATACCTAAATAATGAATTGTCCTGACTGATTCATCAACGCAGAGTCTAAGCCGCTGGGCTACAAACTTGAAATGGCAGTTGATGCCTTTTATGTTGTAAGCATCCGCTAAGGAAGGATTTTTGGAAATTTTAAACTGGGATTTTATTGGTATGAAATTTTTTATTTCTTGAGTAAATAAGCTTGAAACTTGGCACGAATACTTATCTAAGTAAATTATGAAGTGTGTCATGTTATTTTTTAAACTACCCCGTCAAGGAGAATTGGGGGTGCCAAAGTTTGTATGGAAGAACTTTAGCGCACGGCCCGATTAACACGAAACTCATTATTTACTTAAGACCGATTATAAAGAATAATGTGTATCAGCGTTTGTTGAATATCTACCCCTAACGGGGTACGAAATCCACGCGGATGAAGTCGCGCGGGAAGGGCTAGTTAGTAACAATAAACAAACCACTTAAAACAAAGAAGGTAAAACATTAGAACATGAAGTTATAATTAAAAAACTTGCCACAACTTACGGTAAGTAGCCGTAAGCTGGAGATTATTGAGACTCTGTTAGCCGACGTTTCCACGGACGTAAAAATATCGCGGCGATTTTTTTCGCGTACTGGATTTCAACGCTCTGCTTAGCGCCGAGAGTTGAAAATCCAACAGTGAGTTTTTTCGACGCGTTGGAATGCACTCTGTTGGATTCTCAATGCTCGGCTCAACACCGAGAGTTGATAATCCAGTGTGCGATAAAATCCCGCCGTGATATTTTTACGTTCAGTGGACGTCGGCTAACTGTTGCAAGTTATTTTGTAAAGGAAAAGTTTCTTACTTCATGCCGATCATAATAAGGGGTTCTGAAGATGTAAGATATTTACTTCTTTTTTTTTAGGGCAAAAACCTGTACCGTACTGTCACGTATGTTGTTCAGGGATATATTTTCAAGGTCACCTACAAAATACATAATACATATGTCTCCGACACAATCCCTTTTAACGCTCAAGGCATTTCATTCGAATATGTACCTACCTACGTTTTTCAGGCTCATGTTTTGAGTATTGCCAGTCTTAACAAGCAGTATCGTATTACCCAGTACCTGGATTCTGGAGATCAGATAGGCAGTCGCTCCATGTAAAATACTGGTATTCAGCTGCCTCTGGTTAGACTGGAAGGTGACCCCAACATAGTTGGGAAAAGCTAGGCAGATGATGATGTTTTGAGTATTAAATGATAAATGATTTTATTTCTGTAAGTAGGTTTATACAAACACTTTTACAGGTCAAACTTTTTTTTTTAAACTAGATGAGGCCGGCGTTTCCTATCTGACTACTCTGAGAAGAAAGGCCGAAACAAACTCAGAGGTCACAGTCTCTTTTAAAGACCAGGCATAATCTTGGCCAGATCATGTGAAGACCATGTAGATTGGTGTCTAAAATGGTATTTTGAGGAAAGAACCACACAGATTGAGTGGACCTGTCCAGTCAGTGCACGCATCTGTCAGTAATCGTACAGCTCAACTTAAAACTTAGTGTCAGACAAGTTTCAGAATCTAATAGATTCGGAAAAACCTGATCAGTTTATCCTCAGAATCTAGCCGAAACATGCCGCAAACTGTACCAGAGTTGTGATGGGGCGCATTAAAATCATCTCTATGAGTGGGAATACCTACCTAGTAGATACCGACGTACCCTGAGCAATCAGCCGCACTGCTACCTTTGCTGATTACATTGTTACGATGGCATGAGCAAAATAATAAACCTAATTTTGTTTGTGCAAATATTACAACATCTAACTCTATCCATCTCCTTGTTACAGATCAAACAATGGTATCCAAGTTCAGTGTGAGTGTTAGTGCCAAAGTGTAGTGCCAACATGGGTTGCACCCCAAGCATGTTGCTTGACCACAAGAGTCGTCGCCGCGACAGCACTGGGTCCCAGGAGGCGGCCCTGGCCAAGGTGGCCCCCACCCCGGTGTGCAACAAGGCCGTACAGGCCGCCAAGGCCCCCAGGGCCTCGCTAGAGTCCGACGGCTTCAGCATCCAGCTGTCCAGCAAGAAGGACAGTTATGTGTCACAAATGGGGAATAACTTTGCGACACAGCTGCATATCAAGCGTATATCTGGTGAGTTGGGATTTTGTTTAAGATTGTCTATTTGTTTAAGATGGTCTAAAATCGCTCGCTCGTAAATCGTATTTTTCTTTTTAACTGGGACAAGACCGTCACACTTTTGGGATCAGCTTTGATCAAGTTATTATGCAAGAATCTTAAGGATGTAAAAAAAAATTCACTGCTCACGGCATTTATTCAGAAACCTACCTTTATCACCTTGAGATATACGGCTAAGCATCTTTGAAAAGTGCATTAGATTTTAGAATTATTATTACAATAGGCTTATGTAGTCCTACTGCAGGGCAAAGGCCTCCCTTCCCTCTTTACACTTGGATTCATTTTTAAAGGATTAACCCACAATTGCATTAGACCGGGAAATTTGGAAAGACTTTAGAAAGGTTGACAAAAATCTTTGAACCCTACATATTAATTACTACGATCAGTGTGACCATGTCAAAACGTTAAGCTATCCAAAGGTTTCGACTAAATCCCTGTAATATTTCATATAACCTCATGCAACGTGACAGCATAAAAGTTTACGCAGAAAATCAGTTCCTATTCCAAGTGCACATACACTGCCTTATTACACGGGACTTTAACATAACTGACGAAATGTGGGTGTACTAGAGGTACAGCTCTGCCTAATCTTTCGGGGAATACAGGCGTGATGTTATGTTGTGTATTATTTATAAGCGTATGTTTTCCCACTGTCCCTCCATACACAAAACTTATCGACAGGCTGCAAATACTTACTCCAATCAAACTGAAACAAACTTAGAACTGACATTTTCTAAACGTAGCTCAGAACTGGATAATTATGCAATATAATAAAAATAAAAAAAAACATTTTTTTTTAAATTTAAAAGTATAATTTAATTAGTATTGTTTTTTATTTTAAAAAAACTAGGAGGACGGAAGAGCAACAATTCTTTTGAATTTTTATTCGGTTTCTTTTCGCTTGATTCTATCCGCTGGACAGGACCGGAACGGGTTTCTGACTGAGTATTACGTAGGTAATTCTTTACAAAAAAGGAGAATGGTACACCATCACCGTCCGAGCGATAGCGACTCGTACTTTGGTTTGCATCTCTCCTACGAACTTGTGTGGCACTTGTCAATTCTAGTATGCAAAGCAGGAGAAGCTGTAAGCAGAAATTAAAGAGGTGATTTTAGCGATGTGCCATGCAGAATGAAAACCTATTGCTAGTATTCCTGTCATAAACAATGAAAACCAATCAACTCAGTCCATCGCAGTCCATTGCTGGACATAGGCCTCTCTCAAGCTGCGCCAGAACAGCTCCGCTCAGCCACCTTTATAAGGTCGTTGGTCCATCTAACAATATAAAGACAGAAAAATAATAATTTTTATTTATTTTAGACTGGGTAAAAAAGAGCGTGCTTGAAACTAAATTACGTTCACTTGCTTCTTAGCTTTTTAAGTCATAAAGCCATTTTATATCATAGACTTTCAAGTGTTCCAATATAATTTTTGATCAATATATATTTTATCTAAAACACAAGCAATGAAACGCCTAAAATAAAGAAAAATCACTCACGTATTTCCATTTCTTCATAGTTTCGATTCGCGAAGGTATAAACGATAATTAAAATGTGTAAATTTCGCTGGCCTTTAAGTAGTCAGCGCTTATGTCAATTAATTTTTAGAATTTTCTCATAATTCATAAATTGGGTACGACAAAACTGATTACGAAAACGGTAATTATAATTGAAAGGTGTAATTCAGATAATTAATTTTGAATATTTTTAACGAATATTTAAATCTAATTATTTAATCTTTTAATAGATAAATAAATTAAGATTCATTAATATGCATGGCGTAATGGTCATAATCTACTTGTAAGTCAATAAACTCAATCAGCTCAGCCTATCGCAGTCCACTGCTGGACATAGGCCTCTCCCAGTCTGCGCCATAACACCCTATCCTCCGCCTTCCGCATCCAGTCTGTCCCAGCCACCTTCTTAAGGTCGTCGGTCCATCTAGCTGGGGGGCGTCCCACACTACGCTTGCCGATACGTGTTCTCCACTCCAGGACTCGTCTGCTCCACCGGCCATGTTTGTGGACTGTGAGTGATGAAGGACTTGTGAGTGACAAAGAAAAATAAAATATTGCTAGACGGAACCACGCTCCGCGGGTTCCGTACCTTAGGGGGAAGAAATATTTTTCCTTTTTCTAAGTGAATTTTTTGGGACCGCATAACAAGTTTGTTTGGAGTTCTTCTTAATTTCCCAAAAAAAAAAAAACTGCTAGTTCGAGACAATTTTTTATTTTTGGTTCAACCTTAAGCCGTTGGGTCCCGGTTGTCATTCTTAGATATTTGACAGACGTTACGGGTAGTCAGAAGCCCGAAAGTGTGATCACTAAGGTGTATCGTGTTATCCAGTAACTGGGCTGTGAAGGTCAGATAGGCAGTCGCTCCATGTAAGTACTGGTATTCAGCTGCATTCGGTTAGACTTGAAGCCGAACCTAACATAGTTAGAAAAGGCTAAGGTAGATGATGATTTATTTTAATTTTTTTTTTTGATTTATTATTCTACATTTTACGCTCTACAAACTTCCGAGGCAAAGGTATTCTTCAGACATGTACTATAGGTACACCTCTGCCTAAATCTCTCCTAAATCCTAATCCTAAATGCCTCTGTCAAAATATATGTCGATAAATAGAAATAAAAACATATTCTGTAATGTGCAAATGAAGCTGGCTTTCACATGATACCTAATATGAATCCTAGTACTTTAAAATTAAAGTTCAATTTCAAGTAAATTTCAACATTTTGGCCCCTGTTGCAAAGAAAATTAAAACACTTTTAAGTACAATTTTTTTTTACTTGCAGTATGGTTGGGCCAGCATTATTTAAAACGGATCCAAACAAGCCAATAGCATGATTAGTTGCTGAAATAAGCAGCTGTGATAGACAGACGAAGTCGCACCGGGTTCCTTTTTTACGATTTTGCTACGGAACCCAAAAATTAATTAATCCTGTTTTAATTATCACAGGTTTATAAAGTGTTGACATTACACAGTACTCAAATTTAATTTAATTATTTAAATGAAATCCAAACGAACAACAAACTTTTCAAACTGACATTTATTTTAAAAAAAAGATTCCGACGAACAGAGAATTCCTCCTTTTTTTGAAGTCGGTTAGTAAAATCCTTCACCTCCTAGCCATTTTTTTTAATAAAAGGAGGTCTGAACAGCATCTTTTCTTTTGAATCATCTGTATCCGGTTTCTTTTCGCCTGAATTTTTCCGTTGGAATGGATCAGAACTGCTTCCTGATCGTAACGGTTGAAGAGCTTGGTTTTCTAGGAATTTTTTGATAATATCGGCGACGATACCATCTTCCGGGCGATAACGTCCGATGTTTGAGGTTTTGTCTTCATCTCTTCTCCGTGCTGTTGTGAATCTTGTCAATTCTAATATGCAAAGCAGGAGAAGCTGTGAGCAGAAGACAAAGATTTGATTTTAACAATATGCCAATTACAAATTATGCTTGTATTGCATTATCGCTGAAGTAAGCAAAGCCAAACATGTGGAATAGTACAGAGTTGATAGAGGTTTATGTAAATATTAAACTAAGAATTTAAAAAAGAAACGTAAGTATGCAACAGTTTTACAAATAAACTTAGTTTGCGGTCTCAAAAAATCGAAATTATAAATTGAAAGGGCAAAAATATTTTTCCTTCTATGGTACATAATGGTAACTTTACGTAAATTTAACTTAAATTTTGCCGGAACAAGTCTAGCGTCGTATCTGCCTTAGTTGAATTTAATCATTTATTCATTTTATTATTTATGTACACACAGTAGAATACATAGAAATACATTAAACATTATCATTTTGACATTTAAAGAATATTCAGCGAGTAAAGTCAAAGTCAAGTTATACTCGTAAAAGCACTTTTGAACGTCAATATTTACAAAAAATATATAATTGATTCTACCAAAAGGTAGTTTCGTATGGAGAAGAATGGGCAAGAAACTCCACCGTTACACTTTTAAAATGTTTTTTTTTTTTAATATGTGAAGACGACGTAAGTCAGTGAGAATCCTTCGCGACATATGAACTGAGTTTTGTCCGGCGCGCATTAACATTAGATTACATTACGCATTAGATTAACTAGCTTTTGCCCGCGGCTTCACCCGCGGGGAGGTCGGAAATTATTCCACGGGAACGTACTACCGGGATAAAATGTATCCTATGTCCTAACCCGGGTCATGGTCTACAAATGTGCCAAATTTCACCCAAAACCGTTCAGCCGTTTTAACGTGAAAGCTTAACTAACAAACAGACTCACTTTCACATTTATAATATTGGTTAGAATTTCAAGTATTGCAACACTGTGTTTTTCAAAGTCACTTAAAATTATTCAATTTATTACATCGGGGATTTGGATTTAAACAAATTAAGGTACAAAAAAGAAACCACTTACGTATTTCCATTTGTTCATGATTTTCAATATGCGAAAGTATGAACTATAATTAAAATATAAATTTCGCCGGGCTTTAAATAGTCACTGCTTATCTCAGTTACACGTAGTTATTTTCCATCATATTATAAATTTTCTCTTAATTAATCAATTTGATACGATGAAACTCATTACAAGAACGCTATAATTATGAAAGTTGTATTTTTTTTTTATTATTTAAGATAGGTTTGCTCTTGACTCTAGTCTAGGTCAGAGATAACAGAGACAAAGTCGACGATGGAGCGAGCTTACCCAGAAGAAGCCTGTTAACTCTCACTTTGAAGAGATCGGGGTTGTATACGTTCGGAAACACAGACGCAGGCAGAGAGTTCCACTCCTTTGCTGTGCGCATCACAAAAGACATTTGGAAACGCTTAGTGCGAATTGGTGGAATAGCAACTAAGTAAGGATGGTAACCTGCAGTGCGTCTAGATGTCCGATGGTAGAAGGGGGCAGGTGGAATGAGGTCGTGGAGTTCTCGAGCACACTCACCGAAGTACAATCTGTAGAAGACCGACAAGCAGGCAACCTTGCGGCGATGAGCCAAGCTGTGAAGCTTGGCATCCACCAGTCTTACGTCGCCAATGAGCCTCTTAGCTCTGCGTTCCACCGAATCAAGCGCGGCAATTTGGTATTTAGCTGAGCCATCCCAAAGGTGGCTGCAATACTCCATGCAGGATCGGATTTGCGCTTTGTAGAGAGTTAAAAGCTGTCCAGGCGTAAAGTATCGCTTCACCCTATTTAGGATGCCCAGTTTCTTGGCCGCAGCTTGGGCTTTGTACTCGATGGTGGATTCGAAGTTGAGACATGATGTCAACTCCATGCCTAGGAGCTCGAGCCGATCAGTTACAGGAACAGATGCACCCCGAAAAGTAGGACTTTGATCGAAACGACTCCTTTTAGCGGAAAAAAGACACGCCTGTGTTTTTCTGGTAATAATTTTGAAAACTAATATCTTAATCGAGTCGTGGAAATGCCGAAAATCAAGGAAGATTACGTCATCTTGTAATCTTTAAAATTCATTAATATGTTGGATGAATATACTTGTGCATTACTGTTAGAAAACCAAACTTAGTAATGCGTTCCCTAAAAATAAAATTAAACTAAAAAAATATAAATTTTTATTTTCAAGGTGCCTACAGAACCCTCGTTGCGCGGGTGCGACTCCCCATTTGCCATTGTTGTTATTTTGATTTTTATTTCCTGTGTAAGTTCCAAATAAATACTTTTCTTTGCACTGAAATCATTCCTAATCGCAGAAGTTACTGTGCAATATGCATAATGTTTGTGCGCTTTGAGCGACTATTCCGGTGCGTTCACAGTCGCTGGCCACAGTAATTGCCTGCAGTCTGTATCAGGCGCTAATCGTTGGCTAGACTCGTTAATTAGTTTAACGTTTACTGTTTAATCTGTCTCGAGGGAAAATTACTGAGGCGGATTAAACAAGCATGGCAGTGGGAAAGGTTAAAGTTTATGCAATTTATACTGCAATTAGATAGCCTTTAGAATATATGTATTTGAACTTTTTGAAGATCTAAACCCTGCCGACCCAGTGGGTCCCAGTTATTGACAAACGACATCGCGGCAGGCCCAGACGGAGATGGCGGGCTGAGCTGAACTTCTTTAATAAAGATTGGTCCTTGGCAGCTTTGGACAGAGAGACGTGGAAAGAGAGTAGGGAGGCCTTTGCCCAGCAGTGGGACAATAATGGCTAACAGAAAAAAAGCCCCAGGTAAGAACTGAGTTTTCTGACAGATTACCACGGGTTCGCCATTGAAATTACCAAAGAGTCATTGTCTATTAAGAAAAGGTAATTAGACAACATCTGTCAATCAAGCAGTGCAGACACACGTTTTAACGAAATCCAAACTGAGATTTCGCTTAGTTTTCAAAGTATTTTACGGACCAGACGATATCGAGAGGGTGAGTCTCATCTTAACATGTGTTAACTTTGGGAGCCTTATTAATTAAAATGCTAGATAGATTGCATCTAGCCGTCGTCTTCTGCAGTTGATTCTACTTCTACTTTCTAGAAAACTTGGCATTATTGAGATTTGTGAAGAAATCACAAATCTTCTAGCGGTTTAACAGGATTTATAGGTCCTATTATAACAATTTTATAGGCCTCATAATTTAAATTACCTATACCAAAGTGTTACGGCCTAATTTCGTAGAAAATATAACATTGGGGATTATCGTTAATAATTTTTGATAACTGGGGGCCTCTGTTGAAATAAATACTCTCAGTAGATTTCCATTATATTGTTCAAAGATTTTGTTTGATCTTAAGGATGATCTTAGGTAGAGATGATATTTATGTGTAGCCCTGAGGCTACGGAAAGGGATTTATTTTATCATGTGAGAGTGTACCTTTCATATTTTGGAGCACAATTCTGTTTACAACAAAGTAAAGGCTTAAAAGTGTTTGCGTCATAAAAACATTTCATTCTTCATTTGTTTTTAAAATGTCCATGACAACGAATTGTATACAGATTGGAATAACGCAACATGAAATGCATATTATGAAATTTAACACAAGCTAAAACAAATTGGCCTAGTAGTTTATTTATTATTTCTGTACACACAATAAAATAGATACACAAATATGTAGACATACTTATAACATTTGGGTACAAAGGCTGTTGTGATAGGTAGATTTCATGTTGCTTTGCATTAATTTGGATGACTCATTTGCATTACATTTCATGTTACGTTTCACTGATTGAAAAAAAAAACTATTTATAAATCAATTGGATGCTCGATAGTGCGTAGATAATCGGATAAGCTGATTGATTGATAGTTTTATTTCAATAGGAAACGTTTGAAGTAGGTGTGACATAATCATCTACATACCTGTAAAGCAAATGGTGAGTTGGGAATTTCGTCAAAATCTCGCGAGATCGGACATATCAATCTCTCGAGATTTCGCCATTTACGAGATCTCGCGAGATTGGTGGATCGGTTTGTTTTTTTTTTAAACGTCACAATAATTTATAATAATATAATTGATAGGAAAATAATAACAAATTTGATGTATTTTTTAATAATCATATAAATAAAACATATTGTAATAATCAAATAATCAGTCATGTAGATTATAAAAATGAGTCCTCAAAATTTTGGAAGTAGCTTCGTAAAAAGCATAAAGTATCCAATGTGTCGTCCGACAGACGGCTTCTTATTTTCCAGGCTACATAACCAGCTACAGAAAACGCCATTTCAGCCTTTACACTGGTAGGGACTAGAGAGCGTAAACATTGTCTGCAAACTGTAAGAGTTCTCCCTTAGACCCGCGAAAAACACATCCTCCGCTTCGAGAAACACATGTATTCATGCTCTTTTGCAATCTCGCGAGATCTCGTTCGATTTTCGGCCGAGATTAATCTCGTTAAACATGGCCGACATCTCGCGAGAACGAGATGGCATTCCCTAATGGTGAGGATATGGGACGATTTTTTTATTTTGTTATTCTTCTTAATCTTTGTGTCGCTGGCACTTCAGTACTTCAAATATTTTTTGCCACTTCCACAGCGTCGTCGGTGGCAGTGCAGTGGTCACTTTGACTGCATGCTATTCAAAATGGGGGTGACTGAAGAAAGGAATTCAAAACCAATATTAATTGATAGCGATCGTCGGTACTACGGTTAATTGAGTCGGTCCATTGCTACTGTATCCTGCTTATTCTGTCGGGACACCTAACCATGGATTCAATCCCTCAGAAAGACTGCAATCATAGCCCTTTTGCAGAAATAATCATGGTCATCATCAGCGCAGAGCAGTCCACTGCTGGACATTGGCCTCTCCAATCGCATGCAATTCAAGTCGATCCTGTCATCCAGCTGGATGATGGTAGCCGAGGATCGAAAGCCTACAAAAACCTAAGGCACCTGTCCCACCGCCGACCAGGAAGCGACTAGCTAACAATGATTTTCTCGCTCAAGAGAACGTTCGTTGATCGAGAAAATCGATGGTGAACGATAGGATCGACTGAAAATGCGTGAAAGTAAAGTAATCCGTGAAAGTATCTGTATGAGTAAAAGAGATACATAGTTGATCGCGATCAAGAGCTAGCAACTAAAAACTATTTAGCGAGCAACGAGCGGCGAGTGCGCGACGGCGCGCGGCGACAAGCGATTACTCGCTGGTATGCTTATGTACCAAGCTTGAGTCTCTCAGCGAGTGTTCTGCCAGCCAACGCTCGCTTGGCGGTCAGAACACTCACAAAAGAAAGAGAGTACTCTCTTTGATAGCTTTTGTCGCCGTGACAAGAAGGCGGCGGGCAGAAAACTCGCTGAGAGACTCAAACTTGGTACATACGCATACCAGCGAGTAATCGCTCGTCGCCGCTCACAGTCGCGCACTCACTGCTCGTTGCTCGTTAACTAGTTTTTAGTTGCTAGATCTACTCTAGTGGGACAGGTGCCTTAAGTGGCAACCATAATTTTCCCGTACTTCGCTTCACGTTTCGTTTCTCGATTAGGCACTGTTTACATTCAATATAGATGTTCAATGTCGATCACGTTTTTTTTTGACGTATCTTGGTACACGAAAATATGATTACGTAAAATATCAGTAAACTGGTTTAGAAGAGTCGGAGCCAAAATAAATATTATGATGAAATGATGAGGTCTTACGTCGATCACAATGTTAATATTTTTTGTTGTGTTTAGGAAATCTGTTTGAAGATTTCGTAACTTTCATGTTAGTGTGTATTGTGTAAATTAAAGACCGCGTTTATAATCCAACAGTGCAGCGCTTTATTCAGGCATAACATTTAAGCGTAGCCAAGTACTTCAGAGAAAATTAACTTTAGATTAGGTACTAACTTAGATTTTTGGAGGCAATCTCATTATTATAAAGTTCAAAGTTATTATAAATGTAAAATACCTAATCATAATTTTATAAAACTACAACAGTTTTATTGCTTTTTTGAAAAACCTATGCGAATCAGGTCACATGAACTTACCGTAGGTATCAATTAAGTTTTAAATGAAATTGTACGGACTGATCGGTAGTCAATTGTATGCCCCTTGGCACAAGCGTGGCATGAAGCGATAGCACCGTCCCAGGAGAAAAAATCCATTGAATGGGACATAAATATTCTTTTAATTGAAACAGCGCAGAGTCAGGAGTTAATTAAGTATTTAATTGATCTGTAAAAACTGCCTCAATACGCCGTGTTTTGTTTTGTTTGGAAAAGGTCTTGATTTTTTACAAACGAGCGAGCGACTTTCCTATGTAATAAAAAGGCATTGTGCATTAAGTTATTAAAATTCAATTAGTAAAGAACAACTAGCGAGAATTCAATAAATTTAAGAAATAAAAGGTGCGTGTGTATATATCCCATATAAGTTTAATATAACTTTAAAGGCTCATTACGCGACATGGCATGGCAAAAGCTTCTCGTAAGCGAAAATGATTTTAACCGACGAAAGAAAAAGGAGGTGGTTCTCAAGTCGACTCGTATATATATGTATATGCTTTTTAATCTTTGACCACGCATAACTTTTTACAGAGTAGTCCGATTTGAACAATTCTTGTTTTATTCGGGAGGGTATAGTTCGAAATTTGTGTAATTTTTTTTTTTTTAACTTTGCTTGGGTAGTTTTTGAGTTAGCTTCAATAATACGTATTTTTCCCACGTGGATGATGTTATAATAACTTCCTGTTACTGTAATTTACATAGTAGGTACGTAGTAATATTCGAATTTGTATGGGGTAGGTACCACAACTAAAAAGTGAAAAAAAAAACAAAAAACCGACTTAAAAAAAAAACACTAGGCACGGTCAGCAACAAAAGTCGATTAACATTTCAGTTTTTTTAACACAATTTATGTTCAAAAGAATTAAAAAAAAATGGACAGTTGTTAAATTCCGATGGTAAAAACTCTTAGCTATCATTGCATGAAATACTGAAAAGTAGTGAACTAATAATTTAGGGTCTATTGATTTCACATATAAAAGTAACAGTGTTAATCTACTTCTGTTGCTGACCGTACTTACAAAGTGAAAAATAACTTTAATTTCGGAAGTCGGTGGCAAAAACGAAAACACAAAACCAAAGATACCGACTTCCGAGATTAAAGTTAGTTTTCAGTTTGTAGTGGTTTTTTTTTTGTAAAAAAAAATTTGAATATTATGTTCATACCCTTAGCACTCAAGTTTCGCTGATATCGTCACAAAGGGACTTCAGCATACCGCGGAATGCCGTGCCGCGCCTCCTATAGTGAGCGCCAACTTTTAATATTTCTGCAATGTATCACATGTAACAGACAACGAAATTGCTCTGTGCATGAACAGTATTTCTTCTAACTTCGGAAACAGACAGAAAAAGGCTGATAATAGCGCATACAATTTTCCACCAAACGAATAACTTAGCAACTACAACCAACTTAAACTTAAGTGAGCGCAAATACATGCAACAAAGTTGTACCAAGTTGGTTTCAAGCACTTAAAGTTGCTTGCAAGACACCTATTTGTATGTAGATTCTACATACTTAACAACATTATGCTTGTACTTTAGTTTGATGGTTAAGTATAAAATATGCAAAGTTTTTAAAAGTAACTTAGTTAAGTGCAATATTAGATCAACGATCTAAGTTAACAAGCTCTCCCGTATAGCATAAAAGGTAATCTGGTTAGCGTTAAAGTGCAAACAGTGTTTAAAATGTACCATCCGTCTTCCAATTATGGGGTTTTCTTTGTCATTATGTAATACTTTATTTATTTTATTTCTAAAACCCTTAGCTTATTTTACAATCCAAACTAACAGGGTGCATTCAGCTCTTAACGGGCATTTGCAAATCTTTGGCGAGCTATGTAGGCAAGTGTGTTCGTGTGCTATAACTATAGGTTCCAAATGTCTTTTGTGATGCGCACAGTAAAGGAGTGGAACTCTCTGCCTGCGTCTGTGTTTCCGAACGCATACAACCCCGATCTCTTCAAAGTGAGAGTGAACAGGCTTCTTCTGGATAAGCTCGCTCCATCGTCGACTTTGTCTCTGTCATCTCTGACCTAGACTAAGGTCAAGAGCAAACCTGTCTCAAATTAAAAAAAAAAATATATAGTGGAGCATCTAATGTGTAATGAATGTATGTATAGATGTGCCAAATTATATCCCCAAACTATTCCCTCAGAACATGCCATGAGCAACTTCGATGCTGAAATATTTATATTTTAAATACGCAAATTAACATGAAACCTAAATAAAGTTATTTAAATGCCCCAGAACAAATCCGACTTCTTAAACAAACAAATATATTTTGAACGGAATAAAAGTTTACATAGTTAATTTGTAGTTAGAATTCAATCCTTTGAGTGGCTTGCCCGTTATTATACCACTATAGAACTACTCTAACTTTGCAAAGTGCCTCTCTATGCAGCACTGCATGACGTCATAATCGGCGGGACTCGGAACGCAGACATACCTAAGGCCCAGCACATATTATGGTACCTAATTTAAGCATCAGCGATTAGAGAACAACCTGAGGTTTCTGAGTTTCTGAATTTTATACTGTTTTCTATGTTAAATGTATATTTAATAGTGGGTAAACTGCGGGGTAATTGCGTAACACACACAATGCCTTTCGTTTTGACAGTTCAACAACATCCATTGCTTGATTTCTTTCAACCTGCATAGTTATTTACGTTGTTGAGCAGACGAATTTTTCAAACATATGAAGCAATGGATTAGCAATATTCTACAAAATCCTTCGGTTTGTTATTTAAAGCGTGTTACACAATAAGGGTGCTGATCGCAACATGATCAGGAATTCAGAATCCTGAGCTCCTAAGATTTTTGGTTCGTTATTGAATTGTTGAGCTTGATTTTCCCACTGTTTTAATGTGTAATCAGAAGTCCTAGTTTTCAAAACTTAAAAATGTATTGGGTTGACATAAGCTACAGACTGCTTACGTCAATTGTGATGAAAGTCATCGTAGAAACGCTTTGAAAGCTATTGTCACTTGTTTAAGCCCTCAGAATTATTTAAAAGGTCAATCAGATAGATAACTACGTTATTTTCTTTATACCAGCACTTTTTTATTTTCTATTATTATTCTTTGTATGCACTGCTGTTGATGTACCAAATGAATAAAAAGTCCGCATGTGTCGTGGGACACCCGGGTGGAACGAAGTTCCTTTCGCTATAAATTATGTACATTAATACAGAGCTATCTACTATGGTCTCAAGTTTTAAAAGTTTTTGTTTTTTAATACAGAGCCATCTAGTATAAGTTTTAGCTTGCTAAAAACTTTTGACAGTTGAAACTGACTTTTTCTGGCAAAACGCTTTTTTGTTACGTCACGATTTCTTCCAGTTTACTCCTACCACAAGCCGCGTTAAAGAACTTCGTTCCTAAATAAATAAATAAATCTAGGTTTGGGAGACCAAGAACCGTGTTTCAGGCTCGGTGTTGCCGCAAAATCGCTAGTCGCCGACGCTCGCCGATGTTAAAAGTGTCGTGTGTGCCTGATGTCACTGTAGACAGTCTAGTGACGTAAATGTTGCACGTAAACGGCCAAACACTTCTTTGGAACACGTGCAACACGCTACCAACTACTTACATTGCGGCTTTAGCTGTACTTTTGCGGATTCAACGAGACTACTTTGGATGGAGTTGTATTGCACATTATCGAAAATTTTCGGTCACGATTAGTTTTGTAGTCCTACTAATATGTTGTACTACGGAGGGCCTCGTAGGGAAACGCAAGGTACTTTATCCTAGATATCTGTGAAGTTACATAGCTTCATAGCTCAATAATAGGACTTACGTAGAAAAAGGTATAATATACAGAAAGAGACTGCGTGACACTGCGTTTCACAGAAAATCGAGAAATGTGGCCCTCCGGGACATGTCCATGCGGAATCGGGGCCCTCAGGCACGAACTCGTGTGGACGGCCTTAGGGCACACGACATTTTTTTACGCACCGTCAACGCGAGTAGGTATAATGCAACATAAACGCGCTGCAAACGCAACTCGTAGGTAATGCTTTATCAAGTTAAGCAGATACACGGAACGTGCATCGACGGCACGTAGCTACTGTCGTGTGTCGAGGTCCTTTAGATCATCCATCAAAGAGTCTAGGTATTTTTAATACATCACAGACTGGCTATATTAGTGAGTAATTCCAGTGTTAAAGTCTGGAATACTGATAAGAATTCTTTGAGAGATGAGCGCGATTTCGTACAACGTTGAGTGGTGGATTAAAAGAAAAATTAGAACTTTCATCTCAGATAATACTTATTTTGGAGGACTTAAAAGTTTTTTTTATTTTTGTTGTAGAGTTATAAACCTTAAAGTCTTTAAGTCGTGTCTACACTGGGCCGCAAAGAAAGCGGGTCGGTAACAAAAACCTCAATAATTTCCAAAATATTGGAGTTAGCTTTATGACAGAAAGACTGTATTATAGACAATTTCGTAGTGCTTAAGGCGAAAGCGACAGGGTAGCCCGTTAAATTCAAATTTTCTTATATTTTTTGCAATTTTCTGGTCAGTATTGGGTTGTATGTTGATTAAAATATGATTCGCGACCGTAACAAATATGTATTTACAGAATTATAATTAAAGTCAAGTCACCAATACAACTCTCTGAGACCGAGTAATTCTAAGAATGACTATTTCATGAAATCTTGACATTTGAGGGTTATACTAATCTATGGAGTGGTATTACTGATTCTAATGATTATAATTCTGTAAATATATATTAGTTACGGTTGCGAATCACACTTAAATCAACATACACCCAGACACTGAGCTGCAAATTGCAAAAATCGTAAGAAAATTTGAATATCGCGAGCTACCTTAGCGCTTCCAAGTTTATTCTGAATAAAAGTAAGTTAAGTAAAAATGACTATTTTCACTAGATTTCGAAAAATGTGCTACGGTACGCTTCGTGAACCGAAAGAAGCACCGGAGCTAGACCACCACCTCTTAAAGCAGTATTATTTTAATTACTTGAGTGTGGGAAAGAGATGGAGTTAGACGTCCTGTATAGCTTCATCTCTTTCTCACACTGAAGTAACATTAAAATAATACTGCTTTAAGTTGTGGTGGTTGGCCCCCTGATCTCTATCATCATTCCTCTGAATGAGAGAATATTCCTCAGCATTGGATCAGAAATCTGGTGGAAAGCACGCCAAACCGTATAATAGCTGTTTTAACAGCTCGTGGTGGCAATACAATGTACAAAAATGTGTAAAAATTTCATATTTGATATCGAAGCACATTTTTCGAAATCTAGTGAAAATGGTAATTTTTACATAACTTACTTTTATTCAAAATAAACTTCATTATCTTGAACTTTTATGACATTGATTTAAGCACTATAAAATTGTCTTTAATACTGTCTTTATTTCATAAAGCTGCTGTGCGCAAGAACTCCACGACCTCATTCCGCCTGCCCCCTTCTACCATCGGACATCTAGACGCACTGCAGGTTACCATCCCTACCTAGTTGCTATTCCACCAATTCGCACCAAGCGTTTCCAAATGTCTTTTGTGATGCGCACAGCAAAGGAGTGGAACTCTCTGCCTGCGTCTGTGTTCCCGAACGCATACAACCCCCATCTCTTCAAAGTGAGAGTGAACAGGCTTCTTCTGGGTAAGCTCGCTCCATCGTCGACTTTGTCTTTGTCATCTCTGACCTATACTAGAGTCACGAGCAAACCTATCTCAAATAAAAAAAATAAAGCTTGCTTCAATATTTTGGAAGTTATTGAGATTTGTGTTACCGACTCGCTTTCTTTGCGGCCCAGTGTATTTGAAGTCATTTTTTCATTAACTAATATTTTAAAGAAGAATCATCTTTATTTTTCTAATTAGGGCTTTATAAAGGCACTGGCTTCTGCCCGCGAATTGTCCGCGTGTTTTAACTAAAACATATTATCATATGGCTGTCGGCAAGAGCGTAGCTTACTATCAGCTAAAAGTGAAAGAACTTTGGTTATCGGATCAGTACCTACTTCCAGAGATTACCTATTATACTAAACAAGTTTACGTCTTTATGTTATATTATTAGTTTAGTTAGAATAAACTAGTTTAAATGAGATTATATTAGATTTAGATATATTAGTTTAAATTTAGAAGGGGCTTGTGGCTGAGTAATAACAGCCGCACGGGTCGATCGATCAGGTTAATCTACGCTTGCCGCGGTTGGCCCGTGGATGGGTGACCATCTTTACATACCACGACCCCTCCGTGCCTCGGAAAGCACGTTAAACCGTTGATCCCGGCTGTCATTAGTAGATCTTTGATAATCGTTACGGGTCATCAGAAGCCCGAAAGTCTGACAATCAGTCTTACCAAGGGGTATTGTATTACCCAGTAACTGGGTTGTGAAGGTTAGATAGGCAGTCGCTCCATGTAAAATACTGGTATTCAGCTGCATCAGGTTAGACTAGAAGCTGACCCCGACATAGTTGGGAAAAGGCGGCAGATGATGCTTATTAGTTTAGATATATGCTTAACATGAGCCTTATTATTATTTACAAGAAGAAAAGCTACAATTTTCTTAAACACACAACCTAAACAAGATTCAAGCCGCAACATATACTACGAATTACTATGAACCGAAGTATGAAAAAAAGTGGCAGCTACATGTGAGCGAAGCTAAACAAACTAAGTTTCGTTTCGCTTCGTTCTCAGTGTGGGCTGCGCTTTAGACAGATCACAGATCCCCCATATTTTGGGTTGTATTGTCTCCACACAAAACTTATTGTCGCCTAACTTAGAAGATTAAAACAGTTCTCAACTATACTCTTCACCTATTGTGTTCCGTTATCGTCATTATATATACTCTAGTATTATTTTAACAACCCCACTTGTATCAAATCCCCTTTCAAAGAGCTATAGAGTGCCTCAAGTGAGGATATAAAGAGGGATCCAACTAGATTCATTTAACGTTGAGTAAGTATCAACTTGTTTATTCCCTTGTTCTCTAGATATATTGTGAGTATCCAAGTCTTTATTTCTAAGTATAAGAATCTTTCAAGACTGTGAAAATGCGTTTAAAATTACTTAGTTTGGTAGTTAGTCATTAGCAAAGACGCTAAGAATACAACGGAACTGTAAAATTTTACGCGACTCGTACATAAAAAGTGAAAACGTTGCACATGGAGGCCCCATAATAAATTATGACTTGGGCTTGTGATGCGGAGGAATGAGGAAAATGTCGTCAGGAAAGTTTTGAGTGTGAATGTGGATGGCTATACGAGTAAGGGAAGACCAAAGAAACGATGGATGGGCTGTGTGAAAGATGATATGGCGAGAAAGGGAGTAACTACCGAGATGAGGACTAATAGAGAAGTATGGATGGAAAAGACATGTTGCGCCGACACCAAATGAATTGGGATAAGGACAGGAGAATAATGATGAATGATGAGCATAACAAAAAATGAAGAATGGAAATTCTTCATTTTTCATCATTATTATTTTATTTTGTTAGTTAGATACCTAAGTACGTATCAATGAATAATAATATACATAGTTTGTATATTTCTTTGAACTTTATGTTGACTTGCTTTTCTTTGATTTTGTTTTTAATTATTATTTTTTGTTTACATTCTGCACTCAATTGCATTATCAGACTTTATAATACCTATTAAGTATATCTTAACTTTAACTGTTTTGTAAATTAACATGTCCTTTAAAAGAGAGCCGGGTGATCTGTAACTCAGGACCCTCCTACCTCAGACACCTTTCTCTATTTAAGATTGTGCATTTTATTAACTAGTGCCTGTAATATGATGTTGAGATAAATAAAGATTTATGATTATGATGATTTTATGATTATGATGAGTTAATAAACTAGTAATGGAGTTTTTAGGGTTCTGTAGTTCAAAAGGAAAAAACGGAACCTTTATAGGATCACTCGTGTGTCTGTCTGTCACAGCCAATTTGCTCCGAATTTAGAATGGACCGATAAAGTTGGAATTTGGTACACATATCAATTACTGTGACCCAAACACGGACGTGTTGCGTCAATAAATGAAATTTGAATATGGGGGTCACTTTTAGGGGGCTAATAAGAAACAAAATTGAAAACTATACTGTGACATATTAAATGAAAAGGCGTACTGTGGGGGAGATTTTGTTTATAATTTTAAAATGAATAGTTTTAAAATTATTTAAGAAAATAGACGAAAATTGACAATATCTCCCCCCCCCCCCCCCTATCTCTGAAACAACCGAGCCAGAAATCGTGAAAGAAATATAAAAATTAGTTCTATACCTATAGATTGATTACAGGAAAACCAAGAAGTGTATGGTCTTAAAATAACACTGTAAATCTCTCAATATTGTGCGTACAAACTTACATTTGCAGTTGGAATGGATGGGAGAACATGTTTTTCAACTACAAAGTTAAGTTTGTTCTTGGGATAAACCTGTCTCTTTTTCTTCATCCCGATTACAGAACCCTTCATTGTGCGTGGTCCGACACGCAATTAGCCTTTTTTTTTATTAAAGAGATTCGTTCAGCGAAGTTTTCTTTTGTAAACTGCTGTAACCTGCTTTTGCCGGACAAAACCGTTGCTGGTTTTTGGTTAATAGATATAGAATGGGTGCTCGATGAATTTTTTGTAGCTTTTCTCGATGTTGTTTCAATTGGAGGGGTGTTTGATCTGTTTGCAATAAGACTGCTTATATCTTCGAAACTACATAATGGATTCTGGGTTTTCACCATCATTTAGAGCATTTATACCAGAAAGTTAAATTAGTTAATGCACAGAGCACTCGATGTTTTGACATGTCGCCATTGAACAGACAGATTGACAGGGCAACTGCGTAACACACTTACAGTAGGAGTCGGTTTCATTTTGACAGTTCAACAACATTCATTGCGATATTTACGTTTTGGAGAAGACAATTGTTCGAACATATGAAGCAACAGATAAGCAATATGTTTCAAAATCATTCAGGTTGTGATTGATAATGTGTTACGCAATTAGGGAGCCGTATGAAGCAAGTGCAGGCCGCTAGTATTTTTATAAAATCTCCATATTTCGCAGAAAAAATTATTTGTGTGCTGAAAACGATAACATCCATTTTAATATCTATCGTTATTATGTTAGCTCGGTGTGTTATAACTTTCTTTCTCAGCAACGCCTACACTGTTAATTATTATGATATTTATTGTTTATTGTTCACAGTATTTCTCAACAAAAGTTTACAATTTAAGAGTTGTTTGATAAGATTTCTTTGGTAAATACAATTGCTTGTTTAGAAAAATGGTAGTTAGAGGAAAAACAAACACTGTAAGGTGATCTGATTAGACATAGGGAGATAACTGAACATTTATCTTGATGTTAGAAGTCCATTCTTGTGTAGCTATAAACCTTATCGATTGAGTATTTATACGTTTCAATTCAGCCATACATAATACTCACTCATAAGATGGTTGAATTTATCATCAACCTTTTTAGAGGATTATGTTCTATTTAGAGCAGTTTATTACCGATGAGCGTTGGGGTAAACGTGTTCTTAAGTGGATACCACGAATCGGAAAACGTAATGTAGGACGCCCTCAGGCTAGGTGAAGCGACAATCTTCGCAGGGTGGCTGGTAGCAGCTGGATGAGAGTTGCCGAGAATCGAGCTGAATGGCGTGCAATTGGAGAGGCCTATGTCCAGCAGTGGACTGCTGTAGATCAACGATGATGATGATGATGAAGATCAGTGGTGGCTCAGTGGTAACAGCCCCAACTTACAAGTTGTAGGTCGTGGGTTCGAACCCAGGCAGGCGCTTAACTTAGTGTAAATAATTTAATCACCACTGCTCTCAAAACGGTGAAGGAAAACATCGTGAGGAAACCGGCATGTCCTAGAACCGAAAATTCGAAGACATGTGACATCTACCAACCCGCACTGGACCCGCGTGGTAGGTGAGCTTAACCCCCCTTGTCTGACTCCGCATTCCAGCCTGTATCAATGCTCAGCTCAACACCGAGAGTTGAAAATCCAGTGCGCGATAAAATCCCGCCGCGATATTTTCGCGTCCATGCCACGTCGGCTTATGCTGCAAGGCATTCGATGCCAAAGTGACAAACCCTCAACCGTGACATCAAGTGCAAATAAAATTCATCCAAGATTTGTTAAATTACAGACGAACTCCGCAGCTTAAGTTTTCTAAAGTTTCATCAATTCTCTGATCAGTTAAAGGTAAATCTCTACAACCAAAATTATCTGTAGTGACATGCTGCAGACCAAAATAAAAGAAACTGATCTTAAGATGGCAGGTTAAGCTTTTGAAAGCCAGTATTCAATTCACCACACCAAACATTAAAAATTCGTGATAGAAATATCGACAACACAGTGTTGAACCAAATGAGGCCTACGGTAAATAGGTACAAGTAAATTAGTAACCACTGCTGTCACCCGTGCGTCATAGCCGTGATAACGATAACAGTTGATAAGGTGATTTGAAGGATCAAGGGAACACCTCTCTTGTAATTTGAACCTTATAAGTTGTAAAATTGAGTTGACAGTTGATTGAGTCGGGGTAACAGAGTTTTTTTGATAACTTTTCGAGTTGCCAATGTTACCAAACGTTTAGATGTGTCTGTAATGAATCAATCTGCCTAGCCTTTCCCAACTATGTTGGGGTCGGCTTCCAGTCTAACCGGATGCAGCTGAATACCAGTATTTTACATGGAGCGACTGCCTATCTGACCTCCACAACCCAGTAACTGGGTAACACGATACCCCTCGGTAAGACTGGTTGTCAGACTTTCGGGCTTCTGACGACCCGTAACGACTGTCAAAGATCTACGAATGACAGCCGGGACCAACGGTTTAACGTGCATTCCGAGGCACGGAGGAGTCTCGGTATGTAAAGATGGTCACCCATTCACGGATAACCCCGGCAAGCGTAGTTTAACCTGATGGATCAACCCGTGCGGCTGTTAGTACTTAGCCACGAGCACCTCTCCTCTTAGATGTGTCTGTAATCAAATGTTTGAATTAGTTGTTATTTTTTTTAGTTTTGTTTATCAAACTATTTATCTATGTAGGTTATCTAATAACTGATAGATCCTGTCTTGATAGAGTTTATTTATAGAAAATATCGAGGGTAATTCTGCGGTGTTACTAGATCCCAAAACATCCTGGTTTTCAGTTTCCATACAATATTTTTAAGAGAAATATATCACAAATATTCTTAGCATCAAAATGACGTGTTTATTTAACATTTTCGGACTTATTCACTTCCAATTCACTTCAATTGACTGCCTCGTTGGTCTAGTGGTCGCAAGCGCTACTGCTGAGCATAAGGTCCTGGGTTCGATTCCCAGGTCGGGCAAAGTGTTATTGGGTTTTTCTATCTGGAATTTCTCAGTAGCAGCCCGGAGTCTGGATTTGTGCCCGGTAGATGGCAATAGGCTCGCCCCCTATTACATGGGACTTAAACATAACTGGCGAAATGTGGGTGTACTATAGGTCTGCCTAACCCTTCGGGGAAACAAGGCGTGATGTTATGTTATGTTAATTCACTTCAAATTCCATCCACAGCGGGATTAAGTACCATAGTGTTGCGAATGCATTCATTATGATGCACAAATTTACTCGCAAAGCAAATATTCCTTCTAATTTTAATATTCCTGCTTAAAAGTTTATTCTGAAAAATAAACCTTTACCAGCAACCGACTGTTTTTGAAAAGCTAACCATCCCTTAAGCCTCTACAGAATACATATCACCATCAATTCTGTTTACATTCCACCTGACCTCGCCATATTCTCCATAATTCCCGGATCTGGCAATCGGGTTTAATTTCAACGACCATTGTTATTTGTGGCTAAAATGCTAGCCGCATACGAGAAATTATAACGACACGATTAAGCTGGATTAGAGAGCTTGGGCTTCGGAAAACAAACTGCCTGAGCTTTGTGGGATCTGTGAAATGAATGTTCACGGAGCTTCATTAAGCCTCTGTTCTAAGGTCCATGTAAGCCTGTTCATCTCTCTAGATCCATACCCTTTTTTTTTTGGACGGGAAATCATCAAATGATTTCTCCCGCTCTGGGCGGAGCGGGAGGGCGTGTCAGACTTTTACTGACTAAAACCCACCCGTGTTCCTTCAGTTGCCTGTGCCGGGGCCACGGTAACTCTTTCGAACATCCTGCATCCCTAGCTGGCATCGGCCCTAGCGGACCCTGTCAATAGTGCTGACATCTTTTTGAGGCGCGCGTGGAACACAACACGCCGTCGTTGACGCGGGCTTCGTCCTTACCGGACGGCGAGCTACCCATTGCTCGCCGTTCGCAAGCCCGTGCCTACGGTTGCTGGGAATCGGCTACCAATTCCCGACACCCAGGGCGTCTCTTGCAGCGACTAGGGAGCGTTCCGCCTCCTCCTAGGTCCATACCCTGAAGAATCAAAAAGTTTTCACTAATTCCAAGGGCCTATGCATACGGAATCTTTTAAACGCGCGTCGTCTACGCGTCGATGCAGCTTTAAAAAGACGCCGTGTTTACAGGCCCTAACGTGGTTCAGTGGTTGTCCTAATGTGGTTGTACCAACGCGTTGGTCAAATTGCAGCTAAAAATGGAAGCATGATACATAACGTAATCGTAGTGAATTGTTAAATATTGGAACGAGGAGACACTGTCCATTCTATTCGCTTTATTTCTTATTCTGCGTTCTTTCTCCGAAACCGTTTGGATACAGTAGTTTCCGAATGGCGCAACAAACTCAATGGTCTGTCTCAATGTTATTACGCGCCTTCTCGGATTTCAGTGTTCTCCGAATTGTTTCATTCAAATGTTGTTTCTTCCCTTTTCGCTTTAACATAGAAATATCCTGCGGAAAAATACAATACAAGTACAATCCGCCCGTTAAAAAAAGAAGAAAGAAAGAATAACGTTTATTTGGACACACGTACACAAAACACCCCTTGGTTACCGTTAAAGACATATCTTTTGCATCTTTTTTCGATGTAAAATTGATACGATAGGTTTAGCAACCTCTGGGTACCTAAATACAGATGTTATCTTAATCCCGGCTTACGCTAATCGTGGCTTTGTGTAGCGGCAACATATCTATGGCATCTCCACACTCTGACCTTTTGCGGCAACAAGTGGTGGGTCGGTTATACAGACAGTAAGTGTATTTATGTAAACATGTGAGTTTTAGAGCCGCCTCGTATTTGGTAAACGATTATATACATAATAAGATACATTAGATACATTTAATAAAATAGGAACGAAGAATTTTTGTCCGTTTGTCTGTTTGTCTGGATGTATGTTCTAGATTGGCGAAAAAACGGCTGAACGGATTTATATGATATTTGGCACACAGACATCCACGCGGGTGAAGCCGCGGGTAAAAGCTAGTTGATAATAACATAGCTTGAAACCCCGCAATACGCCTACTTAAAATTCTATACATTTTCCCATTAATATAAATATTAAACATACATTTTCCATCGATATTTTGGTGAAAAATATTAGGCAAAGCTTCTACGGGATCCTGGGGGGCAATTGCGTAACACGCTTACAATAGAAATCGGCTTCATTTAAACAGTTCAACAACATTCATTGCGTTATTTACGTTGTTGAGCAGACACATTTTTCGAAACATATGAAGCAATGGATTAGCAGTTTGCTTCAAAATCATTCAGATTGTGATTGATAGTGTGTTACGCAATTAGTGCTGATTTGCTGAATACCGTAAAACATGGAGGATCTCAAAATGCTATGAGGTTCCAGAGGGCGGCAGGATTGCAATGCCTTGTGTGGAAAAGCGATCCAACATCGAAGCCACTGTGATTAAAATGTGCTTGCAACTTTTTGAAAAGTGCGAATAGATACCTGCACCGTCACTCTGTTATTGTCACCTTGTGTACATTGTGCACACAGGCCATTTAACAATGACCTGTGTGCACAATGTTGATACTTCGGCAAGATTCAAAAGCCGATAAGCAAACAATATACATATATGGTGTATCTATTCGTACACGAAATTTCTTAACGGGTCATTGTACTCATGAACAACTTTTACTATGGGACCAAACCTGAAATCGCGAAAAAAAAATCTGTTGCTCCGTACATTTATGTTCGCATAACTCGTCAAAATATAGAAAACATCTGATTTTTATTTCGCGATTTCAGATTTGGTCCCATAGTAAAAGTTGTTCATATTGATGAATACAATGACCCCTGAAGAGATATCGTGTACGAATAGATACACCATATATATCGATATACTAATAAAGCTGAAGAGTTCGTTTTTTGTTTGTACGTTTGAACGCGCTGATCTCTGGAACTGCCAGTCGAATTTGAAAAAATATTTTTGTGTTCGATAGCCTAATTCTTGAGGAAGGCTATTGGCTATTTACTATCACGCTAGGACCCTTAGGAGCCGAATTAAAAGAAAAAAAAGTCAGAAAGAACGCTAAGCAAAAACGCGCGGGCAGGCGTTGCGGTGCAACGGGGTGGGTCGTAGTGACAAGAAACACGCGGACGAAGTCGCGGGGCACAGCTATTAAAAAATAAAATAAAAACACCGCTCATAGTGATGTGCGGTGTTTTTATTTTATTTTCGATAGTGATCGAAAGTATTCAATACCCTGACACATCATAAGTGTAATGAAAATACCCTCATTATTCGTGAGACGGAAAGCTCTCGCATAAAATTTATGGGCATCGATTACTGACGTACTTAATACAACGCGTGTGTCTGTGTTGGATGTTTGTAATACATTATACTCTCTGTATCTAATCGGCTCTGTCGGGTTAGCGCGTAAACATTCGAGGTGGCTTTTATTTTTTTTAACATTACACGGATTCTTTGATAGGAAAATACATATGTGGAGATTATTTTTTTGGTCCGAAATAGTCAAAATAGATGATTTTTGTTTAGGTTTCGTTTGTATACCAGCCCGCGGCTTCGCCCGCATGGATGTCAATACTTCCCTATTTGAATCGGATTTTGTTCACAATTGCATGGGTTTTAATTTATTTGCGCGGAACCCTAATTAGGTTTCTAAAATAAAAGTAGCCTAAGTTACTCCTTATAACATCAGCTATCTTGCAATGAATGTCCCATCAAAATGGGTCGCCTATAAGTACCATATATTACATATACTTTCCTATGCATTTAGTAACAAGCTGTTATTTTGGCATTACGAACAGACACTTCAATTTTATTTATTTGTATAAATGTTTATATGAGAGGAAGTCTGAAAGTGGCACCGGTGACTGAAACGTTGTGTGGAATACGCTCGTCATGGTATGGCCATGTATTCTGGAGGAATGAGCAAAATGCCGTGAGGAAACTTTTAAGTATGAATGTGGATGGCTTCATGAGTAGGGGAAGACCAAAGAAATGATGAATGGACTGTGTGAAAGATTTTATGGCTAGAAAGGGGGCGACTAACGAGATGACGACTTAAGGCCAACGCACATCGCCGGCGGGAGACGGCATCAAGGAGGATTTGCCGAGGAGCTTCTCGCGGCATCCCGCGGTATGCCACGGGGGAAATGCGGAGTGCTCGCCCGCTTGCACTGCCTCTCTCCCGTGATCTTATGCTAGCGGATACCGGCGCATACCGTCGCATGCCTTCGCATCCCGCCGCGGTATCCTCCAGCGCGCTCTTCAATACCCCAGAGAGAAATCCTCTCTGATGCTCTGTGGTCGGTCTCCGAGCTTTGGAATCTATATCTTGTTACCGTTAGATACGTATGAATTTACGTTGGTAAATTTAAAATACTCTGCCCCGTCGTCCGCCGCTGGCCTTAAGAGAGAATGGAAGGAAATGACATGTTGCACCGACCCCAAATCAATTGGGACAGGAGCAAGAGAATCTTGCTCCTGTCCCAAGTTCTGTTTCAAGTCAACATACCTACATCATAACATAAAACCGCTCCATGATACTCACATTTACAAAATTGAAAAGATGCTTCTAATTTATACAAAACTATAGTTTGCAATGATTGTAATTAAAAGATTAGTAAACACTAAATCTATAGTCTATAAATATAGTCAATAAGTCTATAGTAATATCACTAATGTTCACACTGACGTTTGACGTCAGAACAGCACACCGAGCCCATACCGTTATGAAAAATTTTCAACATACGATAAGAATCGACGAGTCCAATATATCGAAGAGTAATTGTTACGTCACCTTGATTATAAGCCAAGATCATCACGTTGTTTTATAATTAGCGGTCAAGCGTATTGACAGTTTTGATCTATGATGGTACATGTACTGAGAAGATGTAGGTAATTAATGAGAATATTTGATTAAATACCGATACGTAACGTAGCAAAAGCTTCGACCCATTTTCGCCAAAGTTCCGAATATAGCGCCAACCTACGCCACTAACAAACATTTTTCGTCAGTAAAAGTGGCTTGACGTCACACGACGCAACGTAATCTACGTATACCTGAACTTCTTCAAACAATACCTAGAACAAATGGTTAATCTTAGAGAGGCGATTACTATAATCGCTCGATAAGGCTAATTGGCAATCGATGCCAGAGGCGGTCTCGTCGACCTTCGCTCACGTGGACCGCGTAAATATACCAATGTTTTTATCTCCTCGCTAACTCAACTCTAACACGATGCTGTAATATTAAAAAAACTGGCCAAGTGTGAGTCGGACCACGCACAATGAAGGGTTCCGTTGGGATGTGTTTATTTCCAATAACAAACTTAACATTGTAGTTGAAAAACATATTCTCTCATACATTCCAACTGCAAATGTAAGTTGGTCGACTTTACTCGTTAACTTGTAAAGCCTACTTAGTTGTGATAGTTTTCCTTTTAACTTTGTTGTATATACTACCATCGTGAATTTTTCACATGTACAAAACTAACCGTATGCTGACAGGGGGACACACTTGACTCTAAAAAAATTTGCATTTTAAAGCTAAATATTTCAGAAATTGTTTTCACAAAGCCGCAATATTTTTGTAAGACCTATCCAACAACACCCCACACCATGGGGTATGCGAGAAAAAAAACATCCTCAATTTATGTGTACAGGAGGCACCCTAAAAAATATTTCATAATTTTATTTTACCACTTTGTTGGCGTGATTAATATGTATATCCATGCCAAATTATAGCTTTCCAGTAATAAGAGTCTCTGAGCTAAGCTGCCGACGGACGGACAGACGTACGGACATAGCTAAACTATAAGGGTTCCTTATTGACTACGGAACCCTAAAAATGGTGTGTAGACTCGTAGAATATCTTGTAGTTCATGACTGTGTGTCGCGGCCTGCGCCGGCGCTTATCAGTCGACCTCCAGTTACGCGCAACAACGCTCTATTAATTAGATAAAAATTAAATTAAATAGTCTGTCGATACTAAATATTTGTGGACACACTTCACACCTACAGTGCTAAATATCGTAACGTGGGAAGCGTGACGGAGTGACAAACGTGTAATTTTACTTAGAATGAATTTATATTCTGGTTTAATTAGCAATTGTAATAGGCAAGGCGCAGGGGCAAGGACTGACCAGTGATATTGAAGGCAAAGTAAATGGCGAATTATATTTCTAACGCTCTGAGATACGGTTGTGAACGGTAGTCAAGGATGTTGATATTAATTATTAAAATGCTGCGTTCCAAAATAAAAATAATGTGTGGTAAAAAATCAGCGTTTTCCAGTGCGCAGGCGTTGAATGAGCACATACTAGACTGCCGCTTTGTTTACGGCCGTGTATCGTGTTACTGTAGACGACAACGTGTTGCCTAGTCAGTGATATTCAACGCGTTTGACGCTCGATAAACTGTTCTATGTAGCTTAGAGTGTTCGACTTCCTTGCTACGAAATATTTGTTTAAAAAATTATATCGATATACTGAGTACACGTCACTAGTGCTGGGATTTGTGTATTGTGAACTCTTGACTTGACATAAGCCTTTGACGCGGTGAACGTCTTGAAATAAATCTGCTCGATTTATTAACATTTTTAAGTTTACGGAAAATATAGCAAAATGATGGACTTTTAGTGAAGAAAATTATGTGTTTGTGCTAGTTTTGTTTTATCTGGATTTGAACATCATGGAAGTGGATAACGAAGAAAACTCAGGTAAAATTAACTTAACATTATTAACTAAGAAAAAATCTTCACAATCTGTCACGTTTGAGAATCAAAGTCCGTAATTTGACCTCTGTAAGCAATAACTACGTATTTCGGCCTAGCAACACAGCCACTTGAATACCTAAGTTTAAAACTTTATATTTAAAATTATATTCCATTTTATTTCATTTTAATTTACGATAGTGCTGCTCTATTTGCGGTTAAATAATATAGTCCTATGACATAACAAACTGTATTTATTTACTTTATTATTGATCTATCTGTGACGTATATTCTATACGTCGTACCTAGATATTTATTATTAGTATATGGTTTATGTGTTTATATGCACGTAAACACGAATATGTGGTAACAGAGACTACATTAGTAGGCAATTAACGAGAAGGAAAAATTAATTACCTCTTATATTCCGGTTATATTTAGGTACTTAGTAAACACAAGGCGTACAATTTGTATTAATTGAGTTTGTTTATTTTGAAGAGACTTATCGTTTTGTTATAAGTTTATAAAGTAATTTTTCAGCAATTTACGATTTTTTATTTTATAAACATGTCTAACGGTTTCTGCGACTTTATTCGCATAGAAACTCTTTGATCATCATTAAAAAAAACAAAAAAGAATCTAGTAATGTACCTCAATAGTGGTTTAACATTTTAGGTTAACTCACTTAGTTCAGTTGGCGTTGGCGCCAAACTTTCCCGCTAAAACATCATTCTGTTTCTTTCAACTTCAAACGATTTACAGAAATAGATAGCCGTTTTAAGCGTGTAGCACTAAACGCATTTGATGTGTTGTTATGCAAGCTGATATTATGTTAGTCCTAGTTTAAAAAAAATGTAAAGTCAAGGAAATTAATTGTTAAGAAATTTGACTACCAACTTAAATTTTCCGTATATTCAAATCACAACTGTCATTCTTTGACAGTTGTATGAAAATACTATAACACGGCAAATTGACGTACGGTGTCAGTTTGGTTGGAGTGTAGCCTTAGGGGCGCTAGGGAGCCCCTAAGACGACGCACTGACCGTAAATTTTCTTAACAATTAATTTCCCTTATGTAATTGGGTGGCAAAAGGCAAAGAAGCAGATGGCCCTCAAAATGGTAAGATGGTCACCATCACCGACATATACATCTACAAAATCAGAGAGAACCCAGGTGTATTGACATTCCAGAGACAGCTAAAATGTCTCATGTACTTATAGCTACATTGCGAGTGTCCATTGGCTGGAATATGACTATTATGACGATAATATTAAACTATTCTGTAACAGAAGTCGTGTCCTCATTAGGTATACACCTGACACCGGCCTTCTTGCTGAAATTTCTAAAGACATATTTAGTAGAATTACGAGCGAAATATGAAACTTAATTAAATTCTTGTTAGTACAGTAAGCAGCTACTTACATACTTATTTTATTTTACTAACTAAAGTGGAGAAATTAATGTCAACGTTGTTTGAGGATAAAGGTCATTAGTTCTATCTGTTTCATAGTTGCAATTAAACTATGAAAATGGAATGTAAAGAAAAAAAAACACGAGCAAACGTTGCTCTTTTTACAAGCTTTTATTTAACTTGTTACATGTTTTTTTTTTTATTTAAATGTCCCATCATAGACGGCTTATAGATCATAGTTTTTATAGTTCGTGAGAGAACATTGTCATTATAAATAACTACACTTGGATAATGCCTGGAAAGGTACTAATAGGTATAAAATGCACTGATATAATGAACCTTATTGAAACAAACCACACCACAAAAAATGCACCAGAAATCAAATCCAATTTCCAATCAACCGTAAAAGCAATGTTTCCACGAAAAACCAATGAATTTCACAAGTTTGGAAACCGTTCATTTCCCAATATCTGCCCGATGGCCTGAGGCAATTATTTATCCGGTTGGCGTAAAAAATAGCCTATCGTATGACGTGAAAAGTCTCTGTGATCCATAAAACATGATCGAATAATAGCCAGATTTTCGCAGTCAAAATATTTATTAAACTTTCTTCATTATTATTTTGTAAACATTTTTTTTGGGTTCGGCGCTCGCCGCCGGTCGGTCAGCTGTAAAATATTATGCGTCAATAATTTTTAAACGTCGTCGGTTGCTGGTGAAAACGAGTCTCAAGTGGTTATGTACAATGCGCTGATTAAGAAAAAAATAAAGATTAATTCAACAAGACACCATCATCATCATAAGCACCCTATAATGTTCCCACTGCTGGGACATAGGCCTCCTCTCTGTGAGAGGGAGGGGGCCATAATCCACCACACGGACCCAGTGCGGGTTGGTAGATGTCACATGTCACCGATTTTTTGGTTCTAGGACATGGCGGTTTCCTCACGTTTTTTTTCTTCACGTTTTGAGAGCAGTGGTGATGAAATAATATACACAAAGTAAAAGTCTAGGTTCGAACCTACGACCTGCAACACGAAAGTCGCGGTTGTAACTACTGGGCTACCACTGCAAGACACAAATGTTACGAATTGCGTCCAATTATGTGTTCAATTATTACTATTACTTTTTAAGATATCGTTAGGTGGAATTTTGAGTAAGTTCGCTTAAGTTTATGACGGAGATCGTCACAGATACCTCTATCCGTGACGATCTCCGTCAGGAGAGAACTTAGCCTGTATAATTATTTTACAGTCTAATTATGTGTTAAATCATTACTTTTTAAGATATCGTTAGGTGAAATTTTGAGTAAGTTCGCTTAAGTTTATGACGGAGATCGTCACAGATATCTCTATCCGTGACGATCTCCGGCAGGAGGAGAGAACTTAACCTGTATAATTATTTTACAGTCTAATTATGTGTTAAATCATTACTTTTTAAGATATCGTTAGGTGAAATTTTGAGTAAGTTCGCTTAAGATTATGACGGAGATCGTCACAGATAACCCTATTCGTGAGAACTTAGCCTGTATAATTATTTTGCAGTCTAATTACGTGTTAAATCATTACTTTTAAGATTTCGTTGGGTGCAATTTGGAGTAAGTTCTTTAAGTTTATGACGGAGATTGTCATGGATGGAGAGAACTTAACCTGCATAATTATTTTACAGTCTTAGGGCCTTGATTTCTTTGGAAAAATCTACTTCATATATCTACTGTATATTAAATACTCTGTGTCTTTAAAAAAAATACGCAATAGGCTTGCTCTGTATTACATGGGACTTAAACATAACTGGCGAAATGTGGGTGTAGGTGTAGGCACTATAGATACTAACACCTCTGCCTAACCCTTCGGGGATTACAGGCGTAATGTTATGTTATTTCAAAAAGAGATCCTTCAACATTCGACACACGTTTTGCGTATTACGTCGTATGTATATCTACATAATCGATTGTTTCGTTTCGTAAACATTTAGCTTTGTCAACAGTTCTCATGTGTGTTAATCTGGACACCTGTTAATCTGTATTACAGGCGCCATCTGGACCTTGAACTCTTTGGATGTTACACGTGTGTCTGTGTGTCTGTGAGTGTGTGATGAGATTAGAAAAGTGCAAGTGCGGTTTAGTTTAGCGCCGGCGGCGTAAGGAAATGTACAATTCCAACCGCTCTTTGCTCTCAAAGAATTGCTCCTCAGCTCTCTGAGGAGCAATTCTCGTAATTTTAAGAACATCACACACAGTATGATCTCAGTCTCAATATGTCAAAAATACCTATATTTTCCGCACATTTTTGACATTTGATTGTCGCTGAGGTGAGATTGCGACTAGATTTTGAACGTTTTTAGTTACGGGAATTGGGCTTCTGGAATAAGATTTGAAAGAAGTATAAACCTTATCTTCAGGATTATGACCTTGTTAGCTAGATTTTCTCACTGCTGGGCTGAAGACTCCGGCCCGTCCTGAGGGCGTTGACAAATGGCAATCGCTTTCAAAGCGTTTCGTATCCACACAGTCACTCAGTTCCTTCACAAAAAAGCCCACACTCTTACACACTCACCACCACGCATACTCACACTCACACTATGACATTATTTAGAATTATTTCATTTTGCTCAATTTATTTTTATTTTATCTTGATAGTTCTCTACCCTTGATTAAGTATTCTGTCCATATCAAACATCTTGAAACATAATTTAAGATAACTCAACCCAGGCCCCCAAGGTACAGGCGCAGTCTAGTTTGGGAACCACTGTTCAAATATCTATCTTCTTTCTAATATAAATAAAAAGAAAAGTGTGACTGACTGACTCATCAACGCCCAGCCCAACAAACCCTTGGACCTATATATATCTGCCTAGCCTTTTCCCAACTATATTGGGGTCGGCTTCCAGTCTAACCGGATGCAGCTGAATACCAGTATTTTACATGGAGCGACTGCCTATCTGACCTCCACAACCCAGTTACTGGGTAATACGATACCCCTTGGTAAGACTGGTTGTCAGACTTTCGGGCTTCTGACGACCCGTAACGACTGTCAAAGATCCACGAATGATAGCCGGGACCAACGGCTTAACGTGCTTTCCGAGGCATGGAGGAGTCTCGGTATGTAAAGATGGTCACCCATCCACGGACCAACCCCGGCAAGCGTAGCTTAACCTGATGCATCGACCCATGCGGCTGTTATTACTTAGCCACGAGCTCCTCTTGGACCTAGACAGCTGAAATTTTGCACACAGGTTTCCTTTATAACGTAAACAAGGAATAAGGAAGGATTATTCGAAATTCAACCCCTAAGGGAGTAAAATAGGGGATTTGTATGGAAAATCGTCTTTTTTGTAGTTTTATCAGACCAGTATAAAATGTTACCCGATTTCGAATAACTCAAAGACAAAAAAAAAATGGCAGTAATTGGGTCTGCCGAAACATTAGTAATTGGGTCTGCCGAAACATTAACACACACAGGCCGCTGCGCGTGTTAGTGCAGCCTGGTGCAACACGTCATATTAGCATGTCGGTGTCGTGAGCATGTCGCATGTCGCGAACCCGTAAGATATTCCCCTACCCTAAAACAGATAAGAACGTGCCATGTGATGATAGGATATCGAACATTAATAATGTGCTTTTAGATTTTTAAAGTAGTTTATTTATCTTAACTAATGAGTTAATAGCTTCTGACTATCGCAAGGTTTTGCTCGGGGCAGTGCCTTAACAAAACCATCTACATAGTATCTTCTCAGATAAATAAATTGACGTAAAGTACTGATATTATATTATTTATCCGCATGTATTTTCTGTAACAGTTCCCTTTATCAGTATTATACCCGACGCATTATGGACAAAAATCAATAATACAATCATGTTTACCCGAATACGTAGATAACGATGTATGTATACCTGTAGATATGTATGTTGTTTATAATAGCTACCGCATCGTTTTATCTTTACATAATGAAACTATGTAACTATGGACTGAACTAGGAAATAGGTAGGTGTATACAAGATGTAACATAAATAACGCACAACCTCTTAAGGGATCATTGTACTCATCATTATGAACCAACTTTTACTATGGGACCAAACCTGAAATCGCGAAAAAAAATCAGCTGTTCCCTACATTTTGACGAGTTATGCGAACATAAATGTAGGGAGCAGCTGATTTTTTTTTTTGCGATTTCAGGTTTGGTCTCATAGTAAAAGTTGTCCCAGGTTAAAGATTTATAAGTATTCTTGTCTATTTCCTCTTTCCGTATTCTAGAGTTTGGAAAAGATCCAATTTCTGAGTACATCGACGTTCTGTCCGAATCTGAAAAAGCAAATAAAAACCGTTATGTAGTACCTAGACGTCCGACTTTTATGTACCTTAGTGGTGCACCCAATTCGTCCAGCATCAATTTCATTAAAGGTTTTCCGCCGACTTTTCTTAGATTTCTATTATATACAGTGCACATACCGAGCCCCCCGTTTCGCTCAATCCTTTTAATTCCGTTTAGCTACTTTCATCTAAACATATAACACTTATATAGGTAGTTACCTACATCTAGAACATCAATCAACTCAGCCTATCGCAGTCCACTGCTGGCCTCTCCCAGGCTGCGCCACAACACCCTGTCACCGCCTTCCGCATTCAGTCTGGATCTAGTACATGTGTACCTTTAAATATACCTAGATGGAAACAGTTTCTGTAAATGAAAATTACTGTTGTCATAAATACTAGACGCCCTGGATAGGAGGGTCCGTACACTGCTGACCGCAAACCGGATGCATCACCCACGATCATCGGTGATGAGACTGTACATCCCGCGGAAGTGCGGGGGTCGAGGTTTTTTAAATGCGAAGACCCTCCACAATCGCGAGGTGTGCAGTCTCAGGGAATATTTTTTAAACGCCGACGTGGGTATGCACCGTGATGTGGTCGCAGTGGATAACGGGCTCACCCCGCTCTCCATGGCTAAAGAGAACTGGCGCAAACCTGTAGTACTTACTACAGATGACCGCAAGGCGGTATGGCAAAGCAAGGAGCTTCACGGACGCTTCTATCGGGCTCTACACGAGCCCGGTGTAGATTTATTAGCGTCCGTATCCTGGCTACGTTTCGGTGACCTCTTTGGGGAAACTGAAGGTTTTGTGTGTGCAATTATGGACGAAGTTATTTTGACGAATAACTACCGGAGACATATTATGAAGGACGGGACGGTTGACGTATGTCGGGCATGCCACCGTCCGGGTGAGTCCATCAGACATATTATCTCTGGTTGTTCTCGTCTGGCTAACGGAGAGTACTTGCACAGGCATAACCAAGTGACCAGGATTATTCACCAGCAACTTGCTTTGAAATACAAACTTGTGGACTCTGAGGTACCGTATTACAAGTATGTGCCCGACCCAATTCTCGAAAATGACCATGTCACGTTGTACTGGGATCGGTCTACCATCACTGACAGGACTATTGTCGCCAATAAGCCTGATATAGTGGTGATAGATCGATTAGCGCGCCGCGCAGTGATTATCGATGTTACCATTCCACATGACGAGAACCTCGTGAAAGCTGAGAAAGAGAAACAAATAAAATATCTCGACTTAGCACACGAGGTTGTTGACATGTGGAATGTGACCTCGGCTGTCATTGTGCCGATTGTTGTAACGGCCAATGGTCTGATGGCCGAAAGCCTCGACCAACATCTCTTGAGGCTGTCGTTAGGCGGTTGGATCAAGAGCCTGATCCAGAAGGCAGTACTCCTCGATACGGCTCGTATTGTGAGGAGGTTCCTGTCTCTGCAGCCCTAAACCACCGGTAGCTTGGACCCTGCTCCCGATACCGGCGGACCTCTATTTTTTTAATATTTTGAAATGTTTTTTTGTATATATTTTTATTAGAAATATTTAAAAATGTAAATAGATAAGAAAGAAAGTAAATAAACGAATAATAATAATGTTTATTTATCCAAAGTAATACATAGACCCAGGTTGAGTACAGTGGCTGATATACTAAAATGGTACATAATTATTTGTACAAAAGTTAAAAGGCTACCAGTGGCGCAGCTACAATTATCGTTAGAGGGATGCCGAAGAAAAAATTGTTCTCATAAGCTCAGGCAAAAACCTGTAGGTTTTTAATCTTATGATGTATTAAACTGGTATTTAAATATAATTATGTAATGTGATGTGATACACAGTTACACACACAGGTGTACCATATTATTTGGCAATAGTAGACATTAAGAAGAGTGATTGGCCCGAAGGGAAGCCGACAGGAATCGGGTTGTATGAAGGCTTCGCCCCTGAAGGCTACACAAATCTATATAAACCCTGTCTCTCAAACTAGGGGGCCTGTATCTTAAAGACAGTTTTCGGCCAGATGGTTGCGTAAATTAAGTTATATTCTTTTAAAGTGAAATTGTGCCGATCTATCATTAGATGGTGAAACAACATTATATTCTGTAAATTAAACATTTGATGTGAACACTTCCTGTAGGTGTGATTTAATGAAATCTGTTTGTAGTGTGCTGTTTGTGTACAAGCTTGTGTCTCTTTGTGTGCTGTAAGTTTATTAGCATAACGTAAAATCTTTTTCGGATCAAAACCACGTCGTTTCCCCAGTTTGCATCAACAAAGTATTTGGCCAAACGGCATAACAAGTTTCCGGCAATTCGTGACAAGTCTGGCAAATAAACATTCCAATATAATCGTCACATTTTGCCACTCAACCGCAACTGGCAGATGTCGGCTCGAATCTGCCAACTAATTGCCAGTTGAGTGGCAACTACTGGCAAGACAGCTGTTGACGATCACACTTTTTTTTTACATCAATCTATACTATTCACGCGTTCATGCGAATGGAACTCCTAAATACAAACAGACAATTGCGAAAACCAGAATTAAACAAACTATAAAAATGATAAAACTATAATTTTCTTAAAAACAATACCTTGTATTTAAAAGTCTTCGAAATCAGTTCAGTAGTTTTCGAGATCAGGACAAATATTCAGACAGGCAAACATAAATACTGTTTATGAATATGATGATAACAGTGATTGTTGAAAAATAAGGCGTTTGGGAGGTCGTTTGTTCAAATAAACGTCAAAGTAAATATTTTAGATATAAAAATTTAAAGGAAAATGGAAGAAGATGGATCTCTGGTTATACTCTAGGCTCTTAAGTGACGTAGATGCTACTAATTGCGACTGTACCAGAAGAAGTTTAATGCTTTTTAGAAGTCTAGCAATAGACTACACTAGGCTGAGCGTACAATTTAGATAAAATATGTATTTCAGAAACAGAGATTTGCAGTCACTATGAAAACTAATGCGATTGGAAGATTGCATTGAACGAAGGGTAGAATTATGGATGTAAAAGCGGCTTTACCAAAAAATTCAAGCCAATCAGAAGCCCTTTAGCACGAACCCGTGACGTAAACTTAAAAACAAAAGAACAAAAACAAAATACTATCTTAGAGTATTTTGGTTTAATTTTTTGCGACAAGGACAATTTAGTACCCATATAAAGTCTTAAAAGTAAGCAAATACTTTGTGTGAAACGATTGTTTTCAATTTTGAAATCGTTCGAATTTAATGTTTATAACTTTGCGCGTGAGGCTCACAGGCCAAATGGAACATTAAAACACTTACTATCCTTTTCCATTTAATATAGGGATAGCCTTTTAACTTCGGTCTCATAAAAGCGCTTTACAAAACTGCGAAAGGATAATACCCTTTCATGTAGTGAGAAGTTGGCACACTCACTCCGACCCAAAAGTTTTGATGGCACTTTAGACCTTAATCGAGGCCCAACCATTAATACGTTTTAGTTTATAATTATTGAATATAGAGCCCAATGTGTTGACAATAGTTAGATAGAGCTTAGCTAAGCTATCAACATTATCGTCAGCATTGAAGGACCAATGGGAGTTAGGCCTCGTCGGAGAAACAGTTCATAGTGGTTCCTAGGATCAACAATAACAATCTACCGTAGGTCCCAAAGCTAGGATCCTTATGTGCTCAGAGTTGGCTAGATTAATGATCTACCTTTCCTAGAGGGAACATTATTCACAATCGGATATCTATGTTCACAATGATAGTCACCTGGAAAAAAACTCCTTGAATTTTACGTAACGTTACGCACATCAGGAAAGCCCGTCACCACCCAACCAATTGAGAATAAGTAGAAAAACAAATAGAAGAGATATAAAAGCAAACGATAACGACCACAATAAAATATCCGCGATACAGGAATGCCTGATAGAAATAGAGACGTTACGTCGGCGACATGATGGAAGCGAGCCAAATGTCACACAACAAACCGACTGATAGGGGTGTGCGTTCCTATATTGTAACTTTTAAATTACGCGGCGTTTTTTGACTTTTGTTCGCGTGATTTTTATTGAGCTGCAAGCCGTGTACCGTGGGATTTCCCATCGGCAAAATTGATGAAGTTTCATACAGTATTTCACTCTCTATTTACCTTAAGGGGGTGAATTTTCAAAAATCCATCCTTCGTGCTCACTTTCAGTTTAAAAGTATATGACTCTGTGCAAATTTCAAGCTTCTAGAAGCTTGAAATTTGCACAAGAGTCACACAGCGGTTTGGGGTGAGCGTTGTTTGCCTGTAAATGAATTTACGATTTATATTAAGGGTGAAGCGCTAAGGTAGCCAGCGAAATTCAAATTTTCATTCAATTTTTGCATTTTGCAGCTTAGTATCTGGGTGTATGTTGATTAAAGTATGATTCGCGATTAATGTATTTACTGAATTATAATCATAATTCTGTAAATACATATTTGTTACGGTCGCGAATCATATTTTAATCAACAGACAACCTAATACTGACCTGCAAATTGCAAAAAACGTAAGGAAATTTGAATTTCGCGGGCTACCCTGGCGCTTTCGTCTTAAGTAGATCGTAGCGTAGAAAATATGCTAGAAGTATGTCGAGTATTTAGGTACTAGGTAGTATGAATGAGTTTAAAATTACTGAGAGACTCATTAGAATATAATATGTTTGCAATATTTTTGGGCAGGCTTTTTCGGGGTGTTGATGTTAGGTACAGAGGTATTGAAAAAAAAATTAACCATGTGAAAATGCTTAGTAAAGAAGTACTTGTAATCAGTACCAGCTCCTAAATTATCTTAGCAACAGTTGTATAATTAAACACAACAGCGTTATCTTAATCCTTTTATCAAAAAAGTCAATACTAAGAACTGTGACAAAACAGAAGAAAAATATTTAGATGGAATAGAAAAAATAAATTGGAATCTGGAATTTCTCAGTCGCAGCTCGGAGTCTGGATTTGTGCCCGATTGATGGCAATAGGCTCGTCCCTATTACATGGGACTTAAACATAACTGGCAAAATGTGGGTACACCTCTGCCTAGCCCTTCGGGGAATACAGGTGAGATGTTATGATATGTTATGTTACAAAAAAATAAAATGCCAGTAATTCAGAAAAAAATCAAAATTAAAGCCCTAGGTATTTCTAATAACCTTTTATGAGGTGGTATTTTCAAATAAGTCTGCCTTTGTGGTATGCCTATAAATTCAGTATTAAGAGCGAGTTCCTACCTATTATATCTACATTTTATAGCAGCTCACGGCTTTTTCCTTTGAATTCATTTACATATTCAATGAGATTATTTGGGCTATCCCAGCTTCCTATCTTTAGCCAAGTTTAACTGATTTTAATAAAAAAATAACTAGGATTCGTTGTTCGTTTCAGCTTATAGAGCTTGTGTGATCCTAAATAACTTGTTATTAATGCAACATCAGATTTTAAATTATACTATCATTAACTTTTTTTTCTCAGAAATGGGTTTTCCTAGTTTTTCCAATCCCTTAAAGCTCTGGCCAGACTGAAGCGAATCCCACGCGGGATGCGGGACGAAATTTTCTTGCGATTGTGTCAACTAACTTGTATGAAGGTGTTAAAATTGGCGACAATAGTTGCATGACTTCCTAATAATTAAAAGACGTAGTACTACGTGCGTAATACTCGCAACTGGCGTGCGCGCTGGTGTAAGAGCTTAAACGAAGCAAAAGGACTAAGGAAGGGGGTTCGGGGAAGGGGATGTGAGGATCTTAGTAGGTGGCGTTCTTTAGTGTCTGCCTACCCCTATGAGAAGAAGGCGTGAGTATGTAAAACAATCGACGCGCGCAGTCGTGGCCTGTGTCCCGCTCTGCGTTCGCCTCAGTGTGATTTTGATTAGTTTGATCTCACGCTGGCTGGTAGCAATGTATAAGTACTTTAACCGTTTTATTCATAAAAAAACTCAAAAATTCAATAAACCTATTTTAGTAAAAAAAAGTGTTTTGTCAATTTCTTTCGAATTATGATTTGAATTTGAAAGAAGAATACAAAACACTCTTTATCTAAAATAGGTTTCTAATACGTTTTAAAGTTTATTTCAGACTAACTTGCAATACAATTTGTTCACCTCCTTCTACTAATGTATCCCAATATTTCCAAACGATACGAAAAAAATGTATGGGCAGAGTCGGTAACATGATCAAAACAAGTGTATCGTGGTAAGAGGCGACCTTGTCGCATGATAGTACATGCAAAAAGGAAGGGATTACGAACCTTTTGATCAAAATTATGATCAGTCGTTTTTATTTTAAATATATGGGCAGACTATAAATATTGAAAAGGTATGTTTTGTCGATTTTCCCGGGCACATTTATGTATAATTTATTTTTGTAACCTATTACTTCTATTACTAATATAATAAAGCTGAAGAATTTGTTTGGTTGAACGCGCTAATCTCAGGATCTACTGGTTCGATTTGAAAAATTCTTTCAATGTTTGATAGCCCATTCAATGAGGAAGGTTATAGGCTATATATAACATCACGCTACGACTAATAGGAGCGGAGCAGTAACCAAAGATGCGGTTGAATCCGCGGGGTACAGCTTGTACTTACTAAAATAAAACGAATAAATAGTATTGTTTTTATATCAATATTTAAAAATGTGTACATTTGAAAATAAACAGAATAATAATAAAAAAATATTTATTTTTCTCTGTATTTGTTCTAAGTACCTATAAGTGCATTTAAAATAAACTAACCTGCTTGAGGTTCAATGATTGGCTGTCGTCGCCGTCTTGTTTTGGGCTGATCCATTCTCATACTTCTTCACTCATTACAAATAATACAAACTAACAAAACACTAAAACAAAACAACAGCAATAAAAAACGCGAGAAAACTTTCCAAGTAGAAAGTAGGTACACAAGTTGAGCAGGCAGGTAGTCTATCCCGGGCGCATTCCAAATTCGGAATGACGGAAGGACACTATTTATTACAAAATGGCGGTCACAGGTGATGTGCCCCTGGCGGCAAACTCGACGCCAAGTAAGAAGGCATAACTCAAAATATCTTATTTACTAGTAAGGATGTTAAAATTTAGTTTCTTTTTTGTTATTTGCTTACTTTCATGAATATAAAGAAATTAAATTGAATAAAACCTAATATAACATATTCTTGTACTGAAATATAAATTAAAAACCTCAATTATCTCGAAAAAGAAATGTTCGTCTTCATTTTTTTTTTAAGTCCGTAAACAATAGGATATTATAACTTCCATGTCTAATGTGTATTCTAGAAATTGAAAAAAAAACTATTAAATTAATCCCTAAAATTTAATTATTTTTGACTTACTCGGTGTTTGGTATTATGAAACTCGACAGACGCAATGTTAGCGACAGTTTTGTATGACGAAAGATAAATATCGAAAAGTATTTGGACTTTTTGGTAAAGGGCGGTTGATTGACATGTATTGCAGGTTTATCTGAAACAAACTTTAGTTCTTTTTTATTAATAATACGGTAATTGTATTTTTTTTATTTTGATTGATTTTAGTCTATGTTTACGTTATGAAATAACCACTATGTATTATTTGTACATGACGCAATTCCGACCCCCCAAGATACAGGCAAATGCCAAGTTTGGGGTCACCGTCTAACCTGCTCGTGTACAACCTGTTTATTATTTTTTATTTATTTTTTATATGAAACGGGTTTGCTCTTGACTCTAGTCTAGGTCAGAGGTGACAGAGACAAAGTCGACGATGGAGCGAGCTTACCCAGAAGAAGCCTGCTCACTCTCACTTTGAAGAGATCGGGGTTGTATGCGTTCGGAAACACAGACGCAGGTAGAGAGTTCCACTCCTTTGCTGTGCGCATCACAAGACATTTTTTTAAAATAAATTTTGAAAATGTGGGTGTAGCCAGAGCTGGAGCTTTATAGGACGTCCGTTCGTTATATACACAGACATAGTGGTTATATACAACTCATTTTACGCACAAGATTAACGATTGTAGATAATTATGAATCAGACGGTGAAGGAAAACATCGTGAGGAAATCGACATGTCCTAGAACCAAAAAATAGAAGACATGTGACGCACCCTCACTGGGCCCGCGTGGTAGATTGCAGCCCACTGCCTCTTGAGAGGCCTGTGTAACATTATAGGCTGATTATGTTGAATCAGTTAAAATTAAAGAACTGGCAACCCTACACATACTGTAGCATGTTATTTTGTTGACGACAGGTACGACACGGTCGCATTGATAAAATATCGGGGATGTATAAAATATCGGGTATTCGTCTATGCCTTGATTGTGCTAAACGTTCTTATGTATATTAGGGGTACCTACATTTAGGTACTGTAATTACCGTAAACTTTATCACGTTATAGACGTCCCGTATAGCTCCATCTCTTTCTCACACTGAAGTAACATTAAAATAATACTGCTTTAAGAGGTGGTGGTTGGCCCCCTGTTCTAAAAATAAACGACAAACAGTTTTTTTCGTTGATAGCTTAAGAGTAATCAGGCGACCGGGACCGCGGTCTCACTCGCCCAATAGCGTTTTTGAAATCATTTTTGTAAGTACCTACCTAATTTGTTAAAATACTATTGCATATCCGACTTGGGTAGACTGTTGAAACAAGAAATGTAATGTTTAAGAACTTAATGTACACAGTTATGCAATAAATATATCTTTATCTTTATCGGTCGATTAGGACCACAAACCACGTGACGCCAAGTGTACAGTCGCCAGCAAAATCAAAAAACCATACGCAATTTAAACCTGACTGTGGCGGAGCCCAAATAGAGAGCAATGTTTTTGGTTGGTATGCAAGTGTCTGTATCTACATGACTACATGAATGTTCGATTGGACCGATTTAAACACATGAGAGTCGCGCGCGCGGCATGACACTGGTTGCATAATTTTTCAAACATGTCAACATTGCAGTTTATTTAACCGCTCACATGACCCTGACACGAGAATGACCTCTCGCGAAAACTCTAAACTGTCCCGATCCAGTGGAATGGCTTTGAAATTTTTGCGAATTTTTTTTATGATTATTAAACAAGGTGAACATTTGAAGCAGGCCCTGGAGGAGAAGTATCTTAAATATTGATGCTAAACTACCTTACCGACCTAAACATAATGTTTTTTAACGGCTTTCATTATGGTAAAACTTATTTAGTTAAACCAAGGCAAACTACCCTTTTTTTATTTTGGTTGGGAAATCATCAAATGACTTCTCCCGCTCTGGGCGGAGCGGGAGGGCGTGTCAGACTTTTACTGACTAAAACCCACCCGTGTTCCTTCTGTTGCCTGTGCCGGGGCCACGGTAACTCTTTCGAACATCCCGCAACCCCGGCTGGCATCAGTCCTAGCGGATCCCTTCAATGCTGCTGACATCTCTTTGAGGCGCGCGTGGACCACCACGCGCCATCGACTCGGGCCTGGTCCTTACCGGACGGCGAGCTAAAGGCAAACTACCCTGGGTCTATCTAACTCGTGCTCCGTGTAACGCCGAATCTAGACAAGCAATCTAAACGTGTACAGTCACGAGCACTAATTTGTATACACTTTGCTATTTTTAAAACTGATTTTCTCCTACTGTATTGATTGCAATTTTATGTTGTTACGAACATAGTGTTTTGGTACTTAGGCATCTCTAAGTTGCTATCGTTATTCTACGAGAAAATCGCTTTTGAATTTCCCTAAGTGTATATATATTAGTGCTTGTGACTGTACGTGAAACTACTAAACAATTTAATAGGCACCATATACCACCCACATAATATCAAAAGATACACCCCCTTTTCACTCACAATGCACTCTACATTTTAAAGTACTCCACACTTTTACCAAGATACTCCAAAGTTAAAGATACTTCTAAAGCTCTAACCTTTGTACAAACCAAACTTTGTCTAAGAACATCAAAAATGCATAGTTTAAAAGTAAACTACGTATGCAGTGTTGCCAGACTCCACAACATTCACTTAAGAACGGCACTGAGTAAATTTGAAATGTTGCCCGCCTCAAAAATTGCATTTGCATGCGAAGTTGGCTAGGAATATTCTGCATGAATGAAGTTGATCCGATCTACGGGGTGTTTTCATTGTAAAGGCTCTGTTTGTTTTAATATTTTGTAATGCTACTAGTTCTAAGTGCATTTACTGACTTTAATTCTTACCTTAATAGCGTTTGTCGCCCGCGTGGAGGTCGGCAATTATCCCACGGGAACGTACTACCAGTTAATCCAGGATAAAAACTATCTGTGTGCCCAATTTCAAACAAATCCGTTCAGACGTTTTCTTTGCGTGATTGTAGTGAAGTAGGATTCTTAATCATGATTGTATGTAGGTGCTTCTACTATTACCATCGCGGACATTTGCGGTGAGCCACTTTTTGACCTTATTACTAAGGTAATAAGGTTCAGGTTAAGGTAATAAGGATCTAAAGCGCCTGCTACACGGTCACCAACGTCGTCTCCAACCGAGCTGTTTACTCGTAAACCACCATCTACACGGTTGTAAGCCACCAAGGTCACCTCTGTTGGGACGCAGTTGGCGACCGTGTATCAGGCGCTTAATACGCAACGATTAATATCTTGTCTTGTTCCGTGCCAAGATAATTTGTAATTAATACAATGTCATTTTGTAATTAATAACCATGTTTTAGGTTTCTGGAACGATGAATGGGTACCTACTAAAATAACAAAAAAAAAAAACACTTTGACAGTTTAAAAGTCGATGCTTTTATTTAGTTTCATATGTAGGTACGTCTTCTTCATCATCTTCTTTCTTTTCTACTGTGTTCTATTTTTAAATACAAAGCTCCAGAGTTATTTTACCTCTGACGGCAGCAACCTTATTTTAAATACAATAAAGATCACTGTTATTTTGACAGACTTATCAGTGGCAGCAGCCCAACAGGAATCTTATTTTAACGAATTTAAAAATCACTGTGATTTTGACAGTGATGCAAAATCAGAGGTAAACAACTGTGAAAGGATTAAAGATACTTTACTCTTGATACACAGCCTGTACTTTCGTTACCTACTCCATTTAACTATGTCATGGCAGGGATCGCAAACATTTTCAAGTGCCACCGCGAAGGTAACGCACACACGAGATTCTATTCAATTTGCCGTGACTACTTGCTACACAAACTTTCTCCACAACTCAGCATTACGTGGTGGAAGTGAACGAGAAACTAAATATACAGGATTCAAATTAGATTAGCTAGCGAAACTTTGCAGAGGTGATGGATATCTATATCAAAACACGATGAAATAAAAGAATAAAATTATTTTATGTTTTCTTTTTTGCGGTCAACGACCGCTGGTAATTTTGTTACTTGAAGTTTGAATTGAGGAAATCTGTTCTCTTTTGTTTTATCGTGTTTAGGTAACGAAACCAATCACGTCTGTGAAGTTTACATTAAAAAAAAAAACCGAATGTTTACACTGTGATGACTAGTTGCGGTCGATGACCCCACAAAAAAAAAACTATAAATTTTTTCTTGTTTGTTTTATCATGATTAGATAACAATACCCATCACGTCTGCGGAGTTTCACTAGCTAATTTAATTTGACCCAGTATACACGGCTACAAGTATCTCTATGCGAATGAATTTTGGTAAATGTATTGTGAAAACAAGATGGCGCTAGTTCCTATTTTGGCTACTCGCCAAAAGGACCTGGTGGCGCTATACAGGTTTCATGTCGTTGGGAGTGAACAAATTGTAATGGCTGTTTTAGTAGGTAGTAAATGGAAATGAGTAGAATCCGGAGCGATACGAATCGATAATGTTCGCATCGATAAAGTTTCGGTGCTGAATTGGTTTCATAACAAGCTCGAGGATAACGCGGTTGATATTAAAATTTTAAATGCGAATCAATTCACATGTAGTGTAACTACACACACATGCAAAACATACATACAACGTACATTTTACATGTAGTGTAATGTGACATGTTTCACTTGTACTGTGTAAGGTTCGCATCGGAATAGCCACAAATAGTGACTGGAATAAATTAGTCCATTCGCCGTTGCTTAAAACAACCTGCCGAAAATATGAACTAAAAATAAATTACGTTTGTATGATCAATCAGCTTGAAAAATACATGGTAGCTCTTTCATTACAACGATACTCATTTATTTTAAAATATCACTGTTTATACATGTAAAAAGCACGTTTCTTTTTCAGGGGGATTTATAAAAATAACATGGGCCTCCGCTTTAAAATCCTGTTTTAAAACTGTATCTTGTTTTATGAATAAGGTCAAAATACATACGCATCCGCTGATTATAATGGATAATAAAGCTTGAGCCATTATTGGGTTCGGTCGATCTTCTAACTGCGGTGTAAAATTCACGTCTAACAGTTTTTGTATGGAAAATATGTCAAAAATTAAAAATTAATTCACTGGATTAGACTTATACTAGATATAAAAGTCTGGTCAAATTCGCCCTGAATCACCTAAATAATTGCACACATAGTTACGTCAAGTTGCTGTTCTGGTAGTGGTGTTGTTGTAGCTAGTTGCTAATTCTACGAGTACAAAGGATTAATTTAGTACCATCAAGCCACGTTTTTGCTGTTCTTGAACGTAGAAAATAAACACAGGAGCGTTTCCTGCAAGCCATTTGTAATGTAAATGTAGCATGGAGGTACAATTTGAACTGCCGTGATGGCCGTCCTGATTTGAATATATTAAATTCTGCAGAAATTTTCTTCGCCATAAATGTTTCGTTATTCAAACGGGCTGTTTAAAGGAATTTAAATTGCTTGTAGTTAAATAAGCAGAACTATAGGAACGAGACTGGGTTGTATAATAATGTATAATAAATGCTTGCTGCAGCTTTTTCTTAGTAGCTGTTAAATAAATTGCTTACTGCAAAGACAGTAAAGGCTCCTGCAAATAGGCACGACACGCGACGCGACACAAAGGCACCGCGAGTCGCACGTCGAGCAGTGCCTTTGTGTCGCGTGTCGCGCCTGCTTGCAGAGGCGCCTTTAGGCTTTGTAAACTATATTTTTATATTGTGTCTGGACACAAGACTACTGGCCGTCAGGTCCTTAAACATTATTATTATGAGTCTGTTGTGCCCGAATTTCCATTTTTCTCTCTCTTTTGCAATTTGAGCCCAATACTTTAGGTAGGAGTCTAACTCGCCAAGTCGTCACTTTCTGGTGGTCAGGTTAATAGGTCAGATGTTTAGATAAACCTGTGGCGGCATCGCCACAATGGAACGCGTCACACTGACGTCACGCAAAATCCTGCATCGCGCAAACAGAGTTTACCGCGCGACTAGCATATATACAACATCCCGACATCAACCGTCGGGCAGTAGCCCACCAGACGCAACACCCGTCTGGTCGGAGGATCCTCCCTTTTCATAGAGGATGAGTGAACTTTACTCCCTGTTCCTCATGCCTCTATACTGGTGACCCCGAACATGAACGTCAGCGCAGCCTTCGTGCAACTACTACAGCGTGACGTCATCAGCATCAACTTCCTCGAGCTTTCGAGCAGCGAGTCACACAGCCAGCCAGCACCCACGGCTTCAACGGGTATCCTGACCACCAGCATGCAGCGACCGCGCATACCTGGTCATCACCCTCAGCCTCATCATCAACCTTGGCACAGCACACTGCACTCTCGGCCGGTCAAACAAGCAGAGCCCTTCAAACCTCTCCTGGTCGACGCCAGCAGTCAGCCTCAACCCGGCACTGTACCACATCCGATGCACTGGAGCATAACGCAGCGCCACCCCGACGCACCGGGGGCATCTCCGCAGACAGTTACGACTTACCGTGAACTATGCGGCACCCGGTTCCGACTCACTGGAACCTCAACTGGCCCTGGCAAGCATCGCAAGATACACGACTCAGCCCACTATCGACCTCCGGTCTCCGGAGGGGAGTGATGTGGCGGCATCGCCACAATGGAACGCGTCACACTGACGTCACGCAAAATCCTGCATCGCGCAAACAGAGTTTACCGCGCGACTAGCATATATACAACATCCCGACATCAACCGTCGGGCAGTAGCCCACCAGACGCAACACCCGTCTGGTCGGAGGATCCTCCCTTTTCATAGAGGATGAGTGAACTTTACTCCCTGTTCCTCATGCCTCTATAAACCCTACAAAAATCAAGCGTCAGATCCAGGATCTGACGCTTGGTCCATTGGTATCCATTGGTTTCTGAACTGATAGATTCCCAGATTTCCCAGATAGCTTGGAAGTGAGAGTGAACAGGCTTCTTCTGGGTAAGCTCGCTCCATCGTCGACTTTGTCTCTGTCATCTCTGACCTAGACTAGAGTCAAGAACAAACCTATCTCAAATAAAAAAAAGCTTATAAACGTGACAACTTTAAGTGACTTATAAATACATATTTTTTAATCATTTATTTTGGACCAAACACTTGTACTTACACATTTTATAAACTTGCCAAACTGCGTGACAGTTTGTCGGCAGGATTAGCGCTCATTTTAAAACATTTGGCATAAACAATCTAAATTAAACATCTAAGCAGGTAGATACAGATATCTACATAATTAAAATGGACGGTAAAAATATTATCATATTGGCAGCGCTGTCCGCCGCCGGCACACACGCCGGCGACGCGACGGCTCGCGCTGCGTATGCTGTTTCAGAAATACAATATAGTCGTTCCTCACGTCCTCACGCGCACTAACTAAACTGAACCGCCCAGCCATACACACAAGCGGCGGATTATTATTCAGAACGACGTGAACTATCTACATCACAAATTGCCATGTAAACATGTCCAAACGATTCAACAACAACATTAACAAGAGAAACAAACCTGTGTAGGTAGGTACCCGACATGTGTAATCTATTCACAAATCCGCGGATTATTAGCATGTCGCCCATATACCCGTGTTTATTTGTCTTAATGCACTAATACCACAAAATAGATAGGTACAGAAGGTCAGTTCTGTTCTATACAACGAACGAAAACGCACGCACACATAGGTACAGCGAGTGCAATTGCACTCGCGACTGTCATTTGTTTGCGATACAATACAGCCGATTTATCTTGGCGAGTCTGAACACAGGCACTATATACGAACTTTCGCGCGTGCTCTCTCACTCACACTCGCCCCATATCGCCTTTCGGTTCCTAAAAAATGTTATTGCGCAGCTTTCTGCGCGAAGTTTGGATTCCCCAATATAGGTACTGTACTCGTAGTTTGAGATTGCTGTACGCACGCGTCTTTGTGTGCGTGCTATATCGTTCGTTGTACGGATCCGACCTTCTGCTATCAATGTTATGCTAATACTCTGACCGTTTGGCGGGCCGCCATGCTTCCATTCACCTCCCACAGAAATAATATTGCTCTAAATAATCGAACGCGTGCTACACTTCTGTTCGTGATTGTATTTATATTGAATGGATCATTGAATCGAAATATTTTAACACCGATTTCCATTGGGATTTATAAGTTTAAATGAAAATAGTGGTGGTGCTTTTCAGTAGATAAATTAGCTATCACTAATTTATTTATAATTTATTACATACATACGAGTATGTATGTAATAAATTAGACCGCACGGGTCGTATTCAGCTGCATCCGGTTAGACTGGAAGTCGACGCCAACACAGTTGGGAAAAGGCTAGGCAGATTGATTGATTTTTTGAGTATGTAAATATATGAGATACATGATGAGTCAGCACACATTGCATTAAGTAGAAACATAGCCTTAACAAACGTAACCCACTGTCAATAAATTCGGTCTGCACCAAAAAGTAACTGTAAATTGTAATAAACTTGTTTTCTTTCTTCTCTCTCACTTGCTGCCCTCTAAACAGTAAACACACACATACACGCTCCCCCATCACTTTACATCACATCACATTACATCACATCACAACACATCACATCATCTACATCTCTTTATCTACTTTCCTATCGCAGGTACGCTGGAAGAAATTTCTTTAGAAAAAAGCATCACCTTTGTACCTATTTTTATATTCCTTTTTTCTTGTCTGTTTATATGCGTGTACATAAACTGTTAAATACATAACTGTTAAGTATAATATAAATAAATTGGGGAAACATCGTGAGTATACCGGTATGTCCTAGAAATCAAAAATTCGAAGACATGTGACATCCACCAACCCGCCCCAGGCCCACGTCGGGTATTATGACCCAGGGGGCCAACCACCACCTCTTAAACAGTATTGTTTTAATCTTACTTCAGTGTGACAAAGAGATGGAGCTATGCATGACGTATACCTCCATCTCTTTCTCACTATGAAGTAAGATTAAAATAATACAGCATAGTTTTGGTAGTTGTTTTCTAATGCTGCGGCCCCACAGCCCGCTTTCTCGCAGGTCAGATCGCGCCAGGCCAGGCCGACAGGCTGCCGGACCGCGGTATAACAGAGACGAGGCACAGGCCTCCTCTTTGTTACAGCCTACAACGTTCCCAGACAGGTGTAAGAACGTTGTAAGAACGTTGTGTTGAATCTGGTGGGTAGCTCCACATTTTCATCTTGTTTGAGCATTTGTCCCCTCGTCATCGGCGTCAGTTTGTTTTGCTGATATTGTGGGCAATTCTACTATCCCATCATCCTCCAAGGGCTCGCTAACTCGACAACATATCTACGTAGACAAAAATAGAAAAAGTTTTTCCGGTCGATAAATCATTCCCGCCAGCCATAGGAAAATTTAATAATTTTATTAGACCATCAAATTATTTTTATCGCCTTACATAATAAAATTATAACACAACATCCAAGAAAATCAATTTCCTGTCTAGTTTTCCTATAATTACATTTATTATGTGTTCAGATAATGTTGTAATGTTAAACGGATGGCGTCGCCCATGTGTGGGACGCGTTTACTGCAAGGCCGCTCTAAAATGATGGCTATTTCAGACAGTCATAGCTATTTTATACTTCCTTGATGAGTAGTTGTAGGTTGGAGAAGAAGGATTTTGCGAATGAGCAGCTATACTCATTAAAAATCTTATCTTTCCAAAACAGGCATATGCATTGATTTTATGATGGACATACGTATCACAGGTACTCGTGGCTAAGTAATAACAGCCGCTAGGGACGATCGATCAGGTTAAGCTACGCTTGCCGCGGTCAGTCCGTGGATGGGTGACCATCTTTACATATCAAGATCCCTCCGTGCCTCGGAAAGCACGTTAAGCCGTTGGTCCCGGCTGTCATTCGTAGATCTTTGACAGTCGTTACGGGTCGTCAGAAGCCCGAAAGTCTGACAACCAGTCTTACTAAGGGGTATCGTATTACCCAGTAACTGGGTTGTGGAGGTCAGATAGGCAGTCGCTCCATGTAACATACTGGTATTCAGCGGCATCCGGTTAGACTGGAAGCCGACCCCAACATAGTTGGAAAATGCTAAGCAGATGATGACGTATCACAAGTGTCATCATACCTTGCCACATGTCATAAAATTCATCATGTTGCAAATGCGGGTTGGTCACCATTAAGCCTGGTTTACACGGTGCGATTTAATTGCCTGTGGCATACCATAAAATGAATCCACTAAAAAAGAAGTGGCATCACCTAAACAGTGTTTAGACGATGCAAGTCATTTGTTGCTTCAGTTTTATTGTTCGCCACAAGTAAGAAACTTGTATCGTATATATGGGACCAAATGCTGTCTTCTTAGCTACATGCACACGCAAATCTGATGATTTTCTTTTGGTATTGTGCGTCGCTTTTACCCGACGACAGACTGATGGCAGATCCGTCAATAACTACTACTTTAAACAAAACACGCAATGAACTTTGGAACAAATAGTAAGAAAGAATGAAAAAGAAACTAAATTTATTTGCCCCAGTTTAAGGCACACAATATTTACACAAAAACAAAAAAAAAAGAACAGAAAGAACTTAAAATAGTATTGTGCGCCAAATAAGCCCAGTTAAACATAAATGCCAGACAACTAGTGCCTGGCGCTGGATTTCAACTGGACCTGTTACGAGGACGTCTTACAGAAGTAAAACAGTTTTATATTGTGTGTAAATATTTAAATTTAATTTAAAAAAATTGTTAAGTGTAGCAGTAGCGTATCGCTTACGTTTTTCGTTACTGTATGTCCCCCATCTGGTGCTGATAACTTGCGCACTATGATAAGGGACACGTCACACGCGCAAATTCGTTTATGGTTCTATTTTTGTAAAAAAAAAACAAATACGTAAACAAAAGTGATTCTTATTCTTTTACCTGCCAAAAGGGCCACAAGGAAATTTTTATTTAAAAAAATCTTTCACTGGGATGTCCCATTTTCTCTTGTCAACTGTCACGTTAATCACTGCTATAAAACGACAGTAATTGTGTTTAAAGCTGAAATTTCCAAACATGAATAAGGAGTAGATTATTCAATTAAAATTTCAATGGCAGAATCCATTGTCATTAAATGCAATACTAAAAAGAAACAAGCTGTGCGTTAGCAATCATCCATCATTATTGTTTCCTTAATTGCAGTTATTTCAAAGGTAATCAAAATAATGACAATTAATTACCACAGTCTCGATATTTACGACTAAGTAACCAGTCTCCCTATGTTTTATTTACCTATTTTTGTTTTTGATTTTACTTATAGAAGATAAGTGCTTTGCCCTTTAGCTCGTATTTATAGGAATAAAACTAAATATTTATAAATACTAAGTCGTAAAATATTTCTAAAATAGAAGTCTTGGAGTGATTAAAATATCTGACTGAAAATGTCAAACGAAAAGAAAATTATGAGCAATATTTTATAGGTTTTATCATCTGAAATCGTCAAAACATTCGTAATTATCGGTTAAAAACTTCATGTCGACGTTTTAGTAGACGTTAATACTTTTATATTATATGAGGGGCATATCGGACATAACTCCAGAGTTAATAAGTTTATTGTACCCAGATTGTGCCCTCTAAAATCATATCATGAAATGTTGGTGGATGGTTGCAATAAAATCCAGAAATACACTGGTATATTCGCCTATTTTTAACGAAATCTAATCTTAGACGAACACAAACATAATTAATGGTAAATAAAAATTCCTCAAATAAAAATTCTTTGTAATTTATTTCTCCGAAATGACATGATAACCGAAATGAATGAATAAATATATTTTTGGAGGAGATTTAAAAACAACAGGGTTCTCAAACACAACGTAGCTCGCTGCTTACTTCGTCACTACGTCACTGTGACGCCACTATAGGGACAGGGTGACTTAAAAATGTCATGTTAAGAGCGTTTACGACGTAAGGCATTTCATGCAAACTTAGTATTTTTTTTTTTTTTTTTTAATTAAAAATTGTTTCTTTCTTTTGAAAATGAACTTTAAAAACTGTGAAAATATTTCTAACTAACTTTTTACACCTATGTATCTTGCTTATGCGTATGAAGTTTCATTAAAATCGGTTCATTCATTTCGAAAAACAAGGACTCGAAAGTTTGTATGAAATGCCGTACGTCGTAAACGCTCTTAAGTGTCTTTTGAGTATGTTGGAATCATGGAATTACTATGTACAATAAGTACATAGTACAGTCGGAATTCATTTTCAAAAAACATATCAAAGGTTAATAATCAACAAACAAATCTATAACACGGATATTACAATCATAAACATAATTTATTATTTATTCGAAGGACATATTCATGACGTTTGACATAAATTCTATTTCATCACGTCACACGTTTGCCCACTGCCAACAATCATTGACAGCAATTGCAGCTATGGAGACGTCCTATATCACGACCCATGATAACAAGTGTTTACGTCAGATCGCATGATAACGTTCTGTCAAGAACACCACGAAGATATTTTTTGTTAGTTTTTGTACTGTGGCGAGACAATCGTGGCGGCTTTTTGCTTTGCCGTGAGAAATGAATCCGTGACGTCGATTTGTGAGGACATCATGCATAAACATAACAAGGTCCGAAAGGGTAAGTGGCTTGTATGTTATTCTTAATAGACTGTAGATTTCTAGACCATTTTCTATTTTGTTAAGTACCTGGTACTTGTTGACAGGCCTACACTGTAAAAGCCAATTATTTTTAAAAGAGTAACCGTGGAGTTTCTTGCCGGTTCTTCTCCATAGGAAACGACCAATTGGAACTGTGCACCTAGCTTCTGACCTTTCATAAGTGCCCTTGTAGGCTTATGTGAAATAAAATATTTTGAATTTGATTTTGATTCGAATATTTATTGAAAATATACCTTCGTACATATTTTTACTTCAAGATGTGTGGCTCTTATGGGGATTTCTATTGGTTTTCGTGACGTTTTGAGCACGAGAACAGAATTTTTTGTTTTCGTGTCATTCCCTTGTGTGAAACCTATGCTTATGTTATTTTTAGCTTCAAATCAAACTTCAACCTATTGGTTTTGTTGTGATTCAACATTTTTGTGAGACTGATACACTGATAATAAAATTTCTGTTATTTCTTTAAAAAAAAAATTGTAGCGAAAAACAAAAAAAAAAAAATCCCGCGCGTTTTTATTCTCGTATGACCAAGGAACAAACACATTCAGCCTCGTAGCGCTCAATATCACCACAAGAAAGTTACACATAATAAAACTCCTTGCATCGCTTCGTCCTATATTCCCAACAAAGTTTACAGCAAGCACACTTTAATTACCCTAATATATTCTACACTTAAACGACACACGTAGACACACTATTTCGCAGATTTATACCCCGAAGTGGAGTGAACCGGCTCGTAAATCCCTTTAGGGTCTGTGTCCGCTGGCGAGACGGCACGTTTAGGGATTTTTATGCGACAAATAGGAAATGAGCCTTATCGTATGACAATAAAATTGAAAGGACATTGTTAAAAATGGTCTATGAATCAACACGTATGAAACCTTTACAGTAATTACTAGTTTTTTTTTTTATAATTTACATTACAATTATTACAAAAGAACGGACACTTCAGAATTTCGAAAACATTTTAAAGAGTAATTCAATTCCGTCTTTATCCCCGGCGCCATTATTTTTTGTTTCAATTTGACGTTTTGAATAGGCAAAGGGCTTTGTAGCTCATACAGCCAAGTCTTTGTACGCAGCGGTATAGTGTGCACCATAATTACAAAACTCAGCAATCTCAGCGCTGTGTGAAACGAGCAACATCGACATGTCAGTGTCATCATTGACTGATGACAGTTTGACTTTTGGGTAAACAAGCAAGATTTTATATTCGCAGTAAAATGCAATACTTACTAAACACACAAAAACTAAACAGTCCATAGCCCTAATCTAGTCATAACTACAAATAAATTAGTATAAAGAAAGAATTGTTCTGACTACCTAATATTATGTACCTACTAATGAAACGTTTAAAGATAAAATCCAATGTATTTTCACTAACAAACGCTAAGTTAGTATGTTTCTATTGGCCTAATATAACCTCAAAATCCGAAAGTGTTTTGGATTTTTTACAATGTTCAGAAGTGTCCGTGATTTTAATTTAGTTTCAATTGATTATAAGCATTAATTAGATCACAGAAAGTAAATTCACTTCTCTGTTGATACTTAGGCGGACAATGAATGGACGCCGAACCATGTCCTTTCAATGACTGCGGTATGTTTAGGCATGCCGTGTCATTGAAACAATTTTATGGTTATACTGTTAAGTTATTTATCTATTCGTCGCATAAAAATCCCTTGTCGTGCCGTGCTCCCAGTGGGCGCAGGCCCTTAACAGTTGGCCTACAAACGACGCAGTAAAAATATTAATTCAATGTGGTTTTACACAAAAGGCGTTAAGATTATAGCTCTTGGTTATGTAGGTCCATGTGTTGTGTTGATTGTGGTATTGGTTAGAAAGTAGTTGTAACAAGAGAAGCGAAACGTCGAGTCGTCATTTTTCTACGGTCTATGTATTTCTATAGTTTTCTCATTTAGGGTGAATTCAACCATACTTTTATTCCTAGTATAAGCCTTCCCCTCCGTATGAATTTTTGACAGTTACTCCATACAAAAACTGTCAGGGGGCCAACCACTACTTCTTAAAGCAGTATCATTTTAATGTTACTTCAGTGTGAGAATGAGATGAAGCTATACAGGACGTCTAGCTCCAACTCTTTTCCACACTCAAATAAGATTACAATTATACTGCGTTAAGAGGTGGTGGTCTAACTCCTGATGTCAATTTTATCAGCCCTTAATAATAATGCTATTTCTGGTTATTTTATCAACCTGGAGCTGATAATCTTGGTGTTGGGCAGTCGATCACTTATATGATTTTGGTCCTCTTCCTTTCATGGTTAAGAGATGGTGGTTGGCCTCCTGTATAACTAAACGTATCTTCAACCTCCATGCTCTTTGTTACAGCCATTGTAGGTACCCTTTCAGTCTGTTCGTCGTACGTACTTAATCCTAAATAAAGCAGCTAGTTTATGGTGTATGTATAAGATACTGGATCTTATCAACCACAAGTCGGCAACAACGCGTTAACAATGACACCGTCTTTATCATTGAGCAACGCTAACCTCAAAACAAACATAATTATTGTCGATATGGTACGTCTACTATAGGTAAAGATACAAAACTTGTAAGTAATATGAATAAACTTTAAGTGTAAAAACGGTTTTTCTGAATTTTATTTTGAAATGTTTACTCTGATTAGTGTGAAAATGAAATGATTTTGATTTGATTATGTTGATCGGCCTCAAATGTTTGTCTATCAGTGGCGAAGCCTTCATACAACCTGAGTCCTATCGGCTTCCCTTCGGACCCACCACTCTTCTTAATGTCTACTATTCCCAAATAATGTACACCTTTGTATGTAACTGTGTCACATCACATTATATATATATATATATATTTGCGTGTTTGTGTAACATCACATTATATATATTTAATACCAGTTTAATACAGTCATCATAAGATTAAAACATTACAAAAATGCCAAAATTTTTTCTGTCTGAGTTTATGAGAAGTGAACAATTATTTCTTCGGCTTCCCTCTAATAATAATTGTAGCTGCGTCACTGTTGTCTATAACTGCATAATATTGCATATGTACTCAATCAATGAAAATTATCATAACAATATAATATCCTAAACTAACTAAAACTATTAAAAAACTAAAATATGGCGTCGAAAAATTCCTCCGCATCGCTGTCGACTGGTATACCAAGAGACTGGCGGCATTGCCACGTTGTATGGCAATGCTTAGCCTCTGGCCAATGTAAAAGCCAGCCCTTGGGTCACGGGAAGTGTCAACCAGCCGTTAGGAGATTTCTTTGAACAATTAATCTGATAGAGATCCTTATAAATGAATGTAAAAGTCAATCGGCTTTTTATCTGTTTCGAACGTTTTCATGGGAAAACTACAGGAAAAAATGATAACTGTAAACGACTCAAAAAATAATATAAATAGCAACATTAAAATAAAATAGTAAATAGTATCAGCCATTTTCACTTTTTGCCGTGCGTAATTTTTTTTAATCAACGACCTACATATATATTGTTTTTTTTTTCTCAAAAAGTACAAGTTTAACATTTCCCACAAATAAAATGTGATTTTACATTTTTTTTTAAAACAGCCAAGTGCGCGTCAGGCCACGCACAATGCACAACTACTTACTTAAATGACTTTAAAATAATTAATTTTAAAATCACATATAAAAATATTTCAGACGGTACAGTTTGGAAAACTTTATTTTTTATTTTCGTATTTGCCCCCCAAAAGTGACCCCCATATTCAAAATTTATTTACGTAACACCTCCGTGTTTGGGTCACAGAAATTCATATGTGTACCAAATTTCAACTTAATCGGTCCATTGTAGTCGGAGCAAAATTGGCTGTGACAGATGGACAGTCAGACAGACAAACGAGTAATTCTGTAAGGGTTCCGTTTTTTTTCCTTTTGAGGCACGGAACCCTAAAAAATATAATAGAAATACATAGACTACCAAGTTTGTACTTAGTTAAAATTTCAACGCGCCACATTCTACGGAACATCTTACAATTCATTCAAAGTACATACCGTTTCCTTTTCATTAAGCAAGAACTAAGAATGAACTCGCGGGTGGAGTGTGCTCAAACTCCGAGAAACTTGTGTATAAAATCAAATTACTTACGCTTCACTTTGAACCAAGTTTAAAGTCTAAACCGCTCCATACATTGTCTACCCTGTGTAATTCTTTGCAGTTCCCCCGGTAAATCTCCGAGCATAAGGAATAGAACATTTAGATAGGGCTGCCAAATCTTAGAAAAATTGAGTCTTAAAAACAAGAGCGGATGTGAAAACATCATCAGTGATGAACTACATAATACCTTGTACTTTAGGAGCTACTAGCTAAATGAAATACTTTAGAAAAATCTTCCGTTCAATTATTTCGTACAAAACTGTAAATCAATATAAACCAATTTCTTGTAAATTATATTAATTTTTAGGGTTTAAAATTTTAGGGTGACCAATCGTCACCCTAAAATTTTCTCGAAACTTTTCTGTCACCCCCTGCCATTGTTCCGTTATGTTAATTCACTAACCTACTAATTATTCCCAGTTCTACAAATTACATATTCTTGCTGAATTAATTGCTTTGTAAAATTTATTATCTCTAGAGTGTCGTAAGTGAGGGATTTTATGAGTAGTTAATGAGTTGGCATTTTTAACTATTCAACTGAGTGGTGTTAACGATAACTGACGTTCAGTGTTAAATTGTGATATTTCTACCGTGCGATTACTTTAGTTATGTCAACCCCAATAAATTATAAGTACCTACTCAATTTGGAAGTCCATAAACCATTAAATAAAAAAAAATCTTTATTTCGGATAAGCAACATCCATATGGGTTAGTAAACAAAAAGGATAACTTATATCTATGTTAGTAAACTTATGTAGGACAAAACTTGGCTAATTCGTGATATGCAGCTATTCGGTGATAGATAATTGTGTTTTATTACCAAGTTACTACTGACTTGATAAATGTACATTTTTCAATCATTATTATTTGCCACATTTTTAGATATAAGTTAGCAAAACTTATTTTGTCTACTATATCACAGTAAATTTAAAAAATAGTCTGATCAATGAATCGAATTTTACAAGTAAAAAACAAAACTATCACCGATTACCCAAGTTTTGCCCTACTATCTATTTGGAGACCCGGCTGTTGTTCAAAAGGCATCTTTGGACCACATAACCTAACAAAGGGGAATCGTACCTCCCCGCTATGGTCTTCAGGATGGAGTTGGAGCTGCCCCGTACTCTGCAGAGCAAAGAAGTAGATTTCTGTCTGACGATAGCGTGGAAGCCATCGACGTGTGCCTGTGCAAACATACCTGATGCACTGCAGAAACGGGGCAACCCCATCAACATCCTGAACCCGTTATTATATTGGACCCGTATTAAAATTATTATTATACTTTTTTATTTCCGAACAGCCTGTAAAGCTAAAATTTATTTGAAAAAATATTTTTGTTAGTAAAGTGAGAAAAATATATTACTTTGCCTAAAGGTTTCTGCAAACAGGCGCGACACGCGATGAAACACAAAGGCACCGCGTGTCGCGCAATGAGCGGTGACTTTTTTTTGCATCGCGTGTCGCGCCTGTTTGAAGGAGCCTTAATCCTACTGTAGTTCGCAATCTGGGCTGCCATTCGGGAAAATGCCAGCGCTATTCACAATGGGCTTGTGATTCCGAATATAGGACATCCTGTACTCTGTAGTAAAGCGCTCCTGTTCATTACTCCCTGATTGTGAGCCATGAAAATACAAGTATTACATACATACATACACATACTCAAGCCTTCTTCCCATGGGGGTAGGCAGAAACTACAGAACGCCACCTATTACGATGCTTACTTACTCCTTTTGCTTCGTTTACGTTCAAGCTTATAATACAACATTAGTGGAAATTCAATATTAACTACTTATAGTTTAATTATTATCAAAATAGTTTAAAGACGTTTTTAAAGTGAGTCTGTTTTTGTCATTTTTTTTTAATTTTGCCCAAAGTGCAGGGGTCAGAACTAGCGTAGATTACCTATATTACATAATTTTTCAGTTTTTCTTTTTAGGTACTCCAAATACATACGATGTTGTATTATCTGAAACTTACTCCATTACATTAGGGAATCTCATGTAAAAACTTTTCCTTTCCATGAAAAATTATGATCCAAGAAAATGGACCCGTATGGTGCTCTTTGCCGTTATAAACTTATAAGTGTATTTCCCGAAGGTTTGATGCACGTCAGAATTTTACAGATCATAAACATAAATACATTTTTATTCGCGTCGTAAAAGTGATTCAGTAGCCATAAAAAGACTTTCTGCGGTTCAAAAAGTCTATATTAAGGTTCTTGAAGAAGACTTACGTACCTACTTACAAAAACATACGTTTCTCGATGAAACGTAGCATAAGCATAATAATCAGCCTATAATGTTTCCACTGCTGAGACACAGGCCTCCTCTCGGTGAGAGGGAGTGGGCCGTAATCCACCACGCGGGCACAGTGCGGGTTGGTACATGACACATGTCTTCAAGTTTTTGGTTCTAGCACAAGCCAAATTCCTTGCGAAGTTTTCCTTCACCGTTTTCATAGCAGTGGTGATGAAATAATTACACAAAGTAAAACGCCTGTCTGAGTTCGAACCTACGACCTACAACTCAGTAAGTCGCGGCCATTACCACTGGCGCACCACTGCACTACTGACGAAAGAGTATTTTACATTGATTGTTTTTTTGAACAAACATATCAACCTGATTTTTGTGTCAATTAGGTACGCACTAACCTTACGTAACGCTAATCCTGAGTAACAATCATTGGCTGCTTGAAATTATTAGCTAAAAGCGACGTCTGCGCAAGTCAGTCGCGCGTCGACATCTCGATATGGACATGACCAGGTCATAAAACTGAGACCGCTGATCGACGGCTGCCCTAAATACTGATACACTATGACTTATCTTTAGAACGACACAGAGGAAAATAGAACTGTATATTTATCTTAGTCTATGACCTCTCACGACGAGTGCGAAAGACGATGCAAATATTAAAAGTAATTTACAACGTGTTTATGCTATTTAAGTACTTATTTACATAGTCCGATATTATCTAAAATGATAAATTATAATGCATCTGTTTTCTTTCAACTCTAGTCTATTTGTGGTACCTACTATGGTTCTAAAAGGACGTTTGACGTCACATAGAAGTATGGTATGTTCGAAAAGTATCTGGTGAAAATATAATCAAACCCTTTTTTGGTTGAATTCTTACGAAATCACTCACTAAAGGGAATTAGTAATACATTATTCTATATTTAGAACATTTAAACTTTATGGCTCACCCATTTAAGTATTCAAATAATCACATCAGAGCACCCAATGTGTAAGTAAGACACTCGGGTACGTTTTCTGATTCATTTTTTTTATTTCCATCTATACTTTTGGAGCAGACTAGATCTTCAACTGTCATGTGAGGAGACACAATTTTTCTATTGTTACCGATCTCTACGAGGTCGATCGACAGTCGAGGGGACAGATAGACACTTCGATATTAAATTCCGATCTCGTTTTATCTGTAAGTCTGAATTACACTGAAGTTAATCAAAGTTGTACTTGAACTTGATCAACGTGTCTGGTAACTTTAATACTTTTGATATTACGCTCAGCTGCAGTCAATTTTATTTGCGGGAAACTTCGTCTTCGATCTGACGCGATATGGAGATGACTCGGATATCATGAACGCTGGATAAACCAGCAGATTAATTGACTTTTATGGAAATTATGTCTGCTAGTTCGATAACTTTTTAACAATCTGAGCAGTTGAATTTCAAGGAGAAACTTGGGACTTGCCGGGTTTGGCAAGTTTAATAGTAACTTTGCTGAGTATAGTCTCAATTTCTTGGCAGTGAAGGATCGCTTTGAATCCCATAGCCCGAGGGAAGGTTTATTTTCTTTGTCAAACTATATGTTCTTTCTTTAGCAAGGGTTTATTGACCTTGACACAACTTGAGTACTCTGAAATTGTTTTTTTTTTTTGCAATACAGTTCCATTTTCTTGCTTTAAGGGGCGTTCAAATATTGCACTGTTTCGATAAATTAGCCAAAATATCTATGTAGGTTTAAAAACCGTAAATGGTTTCAAATAATAATATACGTATCAAAATAAATATTATATGTTACGAAATAATGATTGCAAACAATTCATAATAATATTTTAGTGCACTACAGAGTAATATTTTATTATTTCAATAATATTGGCCTAAAGTAAGAAAATGGAATTGTACATAAACTCACGCCTTCTTCCCGTGGGGGCAGGCAGAAACTACAGAACGCCACCTGCTACGATCCTTACATACTCCTTTTGCCTCGCTTACGTTCATCATCTGGGGGCCAACCACCACCTCTTAAAGCAGTATTATTTTAAGGTTACTTCAGTGTGAGAAAGAGATGGAGCTATACAGGACGTCTAGCTCCATCTCTTTCCCACACTCAAGTAAGATTAAAATAATACTGCGTTTAGAGGTAATGGTCTAGCTCCTGGTTATACACGCACGCCGGTTGCGCGTACTACGCATCTAACCTTTCTGAAAATAGAATTGTATTAAAGAAAAAATAAATTGCGAACAATTCAAGTTGTGTAAAATCAATAAACCCTTGCTACAGAAATAACGTAACCCCATGGGAAGAAGGCGTGACTTTATGTACCTGTGTAGCTATTTGGGACGGACGACCAACTTTCTGAATGCACTCTCTTAACTACAAGTCAGTACTTGTACCTTAAGAAAAATAATACATTGTCACGTATAACTTGTATGTAACTTGTTCACTCACATACATACATTCTGATTGAATGTACTACCTAATGACCTAAAGAACCTAACCTTATCTATAATTATTATATACATATGTCTGACAGTCCATTGGTAATCTCAACGGGACTCACACGCGTTCGTGTGTCAATGATATTATCAGTAGAAGTTTGTTTTTAATTACATTTTTAAATTATTTCGTGTGTGATTTGAAGTGAACAAGCTATCTCGATAATACTCAATGGATCGAAAGGAAGTGTTTTGTGTGATAAGTGATTGTGTGACAGTTTTTGAACAAAATGAAATGGTGTTGTGGATCAAATTTTAGAAAACATGTTAATGAGCTAGACTCTGAATTTGGTAAAGATCTTCTTTCTAAATAATACTATGACATAACCATAGTCTATCTTATTTCTAAGTACCTTTTACAAAGTCACTTTTCTTAGTGCCGTAGCGCGATTTAATATAGGTTTGTTTTAGGCGAAATTAATTCCAAAACTTCATCTGTCTTTTTTCTAAATCATCGCGACTTCACACTTCGACTCCGTTCTTTCGAAGTAACGTTTCTGAATAAGGCCTAGCGCGCACTGCCTTTCGTATTTTTACCGCAAAATCTGTGAAGTATGGAGTTTCATAGAAGTGTGCGTATTGCGATGAAAAAAACGCATGCGGTTAATTCACAGTGGGCCTCCCACGCAGTGAGTCCACCGCACGTATTTTGTATCGAAAAAGATATATGAAGTACCGCGCACTGCAGTGATAAAACGGACCGAGACACCGACCAAGCAGTAGATAATATCCTTTTGTTACTTTGGATACGCCCCTAAATCTTTTTATCATACGGAAAAGTAGGCCTCAAGGGATGCATCCAACTTTGTTTGGGTACCTACGAAAAACGTGCATTTTGTTTACTGCCAGTGCGCGGACCCGTGACTGCGTTTGTTATACCGTACGGCAGGAATAACAACAGGTTAGTGTAATCCGCTCCCTTCGCTTCTCCGAGCACATCTACACAAATTAATACAATCGAAGTGTCCGTTTGTATAACAAAAAAAAAAAAAGACAATTTTAATTTTTTTTCTGTCTGTCGGTCTCTTTGTTCCAGCTAATCTCCGAAACGGCTGGACCGATTTTGACGGGACTTTCACTCTGGCAGATAGCTGATGTTATAAGGAGTAACTAAAATTAGAGTCCCGCACAAAAAATATGTTATCCATATAATGTGACCTTCGGTTGATGTATTAACTATTAAACAGTTTTGAATATTATTTATTATTTTTACAAGCCTGTAATGTCCCACTGCAGGTCAAAGGCCCCATTTTGAATAACAATAATAACAAAGTGGCTAGCAATTAATTGAAGTTTTGGATACACATAATTTTAATCTCAATTTTCAAGTGTGATGCGATGTTTTTTGTCCATAAATATTGAGTAAAAACAAATAGAAGTACGCGTCGACTTGAGAACATCTTCCTTTTTTAGCAAATTGCTAAGAAACTGTACAAGATATTAGTAGACCTTGCAAGTTTTCAGAAGGCCTTTTCAATATTAAAATACTTAAAAAGTCTAAGCTAAGGATTTGCTAATACCCGCAAGTTTTAAGAATGCCTTTTAGATTAAAATGCCTGCCGCCTGCTTACATAAAAATCTAAGCTAATGTTTGCACCTAAAGATACTTGCTCAACTTCCAAGTGAGAGACGAGAATATTCAAGCTAGGCAACTTAACAGTGTCAACTGGGCGACTATGTTAAGGCGTAAGCGCCATTGTATTCCATGAAATTCAAATGCTCTTACGTATTTTGCAATTTGCAGGTCAACGTAGCAAATATGAATTTACAGAATTAGAATCATCATATAAATTGCTCTATTGAATAACTATTTCATAAAATCATGACTTTTGAGGCCAAATTCTAAATTAGAGAGTTGTATATTGATTCCAATGATTATAATTCTAAAAATAAATTACAAAAATACCGACTTCCTAAACAACACTACAAAGTGAAAAATAACCTTAATTTCAGATCTGTATTTTCGTGGTGTCTTTTCGTTTTTGCCACCGAATGCCGAAATTAACGTAATTTTTCACTTTGTAGTGTTTTTTTGAAGTCAGTTGTTTTTTTTTTTTTGTAAAAAAAAAACACTTTTTAGTTGTCGTACCTACCCCACACAAATTCTAATACCACTACCTGCTATGTAAATTACAGTGACAGGAAGTTATCATCCACATAGACTAAGTGGGAAAAATACATACCATTGAAGCTAACTTAAAAACTACCCAAGAAAAGTTAATAAAATTTATATGGAACCACCTAAAAAGTATACCCTTTCAGACAAAAAGAATTTTCCAAATCTGTTTAGTCGACTTCGAGTAATCGGGGAACTCCTCCTTTCTTTTAAGTCGATTAAAAATATATATTTACTACAATCAAAATTTTAGACCTGATAATGTCCTGCAAAAAATTTGCAGATCGTCAGTGTCACTGAATTATTAAATAATAATACATAATTAACAAATAATACATATTTATTCAAAATTAAAATTGGCAAAGTAGAATAGAATACTCTTTAAAGTTACACCATATGAATTACAGATAAAAAATAATTAAGAAGAATAATTAAAAAAAAAATAGCAATAATTTACATGTTTACATGCCTGTGCTAGGAATCAATTGCAAAAAACATAAGAAAATGCTATACTTTGCATTTCACGGGCTATCTTAGCACATCTCCCTTAACAGTGTCCACTGGGTGACTAAGTTACATACGAGTGAACGCAACGAAGTTCGCGCGTTCAAACAACGTCGCGACTCGCGCAGCTAACTTTACTACATAGAGTTTAGTAGTGTGAATAATGGAGGGATTAACTCGTTAGCTGGTCCCCACAGTTTTATTTAATTTTATGGTGTTTTACAAGGTTCATAAAGTATAGTGTTAGGTTGTGTTTGACCAGGTAACTTTGATAAATGGGATGCAGTTAAGGGGAAATGTTTGTGTTGTCTCTGAAATGTTTTGTGTTCACTTAGTAGGCTTTACTGGCGTGCTCGCGTGCGTTTAGGCGAGAGGTGGATCGTGGTGATCAAGGATCGACATCTGCGCTGCCACTGACGATGAAGTGAAGTAGGGAAAGGAGACGGAAACGATTACGTACAATCTTGGGCCTGAATGTAACGAGATGAAATTGATGTGAATTAATAGATTTAAAATTATCAGTCCCTTGCTGAAAATTCTGTTAGTTTTGACAATCTGAGAGCCGAGTTATTAGAGGTTTAGTAAAAGTAAGGCTATGTCACAATCTTTAACTAAAAACTTATTCCTGAAGTGCATAAGATGTTCTTTAAACACTAATGTTTATTATATTTCATCTAAGGGTCGTCGGCCTAGTGTATTGCAGTGACTAGTTACTATCCCTCAATCCACAGAGCGATCCATAGTTTCAACAATATCCAATCCACAAGTCGGCGGTAAAATCCAAAATAACAATTCCAAGTCAGAAGTGTGAGCGATCTTCGGTGTACAGTGTGAAAGCAAGGGTCGTACAAGGTAGGCAGGGTCAGAATCCATGAAAAACTGAAATAGTCTGAAAAGCAATCAAAACGCATCGGAAAACACGAAACGAGTGAACAAGCAAGAGCAGTCGGCAACTGTCTACTGTCAATGTTGAGCTGACTCACAGCTGTCATGCCAGAGACATAGACTAAAAATATAAGACTGATTTTAATCGATATGAAATCGATATTCATTATATTGGTTTTTCAGTAATTAATTGTTATTTAATTTATTAATATGGCACGTAAGTAAATGCACTATATTGTATATAAGTATATTTAGTGCATTTAACTACTGGAGTTAATTACCTAGAGCGAAGGTTTTCTTTTTGTAATTTTGTAATCGATTACATAGAACTATATTTCTCTTAATTCTCCGCTTCCAGATTGAGAATTGAGCTGATTTTTGATATTCTAAGATAAAAAAAATATGACTAATTTTTTAGATCATATCTCAACTTATTACATTTGGGCCCACCGTTTTCCGTCTCCTTTTGGGCCAACAAAATCTAATTCACTGTCATGCCGTCGACGTAACCAAGAAGAAGAATGATCGACCCTTGTCGGTATACTTCCTCGTATACCGAAAAGGGTCGATTATTGCTCACCACCGACTTTGCCCTACAGACTGCAGTAGAACAGTTAACATTGGGTAATCATTGTATAGAACTTTTGTTGGAACGTGGTATAGGTTCTATATTGTGATTAAATTAAATGTTCATTTAGTGTTACACAATGAATTTAATGATAATGTTACTAATTAAGCACGGTTTATAAACAATAACTAAGATTAAGCAGATTATAAATTGGTACGTATGAAGTGTATAACGGCTAGTGACCGACTGTAGTGTGTCGTCGTCGATTGCTGTATCTGAACCCCTCACGTGTGACGTCACAGGTAATTGAGATCGTAAGTTTTGTATATGTGTGGGTTACATACCACTGCAATTGCAAAACGTCTTTCGCCTGATACAACCGATAACCTCACTACGAGTCTTTCTATATGCTGTACTACATGCTTAGCCCAATGTGTTATTCCTATCAAAATTACTGTCATGCAACATTGTGGCATTTGGTGAATGTATAATGTTAAACACGTGATAATTAACGACCTAATGTAACATCAAAACAAACAATGATAACAGACCTCAAATGACGAAAATAAGTACGAATCGAAATGATATACATAATTGTTGGGATTCCCCATGTTTATTGAATTTACTCGACGTAAGACTATTAATGTCACAAGGAACTGAATCAAGGAACTGAATTGTAAAGTATATAGCAATATAGGTGTAAATATAAATAATATTATGAATACTTACATTAATATGACGTATCACAGCACTAGCAGCATCATTTTATGCGTTTACAACAACTGCACTGCACAGAGTATACACATCTACTGTAGGTACAGAAATTTCCAATAACTTTTCCAAAAGTAACATTCCGTAGCATTCCATAATATAACATCACGTCACGCCTGATTTCCCCAAAGAGTTAGGTAGTTTCGCCAGTTATGTTTAAAACTCATATAATAGGGAGTGAGGCTATTGCTATCAACCAGGCATGAATCCAGACTCTGGACCGCTACCGAGAAATTCCTGATGGAAAACCCAATAACACTTTGCCCGACTTGGGAATCGAACCTAAGACCTCATGCTGAGCAGTGGCACTTGCACTTCAAGTCCAAAATGAGAGGATTCAAAAATATTACCAAATGATTAAGTTTTCTGAATTTCTTTCATTATAAAGTCCTAAGCTAAGTTGTTCCCAGCTTCATTTATTTTATGACGAAGGGATTGAACAACATACCGTGTCATGTTTCCCACACGACAGACTATGTTGTATAAAATTTTCTGTTAGTTCCTTCTGATTGTACCGATCGGCCGGTGCGTAATTTTGTCGTGCAGCACAGCTATTAGAACCTTAGCTAGAATTAACTCACAAGGTGTGATAACTCATAACTAAGATTTTTGACTGAAAGACTAAAATTAGACATGAAGTCGGTACGTTTTGTGTGGGAAGGTAAGTACTTGATGTTTGATTTTACCTATTCTTTCCGGTGGATTTTCATTACTCGAGTAACTGCGCTTGTTGAGGCACTGCTTCATGTAAACGATGGCGTCAAAATGAGTACCTGTCCAGTAACTACACAAGGTGTAACATAATTAACGCACAACCTCTTAAGGGGTCATTGTACTCATCATTGTGAACAACTTTTACTATGAGACTAAACCTGAAATCGCGAAAAAAAATCAGCTGTTCCCAACATTTATGTTCGCATAACTCGTAAAAATGTAGGGAACAGCAGATTTTTTTTATTTATGTTACATCTTGTATATCTCTAGCAACGGTTTCGTAGCAAAGCGGCGGCCGCCATATATAGTCTCCTCAATTCTCTGAAACGTTATTTATGAAAGTTGGTTGGTGTGTTTTCCTAGAAAGCGCTTTTTGACACCGTAAAGTCAAACCCCAGTGCCATCATTTTAGTGACGGCTACCGTTTGGTTTAAGAACAACTTTATTTCTCATAAGAATTGCATACATAATTCACTTACTGAGAAACAATATCTAAAACTAAAATTAATAATTAGAGCGCACAGATGTACGTATATAAAATAACAAAACCAAGTAACAAAGAGAAAAAAGAAAAAAAAATGTGGGTAAACAGATAACATAAACTCAATCGTAAGTAAACCGTTCTTCTAGGAAACCGCACCGTATACAGGGCATTTTTTTAATTACTATCCAAATTGTCGCAGGGTGTTCTACCCATGAATACGAACAACTTTCACTATAGGACCAACTCTGAAATCACGAAAATAAATCTGCTGTTTCATACTCGCACATTTTGGTCGAATAGGTATTGAACTTTTGTATGAATCAGCTGATTTTTTCTTCATGATTTCAGAGTTAGTCCCATAGTAAAAGTTGTTCATATTCATGGGTAGAACACCCTGCGAAAATTTGGATAGTGATTAAAAAAATGCCCTGTATATAATTCGCGCGGGTAGCTCGTGCAAGTAGCTCGCGCAAGCGACATGCTCAACTAACTTGCACCATGTAGAAGCATAATTACTGTCTCTTGCATGTGGTCACAATGCAACAATGACAACTGTGTAAACCGCATTGGTGGTCACAGCTACAATGTAGAGAGTGTTTCGCACTACTTCCTCACTTCGAATGTAGCGGTGACGATCTCTCACAGGGGCAATGGTTTGCCGCAAATTGAACTAGGATCATCAACCAATGTGCGCTTCTATAATTTCTAACATGACGATAATATCGTGGACGTCCACCCACGGCAGGGAAGGCAAATGTATGGAAATACATGCACGTTAAAACGTTTTCGTACACCGAAATTATAATTAAAAGCGTGTTCATATATTTCTATACATTTTTATATAATAAATAATATAATATCGTCACGTTTAACCATTATTGCTCTGTTGCTCGCTACCGCTACACAGACCTTGGTCGCCGTTGCTACTATTATTCAGATGCAGTCTTATCATAAAATGTATCTACAAGATGTAACATAAACAACGCACAACCTCTTAAAGGGTCATTGTACTCATCATTATGAACAACTTTTACTATGGAACCAAACCAACGATGATTAATGATTGATGATTTTTTTTCACGATTTCAGGTTTGGTTCCATAGTAAAAGTTGTTCATAATGATGAGTACAATGACCCCTTAAGAGGTTGTGCGTTAATTATGCTACAGCTTGTATAACTTTCTCTCTGTAGGGCGAATTCGACCAAACTCTTATACTTAGTATATGTCTAATCCAGCAAAGAATTTTTTAATTTTTGCCAGATTTTCCATACAAAAACTGTCAGACGTCAATTTTATACCCGGATAAAAGATATCTGACTTTGGTTAAATCAGCCCTTAGACGTGCCAGGCGACCAGGGCTAACTCAAGTTTACCCCTATGTCACGAGCTGCACGTATTATTAATATTATTACGGATATATTTGGGCAGAACCTGCCGAGATTTATTCAAATGGCACAAATAATGATTGAAAGAGGTCTTGTAATATAAAATTCATGTTTATAAGTAATAGTTTTATTAGTTTAGGTATATTTCTTTGTAATTTTGGTTACAAGTCATTTTATTTTTTGTAAAGTTGTGTGACTTACAACATCGCCTTGGATGAGTCTGTAAAGGTGTTAAAATTGTGATTTAAATAAATTAATAATATCCGTGATAAAGCAAAGTCTGGATTATAGATAGAAAAAAGGAATTTAAGCTACGAAAACGTTGATTGGTTTTTGCCGAAGCATTACCTGCTCTTACTAACTGCAATTTTGAATTAAGAATGAATTAATTTTGAATTAAGAATGGATTCGTTTAGAGTAAATTATATTGCAACTCAAGATTCTTAATATTTTATGACCTGTGCAGTAAAAAATCCAGGCAACATTTATAAAATTACTAAACACAGTTTCCAACTTTAATCAATTTCGACCAGCTACACAAACTTGTTAGCAGTCTTTGTTTCGCCGTAGACCAATCAGTAGATATAGGTTTCTGCAATATTCCAGATCTGTCTTAAGCACTAACTAGCTAATCAGATAGTTGATTAAAATATTAGCACTGGTTCTGGTACAGTTTATTTGCTTGTCTTGACCCCTTAGATTATCAAGTTCGCCTTACGTAATTATGAATGATTGCGTTTGCGTCATTACGCGAAAAGCACATAAATAATGTATCACAATCAGATTGTAATTGCAATACGAATTATTTTTAAACCGTAAGTTTGCGCCAGGAAAATCGAATTCCGAGACCTTTCTTGTTCACCAGCCAGCCCCTTGCCGGCTTTAAACAATTCGAATTTATATTAAAATTCTCAGCTTACCAACAGAATTCATTTTTAAAATCGTTTAACCACAGACTAAAATAATATACGAATAGGCCAGTATGTAGGCATCTCTTATTAAATCCTCTTTGCTTTGCATACGTGGTTTGGTAGTCGGTACACAGTACAGCATAAATCATTTCGTAAGTGGAGCCGAGAGGCGAGCGTGTGCACAGATAATAGTGCAGTGATTAATTGAGCCCACCTGGCCGCCAGCCGCTATTAAGCCTTATTTGAGACTAGATATACCTCTTGTATTAGCTATCTGATAGCTTGAACTATTATTGCGCGATCGGGCTTAATTGCGGCATTGTGTGCAGTTGATATTAAAATTTGATACAAATGTTATTTAGATCGTTGTATTTAGACAATTTACATATACCTCATTTATAATAAAATAGTAACGAAGATTGAATGGTTTTGAAAAAAAAGTAATTGCTACGAGGTGTGGGAAAGAGTGAGATGCCGAAAATATTAGTTTTTAGAATTTTTGTCCGTTTGTCTAGATTTAATGTTTCGGATTTGCGTAAAAACGGCTGAACGGATTTGGACGAAATTTGGCACACAATTGGAAATTTGGGTTTGATCCCAGTAGTACGTTCCCGTGGGATATTTCCCGACATCATCAAAAAATTCAAGTCCAGTTCAAGAATAGCCTATTAGTAAATAATAAAGTTTAGCCATATTTGTGTTAGGGAATTTACAGAGATAATTTCAAAAATATCTTATCAGAAAGAAATTGACATGATATCAGCCGATCATCATCTATACCTATCCGTAAACTTGAGCTTCTTTAAAATATTAGTTAATTCAAAACAGTTAACGAACCTCGAAAAAAAACGTAATGCATTACCTACTATGTATTCAGAGCGGTGTAGTGACACTATTAAAATACCAGAACTCATTCAATAAACCAGAGGAAGCCTGACAGGCGCGAAATCATTGAAATACGCCTAAAGTTCTAGCTTGCCTTGTTGTGTCCTTCTATTACTAGGTAATAATATATAGGTAGTAACTTATTATAGCACTGGCGAAGGCATACGCGCAATACTCTGAACAAAAAAGTCTGTCAATTTTGGCGGGGGACGCGGTAGTTACTAAAAAAAAAAACAAAAACGGCTCGCCCGGAAAGAGAAGTTCGTACCATCGAACTTTTTTTATCGATTATTAGAATCATCTCGTGCATTAGAATCGATTTGAAAGTAGTTTTTATGAACGAACTTGACATTTAAAAAATTTGGTCTCATTCATTTTTTACAGAGAGGAAAGTTTTCGTAAGGCTTCTCTGTGCTATATACTCTAAGCTACCTACGAGTAGCTTAGGGACCTCCCTATCACAATCACGTTAGGTGCTAGGTTGTGATAGGGACCTCTCTATCACAACCTACTATGTATTGACATAGTATGTGTGTATTAGTTACAGACTAGAACACTACACACTACCTACGTCGAATGTCCTCGTGCACTTGATACGGCTGGCCGATAAAACACCACGGTGCAATGACGTCACCATGTGTGTACATAGATATTACGAGACATACCTATTAAAAATAAAGCATACTCACCGACATACTTATCTTTGCTCGTCTTGGCGGCGCTGCTTGCTAAGGGAAGACGATAGACATCTGTCAAATCCAGTACATTTTAGTTTAGTTCTGTTTTTCGCCACACGTATGTGTGTTGGTGTTTATCAGATTGTACGTCATTTACTGTATTTGTTTTGCTGTTGAATTTAGAATTGCTCGTTTCTTACGTGAGATTTTTCCATGCAACATTGTAGCAGTATATTAAGAAGGTACTCAGATTATTGTTTTGCTTCGAAGAGTAAACATTTATTTAGTCCCTTCCTGAATCGTGCCTCGCTTATATTCTGAATGTTACAAGTTGTTTCTTGAATAAACATTTTAAATTGTAGTTAAATTGCATTAATAGGCTTTAAAATCAGAATAATTATTTACCTATGGTCGAAATAAAAATTGCTAGATGCAATCACAACTTTCAATCTAAATAGAAAAGAATATGCCATCATCATTTATATTTTCTTTCAATATATTTCACATGTTGTTCAATATAATCTATTAATCTACTTTTTCAAGGGCGAAAACGAAATTATCATATCGCTTTGGCCACAGATCACTTTCACACTAAGTACATACTAATTCCATGCTTTCACATCACACATGACTCACAGATTAAAAACAATATAGGTAACAAACCGGTTCTATTTTTGAAACTAGACCTCTCGTCATTACATGCATATTGTTTTTCAATTATCTAACAATCGCTCTCTCGTGATACGAGCATTAGGAGTTGACAGTATCTGTACGTTGATAAGTGACAGCCTTGTGCTAATTTAGCTTATTATTAACTATTACGTTGGTACCACTGTGAACGATTTGCATATTGAATACGGTACCTTTAAGAGGTGTCCTCAATGCGATTAATAGAAGAGAAGATGATTATTATATGTCTGAAAGAATAATCCATAACAATGAAAATTACAAAAAAATAATGTGAAAAAGCCGTGTAAAAATAAAGATAGATTTTTTTTAAAGCGGTTCCCATAAAATTTTCAAGAATATTTTAAAAAAATGTTATAACTCGAAAACTATCCACAAACGCGGAGCATAAGTACATGGTGTATTTTCAGATACCCCTGAGCATGAGGAATAATTTTTTTTATTGACGTCGCTATTTGGACCACCCTGTATGCAATACTGAAATACAATGTATTGAATAGTTTTGTGTCAATTTAGATCATGTGTAAAAGTAACAGTGTTAATCGACTTTTGTCGTTATCCGTACTTATTGAAATTTATAAAAAATGTGGCAATGGACTCATTGGAAAGATCCTGAAAACCCAATAAGTAGGTATGGCTTATAGAAGAAAATGCAACTGAAAAGAAATGTTTTTTGTTGGGTTTACTCCTTAAGAATCGATTTTCATATTAAGGCTTCCGGTATGGAAATTTTATGAGGAGTGAAATTAATACAAGCGTTAACTCTAAAGCGTTACTTTTTCTGCGCAACGTACCTTGCGCAGCTTTCATGGAGTAAACTTCAATCGTGCGTCGGAGCTGACACACACACTTTTTTTTCTAAACTGTAGGTTTTGAGAAACAAAAATCTCACATGTACAAACTCTCTGAAGATATTTATATTCAATTAATCTTTTTCTTAATCGTCATTCTTCACATTAGCAAGGGTATGTTTAAGACAAAGAATTTCCAGAAATCGTTAAAAAATTAAAGTAGGACTCGTAAAAATATTTGGTAATTACAAATTTTGCAAAATGCCGACGGTTGAAAAGCTGAGTGTCTGACATTACACGTTAAACAAAAATGAGGAGAAGACTTATTATTATTGTTTTTAACGAACAAAAAACTGTCTGACAGTCTGTCTGTTTATAACAGGGTCCATGATAAAGTATGTAGCAAGATCACAGTTGACATTTTCGTCCAAGATAGTAAAATGTCCAAAAGGTTTATGTAAGAAAACTTTCTAAGTGCCTTAAAAATGAAGCTGGATAAGCCTGTTGGATTTTATTTATTTATTTATTTGCATAATGCACACTCAGTTACAGGCTAAGCTAAAACTTAAGAGTAAATGATCCTGATAGGGCGCAGCAAGTATTATTACATTTAACTTATAGCCAGGATAAATACTTACCCCCTTATTCATAAACGTTGATTAAAGTTAAATAATGTTTAAACGTCAAAAAGTCTATAGAAAACCAGTCGCTAAGCATTACTACATTACATTATATTGCATACTTAATAGATGTCAATAAAGATACCGTTGCCATGGTTACCAACATTATTATGATTTACGGGTTTATGTGGTTTTGACGTCGGTGTTCGGTGACACCGCGCAGATGGGATATGTCATTAAATTAAATTCTTATGTAAACAAACGTGGCTGACTCGGGATACTCTTATTTGTAGGTTGTTTTATGTACAGCTATAAGCAAAATGAAGCAAAAGGAGTATGTAAGGATCGTAGCAGGTGGCGTTCTGTTGTTTCTGTTTACCCCCATGGGAAGAAGGCGTGGATTTGTGTAGCTATAAATATAAATATGTTCAAGGCAGGGGTTATTTAAATAGGTAGCTTTAAAATAGCCCCGTATTTTGAAATGGAAATTACAGAACATTATCGCTTTTCTTGGAGTTGTTAAAATTCGCCGGATTCCACATTTTGTTAGGTGGTTAACCTGAAAACCTTGGTTTAATTCAAAATCAAATCAATGTAACTCATTAAAATTTATTTAAATTAAGCTGAGACTTTGCACTTTTAACGTCAAAGTTACATAAAACAATCCCCCAAGACGTCCGTCCGTCACCATTTCAGACACACTCTCAACACCAACACAATTTTCTTAATTCATACACCCACACAAACACACCATATCACACACACACACACCATCACAACCACACATACATACTTGGTTATCTACTGTTTTCTTTGTGTATTAGTTTTTTTATTGTATACTCCTCTGCTAGTAGATTACGAGTAGACTTAGACGTAGAAATTAAGTTGTAACGTATATATACCTACTAGATGTATAGCAATAAATGTAAACGGAACGAAGGAGCCTGGATCTCACGACACAGGGAATCCTAGTGTGAGTTCCAGGAGTCAACGTACTCGAATGTAACTTCTTAAACAATAAATTATTCTTATTCATTTCCTATTGCTTTAGCTGGGAAGAAGAACAAACTCCCCAGAATTGCAGTTATAGCACATCAATTGTCGCATCCAGGCATTACTTAACATAACATAACGCCTTGTTTCCCCAAAGAATTAGGCAGAGGTGTACCTATAGTGCACCCACATTTCGCCAGTTATGTTTGAGTAAAGCAAATAAGCAAGTCCCTTAGTTATTAGCGTCACAAATATCGCGCTTGAATGAGCGTCTTCACATTCAAGTGTCATAGCCATAACACACGAACTACACAAAAAATCCACTTCACAATGACGTGTTAGTACGTCCTCCACAAACGGTCATGTTTTCAGGGGCATTAGTCCTGAAAGGGATTGTAGGACTTTTATTCATGTGTAAAAACTTCTTATTATTTTTCCATTTGTCCAAATTAATGTGAATAAATATTAATTTCATAAGAAGGTACCTAAATAATACATAGTTGTCAATAAATATTTACGTTACAATTTATTTCTTTATTATAAATCTTTCAAAACTTACATGCCTTAAAACTACTATAAACTCTATTTAAATATCCAAAAGTAATCAACGAAACTAAAAATAAAGTTAGCGATACCTTACGAGAATTTCAAAGCTGCAACTTAATTTAACTTAGCCAGTACTAATTCAAGAAACAGAACTTTACACCGCGGCCGCGGTCTGTCTTTTTGTGAAATTATCTTCATTCCCGTATTCCTCACGCTTGTGATAATAAAGCCAGTATAAGCTGGCCTCTTAGAACCAATTTCACCAATGAAACTGCAAGCAATCAGCACATCTAAACCACTTTCAAGAGCTGTCAATGTCAATATTCTATAACAATAATAACAGTGACAGTTCTTGAACGCGGTTTACATGTGCTGATCGCGTGGAGTCATTGGTGAAATTCACCCTTATTCTATTGAAACTCCGCACTACACTACGCCAGCTCAAGGGCAAAGTATTACCAAGGACGTGCGGTCTTCTGTTCTTGTAAATTAACTTACTGAGATCCAACCTGCTGTAGGTACGCTCAGGGTCTCTTAATTAAGCACCAGTGGATGTTCCCTTAATTAGCTGTCTTGTAAAGGCCGGCGCACATTTGGGCGGGCCGCACCGCAAAAATCCTCCCACATCATCATCGCACACTTTAAGGCGAGGCGGGCCGTATCGCGCTTTGTTTAGTATTTTTATCCTATTTTTTTTTTTTTTAAATAAACGGTTACACTGACACATTACAGTTTTATACAAAATTTGAGCCACAAAATGAGTAAATGACATTTCAAAACCCACGACATTTCCACATATTATAAAGACAAGTTATAAAACTAATGCGATGTGCGCTTACAGTTTGATAGGTACAAAATTACATAGCGTGTTAATGATAAAACTAAACACTAAACAGACATGCAAAATAAAAAAGAAAAACAAGAAATTATAAAGATACAGTCTAACCTCCTTACTAATAAACGTTGTATAGTGTCTGTATAGTTACACAACGCTTTGTCTTCTTCTGTCGAAAGTCAAATTACTGACGACTGAAAGAGAGAAATCGGTGTGTAACTATTCACCTGATATAATACGTTTATTAGTAAGGGGGTAAGAGTTTAAATATAACGGAGCAATATCCAAAATAGTTCCACGAACAAGACCTCTAAATTTATCAGTTGGAAAAACAAAGATGTCAATATTTTGAAAGAGATTATTATAGTGACCAGTAAGAGACGTAGGGGAGCTCGTAAACCAGCGTTCCTACGACAAGAAGATACTACAAATAGAGGTCGTGCGCGCACCCCACGGCTTATGTTTGTTCTAGGCACTACGTTGCTAATCTTATTAGTGCCTAGCTGTGCCCCACGACTTCATTCGCATGGAATTCGTAAGATATACAATATACTAAAATAACAGCCACATTTTAAAAAAACTCCCTCGTCCCCCGACCCGCCGCGTTGCATGGCCCGCCCATGCTATTACTTCGTTTTCGCTTAGCGTTCTTTCTGACTTTTTTTCCTTTTTGCTTGGCTCCTAAGGGTCGTAGCGTGATTTTAAATAAGCTATTACCATCCTCGAGAATTGGGCTATCAAATGCAAAAAAGAATTATTCAAATCCGGCTGGTAATTCCAGAGATTAGCGCAAAATAGCTTAAATGTCATGTTTTTTTTTTACCCTAATTCTTTTTCTAAAATAAAAGTAGCCTTAGTTACTCCTTATAACATCAGCTATCTGCCAGTGAACGTTTTGTCAAAATCGGTTAAGCCGTTTTGGATATAAGCCGGAACAAACAGACAGACAAAAATTTTAAAAATTGTTATTTTGTTATAAGTACCGTATATACTGTCATAATGCATTTAGTAAAAAGCTGTTATTTTGACTTTACAAACAGACACATCAAATTTATTTTTTGTATAGATTGATGCGATGTGCTGCGGCCCGGTGCGTTTAGCTTTACGATGCCTGGCTCGTATGTAGAGCACTACGTGAGACCTACCCGTGTTACTACGTCTTCTAATAATGTATAACTTTGCTATTAGCACCTCTCTATTGTGATATAACAATGATAGTATTAGTATCTGTAAAACAAAGCAAGGCGGCTCTTATTCAAAGATGGCTACGGTTGCGGCTGTGTCACAATTTCTCATTCTCTTTGTTCTGAGAAAAGGATGTATTTGTGTGAGGTGGTAATGCTGGCCTTTGTAATCTAAGGGGACATATTATTTTAATAGAAAGTGCTAATTAACAAATATATATTCTTCATTATTCATTGAAATACATACAGGGTGTCCAGTAAATAGTACGACATAGTACAGGGGGTGATAGCTTGGATTTATACCTATCAAAACAACACAATATATGCTTCGCAAAATGTTACGGACTTAAAAGTTATACTAAATTTTCCAAAATATCGAAAAATCTCTACGTTGAATCAGATTTAAAGCTTAATTTTAAGTTTTTCTACTCATTGATAAATCTTTTTCCTATCAAAAACAAGAATGTGTTCAAGAAATACAACATTTTTTTAATATTTTTCACTGAATGATTTTCTTATCGCTTAACTTTAACCTACAGTGGTGAAAAAAAAAATCCGTGTAGTTCCGTAGTTCGTATCCGTAGAGTTTACCTATAAGTGATTGTTACACTTTATTCTGATTTGTTTCTTCTGTTTTATTTGCTTATATACAGTGTATACAATTGTTCATGAACCAAATAAAATAAAATAAATAAATACCTACTTCAATGTTAAGGCAACCGTGGTTGCCCAAAACTTTTTAGCGTTAAACGTTAAGGCAACTAGAGCGGTCTCGCTGACTGGTTTTACAAGTTTTTTTTTTATCGTTTTTTACTTTATGAGACTGAGAGAGAGAGCTTCTATGACTGTATTAGATGACTCTGTATTAAGAAATCCGTCTGTGGGTGTATAGAACAACACATCGAAACTTTAAGGTCGCACAGTGACATTTGTGTCAGTCATGCCACTTGCTAGTCACGGAATCTCGATAGTGTTGAATGCATACTCAATGCATTACTTGTGTACCTACAAACGTGATATTAAATAAATCGTAACAACCTCATATGAATAGAAATACTAAAATAATGTGAGGACGATGAACTGACGATCACAAAATCTTAATCACAATTGTTGTGATTAGTAAAGTCAGGGAAATTAATTTCTTTGTCAGTACGAAGTGGCTACAACACAGCAAATTGACGTATTGTGTCAAATTGATAAACAATTAATTTCGCTGACAACGTACACAGAAAAATAGGCCAAGTGCGTGTCGGACAACGCACAATGAAGAGTTCAGCTGGGGTGAAGAAAGAAGAGATAGAATTATCCCAAGAACAAACTTCACACTGTAGTTGAAAAACATGTTCTCCCATACATTCTAACTGCAAATTTAAGTTTGTACGCATAATGTTGAGAGATTTACTATGTTATTTCAGACCATAGACTTCTTATAGGATTTCCTGTAATCTATAAGTATAAAACTATTTTCTGTATTTTTACCAAATTTTAGGTTTAGTAGCTTCGGAGATAAGGGGGAGTATGGTCAATTTTCGCCTATTTTCTTAAATAACTTTTAAATTATGTATTTTCAAATTATAAAAAAAAATCTATTTGAGACCCCCACAGTATAGTTTGCATTTTTTTTAAATTTTATTTTCTTATTTGCCCCTCAAAAATGACCCCCATATTCAAAATCCATTTATTTATTGGCTGTGACAGACGAACAGACAGAGACACGCGAGTGATCCTATAAAGGGGCCTTTTGAAGTACGGAATTCTAAAAAGGACAAGAAGAAAGAGCGGAAAGTAAAGACCAAAGGTCCAAACTCTGCAAAGTGCTATCAGAAATCAAAATCATTGTGTTAAAACCAGTCATAACTATTTTATTAAAATCACCATTAAACAAGCACGTTGAAAGAGAACCCCTGTAAAATAAGCTCAAAAGGGCTTCAAAGAACCTATGCTCATATTTCGTTAGTTTTACATTCTAAACTCGTAGATATTTTGTTTTAGCTATCAACGAACATCATATTATACACAGACTAGCTTCTGCCCACGACTTCGTTCGCGTGCTTATTTTGAGATAAAATATAGCCTTTATCACTCGGGGTTAATGTAGCTTCCCATTAGTGAAGAAATTTTCGGAATCAGATCAGCAGTTCCGAATATTACCCCCTGCAAACAAACTCTCAAATTTTACCTCTAATATTTATTAGTATTTAGAAAACCCCGCAATAAAAAAGCCTGGAAGGCAGAAGCTTAAAATAAACAAGGTCAGGTCCAAATGAGATGTTGTGGCGGAAACGGCGCAGATGTAATAAACGTTAGCATCTCATAAAGCTAAATACCGTCGACTCATAACGTAATATAGCGTCGTACACTCGTAGGTACGTACAACTTTATTTACTCTGTGGATAGGTACAAATTATACTTATTATGTAAGTACACTGTACCTACGAAGTGCGCGGTAAATATCTTTGGCACCTAATAGTACCTTTGGTTGTTATATAACTAAGTACTTTAGTTTAAAAACACCTACTTTAATAACGGAGCAGAACGCTTGAAATGAATGACAGATGAAAATAATGACGATGTAATTAAAAGCATTCATATTTTATGTAAGTATTGATCTCCCTCTGATCTTTGTTTATTTGATAAATGATAAATTGCATAAGTATAATATAAACATAATTGTAATCACTAGAGGGGTATGAAGGTATAGTAATACTAATAATAAAGTTGGAGAGTTAGTTTGTTTGTTTGTTGAACGCGCTGATCTCTGAAACTACCACTCGGATTTGCGAAATTTTTTTTCGCATTTGATTGCCCAATTCTTGAGAAACGTTATAGGCTATTTAACATCACGCTGCGACCCAAAGGAGCCGAGCAAAAATAAAAAACGTCAGAAAGAACGCTAAGCGATAAGAAGTAATAGCGCGGGCGGACGATGCGATGCGACGCGGGGGATCGGAGAACAAGAAATTTCACGCGGACGAAATCGCGGGCAGCAACTAGGACTTACCTAATTAATATGCACATTACGAGTGTTCATAGCACAAAACATGACAAAAAACTTTTGATATATAAGGTGTATCTATTTATACACGAAATCTCTTAAGGGGTCATTGTACTCATCAATATGAACAACTTTTACTATGTGACCAATCCTGAAATCGCGAAATAAAAATCTGCTGGTCCCTACATTTTGACGAGTTATGCGAACATAAATGTACGGAACAGATGATTTTTTTTTCGCGATTTCAGGTTTGGTCCCATAGTAAAGTTGTTCATATTGATGAGTACAATGACCCCTTAAGAGATTTCGTGTATGAATAGATACACCTTATATACACCAAAAACCCGATTAAAATCACCCAATCCATTACCCAACTATGAAAATAATCAGCGGCATCAGTAACTACTGCAGATAGATGTAATTTCATCACAAATGCAGTAGCAGGCCATCGATCATGCGGCCTGGTTCCGGACTATCAACCGGTTCCAACAATAGGCGACTAGTTGCGCTATATGGAATGATAAACGCAACTCCATATGAAGTTAGCGCTGTTACGGAGTTAGAGACGCTAGATGAAACAGAACTTTCTGATATCTTTTGTGGCTATTTGGTAACAGTGAGGTTATTTGAGTATCTTTGGTAGCCTCGTCAACAAAAGACTGTCTTGTGTGCGTACCGAGCTACAAAATTACTCACGCTTTCCTTGCATAATAATCACTTGGGCAAAGTTCAATTACCTACCGTATACGTTACGTACGTTTTGGAAAACTCCGCATTTGAGAAAACAGTATTAAAATAAACCACCAATCAGAAATTAACATATTACTGAAAACAACTAACGGCCGATTTTTCAATCACCTGATAACTTTTATGTGAGGAATAAAATTGCGGTTTGACAGCTTTTGTAAAGAAAATAATTATGTCAAACCGCCATATTTATTCTCCAGATACAAGTTATCTGAGTTTTGAAAAATCGGTCCAAAATAACTTCATTTCAAAATCAACATAACAAAACTCTCTAACCCAATCTTAACAATAATTTAACACAATTTTATCAATAATTAAAAGTTCAAAAACTTGTACAACCTTCTCATCCCCATCTCCCATTTTCCTGGAACTAGCGGTCTGGGCATGTATAAAAGATGTATTAGCTTGTACTAGCTTCGTGGAATTAACTTGCAAAATGGCAGTACCATCTGCATACAACGTACTTGCTTTAGACCTTGTAATTTTCTCCTGACAGCCAAGTTGGCGGGAAAACTAGGTAGGTACGTTGACGCGTTCGGAATATTACCAAAAGGTTACTACACTAAGGTGTGTTCTGATTAATGTTTGCAGTTTCAAAGACTGAGTCTTAGAATTAATGAGTTTCAATACATCCTTGGTGTGGAAACGTAAGATTTCGGCATGAATGGGTTTTGTTTAGACCTTTGTGTGTTGATTTAGATTCTGTCTAAGAGAGACGTCAATCCGGATGATTATTTCTTTAGTCAGATAAGATGAAGCCGTAGAAGGCTTATTATGAGCTAATCATAGTCGTGAGAAATACACCCATGTATAAAATTGTGTCTTAGCTTGATGCTGCTATTATTATTTTTTTTCTGCTGCGACTATGACCCAAGCAATGGGCCAAAAGCTAAAGGGTCAAATGGTACCCTAACCTTGATGGTTATGATGTTACTGTTGTGTTTTTATTCTCGATAAAGGCTAATGCAAACAGGCGCGACACGCGCCTTTAAGCTATCCTATGGAATGAGTGAACAATGTACCTACGAATCCGAATCAGATTTTTCTCGTCTCAATATTTTGAAAGGATTAGAATTTAAATTTGGCCTAGCTTTTATCTCTTCTAAATGTTGCGCAATTTATAGGTATGTGACTCTCAGATTCTTGAGGCCATGTCTTGTGATTAGTGTGAAAGTTGTTTGGGCTGACTTAGGCAAAACGGAATAATCGCCATTGGACCTCCCACTTATAAATAACTAAACACAGTCTCTTTTGCGCAATAAATGGCTGTAATTTATATTATTTAGTTGTAACGAGTCTTTATACGGTCATGTTTTATACAAAATATATGGAAATTATTATCATCTTGATTGCCTGTACAAATTAATACATCTGAATCTAGTATGCTTAAAACGTGTCATGTTCAATTTACTTTTAAAAAACATGGTCTTAAAACGTAACCTCTATTAACATTCTAACTGCCAACTAATCAACTAATACACTATTAAGTAATCTGTGCTAATACTTCAAGTTCTTAAACGTACAGAAATAAGTGTACAAGTAAAGTTAATGATTTATTTATAACGGTCCAGTTGACTACTCTATATACTTGTATAGAGGCTTCGCTCCCATGACATTTAAACTTCGAAACTGGACCACATTCCGCGCGTAAATATGTAAGCAATTTGACCCGAACCTAAAGAGCGACCACCACAATTAGTCAACAAGTAACACTGGTAATATATCACGAGACCTATCAACTGGCTGTCAGCTGTATCCCTTCCAGTGGGTTAATGTATGCTCAGACCACACTCGTCCTACATTCACCCCCCTTCTTCGATCAACTGTCTCGGCTTGACGGCCATTACCTAACCGACCGCTTGCGCGCTCTACAAACTCCACACCACGACACCAAAATACTGACGCACTTAAAAAACCATCAAACCCTCTTATCACATCGTAATATGGTTCAGAATTTAATAAAAAACATTTCCAACGAGTGCAAAATTAATTTGGCTTCATCTACTCTACTCGCTGTTTACACTCGCCCGTCGACGTTCGTCATTTAATTAATTCGATATTTGAACGCGGCAAAGTGCTGTCATTTCTTTCGGCCAGTGTTTTTTTTTTACGTTGTGTTTTTGTCTATGTAACCACCCTTTGCGATGATAAGTAAAATTAAAAAATAATAAAATTACTTCTCCAGAGTTATTATATAAAAACTTTCTTGTGTTTAGTGAAATTATTAGAAATGTGCTCAGTTATCTTATTGTGCGTAGTGATGTTAAGAATGCTGTGATCTAATAATGTGTGAATGATAATGTTGGCTGGTCAGGAAGCCAGCATCGAATTGGTGCAAAGGTGGCTTCAGAGACGAGGCAGTGATGACACCGACACAGGTTAATAAAATCTATTCATTTATTTTATGAAACGTAAAAACTGTTTTTGTAAAGAATTATAGTGATAACTCGAAATTCTATATTACTTAGATCGATGAGAAGATTCTAAAACTAAGTTTGACAATTTTTAAATAAATCGTTTGCGTATAGTTTTAAAACTTTTCTAAGCTAAAACTTTGTTACTACTGAGAAGACCAAATACATTCAATCTACCCCTTTTGGAACCTAAACAACTTAATCATCATCTTCCTGCCCTTGTCCCATGTTACTTGGGGTCGGCGCAGCACGTTTTCTCTTTCCATTTTCCCCTGTCAAAAGTCACGCTATCATTCACTCCCTTCTCTTTCATATCATTCCTCACACAATCCATCCATCTTTTCTTTGGCCTTCCTCTCCCTCTCCATCCATCAACATTTATATTCATCACTCTTTTAGTCACATGCGTTTCTTCCCTCCTCTTCACATGTCCATACCAAGCCAAACGATTTCCCTTCAACTTTTCTGTCACTGGCGCCACTTTCAAACTTCCGCCTTTCAACCTAAACAACTTAATATCATACCTAATTTAAAACCTGTAGACAAAAATAGTAATAAATTTTAGTCGCGTCCAAGAAAGCCAAACTGAGAAATATTTCACGGAGATATAATATGATGTCTGGAAAAAATATTCTCGTTGTTTCCATAAAATCAGCTCAAACTTCAAGCACTAATTCTATGAAACAGACCTGTTGCTAATTTATATGAAAATCCATATAATCACCAATTAATAATTACAATACAACGCAATTTTCAAAGCGCTTTATAAAGCATTCCGTGAACATCTGCGGTCGTATTTCCAGCACAAAATGCATGAATTTTGATCACATGCATGAATGAATTCGTGGTAGAAGGCTACAGAGAGAATACTTGGAATTCTGGAAAGCCTTAATAAATAGATAGGTATCAACGTCAATTAGTTTCACACTAGTACTTTTTACTTTTCAGTTTTTTTTTTTTATATTTTTAAATCTGTCGTCAGCCAGACGCACGCAAAGATTTTTATTATTTGAGAAAAGTTTTGCAAATTACAAAAGTACATATTATCATTCATATAAAAAGTACAATAAAACAATACAATATCTCTACAATAGTTATTAATTATTCTAGATTTAGATCAATAAATTAATTTTCAATATATATTTTTTTATTTTCCCACACATGCGTAAGATGATTTCCGACTCGTGTCGACTTATTGATACACTCGCCGGAAATCACCTACTTTGTTCACTTGTAGCATAAATAATTGTAGAACAATGCAAACTGCACTAGTCTGTTTGATAAAACAATAGCAAAATAGCCTGAATTTTGGTTGTTTTAATGACTTGTGTGTTTTGGTTTTCATCTTTCTTCTCTGTGACTGCCTCGTTGGTCTAGTGGTCGCAACCGCTACTTCTGAGCATTTCTCAGCGGCACCCCGGAGCCTGGACTGGTGTCCGGTTGATGGCAATAAACTCGCCCCCTATTACAAGGGACTTAAACATAATTGGCGAAATGTGGGTGTATTATAGGTACACACCTGCTTAATCCTTCGGGGATTACAGGCGTGATGTTATGTTATGTGCTCTGGGTTATTTGACGCATTGTGTGGCTTGGCAACGCTACCTTAAAGGGGTTGCTTTCCTTGGCCTAATGATTATGATAGTAGGTATATCTTGATGATGATGATGATTGCGGCATAATCCAGTGATTATATTGTGGCCCTGACCACTATCAGAAGTACTTGGTAGTAAACGATCGCGTGTTGAAAAACATAATAGTTAAGTATTGTTTTTGTTTTGTAATAAAAATAGAACATCTAATCTTAAAACATTCTTATTCAGAACTAAAGAACTAGAATTTCTTGAGTTGTTCTTTATGTTTGGAAATTTCTGAAATGTAAGAAACAAATTTTAACCTACCTATATTGGTATCCTGACTGTGAAACAGACATTCATTACTTTCTTTTTACCCTTTCTTCTTTTTACTTCTCTTCTTTCCAGGCTCTCGATAAATTTTTAGGGTTCCGTAATCAACAAGGAACACTTATAGTTTCGCCATCTCCGTCTGTCTGTCCATCCGTCCGCAGTTTAGCTCAGAGACTAGAAAGCTATAATTTGCCATGGATACACATATTAATCACGCCGGCAAAGTAATAAAATAAAATCATGAAAAAAATATTTATGGTACCTCCTGTACCTACACGTAAAAAGGGGATTTTTTTTTTCTCCTCTACCCCATTACCCCATGGTATGGGATGTTGTTAGATAGGTCTTTCAAAAATATTGCTGGTTTGTGAAAACAATTTTTCGATTAAGGGATCCGTTTCTGAAATATTAAGCTTTAAAATGCTAATTTTTGTTAGAGTCAAGTGTCCCTCCCCCCCCCCCCTGCTAGCTAAACGGTTAGTTCTGGATATGTGGAAAAATTCACGGTAGTAGTATATACAACGAAGTTAAAAGGAAAACTATCACAACTAAGTAGGCTTTACAAGTTAATGTCAACTTACATTTGGAGTTGGAATGTTTGAGAGAACATGCTTTTCAACTACAATGTTAAGTTTGTTCTTGGGATAAACTCATCCCAACTACGGAACCCTTCATTGTGCGTGGTCCGACACGCATTTGGCCGGTTTTTGATATTATAAATCGACAGTTAAAAGGTAATAAGCGATATTTTGGTCGAAATTGATATACGAATGCCATCCTACTTAAAATTTTCCGCTTTTCAGGATGGCATTCATAACTCATTTTCGACCAGCAGCTATGCCTTTTTGGGAGCCTTCACGTGTCTGTTGTAACTCATTATCAGATTCATTCATTCCAGAGATCGGATATTCGGAGGCATATTTACCTAAAGTTGAAGAAAAAAGAAATTAAGAAACCGCTTCCATGATTTCTTAGCAAAATTAACTTTTGGTAAATATGCAGCCGATTATCCGATCTCTACTCATTATTGAAAGTCTGTAAAAGCGCTGATTCTTTGTCTTTTTTGAAGATATAATAATAATGGTGTCATTTCTGTTGTCGCAGGCAGTTCGAGCGGATCACCGGGGGCTCGCGCCGGCCGACGCTCGTCGCTCGCGCTCACGCCGGAGGACGAGCCCCTAGTCGATGTCGCCGTAAGTTGCTCTTCACATAATAATATAACCTATAAATATATAATACTAGCTGACCAGACAGATGCTGTTCTGTCCAAATTCCGACAGTTCATACAAAAATCGTATACAAAAAAAGGACTTTCAGTTTTTCCCGAATTTGAAAGTTTTCCGGGAATCATTTTCATTTCCAATGTTTCTTTTCTTAGGAACGTAATTCGTACTATTATGCACATTTTAAAACAAAAATTTGTCAAATCGGTGAAGCCGTTCTCAAGTGATGCGCTTACCAACGAACAGCATTTCATTTTTAGAGTTCCATAGTCAACAATGAACGCTATAGTTTCGCCATGTCCGTTTGTCTGTCCACGGCTTAGCTCAGAGACTCTTAGTACTACAAAGCTGTAATTTGGCATGGATATACATACTAATCACGGCGACAAAGAGGTAAAATAAAATTTTGAAAAAATATTTTTTTTTTAGGGTGCCTCGTGCCCCTCTACACGTAAAGTGGGGATGACTTTTTTTTCTTGTCTATCCCATGGTGTGAGGTGTCGTTGAATAGGCCGTTCAAAATATTGCGGGTGTGTCAAAACCATTTTCGGATTCATGGACCCGTTTGCGAAATATTATATTAAGCTTTAAAGTGCTAATTTTTGTTAGAGTCAAGTGTTCTGCTTGCCAGCTAAATGCTTGTTTTTGGGCATGTGAATATAGATAAATATCAAGTGTACCACCTTCCCATATATCTTAAGAACTTATGTTAGCTACCTATATTCTTTCAAATAAATTCATTCATTCATTCCTTCACACACACACACATAAAAGCAATGTGACGTCACAATCAAAATCGGCGACGTCAAAACGTCGAATCGCATCACTTTGATTTTTGATTCATGGGTTGTCGACACCTTCGGCGTTACTCTAATGGATTCACTATATTTGCAAACCTTTAAACTGCGTCCTTGGAAGAATTGTGGGATCAGGTTTTCAATTCCGATTCTCTTATGACATTTTTTCAGCAATAATGTTCCGTTATTCCTAATTACAAAATGCCTAAGGCTAAGAACTCACGGAGAGATTTTCACTTCAACTCTCAAGACAGGTTGTTTGTGCGGGTACGCCGCCGTCCCGCCAAGTTTGCGGGCGATGATCGCAAGACCGGCGGTTATTTGTTTAAGTCTCAGACCGCCATGGACACACACCAGAAATGCCCGCCGATCTATCGCAAAGCGCGCGAGCGAAGCCCGCCAAGGTCGCGATTGACCGCGACCCGCGCGATTCTACCGGTGCAGCGGGACAAACAATCGCGCACGCCGCGGGCATAAATCGCGTCGTGTTTACTATCTACATCTCCATATACTACGTGTTCGTATGAGTGTCGCGATCCCGCCACCGCGGCGGGCGCGGATGAGAATCACTCCGTGAGTTCTTAGCCTTAGAATGTATGCTTACAATATGCGGAAGTCACGTGTCAATTAAAAAATGACTAAGTTTGACAGTCAAGCCATCAAACAGACAGACACTTTCGCTTTCATAAGCCGAACGGTATGTTCATACATATGTATATCCGTGATTGTACGATTCGTTAATATATTATTTTGGACGGATACCTAACCGAGACGGATACCTAAATATTTTAGTTTTTATGGGCTACGAAGAAATTAAAAATGATTAGTGAGACTGTGGCTAAGTAATAACAGCCGCACGAGTCGATCGATGAGGTTAAGCTACGCTTGCCGCGGTTAATCCGTGGATGGGTAACCATCTTTACATACCGAGACCCCTCCGTGCCTCAGAAAGCATGTTAAGCCGTTGGTCCCGGCGGTTGTCATTCGAAGATCTTTGACAGTCGTTACGGGTAGTCAGAAGCCCTAACAACAAGTCTTATCAAGACTGAGTATCGTGGTACCCAGTAACTGGGTTGGGGACGTCAGATAGGCAGTCGCTCTATGTAAAATACTGGTATTCAGCGGCATCCGGTTAGACTAGAAGCCGACCCCAACATAGTTGGAAAATGGCTAGGTAGATTGGTTTTAGTGATAAATCACAACCCACGAATGTCGATTCGTCTATGTGTGAATATGCTGTTACATCAGTCTGTTTTACCATAAATATAAACTGCACGGTTAGCGACAATGAAAACACTGTTCAGTGAGTTATGTAAACGTTCTTAAGATTCAACTGATTTGATGTCGTTAACACCTAACCCTAGCATCGTTAACTATTCAAGACATGTAGCAAATTAACTCTTGCTGAACAACTTTAACCTTTCGCGGTGCAAAGTATCTATATTACTATGATGTTTCATTATACATACGTTTATGAATATTTTACTGAAGTTTTTCTTTTAGTTAGACGAAAAATTTGTATTCTAAAGGATGTGTTTACTATTTTTAAAATATTTGTTTTAAGTACCGTACTAATTAGATAACATTATTTTAATGTTATTGATTACATTCCCTTTTGTAGAAATCTTAATAAAAAAATAAAAAAGTTACCAACAGTCGAGCTGCGATTACTTATGGCCGAACCCAATAATCTATTTTCAGTAAAAGACAGATCGCAATTTTTTTTTTATTTGACATAGGTTTGCTCTTGACTCTAGTCTAGATCAGAGATGACAGAGACAAAGTCGACGATGGAGCGAGCTTACCCAGAAGAAGCCTGTTCACTCTCACTTTGAAGAGATCGGGGTTGTATGCGTTCGGAAACACAGACGCAGGCAGAGAGTTCCACTCCTTTGCTGTGCGCATCACAAAAGACATTTGGAAACGCTTAGTGCGAATTGGTATTGATGGTAGACAGTATAATTTTATCTGTCCTTACCCGTATGTCAGGCCGGTAAGATTCCATAATCTCCTATAGATTATTGGGACGTTAAAACCATAGATAGATAGTTTTTTCTATCTCCAGTATGCCAAAACTGGTGATAGATAGGTTATTGGGTTCGGCCGTTAATCGTTAGTACCTATCTACTGTGTCTGTATGTATCGCTGTCTCATGGGTTTACAGAAAAAAACATAGTCATTTTACTTCCACCAATAGTCGGCAATCCTGGTGGGGTGGGAATTAATAAAAATTATTACCTTCATGCCGGGTTACTTTGACTCTAAGGCTTAACTTTGGCCCAAATCGAGACAAATGTTTGAACTGCCCGCCGTGTCGCGACCACACAACCGAACGTCGTATTCCTTCAGTAACTAATAGATGGCGATATAGACGCGTACTTGCGGAACTGTTCTGTGGATTTAATGACACTAAACATTTGTCTCGATTTGAGCAAAGATATACTCAAGAGTCAAAGTAACGCGCCATGACGATAATTATTATTTAAGATCGTTTTCATCTCTGAAGAAGAAACATGAATAAAAATACTACCTACTTAATAATATTTTGTGACAAATAAGAACCTTTATATACTCAACAATGCAATACAATCAAATAACCCATTAATAAAACAGCCCAATTCCTTTTTCTCATTAACTACAGCTCTTAATTCACAATAACGTATTCAAAAGACTGAATAATTGTTGATTGAATTCTGGCGCCGAACCAATCAGAAGGGTCAAGGTTCATATCCGCGTGTGGCAAAACGCCTCACTTAAGAATTAAAGATGGCGTGCGCAAGATTCGGCCCATTTGTTGTGATTGATGGTGATATGATCATTTTTTATGAGCCGTTGATTGGTGCAAAAAGGCTTCTTAATTTAAAGGAATGAAGGAGTTATGCAGGTCAGTTTGTAATTATGTAAAAGACTTGAGGTAAACTGGGGCGTTTTATTATTTTATGGGACACGTTCCAAGAAGTTTCCTTCAAAAGATTTATGACTTGACCAAAAAATGTCTCATAATGAATATTTTAAATGATTTTGAAGCATTGCTAATCCATTGCTTCATATAATATATGTTCGAAAAATTTGTCTGCTCATCAACAACGTAAATAACGCAATGAATGTTGTTGAACTGTCAAAATGAAACCGATTCCTACTGTCAGTGTGTTACGCAATTGCCCCGCTGCTCACTCGTGAGCTCTTCTAGAAATGAAATTAAATTGTTTATTCTGTAAATAGGATATCGGAATCACTTTTATACGTTTTTTTTTAAGCTAGATGGAGTCGACATTTTCTCTAGACTCCAGGACGTTTTAAAGGTTTTTCCGTACAGTTGAAAGAGAGAAAGAAAGAAAAACAAGTCAGTTCACTTAAGAACAAGTAGCTAGTTTTGTATTTGACTCCAATATGCTAAGTAGATATTCTCCTATCTATACAAATAAATAAAATTGAAGTATCTGTTTGTAATGTCAAAATAACAGCTTTTCACTAAATGCATATGAAAGTACATATATCATTTTTGTCTGTCAGTATGTTTGTCTGTCTGTTTATTCCGGCTAATCTCCGACATGTCTAGACCGATTTTGACGCGACTTTCACTGACAAATAGCTGATGTTATAAGGAGTAACTTAAGCTATTTTTATTTTAGAAAAAGAATTAGGATTCTGCGAAAAAAAACCCATGAAATTGTGAACAAATTCCAATTCAAATAGACACAGTACATTGACAAATACGCGGGTGAAGCCGCGGGCAACATCTAGTTAAAGATAAAATCGCAAACGCTACCGACGTTTTGGTGTGAATATGTTTGAATTATTTTCAATAAATACATACTAGAAGACATCACGCTGGTAATTACTGGAGATAATATCAGTCAATACATAACAACTAGGGCAAAACTTGGCTAATTGGTGATATGCAGCTATTCGGTGATAGATAATATGTGTTATATTACCAAGTTACTACTTACTTGATAAATATATATTATTCAATCATTATAGTATTTGCCACATTTTTAGATATAAGTTAGCAAAGCTTCTTTTGTCTACTATATTACAGTAAATTTAAAAAATAATCTGATCAATGAATCGAATTTTACAAGTAAAGAACAAAACTATCACCGATTACCCTAGTTTTGCCCTATATCTACATAACCCCAAGATCTTAATGAGGATAAACACGACCCACGACGTCTTGAACAAACTACGTAGGTACCTATTACGATCATTAGTTAATTACGTTCATTCGCATCCAATCAGGCGACTGACTATGAAGCTCAGCCTATAATTACATACAAGATACTGATCTTATAATATATAATCAGGTGAGCGTTTCGTGACTAAATAACAACATTGCGGAAAATTCGATCATGGAGGTTAAGCTGGTCTTGAAGAGGTTCATTTGAGGATGGGTGACCATTCTCTACACTTTGAGACTATGACAATATTGCTCGGTTGCAGCCTGCAGTTTAGACCTGTGCTCGATTGACGGCAATGGGGTCTCCTCCACTATTACATGGGACTTAAACATAACTTGCGAAATGTGGGCGTACTATACGTACACCTCTGCCTACCCTTTGTGGATTAATGGCGTGGTGTTATGTTGTTTTATGTGTTAAGGCCCAGTGTTGGCCTGGTCGTCTGTGCCTTTCAGAGCACGTTTAACCTTTCTATCCTGGTTATCTATACTTATCTCTACTTACAAATGTATGTGTTAATAAAAAAAAAAAATGAAATATAAAAATATATAATATACGTATGTATTGTCCTGACTGACTGATACATCAACGCAGAGCCTAAACCGCTAGGGTTGCAAACTTGAAATGTTGCAAATGGCTTCCTTTTATAATATAGAGGAGCACTAAGAAGAGGTTTATCGAAATTCGACCTTTAAGGGGGTGAAAAGGGGGATTTTATTTGTATAAAAATCTTATTTCTTCAATTAATAAACTTGAAACTTGGCATGGATACTTCTCTAAGTAAATTATGAAGTTTGTAATTTTTTTGTTTTTCTAAACTACCCCCTACTTTGTATGGAAGAATTTTAACGCGCCGTCCGATTAACTCGAAACTCATTATTTATACTTATGACCGAAAATAAGGAATAACGTGTTTCAGGGTTTTTTGAAAACCCGCCTTTTGCATCTACCCTTAACGGGGTACTAAAGTACGAAGGAAGTGCTCACGAATATTATGACAGTCCAACCTCAAAATTAACTACCTCCGTAGTACGTAAGTTATCAATTAGTAATTCCATGATGACAGAATTTGCAGAAATTCCTATTAGTCCAGTATACATTTCCAATTTGTAAACTGATAGTGTTTGATTTGCAATTATTATTGTAATGTTGAGTTTCATTAGCAGACAATGCTGAATACACAAATTGGAATAATTTTTTTTTATTCACTTCATTTACATTAAGTAATTCAATTAGCTGCTAATTCAGTTGTTTAAATGTGCTCCCAGTTTTGTTGATACTGTAATCCAAAGCTTAAAGTATTAAAATCAATGTTTTTTATTAAATTATTGACATGGCCACTGTGCAGCACTGAAATAGTGCTATAATTATTTAATCTACATTTTAAAATAACTTACAAAACGTAATCAGTGCGACTCTAATCGATAAGTGTTATCATATTCAATACAATGATTCTTACTGTTTTAGTTTGATATAAAACGCTATGTGAATAAGTCACGGGATGTGCAAATCGAACTTAATACGTGTGCGAAATAATAAATGATTTAACTGTGAAAATATTTCGTGGTTTAAGTGATATTTTGTTGCTGTGTTTCATAAGTGAAAACGTGGTAATGGTATTAATAAGTGAACACGTCCATGTTGAATTTACGAAGATAATTAAGGTGTGAACGTAATCGTTGACACTGTTTACTGCTTGAAGAGCATTTTAATTTCGATGAGTCTATAAAATGTATTGAGTAACAGTTATTACTTTAAATGAAGCAACATGTAACGATTTCGAAATCAACTACCTGCTAATAATAAATCATCATTATCAAGCAGCAGGAACTGCTCATTATCGACATAATCGCTCATGTTAAGATTGGCACTGATTTAAATTTGAAGAGATTTACTCACGCACACAGTAAAGTCATTATGCGAACGATTCCTGTTTTATGGAAATCATCTCATTCTATTTATCCCAGTGAAGAAACGAGTAAGCAGTAAAGAATTATGGATAAGAATATTGTAAATATAAATGTAAATGAAAATTCAAATGAAAATGAAAATCAGACGGTGTCGGATATAAAAAAGAATCTGGGTTGTTGGGCTCGATTCAAGAGCTTGTTTGAGGATAGAGGTTTCGATTTAGAGTATGAATATGGGCCACGAAGCCCACGGCCGATCAACTTACTTGGTGAGAATCAAGACGCAGAAGGGTACAGAAGAATTTCTGAAACAAAAATGTCTCTTTTTAGAGTTAAAAAGACACAAGTCAATAGTACGCCCAATAACACTAATTCAGATGGTGATTTGAGTCGTGTGATTAATTTTTATGAACAATTTACTACTTTGAATGATGAAGAAACGAAGCAGGAGCCTGATCTGTGGAGGAAGTCCGTCCGGCATCGGGTGTCGATGAGACCTAGTGCCATTCTCACTAACATTATGGAAGAACCAGACGATGAAATTGAAGTGGTAAGTGAAAATTTTTCCTTGAAAAAAAAAAACGTATTATATTTTTTGGGAGTTATTAATAATACACGTTTGTGATTATTTTTTCATTGGAATTATGCATCACGGAAATCCGATCTTGGAAACTAATCTTATCAAGGAATAACAAATGGTATCAAATTAAGTATTATATTAATGCGACTCAATTGTTTTGCTGTTTTCAGGATTTATCTTGATGCAATCGTTTAATTAGGAAAAGGTAGCTCTTTTTTACCACAAACTACAACTAGCTCTATTATGCTGCGGCCCCACGGCCCGCTTTCTCACAGGCCAGATCGCGCCAGGCCAGGCTGACAGGCCGTGGGAACTGTCGATTCGATGAGGCCTGTGGTGGGAATGCTCGGCACAGGCCGTGACAGGCCGTGGGACCGTGGCATTAGATTTAGAAATCCAATGGGTAATTTCCATATTTTAAGAATTTTTTTATCACAGTTCAATATGTCAAAAAATACCTCTAATCTAATTTTCTTACATTTTTGATATTGGTTGTCGCTGTAATGAGATTACGACTATGTAGTTTTTTAACGTTTTTAATTACGAGTTTTGGCCTTCCGGTCACTGATAAATGAAACTTGATACTAGTTTTTTTGTAATATTGAATGAGAGACCAAACAAAACTGGTTTTCGATATTTTATTATCTGTGCGCTGATGACAGATTAACCTGTCATTGCAATCTATCCAAGATTGGAATTAATCTGATAGGTTAGTAAACGCCTCTAGCAACACTGACCATCGTCGAACCATGACTTTCACTATCATAGGATTGTAATGATCTGTTATGACAGGATGTGGATCAATTAAGCAATTCATTGTATGCTGATTGTGATACACATTTCTAGGAGGTTTTTGATGTTGTTTATTTTTCTTCGGGGCGGAAAAAGGACGAAGGATATTTCGCATGACCAGTACCTACGGTCATGCGAAATATCAAAATTGAAATATTCAACGACATTCTTTGAGTCGCGTTTTTGTATGAAGAATGCTGTCAGGTAAAAGTGTCTTTCAGAAAATCAGCCGATCTATTCTGTAAACTTCACACCGTGAGCACTTAGGTGAAGTGAGTTGGAAGTGAGCTCAATTCCTAGTAGAGTAAGGTGGGATGACAGTTCACATCACGCTCACTTCACCTAAATTTTCACTGTGGGATCTTTCCAGAATAGCACCACTGGACCTTCTTAGCGATAGGTACTCACCTCGTCATTTATAAAAGCCTACTCCTTGCCTTTGTATTCTTTGTTTGTCAATGAATTAAGAATGCAGGCAGACTAATACTTCGTTTTAGAAATGTTTATGGGCAACGGTAGTCAGTCATAAACTCATTTCAACTTAACGCGCGACGCGACACCGGTAGAACAATTTCTATAAAGTTTTCATAGAAATTGTTCTAGCGGTGTCACGTCGCGCCAGTCTGCACGAGCCCTTACTTGTTAGGACGCGTGTTCTTCTCTTTTGTTATGGTCTCGTATAAATACAAAACAAACACAGTTCGTGTTTGTTATTTGTTTATCAAGGCAGTCAATCACGTGATTCAGAGTAGGTACTTGAAAAACCTCCGTTGATTGACTAAAATAACTAAACACTCATCTACGAGAAGAACTATTTGTATAAAGAGCTAGTGATCGTCAAGAGGCGGGAAATAAAGTACCTAATCTATACATACTTACAAATAAATAAAATTGAAGTGTCTGTTTGTAAAGTCAAAATAAAAGCTTTTTAATGAATACGGTAGTATATACGTATACAATTATGTATATTTAATTTTTTTTGTCAGTCTGTCTGTTTGTTCCGGCTAATCTCCAAAACGGCTGGACCGATTTTGACAGGATTTTCACTGGCAGATAGCTGATGTTATAAAGAGTAACTTAAGCTATTTTTCTTTTAGAAAAAGAATTAGGGTTCCGCGCAAAAAAAATACAACCCATGGAATTGTGAACCAAATCCGTTTCAAATAGGGAAGTATTGACATCCACGCGGGCGAAGGTGCGGGCAACAGCTAGTTTAGAAAAAATTAAGAGTAGGTATATGAAAAGGTTGATTCGCAGTCTTTCTCCCCTTCCCTTTGTGGTCTTTCAATAAGATGTTATCCATACTCATGTAGGAATGGAACGTTGATGAATGTATGACAGTGTGAAAGAGCTAAATGCTAAGGTGTAAGTGAGATAGATGACATATATGCCAAAGACGTATGCTTGGATGACGTGGAAGATATTTAAAAAGGTAGAATGACAGGCGTTTTGAATAACGGAGTAAAGACGATAAGACGTGATTTTCTAATTATAATGTATTTTTATGTGTTTACAATATTAAACCAGTTTAAGATATTCCTTTACTTTTTCTCTGACCTCGGCTCTTTATTCCCACACTAATATTATAAAAACGACAGTCACTTTATCCGTCTGTCTGTCTGTCTCTTACCTTTTCACGTGTAACGATGCGCATAAAGAAACAGGTTTCCGATACAGGTGAGTCTGTGCGGGTCGGTACCGATCGGTGCAGGTATAATATTTCCATCCATGTTATATTATGTGCTCACTTATAAAAAACAGGTTTAAACTTGTCGGTGCCGACTACCTTATTAACCCTGTACCGATCGGTTCGGACCCGCACGGGTTTGTCTGTACCGGAAACCTGTTTATTTATGTAAGCACTCTAAGCCACTGAACCGGTCGTTAAGAAATTTTGCAGATAGGTTGCCTGGTACCTGGAGATGGACATAGAAACTTTCATTGTGGATAAAAATGCTACGTGCAGACGAAGTCACGGGCAAGAGCCAGTTAGTTATAATTTTGAAAAGGTGATATCCGTGATGGGCAGTCTTTGTTTTGAATGTAATTCGTGCATGACGTAAGGCAGCAAATATATACTACGGGTATAACATCTACCTACTCCTTTCAAACTGGATTTCATCTTTGGTTCAACCCTTATGGAAATCAGAAGCAGTCCTTTTAAGCAATGTGGATTCAGGCATTAGACCTGAAGTGTACTTAGATCGTCCTTGAGTGTAGACACCCACATTTAAAATGCTTTAAAATATTTATTTAGCGCCCAGTGTTACCAGATAAATTAACTATCAACAACGTTTACACTAAGAGGTCTGTCACATGTTGTCACCTCTCTCGCTCTAAAAGATCTTTTTTTTTTCAAAAATGTAATCAATTGGCGAACTAATAAATAATATTAATTTAATAGGTATTTATTAAAAACACATTTTTATTGTTGCATTTATTAAACTCATTTCAAAAACAGATCATAATACTTATTGAGCTGATTTTATTAGATAACACAATAGAAATGTGTTTTAGGGTTTTTTGTGAATTGTAGTTTTTTTTTTATAATTTGATAACCTCAAATATACCATTCGAAAGATTGAATTAATAAACAAGCCAGTGTTGCTAACTCAAAACTATAAAACGTGGACTTAGTGATTTCATGAATTGGGCCATTGAAGTATTGAAGTAGATGGTCTCTTTATTTCACGTTTCCATATTATTATTGTTTAATTAAAACCTTTTGGGAATATAACCCCTAATATACCTAATAGGCTTCTACATCTATGATTGACAGTAATTTACCTGTCCTTTCAGGTTCGAAAGCGAATATTCGATTACAGTCGTTACAAAAGGCTCGAACAATACTGGACCTAGTTGGTAGGACAATGGTGGGTAATGGTTCACAATGGTGGACAATGGCAGCTGTGGGGTTGCCCATTCACATCGTATCCCTGATGTGACGGGTTGACGGTCGTGTAGCCAATTGTGTGGGAGTATCACAAAGTCCTGCCTGCAGGCTTCGTTTTGAATGCGAAGTTCTGTGAGTTCAGGTTCAGCTAATCTGATTAGGTAATCCTTTTCAAACATAATATCACGCATATAGGTATTTCCTTCGGGCATAACTGGCGAAATGTGGGTGTATTACACCCACATTTCGCCAGTTACGTTTAAGTGTCATGTAATCCTTTTCTATCCAAAAAATACTAAATTACTTATCTAATAATTTTGTCTAGTAGCTGGAGATAGCAACAAAAAAATAGATAGCAACGAAACTCAGTTTGGAGATTGTCTTTTAAACTAAAGGCTCCTGCAAACAGGCGCGACAAGTGACGCGACACTAAGGCACCGACAGTCGCGTGACACGCGATGCCTTTGTGTCGCTTCGCGAGTCGCGCCTGTTTTCAGTTTATCCCTTCGTTACGTACCCCTTAAAATATTTCATAGCAAATATTAAAAGACCAAACTATATTATGCGTAGCGAGTTTTGGTTAGCAACGTCGAAAATTATACCAGTATTTACTCGTAATTGGTAATTCACAATAATTATTTTTACTATATTCTTTGATTTTGCCACTTAATCGAAGCATGGTTAGATGAGCTCTTTTATTTATTAAACATTTTAATAAATATTTATTGACATCTATCTTTTACTGAGTAGCTACAATGATATATTGTTTCCAGAGACACAATTAATTTGGAACTTAAGAGCGTTTACGACGTACGGCATTTCATACAAACTTTCTAGTCCCTGTTTTTCGAAATGATTTTTTTTATTTGACTCTAGTCTAGGTCAGAGATGACAGAGACAAAGTCGACGAAGGAGCGAGCTTACCCAGAAGAAGCCTGTTCACTCTCACTTTGAAGAGATCGGGGTTGTATGCATTCGGAAACACAGACGCAGGCAGAGAGTTCCACTCATTTGCTGTGCGCATCACAAAAGACATTTGGAAACGCTTAGTGCGAATTGATGGGATAGCAACTAGGTAAGGATGGTAACCTGCAGTGTGTCTAGATGTCCGCTGATAGAAGGGGCCGCCGGAATGAGGTCGTGGAGTTCTTGAGCACACTCCCCGAAGTATAATCTGTAGAAGACCGACAAGCAGGCAACCTTGCGGCCAAGCTGTGAAGCTTGGCATCCACCAGTCTTACGTCGCCAATGAGCCTCTTAGCTCTGCGTTCCACCGAGTCAAGCGCGGCAAGTTGATATTTGGCTGAGCCATCCCAAAGGTGGCTGCAATACTCCATGCAGGATCGGACTTGCGCTTTGTAGAGAATTAAAAGCTGTCCAGGCGTAAAATATCGCTTCACCCTATTTAGGATGCCCAGTTTCTTGGCCGCAGTTTGGGCTTTGTGCTCGATGGTGGCACCGAAGTTGAGACATGATGTCAACTTCATGCCTAGGAGCTCGAGCCGATCAGTTACAGGAACAGATGTACCCCGAAAAGTAGGAGTTTGATCGAAGCGACTCCTTTTAGCGGTAAAAAGACACGCCTGTGTTTTGGTGGCATTAATAGGGAAACCGATGAACCGATTTTAATGAAACTTCATACGCAGAAGCAGGATACATAGATCTAAAAAGTTAGTTAAGAACATTTTCGAAATATCGTATTTAAAAAAAGATAATTGGAAATCTGTTTCTACGGAAAATTTAAAATCGGTCGAATTTAGCTGTAACACTATTTTTCGAAATTGTTCTTAACTAACTTTTTAGAAATATGTATCCTGCTAATGCATATTATGAAGTTTTATTAAAATGGACTTGACAGTTTGTATGAAATGCCGTACGTCGTAAACGCTCTTAACCCTAATTGGTGAAATGTGGTTGTACTATATATAGGTGCACCTCTACCGAACCCTTCAGGAAATACACGCGAGATGATATGTTACAATTATTTCGAAACATAAAAATGAAATTGGAAATGTTTATCTGTGTATTTCCACAGTTTTCTGACAAAAGTTCTTACAGGAAGTCGTTAAAGAATTTACTTCGTACTTCGTGCATTCATTTGTATTTCTGCCTTCCACGAAATTCATCAATGTGAAATACAACTGGGACCTGGGAGCCTGGGAGGCTGGGACTAGTTTGACCGACTGACCTTATTACTGATGACTTGCTGTGCACCACGCGGTTTTGCCCGAATGGAGATTTCCACAGGAACCGTCCATTTTTTTGGCTTAATAAATATTCTATCTCACATGAGAATCGTGTAGCTTTCTATCAGTGGAAGAAATGTAGTAATGGGATCACTATTTCCAGACATAACCTTTTACAAACATAAAAACAATCCAATTTACCTCTTTGTAGTAGGTATTATAAGTACATATTATAGATAATCAGCACCCTAATTGCGTAGCACACTATCAATCAGAATCTGAATCATTTTGAACCAAATTGCTAATCCATTGCTTCTTAAGTTCGAAAAATTTGTCTGCTCAACAATGTAAATAGCGCAATGAATGCTGTTGACCTGTCAAAATGAAACCGACTCATAGTGCAAGTATGCTACGCAATTGCCCCGCAGGATCTGACAAATAGAATCGCAATTTTACGGGTTGATGTATGATGATGATCATCACAATATCAGCTTTAATAGAAGACCTTGCACCAATTGGCATAATTTGTTTTTCAAATTCAAATTGCTCTATTGAGATCATGGGTGATAAAGATGTTTGTGTACAATAACAGACTTTGGTTGACTACGTACTTTCGGACATAGTAAATTGGCCATGACCATTTAGACATCGGTGGGGACGAAAAGTGGCAGTCAAAGAAGTTCCCTCCGGAAAATATGATTAACTTCCATGTAAACTTTCATTCCTTATTTAACCCCTTTAGGGGGTTAATTTTCAAGAATCCTTCTTTACTGCCCACTTTCGCTATTATTATTATTTTTCAAATGTCTTTGACATATCTCGGGACCTTGGGATTCCGGACCTTTGGAAGGCGTACGAGGGGGCGAAGCCAACTCGCAGAGGCCCATTAGACGTTTTAAATTAAATAAGGCATCAACCGACGAATAACCCTGTTCGCGTTATGCAAGTGCACCCAAGGACAACCCCCGGTTGGTGTAGGACTATTGCAGGATATGTAAACAAATATGTAAACAAACTGCCTCGTTGGTCTAGTGGTTGCAAGCGCTACTGCTGAGTATGAGGTCCTAGGTTCGATTCCCAGGTCGGGCAAAGTGTTATTGGGTTTTTCTATCTGGAATTTTTCAGTAGCAGCCCGGAGTCTGGATTTGTGCCCGGTAGATGGCAATAGGCTCGCCCCCTATTACATGGGACTTAAACATAACTGGCGAAATGTGGGTGTACCTACTACTATAAGTACACCTCTGCCTAACCCTTCGGAGAAACAAGGCGTGATGTTATGTTATGTTATGTTATGTAAACAAATATATTGGATTATTGGTTTGGGTGGCTAAAATGAACTGGTACTAACTATGGCTCCTGCCTGACCAATTTTGTGCATAAAATACACAGATAAAATGTTAGAGGGTGACTTGCACTCAATAATGGGTCCCCGAAAACGGTGCCTTCATACACCTCCTCCTGGCGTCGCGACAGCGGAAGGGCTAAGTATAGAACTTCAAATTAGAAACAACTTAGGCACTAAGTTACTTGATCTAATCTCAACATTAATTACCTACCAACCTAAAAAAACATGTACCGACATTGAAAAGTACGTCACTTTAAAATGTCGGTACATGTTTTTTATGCTATCGAGCCTAATTTACGGTATCTTGATGTAATTACCTATCAAATTAATTCCTTTCATTGCGTAACAGTCAGCTGTAACCTACTGTAACCGCCGAAATCTCAAACGACACAACTTTTGAAGGTTCTTAAAAGTAGCTGCAGTCGCACCTTGAATTTGTATATAATATATATATAATATAGGTATATATTATAGTAAATATGTATGTATGTGTATTATAAGTTTATGACTTATTTATGTACAAATTGTTCCATTTCTAACAGAGCACCTGCCATCTAATCTCTTCACCACCCTTGGTTGGCTGGTAGAGAATGCCTAAGGCATTAAGTCCGCCTTTATACTTTTTTAAGTGTGAAAAGTTTAAATAAATAAATAAATAAATAAATTGGCAGAGACGGTGAGACTAACCGGTGATTTAAAATTGAGTAGCGTTTGAGAATGCGGCCGTAAATAATTCAAAGATCTTTGATACGATAAGGAACAAGTAGAAATTAACTTTGTCGATAAGATTATCTTATCTCCTGCACTTATTATTTTATATTTTAACTATTATGCTTACGGTATGGCTGTGTTTTTGATATCTTGAATGAATAATAAACAAAGTGAAACTGGTTTTTGAGAGTTTGTTTATGAAACTACACGCCCGGACGCCTAAATGAAGCCACCGTACTTTTTTATGTTTATAGACCTAAAACATCAAAATAATGATAAGTCAGAGAAAGTTTTTATGCAACAATGAAGCTGACATACCATCATTTCGGTATCACCATTGTTCCAAACTTGAATTCACGAATTTTAAAAAGAGAAGAAAATTGGAGTTTGGCTCACAACCCTTGATTAGAGCATCTATATACATATATGTAGATGCTACACGAAACAACTATACAAAATAACTATTGACATATCAATAGTTATTTCGTTATTTGTTTTGCATAAAAAGAGTATCGAAATCGTCTTTCCTTAGTTATTAATCCATTATGACGTACAAATTATGCATACTGTACTTTTTTTTTGGATGGGAAATCATCAAATGACTTCTCCCGCTCTGGGTGGAGCGGGAGGGCGTGTCAGACTTTTACTGACTAAACCCCCCCCGTGTTCCTTCAGTTGCCTGTGCCGGGCCACGGTAACTCTTTCGAACATCCCGCGAATGGATACTGTACCTGAAGTAGCCGCACAAGCTGTGGAACTTCTTCAGTCTGGGCTTAGTCAGCGAAACGTAAGTGCATAATTTCATGTAAGCCGTTCTGCTGTTCAAAGAATTTGCCATCGATACCTGGAGACTGGTGGCTTCGAGCGCCGTCCAGGAGGCCCACGAAACCGGGTCACTACAGCATGACTAGATCGTTTTATCTTTACCACCAGCCTGCGTAATCGTAACCTGACCTCAGTACAGGCCGAAGAACAGCCTCGAGACTTTTATGCACTGACTGTTTGTGCTTGACCTGTTCGAAGAAGACTCGAAGAACGCGGCCTGAAACCTCATAAGCCAGCGAATGGTCCTGCATTTGGAACTTTTTTTTTTAGTATTCTGATTTCAAATTTAGAACAATAACAAACTGAAATCTGATGCACTATCGAGTGACTGGCTTCAAAACGACATTTTTTTCTTTCTTTCCATTATTTGAACAAAAATACAGAAGCAGTCAACAATGTCCTAGGTTGAACTGCGAGATGCCATTTTCCAAAAACAACAGAAAAAAAGGAGACATATTCTTTTGAATTACTTGAACGTTCGTCAGTGTGGAAAAATGCTTTCCTTGACTGCTCTGTCATTTTGAGGGCCTCACAGTTTTTTCCTCACGTTCTATCTCGTATCCTTATTGCAAAAACCGATTATCTGCAATTTTTACCAAAATTAAGTTAAATACCATTATTGATTTGGTTGATTCTCCCAGTCACGATGAAGCTACAGGTAAAATCCGTTAAAAAATGTAGATCATCGGTTTTTGCAATAAGGGTACTTTATATTATATCTAAAACATAACATAACATCACGCCTTGTTTCCCCGAAGGGTTAGGCAGAGGTGTACCTATAGTACACCCACATTTCGCCAGTTATGTTTATTAAGTCCCATGTAATAGGGGGCGAGCCTATTGCCATCTACCGGGCACAAATCCAGACTCCGGGCTGCTACTGAGAAATTCCAGATAGAAAAACCCAATAACACTTTGCCCGATCTAGGTATATTATATCTAGGTATACCTATAATAAAATTCTATCTATTACATAATTTTTTTTTTTACCAAACTTCCAAGTCTTAGAGCACCTTTTAAGTGCAAATCGTAAATGAATGCTTTATTTTATGAAATTTAAGTAGTTAAGTATGATACAATCTACCGGTATTAAATCTATTATTTATTAGTACCGGTTTTTGATAGGATTGTCTCATGCTTTTTTGGATCATTGTAGGGGAAGACCCGGCATCATAAAACCTACCTTTAAAATCATATATGACGTTTCATAACTACAAATAAAAAACAGGGATTAATAAAATAAAAGTAGATATGTACTAATTTATGATAATTTATTTATCGTAATTTATCTCTTTTGAAGGTGTTGTGAATTCTTTGGCAGATTTAAACAGATTATTACATATTATTGTTGTTATTACTTCCTTGTGTATCGTGACGATGAAGATAATTACTGTAGAATGGATTTTTAAATCAATTACCACAGGTTGCATAAACCTTCAACCGTCATGATAGCAGACACATTTCTATTGTTACCGACCACCACTAGCCGATCGATCAACAGCTGAGGCGATTATAATGTAACTAGCTGTGCCCCGCGACTTCGTTCGTGTGTAAGTCGTAAGATGCACAATATACCTCGGACCCGCCGCGATGCATCGCCCGCCTACGCTATTGCTTCGTTTTCGCTTAGCGTTCTTTCTTTTTCTTTTTGCTCGGCTCCAAAGGGTCCCATCCTCGAGAATCGGGCTACTAAATGCTAAAATAATTTTTCAAATCCGACTGGTAGTTTCAGAGTTTTTATTTTTGCATGGGTTTTAATTTTTTTTGGCGCGTAATCCTAATTATTTTTCTAAAATAAAAGTAGCTTAAGTTACTCCTTGTAATATCAGCTATCTGACAGTGAAAGCCACGTCAAAATCGGTTCAGCCGGTTCGGAGATTAGCCGGAACAAACAGACAGACAAAAATGTTTAAAATTGCTTTTTGTTATAAGTACGTACATATACATGTACGTACTTTCATATGCTTTTAGTAAAAAGCTGTTATTTTGACATTACAAACAGACACTTCTATTTTATTTATTTGTATAGACTTGTCAATAGCAGATTTGTTTTCTTCTAGTGCATTGTCCAAGAATTAAACTTTAGTAATTTTGACTTTAAACGTGATTTCAGTTTCATACTGATAGTTTCAATTATAGCTGATCTATTAATAATAATTCATTTGAAAACACATCTGCATTATTGTGTGCGAAATCCCATCAAAATTATCATTTTCCATTTATCAATGAAGCTCATTCATGCAGAATTGTACACCTCATTAGCAAATCCTCAACCGTCAATAATGACTTTCAACCTAAGCATTTACAAAATAAGGTTAATAATACTAAAGCTTTCTGAATTTCGTGAACAATTTCCCGTGCATAATGAACATTGACGGAACATAATCCTCTTGGTGGGACCACAAAATAGAAAAGTACAGAAGGTCGGCTGCATACTAGAGGTGGCAAACACTAACACCTAGACACACACATAGGTATAGGACACGGCTCACGTACAGTAAGTGCAAGCGCACTCGCGCTGGCATTCATTTGAGATTACCATAGGTACTATCGAGGAAACTTACATCTGACTAATTTGAAAACAAAATCCCGTGTACACGACGACCACATCTGTTAGCAAACGTTACTATAGCGGCCGAGCGCTGCAAGCAAGAATAGTCTTACGGTGTATAGATGTTCGTTTCACCCATGGTACATAATGGTCTGTCCAAAAAGAATCTATCTGATTAGAATGTTACAAATGGATCAGAAAATGTACCCGTGGATGCAAATTTGTACCAACGCCTACAAATTGAGTGCTTTGGTTTGATTACTTTAATACTTTAACAGTAATTTTAAATCACCATTAGGATGTAGGGGCTTGTGGCTAAGAAATAATAGCCGCACGGGTCGATCAATCAGGTTGAGCTACGCTTGCCGCGGTTGGTCCGTGGATGGGTGACCATCTTTACATATCAAGACCCCTCCGTGCTTCGGAAAGCACGTTAAGCCGTTGCTCCCGGCTGTCATTCGTGGATCTTTGACAGTCGTTACGGGTTGTCAGAAGCCCGAACAGCTGATAACCAGTCTTACCAGGCACGTATCCAGACTTTTGGTTCGGGGGGGGACAAACATTGAAACAACCATGTGAACTGTGTGAAAATCGCTGTAATCACTGTACTATAATTTTCACTGTACTCGTACTATACTATAATTATATAAGTATTTTTCTGTTTCTGCTGGCAGCCATTACGTCTAGTACCATATCAGGATCTGGCACCAAAGCGGAATGAATAGACAATAATAGACAATAATAATATTTTTATTTTACCTACTTATTGAAAGAACACGCAAGCGAATAAATAAACAGATGGCTTAAAACGTTTTTTTTTTCAGTCAGATTTCGGGGGGGGATAAATCCCAACTATCCCCCCCTCTGTATACGTGCCTGAGTCTTACCAAGGGGTATCGTATTACCCAGTTACTAGGTTGTGGAGGTCAGATAGGCAGTCGCTCCATGTAAAATACTGGCATTCAGCTGCATCCGGTTAGACTGGAAGCCGACCCCAACTATGTGATGTTGTGATGTGGAAGATGTTTTTCATAAAAACAATTTAGGTTAAATTTATTACCCCAATTTTCATCACGATTTTTCAATAACATTTTAATAATGTTGTTATTGCAAAATAAAATTGAAAACTTCTAAATGCAGGTGAATATCTTACTAATTCCCTTTAGTGAGTTGTTGTGTAATAATTTAACCTGTACCCTAATTGCGTAGCACACTATCAATCACAATTTGAATAATTTTGAAGCATATTGCTAATCTATTGCTTTATATGTTCGAAAAATGTGTCTGCTTAACAACATAAATAACGCAATGAATGTTGATGAACTGTCAAAATTAAACCAATTCCTACTGTAAGTGTGTTACGCAATTGCTCCACTGAACAGGATTTGTTGTGAATGTACATTCATTAGGTACGTGGGACAGACAGTACGCGTCTGCGTGTGCGTTTTCACTCATTTTATAGAGCCGGCCTTCTGTACCAATCAGTTCTGTGGTGGAAGTATTGCTGCTGACGGGTCCTAATAGGCTGCGCGATGGAGTGCCTTAGTCTAGTCCTTACGACAGCCTGACGTTGATCCCTCGCTGGAAGGTAATTGATCCAGAGCAATATCCTCACGAGATTTACCGTGTTTTTGCTTAGAGTTACGTGCCTTTACTTATGTTGACAACTTGCTGTCTTTTGTAGTTAACATTAGAACGCATTTGCGACATTTGTTTACTGTTTTAACAGCTCGTTTTGACTTTAGCGTATCTGCGTATTGGTGGTCTCAAATTTACTGCCTCGTTGGTCTAGTGGTCGCAAGCGCTACTGCTGAGCATGAGGTCCTGGGTTCGATTTCCAGGTCGTGCAAAGTAATATTGGGTTTTTCTATCTGGAATTTATCAGTAGCAGCCCGGCTGATGGCAATAGGCTCGCTCCCTATTACATGGGACTTCAACATAACTGGCAAAATATTGGTGTACTATAGGTACACCTCTGGCTAACCCTTCAGGGATTACAGGCGTGATGTTGTGTTGTGTGTTACCGTAAACTGGGGATGTTTTGTGACTGTTTGTCTAACTTTGGGACAACCCCACTTTTTGACAATCAACATGACGTATCATGAGATCGTTTTATTTTGAACGTATCCAATGATCCTTTAAAAAAAATCAAATGTCATAGAACATTTTGTACTAAACAAATGTCATCAAGTCAAAGATTTTTTTTTAGTCTGTGGCATATTGAAAGAGAAGCAAGAAAAAACGAAAGTTGAGTTTATGTGCAAAATTTCTATTGGTGTCAAAAATGTAACAACTGTTGAGAGTTGCAGGTATGCGTTTCCTATGGTAAATTTTATGCTGAAATCGATGAACTAAATGTTTTTTTGTTAATTGTGTAGTAAACGACACTATTTACATCGTTGTTTATTATTGGAATTAATTGGATATGGATGGATAGAGCTCGTGGCTAAGTAATAATAGCCGCACGGGACGATCCATCAAATTAAGCTACGCTTGCCGCGGTAGGTCCGTGGATGAGTAACCATCTTTATATACCGATACTCCTTCGTGCCTCGGAAAGCACGTTAAGCCATTGGTCCCCGCTGTCTTTACCAAGGGGTATAGTGTTACCCAGTAACTGGTTTGTAGAGGTCAGATAGGCAGTCTCTCCATGTAAAATATTGGCATTCAGCTGCATCCGGTTAGACTGGAAGCCGACCCCAACATAGTTGGGAAAAGGCCGGCAGATGTTATGGCTAATAGAATGTCAAGTCTATGTCTAACATAGAATAGAAAGTTAAGATTCTGAGAAAGCTCTCTTTTAAAAGCTAACATTTCTTCGAACTGACTTTTCATTTCTAAACTTTGCTTTTATCTTTAACTGTCTCCGTTTTAATGAATTTGAAAGCGACAAAAGTTTTGTCATATTTTCTTTTTTTCCACTAACAACATTGTAGCTTACACAGTCCGTCTTTTAAATGCAGTTAAGGTTTTTTTTATACTCTTCAACGGCAAGGCAATCCTTTGTAGGTACGATCTTTCGTATAAAAAAGCAAAGAATACCTGGCAGAGCTTTAATGTAGTTTATAGCTGAGCTCTTAAATTAATTATGTGCCTTTTTTGCTAAAAGGCCCGACATTGTAATATTTTCTCTTTCCTCGAACTGACTTTTCATTCCTCATTAATCTGTGAAGCCAATACTTTAAAGACGTGATTCTGTTTTCCGCATTTTTCCTGTGAAGTGATATTATAAAAACCGGGGTTAAAGTGTCTTACTAATGTTTATTTTTTTTTTACTGGCGACAATTGTGGTTAAACCTTCATCAATAAGCTTCAGGTTTTTAAAGTCGTGTTTAAGCTAACTTTGATTGTAACCTTGAAAGTTTTCCCTTTTCCATAATAAAGTTTTTTTTCATAGGCTAGGATACTGGCATCCTAAACACAAGTTAAATCTTAATTTGGGCGCCAGAGTTCATCGTACACACTCTTTTTCCATAGTTGTAACGCTGCATAGTATTTACATAAGTGTTTCTTGTACAATTGAAGTTAATTTTTTTTTCTCTAAACTGTCTATCAAGTTTTGCGCAGATTAACCAATAAAAAAAAAATTAAAATGGAAGTCAGTTACTTAATTTTTTTCCTAAAAAGATCTAGCTCGTAAACTAATAATCACTGAACATACATTGGGTATTTCAGAGAGCCCTTGCTGAGAGGCTTCTAAAAATCGTTATGGACCCCTGTAGTCAGGCCGCCCTGTATGAACATTTTGTACATATAAGCACGACTGTTTATCTCATGTCTACTAATTTTTATGATCTGTGGGTTGACATTTTGATGCCGGATGCCAGTGCAGCACGACGCCGCATTCTGGTCAGTTGAGCAATATCGCGTCGGTTGGTTGTGCATACGCAATTTATCTCGCATCAATACGAAGTAATCTATAATTCAGCAGCAGTGATTTTATTGAATTCATTTAATAGTGAAAAGCATGTATGTGAAAACCTATGGCAAAACTTTCGTGGTTAAGTGAGGAGGGCGAGCAGTAACTTAGCACTTTTAATTATCATAATATACTCCGTTTTAAAATGCTATGTTCCTACAAGTGGAATCAGTCCTCTGTATTTTCTAAGTAATGGTCCACGAACGTTTATTGAATGTACTGAGAATAATATTCTTACTATGTTTCATAGAAAACAATATCAATAATGATAATTACTTGTACTAGTTGTGTATATATATATGAGGAAATTAGCACTTCCCGCGCGACTTCGTCGGTGTGGATTCCTTACGATATTTTCCCTTTACGGATATCAGAAATATCCAAGATAAACTCAAAAAGTACATTTGAATTGAAAAAGTCACTTTGGTACTTGCCCGGATTCGCCAAATAATTAAAAAAAAAAAGTTGTAACTCGCTGAAATTAATTATGTTGCATTCATTACAAGTTAAGGCGAAAGCGCCAGGTAGCCCGCGAAATTCAAACTTTCTTCCGTTTTTTTGCAATTTGCGGGTCAGTATTAGGTTGTATGTTGATTAAAATATGATTTGCGACCTTAACAAATATGTATTTACAGAATTATGATCATTAAAGTCATCAATACAACTCTCTAAGACCAAGTTATCCTACTGAATGACTATTTCATGAAATCTTGACATTTGTGGATTATACTAACTTAAGGAGTTGTGATTCTAATTATTATAATTACGTGAATACATATTTGTTACGGACGCGAATCATACTTTAGTCAACATACGCTCAGACACTGAGCTGCAAATTGCAAAAATCGTAAGAAAACTTGAATTTTGCAGGCTACCTTAGCGCTTCCCCCTTGATTTATTATAGCACCACTACATGTTTCTAGACTAAAAATGTATAACACACATGTTTACTTTCGAAAAAAGATCAAAATCTGACACTATAATCTTGCTCGTAATGAGTATTTTATCTAGTAGAGAATCAGCTAATTCGTTTGACGCCATATTGTTCTGACAAATAATATTCATGTCCGACGAGGATATTTTGTTTATCTTTACTTGGTATCTTTAATCACAAAAATTATGTTCTTGTATTTCGAAACTGTAGGTATGTATGACAAGATTTTCCGTTATCAATATTCTTGATTTAATGTCCAATGTTGGTACCAGTACCGACATTGGACATTAAATCAAATCACCCAAAATCTGAATTAGTTTTTGACTTTAATACCTATATGAATATATTTATATGAGAAGAGACATGCAAATTTCTTTGCAAAATAATTAGAAGTTATATTAGAGAAAGCATAATTCGTTTGTGATCACACGAATAGCAGCGGTTTTGCACATGATTATTGTACAAAAAACCCGAGACGTTGTCCTGTCCAAATCTCAATTCCCACAGAGACAAAGACGTTCAGTTCAGTTCAGTCAGTGGTGTTCAGTTTTTCCCGAATTTCAACATTTTCCGGGAAACTTCCAATTTTTCTTTCCATAAAAACCTAATTCGGACTATGACGAACATTTTAAAACAAAAATAGGCAAATCGGTCCAGCCGTTCTCAAGTGATGCGCCTACCAACGAACAGCATTTCATTTTGATTTATATTTACATATAGAAGATAAATCCAGGATGATAATCAGCCTATATCCTGCTCCAGATCCCAGACTACCTACCAAACTTAACGAACGGTTCAGTGGTTAAAGCGTGAAAAGGTTACAGACAGACACTTTCACATCTATAATATAGTATGGATTATACATTTTGTCAAGAAAGTACCGGGAATCGATCATTTAAAAAGCCCGTGTATAGGGATTGTCGAAATTCTTTTTGTCGCTAAGTTAGTATAACTGTCCTTTATACTCACGCGGAGTTTGAGCATCCCTTATCATTTAGTTTGTTTATAGTACGCCGTTTTGTCAGTTCATCTAAAGTGTGTTTTGCGATTTTTACAATGGATAAAAAATCTAACAAAGAATGTCTTCAATTTTGCATTGCAATGGTACAGTGCATTTAAAAGCGGTCGAGATGTGGTAGAAGATTTGCCTCACTCTGGTCGGCCATCAACGTCTTCAACTGAACTTAACATCCCTAAAGTAAACAAAATGGTGACTGAAAATCGCCGTTTAAGTCTGAGAGATAGTCGCTCTCTGTGTGTCACGAATCCATTTGTACCATTTTAAGCGATTGTTTGGGCATGAAACGCATTGCCGGTCGACTAGTGCCGAAAGACCTGAGTTTTCTGCAAAAACTCAATCGCGTAAAGGTCGCTGAAGACATGATAGAACGAGTCAATTCCGACCCCACAATCACAAAACGCATTGTAACTGGAGATGAGACATGGGTTTACGAGTTTGACATGCAAACCACTCAACAAGCTTCGGAATGGCGCCTTCCAACTGAGCCGAAACCGAAAAAGCGAGAATTCGCGGCGAGTACTGAAATCGATTCCAAAAAATGCGTTTAAAAAATGTTTTGATGATTGGATTATTCGTTTGCGTAAGTATATCGTTTCTGAAGGAGCATACTTTGAAGATGATAAAATAAATTTGGATGAATAACAAACATTTTGTGTATTATTGATTTTCTCCCGGTACTTTCTTGACAGAGTCCTTTGGGATTGTGTGTAATAAAATACAATCAAACACATAAATGTTAGTCTGCAAATAAAACAAAGCTGCCTTAAATCCAATACTAGTTGTTTGATATTCGAGTATTGAAAGATTTACACCGTGACATTAATCTTACTCGGTGCCACCGCCGCCGGCGCCGTTGCGCTGTGCGTACGTGTACCGGAGAAATAGGCACTGGGAAACTAGGATGGACATACACGGGACTTTCTTATTTGACTAGTGAATCTTTTTTTTTTCTCTAGCGCTTTTTAGGGTTCCATACGTCCGAATGAAAAAACGGAACCATTATAAAAAGTAATTTTAAAGTCATCAATACCACTCTCTAAGATCAAGTAATCCTATTGAATTACTATTTCATGAAATTTTGACATTTCAGGATTATACTAACTTAAGGAGTTGTGTTACTGATTCTAATGATTATAATTCAGTAAATGCATATTTGTCACGGTCGCGAATCACAATTTAATCAACATTCACCCAGACAATGAGCTGCAAATTGCAAAAATCGTAAGAAAATTTGAATTTCGCGGGCTACCTTAGCGCTTCCCCCTTCCCCCAAGAAAATTTATGAATATTGACCATTCCCTTCCTTATTACCAAAACTGATGAGCCTATTTTTTTTTAAAGACAGAGAATAGTTCTATACTTATAGATTACAGGAAAACCTATAAAAAGTCTATGGTCATAAAATAAAATGGTAAATCCCTCAATATTGTGCGTACAAACTCACATTTGCAGTTGGAATGTATTTGGGAACATGTTTTTCAACTACAATGTTAAGTTGGATCATCCCAACTACGAAACCCTTCATTGTGCGTGGTCCGACACGCCCTTGGCCGGTTTATTTTTTTTTATTTTCAGTGTATCTACATATATACAAATAGATTTGAATGTAGATCCTTAAACAGGTATTAGTCATTAGGTATAGCTTTTAAATTATTTTAATTCATCATGTTAGCACTAACATGCCTCAGTTCACGACAAAATTTTGTGGCGCGGCATAAAACTGTTTTATGTCGCAGGCATTAGTTGAATCCGGTGCCGTCTAGTTTTAAAATATTCACCAACAAATTGACGTGTAAAGTGTCTTAAAAGATCTACTTACAGAAATAAACATCATTTCAATTCTTCACATAAAATATAGGTAAAACACTTAAGAAATACTGTTACAAATACAAATTAATATTAATCAACTTTTAAATTAATTTATGAAACAAGAAAACTTCAAAGCCACTTTTAAAATAATCTAAACCGGAGCAGCTAAACTCCATTACCTATTAAAAACATCGAAAAACAGAGCAATCTAATAAAGCTCCGAAACGACACTAGACCTCACGCTGTTTTTTCGTAAACAAATCGCTGGAGTGTTCGCAAACAGTTGCAAATTGATATTTATTCGTTACGGTACGGTGTCACTGCGGCCCACACGCTGCGCGTCGGCTGTCTGATTTATATCGACGTGAATTAGTTAACAGCTTTTTTGTCGACTGTACTATAATATATGGCCGATTGTATATTGTAACGTGATTGAGACTGTACTTGTATAGTGTTTAAATGAAGGTAAAAATAACTGTTTTGTTTGATCTTTGACCTATTTATTAAGATTTACGGCTGATTCACTGGCTGCTAAAATACGTCTTTAAGGTTGCACTAGTCGATATATTTTCCATACGAATTTCAGGAGGGTGTTATTCCACTGATTGACATAGTACATCCAAAGTTAAACATGATATCGTTTTGTCTCATTATTAATTTTATCCGTGTGGAAACAGAATGATAAAATGAAAAGCAATTATAAAGTTATGAGCCTTTTTCTTGCTAATTTTAACGCAACTTTGGGCGTAAATAAATAATAAAAGAAGTGTAAAATCTCCAAAACAAAGTCAGCTCCTACAAAGCTCAATTATCGAAGAGTTCAAAAAACTTTATTTGTACTTAATTGATTTATGCAGTGGTTTTTTCATAAAACTCGATTCTCCAAAGGACTTTTCGTAATTTTTTGTGTTTTTGTTTGTTTGTGCGTGTTTGTATGAGTGCGTACTAGACGTTGCGCGTGTTCATCACTGATTCTATCTCTGTCGGACACGATGCCAAGAGAGTCAGCGTGATTTTTGGCCACGCCCACCAGTGAGTTCGAGCCCGCGACCAGACAACATAAGCGTTTGTTAGAAAGATTTTTTGTAAAGTAAACATTTAAAGCTTTGGTCTCTTAAGAAATCTGTAAACGGTCACACAATAACGGCTGTCCAAATGCAGAGGTTTTCTGAAACCCGAATGTCAAATACTGGTGAAAATTTCCGTTATACCTATATGACGGATTCGCTCCTCTAGTAAACCGTAGCTTTAGGATGTTTCCGAAATCGACGCTGAAAAAGCCACTATCAAACGAAATCATGTTGGCTACAAAATAAAGTTATAAAACAAGGGAAATTTCCGATTCGCCTATAGAGCACTTCACGAAAGTGAACGCAAAAAGAGGCAACAATATTGGAAAACACGAGCAATACAGTAGCTTGTAGATCAATAATACAAGCAAAACGAAACAATAACGATGCAAACCGACTACTTTGAATAAAGCTAATACTTGCTATTGACTTAAATTGGAATATCGTGCTCTTGGCGTACTGATGAGAAAGTGACCAAGTGCGAGTCGGACTCGCACACGGGTTCCGTACCACCGTACACTAACGCCTACTTAACACTACGTATTCTTTTAAATACGTTAAAAAAAAGAAGTTTCACAAGAAATTTCTTTTTTTCTTCTTCTTTTCCTCTACGAAGAGGAGAACTTTATTTTATTTTTATTATTTGTTCTTTTAGCGCCATAGTAGTACAGGTCTCCCAAAGTGATAATGCGCATAGAAATCTTCGTCACTGTTCGGCAACGGTCGTATTCCCCGAGCGTCAGAAGACGATATGTATGTATATAGAGTGGTTAAGTGCATTTTCTTCATGCATAATTTTGTAGAACTATGTGTTTTGTGAACTGTGTTTCCGGGAATTCGACAATTAGCGAAGATCTGCATGCGCATTATTAATTTGGGAATACTGTACACGCTGTGAAAATTTCAATTGTCTACCTATTACGGTTCAAAAGCTACAGCCCTGTGACAGACGAATGGACAGCGGAACCTTAGTAAATATGGTACAGTTGGCAGCCTTTGAGTACAGTACCCTAAAAACTGAAGTGCCTTACCTTCGACGGAAGATGAATTATTGATGATAATATTTTACCTACACTTACAATATATTTGTTATTGCTGTGATTAAGACTTCACTTTGTAAGACACATGAAGGAGGGAAGAATAATAATGGGAGATTAATTGTTGTCAGGGCTATTGTGTCTTAGGCACCTTTGGTATCGTGTTCAAAATAGAATGAAGGATTACTTAGCAATGGTGTTGTTTAATGAGCCAATCAGAAATATCAACCTATAGAGAAACTGTTACTAATTGAAGTTTTTAATAAATTACCTGTTGTTAATTTCTTCCATAACACAGCACTTCTAAAATGAAACATCGAGTCATCATTCAAACTCTACTCATACTTAAAAACAATTGAACATCGCCATAGAAACTGTTATCATTATCATCGATGACTATGACGTCACATATGACTAAATATTATGACGCGAAAGACTTATTATATGACAGTTCGATGACGCAAAAAATTATCCTAATCTATTCATTTAGGAATGCGCTCAGATATCGTGTAAACAGTCACATACTTCAGTGTTTACAGAATTCAGAATAAAATCTGAAAATCAATGAAAAATTTAATACCTACCTACGTCGCCGCGTGCTATCGTACACAAAAACGACGCATCGATGACTTGTAAACGACGTTTTTTATTGCTATGCGCACTTAGCAATACCTAGTCATATGATCTGACAAAGATTATGTCTGGATTTTAAAAGAGACTATGACCTCTGAGTTTGTTTCAGCCTTTCTTCTCAGATTAGTCAGATAAGAAACGCCGGCCTCATCAAGTTTAAAAAAATACATGATTGACGTGTAAAACTGTTTGTACACACGGCTACATATCAATCTATACATTTCCGGTATAAGCTGACCTCTCATTGTACGGAAAATATATACAATGCGCGATCAGCTGATACTGGAAATGTGTAGCTTGGTATGTAACCGTCTGTACAAACCTACTTACAGAAATAAAAACATTTATCATTAATTTATCATTTACCTAGTTGTATTTTTACTTTCTCACTGTAATTACTTGGCCTAACTGATGATGATTGGCAATTATTTCATTCTTGCCACCAGCCACTACTCTGAGCGATTTTTACGACTTGACAGTCATCTAGATTTCTTTATTATTTATGTAAGTTTAATCAAAATGTCGAATAAATGATGGTGAAAACCGCATCAAAATACGTTGCGTAATTTAAAAGAACAATGCGGTCACGTAAACAGACACGAAAAGTGACATTAATTTATAATTATATGTATAGATAGCCTACCTTCATTATCACCACTCAGAGTGTAGGTACCGGGTGAAATTAACATTTATACACCGTAAGGACTATTCTTGCTTGCAGCGCTCGGCCGCTATAATAACGCTTGCTAAAAGATGGGGTCATCGTGTGCACAGGATTTTGTTTTCAAATTGGTCAGATATAAGTTTCCACGATAGTACATTTATAGGTATTGTCGTAGGTAAAAAAACTTTTTTTACCATGAGACACATTTTCAGTTGTTAGTGGAAAAAAAGGAAATCTGACAAAACTTTTGTCGCTTTCAAATTCATTAAAATAGAGACAGTAAAAGGTAAAAGCAAAGCTTAGAAATGAAAAGTCGGTTCGAAGAAATGTTAGCTTTTAAAAGAGAGCTTTCTCAGAATTTTAACTTTCTATTCTATGTTAGACATAGACTTGACATTCTATCAGCCATAACAATCTGCCGGCCTTTTCCCAACTATGTTGGGGTCAGCTTCCAGTCTAACCGGGTGCAGCTAAATACCATTATTTTACATGGAGCGACCGCCTATCTGACCTCCACAACCCAGTAACTGGGTAATACGATACCCTTTGGTAAGACTAGTTGTCAGACTTTCCGGCTTCTGACGACCCGTAACGACTGACAAAGATCCACGAATGACAGCCGAGACCAACGGCTTAACGTGCTTTCCGAGGCACGGAGGAGTCTCGGTATGTAAAAATGGTCACCCATCCACGGACCAACTCCGGCAAGCGTAGCTTAACCTGATGGATCGCCCCATGCGGCTGTTATTACTTAGCTGCGAGCTCCTGCAACTTTCATTCAAACTCTTGGCTAAAGCCAGAAAAATTTGCGATTGTAGTTTATAGGGAGGGATCCGACATTCATGCAATCTGTATAAGAAGAAGAAAACCCGTAACTTTGAATTTCGAACTTAAGAGCGTTTACGACGTACGGCATTTCATACAAACTTCAAAGTACTTGTTTTTCGAAATAGCAGCATACATAGGTCTAAAAAGTTAGTTAAGAACATTGTCGTTGTCTCTCGACTTCCATGCAAATGGATCCACGGGTACAATTAGATAGTTCACAACTTCTCACAAAAATAGAAAAACCGAGATAAACAACCAAGAAATAGGAGAGGTTTTTTCTCAGATTTTCATTAAGATCTTGTTTGGAAGTAAATAAACAACCTTCTTTTATATGCGGCTTCGAATTTCATTAAGAAAGCTCTGGGTAATATGAAATTTGAATATTCAGCAGTTGAGGGTTTTATTTTATTTACTCTAGATTCTGACTAACTTAAAATGAAACTTTAATAATCTAATTTTAAATTACTACAGTACAACATGTCCCGGAATTAACGCACACCACCAAACGCCATTATTAAAATATTATGTTATAATCATAGAACACACTGACACACTTCCAGACAGACAGACACTGAATTTTTACTGTTATGTATAAAACATTGTTTATTTATTAAATTACTTACACTAATTGTGGGAGAAAATTGTGGTCACATTACAAATCTATGAACGCATACAGTCGACCACGTATAAGAGTCTAGCATAGTAGGTAGTTCGTCCATTTTGGTTTGTTTTGACTGTACAGCGAAAGTGGGACTGAAATTTACGTAGATTTAATTATTTTTGGGATCAGAAATTACCTATAATTAAAATGACAGAAATTGATTCAGTAAACGATTCTGAACAAACTAGTTCAGTTACATACCTATCGTTTATGTAGCAAGAATATACTTAATTTAATCACAGTCGTTGCATATTTCAATAGACAAAAGTAACACATAAATTTCAGTTTTTGATTGGAAAAGTTAGCTCTTCAGTTATTGCGGAGTTTATTTATAATAAGCACTTAACAAATGTAACGAATATTTGCCATTCCCCATACCATAACATAAAATAGTATTTTTGTTTTTGGAAGATTTGCTACGGAACAGCCATTTAGATAGATAGAATACTCTTGTTATTTGCCTTCATACTGTCAATTATTTAATCATCTGTTTTTCTATAACTTTTGGGATTTCGCCCTTATTATTATTAGCTAACTGTAGGTAGGATACGAACGCCTGTATCTAAGTAAAGAAAACTCAACTTTAAACTTAATTATGGAAATGCGAGAAAAGTTTTGTGAAATAAATTGCATCTTACTCCGGAGCTAATCTGAAAAATGTTGTTGCTGCATTGAGCAACTTAATTCAGAAAACCAAGTGGAAAATATCACTCGTTGTCTTAATTCATTTTAATTTTTCTGGCTGGAACTTGATTATATAGGACACTGATTGCCTATTCCTACCAAATGTTGTTCGTCTATGTATCCTGAATAAATCGCCGTTCAGATAAACCGTCGTTTTTAATTCAGTTTATATAAAGAAAACACACTTTTTATTTCACCCCAGATAAACTCATCTTTTGCGTAGATATGCAACCACAGCTTTAACAAAAGAGATATATGAAATATTCCTGAAATACGACTTTTCATTTAATGTCTTTTTCCTTCAATGTAGCAAACAGCAAGACGTTTGAGCCATATCGTTTGCATTGCAAATATAGAATATAAAAGCGCATTCTGTTGGTAGATACACTTTGTAGTTTCTACTTAACTCTGTAAGTCCGTGAGCTATGCGGTTTATTTTTTTTTTAATTTATTCGTTTTTTGTAATCAGAGTAACTATAATAAAACTATACATTACAATTTTTAACCGACGAAAAAAGGAGGAGGTTCTCAAGTCAACGCGTATATATATATATATATATATATATATTTAAATGAAATGAAATGTAATTTATTTATTTGCCAGAATATAGGTACTTATGCCATACGCATACATGACAGCCTAATTCTAAATCTCGATGTGATATATTAATGCCCGGGCACTAATAATATGCAACTTATATTTAAAAGTTGAATATTCTATTTAAATTACACATAACATAACATTATTCCCCGAAGGGTTAGGCAGAGGTGCACTCTTATAGTACACCCAGATTTCGCCAGTTATGTTTATAAAAGTCCCATGTAATAGGGGACGAGCCTATTGCCATCAACCGGGAATAAATCCAGACTCCGGGCTGCCACTGACCACTTCCAGATGGGAAAACGCAATAATAAGAAAATCCAATAAAAGCATGATTAATTAATTTAATGCAATAATTAATTTATTCAATGTACTCGTAATAATTATTGCTCGAAGTAATTGAATCAACTCGCAGCTAATAATACAGGGTTTTAATTATAATTGTAGGTTATTAATTGACTCTTAATTGATTGCGTCCATGATGTAAATAGAAAGTAACGCAACGGAAGTAATTTAATGGCGATTTCCATTAATTATGCGTTTCATATTATTAAATAATATTTAACGTTGTTATCTATGAGGAGCTCGTAGCTAAGTAATAACAGCCGCACGGGTCGATCCATCAGGTTAAGCTACGCTTGCCGGGGTTGTCCGTGGATGGGTGACCATCTTTACATACCGAGACTCATCTGTGCCTCGGAAAGCACGTTAAGTCGTTGGTCCCGGCTGTCATTCGTAGATCTTTGACAGTCGTTACGGGTCGTCAGAAGCCTGACAACCAGTCTTACCCAGGGGTATCGTATTACCCAGTTACTGGGCTGGGCTGGGTTGGCTGGGTTGGTTGGGTCAGATAGGCAGTCGCTCCATGTAAAATACTGGTATTCAGCTGCATCCGGTTAGACTGGAAGCTGACCCCAACATAGTTGGGAAAAGGCAGGCAGATTGATATTGATTTAACGTTGTTACGTATTGGGGCTTCCGAGAAAAAATAAATCAGATAATTGCGTTTTTAGTTATGGCCGGAAATCGTAATAACGACTGTTACGTAGACATACTGGCAAAGTTTGTATGTTTGGATGTTTGTAACTCTTTCACGCCAAAACTACTGAACGAATTTGTATGAAATTTGGCACAGAGATAGTTTATACCTGGATTAACACATGGGACATACCTGTTATTACATGATTGATATTACATGGGACTTAAACATAACTGGCGAAATGTGCATGTACTATAGGTACACCTCTCCCTAACCCTTCGGGGAAACAAGGCGTGATGTTATGTGTGATGTTATGTTAACACATGGGATACTTTTTGATTTATTTTTTGTAATACGTTTCCGTTGGTTAATTTCCGACATCCACGCGGGTGATGCCGCTGGCAAAAGCTAGTAATTACATAAAACTTGAATATTTTGATCTCAATATAATTTGGCCATTGTACTGCCATTTAAATCTAAAACAGATCAGTGGTTAAGTTAGTCTTAATCCATTCGTAGCCGTTCAAACCAAAGGCTAATAAATGTCAATTATAGCCGATTTGTGGCCATTGTTCTCGTGACTTGAGACTACTCATATATACTTATGTCCTTTTTAATGTTTGAAGTAGCTTACTGTTATTCAATTATGGATTTGAGGGAAAAAAACAAATCATCATCTGCCTAGCCTTTTCCCAACTATGTTGGGGTCAGCTTCCAGTTTAACCGGATGCAGCTGAATACCAGTATTTTACATGGAGCGACTGCCTATCTGACCTCCACAACCTAGTACCTGGGCAATACGATACCCCTTGGTAAGACTGGTTGTCAGACTTTCAGGCTTCTGACGACCCGTAACGACTGTCAAAGATCCACGAATGACAGCCGGGACCAACGGCTTAACGTGCTTTCCGAGGCACGGAGGAGTCTCGGTATGTAAAGATGGTCACCCATCCACGAACCAACCCCGGCAAGCGTACCTTAACCTGATGGAGCGACCCGTGCGGCTGTTATTACTTAGCCACGAACTCCTCTAAAAAAACAAATAATTAACTTTAATTACGCGACTTGACGTTCCTGAAAATTATATATTATCATTGTCAAAATCTGTTACTATAATTTGGAACTAAAAACATATAATATTACGTTTCTGCCTTAAGTATAGCTTACTGGCTACTGAGGAAAAACACAAATCATTATTATAAGTTGTAAAAGTCTATAGCACATAGAATCACGTAGGACCACAACAAATGCATCAATTTTATATCGCTTCGTCAGCACACTATAAAAGCTCATTTTTAAATTTTTGCTCCAATTTTCTAAATAGCTCTTCACAGCTACGGAACGTAAGCCATAATCGGATCAAAGAGGCACTCACGCGGTCCCTAAGGCAGTCTCCCAGGATATCCCGGACTCTCCCCCGGGAACACTATCCCTAGATCCAGTAATACGCCCTCATTCTCGCAACCACGCGAGATTACCTCGGGGCTTTCTTAAGGCAGATGCGAAGCGAGTATGTCTGTCCTAAATCATTTTATAGGCTACGATAATGCAACAAACTGGCTGATAGGCTGGTTATTTCCGTGTTGTTGATACAAATAACATAACATAACATCACGCCTTGTTTCCCCGAAGGGTTGGGCAGAGGTTTATATATAGTACACTCACATTTCGCCATGCAGTTACGTTTAAGTCACATGTAACCTATTTCTGGGGACATTAATATTGATTGATTGATCAATCAATTAACTCGGCCTATCGCAGTCCACTGTTGGACATAGGCCACTCCCAGGCTGAGCCACAACACCCTGTCCTCCGCCTTCCGCATCCAGTCTGGCCCAGCCACCGGTCCGTCTAGCTGGGGGGTCCTGCACTACGCTTGCCGATACGCGGTCTCCGCTCCAGGATTTCTTCTGCTCCATCTGCTCTATTGCCATTAACCGCTCACAAATCCAGACTCCAGGTTGCTTCTGAGAAATTCCAGATAGAAAAACCCAATAATACTTTTTCCGACCCGGGTATCGAACCCAGGACCTCATGCTCAACAGTAGCGCTTGCAATACAAGTATTTTCACAGCATTATTTACACAATCAATGAAAATTAAAGTTCATTTTTTCTTCATTTCCTCTCACATCAGTTTTGTGTGCATGAACGAATGAAAATCATAGCAAGGCTGGTTGGCCGCACCGGTTTCTCGCTAGTTTCATGTTTTTTGTGATCACTAATTTCGAAAAGCTCAATACTGACCTCTAAGAGAAGTATCTCAATTCCAGGCTAAACTACTCACATCTGTATCACTCGACCCATTTTGCCTGTAATTCAGCATGTTCAGGCAATTTGATTGATCGAGTCGAAGCGAATCAAATGACGCAGATAAAAAGCCCGTCTTAACCCCTCGCCTACGCAGAATATTAACTGAGCATTATCAATACGTACCTATATATTTTAGGGTTGACCTAGTCTTAGAGCTTGGAGGTTAAGTATAAAAGGGTGGTTCTATAAGGTCACGATTCTTCACTAAATCATACGTTCATGTATGACGTAGAAAATAGAGAGGTTTAAATATTCATCATCATCTGCCTAGCCTTTTCCATTCAATGTGTGTTTACATGGAGCGACTGCCTATCTGACCTCCATAACCGAGTTACTGGGTAACACGATACTCATTGGTAATTAAGACTGGTTGTCAGACTTTCGGGTTTCTAACGACCCGTAGCGAATTTCAAAGATCCAAGAATGACAGCCGGGACCAACGGCTTAACGTGCTAGAGGTTTAAATATTCATGAAGTGCAAAATATTTATCATATTAGTCTTGGTTGAATGCAAAGAATTTTGGGGTCCTGGGGTGTGAAATTCTTGGTAATGGAAAAAAATCACTAGGGTTTTCTCATTATCAGTTATTTCTCAGTAGCAACGTCCGAATCTGTGTCCGGTTCATACTGTTACATGGAACTTAAACATTATTGGCGAAATGAACGATGAGTACATGCGAATGTTATGCTTTTGTACAAGAACATAATACACCAATTATATTATACACTAGCTGTGCCCCGTGACTTCGTTCGCGTGGAAGTCGTAAGATACACAACATACTAAAATAACAGCCCCATTTTAATAAAACTCCCTCGTCCCCCGACCCTCGCTGCATCGCCCGTCCGCGCTACTTCGTTTTCGCTTGGTGTTCTTTTTGACTTTTTTATTTTTGCTCGGCTCCTAAATATCATAGCGTGATGTTAAATAGCCTACAATCATCCTCGAGAATTGGGCTACCAAATGCAAAAAGAATTTTTCAAATCCGACTTTTTGTTCATAATTTTATGGGTTTTATTTTTTTGTGCGGAACCCTAATTATTTTTCTAAAATAAAAGTAGCCTAAATTACTCCCCATAACATCAACTATCTGCCAGTGAAAGTTCCGTCAAAATTGGTCTAGCCATTTCGGAGATTAGCCGGAACAGACAAACCGACAAAAATTTTAAAAATTGCTTTTTTGTTTTATAACAAAAAAGCAACTTTTAAATTTTTTGTAAAAACGGTACTTATGTACCGTTTTTACTTTCTTATGCATTTAGTAAAAGTTGTTATTTTGACCTTACAAAGAGACACTTCAATTTTATTTATTTGTATAGAGTATAGATAACTTTCCAAGGAACAGTCGCATAACTTTCCAAGAAGTCGGATACGCGACACCTTTCACTGGATATAAAATAATGACGTACACTCTGTGACCCGGGGGTGTGAAAGCATGTATATACCTAATAAAAAACTTATTGTATGTACACCAATAAAGAACACAAATACAGGAAAGGCACCTCTAAGAAGCAAAAGTAAAATATTCGTACGTTCGCGGTATGTAATATTTATCTAGGTACAGACCGCCACACTGCAATTTGTTTAAGGAACCCTTAGAACGTAAAACTGGACTGTGGATCTGCTCTAAAATGAAATTAAAATGTGTATAAACGGTTTGCAAAGAAATTTTTCTACTCATATACAAAACTGCCAATACAATTTGATGATCTTTAACATCGACGACACAGGTAGGTAATTATCAATATACAGTCAGGCATCATCCTAATACAAAGCGACTACGCGATCATCGCGTAAGTAAGCTATGCGACCATCGCGTGATCGCGCGATAGCAAAAACTGGGTGTTATAATAGTACGCGAATATGCGATAATCGCGCGAATTAACGACGCCCTGTGGGGTCGGGCCCTGCCCCTCAACCCGCTCCCCGACGACGTGACTCGACATCAGTACGTTTGATCGCGGATTCGTACGACTAAAATTCGCGCGAACTTGCGATGATCGCGTAGTCGCGTTGTATTAGGACGATACCTTACACATGAAAATTAACTGACATTCCTACCTATTTCTTATAAAGTCTTCTTCTTAAGGAATATATTGTATTAAATCATGTTGACCGGGAACATTATTATATTACTTTGGGAAGTTCATTATTCGGTGGTTTCCTAAGGCTTCTCAAGTGTGTTGCTATACGAAGTTGGAAACTGTTATACGGATATACAACATAAGAACCGGGTATACAAATATACCTGAAAACTTGACACAATACAAAAAATTACGCAATTTTTTAACTTAAATGTAGGTAAGCGAGCTTAGATGAACTTTTTTTAAGTAGGGTAACATTGAACGAGATGCTTTTTTTAGTTTCCTATAGTTCTAAAATGTCACAAACAAATCTAACTAAGAGAGATGTATTGATGATTCTTATGGTTATAATTATGTAAATACATAGTTGTTATAGTCTCGAATCATATTCTGATCAACATGCAACCTAACATAGACCTGCAAATTGCAAAAAAAACGTAAGAAAATTTAAATTCAGGGGCTACCTTTGCGCCTTCACCTTAAGCTATGCTTGCCGCTGTTGGTCCGTGGATGGGTGACCATCTTTACATACCGAGACCCCTCCGTGCCTCAGAAAGCACGTTTAGCCATTGGTCCCGGCTGTCATTCGTGGATCTTTGACAGTCGTTACGGGACGTCAGAAACCCAAAAGTCTGACAATCAGTCTCACCTAGGGGTATCGTATTAAGCAGTAACTGGATTGTCATGTGGAGGTCAGATATGAGATGGGCAGCCGCTCCATGTAAAATACTGGTATTCAGCTGCATCCGGTAAGACTGGAAACCTATCCCAACATAGTTGGGAAAAGGCTAGACAGATTATGAAATTGCTTATGTTCTAAGTTGATCTGATCAAACGAAAATACCTTTTCTTTTTTCTAGCTCTAAATATTAACCTACGCTACGGTGTCTGAAAACGATTATCTACTGTCCAGCATTTTGAAAACAATTGACAACAGCTTAACCAATACGGGAAGGTTTTTAAAAGCCTGGGGTTATTGCATGAAAGTGTTATTGTTAAGTAAATGTAATGTTTACCTACTTTCCTCAAATAATACGCGGAAATTCAAACTATGTAAATTAATTGCCTATATTGGATCGTTTTGAATTTAACATCGCCAACGTATGAGAAAATTATTCCAGATTCATAATTAATAAATTATATATTGGCCAATAAAAGAAAGAATAAATAAATAATAATAAAATAAATAAAAGAATTTCAAATTCAAGTTCAAAATATATATGTATACATATAGATAAAGTATGTACATCTATTGAATGGCACTGATACCACAGTATAAAAGCTTTTTCCACAACAACTTGAGGCTGATTGCCATGAAAAGATTGCTCCAGTGACACTACATTATAGGCAATTGAATTGTCAAAGAGTCGGTCAGCTAGTCAGAAAGGTGAAGCTAGTTGCCCATTCCACAACGTAGATCTCTATGATGGAGAAGAACGGGCAAGAAACTCCATGAACACTCTTTTAAATCAAGATTATTACAAAATCCTGAGTGTGCCCGGCGCCTCAGACCCCGAGCGCGGCTGCGCCGCAGTCGTCAAACGGTGACACTCCGTCATTAGTGACATTTTTTGTAAATAATGTGTTTAGTTTTAGTGCGTGTTTACATAGTTTATTTTATTTTTATATAGGTAAGTGGAATATTATATAAGTTATTTATGATCAGTAACGGCAGTAGCGATGCCGGAAACAGTGCCAGTCAACCTGTCACATCGCTCGATGTCCAGCTGGTGAGATGCCCGTATTGCTCACAGGCACGCTTTTTTAAAGGCGAACGGGGGCTGAGGATACACTATGGCAAGATCCACAAACCACATAGTGTACCATTCTGCCCCCCAGCCACATCCCCAACATCAACACTTCCAGACCAAACCTTGTGGCAAACGTTAGCAAAATTAAAAAATTCTACCCCGATTTTAAAGAGAGTTCCCCGGGGCGCGAGACGGTCTGTTGCGCTAAGCTTGACGCGATGTCTCCGTCTTGCGACTCAGGAGAACTCACAAAGTGCCTGGGAGCAATTACTCACCTTCCCTTATAGGATTCTACATGTCCAAAAAAATCTGGCAACTAAAACAACCCTAACGAAGCAAATTAAAGACAACTGCAACAATTCGACACTAATTTTAGATTCAAAATTACCTGCATTTATCAATCAATCGCAAAAAGGCTTATGTTCACATGTGGAATCCAAATTAAGTGAAGGTGACATCAGGGGAGCGGCCAGGATATTGTTCAGCAGTGATGTGGTGGCGCCTTACTCTCCAGAAACGCTAACAGCTCTAGAGAGTAAACACCCAGCGCCTGCGGATGGTCTCACCTTTCCCGACCCACCGGACTCTCCCGACCTAAATTCAACCTTCCTAACCGTTTCGGCCCCCCAGTTGATTACAGCCGTGAGCTCCTTTCGAAGTGGTTCCGCCGGCGGCCTCGACGGCCTGACTCCACAACATCTAAAGGATCTACTGAGTTCAGGCGCCGGGGAAGCTGGTGAGTCGCTTTTGAAGGAGCTTGCGGCTCTGATTAACCTCATGCTCACCGGCGGTGTGAACGAGGCCGTCGTGGATGTCTTGTACGGGGCCAACTTATGCGCCCTGCGCAAGAAGGACGGCGGCATTCGTCCCATTGCCATTGGGTGCACCTACAGGCGTACGGCAGCCAAAATATGCTGTAAGCTTTACAGCGAAACGCTTACAGCTAAGTTTCAGCCCCTGCAGCTTGGTTTTGGCTCGAAAGGGGGCTGTGAGGCTGCCGTACATGCCCTTTCCACCTTTTTAAACTTCAACAAAGGTGAGGTCATCCTCAAGGTTGACGTGAAGAACGCCTTTAACTCTGTAAACAGGGACACTTTGTTGGCTGAAGTCAAAAAGGAACTACCCGAAATTTATGGTTTTTTGTGGCAATGTTACAGGTACCCTTCCAAATTATTATACAAGGACAATGTTTTGAAATCTGCAGTAGGATGCCAACAAGGTGACCCTCTCGGGCCAGTCATTTTCAGCTTAGCTATTCATCCAATTATCCAGAAACTAAAGTCAAAATTTAACGTGTGGTATTTAGACGATGGGACTCTAGGAGGTGATGCGGACACCGTTTTGAAAGACCTACAACTTCTCAAACAGGAATTTAGATCTATTGGCTTGGACCTTAACCCCTCAAAATGTGAAATCTATCTTCCTGACATTACTGACAGACAATTGACCCTAGATAAATTTAATGCAATAGCCCCACAAATTAAAATTTTAGAAAAAAGTTCACTGCACCTCCTAGGTTCCCCAATTTTAGAAGACAGCTTTTCTCCTTTCATCGACGAAAAAATCAAAAACTTCAACGACATTTCGGACAGACTCTCCAAAATTAATTTACATTCGGCATTCACCCTGATTAGATACTGTTGTTTTGGCCCAAATTTTATATATTTTCTACGTTCTTCCCCTTTATGGAAGCAGCCACATCTGTTGGACAAAATTGACCAAATTATTCGCAGCACAGTAACATCTATTTTAAATGTGGCCTTGGACGACCGAGCGTGGCTTCAAGCCACACTACCCATCCGTTTTGGCGGCCTCGGCGTCCGCAAAATTACCAGTATTAGCTTACCGGCGTTCCTGTCCTCTGTCCACAGCACTGAAAAGTTGACCGGGAAAATTTTAGCTCCCTCCCTGGTTGACTCTGAAGTGCCGTGCTTGAGTGATGCGGTGAACGCCTGGATAGCGGCTTGCCCGGATACAGATCGGCCCGTGAACCCATCTTCCCAGAGACAGTGGGATGAGCCGCTTTGCAGGTTGGTACGGAATAATCTTATCAATACGTCCACCAATACTGCTGAGCGTGCCCGCCTGCTGGCTGTGGGTGAATGGGAGTCGGGCCTCTGGCTTCAAGCACTACCGTCACCCAACATAGGCACTTTGCTGGGTGACTCCACCTTCCGGCTCGCTACTTGTCTGCGTCTGGGCGCTCCTTGTGGGGCTCCACACCGCTGCCAGTGCGGTGAAGCCGTCGACTGCCTCGGACATCATGGCCTGTCTTGTAGCAAGAGCGCAGGCCGGATAGCACGGCACGCTAGCATTAATGACATTATCCGTCGTGCTCTTGTCACCGCCGGGGTGCCAGCTGTTTTAGAACCCAACGGCTTGGCACGCGACGATGGCAAGAGACCAGACGGAATGACCATAATGCCTTGGAAGTTAGGCAGGCCTTTGGTGTGGGATGCAACATGTGTCGACACCCTTGCGCCATCCCATCTTCTTAGTACAGCGGGCTGTGCTGGGGCGGCTGCTGCAGGTGCGGAAAACCTCAAACGGCGAAAATATTCCGAACTTTTTGGGAGTTATATGTTCGAGCCGTTTGGGGTTGAAACACTAGGGCCATGGGGTCCGAGTGCCCACTTGGTTTTCCGAGACATCGCCAAGCGGTTGGTCGACTCTTCACGTGACCAAAGGGCTGGCCTATTCTTTGGCCAAAGGATTAGCATCGCCATACAACGTGGCAATGCTGCCAGCCTTTTGGGCACATTTCCTGTTGACAGCGATGCGGACGAATTTTTTGATGCCCTATGATTATATATTTTTTTTTTTTTTTTTTTACATTTGTACATATTATAATTATTATTTTAAGTCTGTTAGCTTATTTATTATGTAAATATTAGATTCATAATTAAACCTTTCCATAATAAAATAGTAAATGTAATGTTAATGTATATTACACAGAAGTATCTCTTTGCAGAACAGGTCGCCGCCGCCCGCGCACATCCCCAATGCTATGCTGTACTCGCCGCCGGAGCCGCTAGAGGTGAGACAACATTTTTATATCACTTTTATTTTATTTTTATATACAGGATGTAAGGGACAGCCCTCCGCAAACTAACAGGGTGCATTCAGCTCCTTATTCTGAATCATATTCCACCGAAAATATTCTCAGGATAATTTTCATCTTTTTAATCGTATTTTCAGTTACTATCTTGGTTCGATTCCCAGGTCAGGCAAAGTGTTATTGGGTTTTTCTATCTGGAATTTCTCAGTAGCAGCCCGGAGTCTGGATTTCTGCCCAGTAGATGGCAATAGGCTTGCCCCCTATTACATGGGACTGAAACGTAACTGGCGAAATGTGGGTGTTACTATAATAGGTACACCTCTGCCTAACCCTTCGGGGAAACAAGGCGTGATGTTATGTTCAGTTACTATTCCTTTATTTCAATGTAAATTTACATTCTCTGTACGCAGCACTCCATTTATGTAAATAAAACAGTTCAAATCAAAAAAATTGCAATGGATGTTGAAATACTCGGCGGCCGAAGGGCTCGCTGCGCTGCCGTTCGCTACGCGTGTTTTGGCCACGGTAACGATACATTGCGTGTAAGGTAATAAAACAAATCAGATTTATTGGTTACCCATAACGTTCCTGAAACAATTTCATGTACCGGTCATCTTAGTACGATATACTGAATTCACCCCATCAGTCTGTGGAGGGCTGTCCCTTACACCCTGTATTTTTATTTTATCTATCTATCTATGGCACCAATCGATCGTCAGGGTTTCGCTCGAAACACTAAACGCGGGGCTTGTTTTAGCTCCTTAAGCTTTAAAGAAAGGTATAAAAACATGGGTTTTGAATGTAATCAGGGCAAAATTATTTTAATGAGAGCCTAGACAAAGTGACATTCTACCGATACCGATACCGATGATGGACAAGTCATAAATGTATGGGATTGACATCAGCTACCAAAAAGCTAATGTCAAACCTGTTGCAATACGAAACGCTTTAAAAGTGATTGTCACTTCACTAGGCCAGAGGGACTTATTATGGTCTGAAATAACCAACCCCTTCAGAAAGCGTGGTGTTTACTTACAATTCTTCTCAGTATCGGAAGAGGTCATTGCTCTGAAGTGGGGCAGTTAGAGATCGGTATCCCATCTTATTATAATCAGCTGTGTCCTTAGTCCGACATAAATCGATATCTATCAAAATCGATGTGCGTGTGTATTGGACGTGTGTATGTATGAATTTACGAGTATGTATGTTCCCTATAGACTCCAACACGACTGGAGCAATTCTGCCGAAATTTTCAGGCAATCTTCAGATTAGCCTGTGAAGTTTGGTAGCGATCAGATCAAAAGAGTTTTTGGAGTTTAGTCCTTAAGAATCGATTTTCATATAAGGCCCCCGGTATGGAAATTTTATGAGGAGTGAAATTAATAAAAGCGCGTTACATTTTTCTGCACAACGTACCTTGCGCACTTTTCACGGAGTAAATTCCAGTCGTGCGTCGGAGCTGACACACACACACTTTTTTTTTATCAAAAAGTAACCTAACAAAGAGTACTAGTATTCTATGAATTCAAGATAATATTTCAATCAGTATTATCCACAAATAGTATTTGGATGAGATTTGGCACACTAACCTAATAAAGAGTACTAGGCTTGCATGAATTCAAGATAGTATTCCAATCATCCAACACAAGTTAGTGCGTCCCGTGCGAAGCCGGCACGGGTCGCTAATATAAAAGAAAACCAAAAAGGAATTCTTCATCCTCGTGCAGGCGCAAGCTATATGAAAATAGTACATGTCCAGTATAAACTTGTAAACAATAGCCAGTCGGCAAGATTGTAAGACGGGCTGTCAGCCCTGGATACGTCGGATGCGGGTTGCCAACCGTACTCAAAATAGAGTATTGTACTCTTTTTCTTATAGGTGTACTTTGTAATCTATAACACTTATAGAGTACGCTAAAATACTCTTTTTATATAAACTGACTTTTTCGGCATAATGTTGACTGATGCCAGCCATGCCCACAACACAAAAAGACTTTATGTTTACTGAACTTAAAATACTGGTACCTAAAGCCATAAAACTCGGGCGTTTCTGAACGCAGCCTCAACGCAGAACGCCTGAACGCAGTTTCATTCACGTCAAAATATAATATAATGTCAATGTGACAAGCTGTCTGTTGGAAATAGATGTCAGACGTCGTAGAATTTATTTATTTTGGCGCGAGGAAAGTGATTTCGTTTTTTCTGAGGTTTTCGATATTTTCCACAGTGAGAATTGTTGTATTGTCTGTTTTTTGTCTGGAAAATTTTCATCATGTCATTTCATAATTCAACGGGGCTTCATTAAAATTAATTAAAAATGAGCTCCTGATCTATGTATATTAACTTAGAATTAGGATGTTTAGAGTCCTAAAATTCTTTTAAAAACAATAAAAAATTGATGTACCGCAAAAGGCGCTAAAATTTTTTTTTTTTAATTATTAAATGGTACTCTTTTTTATTAATCTGTACTCTTTATTTACCCGCTCTGAAATCAGATATTCTACTTCTTGTAGAAAAAGCTGGCAACCCTATGCACCCGTAGGCATCGTTACTCAAAAGAGGCTGTTTTTCATCCAGCCACAGTACACCACCACCCAGTACCCACCTAGTTCATGAATCCCTTTAGCAAAGTTTTGCACATTAAGTACTGCAGTTAGTTAGCAACAAATTTCAATGTAAAACAAGAAAGTTTCTTTAACAAACCCCATAGAATTTTGAAAGAGAACCCTCCAATTACGTCTCGTCGGTAACCGTTCTTATATAACAGGCATCAAATATTAATGTTGCAATTAAAACTAATCGTTATAAGATTTCACAAGCTTGTTGTAACATGACACTTGCGGATTATAAGTGTAGTGTCGGTAGTTTGGGGTTCAGTAAAATAGGATAGGATCCCCGGTTTCCTGAGGGAATTATAATGGAATTTATAATGAATCCACATTAGAATTTCTGGTGTACCTATCGTAATTGGAAGACCGACCTTTCCTGCAAACAGTAGCACTGAAAACATTTTTTTTCGGGCACTGATTTAATCAAGCCATAATTAAATCTCATTGTTGTTCTCGATTCGGTGCCCAAATAGAAATAACGATAAAATATAGAACTTAAAATAATAAAAAAATAAATATGAATGAAGAATATAATAAATATTATTTTTATGAATATAATGAATATTATGATTTTTTTCCATTGTCAACTCTTCTCGTAACGTTAAACACAAACATTAAAATAAAATCAAATTAATATTTAAAAGAAAATCAAATGGTATGAAAAATATTACAACTGGAACAATTTTTCGACGCCATATTTTAGTTTTCAATAGTTGTAGTTAGTTTAGGATATTAGACTTTTATGTTATTAATCTGTTAGCAAAAAACTATTAAAGTTACATTAAAAAAGTTAAAAAAAAAACTAGAATAATGTTTTAAACAAAGTTTCACATAAAATGCGGAACCAAAACAAAATTAAACAAAACGCTTCGCTTAATTTTTATAAGCTCGTTATAACAACCTTTATAGTGTACACTGTAAAAGTTATAGTTAGTAGTTATAGTTAATAGTTATAGTGTTGCCAACTGTCATTAGCAATTAACACTGGCAACACCGTTACTTAAAATATTTTAACACAATCTGTGGTAACGCGCGATGCGGTAGCTTTTAATTGGACTAAAAGAACAAAATGGCCACGTTTGTGAGTACCTATACTGGCTTTTATTTTTTGTTTCGGTTTGTGGTGTGGAATTTCGACTGCACACGGAAACGTAAACGTATCTACATGTGCAACTTGGTCCTATGCAGTTTTTTGCAAAAGACTATAGTTGTCGCGTTTTAGCGCGGCAATAGCGGCTATTGACCTTTCCCTAATATTTCTCCGTAGAACCCAAACAATAAACTATGTTCCTATGGGTTTTCGTTATTGGCTCATGTTGAAGAAGATCACGATTATTGATTCAAGACGTTAACGGATTTGATTTCAGTTTTTTAAACAAAAAATGCTAGAAAATATAGGTGAGTCAATGACCGTTATTGTCATGCTAAAACGCGGCAGCTATAGTATTTTGCAAAAAACCGCATAGGACGCTTCTTCTTATTGAAAAGTTATCTAAGACCATTCCACCACTCAAAAGACCATTTCAGACACCAACCTACATGGTCTTCACATGATCTGACCAAGATTATGTCTGGACTTTAAAAGAGACTGTGACCTCTAAGTTTGTTTCGGCCTTTCTTCTCAGAGTAGTCAGATAGGAAACGCCGGCCTCATCTAGTTTAAAAAAAAAATGTTTGACGTGTAAAAGTGTTTGTATAAACCTACTTACAGAAATACAATCATTTATCATTTATAAGGGCAGATCCGGTAAATTTTTATTATTGCTTTGTATCGGCCACATGCCATTACTGTCTTAATGATTAATACGACATATCACATGTCGAGCATAGGAGGTAAACCTCCCAATTGTCTTGTTAAATCTTTACCGCAAACAGGCAAAACTTCTAAATCAAACGGTAAATTGTGTCTCTGTAGGGGTTTTTCATAGACGGCTATAACAATCTACAATAATTTCTTCTTTACAAACGATATCTTTTGAAAATTACAGCTGTATTCAATGGCCGTTTATTTCCTATTCTTTCGCTCATTTACCGGTTTTTTTGTCAAGATTTTGAATAGCCGGGAATCCCTCTAAATGTTTCCAGATTTTATTTTTAGTATTCAGACTCTTTGTACTTCGTTAAGTTACTACCGATAGATTCAATACGCTAAAAAAAAATTGATGGCACGTGAAGAAGTTTAACACTTTCAGTTTTAATAAAATAACTTTCGACTTGATTCCATTTTTAGTGGCATTGACGTGTCTTGCATTGCGTCAACATAAGATGGCTACTTATTAAACAATTCAAAACTCTTACCCCGTGTCTTAACCGAAAGCAAACGTCGCGTGAGTACGCTATCAACGCGATCGTTTGTATGAATTATGACGTTCAAACGCGACTTGATTGATCGCGCAAGTAGGTTCGTCAAATTCATATAACGCGCGACGATCGGTCCCGGTTAGGACGCGGTCTTAGAGGTTGGGAAAGTTAAGTAAACTATACACGAATTATTAATAGGGGCCAAGACAGTTCTCTCTCCCAAATCATGTTCTCGGCAATTCAGACCTTTCTCTAATTGATTTACGTCACTCTAATGACATTTCCACTTTTTAGGACCGTTGCTCAATGGAATAGAAATTAATAAATACATAGCGCTGACTTCACTATTATCGCTTCCTGGTAGGCCATGAGCTACATTTAACGCTACGCGTCTTGCAACAGCGACTGCGGAGAAAACAAATAACAGAAGTTGTTTAGAGCATGCCACGAGTCACCACGACGCCGACGTGACTTGCGGAGCGGCGGAAACAAGTGACGCGCGCGCGTGACGCTTGACCCCGCGTCCTATTTAAAAGCGATCGTCGCGCGAAAACACGGTCGTTCGAACTTTTTGTTCGGTGAACGTGAACGCGTGGTCACACCGACAGAGGGCGCTTTACGGTTTTCCGAACATAAAGTGACTCATGCACGCGATACACGACCGATCGCGTATTCGCACGACGATCGCTTTTAAATAGGGCGCGGCCTGACGCAAGTCGCGTCGCAAGTCGCATCGCCCGAGGACGCCATCGTTCACGCGAACGGGGCCTTATTACAAACCGACTGTCAAACAAACCAAAACATTAGTAAATAAATACGTTTATGTAGCTGTACAACATAGCACATTGTTGGCACTAACAATAGAAACCTGAAGGCCTATTCTGACAATCCCAATACATTGAAAATACGCCATGAATGAAGAAATCGTTCATAGAATGGACTGAGGGCCTGTATTTGTGAGTTAATGAGAATAGATTCAATACAAAGACTGCCTGTGTGCTTCGTTTGGGACTGAAAATGGAACAAAAGGCTCAAAGATAGAGAAGCCTATTAGAGAGTTGTTTGAACTTCAAAAGTTGTTACTATAAAATTGGTTTTAACTATGTAACGCCGTAGACTTTTGAAATGAATTTATTAAGATCGCCAAATAAAAATGAAAAAGTACTTCATAAAAACAATCAGATTTAAAAAAGCATTTTAGCAATTTTTGTCACTAGTGGTTTTGACAAATCGCTTAGTTAGGACACGGTTTTATACTAAAAAAGTTTTTTCAGTAGGTAAGTAAGTATCATAATTAAAGCTCTATAAAGCTGTAACAGACACATGCCATGATGATTAATTTTTTATTTCTGCACAAACTATAATTTCACATAAGTATCATTTGTCGGCAGTTACTATGCGTGTTTCCGGAGCGACAATCGCGCGTGTGCGCCGCGGCATGCGGAGCGGTCGCGCGGGCTGGCGGCGAAGCGCGCTCGGTGCGAAGCGCTCGCGACGCGCTGGACGCGTTGCGACGCGACTCGGATGCCAAGCAGCCGCACGTCATCGTTGTAGACGCGCGAGTACCGCAGACGTTGGACGCGTTTCTACTAGCCAGGTTGGTATTGAAACTTATTTTATGAGGGTTTTATCCCAGGGTTTTTCATTGCTTTCATTGCTAGTGAGTTAGTCCATAAATTAGGTAAAGACACTTCTTAGCAATTGAATTTATTAGCCTTCTCAATTTCAGAAAGGAAAAATAATGTCTGTAGTAATCCAACTAGGCTTCGTCGCGATTTATTTAAAATAATAATAAGTGTTTTTATTATGTGGAAATCTAGGTTCTCTAAATACTAATTTTCGCATATTAGAAATAAAACAAAAACGATCACACCAAAACCCCCACAGATTACCTATGACGGTCGTCAACAAAAGTTAATCCCATCCACAGTCAATCTCCATTACTATCATGAGAGCAACTTGTGTGCAGCGTGGTACGGAACACAATTTGCGTCCCGTCCGCGCGGCCATGTTAAATTGGACGTGTTGTGACTGTGACGTGCACCACGCACCGACAAATTGAAGTGCATGCCTTCCCTGTCCGTTTGCAAATAAACGACTGCATGTGCTACATGTGAACTGTAATTTAGTTTTGCTTTTAACGTCCAAAATACTTAGTAACTGAATACCTAAAGGATGTAGGTAGTTTGGTAACAGCCAACAGTAGGTGGTTTGGTACTTAGCTCTGCATACAGTGCCTAATTTGTACGTGTAGTTTGGCCAACAAGCACATAGTCTTGATTTAGGCCCGACTACCATGACAATAGTTAGCTATAATCCAGACCAGTTGTGTGAAAAAGGACCATTAAGCGTATATTTTTGTTTTATCATGGGAACTGGGACTTATACACGAGCTAGTCACTGTGTATACAGAACTATCCTCATTTTTAGGCTAGAAAGCTAGTGTAGGGTGGGGTTCTATTTTTGAGCACATACCGCCACCCCAACTACTGATTTTGCTATCCTGTCTTATACAACGTGGATCTGGATGTACAACATTAAATGAAAACGAGCACAGTACTAATCCATCGAAACATTTTAAAACACGAAGGTTAGTAGTAGTTAATGGAAAATTTGAAAATTGCAGTTTTCAAACAAAATAAGCAAGCAAGTAAGTAGCAGAATCAACTGCATAAAAAGTAAACATGCTTTATCTACGAAAAGTCACTGACCAACGGTGCGGTGCGGGGCGTGGCGGCAGCGGTGCGGGGCGCAGGTAGGTAAGCGCAGGCACTTTATTCGGAGAGCAATATAAACTCAGAGAATAGAATCATATGTTTTGCACAGGTTCTTGACCATACAATGTTTACCTATTAGGTATTATTACGGACTCAGATCTACGTCATGTTGAAAAATAAGAAAATGAAAAATAATTTCCTGTGGCTAAAGCATTCCTTAGGTTTGATCGGTTTTTTATATACGGGTAAAGAACATGATTCTCTTTACGTGGTTTAAAGGAATGTCAATCGTCCTATTCCACCTTGTATATTAGCCTGGCGTGGTCGGTGAACTAGTAGGTAGTTAATGTTTTAAAATTTACTAGTATCGTGTAAACAGCTCTAGTGTGTGCCAAGACGACTTCTCACGGGAAATAGGAACCGTGGGGTCGCTACTACCCAATAGCTCACCACATGCTGCTCTGCGGGTTACTGTATCTCTCTTGGTCTGGCTCTTCATGCTAGAACTGTTCCGGCAAAGTAAACTGTACCGGCACAGACCTAGAGGTCGGAGCGCGCAAGCCCCACCACGACGTCAACGTAGGAAATCCGCCGTGGGGGGGGGGGGGTATTATTATTATGTCCTTTCAGAAGCATTATACTAAAAACTCTGCTCCAATATATTTTGGGAATTTTGTTGTCAAATAACTGATACAAATATAAACAGTAATAAGGACTCCTCACATCGTCGCAGATCCCGCGCAAAGTTTGCTCTCCCAATATTTTCGCAGCCTATATTGATATTTACTCAAACATAAAATGTTGACAACCCTACTCGTTTATTTTAAGTTACAGATCCCTGATTCGTTCAGATATTTTCAGTTTGCATATTGTTTACGTTGGATGACATGTTATATCAATCAGTGTTGGTTGTGATATATGTATTATCAAGTTGCGAAAAAGGAATTTCTCCATTTTAATGTTTTTTTTTTTTTGTTTTGGCTTTCTACCAATTATTGATCTCTTTTCGTGGCTCTCTGAAAATGTTCGCGTGTCACATGTGTGCTAGTAACGAAATACTTTTTTTTTTTTTTTTTTGTGGATGGGAAATCATCAAATGACTTCTCCCGCTCTGGGCGGAGCGGGAGGGCGTGTCAGACTTTTACTGACTAAAACCCACCCGTGTTCCTTCTGTTGCCTGTGCCGGGGCCACGGTGACTCTTTCGAACATCCCGCAACCCTAGCTGGCATCGGCCCTAGCGGACCCCGTCAATAGTGCTGACATCTCTTTGAGGCGCGCGTGGAACACGACGCGCCGTCGACTCGGGCTTGGTCCTTACCGGACGGCGAGCTACCCATTGCTCGCCGTCCGCAAGCCCGCGCCTACGGTGGCCGGGAATCGGCTGCCAATTCCCGATGCACAGGGCGTCTCCTGCGGCGACTAGGGGCGTGAGGGTGCAAAGCTTGCCTCTCCCTCACGCGTCCCGCCTCCTCCTTCACGAGCATTACTGCTTCGCAGAAGGAGGTAATGGCTTCCCATGCACTCTCGCTCCGTACCATGGCCTGGACCAGGGCCGGACGCGAGAGATCGCCGCCGCCGATCGCTTCCGCGAGGAAGTAACGAAATACTTGGATCACCAATTTATTCGCTAGTGATGTGAATATAGCTCAACATTCCCAACCGTTTCCATAGAAGTACCTATTGTTTATCTATCTATACTAATATGTATTATTATAAAGAGGTAAAAATTTGTGAGTTTGTATGTAGCGGATAATCTTTGTAAGTACTGATCCGATTCTAAAAATTCTTTCACTAATCGGAAGCGACAGTATTGTCGAGTGGATATAATTTCACGCGGAGAAAGTCGCGGGCAGAACCTAGTTGAGTTCATAAAAGTTGACGTAACAATCTGTTTAGAGGTCGACGATAGCAAGGGGCTACTTTCAAAGCCTGCAAGGCATAGTTCGTTATATGTGCTAATGGCAATGAGATGTTGATAGAAGGTGAATTCAATTCTTGGCGCAATATCAAACTTGAAAACGTAACATTCAACAGTGTGAGCAATTAAAAGTTTCGCTCGTTACAACTACACCAACTTAATATCAAACTCTTGCCTGACCCATAAAAGATGGACGCTTTACCAATACACACTCATGGAGGTTCAATGTAAACTGGAGCAGACACCGCGAACAAAATTTTTGCGCTGCATATTTAAGTGTTGTCTACTACCTGGGGCCTACTCCGAAGTGTAAATCCAAAATATCGGCCGAATGTTCGGAATTTTTCTATTACACTTCATTCTGTTTCGTTTCTGTTCGGATCCAACCGAACTTCATTTTGACGTTTGGTCGGATCCGAACCGACCGAACGAAATAGAAAAAAGTGTAGTAGAAAACTTCCGAACATTCGGCCGATACTTCAGAATTACGCTTCGGAATACGCCTCCTGAATACGCATACACCGCAGTTGTCACCTTTGACATGTTTACATTGAATGAAACCTCAATGCCCGGACAACAACGTGTTGCGCAAAAATTTTGTTCATGGTTCTGCTCTAGTTTACATTGAACCTCAATGTACACACTCCAGCTAATCGATTTGGACAGTCATACACTTTTAACTCTATCTAAGACCAACGTAATTTTATTTCCGCTATTTATCCATATCCAAATAACGCCACACAGAAGTAGAACATGTTTCTAGCATCATTATATTATTTAAATAGTTACTTTTCTGAATATACCTTGTTCAGAAAAACAACACCAAAACTGTAAACAAATACCTACCCACTTTCCAAATTATTCCATTGTTAAAAGCTGTCAATCAGACAAAACGAACCACAAAAGTAAAATATTGTAAAGAGGGTAGTATTTAATGTCTTAATTCTCCGAAAAAGGGTGGAAATAAAACCGAATCTTTCCACTACTTTCTCGTTTCGACGGAAGTACTTCCAATGTTAGGCGACCTCTTGAAGAGTTAACGTAATTGGTCGAGATTGAATCAGATTCATCCAATATTGGCTGTAAATCTGAGGAGCTCGGTATCCTATTTAAACTCCGTCACCTTTTCATCATTCTCTCTGACAGCTGTCACAGTATCTCCATCGCTCCCGTTAATACAATATGAAGAATTTGATTATATTTAGTGAGACCTTTTCACTGTTTGAAATAATTTATTTCTTGGATAAGTATGTCTTAACGAAATGTTATTAAGACCATATTCGTGTTATATTTCTTTTTTATTAATTACTAGCTTCTGCCCGCGACTTCGTCCGCGTGCCTTGTTTTAACATAAAATAATAATATAGTATATCCTATAGCTGTGCCCTGTTACTTCGTTTTCGCTTAGCGTTCTTTTTGCTCGGCTCCAAAGTGTCGTACCGTGATATTATTTAATAAATAGCCTATAAAGAACATTGTGGCTCAAAAACAATTTAATGTTACTTTTAAAACGTAACAAGGTTTTTGCCCTAAGTTCTTCCCATTCATTCAACTTGTCTATAAAATTATTAAGACGTCCCGACGCCCCATATCGATTACGTCATCAAGCATTTATTGCCAAAATCATCCTTATAACTAGCGTATTGATTATTGCTTATTGCCTCTTACGTGGGTCTAATTCGGGACGATTGGCTCTGATGGAATAATGAGCATGTTGTCTGTACTCAAACGAGTACAACCTTCATATCCTCCGGATCACATGCAATTTCATCGAGTACATTGGTGTTGGAATTTTAGTCCCTTTTATAACGTATACCTATCTAAAAGTGTTACTCCTATTGACACTTAAAAGTGTAAACATTATTTTGAAGCTTATTTTCTGCAATAAAATATTTTGGGTAAGGTACATCAAGATTCATATTGGATTGCAAAATCCAAGATCATTTTTTTGTTGTATGTATTTTCTTAACAAAATATTTTAATATTTCGCCAAACACAAACTAAACTACTACTATTTGATCAAACTACGATATTTAAGTTACTTATTTAATTATTTTTATTTATCTAGTTATTTATCTCCCATAAAACTATATTTTTTATATCTAATGCGGTAATTTTTTTTCTAGTATATTTTTTTTACGTACCTACCTAAGTATTTAATTCAATCCCGAGTAGATTATTCCCCTTCGTAAGTTGAAATAAAAGATATTTTATACGTGTGTTTATCGTGTTCTCCCCAATATTTTATATTCCCCTTATTTCCCCACACAAGATTTCCATTAACGTCGCCAGTGTATTATCCCTTTCACGAACTTGTATCCGAGGGTCCGGAATTCAATTCGCTTTGAGGACAACTTTGTTAAGTCCAACCCTGGTGAGATTACTCGCAACTTCTTAAAAGGATAAGAATACGTTTCTGGCAAACAATAAGTTTGTTCTCATTATTACTTAACCGGCCGACCCTATTACGCGATGACGTCAAAAACGCTCGAGCATCGGGGGAATTCCGACAATTCCGACGGAGCGGTACGTTTGTGATTACGCGCACAAAAATTGCCATATGATTATTTTTGGTTTAGAATTATTTATTTGACGAGAATATCTTCCATACCATAGAGTAAAACTGCCCACAGCCGATATTAGACTTAATTATAGTAATTTTATCCGCGCGTGAACCGCGCGAGTCCCTGGCGCCTTTTCGGCGTCGGTGGGGCTTGACGGTTTGTCGACGCGCGGCGCTAAAAAGGCGCCGGTAGTGCTCGACCGTACGGTAATATTTAACCATTTATGTTACTAAAAATAACCAGAAATATAGATAACACTACTTATAATTTTTTCTGTATTATTAACTTTTCCTTCATCGTGACCACATTGACATTCAATAAAAACTATTCAAACTATTAATCCGTAGTACTTGCCTAAACATGAAATATTCATCGGAAATCTCTCAGATATAAATTCAGATACTCACACATCATATGAAGGTATTATTTTCATCAACATATTCCCTAACTCGACGGCGGAAAAGAGCCGCCATTTTGGACGGAAAATACATTATGTCCCGGCAGTTATTTCAAACATTTCATTTCCCTACATTTTTGTACTGATTCATTCCTACATTGGTAGGAAATCGACGATGACAGTAAATATTTTTCGCACGGAGATTCGATCACGGTCGGAAATGGTGACAGCTTATGATGTTGAGTTGTTTATGGGTCTGTACCGAATAGTTATTCGAATCTCCGTGCGGAAAACATACATTTGGTAGTCCAATTAAATTAATATAACATCACACTATGTCCCTTAGGAGCCGAGCAAATAGAAAATAGTCAGAAAGAATGCTAAGCGAAAATAGCGCGGACAGGCGATGCAACGCAGCGAGTAGAGGACGAAGGAGTTTTATTAAAATGTGGCTGTTATTTTAGTATATTGCGTACCTTACGTCTTCCACGCGAACGAAGTCGCAGGGCACAGCTAGTTATAAATAAGCTAGTCAAAACGGTTGCCTGGTTTCTGAATCACAGTAAGGCCCATCGTCCATGATGCCACTCAAAAGTAATGTGTTACAAATTCAAATCACCCATGAAGCCAGAATGCCACCACAGCACTAGTAGCCCTCCCGCTCCGTCCAGAGCGGGAGAAGTCATTTGATGATTTCCCATCCACAAAAAAAAAAAAAAAAAGCACTAGTATTTCAATGGCGGTCCGTACGCGACGCGACTTACTAACGCGTTATTAACTAGTTTATGATTTGCTGTGAGGAGATCGTAGCTAAATAATAACCGCCGCACGGGTCGATCCATCAGGTTAAGCTACGCTTTCCGGGGTTGGTCCGTGGATAGGTGACCATCTTTACATACCGAGACTCCTCCGTGCCTCGGAAAGCACGTTAAGCCGTTGGTCCCGGCTGTCATTCGTGGATCTTTGACAGTCGTTACGGGTCGTCAGAAGCCCGAAAGTCTGACAACCAGTCTTACCAAGGGGTATCGTGTTACCCAGTTACTGGGTCGTGGAGGTCAGATAGGCAGTCGCTCCATATAAAATACTGGTATTCAGCTGCATCCTGTTAGACTGGAATTGATTGATTTGCTGTGACATTCTCACTACTCATTGGTGCTTTACGTTTGTAACTGGTTACCTAGTTTTGTGTAGTGTCGTGGACGATGGACCTTAGTTAAACCTCGGATAAAACTGGTCGTAATTTCCAGAACGAATTTGTCCCAGCTCTTACCCAAAGCTATAGATAAAAGAGAAAACCTTTTAGCACAGTTGTTAATATGAAAAAGTTAGTGGAACTTTTCGGAATACTTTTTAAATATTAACGCGCATTGTAAATGGCTGAAACGCCGTCATAAGTGGATTTTGAGATTTTATTCCGGCCTACTTTATTTAACGTAAATATTTTCCTTGACAGAAATAAAAGGTTTGTTTCAAATTTTTGTTATTTCTTTCGCGACTCGTATATAAGGTCTATCTAGGTATCTAGGTCTAGGATCTAAAAAAAAATCTGCTGTTCCTTACATTTTGACGATACGATGCGAACATAAATGTAGAGAGCAGCTGATTTTTTTCGCGATTTCACGTTTGGTCTCATAGTAAAAGTTGTTCATAATGACGTGTACATTGACCCCTTAAGAGATTTCGTGGATGAATAGATAGACCTTATAGGTATACTTATTATAATAAAAGTCGCTTTTCGTGTCTGTTTGTGTGACCGTGTTGTTCTTCTAAACTACGCAACGAATTTTGATGCGGCTTTTACTATAATTTAGATAATTTATTCCGGAAGGTTTATGTGTACAATACATACGTATTTAACTTGCATATAACACATAAATCTCGATGTTTTATCAAATCGTAAAAACCGTGCGAAGCAAGGTCGAGTCGTCGCTAGTAATATATATTTTTTTATTATTATGTGTGAAGCAAATACATATACTTAATACAGTTACTATTAAACAACGTGGTTCTGAAAAACCCCACAGTAACCGCGTTTAGACGTGCACGTCCAAGTTTTTTATAAAGCCGCACGCAATTGGCTGCAGCTATTCGAATGCATGCGACTGCATCGCGACATGCAAGCGCACGGCACCTGCCGGTCTAGGCATAATGCCTGCAATTAGTACTGAGTATTACAAGTGTTAGTTGGTGGGTATTGTTCTTGTTGTTTGATGTTAGACAAACAATATACAAGGTGTAATATTTATAATTAACGTACAACCTCTTAAGGGATCATTGTACTCATCATTATGAACAACTTTTACTATGGGACCAAATCTGAAATCGCGAAAAAAAAAATCTGCTGCTCCCTACATTTTGACGAGTTATGCGTACATAAATGTAGGGAGCAGCTAATTATCTTACACCTTGTATATATACGAAGGGTTAAAGGCTCACAGTAAAATGTTTGGAAATTTTTGTTACTACAAGAGTCTTGTTACAACAAGTCAAGTTTCTTGCCCGTTCTTCTCCATAGGAACCTTCTGCACTTTGCAATGGGCAACTAGCTTCATCTTTCCGACTGACCGACCCTTTGACAATTCAAAAGTGTCTGTAATTCGTTTAATTGAAATAAATTAGTTGAGTTTGAGTTCAGTTTGATACAGGAAGGTAACTTTTTTACTTTGGGGATATTTAATATTTAATATTTACTATCTATTTGGACTGATAGCATAGTATAGAAATCGTATTAGAATGTGCAATGATTTGTATTTTACTTCGGTTCTTGAGTCGTGTCAGCACGAGCTATCTCTCAAGCCATGGAAAAGATAATTAGGCTGTCAGTTAGCACATTAAAATTGAGCTGACTATCCAGTGTTCACCGCATTGCAAAAATCCTCCTGAAGATTTTACAAAAACTTTTACAAAAGCGATTTTAAAACTGACATCCATTTTCAATTTGAGTTTAATCGCCATCAATAGTAATTGATGACGTCATTTCCCTTAACGGGCTTATAACTGCAATGTAATTGCTCCAAAGGAATTTGCGTCTTAGCCACTGGAATTTAGATTGAATATCTAAAGACAGACGATCGGTCATAACATTTTATAGGGATTCGTTTTCATTTTGCAAAGTAATATGTTAGTTTGACGTCGTAAGTTTGCGGAATTTGATTTTGAAAGTTTCATTCGCAGGCTTGTAATGGGATCGAAGATTGATGTTGGGGTGGAATCATACATATTTATAGAGAAACTTTAATTAATAAGCTTCGGCTTAGGAGTTTGCCAAAAGTTTTTAAAACAGTTTTCACTCAAAAAGTTAATGAGTGATGGAGGATGTCACACAAAATTGTCAAAATTTCAATTATTGTATCATGGTACGTAAAAAATTGATGTGTATAACTTAGTAACAAAGTGTTAGATGAAAGTACCATATTAAAACATGTTTGTACTGATAATGATAATAAATAAAAAAACAATCTCAAAACTCAAACTCAAAGCATTTATTTCAATTAAACCAGTTACAGGCTCTTTTGAATTGTCAAAGAGTCAATCAGTTAGTTAGAAAATTGAAGATAGTCCCCCATTCCAAAACGTAGATCTCTATGGAGAAGAATGGGCAAGAAACTCCATGGACACTCTTTTAAATCAAAATTATCACAAAATCCTGGATACATTGTTTTTGTTGCTTCTATATGTGAGAACAATGTAAAAACTAAATAATTAAAAACAATTCAAAATATAAGATTAAAAATGAGCCCTGGCAGTTAAGAGATGACCAGTCTCCACTGACGGCACCCGCTCACGAACATGACGCGTGGATCAGCACCATCCAGCTCAACCATTTTATAGGGAACCGAGTGATCCAACACACGCGCCACCATCAGTAGCCAATGTAATAATTATTATTGTTACTTTAAATGTACCCCAAAACATTCCTGCAGCTTTCAACTTACCCATTTTACATTTCAATTACTTCCACATGGCAGTTCAAGTAACACATTAGTCCAATACAAACACATTTAAGATTACGAATGGTACAGTTATTCGGTTCGTAGGAATTTGACCCCACTGACATAGAGGAGACGCGGGCGCATTCCTGAACTAAGGACTTTTGGTACACTCGTAAAATTAGACGTCACATGCCCTCCTCGCAATCTTTACTGAGTATCTTTACGGTTATATTAACATGGTAATCTGGTAGATAACTTGGAAAGGCCGCGGATATGTTTATTTTAATGTCAGCGAACAGTTTTCTTGACGTTGATATAAATGCTTAGTTTTCAGCTTGATATGCCTGTAAGGTGTTTCTATTGATAGAGTCGAAACAGGTGGCACAGTTTTTTTTGTATTTTATACTTAAACAAGCCTTTCACCTGATGGTTGTCACAACGGCAAGAATGACGAACTTTTATATAAACTTTCATCCCCGTTAGTGCTCACCTTAAAAGGAACTCTTGCGCAAAATTTCATACTTCTAGACCCAGCCGTTCAGGCTGTGCGTTGTCTCTCATTGAATTCAAGATTTTTAATAAGTAGATAATATATATCAAATAATACAGGTCAATCAACGATTAGGTAACTTACCCTGCACGCAAATGTTTTATTTTTCTTATAAAGTTAATCTAAACTTCGTTTTTATATAAATCAATAAATTACCGTTTCATCCAAGAGAACAAACTCAAGTTTCAGTCATCCAATTAAATCAATTCGAATTGCATAAAGGACTTCAAAGTTAGTATTCCGGAGCCATGGCACGGACATTTTGACTTTGTAGTCACTTGAAGAACAAAGTTATTTCAATTATTGCCTCCTAATTGATTCAACTGAATTTACAACTTCAAGAGTGCAGGAACAAATGCTTTGTGTATTTAAATACCGATAGAACAAATTTATAAAAGGAGGACATATTTACATAACATAACATCACGCCTTGTTTCCCCGAAGGGTTGGGCAGAGATCTACCTATAGTACACCCACATTTAATCTGTTTATATTTTTTACACTAACAATGTTTTCTATACAGGGCTCAGAAGTCAGCTGTTTCTTACAAAAGTGCAATAAATACGCAGTCAAAGTGCAGCAGTGAACAGCATTTTTTTTTTAATAACCGACGAAAAATCTTAACGCATATGGGGGTCCAGAATCATGTACTGGATCCATGGTAACAGGTTGCGCATCGTCCCTGGCACCCTCTATATTATTACATAGTATAAAATAAAGTCGCTTTTCGTGTCTTCTTGTGTGACCGCCTAGTTGTTCTAAACTACACAATGGATTTTCGCGTCCATTCAGCAAAAACTGCAAGAACATCAAGCAGAAGGTGCACACTCGCTACAGTCTTCTTCAGCGATAGTCTCATCGAAGTGGGGTGCTTCGCCTGACGTTATACGGACTTTTTCCGGAATTCGCGTGCCCCGTGTGGACTCGTTCTGCCTATGCAAAGTTAGTAGATACAGCTTTGAATGAAACGGATCACCACTGGTTGCCTAAAACCGATCCCGGTTCAAATGCTGTATCCACTAGCAGGAATAGCACCACCAGTAGTTTGCAGAGCGATACCCTTTGCACGACAACATCCTTGTACTACAAAGGTTGAAAAGTCGAAACAGGTTTTTAAAGTGTGTCGTCCCACTCACTGGCGAACGATCAAAAAAAGACTGAAGCTGTGGCGAGACAGTGCTTCCTACCCAAACCATTCGTTTCACCTGCTAAAGATCTCCCGCCTGGACATGAGTTGCATTGGGTAACCTGGAAATCTTTAAACAGACTCCGGACCCAGGTTGGCCGAAGCAAGTAAACCTGTTCAGGTGGAGATTCATAGATGACTCCGCCTTGGAGTGTACATGTGGTGCTGTTCCACAAACGATGGGACACTTAATATCATGTCCTGCGTGTGCTGTCAGCTGCACGTTATAGGAATTGATGGACGCTAGTGATGGCGCCAAACTCGTAGCCGAATTCTGGGCCGCGTCTATTTAGATTGCCATCGACACTCTAAGAAGAATGGATTTTAATGCGGGTTTCATCATCATTTAGACTTTTAGAGCATTTATTCCGGAAGGTCTATTTGTACAATACAATAATATTTAACTTAGGTAAAGCACAGAAATCTTTATAATTTGACATTTTGCAATTACATTGTAAGTGGTAGTAGGTATTAAATGGTTAAGGATTTCGTTAGATATTAAGTAAGGCATGCTTATGTGTGTTTATTTTACGGGAAGTAAAGGCTCCTGCAGTCAGGCGCGACGCGACAGCGTGACGCGACTCTAGTAGAGCAATGTCTATGAAAACTTCATGGAAATTGTTAACTGGATCGCGTAGCACCGTCGCGTCCCGCCTGTCTACAGGAGCCTTAACTTGCCGTAAAATAAACACACAGAAGCTACACTTTCGTATGATTTTGCATTATAAGCAGAGTACCTAAAGGTAAATACTATCGCTTTATTTGAGACTAGCTTTTGCCTGCGGCTTCACCCGCGTGGATGTCGAAAAATTTCCCACGGGAACGTACTCCCGGGATTAAAAGTATCCTATCCAGATTATAAACTATCTATGTCAAATTTCATTAAAATCCGTTCGGCCGTTTTTGCGTCAATCCGCGCGGAACATACCTACATCCCGACAAACGGACAGAAAATACTTCGTTACTATTTTATTACATGTATTGATAGAAACCAAAGCAATCAAAACCTACCACACTTATTTATTTATTTTTTATTTATATATACTTTATTGTACACCTGAAAAATACATTACAAAAAATAAATACAAAATATACAATGGGCGGCCTTATCGCTTTCTGCGATCTCGTCCAGGCAACCACTTATCTAACTACTAAGATTACATGCAAGCATCTGATATCTCTGTTATCTTAATTCACAAAGTTCTACAACTCACTTTCATTAGTAATCTAGACACCAGTGGTGCAGCTACAATTGTCATTAGAGGGAAACCGAAGACAAAATTGTACATTTCTTATAAACTCAGAAAAAAATAATTAGGCATCTTTTTAATGTTTTTAATCTTATGATGACTGTATTAAACTGGTATTAAATATGTATAATGTGATGTAATACACAGTTACACACACAGGTGTACCATATTATTTGGCAATAGTAGACATTAAGAAGAGTGGTGGTTCCGAAGGGAAGCCGATAGGAATCGGGTTGTATAAAGGCTTCGCCACTGCTAGACACCTACGCTCTTCTCTTGACTAAGCCTCGACCGAGATCTCGGTCTCGGTCTCAGCTTTCTCGGCTACAAATCCAACCGAGAACTCGGTCTCGGTTCTCGGCTAAGAATTGCCGAGATTCTCCGAGACAAGCTTTAATCAGCACCGCCTACTATTGTAGCAATTGAACAGCTCTTTAGCAGAGCTGGTCACTCATACGACGAGAGGCGACACTCTTTGAAGGGTGAAAACGCCGAAAATTTGCTTTTTTTGTGCTTCAACATCATGTTTAATTTTGAATATTAAAACTATCAATCATACATATAATATGCAATTTTTTCATGATTTATCTATTCTCGGCCTCGGCTCTCGGTCTCAGCCGAGATTTTATTTTATTCTCGGCCTCGGCTCTCGGTCTCAGCCGAGATTTTATTTTATTCTCGGTCTCGGTCTCGGTTTTGGCCGAGAACGAAAAACCTGTCTCGGTCCAACCTTACTCCTGACTATTCACACAATAATAATAATGAAAACTTTTAATTAGTGCTAATATAAAACGCAATGAATATAAACTTTCCTTTTTATTAAAACTGTACTATTTTAATTAAAAGCTCTAGTTTTCTGCTGTCGGTGATAAGGAATGAAATGTATGAATCCATAAAATTTTAAGAAAAGTTTGCCCATCTCCACTGATGATCATTTTCATCATCATTCTGTCTCGTCATTTTCAAACGACTGACGGAAACACAACAATGTTTTCAATTCGTTTAACACTAAACGCATTGAGTGATTTGTGGTGCAAGCTGGATTTAGTATCTGATACTCAGTACCAATATCCTGTTTTCTCATCCCATCTAGATCTCATATCATATTGGCGTTTGTGATTAGTTGGCCAAAATAACAGTCCTCGTCATCATCATCCACAGCCCGACTTCACCCACTGCTGTCTTTTCTTGTGCCAATCCCCACGCTCCCGTACCAGCATCATCCAGGTTCTGCCCGGGATGGCAACAATGTCGTCCGCCCATATTCTCACCGCCGGACGACCGACATCTAGTTTTCCAGTCCTTGGACGCCGCTCTGTCACAGCCTTACTCCACCTGTCATCATTGCGCCGTGCCAGGTGTCCTGCCCAACTCCATTTGAGTTCCATAATACTCATTAATATCTTATTATTATTTATCAGGAACAATTTATATTGTATTTGACACATAACATTACATACGAGTACATCATTATTAATAATATAAAACCCTAAAAGTCAACATGCAGCAATGATATATATAAAAAAGACAGGATTACTGAAAACAACAATAATAAATAGCATTTTTTTTCCTTTAAATTGAAAATTGGAATAACATAACATCACGCCTTGTTCCCCCAAAGGGTTAGGCAGAGGTGTACCTATTATAGTACGTCCACATTTCGCCAGTTATGTTTAAGTCCCATGTAATAGGGGGCTAGCCTATTGCCATCTACCGGGCACAAATCCAGACTCCGGGCTGCTACTGAGAAATTCCAGATAGAAAAACTCAATAACACTTTGCCCGACCCGGGAATCGAACCCAGGACCTCATGCTCAGCAGTAGCGCTTGCGACCACTAGACCAACGAGACAGTTGACAAATACAAAAGACAAATTGGAATATTAATATTAAATTACAATTCGTCCAATGAGTACAAGTTTTCATCTAAAAGAAATGCTTTGAGCTTAGCCTTAAAAGAGCTAGTGTACAACAAAAATTTTAAATCCGCTGGCAGTCTATTAAATATTTGTACAGCTTGGTAATGAAGGCCATGCTTGACAATGTTAAAATTAGATACAACTTTATTTTTAAAGTCCTTTCTACGAGTGTTTTCCCTGGCTATTCTTTCTTCCCCAGACTCGTATTCATGGATATATTTTATAAAATTAACTAACAACACAAGTATGTACAAGCTGGGCAATGTTAGAATATTTAAACGCTGAAAATGAGATCGACAGCTTTCTCTTTGTGTAATTCTGACAGTTATTCGTATTGCTCTTTTTTGGAGTATGAATGCACGCTGACAAATATAACCATAGCTTCTCCCCCAGAACTGCACACTGTATCGAAGTCTGGATTCGACAAGATCATAATAAACCATCTTTAACTGTCCCGTATTTATTTCGTCTCTCAATGTCCTCAACGGAGATGATATAGTAAAGTCTATGTGTACTAGTTCTCAGCCAAATGGAGTAAATTACATGAGATTTGATAACAGATTTTGAGAGCAGTAGTGGCCAAGTGGTATCGGCTCCGACTTACGAGTTGTTATAGGTCGTGGGTTAGAACCCAAGTAGGCGCTTTACTTTGTGTAATTTATTTCATCACCACTGCTCTCAAAACGGCATGTCCTAGAACCGAAAATTCGTAGACTTGTGACATGTACATACCAACCCGCACTGGGTCCGTGTGGTGGATTACGGCCCAGTCCCTCTCACAGAGAGGAGGCCTGTGTCCCAGCAGTGGAAACGTAATAGGTTGATTATGTATTGTATGTTATGTAACCGATTTTATTGAGCAGTTTTCTAAAGACTGGGGTTACGGAGTTCTACAAATGTATAGGCAACAGCATCCTCGTGATGATAACAAACTGCTATCACAATTCCGTCTCCTAAACGTGGTTAGGGCGCGTTTATTAGGAACCTGGCTGTTATTGCAAAATAAGCTTTATGTATTTACTGACTAGGTTAAAAATTAAATTAGCAAAAAATAGGCAGTCATGGGGACTACCGACAGAAGTGAAAACTTAATCGTAAAACTATGCATAGCATGTCGCATGTCGGTGACGCGAACCTGTAAGATTTCCCCCTAACAAAAATCGCTCCAAGCACCTAAATAAGTTTTCACTTCAAAAAACCCGGCCAAGTGCGTGTCGGACCACGCACAATGAAGGGTTACGTAGTTGTGATAAGTTTATCCCAAGAACAAACTTAACATTGTAGTCGGAAAACATGTTCTCTCATATATTCCAACTGCAAATGTAAGTTGGTCGACTATTACTCGTTAACTTGTAATGGCTACTTAGCTGTGATAGTTCTCCGTTTAACTTCGTTGTATATACTACTACCGTCAATTTTTGCACATATTCAAAATTAACCGTTTAGCTGGCAGGGGGGGCACTTGACTTTAACAAAAGTAGCACTTTAAAGCTAATATTTCAGAAACGGATCCCTTAATCTAAAAATTGTTTTCACAAACCGGCAATATTTTTAAAAGACCTTTCCAACAACACCCCACACCATGAAAAATCGAGACACAAACGAGAAAAAAAAAAACATCCCCACTTTACGTGTACAGTAGGTACCCTAAAAAAATTTTTTTTTCATGTTTTTATTTTACCACTTTATCGGCGTGATTAATATGTATATCCATGCCAAATTATATCTTTCTAGTACTAAGAGTCTCTGAGCTAAACTGCGGACGGAGGGACGGACATGGCGCAGCTATAAGGGTTCTTAGTTGACTACAGAACCCTAAAAAAGGCGAGTGGATTTTACGGACAGGGTGGCGTACCTACGTCTAAACGCAGCCTTTTACAAAGGAATATTTTTTGAACTGAGACCGTTATTGGAATCCCCATGTGGAATAGCAGGCATTTATCACGACATAACATCATAACATCAGGCCTGTAACCCCGAAGGGTTGGGCAGAGGTGTACTTATAGTACACCTACATTTCGCCAGTTATGTTTAAGTCCCATGTAATAGGGGGCGAGCCTTTTGCCATATACCGGGCACAAATCCAGACTCCGGGGTGCTACTGAAAAATTCCAGATAGAAAAACCCAATAATACTTTGCCTCTCCTGGGAATCAAACCCAGGACCTCATGCTCAGCAGTAGCACTTGCGACCACTAAACCAACGAGGCAGTCCAGTAGATTTATCACGAGTAGATACAAAATATGCATCTAACGTTGAAAAGTGCTTTACGCCTGGACAGCATTTAACCCTTTACAAAGCGCAAGTCTGATCCTGCATGGAGTATTGCAGCCACCTTTGAGATGGCTCAGATAAATACCAACTTGCCGCGCTTGACTCGGTGGAACGCAGAGCTAAGAGGCTCATTGGCAACGTAAAACTGTTGGATGCCAAGCTTCACAGCTTGGCTCATCGCCGCAAGGTTGCCTGCTTGTCGGTCTTGTACAGATTGTTCTTCGGTGAGTGTGCTCGAGAACTCCACGACCTCATTCCGCCGGCCCCCTTCTACCATTGGACATCTAGACGCACTGCAGGTTACGATCCCTACCTGGTTGCTATTCCACCAATTCGCAGAAAACGTTTCCAAATGTCTTTTGTGATGCGCACAGCAAAGGAGTGGGACTCTCTACCTGCGTCTGTGTTGCCGAACGCATACAACCCCGATCTCTTCAAACTGAGAGGGAACATGCTTCTTCTGGGTAGGCTCGCTCCATCGTCGACTTTGTGTCTGTCACCTCTGACCTAGACTAGAGTCAAGAGCAAACCTATCTCAAACAAAAAAAGTACGTAGGTTTGATCTGTTAAATGTAGGATTAACTTTTACCGTTTCATTGGGTTCTCGATTTCATAGAAACTTAACGAGATGCTGAATTTGTTCAGTGATTTCATCATTCTCCTGTCCTTATCCCAATTAATATGAGGTTGGCGCAACATGTCTTTTCCATCCATACTTCTCTATTAGTCCTCATCTCGGTAGTCACTCCCTTTCTCGCCACATCATCTTTCACACAGTCCATCCATCGTTTCTTTGGTCTTCCCCTACTCGTATAGCCATCCATATTCATACTCAAAACTTTCCTCACGACCTGTTCCTCATTCCTCCGCATCACAACCAACAACCACCAACCGTGACAACCGATTTCTACACAACTTTTCAGTAACAGTTACTCTGAAATGTAAGCTCTACCAGGCGCTGGTAACATTCTTTTTATTAAGTACGGGGGTATCATGTTTTTCGATGTACTGATCTTTTGTTTTAACTTAAATGCAAAACATTAACACCACAGATTGTATAATCTAAAACTTTTTAGAAATAAGTATTTATTAGCAGAAAGCAGAGTGGCTAAATGTTACGATCCCTATTTTAAACAAAACAACAGCAATTTTTACATGGTTAACAAAACATTAAGCGCGTACATAAAACACCTCCTAATGAAAACTAAATCTCATTACACCGAAACAATCCAATTCCAAAAACCTTTAATTAACAAATCCCTGTCGAACGACTCGAGTCAACGTCAGAGTACACAATGCAATCAATGGCTCGTGCTAAAGGAACCTCAAGTACTCATTCAATTGGAGCACAAAATATATTTGCACAGAAGGTCAACTCCATACAACGAGTTATAAAACGCACGCACGATAGACACGCTTCACGTACAGCGAGTGCAAGCGCGCTCGCGACTGGCGTTCATCACCGCCGCCGCCCGCGCTGTACATCACGAGCATAAATAGGTACCCTACACTTACGCAAGAGTCAAAAGCGATTTTATCCTAAAGTATTGACAGATATTTTATGGTTATACGAACATAGTATTAGTAGAAACCATCCGATTAAGAAATATTATTTCATTCAATGAGAAAAACGCTTTGTAATTTTGAGTAAACTGTAAGGTATTTATGCTCGTGACTGGTGGTACGCATCTGTGTACGTACGCCTGTTTTCGCTCGTTGTGTAGAGCCGAACTTCTGTTCCTATCTATTCTGTGGCTGGAGGTACCTCTGTTACATCCGGGCTAACCCTTTGACAGGTAACTAATGAAACGGGGAAGCTCTGTGTTTACGCGGCATTCAACGCTAAATGGTAATTTCTATCCATTGGAGTTTTGTTTGGCCTGTAGTAATTTCCGGATTAGGTTTTTTTAGTGGATATTTAATTGATGTACTGTTTGGTGCGACTTATTATATTTTGGTACCTTAGATTTTTTTTTCGGATAATCCTTATTTTAATTTATTGGAAAAAGAAAACAAAGTTAAGTAATTTGGATTTAAGAGTTAAGTTTGGATGGACATTTTTTGGGTAGCCATTAGTTATTACTACAAACAAAAAGCTCGATGACCCCTCGTTATTAAACAAATATACGTAGATGATGAAAATAATATTTATTTATTTAACAGTTTATGTACATACATATAAAACGACAGGAAGAAAGGAACAGAAAAATACGTGCAAAGGCGGTGATGGTAGTGAATATCATGTGTTTTATGGGATTGATAGAAAAACAATATATTAGCGCATCACTTGAGAACGGCTGGACCGATTTTCCTATTTTTTGTTTTAAAATGTTCATAATAGTCCGACTCAGGTTTTTAAGGAACGAAAAAGTGGAAAAGTTTCCAGGAAAATTCTCAAATTCGGGAAAAACTGAACGTCCCTTTTTCTACGGGATTTTTAAATTTGGACGGGAAACGTCTGTCGGGTCAGCTATTTGTAGATAAAAGTAACTTCCTATTTTAAAACCCTTTTAGGTGGAACCTATTTTAGTAGGCAAGTTAAAACAAAACGTTATTTACACAGACGGCCGCCCACTACAGAACTTTTCTGCAAACCATACAATACTTCAGCATCAACGGTTTCTAACTGAAACAGAATATGAAAGTGCAAACAAAACGGGCAGCTGACAGCCAACCATTTTACACAAAATGGCTGACTTCCACAGCCGCACAGTTCGATAGAAGGTTTAAGAGTGTTTTAACGTACGGCATTTCACACAAACTTTCAAGTCCTTGTTTTTCGAAATGAATGAACCGATTTTAGTGAAACTTCATACGCATAAGCAGGATACATAATGTAGTAATGTAGGTCTAAAAATTTAGTTAAGAACAACAACAAGCATTGTATCACCATGTCTGCTCAGTGTATGTTATTGGTAATGAGATTTTCCTCGCGATGTTTTCCTTCACCGTTATATCGTCTCTTTGTCTTTCTGTACATCAATGAGCTTATAACTTTTGAACCACTCATCCAATTTAGGTTCGTGTATTTCTTAGGGTTCCGTACCCGAAGCGTGCCAAACGGAACCCTATTACTAAACCTCTGATGTCCGTCCGTCTGTCTGTCAGCGGGGTGTATCTCATGAATCGTATAAGTAGACAGTTGAAATTTTCCCAGATTGTGTATTTTTCTTGCTCCTCTAACAACAAATAATAAAAATAATATAAAGTCCAAAATTAAAGGGGGTCCCCATACAAGAAACGTGTTTTTTTACTAAAGTTAAAAACGTAGTGTTAAATATTGTACTGTGGTACGGAACCTTTCGTGTGCGTGTCCAACTAGCACTTGGTCAATTTTTATTTCTTAATAATGGTCCCTCGGGCTAGGTTTTTGCAAGTGGAGCTGCGAATACAGCTAGTCTACTTACAAAATATTAATCTAAACTTCTCATCTTTCAGATGACTGAAACCTTAATTAAAATTGTAGAGCCTTAGAGCCTCTCCTGCGGTATCGAGACCTCAGCAGAAGGTAATTATGAAATTCCGTGCGGCAACGATGTACCGTGTGTTTACGCTTACGCATACATGCGCGTGGAAATAATTATTTGTGTAATATGACGTTAGTTACGACAAATTGTTTTTTCATGAATTTTGCATAGTCACCTGTACCTTTACGGCTGAACCCAATAACCTATCTGTCACCAGTTTTGGCATACTGGAGATAGAAAAACCTATCTATCGATGGTTTTAACGTCCCAATAATCTATAAGAGACTATGGAATCTTACCGGCCTGATATAAGGACAGATAGAATTATACTGTCTACCATCAATAGCGATTTGTCTTTTACTGAAAATAAGTTCGGCAGTGAGTGTATTATCGCGTTACCCGGTAACTGGATTATGGAAGCAATTGCTCCGTGAAAAATGGTAGTATTCAGCTGCATCCGGTTAGACCAGACCTTTCTTTTTTTTTCGTGTCGTTAGTGACTAACTTGGTGTCAAGGTTTTTATGCCTCCCATGGGCACTTGGCTTCACATGTCATCGAGAAATATCTCTCAGGCATCACAATTTTCGTCACAATGTTTTCCTTCACCGTTTTTTAAGCAAGTGATAACTATACAATACGCACATGAACCCGAAAAGTCAGAGGAGCCTCGGGTTGGAACTCGAGACCTATGACTTGGCAATAGACTTGACAGCAGATGAGGACCTGTATAGTGTATTGTGAGTTTATGAGAGCCAGGTGTGTGTGTACAGCGTATTTTTTAGTAAAAATTAACAGTTAAACAGGTAATTAAAATTATCATCGCTTCGACTTCTCTAGATAACTGTAAAATTATAATATTAGGTTGGGGAAAAGGTCTTTTCGCATGTATGTATGTATGTATGAACTTGTAATAAAATCTCTTTGGCTATACTATTTGTATCTGGCTGGTTTTGGTATCATTGAAAGTTTAAATTTTAAAAAACATAATTCCAAATTCAAATTAGGAAAATGTGTGATTTTCATTTGTTTTTCGTACTTTCAAGATGAGTGAATCTAATGAAGAAATTCGATACATTTTAAAATTTTACTACAAAAAAGGTAAAAATGCAACGCAAGCCGCGAAAAAAATTTGTGATGTTTATGGACCTGGTGCAGTGTCTGTGAGAGTAGCACAAATTTGGTTTAAGCATTTTCAATCCGGAAATTTTGATGTCAAAGATGCACGTCGCTCTGGTCGCCCTATTACGGATAAAATGGATGCCATTTTTTAAAAAGTGGAGCAAGATCGGTATATCAGTAGTTACGACGTAGCTGAAGAACTGGAAATTGACCACAAAACAGTTTTGGCGCATTTGAAAAAAACTGGGTACACAAAAAAGCTCGATATTTGGGTACCTCACGAGCTCACTGAAAGAAACCTAATGAACCGTGTACTAATTTGTGATTCTTTATTACGACGTAATGAAACCGAACCATTTTTAAAGAAGCTGATAACTGGTGATGAAAAGTGGATCACGTAAGACAAGAACGTGCGAAAAAGGTCGTGGTCAAAGGCCGGTCAGGCTTCACAGACTGTGGCGAAACCCGGATTAACTCGCAACAAGGTGATGCTGTGTGTGTGGTGGGATTGGAAGGGCATTATTCATTATGAGCTGTTACCACCAGGCAGGACCATCGATTCTGAACTCTACTGCGAACAACTGATGAGATGAAAGCAAGAAGTTGAGAGAAAGCGGCCGGAATTAATCAACAGAAGGGGTGTGGTTTTTCATCATGATAACGCTAGACCTCACACATCTTTAGCCACTCAGCAAAAATTAAGAGAGTTTGGCTGGGAGGTGTTAATGCATCCGCCGTATAGTCCTGACCTTGCACCTTCAGATTTCCACCTGTTTCGGTCTCTTCAGAATTCTTTAGGCAGTGTCAGGTTAACATCACGAGAGGACTGCCAAAACCACTTGTCGCGGTATTTTGATCAGAAGTCCCAAAATTTCTATAGCAATGGGATCATGTCCCTACCTACAAGATGGCAAAAAGTTATCGAACAAAATGGTACCTACATACTTTAGTTAAATGTGAATAAACTATATTAAAAAATGTTTTGAATTTTCTTAAAAAATGCGAAGAAACTTTTTCCCCTACCTATTATTTATATCCAAGACCAAACATTGAACATCATATCATATATTGTAAACTCGATACTGAGAGTTTTGCTATTTCAAACTTTTAATTAAATTGCGTTCAGCGTTGCCAATTATTACTTTCATATTTCTTGGTTGAAGCAAAATGCTCCAACACACACACACACACACATGAACGCCCCTAATTCCTAAATATGATAATAGTGCTAATAATGTTCAATACTCATTCCTTCACCAGCAGCATAACGTGCTTTCCGTATCACGGAGGGGTCTCCTATCCACAAACCGACCGCGGCAAGCATAACTTAACCTTCGATGGACCCGTGCGGCTGTTATCATTTAGCCACGAACCCCGAGTTACTAACAAGTTAACAATACATAGTAAAAAACTTTTTTTTTTCAATTATACGTGATACTACCAAATTACATAATCAGCCTATAATGTTCCCACTACTGGGACTCAGGCCTCCTCTCTGTGAGAGGGAGTGGGCCATAATCCACCACACGGGCCCAGTGCGGGTTGGTAGATGTCACATGTCTTTGAATTTTTGGTTCTAAGACATGCCGGTTTACTCACGATGTTTTTGGTCACCGTTTTGAGAGCAATGATGATGAAATTAAGTACACAAAGTAATGCGCCTGCCTAGGTTCGAACTCGCGACCTTTATACAACTCGTAAGTCGGGGCCGACACCACCGGGCCACCACTGCTCAACTACCAAGTTAATTAAGACCGCATTACCTCACCTAAGCATTATTACCTGCAACACCCGGTGTTAATATCACCACGCAACGAAAACGAGGGGGGAACGTAAACCCTATTTAATTACGTAAACGCCAAACGCGTTCCCCGGCCCATGACCTGATTACCAGGATTATAGTAAGCACCCGAAATTAATTTATGAACACTTTGTTTTGTAATTAGATTTTGTTTTTTGTTGGGTCTGAAAATCTAAAATTAAGTTCTACTTTATGCATAAGCTGCATAAAGTAGAACTTAATTCTGGTTACCAAAAATAGACTGCAATTATGATATTATAAATGAAACGCTTGACATGCCTGTTTTTCAATGAATTAACTTTGTTCCGATTTTCTTTTGTTTTCAATTCTACCTAGATTTTGAGACCTAATTACCGTATTATGCGAAGAACTATGATGAAATGGTAAATTACATTCGAAAGGTCTTAAACTATCCTTTAAATTAAGCTGTAAATCATTGAGTCACTACAGGTTTGATACCGAGACTAGGTTCCTTACTCCCTTAGGCAATCTCCTTGTCCATACCTCCCTTGCCTCTTGGCCACGAGCTACACGCTCAAGCGACACCCGCCTTCGCGTCTGCGGAGAAAAGAAATGAAAGAAGAGAGAAGTGAAGAGCATGCCACGAGTCACCGCGATGCGACTTGCAAAGCGACTAACGGAAACAGGTGACGCGCGCGCGTGACGCTTGACGCTAGTCGCATCGCTCAAGGCCGTGAACGGAGCCTTAAAACCATAAACGAAGCAAAGGCGGGTCGTTTGTAGTTGTTTGTCAAACCCAGCGAGGCTTCGTAGCTTCGGCCTATATCAACAAATAAACTTATTTATATTTTCGCCAATTAGCTGCCATTGCCGAAAGTAAGACCCGTAGACCCGACTCAACGGTAATATTTTGCGAAATAAGAACACTGTTGTCACGTTATACTCTTTCTGAACAAACAACATCGATATAAGCTCCTTTGCAATACAATATCATAACATAACAAAGCCACCTTTCTGGGAAGTAGCCTCACGTGGGAAGAAATAAACAAAGCTTTTGCTTTTTGTGATTGTTGTATTTGATAGAACATAAAGGTTTACTTCTGTTTTCTGATAGCAATTATCATCCAGCCGCATCGGGTTAGACTGGAAGCCGACTCCAACATAGTTGGGAAAAGGCTAGGCAAATTGATTATTTGTAGACTAAAATATTTGACTAAACTATACTCCATTTGAAATAAGATTAGAAATTTTAATTTACCTTTTTTACCGTCCGTTCAACCTTTTTTGACTTCTATTACGTTGGTGGCATGACAAATGGCAGCTGCAGTAAACAGTTGGTATTGTTACCACGTTTTTGCTTTTAATGCAAGCCTTATACCTACGGAATAGAAGTCAAAATTGGTTGAACGGACTGTAAAAAAGGTTTATTTCAATTTCTAATCTTATTTCAAATGGAGTATAGTGCTATGTTTGGGAGAATGCCGGATTCTTTCAAAGTTGATATTTAGATCACGAATGTATAAGTGTAGAGAAAATTTGCGTGAATCATAAATGGCGACCGAAGGTTTAAATTACTGTTTGAAGCACAGACGGGCTGTCAAGGAGGAAACATAGTTTTCCATTCATAATAACGACGGCAAGTTCTGAAAGTTACATTTTCTGAAAACCATTATGTAATCATACATAAATAGCAGAACAGTGAAGCTAATTTCACATATCTTATTGAACCTAAGCTCTTACAATTTGTTGTAATTACATACATCTTATATATAGTTATATAAATGTCTACAGATTTACATAATATATACCCCCTAACTCCAGAAGTTCAAAATAAAGTCACAATCTCCTCTCAGCTACAATCAATGCGAAAAACTATTCAAAATGTAGGGAAATTAGAGGTATTTTTAAACGATTAAGACTGAGTTAGAATACGAACGTTCTTAAAAATAGTGGAACAGCCTCTGAAAGTTGTTACTTCAAATTGGCAAGATCTTCTATTCTCTAAATCAATCAATCAACCCAGCCTATCGCAGTCCACTGCTGAACATAGGCCTCTCCCAGGCTGCGCCACAGCACCCTGTCCTCCGTCTTCCGCATCCAGTCTGTCCCAGCCAACTTCTTACGGGGGAAGCGCTAAGGTAGCCCGCGAAGTTCAAATTTTCTTACGATTTTTGTAATTTACAGCTCAGTATCTGGGTGTATGTTGATTAAAGTACTTATAATTCGCAACCGTAACAAATATGTATTTACAGAATTATAGGTAATCATTAGAATCAGTATACAATTCCATATGTTAGTATAATCCTGAAATATTAAGATTTTGATGAAATAGTCACTCAATAGAATTACGTGGTCTTAGAGAGTTGTATTGATGACTTTAATTATTATAATTCCATAAATACATATTTATTACGGTCGCGAATCATATTTTAATCAACATACAACCTAATGCTGATCTGCAAATTGCAAAAAACGTAAGAAAATTTTAATTTTGTGGCCTACCCTGGCGCTTTCACTTTAAGGTCGCCGGTCCATCTAGCTGGGGGGCGTCCCACAGTACGCTCGCCAATACGCGGTCTCCACTCCAGGACTCGTCTGTTCCTCCGGCCATCGGTCCTTCGACAAACATGACCAGCCCACTGCCACTTCAGTTTGCGTACTCTGCTACTGCTAAAACACTCTATTGCGCAGCGAGGAAACATTACTAAAATCACTATGATTATGAAATAGCAGTGTTTTGCAATTACTACATCAAATCATCCTCAAAGATTATCCGGCTTCTGAAATAATCTTTTTATTAGACTTTCACAGTACAGATACCCATAGAAAGTTAATGTGAAAAAGTTATATTTTCTTGTAATCTATCACATGTATCCTTCCACTATAAACTACATTCCTATAAGTTAGTAACTTATATAAAATATCTTACTTAAAGATCGATTTGTACTCCATAATCCTCCATCTACGTTTAATATTTACATGTACTTGTCTATTTAGATACAAAGAGCATTACGTTCGCAACATCGGGTTTGAAAGATTCCCTCGTTCGAGAGTGATTTTGCCTACCCAGGTACATTTTACCTACCCGGGTACCCAGCTACATGTTGCCTACTTACCCGGTTACATTTCCGTGTGATCGGTCTCGGCATTGGAGTAAGCGCGAATGGAATTTCTAAGTCGACCAAGAATTGTTGGAATAAAATGAATAGAATTGAACGCTATGCGGTACACATTTTTTTTTTCCCAGTAAATACAGTTAGGGAAATTCACTGTTAAGCAAATTGATACCCTACGTCAATTTTCCGTGCTATAGGCATTTCATATATCTGTCAAAGAGTCCCATTTGTGATTTGAATATACGGACAATTTAAGTTGGTAGTCAATTTGTTTAAGAATTAATATCTCTGACTTTAGATTACTCTCCTTTTGGGGCAGTAGGGTAAGAATAAAACACCACTTCTACTTCATTTATTTACTCAATATTATAATGTCATTCATCACTTCGACGATATAGGAAGACGGATCACCACTGGATAAACTATAGAAGATTGCATATAAATGTATAATCCGCGGTATTACATAATGTCCTATGACTGAGCATGATTGTAACACAACCTCTAATGAAAAACTGATTATACTTTTGGATTCGCGGTAAATTCATAGTGGTCATTGCAGGAGGTTTCTACACTTGAAAACACAGAAAGATGCGCTACGAGTTGCTACGAGGCGCTACGAGGCGCTACGAGTTGCTACGAGGCGCTACACATCCGCTGTTTCGTGACACGTGTCTAAGGCGTGTACAGACGCTTGTAATGCGTAATGTAATTTATATTGAAATGTAACGCAAAATCTGCCTGTGGATTACGAGCATTACATGTAACGCTCGGGCTGGCGCTCGCGCTGATCTATCGGCTGTCGGTTTCTAGCGCGTCCACACTATTCTCAATACATTTCATTACACAAGTCTATACACGCCTTTACGCACTATTTTATCGATTTTACAAATCGAATTCGATTCGAATTGTAAACCATTCAGCTAATTGAAAGCATACACACAGAGAGTACGTTCAAAAAACAGCGTGCGCTCTTTGGCTATACTGCACCATGTTTACCACCTTAAATGTAAAATTTATCTTCTCTAAGTTACCTCTAGTCTAGTATATACTCATCAAATTCCACTTAATAATATAAAATTATGTTTGTTTCAGAGCGATACGCGGAACTAAGAACACGCAGCACATCATTCTCATCGCTGTCGTCAAGAAAAGGTATGTTTTTCTCTAATTTACAACGATTTGTTTTGATGTGAAACGTTTTATTTATTGTGTGAAGAAAAATAATTTTTATGACGTTTTACACATTAACGTGGAAAACGCAATATAGCACATAATGCGTGGACAGTGAAATATGTCTGCATTTACAATTTTAAAGTAGGAAAGTCGGTTAAAAAGTGCCTCTTTAGGTCAGTCTCCACCAAGCGGAAAAATCCTCGCGGATGCTCGAGCACTTTTTAAATTTCACTGAATTAGTAACTGTATCGATATTGACTTTGAGTATAAAATTTGACGCAGATATCAAGCGTGACGTCTGCGTCGAATTTTACACTTAAAGTCATTACACGTTTACGTAAGTTTTACAATGAAAAATGACTCAGTATTTTTCCTTTTCTGCAGTTTGCTATCATTTCATGGATCACGTCAAATAAACTACTTGCACAATAATTACGAAGTTACGACAAACGAAAACACAAAATAAAACTCTAAACTTGAACTAAGTATCAAAATGGCTGCCATGTCAAGGTCGGCCATGAAATATAAATATATTTGCATCAAACACAGCTATGAAGCCGTCGCATTGAGCTCGACGTAAAATGTACGAACAGAAATTTATTGAGATACCTCACGACCTTCACAGGTATTCGTGTGCAGGGACGGGATAAATATGATCCATTTTCTCCACATCAAAGATATTTGATACATACATTCTAATGCATACCTACGTACGTAGAAAATATCTTTGATATACAGAAAACGTGTTTAGCAGACTGCAGAAGATTTTCGAAGTGTACTCGACTACGAAGTTGTCAAAGGTTGTTGTCCTCTGAGTTACCTTTTCAGATACACAAGCTTAATTATGAGAAGTCCTAAATACCTACTGGCAGCATACTGCAATAGGGATGATGCCTGGGTAAAAAACAAGAAACTCTATTTAGTCCGTCAGTCAGATAATAAAAAAATATTAGACACGTATTTTTTGCTTTTTCTTAATAAAAAACGACTTAGATAAAACGCATTAAAGTTAGGAAGTGGGCGCTACGTCACAACTCAGTATAAAATCTAGCAAGGCGTGACGTCATGCCACATTTTAACTCAATGTATCGCCGTAATCTTTTGATTACGTAAAAAAAGAAAAAATACGTGTCCAATATGAAAAAAAAAAATCTACCTGAAGGACAAAAAAAATATTTTTCTCTTGAGATTGTTTATTGTCGGTCTAAGAACTCAGACTATATATACCTACAGTATCTCTAGAGGCTGATATAATTAAATTATATACAATATTATAATGACGGTAATTGCGGAAAAGTCGAAATGAGGCTTTGCATATGCATATGAATATCGTACGAATGTATCATGATCATTTCAGCCGGTAGACGTCCACTGCAGGGCATGGGCCTCCCCCAAGCGTTGCCACTTCCACCGGTTCTGTGCTTCTCGCCTCCAGCGTTTTCCTGCGGTCATCACAACACAAGGTCATTGGTCCACCTTATGGGTGGCCTTCCAACAATACGTCTTCCGGTACGCGGTAGCCGCTTCAGAACCTTTCGGCCCCATCGGTCATCTGATCTGCGAGCAATATGCTCTGCCCAGCCACTAAAGTTTAACAATTCTTCGAGCTATATCGGTTACCTTGGTTCTCCTGCGGATCTCTTCAATGATGTAGATACGTGTAAAAAATCCCTAACACAACATCCACATGGCTCGCCATTATTCACAATTCTCGTATTACAGTCCCCCCGTGGTTTATTTTTGATGGAATATATTGTTTGCTGAACTTCAAGCGTTCAAAGAATAATGTTCACGTAGATTGGTAATTTTCGGTTGGAAATTGTACGGATATTTTCAGATATGCATTATTGTGATTTTGATGTGCTTCCCTCTATGTTATGTATTTATAAAGAAGCCGATGATTCAAAAGCGACATGCGTTTTCGAATTGAATGGCTTAACATTTTGATAAAAATTCACACAAATATGGAATTTTCAACAATGACTACTATCTTCCGATATATGTACATTTTAATTGTTAAAACAAGGTATAAACTTACTTGACAGGCACATCAACAGCTTTCAATAATAATTTGCTTCAACAACCAGCTATTTATTACACAAAACAGTTTTAACGTTACTGAAATTCCTCGCTAACATCGTACTATAATATCATCAGACCCATAATACTTAGGTATCTTAAAATGAATAAGCTGGGTATTACATCAGAAAATAAGAAAGAAAAATATATTAAGATACCTAATTTGTTAAAAAGTTCTATAAGGGTACTTTTTGTAAGACGCTCCGTCTCTCACTCCCGGTCATCTTTAGAAGGTAAAAGTTGGGGCGGACGCTAAATAATTGGCCGAAAAACTGACTTATGTAGGGTCGCCACAGACGACGTACCTTTCATCGGTTTGGAAATCGGCAACCGATTCATTAGAACTCTAGAAGAGTCCTAATGTCCTAGTCTAATAACCAATTTTATTTTGGTAAAGTTTTTTTTTTTGCTTTCTACCAATAAGTAATAAGTCGGACAAAATATGCGAGCTTTTTAAACTACTTTTGCGGGTCATGTGTGGGCGATGGTGTTCAAAAACGCACCATGCTCGATGTACTATCGGTCGACAAAAAAATCGGTGACCAATAATTTTATCGATTACCTACATTCCGAACACCAAACACATTCTTCAAACCAACCAAGTTTGAAGGTAAGGTTACTTAAAAACTTCTCGTATATCAGATACATTGCAAATTCGCCGAGTTTAAAAGTTTGTTGGAAAAGCGAGTTTGACAGCGCGAATCGATACGAGCTTTGTAAACCGTCGTCTCAAATGCTTTAATTAAATAACTTTAAAAACTGAGTTTATTGGCTATTCGTTGAAGAGGCCGATGGCCTTATAATTTAATAGCTGTATTGAATTTGAGATTGTTTGTCGACTTTGTCGAGAATTTGTTGAAAGTCTTTAAGATTTTGTAATAACACTTCTTTTTTGTATTGGAATTAATTTGTCGATAGTAAATAAGATATTAAACTATTTAATACCTACTGGTCATGCGTTTATATGCCTACTAGTCATAGATATTATACGCGAATCACAGCCCAAATCAAACGATAAGGATTAAGAACATTACACTTATTTGTTAAGGCGAAAGCGCCAGGTAGTCCGGGAAATTCAAATTTTCTTAAGTTTTTTGCAATTTGCAAGTCAGTATTAGGTTGTATGTCGATCAAAGTATGATTCGCGAACATATAAAGTATGTATTTACATAATAACAATCATTAAAGTCATCAATACAACTCTTTAAGATCAGGTAATTCTATTGAATGACTATTTCATGAAATATTGACAATTAGGATTATACAAACTTATGGGAGTTGCATTACTGATTTTGATGATTATAATTCTGTAAATGCATGTTTGTTACGGTCGCGAATGATACTTTAATCAACATACAGCTTAATACTGATTTGCAAATTACAAAAAACATAAGAAAGTTTGAATTTCGCGGGCTACCTGGAGCTTCCCCCTTAAACAGTCACGGTGTCCTTGGAGTCCCCTTCAGCTGGCTTATGATGGATGATGATGCAGCACATTGACAAGCTTTACTCAAAGCGATTGGAGATTGTATTTAGCGAAATATGGCTATGGTTAATAGACCGTTTTTTAGAAGAATTTACAGTAAGTGATAAAAAATGGCAGCGAGAAGCGCGCGTGCGATACAAAAACTCGTAGAACCTCGTTCGGTCTTCTGGTGCGTTCGTTCGCACGTGAACTGACTTAGCAGCGAGTGAATGATCTCCAAATTCTCGTGATTAGGTGAACAATCAGCGGGAACACCATCCCTGTTGCCAAGAGTTGTTACACCTATTTCTGACTCTAATGAGGTTTTATTGTGGGTACCTACTTGAATAGATACCTACAGTAAAATTATGGGTGCCTGTGACATGATACACATCAATAAGATTGGCAGCTCATCGACAAACGTTACGGAATGTTGAAGATATTTAACAGTCGGCGGTAATCTTTAACAGATATAAAAGGTAAATTACATTTAAAAAGCCGTGGCATAAATACATAACGTTTCATTAGCTAGACACAGAAATAATCCTACACACAATATCTTACTTAAATTCTTAATTAAACCTAACAACAATATTCACATCGTGCGACATATTCTTTTCCATAATACTTATGGTACATAACGCCCCTTAGTTAGTAAAGTACGCAGCCCCGGCGGGTGCAGGTCATGCCTTATCTTTATCTACATTCAACAAAAACATAACATCATGCTTGTAATCCCCGGAGGGTTAGGCAGAGGTGTACCTATAGCAGGTACACCCACATTTCGACATTTATGTTTATCTAACACTAGCGACCCGCCCCGGCTTCGCACAGGTAGCACTAATTATCTATAGCCAGATGACTTGTGGTAGATGATTGAAATACTAGCTTGAATTCATACAAGCCTGTTACTTTTGTTAGCTTATTGTCCAGAAATAAATACGACACAAAATTACCAAAAAGCCAAAAAAAATCTGTTGATCCAATCGCTACCAAACTTCACAAGATCACCTGCGGGGCAATTATTGCGTAAGACATTATCAGTCGGAATCGGTTTCATTTCGACAGTTCAACAACATTCATTGCGTTATTTACGTGTTGAGCAGACAAATTTTTCAAACTTATGAAGCATTGGATTATCAATTTGCTTCAAAATTATTCAGATTCCGAATGATAGTGTGTTACGCAATTAGGGTGCTGGGCTGGGCTAATCTGAAGATTGCCTGATTGCCTGAAAATTTCATAAAAATCGCTCCAGCCGTTTTGGAATTCATAGAGAACATACATCGATTTTTATAGATATAGATAACTTAACATCACGCTTGTAGTCCCCAGAGTGAGCCTATTGCCATCAACCGAGCACAAATCCAGCCTCCGTGCTGCTACTGAGAAATTCCAGATGGAAAAACAAATAACACTTTGCCCGACCCGGGAATCGAACCCAGGACTTCATGCTCAGCAATAGCGCTTGCAACCACTAGACGAACGAGGCAGGCATGTAAAATATGTCATGCATTATTTTGTATGTAGCATTATGCTGAGCGATGGCCGTTTTGCGTGGATGTGACGCATATTTTCCCCCAACTTGTTTCTTTTTGTGTTTGTGTTCTTTTTTTTGCGTCATGTTTATCGCAAATAAACGTATTTTCTTTCTTTTCTTTTTACTTTCTTTCATGCGGGTGGCAGACATAAGTACTTCTTGTATTGCAGTTGTGGACTTGTGATCGACACACGTTTTATAAATAAAGCTACTTTCGCTAGCGGGGCAATTGTGTAACGCACTTACAGTAAGAATCAATTTCATTTTGACAGTTCAAACAACATCCATTGAATTATTTACGTTGTTGAGCAGACAAATTTCTCGAACAAATGATGCAATGGATTAGCAATTTGCTACAAAATCATTCCGATTGTGGTTGATAGTATGTTACGCAATTAGGGTGCTGATTAGGCTTATGATTCATGGGCAGCTATATCTATATTTTATGAATGTACCTATATCTAGCAGCTATATCAGCAGACCTGCTAGCAGTGCTATTTTTGAGTTCTGATATTCGCTGTTTGCCTAAAATCTGTGGCGGCATAACTACATCGCCACATGCGAACGCGTCACACTGACGTCACACAAAATCCTGCATCGCGCAATCAGAGTTTACCGCGCGACTATCATACTACAACATCCCGACATCAACCGTCGGGCAGTAGCCCACCAGACACAACACCCGTCTGGTCGGAGGATCCTCCCTTTTCTATAGAGGATGAGTGAACTTTACACCCTGTTCCCCATGCCTCTATAAATCTACGGTTAACTATTTAGAATATTTATCATTTTTCACATAAAAACCCAAAAATGGCATAAAGTATTATTAAACTTACATTTATTAAACTTTAGTTTCTAAAATGAAAGTCTGTCTTTTACTTGGGTACGTGGCAAAAGTCGAATCTCAGCACACTTCTCTTTTGTAGGAGTTATCCAAGTTTGTTTCGAGTAGGAATCTTCAGAATGTTTGACTATGTTTATGTGAAGGTACTAACGGTAGATTTATCTACATCAAAGACTATTTGCATACAAGCGATGAGATTTATCATGAAATCCATTTAAGCGGCTAAATGATTTAAGTTTTATTTTCGTTACTTTTCTCTACAGGCATCGGTACTTATATTGATTTGATTGAATGCGTTAATAATATATATGTCAAATGAGTCTTTATTATTATAGCTAAAACTGTTTGCATGCCTTAGTTAAGGTACTTAGTATAAGGATCATTTTAAACTTAACATCTGTAACTTGTAACTTTCTGTGCAAATAAAGAACTATTCTATTAAATGCTTCGCTATGATCTCAAAAGGCACCTTTATTATATTAATAAAGGGGGAAGCGCTAAGGTAAGGTTATATTACCCTGATGCTTTCACCTTAAATAACATTATTTCACTAAATATCACATTGAATTCATACATTTCAAGAATTGCGCAAAATACAGAATTTCATATAAAATTCTATAACATTCAATCTTTGCAAACCCACGGCACTACCTGACCACCCATTTCCACAGAAAATCAATCTTTGTGCACGATAGGTATCAAGTTCCAATTTCACTACACTAACTTCGACGTCGACGGACAGAGTACAAACTTCTCTAATACACAAGTACAGTCAACCTCAAAAAGATGTGTACATCGACAATAATTTGTTTCGTTGTTGAAACTTCAACTGAATTGACACTACAAGCTTTTCGGTGGCCTAAATCAAACCAGTACATTTTTAACCGACGAAAAAAAGAAGGTTCTCAAGTCGAGGCGTATATATTTTTTTATGTATGACCACGCATAACTTTTTACAGAGTAGTCCGATTTAAAGGATTTTTATTTTATTCGGGACGGTATACCTCGAAGTTGGTCCCATATAGAATTATTAACTTTGCTTTTATGAGTTAGCTTCAATAATACGTACTTTTCACATTTGGTTCATGTGGATGATCTTCTAAGTTATTAAACATTGGAATTTGTGTGGACCACAACTAAAAATTGAAAAATAAAAACTGTTTTACAAAAAATAAAACCGACTTCCAAAAAGAACACTACAAAGTGAAAAATAACTTTGATTTCGGAAGTCAGTGGCAAAAAACGAAAATACGAAACCAAAGACAGACTTCCGAAATCAAAGTTATTTTTCACTTTGTAGTGTTATTTTTGGAAGTCGGTGATATTTTTTGTAAAAAAGTTTTTTTTTTACTTTTCCATCATCTTTATCGGTGTTAAAATGTTACTTTGTCTAGGTCCTCTGGTCCTCCTTATAGTGGATATGGGCGCTTCTCTATACAGCACAGGGGCCGTATTATGAAGAATTAATGTCATCTTGATTCCAGTCCGAAAAAGGGATGGTGTCATGTATAGCTCGGTCTCTCTCGCGCACTGGAATCATGATGGCATTCATAATAATGGCACCTGCTTAGCTTTACCTTCTGCCGGGCCTCTCTTTGCTTGTTCCAAACTCCTCGCTCTTGTGCCAGTTTCAGCCGCTCATTTCCGCACTCGCTCCGCTCCAATGGACAGGCAGCTTTAAGTTGAAGTTTCATCAACGAGCGGGTTATATTGTCCTTCTCAAAAGTTTACATCGCTCACAAACATTTTAATGTGAGTTTCAAAGGAGTCGGTGAGTCGAATACTCTCAGTTTGTAATTAATGGGAATGCTTTTGGATTCAACAATGTACGGTGAAATAAGAGAACATTCGTTTTGTAAGGTGTAGTTGCTTAGTCTTTTCGCTTTTTATTTGTGCTTATTCACATCATGAAGTAGCTCAAATTGTTGATCATTGAAAATGACTCAACACATGAGACACACATCTAACTGTTCTCGGACGGAACCTTTCTAACTCATTGCCCAAAAAGTTACACTAAAATAGTCGTTAATAGACGCCTTGATTACCATCTAAGTTGAGTGGTTAACGATTATTTCGGAGTCGGCTTCTTGATACGAGAGATATAAAAAGCAGGTGCACCCACCTAAGGTTCAAAATAAAAAAAAAAAATTAAAAAAACATTTTATTATGGAATTGTTATAAGTTACAGCTTTGTCATAGGATTTTAAATTGATCATTTTAAATCGGACACACAACTAATAATATTTTTTTCCTCCATAAATTACAATTTATCAAGTCATTAATTTTCTGTATATACTGTAAGCTATGAATATAAAAGCGTTATGGTAATATGTAAGTAATTAAATAACAACAAGCTATTGCTCAAAAAGCATATTACTGCATTATATCCTCCTGTGAGAATGTCCTCAATTATCATCATCATTTCAGCCGAAAGATCCTGCTGCTGGACATAGGCCTCTCCCAAGCATCACCACTTTGAATTGCCTGATTGCCAGTGTCCTAGTGGCCTTTAATGTAACCCTCGGAAATCGGAGACCTGTTCTATAGTAAAAAGTCCAAAAACCACAAGAAAAATGTATTTTACAAGCAACACAAGGTCAAACGAAGGCAAAAATTACAACAGACACAGCAAACGCCCTATCAAAAATATCACGTTTTCACACAACCCCATAGAAAAAACAAAAGATAACTACAAAACAAACGTTACCAACCCTAAAAGAGAAATTCAAATACGGGTAAGTAGGTACACATCAGCTATTTCGAGAATTTAAACCGTGACGGGCACAAACAGAGCCACAGGGTTGATTCTAAAAGCGTTCCATCCGTCCATCGGTGCACGTGATCAAAAAGCCCATTTACTGAATGCCATCGGGCCGATATCCACCGACCAGCCAAACATTAACAGGTCAGGCACTAGTGGTCTAGCATTTTTGGTGAACTGGGCCTATTTAATGCACTTTTTATTAATGTTGTTAATATTGTGTAACAAATAAACAATATTTCTATCTTTAAATATCGGGTAGATTGGGCATGTAGGGCAAATCGAGCACGCCGGGCAAATTAGGCACGTCAGGCAGATTTGCCCGAAACGAATAACACAAACGATATTCGTTTAATTAAGGCGGGGGAGGGTTGACAGAGGACTACCCGGATGTGACGGTAATACAGCTCCAGGATGTGAGGCTATCTATGTGACGGGTATATACGATTATATTGGTCCCTGTCCCATGCTAAGAGGGCAAAAGATTATCAGTATACTCCAGAAACTCTTGACTACGGAACCCTAAAAATGGAACAGTGAAAAAACAAGACATGTTGACGGTCGGCCTCCCGGCCCTGACTGATGGTGTGAAATAATAAGTAATATGATTCTCTTATGAATAGAAGTTTACTAAAAGTGTTACGGTGTATCATTTCATATACACAAATTCCCCATTAACTAACGGTTCGTCCAAGACACCGGGCGAGTCGTTACAGTATTATATTAAATGCGCTAGTTATAAACTGTGTTGCAGGAGCCACTGGCAGATAGCTGATGTTATAAGAAGTAACTTAGGATACTTTTTTTTTGTAATTTCTTAGGTTGTAAATGATGTACAGACTCTTTCGTTTCCTTTTTTTTTTTAAATATTTTTTGTGCTGTCATAAAACAACGAAACTTTGTGTATTTTTACTACGGGGGGGACACTGGCTCCTGCAACACAGTTTAGAACTAGCGCAGGAGTCAGGGAGTTCTAGAATTTGTGTACTATCTGTTCTGTGCCAATAAATAATATTTTTATCTTCTATTTTAGAAAAAGAATTAGGGTTCCGCACAAAAAATATTAAAACCGGGAAAAAATAGGGAAGTAGTAAGGTAAGAACATTTTCGAAAAATAGTAATATGGCTAAATTCGACCGATTTTAATTTTCCACAGAAACAGATTTCCATTTTTTTTTTAAATAAGACATTTCGAAAATGTTCTTCTCTAACTTTTTAGACCTACATATGTATCATGCTTGTGCGTATGAAGTTTCATTAAAATCGGTTCATACATTTCAAAAAACAAGGACTTGAAAGTTTGTATGAAATGCCGTACGTCGTAAACGCTCTTAAAAAGTTTCGTAGGTTTCAAAGTGACGTAACACAGTTATCTTGAAGCAATTCCAAAGCGATAAAGACCAAAGTTTGCTTAAACCAAGTTCAGTTTGTATTCACTTTTGGCTATTAAAGTTTCACGTTAAGTTTGTATGGAAGTACCTGTCTTGTACTGTGACTTGTACAGGCTAGGTACATCAGTTTGCTTAAGTTATTACTTAGTCTGGAACTCAATGTTATTTTAGTCTTTTATCATTTGGACTTCGTTACAGAGCAATTACGTTTGATTTTACTTCGAAAATTTTGCTCTTCAAGAGACAGATGTTGTTTTATAATTGCGGAAAGTCCTAAAGTTACATAAATTTGTGTAACTACACCTATGTAATTACAATCAATTAAAAATAAAATAAATAGGACATTACAAATTCCATTTCATTCTCTTTTTCACTTGCAAAAATTTAATCATTCGATTTATATAAACAGTAATAAAATCTCTTGATCTCCTACAAATCGTACTCTTATTGCAAAAACCGATTCTCTGCATTTTTTTTTACCAAAATTAACTTAAATATACGAATCGATTCTACTAGTCACGAAGAAGCTACATATGAAACCTGTTAAAAATATGCAGATAATCAGTTTTTGCAATAAGGGTACGAAATAATAAGCACAAATAAAATATCATTCGCATTTATTTCAAAGATATACTACAGTAACGATTTAACTCGATAAAGTAACCGAGTATCTAATGTTTCAAACAGAGCCTCGAAACATTGAGGCAAAAGGAAACACCTTTACAGATATAAAGAAGTCATCATTACGATCGGAAGTTCGTGACTGAGACCGGGCCAGGGCTGTCCAAAACTATATAACAAAAAAAAAACTTTGTTAATTTATTTTAAAGAAAGTTATCTATAGACCAATAACTTAGTAGCATGCATAAAGTAATACATTTACTAATAACAAGCTTCCTCATTTTTTATAGAACATGTTGCAAGTGATATGCTTTGATTTACGCTGATTTCCAAGTAAATAAGCTGTTTGTGCAGCTTCGAAAAAAAAAAGAAAATATAAATACACTGAAAAGTAAATAAAACAGAAATACCCACTTGAAAACCGTTTAGTGAGTAGTTTCATACCATAGTTTTATGTTAAAAATATGATTAGTTTTTGCTTGTAATGGTTCCTGAAAAAATTGTTACCGTCGTCGGGGTGTCAAAGAAAGCAAATTAACTGATTTTAATTCAACCTTTCTTAATTTTTTATTTACTTTTAGTAAATATTTACTACACGTGACGGTTCAAATGAGCGTTTACAATATTGCAGCCTACTGCATTTTCCACGTATTAACAGAAAGATTACCGGCAGTAAATGCCGCTGGATAAACAAACCTTGAGCGTTTCTTGAAGTCGTAGCCTTTTTGAAAAAACTTTAGAAGCTAGAATTAACTGATAACTCGTTAACACAACTTTCTAAGCTACTTTATTCAAGAAAGTCGATCCAATATTCTCCAGACCAACTTACATGTTGCCAACCGGGCAACCCTATCATCAGAGGTAACAGGGACGAATAAATGGCGTACAATTTAGGTGACTAATAAGTTTTTGTTGTTGTACCCTCGATGTGGCCTTTTTAATATTTGCTACGTGTTATACCTTAACTAAGTTGTCTAAAGACGGTTACACACGACTACTTATTGCAGCGTTTCAATCGCTATGGAATAGCGATTTAGTCGCTTACCGACAGCCTAAGGCTTGCGATGCTGTCGCGCGTTTCTCCATATCGTATAGATACAGGATGGCATACATCGACGCGAATCTAGTTACCATGGATTCAGTACATGATTCTGGACCCCCTGCGATGAAATTTTTCGTCGGTTATTAAACGGTGTGCCCTTAAATATGACCTTTTGGATGTTTTATTTATAATTCTTAATTACTACATAGGTACAAGATAACGCTAAAATATATATTATAAGTACAAGTAAACTAAAAATAAAAAATGGGGGAAGAACTCATTGGACATCAAAAAATTCGTCCGCATCGCTGTCAATGGGAAAAGTGCCCAAAAGGCTGGCAGCGTTGCCACGTTGAATGGCAATGCTGATTATTTGGGCTAAAAATAGGTAAAAAAAAACCTTTCTGGTATATGCTATATATCGCTGCAGAAATTCGTCACGTGTAACCGCTCTAAGGTAAATTTATGGGGCTATGTGACGGTTCTAGCCTAGTTCCTTACGTGTTGGAGACACAGTACGGCTCTTTTTATCTAGATTTCTGATAAACGTGGTGGATGAAGTAAATAAGGAGTTTAGCCGCATTTCCACATGCGACGAGACTTGTGCAAGGAATGTCAGTGCCTGGCCGATAGCAGCTTGCGATTAGTGTAAACCGCGTTGAAAGGGAAACAGGGGGAGAGGAGGGGGGGGTTGGGGGTCAGGGAAATTAATTGTTAAGAATCACAACTTAATTCTTTGGCAGTTGTATGAAATGGCTAACACACTAAATTGGCATAGGGTTTCAATTTGCACGAACAATTTCCCTGTTTGTACTGACAAGTTACTATCGGACAGTCTGTCAATACATCTTGCAGATTTTTTTTGCACTTGGAAATGCGGGTGCAGAAAAACGGTCTTCAGAAAAATCAAATCAGCTGTTCCCTACATTTTGACGAGTTATGCGCACATATGTAATTGTAGGGAGCAGCTGATATTTTTTTCGCGAATTCAGGTTTGGTCCCATAGTAAAAGTTGTTCATAATGATGAGTACAGTGACCCCTTAAGAGGTTGTGCGTAAATTATGTTACACCTTGTATGTATCTATACCTATGTGGTGTCTTACGACTTCCACGTGAACGAAATCGCGGGCAGAAGCTAGTTATTTATATTACTCCTCGTTCTAACTGTTTAACATTGTTTGGACGAGTAAGTTTTGAATTTTTGACAGTTTTCTATATAAAAACTGTCAGAAGTTAATTTTATTTCACTGAAAAAATATAAGTATCTCACTTTGGTTAAATCAGCCCTTAGAATTTTATAAGTAATTACTTATTTTATGACGTAACAAAGTAGTCACTGAGGTGTATTTATGGCGCGCTGTAGTGACGCTTTTAGCCTAGTTCCGTAAGTGTTGGGAGATGTGCTCCAGACACACTGTGGCACTTTTCACCCACATTCTACACCATCTTTTTGTGATTTATTACATTACACTTATGAAGGAAGTTAGAATTGCGATTATTTCAGATGGATTATGCAATAATCATTACACTGGAAAGTAGTGGTGGCCCTGTGGTAACGGCCCCGACTTACGAGTTGTAGGTCGTGGGTTCGAACCCAGACAGGCGCTTTACTTTATGTAAATAATTTCATCACCACTGCTCTCAAAACGGTGAGAGAAAACATCGTGAGGAAACTGGCATGTCCTAGAACCATAAATTCTAAGATATGTGAAATCTATCAACCCGCACTGGGCCTGCATGGTAGATTACAGCCCACACCCTCTCGAAGAGAGGAGGTTTGTGTCCCAGCAGTGGGAACATTATAGGCTGATTATGCCATTACACTAGAAAAGTGATAACAAAACATGCAAGGGCCGTAAATGATTTGTTAGAGCCATCATTGGTCCATTTTTATATAGCTTCATATCTATCATGTGAATGTGAGAACGTTATAGGCCTTGTGAACTCAAAGGGACTGCGATTTGTTGACCACTTACTATTTTTTTTAGTTTTACGTTTCTGATAAGTACCTGGTACTGGTGATCTACACTGTCCCCTCATACAGGACCTATTAACACTGTACCTAATATGAAAACATTGTAAAAGCCAATTACTTTTAAAACCGTGGTGTTTCTTGCCGGCTCTTCTCCATAGGAAATGACCATGGAATTAGTATACACTAAATATTAAAACAACGACCAATTGGAACCGTGAGCCTAGCTTTTGACTTTTCATAAGTGCCCTAGTACAAAATATCTTGAATTGCGAGAAAAAGATGGAGCTCTTCAGGACGCATCATAGCATCATCCTAATTTGCAGTAGAAGATTTATGACATTCATACTTCATGATTCGGTCCCAGGTTTCGCCTTTTCCTCATTTTTTACAAAAACAGTAACAGCATAAAGAAGCTCAACTAACTACTTTCACAATTTAATCCAAGGTTTAGCTCTTAGCTCCATAAACCGAGTCGGCTTGTATATCAGTCTCAAAGGAGCCTGCAACGCGAGATAAGTAGGAATCTGCAACCCAAGATGAAATATACCGAGCCTCAGACCAATTAGTGAATGCTAAAAATACACCGTTGGTTTGCCCCAAGTGTCTGCTCAAAATTGCTGGGTAACGCCGCAAATATTTTTAAGTAAAAGAATCTTAATGATGAATTAACCGAGTGCGTATTACGAGATTAGGGGGCAGCAAAGGTAATTTTGAAGTTTGTAATACCAGTATAGCTGGGCCAAAAAGGTTTTGAAGTGTCCGGGAAAAAAATGATTTTTACCAATGAAGATAAACTGCGCAATCCGTAAAAATCTCGTGATAAAGTCACTTCTTATCAAACCCTCTCTTACTTTGTTGATCCATAATCCGAAGATTTTCTTTTTTCAAAACTCTAGATTCAATTGCTTTGTATAGGTACGTGGAAGAATTTTAATTATTCCCGCCGAAGCTCCACTCTCCTAGTGCATTGTTGTTATTTGACCTGTGCAAGCTGGCAAAATGAGATTTCCGAGGATTATCTGTAGACTTTGTCGGCTACGGTTCGACTTTCAAAGAAGCCATCATTTACTTATTTAAAATGAAAATAACAGTAATGGTTATAACGGTATTATAATATAGTATCCGGACGGAAGTATGACCACGATTTTGTGGCTAAAAATAACAGCCGCACGGGTCGATCGATCAGGTTAAGCTATGCTTGCCGCGGTTGGTCCGTGGATGGGTGACCATCTTTACATATCAAGACCCCTCCGTGCCTCGGAAAGCTAGTCTTTGTAGACGGTCTTTGACAGTCGTTACGGGTCGTCAGAAGCCCGAAAGTCTGACAACCAGTCTTACCAAGGGGTAACGTATTACCCAGTAACTGGGTTGTGGAGGTCAGATAGGCAGTCGCTCCATTTAAAATACTGGTACAGCTGCATTCGGTTAGACTGGAGCCGACCCCAACATAGTTGGAAAAAAAGGCTAGGCAGATGATGATTGTCTTTCTCAAGCTTGATGACCTTGAGAAAGACACTATCGTACAAGTAACGTCTACTGACAGGGTAGGCATTCTGTGTACCATGGGAGAAACGAACATCTATACACCGTAATTACTATTCTTGCTTGCAGCGCTTGGCCGCTATAATAACGCTTGCCGCCGTAGATGTCGATGTGGCGGCTATAGATGTGGTCATCGTGTGCACGGGATTTTGTTTCAAATTGGTCAAATGTAAGTTTCCTCGATAGTACATACAAAGCCAATTTTTTTACTCGAAGTCGATATTGAGGCTGGTCCTGTATGAAAGTACCTACGACCTTTCGACAGTTGAGTTCTATACTCTATTTCGATCCCAATACTTTTTCACATGTTTTATTCCAGGCATAGACTAACAAAAGGCAGAATTATACGTACGCGACTAGTCATAAATACTGGCGTAAAGAATGTAACGAATTCTGTGATGACTGGAAATAAAACCTTTTTGCATGACAAAAATGAATATTATATTGTCATTTTACTCTATGAAACGTTTAAATTCCAATGTTCGAAATTAAAAATAGTTCCGTTCCATTTTTTAAATATTCATCGATATGCGAGCGTGAATAAAAAGCACCATCGATGAAAAAAGTTTTATGCGTCTCTGTTTGTGAAAAATACAGTTAACTAGCTTCTGCCCGCGACTTCATCCGCGCGAAATTTCGGCCCCCGACCCAACGCGTCGCGTCACATCGCCCACCCGCGCTATTACTTCGTTTTCGCTTAGCGTTCTTTATTTTTTTTTTACTCGACTCTTATGGGTCGTAGCGTGATGTTAAATATCCTATAACCTTCGTCAAGAATTGAGCTATCAAATGCAAAAACTCTTCAGCCTTATTATTTTAGTATATAGCATATAGATTGACTAAAAAGCCATTAATCTAAAAGGCTCATTTCACAGTAACCACAATGTTATATGCAAACCACTTACTAAAATTGGATTATAAACTATGCACTGAACTCTAGGCAAATATGTTAAACATTTAATATTTAACTTAAACCACTCCGAAACAGTTTCAACTGGACTGCGAGTTCCAGTAACTGTTCTAACCCAATTTGCCCTGAAGTTAATTACGTAGAAAAATCCGTTTTCGCGTGGCCATCAGAAAATTAATTCGTTTACCAAGCTACTGATCTGTTAATAGTGTTAATTTCTTTATGCATTGTTGCCTTGTAACTTTATAGTTTACTAGCCTCTGCCCGCGACTTCGTTCACGTTGAAGTCGTAAGAAACACAATATACTAAAATAAATCTTCATTTTATAAAAACTCCCGGGACCCGACCCACCGCATCGCATCGCATCGCCCGCCCTCGCTTTTACTTCGTTTTCGCTTAGAGTTCTTTCTGATTTTTTTCTTTTTGCTCGGCTCTTAACGGTCGCAGCGTGATGTTAAATGGCCTATAAACCTTTCCCAAGAATTGGGGTATCAAATGCAAAAAGAATTTTTCAAACCCGACTTGTAGTTCTAGAGATTGGCGCGTTCAAACAAACAAACTATTTAGCTTTAGATAGATAGAATACTCTTTATTATATACACCATAAATATTACAGATATTAAAGAAAAAATAGAGAGATAGAGAGATTATTACAATAGATAATATAGATAAACTGGTTATTTATACTGACAAATTGTTATTTCGGTTACCTTTAGGAACACAGTACCGCAGTACCCACGTTACAATTACCTACAACTTGACTGTAATAACTTTTAAAATCATTTATGGGTATATGAGTAAGTATTTTTATTCTAAGTTTATCATAAAATATATATGTAGTGTCATCATATATCCGTTCACGACTTAAATCGATCTCACTTTTTTGCAAACTATAAATGATTAAGTAGTGCTGTAGGTATTAATATTCTTAAATTGTACAGTAAATATGGATTGTAAAAGTTGTCTGAAATAAAAGTTATATTATATTATATTATATTATATTATATTATATTATATTATATTATATTATATTATATTATATTATATTATATTATATTATATTATATTATATTATATTATATTATATTATATTATATTATATTATATTATATTATATTATATTATATTATTTTATTTTTTATCTCTTGGACATCACTAACGTCGATGAAGAAAACCATCATGAGGAAACCAGGACTTATAGTTAATTTAAGTTTGAAATCGCCAGCCGTGGTGATCAATGCTCGTACTTTCCCTGTATGAGACGAGGCCTTTGCCCCGCAGTGGGACAATAACATGCTGGTATTATACTAAGTAATCTTATTTGGATAACTTACTACCAACACACGTCTTTTATCAATTGAATAAACCAACAACTATACTCACAAACTAGCAATAAACTATTATTTCAGCAACAGTTTTCCCATAACAACATTTATTATGAAATAATTGGCCAACTGTACTGTTATTTGCCGTAAAACTTCCATTATAAGTTGTTTTATTAACTATGTAGTCCAATATATTATCGGAATCTCTGCAATATAGCCCGTATTGATTAACGATCAGGATTTTTAATGCGACATAAAGATGTTACATCAAAAAGTTATTATTTATCGCATAAAAGCGTTGACGCAAAACAAGTAACGCGTTTCGGCTTTTCACGACGCATAAAAACGATTTTTGTGATAAACGATTCAGAAGCTATTTGTATTTAATTTGATTGCAGCGCGACAATATAGCCAATTTCAAAATTCAAAATCATTCGAAATTGGAATGGAAACACAATGTGGATGACCAAAACCTCTTGATTAATGATGATAAATGATATTTATTTCTGTAAATTGGTTAAAAAAAAACACTTTTACACGTCAAAAATTAAATTATGTTTTAAAACTAAATGAATTCGGAGTTTCAGTCTTTATTTTTTACGTTCCATAAACAAGATTAATTTTGATATATTTGCATGAATTCTTCTAACACATCGCGGTTCGACATTATGCAATGCAACGCGCATCCGCAAGGGAACGCTTCCGCAGCAGTAACTGAGCGCTCGCGACGCAACACACACGCTCAAATTATTTGAAATAAAAATGTCTATTTGATACTGATGAATTTATATTTGATAATTTTTATTTGATTTTTATTTTTAGAAATACGAAAATTCATATTTGTTCATGTCATTTGACAACTCATTAAATTTGATCAAATTTTCCCACAGACATTCATGCCAATTTGATAAAACTGTTTTAACCAGCCTGTTTGGTCAAATTACTTGAACGTCTATGGCCCGCTACCAACCACGCTTAGAAGAAATACTGAAAGAAACTCAGAGAAATTGCTAATCCGTTGCTTCATATGTTCGAAAAATTTGTCTGCTCAACAACGTAAATAACGCAATGAATTTTGTTGAACTGTCAAAATGAATCCGATTCCTACTGTAAATGTGTTACGCAATTAGGGTGCAGGTATAAACCTTGGTCAGGTTTTTTTAATAACCGACGAAAAATTTTAACGCAGGGGGTTAAGAATCATGTAATCCATAGTAACAGGTGGCGCGTTGATGCCACCTTGTGAGTATAAAGGTTTTCATCGCTGACCAATTACATTTCGTGTCATAATATAATTAACCGACTTTTATTTGTAGAAGCTTTTGGTAAATAAATGGTAGAACATTAATTTGAAATAAATACCATTACAAACATTGCTCGATAATCTATCGAGCATCATTTGCATTACTTTGAATTTAGAACCTTTGATTTTTTAAGTTTACTTAAAACCTACTTAGGCTGACGCAATCCATCAATCTGCCTAGCCATTTCCTAACTTCAACATGTCCCGGAATTAACGCACAACCTCTTAAGGGGTCGTTGTACTCATCATTATGAACAACTTTTATTATGGGACCAAACCTGTGATCGCGAAAAAAATCAGCCGTTCCCTACATTTCTGTTCGCATAACTCGTCAAAATGCTGGAAGTAGGCGATTTTTTTTTTCGCGATTTCAAGTTTGGTTCGCGATTCCGGGACATGTTGGATGTTGGGGCAAGCTTCCAGTTTAACCGGATGCAGCTAAATACCAGTATTTTACATGGAGCGAGTGCCCATCTGAGCTCCACAACCCAGTTACTGGGTAACGATACCCCTTGGTAAGACTAGTTGTCAGATTTTTTTTTTTTTATTATTTGAGATAGGTTTGCTCTTGACTCTAGTCTAGGTTAGAGATGACAGAGACAAAGTCGACGATGGAGCGAGCTTACCCAAAAGATTTTTAGACTTTTCGTGGTTTCTGACTACCCGTAAGGATTGTTAAAGATCTACGAATGACAGACGGGACCAATGACTTAGCGTGCTTTCCGAGGTGGTATTTCTGGCGCATATTTTAGCCTATATTTTTTACTGCAACCCTTTTAATTTTACAACCTTTCAAATAACGGAAAAGTCTATTTTGGAGTTAATTTTATCCATAGAGTTTAATTTTTTTTAAGGAAATTATGTCTGCTGACTGATAAAGTCAGATCTTACATTGAGAACCCAGATTTACATTAAACGCTACATGCAAATTCAAACATAAAATTAATAAAAGAAACCCTTTGAATCAAAATTAGATGAAACCCTCACTTTCCCGATTCAGTGTAATATAATTCTGATTTTAGTACTGGCACCCGAATAGCGACTTTAATGCCCGCTTTCACACTGTAAGATTTTCAACGCTCGACTAAGCGTCGAAGGTTGAGAATCCAATAGAATGCTTTTATTTAGGCATTCATTTAGGTGTCGCCTTGTGTTAGTGAAAACGGGTATAATTTTACATCTTGTTTTACAACTTGTCCTTTCCTTATTACAGTTACCATTGCTCTCAGTTTTAGTGGATTAGCGTTTCAACGTAATAAAACAACCCACCGGCACTGCCTTTGATCTAAGTCACAGTATTTGGAATTATAATTACGAAACGGTTTATTAGGGAATCCTTTTTGAGATCATTCAGGAGGTAGAGAAATAGCAGGAAGTAGAGGATTGATAATTGATAGAGTAGATAAAATAAATCATAAGGACAAATAATTTAAAAAAATGAAAGAGAATTTGTTTTTTCTGCACAAACAAAACGCACATTACAAAAAAAAAATACATAAAATACAAACACATACACACAAAGTACCTAGCCAAAAGTCTCGTATTCAAGCAGTATATAAAGTTGAAAATTTTGTCCATTGCAAGTATTAACCCCGTGTTTCATTTTATTACTAAGCAGGTATTTTAGGCTATATTAATTACTACTTTTGGTCAGTGGGTCGTCTTAGGGGCGGATTTTATACCGTAATTTTTTTTTTTTTTTGTTGGCCGACATCGAATCGCATTTTGTGTCTGTTTTAGCAAAACAACCCATGTTTTAAACCACTTACTCCCATAGCAACGAGGTACAAACTCACTGAAGTTCAAAGACATTTTAAATCCATGTCAGTTGTTAACATACCGCCGCTTTTCCTTCGTCATACTGATAAACGAATGAAACTCGCCGCATGGATGATGAAGCAAAACCGCTAGGGTTGCCATCTAACTCGCCATTGCTGCATTTGTTAGGTAAACAAATCTAAACTCACTAAATTTAGGACATAAATACAACCACCCAAATTAAATAGTTACAATTAACTAGACAAACATGCTAATTTAATTAAACCAACTTAATAGTATTGCACAAACATGATTTGTAATGGAAAAACCATTACCAAACCAACCAGTATAAAAATATTATAGGTGTGTATGTACGTCCTGTACACGTCGGAGGGGAAAGGGCGCTTACAGTAAATGTGTATATATACATCTATATAAATAAATAAAATTGAAGTGTCTTCGTAATGTCAAAATTACAGCTTTTTACTAAATGCATATGAAAGTATATACGATACTTATAATGAAATGAAAGAGCAATTTTTAAAAAATTTGTCTGTCTGTCTGTTTGTTCCGGCTAATCTCCGAAACGGCTAGACCCGATTTTGACAGGACTTTACAGATACAGACACAGACGGTAGACAGATAGTTGTTGTTATAAGGAGTAACTTAGGGTACTTTTATTTCAGAAAAAGAATTAGGATTCCGCGCAAAAAAATTAAAACCCATGAAATTGTGAACAGAATCCGATTCAAATAGGGAAGTATTGACATCCATGCGGGCGAAGCCGCGGGCAACAGCTAGTCATTCCAATAAACGGTTCTACTCCATTCTTCACAACAAGATCACCGCTTGTCAGCCAAACTGACAACTAACTGTTTTTCTATCTTCTTTATTCAAAATCAATGTTTGTGAATCTAATCATCTCTTAAACTCGCGAATATTGCGTGTTAATAGCACGTCAGGTTAAATCCTCTACAGTACTTACCTACAGTTCCTAAATATAAGATTACCAAACACAAGGAGAACTTATTCCGTTAATTTACTATTATTTTTTTTTATTATTATTATCAGCAGTTTGTGTACCACTGCAGGGCAAAGGCCTCCGTTCCCCCTTCCACTTATCCATATCTATTACTGTTTGTGGCCAATCCTTTAGAAAAGAGTCAAGTTCGTCCCGCTATCTCCTCCTGGGCCTGCGCGTTGACGTTCGGGACCCGCTGTGTGGTTATTTTAGCCCACATCTCCTCCAGCATGCGACAGATGTGGCAATTTATTTTTGTCAGACATTTTTTGCTGAAAACTTAAATGTTTGATGAACGTTAAACCTACACATTTTTTTCATCGCAGTGGCAACCCTACCCGGAACTAAATAGGGTCGGCATGAATTGTAGTTAGTGGAGACAAGCCAACGTGCGGGGTTGAGACGCAATTTAATTTTGAGCCCAGATAAATTGGATCGGGGACCGAACCGCCGCTAAATAGATTGTTAAGTGCAAGCTGTATCGGGAAAAGTGTCGCGTTTTTCTTTTAACTGAGTTGTTAGTAAACGAGTTCTGGATGAAAATGTCAAGCCAATCTTTCCACAATAACATCGTAATCACGAAAAAAATATCTGCCGTCCCATATATTTGGGTCGAGTAGGTATGAAGTTGGACAATTGATAATTTTTCGCGATTACGATGTTGATTCCATGGAGAAAGTTGTTCAGTTTGATGGTCTGTAGCACACGCTTTAAGATGACCACACCTTTCTGATACATGTGGAATACGAGAACATCTTCTGCCAAAGTAAAAGATTAGCTAATAGATAAAGGTAAAGCTGACTGCGTGGTAATTTCATGTTTTTATTGAAGTTTAAAAATATAAATATATATGGATATTATGTATAATTTTAAACACGACTGTTTCTCGCTGTCGCCGCAAAATATTACGAGCGAATATTTCTGAAGAAAACCACGCGAAATAACTAGTCTACATAAACTATTAGCATAAACAATGTAAGGCTAATGATTTTGGGGAGACAACCAAGATTAATTAATATCTATTTGACGGGTCACACCGTGTCACGACTTCGTTAGTTAGATAGAGGGGACTCTAAAGAGAATTTACGTTATCACCTCTGTTTTGTCATCATACTTTAATGTAGCCGTAGGGCTACATTGTCTGGAGCATTTCCGACGTTTGGCTCCCAGACTGGAGCGGGCCAGGGCTGCCTTGAGGCGGCTCCTACCCAATCTGGGGGGTCCAAACGCCTCCTGCCGGAAGCTCTACGCGGGGGTCGTGCGGTCCATGGCCCTTTACGGAGCTCCGGTGTAGGCGCGTTCCGTGAGGCGGCGCCCGGTCCGTCGGTTGAACGCGTCCCAGAGGGTCATGGCCATCCGGTTAGCCCGGGGATACCGCACGGTCTCCGGGGAGGCGGCGAACCTCCTTGCCGGATTACCGCCATGGGATCTGGAGGCAAAAGTCCTCGCGCACATGTGGGAGTGGCGCGAGGAGGCTAAACGCCGGGGCGTAACCCCGCTGCCGCGAGAAATCGCGGCACGGCGGACAGAGCTCCGACAGGATCTCATGGCGGCATGGAGAGTGCGATTGTCGCAACCCAGCGCTGGGCACGCCACAATTGCGGCGATAAGTCCCCTCTTTGAGGAGTGGCTGGAGAGGCGCTACGGCGTCCTCACCTTCCGCCTGAAGCAGGTCCTCACCGGACACGGGTGCTTCGGGAGGTACCTGTTCCGGATAAGGCGGGAGGAAACGCCCGGGTGTCACCACTGTGTAGATCGCCCGGAGGACTCGGTGGAGCATACGGTGGAGGTCTGCCCGGCTTGGGCGGAGCACCGCCGTGTCCTCGCGGAAGTGATCGGCGGCGGCGATCTCTCGCGTCCGGCCCTGGTCCAGGCCATGGTACGGAGTGAGAGTACATGGGAAGCCATTACCTCCTTCTGCCAAGCAGTAATGCTCGCGAAGGAGGAGGCGGAACGCGTGAGGGAGAGGCAAGCTTTGCGCCCTCACGCCCCTAGTCGCCGCAGGAGACGCCCTGGGCGTCGGGAATTGACAGCCGATTCCCGGCCACCGTAGGCGCGGGCTTGCGGACGGCGAGCAATGGGTAGCTCGCCGTCCGGTAAGGACCAAGCCCGAGTCGACGGCGCGTTGTGTTCCACGCGCGCCTCAAAGAGATGTCAGCACTATTGACGGGGTCTGCTAGGGCCGATGCCAGCTAGGGTTGCGGGATGTTCGAAAGAGTTACCGTGGCCCCGGCACAGGCAACAGAAGGAACACGGGTGGGTTTTAGTCAGTAAAAGTCTGACACGCCCTCCCGCTCCGCCCAGAGCGGGAGAAGTCATTTGATGATTTCCCATCCACAAAAAAAAAAAAAAAAAAGGGCTACATTGTCGCGATAAAGCGAACTACACTTCGCGCGCTCTCTGTTGTACAGCGAGACGTCGAGTGGTGTGCGAGAGAGAACGCGCGAAGTGTCGTTCGCGTTATCGCGACAATGTAGTCGTAGCATTAATGAAACATTTCGTCAAACTGCTGTAGGTAGTTATGGGCTATACACGTTCGTAACTTGTCTACTTATCGTGCAATTAGTTTATTATCTATAAGTAATAGATATCTATACGTAATAGAAGGGCCTTGTGGCTAAGAATTAACAGGCGCACGAGTCGATTGATCAAGTTTATCTACGCTTGCCGCGGCTAGTATCTTTACATATCAAGACTCCTCCGTGCCTCAGAAAGCACGTTCAGCAGTTGGTTCCGGCTATCATTCGTGTATCTTTGACAGTCATTACGGGTAGTCAGAAGCCCGAAAGTCGTCAGAAGCCAGTCTTACCTAGGGGTATCGTATTACCCAGTAACTGGGTTGTGGCGGTCAGATAGGTAGTCGCTCCATATAAAATACTGGTATTTGGCTGCATCCGGTTTGACTGGAAGCCGACTCCAATATAGTTGGGAAAAGGCGGCAAATGAAGTAATAGATATTGAATATTCAAGCATAATTTGAGGCGACTATTGAAAAATGGGTACAATACCTATGATGACGTCGATAGTTACGCAAACTTTAAATAGATTATTCCATATTTTTTAAAAGATCCTTGATTTATTTGCGTGATGTTCCATAAAATATAACGACCCTTTTTAGGAAGGACATCGTAAGCGATAATTTGCACTTTTTACAGGAAAGGGTTTTTTCTTTCCTAATTAACGATGTTGTCAATTACTTTGATAATTTCTTACAACAATAAAGTCGTGTAAATTTAAAATAAAATTTAAGAGTAACCGCGACAAGATGTAAAACTGTCTAAATAAGATGTTACGAATAATAAATCGATGGCAGGAAAGTAATGAAAGACATCTACGAAATCGCAATAATACAGGAGAGCACATTAAGTAAAAAATAGCGGTCATTTTGAGAGTTATTGAGCGATTAACATGAAACTTTAAAAGATGAATTAAAATAATATTCTTTATTGATTATATAACAGGTTATATCTGTATATAGTTTTTTTTACTGAAATAATGCAGATGTCTTTTTTTACTCTGAAAACTGGGTGTAGATGTTTTCATTTACGTGCTAAATATTACGTATTATTATGAAATTCGGAATAATTTTAATACAGACTTGTAGGTAATGTTTATCTAAAGCTAATTTTGAGAAAAAAAACACTTTCGCAAAAAATGTAGATGTCCGTATCTACTTTGCTGCCATCGAAATGTTTTGCGATTTTTGGCGCCTACGATGTTTTTCCTGAAAAGGCTCGATAAGTAGACAACAATACTAAGGAAATTTCAGTGTCCATTTTGCTTTGAAAATCGACCATTACTTATGGGGGCTACAGAAAAAAAGATATCTCTATTGTTACTTAAAAAACCATGAAGACATAAAAAAGTTTCAAAGAATCTAAAAGGAAGGTGAAATAGAAGCTATTATTTGTTGAAAAGCTTCTTAGCCTTTTTATGATACTCGATCTCAACGTCGTTATTGCCTAGCGAGCTCCTCGGAGCCAGATAAAATTATATTTTATTATTAGAGGTAATTTTCTATTAAAAACTTACAACCGCGAACCAACTGTGGTTTTTCGTTGTACATTTTTTATTAGAACAGTATTTTATATAGTTTTTAGTTTCATCCATATCCATACAAATAAACAAAATTGAAGTGTCTGTTTGTAATGTCAAAATAACAGCTTTTTACTAAATGCATATGAAAGTATATACGGTACTAATAATAAAAAAACAATTTCTGAAATTGGTGTCTGTCTGTCTGTTTGTTTGTTCCGGCTAATCTCCAAAACGGCTGGACCGATTTTGAGAGACTTTCACTCGCAGATAGCCGATTTTAAATGGGGATAAACTTAGGCTACTTTTATTTTAGAAAAAGAATTAGGATTCCGCGCAAAAAAATTTTAACCCATCAAATTGTGAACAAAATCCGATTCAAATAGGAAAGTAGGTACCTACTGACGTCCAAGTAGTAAATAAATGTGCTTGATAAATACAACAGGGTTTGTCTGTATTAGAAAATTGATGGGAGACAATAAATAATAAATAACTTTTAAAACTTGTATTTTATGTTCACGGTTAAGTAAGTATATAAGCTAAAGTATATTTAATATTTGATGTGTACTAAGCCATTAAAGCTTTATTTAAATAATATTTGGAAAGGGACAATTATCCCTTCATATTGGTAGTTTATTAAATTTGGCTCGCCAGCCGCACAGGTCGATCGAAATTTAAGCTACGATTGCCGCGGTCGGTTCTTGGATGGGTAACCATCCATTACATATCGAGACCCCTCCATGCCTCGGAAAGCACGTTAAGCACATGATCCCGGCTGTCATTCATAGATCTTTGAAAGTCATTACGGGTAGAAGCCCAAAATTCTGACAACCAGTCTTACCAAGGGGTATCATGTTACCCAGTGACTGGGTTGTAGAAATCATATAGGCAGTCGCTCCATGTAAAATACAGGTATTCAGTTGCATACGCTGATCCCAACAAAGTTGGGAACAGACTAGGCAGATTGAATAAATACAGAAAACTAATATTAAATAAAAACGTTTATTTCGACTAACAAAGGATCATTGGCATAAAAAATACTAAATTAAAAAAACAATCAAATTAAAAAGACCACAGCGACATATTACATACTTCGATTACTCAGTACGTGAACCATACAGCAATGGTTCAGGTATTGGCAATGGAACCTCTGCGCGAATGCCCTCAGGATGCCGCTGGAGTTAGCCCGAACTCTGCGCACCAAGGATGTGCATCGTTTTCGCATAGTAGCATAGAAACAGTCTACTTGCGACTTGGCGAACATCCTTGATGCGCTGCAGAATCGGGGCAGCCCCATCAGCACCCTGAATGCATTATATATTGCACACACTAGGCGGTTGTCTGCGCGTGTATGTGACCCACAGGCTGCTCGTGTAGAAAGATATACAATTTGCAAACATGTTTGTATACTTTTGTAGATGTGCAATATATTAACTCATAGCTAAAAATTATACAAATAGAACATAGAACGAGATTATTTCAACTTGTAATTACTATTGACTAAATCAAACACTGATTTGCAATCTCATCTGTTCGTTCACAGGGAATCGGAATCGAAATACATTGCTTATAATTTTCATGTTTATTTCCGGTGTACTCTTTGCCTTTCATATTGTACAGTCAGCGACATTAATGTTGACGCTAATTGATACCCTACGTCAATTTGCCGTGTTATAATATATAACCATTTCATACAACTGACACAGAATGACAGTTGCGATTTAAATATACAGAATCTTTATATCGGTAATTCAATTTGCTTAACAATTAATTTCCCTGACTTTACAATATGTACATAATTATTCATACTATATTACAGACCTCTAAGACACTTTTTTTCTCACTGGACAAGTCATTCAATCGTTCAGCCTTATCTTAATTATTCATCGCCGAGAAAGTATATTTCAATTTAACTTTTTTGCAGAGGCAATCTCAGACATAATGGAATTAAATAAGTCAGAAAATTAATACTTTAACAGCATGAGAATTAATCTGGAAAAGGGTTTTATTTTTCTCTTTATTTTTCCAAAATACAGCGCCACCCATGAATTCATTATGATCCCTGCCTACACTTTCTTTCACGAATTTTAAAGTCTCGCTAAGACGTCGTGCAAAGTAATAAAAATTCCATTATATTCACGATTTTTTTCAGTAGGTATATAAATAAGAAATGGTAATAAAAAATTATTACAAATCTCATTCCAAACATGGATGAAAGTCGTTAATAAAGGTTTTATTTAAAAATCGAATGTTAAGTATGTAATAACAGTTAAGAATTAATCTTCAATAAATCAAGTATTTCAAACAATGCTTGACTTGAATTCATTTATAGTACTTTTTACAACTGGCTAGTTGGAAATGAACTTACACTAAAAGAAAAATAAAGTTCTTCAGAAAGGTTCGGTGTGTTTTACTTGCAACCGGCGTGCGTGTATGACTAGATGTAAGAAAGTAAACGAAGCAAAAGGAGTATGCAAGAATCGAACCAGGTGGTGTTCTTCTGGCGTAGTTTCTGCCTACCCCCATGGGAAGAACGCGTGAGTTTATGTATGTATGTACCAAGAAAAAATTTAAATTACAACAATATCACCATGGAAAGAGGCAAAATGCTAGAAAAAGATTTATTAAGAACCAACCGAATATGTTAATAAAAAACTGCGCTCTTCATAAAATAATGTACAAAGGTAACTTTTACTCAGCGTCCTACGTTAGAGCTTATTAAGAAAATTTCCATTCTTTGTTGAATATTTTCCAACACAACGTCATAAATGTTACAGCGGCGATGTAATTTCACGTTATTATTAAACTCTGCAAAGTTTTCATTGTTAAAGGCCACTTAAGAGCGTTTACGACGTACGGCATTTCATACAAATTTTCAAGTCGATTCAAGATCTTCGAAATGAATGAACCGATTTTAATGAAATTTCATACGCTTATGCAGGATATTTACGTCTAAAAAGTTAATAGAACATTTTCGAAATGTCTTATATAAAAAAAGATAATTGGAAATCCCTGTTTCTGTGGAAAATTTAAAACCGGTTGAATTTAGCTGTAACACTATTTTTCTAAAATGTTTTCAATTAACTTTTCAGATCTTGCTTATACGTATGAAGTTACATTAAAATCGGTTCATTCATTTCGAAAAACAAGGACTTGAAAGTTTGTATGAAATGCCGTACGTCATAAACGCTCTTAACACAAAATTTATGAGAAAGCATTTTGCTTTGACTTGGTTTTTGCTTCAGTTGTATTAAATACTTTTTGTGTTTTAGTAAAAAAGATAAAATAATGCTAAAATTGAGAGTTTTCTGTCGTATCACTAGAATGATCAAATCAATGTCAATGTGCGTTGTATCTGCATGTAACATCGTAGTAGTGTCACGTTACTCAAAGAAAAAAAACAAAAAAAATCTTTTGTTTAGCAACTTCGGCTGCCCAGTAAGTCATATTACGCTACATCTGGCAACGTTGCGCGCTGTTGTGCAACATCGCTCAACAAGTTGTCGATAAACTAAAGCCGTAACATGAGGCACAGATTGTTCGCACTGCCTTTTTTTTTTTTGACTGGGAGTCGAACCGTCGCTCCAGCCTAGTCCCCTGTCCCTCGCAAACTTTCCGTGCTCAACGCTCTCTTGGACGTTAAACGTGACTATGATATGCCAGCGGACGAATAGAAGACGATATAGTCAGTACCTACGTCTGGAGTATTGTGAGATGAGCGTGTAATTGTCAAGTAGTTTTATACTTTACTAGCTTCCGCCCGCGACTTCGTCCGCGTGAAATTTCTTGTTCCCCCGACCCACCCCGTCGCATCGCATCGCCTGCCCGCACTGTTACTTCGTTTTCGCTTAGCGCTCGTTCTTACATTTTTTCTTTTTGCTCGGCTACTAAAGGTCCTAGCGTAATGTTACATACCTATAGCCTTCCTCATAAGTTGGGCTATAAAACGCAAAAAGAATTTTTCAAATCCGACTGGTAGTGACAGAGATTAGCGCGTTCAAACAGTCAATAAAAAATAAAATGACTAAGCGCATTTTTCTTACTTTAAGAATTTTTATACCCGTCGTAATTTCTAAACGAAAGATCCGGTTCGAATAATTTAAAAAGGATTTTACATGTACTTAATCAACCTTGATTATGAAACTATTTATTTGGACAAGGATTGAAAAAAATTATAGTGAGCCAACCTTAAAAGATAGACATATGCATCGCGGACTTTTTTTTAGAACGGAGGAACAATTCCGTCATACATGATTTTTGCGTAACTTTAACCGTAAACGCAGCGCACGCAACGGAAGGTCTCAAAAGGAATAAATTTTCCCCGTCTTTGCAACATTTTTCATTGATGCTCCGCTCCTATTGGTCGTAGCGTGATTTTATATAGCCTATAGCCTTCCTCAATAAATGGGCTATCTAACACTAAAAGAATTTTTCAATTGAAAACAGTAGTTCCTGAGATTAGCACGTTCAACCAAACAAACTTTTCAGCTTAATAATATTAAGTATAGATATTATTGTTGTAATGTACGTGCCTTGGCCGTCTTATGTCAAATAAACAAATGTTGAACAACATATTTCACCACAATTGTTATTGTATTGTTGCCTAGTGAATACATATGTAGTTGTATGTCTCCTACAAATAGGAAGCTATACAGTGGGTTGCCAAATTAATAGGGACAGTCACGATTTTTTTTTACTTTTGAAGTGTGGGTCTTATATCAATAAGAAAAACAAATTGTTTGAATAATAAAAGCTTTAATTACACAAAACAATGATTATCGATGTAAAATAAGAACAAACCAAAAATAAAAAATAATAATTAAGTATATAAACAGCCGAAAACAAATGTTACTTAGTAGTGATCAGTACTTAGTGACATTTCCTTTCACCTCAATTAGTGCTTCGATACGCCTGGGCATGCTTTCTATGCACTGTTTGGCACTTTCTTTTATCTTAGGGTTGTGATGCCAAACATTAATGAGCTTTTCTATCAGCCTGACCTTGGTGGTTATCATTTCTTTGGCTATTTCGGCCTTGGTAATCTCCCATAAATTTTCTATGGGGTTCATGTCAGGAGAATTACCAGGCCAAGGTAAAACTGGAATGTTGTGGTCTGCCAAGAACTTCGAAACGCTTCTGGCTTTATGGCATGGCGCTGAATCATGCATAAACATGAATTCCTCACCATCAGGGAACCATTCTTCAAGTGTCGGTAACAGGCGAGTTTGTAAAACTTGTCTGTACTGGTCTTGTTTCATGGTTCCCTGGACAATGTACAGGCGCCCAACCCCCTTGACGCTTATGACAGACCACACCATTATTTTAACAGGGTGTTTTACCCTTTCCACGATGCAGTCGGGGTGGTATTTTTCCCCTGGGCGTCGCCTGACGAAGCTGCTCTTGTCGGCTAGAATCTCAAATGTTGACTCATCCGAGAAACAAACCTGAAAAAAATGAAAATTATTGATTATTTTGAAAATTATTATTTTAAACGGTGTAAAATACTAGTAATAATGCAAACTGACCTTATTCCAGTCCTCAACAGTCTTTTGGCGGTGTTCCCGAGCCCAGGCAAGGCGTTTCTTCTTCATTGCATCAGTCAACCGTGGTTTTTTCACAGGACGATGACCTGTCAAGCCTTCCTCTGCCAATCTGCGCTGCACAGTTCTCTTGGAAACTGGTATTCCTGACTCCTGGACTAACTGGGTTAACAGTCCAGCACTTTTTTTTCTGTTTTGTATACAGATATCTCTAATTTTCCTATCAGAACGTGGGGTAGTGATGCGTTTTCTGCCGCAATTGCCTTTTTTCTTAGGCGAAATTGGCTGATTTAGGTCCAATTTAATTTTTATTTTATTGACTGCCGACTTAGAAACACCAGCAATGTCTGCTATTTTCCTTTGGGAATGACTGGTATGCTGGAGTAGGGTTTTTATTTCAGATTTTTTTTTTGGAGTCAAATCGCATCCCCGACCCATACTGGAAGCAAAAAAAATTAAAATTAAATATTATTTTTACCATCATATGATAAATAATTGAATTTTTAAATAACATAATAACAATACTTACATTTTATCAAAATTTTGTAGCACAAATATAAAAATAACTTTATTAAAATATTCAAATTCGTCTTTCACTGATTAGCGTCAAAAGTGCACTACGGCTCTCACGTAACTTAAAAAATTGTAGAAAATAAATGTGCCCTTTAAATCTCAACATCCACTTAAAATTTGAGTTATAGAGACATGACGAAACTAAATAATACATTCCTGTAACGCTTGCACCACTTAAAACTGCAGTCAAGTGCGCCCAAAGTAAGAAATTGATAAAAAATGTGACTGTCCCTAATAATTTGGCAACCCACTGTATAATATTTATGCTGTTTATTTACCTGTACTATGTGGTATACCAACACCACACCCCCCACCCACCCTCCTCCTCCTCCTCCTCCTCTATTGTCTCCTACCAGGTGCCGCTCTGACATAATCCATAAGTTTCCTTTGTCAACACCGACAGATGACGCGTTCATTAAAGAGCTCTATGACTTCTCTTTGTCTTCTACTGTTTATAGGATGGGACAGAAACAATGGGTGTAACTATCAAAGACAGACCGTTTCTTGACGACATTTGCCTTATTTCTTGCAGCTGGCAAAACCAAAGAGGTAGCTGCTCTTGTTTATCTTCCCAAATATTTTTTTTAATAATCGAATGTTTAAAAAATTCTGTTTCATGTTATCTGGACCTCTTTTTTGTCACGCCATATCAGTAACTGTTTACCACTTGTGAATTACGACTCAACAGATATCGCAAACTTCCATTTTCAAAGAGGGCCATAAATATTACACGTATTCAATTTTTTAATACAAACAGATTCATTAAAAACTCTCTCATTAATTATCTGCGAGCATAACGAACGTTCCGAACAATGTTAATAGCCAAAGGTTCGGTAACATGATTCGTAAACCATCAGGTTACGTTCCGAAACGGTAAAGCTTAAATTGTTTTTTAACATCGGAAAATTGCTTCCGAGAGCCACGTATCAAGCCGGGGAAATCGGTACAATATGTGTTATTTCAAACTAGGGCTCCGCCCTTGCTTCGGTTTTTACAACTTGACAACATGAAGATTTCTTTACTATATCTTAGTTAAATATACACTATACACATAAATCTATCGGAATAAATTCTCTATAATGTTGAAACCCGCATCAAAATACGTTGCGTAGTTTAGAAGAACAACGCGGCCACACAGACAGACACGAAAGGCGACTTCAATTTATAATATGTACATAAACAGATATAGATGAAAAAATATGATTTAATTTTTCGCACATCTCTAGTGGGTTATTTCGTACACGTGTTTCGGCAATTTGTACTTTTTAATGTTATTCGTAGTGACTATTGTCAACCTATGCTACACCTGCTACGCCTGCTACGCGGGCTACGCCGTAGCACCTGTATTTGATTTGTTGGTTGTTTTTTTTTATTGTAGCATAAAGTGGATGGTTTATTGTTTTGAATTCTATTGTTCCATTCTAACTCTGCAATGTTGCTTTCGAGTATTTTTATATAATTCAGTTTTTGCGGCATAAAAACCTAGTTACATTGTAAATGTAGTCAACGATCTGTTAAGGTTTTGAAAAAGTCAAAAGTTGTCAATGCGAAATAAAAAGGTTATATTTCCTTTGAGAATAGAGTAGATAATTAGTACAGACTTGTTTTCGGCTTTTCTTTCAATTATGCGACCGAGTGCAACATTAAATGGAAACTCTAGAAGAGTCTGTCCAACAATGGACTGCAAACAGAAATACAAAGAATACCTGTTTTGTCTGAGACCTGCTTCCCCATTACCCTTTAACCTCTACCGCAATATCTAGAACCAACAAATTAAACTTTGGACTCATAAAAAAAGAATAAATACGATGCAATATTCTGTACCGATCCATCCCTTTAATGAAGCAATCCCTTTTACTGGCTATAAAGAGCGCGTCGACCCGTCCGAGCGACCTAAAATGCTGTACACCCTTGTCAATGTATCCACATTCAAATATTTTAAACTTAAAACATAACATCACGCCTTATTTCCCCGAAGGGCTGGGCAGAAGTGCACCTATAGTACACCTACATTTTGCTAATTATGTTTAAGTCCCATGTAATAGAGGGCGAGCCTATTGCCATCAACCGGGCACAAATCCAATCTCCGTGCTGCTACTGAGAAATTCCAGATGGAAATACCCAATAACACTTTGGCCGACCCGGGAATCGAACCCACGACCAGCAGTAGCGCTTGTGACCACTACACTAACGAGGCTGGCTTAAATATTTTATAAAATGTTACAATCAATCAAATTTATTTGCGTAATACATGTTAAAAAGGTGTTACAGGTATAAAAGGTACTTTGTGACCTAATTAGGTGTGCAAATTAATATATTAGGTACTAATAGCAACATTAACATAGAATATATATTTTTTTAATTAAATGTGTATATATTTTTTTAAATTTAAAACAGATTATTAACATAAAAACACAATATCCCAACCAACTAAAGCTATTAAAAAACTAATATATAATTTTAAACTGAGTTACATTAAAAAAATGGAATGTCAAATTTAAAAAATGTCAAATTATTATTTATACGTCAGATCAAATTTCAATAAACGTCCTATTTGTGGTGCCATGTTAGATAAAATCAGTCGTCTTTCATTTAAATAATCATTAATTGAATAGTAACATTTTGCAACTAGGAATTCGTGCAAACATAATTTAAATTTAAATTGGTCCATTTTGTGTAGGTCTGTGATGCTTTTTGGCAACTTATTGTATATTTTGGATGCCATGCCCAAAATGTTTTTATTAAATACTGCTTTTTTGTGACGTCGTTACACATATTTTATGTTTGTGTCGTGTGCTTCTTGGATGGGTATAAAGATGTAGATTCGCTTTGACAAAGATCGCCACTTCATATATATAAAGACACGGGAATGTTAGTAACTGTAACTGTTGAAAATGTGGCTTACAGCTTTCTGTGCGTTGTTTGCCACACATTGCCCTTATGCATTTCTTCTGGGCTTTGAACGCTATTTCTCTGTCTGACATTAGACAGTTTTCTAATATCTGTTTACATTTTAAAACGGTGCTAAAATGGTGTAACATATTATGAAGCAGTAAAAGGAACTATCACGTATCTTACCTATATCCGCTGCCAAGCAGTGTTGTTATCCGTGTTGAAGGATATAAGTGCTGGCGTAATTACAAACGCATGCTTTACTTTTCAACTACTTTAGCTTCATCTGCGTTACTTTTTGTCAATCAAATGTGATATAAAGTGGAAGTTATGAATGTAGTATTCAGTTGTAGTTGTTACTAATAGTCCTCCAGACCGAATTCCGGCCATGGCGACCAATCTCAGCGGAGATTACAGTGCACAAGTGTGTGCGCAGACACAGGTACGCTCTCTCTTTCCCTCACTCTCATAGTCCGAAGGGACGGCAATCCGACACGACCGGAGAGAGATCAGGTGCATGGCGGCTTAACATGCTTTCCGAGGCACAAGGGGGTTGGGGGAGTTATTACTACTGTGATACTGTCAACCAAGTAGCCAGACTACTGATAAATGATTTTTGACAGCAGATTTACAGATCAGAAACTTGATCAGTCTTTCAAACGGTAGATGTAACTCCTGAAATGTTACACATTAAACGATAAACACCTAAACCCCTTTCTAATACCATAAAATCCAGTAAAATTGCTGCTCACATAACAAAACTTCAGAACCACCCTTTAAAGTAACCGATTTTGACAGGCTTTGCACAAACACGAACTATCGCGTTTGCGTTGCGTCGACGCGACGTCAAGGTCTAACGTGTGCCGCGACAGCCCAGAGAACGGCTTTTGGCAGCACACAGGGATCAAAAGAATGATCAAAACATACCTGAACGTAGTTTCCTCTTGTGAACGTGTTGTTTATAATTAAAGTTTGCGCTTTTGACGTCGCAACTTTGAAGGACTGCGACACGCGGCCATGCGTGTGAAGGTGCTTTTACTTTGTTTTCGTTTTTTATTAATTCTGCGGTTTTGTGGTTCGGTCTGGTGTTTTTGTTTTTGCTTTGAAAGAGAAATGTGAAGTCTGTCTCTATTGTGTTTATAGATGTTTGATTATTGTCAAAATTAAATAGAATTTCGAACTTTTAAATGCTTTTTCATGAGCTAAAGTTCTATTTTTACTAACATAAGGCATAAAGTCGTTATTAACAATTTTAACAACACACTGAACTGTTTTGCTTACTGAGGGTTTTACAAAATTTAGAAAAGCTTTTATACAAAGCTTTATTAATTTTGTGTCGAAGCCACAGCATATTGTTTACTAGGTCATTTTTTTTCACAATTGTAGTTATTCCCTCTATAGGTACTAATTTACAAATCATCTCATCATAATAAGCCTATAATGTTCCCACTGCTGGGACACAGGTCTCCTCTTTCTGTGAGAGGAACTGGGCCGTTATTCACCACGCGGGCCCAGTGCGGGTTGGTAAATGTCACATGTCTTCAAACTTTTGGTTCTAGGACATGTCGGTTTTCTCACGATGTTTTCCTTCACCGTTTTGAGAGCAGTGGTCATGAAATAATTTACACAAAGTAAACTGCCTGCTTGCTTTCGATCCCACGACCTACAAACTCGTAAGTCGCGGCCATTACCACTGCGCCACCACTGCTCTCGCACAAATTGTCTACTAAATAGTAAATATTTATGCAACAACAATAACAGAGCCTAATTCACAAACTATCAGACTTCCTGCTGCCCTTTTAAGCTCACATAACAAACAATATTGTATCACATACGTTAATCTCCGAGGTTCCTAAATATGAGGAATTTCACGTATTCCAATCAAATAACCCCGAGGAAATATTTCGTAGACAGGAAATTACTTCGGCAATTTCGTCTCGTTTCATTGAATACCGTATAACAGTGTGTGTCGTCAATCTTGTCCTTATAAATAGTTATTTATGGATGACTATTAGCGTGAAATTAAAAATTACATTCTGCTGCTCATTTTCTGTTTCTGGCTGTTTCTGACTGAACGTTATTTGGGAAAGTAACACTTATGTAGATAGCTTAGTTCTATCGAAGCGTTAGTTTTTATTGTTTTCCATATAAAATACTAGTATTCAGCTACATCTGGTAAGACTGAAAGCCGACCCCAACAAAGTTGGGAAAAGGCTCGGTAGAAGAAGAGTTTTTATAGCTGTTTAATACAAATTAACTATTAAAAAAACAAAAAGTGGCTTTTAGACAATTTTCCAGTATTTAATAGGTACTGAAAAATCGTCTTCATATGAATTAATTAATTTCTGTAAGTCTAATATAAACGAACATACCTACCTAAACAAACACACACACACACACCCACACACATACTGACTACAATTTGTAAAACAAAGAAGTACCTAGAAAATTAAAATGAAAGTTGAAACAGAAACTCTTTGCAAAAAATATCATTCGACAGTGAGATGCACCTGTTTTCAGAATATTTCGCTCATAATTCTTTTACTTTGCCATGTTTCAATCATATATTGCATTTTTTTTTTATTGTAAAAATAGAAAAGTGAAGCCGGTGTACTAAATTTTTAAACTTGTAAACCTCGCAAATTATTTTTGTCCAATGCAGCAAAAAAGAATACATACCTACTAAATACTTTTTTCCATTTTAGAATTAAAAAAGATTCCTAATCTATTTCTAACATAACATCACACCTTGTTTTCCCAAAGGGTTAGGTTAGATTAGGTTAGGTGTACCTATAGTACACCCACATTTCATAGCAAACTAATTCTAAGCTCCTAAAAATCTGGAAATATTGGTGAAACAATGAAGATATAACACGTAAAAACACAGCTCCATAGAAACAAAGTTACGTTATCTAAGAAAATCTCTCACCCGCGCACTACCTCGAACAACCTAGTTATCTTCCCTCAAAGATTTTATCAGAATACACAAGAAAAGCCATCGCATAAAAAACTGAAGGGTCAACTTCTATCGAAGTGGTTAACTACTGTGAAAAATCTTTGACTGGATTTTTGCTGAACCCCACTGGTTTCAACCCACTGGGCTGGAAAAGCTTCCCACGTCCACTTTGTAGGTACTAGGCGAACGTTCCCAGTCGACCACTTTTCAACCTTAATACTAAGAGAATAAGGGCGAAAAGTGGGCGACCAGGAACGTTCGCGGATGTACATTCCGATACACTATTTTTTCTTTTGACAAGTTATGGGTGAACTGCATGAACTATCCTGAAAATGTTTCTACAGTAATGAAGAGATGAGTCTTTGAAGTACTTATTTTAAAAAGTCTTGTTTTTGTTTTTTAAGTAAAAAAGCGAAACGGTGAAATAAAATTGTTAGTCACTTTCAAAACAGTGTTGTAAAAACACATATAAAAGTTTTTTTATCGATAGGTACGAAAAATTCACCCAATGATCTTGCAAAACGAATCTGCCTTTTACATGAAGACCACTGCAACCATTGTTGATCAATAATCCTTACACACAATAAAATTCTAAGTACATTTTTTAAATCGTCTCTAACAGACACAAAAGCGTTCACTATAATCATATCGGAAAATAATACACCATCTACCCAAAATATTCTTCAATCGAAAGAAATCGAAAAACCGATCGAGACACTATCGCAATTAATATCAACCTCGTGTTACGACTGAACCCAATAACCTATTTTGTATGCGTTTCGATGGCGCGGCCACGGCGTTTTTTTTTATTTAAAAAAACTATGCCAAGATTTTATAGAAAATTGTAAAAGTTGATTTCCAAAACCATAAATTTGTCAAAGCTATGGTTAAAAAGTTACAAGGGTTTGAACGTGGGCGCGCCATCGAAACGCACACTTTATTTTCAGTGAAAGACAGATCGCTATTGATAGTATAGACAGTATAATTCTATCTGTCCTTATCTCAGGCCGGTAAGATTCCATAATCTCTTATAGATTATTGGTGATAGATAGGTTATTGGGTTCGGCCGTTAACCAGTCAAACGTATCAATATTGATTTTCACTCAATATTTAGTGTTTTAGACTGCCTCGTTGGTCTAGTGGTCACAAACGCTACTGCTGAGCATGAGGTCCGGTGTTCAATTCCCAGGCCGGGCCAACTGATACTGGAATTTCTCAGTAGTAGCCCGGAGTCTGGATTTGTGCCCGGTTGATGGCAATAGACTCACCCCCTATTACATGGGACTTAAACATAACTAGCGAAATGTGGGTGTACTATAGATACACCTCTGCCCAACCCTTCGGGGAAACAAGGCTGATGTTATGTTATTTCGTATTTTCCCCAAACAAGTTATTACTGAATTGCGGAGTACATTCGATACCTTTTGTGTTGTGCCCTCTTTACCTTGTACCCCGAATGGGTGATCAATGGAAACTTCGTACCCTGCAAATGTGTACTCCAGACAGTCAAAAAAGGTTTTTTTTGTACACCCTCTGTATCATGTAAGAAGGCTTTTATATTGTATATCGAATATAATCTGGGGCCCTTCTCCGCAGCGTAAATTCGAAGTATCGGCCGAATGTTCGGAAGTTTTCTACTACACTTTATTCTATTTCGTTTGGTCGGTTCGGATCCGACCGAACTTTATTTTGACGTTTGTTCAACGAATTTCATTTTGATGTTTATATATTTTTATACTTCATTTTGACATATTTATAGTATAATTAGACTAGAAAAGCCATGGCATTTTTAAAAAAGCCTATAATAGTTTGATTACTTTAAAGATTTTTTTTATATTGTGAAGCAAAAAATAAGAAACATCTTTAATCTTTTATTAGATGCTTTCACCTTAATTCAAGGTTTTTTTCTTTTCGCGTTTCCCGATTTAAGTAAAACTCCGCCTTTTAAAACATCAAGGAAAATTGCAAAAATTTCTTGGTTTTATTTACAATATAAAGATGAAAATGATGTTTTACAATATAAAGATGAAAATGATGTAACTTTCAGCACCAGGGCCCTGTTTAATAGAACCGACAGGCGACAGGTAACGGGCGACAATCCGACAATCTGAGAATTATGTAAGTTTTTTTGTCATAGTTTCTTTATTGAAAATGGCATTTACGTATGTAATTTTAAATAAAAATATCGCATTGTCAGTTATATTAAATAGGACCAAAGGAGAATTAAAAAATGTTAAGAAACTCATAGATGTTAAGATGATACTAAAAAGTAACTGCCTACTCACCTAAAAATCTACTAATTACCTAATATATTCAGGTATCAATCAAAGTTCCACCCACAACTCTAGAAGTACCTATAAGCATGTTTCATCATATTATTAAAAATATTTTTTCTAAACCAGTCCACTTTAACCACTCAAACCCATAGTCCAATATCTTTGTTTTCATATCCTGCTATAGTCCTATACCAACCGGGGGTTGTCCTTAGGTGCACCTGCATAGCGCATACAGGAATAATTATCGGTTAGTGCCTCATATCAAAAACGTCTAACGGGCCTCTGCGAGTTGGCTTCAGCCTTCCAAAGGTTCGGGACCCCAGGGTCCCGAGTTATGTCAAAATATTTGCTCTAAGAAACGAAGCATCTATGAGGAGGGATAAACGACAAAATTACCGAATATTTCAAAAAATATTTTTTGGTAGAATTATAATTCTTATACTAATATTGGTCTCCAACGCCTTCGAATCAACGCTGAGTGATTAAAAGTATACGAAATGTCTCTTTTGAATAAATTAGGATAAGGACATGCTAGAGGATAATTCATCTTTCTTTTTCAAAGTAGGTAACACTAAAAAATAAAGCGAAATAAATTTTCCAAAAGACCCATAAAAGTCTTTAGGTCCCACTTATTGTTTTATATGTCAATCAATACATTTCTAACTAGCCTTACGACCCTTTAGTAGATAATAAGAATTTAATTACACTACATATAACATTACTAATAGTATATAGCCTCAGAATACAGGTTTAGAATTTAAAACAATCCTAGTTACCATGGCAACCAAACCAAAACCACAAACATTCCACGGACAGATAAATTAAGTTCTACGTGAAGTTGGATTTAAACCTTCTCGTAAAACTTTAAAACAAAAGCATTTAACAAAACCAAATCCAACTGTACACCACCAGAACCATCTAAACTCCTAACTATAAAACACAGCTTTGTCTCTTATCAAGATTAATTATTGTTGTATGCAAATAATTAAGCCAATATAATTTAATTTATTATTCACGAAGGACAAACGACGTACGTTGAGCCGTGATCACAAATCCTAGCAATTTGTTTTTGACCAACTTCAAAAAAGGAGGAGGATATGTTCGTCTGTATGTATATGTCGTGGCCAGATTTTGGAATTCATAATTTCATGAAGTGTTCGGTCATTTCATTAAATGAATGTGTTTCGTCAATTGTTGACAGATAATTTTTTTTTTCATTTGGTAGAGGAAGCTGGTGCGGTAGTCCCATATAAATTTTATTAACTTTGCTTGGATAGTTTTTTAGTTAGCTTTGATAACACGTATTTAATCCACTTTGTATATCTTGATGATACTTCCGGTCACTGTTGTTTACATAGCAAGTAGACGACTACTAGTATATAAATTTATTAGTGTTTTTTTTTGTAAAAAGTTTTTAGTTTTTCACTTTTTAGTTATGGTACCTACCCCACACACCAATTCGTATACCAATATTACAAAAACTTTTTACAAAAAAAAAACAACTGACTTCCAAAAAAAACAGTACAAAGTGAAAAAAACTTTAATTTCGGAAGTCGGTGGCAATTTAATTAAAAAAAAAACAAAATACAAATCCAAAGACACTGAAGCCAATCCCGTGCGGGATGCGGGACGTGAGGCGTGAAAACCTCCTGTGTCACAATCGGCGCGAGCGAATTTTCCCGCATCCCCGCATCCCGCGCATAATTCGCTATAGATTGGCCAGAACTTAAAATAACCTGCACGAATGGTGATACACTTTATTCGTCCGCAGGCAGCATCTTATAAAAGTTTTCCCGATTGGCTAACATTGAAAAAGACTACCATGAAAAACGAAAAACCGTTGCTAACTAGCGTCCAAACGGAAATACTGTTTCTAAGAAATCACTTTGAAGTCGAAACTATTTCTCGAATTTTGAAAGTGGATACTTGAACTGTAGATACTTTTTGTATTAAGCACCACTTCTTTTCATTCCCATAATACCTATTCTTCTGCTTCCTACAATATTATCTAGACCTATGTCCTAGCCTCGACAGCTTTCATACTCATTCAAGGCCGTTTCCAATCTAGCCTACGGGTCCCATTGTCAGTCGCCTGTCCCAGGTCCGATTTCGGACGGAATTGTATAGAGAGACAATGTTCTCAGATAATATTGTCGAGAACTTGCCGCTCGACCGTTGAGGACGGTTCGTCTGTCTGAAGGATTGATGAATGGACTCCAGACCTCGATTGGACGTTTATACGCTGCGTAGGATTAGTGCAAATTAATTTATGACCACTCTCTGTTTAGCCTTGACACAGTTTGCCAGAGTTTTATTTTCTTTTGTGTTGCTTTGGGTAATTATATTTTGTTGTACTACGGCTTTTGCGCTTTACGAATCTCTTCTCTTTTTGCCTTATTTGATTAGTTTTCAGCTCTACGATTACACGATTGAGAATGGTAGTATTAGGTGTTCTACTAATTATCTTACTGTTTCATGGTAACAATCTCTGCTACCGGTAAGTTTATGTTACATCATTTCAAAATTAATCAAATAAAAAGATGTTTGAAGCCCCACATCGTAACACAACAAACAATGAAACTGAGCTTCAGGACTTTTTGTTTAGTAAACATTATCCTAAATACAAAAACTTTCCGTAGCTTTCATTAGGTTCTTCGGATCCTTTCACCGTGTTTGTAAAACTCTTCGTTTCTAAAGCGATATTATTTCCACATGAACTGCTAAAAGCCAAGCGCGTTACTCATTACATAAACATGGCTTTTTCTATAACCTTTCACGCGTGAAAACAATATAATATAAGGTACCTACCCACTTGATTTGCGATGAAACAAACTGTCACGATCCAGAAAAGAGGTAATTTTTCCTCGAATGTGAATAAATTATCCGTGGAAATTGGTTCTGGAGATTTAAAAATCTGCGACGTATTTGTACATAAAAGAAAAGCATTTTCCTTGTATTTAAAAGGTCTGAAAATACCCACACGTTTACAATACTAAACACTCAGCAGATTTTTACGAAATAAGTTACAAATCCACGGCAAAAAAGTACTTAGATAACTACATAAAATACAGCAAAATAAACACAACTTCCTCAAGCTTTTAAAAATAATTAGTTATTCATCTCAAAAGCAATGCTTACGTACCTAATGAGAGGACCTACGTGTAAAGAGCTCCGTTGCGAGCGGAAGTTATTCATTGCGAACTGGAAAACAACTCGAGTTTCATGAAACTACCGACTACCGACCAACTGTTGAAAGCATTCAGTTAAGGAGACGATAACCGACTTTTAATTATTTTAAACTGAAAATAACGTCTAAACGAGTAGTGTTAATGATTTGGAAAAAATATATGTTAAATTAGAGCATTTATTTTCTTGAAAGAAAGAAAGGATAGTGTTTCAAATAACAACATAAAAAAAAAGTGAAAATAATGTTTTAACAACAATAGTGTGTGCCTCACGGCTGCGCCAAAAAGCGAAAGCATTAATGCCAGACAGATGCTGTCTGACGCTGGTTTCTAATAAACCTTTAGGGACAGGTGATGGAGAGTACAAACAGTTTCAACAAACCTAATATATAATTTTTATATTTATAAATAAATAGCAATTTTTAACAAGTTAATATGTGAAAATTTTAGATTATGTTTATATTACACAGTGTAATTAGTTTGTAAAGTTATGCCTAACGCAGATAAAAAACTGAGAATAACGTAATAACTATCAAGCGTTGTACATCCACCCTTAACAAACGTCACGTAAGGCCGCAATATTGTCAAGGGTGTGACGGTACATGGAAATATATGATAAGTTAAGGAACCTACAAAGACCTACAAGCCTAACAGTCCCTAGCCTACCATATACTTAGTGTGTGATAAATAAATATATAGATAAGTACAGGATGTCTGCACCATGCGACCTAAGGTAACAGACGGATAGTAGACAGGGATACCAGGTTCGGGAAGGGTACACTCACTGCCAGTCACGCAGACTCACGAGACTGATCGGAGATGGCTAAAGGTGTCTTGGCCACAGTGAGGGGTAATGAGACAAGAATATAAAATTCAAATCTGATTTATTTACAAAATGTTCTGCTTATATACTAGTTTCTCTTAACACACACTATTATACTTAATTCTATGTGTCCTATGCGTGTAATATGCAACCAAGTCAATATTTTAACTGGACCGCATGAGGCAGGCAGAGTGCTGAGTCAATGTCCAAAGGTAACATTGAACATTCTGGCGACTCTCAGGAACGGGACTCCAATTGGTACAACTCGATGGTCTCGTATGGTCTGGCCTGGCCTTGTTCAGTTTGTTGTGACGGGGTGGGCACGCTGTGTGGAATGCCGTACCGTTGTGGAGTTTGTCGCGGGTGTGGTGGGCAGTTTGTTGGTTGCTGCATAGGTGGCGTAGTCTTCCTTCTTGCTGCAATGGTGGCTCGAAATTTGTTCAATACCTGTGGGCCGAAATAAATTAAAACACATGCTAAACTTATAATGACAAGTGAGGTGCTAATGCTGGCGATGTATGTATGTGATTGTAGTTGTTTCCAAATTGTGTTGTCTAGCTGAGTTTGTAAATTTGTTTCCGAAGTGAGTAAATGGTCGAAAACTCCCTTTGACTTGTCTAAAACTAATTCTTCCTTGGATATGTCTTTTATATGTGTTGGTAGGATTTGCGTATTAATGGAGAAGTTCGTCGTTTTGGAATAAGACGCTAGTACTGTTATAGTCGTTGTCCTTTTTGCAGCAAGTATGTTGTTTAGTGTTTTAATGACACAATTCTCAGAAATATAGAGAACTCCGACATCTTGTATCGTTATTTCTTGTCTTTGGCCGTCACACACAATCGATATGGCAACCGATTTTGTTGCAATGAAGAGCCAGGTGTTTTGCATGTATAATTGTTTCCATACAACATCTGTCGAAATTTTGAAGGTCTTTGACGTGCATTGGGTGTGGGTGTCGTTCTCTGTTCTGAAGAGTTGTTCAACTATGCAATTTTTATTTAATTGCATGTTCTTGACAGCTACGGGATAGCAGACAAACTCTGTGTTACTTTGTAGGCAGTCTTTAAATTCGTCTTGATTTAATTCAAAGTAGCGCTCGTTGTTGTAATCGAAACCCATGAATGTCTGCTGTATCGTTAAACACTCGAAAGATCCATCTGTTTTCCTTTCTGGAATTGGCGTTACGTGTATCAGAGTATACTTTGTGATGTCGTGTATTGGGAAGTACGCGTACACTCTTATGTGCGTAGTATTAACATTCATCTCTGTTTGTATTATCTGACCCTGAATAATTTTTAAGTTTGATGGTAGTTTTTGATTTGCCATTTGTATAATTTTGCTAATGTGTTTTGGTGTTAGTATACTGTATATAGTGGTTTTTTGTGTATAAATTTCAAGTAAGCCTTTATAATAGTCCATAATTTCGTTTATAAAATTGTTTGCTAACTCGTAGGTTTGCATTACTTGTATCTTGATATGATTTTTGTCAATCGATTTATACCAAACATTGTGGTTATTCATGAACGATATTGCTTCATTTAGTTTTGCTTGGAACTTCTCTAACTTCTTCTGGATTTGTTCTTCAGTTTGGTTTACACCTGCGATGGTGGATATCATTATCTTTGTTTGATGATTGGCAGCGTCTATAAGCTTCTGCTGATTGTTATTTAATGTTTCTATGTCCCTGTATACTTCATCATTTACTCCGAATACCGATGTTAAAAGTTGTCCCAAGAGACCTCGTTTCTTCCTAGTTTTCTTTATCTCTGTTAGGTATTCCTTTGTTGTCTCAAATTTTGCTTTTTCTTCATTTAAATGGTGATAAAATTCATTGCAATGCGTTTCATCCATGATGTATTGAGTGTCCTTACAAAGTTGTTGAAATTGTGTTGTTATTTTTTCGATCTTCTTTTGGTCTAGTTCCAAGCTTCCTCTCTCGTAATCAGTTTCAATTCTAAACGTTCCTCGATTAATAGTTGTGGTTCCAATGTCTTCAACGTATAGCCCTGGCTTTAAATTTTTTAATGTGTATGTGGGCGTAGTCGATACGGTGCCGATTAATAAAATAAGCATTGTCTGAACTAGTAAACCCTTTAGCCAACTTTTCGATGATCGTATACCTTTTTTGTTTATTGTGGCTGTTGACATGTTACATTGCGTAGACGTTTGCATGTTTTTGCTAGTTGTTTCAATTTCTTCGTTTTTGTTCACAGGGAGCGGGATCAACGTGTGAATTGATCTTTTATGACAAGCGCCTGTTGATTTTTGAAGAGTTACCACTCTAACTACACCATCATTTCCCGGGTGTACTTCTGTGATTTTTGCTAATGGCCATTTACTTGGATTTATATTGTCGTCTTTTATTAGTACTACCGTTCCAATTTTAGCATTTTCATGTGCTTGTTTCCATTTGTATCTTTGCTGTAGTTGATGAAGATAGTCTTTTGTCCAACTGTTCCAAAAATCTTTTTTCATTTTTTGAATCTGCTTCCATCTGTTAACTAGGTCAGTATTGATGTTTTCGAGCGGGTTTGGTACTCCTACTGCTTCTCGGCCAATAAGAAAATGGCTTGGAGTTAGTATTGTGTTGTCATTAATATTTTCGGTTTGCGCACACAATGGTCTTGAATTCAAACACGCTTCAATTTGGTGTAGAAAGGTTGTCATTTCCTCGTATGTTAGTGTCGAATCCCCGATTACTCGACGTAAATGATGTTTCACTGACTTTACGCCAGCTTCCCAGATGCCACCGAAATGTGGTGATGATGGAGGAATGAAATGCCACTGTGTTCCTATATTCGTCATTGCGTTTTGAAATTCCGGCGATTGCGTGATTTGTAATATTTCTTGATGTAAAAAGTTGGCTGCTCCTACGAAGTTTGTTGCATTGTCACTGTACATGTGTAACACGTGACCTCTTCGTGCCATGAATCTGCGTAGCGCAGCGATAAATGTTTCTGTTGTTAAATCTCCCACCAATTCTAGGTGCACTGCTTTTGTTGCTAAACATACAAAAACAGCAATGTATGATTTATAAGACTTGTGTCCTCTCCCTTTCATGGTTCTTGTTTGTATTGGTCCCGCATAATCCACTCCAGTATAAGTGAATGGGTAGGATTGCGTTACTCGTGCTTTTGGCAGTATTCCCATTTTTTGTGAGTTTGTGTCTGCTTTGTATCGTATGCACCTCACACATTTGTTAATTATACTCTTTACTTTTCTTGTTCCACTAATGATCCAGTATGTTTGTCGTAAATAAGCCATTGTTAATTTGTTACCACCATGCAAAGTTTTTGTATGTGCGTCTTGTATAATTAATGACGTTACGTGATGGTTATATGGTAAAAGTATTGGATGTTTTTGATTGTAAGGCAAATTGGAGTTTTGTAATCTGCCTCCAACTCTAAGTAGTCCGTCCTCGTCTATGAACGGATCTAAAGTGGATAATGTTTTATTTTTCTTCAAGGGTTGTCCACTTTGTATGGTTTTCAATTCATCTTTGAATTCCTGTTGTTGTATCTTCTGAATTATTCGTTTTACTGTCACGTTTAGTTCATTACTAGTAAGTAGCTTATTTGTTGATTGTTTGTTTGTAAATCTGTAGCAGTAAGATAACACTCTTACCATTTTATCTAAACTGGAGAATCTATTCCAGAGATCATTATTTTCAATCTCAGTTGTAGTTGTATGACACACTTTGATTTCTTGGTTCGTCTGCGGCATACCTTTCGTGATAGGAATCTGGTTGGTTTTTAACCAATGTGGCCCGTTCCACCACAGTGAATAGTTAATCAATTTTTCCGGCTCAAGACCTCTTGAAACGATATCAGCCGGGTTATCAGCAGAAATTACATGGTTCCATTCTGCGTTTGGTAAAAGTTGTTTAATTTGAGACACCCTATTGGCTACGAACGTTTGCCACCGTTCTGGCTCTCCTCTTATCCAGCCTAACGTGATCATAGAATCCGTCCAACAAAATATCGTAATGTTCTTGCAGATAAGCGCTTCTTTTACTTTTTCCATTAAACCGGCTAGTAGCAGTGCAGCGCATAACTCAAGTCGAGGTAGAGTAGTTTTTTGTTTCTTTGGCGCCACTTTCGATTTTGCTTGTAATAATGTAACGTAGTAAATGTTATTGATTTTTACGCGGCTGTATACCACCGCTCCGTAAGCTTTTTCGGAAGCGTCGCTGAAACCGTATAGCTCAATTTCTGTGCTGTCTGTTATGTAACACCATCGTGGTATTTTAATTTCTTCTATGCTTTTAATTTGGTTTTGTAATTCAACCCATTTTTTCTGGATTATGTCATCAACAGGTTGATCCCATCCTATCTCGTTCGTCCAGAGTTCTTGTATGAGCAGCTTCATTTTAATAATAATTGGCGCTAACCAGCCCAAGGGATCGAATATTTTCGCAACTTCTGACATAATAAATCTTTTCGTTGGTTTTTTATTTTCCGTTATAGTTATCTGGAAATGAAAACTGTCTTCCCGTGGTGACCATATTATGCCCAATGACTTCCTGGACTCGTCTAACGGTAGTTTGAGCAGTTGATCGTCTTTGTCTTCCACTGGTATATTTTCCAGTAGCTCTGAACTATTTGAGGACCATTTTCGTAGTTTGAAACCGCCCTTGTTTAACATGGTTATTAACTGACTCTGTAACTCTTTAGCTGCGCTTTCCTGGGAATCTCCGGATAAAATATCATCCACGTAGAAATCTTGTAAAGTAGCTTGACTTGCAATTGGGTAATTGTTTTGTTCGTCTATCGCAAGTTGTTGCAATGTTCGTACCGCAAGATAGGGGGCACTAGTTGTACCGTAGGTTACAGTTGTAAGTTCATATTCACTAATTGCGTGTTTTGGTGAAAATCTCCATAGTATCCTTTGATGTGCGTAGTCTAATTCGTTAATTTTTATGAAACGGTACATTTTCATAATATCTGCCATAAAGGCAAACTTGTGTTTTCGCCATCGTAGAAGTATAGTGGATAAGTCTTGTTGTAATCGTGGTCCTTTATACATATTGTCGTTAAGGCTTATTTTTGTGCCGCTTTTACTGCTCGCATCAAAAACCACGCGTAGTTTTGTAGTTAATGAGTCTTCTTTGATTACTGCCTGATGTGGTATGTAGTATTTTCCTGAGTTGTAGTTCGTTGTACCTACTTTTCTCATATGACCCATTTGTAGGTATTCATTCATGAAGTCAATGTATTGTTGTCGTAAATTTTCATTTTTTGCGAACTGTCGTTCTAATTGTAGTAGCCGTGCAGCGGCTTTCCTGCGTGATTCACCGTTTAAGTTTAAGTTTACGTTTGCATCTTTTAAAGAAAGTCGTACTGTGTAAGTTCCGTCTGGGTTTCTTATTGTTGTTTCTTTATAGTAGTTTTCGCAGGTCTGGTCATCATTTGTAAGTTCGTAATTTTGTGGAATTTCTTCTAATTCCCAAAATTTGGTAAGTTGTCGTACATCTTCGGTGCAAGCCACCATACTGAGTATTTTAACTCCATTCTTTGTTTCATTGGGATAAAATCCGGATAAAATCCACCCTAATTCTGTATTCTGAGCGATAATTCCGTCCCTTAGTCTTTCGAAACCCTGTAGTAATATTCTGCTGTATTCTTGGGCACCTAATATAATATCAATAGGTCCCTTTTTATAATAAGTTGGGTCTGCTACAAGTGCATTATCCAAGATTTTTTCTTGTAATTGTTGTAGATCATTCCTTGGTAGGGAACTTGTTAGCTTTGGTAGTACTATTAGCGTTACTGGTAGTTTGTAATCGCTGGAATACCTTGGTTGTAGAGTAATGTTGATTGTGTAGTTTGACGTTTTTGGTTTTTCATCTCCGATACCTTTTATTTCGGCTTGGATTTTTTGTCGTGGGTATGATAACAATTGTGCTACTTCTTCAGTACAGAATGACGCTTCTGATCCTTGATCACACAATACTCTCAGCAACTGCGGCATCCCGTCATACGCGGTAGTTCTTACTATGGCAGTAGCTAGTAAAGTAGTGTTTGTAGCGTCAGTATTTGTTGCAGATAAGTTCGAAGTCGCTATATTTTGTGCCTTCTCTGTACCTGTATTTTTTGGTGCGTATTTTTTAGCGTTGTCATTGTTTTGAAACGGCCTAGATTGATGCAATAGAACGTTGTGACCCTTATGTTGACAAATTTCGCATTGTTTATAAACTGCACTCACACATTGTTTCTGATCATCGTGATTTAAGCAACGTTTGCACATTCTTTTTTGCGCGACAGCCTTGTATCGATCGTTGACGCATAACGCCTTGAAACTAGGGCAGTGATGAATAGTATGGTCGTTATTTTGACAAAACCAACAACGTTTATATTTTTCCGTTGTCTGTCTGTCCCGTGATAGTTGCTTGTTTGTATATGATGTAGATCCGTCAAAAGACTTAAGGCAATTGAAACGGTTTTCCATAAATTTCATCATCTCGTCAAAGGATTGTATTTTATTTCGGTTTTGTAGTTGATCTTCATACTTCGTATTTGTCTCTTCATCCCATTTTCTACTGACTATTCTTATCAATAGCGGGCCCCAAGACGATGTGTTTATGCGTTGATTTTTTAGTGCCTCAAGACATTCATTTACAGTGTCATGCATGTCTCGTAATTGTGCCGCGTTAGCTCGTTGCATTTTAGGCAAATCTAATAGTTTGTCAATAAATTTAGTAGCGATCATGCGCTCGTCTTCATATCTCTGCGTCAGCAACTTCCAAGCTGTTTCATAATTTATTTCGCTTATTGTTAGATGACGTATTAATCTTGCTGCGTCGCCTTTTACGTGTGTTTTTAGGTACTGCATTTTTTCTGTTGAAGAAATCGATTTATCTTCGTGAATAATTTTTCTAAATAAGTCTTGGAATGTGTCCCAAGAGTCATAGTTCCCCGTGAATATGGGAATACTTATTCGTGGAAGTTTTCCCGAGGATTTTGTCGTAATAACTTTTTCATCTGAGATTTGAAAGATTCTTTCTTCCAATAACTCCGTAGTAATTTCATAATCTTTCTGCGTTTTTTCGAAACAAGTATCTCTGAAGTAGCTGTTGTCCAGTGTACTTTCGGCCATTAGTAGTTCGATGTGAGTTTCTTCGATTTCTAGCCATTGTTTTTGTAATGTTTGTAATAGTGTTTGTAAGTGCCATATCGGCTTATTTTGTATTACAGATTCCTTAGCCTGAGATATTTTCTTAGCTATCTGTGACATTCGGAATAGCTGTATAAATAGTTTTGGGCTACTGACTCCATCCTTGTTTTCCTCTTCATCTAAAAGTCGTGGTTCGTAGACACTTTGTACATGTTGTAGCCTTTCTTCGCATTTTTCGAGGTACTCGATTCCTTCGTCGTAACATTTTTTAATGTTGTCAAAGTAGTTTGTAGTCATATACTTGTGAGTTGATAACACCTCCTGTTCCTGTAGTCTTGTATGGTTTTCTTGAACTCGCTGAAAAACTTGGTATAAGGTTTTTTTTCTCTCATTGATGTATTTTTCTGTTTTTCTTGTGGGCGAGTCTTTTTTTATGTTTGTCAATACTCTTCTGATCTCGTTGTAATCCGCTTCCTGGCTCTTGATTAATTCGTTAATTTCCTGTATCTCCATTGTGCTCTTCTTTCTTCTTCCCTAACGCCCTACCCTACTCTAACAGTCAAGTCCGTACTAGTGGTATCTGCGCTCTTGTTATATTTGTGCGACTTCTCAATCAGCTGGTGAGACCCGCTTGTGGGAGGCCAGTGACCGATCCGCAACGAGAGGCTTTCCGACAGAATACCCTAGTACAATGTTCTTCAGATTACCGAAAACTGGTGCTTTGTTGAGCACACCAGCCCCCAGTTCTCCAAAATGTCAGTCTGTCAAAGTCTATCCCTACTCTGGGCAAGGGGAACCGCGTGATTCAAATGCTCGAAGGACCAAAATGTACATCCACCCTTAACAAACGTCACGTAAGGCCGCAATATTGTCAAGGGTGTGACGGTACATGGAAATATATGATAAGTTAAGGAACCTACAAAGACCTACAAGCCTAACAGTCCCTAGCCTACCATATACTTAGTGTGTGATAAATAAATATATAGATAAGTACAGGATGTCTGCACCATGCGACCTAAGGTAACAGACGGATAGTAGACAGGAATACCAGGTTCGGGAAGGGTACACTCACTGCCAGTCACGCAGACTCACGAGACTGATCGGAGATGGCTAAAGGTGTCTTGGCCACAGTGAGGGGTAATGAGACAAGAATATAAAATTCAAATCTGATTTATTTACAAAATGTTCTGCTTATATACTAGTTTCTCTTAACACACACTATTATACTTAATTCTATGTGTCCTATGCGTGTAATATGCAACCAAGTCAATATTTTAACTGGACCGCATGAGGCAGGCAGAGTGCTGAGTCAATGTCCAAAGGTAACATTGAACAAGCGTATTTTTATTAAACCTTCATCATTTTAAAGATAATTTATCTATTTATACGTGTTTTATTAAAATATCTTTTGTTTTATGTGTAATAAATTAATAATGCGTCTAACTTGGGACAGCGCTCCTTGATGGGCGAGTTCTATTACTGGGTGGACGTAACACACGTTGCGTGAGCTCAGCACAGAACACGCAAGCTATGCATTCAAGGCCGCTGGCACTTATCTGCGCCTTAAAATCAGCTAAATGCTGTACCGTCACACTGAAAGCTACTTTGCAGCGAAATACTCCAATGTTACTTAATATTTTAATAACTAGAAACGTATTTTAGTTGCGATGTAGGAGAAATTAAAGTATGATTTTTCTAAGAACGCTTTTAGATGTTATGAATCTATGAAGAGCGATCCTACGTAATCTTTTAGAAAACCCACTAAGTAATTTTAATATTCGTAAACTTTTGAAATTCCAAAGATGAAGCTGCTTATACATAAACTCATGCCATCTGATCACTTTGTAAAAGTTTACTGCTAATATAAGATCTCCAAATGACCGTAAATATACAGTGAGAAGTTATAGAGGAAATTAGCATAAATACACATTATCGCACTGGGCCCGCGTGGTGGATTACGGCCCACTCCCTCTCATCGAGAGGAGACCTGTGTCCCAGCAGTGGGAACATTATAGGCTGATTATGCTACACATCGTGCGTGGTAGACGGATACTTAGTTGACCACAGATATTATTTTTAGAGTACCGAAGAGATTGACTATAATGTAACCACCTAATCAACACTTCGATTGAATCTGAAATATAGTTAAGAATAATTCTACGAAATGAAAGAAGTTCAACAATTCCTGATTTATTATCTCTTTTGTTACAGCGTTTACCTGAAAGATGACTTTGCGGTGCTTCCCTACCTGGATGCTGGCTTCAACCGGGTGAGTTTACTTATTGATTACTATACTTTGGCGGTTGATAAGTCGGACTTATCTTAGAAGAAGAGAAGTGTATTGTAACTGAAACTAGAAAGCTCTCAATATTAGCGAACTTTATGTTTACATGGGCAGAGCTTTACTGCAAGTAGGATGCTTCTTTTCATTTTTTCGAGTCGATGGTACTTTTTGAATTAGTGGAATTAGTGGCATGCAGTACCTACCTAAGTGGGCACGTTAATAGCAGCTCCAGTGACATTCATTAGATCCTCAAAAGTCCGGGTGCATAGATAGGATGCTTACAAATGGGTAGTATACATAAGTACATTCTCGACGTTATGACGATAGCCACAATCCCTAACACTTTTATTAATAAACTCGGGGTAAAGTTATGCCAAACTTTAACCACAAAGAATGAATGGTTAAACCGAAGTTTATATGGCATAACTATAATAAGGAAGTAAATGATGTATTGTAGTAAATTGACTGACTGTTGTCGCATATTGCCGACATCACTTCGGTATTAAGTTTTCAACGACTGTCTGGTACATGTCAACTGAAATAAATGGCTAACCCTCGGCGTTGTCACTTAGTGTTAGTGAAAATGTCAGTTACACTGATAAATAATTTATTTCTGTAAGTAGGTCTGTACAAACACTTTTACACGTCAATCATATTTTAAAAACTAGATAAGGTCGGCATTTCCTATCGGACTACTCTGAGAAGAAACACCACTGCTGGAAGTAAAAACTGTTTTACAAAAAAAGCGACTTCCAAAAAAAAAACACTGCAAAGTGAAAAATAACTTTACAATGCATGTACTCGAAAAGAGCGTTTTCCAAGCAGCCAAACTGTGCGGAAAGTGCCACTTTTCACACTAGTGCTTTTTACTTTTCAGTTTTTTTTTTTAAATTATTAACTCCGTCGTCAGCCCGATGCAAAGAGTTTTAATTATTTGAAAAATATTACAAATTAGTCAAGTACGGATTTATCATTCATATAAAATGTACAATAGGTAATACTTCATTAAACGTGTTATTAATTAATTACTCTAGATTTAGATTTTGATCAATAAATGTGACATAATTTAAAACCTAACAATCTTAAAATAATAATAATAATATGTACAAGTATTTAAAAAAGGGAGGGGGTAAATAATCAGAGGGCATCAAAAAATTCATCCGCATCGCTGTCAACAGGAAAAGTGCCCAGAAGGCTGGCAGCATTGCCACGTTGTATAGCAATGCTGATTCTTTGGCCAAAAAATAGGCCAGCCCTCTGGTCACGTGTGGAGTCGACCAACCGCCTGGCGATGTCTCGAAAAACTAAATGGGCACTCGGACCCCATGGCCCAAGTGTTTCAACCCCAAACGGCTCGAACATATAAGTCCCAATAAGACTGGAGTATCTGCGCCGTTTGAGGTTTTCCGCACCCGCAGCAGCCGCTCCAGCACAGCCTGCCGTGCTAGGAAGATGGGATGGCGCAAGGGTGTCGACACACGTTGCATCCCACACCAAAGGCAGGCACCTACCTTCCAAGGCATTATGGTCATTCCGTCTGGTCTCTTTCCATCGTCGCGTGCTAAGCCATTGGGTTCTAAAACAGCTGGCACCCCGGCGGTGACAAGAGCACGACGGATGATGTCAATAAATTAATTTTAAATATTCATTAAATATGTTTTGCTGAACGTATGTATATTTTGCTCGTGCCTTTTTGCGATACGACGACGTGGCAGCTATTTGCACATGCGCAGTAGTAGATATGCTGAGAGCGCATGTATTTAAAATAAGCCCGCCATTTTACTAATTTCTTACTTAGTTCGGAGTCGATCTGTGTAAATCTTAATATGTTTTATTTCCTCGCACAATGCATAGTAAAACATTGTTTTATACACATGCGTAAGATGAATAAATAACTATTAATTTTGGAAATCGGCGTCTTTGGATCTGTGTTTAAGTTTTTTGCCACCGACTTCCAATATTAAAGTTATTTTTGACTTTGTAGTGTTTTATTTTTGGAAGCCGGTTGTTTTTTTTTTTGTAAATAAGTTTTTTTTAATTTTCACTTTATAGTAGGTCAGTTTGTAATTTACTAAGTTACAATAGATAGCCTAATGTCAATGCTCATAACCTATTGCAAAATATTGCTTTTCCCGATGCAGGGACGTTAATTTTTGAGGATTTCTCCTGGTAAGATCCAGCAGAACTGGAACTATGCATTCTGACGAGCGTAAATTTCTTAGCAGCCATATTAAAGTAATCGAATCAAAACCCGTGAAATACTTACTACTATTATTATTTACTTACTATTTTTGAGTAGTTCCGGTTGCCATCTGTGGTCTTCATCATCAGTTCCACTTCACAAAATGGTGTTTTCCGAGAGCAAATGCACGAGTTACTATAAAAAATGCCCAATCGCCGTAGGTGTGCCTATAAAATTCCCCTCAATTTAGATTTCTCTCGATTTCCATAGGATCCCCTCACCAGATTCTGACTTGGTGACAATGGTACCACTTTGAGAGCATAACCTTTCAAACGTCCGTCAATTGTGACGGAGAAATCGATTCACATATGGACATAGAGCCTCTTCCTTTTTGGAAGTGGGTTAAAAATCTGTAAAAAGCGCAATATGTAAACAATCTTGCGCCTGCACCTTTGGTTTCACTACTGCACACGTAGGTAATATTGTAAGCAATTTTGTACCAACAGAGTCGGTTTTACGTTACGGCCATCAACTCTGCTGGATACTGGATACTGGAAGCTGCGACTTACTTGCGATCCATTTAATAACCGCATATGCAGACTAAACTACCACGTACAGTAGGCCGATCGTCAGTGGGTACAAATCCAGTATAACCTGGCCTCTTATTAAATAAATAAATAATAAAATACTTTAATTCAGACCTTGATCCATATGATTTTAGACTATGTTAGTAACAAAATAAATACAAAATTTTAGGTTATGTATCTGTTGCACTCACCTGACGCACTGATGACCTTCAAAATGCCGTTGACGCTCCCACGCACTCTGCGCATCATGGACGCTAGTTCCGGATTAGCCCATGACCAAATTAAGCAATTGCTTAGGGTATCACGTATCGGGGGGCACCATGAACTTAAAAACTTATGTTGTCCGTGAATTTAATGCCCGTAAAAGTCGCTAGTCGCACTTCAATAAATAAAAAATGTATGCTTTGGTTGTTGAGGGGCTTGTGGCTAAGAAATAACAGCCGCACGGGTCGATCGGTCAGGTTAAGCTACGCTTGCCGCGGTTGGTCCGTGGATGGGTGACCATCTTTACATATCAAGACCCCTCCGTGCCTCGGAAAGCACGTTAAGCCGTTGGTCCCGGCTGTCATTCGTGTATCTTTGACAGTCGTTACGGGTCGTCAGAAGCCCGAAAGTCTGACAACCAGTCTCACCAAGCGGTATCGTATTACCCAGTAACTGGGTTGTGGAGGGCAGATAGGCAGTCGCTCCATGTAAAATACTGGTATTCAGCTGCATCCGGTTAGACTGGAAGCCGACCCCAACATAGTTGGGAAAAGGCTAGGCAGATGATGATGATGCTTTGGTTTTTATTGTAATGTATCTCTTTCGTCTTTCGTACATATTCTAAAGTACGTAATGATCTATCTCATTGTAATAAACACGTTAAAAAAATTAAATACCGATACTAGTTTACTAGTGGATAGGGGGGCCCACAGGCGTGGATTGCTTAGGGCATCAAGTAGTCTTAATCTGGCATTGATGGACGCAATCCTTTTTCGCAGGATGGTATTAAAACCATCAGTATGTGCTTCGACAAACATTCCTGATGCACTGTAGTAACTTGGAAGCCCCAAAAACATTCTAAAGTCATTATTGTACTGAACTCTGAGGGCGTTGTATGCCGTGTACGTATATCGAACCCACAGAAAGTACGTGTACAAAGATTGGCAAAAAGCATTAAAAAGAGTAGTCACTTCTGGTGTACATCGTGCAAACCTGCGGGCCAACATATTGCATCGGACAGCCAACGCCCTCCGTTCTCTTTCTATGTCAGCATCATCTTTAAAGTACTCGGCAACTATGTGCCTTTTTTTTTTTTGGATAATCTAATGACTTCTCCCGCTCTGGGGCGGAGCGGGAGGGCGTGTCAGACTTTTACTGACTAAAACCCACCTGTGTTCCTTCAGTTGCCTGTGCCAGGGGCCACGGTAACTCATTAACATCCCGCGACCCTGGCAGGCATCGGCCCTAGAGAACCCCGTCAGTTAGTGCTGACATCTCTTTGAGGCGCGTGTGGAACACAACGCGCCATCGATCCGCGTCTGGTCCTTACCGGACGGCGAGCTACCCATTGCTCGCCGTCCGCAAGCTCGCACCTACGGTGGCCGGGAATCAGCTCTCGATTCCCGCCACCCAGGGCGTAAGTATGTGTCCTAAGTACTTAAAATCTAGCACCCTTTCTAGGGCGACACCTTTTAACATAACCGGTGGGATATGTGCTGGTTTTTTACGCTTTACCCTAAACACAAGTAGTTTGCTATTGAATCTCCGTACTACGCCAGCTGAAGGTCATAGTAGTACCACCGACGTGCGGTCGACTGTACGATGCAGAAACGCTTTGTACATCGTTTTCGCTACAAGTAACATGCAGTAAAAAGAAAAACCTCGTGTGCCTACAATCTTGCAGGAGTTTGTTACAACTTTACGGCGTTGAACACGTTTTAAACATCTTACAATACAACCAAACTAGGAGGTATTGCTTTCCGTTGGTGGTGTCAGCAGATAACAAGTAAACAAGCAACATTTATACAGGGTGACAGGGACCTCGACGCGCCAACTTTTACCATAGATTCAGCACATGATTCTGGACATCCCCTTTATATTTTTTTTTGGATGGGAAATCGATCACTCTGCGTTGAAACTTTTCGCCGGTTATTAAAAACAAAAATTGCTGTTCCATACATTTTGACCGCGTACGTATTGCACTTTTGTAGGAAGCAGCCGATTTTTTTTTAATCACCGACGAAAAATTTCAATGTTGGTGTGTTCAGAACCATGTTCTGAATCCATGGTAACAAATTGTGCGTCGATCCTGCCAGTCTGTTATAGGGCATAAATCTTACTTTTGGAGTTGGTCACAGATAGCTGAATACGTGATTCCGTAACACACTAGGTACCTAAGCAATCGCAAAAGTTTACCTACTTTAACAACGTACATACAAAATACACAAAGAAAATATTCTAGGAAAACACTAGGTATCCTTTAAGTCTAACAAGCGTAACATTCCCCTGAAAATCAGTTCCAGCATCAACCTGTAGAGCGTTTCTTCGCACTAAGCTATTTTCGTTTCTCAAATAATAAAGATTTACGTTTTAAAAGCACGCTTCGCTTCGCCACTCTGTAAGTAGGTAGAGTGATGAATCGTTTCTAGATATTAGATGTTTTTACGCTTTAATATGTTATAATAACGTTTTGTAACTGACAATAAAACATCCACCTTTATTTATCGGGAAAATTTTGGATTTCTAGGAATATTTAGAAATAAGTCAAGCTGGCTGTTGCTGTAAAAAATACGTTTGTATATTTATTAAAAATACTTATTTACAACGCATCACATTTTTATAACATTTATTTCATACATAAAATCACGCCTTCTTTTCCCGAAGGGTTAGGCAGAGATGTACCTATAGTACTTACACTCACATTTCGCCAGTTATGTTTAAGTCCCATATAATAGGGGATAAGCCTATTGCTAATTACCGGGCACAAATTCAGACTCCGGGCTGCTACTGAGAAATTCCAGATAGAAAACCCAATAACAATTTGGCCGACCTGGGAATCGAACCCAGGACCTCGGGAGTAGTGCTTGAGACCACTAGACCAACAAGGCCGTCCAGAACATTTATCTCTTTCATTAATTTTATATGATAATAAAAAAAAATGATAACAAATACAGTGTTAAAAGCTGCGCTAGAACCTTACAATAAAAATAATAAAATTATACTCAGTAGATAAAAAATGAGCTATGTTTCGATGTCATCCATAATATTTACAAAAGTTCAGAAACGTTAAAAACTCGGTACTTATAACAAGACAACACAAAACGCGACGTCTGTTGTCTAAAAAAGCCGGACGAAGTCTTTTCATTTTCTATTAAGGGGGAAGCGCTAAGGTAGCCCGCGAAATTCAAATTTTCTTACGATTTTTGCGATTTGCAGCTGAGTGTCTGGGTGTATATTGATCAAAGTATGATACACGACCGTAACAAATATGTATTTATAGAATATTATAATACATTTCCTTAAGTTAGTATAATCCTGAAATGTTAAGATTTCATAAAAAAAGTCATTTATTTATTTAATACTTCATGCACAGAAAAGTACAGAGGCGGACTTAATGCCCTAAGCATTTTCTACCAGTCAACCTTTGGGTGATGCAGAGACAAACAGTGGTAGGTGCAGTTATGAGAAATTGTGGAATACATATTTATTTAAATATAAACATACACATATACCTATTACAAACTATAAATATAATAATATATACCTAATTATATATAAATAAGCGCAAATAAATATATACATAAATACACGAATATACTAAAACAAATAAGACAAACAATGGGAAAACGTTAACGTTGTGATGATACTGCCAGCTTCTTACGAATGTGCTCGCGAACTTTTATTTTAAAGGATAATCGGTTGGTAGCCATCCTGATTTCCAGGGGGAGCGCATTCCACAGAGAGATAGACTGAACGAAGAAGGAAGAGTGAATAAAGTCTGTGCGATGAGAGGGACATTGAAGAAGGCGATTATTTGATGAACGTAGATTTTTATTGTGGTTGGCACAAATGTACTGAAAGTGGGGGGCAAGATAACTAGGGGAAGTGGGAGAGTCAAGAAATGAAAACAAGGTGGTCAGCGCCCTTTGCTCTCTGCGCTGGCGTATAGGCAACCACTTAAGAAGCGACCGATGCGCAGAGACATGATCATATTTACGCAGATTGAAAACGAATCGAATGCAGTAATTGAGAAGACGGTCAAGTTTGTCGAGGAGATCTGCATTCAGGTCATAGTAGCACACATCACCATAATCGATGATAGGGAAAATTAAGGACTGCACAAGCATTGTCTTCGTTCTCGTTGGTAATAAATTTTTCAGTCGGTACAGAGCCCGCAATGTTCCAGTAACCTTCTGGCTGACCCTAGCGACTTGGATACGCCAGTTCAGGGTACTATCAATGTGCAAGCCTAGGTCCTTCACGTCATTGCTAAATGGAACGATTGTACCATTGAATAGAACTGGTGGCAAGGTTGTACTATCCACCTTACTCATACTCCGAGAACTACCGATGATGATTGCCTGACACTTATTAGGGTTTACTGCAACACTAAATCTATCAGACCAGGTTTTTATGGCTATCAAGTCTCTATTTAATTTGTCGATAGCGTCAGGTATTTCATCAACCTTCCCTTGACAGTACAACTGCAAGTCATCAGCATACAGATGATACGCACACTGAAGTTCAGAAGTTATAAGATTAATAAATATAGAAAACAGAAGAGGAGAAAGAATACCGCCTTGAGGAACGCCCGTTACCAAATCACACCAGCATGATGAAGAATCCCCAACCTGGACGGACTGCTGACGTTCCTGAAGGTAAGAGGAGAACCATCCCAGTGTCTCGGGAGAGACCAAAACATAGGACAGAATGGCTAGCAGGATGTCGTGACTGACGGTATTAAAGGCATTCGAGAAATCGACCAACATTAGTGCAGTAACTTTGGTGTCTTCCAGTCCTGCCCTTATATCGCCAGTCACTTTAAGGAGGGCGGAAACGGTGCTGTGCCCGGGCCTGAACCCAGACTGAAGAGGGCTAATGAGTGAATTAAGATGTATAAAAGTGGAGAATTGTTTGTGGACGCAGGCCTCGAGCACCTTGGATAGGAAGGGAAGGATAGAAATGGGGCGGAAGTCGCTAGGAAGAGAGGGATTAGGAACCTTAGGTAGCGGACGAACATAGGCCTTGCGCCACAGGGAAGGGAATACTCCGGTGTATAGGGAAAAATTTACAATGTGGGTAATCGCGGGTAGGAGATGATCCAGTATAGTTATGATCATACCACGGGTAATATTATCACATCCTACCGCTTTTGATTTAATGGATAGGATGATATTTTTGATCTCTCCCGGTTCAACTGGAACGAATCTGAAAGGATTAATATGAGGACGCGTTAGACCAGAAATTAGAGACAAAGTTTGTTGCTTGACTAGACGATCCATGGATGGAACAGTGGAGAAATGACGGTTGAGATCGTTCAAGTCAATTGAATTAGGAAGATCTAAATGTCGCGGTTTACCGATACCAAGAGTTCCAAGAAATTTCCAAGTATCGGCAGAAGAAGAAGAATTGATAGTATCTAGAATGTGGCGGCGTTTAGCATTGCGTATCATCTGATTACATCTATTCCTAGCAGCCTTGTATAGTGTCCAGTTCTCATCAGCACGATCCCTTTTAAATTTACGGAATGCACGGTCCCTACGTCGCATTGCCATCTGAATTCCTCTCATTCAATAGACTTACTTGGTCTTAGAGAGTTGTATTGATGACTTTAATGATTATAATTCTGTAAACTCATATTTGTTACGGTCGCGAATCATATTTCAATCAACATACAACCTAATACTGATCTGCAAATTGCAAAAAACGTAAGAAAATTTTAATTTCGCGGGCAATCCTGGCGATTTCACCTTAAAAGGAATCCCTAGAACTGAGCATTGCAAGAAAAACTTTCGCCGAATATAAAGAGCTTTGTATCAAACTCGATCATTTTCAATTCTGGAAGAGATTATTAGCACAAATTACAGGATATTTTTTATAATATTTCTGAAAAGGAATCTGTAAAACTGTAGGTAAATTGTTAAGGAAACTTTTGCTGAATGGATGTTCCATTTTTATTTTAAAAGTGTTTCGGTACTATCAGGAATTTAGCTTTATACTATTGTATAAAGTAATTCTTTAATTCTGTAATTTAGAGTTTACTTTAATGAGCAATGTCCTGTTCAAATATTCCTAAACCTGGCCTCGTATCTGTATACACCGTAACTATTGCATTAAGCAAAAATACTTCAAAACAACTATTTATAAATCCTTCACTAAATGGACATAATAAACAGCAAATTATGAACAATACTAAACATTCAATGCCTGTGTTTACCCTTATAAACACAACAATATTATTATCATAACACTGGTATTTAACTTACCCTGGATCCATATTTTACCTAGTTTCAAGTCAATGAGAGCAGACAAGAAGGGCGAGCGGAACCAACGCGGCTTACAATGACTTCAGTGAATAGCAATGAGTTTATGTAAATGGGAGCCACTTAGCTCGAGTGCTGGCTTTAAACTAACCTAGTACATACATGTAATAAGAAGCCATTGTGTACACAGTGGGCTGCCACTGCTGCCAGTTCTTGCCAGTTGTCGTCTTTAATTTCCCCATAGTCAGTTTAAATGGGACTTGGGGGACATTTTACCTCTATACGCGACCAGCCTATGTAGTTTAAATACATTTCACCAGCCTGTTATTTGTGGACTCGGGGTTAAAAATAACCCTGTATTAAAGGGAAATTCGAATTTGAATAACTAATTGAAATCATCATTATTTAGATACTATTTCATATCTCATAATGCTGGTGCATACAGATTTACATGGTTTAGGACAAAAGAACGAAAAGATTACATAAAAATATTAACTGACAAAGTTTACCTACTACTTTAAAACATTCGAGACATTCTTTAAGTCAATGTCTTTCTCCCAACCAACTTAACAAAATCTACCTAGATAGATGAGTCTAGCATCAAAAGATGGTTGTCTCAACAACACGGTGGAACATTAGCGCCGTCTGAAGTTTGCTCCCTCATCGCTATTCTAGTAATGAGCTCCGAACGAACTACTTTGAGCCACCCCTATCGAAACACGTGTCATAAGACATCTTGTCATTAACGATTCCAAGTAACACTTGGGTATAGTTGTGGATAGTCTTCATTAAATATTTGAATGAGTTCATCGTCCAGTTATAATTTAATTTTTTTTAGGAAGAAAGGGTTGTCATAAAATATTGTAGTTCTTAACCAGGTATTGTTAACTTACAGCCACTAACTACTGCTATTACTTATTGTTACCATATTTTCCTAGAATTAAGAATGATTAAATGTGTTTTAGAAAATTGTGGACACCCTAAGGTCAAATTGACCAAATCATAAAAATAACTAACGTTTGATCTTACAGACATTCCAGAAACATTTAACTTTTCAAATAAAACGAATGTTTCATTCAACTTTCTGTATTCACAGTTAATAAATGCCAAAACTAGTTTAATTCGTTTTCGGAACGGCGCCAAATAGTCGCATTGGTTTTGTAGACTCAAGTTGAGAATAGCTAGTCTCGCACAGATAATGCTGGCACACTCTTTTTTTCAACTTAAAGAGAAATATGTGGATGCTGTGATTTAAATATAAGACGTTCCATTTTCTAATATTAGGAATGAAATCCTAGCGAAGCGTTGACAAAGATTTGAATTTAAAAAATTACGGCAACTTTTAATCTTCTAATTAGAAAATACTTTTTAGTGTTTAATTTGTTTTGACTGAAAAAAATGCTTCGAAATGTTCTAAGCATTCACATTTCCGTAGTTGTCGATTTTCCGATTTTCGCTCGTTATGAAGCGCTCTAGCTCTGAAGTAAAATTGCAAAGATATTTTCAGTACAGTGAAAGTCTTTGTCGCCAGTGCGGGGTGTCTATAATTTCGTTATCATTTAGAAATGAAATAGTACTATTAAACTTCCTATTTATGTACATAGTGTACATTAGTTCGTCTGATAACAGAAATAGTACCAACCTAAGTAATCTCCTTTTTCTTTTGCGGGCGCTTGACGTCTATAGACGTCATAACATTGCTTATAACAATCAAACTTCTACTGTGTCCCGTTTAGCGTCCAAGATAGACACATTAGGAGGCAGTTGCACTGCACTACCCACACTTCATAAGCATATCAAAACTCATGTATATCGTGATGGTATACACGATGTAACATAAATAACGCACAACCTCTTAAGGGGTCATTGCACTCGTCATTATGAACAACTTTTTCTGTGGGACCAAACCTGAAATCGTGAAAAAAAATCTGCTGTTCCCTACATTTATGTTCGCATGACTCGCCAAAATGTAGGGAACATCGGATTTTTTTTTTCACGATTTCACGTTTGGTCCCATTGTAAAAGTTTTTCATAGTGATGAGTACAATGACCCCTTAAGAGATTTTGCATTATTTAAGTTACACCTTGTATAATTAGAAGGGTATTTTGTTCCAAATTGATGGGTAGGTTTTTCTTATAAGTACTCTTCCAGAACACCAATTTACTGATTGGTATTTCATTTCCTCAACAGGTGATGGTGGAAACATTGAGCGCCACAGCGTGGTGCGCTGAAGTGCTTCAGTCGCGCGCCGCGGGCGCATCGATGCGCGCGCACGTCGCTGCCGTGGCCGCGCTCGCCGCCGCCACCGACCGCTGCCGCGACCTGGTCGCTGTCACTGACGACCAGCAGAGGATACTCGTGAGTACATCTTCTGAAGAATTGGTTCTGATAACTCGCTTGGAATTGTAGTTGCGCATTGTCTTTAACCAACGGTGAAGCATTTGGAGCGAATTTGTTCGGACGATCCCACGAAAAAACCAGCAATAGGTAACCCATTCTCAAGACTGAAGAAGCAGATAACCTATATGTAAATGGTTGTTCCTGCACAACACATAGCATACAACACACACAAACACACACACATTCACAGCATACAACACACAGCATTCGAAAGGCTTCTGAATCGAAAATGTCACATTTTTGGTTACCTGACTTGCCTAGTCCCCGACAGCAAACAAGGGCTGATTTCACGAACGTGATCAGCACATCTAAACCTTAAACATGGTTTATTTGCTGATCGCGTTCAGTTTCATTGATGAAAACAGCCCTTTATGGTCGTCTGTTTGGTTTAAGTTTAAACTGACAAAATTTTCGAGTTTTGGATTTGTGAGCAGCATTTCTAGGACTCCTTAAATAACATTGATTACTGTTGTGAATAGCTATGCTGGTTTGAGTGTTAATTTTTAAGAACGGTCGCATTCTAATCTCAGTCTTAATCTGTGAAAAAACCTCGAATTTCCCAACATTTTTGTCAAGATTTTGACATTGATTGTCGCTGAGATGAGATTGCGACTTGAATTTGAACTTTTTCAAGTACGAGAATTGGCCTTCTGAACCCCGTTGAAGAACTGTCAATGTCATCATTGTTATGAAATATTGACACTGACAGCTCTTGAATACAGTTTATATGTGCTGATCGCGTTCAGTTTCATTGATAAAATTTGCACTTAGTGTAAGGCATTTTTTTTTACCGAACTTTGTTCAAGTTTATAGAGCCTATATAGCTTCAAGATGTCATTGTCCATTACAATGAGCAACATACGGTTGTAAGTACGACAAGTAGTGCAGTATCGTGGTGCACGCGCATCAATGCACGCGTGCTTTTGTTTTGACACAGCGTGAAAGTTGATTGATAATTAAAATAAAGACGTGGTGAAATTCAACTCCATCTTGTTCAACAGCTGGCCAACAAATCCTGGTGCAAGGTACTGGGCTGGCGCGTGGACGAGGGCCCGAAGCTGCTGACTGACACCGCGGGGGGCGAAGCCCTGCGTTTGGCCACCACCGGTGCTCGCGACTGGGAGGCCCCCGTCACGCTACGTCGCCGCGCCGCTCCCGACCCCATCCTGCTGCCGTGCCGAGGAGCTGCTATTGGACTAACCAAGTACGTTATTTACCTTACTTTTTAAAATTCGTGGGCCTAGCACGTACGCGTTTAGTAAACGTAAAATAAATACTCATATCGCACAAAATATTTATTTAGTTTCTAAAAACAGACTATTCATGTCTATGGCTGATTATAATTGTGTTTATCGTAAAAGTGTAAACCAAAGTGCTATAGATAGGATCGTTTTATTTTTGATAATCGTTTCGAAAAAGGAATTTTAAAAAATTAAATCGACTTCAAAAAGAAATTAATTCAAAATTATGAATTCGAAATGAAGTCGACTTCATTTTTTGAAATGACTTTTTTATTTCGTAATTTTTAGTTGTAAGTGAAAACTGGAATCATTGTTTGTAATAAGTAGTTAATAGTTTTGTTATAAATACTGCACTAGAATGTGACTAACGTTTTGAGATGGTTCCCTTCGATATCACACCCGTAGCTCGTATCAATAAGCTAGACCGTCAAACTTACACGGATTAGTCCATCTCTTGAAAACTCCTGAACCGATTTTGATGAAACTTACACTGTTCTCTAAGTTGGAGAACATGTAAGCCAATAAAAAAAACACAATCATAACCCGATTAATAGTTTCGGAGAAATACGTGGACAAACATACATACACCTATAAAAAATTTTACATTTGATTGGTAGCCTTAATAGATTATCATATGTCAATATATTGCAGTTCCAATAATATTACATACATACGTGTCGACTTGATAACCTCCTTCTATTTTTGAAGTCGGTTAAAAATCGTTCGAATGTACCATCGCGGACATTTGCGGTGAACCGTAAATATCCGCGATGGAACATACGTTTCGTTTTCTTCGCGCGTTCGTGCTATGGCTTCGTACACTCAGATTTTTTTGAATAGTATCTCTGTGCGTAGACGTTTCTTGTTGAACGCGATAAGGTTTAAGTACTTACAACACACCCTAGGATAACTACCCTTGCCAAAACATTTGATAGTTAGAGGTTTCGTACAATGAGATTTTTTAACCCGAATAGATTTTCCGAATAGACATATATACATATACTAGTTTCTAGCTACCATCTACGATTCCGTTATTAAAATTAGCTCTTAATTAAGGAATAATATGCCTAATTTCCTCGTTCTTTTCAGTGGAAATATATAATTATCAATAATAAAACAAATACCTAATATTGCCAAAAATATCTAAGACCAAGTAATTCTATTGAATGACTATTTCATGAAATATTAACATTTCAGGATTTTACAACTTAAGGAATTATATTACTGATTCTAATGATTATAATTCTGTAAATACATATTTGTTATGCTCGCGAATCATACTTTAATTAACATACACCCAGACACTAAGCTGTAAATTGCAAAAAACGTAAGAAAATTTGAATTTCCCGGGCTACCTGGCGCTTTCGCCTTAACGGTCGAAATATTTATTAGGTACTAATAACACAGTTACGTAGATAACCTATTACTAAACTAAACGCAACACGGTTTAAAAATAACAATAATATTATTGCAGTAGCAATACATGCGTAGTTCACATTTCTGTGGTTACTAATACTGACCACAACTGTCATGATCATAATCCGAGATCAGGAGATACTCGACCAGTTGCAGTATGATCTTCCGGATATACAGATTCTTGTTGTGTTATTCATTTTCCTCGCCGAAGTTGGGCCCCATTGTCACGTTTGGCCGGTAAATGTATTAGACTCCATGGGCCTTAATACCTTTAGGTACCAACCGGTAGCATGACATAAGTAAGACCATAGGTACTAATTACTGTTACCTAAGATAATTCTCCGCCGCTACTAATATTTTTGTACTGGATACTCTCTGACTTGAGAGAGGTCACGTTAAGGTGCTAACTGAGCCCAACTATACCCCACTCACAGAAAAAAATTGCTCTAACTCTTATCTCTTTCCCCCAGGAGCACTTCACACATAGTCTTCGTGTGTGAGGCGACTCACGTGGTAGAAAACGAGCGTGGTCGAGGATCCCTGCACTCCATCCGTCGAGGGTCTCTGGATGTACGCTCAGTCGCGTCTGATGGCTTGCGACGAACTTCTCTTGCGAAGCTGCAAGGGTTGCCGCTTGAAGCTCCTATTACTAAGGTATGAACACTTCAATGTAAAAAAAATGGAATGGATGTAATCAAGTGTTAGATAGATAACTAATGTGTGTTCCAATTGTATCTGATGAAAGTGTAAACAGACGCTTTTCGGGTTACATTCTTACGCAATAACTCACTAAAAGGCAGTAGTAACACATTCATCTGTAGAAGTAAAAGACTTCAAATTTATCTCTCACCGCTTTCTCCACACCACAATTATTGATTGAATAACATTATTAAATTAGCATTGTTAATTGCAAAATCATCGACGAAAATTGAAGTTATAAAATCAACCTCAATTGTCAAATAAAAAAAACGATTTAAAATTAGAGTTTCGGGTTTAAGTATTCAAATAATTAGATCAAAGCACTTAATTTGTCAGTGGCACTACAAATTGGCATCCATTCCATTCCATTGGCGAATTTTGATTAATTTCTTTAGAGTCTGATCAGATACGTTTGGAATCGACCAAAAATGTGTACCGTGTCTATGAGTGTTCTAACAGTTAGAACAGAATCTAACTAATGCAATCATCAGCGAGTGACTGATGAAAGTTTCTCGACGCTTTCGCGGGGCTTTCTTGACGTGTGGTGCAACCGGCTTGCTAAATTGCAGGAGCTACCATTGTAGTACAGTTGCTAAGATTTACCGTTCAAAAAAAACCAGTTCGTATTTCATAAACGAGACACTTAGACAATATTTAGCGCGCAAAAACTTCTAAATCACTAAACCACGCAGTCTCCTACCAATCACTATTGTTATGAGTGATTTACAGCTAGTAGTTTAGGAAAGATAAAATGATATATCATTTGTGCCGTTCCATACAAAAGAAATTATATTTTTATGCGACACACGCGGCCACTAAATTTTATTACATATACCAAAAACAAAGAACATTTTATGCGATATATGAGTCTCTTTATGTCCTCATATTAATACGCCTTCGTTTCATATGTTTAGCTGCAGGTATCTACATTATTACCAATTTTCGGCTACCTTGATAAAGTTTTAGGGCAATAAATTTTCATATATACTGATAGTCGTAATGAGAATATAGTGGTCTCGTACTAAACTTACTTTACCTGGAATTCTCTTTGGCTTTCTAGACCTCGCCTTTCTGAGTCACACAATCCCTTTGTAATTTCACTATAAAATTACTCGTTGAATGATATCATTAAATAAGCAAACTTGCAACACATATTGTTGGCAAACAGTGATTCAGTTCATATTAATACATCCTTTATGTGATATAGAAATATGAATAGTGAAGCATCGTCCGATAAAAAAGCTGTGAATCAACTGCTTTCACTTTGTAACATTCATCAGTTATTATGAAAAGGAACACATTGAAGCTTCCTTTGATGTTATTTTAATTTTATTTAATGTAAAATTAGTGAAAAAGCGTCAGACACAAACTACAAATTGACTGTTCTTAGGTGATATCGCTGTTGTCCGCGGCAACGGAAGGTGCCCCTCCATCCACAGTGGCGTGTATCGACAGGGCAGTGGACATGCTAAGGACCTCCGAGCTGTACTTACCTCAAATGAGGGGAAATGATGATCCCAGAATGCGTGGTGTCGAAGACCCCATCGCCACTGACCTCATTGGAGCCTTACTGTCGGTGAGTTAAATCCTCTTTTAAAAGACCTAGAATAAGCATTCCACCAAATTGTAATAATTATATATTTTGTATATAATTCACAGTATGTAATCGTTCTTACCAAGACACGTAATGCTACCCCGCACACCGTATAATTATTACAAAATTAATAATCAAATTGTTGTCTGTTCACGTAACAATAATTATAATGAATTTTAATGTTACGTCTATGTAGATGATATTATGTTATTTAAAAAAACACGATGTTTGTATTACTTACTTATTTATTATTTTTATTTTTGATGTGATATTGATTGTAGATTTTGGTTATTTAAAGTAATGTATGCATGAAATGTTGTTTATGTATGTACTAACGGTGGTATTTATTTGTTTACGATCCTGTTCGCGTGGGCAAGAGGGAGCAAGTGAACACTAGCCTATTCTTTATGGTAGGAGGTTTGGAATTACAAGTCTGTCTATGTCTATACCTTCAAACATATAGACTATTTAGATAGTACATAGATCTTTGTGATTCATGCTTTCGTTTCTTTTACACAGGGCTCATTTTTAAGTAATCTAAACTTATTTTTTGTATCATAGTTATGTATTTTATTTATTATTTGTATATATATATTAAAATCGTTTGGCTTTCTAGAATAGCAACTAACACGTAATGCCGGTAGAAGTATTCACACAATATAACACCCTGAGTTTACAAATGTGAATGTATAATATGTTTTTAACTTAATATTGGATGTTTTTTTATTTATTAATAGGTATATAAACTTAAAATGAACCCTGGGTAACATAATTTCTGTCTTGGTCTCAATTCTATCCAGCCTTTCGGAATGTTTCACTATAAATCTTGTGTTTAGCACAATTTTCAAAAATCCTTCTAATTGTTCTTAGCAACCCATGTAATCTTTTAAAAATATACAATACTAACTATATTCTTTAACCAGTCATTGTGTATTATTTACTTACAAAGATACTAATAACTATCTTACAATTTTTGTGAATAATATGAACCAGCCACATTGCAAGAAAACTTCGAACAAGACAAAATAAAAGACAAGAGAAAAGTTAATTTTGAATGTGTCAAATTCAAATTCAAATTAATTTATTTGCCAGAATGTAGGTTTACAGAGTATGATCTTATAACTATACTGACCCCTTTACATTCTACCATTACAGTAATTATGGTGTGCAAATATTTAATTGTATTGCAATTATATTATTTTAATTAAGTTAAAAAAAAAGACAACAACAGATAAGAATAAGATAAGAGATGTCTAAATAACTGCCCCTAAAAAATACAAACATATTTTCTAAACAGAATATGGCATGCTTCCTTAAAAATAAATGATAACTAGAAAACCTTTAAAACTACAATTTTTAGAGCATGCTTCAAATCTCGTAGAATACCTGCCTACACGCTGTAAAGAAACATCAATTCAACTACTCAATATACTTATTATTTTTTTTTAAATGTCAATTCAATTACAGCAAGGGCCGACCAACACTTTGTCCTCTCGACGAAGCAGCAACGATTCTACTGTCGTCAGGTCGCAGACCAACAGGACAAACATCAAGCACAAGGTAACTCAACTAATAAGATCAAAATATTGTATTATGCAAAATTTTGGATTATAGGATTGGCTACTTCAATTTTCAAATTTGGTTTATACTGTTTTCGAAAGATTGATACTGAGTATACACGGTCTATCTGTTCATACACGAAATCTCTTAAGGCGTCATTGTACTCATCATTATGAACAACTTTTATTATGGGACCAAACCTGAAATCGGCAAAAAAAATCTGCTGTTCCCTACATTTATGTTCGCATAAGTCGTCAAAATGTGGGGAACAGCAGATTTTTTTTTGGAGATAGGTACTTCACTATTTTGATCCTAGTTCTGTCTGAAGCATTTGGATTATTAGGATAATAAGATTCGTTACACTTAGATATTATAGGCACCGTGCACAGTCGAATAAAAACGATGAATGGATCATTCCGTTCATCGTTTTTACTGCCATCAATTGCTCATCACAATTGTTCACCACTTTACCCTTTTTTTTTGTATGGGAAATCATCAATTGACTTCTCCCACTCTGGGCGCAGCAGGAGGGCGTATCAGATTTTTACTGACTAAAACCCACCTATGTTCCTTCAGTTGCCTGTGCCGGGGCCACGGTATTTCTTTCGAACATCCCGCGACCCTAGCTGGCATCGGCCCTAGTGGACACCGTCAATTAGTTCTGACCTCACTTTGAGGCGCGCGTGGAACACAACGCACCGTCGACTCGGGCCTGGGCCTTACCGGACGGCGAGCTACCCATTACTCGCCGTCCGCAAGCCCGCGCCTACGCTAGCCGGGAATCGGCTCTCGATTCTCGACGTCGCGTCGAGGGCGTCTCCTGCGGCGACTAGGGGCGTGAGGGCGCAAAGATTATCTCGCCCTCACGCGTTCCGCCTCCTCCTTCGCGAGCATTACTGCTTCGCACAAGGAGGTGATGGCTTCCCATGTACTCTCGCTCCATAGCATGGCCTGAACCAGGGCCGGACGCGAGAGATCGCCGCCGCCGATCGATTCCGCGAGGACACGGCGGTGCTCCGCCCAATCCGGGCAGACCTCCACCGTATGCTCCACCGTATCCTCCAGGCAAATCCACACAATGGTGACACCCGGGAGTTTCGTCCCGCCTTATCCAGAACAGGAACCTTCCGAAGCATCATCACTCTATCCTGAATTGTTTATCAAAGAACGCTTTTAAAAGTGGCTTTTTTTTCTAGAAATTATGTGTTTTGGTATTTATAAAGTCAACATTTTGGTTTTACAAGGAGTTTACACCCCAAAGGGCTCATCTTCACCCACGACACCTTCAAGTATTGTTCCTCATCTCCTTCGGAAAGTTATATTTAGAAAACAGGAAAGCGTTTTATTTCATGCACACAACATGTCTATCAACCCACACAGTTTGCGTGGGTTTTAGCATCTATCGATTTTCTATAATTAATTAAGTAAAAATGAGTTCTTATATATTCTTATATATTATATTCAGATCATTTTTATTAGATGGTTCCCTGCTATTGTTGTCCGTTTAGTAACTTTGTTATTTTATCATGATTTCGTATCTATTCCCGTGACATCAATGACGTTTCTCCAATTAATTTAATTTCACAGTGTATAATAATTTGTATATCCTGCAGGATCATCGATTTGGTATCTGTTACTAAATAATTAGGCTTTCCTACATTAAGTCGGTAGTAAGTACATAATTTTATGAAGAACTGCGACCAAACCTATTTCTACCGCCAAGCAGCGTCGGTGTGTTTATTTTCGTTTTAAAGGTGCCTAGCATGGTGTTTTTGTGCTGTTCATGGGTGCCTAGTGCGATAATAATGTAATGGGTGCACATGACACATAACCAGTTACCATCAAGCCACCTGCTTGCCTGCCACTCATTAACATCAAAAACCCACAGATCACTGTGACTCACAAACATTTAATATCCACTTTCAGACCACAGGCCAACTCCGTGAGCTCCTAGACACAGCTTTAAGCTGGGACTTCGAGATCTTCAAACTAGAAGACCTGACCCGCGGCCGGCCACTAGCACACCTCGGTCTCGCCCTCATGGGAGGCCGCTTCGACGTGTGCGCGGCGCTCGAATGCGATGAACGGACGCTACTGCACTGGCTGACCATCGTGGAGACCAACTACCATGCTGTTAACACGTATCATAATTCGACACATGCTGCTGATGTGCTTCAGGTAATGTAACACGTTTAAATTACGATCTTTCTTGTAAGGCTAATATGTGCATAAAAAATCTCGTACATACGCGTTTGTGCCCGATCGGCATTTAAGATAATTAAAATCCTGATTATGAAAAGTTCAAAACTAGTTTCATTGAAGATTTAAGAAAAGCCTCATTCCATACGACACGATATTTTGTTAAAAGGCTAAACAATAACATGGTGTCCCTCTGGGTTCTATTCTTAGCCCCATTTTCGCTAAGAACTTTTACATTTCTTCTCTTATACTTTATGGTCTTTACACCATAATAAACTTTTTATTGCTACTTTCCAGGCCGTAGCATTCTTCCTGGAGAAGGATCGGCTCAAGTCAGTACTAGAGCCTCTCGAAGCCGCAGCGGCTCTTATAGCGGCTGCTGCCCACGACGTGGATCACCCGGGCACATCATCGGCATTCCTCTGCAATGCTCGACATCCTCTGGCCGTGCTATATAATGACGTCAGCGTGTTAGAGTCGCACCACGCTGCTTTGACCTTCAAGCTCACGCTCAGTAAGTATTCTGCTACATCTATTCACATTTGCTCTGGACGAAAATATTGGGAACTCATAGTCATTAGGAAGTCTTTTGCCCAGTGATGATGAGTACGAACTGACAGTAACAATATTCCTTAAGTTCTTTCTAATGCAAAAGTACTTTTTCCTCTGTACAAATCTCGGAAAAATGCCATGCCAGACGTCATGCCATCAACTTGATGATAGCAAATGACTGATAATATAGTATCATTTTGGTGGAGACCACAAAAGATAATATAAAATATTCGAAAACCCATTACTAAATATCTGAATATAATGAAATTCTATTCTAAGTTATTATGCTCTTTTGTTTCTTCTTTCAACTACTCATAACATCAACTTCTGTCCTCCACAGACGACGACCGAGTGAACATCTTCAAGAACATGGACCGCGACACGTACAAGCAGGTGCGCCACAACGTCATCGACATGATCCTCGCCACGGAGATGACCAAGCACTTCGAGCACCTCGCCAAGTTCGTCAATGTATTCTACGCCAAGTCTAGTGGCAGCAAGGAGGATAACATGCATACTGATGTGAGTATCAATACTATGTTGTGTCTTTTGATGATCTAACTTGTAAATTAACTAGCTGTTGCCCGCAGTTTCACTCGCATTCTCAGGGAACTTCTTCATACATCCCTGTGAAAGGTGTCATGTGTGTTAATTTTGAACATGGTCTATCTTTGAGCCAAATCACATAAAGATCAGTTGTGTATGCATACTTAATAGGAATTTATGGGATAATTATATGTTGCGGAACATGTCCCGGAATTAACGCACAACCTCTTAAGGGGTCATTGTACTCACCATTATGAACAAGTTTTACTATGGGACCAAACCTGAAATCGCGAGAAAAATCAGCTGTTCCCTGCATTTATGCTCGCTTAAATCGTCAATATGTAGGGAACAACTGATAGTTTTTTTTCGCGATTTCAGTATAGTAAAAGTTGTTCATAATTATGGCTACAATGACCCCTTAAGAGGTGCGTTAATGCGTTAATTCCGGGACATATTGTATAAGTATGTATTAATGTTTATTGGCTGTAAGATGACAGAGTCATGGCAAAAGGTAGTAATATGTATTAGTTAAAATTCGCTATTCATTTATTTCCACTTGAACGCCATACAGCAATTACATCAACGGCGCAAAAAATTACTTCATGTGCTGCTTTCCTTTCCTTGCTATACGTTTCTAACCATTCCTTTACGATTACGCAATTTCCATGCTTTCTTCAAAATCACAGGTAACCCAGACAAGATCCAGTACTTTATGCATCTGTTGCTCTTCCCAAGTGCTTGAGTAAACTCATTTTTCTTCTCTTTACTTCTTCACCAATAAAGAAGCTTGCAAGCATCAGCTTCAGCCAAAAGCCTAGCCTTTTTTAAGAAAGCCTGATGTTTATGTTTACTTTTACAATTTACAGCAAGAACCACTAGCACTGGATACGACAGCGCTGTCGTCGCCTGATAACGTGGTGTTAGTGAAGAGGATGATGATCAAGTGCGCGGACGTGTCCAACGCGTCGCGACCGCAGAAGTTTGCCTTTGAATGGGCTAGGAGGTGAGTCCAATGACATTTATTTAGGTACAAAAACCATCTTTAAATCCTTATCTTCTAAATTATTTGGGGTCGGCACAGCATGTGTTATTTTTCCATCACTATCAGGTCAGCCAGCATCTCAGTATTCATCGCTTTTCAAGCCATGTAATTTTTCACTAAATCCATCTATTGTTTATTGGACTTTCCTTAGGGCTATTCATATTTATTACATCAGTTCTATCTAGTTTAAATCTACGCTACGGTTTACAGAGTTAATAAGTCCGCTTTATTTGGCCAATTTCCTTTTTCACTCAACTCGAATTGCTAGGTCAATTAATCCCTGTAACTAAAATCAATTGTACTAAAACTAAGCCCCATATGTTCCAGGATCGCAGAAGAATACTTCCTGCAAACGGATGAGGAGAAAGCTAAAGAGTTGCCGGTGGTGATGCCCATGTTCGACCGCGCGACCTGCTCCATACCGCGCTCGCAGATCGGCTTCATTGACTACATCATCATCGACATGATGGAGGCCTGGGCTGGTGAGTGCAACACTTTAAAAGAAAAGGGCTCTTTGTGAAGCGTTTCCTCCGGGAAGTACTTAACTGTCAACTTCCCCATTTCTGCCGCCAAACAGCATTGCTGTGTTCCAGTTTAAAGGGTATTGGTGTCTGTGTCAGGCATAAAAGACATTTCAGCTTTGTTTCTGCGAAAGCAATACATCTGTGATGTTACAAATTTCCAAGCGGCGGAGATCATTTACCATCAGGTTGGCCGACTGATTGTTTGCCATCCTAGTCCTACAGATTAAGTAGATGTATATTTTAATGGACTCTGATCCCTCATCATTGTGCTAACGAGGAGTCTTCGCATTGAAATGCCAAGCACCCTCAATCATTCAATCAACAACAACCTGACACTAAAATCATGTTTTCCAGCATTCATCGACATGCCGGAGCTGGTGAACCACGCGCGCATGAACCACGCACGTTGGCGCGAGCTGGACGAGGCGGGCGTCACGACGCTGGCCGACGTGCGGCGCGCGCAGGCCCGCCCGGCCGCGCACGCCACCGCCGAAGAGTAGGCACCCGCCGGTTACGTATGGGAATCGAGCAGAACCACCCGCTGACGTCACAAGATGAAGGCTCGAGTACAGTCGGGAATGTTCGGGAGTGCGCGCGGGGGGACAGGTACGGATGTCAACGTTATAAGTCTGAAACGGATCATAGGCAGATGCCTGACGGATGTGTCCGATAATACGCTTATTTTATACTTATATATCCGTGTTAGTGTGGGTATCACTAATTATAATTGTTGATATCTACTTTTTTAAGTAGTCGTATTTATTAGGTAATATTTGAATGCAAAATATTTACTGCATCGATGTATCATTGGATTTTTCATTAACTGTCCACAGATGGCATGATTTTGTCTGGCTTTGTGTGTACTTAAATGTTTTAACTTGTGTGATAGAATATGTTTACTAGTGATGTGCTGAACTATACATATATTGGCCTTACCGTAGCCCTGAACTTTATTGTATTGAATATGTTGAGTCAGGAGTCCTCATGTAAGCTTATATTGTCCTATTAATAAAAGCAACTTATGACATGAATAGTAAAGATATAAAATATAATATGGCAAACAATACGTTGTGCTTATCCAAATATTGTCTCTATTATTATGTCGTCTGTGGAATCATAGACAATCGGCTAATCCTCTAATTGTTGTATTCAAGTTGCCATATACACGGGTAGGTATCTTAGTTATATGTATTATTATAATGTTTTACAATGTCCGTGATATAAGTGCCATATTAACGATTGGCCATGTTTCATTCATTTAGCGGTGTTACGATCACTTCTCACTGCATCCCATGACAGTACCTTATCACCACACCTTACCATTTAGTTACTGATAGAATATGATTCGTGCATAGTGAGGGCGTGAAGTCACTTCACTTTTCAACCGAACTAAAATGGATGCAGGAAAACTTGCTTCTAATTGACAACTTTATCCATGGAGTCTAGAATTCGCCGTCATCCAGCAACCTGCATCTTTAACGCCCTTACTTTAAAGAATCGCACCAAATTTGAAAAGTATTTCTCTACTTCTTATATTGTTATACTATTGAACAATTGGTCCATTTATACACTTGAGCTTTCAAAGAATTCCTATTTTTATAAAAAAAAAAACTTTTTGTAGTACACTTTCGGCCTCAATCATATCAAAATTCCAAACTTTTCGAATGATTTTGATAAAAAAATCTGTTGAACAATAAATCTACCTAAACACTTTTGTTTCATTCCTGGGGAATATTTTATAACATTTTATACTTAACAATTATAAATGTTAATGTTATTTATTAATAGATATATTAGAACACTTGAATATTTCTTTAATAAAATAATTTATTGAATTCGAATAAGGTCTAACATATAATATAATAGCGATTATTCGTCTATATGACGCTGGTATTTAAGAGTTGTACTATAGTTGATACTACAATCGTAATGAGATCATAAAATAAAAAATACGCTTCCTTGTGCTCAATGTCAATACATAGCGGTCTAATGTTAATGGTATACATACTTACCTACTTCAATATTCGTCAACTTTATACATATTATTACGTAGTTCAATTTGCTACTCCATTGTTGTGCTGTATTGATTAGGTCACGGTGTTTAATCTCATATTATATTATTTAAACAATAATATGAAACTACCAAAACGTACTTTTTTCGCCTACTAACAAATTCTAATGATCAAATTAGTTATTTTTTTTGTTATAGTTAGCTCAATTTAATTAGATTTTAACGATTATAAAATCTTGATCTGGGATTGTCCTATGGTGAAAATGATTTCGTCCTCTCCCAGAGTTTAACTTGTTTCCTACAGTGGTTTGTACATGTTTGTGTTATTGTAGAAGATCAAGACCTAATCCAACTGATTTCTATTTATATTGAGTTTAATGTAAGTTGGTCATGTTTGAGAAATTATAACTATTAAGATACCGGGGGCTGGTCCCCATATTTAAATGTGAAGGATAGATAAAATTACATTGTTGTGAATTTTATATGCGGAGACGTGTGCTATGCATAACTTGTATAAGTACCCATTAATTAATGTATGAATAAAGATTCAAAACACTTCACAAAGAAGTGACGAAACATGACTTTTATTTTTTTACATTATGGCTCTTCACTACCCCCCCCACACACACACCACTACATTATGGTTCTTCATGGTTGCTTGAGGTGCGCCCGAATCTTCGAGTATGAGCGAGGATACGCAAGAATGCTCGAGCATCCCTAGATGCTAAACCACAAGCGGATGCTCGCACACTCACATTCGTCTGAATTCATCGTGTCATGAACTCAACGCCCAACAATATTTTGATAAAGGTTACGGTCCAGTAAAGGTCATTCATGAATCTGAGACAAACACAAGGGGTTGTGTAACACTCCCCAGGATGAAAATTTCATTATTTTTGACCTAGGACGTCTAGTTTACGAGATGTAAAAAATGGTTATACATACAAGTTCTGAAAGAATACGAGTTGTTTCCATAAAACATTTTATTATAAACAATAATTATTTTTTAAAAAACATACTTTATATAACTTAATACAATTGCAACATTGCGGTATTATAAATGCAATATCTTTACACTTCCGCTCACATTTTAACTTTTAAAGTGACGTAATGTTAACCGTTAACCTTTTTACTACAAACAACAAAAAAGTTACCAGTTGAACTTTACTTAACAGCAAATAATATATTACTTTGAGACATAAACTTGAAATACTGTACAATATTATATATTTGAAGTTCATCCGAGTAACCTTTAGTTATTAAACCTATTTTTTTATTGTATACAAAATCAAATATTCGATTAAAAAAAAGCTGGAATGGAAGTCTGCTTCATACAAGTAACATTCATAAAAAATATTATGACAGTAAGACCTATGGGCCTGCGCACGGCACGGCAAGGGATTTTTATTCGACAAATAGAAATATAACTTTTGTATGACAATATAATTGAAATTTTAATGATGATGCCTAAAGACGTCGAAGCAAGTCTAAGGATACCGGGGCATCGTTGGTGTTGAAATTTAAATTTTATTGTCATATTATTATATTTCTTTTCATCGTATAAAAATCCCTTGCCGTGCCGTGCTGCCAGTGGGCGCAGGCCCTAAATAATACTATCTTTATTTTTTTATGTGCACAATAAATAGTTTTGACCAAACAAACGATCTAGAAATATTATTTAAAGTATCATTCTGACCTAAATTATAGAAGAAATAAATAGAGAAAAATCAAAATGTTAACTCCCCGATCAGTAATAAATTCTATAATTTATTATTAAATTATTTTCTGTCACATTAACGTTATGTAAGCCAACTCGTCTAGATTTAATTTGGTCAAAAACCGAAATAACATAGTTGATATAATATTAAGAACTACATTTATTTAGTCCCACCCTGTACAAGAAATGGATTAGAGGTCGTGGACTCGACAAGGGGCCAAGAAACACGTGAAAAGGACTTTATTGAATTTCGTCTTACTTTAAAACGGCCTGTTCGTGTTTCGACTTTCGCAGTCAGCCTCCCCCGAGCCCACAGCCCAGAAAGTGCTAAAGTACGTGTTTTCTTTCTCGAACTTATCTAACTGAACACATCAGACTATCACCATCCTTGAATATTACCCTCTTTTCTTCACAAACAAGGCCTTCTATAAAAGATAAGTATTATTTAAATCTTTCAGTTTCCTGTACAATTTTTCAATAATTAGTATAATATTGTTCAGCCATAAAGTTCAATTCGGCGTGACAATCTACATCAGGTACTTGCACGCGTCTTTGAAAAGAAATTTCGCCATCTATAGATTCCTCAATTTACACTCATATATTTTTAAAGAGTCATAATATTAAGAGCCATAATATCCCCTACCAACACTTATTTATTTACAAAGGCATTTTATCGACATGTTTACAGCCGAGTCCCCAGAAGCACCAGTACGTAGGTTCAATAGCGGAGACTGGCCGTGTATATAACCGATAGAAAACTTTCCCATAGCTTATTTTAAGCAGCATGTACACTATCGATACAGCCGAAGTAGTATTTCTCTCATATTTTTCACAATAACAGCTTCTTTTTAATACCTACAACAGTAACTTGCCTAGATGAGTGTACAGCCTTACCGTTATCGATACCGTGTTATTTAAACCCGAAGAAAATATAATACATACAATCAAGTCATAGTATTTGCAGTCAAAAGTGCTTTAGAACTAGTTACCTTTTCACAACATCGCTTTCAAGAATTTTATCGACTCATTACGAGTTTTTTTAACATTATTTTATAGAACTACATTGTATAAATTTTATTATATTGTAACACTCAACCACATACATTATATTTTACAGCGTGTTCTACAATCCTTTACACATTAAAATACAATTTACAAGGTTTTTTAAAAATCTATTTTAAGAAACTACAGTTCGACATCAATATAATTATTACTGAAGGAGCTTGCTACTTATTTTGTCGGTCCAAATTATAATTAAGAAGAAATTAAACATTTTTATTTTCAATATCCAAAACAATCCAAATTCCAGATTAAAAATTAAATTAAATATTTTAATCCGGCTTATCCAGCACGATTATTTTATATTATCAATCAATTAATACTTTAATAAACAAGTATACAGTTAGATATTTAGCGCTAAACAGGCGGACACGTGACGTTTGCTCTCTTCCTAGCGCTAAGTCTACGTATAGCATTATCCCACACTGTCATCCCGAAACACGGATTGAATCGTAAAAAAAATCTTTAATACGCAACGACATCGAATATAAACTGTCCATTTATGCCCGGGTCTGTTTTCAAACGAAAATGTTCCAGTATTTTTGTGTAAAAATCAGACTCGGGCACCGAGATCGCGAAGAAAATACAATTGAACGAAGTACTATGAAACAGGAATCCTTAACTTCACCCTGAATAAAATCTTTAACATTACATAACACCTATTTAAACGTCTAATAGCACTACACTTCGGTTGGGAATTCTCAGTTCACGGGAGATTTGTCTCTTTCTCACCAACGAAAACAGAAAAAGACGGCTGTATTTATTATCTTCTGAGAAAAATATATTCGAAAATACGAAATGTAGTGCCGGGTACGGGTTGTATAGAATAATTCTTCACCAGATCTAGATCAAGTGAGCGCCATTATTCCGGTTGGGAGGTGCTTTGTCCTCCGGTTGTCGGGTCACGCCGCTAGATGGCGATAGGTTTGTCGCGACACTGTTCAACCACGTAGTTGGTGAACCGCTTGAGGAACTTGGGGTACTCTCGCTTGTACACCGCCCGAAGTACTCCGGCAGGGGCCCAGCCTCCTGGGTTCACTGGAAAAGAAACAGTGATATTAGTTTACAATAACTATGAAATGAACAGTAGTGAAACAGAAAAAAGTGCACAGCTGACTGCGAGACAACACACAGCCTTATCCCCTTAGCACCCCTAAACGACTCAACACCAATTCGACTTAAAGTTAAGCATTTAGATGTGAGCTTTAAATCGTGTGACGTACAGTAGCATCTCTGGTGGTCTGAAGTATACAACGGCGTCTTCCACGCGTTGTCGACAACTGTAACTTAATTTTGGAATTATCACTGTGTTAACTGCACACTTTAATGCTTTACTTTGAGTTGAGTCGTTTCAACGGATGTTTAGAAGATATTCGCGACTAAAGTATATGCCAGGTCTATAACGGGTGTAAAAACACGATTAACGAAGCCAAGACTCACTTGTTCTTCCCGTCATAGTGATTTTTTTTTTTAACTGGGCCGTACCTTCTTCTGGTTTCGAATATATTGAAGGTCTAACTCTTTTTAGGTGTTTTTTTTTACGAAAACAAGTTTTAAATGTTATAACTTAATACACTCCCACAAACCCAGTACCGTTACATGCACCTATAAGCACAATGTTTTGCGTGTGTTACATTACGCACTACCATAAACAGCGTATTTTCACACCAAAAATAAAAGCTGTTTCCCAGCAATTATTTTTGCAGAAAGTTACATAGTTTGATGTACAGAAAGGGTAGATGACGGCTTCGTGATGGGTCTCGGGCTACTGCCCGACGATTGAGATTTTTGTCTGTTTTTGGGGAATGGCATCTCGCAGTTCAACCTATAGGAGGTTGTCGACTGCTAAACCGGGCTTTCCTGTGGATGCCTCAATAAATTAAGGCCTCCAGCCAGGCATAAAACTAAAACTGATTACTCGCTAAGGGCACCCCCTGTAGGGTACGGACCTCGGCTTAGGGCGTCGCTAGGAGAGGACAGCAAAGGGACATGCTGGATCGGATTAAGCCCGACGATTGATGTCGGGACGTTGTATATATACTAGTCGCGCGATCAACTCTGATGACGCGATGCAGGATTTTACATGACGTTAGTGCGATGTGTAGTTCGCATGTAGCGATATAGATGCCACCACAGGTCTTGTTACGCTCTGTTTGTGTGTTTCCATTATAATTATATAAAAAAAAGTGTTTACCTGTACTGCAGTAAGCGATGTCGGTGGTGATGTTATGCCTTGTGGGCTGCTCGCCGGCCGGGTACGTGGTGCGGCACGCCAGGCACACCGTCACGAACAGGCGGATACACGCGCCGGTGTTCGACTGGAACAAGGAAAACGGTTGAAATATTAAAAAAGTTTTTTTTTTTATTATTATTTAACGACAGGATATCTAGTACGTACTTAATTCTAAAGCAATAATGTTTGTCGAAAATTCAAAATATTAAGCAAACTTAGTTATAGTTTTCATGAACACCACAACAACGTTGGATATTATGGCATAGGAGTGAAGAACCAATGACGTTTGGCACCGCAGACGACCCTAATGCGGTTTGCCGACAGCTTAAAGTGCTGGATAATTCTTATAATCATCATAACCACATTCATATGCAAAAAACATAACGCCTGAGAAGCACTTTCTTTTTTCCTTGCATGAAAGTATAATTTCAATGAGGAATTGTACTAACTGGGTAATCAGCGTTGGTGGTGGAATGATTAGTGACGGCGTAGGTATTGTCGCTGTCCTGTCGGACGTGCGACCAGAAGAGCGCGTCTCGCTGCGAGGCCGGCCAGATGCGCTTGAACGTCTGGTGGAACACGAGCGCGTCCGACGAGATCTCCTCTACTATTGTCATCGTTTCCAGTGTGGCTGTAAGACAAATACGTTAATATTAAAATATTTATTGGGAGTTATATTATGTTCGAGCCATTTGGGGTTGAAACACTAGAGCTATGGGGTCCGAGTGCATCATCTGCCTAGCCTTTTCCCAACTATATTGGGGTCGGCTTCCAGTCTAACCGGATGCAGCTGAATACCAGTATTTTACATGGAGCGACTGCCTATCTGACCTCCACAACCCAGTTACTGGGTAACATGATACCCCTTGGTAAGACTGGTTGTCAGACTTTCGGGCTTCTGACGACCCGTAACGACTGTCAAAGATCCACGAATGACAGCCGGGACCAACGGCTTAACGTGCTTTCCGAGGCACGGAGGAGTCTCGGTATGTAAAGATGGTCACCCATCCACGGACCAACCCCGGCAAGCGTAGCTTAACCTGATGGATCGACCCATGCGGCTGTTATTACTTAGCCACGAGCTCCTCCTATGGGGTCCGAGTGCCCCCTTAGTATTTCAAGGCATCTCTAAGCTGTTGGTCGACTCTTCACGTGACCAGAGGGCTGGCCTAATTTTTGGCCAAAGAATCAGCATCGCCATACAACGAGCTTCACAGCAATTCGGACGAATTTTTCGATGCCCTATGATTCTTTCCCCTCCTTTTTTATATACCATGTACATATTATTATTATTATTTTAAGTCACATTTAGTATGTAATATTTTAGTGTAATTTTTACTAGTGGACCTGCCGATTAGACGGCTGTTTATTGACGACCTTTCTACGTAAACTAATTTTATCCATGATCGAGCTAGGGGGCGCATTTTGAAAACTGTAACATTGCTTCAAGATAATAATAAAATACAAGACACTGAATGGTCACAATCAGATAAGGTAATTTTATTCAACATGATTTATCGCTGTAAGAGATAATATTATTATACTAGATTTCAAATCGCTCGGTCCCTGACAAGCCTATGGCCATTCATCATGAGTAATCCCTTAACTTATTAATGTATATGTTCTGCTAAAGAATAACCAAATATTATGGTTGATGCTGTCCAAGGCACACAAAGATCTGTTGTTGTCGAAGGACGATGAACCACATTATATTAGCATAATTTGATGAAATAAAATATATTGTAAGCATTTATATGTTTGAGAAAATTTAGACAGTTGACAAGATAATCGCATGCGGAATTCTGTCTATTTTATGTATTGTAAAAATCACATCATGAATGTAAAATCTTCGATATTTTAATAATTCATGAGTAACGCGTGCCAAACAATATTGCACGGATTTCCGTCGGTCACGGCTCGCAGTTTCGTCACTCCACGAAAGTATGAAAACTGAGAGATTTGTTAATTTATCGGTATATTTTCATAACTTTCTTTATTTCAAATCGCAAGTAATGTGATTCTAAAAGTATTGGGCTAGAAGATGTTAAGATATACGAATTAACTAAATAATTTAGAAACATAAATCAATTAGTTTTCTTATAGTGCCCGGCGCGGCGCAAACCTAGTAAAGCGCAGAGCAATTTTCATACAAACAAAATATCAAGGTAGCACGTTGTCAGGTATGCGCCGGCGCACACTCCTATAATTTTCAATAGTAGCATAACATAACATCACGTTTGTTTTCCCAGAAGGGTTAGGCAGAGCTGTAGCTATAGTAAGTTTTATCATAATACTCACTTTCCCATTCATATCGGTAGCGCGGGTTGAAGAAGTAGTGACACATCTCACGCGCAGTCACGCCGCGCACTTTGTGCATCGCCTTCAGAGGATCAGTCACCATGCCATCCACTTCCATCTCCCTGAGAAAGTGTACAAATTGAGCATCCTGGAATATGTGGGACTAAGTAGGCCCATTGGATAATGTAGCGTCAATAAACCGTGTAATGTGTACATGCAAAGCTGTTCTGTGAAAAAAGTTCGCAAGAGTATACGTAGTTCTCACAGCACCAGCACCCAAAAACAAGCATACAAAACAAACTCGCACAATTTACAATATCTACCAATCCACAAAACCAGAAAAACATATTCCATATGCCAAGTTATACCAAACTAAATATTCTACACTACAAACTATCCCAAAACTTTCAAGCAAAAGGTACTTTCACTAAAGACTACTGCTTAGATTACAAATATTACAATAAAGCTACATTTTCACTCCCTTATTCATAAATCATCGTAGTTCGCGACATGAAAGTTTGCCGCTCAGAAGTAGGCTACAAATTAATGAGTGCGCAATTATCAATATCTACAACACGTCCCGGAATTAACGCACAACCTCTTAAGGGGTCATTATGAACAACTTTTACTGTGGGACCAAACCTGAAATCGCGAAAAAAAAATCTGCTGTTCCCTACATTTATGTTCGCATAACTCGTCAAAATGTAGGAAACAGCAGATTTTTTTTTTCGCGAGTTCAGGTTTTGTCCCATAGTAAAAGTTGTTCATAATTATGAGTACAATGACCCCTTAAGAGGTTGTGCGTTAATTCCGGGACATGTTGTATACTACTAACGCTCGGTTCCTACGAACAAAAACGAATCGTTTTGATTACCAATGGTAGCATTTTTATTGCTAAACAACTGGGAATATAAATAGATCCGTAAGCTAATTTTACCTGTGATTGCTACTTCCATATGGGAGGGCCTACTATGCACAGCTAGCAGGTCTCTGCTTCATTATTGGTAAAGATATAAGAGTCTTAATTTTAACCAATTACAGTCCGTAAATTATAGGAATCTGCCAGAAAACAGTAGTGCGCTATGCCATGCGCATCGGAAAGCCTGGCTTCAGAGCGGCAAACATACTTGACTCGAACTGTATTTGTCATTTTGAGATTTGTTGTCAATTGAGAGGGCAATTAGCCATAAAATAAACGGTCTATCTGTGGGCTATCCATATGGATAGCCAAACCAAAAACTCGATATACAGGGTGTACGGGACAGCCCTCCGCAAACTAACAGGATGCATTCAGCTTATTTTGAATCATATTCCACCGGAAATATTCTCAGGATTTTTTTTATCGTTTTTCAGTCACTATTCTTTTATATCAATTTAAAATTACATTCTCTGTACGCAGCACTCCAGTTATGTAAATAAAACAATTAAAATCAAAAAATCAGTAATGGATGTTGAAATACTCGGAGGCCGAAGGCTCGCTGCGCTGCCGTTCGCTACGCGTGTTTTGCCGCGGTAACGATACATTGCGTGTGAGGTAATAAAACAAATCAGGTTTGTTGGATTCCCATAACGTTCCTGAAATAATTTCATGTACCGGTCATCTTAGTACTGAATTCACTCCATCAGTCTGCGGAAGGCTGTCCCTTACACTCTGTATATCGAGGATAGGGCTTTTTGGGTCCCAAGCCGTGAAAGACCTCAATGGTCCAGAATGTTCATTAACGAACTAACAAAAAGTCCGAAAAGTAAATCCGGACAGATCAGAACCCGACAGACCCTAACCCATGACTGTGTGGATAGACCTCCAAATTGTTTATGAATAAAGGGGTAAAATATAGGTAAGCAAAAGTACTTTAAGAATGGAGTCCACATACCCACTTCTACAAACATTGTCCACGTACCTCCTGTACATCCTCATGTCGCCCTCCTCGGCGAACAGTTGCCATCCGATCTCTCCGCCGACGCCTTCGAACGCCGCCTGGATCTGCTCTGTCGATATCCTGTCGATCTGGAAACATCAAATGGCCATGTTCATTATTCCGAAGAAACTTTACCAAGGCATGCCCAAGCAGAGCTGATTTTTTTAGGGTTCCGTAGTCATATTCCGTAGATATACCGTAGATTACGTGTACAGTACCTCCTGTACACGTAAGTGGGGTTTCTTTTTTCTTTCTCGTCTACCCCATGATGTGGGGTGTTGTTGAAAAGGGTTTTCAAAAATATTGCGGGTTTGTGAAAATAATTTTTCGATCAAAGGATCCGTTTCTAAAATATTAAGCTTTAAAGTGCAAATTTTTGAGAGTTAAGTGTGTCGTCCAAACCATCCCCCCCAGTTAAACGGTTAGTTTAGGATATGGGAAAAAAAAATCACGGTAGTAGTATACAAGATGTAACATAAATAACGCACAACCTCTTAAGGGGTCATTGTGCTCATAATTATGAACAACTTTTACTATGGGACTAACCCTGAAATCGCGAAAACAAATCGGCTGTTCCCTACATTTTGACGAGTTATGCGAACATAAATGTAGGGAGCAGCTGATTTGTTTTTTGCGATTTCAGGTTTGGTCCCATAGTAAAAGTTGTTCATAATGATGAGTACAATGACCCCTTAAGAGGTCGTGCGTTAATTATGTTACACCTTGTATATAACGAAGTTAAAAGGAAAACTATCACAACTAAGTAGGCTTTACAAGTTAACGAGTAATAGTCGACCAACTTACATTTGCAGTTGGAATCTTGCATTGGATTGTAGTCACTCAAGATCGGAAATATCGTGCCTTCTGTTACAAGAAACACTAAGAGAATATGCATTCATAAATGAGTGTTATCGTTAACATTATCTGTATGCTAACATCTTTTTGTTATAAGATCTACTATTAAAATAGATAACCGAAATGTTTCCCTTATTCGACCATTAACCCAGAATATTAACACCGCGGTATTTTCATCAACTACCTGGCCTGTGGTAATTTGGATGGCATTAAGTTTTGGGGTAACGGCAAAGTGGGACAGGCTTAGTTGAAAGGCTTGATCCAAATAATCCATCTACAATAATTCCGACACAAGTACAGGTAATCCAGGATTTGTTGAGGGCTTGCAATAGGTTAACACCAACAAAAATAAATGAGATAAATAAGTATACAGACTAACTGGAAACAACAAAAATTTAACTTAATAAACGAGTCCTTAGTTTATACCTTTAGCCTCATTCGGTAAGCATGGAAATGAACACCACCATATTCGGTAAAAGATGATATGCCTAACAGCAACTGGCAAGAATAGAAAGAAGGTTTTCCCCAGGAGTGGAACTGACGTGTCATTGTCGTACGCATCACCGCGAGCTGTGGTCAATAGCGAGGTTAATCACTACAAAAAGAAACAAGATATCTTACCTCAGTCCACAAAGTGTGCACGGTGAGTCGGTTGTCAATAGCCGGTGGTGGCAGCTCGACCTGGTCACGTGTGTGCACGCTGGGCGGCACGACACGTGCACACCGCTCCTCCTCCATTTTGTCGAAACCTGTCTCCACTGCATCGTAGAACTCGTCGTCTGGCAGTGTGGAGTGAGGACCCTCCTGTTGACAAAGGAAGATATGTCTAATATTATGTATCATTCACTTGCTAACATCGGCACATGACGAATTCGATTTAAACACCAAAGTCGCGACCCTCTAGAGGCATTGGCGGGTGCCGAAAAGTATCACTTCTGAGTCGATGGATTAACCATAGAGATGATTATTTTTATTAAGAACGCCAGGTAGAAGACCTTCCCTCAGTTAAACAATAAGGCAACTTCTGTCTTCAATTTTACGAAAATTCGAAATACTTTACGTTGGAAAGGCTAATAAAGCCACATTTATATGAACTCGAAATATGAACGCTTAGCATCTACGTTCGCCGACATATTTAGAGGCCCAATTAGTTTCCAGTCGTAACTTTGCATAATTAAATTAGTCAAACGAACTGTATCCAGCCAGACTAATGCATGCATTAAAGTGCATTTTCTAATTAGTGAGAGTTGAAGCTAGTTCTGCTTTTGGAATAGTTTTCACATAATTTTTAATGTATTCTTGATATTTCAAATGTAGACACGCTTATGGTCTCCAAAAGATAGTTTGTAGGTGCTTACTTATTAATTATCATTATTTGGTATTTACAAATTCTCATCAAAGCATAAATATTTTAAGACCAATCATATTTTTTCAGCTAACCCATGAATTGACAAACAGTAAAGGCCGTACTTACAAAGACAACCAACAAAGGTACACAATTATAATAAAGTGGTAAGTATCCGTAGCCTCTAGATAATATTATTCCGCGTCGTTCCGACCTACATACATAGACAGAGTCGTGAGGACATTCTAGTAAATGAAATTTGGTTGATTGCGAGATCCACGTGATGGTCCGCCTCGCATAATTATTAGTTACGGTTGCGATTACAGAACAACTGTCAAGCCCAAGAGCGCTGGGTTTACGAAACAGGAAAAAGTATGTATTTTTTTTTATCTGAGCTCATAAAGAAAGTGTTGCATGATAAGATTAACTCAAAAGACCATTTCAGACACCAATCTACATGGTCTTCACATGATCTGACCAAGACTATGTCTGGACTTTTAAAGAGACCTCTGAGTTTGTTTCGGCCTTTCTTATCAAAGTAGTAAGATAGGAAACGCCGACCTCGTCTAGTTTTTAAAATATGATTGTCGTGTAAAAATGTTTGTATAAACCTACTTACAGAAATATAATCATTTATCATAACATAGGTATTGTTTAGAAAAAACGATAATTTCTATCATTTCTTTTCTACCAACTTTAAATTTAAAGATAAACCTAAAGTTGAAAAACCTATACCAAAATCTTTTTGAGTCTTGGATTGGCTCACAACCACAGTAGACCGGGAAAAGTGGATAGAGGGGAGGCTGTTGTCCTGCAGGGGACAGGACCTAGGCCTGAACTATGAACAAAGTTGAATTCAAACATCCAGCTGACAAGGCAACCATGCTATCAGGGCTAAGCTAATGTTGAAAAACGGACGCTAAGGCCATCGCTTTACGATGTCCATTTAAAAGCAGGCGAACTTAATTATATCCAAGTAAAATATAATTGTTCCAGACATCGTTAATCAAAATTATTGATATTGGTTTCGGTATCACGCCTGGATGAAGTAGGTAATAGGTCGTAGATTTATAGATAGAAGGAATCGTGTACCTGTAATACCAAATGCCTTAATATATTTCTATAACCTAAGGCCTTAGATTCCTATAACCTAAGGCAAAAGCCTAAAGGTGATCATTCACGATAGCGCCATTTGGCGTGACTCCGAACGACTAAAGTCAACAGGAGCGATTGGACAACCAGAGTTTTACATCATGCCCGCGGATTTTAACATTCACGATCAAATTTTGGATATGTACATAATGCCATTTGGCGCGATGGACTGACCGTGAATGCCCACTATTAGATTCCTATAACCTAAGGCAAAAGCCTTAGATTCCTATAACCTAAGTCAAAACCATCACAAAATGTGTCGCTTGGGTACTTGATGTGCAATGGCGTGAACTCGTGTAGTGACGAGAAATAAAATAAATAAATTATACGAATACTTGATCACATACAACGCTAGAAGATGCAACCACAACAGCATAATCCATGGCTCCCAAAATAACAAACATTTAATTCTTGATTACAATAGTGGCTTTTTTGCACATAATAGTGGCATTTCTTTACTCTGAATGAAGTTTATGAAAACAGAGTATAATCTGTGAAATGATGATTACATTTTAATAGAAAAAGGTTTATAAAAAAGTCACTAAAGTGGGTGTATGCGGGACTCTTTCGTGGCATCCTTATCCACAATGCGTATCCGTAGAGCGTTTTCTCCCCACACATGATAATCGATTACTGGACTAACAAATTACGTAACACCTAGGCATCTCTTCCTTAAGGCTTCTGCAAACAGGCGCGACGCGACGCGAACCGCGAGCGACACAAAGGCACCGCTCGACGCGCGACACGCGGTGCCTTTGTGTCGAGTTTCGTGTCGCGCCTACGCCTGTTTGCAGGAGCCTTTAGGCTAGCTAAAATGCAGTTCACCTTCACTTAGCATTTACTAAATTTTGAGAGAGGCCAGTGCATCTATTAGTTCAGTCAATTTATCCAGACAGCAGCGTACACCGATACTAACTCTTGATTGTTTGTTTAGATAGAGTTTCCCTTGGCAATGTCGCTTGTGGCGATTTGCTACGCGTATTTGTGTACACCATGTCGGTATCAACGATTAACCGAAACCGTGACCAGCAGAGCGGTTAAACAATGAACCGGTGCTCACATCATGAAATGATGCATGAAGGTCATTTGCGACGACAGTTTTGAATATCGTGCATAAAATGTTATTCATTTTAATCAAATCTGCTTTAGGGCTACCACACAAAACTGAATTCGCATCGCATCGCAAAAATCTGGCGAGCTGCGCATTGAATTGTAGCTAACAATTCAATGCGCAGCTCGCAGATTCGCATCGCAGTTTTGTGCGGAAGCCCTTAGTCAGCTGCTACGTCCGAAAAAAAATATAATGACAAAGCCTAATTAATGTGTGACGGGCCAGCAAAAAAAGAGTAGATGAAATAGAAAAAAAAGTATTTTTTTCTTTGTATATATGACTCCAGGAGCTAGACCACCACTTCTTAACGCAGTATTATTTTAATCTTCTTGAGTGTGGGAAAGAGATGGAGCTAGACGTCCTGTATAGCTCCATCTCTTTCTCACACTGAAATAACATTAAAATAATACTACTTTAAGAGGTGGTGGTTGGCCCTCAGAACTTTTCGGGCTTCTGACGACTGTCAAAGATCCACGAATAATCCCGGCTGTCATTCGTGGATCTTTGACAGTCGTTACAGGTCGTCAGAAGCCCGAAAGTCTGACAACCAGTCTTACCAAGGGGTATCGTATTACCCAGTTACTGGGTTGTGGAGGTCAAATAGGCAGCCGCTCCATGTAAAATATTGGTATTCAGCTGCGTCCGGTTAGACTGGAAGCGGAAGCCGACCCCAACATAGTTGAGAAAAGGCTAGGCAGATGATGATGGTTGGCCCCCATAAACTTACTTGCATAACAATGAATATATTATAGAACAAACAAATCGTTGATACCAGCAGACGCGGAAATACATGAATTTAATACCTGAAGAATATTTACATAACATCACGCCTTGTTTCCCCGATGGGTTGGGCAGAGGTGTAGTTATCTATAGTACACCCACATTTCGCCAGTTATGTTTAAGTCCCATGTAATAGGGGACGAATATTTGTTCATCCTATTTTACGAGATGAAACCGCAAAATGAGGCAAGCATGTCGACGTCAGAGCAGATATAAATACTATGAAGTACCCAGTTTTAACCGGTGATTGGTTAATACCAGAACAAGGGCTTAAAATACCAGCATATTAACATTCACGTTTAAACATATCTGCAACAGTAAATTCCCTTGATGAATATGAACCATTATTTTGGGATTGTGACGTAGATGATTAGTAATTGAACAAGAGCTTAGCTTATACTATCAGAAAAAACAATGTTCTATGATAGCTAAGTTTGGATAACAATAACAACATAAAAAAGCATAATCCGAAGATGAAATTCGAAGAGGTGCACCTAGCTTCTGACGTTTCATAGGAGCCCATGTAGGTTTATGTGAAATGCTATATTTTGATTTTGATGTGTTACATTTTTGATTGTTCATTTTTTAATTCACCTACGCACGACTCAAACAATAAGAATCGCAAATCTTATTATTTAAGAGAAATCCCATGTAATATTGGTAGCCGGTAAATAAAAACGATGAGATCATATATACATATATCCGACAATAAATGCAGTAGATATATATTATTATGTGGTACTCAGTCTGTGTGGTTCTTTCCTCAAAAGATCATTTCAGACACCAATCTACATGGTCTACACATGATCTGACCAAGATTATGTCTGGACTTTAAGCGACGTTCGCACGGACGTAAAAATATCGCGGCGATTGTATTTCGCGTACTGGATTTTTAACGCAAATACAACACTGTGTTTTTTCGACGCGTTGGAATGCACTGTGTTGGATTCTCAATGCTCGGCTCAATACCGAGAGTTAACAATCCAGTGCGCGATAAAATCCCGCCGCGATATTTTTACGTCGGTGCGAACGTCGGCATAAAGAAGACTGTGATCTGAGTTTGTTTCAGCCTTTCTTTCTAATCAGTTCGGCCTTTGTTTCTTTAGTCAAATAGGAAACGCCGACCTCATCTAGTTTTTAAAATATGTTTGATGTGTAAAAGTGTTTGTACAAACCTACTTACAGAAATAAAATCATTTATCATTTATATAATTTTATTTATTTATTTATTTTCTTAGACAACAATGATCCATATGTTAGTTAGTTATTACAGAAGAAAAACTTACTGAATATTATAATACCAACAGAAAATTTCCCATGGTAGCCCCAAAATTCTCGGAGGACAAAAGAAACGCAGGTGTTTCTCAAGCATATTTTATCTTTACGAGTCAAAGCTTTTAAACAACAATGTTCATAAATCGTAAGGTTGGGAACATTTTACCACCTGTTAGTAACTACCTAGACGATTCCCCTGACACCGAATGTAGGTTAGATTTGCTTTACGCCCTAAATAAGAACAATAGCCGTCTGGGGGTACCTTTAGTGACCTCGATTGGTGGTGTCTGGGTTAACGAAGTGTAATTAGCGGGCTAGTGTCTATTCAGCCATTATTTTGTGTTACAGGGTTGATAGGACTCGCCCTTTTTATCTTTGCTCAATCGCCCTATATATGATGACTATAATATTAAAAGGCTTAGAAGATTTAAACTTCAAAGTTATGGAAGCTCTCCGTAGGGTGTACGTTGATGTAGGTTCACGTAAAAATTGCAAACCACCTATATTACATAGGTAAGAGTAAATATGTACATCTTTTTCTCATCTGACGAAGTAAACATGACAAATACAACGTCTTTTATGGTTATAATAATGTCTTACAATAAGTACATAACAATATGTACTTTACAACAATTCATACATTCTGACGACAGTAATAAAATTATTTTAAAACACAGTCATTTGGAAAGAGTTTATCTTTATTTGTATTTGTTAGAACATATTATTTATTTACTGAAGAACAGACTTAGTGAGGTATGTAAATGACAACATTTGCTTTACGGTGTTCAGATAACAGGGGTGCGATAACACGACTTGAAAACTTCGCCATTAAGAAAAGAAACATTTGATGATAGACCGTATTTCAAGGATATAAGTTTCATATTTCAATACTATATTGTTCATCACATGACGATTTGAAAGTTAAACGTCTAAGCATTATCAAGATTAAAATAAAAGATACCTTAAATTATAAGTAAAAAATTAACCGCCTCACAATAATTCATTCTTTACGAATTACACAAACCAATTTATTTGAAACAAACTACGACCTAGGTCAATTAAGCTAACTAATTTGACTAACGCATTTCATCGCGTGTTTGTTTAGTCATACAATAAGTAAAATGCTATAGTATTCGAGCATTCTTACAATATACGGGATTTTTGGAGTTCCCGCTGAAGGGTAGCCGGCACACCCCGTTGTGGCGAGGACTGCGGCCAGTGACGTCAGCTCGGCACTCCCCAGTCCCCATAGAAACGACATGCTATACTTAAATAGATAGTCCCTTGACGACTCGTAACAGTAATGATGTCTATTTTCGAACACGATTCCGGCAATAGTGCTTTAATATTTCAGAGAAATAACATTTTGTATAATAATCTCAACAGTATATACCTACAGAAACACAAATGAAAACACATACACATACATAAGCTCACGCCTTCTTCCCATGGCGGTAGGCAGAAACTACAGAACGCCACCTGCTGCGATCATTACATACTCATTTTGCCTCGTTTACGTTCATACATGGTCATACACGCACGCCGGTTGCGAGTACTACGCACCTGACCTTTCTGAAGAACATCACCAATAAGATCACTATATGTCTTACTAGAGCGTCCCCTCCCGGCGTTTCCACTCACATCTGCCGTGTAAATACCTATTTTTAGTCGACTTTCATTCATACTCACAACATGACCAAACCATGTAAGCATACTAGTTTAAATTTTTGTCACTACGTCTTCTTTTAAACCGCACAGTTGTCTTACCACATCATTCTTCAGCCTATCATTCATAGTCACGCCACACATGCTTCGCAAGGAACGCACGAAAAAACAACAACAAACAACAAATGAAAAATTCTCGTAAAACTGAAGATATCCGAGTGGAAAACTGGAAACTGCTTTTTCTCTTCAAATGTCTGTTAAAACTTACTGGGTTGGCTATATGCATACGCACAGCCTTCAGGAAGGGCTGGTCAAAAGCTGTGCTAGTAACAAATCACATAACTCTACGATGACCAATCCGCTTCTCATAGTCGATCATGTCAATATTGTTCAATTACCTTTTCAGTACAGCCCCAAATTCAATTCATTCATATAAACGATTACTGGCTGACTAACAATGCCATAATCTGAATAAAGGCAATAGCACGGGTAACCTATTGATTCTCTTCGCCGTTCTTAAAATTGTCGTGAAATATGAGAAATGACATAGAAAATATTATTTTCGTTGTCATTTCTCATATTTCACGGTAGTATTTAATTTAAATGCTCAACAGCACTTTTTCATGGCAGTGCCAATCCGTGATTCAGACCATTTATTTTACAAGCGTAACGTTTGTTTTATGACAGCAGCGTCGTCACGCGAAGCCCGCATCTATTTCGCATATTTCTATATGACCAATGGGAATTCGTTGCATTTCTCATAGAAAGTTTTTTGACTCTACAGTTTGGTTGCTAGTCAGCTTACTAAATCTGGTAGTTTGTGGAGGTCCATTGCTGAACAGGTGTCTTCCTAAAGAGTCCTTCAGAGGAGCCTTAAAACGTGTATCTGTGCCTGTGTAGGTATACCTGTCACCATGTGGTACATTACATTCGTTGGGTAACTTCTTTGATCGACCCGTACATAGAAGAGTGGAAACAGTGGTCAGACAGGTACGATTACTATTTCACTATCTCCATTTTTGCTACCAAGTATACAAGCACATACCTATAGTAGTTTAATAGCACAATGCTTTGTGTCCCTCATTTGTCAGCTGGTAATTATGATGAAGCAATGACATTTTTGTCTCAGCTTCGATAAACAAAAGATATAATGGCGTGAACTAGGAAACATTACTTCATGACCTTCATCTTCTAAACCACAAAAAAACGTTAAAGTTCATGGATGAAGTTCAATATTGTGAACACATCTAAGAAGAGGTCTTATCACCGTATGGGTCACATTGTATCCAGTCATCCGAATTATATTGCCACCACATCTACTATCCAAGGTTACTTATTACATCAACTGTGAGATCGGTACAGCTGTACCCACAATAGTTCTTTGTTCTGGGATATAGTGCGGGAATTAGCACATCAAAGGAATCCTGACGTACAATATGCTTGGTCGTTAGCAGCACACTAAGTACTTCTTGGTTGATGTTATGTTAACAGGTTGTAACTGACGTTTTTGTTTTGGTTATTTATGGATTGTTTTGCGAAAAGAGGTAACTGCAAACAGTGCAAGAATTGAAACAAAAATACTCTTATCTCTGAGCGCATACAGTTGAACTTAACTGTGAGACTGAAATCTATATAAGATTCAGCGAAAAGTTTATACCTAGAACACTGGACAGAAGTTTCCATAGTTGTAAATATTCTTGTTACAAGTCTGTAAACTGAACTAAGTACTTTATCCCATCTCTGCTTATAATATGTGTCACTGCATAATTTTCTTTACACAGCACAGTTTTCTTTTATTAAATAGTCGTTGAAAATTGAAGGCCAATGAAATAAAACTATTCTGTGACAAAATACGTAAGTATGTTTCATTTTGTCAGCACTCGTAAATAACCTGTAATTAATTTTAATAATCATAATGGTAATTTTACGTCCTGTATAATTTCAAATTCATAAGACATTTCCGTGAGTGGAACTCTAATTACACTGTTAGTACGTGGCGACTCGATGATAGAAGAATTTTTAGAAGCACCACTAAAAATTTTAGGAATTCAAAACATTAATATTCTTTGAATTACTGTAATATATATTATAAATATACAAATTGCACATCAAAACCTGATCAATGGTAATTTATTTACGATTCCAACTCTTGAACCGAAAGAAAAAAGAAAAACTTTCCCACTTGCACAAAAACTAATAACATAAAACAAAAATGCTACTCAATACAATATACACAGCCTAAACTTCTGGACAATACATCCACCTCACTCAATGACATCATAACAAACCCCAAGTTGCGCCATCAGAATAACTTGTTACGGGAACATGGGAGGATGACGTCACACCACCGCAGACGTCATGATGAGGGGAACCGAATGTTCCTTTTTATAGGCGACGCGGTATTTGAGAGACCTTACCAATGATGTCATAGCAATGAGTCTAGGATCAGTTGATAGGTCTTTAAATGGTTCTGCACCATATTGTTACAATATGTAACATACAACATGGGTTAAAATAATGGCAAATTTGTATTTTATATAGATTTTGTAGTAGTCATACGAGTAATAAATACATGAGCAATAGCTAAACCACATGACTCTAACAACGATTTTTTTAACAATACTAACTACGATAAGAAAACAATATAAAGAGCGTTTGGTTCAGTTGATTCATCCACACATGCTTCATCACAATGCTGTCAACAATGAATACTTAATAGGGAATAAACATGTTATAAATAATAAAGTCCGTTCGTTTTCCGATAATGTAAATAAAATCAAAACATAATCTTTTTAGGAAGGAAACAATACCGAACTAATGGCAGCACGATTCCGGAAGAACGATAATCAACGTACCGACAGGATAATTGGCACCTACATGGACAGCTATTATAACTTTCTTTTGATTTGATTGTGGACAGAAACTGTTTAGACCAATGAAGATAAATATAGACCGATCATACTGACTGCAACTACGTTTCATATTTTTGATTTCATTGAGGGTGACCCATAACATATCGAAACACCTCCGTGCCTAGCACGTGTGTAGCACGTAAAGCCGTTGGTCCCGGCTGTCATTCGTAGATCTTTGACAGTCGTTACGGCTACTTTGACAGTCAGAAGCACAAAAGTCTGACAACCAGTGTTACCAAGGGGTATCGTGTTACCCAGTAACTCGGTTGTTGAGGTCAGATAGGCTGTCGTTAGAATGGAAGCCGACCCCAACATAGTTGGTAAAAGGCCGAGGGCCCAATGCCGTACAATGTTCTCCTCTGTTCCTAGGAATACGAACCAGTGACTTAGAAAGTTAGTATGATACACAAAATGGTACAAAAACATCCATGGAATCGAAGCCATTCAAGAGCGCATTGGACGTCAATCAATTAATACTTCAGCACACAAATGAAAGTGGTCCAATCAATTATACTCGACTGTGGCACTGTGGCAGACATTGATTGGATGTTTTTTTTATATATATATAATAGTAGAACGTAATGCCTATGACATCAGGCAAAAATTAATAAAAGGGTTGTAATGAATGGGTTAGTAAACGAAAATGAAAGAAACTATTGAAAATAAAAACGTGAAAAAAATTATTGACCCTTCTTAAAACTATGTAGATACTGCTGACAACAATAACACTAAAGATGACGACAAGTTTATAGTTCCAAACAGACATTGAGCTAATAGCGTAAAATATAGTCTTGTATGGCTACAATTGAATAAAATAAAGCATATGAGGTTTGCACAGGAGCGTGGGGATTGGCACATGAAAAGAGAGGCCTATGCTCAGCAGTGGGTGAAAACAGGCTGTGGATTATGAAGCACAATATTTAACTCATTTGCCCTACAAACCTAAACTTTTCATAATAGCGAGTGTTCATTTATGATGTTATTATAACACAGTTTCAAAATTTTACTTTGCCCAACACAACTACATTGTATGATTAGGTAAATATTGTACTTTAGATGGAAATAATGTTTATGCAGAGGAAAATGGCATTGTGTGGGAAAATTATTATAACGATATGAAGCCAGGTTGTGGAGAGTAGCGGTACTTTCAGCAGAGTAGCTAAGAATTTTCCAAGGATAGATGATACTGGTTCCAGCTGCACCCGGTTAGACTAGAAGCCAACCTTAACATAGTTGGGAAAAGGCCGATGATGAGATGGCATTTTAGGATGTGCAAGAAACAACGTGGTATCGACGGACCAGCACTCAGCAATGAACAGAAATGTGGCATAAATTTAAAAAAGGATAAATCCTCACTCGATTCTGTTGCGGCTGCTGGCAAGTCTGGATTTAACCAAAAAGATTTTCTACTATCTTTGAAACCTTTACAATACTTCACAGTTAATACAAATTCTCTTGTCCAGAATTGACATTCAAACGTCGCGTGGGACTGGCCGTGGCCTTTTAAACCACCATTCTACAAATACAAACCAAAAATCTATTGAAAATAAACAAAAATATATCGACGTTTACTTAAATGCCATCAGTAAATGTTTTGACAGACAGGGCGATATAAATAAAGTTTACCACGAAGTAGGGTTACAAAATCGATAGGCATTGTGCTCGTTAACCTTCGACTAATCGGTTTACACTCAATCAGAACCGACTTTAGAGGATAACCGTGGGTGAAACACCGTGCTTCGGAAAGCACGTTAAGCCGTTGGTCCCGGCTGTCATTCGTGGATCTTTGTCAGTCGTTACGGGTCGTCAGAAGTCCGAAAGTCTGACAACCAGTCTTACCAAGGAGTATCGTATTACCCATTAACTAGGTTGTGGAGACCAGATAGGCAGTCGTTCTATGTAAAATACCCAATTCAGCTGCATCCGGTTAGACTGGAAGCCGACCCCAACATAGTTGGGAAAAGGCGGCAGATGATGTTGTGAGTGAAACAACGCTGGAAATACACGATCTAAACAGTGGCAAGGTCATGGTTAGCTATAGAATAAACTCTGTTTTGTGACAGTCATAGATGATTACGTTCGCTTAAATATATTTTTAGTTGAAATAAATGTAATGGTCAATAGGCATATGCTTTGATATAAATACGAGTAATGTATTGACGCAGTCAAGATTGGTTGCGTCTTACACAGTGACGTGGGCATGGGCACATTTCTTTGAAATCTTCAGCGGAAATCAATCGTGTCAACAGGTAACTTAGTCACCTGTTCGATGGAGTAACTTTTTATGGGACATCAAAACATCGCTCATCATATTTATCTTTAAGAACACATTGCTATTGTTTATCCACTGTATGAGTCATTAGAAGTAGTAGCCAAGTTTTAATATTGTTTAATGCGATTAGAATGCAGGCCGGTCATTGTCTTATAATCACATAATACGTATAACTATACTGTAAAGTCATTGCGTGTTGGAATTGGAACATATGTACGGGAATAGCACAGAAAATATAGTTCTTAACTTCTTACTTCATAATTATGTGATAGTGCAAGTGCTAGCAGGTTATTGTAAATTAGTGCAAGGCGAGCTAGTTTTCAAACGAGAAAAGGCCAGATGGTACATGAGGTAGCAAGGATCGCGGGCAGACGAGACTGGTCTAAGGACACTACACACGTTCCGCGATCCGTTTGTAACTCGGAAGTTGTCCGAAATTGAAAAGATACAATGTGAAGCACTTATCATAAAACAGATTTCGAAATTGGAAGATGGGAGAGATCAAAAGTCGATTATGGCATCGACTAAAATGTGATACTGTTGAAACGACAGATGGAATAAGACGTTTTTAACTTTAAGTTAGATTTTATATCTATTCTTAAGCTAGGTAATTTAAGACATTGAATCTACTATGAACGCAGACCGCTTCTCAAGCGTGACTGCATGCCATATGTTTTATTAATGTTGGCTCCTTTCTGACCTGATAAAGACTAGACCTCTTTCAATTAGTACAATGCAACATTAGTATCAATCAAGACATTTTATTACTATCTCCTTTAACCTTTGGCATTCAAACAAAATTAAAATAATTAAAAGTTAATACTGAAAAACTTTTCTTTCGACTTTGTGTCAACTACATTTACCAAGAATGGAATTTCAAGTATTCAAAGTCATACATACTAAATTACTAAGCTATTATAGGGCACCCATTTTTCTTAACAATTTACGATCACATGCAGTGATTGAGGTTAAACGTCTCTATCAACTAGAGTGCGTATGTCTTTAAATCAAAGGTGCTTTTTTATGGTTGATTGGGTGAATGGTGCCTAGTTTTATCAGGCAGTCAATACGAGCAACCAGAAAACTAAGGGTGAATTTCACCAATGAAACTGAACGCGATCAGCTTAATCTGAACCGCTTTTTGCACGTTTTTAGTGTTATTCAATATTTTTATTAACAATCATCTCTATGGTTTAGCCTCAATCCGATTTGTTCACTGACTAGTAGTAAACTCTTGAGCTAGCCAGGCGGTTTTTTTTTTTTTGCGTGGCTACTACTTTACTTTAAGTTTTCTATATAAACTATTCCATAACCGATAACACGATTTCCTGGTACCGACCCTTAAACGCGGCTTAGATATGCGGATCGCGTTTTTATTGGTGAAATTCGACATTAGTCTAAATACCAGCTTTCAACTTTGCCCTTACCGAGATATTAAAGACGTCGAGTTAGGTTAACGAAGTCAGGCGGCAATCACACCGTGCTACATGTCGAAATTGTACCAATTACGGCTGCCTCGGATTGACTGGAGTCCGTACATATTGTTAACAACAAAGCAAGCCTTCGAAACCTTAAATCGTTTAAAATGCTTCTTATATTAGCAATCCATACTAATATTAATTTATCATCTGCCTGCCTCTTCCCAATTTTGTTGGGATCGGCTTCCAGTCTAACCGGATGCAGCTAAGTACCAGCAAAATCCATACTAATCTTATAAATGCGAAAGTAACTTTTCTCTCTGTCCGTGTGTCGGTCTGTCTGTCCGTCTCTCTGTCTGTCTGTCTGTATGTTACCTTTTCACGCCTTAACGGCTAAACGGATTTGGCTGAAATTTGGCACACGGATAGAGACCATGACCTGGGTTAGGACATAGGATGCTTTCTGTCAAAAACTAGTAATAAATAACCTAGATTTTTCACCACCTGCATATCATGTAAGTAAATTAAATACCTTGCCGAATGACTCTTACTTCGCGTACATTATACTCTAGCTACCGAGTACCTTTAAACACAATAATAACATACACGTCGCCCGATCAATTACAAGTGGGTAGGTTAATGAACCCCACCCTTGTTCATGAACCGAACTTAATAACCTTTGTAGTATTCAACGTAAACTAATAAATTAAATATTGATATTGGACAATAGTAAGTATACGCAAAGCTATCAAGGTGCGAAGATAAATTAGTAGTAAATAAGTAAAGAAACGATTTACTTCTATTATCTTTCGAGTACTTATATGTATAATATCTATTAGTATTGACATTGCAATATTTAAATAGTAAGCTTTGATATTACGATACTACAAAATACTATTTATTACGTGTTACAAGTTAGCAAAACTATCCGCGCATTTTATCTCTGAAATAATCAAAGATACGAATTTAATTAACACTAACTTTTGCCCGCGGCTTTGCCCGCGTTGAGGTCAGAAATTATCCCGCGGGGTCGTACTACCGGGATAAAAAGTACCCTAATTCTGACCGATAGGAATTTAAATTGATAACATGACATCTCCGTATTCCTGACTTGTACTTAATCATTTATATTTTTAATTTACTGTATTGACCTCGAACTTGACGAATTTATAATCCCATTTTATTAAAACTGACATTATGTATTGTATAGCCTATTTCAAATTATTTACTGAATTTTATCTTGACATGGTAAAATTATATTGATTTGATTGAATGTGTTAATAATATATAATTATGTTAAATGAGTCTTTATTATTATAGCTAAAACTGTTTGGATGCCTTAGTTAAGGTAATTAGTATAAGGATCATTTTAAACTTAACATCTGTAACTTGTACCTACTTTCTGTGCAAATAAAGAACTATTCTATTCAGTCTTTATCCAGGCCATGCAATGGTAACATACAGACAGGGTTTATACAAGGTGTAATTTTAAACAGTGTTAATCTCTTAAGGGGTCATTGTACTCATCATTATGAACAACTATTACTATGGGACCAAACCCGAAATCGCGACAAAAAATCAGGTGTTCCCTACATTTTGACGAGTTATGCGAACATAAACCATCGAGGCGGTCCGGCCGGTGCTCGACCTTTGGCTCGGGAGGAGGCACGGCTCCTTGTCGTTTCGGGTGACGCAGGTGCTCTCGGGGCATGGTTGCTTCGGGAAGTACCTGTGTCGCATAACCAGGGAGCCAGACGCCCGGTGTCACCACTGCGTCGACTGTCGGGAGGACACGGCGCGGCATACGCTGGCAGAGTGTGCCGCTTGGGAGGAGCCGCGCCGTGCCCTCATCTCTAGAGTAGGCAGTGACCTGTCGCTGCCGGCTGTCGTTAATTCGATGGTCGGCAGCGAGGAGTCCTGGGACGCGGTGGTTTCCTTCTGCGAGACAGTCATCTCGCAGAAGGAGGCTGCGGAAAGGGAGAGGGAGATCACATCCTCTCACCCAGCCCGCAGCAGGCGCACTGGGCGTCGGCGGAGGGCGGACAACGCCCTCTTCCAGCCCCCCTAAATGGGTCCAGGGGCGACGGACTCGGGGACGTCCGTCACCCCCCCATACATCGGACCCGAGGTGGCGGCGCGTAGTGTTCCACGCGCGCCCCTCTTAGACGTCGCGGGGGGAGTCAAACACCTCACTCCCCCCCTCGACACGAGGAGAGGCCTGCCGTGGCGGGCCGGCACCAGCCGGGGGTTGCGGAAGGATCGTAAGTTCCCGCGACCCTCGGCGTAGGTGTGAGATGGAACACCGGGGTGGTTTTTAGTCAGTAAGAGTCTGACAGACCCCTCCGCCCGCCCCAGGGCGGAGGACATCCATGAGGATTTTCCACCCCGAAACAAAAAAAAAAAAAAAGGCGCCGTGCCAGGTGGCTTGGCACTAGGGCTGGCACTCCAAGTTATTTCAAAACACATTACACATTTTTAGTACATAATAACATTACATTTTCCCCGAAGGATTAGGCAGAGGTGTACCTACAGTACACCCACATTTCGCCAGTAAAATTTAAGTCCTATGCAATAGGAGGCGAGCTTATTGCTATAAACCGGGAACAAATCCAGGGCTCCGGGCTGCTACTAAAGAATTCCTGACAGAAAACCGCCCGACCTGGGAATCGAACCCAAGACCACATGCTCAGCAGTCTCGCTTGCGACTACTAAACCAACGAGGCAGTCAACATAGATAAAGTAAGTATTAAGTATCTATACTCTATACAAATAAATGAAATTGAAGTGTGTGTTTGTAATGACAAAATATCAGCTTTTTACTAAATGCTTATGAAAGTATATACAGTACTAATAACAAAAAAAAACTATTTTTTAAATGTCTATCTGTTTGTATGTCTGTCTGTCGGTCTGTATCTCTGTCAGTCTGTTTGTTTGTTCTCTGTCTGTCGGTCTGTATGTCTGTCAGTCTGTTTGTTCCGGCTAATCTCCGAAACGGCTGGACCGATTTTGACGGGACTTTCACTGGCAGATAGCTGATATTATGAGGAGTAACATAGGCTACTTTTGTTTTAGAAAAAGAATTAGGATTCCGCGCAAAAATATGAAAACCCATGAAATTGTGAACAAAATCCGATTCAAATAGGGAAGGTTTTCCGACATCCACGCGAACGAAGTCGTGGGCACAGCTAGTTATTAATATGACACAAGCACGAATGATAAAGACGATCCTCTACAAAGCTGTACTCCTACTAAATTTGCCACATTTGACTGACTATGCGAGACAGACTCCAGCGCCAGCGCTCCCCAGCGCTCTGTCTCGGATAGGGTCGCAGCATTATGCTGCGCGATGGCCGTTTTGATGTGACGCATATTTCCCCCCAACTTGTTCTTTTTCGTGTTTTTGTTCTTTCTTTGCGTCATGTTTACCGCCACTAAACGTATTTTCTTTCTTTCTTTTCTTTACGGCCCCACTGAATGTTAATCGCAGTTATAGTTACACAATGCGAAAACCGATTATTATAACGATCTATAAAGTGAAAACATACAGTCATAATACATACACTGCAGCTGTACAAGGAAAACGATAAATACAATCGAACAGAAAACTTGCGTCACGCACAAGAAAAACAATTTAAATTTCCTTTCTTTTACGCCTCAAATACACATTCAATACCTACTTAATTGATGATATGAAACACTTTGAACCACTAATAAGTAACTTATTAAATATGAAACTCTACCTAATGTACACTTTTATAATTTTTAACGTGACGATATTTTCATGCGACGCCCTCATCCACGTCACAGCATCACGATAACACAGAGAAGTAAAATTTACGAAAATATATATATAAAGACGCTTTTAAATTTCCGTCCACGATAACGATATAATGTGCACGTATTTCCATACATTTTGTGGACGAGGACATCCACGATAATATCTAGACGTTAGAAATGATAAAATAATCGAGTGTACGCTGCGGTAACCCTAGCAAACCTAGAAGTATTATGGGCTAGGCTTACTTGAGATATAAGCACACACGAGCTCTCGAGACTGGCAGGCGGATCAGGCCGGTTGCAGTCGCGATTACCTGGTACATGGTATGCCAGCACTAATCTGTCGACATTCCAGGCTGGCTAGGTTAACTCAATGACGGATACACATACACAATTCCACAAATATGACATTTAAATAGATTGGTTCGTGGTGGTGCAGGCAAAGGGTACCTGGAAGAATTCGGGGTAGGACTTTGCCCAGCATGTGGAAAGGTACAAGTTAACAAACAAAAAAAAGTTGGACCAACTGTAAAAAGGTTTTAATTCACCTTCAGTTTCATACTGAAGAGTGGACAACAGTGTAGCTAACCATAAGCAAAGACAAGACGATACAATACAAACCCACTTTTTGAAACATTTCGATCTTTATCTCCGTGGTTATACATAGAATTCCTTATCACATTGTGATTACAGAAATTCTGAGACAATATCACATGTTCTAAGGCAAACTCCTGAAAACAACACATTGGCAGTCTTATCTACACCTCACGAATTATGTAGCTGATAAGCAGAATTTGTATATCAGCCAGATCAGCAATCACGATATTACCTCTGCCCTTTTTGTACTACGCATCTGTGCAGACCTTTAGAGAAACATATCCGATTATGTGCCGCGACCGCAGTCAGATCACGTTTTACGTAAGGACAGTTCTCTGTGATGGCGATAATGTCGTAGTGTCCTATACTTATTTAGCGATCAATGGCGTCGCCCTACATGTGTTTGTCAAAGAAAAGTCACCTTACTTTGCAGTTTGTAGCATCGTTTTATTGTAGATAATATTTGCTTTTCACGTATACACGATAAATGGTAGATGTAATAAATCAGTAATTGCTGCTATTTGAAAACATGTTTTGCACGAGAACTGCAGTGAAGAGTACATAATAATTTTGGTTTCTGTAATTTGTCTAGGAAAGCTTTATGCAGTGATTGAATTATCCATGGAACATAACTATCGGTAACGATTTATAGACTCAGGAGGAACAAACATACATACATGCACACATATATAGGCTGATAAACACCCCTTCCTTTGCGTCGCGCAGTTGGGTAATAAGTACATAAGACAAACGAAGAATCTACTGAAGTTACGGGCCCATTCCATCCCAGGGTTTGAAACCTCGACGGGGCAATAAATAGCTGATTCTTAACTTTCCCTCTGTTATCTAAGATAACAAATCAATCACGATCACAAAGGATACTGTGCTATTGTTTACAACAAATATCTATGTAAATAAATAGTTCTTCAATTGTTCTTATAGCTTAGTATGCAGGTATTTTGCCCTACAAAAGGTGGAGTAGAATTTTTTTCCGATTTGTATTGCTTTTAAGTTGTAGGCTAGTCATGAAAAATTTAAGTTTTAGACCTCGAGGGTGACAGCGTTAGCCGCCATCTTGAATTGAAGGTGCCAAAATTTGTTTTTGTTTAGATAATGCTTCAACTCGACTTTATGACCAAAATGTCTATGAGAAGTATAAAGAAAACAACATTTCTATTTTTATTTTATATTTGTATTCATTCTGTACGCCTTATACATAAAAAGTTACAAGCGGTAGACAAAACTCATCATCATCATCTGCCTAGCCTTTTCCCAACTATATTGGGGTCGGCTTCCAGTCAAACCGGATGCAGCTGAATACCAGTATTTCGCTGCATCCGGTTTGACTGGAAGCCGACCCCAATATACCGGATGCAGAGCGGAAGCGGTAGACAAAACTGAATTCACAAAAAAAAATCATCTGATTGAATTTTTTCAACTAAATATTTTTAAACCGTTTTGAGGGTCCAGGTAGGTTAACGTCGACAACTTCATTATCCGCGCTGGCATTTTCTGTCTCCTTGTATTGTGAAATTTCGTCATTATTATCCCCGGTCTCTATCTCAATTTCTGTGGTGCTATTCTGTAAAGATCCCACCGTGAAAATTTAGGTGAAGTGAGCGTGATGTGAACTGTCATCCCACTTTACTCTACTAGGGATTGAGCTCACTTCAAACTCACTTCACCTAAGTGCTCACGGTGTGATGTTTACAGAATAGATCGGCTGATGCATTTTCGCATACCTGACCAAAAATGCAAATGCTCTATAAGAAATGCTCTATAAGAAATGCTCTATTTATTGTGTCACTACAGAATCCACACACAATAAATAGAGCATTTCAATACAAATCAAAACATTTTTTTACTCCATCTTCTTCTGTCGGGCAAAGCCTCTTTTTTTGTCCCCACTGATTGAATTATTACTATAGTTACATGATCAACACTTTCCAACATTATTAATTTTCTCCTCGAATTATATTTTTTACTGAAGAAAGAATGTAGGTACGATGCACGAAAATATTTAAACTTACGTAAGACTTGAACCAATTGTTAAATTGCGCCTCAGTGCACTCTTTTTTGGCGTCAAATGGTTGTTAAATTATATAATTGTTGGTATCAACTGTATTATTAACCTACTTTAACCAACCGCGAAGACTTAAGTATGCAACAAACCATCGCAAAGAGAATTCTTACTACAACATGAGCGATATCAGACGATTCGCAAAAGAGGTTACATAACATCGACGTAAGTGGTAATGAGCGAAAAATATAATACGTACTCATAGGAAGTAAACGTAACCAAATTGTGCATAATCCTTTCACTTTCTTTTATTATTTCTCTACGTTTTTAAATGAATAGTTCCTTTCTGAGTAAGCAAGCTTGGAGTGATTAGAACATACATAATGCAGGACTGTCAAATGGCTTTAATTAAGGTCTTAGTTTCCACAATCATCGCTCAGCAGTCGAAGTCATCATCTGCGTAGCCTTTTTCCATCTATGGTCGGGTCGGCTTCCAGTCTAACCGGAGGCCGCTGAATACCAGTATTTTACATGGAGCAACCGCCTATCGGATCTCCACAACTCAGTTACTGGGTAACAAATATACCCCTTGGTTAGATTGGTTCTTACAATTTTGGGCTTCCGACTACCCGTAACGACTGTCAAAGATGTACTGTACAAATGACAGCCGGGACCAACGGCTTTACAGTGGGAGTATAAGACAATAAAGCCTGTCTAGTGGTCTAAAGGCTCAACGTTCCTTTTAGTTCCTTAGTCATAACTTGTCTTTTAATAATAGCTTCAATGAACGATTTTACGCATCACAGTCCATCATCCTTCTGAAGTTATCCTAATTCTTTTGAGGTCACCCCGCAGCTTTTTCTTTCATACATCTTACCTAGTCTTTTAATAGGCATAGACATTCATTGATAGTCCACTTAATTGACATAATTATTATGACTATTTCTGACTATCAGAAATTAATTTAATTTAAACCTTTGACGCTCAGACAGTTCATGTTGACACTAATCAATTTATCAATGCTCAAATATTATGCAACTGGGCTAAAAAAGGACAATGTGTATATGAAATGTCCATATGCATAAACTAATTGGTGAAATTAATGTTACCACCACATTTTTTCTCCTAAATATTTTAAATTGTCTCCATCTTTGGTAAGATTAATTAAGTTATTAATCAAGGTATTGGAAGAGAGATACCAGTATTGTTTGTAGGTCAGTGTACAAACTAGATGCGACGGTTCTGAAACCGGCTGCTGGCTGTACCATGCGCATGCCTTTGCAACGATTGGATGCGTGCGTAATATTGAATACTTTATGTCGATACTAAGGAATTTTGAAAAGAGTATGATTTTGAGTTAGTTGGTCAAATGTAGGTACGGTAAAGTTGACAGCCCTATACTGACTACCGCACCGTCAGCGTTGCCTTTGCGTGCTCCAAAAAGAGATGAAGATTCATGTTTTATCTAAATGGATGAAAGCTAGTCATTCTGTTCTCAATATGGGTTATTGTAAACTCGCCGTAATGAAAATTTGCCACAAGTAAAAATTATAGTAAACTCGCCACAGTCTTATCTGTCTCACGAAAACTTGCCACAGCTTTAAAAGTGGGTCCATATCCACAATATTTTCACTCATACTCAGAAAGAAACATTTACCAATACAATGATTAAAGGTCGTTTCACTAATTGTTGTCTTAAAAGAATGATATTCAGGTCAGTGTCGTCTTGGGGGCACTATGAAAAAAATACTTAGAAAAATTTCGCGACCAATTTCGAGGTAGCGCTCGCCGGCCGCTGCCGCGGCACCGCTCGCTTCGCTCGCTCGGCTCGCGCGTAGTTGGTCACAGTTCTAACCTAACCTAACCAAACCTATCGCAAAATTAATGTATATAATACTGATTATTATGAATAAAAAGAAATCTCGTTTTGCTGTCGGTACATTCAAAACAAGTTTGCCGTACCTGTGACGAGTTTACTATACCTGTTGTGAATTATTTTGTCACTGTGGCAAGTTAACCAATATTTTTAAATGTGGCGAATTTTCGTTATGGTTGAGTTTACAATAACCCCTCAATATCAACTTAACCTTTCCTCAACTATGTTAGGGTCGGCTCCCGGCTTCCAGTCTAACCGGGATGAAGTTGAATACAGTATTTTACATTATTCTGTTCTATAAGCTTTTAATAAAATGACAATATTCAACGTTTATAATATTGTTAAAGAATAAGATGCTCGTAATAAGTTTCAAAATTACACATTGATATAAACTTTTACCCATAAAATCACACTGCAAGACTAAAATAATAACTCTTGACAAGCAAGCCTATTTTGATAGCAAAGAAAGAAATGGGTTTCGAATTGCTTTCTTTTGTAGAAAAAAGTAGCAAAAGAAAAATAAAGAAAGTCTGCCCTTGGTTTGTTCATGTCGTTAATTTGGTAATAACATTTCGCCTTGCACCAAATACCACAATGGGCATACCACCATACATTTGTCAGGAGAGGTCAACACAACTAAGGTTGTAGTAAATTTTGGCAATTTAGGAACTACCACAAGCGAGTTTAATGCTGAAATTACAGACTGGTGATCTACCTACCTTATTAATTGCCAAATTATTTGAAATAAAAAAACATGAAGTGTATTCTTTCCGCCAAAACCGATAACAGCGTTCTAGGAAAGAATAATGAAACACTTGCTCAAACAATCCACGTAATTTTACAGAAACTGCACAGTTAACAGCTAAAGTGACCTAACATGAAGCGCCGCTATTTATACCTAATGAACCATCAGAACCATGCAATCTAACATGTAAACATTCAGCTAATCGAACTGTAACATCTTACATCGCTGACTCAACATACCTGGCGCAGAATCTTCTTGAAAATCTTAAACTTCATATCGGCAAAAATGAACTCACTTCAACACAATACAAACATCACAGAACTTAATGGTAACTAATTTTATATCAAGGCTAGAGATAAAAGCACAGAAATAGCGGCAAAGTCAACGGAACGCGAAAGTAAATAAATAAAAACGAAATAATGCACGAACGGACGTCCGTTCTATTTGGCGTCCGCGCCCGAAGTGAATGACGCTCCCGCCCGCTCGGGTAGAAAATAATTCTGTACACACACGATACGCCAATAAAACATGGTAGGTATAGTAAGCAGCAGAGTGGATATATTGCTAAGTAATTTTCACTTCCATAAAAACTTGGAAAGTTGTCTTGTAGACTGTTAACATAGATTGCTATCACTGATATCGATACTGCAATCAAAACTCTATTAGATCTTATTTTGCTAGATTATAAGGTACGCTGCACCTGCATATCGAATGCATAATGTGCAGTTTATCATTCTGATCTTGCTTGTGTATTTCTGGTAGAGTTAATAAATTCAATGCTGGTAAGAGTATGAAAGGCAAAACTGGGTTTAGTATGCATGAAAGGATTTTGCGGTAAAAATAAGGCTTCAAGGGACAAATCTGTCAAAATGTAGTGTACACAACTTCAGAGTCCTGACAGATGCAATTCATTAGCATTTTTTTCTAGACACAAATATTAAAATTAAAAATAAATTTTGGGACAGGAGTTTCAGTCGTTATCGAAAGAATAATTGCAACTATAATCTATACGAGAAGACATCTTCATAACATACTTAATAAACTAAACATTCATATCTAAATTAATGAGAACAAAATTGTAATTAACAATGCTATCATAACTAATTGATGAGTAATTAATACTCATCTAACAGACATGAAGCGTTTTATATCTAGATTTTATTAATGAAAACATGTGTTTGTTTGGTATCGTAGTAACAGTAGAAGGTACTCGTACCTATCCTTTGGTCACACCATCACCAGCACTACCAATCGTATAATAATATTATTGAGTATCCGCATGTCTTTCCCCGAATTCGGACTACCGACAAGTTTTTCACACAGCCAATACAGTCTTAACGAACGTTTGCCTATGTACAGAAATCTGACTCATTGTTACGATTGACGATGAGTTATATGGAAAGGGGTGATGCTGAGATGACTCATGACGAGTAATAGAAATGTTTGAACGACATCATGCTGCCCCGACCCTAAATACTGATAGAACTAATACCTAAATACTGACAAGCCCTAACTTCACAAACTCTACACCTTAGTCAAAATATGTGGCTTGGCCGTTTCGCTAACGTCACATGGGCGTAAGTTGAAAAATTTATTCACTGTTCATTACTTTTCTGTTATACAATTAAGTTCTTGTAGTAACGAAACGGCCAAGCCACATTTGACTAAGGTGTAGAGTTTGTGAAATTAGGGCTTGTAGAGTCAGGGCGTGTAGAGAGTTTAAATATATTTTTTTTCTGAGTAAAAGCGTGTTTTTTCTCGTTTTTATATCTGAAGCTTTTCTGAAAAAATCTGGAGGTAATAAAAAAACCTGAGTTCATATTCATAACCAGTGCATCAAAATACCCCAGAATCAGTTGACAGATTTTATAGAGGACATCATGACCTTAATTTGCAGGCTTGTGTTATTACTAATTTGTAGATAAGGCTAACCTACCATCTTTTTCGTAATTATAGATCTCGCATGTATGTTATAAATTATTACTACTACTAAATTAAAGGAAAGCACGGCAATATTAAATAGTGCCTTGTACTTTATACAATTCAAAATAAAATATCTAATGTATCTACATATACAATTTGAAAATGACATGCAAAATAGATTTTATAAATATCAAACAATAATAAAACAGTTGGGATACCGAATGGCAGATGATAATGAGATGACTGACGAAACTGTAATCTCACCGTGAAAAGTTAGGTGAAGTGAGCTTGAAGTGAGCTGTCATTCATGACAGCTCACTTCAAGCTCACTTCAGCTTCAGCTCACAGATGCTAGGGATTGACTGTTGATACTTCACCTAAGTTTTCAAGTTTTTACAAAATAGACTAAGTATCCAAATTTCAAATATTCTGAAACCCGAACTGGAAAAACTTGTCCAAAGCGTGTATTCCTATCATTCATGTGCACTTAGTCGCTAGCTGAAAATGCCATCGGTATCCGAATGCGGGGGGAACGACCAAGACGTAATTGCCCCATTAGACAAAGTGACATAAAAAGTTCAAGATCACATCTGTAGTATAATAACTTTAGATGAATCTTGGAAATTACCTCCGTGATGTATGTTTTTAAGATTTTTTTTACTGACATAACAGTTTTTAGTCCAGAATTCTTTATACCAGACCAGTGTGACCAGTTAAAAATACAGTCTAAAAAAGATTAGAATACTATTATCAGTTATTTAATGAAAACCGTGGGTGTATCATATTTCCTGGCGTAGGATGAGTCATCATGGTATCGGAAGAAGTGACTATGATTATGTCAGTAGGATGGTCCTATCGCTTATCCTTATTGTACCTTTATTGTACCAACTTAACTTATCATATTTTTTATTTGAGTTTTCATATTACTAGTGGTCGCAGGTAGAGATGTCGTTGGCGTAACTTTTATTGGGCGTCATAGTACTTTGCTTGCATTTCTTTAATGTTCAGTTCAAAATAACATAAACATGTCATCACGTCTGTAATCCTCGAAGGGTTAAGCAGAGGCATACCTATAGAAAGATCAGTAGTGGCCTAGCAGTAACGGCCGCGACTAACGAGTTGTACGTCGTAGATTCGAACCCCGACAGGCGTTTTACTTTGTGTAAATTATTACATCACCACTGCTCTCAAAACGGTGAAGGAAAACATCGTGAGGAAACCGGCATATCCTAGAACCAAAAATTCGAAGACACGTGACATCTACCAACCCGCACTGTGCCCGCGTGGTGGATTAAGGCCCACTCCCTCTCATTGAGAGGGGGCCTGTGTCCCAGCAGTGGGAATATTATATACAGCCTTGGCCAAAAGTATTGAGCACCCATGATATCTTTCAGTTTTATGCGGAGTATCAAATAGAAATAAAACAAAACGTTTTATATGGGTTTATTTTACTATTTATTAATAGAAAATTAATATTTTGTGGGTCCACCCTTTGCCTTAATTACGGCAGAAATTCTTTTTGGTAAAGAGTTAACAAGTTTTTTACAGTCGTCAACAGTAATCGAGTTCCATTCTAGGCGCAGGCAGCGTTTTAAATCTTCTTTGTTGTTAATTGTGTGGCGCCTAACCCTGCGCTTTAATAAACCCCATAAATGTTCTATGGGGTTCAGATCTGGAGACTGAGCTGGCCAGTCAAGCAGTTCCGTGTTATTTTCCCGAAACCATCTCATAGTGCGTGCAGATTTGTGGCATGGCGCGTTATCCTGCTGGAATTTGACACCATCCATATTCGTGTCGCCAAAAAGTTTCGTGAATGAAGGCAGTAATGCAGTTTCTAGTACATTTATGTACTTAGTAGAGTCCATGCGACCCTCACACACGAACAATTCGCCAACTCCAGAATCGGTCATGCAACCCCAGACCATTATGCTGCCTCCACCGTGTTTAACGGTTGGGATCACACACTCTGGCTTAAATTCTTCGCCCACACGGCGACGCACAAAGGTCACACCAGGTGTACCAAAAATCTGCAATAAAGAGAAAAATATTGAGTTCCGTAAAACTAAAATAAATTCAATTATGCGTTTGGTTTTTAAAACATTTTATAAAATTGTATCAGGGCATTAAATTGACTTACTCACCTCAAAGTTTGATTCGTCTGACCAAACAACATTTGACCAATCTTCAGCGGTGAAAGTTCGGTGTTTTAAAGCCCATTTCAATCGAGCTTTTTTGTTGTTATCGGAGAGCCATGGCTTCTTTCTAGCTTTACAGCCTTTCAGACCAGCTTTTTGAAGTCTTCTGCGAGTAGTTCGAGCAGAAATTGGCTTCTTAATTTGTTCCGACAACTCAGCAGCGAGCTCTGAAGATGTTTTTTTCCTATTTCTTAACGACTCTCTCAGTAACTGACGATCTTGACGGTCTGTGGTGATGCGTTTGCGCCCGGTTCTCGGTCTATTTTCATGTGATCCGGTAGTAGAGAATCGCTGAATAGCATATTGCACGGATCGGCGCGAACATTTCACAGTTTTAGAAATCTCTACTTGTGATTTCCCTTGCTCATACAGAAGCTGTATCTGCACACGTTTTTCTAAAGAAAGTTCGTTTTGTTTTGGCATATTGCAACGATAACACTTAAAACTTCTGAAATAAAATACAAAAGGCGCACTAGATCACTGGATGTGTTCACAACGAGCGATAGTAGCGAACTGATTAATAAACACAAAAATTGAAAAAGACAAATTTTGTTGGACCTAGGTGTTGTGTTGCTAGCTGCGGCGTGAGTCATTATTTTTAAACCTCTGTAGATGCCGATTAAATAATCCATAAACAATAGATTTGGTTTACTCCCATACTTTCCGTGAACGAGCGAAATTTGTAAGGTGCTCAATACTTTTGGCCAAGGCTGTATAAGCTAATTATGCATACCAATAGTACACCCACATTTCGCCAGTTATGTTTAAGTCGCATTTAATAGGGGCAGTTCAAAATAGTATGCGGAGAATAGTTATGTATGGTCAATCACGAAACTTGCCATATAATGTGTTCATAACATCATTATTCCTAAGGCGTACCTATGTTGTACAAAATGATATAGGTGCACAGAAGGCAGCAGGTGTGCAATCTTTTTTTAGTTCAATGCCTAATAAATAGATCAATCATTTTGTAATTTTCGTTTACAATGAAACCGTTGCGTAATGCTATGAATAATTTGTTATTTGTTCAGTACTTACAAACTTCAGTAAAAATAAGAAGAGTTCATTGAATCAAAGTTACTAAAAAAAATACAATGACCTGAAGCCCAATTCCCGTAACTAAAAACGTTCAAAATCTAGTCGCAATCTCATCACAGCGACAATCCAATGTCAAAAATGTAGGGAAAGTATAGGTATTTTTGACATATTGAGACTGAGATCAGACTGTTCTTAAAATTACGAGAATTGCCACTCTGATATGCACTAACTATCTACGAAACGACTGCATACAAACGATGGTGGAACAGAACATATTTTTATCAAATTAATTAAGTTAACGGCGATATTTCGCAGACCAGGGTGTACAACAAACAAAAAAAAAAGAACTTTCTACCCATCACGTCTCTGAAGTTACGCTGGTTAATTTGATTCAACCTTGTATTGTTTTTTAATGGAAAGAAAACGAGAATAGTATCCTTCTGTTATCACCCTACTCTTCCCTTTTATATACGATCATGTTTTGTTTTCGTTTTTAGTCCGAGTTGTCCCACCGCAGGGCAAAGGCCTCCCTTTCTCCTTTCCACTCCTCTCTGCCTTGAGCTAGTGTGGACCAATTCTGTCTGTAGGCGTCAAGCTCGTCTCGCCATCTTCTCCTGGGTCTGCCTCGATGTCGACGGACGTTTTCTGGGACCCACATGGTGATAGATTAGGCCGATGATACGGCAAACGTATCCGGCCCAGTCCCACTTAAGCTTGGCTGCTTTTTGGATGACGTCAGGGATTTGTGTTTTAGAGTGCAGCACTATGTTCCTAACACGATCCGTTAACACATTCAGTGCCCAGCACCAGACTCCCGGGTCCAACAATAATTCGTTCGTGTGCCCACAACCCGGCTCCCGAGTCGTACATATAGATAGCTATTGTTGACATGTGACCATGCGCAGCACCCGCCTACCGGGTGCAAATCAAAACACGCCAACGAACAAACAACGAATTATTGTTGGACCCGGGAGTCGGGTGCTGGGCACTGAATGTGTTAACCGACTCCAAGAATGATGCGCTCCTCGCTGGCAAACCTCAAGCTTGAACCTCTGCTGAGCCGTCAAAGACAAAGTTTAAGCGCATCATAACATATTATAATTATTCTGTCAGCGCATATCGTACAAAATGAAGGCACTTACAGAAGAGTTGACGGTACACCGCAACACAAAATAGTAATATCTACACAGATAATAAATTAAAGCCGTTTTTCGTGTCGGTCTGTATGGCCGCGTTGCTTTTCTAAACTACGCAACGGATTTCGATGCGGTTTACCCCATCATTTTGAGAATTTCTTCCGGAAAGTTTATGTATATAATAGGTACATTAATATTAAACTTACATATAATTATGAAAACTCGATGTTTTGTCAAGTAATAAAAATCGTGCGAAGCAGAGGCGGGTGGTTACTAGTAATACAATTTTGGTTGTCGTCGAGCCTCGTTCTAGTGATCTAACTGGTCCAATATGCAATTTGCATGCCCGTGATTAAGTTGTTCTGCTATGAAATATGCCTGTCTGGGCGTAATTTGGGTGTGGTGTAATCTTCCAGCTCTACTTTCCTTAGAATTATGGTTGCGTTCAAATTATATTCTCATATGAAAAGGTATTTTAATGGAGTTAGGGCCGATTTTTCAATCGTCGGATAACTTTTATTTAAACTTTTGAAGAAATACGGCGATTTGACATAATTATCTAAGCTAATATTATGAAGAGAAAAGATTAGATTTTTTTATGTTTGTCTGTTACGCTTTCACGGCTAAACGGCTGAACCGAGTTTCGATGAAATTTGGTATGGGGATACTTTGAACCCCGGGGAAGGACATAGGCTACTTTTTATCGACATACAACGCGGGCGAAGCCGCGGGAGGAAGCTAGTTTTCTATAAAAAAGTTATCTTACTATTATTGGTCTTAATAAATAATACCCTGACTGAAGCGAGGCTAAAATAAAATGTTAGTATTATTATAAATATAAAATCCAATTTAATAAAGGTTATTTTTTTAATATACTTACATATAAAATAATATAGAAAATAAACACATAAATGAAAGAGGAATTTATTTTAAACAGAAATATCCTGTTTTATTAAAAATATATAAATAAATAAATGTTTACAGATAAACTTAGTTTACAATAAATGATGTTTATTATGCGAATCGCGAGACGATTGACGTCACAAAAACCAATAGAATTTAATCAATACCAGTATATTGTTTTCATATTTTATAACCCGATCATGCCATACATACTAACACGCTAAAACTAATAACTACTATAGTACGCGTCAAACTTTATGGTATGGCAGCTCTGAAGTGCGCTACTCGCTGCGCAGTACCGCACCCCTCACCCCCGCTGACACGTGAATTTGTTACTGCGCAGCGACTCGCCTCATGTTCCGAGCCGCCATAAAGTTTGACTCTGAAGTGCGCTACTCGCTGCGCAGTACCGCACCCCTCACCCCCGCTGACACGTGAATTTGTTACTGCGCAGCGACTCGCCTCATGTTCCGAGCCGCCATAAAGTTTGACTCTGAAGTGCGCTACTCGCTGCGCAGTACCGCACCCCTCACCCCCGCTGACACGTGAATTTGTTACTGCGCAGCGACTCGCCTCATGTTCCGAGCCGCCATAAAGTTTGACTCTGAAGTGCGCTACTCGAAGCGCAGTACCGCACCCCTCACCCCCGCTGACACGTGAATTTGTTACCGCGCGGCGACTCGCCTCATGTTCCGAGCCGCCATAAAGTTTGACTCTGAAGTGCGCTACTCGCTGCGCAGTACCGCACCCCTCACCCCCGCTGACACGTGAATTTGTTACTGCGCGGCGACTCGCCTCATGTTCCGAGCCGCCATAAAGTTTGGCTCCGAAGTGCGCTACTCGCTGCGCAGTACCGCACCCCTCACCCCCGCTGACACGTGAATTTGTTACTGCGCGGCGACTCGCCTATGTTCCGAGCCGCCATAAAGTTTGGCTCTGAAGTGCGCTACTCGCTGCGCAGTACCGCACCCCTCACCCCCGCTGACACGTGAATTTGTTACTGCGCGGCGACTCGCCTCATGTTCCGAGCCGCCATAAAGTTTGGCTCTGAAGTGCGCTACTCGCTGCGCAGTACCGCACCCCTCACCCCCGCTGACACGTGAATTTGTTACTGCGCGGCGACTCGCCTATGTTCCGAGCCGCCATAAAGTTTGACTCTGAAGTGCGCTACTCGCTGCGCAGTACCGCACCCCTCACCCCCGCTGACACGAGAATTTGTTACTGCGCAGCGACTCGCCTCATGTTCCGAGCCGCCATAAAGTTTGGCTCTGAAGTGCGCTACTCGCTGCGCAGTACCGCACCCCTCACCCCCGCTGACACGTGAATTTGTTACTGCGCAGCGACTCGCCTCATGTTCCGAGCCGCCATAAAGTTTGAATCGGGCTGTACCATTGTTTTTACATGATATTGTAAAAAAATATGTAGGTTCTGTTATAGTTTATTTTCCTTAGAAGACAAATAAATAATTCTGCTATCGAAGCTTCGCGGTGAGCGTCTGTTTGACCATCGCAGCTAGGCTGGCTGTAACAGGATACTTCTTGACTTATCAAGTCTTGGACCCAGTTACAACTAAAAGGTTTAGTGCGGCTTTCATTAATGAAACTGAACGTGATCAGCACGTCTTAACCGCGTTCAAGAGCTGTCAGTGTCTATATTCCATAACAATTTTGAGACTGTCAGCTGTTGAACGCGGTTTAGATGTGCTGACCGCGAACAGTTTCATTGGTGAAATTGGGTTTTAATAATTGATCAGCATAATTGCGAAGAATGGGCCTCCACAAGTCCTAAATGGTCATAAAGACATGGCACATACAATAATCGCGTTTGGTAGTCGGATTGGTAATCCTGATACATTAGAATTAGTAGGACAGGATTAGTCATGAGGGCACTGTTGCTAAATCGCTAGACCTAAACCAATCCTGTAATCCTTAGTGTGGATTTCACCAATGAATAATTAAACTGAACAGCGTTCAAGAGCTGTCAGTGTCAATATTCCACAACATTATGGCTATGACAGCTCTTGAACGCTGTTTAGATGTGCTGAACGCGTTCAGTTTCATTGGTGAAATGCGCCCTTAGTCTGTTGTCTTTCGCAAGCATAATTTTAAGATTGTGTAAATTGAAATGAGTAATTTTCTTTTTCTACTCGGAATATATTAAAGTTGGCTGACGTCTTTGGTTTTAAACTTCGAAACTTCTAAACCAATATTCATAATATGAAAAATAACCATGTTTCAACATACCAACACTAAGATTTAAATAATTGGGAACTAACCTCATGGTCTGGACCTGGCTTCGATGCCAACCTTGCTTCTGTCAGCTGATTCTTCAACGCCCTGTGGAAAACAATTAATTGTAAAAACATTACATAAGCATGACATCACGCCTGTTTCCCCGAAGATTTGGGCAGAGGTGCGCGTATAGTAAACCCACATTTCGCCAGTTATGTTTAAGTCTCATGTAATAGGGGGCGAGCCTATTGCCAACAACGGGGACAAACCCAGACTCCGGGCTGATCTCAAATATGCTTATTAATAATGACAATAATTTATTTCGAGCAACAAGACTAATGTTAGTAACAATATACTTACAAACTACGTTAGTAATACACTTACAAAGACAGAAACCAAAAACAAATAGATTGTGACATCACTGCAAGGTGACAGGCCCAGCCGAAACCTTGCAGCAGTGGTTCACAACGCGCAATCAAGCCATCATAACATACTATACTATCATAGACAGGATGCTGTTGGCGCTACCCCGCAACCCACGCACCAAGGATACGCACCGCTTCCGCATCATCGTGTAGAAACAGCCCACGTGAGCTTCAGCGAACATCCCTGATGCGCTGCAGTATCGGGGCAATCCCATCAGCGCCCTCGATGCGTTATTGTATTGGACGCAAAGGGCGCTGTGTGTCTTATTAAATTCAATAATAATTATTAACATCACGCCTTGCAATTCAATATTGAATTGGCGCTATCTAGTCTTGTACCAATTTACATTTAATACTTGTTTATTGTCTCGCTATTTTTTACACAAGTTCTCGAGCAGAATACAAAACGGCCACATAAAATACTGATACTACCAAGGAATCTGTACTAGGCATTTTAGAATCAGCCGAAATAGAAATTCAGAAGACTTCCAGGTCCCTCCCTCCCTAAAACCCCCTGAATAAAACTCCCTGAATGGCGTTCTCATGCCAGCACTTGGCGTATTTGTGCAAATATTGAAGTAATTTCGATAAAACAAGTTGAACTTTATTTCAATAAAAGTAGGATACATTTTATATTTTCCATATAACGCAAATATTTGGATAAATACGCGAATTAAAGTGTTGGGACGCCAAAGGTATATGTGCCGGTGCGCAGTGTCTAAGCAGTGTGGCTAGTCACAACCGTTCCATACGCTTCCGTGCAATATTATCGGAGGATAACTCTAAATGCTAATCACAAATCCAAAACTAGAAAATGTTGTCAGTTTAAATCAATTATACACTCGCTAATCTTCCGACAGCTGTGTACCTACCTACACAAATCAGAGAATCGTTAAATCTGTCATTTTCGACACGGCAGCCTGTCGACTGGCTGTAAATAGTAGCCTTCCTCGATCCCCAACAAGACTTTACAGCAGGATAACCCAGCATTTACTAATAAGTAATACTACTTACATATACAGCTCCTCAGCCTTGCTGGCTTGCTTCTCCCGGCGCCGCAACAGCTCAGCGCAGTGTTGTAGAGTGGCGATAGTGGCGCCACACGTCGCTCGGAAAGACGCACTAGTTGCCCGAACTTCACCCACGTGCATGCTCAGGTCGTTACCTGGTGAATAAATATATTATTACCCCTTTTGTTAGAACAAACTAGATCTTCCTACACATAAAATGATTTGCCTCATTGTGCGGAATTTATCACGTCTCCAATTGCTTTGCCAGTGATTTCTATATAAATAAAAAATGAAATGCTGTTCTTTGGTACCTGTTAAGCGCATCACTTGAGAACGGCTGGACCGAGAAGGTTATTTTTTTTTTTATAATATTCGTATTAGTCCTAATAAGGTTTTTAGGGAACGAAAAATTCTAGAAGTTGCCAGAAAAATTGGAAAATTCGGGAAAAACTGAAAGTGTTTTTCGATGGAATTTTTGTATGAATTCAAGGCCAAAACTTACAGTTTACTGAAAGAACAGGAAAACGTCTGTCGAGTCAGCTAGTGGATACCTGGTCTTCTTATACACGCTGTTTTTTTATTGGCTAGGGAACTGCCACGATAGTGTTGTACCCATCATTATGAACAACTTTTACTATGGGACCAAATATCAATTCGCGAAAAAAAATCAGCTGGTCCCTAGATTTTGATGAGTTATGCGAACGTAAATGTACGGAACAGCTGATTTATTTTCGCTATTTCAGGTTTGTTCCCATAGTAAAAGTTGTCCATAATGATGAGTACAACACTATCGTGGCAGCTCCCTAGAAAATAAAAAAGCAGCGTGTATATAACGCTTCAAACCAATACGTAATCTAGAATTTCCGCAAGTATTTCGTTAGCTTAAAAACGAGCAGTAAATGGCTCGAACCGTATTAGGTGGGAAATTTATCATAACTGGAGGTGTATCGGGTAGTCCCAGTTAAAGTTCGGATGTAGGTACTTGGTGGTTCCCCGTCAGATCTCGGGATACTGGGATTTCCCGGGCGACCTAGTCACAATATGCAAATCAGGATCACTCGTCCATGATATAAGGCAGGCCAAGCGGATTGATCAAACCGCAAGCTCTCATTATTGCATTGTATTTAAATGAGTACTCACTAATATGAAAAGGGATCATTTTCAGACCATTTATCACTTACAAAACATACAGTACATTTGTTACATTTCTAGACTATGGTTATGAACGAGATATTACTACCAAAAGATCGTTTTTAGACTTCCTGTTCATTGGAGCGGAAAGATGTGTAAAAACATTAACTCTATTAATTTTTTCCTAGTTATGCACTTATCTGCTCCAATGAACAGGCAGCCTTAGACCGCGTCCTAACTACGTATGCACGCGAGTATGCAAGCGTCGCGTTCATTTTGTGTGGCGAACCCGAACGCCTGGTCGCGTCGACAGATACCGTCTTCCGGATTTCCTATGAACGCGACGATCACTTATTCGCGCAAACGGTCTTTTTGGTTAGGACGTGGGGTTAGAACTAGGCAATCTATTGTCCACTACCCTGACAACCAATTAACCCACAGACATTATAATCTACTTTATAAGCAATTCATTCAATCTCAAACATTAACAGCCGTGTGCAAAGCAATTGAATATGATGTCATAGTATGAAAATGTTCATTTATTTGACGAACTGAAATAAGTGATAACAATGAACGGGCAGGAAATATGTAGAATTTCATAATTTCTATAATCAGCTGTAGATAGGGTACAGTTTGTCGGATCGATTACGGAAATATGTTTTTTTGCGTTTACGATAATTATGTGAACGCTGAAATATTAAAAATGTCGTATGTTGGCTTCGAGCAAAAAACAAGGATAAAAACATATTAAACATCAGAGCGGCATTATAGCTTCTAAACAGTTCTAGCGTGCAACGAGTGTTGCTATCTAGTGATTCAAATTCAAATTAATTTATTTGATTTTCAGCAGCCAAAGCAGTAATCCCGAACTGACTCTAATCTGTGTTTGACACTGAATTCTACTTTCCTAAGGCAGCTGGATGAGTGGATGCAATATATAGCCAAATAGAAGAACTTTTTTAAAAATTTAGATGTGTAAAATAATTCCCTGGCGTTTTGACTTTTCAAACCGGCTCCTGGTTAACACTGCTAACCGAATATCAGTATATCTGGAAAGACCTGCCTTTGAAACCAAACTACTGAGTGGAAGTGTGAAACTACAAAAGTACCAAACAACTTTCTAAACATCGCTTTTGTTATTATTATTTTGTGACAGTGTTTTATTATGTACAACCTGTAAGTTAATTTAATAGTCATAGGTCATAAGTTGAGTTGTACGATGGAGGGTACGTCTGGTGATCTGTAATACAGGTTTTACTTACAACAGACACCAGTCTCGATTAAGTGTTACCTTGACTTTGTACTGTGTTTCGAGAACAATAAAGAATATCGCTCACCTAGCAGTATAATGACACATTTACAAAAAAAAAGCGAAATTGAGTTTTTACGGCCTAAGTGTTTAAAAGTGTATAATTTATAAAGCGGTAAAACGGCACGGTGTTAGTTTTATTTATTAAGGTCTATACTAGTTGCTAAAACCATAAAATCCATGATAAAATGTAAAATGAACTCATAACTTCGTTTCCAACATTTGTAAAATCTTTGACCCTCATTTCTATAAAATAAGAAAAAAGTAGATGTGTCATTATACTGCTAGGTGAGCGATATTATTATTAAAAAAACCCTGCTAAATGGATGGGTGACCATCTTAATGTTAAGATGGTTACCCTTCCGTGCCTCGGAAAGCACGTTAAACCGTTGGTTCCAGCTGTCACTCTTGGATCTTCGACAGTCTTTACGAGTCATCAGAAACCCGAAAGTCTGATAACCAGTCTTACCAAGAGGTATCGTGTTACCCAGTAACTGGGTTGTGAAGGTCAGATAGGCAGTCGCTCCACATAAAACACTGGTATTCAGCTGCATCCAGTTAGACTGGAAGTCGGCCCCAACATAATTGGGAAAATCCTAGGCAGATTGATCATTCCTTACACAATCCATCCATCTTTTCTTTGGTCTTCTTCTCTCTTTAACGAAACATAATAAAACGAAAACCAACAAACCATCAGCAAGTTTAACAGCATCGATAGCTTCGGATGCATCATCATTGATCTGTGGGTACGCAGCGACGCACATGTCAAAGTACTGCTGCAACTGTACCGCCTGCTTCGAAAGTAGCTCGTTGTATGTGTCCAGTTCTGCGATCTTCTCTGCCAAGCGGCGGGCTGTGCGGCCTGTGGAGAAATGGGCAAATTTAGATAAATAGAATACTACAAATACACGCCTGTAATCCCCGAAGGGTTAGGCAGATGTGTACCTATAGAACACATACATTACGCCAGTTAAGTTTAAGTCCCATGTAATAAGGCCGAGAGCCTATTGCTAGCAACCGGACATCAAATCCAAACTCCGTGCTGCTACTGAGAAATTCTAGATGGAAATACCCAATAACACTTTGCCCGACGTGCAGGACCTGTTGTTCAGCTGTAGCGCTTGCAACCACTAGCTAGACCAACGAGGCAGTTACCGGGGCTTTATTGTCAGTCAGTATCAAAGTTTATTTTACAGTTTAAAGTTTATTTTACAGTTTAAAGTTTATTTTACAGTTTAAAGTTTAATTTACAGTTTAAAGTTTAATTTACAATTTTAAGTTTATTTTACAGTTTTAGGTTTATTTTAGTTTTAAGTTTATTTTACAGTTTTAAGTTTATTTTACAGTTTTAAGTTTATTTTACAGTTTAAAGTTTAATTTACAATTTTAAGTTTATTTTACAGTTTTAGGTTTATTTTAGTTTTAAGTTTATTTTACAGTTTTAACTATATTTTACAGTCAACATCAAAAGTATCAGGACAAACGGGCTGCTCAAAATAATCTTGACAAAAATAATAATATAAGTTGGGCATAATTCCGTCGGACAGCCGAGGCATAGCATAGCATAAGCCTTGTTAATTTTGTGTATTATTTTATACCGTTATTCCTTGCTTATTGTAAATATGTCTGTTTATTATTGAAATAACTTAGATTTATGCCTGTAATATTGTACAGTCACGAGCACTAATTTGTATACACTTAGCTACTTTTAAAAGTGATTTCCTTCTACTGCATTGATTGTAATTTTATGTTGTTACGAACATAGTGTTTATACACACATAGAATTATGAGATAGGTAGGCATCTCTAAGTTGCTATCGTTATTCCACTAGAAAATCGATTTTGAATTTCATTAAGTGTATACATATTAGTGCTCGTGACTGTACATGTTTTTATTTTTTTAAATAAATAAATAATCCGCCTTTAACGTTGCTGGGACACAAGTCTCCTGTCTGTGAGGGAGTGGGCCGTAAACCACCACGTGGGCCCAGTGCGGGTTGTTAGATGTCACATGTCTTAGATTTTTTGGTTTTAGGACATATCATCGGTTTCCTCACGATGTTTGTCGTCGCCGTTTTAGCAACAGTGGTGATAAAATAAATTACACAAAATAAAGCGCCTGTCTTGGGTTCGAACCAACGACTTAAAACTCGTAAGTCGGGGCCATTACTACTGGGACACCACTGCTCGTCGAGGGAACTGAACCTAAATTTTCAAATGAGGAAGAATAACATGGTTAATTTGCATTCTACCTACTTTCCACAAACTGCAAAATATGCTATACAACGTGCGGCTACAATGGCGACATTACTTTCACACACGGGTAGGGCTAGTGGCCAGTAATCATAAAAAATATAATAAGATAAAATAATTTGTAAATTGAAAACTTAAAATTTTCATACAAACTTAATAATAAAGCTCTCTTTACTTAAATTTGCCTACTCCATGCACGTTATTCGTTTAAATTTCATTGATGCGATGATACGATCCGTGACCCCGGCAAATGACCTCTGCGCTACGTTCTTTAAGTACAGGTTGCTCCAAGATGCTGTTTTAGAAAATTGTAAATAAATCAATAAATAATAACGTTTTATGAAATTAAAATATCTTCATAAAACGAAAACGCGAAACCGTATACGTATGTTAAATTAAAGTCACCATTAAAGCGGCACGCTGTATGCAATGACTGTCATTATACTAAATTAAATGTTCTTTTGTTTTGCCTTGAGGACTGATAACAAAGTTGCCTACGTCCTGTGTTCCTCACTGTACAGCCAAACTAGTAACCAGTGTTGGCATTAATCAATTAATTTTTTAATCAATTAATTAATTTGATTAATTTTAATCAGATTAAATTAATCATGATTAGAATAATCATGATTAAAAAAATAATCTTAATCATGATTATTGACGTTAATCATTAATCATTAATGGATTAACTACCTTATGACTGATTTAAAAATGTTTATACACTTCTTTTGATCAGCTGCAGTTAGACATACTAGCCACTTTTTTTTAAATCTGGGGTAACACAGAGCTGCAACGGCTGCATATTTACTAGTTTCACTCGAAAGAGTGTAAAACTCTTCAAATCTTTTCTCTACGCTTTGTAGATATTTTTCAGCAAGTGGTTGACAGAATTTTAGATTTGGAGTAGTCGTGATCTTCTGTAATTTTTTTTTTCGTAATTTCTTACAATTCATTCGTAGGACATAGTGTAAACAAGTCAGTATGTTTTTTTGGGTTTCGTATGTTCGAATGAATAACGGAACCCTTATTTAGGAACGAAGTTCTGTAACGCGGCTTGCGGTAGGAGTTAACTGGTAGAAATCGTCACGACTCGACTTTCAAAGTGTAAATTTGGTCAAAAAGAAAATCCAAGATGGCGGCCGTGAAAATTTCCAAATTTTCCTTCATGGGTGTCGTTTTCAAGGTTTTCGAGGGTGCTAAAACCGATAGTAAAGTCAAAATGAAAATCCAAGATGGCGGCCGTGAAAATTTTCAAATTTTCCTTCATATAGGTGTCGTTTTTAAGGTTTTCGAGGGTGCTAAAGCCGATAGTAAAGTCAAAATGAAAATCCAAGATGGCGGCCGTGAAAATTTTCAAATTTTCCTTCATGGGTGTCGTTTTCAAGGTTTTCGAGGGTGCTGAAACCGATAGAAAAGTCAAAATGAAAATCCAAGATGGCGGCTGTGAACATTTTCAAATTTTTCATCATGGGTGTCGTTTTCGTGGTTTTCGAGGGTGCTAAAGCCGATAGTAAAGTCAAAATGAAAATTCAAGATGGCGGCTGTGAAAATTTTCAAGTTTTTCATCATGGGTGTCGTTTTCATGGTTTTAGAGGGTGCTAAAGCCGATAGTATAGTCAAAATGAAAATTTAAGATGGCGGCTGTGAAAACCATGAAAACGACACCCATGATGAAAAATTTGAAAATTTTCACGGCCGCCATCTTGTATTTTCATTTTGACTTTCCTATCGGCTTTAGCACCCGCGAAAACCATGAAAACGACACCCATGATGAAAAACTTGAAAATTTTCACAGCCGCCATCTTGGATTTTCATTTTGACTTTACTATCGGCTTTAGCACCCGCGAAAACCTTGAAAACGGCACCCATGATGAAAAACTTGAAAATTTTCACAGCCGCCATCTTGAATTTTCATTTTGACCTTACTATCGGTTTTAGCACCCTCGAAAACCTTGAAAAGGACACCCATGAAGGAAAATTTGAAAATTTTCACGGCCGCCATCTTGTATTTTCATTTTGACTTTCCTATCGGCTTTAGCACCCGCGAAAACCATGAAAACGACACCAATGATGAAAAACATGAAAATTTTCACAGCCGCCATCTTGGATTTTCATTTTGACTTTACTATCGGTTTCAGCACCCTCAAAAACCTTGAAAACGACACCCATGATGAAAAACTTGAAAATTTTCACAGCCGCCATCTTGAATTTTCATTTTGACTTTACTATCAGCTTTAGCACCCGTGAAAACCATGAAAACGACACCCATGATGAAAAACTTGAAATTTTTCACGGCCGCCATCTTGGATTTTCATTTTGACTTTACTATCGGCTTTAGCACCCTCGAAAACCTTGAAAACGACACCCATGAAGGAAAATTTGAAAATTTTCACGGCCGCCATCTTGGATTTTCATTTCGACTTAACTATCGGTTTCAGCACCCTCGAAAACCTTGAAAACGACACCCATGAAAGATAATTTGAAATTTTTCTCTCTTGATAGAGAGAGAGAGAGAGAGAGAGAGAGAGAGAGAGAGAGAGTGAAAGTGTGAATTTCAAAGAAGAAAGTAGGAACGCGCATTTTCATTAGTGACGATTTCTGCCAAGCCGCGTCAAAGAACTTCGTTCCAATGAGTTGACCTACTGCCTACACGGCACGCTTACCTATACTGTGACACATTTTGGGTTCATGCAAGTTCACGCTGGCGAGGTAAGCGCACGGCTCGCTCCGTGGGTAGGTTGGTAGCGTTAAATACCTACTTCGCAGGGTCTACCTCGCCTTAAAATCGGGAGAACAATTAAATAAATAAATGAGTAGTTAATAGTTAATCAAATAATCAAATTAACGATTAAAATTAATGATTAAAAATCATAATCAAAAAATTTGATTACGATTAATTAATCATAATCAAATTTTTTGATTATGATTTTTAATCATTAATTTTTAATCGTTAATCAGATTAACTTTGGGCCTACACTGCTAGTAACTATACTAGCTTGTCCCGATTTGAGAATTTTAGCCAGTCACGCTTACCTACTTAGCTATTAAACTAAGTGAACTAAACGTAGTATGTATATCTTGTGCCGACAGTGTCGCCCCGACACTAAAGATGGGAGAACCAAATAAGGGCGAGCGCGCACTGCGACTTTTTATCGCGCGATTATTTTTTCGTAGAAATGCAACGTATTGGTTTATATGGCAGCGCGCTTACACGAGAAAAATGTTACTGAGATTTTAAAATTGTGCCAATACGTTGCATTTCTGCGACAAAATAATCGCGCGATTAAAAGTCGTAGTGCGCGCTCGCTATAATAGTCTGACTAGCGATTTATTTGCTGCAGATTTACGAGCTTCAAATTGCTGGGAAATAAAGCTACCTAGATGTAAATGTAGGTAAATGTTCAAAAATATTGATTCACTCCGGCAGCAGTGTATGACGTGCAAGCCAACACGCACAGATTAAATTAATGGCTAACTCTTATAACTGGAATTTACGTAATTACTTACTGATATGAATAATTGTTTTCTATGTCAAGTTCAGACGTAAATATTCTAATGTTTTCCGCATAACGTATTAAAACTATAGGTATATGTGTTACCTAACTGAACATAGGGAAGCATAGAAGTCCATAAAGAAGCGAACTAAAAATATTCATTAGCGATATTTTTTTTTAATTTTCGATACTCTAATAACGTTAATAAAAGTAGAACGTACAAAATTCACCAAATATGTAACATACAGGTAAAGATAGAATTAACCTGATTGTTTAATTCGTTTACAGTAAAACCCGACCTAGAGATGCTAATAATACCAAGGCCCCATAACCTACAACCATATCTTCGTCTCATAATAACTTAAGTATAACTATCTCTCAATGCTAGATTAATTACATGATACAGAGACACGCAACTCGACACGGTACATTCATAATTATATACAAACTTAGCCTTAACACGATAATGTGGATAAAAAGAAATGCTCATCCATCCATATAAAGCCGTAAGTAGCAGTGGACTGCAGTAAATCTGGGCGTGCGTAGCCACGCGCGCCCAACTACCGCCAGCCGCTATAGGCGCCCAGTCAGGGGCCCGTTTTCGCGGGTCACCGCATACCCTCCGCGGGCGGGGGGGGGGCTGAGCCCGGTACCGCTAGCCGCGCCCCCTCACGGGGCGTCCAATGAGACTGCTGTACATACTATTTAAATCTACACTCCTACAAGGACGGCGGTCAGTTCCCTATATAGTACATACTAACTCCATGCAGTAAAGAGTGCGTGTTTATTACCATTCTTCTTCTTAGCGTGTCGATGGCAATCTAAATAGACTCGGCCAAGAATTCGCCTACGAGTTTAGCGCCATCACTAGCGTCCATCAGTCTATAACGTGCGTCAATGAATCTCCACCTGAACAGGTTTTCCCTGCTTCGGCCAACCTGGGTCCGGGATCTGTTTAAAGACTTCCAGGTTGCCCAAGGCAATTCATGTCCAGGCGAGAGATCTTCAGCAGATGGAACAAATGGTTTGGGTAAGGAAGCACAGCTGGAGTCAGTTGATACACACTACAATATTTTTACTTTTTATTGGCGAATTAATGGAGTTGCACTTGAGCTTACTGCCGTAAAACGCGCGTTGCCGCGTCGTTCTCGTGCATAAGCCTTAATTATATTTTGTTCCTATTACCATACCGTGCAATTACGGTGATGGCTGCCTTAAGGTCGTTCATTGTTTTATCATTGGAGTACGTTCAGAGCCGATAAGTTAGACATTTTGTTTCAGTTACACGTGATTTTATAAAGTGGTACAGTATTGCGCCCCGTTACGAGGGCCGGCTTATTCTGACGCTGATGTTATCGGAAATCTTTGTTTATTTAGACGAAAAATTTTAGGCATTTTTGTAATGTGTTTAGTCTTATGATGTATTAAACTGGTATTAAATATATGTAATGTTATGTGATACACAGTTACACACACAGGTGTGCCATTATTATTTGGCAATAGTAGACAATAAGAAGAATGGTTGTTCCGTAGGGAAGCCGATAGGAATCGGGTTGTATGAATGCTGCGCCACTACTACATATTATTATATGTATGTAGTATCGCGAAATTGGATGAACTTCTCAGTAGTAGATAGAAGTGGATACGTATAAGAGATGTATAGCAGAAACAAATCGATCTTACACTATATAGTCTTTCTCATTCTAACTCTTAAATATTATTTTTTTACTATCCGATCCCGCCCTCACCACTTGACTGCAATCCTTACTTTCTCATAGTGACTGTATTATTCTTTTAGCCTTGTGTGGGATCACACGTCTCACATAATATAAGTAAAAGACACTTTCCAATACATATAAAGAAAAGGATCATAAACATATTATCGAAATCCTTAAATCGGTATTTCCCTTGAGGACACCAAGGGAAAGACCATTCTAAGGATTACTTTAAACCTAACAAAAACGTCAAATTAAATTAACCAGCGAAACTTCACAAACGTGAATTGTGGTGTTTTGATCTGAACTTATAAAAATAATACAGCTGTAATAAAATAAATAATAACCATGAGAGCCAGTTGACTGCAATGAAGTAGCTGAGCCATGTCTTCGAAGACCACCACCGTTAGAACTGCTGTCTGAACTGGTCCCATACCCTGACTCCACCTGAGAATTAAATTAACATAGGTATTCATTTCTCAAACATTCAAAATTTTTCATTAAAACTACTTAATAAGTCATTAACAAAATGTCTGTAAGACAATAATAGGATAATTAAAACTACTTAAATTAGTAACATAAAAGCCCACAATAATAGTATTATTTTCAGTAATGAAACCATTTTTTTTTTTTTTATGACACTGATGAATATTTTTTATTGCAAATTATAAGTATATTGAAGTCCATAAATAAAGAGGATTATATTAGGAATGCAAAGGCAGTCATGTAATTTTTATAACAAGCAGATCCTCAAATACTCTGTTATCATCATACTGGCACACAAACACAATACAGTACCCAGTCCTAAAAAAGTATAGCTTTGTAGAGTATTTGTCTTTGTCCTGTGTAACAGCCATTTTCTAAACCTTGTAGTGATATATAAACAGATGTTTATTATAATTCTGTTTTAAATTTTTGAGAGATTCAATCTATATATAGCCTTGAAGGATAATTCATTACTTGCCTATTAAAAAAATACCCAACTTGACCAATACACATAATCTAATCATCAATCATAAAATCTGTCAATTCCTATTTTTAGAACAATTGGATACAATCATAAACTACAAACAGAATAGTATCAGTCCTTATCAGTGGCATTACTCACTAAGCTGATTATGTGTAGTATTATAAAACAGCCAGAACAGAGTTGCAGGTCACATAGCCTAGTGATGACTCATTAAAGAACCAATAGATTAAATTATTATTGAAGTAAATAAAAATATGATTCATATACTGTATCTTAACAAAATAAGAGCCTTGCTTTTCCAAGAGTTTTCCTAAAATGGTTAGTAATGGCTATCCACCTTTTTTTTGTTAGACATTCACATAGCTGCGAAACCCATTTTTATTTATTTATTTATTTCTCACCACAAATATTGTTTTTGACAGGAAGTGCTTAATCTAAAAATTAGAGTAAACATTTGTGAGAGACTGGTGCTCGAAAAAGGCATAAAATACCTGTGTTACGGGTCAATTTGGCTGTCTTACTGCGGCAACATTGGTAGTGTTATGAATGATTTATTTTTAACCCCAACACAAACAGATGGGTATTCTAAGCTTTGAAAGAAAATTAAACAAATGTATTTAAGTAACAAGCTAAAAATGTACTTATACGGTGATTATACTTAGAAGTTACGTAATTTTTTAGAAAAATAACATAACATCACGCCTGTATTCCCCGAAAGATTAGGCAGAGGTGTACCTATAGCACACCTAAATTTCGCCAATTATGTTTAAGTTCCATATAATAGAGGGCGAGAGTATTGCCATCAACCGGGCACAAATCCAGACTCTGGGTTGCTGAGAAATTTCAGATGGAAAAACCCAATAACACTGCCCAACCCGGGAAAAATAATATAATCTATACAAATAAATCAAATTGAAGTGTCTGTTTGAATGTCAAAATAACAGTTTTGTACTAAACGTATATGGAAGTATATACGGTACTTATACCAAAAGATTTTTTGGTATAAGTATTTTTTTTTTAATTTTTGTCTGTCTGTTTGATCCAGCTAATCTCCGAAACAGCTGGACTGATTTTGACGGGACTTTAACTGGCAGATAGCTGATGTTATAAGGAGTTACTTTTATTTTAGAAAAAGAATTAATATTCCGCGCAATAACCCATGAAACCCAATTAAAACCCATGAAATTGTAAATAAAAAGTCAGATTTGAAAAATTCTTTTTGCATTTGGTAGCTCAACTCTCGAGGATGGTTATATGCTATTTAACATCACGCTGCGATCGTTAGGAGCCGAGCAAAAAGAAAAAAATCTGGAAGAACGCAAAAAGGAAGTAATAGCGCGGCGGGTCGAGGGACGAGGGAGTTTTATTAAAATGTGGCTGTTATTTTAGTATATTGTGTATCTAACGACTTCCACGCGAACGAAGTCGCGGGGCACAGCTAGTTGTATATATAATAAATATAAAACCCATAGCTTTCAAGGCCACAAATAAACCAAATTATTTTAACAATTATTCAGAAATATAATAACATGAACATACTAAAAGAACATTGTAATTTCAATGTGCATTGTAATTATTAGATGCTCATGAGTAATATGATGCTTCAATGTTTGATAACAAGACATCCACACATAGACGCTAAGTACTCTGATTGAATGTTATTGACTGAATCATACACATTGACTTGATATTATATAAATATCATATGATAACATTTAATAAAAAAAATATATTTATATGTGAGGTTATAACTCGATTGTGAACGCCATCCAAATTTATTTTAAATGGCGCTCAAGGTGATCATCACAATTTAGATAATGGTAATTTGATCTGAATTAATAAATTAAACATTGTTGTATACAATGTGTTCCTTTTGATATGCCATAACTCTAGGGGCCATTGTTCTTATCATTATGAACAACTTTTGCTATGGGACCAAACCAGAAATTGCAAAAAAAAATCAGATCTTCCCTGTTTCAACGAGTTATGCGAACATAAATTTAGGGAACTGCCGATATTTATTTTTTTTGCAATTTCAAGTTTGGTCCCATAGCAAAAGTTGTTCATAATGATAAGTGCAATGACTCCCTAGAGTTATGGGATATCAAAAGGAACATGTTGTAGATAGTGAACTTAAAAATTCTAACATATCTCTAAGTTTGTATGTACCAACAAAAAGTGGATGTTATGAAATGGGGTAAACAAACACTTTCAGAATAACAAATCATTGTAAACACTCTATACGAGCGGTTGCTATAGACATGCATGACTTTTATATAATGTAGAAGAGTGAAGGATACATAGATAATGATAGCTATCCGGTTACAGCCAACAGGTATAACAATTTGAAATTTTATTAAATTATATCATACTCACTTTGAATGACTCCAAAACATCAATCCATTGCTGCTTCTCCTCAGGGCTTGTCGCTCTCAAGTACCAAACACAGTCATTTACTGACACATCAAATCTGCAGTCATCAAATTCATGAGGCTGAAATAATAAACATCCAAGGTCGAATATCTGAATATTAGATCACATGCTAAGTCTGTTTGTTCTCAAGCAGAAACTGCTGCGACAAAAAAAGTCGAGACACAACAAGGACAAATTAATATTTTTATTGGACTTTGCCGATAAAACAACTATACATAGTCACCTTGACTTTGGCTTTTTTCAAACATAAGGCACCTCGGCATCCAAGATTACTCTCCAGTTCACTCTTGTAGTACGATAAAGTAGAATCCTTCAAAACAATAAACCTGTCCTGCCAACCGTGAATGTAATTTGTCCATTTACTCAAGTATCCGCGAAGTTCAGGATTTCCGCCATCCTCTAAATCCGAGTTATCGCTCACTGTTATATTTTCTTCAATCATGTTGCAAATGTTAAGAATTAATAATTACATTAAATTCTACACAAAACAAATAAAACAAAAAATAATAATTATCAAAAACTCGTTACATGGGAAGATACACAACGAAAATTGTTGCTGTTTTTTGACGTTTGACTTCAGGGCACAGACAATAAACAATAATGAGAACAGATTATAATTTCTAACCATAGTCAATCAAAAGTAGTCGTCATGCTTTATCATGTGACAAACGGAAACGACAACTACGGCAAGAATTCAAATTCTTAATCAATTAGACGTATTTCAAATTCTGCAGAATACTGAAAAGAATTATTAGTGTTGATAACAAAGGTTTACTTTAAGATTTTGCAAGTGAACTTAAAACTTTTTACTGACAACCAAAACCTTCGGTTTGGGGGATACTCTTGATGCATTCAGTAGTAAATCGATGAATTTCGAAAATTCTCTCTTCTAATCATTTCGAAACACTGTGGTTGTGACAAAATTATATGAAAGGAAAGTTATTTCCAGTAAAAGTGATTTTGTTGAATTTTTTATTTGATATTTGAACGTTCCTAGTTTGACATTTCAACGAGTGCCACTATTTCCGGAAACACTGTTCTTTTGCGTATTGATTTTGGTCGTCTTGTAATTTCATTGGTGGATATACATTAACCGCCAAAACTACACCATACCGGCCAATAGCACAACGCCATTCTACAAATAACTCACCATATCCGTTCAAGATGGCCGACAAAACTATGCCTATTTTTGTTCCATCAGAAAAACCTTTGAAAGTAGTAAAGTGGAAAGTAAAACAGGGTGTTTTTGTGTCGCAAGGTCAAATATTATTTTTATACAACGATTCATCAGGCACAGGCAATGAATTAAAGAAATATAAGGCAGTACGCGCTGGTACTATCTCATCGATCAAGGTGAAGGAAGGAGACATTGCAGAGCCTGAGTAAGTGACGTCACACTATATATGCGCTTTAAAATAATATTCATCATTTATGATGCAAAATATTCTTCACAAACAAAAATAATTACCACAATCTTCATCGCTTAGGTTACTCTTTAATATGGTGCAGTTGCATTGTTTGCGCGGCAAATACAACTGCAGTAAAAGCTTCCCGCCTAAAATGTAACCTAAAACAAACATTGCAGATGTTTTATTTTCTTTCGTGTAATATTTAATTTTATCACTAAGGCATTACATACCGGCCTACATTTAAACTTATTTGCATAACTGCATAATTATGGTAAGTTTAATTCACAACCAATCCTTTCATCGAAATATTTGTACTTAAACATAAACAACAGAAGAAAACAGCAAGTTTGCGTCGAAAGAATTGTCGCTTTATCACAAACTTTTAAACTATTCCTTCCTCAATATTATTGTAACTCTATCGCATCATTTATCGCGTTGGCGAGTTAAATATCCCCAATTAAAATTTAATTCTAAGATCCATTAAAATTTAACTTTTCAGTGAACCTATAGCAGAGCTTGAAGAATGTCGTCATCCTACAGTGATGAAAGAGATGTGTGCCGAGTGCGGCGCCGACCTGCGCACAGACGAAGTGACGAACAGAGACGTCGCCGTCGTGCCCATGGTACACTCTGTACCTGAATTGAAGGTGAGACCAAGAACATCAATAGTACAAAGATTTGAATGTGACTGTACCTACTAAGGCAAATTGGCGCCAATCAATGAATACAAGCTTCTCAATCTTTGTACACAAACTAAGGGCCTCCTTTTTGTTCTTACCTTTTTCAAATAAACTGACAAATCTAACACAATCTGTAAATGACCTAATTTACTTATACTTTCCTAAATACTTTTTATTAAACAATGTGGAATGTAGCTGTTGGTGCTCTTTAATAAATAAATAAATTTCATAATGTAAATGCCGCAAACAAGTCTAGGCTGCTTAGTTGTAAAGAATGTGTCGAAGACTGGATTAGATACAAGTTCTAACTTATGAATACTGGTTATAACTTCACTTGCAATCCAGAAAGCAAAGTATACAAAGTCCTTCTGAAGACTTTCTTTTGTTGAGCTTTGAAAGAAAGACAGATACGAGGGCTACATTCATTATTATTCGTTCATTTTATTATTGTAGAAAACTAAACTTTTTTGCTTTGCAAAAATCAGCACCCAACAGAGGTTTTTTTTTTTGCCATTTTTGCTACCTTGCAGTTTGAAAATGCTTCATATTTAATAGAACTGTTACTGAAAATTTGATTTTTACCTCCATAATAAAGACTTGAATAACACATAAATTTAAACTTTTTACTGTAACATTTTTAGGTATCAGAAGAGCTGGCACAGAAACTGGGTCGAGAGGATGCTGACCGTCTTCTGAAGGATAGGAAGCTAGTATTACTTGTGGATCTTGATCAAACATTGGTTCACACCACTAATGATAATATACCACCTAACTTGAAGGTAAATATGGAAACAACCCATATAATGATAATCTTATAAATGGGAATGATAGACATAGGAACTTCATCTTTTTACTAATTTAGACTAATGAGTAGTCTTAAAACCATTGAAAATATGGCCTAATACGCATTTACTAAAATCAAATCTTATTCTCTTTACAGGGAGTTCTTCACTTCTTCCTGCGTGGTCCAGGATGTCCTGGTCGCTGGTGCCACACGCGCCTACGACCAAGAACCAAGGAGTTTCTTGAATCTGCCTCCAAAAACTATGAACTACATGTATGCACTTTTGGAGCTCGCCAGTATGCCCACGCCGTTGCCGACTTACTTGATCCAGAGAAAAAGTATTTTTCTCATAGAATCCTGTCCAGGGATGAGTGCTTTGATGCTAGAACGAAAGCAGCTAATTTGAAGTAAGTTACCTAGGCGTTATACTGAGATTTACATTTCATCCACTAACTACCCTGTCTTATCAAAGATTTTGATAAAACAGGGTAGTTTAAAAAAAACTAAATTATTTTGTATCAAATTCTGTCCTCTATATCATGTCTGTATAACTTTTCAGAGCATTGTTCCCTTGCGGCGACAACATGGTGTGTATAATAGACGATCGTGAAGACGTATGGCGACACGCGACCAATCTGATTCACGTCAGGCCTTACTCGTTCTTTCAGTCCACAGGAGATATAAATGCACCTCCTCCACCTGGTAAGACACTTTTGTAGATTTTATAGTAAAACTGATTTCTGTGTGTACCATAAAGTGGTGAGTGCCCTAACACTCAATCTTATTGTGTTACAGAAAACGAAAAAACTAAAGATAAACTAACAAGCGGCAAAAACGGCGCCCAAGTAAATGAAATGCCTACTCTAGATGCCGAGCCAGAACAAAAAGACGCATCGAAAAACAAAGAGAACAAGGAAGAAGGTGGTAATGGTAAAATAGTTGCTAAGGATAAAGAAGTAAAGAGTTCTAATACGGAAGAGAAAGAAAGTGAGGAGGCTGACCAGGAGGCTGATGAGAGGATAGCGCAGGACCCGGCTGAGCCGCGGTGGGTAGAGACCTCGGATGGGCAGATAGAAGTAGAGGATCCTGATGACTACTTAATTTACTTGGACGATATACTTAAAAGAATACATAAGTAAGTAGCAGTTGTCCCTTTGCAATGAAATTGAAATGAATGATTGTGAAAATCATTGAAGCAGTACAAAAACGCACATACATAGATGGGTACATTTATCTTAAGTTTTCTATGTTTTTCTTACTTTCCAGGCACTTCTATGATAATTACGACAAAATGGGCAAGAATCAAATTCCAGACTTGAAGTCTATTATCCCAGAGGTGAAATGCGAAGTATTAGCGGGTACTAGTCTAGTCTTCAGTGGTTTAGTGCCGACGCACCAGCGTTTAGAGACCTCGAGGGCGTATCAAGTAGCGAGAAGTCTTGGGGCCGAAATAACACAGGATTATTCTGATAAGACTACTCATTTGGTGGCAGTGAGAGCAGGTGAACATTCAGCAGTTAGTTTATTAGTTCTCACGAGCTTAATATAATAAATAAACGTAATTCCGTTTCGAAATATTGATTCGGAATTTTCGAAGGCAGCCAATCCATACAAAATCAAGGATCTGTCACACACATACAATAGTTCTCCATTCGAAATTTTCGAAACGGGATTCCGTCTGTATGTGGCCGGCCTTAATGAGCTCATTAAGGCAGGCCACATACAGACGGAATTCCGTCGAAAACAGCTGTTTTCAATGTCGTATCTTATTTTACAGGAACAGCAAAAGTAAACGCGAGCAGACGAATTGGTGACGGCAAAACGAACAAATTACATGTAGTGACGCCAGAATGGTTGTGGACGTGCGCTGAGAGGTGGGAGCGAGTCGACGAGAGACTGTACCCTTTACAAAGAGGGGGACAGGTACAGTAACCAAACAACCTTATTTAAAAGAACACTGTAAATGTTGAACATTTGGCCCTGGCTTTGTATTAGGCCCAGCCATGGAAAAACACCAGCCTTGTGTAGGGTTTTACATTAGAGAAACACCGAGGATGGCTAGACATAGCGTTCTTTAATCATTACAATGTCTGTACTACCTAACCTACCTATGTTCAAGAAATAAAAATATTTGTATTTGTAGAAATCGTTGACTAAAACAGTGTACTGTTCTACTGTTGGTAATATAATGCTCTGTCGCTTTCCACGAAATTTGCTGCTACTGGTACAAAAATAAACCTTCAATAGAAAATATCTTTAGCATTAAATCGGATGAGTGCATGACCAAGCAAGTTCCGTATCCACAGAGCAGTTCCCGTCGGCCGCCGGCGCACTGCAGCAGTCCGCCGCCGGCGCCGGCTCCTGTGGCCGCGCTGCGCAAACGCACGCCCTCAGGAAGGTTCATGGACACCATCAACCCGCTGCTGTCGTTTTCAAGCGACGATATAGCTGACATGGATAGAGAAGTAAGTCACTTATTCTTTATAAGTAATGTGTATGACTGTGGAGCACATAATTAATATTTTGTAAGCTAAAACAATTGAGTTTCAAAATTGAATGATGCCTTCAATGTATGAGAAAAGGTCTTGCACTGCTGTTTGTGAGTCAGACTATCATGTATTGTATTGTGGCATTTGGAATAATTACTATTGACAGTATTTGTGTGTAATAGAATATAATATTTTTACATTACGTATAGGTGGAAGACATTTTCAATGAATCAGACGAAAGTTCTTCAGATGAGGAGAAACCGGGTGACGATGACCTGGATGATGAGGAGAATCCTCCCGAGGATAGGCTGATTTCAGTCAGCGCGGATAATAGTATGCAGGACAGCTTACAAGATAGGTAAAGTAAATAATAATTTACTGTAAGATGTCCAAATTAATATGCAACAATATGGGGTGGTGGACATTGCGGGGAAGTAGCCATAAGACAGTTTACTGTACAATCTATAATAAAACATACCTATTTGCGAAAAAGAGATGAGCTGCTTTGTAAAATTCTAAATCTAAATTCTTTTCCAGGTTACAAGATTCGCAAGATGCAACAAATGACTCTGAAACAAGTGAGTAATTTCTCAAAGTTATCTTCAGTCATAAGAGATTAAAATTAAACATGTTACTTATTTTATTTTATCATGATTAGGAGAAACGAATTTAAGAATTTCCTGGCCCCTAAAAAGTACCTCCTTACAAATTTACTTTAATTTTAGACGATGAGTCCCGACCTCGCAAGAGACCACGAAGATCGTCACCGCCTTCAGATGAGGAACCACCTGATGACGATGACAGCTCCTGGAACCTCATGGGCGCGGCGTTAGAGAAAGAACTCCTAGCACAGGACTGATGACACCGATACAAGCAATCTTTACAAATTATGGGCCCTATGGCTAAGAATAAAATAAATGCTCTTTTCTTTAGAATCTTTTGTTATTAACGCAATAAACAAGATTAAAGTTACAGTAAAAAGACCAGGATTCACTACAATAAATGCTGAATGCTATTCTATTACTGCTGCAGATAATTATTATGGTACCCTACTAGTCAGGTAGAACAACTTTCACGGACAATACGATTTATTGACTATCAGATGACAATAACATATCTGTGAAATATAACTGACAAAAAAAGGGGATACACAACCTTTTATATAAAGTTCATCAAAGTTATTGTTGTATGATTGATTATGAGTTTATCTTTACTTATATTATAAAGCTGAAAAGTTTGTTTGGTTGGTTGAACACGCTAATTTCAGAAACTACTGGTTCAAATAAAAAATTCTTTTAGTGTTGGATAGCCCATTTATCGAAGAAGGCTATATAACATCACGCTACGACCAATAGGAGTGAAGCATCAATGAAATATGTTGCAAAAACTGGGAAAATTTATTCCTTTTGAGAGCTTCCGTTGCGTGCGCTGCGTAAACGGATAATCAAGGTTGATAAAGTAGGTACATGTAAATTCCTTTTTAAATTATTCGAATCCGACGTTTAGTTTAGAAATTACGACGGGTATAAAAATGCGCTTAGTCTATTAGTTACCGACACATTTTACTTTTTATTGACTGTTTGATCGCGCTAATCTGTCACTTCCAGTCTGATTTGGAAAATTCTTTTTGTATTTTATGATCTAATTCTTGGGGAAGGCTTTCAAGTATGTAACATTACGCTAGGACCCTTAGAAGCCGAGCAAAAAGTAAAAAAATAAATACGACCGCAAAGCGAAAACGAAGTAACAGCATGGGCAGGCGATGCGATGCGACGGGGTGGGTTGGGGAAAACAAAATTTTACGTGGACGAAGTCGCGGGTGGAAGCTAGTAATCTAATATTTATAATGTCAAGCCTTTTCAGGAAGAACATTTTAAGCGACAATTTGCACTTTTTACAGAAAAGGCTTTTTTCTTTCCTAATTAACGATGTTGTCTTTTATGAAGATAATTTCTAACAACAAATAAAGTTGTGTAAATTAAAAATAAAATGTTAAAGTAATTGTGACAAGATTTAAAACTAATTAAGAGGTTATGAGGAAAAAATAGTTTTGTGATTTTTGGTGCATAAATTATGCACCAAAAATCAATATATGTCAATCAATATATGAAAAACATCATATGCACTGCATATGATGTTTTTCCTGGAAAGGCTAGATGTATAACAGGACATAATGCCCATAATCAAAATGGGCTAGGCAGAAGTGTATAGATAGAACAACCATTATAGTCCAATTCCAAATGTGTGATAGTAATAAGTGTTCATAAGAATTAAAGTTAGATTAATACTAACCAAATACTTTATTACTAATTTATTACACTATACAACTGGAACTAAGTTAAATGGCATAAGGATCATTTTCATCAAATACGTGAAACTTAGTGTATGTGGGTTTTGATGTGAAGTCTTTCTTTCCATCTTGCCAGCCTCGCTCCGGTGCCTTATCATAATCAAAAGTAGAATCTAATTTTCCATACAGCTCTGCTTGCTTGTCCATGTCTTCTCTGTACAGTTCTTTGGCAACCTTCTTGCCTGTAATAGGGTCAGTAATATCACCAAAGGGATATACAACCTCTTTGACTTCATGAGTAATTAACTTTGTCAGTTTTTGTGGTAAAGACTTTATGAGGACGATATCGCCAGTCTTGCAAATCTTTTTGGGATCATGGCAGTAGTAAAATTCATCCTTTCTGAAGTACTGAAATTGAAAGAATAAAATTTTTCGTGATTAAATTTCGTATTTCTAAGTATTATGTCATAAACATTTAAAAAATATACAAACCATCAGTAAATTCTCGTCCAATTCTAACCTCTTCACTCTGATTTTGGCCGCATTTTGTTTGACAGTAGGAACACACTGGCCTAAAAGTAAGAATTTCCTAGCCGTCTCCGCTACATTACGAGCCATTGTTATTTAAAATCTGCAAGTTTTACAAATAAGAAAATACAAATTGGTGCTCGTTCAACCCAGTTTCAAGTCGATGACAGATTTGATTGACCTGACACTGACAGTCTTGTTGACAATAATGTGTGGTATTGCCAGATAGTAATTACTAGTCATGTGCTAAAAATTTTAATCAATCGATCTTTTTCTTTTTAGAATTCCGTGGGCTAATGGCAAAAACGGAACCCTTAAAATGTCGTCATGTCCATCCGGATGTTACACAACCATTTTACTCGTAGACTATTTATACTACACACACAGGGTAGGTAGGTAGGGGTAGGAGGGGGGGCTACATACAGGGTGTGTCGTAAATAGTGGTCCAGAGTAAAGGAGTCGATACACTGTATTCTAATGTATCACGTACCGAAATGTTAACCATTTTCAGTTAAGGATCTCCGCAAAAAAAAAAAAACTTTTTTTTTTAAATTCCTATACCTTGCTTCACGAATTTGACTGTAATTTCAACAAATATCAATATTTTTTTAGTCTGTATTTTTATTATTACTCTTGAATATGTGTACTATCATATCCAAACCCTTTTTTCTATTTTAAAGTAAAAGATACTTAAAGAAATTAATTTGTTTCCAATTTCAATACTCATCTCCAGCAAATCATATTATGACTTTAGGGGCATATTGTGTAAAAAAAATGTACAGCACTGTTAGTGCCCATTAGTTTTAAATATACCTCATTAAATGCAAATTACAAAATGGTAAAATATTAAGTGGTAAGACTTCAGAAAAAAAAGTTATTAGCATTCAAAACGAAAGACAGTTACATTTTTGCAAAACGACCTCCCAGAGTTATTGAGAGATTTTGATCCAGAATTAAGAGAAGCAATGTGGCTGCAAAATGATGGCTGTCCGGCTCACTACGCAGTTATTGTGCGTGAACATTTAAACCATACTTATCCCCAAAGATGGACGATGGACGGCAAGGCCCAATTTTATGGCCACCACGTTCGCCAGACCTGAACCCCCTTGATTTTTTCTACTGGGGGTGTCTGAAAGAAAAAGTTTATAAAGTCCAAATCACTTCAGTTGAACAATTACGACAAAGAATTCAAGCAGCGGCTGAAAAGATAAATACAAGTGGGTTTGCACGCAGACTAAAGCGATCTTTTATTCGGCGGTGCAGAGCATGTATCGCCGCTGGTGGTCGCCACTTTGAACATTTGGTGTAATAACAGTGAAAAAACTTATTAATTTAAAAATAGTTGTGATAATTAGTGAATTTTTTTGTTCTGTAAAAACAACATTGTTTTTCTGTAAAACATTAATTGTTCTGTAAAAACATTAATTTGTTCTGTAAAAAACAGGGTAATGAATAATTCATTGTTCGACTTAATTTTAAGTTTGAGTTAAAAATACCAATACTTAAACGCATTTACTGTTTTAGGGTTTATCTTTTCGTATTCTGTTTCGTTTCATGTAGTATTGTTTTAGTATTAAAATTGCTGCGCCCTATCTGGGTACAATGCTGTACCTGTACTGTGCCTGTACTGCCAACAACTTTTGTACAATGACTGCAATAAATGATTGAGTATTGATTATTTTAATAAATGGTTTGTGGCGGCACATCTACATCGCCACATTGGAACGCATCACACTGACGTCACACAAAATCCTGCATCGCGCAATCAGAGTTTACCGCGCGACTAGCATATATACAACATCCCGACATCAACCGTCGGGCAGTAGCCCACCAGACACAACACCCGTCTGGTCGGAGGATCCTCCCTTTTCTATGGAGGATGAGTGAACTTCACACCCTGTTCCTCATACCTCTATACTGGTGACCCCGAGCATGAACGTCAGCGCAGCCTTCGTGCAACTACTACAGCGTGACGTCATCAGCATCACTTCCTCGAGCTTTCGAGCAGCGAGTCACACAGCCAGCCAGCACCCACGGCTTCAACGGGTATCCTGACCACCAGCATGCAGCGACCGCGCATACCTGGTCATCACCCTCAGCCTCATCAGCAACCTTGGCACAGCACACTGCACTCTCGGCCGGTCAAACAAGCAGAGCCCTTCAAACCTCTCCTGGTCGACGCCAGCAGTCAGCCTCAACCCGGCGCTGTACCACATCCGACGCACTGGAGCATAACGCAGCGCCACCCCGACTCACTGGGGGCATCTCCGCAGACAGTTCCGACTCACCGCGAACTATGCGTCACCCGGTTCCGACTCACTGGAACCTCAACTGGCCCTGGCAAGCATCGCAAGATACACGACTCAGCCCACTATCGACCTCCGGTCTCCGGAGGGGAGTGATGTGGCGGCACATCTACATCGCCACATTGGAACGCATCACACTGACGTCACACAAAATCCTGCATCGCGCAATCAGAGTTTACCGCGCGACTAGCATATATACAACATCCCGACATCAACCGTCGGGCAGTAGCCCACCAGACACAACACCCGTCTGGTCGGAGGATCCTCCCTTTTCTATGGAGGATGAGTGAACTTCACACCCTGTTCCTCATACCTCTATAGGTTAATTTGAAAAAAATGTTTTATTTTCAAAAGCCAATCAAAGAACTTACAATAAAAAAACTTATTGGTTTAATCCTTAACAGTTTGCAATACTTATAATTTACTTAACCGAAAAAAATGTTTTTAGCAAATTTAGCTCTTTCGTTTTGAATACTAATAACTTTTTTTTCTGAAGTCTTACCACTTAATATTTTACCATTTTGTAATTTGCATTTAATGAGGTATTTTTAAAACTAATTGGCACTAACAGTGCTGTACATTTTTTTTTACACAATATGCCCCTAAAGTCATATGATTTGCTGGAGATGAGTATTGAAATTGGAAACAAATTAATTTCTTTAAATATCTTTTACTTTAAAATAGAAAAAAGGGTATGGATATGATAGTACACATATTCAAGAGTAATAATAAAAAAACAGATTAAAAAAATATTGATATTTGTTGAAATTACAGCTAAATTCGTGAAGCAAGGTATAGAAATTTAAAAAAGTTTTTTTTTTTTGCGGAGACCCTTAACTGAAAATGATTAACATTTCGGTATGTTATACATAAGAATACAGTGTATCGACTCCTTTACTCTGGACCACTATTTACGACACACCCTGTATATAGAGGCATGAGGAACAGGGTGTAAAGTTCACTCATCCTCCATAGAAAAGGGAGGATCCTCCGACCAGACGGGTGTTGTGTCTGGCAGGCACGTATACAGAGGGGGGGATAGTTGGGATTTATCCCCCCCCGAAATCTGACTGAAAAAAAAAAACGTTTTAAGCCATCTGTTTATAAAACTTATATAATTATAGTATAGTACAGTGAAAATTATAGTACAGTGATTACAGCGATTTTCACACAGTTCACATGGTTGTTTCAATGTTTGTCCCCCCCCGAACCAAAAGTCTGGATACGTGCCTGGTGTCTGGTGGGCTACTGCCCGACGATTGATGTCGGGATGTTGTATATATGCTAGTCGCGCGGTTAACTTTGATTGCGCGATGCAGGATTTTGCGTGACGTCAGTGTGACGCGTTCCATTGTGGCGATGTAGATATGTCGCCACACATACATAAACTCACGCCTTCTTCCCATGGGGGTAGGCAGAAACTACAGAACGCCACCTGCTACGATCCTTGCATACTCCTTTTGCCTCGTTTACATTCATACATCTGGTTATACACGCACTATTTATACTATATCGATGAAAATTGGACAGAAGGTGTATCCTGCACGGTGTAAGTAGATGTGACACCTAGTTGATCTTAAGTATTTCACACAACAACTGCCCTAGTAACTGTACCGCACCGCGTCGTCGTCTCTGCGCTCCCTCGAAGGTGCAGAGCAAAGACACGACGACACTACTCTCTAACGAGAGGTGTAGAGGAATCGATGTTACAAAAAAAATGTCTGTAGGAAGTGGATAGTTCCCTTCTAAAGGGTAGCAGGGAACTAGGTATCAACTTCCTACCGACATCGGTTTACATAAAAAATAAACCGCTGGTTTTGAACCAATCACAGATCATCATACATTTTGGCTAAATAACTTGTAACCAAGGCATAAATAGATACCGGTAGGTATTTTTAGGAACCGGTACCATTGGCCTTGATGTGATGAACATACGTGAATATTCATCCAAACTACGGAAGCTTCACGGTGCGTACACGAACTTGGCCGGTATCAAGATGTATTGTTTTGCCTTTATTGGTGAACTGCTTTTTGAAGAAATGAATAGGTATGCCAAATCAACCGCGCATATTTCCCCCTTAAAATGAATACTATTGCTACAAAAAAAGTTCACTGCTGGACCTCCTCTCTCAAGTTAAAATCGTGGCTTTCCGCAGCCATTCGGTCCCTATCTATGTAGTCGTTTTATACATGCTAAGGGGCTGTTTCAATGTCCAGATATGTCACGATAGACCTCAGTACTCAGTTGTTGTTACATACATACATAAACTCATGCCTTCTTCCCATGGGGGTAGGCAGAAACTACAGAACGCTACGTGTTACGATCCTTACATACTTACCCCTTTGTTGTTATTGAACTGGCAAAATTTGGGTGTTCCCCTTCAATACAGGCGTAACGTGTTATTTATGTCAAAATGAAAAACAAACAGATTTTACATAGTAGTATAAGTTATTATAAAAGATACACTGGCTAAACTATAAACATTTAATATTGCTTATAAATCCATAATAATTATACCAGATATACACCCCTACAATAAGTTAAAAAAGATACATAAAAGTAACAACAGTAAAAGTAGGTACTGATTAGTTTCATACAAACCCAAGGTACAAAAAATCGAAAATTGACATCTTTGTTTACTACAAAATTATAAGAAGTCCTCTCCAATTATAATAATTATTACTTATTATTAAGGCTGACTTGCTTGGGAATAACCCTGGCACTTTTACTTACAATACAAAACCTTAAAAAATTTGTTGAACTTATACAAACGCAAAAATAAAATATCACAATCTACGTACTTAAGCCCAGCACCATTAAAATATGAACTATGTTCAAGAGGGTACCAATTTCGTAATTGGTTTAACAACAGTCACTAATGCAGCCAGCGATGATACTGCTCCTAGCGCTCCTACAGTACTTGGACTTAATTTTGTCAGCCCTAATGCTGTAAGCGGAATGAATATGTCACAGGAGTTCTTCAAAGTATCAACAAATACATCTTTGTGACAGGTCATTAGCATATACATATATTTCATGCCAGCATTCCAATCATAATTTGTGATTGAACTATTCAATAGTTCAGATGGTTTTAAGAATGTTGATTTATGCAAATCCATGAGATGAACTATTTCATAGAAGTCTCTAGCTAAGTTCGCAATTATTGAAAGAAGCCAGAATTTATTTGCTGTTCTGTTCCATTTTTCTGAGTCTGTTTTTAGGAATCCACTTTTGATGAGCCAGACTACATGGTCAGAGTAGAGAAACAATGCATGTGCCAATTTGCTAATTGTTAATGTTACTCTTAAAATGGGGTCTTCAATGTGCATGCTATTTAAGGCAGTGTAACAAATGTCTATGCATCTTCCAAGTCTTAAAACTGAAAAAAAAAACAAGAATTAGACTGCTAAAGAAATAGATTTGACCTGCTTATAATGGTTGTTATTAAAACAACTTGAGTCATAATAAAGACATCATCATCTACTAAGCCTTTTTCCAACTATGTTGGGGTCAGCTTCCAGTCTAACTGGACGCAGCTGAATACCAGTATTTTACATGGAGCAACTACCTATTGGTTACTGGGTAGTACAATACCTCTTGCTAAGACTGGTTTTCAGACTTTAATGACTGCCAAAGATCTACAAATGACAGCCGGAACCAAGGGGTTAACATAATGCTATCTGAGGCACGGAAGGGTCTCGGTGTGTAATGGATCGTCACCCATCCATGGATCAACCTCAACAAACACTGCATAACCTTGAAGATCTACCCGTGCGGCTGTTATTATTTAGCTACGAGCGGGGCCCCCTCTGTATTACATTATAGACATTTTGTTTAAATGTGTACTTTTTTAAATAAATACAGCATAGTTTGGAGGCCCTTTATAATTCCACAGTAAAACAGAAGGTGAAATAATAGTCTACTTACTTTTTCTGAAAGAACTAAAAGTGAGTTCCAAATTTTTTATTCTATCAACAGAGTATTTGTTTGCATTTCTTATTTCCAATTGGTGCCAGACCAGTCGACTTGTATATTGAACGAGTCTGTAAATATGGGAAAATAATAATGAGCTGAGAACCACTACTTACTTTGATGCTTCAACAATTGATCTTTCAAATGACTTGCATCATAAAACATAACATCACGTCTGTATTACTCCGAAAGGTTAGACAAAGGTGTTGGAGAGCTGTAGTTACAACTCATTATGAATGAAAAATTAGATATATAAACAGTATGACGTACTGACCTGGCTAGTTTATCTCTGCCATTTGACTGGTTATTTACTTTTATAATAACGTCCATCCTAGCGCCGTTGAGGTCTCGAATGAATGTTAACAAACTGTAAATCTCCAGTAATATAAAGATTTGTTAATCCGACGAATTTATTTCTATAAACCACTCATTGTTTTTACAATTTATTTATTTAATAGCTCCATGTTTATGTTTTGTAGCGTCAAAATGAACCTTGAACTGTGCACGAAAAAAAGTTTTATTGTAATGAACCTAATTTTTACATTTTGTTTTTTACATTACATCTACCCAATTTTCTGAAGTACCTTGACCGACGTTATTAGTGGAACCGAAGCTGTAATGAACTCAGATTAAAGCTTGCGAAGTAAATGTATTTATTTATATTGAACAAATAAAATAATCATGAGAAACCAACTTGAATTTCATACATTTGACATTTTGACTTTTTTTTATTTTTGTTGTTACTGTGGTGTTACCATGAAGGTATTTACCTTCGCTATGTTATCGGATACACCGATTCACCACCGATTACTAATATCAATATGTTCGGATATAGTACCCGTCAAAATGACGGCTCTGAAGTGCGCTACTCGCTGCGCAGTACCCGACTCCTCACGCCCGCTGACACATAAATTGGTTACTGCGCAGCGACTCGCCTCGTGTTCGTGTTCCGACTCCGAGCGCCATAAGGCATAAAGTTTGAATTGGGCTATAAAGCTTCGCGTACACAACTACTTCAGAACTAGTTGGAAAAAACAAGAGTTTTGTATTTTTTTCTACAGTGATTGTAAAGAGTTTTCTCAAACACACCTTTTCTTGCCTGCCTGCGTTTATACGAAGCAAATATTTAACGCAATAAAGATGTAAGCCATTCTCGCTACAGGCCGAGTTGAAGAATCACTGAGCTCTCGCATCACGTCACCATACCCCTCCCTCACCGCGCTGCTACCTCAGGCAACGTCTCAGTTATGCGGTCGGCCTATAGTAGCGGCGGTTGCAGCTGACTGTTCTAGGATAATCATAATCATTATTTATTTCAACATCATATTAGAGGCACTGGTTGATAAAATGCACAATCATAAATAGAGAAAGGTGTCTGAGGTAGGAGGGTCCTGAGTTACAAATCACCCGTCTCTCTTAAAAAGGACATGTTAATTTACAAAACGGTTAAAGTTAAGATGTTAACTTTTTTATCTTGACTTTGATTTTATAATTAAAGTCTGAAATTACAGTTGAGGATATGCAGAACATAATTTACAGGATGTTTGGTAGATGGGTGCAAAGCCTGAAGGGGGTGATATCTTAGACCATTTAGAACTTATTAAGGGAAACTTGTCTTAGACGAAGTCTGTTCCTTGTATTTTTTTTAAACTCTAAGGTTTTTAATAATAATACCCATTTTTTTCAATTAATTGTTAATAGTGTCCAGTAAAAGCTGTTATGTTATTATTTTTATTTATGTAATGTGTTATTACTCAAACAAAATAATTCCCAAGCATCTGTGTCATCAGAGAAACATTATACGCCATATTCAAGTTTAAGAAACTTTTAAAAATCAAGAAAATGTTTTGTTTACGGCATAATAAAAAAATTTAAAAATAGCCTCAGTTGTTCAAACCTTTTTAACACATGCTTGGTTATTACCCTTTCTTTTGAAGTACTATTTACGCAGATGTCTCATCGACTCTTGGAATTAGGATGTATGGACGGCAGCACATCAAGGTACTACAATCTGTCAAATTTCTTTAATAGATTTTCAACTTTATCGCTAAAGCATTAGGTTCGAGGTTGATTGGGAAAATTTGACAGTTTCGGATAGCTTGACCTGCTGGCGTCTGTACAAAGCTACCCATCTACCATACTCCCAGTATTTTAAAACAAAATCAAAGAAAAGCAAGTCAACATAAGATTCAAAGAAATGTACAAATTATGTATACTTATTATCATTCATTTATACGTACTTCAGTAACTAATTAACAAAATAAAATAATAATGAGCATAACAAAAAATGAAAAATGGAAATGGAGAAATGAAGAATTTTGTATGTTTGAATGTCTGTAAGTGTAGGTGTGTGAGTGTAAATATGTGGGTATTAAGACACTGGTTTTAATAAGTTTTCAGTGGCAATGTAGTCGAGATTTAATAGCCAAATGCGTAATTTTCTTTTACCAATAGCTGGAGAGTTTATGAGTATGAGTGTAGAATGATATTTTGTTATTAATTGAATTATAAAGAAAAGTGCCAAGAATCAGAAAAACTTTTAGGAGAAACTAGTGTTATAACGGATGATTGTACAAACATTTGTTGATCGTCTATTTTGTGTCGGTAAATCGTGATCTAAGGGAAGTTATGCGTGTTCTTTTAGTACTGTCATGAGAATGAACAACTGCCGGACCGTTAGCACTTGGCAGTTATGGTAAAGTTCGAAAGTTGGATAGAGGATTGACAAAAATCAACTAACTTTTAATACTGCTCTTTGGATATAAATTTTAGATGCAATATAGTAGCAAAGACTGGCATAGTGCAAAGTAAACTCTTTTAATAACTGATATAATAGATACGTCTTAGATTTTTAAATATGTGGATTTATGCTAGTATTTCAATGTGTTGTTGGAAGCTGAGATGGCAATCTATGACTATGCCAAGATATTTGATAGTATTCGTTGTAATTAATGTACAGGACAAGAACAGTGGTTGATGAAATTGCACGAGTGGGCTTTCAAGTTGAAGTTTGCTTGATCCTAAGGTCTAAAGGAATATGTCATGTATATAGTCTTATCGACATTGAGGTTATGGATAAGTAAAGGATAAGTATATGATAAGTAAGGATAAGTATAGGAATAATGTATCACCGTGCTTTGCCCGGCGAATGGCGATACATACACAGCTGGTTTGGCAAAGGAAGGTTATATCTAGGGATGTGAGTCATGCCGTGAACATTGTGGACAAAAAGTAGTTTATTAGTAGAATAAATCCGGGAATATACGATGTCCGATCCGATAGTCAGATCGGACGGTCGGCACCCTAATTGCGTAACACACTACCAATCACATCCATTGATTCATATGTTCGAAACATATGTCTGCTCAACAACGTAAATAACGCAATGAATGTTGTTGAACTACACTACGAAACACACACACTACAGTACGAAACCGATTCGTACTGTAGTGTGTTACCCAATTAGGGTGCGGATCGGAAACTGGTGCGAGGTGTTTACGATTTTATTGTCGGTCCAATGGTCTGAAGGCGCGGTCTGCATACTTCTGGACAGAGACAAATAGACGTCCGATTCCTCCCTCCGACTTACCAGTTGATTCTAGCGTTATGGTTCGGACAATGGGCGAAAATGGTTGAAATGAATAATAAAATTTGTCATTATTTAGTTTTTCAAAGGGATTTTAGAGGGTGCTAAAGTTTTTATGGAAGAATTCGCTTTTAACGGTTACCTCAAATAACGGTATTAATACTTTTGACAAAAAATAGACAAGTTTTTGGGTTTTTCAAAAATCGTCCAGCAAAAGTAGTATTTTAATTACATTTTTGGGGGAGAATTTCACTGCGTGTCTGGATTAAGTCAAAGTAATCTAAACATTACAACACATGATAGAAGATTTTTCAAAAATCAACCCCTTTCGGGGTGAAAAGGGAGGAACAGTTTATGTATATGAAATTTTTATTTTTCCTTTCATCAATAAATTAATAATAAGTTAAGGTGGCGTCCTGTAGCTTCTGCCTACTCCCATGCGCACCCATGGGAAGAAGGTGTGAGTTTATGTGTGTATGTAATAATAAGTAAAAGGAATTTTCCAAAACTACCGGTTAAAAGGGGTGGAGGGTGTTTTAAATTTTATAGGTGAAAATACGAAATTGACGCGGACATAATCGCGGGCAATGCTTGTATGCAATAAAAAAGTAAATTTAAATATCTGAAAAACCGACTACGTAAAAAGGGAACTTTAAAAAAGATGACCTATTTTGTCTCCGAACAATCTTATGCAGCCGGAGGCAATAGATCTTTACTGTTAAATTTAAGAAGATGTCTTTAATATACCCAGTGATACTCGCGCAATAAAGATGAATCTAACGACATATAATTCATCAAAATCGGTTCAGCCGTTCAGTAGTTACGAGGGGGAGAATTCGGACGGACATACATACAGGTCAAACACATAACCCTTCTTTTTTTGCTTCGCCGCAGTCGAGTAATAAGTAACAGTAATTCGTCCATCTTATCTTTTTGCTCCGTACACAAGCACTCGGGATGATAGTTCGGGAACGATCACAGAGTAGGTACTATTTTATGTAGAACGACGAATCGACTGAGTTCACAAAAAGCCTGTCATCTCTGACCTAGACTAGTCAATCAAGAGCAAACCTATCTCAAATAACAAAAAAAAAAAAAAGCCTGAGGCACGAATCGGATGTGTATCGAGTAAATACGATCAGTTAGTCTGATCAGACAATCGGAAACAAAATCTGATGTAATATCCCAGCCTAATGAATTTAGAAAGACTAAAAAAAATTAAAAAAAAAACCTATTCGTGTATACGTCGAAAGAAGCTGATTCAACTGATTGGCTTATTTTAACAGATTTATTATTTTGATTGTCAAGCACAGGCGACGGCGAGAACCACAGAGTACTATTTTTATTTTATGAGAGAACCGAAAGTTTTATGAACGAGCGGAACGGATGTTGCAAGTTTGCAACTTGCAGACTCGAATACGAATGTCGATGAAGTGGGGCGGCGGCGGCGGCGTCACGTCAAGGGGCGGCCGGAGCTTGTTGTCAGCCATATTGAATTTTTGTTCCGTGGTACGTGTGTCACAGTCGTCGAAGTTTCTATTTGTTTTACGTTTCGTGACCGTCTAAATTTTGTGATTATCGACTATATCTTATTATCTTGTGCAGAGTGGAGGTGTTCAGTGATCTAAGTGACTCAAGTCGCTAATTTCGTTGTGGTAAGACTAAAACACTATTGTGCGTTGCGGTGATTTATCTTCTGGAACAAAGCGACATTTTGAAGTGACGTGTAATGTTGTGCATTTCAGATAGTGGTTCGTCGTACTGAGCTTTCATGATTGGATTACCGCGTAGCGATAGAGATAGAGATCGAATAACGGTGAAAATTCGTAACATGAAGAGGAGTTCGTCAAGGGATAGTATGCCGCGATCGAAAAGGACACGCAGTAGTATAGGCAGGTATGACGACAGCTCCGATGAGCGCGTCACTCCCGAGCGGGTGCGTCGACGGGTGCGTTCGCCGAGCCCCCGGGGGCGATACGTGTCGCCGCACCGCGAGGACTATGTGAGGTCCCGTGACGTCAGAGAAGACTCGACTCGCCCGTATTACAAAGTCCTGTGCGTTAGTGCACTCCACCCAAAAGCTTCTGATGAAATCGTCAAGGATACACTGTACAGAGAATACAAAAAGTTTGGTGATTTTAGCATCAAGATTTCTCATGAGTTAGATGAGAGAGTTGCTTATGTTTGCTTCCGTAGTGCTGAAGACGCAAGAGACGCTAAACATGCCAAGCCTAGGATAATATTGTATGATAAAGTAGCTATTGTTGACCCTGTCTATGAGCCTGTTCGTGCTGAATACAGAAGCAGGCCAAGAAGCATTACACCCCCTGATTATGAACGCCCTTATTCCTATGCTTGGTCCCCAGTGCCTGAGAGACGAAGACCACCTCCTGATGATAGGGCTTATGGTATTCCCCCTACAGTACCTCCCCACCATCGAGATTTTCGTCCTCCAATGCATGAATACCCAATGGCTGGGCCTCATGGACCCCCAATGCATCACAGACCACCTATGCATCATCCACCTCACCCTCATTATATGCCCCGTCCGTACATGCCCCGCCCCCACCATCCTCCATTTGAGAAAATTGAAAATAAAAAAGACAAATTCCCCAACTATTTACACCATGTTCAGCCAGAAGATGATCCACTGGCTACTAGGACTCTCTTTGCTGGTAACTTGGAGATTAACATTTCAGATGAAGAGCTCCGACGCATCTTTGGCCGTTATGGCATTGTAGAGGACATTGACATTAAACGCCCACCACCAGGCACAGGAAATGCATTTGCATTTGTTCGCTATCAAACTTTAGACATGGCTCATAGGGCTAAAGTAGAACTTTCTGGCCAGTATATTGGCAAATTCCAATGTAAAATAGGATATGGTAAAGCTACACCTACTACTAGAGTATGGGTAGGTGGTCTAGGTCCCTGGACTTCTGTTGCCCAATTGGAAAGGGAATTTGATAGGTTTGGGGCCATTAAAAAGATTGAATATGCTAAAGGGGAACCTCATGCATACATTTTGTATGACTCAATTGATGCAGCCCAAGCTGCTGTAAAAGAGATGAGAGGTTTTCCTCTTGGTGGTCCAGAAAGACGTCTACGTATCGATTTCGCCGATGTCGGCACTGGGGGCCCATACAGGCCAAAGCCTTATGCACCTCCTGTAGGGGAAGACGGTAGACCTGTAGAAGGCTTTGAGGGTTATGAAAACTGGGAGGAGGGGGCAGCTTACCCTGCCTATGGGACGCCTGGGTACAGGGGAAGAGGTGGTCGCGGCCGGGGGCGAGGGATGTATAGAGGCGTATATCATGGCTCGGGAGATTATCGCGACGAAGAGTGGAGGCGAGCCCCAGCAGATCCTGAATACGAAGGACGAGTCCGTCGCTCTGGATCCCGAGAACCAGGTGTGGACCGCTCTCGCTCACGAACACCACGCCGACGCTCTCCCGACAGTGATTCAGACGGGTCCCCTCGTCGTGGTGGCGGAATGCTGGCGTCCGCGCGGACATTGCCTGAAGTTGTACGCAAAGCTACCACAATATGGAATGGTGCCCTAATTTTAAAGAACTCCCTATTCCCAACTAAGTTCCACCTGACCGATGGCGATTCTGAAATTATAGACAGTCTGATGAAAGATGAAGATGGCAAAAACCAGCTGAGAATAACACAGAGATTGCGTTTAGATCAACCAAAACTAGATGATGTTCAGAAGCGCATCGCCACATCCAGTTCACATGCCATTTTCTTGGGAGTGGCAGGCTCAACAGCTTCTATCACAAATGAAGATGCAAGTATCCAGACCAGACCAATGAGGAACTTGGTGTCTTACTTAAAGCAAAAAGAAGCAGCGGGTGTTATTTCTCTCCTGAACAAAGAGACAGAGGCTACAGGTGTACTATACTCCTTCCCACCTTGTGAATTTTCAACTGAGCTTCTCAAGCGGACATGTCACAACCTAACTGAGGAGAGTTTGAAGGAGGACCATCTGGTAATAGTGGTAGTTAGGGGTGGGTCAGCCTAGTATGAACTTCTGAGCTCCCAAACTGGTCAGGTCACAATCTGACCAAAAAGTTTGCAGTGAGATCAGTAGCAGTGATGGTGATGGGTGGTTCAGCATAGAACGAACTAATTTACTAGATTAACACATTTTCAGTTTACATTACTAGCCTAAGTTCTGATAAAAGTTCCCTTGTCTTCAGAAATATAATAACATTAATAATATGTATACTTGTGATGTGTAGTGATGTGAGGTGTCTGTAAATCTAAGTTAGTGAAAGTTTCACATTTCTTGTGCAAGTGCTGTGTTAGCCTTGTAGTGACAGCAATAATCAATATTATTGCAAATATGTAGATGAAAGATAGTTTTGCTAGAATTGCAGCAAATTTTTTAAAACTTTTTTTAAGTGTATATTTATTATGATAAAAAGTTATAGTGTATACTTATTCAGTGTATGTTAGGTGATGTGTAGTGTAAGTGTGTGAAGTTGCAAATAGAGTATTTCATCTTATGATGTAGTTTTTTTAAACCTTGTGAGTTGTGATCAGGCAAGTGCAATTGTTGACACAGTGACTGGTTTGTGATGTTCAAATGTGCTCTCAGTGATCAATAATCACTTGAGTGAAAATCCTAATGACTTGAAAGTCACTGCTCAATAATCAAGTTCAACCCCAAAATGTTTCAGTGAAGCCTTGTGTTTGTGTTGTGGTCCATAAAGACTAAAATATGACAATAACAAAGTGTAGGTAGACATAGTGTTGCTCAGAAGGCTGTGTTGAAAATAAAAGTTTTAGTTTTGTTTTATCATAGTGAACAAAATTTGGTAAGTATTTTGTGAGTATGGACACATCCCCCCGCTTTTGAAGCTTCTTACACACTGCTAAATGTTACATCTAAATCTAGTTCTAGTCATGTGTAGTCTTCATTGTAAACTTTTTGCCATACTATACAAGATTAAAAACTATCTGGCGAAACTTCACAGAAGCGTTGGGTATCATGATATGATAGTAAACAACAAAATAAAATTATTTGATCTCATAATCAGCTGGAAGGAAAACATTGTTTTGTTGTTTTCATCGTATCACGATACCCTTCGCTTCTGTGAAGTTTTGCCAGATAATTTCATTTGACCCTGTTTTATAGTTGGGATAAAGATTTAAAAGATATTTTTATTCCTTACAATTGAGCTTAAACTCATAAGTCAAGGCAATAGTGTCCATTGTCTTAAAATCATAGTATTGTTTTTTCAATAATCTTGTTTTCATGCACTTAATATTTCAAAAATATCTGATTTTCTGAGATGGAGATTTTAGATTGAATTTCTGAGATAACTAACATAGACGTGCTTTTAAATGGGCTGTCATTTTTAACTGCAATTGTGGCATCCACGCTACGGGCTAAAAAATATTAGTGTCAAAAACTGCAATTAATCAAAGTAACATAAGAAAATATACCTACTGGTAACAGTTGGCTTCAGAGCGATTGTCCAAAAACAATACGTGTGGCTTACAGTAACGTTTTTGATTTCCTGGCAATACTAAATATCTTTTAGTTTATCTTAGGTGGTAATGTGACAAAATACGACCCATTTAGGAGCATATAGGCCTCTCTAAATGCAGCATAAAAAACTAAACACCCATACACAAAACCTTGCTATTTCCATACCAGCCTAAACTTTATGCAAGAAGAATAGTTTGATAGTAATAAAACTAATTGTGTATCAAAATGTCATTTATTTTCATCATAATTTTTTTGGTTCATATTAATTTGCAAGATGTTTCTATCGACTGGGATGGGCGAGGAGACATAGGACAGTTTAATTATTGAAATCTTATTATCATTTGTTTTATGAGTTCCACGCTTCGCCTAAATCAACAGAAACTTTCATAGGATCCTACAACCATCTTGTCTTGTCTCGCCCTCCCTAATCTGTGGAAACACCAATAGATTTCATTTGAACTACCGAGTAGGTAGGTAATTAGGTAAATAAACGCTGCAATATTGTACTTATTCAGCCGACGCGACATAGCCGCACTGGACTAACCTGGAATTGTCTTGTCATCAATCGATTTCGTAAGTATAATTATGTGGCAGTGATAAGCAATTAGAGTTCCTAATCTGAAACAATCAATGTAATTAATTTCTGGGGTTATAATTATACAGTAGACCTCAAGTTGTGACAAGTATAACGTAATAACAACCGACTTTCACAGCCATCTTTTCAGACTGTCTGCTTCGACCGGCGGACATTTTAATGGCTTTAATAAGGGCTTAAACAAAGCTACCAAAATAAGTGCTCCACTTCAGCCATCATTGAAGGCCAGCTGATTGGAAAAGCCATCAATGGCTACCTTGATACTCACACGAAGAGTGAGCACTCGTGTTTTAATTCAGCACGTTATTCGTTCGGCCATACTTAAATGCTTCTAACTTTCGAACTGTTCTGTCACAAATTATTTGGCTGGCATCTATAAGCGTCACCTAATCGTCACTAAAAACTGGAATAGTAGCCAGTTCCCTACCTCGATTGGCCGAATGTTCTGATGTACATATTCATTTAAATGGCATAATTTGAAAACCTCGGTCTAAACTAATTGAACTTGCAGGATAATCCAGTAGATGCATCTAAATCTTCACTCCTACAGTGTGTTTAACTATCTTAAGCGCTTGTACGTGTGTACCGCTTTGATTCTTTATTATAGGTCCAAAGGTCAACGAACCGAAGATAAAAGTTCGCCAACAAGACTAACAATGAGGTCATAACGGTGTTATTTACTTGTGATTTCCGTGTAGCTGTGGTTTATCAATAAACGTTTCTTTTGATAAAAGTTGGTGTTATTTATTGGTCCTGAATATATTCACCTTTCTATAGGCACACAAGACGGCACTACAAGAATCTACCTACTTACTCAAACTAGTACCTACCTATTCACACACTACATGCAAATTGGGGACCTACCCAGCTACAGTAATGAGTTTACCAGTACTAATTTACTGAGCAGAATATTCTAACTGAAACATTGGAATTAAGCTGAACTCACGCCTTTTCATTAGATTTCTCAATAACGAAAAGGTTAAATGCTACGGTTGGCGGATTGGTGATCGAAGAGAGGATGCTGCATTGCTGCCTATCCTAGTTATCATTACATAAGTAGGTAAGGAACATGAAAGAGAGATGGGTGGTCTGTCCCAGAAATCAAACTGGTTTGGAGCGAGCGTGATCTTGTGATCTTGATTGAACACCCTGTAGAACCACTAAAAACATGCTGAAACGACTGCTTCTGAAGTACTTACCTAGAATCTTAACCTTTTAACCGCCTACGTCGGATTAATCCGACAAATATTTTCGGGCCTATTTCGCCAGAGTCGTATATGTACGACCAAAATATCACTGCTCTCTTAATCAGCTTTTTTATTTAATTACGCTGTATTCTATCAAAAATATGTTTATATTAGGTAAATAGTTAACTAAGTAATCATTTACAGTTTAATACACTTTAGTCTCTTAATTAGAAGTCCTAAAAAAAAGGTCCAAAGTTAGATGACTTACTAACACAGAACACTAATACTCCTAGCGGAGCTTACTAACATTATTTTTAGAAAATTGTATTGATGTGCAACGCCCATGACGACAAAATCCGACATGAGGGACGGGACATACGCCAAGATTTACCGATACAAAAATAAACATAAATCAAAATATTTCTCGTTATACTGACTAATTATTAACTATAAAACAAATACAGCAATTGTTAATAAAACATTTTTTTACAAATATTTGTGAGTATTTCATTTAATTTCTTTAAAATTAAGTAAATTTACTTGTGAAATGTCAGCGACTGAATTGATGGTCATCCCATCCCTAGCCTACATGTTCCGAAACTTACTTTGTTAGTACGCCCTGCGCCACGGTCGTATAAAGACGACCGCTTCTTACGTCATAAACGAGTGCCGACTTCTGGTATTTTCCATTAGTGTTGTGCTTGTGCATGTAGTTTTACGTTCGTATGTCGATAAATGTACATGTCAGAAATTTATCATGACGACTAATGCAGATAGGCGAATGATGCATCAAAAGAAAGGTCTTAATTTGTTGCAAAAATAAAAAACGTCAAAACGTACGTAGGTAAATAAAAAGTTATGCAATATTTAGTTTCCAGGTTATGGGCAGGTAGGTATCTCACCATAAATATCAAATTAATGTGTATGGACAATTTGTTGCAGCGAATTTAACAAGAAAATTACTAGAAAATAGGTTCAATAATTTGTTAGAGTCGATTTTAGTTGGCCGCTCGGACGGCAATATGCCTAAAATACAATGGCATTTATTTCATTATTAAAAATAGGTTCAAGCTTAGTTAGCAAGTACCTAAGCGACAGGTAATGTAACCTCGTTTGGATAAATGTGGTGAAATTCATATTTTAGGAGATATTCACTAAAATATAGTAGTATGAAACTATTAGAGTAGGGTGACCATGATTACATAAGTACGAAGGCATGTTTTTAAAATATAATGGTAGAAAGGTATCATATTTACATACGGTACCTATATTAGTTTAAACTAGCTACCTATACTTACATCTATACAAATCAATATATCAACCTAGTACTTATTTGTATCTTTTGTTTGCTACTCTTTCGGCTCCTTCGCTTCCTTCGGCTCTGATAAGTGTGCGTTTACCTTAAGAGGGAAACCACACGTAAGAAAATTTGAATTTCGCGGGCTACCTTATACATATATTTATTACTAGCTTCCGCCCGCGACTTCGTCCGCGTGAAATTTCTTGTTCCCCTGACCCACCCCGTCGCATCGCTTCGCCTGCCCGCGCTGTTACTTCGTTTTCACTTAGCGCTCTTTCTTACTTTTTTTCTTTTTGCTCAGCTTCTAAGGGTCCTAGCGTAATGTTACATACCCTATAGCCTTCCTCAAGAATTCAGCTATAAAATGCAAAAAGATTTTTCAAATCCGATTGGTAATGACAGAGATTAGCGCGTTCAAACAGTCGATGAAAAATAAAATGTGTAGGTAACTATAGGCCGACCGCATAACTGAGACATTTCCTGAGGTAGCCGTGCGGTGCGGAAGGGGTGATTGATAGTTGTCACAAGTTGACGAATCACTGAGCTCTTGCTTTACGTCACCACACCTCTCCCTCACCGCGCTGCTACCTCGGGCAACGTCTCAGTTAAGCGGTCGGCCTATATTAGACTAAGCGCATTTTTCTTACTTGAAGCATTTTTATACCCGTCGTAATTTCTAAACGAAAGGGCCAATTCGAATAATTTAAAAAGGAATTTACATGTAGGTACTTAATCAACTTTGATTATTAAACTATTTATTTGGATAAGGATTTATACCATGTTTATGAAAACACCTTCGTGTCAGTTCATTTATAAATGTTATGTTAGTTTATAAAGATTTTGTATTTATCTTGTTGACGTTTATTACTTGATTCTTTTGCCTTTGTGTTGATTTTGAATAAAGAAATTTTAATCGATTTGTTATTTTGACTTTTATAAAGTATGCTATAGGATGCCTTAAAGTGTATTTTATATAAGCACTCGCCCTAAAAAAATAAGATATGACTATCGAACATTCCAATAATCACGATTCAGTCTCACTTCATTGTAAAAATTCATGGTCACCCTACTCTAATACAGTTTCATACTAATATATTTTAGTGATTATCTCGTAAAATATGAATTTCACCACATTTATCCAAACGAGGTTACGTTACCTGTCGCTTAGTACTTTAACTAAGCTTGAACCTATATTTAACAATGAAATAAATGCCATTGTATTTTAGGCATATTGCCGTCCGAGCGGCTAACTAAAATCGACTCTAACAAATTATTGAACCTATTTTCTAGTAATTTTCTTGTTAAATTCGCTGCAACAAATTAGCAACTAATTGTCCATACACATTAATTTGATATTTATGGTGAGATACCTACCTACCCATAACCTGGAAACTAAATATTTCATAACTTTTTATTTACGTTTTGACGTTTTTTATTTTTGCAACAAATACAACAAATTAAGACCTTTCTTTACACGGCGGCGGCGGCGCCACGGCACGGCGCCACGGCACGGCGCCGCCGCCGTGTGCGCCGTGCACGTCTACAAGCTTCCATACAACACTGACGACCATGTCTACACACGGCTAATAAACCGTAGTTTTTCACGGCAAGAAAACCGTGTGTGTACAAGAGGCCTTAGTCTGTGTCTTTGACTGTGTGCTAGGCACAGAACGCTAATATTCCTAGCGGAGGTGCTACGGAGAGTACTACTTAGTCTGTGCTACGGGGTAATAGTGTTCTGTGACTGTGTGTCACTTATTTTCGGATTTTCCGTGCATATTTTCGATTTTTGCGGTTTTCTTAGCCCAGGCCACAGAGTTTGCCCAGCCGCTTTCACTCATCATTGCCTATGTAGTAGAAAAAATTATTAATAACAGATAGAACTTACGAGATGGATAGAGAACAATCATGGGAAAGTACGTACATAATTAAAGACATATTTACTGAGGTACTGTAGCTCCTGCAAGACGTCATGCAGCAGACGCTTAGGGACTACTACCAACTCTCGAGTATTATTTAATTAACATTCCTACTTATATTACCATTTGTAATATTAAAAATCTAGGTGCTAAGACCACTAGCAGAATTCCTCTCCCTATTCCTATACAGGGTGTTTGGTAGACGGGTGCAAAGCCTGAAGGGGGTGATATCTTAGATCATTTAGAACTTATTAAGCTAAACTTGTCTTAGACGAAGTCTGTTCCTTGTGTTTTGTTTTTTTTTTAAACTCTTAAGATTTTTAACAATAATACCCATTATTTTCAATTAATTGTTAATAGTGTCCAGTAAAAGCTGTTATGTTATTATTTTTTATTTATGTAATGTGTGATTACTCAAACAAAATAATTCCCAAGCATCTGTGTCATCAGAGAAACATTCTACGCCATATTCAAGTTTAAGAAACTTTTAAAAATCAAGAAAATGTTTTGTTTACGGCATAATAAAAAAATAAAAAAGATAGCCTCAGTTGTTCAAACCTTTTTAAAAAACATGCTTGCCCTTTCTTTTGAGGTACTATTTACGCAGATATCTCATTAGCTCTTGGAATTAGGATGTGGACAAAGCAAATTGAGTATGAAAATTGTTATTGTTGAACAGATCAATAAAACAACATTTTTGTTAAAATAATTTATTGTTCATGTCCAAAATGTTGACCGCGGTTTCTTGTACAAGCGCGTGCCCGTCTTCTCACTTCTGTAGTCGTGATTTTTAATTTCATCTCCTGCTTCATGACTTGAAAAGCCGTTTGGATTCTTTCTATTAATTCTTCTCTAGTTGAAATTTCAACGTGCGTGTAGACGAGCTCCTTGGCTCGGCCCCAAACGAAAAAATCCACAGGAGTTAAATCGGGTGATCGAGGTGGCCAAGGTATGGGTCCGTCTCTGCCAATCCAGCTCTGGGAAACAATTATTTAAATGTTCTCTCACGTTTAGGGTCCAGTGTGCTGGACAACCATCTTGTTGAAAAATCATTGGTCTTCTCATTGCCAATATTGGTATTTCGGTATCGTCCAGAAGCTCTGGGAGATAGTTTTGGAGGGAATCCAGGTAATTTTCTCCATTTAAATTATCTGGTGGGGGAAGTGGGGGCCAATCAACGTTCAGCCGATTACGTTCGGCCGATTACTCCTGCCCACACGTTAACTGAAAATTCCCTTTGGAACGACACTTGCTTCTTCCAGTGTGGATTGTCGGTCCATCGATGAAGATTATGAAAATTGGTAATTCCTTCTTTCGAAAATTTTGACTCATCGGTCCACAAGATGGATTTTAAAAACCATGCATCTTCAATGTCACTATTTAACAAAAAGCGACAGAACTGAATCCTTCGTGGGGGATTTTCATTTTCCAAACCTTGTACGCCCGTGCCGTGGAAAGGATATTTGCTTTCTCGGTGCATCGTATTCCACACCTTCATACCGAAATGTTGAGGTTTCGAGCTACTACTCTGACGCACGTAAGTAGTAGGATCTGCATCAAAAGCTACAATAATGTGTTGTGTGTGATGTCTTCCCGGGTTGAGTCCAGATTCCGCGTGATGGATTCCAACTTCAGACAGCCGACGAAATGTGTTGTAAAACACTCTGACATTAGGTAATCTGCGATTCGGATATCTCTCGTGGCACGTATGTTGCGCCAAACACCCATTACCGTCAGCTCTGCCATACATGAAGACAATATCCGCATATTCTTCATTCGAAAAAGTAGCCATAGTCGATTGATCACACAAATAAAAGTCCAAAATCAGTGAAGGAGCTCACAGCTAGGGCTAGACTCAACACCTTAAACACCACAAAAATCAACACGTGAAGGGGAAAACGTCTTGTCACAAGGGCAGTCGTTACTCGACTAACTGAGGGTCCGAAGATGTGACGAATCCACCCGACTACTCAGGTATTAGTACTAGTGTAAATAAATAACGACTTTATATCCTCAGCAACTAAGCTGATTTTTCTATTGAATAACAATTCACTAGACGCTACCTGAGAGTCGAAAAAAGGGCAAGTTTGCTATCGTCTTGCGGTGGCTTTTGTTATGCGAGTTCCCAGAATTTGATTGCTGCGCGTGCAACATAATTCTAAAAAGGAATCAGTTACTGATAACTGATTCCTAACAAAAAACAATATTGCATTAGCAAAAATGTTGCATTATTTTGGTCTGTTTAAAATTAAATATTCGACCTCAATTTGCTTTGTACATCCTAATTCCAAGAGTTGATGAGATATCTGCGTAAATAGTACTTCGAAAGAAAGGGCAATAACCAAGCATGTTTTTAAAAAGGTTTGAACAACTGAGGCTATTTTTTTAATTTTTTTATTATGCCGTAAACAAAACATTTTCTTGATTTTTAAAAGTTTCTTAAACTTGAATATGGCGTAGAATGTTTCTCTGATGACACAGATGCTTGGGAATTATTTTGTTTGAGTAATAACACATTACATAAATAAAAAATAATAACATAACAGCTTTTACTGGACACTATTAACAATTAATTGAAAAAAAAATGAGTGTTATTGTTAAAAACCTTAGAGTTTAAAAAAAAATACAAGGGACAGACTTCGTCTAAGACAAGTTTAGCTTAATAAGTTCTAAATGGTCTAAGATATCACCCCCTTCAGGCTTTGCACCCATCTACCAAACATTCTGTATAATAAAAAAATAATTATAGCGCGCGACAAAAAGCCAACGAAGACGTAATGACATTCTTTTTTTACGATTTGGGTCAGTTTTCACATCGTGATTGGTTTAAAGAAACAATAAGTTATTTCGGGGCCAAATCGCGTGTATGGGGGCGAAACAACACTACCTACATTAAAAAAACATATCTACCTACCTAAGTACTCTAATACCTACTTATTTTGTTGCGATTTTCTCTTTAGATTCTCTTCAAAATAGTAGTGAAACAAATTACGATGAATATCTGATGGCTATGAAACGGATTCACCATCGGCATTCCGCTCAGTTGACACCGCACGAGAACCCAAGAGCACGCAGAAGACGACTGAGCTCCGCGAAACAAGCTAGGTATGAAATTAATAGTATGTATGCGTAGTCCCTCCCTATAGTTTTATAGGTAGGTATGCAGGTAATAATGGGAACCAAACTAATATATCCTACTGCTCAATAAAAAAAAATTAAGGTCATAAGCGAATCTGCGGTACTTACCTATACCTAGGTACCCCGCAGATTCTCTTATGACTTTCAATTTTTTTTCCTACCAGGGCAAAAGCTAAAGGCAAATGGATTGGTGATTTCTTCAATTTTAGTGAAATTTTATTACGCGACACCAGCTCATCAGAAACTCGAGAAGTAAGTACTTACCTACTGCAGTAGTGTATAGGTACATATATCGTGGTCCGATCGTAGAAATGGCCATACCGTGATCTGCCTAGCCAATTCACGCTACGCCACCATTTCAATAAATGGTATTATTATTTTTTTTTTTTGATATTTCTCGGGACCCCAGGGTCCCGGACCTTTAGAAGGCATATGAGGGGCCGAAGCCAACTCGCAGAGGCCCGTTAGACGCTTTCAATGGAAATGAGGCACTAACCGACGATTATCCCTGTGCGTACTATGCAAGTGCACCCAAGGACAACCCCCGGATGGTGTAGGACTATTGCAGAATATGGAGACAAAAAAAAATTGGGCTATGGGTTTGGATGGCTAAAGTGGACTGGTTATCTAAAACTATGGAAGGACTATGGCCCCTGCCTGACCAATGTGTGATAAATACAATACACGGATAAAATGGCAGGGGGTGACTTGCACACTCAACAATGGGCCCCCGGAAACGGTCGCTAGCACATAGTGTCGTAGCGACAAGGGGGCAACATGTCTTGAGGTGCTTAAGAGGAGTGGAGAGGTATTCCACGGCTATCAGGACAATCCCGGAAGTACGGTCAAGATCCCTACCAGCATCTTACTGGACTACTTCCTTCCTCCGAGCACGTTTGCTCTTGCGAATCTCTACTCAAGCCAGCCAATAAAGGCAAGAATGAGGTGGGAGGTCAGTTCTCGTCAGTGTTCACTCCAGCCGGCCAATAAAGGCAAGCCAGAGATGAGGAACATGACTTCTCCCGGGAGATAGGGTACGTGGGGTCGCTACTGCCCAGCAGCTCGCCACATGCTGCCCTGCGGGTTTCTGTATCTCTCTTGGTCTGGCTCCTCACCCTAGACCTGTTCCGGCAAAGTAACCTCTACCGGCATAGACCTAGAGTTCGAAGCGCGCAAGCCCCACCACGACGTCAACGTAGAGATACGGCGATGGGGGTATATTATTATTACACTTCTGGACACATCTATTGGCCCACCTTAGAGTTTAGGTTTCGATGGCCCCTACCGAAATATGATTGCTAGATTGAACAAAAACTGTTAATGCAGTTTTAAACCTGATACATTTTACCATCTTTTTCGATCGTATTGTTTTAAATTTGAATTCAGAATACCATACGACATGGAGCTACGCCTAACAAGTCGGATATGCGCCTTGTTAAAGGCAATTGATTTTTGAATAAAAAACATGTTTTATCAAATAAAGGTTTAATTTAATAACGCGTGTTGCCTCCATGGGCATCTACCACAGCTCTCATACGATTAGGCATAGAGTTTATCAACCGCTCTATGAAATTTTGAGGGATCATTTCCCATTCCTCTTCTATGGCAGTTTTCAACTCCTGCATCGTCTGGGCAACTGGCTGACGAGCCCTAACACGTCTTTTTAGCTCGTCCCACATGTGCTCAATGGGGTTCATGTCTGGGCTTCTGGCTGGCCAGTCCATAACTGTGATGTTCACATCCCGAAGATATTCCCTGACGATGCCGGCCGCATGGGCTCTTGCATTATCATGCATAAAAAGGAAATTTGGGCCCACATAGTCCGCGTATGGTATCACGTGAGGTTCTAAGCACTCACGAATGTACCTTTCAGCATTTAATGTTGGCAGCCGTGGTCCTGTAACAACCTCAAGTTGAGTTTTGCCGCTCGCGGATATACCGCCCCAGACAGTCCATGAGCCACCGCCATAAGCAACCCTCTCTTCAAAGCAGCATTGTGCGAAACGCTCTCCCTTACGTCGGTAGACCTTCTTCCTTCCATCATTGCCATGTAACACAATTTTAGACTCATCAGAAAAGAGTACACGGCTCCAATCTTGCTGTGTCCAATTTAAATGACTGCGTGCGAAATGAAAGCGCGCTGTTCGGTGGGCTCGCGTTAGTTTGGGCCCATTAGCTGGCTTGTGTGGTACCATATCGCGTTCTTTTAACCTTCTCCGAACAGTTCGAGCGCTCACAGATACTCCGTGGAAGTCGCGAAGTTGGTTTTGTATCTCAATGGAGGTAAGGTGACGATTTCTCAAGCTGGTCGTCACGATGAATCGATCCTGCCTTTCAGTTGTGACCCGAGATCGTGGCCTTCCTTGGCGACGAACAAAGCCGCCAGTCTCTAGGTATCTCCGATAAACATTTCGGACCGCAGATCGACTTAAATTAAGTTGAGCACTCACGTTTATTTGGCTGTGTCCGAGCTGAATAAGTGCCACAGCTTGGGCGGCGACTTCAGGTGAAGTATCCATAGATTATTGATAGAACCTCACCTTAATGTTAAGAATAAGTAATGTTTGTTGCAAAACCAAAGATATCAATCACTTTTTCAAGAATTAAATCCAAGTAAACCAATAAAACCAAGTTTTCTTAGTATTCGATTGTTTGATATCAACAAACAGGCTCCAAATTGTCTTTTGTTTCTTTAAATTCTGTGTTCGAAATTCAAAAAAAGACTATTGAATGAAATTGTGAATGTGCCAGGTTCAAAACTGCATAAAAACTTTTTGCTCGACCTAATATAAAATTTTTGCTAGGACCAAACGAAACTGAAAATACAAGGTGGGCCAATAGATGTGTCCAGAAGTGTATTATTTCATGTTTGGCCGGTTAAATCACGAAGACGTTGCGCCTAATAGAATGTCAGGCGGATCGACGAAAGCAACCTGCGGGGTAATTGCGTAACACACTAACAGTAGGAATCGGTTTCATTTTGACAGTTCAACAACATTCATTGCGTTATTTACGTTGTTGAGCAGACAAATTTTTCGAACTTAAGAAGCAATGGATTAGCAATTTGCTTCAAAATGATTCAGATTCCGATTGATAGTGTGTTACGCAATTAGGGTGCTGTTTATCGATATTCTCAGCTGACCACTGGGCATATCAGACAGTAGTTGCATTTCACGCCGCTAGTGGCACCCCGACCGAATGGGTTAGGTTAGGTCAGGGACCAAAAACCTTGAAAAATTACGATAGGTACAGGCAGGTATCGAAGAATTTTGGTTACCTCTACGACTGTTACCGCTGTCGGGGTAACAAAAAAAAAACGCGGACTTCTATTTGGGTTACCGTTTTAATACCGGTTACTTAAAATGTAACAGGTATTAAAATGGTACTAACTCAAATAGACTAAAGTAACATGTTTTTTCTTTTCATATATCTTGTGATAGAGTGAATCGATTGCGATGAAACAAAAACTGTTACTCCGAGGTAGGTTACACCACTGAGATAAAGTATAATAGTTCTATGGGTTGCACACTTGCACACAATTTTTGTGATGATAAGTAAGTTAACTTAAATATTTCCAAAAAAATAATTGGGATCAGCGAGGCGTTTCTGTAAACGCCTCGTCAATACAGATTTAAAATTACCTAGGTATATACAGGGTGTAAGGGACAGCCCTCCGCAAACTAACAGGGTGCATTCAGCTCCTTATTTTGAATCATATTGCACCGGAAATATTCTCAGGAATTTTTTTATTTTTTATCGTATTTTCAGTAACTATTCCTTTATTTCAATGTAAAATTACATTCTCTGTACGCAGCACTCCATTTATGTAAATAAAACAGCTATAATAAAAAAAAATCAGCAATGGATGTTGAAGTACTTGGCGGCCGAAGGCTGTTGCGCTGCCGTTCGCTACGCGCGTATTGCCACGGTAACGTTACATTGCTACATTACATGTGAGGTAATAAAACAAATCAGGTTTATTGGATTCCCGTTACGTTCCTGAAATAATTTCATTTTAATGATATACTGAAGTCACCCCATCAGTCTGTGGAGGGCTGTCTCTTACACCCTGTATAGATATAAATAAATAAGTACCTAAGCTTAAATATATAATACGTATAATACCTTTAATATTATAATAATATAATAGCGATTAGCGTGCATAGATAATACATTAATATTTAACTTACAAAAAGAAATCTCTGTTTTGTCCAACCGTGCGACGCAGGGGCGGATCCCTAGTTATAAAAGTATCTTTGTCTGTCTCTCCGTTACCTTTTCACACCTTAAGCCGTTAAACGGATTTGGATTGGGTTAGGAAATACTTTTAAATTTTTTATCCCGGTACCTAGTATGTTCCCGTGTCAGTGATATAATTTCTGACCACCACACGGGCGAAACCGTGGGCTAAAGCTAGTTTGTTATAATGGGTAGGTAGGTACCTACTTAATTGGAGTTATAAAATAATTTTATATGTTCCTCAGATTTAATAGCAAAGACGATCGCGCCTCGATGAGCGATGCAGCTCGAATGGGCATCATAGCGTCGATGGTTCCCGACGAGATCATTTATCAGCACAGCAATTATTCTATTAGAAGCTACGAGACTGCGCTCATGTTTTGTGATGTTTCTGGTGGGTATTTTTATTATGATCCTTCTTTGGTCATCATGAGCTATCATTAGTCAAAGTATTACCTTCTTAGCATGTAAGCGTTCGTTCGTGATGTCAAGGTTTATTAAACTACCTTGATAGGTATGCACCGCGCTTGGCTCGTGAGCGTAGTAGGGATTCAATAATGGTAGGTAAACTAACCTACAAGTGGTCAAGCGCGTCTGCTGTACACAGGTCCGGTGTCCGACCCCTAGGTCGTGCAAAAATAATATCTGGGGGCAAACCAGTATTATTTTAATCTTACTTCAGTGTGAGAAAGAGATGGAGCTATGCAGGACGTATACCTCCATCTCTTTCTCACTATGAAGTAACATTAAAATAATACTGCAGAGGTGGTGGTAGACCCCCAGTTGCAGCTTGGGGCTGGATTGGCGCTTGGCTGATAGCAATAACTGGTGAAATGTGGGTGTAGCTATCTACTAGTATTTATGGTCTATCCACACATATCAGGGACGTGACAGTGCCGTGGCACACCCACCCAGGGCAGGCACTGAGTTCATAAATAAAATGTACACCGATATTTATTTGAGCCCCTAATTGTCTGTATACGTCCCGGGCATGGCCCTGGTATGTCTGGGGCATAACTTTATTTTTTGGGTAGGTCCTCTAGGAAAGAAATTACTTAACAGAAATGTAAAAAAATGCATTGCTTGAAGGTTTTACTAATCTTTGCGAAAAATACACAACTTTCGGCCGCGGCGGACCTTCAAGGCTCACCAAAGTACTGAACTCGTACATCGGCGCCATGGTCCAGGAGATACTGACTCACAACGGTGATGTGCTCAAGTTTTCTGGCGACGCCTTTCTGTCCATGTGGAAGAAAACTGGCAAGTTGTCCATGCAAGATGTGGTGCACAATGCGATTGACTGCGGCCTCATTATACAGAAGAACTACGGGACCTTTACCACTGATGTCGGAGTGGTTCTTAAGGGTTAGTAAAAACCTATTTAGGACTAGGTATGTAATGAGGAGACTGGAGAAGTGGTCCAAAAGAATTTTTGGAGGAAGAGTAAGGGGCAGTACTTCAGTAGCATCTTCTCTCATCGCATATTCGCAACATCATCCGAACTATTTTTAGAGTTTTCAGGGCAAAAATTATTATGATGTGAAATCTAAGCTTTCTCATGGCACCATTCATTCAAAGATGGCGTTATATGGCTTTCAAAATTATCAAGGTGGACCTTTTTACCTGCAGACAGGGTCCATCTTACCTTCTTTTCCGCTATCTGCCTATAAATAAATACCACTGTTAAGAAATTTATTTGAAAAGTTTTGCAAGTTTCTGTAAAAATGCTTTTTAGACATTATAGATATTATCAGCATTTTGGCACAGATTAGATAATAGTACGTATGGCATCCATTCTTAACATATTATCTCTATGAGAAAGCATCATAATAAGCCAGATATCTTTTTTAAAACAGTAAAAGTTGCAATTTCCGCCGGCACGACTCACTTTTCGATCATCGGCGACGAGAAACTGTTGCAGTCAAGTTCATCGAGCTACGTCATCATTGGTCAGCCGGTGTGGGACGTGAAGATGGCCCAGTACATGTCCAAGTCAGGAGATGTGCTCACAGCAGCCAGTGCCTGGATGTATGTTAACGAAGCTGAGTATTGGACGCAGCCCTGCGGCGATGGGAGGCACACTAAGGTACAGTCGCCAGCATAAATACAGGGTGTAAGGGACAGCCCTCCGCAGACTGATGGGGTGAATTCAATATACCCTACTAAGGTGACCGGTACATGAAATTATTTCGGAACGTTATGGGAATCCAATAAACCTAATTTGTTTAGTTACCTCACACGCAATGTATCGTTACCGTGGCAAAAGGCGCGTAGCGAACGGCAGCGCAGCGAGCCTTCGGCCGGCGAGTGTTTCAACATCTATTGCTGATTTTTTGATTTTAGCTGTTTTATTTACATAAATGGAGTGCTGCGTACAGAGAATGTAATTTTACATTTAAATAAAGGAATACTGAAAAAACTATTTAAAAAAAATGAAAATTTTCCTGCGAATATTTCCGGTGGAATATGATTCAAAATAAGGAGCTGAATGCACCCTGTTAGTTTGCGGAGGGCTGTTCCTTACACTCTGTATATTACTATCGACAGCTCGACAATGATATCGATATGATATGTATTATCTGATTTCATGATTCATCCATTAATATCTGTCGTCAAGATGACGGCAAATATATGTGATTATTTGTGGAAGGCAAGGCATATACAAGTGGCAGCACAAATATTGACATCGAAGGAACACCAAAACTATCTGACAACGACAAGACAAGCGACGCCAAAATATAGGATGCTGCATTGTCCTCATAAAGATGTGTCCTAGGTAAAGGTAATAGTTGGCATTTAGCCATGGGTATTATAAAAGCGAAACTGTCTTTCTCAGCCTGTCTGTTTCTTACGTTTTCTCAGTCAAACTACTGAACCGTTTTCATAAAATGGTATAGGCAGATACAAGAACCCTGAGGATGAAAATATGTATACCTACTATAGGTACTACTTAAAAAACTTTTGCACCTTTGGGAAAATCCATAGTACACGCAGAAAAATTGACAGACAGAGTTGGTCACTTTTCGACGAAAACAAATTATAATAAAGAGGTAATTAATTATGTAGGACTTTCTTAAAGTTACTTTTTAAATTATGTTTTTTTGACGTTAGGTTCTAGGAGTTGGTGCGTCTTGGAAGAGGGTGGAAAAACTACGAGAATTTTTAGCAGAAAAGAAAAGTAAGTTACTTCGTAGAATGTTCATTAATGCACCATCATAGTAATGGTCTAGCTAGGTTAAAGTACGAGGGGAGGTCAAAAAGTTCGCGGAATGAAAGGGAAGGGGGTGAAATTATACATGAACTTATTTTTCCTTTTCAATATATTCTCCATTAACCCTAATACACTTTACAGACCTTTCAAATAATTTAGTTTATACCATCCAAAAAAAAAAAAGATTTGTCAAGGCGTTCAAAATGAGCCGAAATTGCCGACTTCACTTCTTCGTCATCCGTACATTTCTTTCCCCGAAACTCTTTTTTTGACTAAGGTCCATAGTCACGATGAACCCAAATTTCATCTCCAGTCACAATTCGGTTCATAAACTCATCCCTGTTTTTCACTACACAGCTCCAAAAACTCGCGCGAACACTCGACGCGGTACTGTTATTGCAGCGTGGTGTGAGAATTCTCGGCACACATCTTGCACTGCCCTTAGACATGCCAAGATGGTCATGGAGAATATTCAAATAAGTCGTAGATGGATACTCTACTGCAGTCATCCCTTTTATTTTTTTTGGGTGCGAAATCATCAAATGACTGCTCCCGCTCTGAGCGAAGCGGGAGACTCCAGTCATCCCTGTTATCTATTTCTTCTTTAGCCGTGCATCTTCGAGAACAAGTTTTTCAACTTTTTCAACAATGTCTGAGGACGTTGCGTTGTCTCAATTGGCCGACCTGAGCGCTGTTCGTCTTCAATTAAGTTTCTGCCTTGCTTAAAAAGACTGTGCCACTTGTAAATCATTGTTTTTCCAGGGCAGGAGTCCCCGTAAACAGAAGACATTTCTTCCATAATGTTAGAGGCGTTTTTCCTTGCTTAGTGGGGAACTTAATCACGTTCACGGCACGATACTCAGTTATCTCCATAATTTATATTTTCTTTCCGATTGACTTGTTTATCCAGCGAATGAACCGATTGAGTTGAAATTTAGTATTTATAACTGTATTGAGTCACCAAGTAGTGACAGGTAAAAATAACTACCCACCCTCTCACCCCACCCTCCATACCCTCCAGTGGCGCAGCGCAGCTACAATTATCCTTAGAAACTGTAGGTTTTTTTTTGTTTTTTTAATCTTATGATTTATTAAACTAGTATTAAATATAATTATGTAATGTGATGTAATGCACAATTACACACAGGTGTAAAATATTTTGCGGGATGTTCGAAAGATAACTCTTTCAAACATCCTGTCCGTCAGTTGCCTGTGCCGGGGCCACGGTAGCCCGTGGCCCCGGCACAGGCAACTGAAGAGCCACAGGTGGGTTTTAGTCAGTAAAAGTCTGATACGCCTTCCCGCTCCGTCCAGAGCGGGAGAAGTCATTTGATGATTTCCCATCCAAAAAAAAGGTGTACACAATATTATTTGGCAATAGTAGGTAGATACTAAGAAGAGTGGTTGTTCCGAAGGGAAGCCGATTGGAATCGGGTTGTATGAAGGCTGCGCCCCTGATATTCTCGCGAATTCCTCCATTCTGCGAACTTTTGGACCCGCCCTGGTACAAAGTAACTTTCTCATCTGGCCATGAGAATAGGGCAACAAATCAGTTAAGTACCTACCTAGGACCCAGCGGTATCTTTTATCTAGTCTAATCTTAGTTTCAGTGTCTGATGCAGCGTCAAGACTTAAACCAAAACATCCTGTCTCTAGCGCATATACAGAAGCAGGACCTCCGCTTGATATTTTGTTGAAATTTTCTCGTAAGTTATTTTTTTCCGACTTTCATTAATAAGTTTACGTCTACTTTTTACGTTTCCCTTTTTCACACCGACTTATAAAATATTCTAGGAGGCCGGTTGTCAAACCCAACCGGACAAAACCTCCACAGTACCTACTTAATGTAAATTCAAGGCAAAATAAAGATTTTTAATATTATAAAAAGATTTACATAGATACCTATGTACGTATTATTGTTCGATGTGCGATGCAGGAGTATCCGCGTCCCATATCACAAAAACCAGTGCGTGATACTCTAACCCTGCACCCTAATTGCGTAATACACTATCAATTGCAATCTGAATGATTTCGAAGCATATCGCTAATCCATTGCTTCATATGTTCGAAAAATTTGTCTGCTCAACAACGTAAATAACGCAATGAATGTTGTTGAACTGTCAAAATGAAACCGATTCCTACTGTAAGTGTTTTTCGCAATTAGGGTGCTGTTCATGTCAAAAATCCATCATTGCTATTATCAAAAACCATCTAAGTATTAATTTTAGTTCGTCCAGCCGTGATCGCAGCAGTCCAAACCTCATGGTTTCTCGGGCTCCGTCGTTTCATGGCCACGCCCGTCCTTCGAGCGGTGGACAATGATGAACCCATGGACTTCCTGACCGAAGTCCGTCGGGTTGTAGTGGTGTTCCTGAATATTATCACGAAGACTGTCACTGACGACGCACTTATTCAACTCGTTGATGCTGTTTATAAACTCGTTTCAAGGTGATTATGTTCCTTAGTAACAGCATTAACAGCTATTCGGTACTCAATCATTGACCGATCTGTCAGTCGTATCTTTCCTACATAATTGGTAATTGAAAGTGACCGTACTACCTACATGAAAGAAAAAACAGATGAGAGGTGTCATGGGACACCCGCGGGGCAATTGCATTGATAGGGCTTCCAAAAAAATATACAATTTTTTACAAATGTACGTAATTATGTATGTATGTTTGTCGACGCATTTCTCCGAAACTATTAATCGGATTGTGACCATTTTTTTTATTGGCTTACATTTACTTCAACTTAGGGAACAGTGCAAGTTTCATCCAAAATCAGTTCAGTAGTTTTCAAGATAAATTGACTAATACGTGTAAGTAAGATGGCCTGGCTTATTGATACGAGCTACGGGTCAAAGGGAAAACATCTCAAAACCTTGGTCAAATTATAGTGCAATATTTAACGAACACTTATTCCAGTTTTTAGTTAAAAATAAAAATTCCGAAATAGAAAAGTATTTAAAAAAAATTATTAACCGACATCAAAAAGAAATTAACTCAAAATTATGTGAGTATCATATGTCATATGTGAATATATTGCATTTCCAATAATATTACTTACATACTACTTGTGCCCCGCGCCTTCGCTCGCGTGGAAGTCGTTAGGTACACAATATACTTAGTAAAATAACAGCCACGTTTTAATAAAACTCCCTCGTCCCGACCCGCCACCTTGCATCGCCCGCCCGCGCTATTACTTCGTTTTCGCTTAGCGTGCTTTCTGACTTTTTTCTTTTTGCTCGGTTCTTAATAGTCGTAGCGTGATGTTAAATATCCTATAACTATCCTCGAAAATTGGGCTACCAAATGCAAAAATAATTTTTCAAATCTGACTTTGTTCACAATTTCATAGCTTTTAATTTTTTTGCGCGGAACACTAATTATTTTTCTATAATTAAAGTAGCCTGAGTTACTCCCCGTAACATCAGCTGTCTGCTAGCGAAAGTCCCGTCAAAATCGGTCCAGCTGTTTCGGAGATTAGCCGGAACAAACAGACAGACAAAAAAATTTAAAAATTGCTTTCTTGTTATAAGTACCGTATATACTTTCGTATGCATTTAGTAAAATTTGTTATTTTGACATTACAAACAGACACTTCAATTTTATTTATTTGTATAGATGTACCTACTGAAAGATGCGTGTCGAATTGATAACCTCCTTTTTTTTTGAAGGCGGTTAAAAAGGAATTAATTAATTCATACTATTTAGGAAAACGTGAACTATGTGGACATATTTATAATCCTTTGATAATATTGCAGCGTGACATCAGAAGCAGATGGTCTGGTGAACAAAGTGTCGATGTTCGACAAAGACATGATGATCCTCATCGTCTTCGGGCTGCGAGGTCTGAGCCATGAGGATGAGGCGCAACACGCGGTGCTATGCGCCTTCACGCTGAAAGACAAGATCGTTGATGAGAATATTATTAGCGTTTCTATTGGTGTCACTTCTGGTAAGATATGGGAATCCATTCTGGCTAAATGGCTACAAAGAGCTTAACGAGGTAGCTACTTCTTACCATCTAGCGTAGTTTAATACATACAAAGATGCACGAAGGCGTTTGCAGTCTGTTTACTGATTAAATAAAACGTATGCGGTCGGGGGACCCCCGTCAGGAACGAAGTTCCGTACGCACACAAGCACTCGTATATAATAGAAACAGTCAGAGAGAGAGAGAGAGAGAGAGAGAGAGAGAGAGAAAGTCGCATGGAGGGGGGCATAACGCTTTTTCCTTACGTGACGATTTCTACCAGTTAACTCCTACCGCAAAACGCGTAAGGAACATCGTTCAAAAAAAAAAGTGGGTGTGTGTTTTTGATTTGAACACACAACAGAAGCGAAAACTTACGACTTAAGCCGAGTATACGCGATTCAGCGTCACCGATCCGAGCGTGACGGTTTCGTTCACTGTTCAGAAAGAGTGCAAAGTGCGCCTAAAGAAGTGTTCACTTCTAAAACTTACTGAGGAGTGTGGGTTGTGGTTGTAATGATGCTACTTTCATGTTCTTTGTTACATGAAGTACGGTTTTGTATTTTTTCAGTTCACTCGTCAGTCCTACACCCTAATTGCGTAACACACTATCAATCACAATCTGAATGATTTTGAAGCATATTGCTAATCCATTGCTTCATATGTTCGAAAAATTTGTCTGCTCAACAACGTAAATAACGCAATGAATGTTGTTGAACTGTCAAAATGAAACCGATTCCTACTGTAAGTGTGTTACGCAATATTGCCCCGTTAGTTGTCAAGCTTTTTTTTCATCGTTTTATTGCTTTCAGGGACGACTTACTGTGGTGTTGTTGGTCACGTTCTGCGAAGAGAATACACTGTTATTGGACCTGCGGTCAATAAGGTAGCTTAAAGTTTCTTAAATGTTTAGGTCATCAAAGAAGACTATGGTGGGCCGTTTATTTTTGTTCTCGCAAACGGGAAAAGTCTCTCACGACTACGAGCGAGATGATTTAGCATAATCAGCCATATTGTTCCCACTGCTGCAACACAGGCATTCTCTCGGTGAGGGGGTGGGCCGTAATCCACCACGCGGGCCCAGTGCGGGTAGATGTCACGTTATATCTTCGAATTTTGAGTTCTAGGACATGCCGGTTTCCTCACGTTGTTTTTCTTCACCGTTTTGAGAGCAGTGGTGATGAAATAATTTACACAAAGTAAAGTGCCTGCCTGGGTTCGAATTTCGAACCTGCGACCTACAGTAAGTTGCGGCCGTTTCTACTGGGCCACCACTGCCCGCGACATGGTTTGATATGAATAAAATTGTTCTGAATTTAATTTCATAAATCTTTAAAGGCGGCAAGACTGATGATGACCTATCAGGATAAAGTAACCTGTGATAAGGAGACCTTTCTAAGGAGCAAACTTGACCACGAGTTCTTCAGGCAACTCGTGCCGATACCTATGAAGGGTATACCTAAGCCTGGACCAGTGTACGAGTTTGATTATTACGGGTTAGTAGTTACCCCATTTTCCTGCTAATAACAATAACATTCCTTGATTCCCCGATGAGATAGGCAGAGGTGTTTTACCTTACCTTACCTGCATTTCGTTAGTTATTTTTAAGTCCCATTATCTGGGAAAACCCAATACCACTGTCTTATCCACCACCACCACCACCACTCCACCACCACTACCACCACCACCTCCACCCCCCACTACCACCACCACCACCTCCACCTCCACCACTACCAGCACCACCACCACCAGCACCACCACCACCACCACCACCACCACCACCACCACCACCACCGTCCCACCGTCCGTCCGTCGTCCGTCCATCGTCGTTCCTCCACCACTGTCTTGTCTTGTTTTGTCTTGTCTTTGTTCTTGTGTTTGTTTGTCTTGTCTTGTCTGTCTTATTTATATCTCACGAAGCGACGTGCGCTTTATTTGTGTTTACTTACAAACACGCTGTGAATGTTTGCGTGAAGACGAGTAGCGGCAGCACATAACACACACACACACGCACACTTCCGACTTCGCCATTGTCTCGGACGGTACCGAGAGCTCCTGCGCTTACACACACATTCACAGCGTGTTTGTACATTTGGTAACCAAAAGTGTAGCACGCGTCGCGTCACTTTGTTATATAAAAATACTGTACCATGGATCGAACACACGCTCCACGTTTAGTAGTCGTATAATATAAAAACGACCATTTATGGTATCCTTTCATATACCTATAGGTACTAATTTTCATAGTGAGGTACGGAACCCAACTATAGATAACGGATAACTTAGCTTTGGATGGAATCGACATAGTTGCGTTTTTTACCGTGGCCGTGGGTATCCATGAGGATTTCCCCACACAAAAACGTAGCCAACATTTCTATGTTGGCTGTACAGGGTATAGTGTCCCAGACCGAGTGAGAACCTGCTCCTTTTTTTGAAGTCGGTTAAAAATAAAATCTGAAGCTTTGCAGAGTCACACTGAACGTAATTTTGAACTCACTGCGTCGATTTCTTGAAAATTATTAAATTAGCGTTTTCTGAACTGTTGAGAATATACCAACTTTAACATTTTTAAATGGATAATATTTTTGTGTTCACCAAAAATCTAAAGGTACATCTATGTATGCTCCCCGAAAAATACTGATCGTGCACCAAATATTCCTGAATGTTACACAAAATATTTAGTATGCATCCTAGTACCGTATACCCATTTACATATTTTAGGTTAGGTTAGGTTAGGTTAGGTTCGAGGTCCTGGTGGCGGAATGGCGAGACAGGCTCTCACGCCCTACCGCCGGCCTCGGCACCATCGAGGCGGTCCGGCCGGTGCTCGACCTTTGGCTCGGGAGGAGGCACGGCTCCTTGTCGTTTCGGGTGACGCAGGTGCTCTCGGGGCATGGTTGCTTCGGGAAGTACCTGTGTCGCATAACCAGGGAGCCAGACGCCCGGTGTCACCACTGCGTCGACTGTCGGGAGGACACGGCGCGGCATACGCTGGCAGAGTGTGCCGCTTGGGAGGAGCCGCGCCGTGCCCTCATCTCTAGAGTAGGCAGTGACCTGTCGCTGCCGGCTGTCGTTAATTCGATGGTCGGCAGCGAGGAGTCTTGGGACGCGGTGGTTTCCTTCTGCGAGACAGTCATCTCGCAGAAGGAGGCTGCGGAAAGGGAGAGGGAGATCACATCCTCTCACCCAGCCCGCAGCAGGCGCACTGGGCGTCGGCGGAGGGCGGACAACGCCCTCTTCCAGCCCCCCTAAATGGGTCCAGGGGCGACGGACTCGGGGACGTCCGTCGCCCCCCATACATCGGACCCGAGGTGGCGGCGCGTAGTGTTCCACGCGCGCCCCTCTTAGACGTCGCGGGGGGAGTCAAACACCTCACTCCCCCCCTCGACACGAGGAGAGGCCTGCCGTGGCGGGCCGGCACCAGCCGGGGGTTGCGGAAGGATCGTAAGTTCCCGCGACCCTCGGCGTAGGTGTGAGATGAAACACCGGGGTGGTTTTTAGTCAGTAAGAGTCTGACAGACCCCTCTGCCCGCTCCAGGGCGGAGGACATCCATGAGGATTTTCCACCCCGAAACAAAAAAAAGGTTAGGTTAGGTTATATTGCAATCAAATATGCATCCTAGTACCGTATACCCATTTACATATTTTAGGTTAGGTTAGGTTTCATTTTTTATTAATAAAGCTACATTGGACATTAATTGATGTTTGATTCAAATACATTTTGCAGTGCATTATCTGAAGTAAAACTAAAAAAATAAATGCTTGTTTTTAAAATTAGGTGTATTACTATTTTTACAAATTTGCAACAGTTGTTAAATAGATGCTCGTTATGACATATTTTAATGAACATATTTTGGTGCACATTCAGTATATTTGGTGGAACACAGGCAAAATTAGGTAAATGAAATGGGAATAAATTGAAGTACTTTTAAATACCATACTTTTTAAATGATAAGTGGCCACCTCTGCTTTTCCCCAATTGCCTTTGGACCACAGACCACTCGGTCTGGGACAACCTGTATATAGAGCATAGTTAAAAATCGTACTGTACTAGTAGATGTTTCAAGTTTTACAGATTCCATTTGTTGTAAACAGGTGGCCAGATCGCCCACCCGGTAGTCGTCACCCACTACTGGGCCGAAACGATGAAATGCGCAAATTCAATACTGTCCTCCAAAACGCCCTGGAACAACAGAATAGAAGTTTTAGTCGGTACCGGGACCATGTATACGGAATAGCTTTTACTGTTAGTACTTTAAACATAAGTATGTATCATATTGGAACGTTAGGAACCTATTTTACAATTAACGGGGTTAATATAGGTTGTAGTATTTTTATGTTATTGTTTGGTAAATCGGCCGACGTGACGGCCCATCTGATGGCGTGTGGACATCACCACCATACAGGGTCAAATTAAAGCGAAACTCCACAGATGTAATGGGTATCGATATCTTATCATGATAAAAAATAAAGAAATTATTTTGATGATATTTGTTTTTGGGGTTGTGGCGGCATCTACAACGCCACATGCGAACTACGCATCAAAGACCTGACGTCACACAAATCCTGCACCGCGCAAGCAAAGTTTACCGCGCGACTGGCATAACAACATCCCGAAATCAATCGTCGGGCAGCTGCCCACCAGACACAACACTAGTCTGGTCGGAAGATCCTCCCTTTACTATAAAGGATGAGTGAACTTTACACTGTTCCTCATACATACCTCTATACTGGTGACCCCGAACATGGACATTGACGCTGCTCGAAGGCTGCGTCAATGTCCATGTTCGGGGTCGTCATCATCACATCCTCAAGCTTACGCGCGGCGAGTCACACAGCCAACCAGCATCCACGGCTTCAACGGGCATCCACCAGGATGCAGCGGACGCGCAAACCTGTCATCACCCTCAGCCTCATCAGAACCTTGGCACAGCACACTGACTTTCGGCCAGTCAACAAGCAGAGCCCTTCAACCCTCTCTTGGTCGACGCCAACAGTCAGCCTCAACCCGGCGCTGTACCACATCCGACCCACTGGAGCATAACGCAGCGCTACCCCGACTGACTAAGGAATTACCGCAGAGAGTTCCGGCTCACCGTGAACTATGCGGCACCCGGTTCTGACGCACTGGAAACTCAACTGGCCCTGGCAAGCATCGCAAGATACAGGAGTCCGCCCACTATCGACCTTTAGTCTTCGGAGGGGAGTGATGTGGCGGCATCCACAACGCCACATGCGCACTACGCATCAGGGCCGTCTTAACCATATTGGGCGTCGGGGTGCGAATATCAGCCTACGAACACTTGCAAAAAAAAAAAAAAAATTGTGTTCCTTACTTTTAGTTACTCTACATTGAAATTGTTCCTCATACCTCTATAGGGTCATCAACCGTAGGTAGTGTAGTCACTTAAAATACTAGTTTAAAAATCTGTTTTTTTTTTGTGTTAACTTCACAGACGCGACGCGTACCTATCGATATCTCAATACGATAAAACATATTTTTATCAACTCACACTTCAAGTAACATCACTACCAGTGGTCAATAGCTCCAAAAAAAAAATCATCAAATGTTTTTATTTTATTTTGTCGCGTATAAATATCGATACCCATTATACGCCTCGGGAATTTCACTAGCCAATTTAATTTGCCGAAATGAAGCTGAGATGTCTCATGTGGAACACTACGACGCTGTTTGGTGGCAGAAGTAATTTTGGTGGTAGTAGTGGTAGGTATGGACTTCCCCAGACGAACTCCTTCGCAAAGCAAGTAGGGCTTACTAAAGGTACTGCTTACTAAAATTGGTTGGGATTGGGAACGAAATCATTATCGATCCAAACGTCCTAAGTCCAACCAAACCATTGTGCACGCCTGTTCTACTGAAGCTAAGGCGAGATACAGAGTACCTACAGATACATTTTTTTATGTGAAACGGTTCAGACCGGCTCACACACGTCAAAATGAGTACTTTAGGGGGTCAAAATGAGCTTTATTTGCAAGAACGTACGGTCTTAATTTCATTGCTTTTACAAAGCCAGATAGTCCTTTGTTCGAAGTAAGTACAATTTATTTTGTTACTATTCATAACAAAGGCGTAAAAAGGTCGAGCAGGTAAACGTCAAATAACGAGTCGATAGTTACCTTCAAACATCGAAAGTTACAAGCCGCATTTTTTCGTCAGTTTTTCGCAAAGTGTTCGAATTTACTATGGATATTATTGCTTCAGGTATGTATTTAATAAATGAATGTGTTTTTTTTGTGATTAAAATTAATTGAGTCGCAAAATGTACTGTTATAACAAACAAATGATTTTAACAAATACTTCAGATTTTCTCAGAGATACAAAAAAAGTCCTGCTAAGTATCGATGTATGAGCATGATATTTGTATTCATTAAGGCATTGACTAAACGTGGTGTTAAAACTAGAACCGCATAACAACGCATTTTAAAGCTAGTACGTTTTTTTTCCAGGTAGTCGCAGTGAATCAACCAATCAAAAAATGAACATTACCAAAATGGAATTGTTTTTAGTGTTAAAAAATGAAAATTTGTTGGGACAATCGCCTTCACAGTGCAAAGAACGATTACTTAGTTATATTTTGGATAAGTTTTGTGTTTATAATCAATCGGAAGATAGTTTTAATAGGATTAAGTATTTGTTAAAATCATTTGTGTCGAAAACACTTCAGAGATGGAAAAAATCAAATTGGAAGGAAGAAAGGTTTATCAAAGCTAATTCAACATGGTTGAAAAACGATTTTTCTTTGCCGGAAGTGGGTAGCGTGTCTACCCCTGCTACCAAAAGTACCCCAAAAGTGCAAAAAAAAGGAAGGCCAACCAAAACTTTCGCAGAAAGCTCGAAACGCACACAGAGAAGGATTGTCAAACCTATGATTACTGAAGCAAGTCCGGAATTATTATGCACAGCTGCTAGGGCAAGTTTAACTCGAAGCGGAAAAAGAACAGCAGCACATGTAGTCGACCTTGCCCTAAGCACGAGTCCGCGCACATATAAACGTATGAAAGCAATCCATGACTCACCAGGACCAGCTAATTCTATTACACCCTATACCCGTGAGGAAGCTTTAGCTTTGATTATAGACTGCGATTTGACAAAAGAAGCTTATGTCAGAATTCAGGAAGGAGCCAAATCCAAAGGTGCGAATATATATCCCTCGTACAACGTGATTGTAGAAGCCAAAAAACAATGTTATCCAGACAACTTAACTATAACAGAAACAGCAATCGAAATTCCACTCCAAGATATCCTAGACTTCACAATAAAGCGACTTGCTCATGTACAGCAAAGTGTATTTGAACTACATCACGATTACGAAACAAACTCGTCAATCGAAGTTATTTACAAATGGGGTCTCGACGGAAGTGGTGGGCACTCTATTTATAAACAATGTTTTGCGAATAACGCGATCTACGCAGACATTAACATCTTGCTATGCACAATAGTACCACTACAAGTGTCAGAGATGAGTCCAAATGGAAAACTTATTTATTGGCAAAATCCAAAACCGTCTTCATCCAAATACTGCCGCATAGTTCGCTTGCGCATTGAAAAAGAAACGAAAGAAACTGTTAACTTGATGTATGCTGAAATAGAAGAAGAACTTTCCCGTTTGCATCCAACCTTAATTACTATAAATGATAAATGCTACACTTTCATTCATAAAGCTGTCTGCACAATGATGGATGGAAAGACGTGCAACGTGTTGACTGAAACCGCTTCATCACAGGCGTGTAATGTATGCAAAGCAACAACACCTAAAGATCTCAATGATTTGGAACTACTTCAAACAAAAGAATTTCCTACATCATCTTTTAAGTTCGGTATATCTGTTCTGCATTCTTACCTTAGGACATTTGAGTACCTTTTGCACATTGCATATAGGATGGAGATACAGCAATGGCAAGCTAGAGGTGAAGAATCTAAAAATAAATTAAAGGAAAAAAAAAAACAAATAGCTGACAAGTTTTTCGAAGAAATGGGATTAGTAGTCGACCAACCGAAGCAAGGAGGAGGAAATTCTAATGATGGGAATACTGCCCGGAAATTCTTCGCAGATCACACAAAATCAGCTGCTATAACGGGGATAGATGCAGACCTCATCAAGCGTTTCTCTAACATTTTAAGCGTGATTTCATGCGGGTTTTACGTAAACATTAATAATTTTAAAAAATACTGCCTAGATACTGCCAAAGAATGTATAAGACTTTACGGCTGGTACAGAATGAGCGCATCCGTACATAAATTATTACTACATGGTGCAGACATTATAAAGGAGCTTCCGTTGCCCGTTGGATTATTCTCTGAAGACGTTTTAGAGTCAAGTCAAAAGGAATATAAAAACATACGTCTTTTTCATGCTAGAAAAACTTCGCGAATTGATACGAACTGTGACATCGCGCATTGGATGCTAATAGCATCTGACCCAATAATAACGTCAAAGCGCAAGCCTCATAAAAAGAAATTAGCCAAGCCCTTTTCAAAAGAGGTTTTGGAAATGCTGGAGATGCCACTTCTAGGAAACTCACAGATTTCTGTAGAAGCGGCAGATGACGGACGACACGAGGGGACACACTATGAAGACATTGGTGATGATAATAATGATACTGATTAAGTTAAAAAGTGAAATATGCAGTTAAATTTTTTATTAAAAATTTGTTTAAAATTTTCTTGTGTTTAATTTTTATCATAACCACAACACGATCTATTCAAGTAAAATTATTTAAAATAGATAAAAAGCATTTTATTTTCATAAGGTAGACAATATATTTTTGTAAGTAGCGAGTCATAGCAGTTTTATAAAGACTCAGTCTTATAATTTATTTGGTAAATTATTTTAAATGAAACAATAATTGACATCAATATTGTTGATAGCCTCTCCTGAAGATTTCTTAGCGGACGGGAGGGTATACAAAAAAATGTGACATAATGGTTTTTACTCCATTTAGATAAACCGAATCATGTCACAAGTGGTAGGATAGGATGAGGTTTTGCAATAGCAACCAAAAAGCGCATCAATTATCAGTTCTCTTATTTCCAATATTTTTGACCCCCTAAAGTACTCATTTTGACGTGTGCGGCTGTTAGCATGACGACTGGCGACGCGGCCAACAGCCAACATCCAAACTATATTTGAAAAAAGATTTTTTTTTTCTTAAAAAAAAAATCGAATATTTTGTTTTTAAATATGCCATATTTATTTCCTTCCTTTTTTAACTTCAGGGTCCAACGACTGTTGGGAAGACGCGTTTAGTTGATGAATGTCTGTATTCCACTCCGGATTTCTTACGCAAGAAAAAATTCATTCTAACTAAAAAAGACATGGTTAGTAGCATCTGATCTGTAAGTTAACGAACGAACCATAAAACCATTATTTTATTTTTGGATTTATTTATGCATTGATCAGAAGTATGTACTCTTAGTAAGAAGTTGCCCTTCTATAGTCATCCATTTTTTTTAGCTGCCATACCATACTTTTCGGAAAATCATGACAAGGTACTACCTAGGAAGATCACGGGCTACGAGAGAAAAAAAAGAGAACAAAATAAGACAAATGTATGTGTTCCGTTTAGTTTTTGCTAATAACTTTCGCCTCCACTGCACTGGCTAGGACTCTTCGCATCTTTATAATTAATATCATGTTCTTAGCATCTTGGTGAACAAGTACTTTCCAACAAGCAAGAAGTATTTGTGATTGCAGATCGATTGTGTACTTAACTCTACAGTGTTAGCGCTATGAGCATTTAGCCGCCCTCAGCTAAAAATGTTATTACTTTTTAAACTATGCACACGTCAATGTCAAGCGTATCAGTAGCTGCGCCCTCGTCCCTCATCTACCTTTAGTACAATCAGTGCACAGACGACCCCGGAAGAACAGGATTTCTGCCTCTAGGGGTCAGGCGCGGCATATTGCTCACTGCGCGACTACTCACGTTAGTATAATTTTGGTCAAAGTTATAGGATATGCCTTGGCTAGACAACATTTTATGAGAAGATCTTGCCTGGAAACGTAGTGCCAACCATTGAGGAGCCAAATCGCCCCCTTTAAATAAATAAATAAAAATAAGTTTATTTCATACATCTCATTTGGCTTACACTGCATATCGAGGAGTCTCCATTTAAGCATAAAAAATGCCTGTAGTTGAAGGCTCCGCTCTTCCCTTACATTATAAACATACGAGCTAAACAGGTATAAAAAAAGAAAAGCAGAGAGGTAAAACTAAAAATACAAATACAATCACTTTTACGAGTATGAGTGTGTGCGTGCGTGTTGGGGTGTGTGTGTGGGGGGGTGTATATGTGTGTGTGTGTGTGTGAGAGAGAGAGAGATTTTGAGTGTACATGAATGGCTAAATAAGCGATAAAGCGAATAGGATCACCAATAATATTTATTGTTAAGTCACACGTTGCAAAAGTAACTCTGTGTCATTATAATTTAAACTGTGAAGCCATATTTTTAACGTCTTTTTACATTCATAATTTTTTTTATCATAAATTTGTACAAATAGATAACCAGCAATTAACTTCAGGAGAGAGTATGGACATCAAAGCAAAATAAAAGGACCAAAAGAGGGTGCAATGTACCTATGTACAAAGTTATTGTGCAACGAACACTGTATGCACAAGTGTCAATACTATTTTGCTGCAACATATACCAGAGATAGTGAAAACTATAATTTTGTTATTTCAAAGTAATTTTTTTTAACCCCTGACGGAAACAGAGGGTCGTTATAAGTTTAACGTGTGTATGTGTATCTGTGTCTGTCTGCGCCATCGTAGCTCCCAAACGGCTGAACCGATTTTGTTTTTATTTTGTTTGAATGCTTACTTGATTGAGAATGTCCTTAGCTATGATTCAAGAAAATCGGTTCAGCCGTTTGAAGATTCTTTGAAGCTCTTTCTTATTGATGAATGGATGTGAGCATCTTCCATAGGTATGATCGATACTAAAGGTATTCTGTTACTTCAATAATATTAGAAGAACATAGTTACTTTGAACTGATGCTGCAGCGTTACCTGGAATTTGCAGGATACCCAGCTCCCTCACCAACTTACAGCACAGGTATCCTGTTTGAGCTCATTGGAAGAAATACGTACAGCTGCGCAGATTTATGCGAATCATGTGTCGATCGTAGCGTGTCTACTATTAATATAAGTTTGAAAAGCAGGAAATAAAAGATAAATTAAAAATGTTAAAACCCCCGGCACAAACCTCTAAAAAAAATAATATGTATTAGCCCTTTAAGTTTAATATAAGTTGTAGGTAATATTTTGATCCAAGCGTCGTCTTATACAAAGCCATAAGCCATGCTGTCTCCGTCAGGATCTACGGTCACTAGGCGTATTTAATTGATGCCTAAGAATTGCTTCCCTCTGGCTTCTATTTGCATGGCATGGGGCTAATAAGCTATTGTAGAAATACGACTGCTGTTAACTTCCTATTTTTTTTCATTATCCGTCCCACGACACGACGCGACGCTTGGTTCAATACCTACAACGTATATTAGACTTAAAGGGTCAATTCACATTATTTTTTACTTTTTAGAGGATTGTGTGTCGGGGATTTTTTAAATTTTTATTTATTAGGTTTAGACAAAAAAATCCTAAAAAGTAAGTAATTTTCTCAAAGATGATTGATTATAAACCAATAAAGGTAAAGTTTTTCCAAATATTTATATTTTATAAACTTTTAGAAGTTTATATAACTGTATAATAAACATGTGCTTAAATGATGAATGATGTGATAAAGCAACGGTGCGGTTTAAAAGAAGATGTAGTGACAAAAATTGAAAAGAGTATGCTTAGATGGTTCGGTCATGTTGAGAGGTGAAAGGCGACTAACAAAAGGTATTATTTACACGGCAGATGTGAGTAGAAATGCGGGAGGAGACGCTCTAGGAGGACATATAGTGACCTTATTGGTGATGTTATTATCTTCAGAAAGGTCAGGTGCGTAGTAGGTACTCGCAACCGGCGTGCGTGTATGACCAGCCGCGCCCCAAGTTCGTCTGAACCGACAGTTTTGTTTTTGGGGAATGGCATCTCGCAGTTCAACCTATAGGAGGTTGTCGACTGCTTAACCGGGCTTTCCTGTGGATGCCTCAATAAATTAAGGCCTCCAGCCAGGCTTAAAACTAAACTAAAAACTAAGCGACTGCACGCTAAGGGCACCCCCTGTAGGGTATGGACCTCGGCTTAGGGCGTCGCTGGGAGAGGACAGCAATGGGACATGCTGGATCGGATTAAACTGAGCCGACACGCCGCGCCCCACTACTTATTAGAGTTCGTCTGAGCCGACACGCCGCGCCCCGCTACTTATTAGAGTTCGTCTGAGCCGACACGCCGAAGATGTATGAACGTAAACGAGGCAAAGGAAATATGTAAGGATCGTAGCAGGTGGTGTTCTGTAGTTTCTGCCTACCCCCATGGGAAGAAGACGTGAGTTTATGTATGTATGTGCTAAAATAAATGCATTTTATTATGGGCGGCAAAATGCTCCCCACGCAGTGACTCGCGTTTCACAGAAAGGCGCGACTACTCTAGGGTTAATAATGTTTCGCTGATCCACACGAAATGTCTTGCAGTTTTACAAAATATCTACAGAAAATGGCATTTCCTTCTCTTATTCCTCTCTTTTCCTCTTAGTATCGCTATGGAGGATCTGTCTCCGCTTCAGATCCATGGCATCAACATAATATACGACTGCAAATTTCCGTTGCCAGAAAAATTCGAATACACTGGTGATGTCCTATCAGAGTTCACGGTCAAGATGGTCTTACGGGACATTTGTATGAAGGTAAGCTTCTACGGCTTAGATAGTTGAACTCATCATCAAATATGCTCTCAGTGTGTCCAAAATTCATCATAGCCGGTATTTAAACTTTGTCATATACAGCGTGTATAAATCAGCTGTCCTGTACAAAACTTCGACACCTATTCGACCAAAATATTATGGCGACGGCGAAGTGCCAATACCTCTTAGCTGACATTTTTCGAGAAATTCACTTTTTATCGTTTTGAATTTAAAGGCGTCATTCGTATGTTTCAAAATCAAATTTCTCAATTCCTCGAAAAATATCAGTTAGGTGGCACTTCGCCGTCGATGGGACAGCAAAAATTTTTTTCGCGATTACGATGTTGGTCCCATGAAGAAAGTTGTTCAGTTTGATGGTCTGTACCACTCCCTTAAATATGAGCACAGATTTCTGATACACGCTGTACTACATTGAGTTTGTGGTTTCGTAATGATTACCTATAGACGCTTTTGAATTTTCAACGGCTTAGCGCCGGAAAAAAAGTGGAAAATAGGCCTTCATTTAGGTGTCCTAGTGTCCTGCCTCGTGTCGGTGTTAGAGTAAACGGAAACCGGCATTTAATTCAACGTTATTATCTTTTTTAGAGTTCCGTACTTCAAAAGGAAAAAACGGAACCCTTATAGGATCACTCGTGTGTCTGTCTGTCTGTCTGTCCGTCTCTCACAACCAATTTGCTCCGAATCTAATGGACCGATTAAGTTGAAAGGTAGACATATTAATTTCTGTGATCCAAATACGGACGTGAAAAGTAAATAAAAAAAAGTTTGTCAAAGTATACCGTATGACATCAAATGAAAGGGCTTACTGTGAGGGTCTCAAATATATTTTTTTAATAATTTTGAAATAAATAGTTAAAAAGTTATTTATAAAAATAGACGAAAATTGACCATACCCCCCGCCACTTATCTCCGAAACTACGGACTCTAAATGTTTTTTAAAAATACAGAAAATAGTTCTATACTTATAAATTACAGGAAATCCTATAATAAGTCTTAAAATAACATGGTTAATCTTTCAATATTGTGCGTACAAACTTACATTTGCATTTGGAATGTATGGGAGAACATGTATTTCAACTACAATGTTAAGTTTGTTCTGGGGCTAATTCTGCCTCTTCTTTCTTCATCCCAACTACGGAACCCTTCATGTGTGCATTTTTTTCAATTTTTTAAAGGTGAGTACCATGGAGCGGTTTTATGTTATGATGTAGGTATGTTGACTTGAAAGAGTATGGCAGTCGAGAGTATGTCATGCTCACTCAAATGTCTCGCTGATGGTGGCGCGTGTGTTGGATCATTCGGTTCCCTACAAAATGGTTGAGCTGGATGGTGCTGATCCACGCGTCATGTTCGTGAACGGGCCTTATTTTTAATCTTATATTTTGAATTGTTTTTAATTATCTATTTTTTACATTGTTCTCACATATAGAAGTAACAAGAAAAATGTACCCAGGATTTTGTAACAATTTTGATTTAAAAGAGTGTCCATGGAGTTTCTTGCCCATTCTTCTCCATAGAGATCTACGTTTTGAAATTGGCGACTAGCTTCAATTTTCTGACTAACTGACTGACTCTTTAACAATTCAAAAGTGCCTGTAATTGGTTTAATTGAAATAAATGCTTTGAGTTTGAGTTTGTGCATGGTCCGACACGCACTTGACCGGTTTTTTTGGTGTTGACTGCATAACGAAATCATTAACCAATTTTCTAGGTCCTCCACCATCTTTCGGTTGTGGTTATTGATGATGCCCAGAATATGGACACTGAATCTTGGCGCCTTTTGCTGCTCCTGCTAGAAACTAAGATGATGTTCTTTGTCTTGTCTGTCACTAGTATTGACAGTCTGGCAGGTAAAACCATACTATTTTCACCAGTGTTAAGTATATTAGTGTTAAAAATCTATGCTCTATGGTAGGCCATAGAGCATAGATTTTTATTCTTTTTGGCGTGACTTTCAAATCCGGCGCGTTTAATTCGAACTGCTACACGGTAGCTTACTTATCATTTTCCTGTAAAGGAGTACAATACTGTCTCGCCTTCCAGATGTGGCTAAAAACTGTCTGCTGAACAACATGATTTTGAAGGTTCCACTGACTGGCATTGACCGTACGTACCACGCTGCGCTGGCTTGCCAACTACTCGACGTACAGGCCATTCCTGCTGATTTAGAGAAGTAATTACTTCAATATCTACATACTTTAAGCATCACCAAGTTTTATCATACACAATGATACCCAATTCTGCCGTGTCATCTTTATTGTGAATGTTCCTGCTCTAGGGATGACACACAGCAGCTGACATGAAATTTTCCGACTCAATCTGCCGAGCCTTTTCCCAACTATGTTGGGGTCGGCTTTCAGTCTAACCGGCTGCAGCTGAATACCAGTATTTTACATGGAACGACTGCCTATCTGACCTCCACAACCCAGTAACTGGGTAACACGATACCCTTTGGTAAGACTGGTTGTCAGACTTTTGGGTTTCTGACTACCCGTAATGATTGTCAAAGATCTACGAATGACAGCCGGGACCAGCGGTTTAACGTACTTTCTGAGGCACGGAGGGACCTCGATATGTAAAGGGTGGTCACCCATTCACGAACCGACCGCGGCAAGCGTAGCTTAACCTTCGAAAGACCCGTGCGGCTGTTATTATTTAGCGACGAGCCCCTCCGTCTCTCCTCCGAGATGAGATTTACCGACTAAGCTTAATATTTAAAGTTGGAAGAAATCGAAAAACCTTAACCTAATGTGCAGATGTCAATAGGTAGGTAAATGAAAACACTATCCATGAAGGGCCGTCAACCTTTTCCACGAAAAATATGGCAGTAGTTTCTTTGAGTCACTCGTTACATTAGAATTAAATTTTCAGGGTTATCCAAAGCGCAAGTAATGGCATGCCGGGTTGGATCCAAAACTTTTTGATAGCCCTGGTGCAGAAAGGCTCCTTGACTATAGTCACGCTTACTCGCAGAGAGGCCGCAAAGAAGCCAGGACTCGTAATGCCTGCGCTGACGTTGTTACAAAAAACAGTCGAGGTTGAAGACGACGACTTACTACGGCCACGTAGTGGCCAGGTACCTATAATTATGCTCTCAAAACGGTGTAGTAAAAGTAAAAGATCGTCAGGCAATCAGCATTTCCCACAATAAAAAAATTGAAAAGTATTGCTACCATCAATCGGTATGAGCCTGCGTGGTGGATTACATCACACTCTCTCTCACAGAGAGGAGGCCTCAGTCACAGCAGTGGGATGGAAACTATATAGGCTGTCTAGGCTGATCACCTGATCATGTTATAATATTAGTCTGAAGAAACAAATTGCCCATAAAAAGGGATGCTACTGAAAGCTTCTAAGAGGTATTGCTTTTTTAACGAATTCGCAGCCCCAATAGAATATCGTAACTAGCTGGGGTACCCGGTTCGCTCAAGGAGTTGTTCCAGAATATTCCATAACATGCGAGAGTGTTCTGGAATATTCCATAATGATCTGGGATGTTCCCGAACATTCCAGAATGTTGTGGAATGCTCTCGAATGTTCTAGACTGTTCTAGAAATTTCTAGAGGACGAAACTTCCAGCCCTTATATCTTCAAAAGCACGCCCTTCAGGTAAAAACGGGAACCTTCTTCATGGATGAGAGATAGAGGGCTACCACAACATATAACTTCCCTTGATCTTACCGGGACTCATTTCTGAGTTTTAGCGGCACGCACATTGTACACTTTCTTTTATAATATTATATTATATTGATTACTAATACTGGCCTAAGTATCTACAACTGCACAGGGTGGTTTATAACCGCACATCGTTTTTTCAAAAAGTGGAACATTAGGAACATCACACACCAGGCGCGGTGCGGTGCCGCGCGGTTTGAGTAGCGATTCATACAAAATCGAAGTACACAAACCGCGCCGCACTGTTCTCTGTAACTTTTAGACATACGTTTACTACCTGCTGGTAATACCTAAGCAATGTATTTCACAGAGCCTTTACAGTGACATGCTAAGTTCAAGCGTACATAGCAAACGTGAGAGCTTGGCCGAAGGAGATGACGGAACCATTCAAGTAGCAGTGATGGCTGATTCCTACACATTCGATGATATTAAAAACGATATGGCTATGGATGGTAAGTTCTTGCGAAGAACTTATGCGACGCCAGCACATCAAGCACATCCGAAACCACAGTATAAATATGGACAGTACGGAAACTAAGCCTAGTTGAGGACATCATTACCTACGCTCCATTGAAGCAATAGGGTTGTATCTTTTAATGTTTTTGATATTGTTTTTTTTTCATTTTTGTTCTGTAGTGATCAATCAATCGAATTTAAATAACTAGCTTACAAATACAATTTCAATAGGTAATCTCTCATGGCGTCAGTTAATCTCAGCAAAAGACGATAGTTTAAACACGGAAAACATTTTAATATTAACACACAACAACTTGTAGAACTATAGATCTTTAGCTTTGTGATTACGACGTAAGCTTTTACGAGTTTTGGCGGGAGCGTACGCGAGCCGCGGTTGGACGAAAACGTTTCGAGCGCTCGTTCGAGCGGGCGCGCGGTAGATGCCGCAGCGCGGCAGGTGGCGCGCGGGCAAGGCTTATGAGCGGCTGTGAACCGTACCGCGTTTCAATCCGAAAATGCGTGTGATACCCCATTACATAAAAAAATACCTTTATTCTTCATTATTACAAATTATTTACAGAAAAATATTTTCGTCTACTACGAACGTTCGGAAATATTTAATTTAATTGTGTAAAAAATTCTCAATATAATGAACAGTTTTTTTTAAATAAACTGTTGGGAAACAAGGACAGGGTACTATGAAACCGATTTTGTTTATTTCTTTGTAACTTAGTTCAGCTACTTTGCAGTTTATGTGTTCTTTTTTAAAGCAACAACGAAAAATTAAAATACGGTAAGTCAGGAAGTTTAAAATACTATGGCTCCGGTTTTGATGAAGCCGAGTTCAAACGGCCGTATACTACGCAATACGTTCGTGGCTTTTTTTAAAAAGATCGCAGAGATAAACGTGACCACTCGCCTTGACGCGGCACTCACTACTGACTGAGAGCACCGCGACCAGGCCCGGTCAACTTCTTGGGCGTTGCGATTATACCTACTGGGGATTGTTATGTGTTGCCAGCAAAAGTAATGGCTTTTATTTTTTGGCAACACTGATCGACGTATGTCATTTTGATTGTACAAATATGGCCGCCGTTTGTTGTTTACGACTGACGCGCTGTTTGTAGTTTTTACGATTTGCCATTTCTTTTTCTGCTTTTACGTCGAGTTGAGCACGTTCTCCTCCGTAACCGTGTTGAATCAAGTGGTGTTGTCGTTGCTATTTGTGTTATAGACACTTTGTGATAGACACTTTTGTTTTCCGGGTGTGGGTGAATTTCCAATCATGGGAGATAATCTGAGTCGTAAATGTCTCAAATGTGGGAGCTCACCTTGTGTAGACCCCAACATTAAATTGTACCGATTCCCTAATCCTGGACAAACAAATGCACAACGGTAAGAGAACATAAATCAATCTTAACATAACCTTAAAATCTGTTTCAAATCAATCGATTTAACAAGTCTTTATTTATTTTCAGATGTGAATTGTGGGCCAAATTCTGTTTCCCGTAAGTTTCCTGTAAGCAGTAACATACGATTTGCTAATTTAATAAAACTATTAAAGAAATACCTGTTTCATTAAACTCTCCTCCCCTCTATCTTGAAAGATTGGGGACTAGAAACAATTCTGGCACTTCCAGATTACTCCTGAAAGGCGTCTAAATTTTAAAAGTACTCGGCGACCTTTCTGAAGTAATCTGGGAGTGCCAGAATTGTTTCTAGTCTTCAAATATATTATAAATCACGTGATCTGGTTCAAATTTTCCGCCTCGATTGTTGTACTTGGGAATCACAGAGATGGCGTTAGAGTCAAATAGTTTTTCTTTGTATGAAGTTAACATTCTTCCCGTAGGGTAATATGTGTTCTGTGACCGCGACGAGCGCTTGGGGGTCTCGTCGTAGCGCATGTTTGTGTGAGTGTGCCATGTTGTTTCGACCGTTTGTAGGTAGTTTCCGTACTGTCCATATTGTGCCGAAACTGTTAAACCCAATCAACCTTGAACCAGCGATAAAGTTAAACATCTATTGAAGAAAGGAGATGGAAAACGGTGGGCCCAAATGTAATAAGTTGAGATATGATCTAAAAAATTAGTCATATTTTTTTATCTTAGAATATCAAAAATCAGCTCAATTCTCAATCTGGAAGCGGAGAAATAAGAGAAATATAGTTATAAGTAATCGATTACAAAATTACAAAAGAAAACCTTCGCACTAGGTAATTAATTCGAGTAATTAAATGCACTAAATATACTTATATACAATATAGTGCATTTACTTACGTACCATATTAATAAATTAAATATCAATTAATTACTGAAAAACCAATATAATGAATATCGATTTCATATCGATTAAAATCAGTCTTATATTTTTAGTCTATGTCTCTGGCATGACAACTGTGACGCTGTGAGTTAGCTCAACATTGACAGTAGGTAGACAGTTGCCGAATGCTCTTGCTTGTTCACTCGTTTCGTGTTTTCCGATGCGTTTTGATTGCTTTTCAGATTATTTCATTTTTAACGACCACTGCGTTGTTTTTCACGGATTCTGACCCTGTCTACCTTGTACGACCCTTGTTTTCACACGTTTGACTTGGAATTATTATTTTGGATTTTACCGCCGCCTTGTGGATTGGATATTGTTGAAACTATGGATCGCTCTGTGAATTGAGGGATAGTAACTAGTCACTGCAATACACTAGGCCGATAGATGAAATATAATAAACATTAGTGTTTAAAGAACATCTTTTGCACTTCAGGAATAAGTTTTTAGTTAAAGGTTGTAACATAGCCTTACTTTTACTAAACCTCTAATAACTCGGCTCTCAGATTGTCAAAATTAACAGAATTTTCAGCGAGGGACTGATAAGTTTAAATCTATTAGTTCACATCAATTTCATCTCGTTACATTCAGGCCCAAGATTGTATGTAATCGTTTCCGTCTCCTTTAACAGATTGTAGTAGCTTGATGTCCTGGCGTCTGTACATAGTTAGTCGTAGTACTTGTATACAGCTGAAGATGATCTAAGAAAATACATCAAGCATTTTCTTAGATCTATTTATTCAGTATGGAAGGAGACATGCTGCGCCTAGCTACACAAATATTATAAAGAGGTATTTGTTTCAAAGTTTGTATGTAGGGGGTAATCTCTGAAACTACCAGTCGGATTTGAAAAATTCTGTTTGCATTTGATAGCCCAATTCTTAAGGAAGGCTATTTAACATCACGCTATGATCCTCTGGAGCCGTGTAAAATGAAAAAAAGTCAGAAAGAACGCTAAGTGAAAACGAAGTAATAGCGTGGGCGGGCGATGCGATGTGATGGGGTGGGTCGGCGGGATAAGAAATTTCACAGTGCCAAATAAATTGGTACAAGGGCAAGAGAATGATGATTTATGCAGTAATCAGGAGTTTTTAAGCTGAGTTCGGTAAATTTTGGCAATAAGCTTGCCCTATTACATAAGTACTTACCTAGGCTTGAATATCGATAAAACACGTTTCCCGTTAGGCAGGGCAGATGCACCTTATAGGTACGCCTACTCTCATCATCATATGCCTAGCCTTTTCCAAACTACGCTGGGGTCGGCTTCCAGTCTACCCGGATGCCGTTGAACCCGACCTCTTGCATACCCTATCAAGAACAATAGGAGTTACATTCTGTATTTCACATGACCATGACACTTTTACAGCGATCATTCTGAAAACATACGACTCTTTGACACCATTTGAGAAGATGTTGTTAAAATGCGGCTCAGTGCTCGGAGATACATTCTCCAGACGGATGCTTTTGAATTTACTTCAAAGCGATTCTCAAAGGAAAGTTGCTCAAGGTAGGACTAATATTTTTTTTTAGTTACCTATCATTACATTACTTTAAATCACATCAGCTATGCCAGCTTTACCCACATGATTCTACTAGGCGATCTAGTTTTAGCCGATGTCCGCACGGACGTAAAAATATCCCGGCGGGAGGAACTTTCAACTCTCGGTGTTGAGCCGAGCAATGAGAATCTAGCAGAGTGTATTTCAGCGCGTCGAAAAACACACTGTTGGATTTTCAACTCTCGATGTTAAGCAGTGCGTGCCGTGCCGTGCTAACGTCGCCTTAAGCCACCGACACATTACTGTGTCGTGTTGTGTCGTGACGCGGAATACACCAATCAAACGAATCTGTTCAGGACTACGTCAAATTACAACTAGTTTTGATTGGCTAGCACTGCGTCAGAAGGCGTCACGACACGACACGGCAATGTGAATCCGGCTTTAGAAAAACTTTTTTCCTGTAGGCCGTCTTCGCACTTGTCACTCATAACTGTGAGACCGTCTTTTTCTAAAATTCGGTTTGGTATATTATCGCCCGGGTGCTGTACCTCATTTATCATCAGAATTTGTTCAGTAGGTACTTACTGCTGTCCAATCGACACTTGTAAGATTGTAGTGCAAATTAGGGCGGGCCGCACCGCAACGCAAAGTATTGTATGGACGGCAGCACATCAAGCTACTACAATCTGTCAAATTTCTTTAATAGATTTTCAACTTTATCGCTAACGCATTAGGTTCAAGGTTGATTGGGAAAATTTGACAGTTTCGGGTAGCTTGACCTGCTGGCGTCTGTACCAGTCATCCTTTATCACTGTCGTACATTTTATATGAACCCACGCACACTAATGGCAGTTCGCAACGCACTTTTTTGTATGAAAATGCGTTGCACTGCAGGCTGTTGCGGCTGTAACGTGCGCTTGGCTTAAGGAATATGAATAAAATTATTGGTCTCACCTTTAACAGCGGTGGCAAAGCTGTTCTCCATTCGAGTGCTGGAGTGTGAGGGAGGGGACTTCACTCACGTCACTTCGCTGGTGCTGGTGCACCCGGCGCCCTCGCTGCCTGATCCCAAGCCGCCGTATTGCGCCTGCCTGGGGACCAAAAAAGCTCGTTAGTAATACAGTGTGGCATCCCAACTAGCACACTAGTGGAAATAGCAGCCTATTTTGCAACTTTTAGCTGTACAGTAGCGCTTTAGGGATTCAGAAAGTGGTTTTAAGTTCTACTATTGCTTCCGTAACTGCTCATAGCTGTAAAAGTATTTTTACTATGGATTCGATACATGATTCTGGACACCCCCTTTTTTTTTTTTTTTTTTTGTGGATGGGAAATCATCAAATGACTTCTCCCGCTCTGGGCGGAGCGGGAGGGCGTGTCAGACTTTTACTGACTAAAACCCACCCGTGTTCCTTCTGTTGCCTGTGCCGGGGCCACGGTAACTCTTTCGAACATCCCGCAACCCTAGCTGGCATCGGCCCTAGCGGACCCCGTCAATAGTGCTGACATCTCTTTGAGGCGCGCGTGGAACACGACGCGCCGTCGACTCGGGCTTGGTCCTTACCGGACGGCGAGCTACCCATTGCTCGCCGTCCGCAAGCCCGCGCCTACGGTGGCCGGGAATCAGCTGCCAATTCCCGACGCCCAGGGCGTCTCCTGCGGCGACTAGGGCGTGAGGGTGCAAAGCTTTCTGGACACCCCCTGCGTTGAAATTTTTCGTCGGTTATTAGAAAAAAATTTGCTGTTCCAAGCATTTTGACCGCGTAGGTATTGCAGTTTTGTAGAACACAGCAGATTTTTTTTAAGCTATAATTATGACTGTATGAGCTACACGAGAGTCGGCTGCAAAGCGGCTGATAGCTCAGAGCGTATCGACAAGAAGTTAATCGATGTAACGGGTGTAAAAAGACGCATAACGAAGCCAAGTCACATATTACATATCGGCGCCAGGACAGGGCGCAAACCACCGTAGCCTATACAACGACTGCAGTATATTTTTTAAGCATGACTAAAACTCACATGCTATTTACTTTGTGAAATTCACCAATATTAGATTTCAAGTAAACATGTCATCATAAATCTCATAACGATAACTTGGTTAAGTTTTGTCAATTAGTTAAAATGGTGAAACGGTAGTTTGTTCCTTTCCCACAGCACTTCATAAACTAGCCATAAATCTAACATCTTTATTACCTCTCATGTTGTTTTGAAAGTTTGGTTTCTTTTAGAAATATTCAGGGAAACATGCAGAGGCGGGCATCATTTTTTGTTGTCGAACATGGTCACGGGGCCAGGGGTGGGAAGACTGGGAAGTAGGGCCCTAGGCTTAGTGGTGAAGGGTTTGGAATTTGAACATTCTATTTTTGTCAGTGAACCATACGGTCGCGAGACGAACTATTAGCTCACACGTATGTGCCTCCCGATTTTCCGAGCCCCGTGGCCTCGTGAACGCCTCTTCTCATATTTAAACGTAACTCCTTTTTTTTTTGTGGATGGGAAATCATCAAATGACTCTCCCGCTCTGGGCGTGTCAGACTTTTACTGACTAAAACCCACCCGTGTTCCTTCTGTTGCCTGTGCCGGAGCCACGGTAACTCTTTCGAATATCCCGCAACCCTGGCTGGTTCCCTGACGACCTGATCCCTGACAATGAAAACTCGTACAAAACAGCTCACGCCATCTCCCATTACGACATACCTACACCTACATATATGCACCTCCCCGCCAATGTGATATTTTTTTTTTGTACTGGACTATACCTGCGGGGCAATTGCGTAGGTAACATACAGTAGGAATCGGTTTCATTTTGACAGTTCAACAACATTCATTGCGCTATTTACGTTGTTGAGCAGACAAATGTGTCGAACTTAAGAAGCAATGGATTAGCAATTTGCTTCAAAATTATTCAGATTCTGATTGATAGTGTGTTAGGTACGCAATAAAGGTGCTGGGAATCATCGGGTTACGGAGATATTGAAGGTTCAAGTTCCGACTTTCTATTTTTAAAGTTATATTTCAAATGTTAAAACTATACTTTAAATACACCCAAAACTCCTATACCATTGCATGCACCCAAAAGCACAATGTGTTACATCCGTTACAATGCGCGCTGCCGTGCCGTAGGTAAACAGCGATTTTTCACACGAAAAAAAAAAGTCCATTTCCAAGCATTAATTTTTACTCAATGTTACTTAGTATAGGTACGCATTCTGTACATCAAGTACAGAATGCGTAGATAGCGGCTTTGTAATGGGTCTTTTTACACCCTGTTTACAAGAAGTTTATCTTGTAAAGGGAACAGAACAGTTTTCTGCCCGGAAAATATTCGTCAAGCTTCCGCTTTTCTTGTGGTCGCCGAGTTGCAGTGTTTGGGAATAACGGGTTTTTCTTTGGGGCAAGATCTTTTTTAACCGACTTCAAAAAGCAGGAGGTTATAATTATTTTCGTCTGTATGTATTTTTTTATATAAAATTTTTTTTAAAAAACTATATTTGTTCATCGATATTTTCGTCAATTGTGGACCGATTTTGAAAATTCTTTTTCATTTACTTTTCTATTCTTTATGTATTTAATTCACTTTGTGTACCTTGATGAAGTTTTAATACATCCTGTCACTGTTGTTAAAATAGCAAGTAGGTATACGAATTGGTGTGGGATAGGTACCATAACTAAAAAGAGAAAAATAAAAACTTTTTTACAAAAAAAAAAAAATGTGTTCACTACAAAGTGAAAAATAACTTTAATTTCGGAAGTCTGTGGCAAAAACTAAAATACACATCCAAAGACAAGATACCGACTCCTTAAAGTTTTTTTTTCACTTTGTAGGTACTGTTTTTTTGGAATTCAGTTTGTTAGTGGTATTTTTTTTTTTTGTTAATAAAGTTTTTATTTCCCAATAAAATGGTTGACAAGCTCTTTTGATTAAGTAGGTACTTTAAAAAAACCAGATATTTTAAAGCGTTTGGCAACTACCTAAGTACCAATAGGAATGTCAAGCTTTTTTAAGGAACCACTACCAATGAGGTTAAGAATTGCAAAACTTTTTGTGAATAAAATTTCTGTCTTTATTTGTAGCGAATTGCAGAGACATTCCAATGTACGCGTTCTGCGGCTTCATGAAGTTCCGCCACTCCTTATTCAGGAAAACCACTTACGAGTTATTGACAGAGACACAAAAGGTAAGATAATACGTATCTTCTTACCTACCGACATGTTCTTTGAAGGATTACGTACTAGTAACATGAGTCGATTTTCTTGTGTATTAAATAAACAAAATGACATAGTTTGCACCATCAACAGTAGATCTAAGCAACAACCATAAAGGCTCCCATAGACAGGCGTGACACGACGGCCCGACGCGACTCTGCGGTAGAACAATTTCTATGAAGTTTTCATAGAAATTGTTCCAACAGAGTCGCGTCGCACCTGTCTGTGGGAGCCTTAATTATCTGGCAGTAATCGTTTCTTCAACAGCTAGAAATGCATGCCCGTGCGCTACTTTACTTTGAGCGCTATACAAGACGATGTAGTGGTTGCGGTGCCGGCTGCTTCATCAAGCTTTTAGGACTGCGATGTGATGATGTATGTACACCTATACCTACTGGAATAGCTGATACATTCAAGTAATCCTTAAACACCAACGTTAAAGTCTCATTTGCATTGGTAGATAGGGATCGTATTCGGTGTGCGGGAGATTTCTGTAAAGCATGCCATAGGGGAGCATTTCCTCATGGCTCATTTTTATTAGTCGATAACTCTGCCTATAGACATACAGTATGCGGGGACTGCCCGCAGGGGGTGACGATTGCGGTATACGGAGAACCTGCACCACCGCACGTTTGGCAATTGCTTTGAAGGCTTTGCTTTGAAAACTTGATTTGTTACCATTGGAAATTTGTATGTTTTTGTGGAGCCACAAAGAGTTGTTCGCTAAAGCAACCGATCTTAATTCTCGAAGCCGTCGGGACCCCCACAGGCTCGCGTTAGATGTTTTACCTAGGCTTGCAAAATATAATAAAAGCTGCATGTTTATCTGTGTCCGGATATACAATAAGATACCAGAGGAATTTAAAATATTAAATAAAAGATTGTTCAAAAGTAAATTATATAAATGGTTATCTGCTAATAGTTTTTACAGCGTCAAGGAGTTTCTAGAGCATACAATCGGACGATGACAGTGGTTGTATGTTGTTGTTGTATGTAAATTTGCACGCTTATATTCATGAAGCAAAACATGTAGAACCTACCAGTGTATTCATATTACCATCTTGTAAGTATACCATGTTTTATGCAAATAAAATATTATTATCTTATCTCATTTTCATTGGTAATTTTCAATGGGTGTGAGTCTCTGCACGCCTATTACCGACCGATGAATTTCATTGGTCGCTACGTCCGCAACGGGGATTCCCCGAAGATGGTGTACGGACTGCGTTATCGACTTATGACTTTCTTTCGGTATTACTCCGCCTGCGACGTGTCCCCGCATGGTGTATCTCGACCGAGTTATCGACTATTGAAAATGAGCCATAATGGATGTAGGGGAACAGGGACCAAAATAAAAGAGATGCATTGTGTGAGCATTCAGAAATGATATTAATGTAAGGGAGTGAAATAACAGCGTGACAGGGCTGACATGGGGTACCTGTACCTAATAGGAAAAGAAAAATGTTTGTGCCGGCAACGCCAAGTAACGGTGACAATGGCAGACAGAAAAAAAAATCTTTAACCATCTGTTCCTAAAACTCCTAAGAGTCTTGACAATCTGATATCAAATCGATTTAAAATGCCATGACGATATGTCCACACAAGAAATTCTACAGCTAAAACAGCCAGTCCATAGCCAGTTCAGCTTGCTTATCGACTGACGGCTGCCACAAAATATTCAAGTTATAGAAATGTGCAATTTTTATATAGATTTTCATAATGTGTCTTATCTCCAGGGTCTTATCGAAGAGACTGAAGAACTAAAAAAAACGCGTCTGCAAATATGTGCCCTAAGCGCTGAATCCAAGATGACCGGTGAAGACAAGACTCATCTAGACGCCATTGACATTCACAACGGCGCCTATATGGTACACTACCTTTTTTATTTAGGCCTATAGAGAAAAAAATAGCCTTTCTGGATACGTGTCAAATGCGACTTCAGACTGACGATAAGGTGAATGGATGAGCTAATTCCTGCCTGCCCTTTCCTGGGGCCGTATTAATGCCATCATGATTCCAGTTCGAAAAAGTCATCTCGGATCTTATTGGTATTAGAATGTCATAATATGGCACCTGTACTGTAAAGTAAAATATTGTACATTGGGGCGACGACGTGCAAGATTTCAACGGCGGCGGCCCGGGCATCTGCTGCGTCACACGGACATCATGATTGCCTGGACAAACAAAGCCAGTAGTTTTAGTTATTTGACTCTAAGAACCTAAGGTCGGGCGTTTGGATTTACCATAGTGGTGAAAGGATTAGTCAGCTAGAGTCTGTGTGACCGAGTGCTGTCCAGGGTGCGCCGGGCGTTTCGAATCTCAGTGCGATTTTGATTAACCCGGTCGGGGTGGCTCCTTTCATGCACAAGGCCAGTTAGTTCAATAGATAAATGGCTTTTCTAATTACTTCAGTTTCCCGACAGTAGATAGATAGCCTAATGCAGGCCACTCACGTAATCCTTACTATTATTATAAATGCTTACGTGAGTTTGTTTGTTATGCTTTCACGCTAAAACGGCTGAGCGTATTTTAATGCAATTTGGCACATGGGTAGACCATGACCTGCGGGGCAATTGCGTAACATAATTACAGTAGGAATCGGTTTCATTTTAACAGTTCAACAACATTCATTGCGCTATTTACGTTGTTGAGCAGACAAATTTTTTGAACTTAAGAAACAATGGATTAGCAATTTGCTTGAAAATAATTCAGATTCTGATTGATAGTGAGTTACGCAATTAGGGTGCGGGGTTAGGACATAGGATACTTTTTATCTCGGTAGTACGTTCCCATGAGATAATTTCCGACCTCCACGCGGGCGAAGCCGCGGGCAAAAGCTAGTGATAATCTACTTACGCAAGTTTAGACTTGCACAAGTCTGCGTGACACCGAATGGCTCGGATACATGTACTAATTCATTAACGTGTGTGGGGACACAAGTTGATGTATACTTGTGCTTGTGCAAGTCCAATTTTGCGCAAGTAGGTATATCTTAACGTGTGTGGCCTGCATTACAGCATTAACCTCTTCTGCTCAAAGATCACAAACCAAACCTAAGGACGGAAAATGATTCAGTTTCTCTTTCTATCATTTTTTTTAAGATTGACCTGCCAGCAGACCTAGCTAACTTCGAAATGCTCGAAACCGAGGGGCACTTGATGAACCAAATACTGGGTATTATTTGAATTTTTTAAAATTATTTTATTATTTATTATTATTTTATACTTATTATTTTTAAAATCCGTATTTTGATGCGGTTTGAAGTATTAAATAATGTAAACTCATGGGAAAACTCCCATGAGTTCCAAACTCCTCTTCTAAACAGAAGAACGATGCGGTTACACAGACAGCCACGAAAAGTGACTTTAATATTATGTACAGATTATGCAACCTGAAAGTTACCTACAGCAATTAGTTAGGTAGGTAATTTAATCAAAAGTGCCTCCAGACATGCTCGATTATCGCGACAATAACGATTCGAGGATCGTTGATGTCGCTCAGTAAAATTATATGCTGTTTTGGCGATCAACTATAAGATCTGTCAGCTTCTTACAGACTTGCTCGATTAATTCGATCGTTACGTTAAAAATATCAAGGTTAAAATCGAGCATCACTTGTTGATTTATCGATCGACAAAATGCTACGTAGTGGCGATCGACAAGAACTACGATGTCAATTGTCTGTTTCCTCGATTTTGAATGATCGTCAAAAATCGAGCAAATTTAAGGCTTGTGCAATCAGGCGCGACACGCGACGCGACACAAAATCACCGAGTGTCGCGCGACGAGCGGTGCCTTTGTGTCGCACCTGTTTGCAGGAGCCTTTATAGGGAGCATAACGGGTGCGACTGCAGTCAGTCATCATCGTGCGGTGACATCATAGATATAAGAAAAATTGGAAGTAACGCCGCCATCTTGTTTTTAGGGTTCCGTACCTCAAAGGTAAAACGGAACCCTTATAGGATCACTTCGTTGTCCGTCTGTCTCTCTGTCTGTCAAGACCCTTTTTGTCACACCTGGAGGTATCAAGTTGAAATTAATATCTATTAAATACGTAGCTCTACGGTCCCTTGGAGCTCTAACAAAAACCAAACTTCGAAGACACGCAATAAAAAAATACGGCCATTTATACGACATTTTTTGATACTCGCAAATATATCAAAACCTACAGGGCTCATTCCTCCGTTCCCGTTGACCTAGAATCATAAAATTTGGCAAAAAGCAAGGTCTCCCAGCACAAGTAAAGGAATAAGTTCGAAAACCGTTAATTTGTAGAAAACATTTTTTTTTTGCGATTTCAAACTTACCTACAGTTGCAGTTGGCGAATTGACCGTGACGTATATCGATGTATGGAAGAACATGTTTTTCAACTACAATGTTAAGTTTATTTTTGGGATAAATTCATCCCAACTACGGAACCCTTTTTTTCGGGTGGGAAATCATCAAATAACTTCTCCCGCTCTGGGCGGAGCGGGAGGGCGTGTCAGACTTTTGTACTGACTAAAACCCACCCGTGTTCCTTCAGTTGCCTGTGCCAGGGGCCATGGTAACTCTCTCAAACATATTCACGACCCTGGCAGAACTACGGAACCCTTCATTATGCGTGGTCCGACATGCACTTGGCCGGTTTTTTTTTACTTTTCACAAAACAATTGTACAAATGTTTGCCAACACCGCCCCCGCCCCCTGTTAACTTCATTCGAGCGCCAAGAAACGCTTGTAACAGTGAACTTTGAGCCAATGAATTTGGGAGTCAAACTTTTGTTCTGTCTGCAGCAAGTCGCAGTCGGCGACCAACAAAGGATATAATTTCGAAGAACAAGCGTGTTCGTTCATTCTCCTCTTTGGAAATGGAGAACTGTGAATGTTTAGAGATCCTGATGAGTTTTTACAGTCAGGTCATTGACCACTGTCGTGGAGCTGGTGAGAACATTTTTATTTTTACACTAGCAGCTACCCGCGGTTTCACCCGCATAAATCTCGATCCCGTAGGGATATCGGGATAAAAAGTGTCCTATATGTTAATCCAGGTTATAAACTATCTGTGTGCCAAATTTCATCCAAATCCGTTCAGTAGATTTTGCGTGAAAGACTAACAAACATCCATCCATCCTCACAAACTTTCGCATTTATAACTAGCTGTGCCCCGCGACTTCGTTCGCGTGGATGTCGTAAGATACACATTATACCGCCCATTGTGTCACCCTATGTGTAAAATCTACATTTATATCTGTAATTTTTATGGTGTACAATAAAGAGTATTCTATTCTATTCTATACTAAAATAACAGCCAGATTTTAATAAAACTCCCTCGTCCCCCGACCCGTCGTCGTGTTGAATCGCCGCGCTATCACCTTTGTTTTCGCTTAGTGTTCTGTCTGACTTTTTCCTTTTTGATCGGCTCCTAAGGGTCATAGCGTGATGTTAAATAGCCTATAACTATCCTCGAGAATTGGGCTACCAAATGCAAAAAGAATTTTTCAAATCCAACTTTTTGTTCAAAATTTCATGGGTTTTAATTTTTTGCGCGGAACCCTAATTATTTTTCTAAAATAAAAGTAGTCTAAGTTACCCGCCATAACATCAGCTATCTGTCAGTGAAAGTCCCGTCAAAATCGGTCCAGCCGTTTTAGAGATTAGCCGGAACAAACAGACAGATAAAATATTTAAAAAATATTTAAAATATTTAAAATTTGCATTTTTGTTATAAGTACCGTATATGTATACTTACATTTATTAAAAAGCTGTTATTTTGACATTACAAACAGACACTTCAATTTTATTTATTTGTATACTTAGATGTATACATAATATGAGTAGGAAGTAGGATTCTGTATCAAGTGATTGTTTTCAAACTTATATTTTTCCTTCGCAACAAAATGCTAAATTATGCCACAGAGTTGACACAGTTTTTAACTTTGTGTTCGTCTTTGCAGGTGAGTACCAAAAACTCTACGAAGCGTATTTGGAGTACATAGACCTGTGTATCAACATAAACAGTAATATACCACAGGCTGTACGGCTGCTGATTGAAGTTGAGAACTTCGTTCAGGTAAAACTTTTTATAGTAATTGCCCCGTGTTGAAAGCTCCCGCAGACAGGTGCGATGCAATTCCGATAGAACAATTTCCATGAAGTTTTCATAGAAATTGTTCTACTATAGTCGTGTCGCGCCTGTCTGCGGGAGCCTTTGCTGGGGGCATAAAATATGAATGTTTTATTCGAAGTGGTCGCAAGCGTAGATAATTTCTGAACTTGAAGTTTTCGATTCGATTTCTAAGTTGGGAAAGGAGTTATTGGGGTTTTTCATAAGGAATTTCTCAATAGCAGCCCGGGGTCTCGATTCATGCCCAGTAAATGGCAATAGGCCGCCCATGGAACTTATACCTACATTATTATACAATATTATATATTATTATTCTTTGAGATATCTCGGGACCCTGGGGTCCCGTACCTTTGGACGGCATACGAGGAGCTGAAGCCAACTCGCAGAGGCCCGTTAGACGTTTTTAATTAAATGAGGCACCAACCGATGGTTATCCATGTTCGCACTATGCAAGTACACCCCAAGGACAATCCCCGGTTGGTGTAGGACTATTGCAGGTTATGGAAACAAAGATATTGGATTATGCGTTTGGGTGGCTAAAGTGAACTGGTTATCTAGAACTATGGAAAGACTATAGCCCCTGCCAGACCAATGTTTCATATAAAATACATAGATAAAATGGTAGCGGGTGACACACTCAACAATGGGCCCCCGAGAACGGTCGCTAGCACATAGTGTCGTAGCGACAAGGGGGCAACATGTCATGAGGTGCTTAGAGGAGTGAAAAGGTTTCCACAGCTATCAGGACAATTCCGGAAATACGGTCAAGATCCCTACCAGGATCTTACAGGAATACATGCTTCCTCCGAGCACGTTTGCTCTTGTGAATCTCTACACATAAAGGTAATAAATGCAAGAATGAGGTGGGCGCTCTGTTCCTCGTCAGTGTTCACTGCAGCCGGTCAATTAAGGCAAGCCAGAGACGAGGAACAAGACTTCTTCCGGGAGATAGGGTCCGTGGGGTCGCTACTGCCCAACAGCTCGCCACATGCTGCCCTGCGGGTTTCTGTATCTCTCTTGGTCTGGCTCCTCACCCTAGACCTGTTCCGGCAAAGTAAACTCTACCGGCACAGACCTAGAGTCTACTACTCTAGGTCTCGGAGCGCACAAGCCCCACTACGACGTCAACGTAGAGATACGGCGGTTGGGTTATTATTATTATTATTAAAGGCCTTTTTTTTTTTTTTGTGGATGGGAAATCATCAAATGACTTCTCCCGCTCTGGGCGGAGCGGGAGGGCGTGTCAGACTTTTACTGACTAAAACCCACCCGTGTTCCTTCTGTTGCCTGTGCCGGGGCCACGGTAACTCTTTCGAACATCCCGCAACCCTAGCTGGCATCGGCCCTAGCGGACCCCGTCAATAGTGCTGACATCTCTTTGAGGCATTATTAAAGGCCTGTGATTGTGATGTCCAACTGCAAGGCAAAGGCCTCCGTACGCTTCACTTCTCTTATATACCTACATAGCTGACAAAATTTCGGTGTACCTACTGACCACCTTATGTTTATATAGCGTGACTGGTAATTAGTGACCGATACTTAAACACATGATTGTACTCATGATAACAAACAACTTTTACTATGGGACCAAACCTGAAATCGTGAAAAAAAATCTGCTTCTCCCTACATTTATGCTCGCATAATTCGTCAAAATGTAGGGACCAGCTGATTTTTTTTTCACGATTTCAGGTTTGGTCCCATAGTAAAAGTTGTTTGTTATCATGAGTACAATCATGTGTTTAAGTATCGGTCACTAATTACCAGTCACCCTATATTATGTTTTTTTTAGAACGAGAATTTCTACCCAAACAATATGAACAAGAAATGGGTGAAAGATTTTAGTATGGCGAACGTATACTCATTGAGAGGGATATGTATGCTCGAGTCCGGAAACCACAGTGAAGCTAGGAAGCAATTGTTTCACGCTATGCAACTGTATAATCATCCGTTCCCTTCTTCTAAGTAAGTGTTTATTTGTCTTGTACTAAGTTATTCGTCCAGATAACTTGTTATACGTTCCGGCAACGATAAAACATGCTCTTCTTATTTAAATAGAGGATTATTTTTTTGTTATAGCTGCGATAGAAATACACAACTACAAAACAAAAAGAAATATACAGGGTGTAAGGGACAGCCCTCCGCAGACTGATGGGGTGAATTCAATATATCATATTAAGATGACCGGTACATAAAATTATTTCAAGAACGTTATGGGAATTGAATAAACCTGATTTGTTTTATTACCTCTCACACGCAATGTATCGTTACCGTGACAAAACTTCGGCCGCCGAGTATTTCAAGATCCATTGCTGATTTTTTTTATTTGAGCTGTTTTATTTACATAAATGGAGTGCTGCATACAGATAATGTAATTTTACATTGAAATAAAGGAACAGTAACTGAAAATACGATAAAAAAATGAAAATTTTCCTGAGAATATTTCCGATGGAATATGATTCTAAATAAGGAGCTGAAGGCACCCTGTTTGCGGAGGGCTGTGCATTACACCCTGTATAACTGGCGAAATGTGGGTATACTATAGGTACACCTCTGCCCAACCCTTCGGGGAAACTAGGCGTGATGTTATGTAGAAATACACAATCTGTGAAAATTTCAACTGTCTACCTATTACGGTTCATGAGAGACAGCCCGCTGACAGACCGATGGACGGACGGACAGCGGAGGCTTAGTAATAGGGTTCCGTATGGCACCCTTCGGGTACGGAACCCTATAAAAAGATGGCGGAGTTAGTTCCGATTCTGGCCACGCCCCGAAAGAACCATATGGCGCTATATCTCTTGGCTAACATAATATATATTTAACATAATATATATTAACATAATATATATATTTATTGCCATAGTTCTATGTTACTTCAGAAACTTGACTGTCGATTTTCAAACTGTTTTCAGCCACATGAGAAGATTCTGCAACCTAAGAGCGTCGTTTAATCAAGTGATGGCTCTGTACATTGCCCCAAACCTCTACATAGAGAGGGATAGCGGCATCATTGGCAACTTCTACGAGGATATCGCTATTACTCTGTATAGATTGTACCGACTATTCAAGGTAAATTACTAGGTATTCGGTAGTTTGGTATTCTATTTGATTTGGACTCGACATCGAATCTAAATCAATCGAATCTTAATCTAGCTTAATTGCCAAAGCTAGGACATTCTTATTAACATGTAAATGATCCAAATCAAAGTTATGCTTATTTTGTATCAAGGCAGAACACAGAACACAGGGTCAGTAGCTGACTCCAAACTCGAATCAAATCAGAGCTGACCCGGTACTCTCTTCATAAAAAATTGATTTGAAGTCAGTACAGCGCTGTCGCGTCAGTGCCACTGACGCGACATTTAGATATGACTATTTAATTTTCATGAAGTTTTCAAAAGTGAGGATTTTAATGGAATGGACACGAAGTCAGCAGTTGTCAGTACATAAAGTATAGTAATAGATTGGGTCAGTCGTTGCCATTGCATTGTAGGGTGACGTCGTCGCGTCGTATCCAAAATTCAAGCGAAAATGACGCCAAAATTGAACGACTGGTTCAATTTTATCGCAAAGGTGAATGTCCACGGTATAATAAATCCCAAAATTACCGTAATAAAAAAATGCGTGCAACGGCATTGCAAAAAATTTTCGCGTTTATGTCATACAGTGTGAGTCTTTATAATCTGCACATATCGAAATGAGGGAATCTATGCTTAATTTTATCGACGGAAAAAATGTTAAAAAAAATCTAAATATTTATTAATATTTTTTATGGATTTTTAAAAAAAATTGTTTGCTTTTGTGACCCCAGTGTATACAAAACTGTGTAACTTTTAAACTAAACGATTTATCACGATGAAACAAACTCCATAATGTTTGGAAGTAATTAGGTGTCGTCATAAAATAAAAATTATGGAAAAAAAATAGCCATAATCAAATATAAACATTTTTTTTGGCAAAAATCTGATTTTTTTTCATTAATTTTTACAAAAATTGTAAAATTTCTCAATAACATGCCCCCATCACCTTCTTTTTTATAACTTTAAGTTATTCTTCATTGTATTAGGAACCTAACGGTAAAAATTGCATGTTTTTAACTCAACCCCAACATTTTTTATCAAATGTCAAAGAAAGGTCCAACGCATAGCTACGCACATTGTTTAGCAGGTAGATAAACTTTTTTTTGTTAACTTTGTTGTGAATGCGCGCGGGTCGTTTCAAAGATGGCACTCCGAACGCGGAATCGTATTGTTCTCATAAGGGTGGTTTGTTTGGGATGATAATTAATGCAAAAGAGTTCAATTGAAACCCATGTATTATTAAATACAAAATTTAATGCATCAGGTTCTCAAAATGTCCACCTCGTTGTTGTAAACACAAAGCCGCGCGAATTAGAATTTGGTGTGTCGCTCTCCTTATCATTTCGGGATCATTGCGAATATCATTCGCACAGTTTATTATGCGGTCACGCAAATCGGCCTCACTGTTGATGGGGGTACTGTAGACGCGTTGCTTCATGGTCCCCCATAGGAAATAATCAAGGGGCGTCAAATCGGGTGAACGCGCAGGCCACCCTACAGGTCCTTGCCGGCCGATCCATTTGTCATGATAATTTTCGTTTAAAAATCTTCTTACATTTGTAGCGTAATGGGCAGGACATCCGTCCATCTGAAGAAACATCCTTTGACGCACAGCCAGTGGGACATCTTCCAATAACTGAGGCATATCATCTCTCAATAGACTTAAAAATCTTTCACCAGTCAACGTTCTCGGCAATATGACTGGTCCAATCAACATGTTATCGATAAGACCAGCCCAAACATTTATCGAAAATCTTACTTGGAAAGTAGATGACCGTTTCAGTTTCGGGTTTTCACCTGCGCGGCACCATCTGTGTAAATTTCGACAGTTAGTAATACCGTTTCTAGTGAATGTCGCTTCGTCCATCCATAGTATTTTTCTTGGAAAGTTTGGGTTTGCTCTGGTTTTTCTTTGAATCCATGTGGACATCACACACCTTGGACGCCAGTCTACGTCTTCATGTAGATGTTGCACCCTTTGATAGTGATAAGGATGCAATCCTTCTTTCTTTAAAATACGCCACACTGATTTTTGGGATATTCCGTGACGAAGAGCCAGTCGTCTAGTACTTATGGATGGATCAGCAAACAAATCACTTAATACTGCTTGTTCAGTAGCCGCATCAATAATTACTTGAGGTGGCTCGCGACGATCTCTACTTGATCCAAGTCCAGTGATCGACAACCTTCTGTGAACTTCCTGGAAGTTTCGGGCAGATGGCACTGGTTGCCTGTTAGGATACGCAGCTATGTAAGCCGCGCGCGCAGCTCTGGCACTTCCTTGTCCCACTCCATAATAAAAATGTATGTCGGCGATGTGTGCCGGGGAAAATTCACTTAAACGCGGCATCATGTAGCAGCGAACGAAAGTTATGAAAGTCCAGCGAACGAAAGTACCGAAACACATGTAGCAGCGGCGAATAATTCGGAGCGACTGCCAGTCTGACATCTGTCATAATTCAAGTTCCTTTGGCTGGCCCTACCTCCCCGACCTGCGCACATTCAAAAGAAAGTTTATCTACCTGCTAAACAATAGCTACGCGTTGGGCCTTTCTTTGACAGTTGATAAAAAATGTTGGGGTTGAGTTAAAAACATGCAATTTTTACCGTTAGGTTCCTAATACAATGAAGAATAACTTAAAGTTATAAAAAAAGAAGGTGATGGGGGCATGTTATTGAGAAATTTTACAATTTTTGTAAAAATTAATGAAAAAAAATCAGATTTTTGCCAAACAAAAATGTTTATTTTTAAATGTGGCTATTTTTTTTCCATAATTTTTATTTTATGACGACACCTAATTACTTCCAAACATTATAGAGTTTGTTTCATCGTGATAAATCGTTTAGTTTAAAAGTTACACAGTTTTGTATACACTGGGGTCACAAAAGCAAACAATTTTTTTTAAAAATCCATAAAAAATATAAATAAATATTTAGATTTTTTTAAACATTTTTTCCGTCGATAAAATTAAGCATAGATTCCCTCATTTCGATATGTGCACATTATAAAGACTCACACTGTATATTCCACAGGATCTTCAAATCTTAATTGCTTTAACAACAAAGCAAAGCAGAACCTCCAGTTACATTTCTGTCATCTATCCATTTTCTTATTCAAAGTCGTTTCTTTTTAGATACCTACCTCTTCTTCTAACATTTCCGTCAACTCATCTAAAGGTAGCAGGTAGGAACATTTTCTCAATAAATAATTTAACCGTAGAAAAGTTTGCTGTTTTTGAGAACTCTTTTTTCCCCACTGGCTTCAATAACGTGCGTACACCGTGAATAAATAACCACGACTATGTACTGACTGCATGTAAACATTGAGAGTCAGTTTTCGACGTCAGCACTGACATTAGCCAGCCACGCAAAACTGCGAATTCGCATCGCCTCGCAGTTTTGTGCGGGAGCCCTTCAGAGAGTCAGCTACTGACCCTGTGTAAATCTGCCTTTAGGTGTTATTTTGTGTCAGTCATTTTTTTTTTTGTCTTAAGTCAAAGCTGTTTTGTTTTTTTTAATAAAAAAAAAAACTTTAGATGTTGCTTTAATTAGGTATGTGAATGTCGTGTAAGTACAGTCCGCGAGGCCTAAGCTGAGCTTTGTATTTGTGTAAGTGCACATAGATAGTATAGGTGTGACGTCGACCTAGAGCGCGACGCGTCTGTGCGCGTGTGCGCGTGTGTGTGCGCGTGTGCGCGTCTGTGCGCGACGCGTCGTCTGACTCCACTTTTGGTAATCACTTACACAAATGCAAAGCTCAGCTTAGGCCTCGCGGACTGTATACCGGACCGGTAATTGGTCTACCTATAGGGCTAAAATACACATGCCTGTAGCTGGTACAAAACTATGCAAGTAGCTGGCATGCCGTGTGCCATATCAACTTCTGATTCGTCAATGTCACAATGGCATGCCAGCTACTTGCATAGTTTGGTACCAGCTACAGGCATGTGTATGGTCGCCTATACATAGGAACTTGCACCTATAACTTTTATTAATTAATGTAAAATGTATATACTGTTGGCGTACCTATTTTAAATAAATAGATTAAATTGGTTAATGTTCTACCCTAGGAAGAGAAGGAGCCAGCAAACGCTACTTTAGCAGCTAAATGGTGCTTGCACTACGCTCTTCGAACCAACTCTAACTTTCGACTTCTGTGTCTCAGCTACGGGAACATGATAGTAGATTATCGAAAAAGACAACAAGTACTTACATTCTTTTCCTTTTTAGTCGAAAGAAGTTAATCTACCACAGTATTGGATTCCATGGCAGTCATTAGTAATTTATAGAACTTTTCGGGCGTATGTTTTTAACCGACTTCAAAAAAGGAGGTTCTGTATTCGACCCGTATGTATGTAGATGTATGTCTACGATTTTTAACCGAATTCATTGATTTAGTAGAGGAAGCTTGCGCGTCGGTACCGTATCAATTTTTTAACTTTGCGTGGGTAGTTTTTGAGCTTTGATAATACTTATTTAAATCACAATTGTGTATCTAGATGATAATTCTTCCTGTCACTGTTCTTTACATAGCAAGTAGTAGTATACGAATTGGTTTGGGGTAGGTACCATAACTTACGTGGTTGAGCGCTGACGTCCTCCTACTGATTGCTGATAGAAGTGCTTCTGGTCCCCTGCCGAGGGATATGCTTTGCATTTGTAGAAGTAGCAACCGGGACAACGGAAAGAATTGATCAGAAGATGCCTACTTCGGGCGCAGGTTCACCCCAACTACCTAATCGTCATTTTTGTATGTTGTGCAGTTCTCGATTTGCCATAAGCTGGAGAATCGAGCGATGGAGGCGTGTCGTCGTAAACGCGGGCAGTTAGACATAACTGAAGTGCCAGCTGTCTGCTATCTGTACACCAGCATATTCCTTTACTAGTTAGTATCCGTAGGTATTTATTTACCTTCTCTAGTTAGCCGTAGGGTCAGTGGATCATGATTCGAGATAAGTCCACTCAGCCAAGTAGGTAAGCTATTATAATCTTTCCAACCATTTATTTTACTTTACTTACAGTTAGACCAGATGCTGCACAGCCTAAATGGAGCCTCTCGTCGGGTTGGCCTCGGCATGCATTTGGACAAGATGAAAGTCACGTACAATTCACACGTCTTGCCAAGACCAATCCACATCGAAGGGTCGCTTCTCGAAGTTGTGAAGGAGTATGTCTATCTAGGGCAAGTCATCCAGCTCGGTAGACACAACTTTGAGAAAGAAGCCGACAGAAGGATCCAGTCGGGTTGGGCAGCGTTTGGAAAACTTCGTCACCTATCCCGCAATGTTTGAAGTTCAACCAGTGCGTCCTGCCCCTTATGACACGGTGCCGAAACGTGGCCACTGACAGTTGGGCTGGTCCACAAATTCAAGGTCGCTCAGCGCGCTATGGAGCGGGCTATGCTTGGAGTTTCTTTGATGGATAAAATCAGGAATGAAGTTATCCGGAAAAGAACCGGAGTAACCGACATAGCCACAGAGTAAGGAAACTAAAGTGGCAGTGGTCTGGCCATGTTTGTCGAAGGACCGATGGCCGGTGGAGCAGGCGAGTCCTGGAGTGGAGACCACGTATCGGCAAGCGTAGTGTGGGACGCCCACCAGCTAGATGGACCGACGACCTTAAGAAGGTGGCTGGGACAGACTGGATGCGGAAGGCGGAGGACAGAGTGTTGTGGCGCAGACTGGGAGAGGCCTATGTCCCGCAGTGGACTGCGATAGGCTAAGTTGATTTTACTTTAGCGTCCATGAAGTATTTCATTTTTTCGTCAATGGTTGGCTGTCAATAAATAAGGAACTTCATAGGCGTGCTTATGTCAAAAGTAACATAGATGGTTGGGAAAAGTAAAACTGCGTAGATAGAAGAAGTAGCTTTTTAATTAGAAGACACTGATTAACTTTACATTGCAGCGTGGATCGCGGCAAAAAGATCGAAAGCCTGGAGTTCGGACTGTCAGTGATGCACATGGCAACAAACCGGACCGAGATGAACACGCGGGAGTCACTGGTGCTATGCATGCTGAAGATATTGCTCGACGACCTCAAGATACAAAACATGGTCACCATCATGAGAGACTTCTTCTACTTGACCAACTATTACGACTTGTGCTGTAAGTAGGATATACGGCTGTGCCTTAGAAAATGACGTTTGCTTTACATCACATATAGACATCGAACCCACACAAAACTGCAAATTCGCATCGCTCGCAAAACTTTTGCGCGAAACTGTGCCTTTTACTTTAGCTGCACATTGAATTGTTAGCTACAATTCAATGCGCAGCTCGCAGATTTTTGCGATGTGATGCGAATTCGCAGTTGCAGTTTTGTGTGGGAGTCCTATGTTATATCCTTTAGTACAGATTATGGTGTAGTTTAGGCCATCAGCATCGCTGTGCTACCCTCCAGCTACTAATACCACGATTCAAGGTATCTTCCTTGAAAAAAAATCTCTATCTTGTTGATATTTTCCAGCTGAAACCTGGTACTATTACTACGCAATAGTGATCCTACTCGACACTGGTTACTGCGTGGAGTCATACACTGCTTGTGAGACGTTTTATATGAAGAAAGGGGATGCATTACTGAGGTCTAAAACACCGGAAGCGGCTTGGAATTTCTTCGTTTGTATGTGGCTGGTGTAAGCAACTAATAATATCTATTTTTAGCAGCAGTTTTGAAACGGAAGTAAAAGCTTTGGCAAGCCAAGAAAGGACTGGCCGACGGCAGTGGACAAGGACGAGACTTATCCTTGTCCTTCCTTCCACTTAGTGGAACTTAAAGGCCTTTGCCCTGCTGTGGGCAAAGGCCTTCCTTTCTTCTACTTCTTCCTTTATTACACTGACCTTTTTCTAAAATTATGCAGGGTGTAAGGGACAAACCTCCGCAGACTGATGGGGTGAATTCAGTATATCATACTAAGATGACCGGTACATGAAATTAACATATTTCAGGAACGTTATGGGAATCCAATAAACCTGATTTGTTTTATTACCTTACACGCAAAGTATCGTTACCGCGGCAAAACGCGCGTAGCGAACGAACGGCAGCGCAGCGAGCCTTCGGCCGCCGAGTATTTCAACATCCATTGCTGATTTTTTTATTTTAGCTATTTAATTTACATAAATGGAGTGCTGCGTACAGAGAATGTAATTTTACATTGAAATAAAGGAATCGTAACTGAAAAATCAATTAAAAAAATGAAAATTTTCCGGTGGAATATGATTCAAAATAAGACGCAGAATGCACCCTGTTAGTTTGCGGAGGGCTGTCCCTTACACCCAGTATAATAATAGCTAGTCTGAATTTCATATTCTTACTTTTCAGAACTATAAGGGTAGGTGCTTGGGAGAGGTCCGTCTTATGGGAGGAGAAGATTAAACAACTGCTGTTAATGAAGTTAGACAAACACGAGTTTAATATGATGATAATCGTCAGGCTGGTTGAGGGTCTTCTCATTACGCTTGTAAGAGAGGTAGGTAAATACACATATGTATGTAAGTACTCAACTTGAGCACAAGACCCTAAGGTAAAATAGTTCATATTATTATTCATTCATATCTTTATTTGCATTCCATAATGTGTGAAGATCTTACAATGGGCTTAAGAGGGTTGTCAAATTTTGTCACCTCACTCGCTCACACGGGACCAAATTTTTAAGAATGTCAAATGAAAAGATGCTTTTTTGAAAAATGTAATCATTTAATGAGTAATTATTAAAAACACATTTCTATTGTGTTATCTAATAAATTTAGCTCAATAAGTATTATGATTTGTCTTTGAGATGAGTTAAATAAATGCCACAAAAAAAAAAATGTATTTTTAATAATTACCTATTAAATTAATATTATTTTTATTAGTTCGCCAATTGATTACCATTTTCAAAAAAGCATAATTTCATTTAACATTCTTAAAAATTTGGTCCCGTGTGAGCGAGAGAGGTGACAAAATTTGACAACCCTCTTAAAGCCAAGGTACATACAATTACGGAACCTCTAAGGCACAGCAAAAAGTATAAAATTAATGTTGAAATAAAATTGAACATATTCAGATTGTCAATACCCTTGCTCCATTATGTTACGAATGTCATAGAGACTGTTAAGGTTAGCGCGTCCTCTGACAATCAAACTCAGCCTCGACTTTTATTAATTACCTACTGAAATTCCGAGCACGAAATTGAACCGAGTTTTATTACGATTCATACCATTTTTATTATTTCCGTTATAAACTTCCGCCTGAATGTATTGTAAGGCCGAATTTCACTAGTGGTTTCCGAAACTTGCTTACTTTCTTTTGACAGATGGACAACCGGAATTTAAAGAAAATCGTAGTGTTAGAGAAGCACCTCAAATCTTTGTTTCATGATATGGAAAAAGCATGTGATAAAACTCTGATTTATCGATCAAGGTATTGGGCGCGTAGTTTAAAATTTGATTATCTAAAGACCTCAAGTATTTTTAAAACTAGGTTTAGAAATAATTTATGACTATAATTTGTTGATTTTTAGATATTATCTGTTGTACGCCTACTACAAGTACATAAACGGAAAAAAGCATAGGGCGTATAGTTACCTGAACAAGGCTCGAGAATTTGCCAAGCAGAACTCGCATCTGATCCTCGTGTTTTGGGTTGATCATACACGCGCAGTAAGTTACACCGGCATTCCAACCTTCTCCAATGCTTCAACATTATTTTTCTCCGGAATTAGGACCTTGGAATTTAGAATGGAGACTTGTAGATCGTCGAGTTTTTGAATGATCGTAAAGGCGAAAATACACATGCCTGTAGCTTGTACAAAACATTGTGACATGCACCAATCAGAAGCATTTGAATGCAACATTTGACATTGGCGTGCAAGCTACTTGCATCGTTTTGTACAAGCTACAGGCATGTGTATTTTCGCCCTAACTTTATAGAATTCGCCACCGTCACTTGTTTTTGCATTTCCAGGCGCCTAATTGCCTAACTGAGTTTGTAGTAGTAGGTATTCTGTAAAATTATATAATGTACCAATTAATAAACAGTTTAATGATGGGGACTCGGTATGCTTTAGCAATAGAACAAACACGTCTTTAACTTTATGTTCAAGTGTCTAGTTTTAATTGCTCCTGTTTACAAATTTCAGTAGATTTGACACAATGGCCAACGATTGAACTTTCTTATAATGTGGCTTGCCTATTGTCTCGGAGTCTTGCGAACCGAGATGAATGTAGGTAGATAGGTGCCTTCATAATTTTCACCGACGACGCAGGCGTGATTCACATATTAAACCGGCCCAAATTACCGGCTTGAGTCTTCGTGTTGCGGTAACTTTGGGCAAATTAGGTTGGAGCAATTTATTCAATTTGGACTGTTGCAAAGGTCACGCTGAGCCGCAGAATCTGACTTCATCATTTCAATTATGGTTTAAAAATACACCGTCTTTATGTGTCGTGTCTTTGCGCGTCGTATGAAACCCATAGGTACAAAGTCAATTGTTTACTACTTAATTGTGTCTGTAATTACCACATGCGAAAGGTTAAGGGGTTTGGAGTACTAATTGGATAGGAGGTAAAATATGACAATGTTATAAACTAAACCGTCATAATAAACTTAACGTAATTTGATACCGAAAAGTAGTACTGACTATTTTTTAATAAATTGCGAATGCACCAGTGCACATTGAGTGCACTGACGTTTATTTAAAAGCATTCATAAAATGAACAGTAGAATTATAATAAATATAGCGATGTTTCGTTTGACGATATGAACAGTTAAAAGCACGACTACTTCATTATGTGGCCAAACATTAGTGATCATATCGTAAAATAGATTATCTACCGGTAGAGTCGTTGCAGTCGCTTTGTTTTTGTTGTGCATCTATTCTTACTCTAATAATTCCTATGTAACTGCGACCAACTTGGATGTAGCGTTCGCCGGCCGCTGCCGCGGCACCGATCGCTTCGCTCGCTCGGCTTGCGCGCGGTTGGTCACAGTTCTAACCTAACCTAACCCATTTGGTCGGGGTGCTACTAGCGGCGTGAAATGCAACTAATTTGCGATATGCCCAGCGGTCAGCTTCCTATGTCGATAAAATAGGTTGCTTTCGTCACGATATGGCCATTTCTATGATCGGACCACGATAGATAGATACCCTACATTAATGATAAGGCCAAACGTCGACTGACATTTCATTAAACGTTGACGTTTAAACGATATGGTCAATTTTAGCTGGCTATAGTGGCCATTTCATGAAATGACCGAACACTTCATGAAATGATCAATTCTAAAATCTGGCCACGACAGATACACTCTAGCTGAAAGACATCTCTTCTCGTCTCGGCTTCTGACATCTCCGCACGTCTCCGCTTTGGTGGAGTTCGGGCCTAGTGTGTTACCCAATTAGGAGCTGGTGTTTATTCTGGCAGTCATTGCTGCCGATTCTCTTCTCACAAATGCGTCTAAACTAGATTAAAAATCACCAAAATTTAGTTTATTCCTGTCAAACGACGATTTCCCATTCTGAAATTGACTAAAGTGAACTTAACTATGTATATTTTAGTTTGACAGCACTAAGATGCCACTGAATTTATTTATTTATTTGGGACAAACAAACAGTAACACATTATATCTGCGCAAATAATATAAACAAAGATATTATATAATTAGTTAGATTTAAAATTATTAGTTTAGTGAAAATGGTAATTTTGCTATTCTGAATTTGACGTTTTTCACCTGAAATTTAGATTTCCTAGCTAAATCTGCCTATTTTTTAATCGCGATTAAAAAGGTGTGGAATAAAATTAGTTTGGCATGAACTAAAATTCACGCCAACACCTCGACTTCAGGTGCAAAAGTTTTTTGTTTCTTTTCTTTTGCTTATATCTCGAAAACGGTGTGTCCTATCGCAAAAATAATGAAAATTTCGACCCCCTTTTATTACACATATATCCTTACACACACCTTTGACTTTTTTCATATTTTCCATACAAAAAGTGAAAAATTCCATATAAACACGTTGAGGCTGCCGCCTGCGCGCCTCCGGCTCAAAAAAAAATCACGGGGTAGGGCAAACAAGTACTTACCACGTGGAGTCGCGATTGTCAAATTCGATTTAGTTCTGTCAATTTTGTTTTAAGTTTAGTGATTTTTTTTTCAGAATAGCTTTAAGATTCTCATAGCAAAAGTAAGGAATTTTAGTGATAGTTTAGTTCGGTGTACAGACACCAGCACATCAAGCTATCCGAAACTGTCAAAGGAGACGGGCGAAAGTTCATAGAAAGTTGGGCCTGATGTTACAGTAACAAATACTGCATTATTTTATTTATACACTAATACCGTTTTAAAAAAACTAAATTATTTACGACTGCTCCATGGGAGAAAGAAAATATAGGATGATATTGGTTTGTATAAAAACAACCTCTAAGCTAAGGTTATACATTTAGTTCTCATGTAATACTTCAAGAAAATAACTATTTGACTTTATTGTTAACTAGAGTTAACTTGAATTTATTGTAGGACATTCACACATTGAAGATTCAGACGCCGTCCAACTAGATTCTAGAGGTTTGAGATGGCAGCAGAGGGAGTATGAATTAAAAACACTTTCTCTTTCTTTTCTTTCTCCAAAGTCGTTGCAAGATCACTTATCGAATAATAACTATTACAGCGCACGAAAACACAACAGAAAATATCCACTAACGTACAGCCGCAAACTCAAAGACATGATATGATTGACGTTTGAGTTTTTGACCTGACATTGACATGAGTTCCGCTTTGTAGCCTGTATATTAAAACATTGACAATCGATTGTGAAATCGATTTATTTATCAATTTACTTTTACGACTTTTATTGAAACGTTGAAGTGTCACGAGGAAACCTTTATTTAAAAAATATATATTTTATTTAAACTTATGTAATAAGGAATAAAACTGAATTACTTTTAAATTATTTTAAATAATTAATTAGTTATTCTATTTTTGTAATAATAATCGATTGTAACATCGATTAACTTACCTATATCATCTGGCAACATTGTTTCAAAATGAAAATAAGGGAAGTCAGTATCAATTTGATTAAATATTTAATTTCTTATGCCATGATAAAACTACTTAATATTTAATAATTGTCCACAAAAAAACTGAAACAAAATATTGATAAATATTTCATTTGTGTAACGTTAGGCCCAGATTCGCCCGTCTCCTTTTCCCAATCAACCTTGAACCTAATATTTTGGCGATAAAGTTGAACATCTATGAAAGAAATTTGACAGATTGTAGTAGCTTGATGTGCTGCCGTCCATACAAGAGAATCGGCACCATTGGTACCGTTCACTAGACAAAACACACAACGGAAGTTTAAATGGATTCCCCGTACACTACCTACCTGAAATAAATTACTTGGAAAAAATTAAACCGATCCGAATATTGACAGAAATACCAACAAGAATGTGTGCTTTTATAACTTCTAACGTGACGATATTACCATGGACGTCCACGTCCATAAAATGTATGAAAATACGTGGACGTTATAATGTTATCGATTCGTGGACGAGAACGGCCACGATAATATCGTCACGTTAGAAATGATAAAATCGCACATTGGGTTTAATTTAAACATAATCTTGTATGTTTTCAGCACTGGAAAGGGTCTCTGAACCCCAAGTACTTAAATTACTGGTGTGAACACGTTGAGCTGCACAATTTGTTGGATTACAGGGATTTTGACTCGGAGAGTAGCACAATAGTACCCTATACTTTACCACTACCAAACGATTTAGACAAATACCCGTAGATGTTAAGTTCTTATTTTGTTTTTAAACGACTTCTAAAAGAGAAGGAGGTTATGCATCCGTCGAATTTTATTTTCAGCAGTTATTATTTAAGTGCACTTCTTTATAGTACTTAACGCTTTAATTTAGTTTTTTAAAGAAGGATAGTTTAGTTGTTTATGTTTTAATTACTTAAGTGTTATTAAATAAAAGTATTAAGTAAAAGTAATTTGAGTTTCAATTAAAATCCATTAATGATAGGCAAAATAATTTTATTGAATAACAAAAGTTGATAGCTACCAGTTAAACAGAGCCGATGTAAACGAGATCTAAAGACATGACGAGGTATCAAGATTTTTTGCTTGGCATAATGTATTAGATTACCTAGGTTAAATATTTGTCTGCTACTAAAATCTTGTTATAAATTAAGTCGGATACGTATACAGGGTGTTTGGTAGATGGGTGCAAAGCCTGAAGGGGGTGATATCTTAGACCATTTAGAACTTATTAAGCTAAACTTGTCAAATACGAAGGCTGTTCCTTGTATTTTTTTTTTTTTTTTTTGAAACTGCTTTGTACATCCTAATTCCAAGAGTCGATGAGACATCTGCGTAAATAGTACTTCAAAAGAAAGGGCAGTAACCAAGCATGTTTTTAAAAAGGTTTGAACAACAGGAGGGTATTTTTTAATTTTTTTATTATGCCGTAAACATTTTCTTGATTTTTAAATATTTCTTAAACTTGAATATGGCGTAGAATGTTTCTCTGATGACACGGATGCTTGGGAATTATTTTGCTTGAGTAATCACACATTACAAAAATAATAACATAACAGCTTTTACTGGACACTATTAACAATTAGTTGAAAAAAAATGGGTATTATTGTTAAAAACCTTAGAGTTAAAAAAAAATACAAGGAACAGACTTCGTCTAAGACAAGTTTAGCTTAATAAGTTCTAAATGGTCTAAGATATCATCCCCTTCAGGCTATGCACCCATCTACCAAACACCCTGTATAATTACAAAGTAATTAAAAAAAACAAATTCAATCAAACAATTGTATTATTGTTTAATTATTATTATAGGTACACCTCTGCCTAACCTTTCGGGGAAACAAGGCGTGATGTTGTTATGTTTGATATTTTTAAAAAGAATCCAAGTGCCTATACCTACTGTACGCCGCGTCGTCACACATCGTTAAAGACAGTGACATAGGGGCAAGATTTACAGACCGCACATTGACTTTACTTTGCGAACAGCCAATTTTTCAATCTTCTGATAACTTTTATCTGAAGAATAAATATTGCAGTTTGAGATAATTATATTCTATACAAAAACTGTCAAACCGCAATTTGTATTCCTCAGACTCAGATAAAAGTTATGTGAAATTTGAAAAATCAGCCCTCAGTAGGTAAAGTTAGCGTCTCAGTCGAATTTGAAAATCATTTGTATAACATTAATGTTCTTATTCGTACGATGCGCTTGCTTACACTCTGGTATACGAATATTTAAACTCTTACGAATGAGGTTAGGCAGTCGCACTAATTAAAATACTGGTATTTAGCTGCATCCGGTTAGACTGGAAGCCGACCCCAACATAGTTAGGAAAAGGCTAAGGCTAGGCTAGGATGACGAATCTTACGAATGAGGTTCACATTCGTATGAAACGCTTACTTAGCAAAGTCAAAGTACGGTCTGTGAATCTTGCCCTTAATTTTATTATTCAAATGAATCTATAAGGAGAAGAACTCGTATCTTGCACCGATTGACCTTAGTTAGGTCCTTTTGTTTATTACTCAATTTTACCGCATCGTTTCGATTTTATATCTTCTGCTGTGTGAAGGTACAGTAGGTACCTACCTAAGTATAAACAAGTAAGGAGACGCAAACGATTTCTTTAAAAAATTCTACAAACTTAACGCGCGGCTCTCTTCCGCTTCTTCGTGTTTTAGCCTTTTGGCACATTATTGGTAGTCTCGCCCACACCGGCTCGTTTCTTAAAATCCAGGTTGCAAAAATTATATACCTACATCCATTTTTTAAATAAAATATCAATGAAAGTATAGTAACATGAAACAACTTTACATTCTAAATTACGATGGAATGAAAATAAAAATATACGAAGGTAACACAACAAAAACATTAGTGTACAATTTTGTGGTAAACATATTACATTACTAGCTGTTGCCCGCGGCTTCGCCCGCGTGGATGTCCATACTTCCCTATTTGGATCAGATTTTGTTCACAATTTCATGGGTTTTAATTATTTTGCGCGGAACCCTAATTCTTTTTCTAAAATAAAAGTAGCCTAAGTCCCGTCAAAATCGGTCCAGCCGTTTCGGAGATTAGCCGGAACAAACAGACAGACAGACCGAAAGACAGACACAGACAAACATTTAATTTTTTTTTTTTTGTTGTAAGTACCTACCCGTGTAACCTTTCAAATGCATTTAGTAAAAAGCTGTTATTTTGACATTACAAACAGACACTCCAATTTTATTTATTTGTATGGATGTATGGATTTAAAAAATGTCGTGGATTATGTTATTGACCACCCCTATTTTTGGATAAACTTGTTTGGCTAGGACTAGGGCAAAACTAATTCAAAGGTTCGCGTGGAGAAGTGTAAAGCTGCATGTAGGTACGCTAGGCGAGCCGAGCGTTAGAGAAACACAAGCGGTGCACCAATTCGCATGGCGAGGCGTGCTCATTCGAGGCTCCTAACCAGGGGGTCTACTCCGAAGCGATAAATCCTTGGTATCGGCCGAATGTTCGGACGGTTCCTACTACACTTCATTCTATTTCGTTCGGTCGGTTTGGATCCGACCGAACTTCATATAAACGTTTGGTCGGATCCGAACCGACGGAACGAAATACAAAAAAGTGTAGTAGGAAACGTCCGAATATTCAGCCGATACTTCGGATCGCTTCAGAGTACAGAGATCCGCAGCAACCTTACGGGCCTCGAACGAGCACTTTGACTTTGATAAATAAAGTAAGCATCTCATACGAATTTAAACTGCATTCGTATCAGTATAATGATGATATTCGTACGAAACGCTTGCTCACATTAGCTTATTCAGTTTATGATCATTAGCACTATAAGAATAAGGTTCACATTCGTATAAAACGCTTAATTTACTTACCAAAACCCATTCAATGCTGAGGCCACCCATCGGCGTCCAAAATATCTTCTATTCAAATGCCGAGGCCGCCTTTCGGCGTCCAAAATTTCTTTGTACAGATGCCGAGGGCGCCCATCGGCGCCTTCATTTCAATTAACTAGGCCAAAATACAATAAAAAAAATTGAGATTTTTGTAAATGATTAATTTTACTATAATTAATGCATAGCCAAAACGGCTTCTAGATATCTAAGGTTTTGTAAAAAAAGCTAATTCTAAACTTACCTACATGCCGAGGCCGCCCATAGGCGTCCATGTATTTTCAGAGTTTACCAACATTTTTATTTTTTTAAACGGTTTTATTGTTGTTATATTTTGATAAATTATTCAACAAGATAGTTAAATATGGTAATGTTATTTTAGTGTTGTATTACATAATATGTCTATTTCTTTGGGGTAGGTATCCTGACACCTAAACGGTTTGACGGATTTTATTACATGACGTGTCATGAGATTCCGTCCCTACCGTGTGAGTTTGGCTTTAAGGGTGCGTTTCCACTGAAGCAGAGACGAGCGGAGCTGTGTGGAGACGTGCCGGAATCGTCCAATCGCAGACGAGACGAGAGACTCGATGAGGATTTCAACTATTGTGATTGGTCGATTCCCGCACGTCTCCGCTCAGCTCCGCTCGTCTCCGCTTCAGTGGAAACGCACCCTTATAGTATTTTTTTTCGACTGGCCTGTTGGTCTAGTGATTAGTGACGCTGACTGCTAAGCTGAAGGTTGTGGGTTCGATAATTCGATTCCCACCCAAGACAAATCTTTGTGTGATAAGCACGATTATTTGTTGTGTCTGGGTGTAATTAATCTGTAATGTATTTAGAAATATATAGGTATGTTTATTAGTTGTCTGGTCGCCATAGGCTCTGCCTAGTAAAGTAAGGTTGAACACCTCTGACTTTCTAGTAACTACAGACTCATGCTGAAGACGCCGATGGGAGGCTGCTTCCAAATGTAAGGGAGCATGGGGGTAAAATGTTTTTTTTTTTTTTTATGGCGGCATAGAGGTAATGACTTAATTTCTAGGGAGGCAATGAATGGGTTAAAGCCAAATTGCGGTTTTTTATGTTGTCCTACTTATGTCCTTCTACCCACGCTACGCAAATTAGTGTTTCATTCGTAATCGGCTCGCCTAGCGTATAAGCAGCTAGCATTGTTTAACTGAGGAATTCTAGACTAATTCCGAGTTGTCCTGCTAGAACCGACTATGATTTCCATGCGTTTTCCAAGCCTTAATTGCTTTATAATTTTTGGATAAACTAGTTTATCCACAAACAGGGTTTGGCAAAACGAGAAAATATTGTTGGGTTTTATTTAACAGATAAGAACATGAATTTGCAATCTTGTTAAAAAGTTTTAGGTACTTCCTGTATTAATTTTGCATCCTATTAGCCGCTTTACTTTACCATTCATAAAATGACAATAATTTCGTTTTTTTTTAAGTTTTTCATGAATTCTTCAAGACTTTAAAAAAAATAGAAACAAATAGTTTATTTCTATTATTTATTAATCAAAACAAAATAAGGACCAGTTGTTTTTTTTTTACCTCGGTAGCGATAGTTTATTTTTTATGCGTTCTCAAGTAGCCGATTGTGTATTGTGGTGTTACCTTATTTGTTTACAAACATTTTATGAGTATTTCAGCTGCATAATTGTTTAAAGTGGATAGTTTTTGATAATTTATTGTAATCACTTGATTCTACCCGATTTTAAGACAGATTTTAACTCAGTCAAAGTGACGATTGTGTCAAGAACAGTTTTTGTTTAACTAGTGGCTGAATTAACATTTAAAAAAAGTTATGCCGAGAATTCGACGACATATGGACTTACCAACTGTAACTAGAGCCGTAACATTGCTTCAAGAAGGCCATTCGCAGCGTTCTGTGGCGTTGCCGCTGGATTTTTCCGCGAGCGATCCAGAATTCTTGGAATCGATTTCAAAAGACTGGGAGACTAACCAGGAGACGGGGATCTAGCAGAGTTCGAGCAACTACCGCACAGGAGGACCGCTACGTTTTTTTTTTTTTTTCAAAAATTTGAATTTTTAGACAAATTGGTGTAATTTTTTTAAATTATAGTTTCATCATTATTTTATGCTGTTTACAATAAAAATCTATTAATTTATCCAATCTCATCATTAATCAACCCTTGAACCTTAAGAATTCATGAGAATACTGTAAAAACGTGGTGGCCCTTATTTTGTTTTGACTAGTATAGAATGCTAACCACAAAAAAAAGAATTGTACTACACAAAGGAATTGTAATTCATAGTCTATTAAAATATGACTATAGAGCATGAATTTTTTTTGTATTGCATCCAAGGCAATTATTTATTGTTTCTTAAATAACAGTTACTTGGTAGTCCATGGAGTATTTAACAAAATGTAACATTATCTAGCCTAAATCAGTTAAACAGTGATTTCCTTAAGTAGACTACTGCAGATCCAAATTAGCTAAACCAGTGATTTGCTTCCATTTATTGCTTCTGTACAGTTGTTTATAAAATGAAACACAACTAACACTAAATGAAAGCATAATTAAAACTAAGATTTCATTGATAAAAAAAAACTTAATGCATTTCTCCATCCTAACTATTCACAACTTTTCAACTAAATAAATCATAAAGAAGCATTCCATCAAAATCGTAAGGTTAAAATTATATTTAAATAAATAATGATGACTTTATCAAATTAACCGGTACAAATTACATTTGCACTAGTCACAAATCACTGGTACATATGTTTTTTTTTTATAAAGTCGAAGGTCATAATATGCACATTCATTCAATTATTGCAAAACATTATTATCATTCAATCATAAACATACCTAGTTCCCACAAATAAAGTTAACCTTCAACCATTTACAATTTCTTGGGTGACACAAACTTAATGGTTTAGTATTTAGTGATAGTACTTGTCACAGTTACATTTTAATCTTTCTCTCTTTCTGTCATTTAATTATCAGATAATGTTGTCTTGCTCTGTCATTATAAAACAGCTTTGAAAAGCCATCACTAAACAATGGACTTACAATTGACCTATATTTAGGTTCATTCTGATTCTAAGAATCTAAATGATAAATATTTACAAAATAAATGTTTTCAATCATAAAAACCAATCATGTGATTATGCTGTCCTCAGTCTTTTCATGCCAAGTTTTATTTCCATCCTATTTACATTCATGAATTAAACATTGGATTTGAACTACAAGAACCATCAGGCATACAACAAACTATACAGGCTGTAAGGGACAGCCCTCCGCAAACCAACAGGGTGAATTCAGCTCCTTATTTTGAATCATATTCCACTGGAAAATTTTCATTTTTTTAATTGATTTTTCAGTTATGATTCCTTTATTTCAATGTAAAATTACATTATCTATACGTAGCACTCAATTTATGTAAATAAAACGGCTAATATCAAAAAAATAGCAATGGATGTTGAAATACTCGGCGGCCGATGGCTCGCTGCGTTGCCATTCACGCGTTGAATGGCAACACAGCGAGCCATCGGCGGTTACCGTGGGGTAACAATACATTGCGTGTGAGGTAATAAAACAATTCAAGTTTATTGGATTCTCCAATCGTTCCTGAAATAATTTCATGTACTGGTCATTTTAGTATGATATACTGAATTCACCCCATCAGTCTGTGGAGGCCTGTCCCTTACACCCTGTATATTTATGAATACAATAGTCTATAGGTTCTAAAAGGATCCAAAAGAGCTGCAGAAAAATAAATTGAATTTCAACAGCACCTTTTCCCATTTGCATCAAATTCCCATCAAGTTTTTACCTTTCTGGCCCTCAAATTAATATGAAGAAGTATTATTAATTTTTGCAAAGCTCTTGTCCACCAATTCATTGCCATTTTGATGATAATTTTCACACATTTCTAAGTCTAAATTTGAAATATATAAAATTTGAAATATCACCCAGTCATTGTTTTTAAAAGAACAGTTGTTTAACAGCCTTATTGTCAAACATTTCACTCTTTGCTTTAAGCCCAACTCTATGAAAGTAAAAAGTCTTTTAAGCACTTTGGCAGCGGTAACGCCTTTATCGAGCCATTATTCACATATTGTAGAATTGCATCTCTGCAAACACTTTGTAATGTTTTCACTGAAATAAATAAAATAATTCATGTTAATGATTATAAAACAAACCAATACTGTTACAGAGACTGAACAACTTTCACCAAGTGGAGAGAAAATAATGTGAATGAAAGTTGCATTTAAAATAGTTTAAAATATTTTTGCTTTTGTAAACGACATATAGTCTAAACATAAAGTCACAACAATCAATTAATCAATTTCAATAACAATAGTTGACTCACCTCCATACAGTTGAACTATCTTCACTTGTTTGGTAGTGCCATACACATCAACAACTGCGTGTAGTGGCCCCCTGGTGTATGGGATAGCTTTTGTGCAGGGCCCTTGGTCCTCACCGTTTATTATAAAATGCATCTCAGCTAAATCTTGTTCATCTTTGCTCACTTTGACACAGGGAACAAACATAACACCAATGCGACTGCCAGCATCCATTGGTAAAATGCCTTGTGGGGTGCCATTCTGTGATAATGTTTGTGGTCTGAGAACCATTTTAGACACAAAACCGCGCGGCGTCTTCACGACGTGCCCGTCACCTAGCACGGACACGCGCGGCTCGTTCTCCCTCCGCCCACTAGCTACTTGATTCACAAGTTCTACAAGCACATTGTTTTGTGATTTTGAAATAGGAAATATCCATGACATACCAGTGTTTGCCAGATCAGGCAGCGCATACTGTGGCAATCCTTTATCACCCAGTGCAGCCGTCTGAGGATCGAGCAATGTCAACCCGAGTCGCATATGACCACTCCAACCTCGTTCAGTTTTCTCAATTTCCACCAGAAATATTTCCCCAGGCAGCAGGGGCTTCTCACTGAAGGTTAAGCCATGCGCAAAGCTCGCTTTTCTATACGCAACGGTATTATCCTCGAATAAAATAATATTTGATCCGTGGTAATGGTGAAATCTCGACAACATAATTATTCACTAATACATTTGCGCTTCTAAGAAGAATGAGAACACTACCTAGCACTATTTTATTTTAAAACACTTTATTATGTTTTACCGTTCTAATTAATGAACATCAGAACGGTAAATATTAAACAAAAACCTAACAAATTACTGAAATTACCCGACGTCCATCCGTCGTTGTTCTATAGGTGGAATTTGTTGACATTTTATATTTTAGGACATGACAGTTGACAGAGAGCAGAGAGTGAGTGAGATGAGAAATGTCATACCTATTTGACAGTATCTCACATAAGCGCTCTCCATAAGATCAATTCAAGTGGATTGACTCTTCACGTAGATTTTGGTTTGAGTCAAACCATTTTAATTGTTTATTCTAGGTTTGTCAAACACTTACGTATTTGAAGCGCATTTATTGATTGTTGTTGCGTTAGACATTACTATAATAGTCGCGCGCTTCGTTTGATCGTGTCCACAACATGTGATCAAACCCGGCTAAAGGGCGCTACACACGGCTAAGATACTATAATATTTTATCTTAAGATTTTAAATTAATATATATTAGGCCATCCTAGACGACGAAGATACGATATTATATTGTAAGCTTTCGTCGCGACCGCACGTGTCTTGTGTTGAACCAATATACAGAGTGATTTAACTATGGCTCATGCTTGCCTGCTAGATTTATTGGATACCTCATCTAATGACGATTCCGATTTTTAATTTGATGTGCATATAATTCTTGCACGCTCTAGAAGAAGATTCATTTGGGAAGAAAATCATATTAAAAATAGGAAAGACCGTGGAGAATATAATGTTTTGGAAGATTTCTAAGAAAAGAAGTTTCATGAGTATTTTAAAATCTCAAGAAATCGCATTTTGTATCTTAAAATATTAAGGTAAGATATATTTAATAACTTAAGATGTTATGTTACGATAAATTCTCATATCACTCTCTATCTTACGATATGAAAATATGAAATAACTATTATTATCTTCGTCGTGTGTTATGGTCCACTGAATTGTATGGCGAGCGATGATAAACAATTATAGTATCTTGGCCGTGTGTAGTGCCTTTAAATCTTGCCGCGAAATTTAAATTACCTTACATTTTCTGCGAATTACAGCGCTGTTTTACGTTGTATGTTGATCATAATTCAATACGCAACAATATCATTATAGTCATAATGAGGGGTATAGTAACAAAGGCAGCTACACCCGTATGAAATTATTTTCCACAAAACGAAAAACACTATTATTTTATTTTCATTTGGCAACACCGTAAACACGATTGTTTGATAGGATGCTCTAGTATGGACGCCAGCACATCAAGCTACCCGAAACTGTCAAATTTTCCCAATCAACCTTGAACCTAATGCCTTAGCAATAAAGTCAAAAATCTATTAAAGAAATTTGACAGATTGTAGTAGCTTGATGTGCTGGCGTCTGTACAAAATAAACAGGTATACCAACACAAAATATCTTGTAAGAGGAGTATATAAAGGCAATGTTAAATAAATTGTGCTGAACATACATAGCTGTTTTTGATACCAACTATTGGATTTAGCTGTCTTTGATTCTGACAATTATAGATATAGCTGCCTTTGATTGTAACACTGGACTGATGACGTCACGATGCTAATGAAGTATGCATAACATCAGAAATATCGAATGGTATGGATAATGGTATGATGAATGAAAAAAGAAATTGCATTCAATTTTATTTCCATTATAAAATCGTACAGACGCCAGCACATCAAGCTACCCGAAACTATCAAATCCCAATCAAAAATAGTCAGATTTAGTTAGAAAATCTAAATTTTAGATGAAAAACGTCAAATTCAGAATAGCAAAATTACCATTTTCACTAAACTAATAACTCAGTGGCATCTTAGTGCTGTCAAACTAAAATATAGTTAAGTTGTGTCACTTTAGTCAATTTCAGAATGAGAAATCGTCGTTTGACAGGGATAAACTAAATTTTGGTAATTTTTAATCTAATTTAGATGCATTTGTGACAAGAGAATCGGCACCAATATCCTATTTTACAGAATTAACAATTTCATTTCATAAGAACCTGACTGGTTCTTCCAAAAAGCCACAAATCTAGAGTTAAAGTCAAACAAACTCATCCCATATTTTTATTATAAATTAGTCGATTTATGAAGGCTTTTTTATTGCAACTTGAGTCCGACGACTCCAGTGAGCTGAAGTGAGCTACTGTACTGAGCGTGAGATCAAAATATATTTAGATAGCTTATATCTTTGGAGGAAGGGTTCCAATCTCTCTGGATAGCTCACGACAGCTACTATCACAATAAAACTGATACACGTCAGATTTTTTCATCAGATTGTCGGATCCGATAGTCTGATCTGGCTACCGGAAGGCGTTGGAGCCATTAGTTGATATGTACAGACGCCAGCACATCAAGCTAATACAATCTGTCAAATTTCTTTAATAGATTTTCAACTTTATCGCTTTATCGTTAGGTTGATTGGGAAAATTTGACAGTTTCGGGTAGCTTGATGTGCTGGCGTCTGTAAATCCAATACACAGAATACACGTCCGATCCGATAGTCGGGCCGGACGTCCGAGTTGGAAAGTGCCGCGCGGCGTTTCCGATTTTATTGTCGGTCCGATTGTCTGAAGGCGCGGTCTGCATACTTCAGGACAGAGAGAAATAGACGTCCGATTTCTCCCTCCAACTTTCCAGATGATTCTAGCGTTGACACTGAACGGATGCATCATTATGGTTCGGACAGTGAGTGAAAATGATTCTTTAATAAATAGTAGAGTTTGTCATTATTTAGTTTTTCAAAACTACCCGTCAAAGGGATTTAACGAGTTGCTAAAGTTTGTATAGAAGAATTTTAAAGCGCTCCTAACGGTTACCTCGAAAGTTTTTGGGTTTTTTTGAAAATCAACCAGCAAAAGGGGTACCTACCTAATTAAGTTTTTGGGGGAGGATTTGACTGCGTGTCTGGATTAAGTCAAAGTAATCTAAACATTAAATGACGAAACACATGATGGAAGATTTTTCAAAAATAAACCTCTTTTGGAGTGAAAAGGGAGGAGCAGTTTATATGAAATTTTTATTTTTCCTTTCATCAATAAATTAATAATAAGTTAAGGTGGCGTTCTGTAGTTACTGCCTACCCCCATGGAAAGAAGGCGTGTGTTTATGTATGTAATAATAAGTAAAAGGATTTAATCATTAATTTTCCAAAACTACAGGTTAAAAGGGGTGGAGGGGTTGTTAAATTTTAAAGGAGAAAATACGAAATCCATGCGGACGAAGTCGCGGGCAGAGTATGCAATAATAATGTAAATTTAAAAATCTAAAACCCGATTACCCGACTGCGTAATAAGTGAACTTTAAAAAAGATGGAAACAAGATGACCTATTTTGTCTCCAAGCAATCTCACGCATAGGTCTTCATTGTTTTTAAGAAGATGCCTTTATATACCCAGTGACACTCGCGCAATAAAGATGAATTTAACGATATATCATTCATCAAAATTGGTTCAGCCGTTTAGTAGTTAAGAGAGAACATAGAGACGGATATAAGTCCATACATAGATATGTATAGTCACGGACTTTAATTGATGAGCCACTATTCACACTTTCCAATTTTGCAGTTTTATGCATTCACGAGATTACACGATTAAACACGAACTCAAACCGCATGCTCGTAAACAAGATGACAAATTACTAATAATCTGAAATAGTCATATCCATAGAGGTTAAAGGTTGACTAACAAGTTGTCAATAATAAATTATTACAATGTTGCATACGTTTATCCAATCTATTTGATACTGGCCTCTTTTGAATTACAACTCATTAAAGACTCTTTATTTCTGAAAACCTATCCGAAGACAGTGACAGTTGAAATGTCGATGTCAGAGATGATAATAAACTACGACATGGAAATCTATACATATAAAATAAAATTGAAGTGTCTGTTTGTAATGTCAAAATAACAGCTTTTTAATAAATAATAATATGAAAGTAAAGGGTGTCTCAGTAAGAGTGCACTTTTTCATTTTAAAATAAAAACAAGTATTTTATGACAGAGTTGTGATATTTTTATTGTATTGTAAAGAAGACATGTTCCGATTAAGTATAGAATGAAATATCCGGCAAATGACCCACACGGCTCCGATGACAGGCCGTTACTCTTTTCATGAAATTTTCCATGACTTTTGCACAGAGATGTGGCTGTATCTCACCGATGAAGCGTTGGATTTTCGATTTGAGGTCAGGAATTGTTTCGGGTTTATTCGCATACACCCGAGATTTCACAAAACCCCAGAGAAAAAAATCGCACGATCTTGGTGGCCAGTTGACATCAGAATTTCGTGAGATAATGTGTTCTGGAAATCTTTGCTGCAATAAGTCGATTGTTTCATGCACGGTGTGGCAGGTTGCGCCCTCCTGCTGAAACAACATGTTGTCCAGATTCATTCCGTCCAGTTGAGGCCACAAGAAGTCCGTTATCATATTCCTGTAACGAATGCTGTTCACCGTTGTAATGAGTTTTCACAATTATAACGCGTTGTTCTTTCGAAAAGCGCTGCATTTTTAATAATCGGAATAAACAGAGGTGACAGCTGTCAAATTTCAGAGTTGCCACTTGCATGAAAAAGAAAACATATCAATTTTAAAAAGTGCACTCTTACTGAGACACCCTTTATAAACGGTACTTATAACGAAAACACAATTTTTAAATGTTTTGTCTGTTTTTCTGTCAGTCTGTCTTCTCCTTCTGTCTGTCTGTTTGTTCCGGCTAATCTTCAAAACGGCTGGACCAATTTTGACGGGACTTTCACTGGCAGATAGCTGATTTTATAAGCAATAACGTATGTTACTTTTATTTTAGAAAATAATTAGGGTTCCGTACAAAACAATTAAAACCCATGAAATTGTGAACAAAATCCAATTCGAATAGGGAAGTATTGACATCCACGCGGGCGAAGCGGCGGGCGACAGCTAGTAGAAATAAAATTCATAATCAATTCTTCCAAGATGGCGGCAGTTATACGAGTATGTTATTTATGTTTAAGTGCAACAGTTATCATAATTGTCATGAACGCCATCTTGGACGTTACGCGTTCGGAGTTCGGACAAAATCGTGGGTCCGAGTTTTTCCAAAGTCGAAATGACCAATCATAATTTCTCCGTAAGCTAACGTTACTATCGCTACGCTAAAACAATTGTTGCTAGGTTACGGTTGCTAGACTTGCAACGTATGACTTTCCGTTTCTGAACACACGAGTCTATCCGACTAAACCCGATTTGCATTACACGGCTAAAATACGAACAGTGATAAGTGGCACATCAATTAAAGCCCGTGACTGTACATACATACAGGTCAAACACATAACCCTCCTCGCTCTCTCATTTTTTGGCTTCGCCGCAGTCGGGTAATAAGTAACAGTAATTCGTCCATCTTTTCTTTTTGCTCCGTACGCAACTACTCGGGATGATAGCTCTGCTCAGGAACGACTGAGTTCAGAAAAAGCCTGACGTAAAAATCGGACGTGTATTGAATAAATACGATCCGAAAGTCTGATCAGACAATCGGAAACAAAATCTGACGTGTATTCCCAGTCTCAGACGGTGACCTGCCGACATTGCGTTGAGCACGCGAACATTGAAACTCATTGAACTGTAGACTGCACACGATAGAATCTGTGCCCAAAAAAACTAAAAGTCAAACTGTCAAACCCAAAAAAAAATGTCTCTCTGCAAAGTAGTCACGCGGGTTTTTCAATTGAATTTACGAAATAATGTTTCAAATATCAGGCAAAGAACATGTTCAGTTATTTTTAAGCAACCAATACACCAATATGGTACTTTATTTAAGCTGAAATTGTGTGATACCAAGAGGAACTCGTGTGCTGCCTTATGTGCCACCATGTCAACAAATACAGTACGGTAAGGCGTTTAGTTTCTGCTCTATATTTATTCTATTATATTATAGTTTTCAATCACTGAAAAGTGTAATAAAGCTTTTATATTCTTCAAAATCTTTCCAAAAATTGGTAAACTTTTTATATAATGAGACAATACTACAGTGTTTACAGTTATAATTCCAATTGTTTTCCAACAATGATTGTTGAAGATTTTATTTTTAATGTTTGTTTGTATTGTACTTGTTGGATCGAAGTTACTAAACGTAACTGCAAATAATTTGTGCCGCGTCAAGTAGGAATAAGAAAGAACTGGAAATAGATTTTTTTAAATTAAATTTACTTCACGCACAATATTTTATTTACTAGTGAGTTACATACATTTAGTATCTTACTTCAATACAAGTTATAAGGTAAGTTTTCATAATGTATTTAACATAACCTTTTTAGATGTAGTGTAGGTATAGTTTACTAAACTTATCCTAGTGAGAGATAACAGTTCCTAGGCATTTACACTTTGCAAACAGTATAAAACTTGTGATTTCTAGTGTTTACCAGGTATATAATATTTGTCTGTACATTAAAGTCAACCCATTTAAAAATGTCCTAAATTATCAGTTGCCTCACTTTATGGAGACCTAGAAACTGAACTTAGCTGGATAAATACTTTGAAATTACTATTTCAATGGTTATTTACTTTTATTTGCTGAGTTGAAGTGCTTGGCTTAGCAACTGGCTTAGCAACTGTATTAAAAATAATGGCTAAGTTTTACTTTATCAGCCATCGAGTTGGGAGTCCATAATTTTTTTACAGAAAGATCATATTAATAGAAGCCCCCTCGTAAAGTTTTAAGTTGCGCAGATAAATGGTTTACGAAAAAAAAATCATCAAAATCGTAAAAATTTTGCAATATCTTGTCACTTTTGACATTTTGTCTCGCCATTAAACGTTTCGTTTTATGTAAGGTCAACGTACTAAAATGTTTTACTTCTTATTAATGATGAAATAAACACGCATTGTAGTGATTTAGATACATTTTACGCATATTTCATTATAAAACATATATTTCGCTGATTTAAGTTAGTGCTATTCAATTAACACTTATAAATAATTTACCGATTATTGCCGGTATGTGAAACCAAACGTAAAACAACGCCATTTTGTGTTGTCACTGTCAAGTGTCACTTCACATGGTCACAGAACACTAATACTCCTGTACATGGTCGTCGTCCTGATAGTCAACGTATGTCCCTAGCAGTTGAGAGCGTTTACGTATAAAATGAGAACTTAGGATGCAAGAGCGAGTGAAGCTAGTTTGGGACTTGGGGCACCCCGACTCGGACAGGTTAGGTTAGGAGGGGATGGCGGGGTCTTGAAGACCCCGCCATCTCCTTCGTGGTAATTTTTCTTTAAACCACTCAGAAGTAGGAGCCCCGCGAAGCGGGGCTCCGTCGACCACGCCTTACTTCGAGACATGTTATTAACCTTGGTGCCCTTGACCTCAGAGTTTGTCAAAAGGTAATATTCCAAGATTTGACTATATTTTGGTTTAACTTTGACTTTTGGGGTGTTGACCTTGACCTTGAAAGGGTCATTGATCTTATTATTATTTGGAAACGAATTTAGATCCGTTACATGTTTTTTTTTAGTTATAGTGCAGTTTGTAAGTTAGGTTAGAATATTACATAACATAACATCACATCACGCCTTGTTTCCCCGAAGAGTTAGGCAGAGGTGTACCTATTATGGTACACCCACATTTCGCCAGTTATGTTTAAGTCCCATGTAATAGGGGGCGAGCCTATTGCCATCTACCGGGCACAAATCCAGACTCCGGGCTGCTACTGAGAAATTCCAGATAGAAAAACCCAATAACACTGCCCGACCTGAGAATCGAACGCAGGACCTCATGCTCAGCAGTAGCGCTTGCAACCACTAGACCAACGAGGCAGTTGAACGAGGTTAGAATATTAAAAAAATCATATCTTAAAAAGGGGGGGGCTTCGCAATTTTTCCTTCATAGGGGGGGTTCTACATCCCCCCTCCCCCTCCCCACCCCTTCACACCACTTAAATCGATGGCAGGTAAAGTAAAGTCGTACCGTTGAGAGTGTTTACGTATAAAATGAGAACTTAGGATGCAAGAGCGAGTAAAGTGAGTTTGGGACTTGGGGCACCCCGACTCGGACAGGTTAGGTTAGAAGGCCATCTCCTTCGTGGTTATTTTTTTTTAAACCACTCAGAAGTAGGAGCCCCGCGAAGCGGGGTTCTGTCGACCACGCCTTACTTCGAGACGGTATGTTATTGACCTTGATGCCCTTGACCTCAGAGCTTGTCAAAAGGTAATATTCCAAGATTTTACTATATTTTGGTTTAACTTTGACTTTTGGGGTGTCGACCTTGACCTTGAAAATGTCATTGATCTTATTATTTTTTGGAAACGAATTTACACCCGCTACGTGTTTTTTTTTAGTTATAGTGCAGAAAATTTGAAAGTTAGGTTAGAATATTAAAAAAATCATATCTCAAAAAGGGGGGGGGCTCCGCAACTTTTCCTTCATAGGGGGGTTCTACACACCCCTTCCCCCTCCCCCACCCCTTCCCACCCCTTGAAACGATGGCTGGTAAAGTAAAGTCCTACCAAAATAATAGATGTGTGCATGATACAGTTTGAATGGAAATTAGTAAAGTTCATAATCAGTTCATTAGTGTTCTTTCTGACTGTTCTTTTTGCTCGGCTCCTAAGGGTCGTAGCGTGATGTTAAATAGCCTATAACTATCCTCGATAATTGGGCTACCAAATGCAAAAAGAATTTTTCAAATCCGACTTTTTGTTCATAATTTCATGGGTTTTAATTTTTTTTCGCGCGTGGAACCCTAATTATTTCTCTAAAATAAAAGTAGCCTAAGTTATCAGCCGTAAGATGTTACGGCTGATAACTTAGCTATCTGCCAGTGAAATTCCCGTCGAAATCGGTCCAGCCGTTTCGGAGATTAGCCGGAACAAACAGACAGGCAGACAGACAGACAAAAATGTTAAAAATTGCTTTTTTGTTATAGGTACCGTTTATACTTTCTTATGCATTTAGTACAAAAGTTGTTATTTTGACATTTCAGACACTTCAATTTTATTTATTTGTATAGATAGTTCTTAAAATACACCTTCATATAAAATTTTACAGGAGAACTTTTGTTTTCAATATTTCAAAAGTATTTTTTGCATGTAGCTGATTTTGGTTTGACAATGACGATATTTAACCAGCCAAGAAATTAACATCTTTTTTTACACTAGGAAAAATGGGAATTCATTATTATTTTATGTTAATTTCTTATTTGGATATATTTTTTAAATTGAGTCCTGCATTGTACATAATATAATAATTAGTAATATGTACAAGTAAACTTTAATTTTAAACCTGGACTTTATGAACAAAGAAAATTATAAACAAATACCTAAACTTGGACATTGCTCATATGATTTTTAATTTGATCTTAAGGCCGGCCACATACAGTCGGAATTCTGTTTCGAAAGCAGCAAATCCATTCATAATTTAGTAAAGTCTAGTAGTAGATTATGAATGGATTTCGGAATTCCGACTGTTTGTGGCTGGCCTAATACGACCTTCAGACTGTTTCCCCTTAAAACTTGTGCTTTTGTGTAGTGTAGAGGAAATTTACTTTTTATTATAAATATGTATAAAAGGAAACATTAGTAACATTTAACACAAATAATTTTATGTGTCTATAAACACAAATGACATTCAGAAAGCCTTAAAATTATTCATTTATTATTTTAATAATCACTAGCTGTGCCCCGCGACTTCGTTCGCGTGGAAGTCGTAAAATACACAATATACTAAAATAACAGCCACATTTTAATAAAACATCCTCGTCCCCCGACTCGTCGCGTTGCATAATTTAATTTAATTTTTATTCAGACAACTACTGGTCCTTTATTACATTTATATTGTTAGTATGAACTTAAAAACTATGTTAGTACCTAACAAGAGGCTCCACACCAGGAGGCTGTCTAACCTATTGCCTATTAAATTCAGGATGCTGTTACTGCTTCCACGCAATCTGCTTAGCAGTGAGGCTGTCTTTTTGAGCCAGGTGACATCAAAGCTGTCTATGCGCAACTCCGCGAACATTGTTGACACTGCAGAAGCTTGGCAGACGTAACAGAGCGCCCTGTAGGCATTGTTAAACTGGATGCGCAGAGAATTGTAAGCCCTTTGCGTATATCTGAACCACAGGCTCGCTGAGTACAGAGATGTACAATACGCTTTGAATAAGGTTACTTTCACCGCGTCTGTACATCGAGCGAACCTACGGGCCAGCATGTTCGCCCGGACTGACAACGCCCTGCGCCCCCTCTCCATGTCTACATCATCTCCAAGATTTTCGGTAACCATATGCCCAAGATACTTGAATTGATATACTCGATTAAAAGGAATACCATTGAGTAACACAGGTAGAACAACCTTTGGGCACTTTGTACCCGCCTTGAAGATCATGCAAACTGATTTTTTAACCTTATAACTTAGACCGTATGTGGCCGCATACTTTCCAGTTTTCCACATACAGCAAGCAACTTCCGCAATGCACAAATAGAGGGCTGCCCACAGCACCATATCATCGGCATAGCTAAGGTTGTTGACAGCCGTACACTGACGCCATCTACGTAGCTCCCTACGGGCATTTGACTGAGTTCCTCGATTAGCGCATTTACTTCTATGTTAAAAAGCAAGGGCGAGCTCAAACCCCCCCCCCCCTCCCCCCCTCTGCCTCACTCCGCATTCCAGTCTATATTCATTCGACAATTTACCCGCCCACTTTACATTATTTTTCTGATTAAGGTACCAATACCTAAAAAGTGATGTCAACTCTGGCGGCAGGCCCGTTTCCTTTAGCTTCTGCCATAACATATCATACATAAGACACTAAGTCAAATGCTAGCGAGAGGTCTAGAAAGCAAGCATAAACCGGGGTCTGTCTGTCAGTGTAATATTTCACCGTGTGCTTAAGGCTAAGAATAGCAGTCTCAGTCGACAAGCTAGGACGAAAGCCGAACTGACCGTCATGTAATTTAACATGCTTGTTCAAATATGAGTTAAGCACACTGTCAAATACCTTCGCTACGATCGTGGCTAACGAAATGGGTCTGTAGTTAGATTTTTCAGACACATCCCCCGTTTTACTCTTGGCAATCGGTACCACCAGTCTTCATCAGGGCAGTGGTGGTAGGTGCGAGTGATTTATGCACAAATTAAATAACATTGCAAGTACTCTAGGAAAGTGGAAACCAGCATGCTTGAGGTCACGCTGAGAGCGTCATACCACGGTGATTTTCCTCCCTTCATAACAGCACGATCAATATCCTTAGCAAGTATTAAAATTGAAATATTCATCCACTGAGTCTCAGCATCGAACCGTCCGCATGCTGGTTCTAAGTGTGACTTTACTATAAATTGTTCCTTAAAAACATTACCATTGTCCTTAGGGCTAGAAACACCGTCGACCCTCCCTGGGATGCCAGGTCTAGTATTCAAATTATTTGTACACTTCCAAAAAGTCCTTATTCGTGTAGTGTGTCGCCATCAAGTCCATTTTTATCTGTTCTTGATGGTTTTGACACCACTTAAGCTTACCTTTAAAAAAATTTCGCGCCTCTTATTGTGCGCGCATTTATCATTATTTGTTACGTTCGTACCACTAGCCGTGTTCATTACTGTATGATTAGCGGCCGGCCTCGTCAGCTGTTCCGTCGCTGCTATTGTGGTGTCTGTGTGTGTACAAGCTATATTATGCGTGTGCGCGTTATCAGCTGCTCTGAGTGCGAAGGTGGTAGGACTACCCTCATGCTCCAAACCAGTTGATTGTGTAAATGTCGAACACGGCAAATTATGCACTTGCTGTTTCGCACTTCTTTCTTCTACCTCCGGCATTCAAAAAACCGGTCGACCCGCTATCTAATAAATAGACACCTCGTCTTTTGTTTACATTGGATTTTTCATTTAACAATGATGCATATTTCATGTTATTCAACTCAGTTTTTAAGTACTCACTCGTAACATCAGTTTCCTTAATTAGTTTTAGTTCCGACTGTAGTAAAACAATATGTTTTAACAGCCTTGCTGCATCTATGTGATCAATTATTTTCGAATTTATGAAGTTCTTTTGCCACGAAGATGGGAATTTTATCCGGATCAACAGTTTTAAAGGCACTTATGATATCTTCCACATCCTTTTGTTCCTTATTTTTACGTCCCGCAACTTTTCTGACGGTAGTTGAAAAAGATGTAAAAAGGGGTTCCTTCGCGACACTGATTTCTAATGCGGAGAAATCGCTTATAATAAGTCTTATTAGACTTACTTCATCCATAACATAGATTTTATGTTACACTGTGAACACTTCACAACTTCGGTAGACATTTTTATTCTGCACCCGTTCGCTTACGCGTTCGCGCGGAGACTAATAGCATAGCCCGCCCGCGCTATTACTTCGTTGTCGCTTAGTGTTCTTCCTGACTTTTTTTCTTTTTGCTCGGCTCCTAAGGGTCGTAGCGTGATGTTAAATAGCCTATAACTACCCTCGAGAATTGGGCTACCTAATGCAAAAAGAATTTTTCATATGCGACTTTTTGTTCACAATTTCATGGGTTTTAGTTTATTTTCGCGGAACCCTAATTATTTTTCTAAAATAAAAGTAGCCTAAGTTACTCCCCGTAACATCAGCTATCTGCCAGTAAAAGTTCCGTTAAAATCGGTCCAGCCGTTTCGGAGATTAGTAGGAACAAACAGACAGACAAATATTTTAAAAATTGCTTTTTTGTTATAAGTACTGTATATACTTTCTTATGCATTTAGTTAAAAGTTGTTATTTTGACATTACAAACAGACACTTCAATTTTATTTGTTTGTATAGATAAAGGCAACAAATATTTCTTCTTACTAATATTATAAAGAGGTAAAATTTGTTTGTTTGTAAGTTTGTATGTAGGGGGATTCTTTCAGTAATAGGAAGCTACAGTATAATTGTCGTGTGTCACAGGATATAATTTCACGCGGACGAAGTCGCGCGTAGAAGCTAGTCTTAAATAAAATCGCTTTTTGTGTCAGTCTGTATGACTGTGTTGTTCTTCTGAACTACACAAAGGATTTTGATGCGGTTTTCACCATCATTTAGAGAATTTATTCCAAAAGGTAATAATAGGTATAATAATAGGTGTCTAATACATTAAAATTAAACTTACTTTAATAAATAAATTTCTATGTTTTTTCAAGTCGTAAAAACTGTACGAAGCAGGGGTTGCTAGTGTATGTATAAATGATAAAATAAAACATTTTATTTAGACCAATAACTTTCATAATTTTGACGTTTTAGAAAAATAAACAGGCACAAAATATATTTTGAATTTCACTAAACCCCTGCCGGTTTAGTGAAATTAAAAATATATTTGTTTGCAAAAGTTATGTGCAAAATTAGGACATATTATTTACACCATAATAGTTTGTGTTGGATTGTGTGTTGTGGAAAATTATTTGATTCCCTAGTAGAATGGCAATAGATAGTCCAGCCTAGCTTACGGGATCAGACACAGCGAAGATATTATACAACATGTCCTAGAATTAACGCACAACCTCTTAAGGTGTCATTGTACTCATCATTATGAACAACTTTTACTATGGGGCCAAACCTGAAATCGCAAAAAAAAAGAACGCTTTCCTACATTAAATGTAACAAATTTTGTATTCGCTCATCTCGTCAAAATGTAGGGAACAGCTGACTTTTTTTTCGCGATTTCATGTTTGGTCCCATAGTAAAATCTGTTCATATTGTTCATAATGATGAGTACAACACTATCGTGCCAGCTCCCTAGCCAATAAAACAGCAGCGTGTATATTATCGTATCTTAGCTGTGGGTGGTCGGTTAAGATAATGTATCTTTACATTAATCGCTATAATATATGTTATCTTCACTGTGTGTTGTCTTAAGGCGTAGCACAGCTGAACATAGGCTTTTCCAATTACACGCCACTGAGCTCGATTCTTGGCTACTCTTATCCTTGCATTTCCATCCAACTAGCTAGTTATGTTTAAAAAGATGCGCCGTAAAGGATCAGTCGCTAGATCGAATGTACTAGATATGATTTGAATGGGGAAGGCAACTGTCAAAATGGCGCTGTCGTAGCTAGTTCCCAACACAAGCCAATAATACAAGGCGTGAGGTGGTTTTATTTTATTTATGCGAAAATGATGCGTTGTTGTGTTACTAAATACTCCGAAATTGGAGTCCACCATTTCCTGAGAGACCCTAAAATTAAAAGATGGTGGCTTAAAGCTATTCGTAGAGATGTTTTATAAATTAAACAGAGTAGGAACATTTTGAAGAAAGTGACTGAGGATATATTTATGGTTTTAAATTCAGACACTTTCCATGTCAAATACTTGATTTAATATATTGAAATTACCGAAAATAACGAAATAGCGAAATAAAAGTAAACCCATGACTGAACGAAATGTCAAACTTATTGTAGGCCGTGGGGACTTAGCTATGATCACGCCATCTAAAATTAGCTTTGCCCGACCTTCCCCATTGCCAGTTTCTCAGGCGAACCTGAAATTATCCTGTAAGTAAAGGAACCTGCATAGATCACGTGTGGCGACCTTTAAGCTTAACCGCAGAAGACAGCATTATCAACTGCAACATGCTCATCTCTATTTGCTGCCAGTGTACAGACAGCCTTAGAATAAATCTGGTAATAAATAAAATAGACTTACACAAAGAATTTTGCACTGAAGTGACAAAAAAAAATAGTTTTGATGTTGACACTGACAACAATGTCAACATGAAAACTTTTGTGAATGTTCATGAATGTGGTGTGTGACCTGTCGTGTCTGTTATTTTATTGTAACACAATTATTTACGTGAAAATGTCAACTGGTGAGGAGAGGCATTCACCAAGATTGAGTAGCGCAGTCCTTCCCATAAAAATGTTAACGAATAAGAAGATCCAATCTGTAAGCTTGAATTGCGAAGCGTGCAATGCGCTTTACGCAAAAAGGTCTACTAATGAGGAGATCCAATCTCCAGGTTTGAGCTGCGAAAACTGCGACTGTAAATGCAAAGCACTTCCCACAGAAATGTCGGCTTATAAGGAGAGCCAATCACTAAACGATAGTTGCGAAGTCTGCAATGCGCGTTACGCAAAAACGTCGATTATTGAGAAGATCCCTCCAGGTTTGAGCTGCGAAAACTGCGGATGCAAAGCACCTCCCACAAAAATGAAAATCCAATCACTTAACTCGAGTTTCGAAGCGCTTGTCTCGAAGAGGTCGACTAAAGAGGAGATTCAATTAGCATCGCTGAACTTTAACGAAGCGCTTCCCAATAAACAGTTGTCTGATGAGAGCCAATCACTAAGCGGCGAAGCATACACTGGTTGCGAAGATCTTTTCACAAAAGTGTCGAGTAATGAGGAGATCCGTTCACGAAGCTTGAGCTGTGAAGCGCTTTCCACAAATAACTCGACTGCTGACTCAAAAAGCTCGTGTTGCGAAGCCGAAACAGAATTGGGTACAGATAGTCCAAATTCGTATGTATTTATTTCTACTACTTAAGTCATGTTATATCGGTTATATAGTAATCTTCTTCTATTCGATGTAATCTTTGATGTAGCTAGTCGATATTCCGCTCGCATCACGCTTCGTGTCTGGAACTCCTTATTCTCGACAGTGCGGCGGAGAGTGGTCGAAATAACAGACGATTTATTTAACATTAAATTGATGTACCTAGCTTACCAATCATGCATGGTGCTCAGCTATACGGAAATATTATTTTTTCCTGTTATCTGTTAATGCGCAGAGTAGGTATAGTTTATTCACTGCTTCGCACGGGTGCTAGCAATGTACTGACATGGCGACATGTCAAAACATCGAGATTTCTGAGCTATATCAAAGATAAATATGAATGTTTTATACACTTATGTGTATTAATTCCGGAAGGTTTATACCTTCCGGAATTCTTTCTCTAAATTATGGTGACACCCGCATCAAAATCCGTTGCGTGGTTTAGGAGTTAGCGGATATACAGACAGACGCGGAAAGCGAGCTGTGCCCCGCGGCTTCGTTCGCGTGGAAGTCGTACACAATATATTAAAATAACAGCCAAATTTTAATAAAACTCCCTCGTCCGCCGACCCGTCGCGTTGCATCGCCCGCCCTCGCTATTACTTCGTTTTCGCTTAGTTTTCTTCTGACTTTTTTCTTTTTGCTCTGCTCCTAAGGGTCGTAGTGTGATGTTAAATAGCCTATACCTATCCTCGAGAATTGGGCTACCAGATGCAGACAAAAAATCTTCAAATCCGACTTTTTGTTCACAATTTCATGGGTTTTAATTTTTTTACGCGGAACCATAATTATTTTTATAAAATAAAAGTAGCCTAAGTTACGCCCCATAACAGCAGTTATCTGCCAGTGAAAGTCTCGTCAAAATTGATTCAGACGTTTCGGAGATTAGCTGGAACAAACAGACAGACAGACAAAAATTTTAAAAATTGTATTTTTACTTTCAGCGTTTTCCGTATATACCTTCTTATGCATTTAGTAAAAAGTTGTTATTTTGACATTACAAACATACACTTCTATTTTATTTATTTATATAGATATAGACTAAGTAGAGTTAATACATGCGTTTAAAATATATAACACAGGTGCTCTAATATTGAGCTTCATGTTAATTTAAACGCAAACGTCATGTTTGTTCGTCCATTCGCTATGTACGAAGCCTAACTTTCTAATCTTTTCAATCTAGTTATCGCTAAAGAGACCATTGATCATTCTGTGTACCAATCGTGTTAGTAACATTGTGTTGTGTGGACGTGTCTGACAATGGCCGGGAAAATATGTATTTTATTATCATGTTTCGTTATTGTTCTCTGTTTTAGTCAAATCAGAGCCATGGGGCCCCTGAGTCCTCTCGATCCGTCCTCGTATTCGCGGCCTGGTAAGTTTTTAAACCTTTTATCCCACACGTTTGCACGGACGTAAAAATATTGTGGCGGGATTTTATCACGCACTGGATTTTCAACTCTCGGTGTTGAGCCGAGGATTGAGAATCCAACAGAGCGCATCCTAGCGCATCAAAAAACCTACTGTTGGTGCTGTTGTCCTCGGTTGTTGTTGTTTCAACTCTCGGCGCTCGGCAGTGCGTTGAAAATCCAATGCGCGAAAAAAAATCGCCGCGGGGAAAAATCGCCCGTGCAACCTGGGCGACTAACGCCCTTACTTATAATTTTTTGTTGTTAAAGTTAAGAGACGTTTTAACGTCAATAAATGTATGGTTAAGCGGTCGATAATCATTAGGTACAGTCGACTACAAAGAGATGTATAACTTTGAAGGTTACAAAAATATATATCCTTTGATGATGTTGTCATTGTTTGTTGCAAATACTTGTAGACACGATGTATGACAGATTTATATTTCAATTACATGTGCCAATTATAAGTATACATCAAGAAGGATACTGTAATGTGTACGCTCTGAAACGAATTAATGTGATCGTCTTTGGTTACAATGATATGTGTACAGATCTGGCATTCTATTTACATATTATAGAATAGTACGGAAATACTTGTATTCTCGTTTATTTCGTGTATGAATGTTATTGGCCTGTCATATGTTTATCGAAATTGACTACAAATTATTTTCGCCACATATTTCCATTCAACAATCATTACAATCTACTCGTAAAAAGAAATTAAAGAATCATAAAACTCATTTATTTAAATATAAATTGTCATCCTGCTGTTAGTAACATAACTTCTCTATAATATTCTTTTACCAATAGTAGATCTACTTCACATTTTGGCAAAAAAATATAAAACCTGTTCAATATTTTGTATACGTAATCAATGCTAATGGAGGGCCCATAAGCATTGATTACGTCTTGCAAACGAGTTTGCATGGAATTTGCATTCTCACAAAAGTTCGACCCACGATAATAATCCCATGATTCGTGGACATGTTGTATTAGATTGTCAATCGTTCTTACTTGAGAAGGCTCCCAATTTTGGATCATAATACCACACGTTCTCAATAATATTAAGGTCAGGAGACTTGGCCCCACACGTTCTCAATAATATTAAGGTCAGGAGACTTGGGACTCAACCTTATCAACTCAATATTGTGTTGTTCGTTAATCCATCCTTGAACTAACCTAGAATTATGAATGGAAGAATTGTCTTGATGTAAAAAAAATTGTTTCATCTCCAAATACGATTCTAAATTTAGAGATAAGAACATTCCTTAAGATTTAAATGTAATTATTAGCATTCAAACGAGTTGATATTTCAACCAAGGCCCAATGGCCTGAAGCGGAAACCCATATCTAAAAACCTTTTTTTATTTTTATTTGAGATAGGTTTGCTCTTACTCTAGTCTAGGTCAGAAATGACAGAGACAAAGTCGACGATGGAGCGAGCTTACCCAGAAGAAGCCTGTTCACTCTCACTTTGAAGAGATCGGGGTTGTATGCGTTCGGAAACACAGACGCAGGCAGAGAGTTCCACTCCTTTGCTGTGCGTATCACAAAAGACATTTGGAAACCTAAAGATAATCGGCCACTCTGTCTGTTAGGCATTTCTCTCCTCATAACGAGTGTTATCTATTCGATAGAGGAAAACGCGTCCATCTGCATTAGTCGTGAATGTCTTTTCATCGACAAATATAACTTTGTTAAAGTCATAATTTAAGTAACTAATTATTGGCAAATTGCAATCTTAATATGAAAAAACGAAAAGATCTATCAAAGTATAAAATCATACCATATTCCCTAAGTCTTCAAATATGTCTGAAATAGAAACGATTTTCCCGTAATGAGACAATGCGGTGTTTGGTGTGCTCATCAATACGATAACTTTTGCTATCATAAATAATGAATAAATGTTATTTATTCTCGTAAAGAATCATCTTTACCAGGATAGGATCTTTATCCATCAGGATAGGAGGAACTATTATCTAAGCAGTATTTATATTTTGACATTTATAAGTGTCGTAATAGAACACAAAGAAGCTAATACTTATTTATACCCTCCAAAGAGTTTGCATTGGTTTTGACAAGTCCGCTTGTATACATATCATTGTAACCAAAGACGAACACGTTAATTATTTTCAGAGCGTACACATTACAGTGTTCTTTTTGCTGTATATATACATTTGGCACATTGAGTGAACACATATAATCGTCATATATCATGTGTATAATTATTTGTAACGAAGTATGTACACTTCTTTCAATGGGTACATGTATTTGTAACTTTAGGGGTGAACATCTCTTTGTAGTCGACTGTACACGTTTACAAATAAACCTCTAAGCTTTTTGGTCCTAGCCTGGCTCGAGATTTATTTTGGCGTAGGTATGTTATGTACCTACAAAATGTAGAAGTTGGCAGTGGGAATAATCGGAGCATTATGTTTGATAAAAGGTCTCGCGTTGATGAGATAACCCCTTTCTTTTGGTCCATAATAATCAATTTACTCTTTGCTGACTTGCCTATACGTACAGACCTACTTATTAATTACGATGAACAGAGAATGGGCATGCACAGAAGAAACCTAATTGTATGTATTATCTTGTTACAGAACTGGCGATAATAAAACACATTTCGTTGTCTTTAAACGTCGATTTTGAGACGCATGTCCTGAGTGGACTTGCAATGATAGACTTCGACGTTTTACAAGAAATCAACGATTTGGTAAGTTAGCAAAGCACGAGTAGGTATACCGAAATTAAAAATGTTAGTATCCACTCAAGCGTCCACGGATACTATAGCATCCAAAAAACATTTTTGCAAAAAAAAAAATTACCGCTTAAAGTTTTTATTTTACACTTTTTAGTTGTAGTACCTACCCCACACAAAGTCGTATACCACTACTTGCAATGTAAATAACAGTGACAGGAAATTATTATATCATCAACATACACTCAGTAGCAAAAATACGTATTATTGAATCCAACTCAAATACCACTCATCAGAACTAGACCAAATTTCTTACAAACACAAAAAATATTTTTTTCAAATCGGTTTATAAATGGCGGAGTGCTGAGGTAACAAACATTAAATTAAAAAATACAGCCGCATTGAGAAACTCCACATTTTTTGAATTCGATTTAAAAAAAAAAGTGATGTTTTTGTTTTTGGGGAATGGCATCTCGCAGTTCAACCTATAGGAGGTTGTCGACTGCTTAACCGGGCTTTCCTGTGGATGCCTCAATAAATTAAGGCCTCCAGCCAGGCTTAAAACTAAGACTAAAAACTAAGCGACTACACGCTAAGGGCACCCCCTGTGGGGTACGGACCTCGGCTTAGGGCGTCGCTGGGAGAGGACAGCAATGGGACATGCTGGATCGGATTATTTGGGGGCAAATTTAGAATTACGGGCTCAGCTGCGCGGGCTGGCTCGAGCAAGGGTCGGGGAAAAAAAAAAAAGTCGCGTCGTACGTCTATTTATACTACACCATCCAAAGCGACGAGTCGTCATTAGTTCCATCTAGTTTTAAAATGCGATACTATTTGGTGAGTTTGACAGTTTAGATGGATACTTAGCTCATGAAATATTAGCAGTGACAGTGTAAGGCGCCCCCTTCACACCTACAATAGGTTTGAGCAATATTTATATTGTGCAATATTATAGAATCAACCCTTGCACTCAAACGATCCATTATTTTCACGCAATAACATTGATTGCCCATTTCAATGTTCTCGCGTGAGAAAAACCTGCGCAATATTTATCCTACACTGTGCAATAAAAATTAAACTCGCTCAAACTTTGGTCAATGACTGTGAAACGGTCAAAAACATTGCGCTATTCGTGATATTGTGCGATATAATTGATCGTTTAGGACCCGCCTTACTGCAGAGTAATTTGGGCGCCTCGATAGCCATATTTTCGTTTACCGCTGCCCAAGCTGTTTGCCAAGTCCTAAAACTTGGCTATGGAATATCCTTTCTTTCCAAACTTTAGTCTACTACTACCTGCCTTTCTATATGTTTATAAGAATAAAACTTCTACCTATCAGTGGGACGAGTTTTATTTTGAGACTAGCTGTCCCCGCGACTTCGTTCACGTGGAAAACAACTTCCCTTTGAATCGGATTTTGTACACAAATTCATGGGTTTACATTTTTTTGCGCGGAACGCTAATCCTTTTTCTAAAATAAAAGTAGCCTTATAACATCAGCTCTGCCAGTGAAAGTCCCGTCAAAATCGGTCCAGCCGTTTCGGAGATTAGTCGGAACAAACAGACAGACAGGCCGACCGACAGACCGACAATCATGTTATACTGTTTTTTTGTTTTAAGTGCCGTATATAAGTATTTAGTAAAAATCTGAACGTTATTTTGTCATTACAAACAGACACTTCAATTTTATTTATTTGTATGTATATGTATTATATGTATAGATAATAATACCTACCTCATAGCAATATCAGTTTAGATAGTGGTTTACAGTCAGAAGTATCGATATGTCACTCATTTTTATGGAGCAATGTTGGCAATCGTCAATCGGTTGAGTATGGGTATCAATGATATTTAGGTATCTGGACATCTGGCAGGCGTGCTTATTAAGTTAGGTATTTACCTATTTTAGACGCACATACTTACATAGTGATAAACGCTATAAGAGTTCAATATATTTTGTCCCAGTGGTTAACACTATCATTCACCAGCCAACATTTAAGTCCGACATGGCTTTCAATGATGTCTCTATCCCACTTCATAATTTCTGGTATATTTCTTTCATAATTCGTGGTAGATATAGGTGTACCTACTATAGGTAAACCTCTGCCTACCCCTTCGGGGTTAAACCAACGAGCCAAACATCGGGCGAAGTTTTTCAATTATGGTACTTACTTAGCTAAAAATGTCAAGAGAACACGGCCTTATATACCCTACAAGACTTTGACTACTTTGGTTTTTTTTTTTTGACTTTGTTAGAGTTCCATACCCAAAGGGTGCCAACGGGACCCTATTACTAAGGCTCCGCTGTCCGTCCGTCTGTCACTAGGCTGTATCTTTTGAACCGTAATAGGTAGAAACTTGAAATTTTCACAGTGTACTACTATGTGCGCTATATGAACAAATAATAATAATAAAATAAAGTTACAAATTGAAGGGGGTCCCCACCCCATAGAAGAAACGTGTATAGTGTTAAATATTGTACAGTAATACGAAACCCTCTCTGTACGAGTCCGACTCGCACTTGGCCGCTTTTTTTGTAACCCATAAGCGCAGCCCACACTGGGAACGAAGATAAGTTCGTTTAGCTTCGCTCATGTAGCTACCGCGTGTTTGCATACTTCGGTTCACACCGCGAACTATGAACCGAAGTGTGCAAACACGCGGTAGCTACATGAGCGAAGCTAAACGAACTTAGCTTCGTTCCCAGTGTGGGCTGCGCTAAGGCTCAAAGCTAAATTAAAAACATCTTTCTCAGGTACTAGACGCAAGCAATCTAAGGATCGAGTCCATAGAATTGGAAGATGGCACGCAACTACAGTACAAAATGGGAGACCATTTGGCTAACATGGGGTCCAAGCTGACCATATTGTTGCCGAAGCCGCTTTCTGCGGACGAACAGTAAGTTAATTCAAAATAATAAATGACCGTGGTTTATAGTTAAGTGGACTGTTTTAGGACCTCTCGGTAAAAATATACACGTCGACATGAGAACCTCTTCCTTTTTAGTAGGTTAAAAATCTACCTACAAAAAGGGTACAATTTTAGTTTCTAAAAAATAACTGTACAGTACGGCCGAAGTATCTTGGCGAGTCTGAACATAGGCTCTCCGAACTCTTGCGCATGTTCTCTCCTCACACTCGCCTCATATCACCATTTGGTTCATAAAAAATGTTACTGCGCAGCCTTCTGCGCAAAGTTCGGACTCGCCAAGATACGTCGGCCTTAGTGTAGTACGGTACCCTTTTTGGTTACCTACATAGTAACGGGTAGATCGTTGGTACTACATGAAATTAACAACGATATTTATATTGTTTTGTCCTCCAATAAATAAATAACCATGACATAGATGCAAACATAATAGAACACACTAAATCATTTCATTGCGCAATATCGATCACAGATAGAAAATTATTTTCTGATGTATGGCACGTATTGTATTAGGTAGGTCCTACAAATGAAGGTCGTAGTTTGATGGAATAATGACTTGGGTTAACAAGACAAACTCCTGTACTTATTTATTGGTTCTTGGGTGTGTTTGCTGTTTGAATTTGACTAAAACTCACTTTGACATATTCTTTTCACGCTGTTGAGAAGGATGGCTGGATTCTGGTCCGAAGTGTATTGATAGATCCATTTAATGAGATGTCCAAATTCTAGGTTATACAATGATAACGGGGCGGGCGGGGAAATTGGGGCTGTGTCGTTGCTCGAGCAGTCAGGCTCAAAGAGGTGGCATGCACCACGCAGTATTACATGTGCGCCGGAGGACGTGCGGTCGTGGGATCGGCCGAACTTGGTGATGAGGCCCACTAGGCATGGCGGGCTGATACCAGTCGTGGTTGCGGCGAATGTACAAGTATCTCCCGGGCCCCCGACTCATGGTGGGAACAGTGGCGTTTTAGTCGGTAGGAGTCCTACATAACCCTCCGTTCTTCCCAGACTGAGGTTATCCATGAGGATTAACACCAAAAAAAAAATAGGTTACAAAATGGTGTAAACCTAGAATTTGATCAAAAAATGGTTGATCCAAAGAGGAACTACTTATATCTTTTTGTCGTTCAAAGTTATTCGATCCAATTTTCTTGATGTTATTAGGGGTTGGGATGTAAAAAGACAAAATTCAAAAGATTATGCTTCACTAGCTAGAATGCTTTCATTACATTAGGATTTGAATTTAGCTACAATGAGTAGGAATAACTCTATATTACATTACTAACTTTCTTTTATTTGTTTTTCCAGGTTAACTGTTAAGATAAAATATAGCACGGACCCTCAGGCGTCGGCCTTGCAATGGCTGGACCCAGAGCAAACGTCGGGCAAGAAACATCCTTACTTGTTCAGTCAATGTCAGGTCAGTTTAATAAAAAAAATCTTAAATTCATTTACTGACAGACAACGCACAGCCTGAACCGCTGAGTCTAGAAGCATGAAATTTTGCGCAAGAGTTCCTTGTGTAACGAAGGTGAGCACTAAGGAAGGATTTTTGAAAATTCATCCCCTAAAAGGGGTTTGAATAGGGGATGGAAGTTTATCATTTTTGCCGATGAGATATCACTTATGGCACACGTCTTATATAAATGTTATTGTAGGTTACAGGTGAACGTCCACTGGTCCGCACCGGCCGCAACGCACGCACGGTATGCAACGGATTTGGTTTGCTTTGTATGAAGAAATTAATCGAGCGCTCCGTGCGGAGGGTACCTTTAGTGGACGCAGTGCTATATGAATTCATACATAGCAAACCCTTTGCGTGGCGTGCGCGCTTGCCAGCGTTGTGGCTGGTGCGGACCAGTGGACGTTCACCTTTACGGAGTTTTTCAACTGTTATTTGACATATTAGTCAAGAGTTCGGTTTGGGACCCCTTTAGATGATAAGGTTGTAAGCAGTACTTGATGAAACATCGAAAGTTCACTATAGGATCAAACAAAAACTATCAGTTTGCTAACTATGTTCCTGTCTCAGTTACTTGTCTAACCAGATGCGGTTGGTTATCATTATACAACACAGATCAACTGCCATCTGGCCTCTATCCAATAACCGGGGCATACCTATTTACAAAAGATATGATTATTGTTTTAAAAAAAAAAGTACTTAAATTGATGTTGCACATATAGAAAAACGTTACAAATCAGACATTGTCATATTGCAATGAGCATATCACTCGATAGTAATAAATAACAATAGTCATGAAAACAATCATGTTAATATAATAAAATGTAATAGAAATTGTATGTAGTTATAGAACAGTACATTTAGTAAAGTAATGGAACAGCTTACTTAGTTTTGTATAAGCTTTAAAGATGATAATATGATATTAGAAAATGCGGGGCAAAAATTATTCGTAATATCGTCGTGTAAGACGTTGTTTACGTTGGTTTCGTAAATGTAAAAACATTCATGAGCATGATGGCTGAAGCATAGCATAAGCATAATCAGCCTATGTTCCCACTGCTGGGACACAGGCCTCTTCTCTTCGAGAGGGAGTAGGCTGTAAATCCACGACGCGGGCCCAGTGCGGGTTGGTAGATGTCACGTGTCTTCGAATTTTTGGTTCTAGGACTAGGACATGCCGGTTTCCTCACGATGTTTTCCTTCACAGTTTTGAGAGTAGTGGGTTCGAATCCACGACCTACAAACTCGTAAGTCGGGGCCGTTACCACTGGTCCACCACTGCTCTTCGGCCGAAGTACCTTCACATTTTTCCTAAAAACTCACTGTATCTTGTAGTATGAATTTTCACCAATTTTATTGTCTTCCTCCCTTCAAAAGCCTAGACCTAAAACTTTGTCTTTAAAAGCATTTTCTAGTGTAAAGAGATTTTATTGCAACAATCTATTAAAAAAGACTACTCCATATTTACCGTCGATTTTTGCTCCATAGCCAATACACGCGCGTTCCATCCTACCATGCCAAGACACCCCCGCTGTGAAGTTCACATACAACGCTGAAGTGACAGCTCCTGAGGAGTTCACAGTCCTCATGAGTGCACTCAGGGGCGAGGCGAAGAGTAACAAGACTACATTCAGGCAGCCGATGCCGCTGCCTTCGTACTTGGTGGCCATTGCTGTAGGAGTTCTAGAGTCTAGGGCCCTTGGACCTAGGTAAGTGGAATAAAACGAATAGAGTCTACAGTGACACTTCCTAGTGTAGCAAGTTAGGCGTAAAGTTGCAGCTCTGTCCAAAAAGATGTTGACCACAGTGTCTATAGGGTCAAATTAAATTAGCTAGCGAAACTCCGCAGACGTGATGGGTACCGATGATGGTTTTATTTTGGGGTCATCAACCGCAGTGTAAGTAGTTGAAATATCTATTTATTTATTTTTTGGTGTAAACTTCACAGACGTATATAGGGTATCGGTATCTAACACGTTTAAAAAAAAAATTGGTTTCTCAACTCATACTTCAAGTAACAACACGTACACGTACGCGTCAAACTTTATGGCGGCTCTGAAGTGCGCTACTCGCTGCGCAGTACCGCACCACTCACCCCCACTGACACCTGAATTTGTTACTGCACGGCGACTCGCCTCATGTTCCAAGCCGCCATAAAGTTAGAATCGGGATGTACCAGCGGTTGACTTCAAAAAAAAAATCATCAAATATTTTTATTTTTATTTTGTCGTGTTTAGATATCGATATCCCTCACGTCTGCGGAGTTTCGCTAGCTAATTTAATTTGACCCGGTGTAAGGCCCGCTTGAACCACAAATCATTAAATACATACAACGCTAAACATAGTTAAAACATCATTCTGTCTCTGTTATCTTCGAACGATTTACAGAAATAGAACGATGTTTTAAATTCGTTTAGCTCTAAATGCATTTATTAATTGGCGGTGTAAGTGGTCCTTAGTTTAGATATGCAATGCAGCTCCACGTATGAGTGCGTATTTTGCGTACTATTTTAATGTCAAAGCAAACCAAAAAATTCGAGTCACTTTTGAACGTCAAAAGGTAGTTTCGTATGGAGAGAAATGGGCAAGAAACTACAAAGTTACTCTTTTAAAACGAAAGCGTCAGGTAGCCCGGGAAATCAAATTTTCTTACGTTTTTTTGCAATTTTCAAGTCAGTATTAGGTTGTATGTTGATCAAAATATGATTCACGACCGTAAAAAGTATGTATTTACAAAATTATAATACCTAATCAAAGTCATTCAATACAACTTCATAAGACCAGGTAGTTCTACTGAATGATTATTTCATGAAATCTTGACAATTAGGATTATAGAAACTTATGGAGTTGTATTACTAATTTTGATGATTATAATTCTGTAAATGCATATTTGTTACAGTCGCGAATGATACTTAAAACAACACTGCCGTCGTAATTAGAAAAGGCACAACTAACATTTTACAAATGTTGAGAAAATCGAGATTAAAATATTTTATGAATTTCGTTAAAAACAACACGTTTAAAATGTGTTTTTTGAAATTGTGTAAATGTAAAAAAATGCGTTTTTTTAGTATGTATACAACGATAGCAATATTATATTTTTAATTTTAATGAATATAGTTAATGATTAGCATATTTCTTTTTAACTTAACATAAAAAATAACATGAAAAGAACAATATTATGTTTAAAAGGCACATATAACCAAATATGCCTTTTCAATGTAAAATTTTGAGTAAAAATTCAAAGTTTTACGATAAAAAGGCATATTTAGTCGTTTGTGCCTTTTCACTGTAAATTATCAAAATAAATTACATAGGTACAGTAAACTGTAAATATTAGAATGAATTCCTAATATTTATATTTTATACTTTGTGAGTGTATTTTACTGTCTCTCCGCAGTGGGATTGTATATTTTAAAAGAGGCTGATAAATGTCATTGTATAAGAAATAAAATAAGGCAGATGTAAGAAAATAAAACATTTATTTCAAAAAGTTTACATAAACAAAATTTCAAAAGTACTAACAATTATAAATTATATCAATAATATTGAAGGAATCAACAGAACAAAAACAGAATTGTTTACTAAAAATGACACTTCAAAATCTCAATTAGATAACACAGCCAGTTAGGAACTTCAATATATTTATCAAAAAAAGAAAACGAAGTTTACAAAAACAATAATTATCATAACAATTATGTATCAAACATCTAAGTAGTTTACATTTTTATCACAATCCAATGAATGGAATTAACTTCTTATTACTAAAAATGGCACTATGCATCTCTCTATCACAATCTTGACAAGGTTACAAAATAGTAGGAACTTTTTATTATCAAAATTAAACAAAAAAATAATTCTAAACCTGAAAATTAGAAACTTCAAAGCACCTAATATTAATTCATCAAATTATTAGTATAAAAAATCAGTCGCATTATTTCAATCTTCTTGGTTTTGAAACAAATCGACTGCTAGATCATTTACAGGTAAAGTTTCCCAAAAAACCCTCCTGTTAGTGGGCATAAGAGGACCAAGCTTTGTGAGTATGGCAGATTTCCTTTCACTGGTGATACCCCTCGGAACAAGCTTTTGTCGTGGAGGTGGTATCCCTTTTTTAATATTTTTTAACTTAAGAAAATCTAGCTCAAAGTATTTGTCAGTACTATAACTGCGTTTATAAAAAAGTAAATTCGATCCTCTTCGAAAATTTGCCTCAGAAATATTATTCATGTAAGCTCGCGGGTTGGAGTTTTTTATTTTATACGTCGAAGAGCAGTCTTCATAATCATAAAAGTCTTGAACTCCCATCTTCTTTACCATGGTGCGAAAGCCAGTATCAGATACAGTTTTACAAAAGTCTTCAAAGTCGTAGATACGCTTTTTTGTTTTCAAAGATCGTTCCACTCTGTGATGGAATTCATCTGCAGCCATAAATGTATGACCGGTCTCCAAGTAGCGTAAAGTTACGGATTCAAAGTTAACTTCTGCAGAATTTACTAAATATACGAGATATGAATAAAGAGATCAGTTTTTATTCTGTGCTGCACAGTTATCCAGCCACAGAATTATATGTTTAAGATCTCGGTTTTGTTTGAAAAAGGCCCCAAAGCAGCTAATGATGTCCTCTTTTTTTCGGCCTGATATGGCTTCATGCCATAGGGCTGCAAATGTAAGACCCATGTCATGTACATGTTTATAGCCAATTGGCACAAAACTTTGGTTGAAAACAATAAGGCGCGGGCAAAACATCACTGTTTTGAATTCCTCCATACGGGGTAACATTATTACCTTTTCTAAATCTACAGCAAAAATGAGGGTGTCAGGGTTATTCTTCTTCTGAGTCTGATTATCAGCGTCATCTTCATATTTTTTTCGAGCTAAAATATACCTCTCATCGTGTTCTTCGTAACTTTTACACTCCTGGCAATGTCTGTGCCTAATCATTTCTCGCTGAGGGTTGTGTATGATAAATTTTTCACATATCTCACATTCTTCTTGGCCTAATTTTGTAAATGAGATGTTAAGTGTTCTTACAAGTTTTCTGTAAAATCCATAAGATGCATGATGATGATGATTATGATGCGTTTGAGGATCAGTTTCATAGTAATGCTTGTACATCATACGTACCTATATTAAGGTCTTAAGGTAAATATTTTTTATTAGGTGCGTGCTCACGTCTGTAGTGTGATATTGCGGGATTAAATGACATTATATGATCCGTGATTTTAGTAGGTTCAATTTTTTTAGGATTCGGATTGTGTCCACGGCCATCAGTAACTGCAGATACTGGAATCAATTCACCGCTATTAGAGTTACTGTCAATAACATTTCTTACTGCTTTACAGTTATTTTTGGTGTAGCCTAAGGTAGTGAGGAAAAAAGTTTTGCAAACTGGTACTTTGTCATCCATCAAAAAATATGTTACAGTCTTTGATCGAGTGTAATGTTTACCTTCATTCACATCATTTTAAATAGAAAGGTCATAACTGCCAGTTGTGACTTTTCTTTCTACATTAATTGCTAAAGTGTTCGTATAAAAAATAAAGCACAATTGCCACATAAGCCTTTTATATTTAACGTACGTCACTTATGCCCTTTCCATTAAATATATCAATAATAAAAAGGTGAAATAAAAGTCATATCTCACAATATGCCTTTTTATTGTAATAAAACTTAAAAAATGATGCAGTTGTGCCTTTTAAGCTTATGCTATCTCTGTTTATTTTGTAGCTAAAAATCCACAAAAAATCAGGCAGATAGGCCTTTTTTTCCTGATTCCGAATATATATATAACTCATTTTGACAAAAAATGTTAGTTGTGCCCTTTTTCGGTAACACGGCAGAACATGCAACTTACAGCTTGGCCAAAAAGTCGTGAAAATAATGGTGGCGCCACTATCTTTCATGTTGTAACCCTATATAGTACGATGAAAACGGTTTTGATACTTATGTTTTTTTTAGAATTAATGTGAATATTGGCGGGTTTTATGAAAAAAAGAAAAGCTCTGAAACGCTTGTTCATCCACTGCCTAGAACGATAACATTTGCAGTTATTTATTTTAATGAATTAAAAATAAAATTATTAGGTATTTCAAAATACCTTGATGTCAACTAATCCCACATTATGTGAGACAATTTTATGTTTTACAAGACCCCAGATCACCTTATAGTACCCAGACCCCAGATCGCCTTATAGTACTGGTGGATTTACCTAAAAAATACTATAGCTATTTTTGTTCACTGATTTATGCAATAGTAACAAAAAGTATCAAAATTATTCGAACGCACTGCATTCCGAATGTGTTTTATAAACATAACCTCAAATTTGTGAATGTACATTTCAATAATTGTATGAAAGGTTTATACTAGATATTGCACCTTGAAATACACACATTACATCTGATTACATGTATAAAATATCATTTTACCTGTTATTTCGACGGTTCTTTTATACACATTGTTGAGATCGAATAAAATTTGTCCGGCCTCGAGTTCCGCCAAACATCTCACGTACACTTTATAAATTGTCGCTCTTGCGGAGCTGTGGATAACAGATCTATTCATTATGAACACAATGGGTCACCAGTATCACCACAATAACGCAAATAAATAAAAATAAACACAAGAAACAGTCACCGATTACAAGAAATGACAGAATATGTACCTTACTCGACGAGGCAGAGCGATTGTTGCCAATGATTAAATATTTTAGTTCCGTTTCAGGACTTTCTTGCCAAACTGTAATACTGACTTGCAAATTGCAAAAAACAAGAAAGTGTGAATTTCGCGGGCTACCTGGCCCTTCCCCCTAAAATATTTTACAATACATATTTCGCATACGTTTAGATATTCTAATGCACGACGGCGATTGAACTATAGTTGATGTGTGATGGCCAGCACATTTTTTTTATTCAATAAAAATCCTTTGCTAATATTTGAAAACCAGTTGTAACAAACAATACTTTCAGATCAAAAGTATGGTCAGAAAAGGAGGAAATTGAGCGCAGTGCGTGGGAGTTCGCTGATACGGAGAAGTATCTTCAAGCGGCTGAGAAGATGTGCGGTCCATACGAGTGGACTCAGTACGATCTGCTGGTGTTGCCACCTTCCTTCCCCTATGGCGGCATGGAGAACCCCTGCTTGACCTTCGTTACACCTACGCTTTTGGTAAGTTTAGATTTAAAAAAAAATAGAAGATTTAGGTCTCCGTCACTTACCACGGCACATGTTAACCAATACGAAACAAAAGTAATTTGAATATTTCAAATAGATATTTGCAGATTTTTTATACAGGGTGTCTGAGAAAGGTGTAGCGAAAATTAAGGGTGTGGTACAGACCATCAAACTGAACAACTTTCTCCCGGAGACCAACATCGTAATCGTGAAAAAAAAAAATCTGCCGTCCCATACAAAACTTCAATAACTGCTCGACCAAATGTATAGAACGACTGATATTTTACACGTTTCTCAGACACTCTGTATAAGGTCAACAAATAGATTGGTCGTTAGTCTAGCCACAAATGCGCATTATGAGCGTGGAATCCTGCATCCTAATTCCGTAACACTCTTCAATCACAATCCAAGGGTTTCGAAGAAAATTCGCCTGCTCAACAACGTAAAGAACGCTATGAACGTGGATGAACTGTCAAAATGAACGGCATTGTCATCGATTGCAATTTTATGTGGCACGCAATTACCCCGCGTTTTCAATGCCCGAGTTAGGTACTGTTTTTTTGGAAATTCCCCGATGCCCGCTCGCCCTCTATTACATGGGCCTCAACCATATCTGGTGAAATATGGGTATGTATTGTACATACAGTCCTGCCTGCCTACCACTTTAGTTAAAACAGACGTGATGTTATGTTGCCATGTTATGTATTTCAAATCGATCGACAATGCCTCAATATGATTATGAATCAAAACGCGCGTCATGGAGCAATATGTAAAATAAATCCCATCAATCCCATTACGCTCATGTAAGTTCTAATTAACTCAAAGATTTAACAATTAAAACTTTATGTACTGATTAGATTTTGACCTGATAAGAAAAAGCAATAAAAACAAGATTGTAATGCAATTTTCTTTGACGCAACATGGATTTTATTAATCTCTTTATCATGAAATCAGAACAATGCTAGTAATTAAATTAGAAAGGATTGAATAGATCCGGGAATGAGTACTCATGTGAGGTTTTAGTTTCAGAATATACAGGGTAGGATTTTAAACAGGGATCACTCTGGCGGCTATAGTAGCTGTAAAGTCGCAGTAATTGATGAAATCTCAATTTCATAATAATCTCACTCCTAACGGCTTCTTCAGCTGCCGTGATCATGTTAATATTCCTGTTAAAAACTTCACTGTATATTTGACATGCATGATTACATCTTTTAACAACTTAAAAGAGGACTCTTGACTAATACGGTAAACAGTTTATTTACTCACAGTAAAAAAACAAATAAAGGTATTCACATTGTATATGTTCAAATACCCTTTTATCTACTGGTTTTATACATGAGCTTTATTAAAATTGTTCTACGATAAAGTAATTATACTCGACTTTGCGATTATATTTATGTATACCAAAAAGAACCTTCTTTTTCAATCCTTTATACAATTTCCTCAACAGGCGGGTGACAGAAGCCAAGCTGACGTCATAGTCCACGAGATAATGCACAGCTGGACAGGCAACCTGGTGACCAACAGGAACTTCGAGCATTTCTGGCTCAACGAGGGTTTCACCGTATTCCTGGAGCGGAAGGTCGCCGCCTCACTCATCAATGACTCTGTGGAGGCCAAGAAGAGTCGCGATTTTGAAAGTTTGTTGGGGCTTCAAGAGCTGAATGAGGCGGTGAGTTGAAAGTTTTTTTTAATGTTATTTCAAGGCAAGCTGGTTTTCTTGTAAAATTATTTTGTCACCCCGCGTCCTAACCAAAAAGATAGTTGGCGCGAATACGCGATCTTCGCGTTCATATGTGACTCATTTTTTTCGGAAATCTGAAAGGCGCCCTCTGTCGACGCAACCACGCGTTCCGGTTCAGCGAACAAAAAGTGACATATGAATGCGACGATCGCGTCGTAACGTCCTCTTCGAAAAATATTAAAATATTAGGCGATTTGTTTTTGTTTTTTTGTTACCATAGTGAGACATACAAAGGTCACAGATAGCACTAGTCTTACTATATTCTTTTTCAAAGTAGCAAAGGTAATGAATATTTAAGTAAATTATTTTATGGTTAAATAGGTTATAATTTTTTTCCTCAAGATTTCTCATCTCATTCTTATCCTAAATTGAAAAATTGCCCTTGTATTCTTTAACATTATTATACTAACATGTTTATGATGTAACATGTTTGTGTCCTTTCTTCATTGTTTATGATGTCCTCCTCAACCAATGCAGCTGGATTTTTTATCCAAAAGTATGTTTTTACTTTTTAAGTTTATTAATTATTTCTATGTAATTATTTAGTCTGGGTGGATCTCCTTACTAACTTTGTACCTTTCTGTTTATATTATTTGGTATTAAATAATCGTTTTTATGTTATTGCTCTCTACTATAACGTGCCTATTTACGAAATCGTAACGCGGTTAGCACACCGATGCGACGCAGCGAGCTGCAAAAAGGTGCGATGCGAAAACCATAGACAATCCAAACATCGCACCGCATCGCACTTTGCGAATCGCAACTCGCTGCGTCGACGTGCTAATAATAGCTTTAAAATTAAAATGAATGAAAGCGCAAAATTGCAGATCGAAGTCTTCGGCAGTTCTAGCCCTCTAACGAACCTCGTGGTAGACCTTAACGGGATCCATCCAGATGACGCCTTCTCTCGGGTGCCTTACGAGAAGGGATCACTCTTCCTCCGCCATTTGGAAGACCAAGTTGGAGGCCCCGGTAAGTCCTAAACTATGCTCTGTTTTAGATCAACGATGTGTTGGGTCCTACGAATCTGTTAACGAGGCTCGTCGTAGATTTGGATGGAGTACACCCTGATGATGCGTTTTCAACAGTCCCCTATGAGAAAGGATCCTTATTCTTGAGGTATTTGGAGGACATATTCGGCGGACCTGGTAAGTTTACAAAGACCACAAATGGGTAACTCAATAACATGTCATAATAAAGGGTGTCTTTTGAGTAAGTATATTTCACATGCAGATGTAGTAACTGGGTATTTTACTGGCCATGTCGCCGATTTTCTCATTAAAAGCCAGTAAAATAAAAATAGATAGTTCCATAGATAACAATAAAAAGGGCAATTAAATCATGCAATTTACCAACTTTTTTATGAAACTAGTATTTTAAGGGGTAAGCGCCAGGTAGCACGCGAAATTCAAACTTTTTTTATGTTTTTTGTAAGTCAGTATTAAGTTGTATGCTGATTAAAGTATCATTCGCGACCGTAACAAATATGTATTTACGGAATTATAATCGTCGTAATCAGTAATACAACTCCATTCGTATAATCCTAATTGTCAAGATTTTATAATATTTTTTTTTTATTTTTTTATTTGAGATAGGTTTGCTCTTGACTCTAGTCTAGGTCAGTCATATAGTCATTCAATAGAATTACCTAGTCTTAAAGAGCGGTATTGTTAACTTTAATTATTATAATTCTGTAAATACATACTCTTTACGGTCGCGAATCATATTTTGATCAACATACAACCTACTACTGACTTGCAAATTGCAAAAAACGTAAGAAAATTTGAATTTCGCGGGCTACCTGACGCTTTCGCCTTAATCGTATCAAGTATTTTCACAAATCACAATAGGCTTGTTGACAGTTCTTGAGAAACCAATTAGTAATGTTTCTTGTGGTTTATTTTCCGCAAGATAAGTATATTTTAGCGAAATATTAACATAAACAGTACTAATTTTTCATTTTTATAACGCAATTTAATTTTGATTGACTCGAGTGTCGTCATACTTTTGTTTCAAGGACCTTTGTGTACATGCATAAAGTTTGTTTCTATTTGAAACACAGTTAATTACAAAATTAGTGACGTGTAGCATAGCACTCTGATTCGCGTTCAATGTCACGTGAGCAATGGCTTTATTTTTACGTAAATCTCAAATATATTAATTACTTAATCTAAAATCATTTACAAAATTATGCGGAGTTTTGATATTTTTAGAACCATTCTGCAAAAAAAAAACCTATTTATTTTTCTTACTGTCAACTAGTCTATTAGGTACTTAATTGTTAATTGAACATCAACGTCGTTATTGTATTTTGAGCCTAGTACCCAATTCAAAAAGTATTTTGTTAGTATTATTAAACTAAAAAATATTTACTTAACTAATAGTAAAATAACCAGGGCCATTAAATCGTATAATTTACCAACTTTTTTTATGAAAATAAGTATTCTAATATAGTATCAAGTTAACTCCACTAGTCACACTCACAATTAATTGATCATAGTTTTGTGACGTCATTGTATTTGAGCCTAGTTCCCATGTCAAAAAATAGTTTGGTACTAAACTAACAAGCTACGAATCAAAACATTATCCACATTTTCTTCAATCACCACTAACATGCACCCTTACTTTCCCTTCACAGAAGTGTTCGATGACTTCCTGCGATCATACCTGACGAAGTTCAGGAAGAAGTCTCTGGACACCGAACAGTTTAGGAGGTTCCTGCTGAGCTACTTCAAGGATAACGCGGCATTGAAGGGCGTTGATTGGGACACGTGGCTGTACAAGAGCGGTATGCCGCCGATCATTCCTGAGTGAGTATTAGAAACGAAAATGGCTGCTTTTGCCGTTCCCGCATATGCGCCTTTAAAGTAGGCGGGATAAGATTTTAAAAGTGGCCAGTTGAATACCTGAAACAAAATAATAGATGCGCTATTAAAAACACTAAGCCTAGTGCAACGAGTGCAATTATATATACTGTGTGGATTAACTATATACAAATTGAAAACCAAATCCATGAGTTGCAGACCCATAACTGCATGCGGGGTTTCACAACTATTAGAAATTGTTATTCATTCGAATTTCGAATAGCAAAGAAATATTTCACATTTACAACCTTCAACCTATATCATTTATATATTACTTTTTTTTATTTTTTTTTATTTTATTCAAAATCTGTATTAACAATAACACACATATAATCTGCCAAACTGCATAACAGTTTGTCGGCAGTAGTTCTCGTCTAGCAATGGATTACAAATCTTGAAAATTACTGTGCTAAAATTACTATTAATTACTTAAACTATGTCTTCAAATATATTTATTCACATTCGACCTTTTAAGACAAATTCAAAGTCATATAGCCTATAGGTACCGACTTCTTTTTTCAGCTACGACTCAACAATGACGAAAGCAATATCAGCGCTCATCGTGAAGATTGACGACCCAAGCTCGACGATATCGCACGACGATGTGAAGACCTTCACCCCACACCAGATGATACATATGCTGCAGCGGCTGATTGACCGGCCAGCCTTGCCGCTTGAGAGGCTCATGACTCTTGGCACTCAGTACAAAGTCATCGGGAATAAGAATAGCGAGATTCTATATAGGTGGGTAGAGCTCGTCTAAGCTAAAATGACGCGCTCCACTACTAAAATTAGTATACGTAAACTACGGTAAATGCGATAGTGGGGCGCGTCATTTCAGCTTAGACAACCTCTAGTTTGTTTTGAACTTTGTCCCTCTAGGCTTTTTTTACTGTGTCGTTTTGTGGTATAGTTTAGTAAGCTGTGCAGTTTTGTAATCTAAACTGGTTGTGGAATATTGCCATTTCAAACCAATTAATTTTTAATCGAAGGAATTTGTCAACTTTAGCGCCTACTTTATGTGTTGGGATATATCGCGAATGAAAGCCCAATGGTATTTTGAAATCCAATTAATGTCAACATTTTTTTTAAATAAAAAAAATCGTTTCTGCCTTGTGTCGCTGTTCAGCATCGTAACAAGTATAACGTAATTGTGTCTCTTTCCCAGATGGTTGAGACTGTGCGTCAGAAGCAGAGATCAGACCAAGCTCAGCGAAGTATTCAACTTCGTGAACAGCCAGGGCCGCATGAAGTACGTCCGTCCTCTGTACAGGGACCTCTACGCTTGGCAAGACGTCCGAGAACAGGCGATAGACAACTTCCTCAAGAACGAGAAATACATGATGCATGTTTCAGCCTATACCTTGAGAAAGGACCTCCATCTTGATGAAACAACTATAGAATAGTATTTTTACACGTTTATAATGTAAAATAGTGTATCTTTAATTTTATGACATACTGATTTTGAATAAAATTATTATTTTATGACGGTTAGTAAATGTCTTATTTTTACCTCTTTCCGAGCAGTATTTCAAATGAATGGAATAAAGACATTTTGTTGGTTTTGAAATAGGACTACAAACACCCAACACAAAGCCGCAAGGACGTCATTGCAAAATGTTTTGGGGTTTGAAAATGCTCTTTCAGTGTAGGCCGCTGCTATGTAATCTGTGCCGCTGCTGAAATCGTGGAACATGATTTCTATTCTGAGAAAAAAAGCCCTGCAGCTGTGCCGCCGAAATATAGGTATGTCGAATAGTAGGACAATAGTGTATCACAGCCGGATTTTGAGATTCATTCATTATATGTGCTAAAACTAGGATACTAGGAACAGGCACGTATCCAGACTTTTGGTTCGGGGGGGGACAAACATTGAAACAACCATGTGAACTGTGTGAAAATCGCTGTAATCACTGTACTATAATTTTCACTGTACTATACTATAATTAAAGAACACGCAAGCGAATAAATAAACAGATGGCTTAAAACGTTTTTTTTTTCAGTCAGATTTCGGGGGGGGATAAATCCCAACTATCCCCCCCTCTGTATACGTGCCTGACTAGGAACAGTTTCAAAGTTGAGTGAAAGTGCAAACGTGGTTCAAACCACACGAACTGAAGTTACAGAACGAATTGAGAACTGTCAAAAGGGTTTGAAGTTGCTTGACAGTGACATAAAAATTGAACCTATTGTTGAAATTATTGTAGGTTAAGGTTTTGCAGTCTATATGAACTAAAAATACGATTTATAATCGATTTGGTAACACAAGTAGAGTTTAAATATCATGTCTGCAGCTAAAAGAGTGCAGGTAATACTCTTTCATCATCTTTTAAGCCATCATTTGCTATTATTCCAGCGATAAACAATAATTTCCTCGAGATAACTTATCCTAACCTAACAAAAACAACTTTATTTTCAGCAATGGGCTACTTTTGCTCGTACTTGGCACGTATTTGACTGCAAATGGCAAGACCCTTATGAATCTGCTAACATTATTAAGAAATATCTGATGGGTTTACATAAACCTATTTATCATCCGATGAACGATTGTGGGGATGTTGTGGTGTGTATCAATAGCCGGGATATAGCGTTGAGAGGCGATGAGTGGCGTAAAAGAGCCTATTTCCACCATACTGGGTACCCTGGTGGAGCTTCATGGACATTAGCATGGGAACTTCATAATAAGGATCCAACTATGGTAAGAATAATAACTTTATCATATTCTTCATGTAAGAAACTTGGCTTATTATGTCAATGGTTAAATGTTTTGAGTTAGAATACAAGTGTTGGTTAAGTAATTTTCTGCCCAAAAATAGACCACTCTTCATTTTAGTAAACAAATCCTTGACTTCACTGTACAAATGCCAATGCTAAATTTTATGCCCTATTTCACCATGGTCATAGTTGATGTGTGTGAATGTTAATAGTTTACTGCAGTCCATCATCTACCTAGCCTTTTCCCAACTATGTTAGGGTTGGCTTCCAGTCTAACCGGATGCAGCTGAATACCAGTATTTTACATGGAGCAACTACCTATCTGACCTCCCCAACCCAGTTACTGAGTAATACAATACCCCTTGCTAAGACTAGTTGTCAGAATTACAGACTTCTGACGATCCATAACCACAAATGATGGCCGGGGCTACCGGCTTAACATGCTTTCTGAGGCACAGAGGGGGTCTTGTATGTAATGGATGGTCACCCATCCACGGACCAACCGCGGCAAGCGTAGTTTAACCTGATCGATCGGCCAGTGCGGCTGTTATTACTTAGCCACAGGCCCCTTGGTCATGCAGTCCATCAATTAAAAATATTAACAAGGAGTCTCTTAGTAATAGAGAATGGAGTGCATTTTTTAAACCTTTTAACCGGCGCACTTCTACTAAATAAGTCACTTAGAAGCAGGAGAAAATAGGTCTATAGCAGGTTGTTGGTGAACTTTTATTAATACCTTATTTCCTTTTCAGATTATCAAAAAAGCAGTTTACAGAGCAATGAAAGGCAATCTCCAAAGACGTCACACTATGGAGCGACTCTTTATATATCCTGGTGAAGGGGTGCCGGAGGATGTACTGCAAAATGTGACCAATCAGATTCGTCAGATACGCCAAGTACCGACCAGGCTTGATGAAATACCTGAAGAAGTAACAAAGACCTATCCTAAAGTTATGGATTATCCTGAAGACTATGTACTGAAATAAATAGTTTTAGATGTTATGTAAATATAAGTAGATAAGAATAGATTGTTAATAAATTGATGAGGATGAATGAATTGCCTCTTTCTTTTTTAAAACATTATTTTGTAAAAAATATAACATCATGCCTGTATTTTCTGAAAGAGCAGGCAGAAGTGCATAGTACGCCCACAATACGCAAGTTACAGTTAAGTCCTATGTAATGGGGTGAGCCTATTGGCAACAACTGTAAGTCAATGCCACAAGTCTATACAAGGTGGAACAGGATGATTGACATTCCTTTAAACCACGTAAAGAGATTCATGTTCTTTACTCGTATACAAAAAATCAATCCAATCCAAAGAATACTTTAGCCAAAGGAAATTATTATTAATTTTCTTATTTTTCAACATGATGCAGATCCGAGTCCGTAATAATAGATAAACATTGCCGCCGCCGCGCCCCGCACCCCGCACCGCACCGTTGGTCAGTGACTTTTCGTAGATAAAGCGTGTTTACTTTTTATGCAGTTGATTCTGCTATTTATTTTGTTTGAAAACTCCATTTTTTAAATTTTCCATGAACTAATACTACTCTTCATGTTTTAAAATGATTCGATGGACTAGGAGGTACTGTGCTCGTTTTAATTTAATGTCGTACATCCAGATCCACATTGTATATCTTTATCCAATGGCACGGGATGTACGTGTCGCGTACAGATAGTGGGGTTAGGAGAACAAAAACGACCCTAATGTTAAAAGAGGCACAGACCTGATATTGAATCCTGCGTTGCTCCGTTGTAACTAGTAAATTCTCACCGGATATCAGTGTTCAGATGTTAACTGTGTGAAAGAACGCTGAAAACTCGTCAAGGCGTCACGTTGCATTTAAAAATATTAGATTTTATGGTGAGGAAATTGATGGCCGCAGCAATTCGCTGAAGCCAAAGCACGCCGCCGCTGTAATCGCATTATGTGATCGAGAGTAATATCTATGACATTTTAATAAACCTTCTCACAAACTGCCGCAGAACAGACAGAATTTCTATCTGCGTAGGCATTGGCCATATACAAGGTATAATTTAATTAACGCATCAACCTCTTAATCCTAGAACCGTACCCTGGGGTACAAATGAAAAAAATAAAATAAAATGGTCTATAACTTTTTTTTCCAAATAGACGGTTTGTTTCGCGCGATCGTGTATATACACGGGGCGGGGGGACGCGCCGACCGATACCTCAGTCGGACGCTAGTCCTGCTAGTGAGTGGACTTGACACGGTGCGTTTGGGGTACACCAGCACCCCAGGGTACTTTCAACGTAAGTATTTAATTATGTAGATATTATTGTGTTATTTCGTTTTTTTTATGTTGTTTGTATTGTTTATTGATGTTTTGTGATGCTAAATCATACTACATGATAAATAGCCACACACAGGAAAAGACTACTCCCAGAGGAATACCCGTTGCTGAGTATTACGCGCTTGAGTTGTCAACTACGATTCACAATACCAATAGGAATATAACATACGATAATTGGTTTACCTCTATACCTACCACTCAAAACTGCTGTCGAAAAATGTAACTACAGTTGAAACACTAAAGAAATATAAAACAGAAATACCAAACCAATTGACTGATACAAAAGACCGTCACCTGAATACATCAATGTTTGCTTTTCATGATGAACTCACTCTGCTTTCATATGTGCCTCCAAAGTTAACCAAGGGAAAGAAGAAAAACGTCCTTATGCTTTCTACCATGCACTACAAAGCAGACACAGCTAAAACTATTATTTTGCCCGAAATAGTATCATTTTATAATGAAACGAAGGGAGGTGTTGACACATTCGACCAACTTTGTCACATGTACAGTGTCTCATGGAAAACTCTCCGCTGGAGCCTTTGTGTCTTCTATGGAATATTAAATACTGTCGGGATTAATTCTATGATACTGTTTAACTCATCAAATGCTACTAAGAAGCAAGTTTTCAAGAATAGACGCACATATGTGAAGACACTCGCATTTGATCTCATCAAGCCCCACCTGGAAGATAGATTTTAATACCGTACTTTGCCAACGGCAACGTCCCTACAAATAAGACTTATTTGTAGTGACTATGTTAGTATTGGAGATATATTAGGGAAAAAGCGATCATTAGCTGCGGTAACTTCTGAAAATCCAAAACCTAAGAGGTGTTCTTACTGTCCAAGGTCCAAGGTCCGTAAATCGCGCACACAATGTGTGACATGCAAAAATTTCATTTGCAATGAGCACCAAAAGCAATTTTGCCAAAATTGTTTAAGTTCCTAATTTCATGTGCCTTCTTTGTGTTAAATGAGACTAAAATTAATGTAAGAAAGTATTTTTCTAATAAAAGTTTATTATCTTTTTAAATGTGTTTTTTTTTGTAAGGGGTGTGGCTGTACCCCAGGGTACCTTTAATGGAATTCTTACATGGGTACGGTTCTAGGGTTCAGGGGTCGTTGTGCTCATTATTATGAACAACTATTACAATGGGACCAAACCACAAAACGCGAAAAAAAAAGCTGTTCTCCACCCTACATTTATGTTCGTTTACTCTTTGGCTTGTCACGACAAAGGCGCTGTCAATATTACCACTAATTTGCGGTCTACTGTATTAATATCTTAAAAAATCATCAGTGCTCCAAGATATCAATTGTAGCTGTATTAAATTTTGGTTTTTCCATGTAATTAATTTAATTCTTATTACTTACTAGGATTTTATTAATCAACGGCTTATCTAATCAAACACTTGCTCATAATCAGGGGTATTTCCTTTTGTTCAGTGGTAAACATGTTGTAGATGTACCCAAGCCAGAATTTTTGTATCTCAATCAATCCCAATCTTGATCCGCAGTCTTAACAGACCCGTATTACAGAACGTCACTCAATACTCAAGTATTACTTAAAACTAAATTCAAGCCATTTGATTGGTTGAATCTAGTTTTAAGTAATGCTTTGAGTATTGACTGTAATACGGGCCTTAGACGGCTGCTTGTGATTCGCCCTCTCAAAGACTCAGATTGACAAACTAGGCAGTTGATTGGTTACAGACAAGGATCGGGATCAAAATTGGGATTGAGATATATTATAGAAAGCGCCCGATTATTCCCGTCATGTGATTTGTAGGACTTTGCCAAACATTGCATTGAGGATAGACAGTTGGGTGGATGTGTAGGTCGCTATTTAGAAGTTTCTAAGCGTAGGTAATCTCGAAATGTTCCAACGAGATCCGGATATTTTTTGCCGTCGCCTTGTCACCATGGATGAAACACGGGTCCACCATTTCGATTCTGAAACTAAGAGACAAAGTATGTCTTGGAAACGACCATCCTCTCCATCCATTAAGAAATTTCGAGTTGCTCCTACCGTTGGCAAAGTTATGGCCTCAGTGTTCTGGGATAGTGATGGAATCCTGTTTATTGATTATATGTCAAAAGGCCAGACGGTCACTGGACCCAATTATGCAAATTTAATTCCAAAAGTGCGTGAAGCGATTAAAGAAAAACTACGTGGAAAACTGTCGTTCGGCGTGTTGTTTCTTCAAGATAACGCTCCTGCTCATCGATCGGAAATTGCGCTCAACGCAATCCGCTGTGCTGGCTTCAATCTCCTTGACCACCCACCATATTCTCCGGACTTAGCCCCAAGTGATTTTCACTTATTCCCAAAATTAAAAGAGGAAATTCGTGGAACTAAATTTCACAATGATGACGCGGTTATGACTGCCGTAGAGGAGTTTTTCGAGTCCAGATTTTTTTTTTTTTCGCAAGGAATAAGAAAGTTAGAAACGCGTTATTCTAAATGCATTGCATTGGAAAGAGATTATGTAGAAAAATAAAATATTTTTGTTTAATTTTTTTGCAATTTTTTAATATTGATTCCAAGAACTTTTTGATCCACCCTCGTATAATACTTTATGATCGCTACTTTTGTCTTCAACATTGCAATTTATCACAGCAGCAATTTATTTCTTGCAATTTATTTATGGCTGCAGCTTCGCCAAATCGTTTTGTCTATGTATACCTACACTCTGTTATAGCTCTAACAATGAATAATCTCCTCCTCCTCCTCAGAACTTGAACAATGTGAGACACTAGCCAATACCTTCCTAGAAAACATGAACATAACCAAACATTGGGTCAGCGATCCCACCATTGAAGAGGCAGTCAAAGATTCCATTAGGTTGCTGGACTGTTACCAGTTGGATGACTACCCAGCACTTGTTAGGCCGAATGAGATACGAAAACTCGTAGGTAAACTGAAGTCAAAGCGCCTGGTTTTGACGGCCTGGGAAATGGCATAGGTACTTAAGAATCTCCCTCAGAAAGCTATGCTTATTTGACAAAAGTTTTTAATTGTTGCTTACGTCTTGCATACTTCCCGAAGACATTAAAACACGCTAAAAGCATAGCTATTAAAAAATCTGGGAAAGATCAGTCCATTCCGTCTAGCTATCGACCAATAAGTTTATTACCAAGCATAGGAAAATTGTTAGAATCCATTATCTTATCCCGCGTCTCAAAAATAACTGCGCATATTTTGCTCCCTGGATTTCGAAACTCACACTCGACCACGCAACAGTTAGCCAGAGTGGCTGAATGGCCATGGGCTAACGCGGTTTTTCCACTGGCATGATTTTACTAGACATGAAAAAGCTTTTGATTCTGCCTGGCATGCTGGACTATTACACAAGTTAATCAAACATAAAGTACCTATATGTCTAGTAAAACTCATTCATAATTACTTACTTAATCGATCCTTCTTTGTTTACGTAGGCAAAGAGCATTCTGCCCCTAAAACCATCCCAGCCGGTGTGCCCCACAGGGTTCGCTCGTAGGGCTTTACCTCTTTATACTTTACCTGAATGATATACCTAAACAGGCTCACACACAACTTGCCATCTATGCTGATGACACAGCAACATTTTCGACAGACAAAGACATGGACATAGTCATTGGACGGCCACAATATTCACTGGAAATACTCAGTAAATTTTTCAAGACCTGGAAACTGAAACTTAATTCCACAAAAACTGAAGGAATTCTGTTTACTCGAAAACGCACACTACCCCACAGATTCGTTAAAATTGATGACTTCCAGATAACGTGGCGCGAATCGGTTAAATATTTAGGCGTAATATTAGACAAGACCCTTAGCTAGAACGAAAACACTGAACTAACTATAAGGAAAGGTTCAAAAGCCCTAAATAAGTAAAATAATATATAAATTGGACGGTTAAAACCTATTTTAAATCGCAAATCTATTCTCAGTCCTTCTACAAAATTGCTTATTTATTCTACTTTAGTTATACCATGACCGGACTTAACTTACCCAGCACCTGTCTGGTACAGTCTGTCAGAAACCAAATACAATAAACTCCAAACGATCCAAAATAACGCATTAAAATTATCAATTAATAAAGATCTTGAAAAATCAATCAATCAATCAATGAATAATCAGTTAGTAGATACTTACCTAAAGACGCAGCCAGATGACTGTATGAATATGGGAACGTAAATAACCAGTATTATTTGGTACTTATTTTTATTGTTGTATTGTAGTCCTGATACATTAAAAATTCATTATGATAATCAAAACATTCATTTGTGAGATTGAGTAGGTAGGTAGAAGAGAGAAAATAAAGATTGTGCACTCAACTAAAATTGCGCCAAACGAAAGTTTATTTCTCAAATTAACGCAACATGGGGTTGTCGTAGATCTTACCGGGGTACCTGAGGAAGTCATTGTCGGCGACGGGTGCTACATCTACGACCTTCACAGCGGAAGCCTCCTCAACAGCATCACCGGCGGCGGCTTCAACGTTTTCGGCGTTGTCGACGATGTGTACAGCCTCGGGAATAATCTCTGCGTTAACTTCCTCTTCGGCGACTTCGCTGTATTCAACGTTCTCAGCGACATCAACGAAGTTCACAGCATCAGCGACAATATCCTCAGCAGCGGGAGCGACGACGTCTTCTTCAGCGTTTTCAATGTTTTCAGCGACTTCTACGAAGTTGACTGCGTCAGCGGGAATTTCCTCAGCAGCAGGAGCAGTGACTTCCTCTTCAGCGACTTCGCTATATTCAATGTTCTCAGAGACATCTACGAAGTTGACAGCATCAGCGAGGATCTCCTCAACAGCGGGAGCGGCGACTTCCTCATGGGCGACTTCGCTGTATTCAGCGTTTTCAGCGACATCAACGAAGTTGACAGCGTCAGCGGGAATTTCCTCAGCAGCTTGAGCGGCGACTTCCTCCTCAGCGTATTCAATGTTTTCGGCAACATCAACAAAGTTCACAGCATCAGCGAGAATCTCCTCAACAGCGGGAGCGGCGACTTCCTCCTCGGCAACTTCGCTGTATTCAGCGTTTTCAGCGACATCAACGAAGTTGACAGCGTCAGCGGGAATTTCCTCAGCAGCGGGGGCTACAACTTCCTCTTCAGCGACATGGTCATGTTCGTACATAATGTATTCCACGACGTGAACGACCTCCTCACCAGCCTGCTCCATAGCCTCAAAAACCGCTTCGGCGTTAGCAGGGACCTGCGCCTCCGCTAGTCTCAGGGCTTCAATAATCTCCTGGGGAACGAAGAGAGGCTTCATGGCCACAGGCTCGATCATAGGCACATATGGCACGTCTTCGAATTCGGGCAGGGGAGCCTCGGGCATTGTGATAGGCTGGACTAGTGGGGTGGCTAAAGCCACGGAGGCGAGCGCTAGTACGATGAAGAGCTTCATATTTGCTGGAAACAAAAAATAATTACTCAAAATCTATCGGTTTGATCCAATACATAGGATAGCTATTTGTTATTCTCTTAGTCTAGATTGTGGAACGGCTTAACGTGTCGTAAGTTCTCGAAACACAAAAAATCTTATCTATTGGCAAATAGGGCAAATTGATGTATGATTAATTGTACTAGATAGCCAAGGCGAGGTGACTAGATTTTGAAACCACAGTTTATTATTTATCATAACTACAGTTAAAAGTGCAACACATTATTTTAAAGACTAAAATGTTTAAAAAGTACACAGTAGAAGAAAGCAATTGCATAATCACTAAGATTTCTCTAGGTAGCTACTCATTCATCAAAACAAATCGGTTAATGTGCTGAATAAGTTAGATAACTAATAATTCCAGAGCGAACAAAACTCAAACAGGAAAACATCGTGAAAAAACCGGCATGTCCTAGAACCAAAATTCGAAGACATGTGATATCTCCAACCCGAACTGGGCCCGCGTGGTGGATTATGGCCCGCTCTCTCTAGAGTAGGTAGGCCTGTGTCCCAGCGGAAGGAACGTTATATGCTGATCATGTTGTTGTAAACAAAATTAGCAGATTGCTTATAGAAGCAGAAAACCAACAACACGTAAGCATAAATAAAAAAATAAAAAAATAATAATATTGGAACAGAAAACTCACCTGTTCGTTTTTATTTTCCAACAAATAAACTGTTGTTAATTACATTTACTTTTTATATATAGGTATCTAGTTGTGCTTATCCTAATCTTACGATAAGTCTATCAGGTAAATCTGATTAGTCCACGTATTTTGATTTTTTTAATTAATGCCTTATTGATACCTAGATATATACCTACCTTGTGACTAAACCAAGCAGCAAGCTATACTATTAATTAGTTAGACAATTTATTATCGTTATAAAACAATACAGTATAATTTTGTTATCGACCATCATCTCTGGACAATTTTCCTTAAAGGTCGGTTGCTATTTCATTTTCTAATTTTATAATCACCGTGTGTTATGCTCAACGAAGACGGATTTAAGCTAATACTGGCAATACGTAACTATTCTTTTGCAGCTTCGCATTATTTAGCTGAACGTCTTATATGCATGAGACGTTCAATATAAAAAAAGTGTTTCTTGAAGACAGTATACTAGGTACCTCACTTTCGACTTTATGTGCGCATAAATACTCTAATAATTTTTTAACCGCTTGTTTTTAGTCAATCGTAACTTCACCAAGAAAATGTAGATAGGTTGTCAGAAAAATGAGCTTTTTAAGGGAAGTAAGTATTCCTATACTCTTCAACGATGATAAGCCTCTCCATCCTTAAACGCAGCTTACCATTTAAGCGGATCACCCAGCATGCAACAGAAAAGACATAGAATAGCTCTGGAAATGTATGCAAAATACCTATCTAAGGTATTTTGCCTATTTAAGGTTTTTTGACGAAATGCTGACTGGCCGATACCTATCCATCTTAGCAATCATCCTGCAAACAGGAACATGACATCTTCCAGCATTGACAGCATTGAGTGGTGGTAACGGCCGGGACTTACGAGTTGTAGGTCGTAGGTTCGAACCCAGACAGGTTTTATTTCATCACCACTGCTCTCAAAACGGTGAAGGAAACATCGTGAGGAAACCGGCATGTCCTAGAACTAAAAATTCGAAGATATATATGACATCTACCCACACTGGGCCCGCGTGGTGGATTATAGCTCACCCCCTCACCGAGAGGACGCCTGTGTTGCAGCAGTGGGAACAATATGGCTGATTATGCTCGTGCCTGCCTACCACGGAGTAACGTTAGTTCTCCTGCCCTGATACCAATTTATTCGGGGTCGGCGCGCGATATCTTCGTCTTCCATACTTCTATATCAGTCGCCATCTCAGTAGTTACCCCCTTTCTAGCCATATCATCTTTCACACAGTCACTCAATTAATGTAATTAATTATTGCAGCAATGGCTCGGCTATCAAACCGGTGCGTCTCTTGGCAGTAGGTATGTGGGTTTTTCCATCTGGAATTTCTCAGTAGCAGCCCGGAGTCTGGATTTGTGCCCGGTTGATAGCAATAGGCTCGCCTCTTAGTACATGGGAATTAAACATAACTGGCGAAATGTGGGTGTACTATATAATAGGTATCTACACCTCTGCATAACCCTTCGGGAAATACAGGCGTGATGTTACGATACGTACTTTCTGAGTTTATCTTGGAGGTCATTACTGACATCGGTGAAGAAAAAAAATCGTGAGGAAGCCTGGACTTATAGTTATGTTCGAAATCAACCCGTCTAGAGAATGCGTGGGATCAATGCTCGTGCCTTCTCTGTATGAGAAGAGGTCTTTGCCCTGCAGTGGGAGACAGGCTGGCTGGTTTTATAATTTTTCTTTGCTACAAAAACTCATTTACAAAATACAAAATTTATTTTTGATTTATGACAGCAATCAGCTTAACCGTTATTGATTGATCACTATTTTTGTCTTAAAGATTATGTACTTACAATAATAAAAATCACACTAAGTCGATTACGGGTTTTAGTATCTGCTTTATTAGTACTCAGGTAAATTGCAAATATTACTCATCCAGTTCTAATTGATTATCTATCATCGATTCTATTTGAATAAACTTCAATAGAATTGAGAAAAGACTATAAAGGCTCCTGCAAACAGGCACGACACAAAGGCACCGCTTGTCGCACGACACGCGGTGCCTTAGTGTCGCGTCGCTTGTCGCGTTTGTTTGTAGGAGCCTTAAATTGGAAAACACAAAACCATCTTCTTCAAGTTTACCTAATCCCTTGTTATTTTTTCCACGAATACATATCATTGTAGACGCTGCATGTCAGACAGTGGCGTACCTACCGAAGGGCTAGACGGTGCTATGCACCGGGGCCCCCAAACTCAGGAGGCCCTCGGACCCTGACCAGCAAACCTCGTATTGAACTAGCTAAAAATTCTCCCACCTTCGCAATGTAAATAAAATAGGTTGCAACACGACTACCGTTTAGATATTTCTAAAATTTGGCATGGTAGTAGATTATGATAAGATAATGATCTCGTTAATTTTTTGAAAAATTACAGAGAACCAGTAAAAAGATATTGAACTTTATTTTTTTTTGCATTTAACATTGGGGTATAAGAGAAATTACAGTTTTTATTTAATTTTATAAAAGTACCGTTTATATTCAATTCAAAATTGAGAAAATGAGAGAAAATAATATGACGGAGAAGGTACATCTCTCTCGTTATCGTCAGCCATATTTTAACTACTGTGGGCGTGCTATGGGTAGTGTTGGTTATTGCGCAATAGAAAAACCGTTTGCAGTTCAAATCAAATTATAATTTACGGTCAAAATAATCACACTAGCAATTCACACACTGTAGGTACACGCCACAACTATACGGTACGCGCGACAGTTTCTAAACGTGTTCACCGCTCGACAGCCACCGACAAAACTGCATAACTCGGGTCGACGAGCGTTATGTTGTAGACTCTGTCTAGCGCCGCTTGGTGGCGCTGGTGTCCCGATAAGTCAAACGACGGTTAACGTATTTCCGACGTATTTAGAACATTTTAGACACATAATTACTGCTTCAGAGCATGTGGTAGTAATAATTAATAAATAACTGTCAAGAATGATCTCTATTCTCCAACGCGGTTTCGCCTATACTAAGTACTACGCTAGACAAATAAGACAGTATTTTTTACACTTGACTCTTGCAGTATCGACAGTACTACTTTAATCATGACAACTCGTTTGAAAGAATACAGGGGAATTCCCCACAAGTTTCGAACAGAAGTCAAAACTTGTTGGTAATTCCCCTGTATTCTTTCTGTTGTTTGTGCTTGTCAACCTGATAGATTCGCCGTCACATTTAGCGGGTTAAGGCAATAAGAAAAAGTTCTATAAAAATAATCTTTACCTGTGGAACCTAGGCGACCACTAAAGCTCACACAAGACACTCATGCACATACATATAAAGTAGTTTTGCTGTGCGATACATGGCGCATTGCACGATAAAGAGCTGATGATAAAATATTAGCTTTGTACCTTTAAAGTATTTATATTTTGACTTGATAAAACCTAAACAGTTTAGTTAGGGCCCTAGTATTTTTTTGCACCAGGGCCTTTGGTTACCTAGCTACGCCTCTGATGTCAGACGACAAATGGGCTAAGAGGACCAACGATTGGGTCCCACTAAACGCTTGACGTCATTGCGGCAGGCCTAGACGAAGATGGCGGGATGAGCTCGACTCCTACCGAAAGTACTGGTGGACACAAGCAAAAGACAGAATTGTGTGGAAAAGGGAGAGGAAGGCTTTCCTTCCAGGTTCAAACATCCTTTGGCTTTCTTGTAGTAAAGTTCGTATGAGTAAAGAGGCGGCAAGTGTTTGTTGCGTTGTCCTCCAGCTGTGATGAGTGCCAATAAAATAAAAATAAAAAAAGGGTTTATTACAGAAACTTGTCCAACTTGCAATGGCAAAATGAAGCGCTATTATTGGTCGATATTTTCATACCATGTAGCTTTTCCTTCTGTTGCAGATAATTGCGTTCTTTGCAGGCTTATTTTACAACATTGACATGTTGTACAATGGCTGTGTGAGTGACACTCACTCAAAGCAAAAAAAAAAAAAGCTGTGTAAAGTTAAACAGCGGGCGAAACCGCACGTACAGCTTAGTGCTTTATAGTAGTATTTAGAAACGTATAAGATATAATATTTAATAGATAGTCACCGATATTTTCCTCTTATCTTTTTGTAAATTTCGCTGCGTTCAGGAAAAACTAAGCGGCATATCGATGAAAAAAAAATGAAAATAAGTTTATTTCATAATCTCATTTGGCTTACACTGCATATCGAGGAGTCTCCATTTAAGCATAAAAAATGCCTGTAGTTGAAGGCTCCGCTCTTCCCTTACATTATAAACGTACGAGCTAAACAGGTATAAAAAAAGAAAAGCAGAGAATGATGAAGGTATGGATATTATAGTTACCAACCTCTATATTATACTAAAATGTCAGTAACAGAGTTAGGTACCTACTTAGTTTTAGCGCACAACATTGGGATAAAAGGGAATAACGCAATCGCATTGAAATGGAAACCAACATTATATACTTTATTCATAATTATTCATCTCTTCCATTACACCAAATTACCACTAAAATATATTTGGCAATATAAAAAATAAGGAATACATTAGACTCGAATTTTTATTCAATCATACTACCTAATATTCATATCTAAGGTAAATATTGTGTTACGGTCAGAGTAATGAATTCGGACAAATGGAAATTTACACGTTACGATTATAAAACTACAACATAGCTACGTAATAATTATACCAACAAACGTCGATATTACATAACAAAACATTTTTGAAAAATTCTAATCGTACTATCAATTAATATTATAAAATCTCCAATTTAATACTTTGACTGTAACATACGCATAACCATTCTTTTGGAATACAATTCTAATATGCAATATCTAGTATTCTTACATTTAAGATAAAAAACAAATGACTATATAAAAATATACAATGATGATAACAAATTCTTAAGAATAGTTTGACGCGAAATTAAAATAACGAAGCGATGAGCGTGGGCTTGCGATGAAATCATACCTTTACCATAGAGAATAGAACTATGACTTTAGAAGAAAGTAATCTCAATATCTTTTGTATGTCACACAATAATGGATGTCACGTACACCCGATACATTAAAGCCAGAATTCTATAATGTATCTCAATCCCAGTCTTGATCCGCAGTCTTTGACGGCTGCTTGTGATTCGCCCTTTCAAGGACTCATATTGACAAACTCGGCCGTTGATTGGTTCAAGACAAGGATCGGGATCAAGATTGAGATTGAGATATTACAGAAAGCGGCCGTAAATGAACAGTGGAAAATACAAAAACTCTATATTAAAGTATCTTAACTTTATCCATCATAAAAATACCAATAAAATACAGGAAGAGAGGTAGTTTAAAACTGCCAGTTACAGTGTGACAAAAAATATGTACAGAAGCCAGCAGGTCAAGCTACCCAAAACTGTCAAATTTTCCCAATCAACCTTGAACCTAATGCTTAAGCGATAAAGTTGAAAATCTATTAAAGAAATTTGACAGATTGTACCGAATTGTCCATACCGAATCATGAATTTTCTCCAAAAGCACATAGTTCTTTGTATCTTTAATTTTACATAGGTTCATCGCAAGTAATAAAAGCAAATATCTAAATTATAATTTAGTACACAAACGAACGTCTCCTTAAAGGTAATGTCGACAAAAAAAGAGTAAGGAATACATCACATTTTCATCTATATCATAATATATATAATTTAAATTGAAGCCCGACTGAACGTGTGCGAAGCAAACAAATGCAGGTTGTTCAAGTTTGATAGTAATTATTATGTTTATAATGATAAGAAACAAGATAAGATTGAAATTGAGTGTGTTTCGTGGGATTATCTAAAGCATATTTTAATGTCTGTGGTTGGTTAGTTTGGTCAACCAATCCAAGACGCTGACGTAAGATTTGACAGCAGAGGCTCGAGTCGCGGCGTCCACTACAGACCGTTCACAGTAATATTTTACCTCTGATTTTGCATCATTGCCATAATCTCAGTGATCTTTATTGTCGATGCAATAATGTTGCTTTTGGATTGCTACCATTGACAAGTCTGTCAAATTCACAATGATCTTTATTGTCGCTACAATAAAGATGCTATGGTCTATGAATAGTAATTTAAGTAGAAAATTTGTTGTTACAGCTCATAGACTCAGATATGTACACATTCCATGTAATAAGTTTGCGTTAATGATTAAAAAAAGTAACTCGCCTAATTGGGTGGAGTTGTGGAAGACTTACATCACTTATTGATGAACTGTGTTGGATAAAAGTCAGATACAAAAGATATGTTTGGGGCCTTGAAGTTGAACCATTATTTACGTACATTTCATAGAATTCTATCTCAACCAAATGGTGATGATGCAAAGAGTCTGTTCAGGTTCATGGCCCAAATGTAATCCATAGCAGCATGTGTTTTATTACCATTTATTAACCGACTTCTTTAGGGTATGATGGGACTGTTATACGCATTAGTTATAAAAGTCCCTAATAAAAAAAAAGTTGCTACTGGCTTGCTGCTGTCAGAGGTATAATAATTGAACGGTCTGTAGCGTCTATAAATTTGATTAAAGTTACATAGCAGCCTGTGCGTTAGTTTGGCCAAATTCCTGGCCGTCACCCCTTATTACTAAACTAACATAGTGCTACTAACATAGTTTTAAGCCATATTTACTAACAAGTGTTTGATCATAAAAATATGTATGTTTAGGTTAAGGTATTTTTCTGTGTACCTGTGTCGCCTGAAATAAATGGTATTATTATTATTTAAAATAAAATCATGTTGGCTGCAAGTAAGGTACAACGCATCTAGGTAACGGCAGGGTGGCTAAAAATAAAAGTTGAATGCAAAATTATAAATTAGTCTATCTACGAGTAGTATATTATAATTATTACGCCCCGCGCAAACACTACCGCTAAAACACCACGCTGACTGTTCCACCGGAAATGGGCCATACTTGGCTTCTCTGTGGTTTATCACGGTATTGCCAATTATCATAGAGTTTTACACAGATATATATTAGTTAGTGGTGTAAGTAAAACAAAAAATACTGGTGAAGTCTAGTCTCTAAAACCTACAGGAACATAATTCGAGACAATTCTTATTATTTTACAGTCCAGGCTTCAATTTTCACTAAACAAGTAAATGTATATTTTATTATTCATATAAAAACGTAGAGATCAATTTGATGAACCAACGTTTTATTGGATCTTTGAAAATCATCGTGTCTAGCGCGGACTGAGGCGTGCAATCTAAACTGAACTGTAACGAATTGAGAATAAGTCTTACAATTGTTTAAATATACGATTTAGTTCACATGGACACATGATACTTTAAAGCAATTGAATTTTTATCAATGTCAAAAGTATCAAATGCTCGTGTAAAATCAAATAACGTTAGTAAATGAATTAAAATGCCGTTATAATGCATACAAAATAAAAACTTGTTTATGTTAAACTAAATACAGAAACAATTTGGAATGTAAACTTTTTATTTGGCATTAAAATTCCGCTTACTTTAGTCAGAAATTACTTATCTATCTACCAGATGACATTATTTATGATTTACACTAGATTTAGGTTCATTTACAATATCGAATTTACCGATATTCACACAAACGATTTGTCAAATTATAACAAGTAATAAAATACAATTTAAACCTAAAATCAATTACACTTTCAGGATTTAATATAATCTATACATAAGGAGATATTTATAGTATTATGTTATCTAAAAAAATATAAAAAAGAAAAGTATTTAAAATCTTCTAAGCTCTAGAAACCTTGGTGATGGGTCGTGGGTTATTAATTTTACACAGAATTACAAATGATTGAAAACAACAAACATTATCTATAGAAATAAATTTTGACTATACTCATTGCAATAATGGTCTCTATAAGCAGACGGTGTCTGTGTGTGCGTTTGATCTCTAAAACCACTGAGCAAACATCGATTCAATTTTCACCACAAATCGAGAATACAACGGAAACTATTGGTGTATCTATTTACTGAACTATTGCAAAGCTGCTAGCCCTCATATTTAAAACATAACATATTTTTTACAGTCTGGGAGTAATATGAAAGTTTTTATGGAATAAATAGAGTGCTTATATGCAATAGTCCTTTATTAATTTCTACTTGCCTAACTCCAAAGGCGCATGCGGGACTACCCTTCCATTAAACACCACATCATAAGGCTTATTATTTTACCGAAAATATACAAACAAAAATTGCAGACGTCATATAAACACTATATTATTCCCCATTGGTTTCTATACTCAAAATCATCATATACCCCCGTATTCATGAAAAACAAAAGTTGCACAACATGTTTCAGCAACATGTCTTGGAACATGTTGCTCGCAACATAACATCACGTCTGTGTTCCCAGAAGATTAAGGCAGAGGTGTATCAATAGAACACCCACATTTCGTCGGTTATGCTGGCAATATTGCATACAAAATCCCCCTTATTTATAGACGTTCCTAAAAGTTATGATTAAAGTCTACTTAACCATACATTTTCTGACGTTTAAAGGTCTCATAACTTTAAGCAACGTTTACAAATAAGCGCCAATATGCTTAGTTAGCAACTTCTATTTACTCTGAACACGGGGTTTAATTCACTGTATGGAAGGTAGTAATGAAATTCATTTACTAACGTTAAGCGACGCGTCGCTGGAGCGCGTCACATGGAGGGCGCGCGCGGTCGCCGTCACTCTGCCACTCATTTGATGGCTCGAGCTTCTGGCAGGAACGCGTCCCAGTAGCGGATTGCCTGCAAGTAACATACGCATTATTATTTTATAAATATTAAATAAAAACCGGCCAAGTGCCTGTCGGACCACGCACAATAAAGAATTGCGTAGTTGGGATGGATTTATCCCAAAAACAAACTTAACATTGTAGTTGAAAAATATGTTCTCCCATACATCAATAGATATGCATCACGGTCAATTCTCAAACTGTAAATGTAAGTTTGTAATCGCATTTTTTTATGTGATAAAACACAGAATTATCATAATTATAATTAATACAATTAATATATACAGGATAATTTTAAAAGGAGTGCGAATATTTCAGGAGGTAATCAGGTGCATAAAACTGGACAACTTTCCCTAAGGAACATAGGTCGAAACCTTAAAATTGAAAATCGACTTTTCATACAAAGTGACTGGTCACGTGACTTATGTTTGTATGAGAAGTTGAATTTTATTTTTTAGATTTCGAGCTATGTTCCTTGGGGAAAGTTGTTCAGTTTTATGCACCTGATTACCTCCTAAAATATCCGCACTCCTTTTAAAATTATCCTGTATATGTATATTAATAATAAAATTATAATTAAAATAATAATAAAATTATTAATATATTACTAGGTGTTGAGCTGTACGATTACTGACAAATGCAAGCACTGACTGGACAGGTCCATTTAATCTGTGTGTTTTTTTCCTCAAAAGACCATTTCAGACACTAACGTCAATGGGAACTACCCTATAGGTTTTGATTTATTTGCGAGTATCAAAATATGTCGCATAAATGGCCGTAATTTTTATTGCGTTGACTTAAAAGCTTGATTTTATTAGAGCTCCAAGGGACCGTAGACCCGTATTTGATATTAATTTCAACTTGATCCACGTGACTCCACGTGTTCCTGAGAATAAGAGCCCTGCGAGACTGACAGACAGACAGACGGACAACGAAGTGATCCTATAACGGTTCCGTTTTTTCCTTATGAGGTAAGGAACCCTAAAAACGAACTTTCATTACCCATAGCTCGAAAATCTAGCGAAATAGTTACTGTTATCGCGTCGACAAGCTTTGCGTTACATAAAAGGTCAAATTACTATAATATACTAGCAACACTTCACAGATGTGATGGTATCAATCGATACCTAAATGATGATATTCACCAGTTAATTTAATCGACCAATTCAATGTGAGCGCATTTGGGGCTAAATATTGCAATCATCAAGAGCAGTGGTCGCCCAGAGGTAACGGCTCCGACTTGCGAGTCGTCGTGAGTCGGGTCATGGGTTCCAACCCTGACAGGCGCTTTGTGTAAATAATTTCATCACCATTGCTCTCAAAACGGTAAAGGAAAACATTGTGAGGAAACCGGCACGTCCTAGAACCAAAAATTCAAAGACATGTGACATCCACCAACCCGCACTGGGCCCGCGTGGTAGATTACAGCTCGCTCCCTCTCGAAGAGAGGAGGCTTGTGTCCCAGCAGTGGAAACATTATAGGCTGATTATGCTATGTTGCAATCAACATAGATAAATGTAGATTCATATATTTTATAATACGTGTTTGCAAATAATGTATCTATGATGACTCATACCCTCATACTGCAGAGTGTTTTGGATATTAACCTCTCGTCTGTCGGAACGTAGATCTTCGCACCAAATTGTGTACCCGTTGTCTGTCGGAACTTAGACCTGCGCTAGATCATCGCCAGTTGAAAATGAGCGCACGCGCGGTATTTTTCCGAGAGACGGCGCCTTTTTTACGCTGCGCGTCCCGACAGACGAGAGGTTAAAACTCATAAATACGGGTGTATACCTGTGCCTGATGCTTCATGTGGTCGTCGAGGTAGCGCAGCAGAGCGGCGCGTAGCTCAGTGAGGCGCAACTCGTCCCATCGTTCTAACTCCTTCTTTATGACGCGGGATATTGTGTCGAATTCCTGTTGACCGCGCTCTACCTTCGCCTCCCACTGTGGATAATGTTTACATTTCATTAAGCAGGAAGCACATCTATTACAAACAAATAAAATTGAAGTGTCTGTTTGTAATGTTAAAATAACACCTTTTTACTAAATGCATATGAAGGTATCGGAACTTATAACAAAAAAAAAAAAATTGTTTGTTTGTCTGTTTCGGCTAATCTCCGAAACAGCTGGACCGATTTTGACGGGACTTTCACTGACAGATACTTTATGTTATAAGGAGTAGGCTTAGGCTACTTTCAATTTAGAAAAAGATTTAGGGTTCCGCGTAAAAAAATTTAAACCCATGAAATTGTGAACAAAATCCGATTCAAATAGAAGCCGCGGGCAACAGCCGGCCAATGAGTTATTGAATGTTGAATCAGAAAGCTGTTGATACCTCAGGGTTGTCCCAAAATTGAAGTACCTAGACGGATAAAGACACCAACTTGATTTTACACACGGGGAATTCAGCAAAATTGCATGAGGAAACGTGAGAAGCAGTTGTCAGAGTTAGCCGTTTTTTTCACCTGATAACGGACTGTCTTCTTCACCGGACTTACGGTGGTGTTTAGAAGTCCAGCACATATGTGGCGGCATACCTACATCGCCACATGCGAACGCGTCACACTGACGTCACGCAAAATCCTGCATCGCGCAATCAGAATTTACCGCGCAACGCATACGGGGTGTAAAAACACACATCACATATCCGTTAACTACGCATACTGCAAATCAAACTAAGTAACATAGGCAGTGATAGGAATAGGTAGTGCTAATTTGCCTAAACTTCGAGGAAGGAAGTAACATGGAGTAGATAATACCTCCTCTAAAATCCCGGAATAATTTTAATGACGTTTAAATCCCTGGATTTACCCATATTGGTTGTAGTGTCTGGTGGGTAACTGCCCGACGAATGATGTCGGGACGTTGTATATATCGGGTGTAAAAAAACACTTAACGAAGCCGAAAGTTACATGTTCTTCCCATAACTGCGATATTTTTTTTTTGTTCTGGACCATACCTGGGAACCTTCTGGTTACGGAAATATTGAAGGTCAGACATAAAAGAGTCAGAGTTCCATCTTTTTGTTACTTGCGTTTTTTATGAAAGCTATGTTCCTCATGCCTCTATACATACAAATGTGAAAAACCTGGTCTGTTGTCCGATGAAACAAAACGGACGTGTACAAGCGGACTTATGGTTCCATTTTCATTGCACTTCACATATTTTAATATTATATTATATTATAAAGTTGTGGAATATTATATTTTCAAGATGTCCCATAAAATGATAAGGAACAATAATTATCGACCTAGTCTTATAATAGGGATGATGAGTAATATTAGAAATGTTCTAACAAAAAATGTAATTTCAAAGAAGGCATGGTAAAATAATAATAATAGTAATTTATTATTTATTTTGTCCATAAGTTTGTCAGTAACAATGTTCTTAACCTAGTGTTAGTAAACGTAAAAGTAATAAAATGAGATAGTCGAAAAAATCTGTAAAATCTATGGAAATACGGAGAAAGATGCTTTAAAAGTTTTTGGAAGGGATTATTCCAGTCCTTGTCGCGCGGTATGGCCTGCGTGCGGTATGCTTCAGAGAAAACTGCGCTGGGATGCTCCAAAGGTCGATCACCAAGCATTTAAATATATACCTTATTTCGATTAAATAAGTATTAAATTCAATTGATAAATTTGAAATCCTCTGCCGTCCCATCCGCCAGTCTGCGCAGGCCATTACGGACAATGTATGGTGCTAGTGTGAAGTTACAGTCGTGACGTCACTTCTGTGATAGTGCCGTCTTTGTCTAGCAGTTATTTTAAAACGTTTATAAGCCGACGTACGCACGGACGTAAAATTTACGGCTTATTCCACTTTTCCCCGTTGGATGATCCCCATTGATGGGGATTAGTGAACTTTTTGTTCACTATTCCCCGTTGACCCAAAATTTTTATTTAATGGGATAAGTGAACTAAAAAGTTCAATAATCCCCATTAGGTAGGTACGTTAAAAAAATAAAATATATGAATCATGTTACATTTATTAATTAAAAATATAACTTTCTTATACCTAATAAAATCACAGATTGTACAATTATTAATTTAAAATAAAAAATATAACTTTCTTATACCTAGTAAAATCACAGATTGTACAATTATTAATTTAAAATAAAAAATATAACTTTCTTATACCTAGTAAAATCACAGATTGTACAATTATTAATTTAAAATAAAAAATATAACTTTCTTATACCTAGTAAAATCACAGATTGTACAATTATTAATTTAAAATAAAAAATATAACTTTCTTATACCTAATAAAGTCACAGATTGTTACAATCATTAATTTAAAATTGTAGCATGAAAATATTTCTTTCTTATACCTTGTAAAATCAAAGATTACACTCACTTAAGTTTTTCTAAACAGTGCCCAATCGTAATTTCATTATTAATGAGTTCCATTTGGACCTCCTGTATATAATTATCGCGATTGATGCTTTTTTTTGTTTTTTCCGCTATACCTTTATTTTCAGAAACCCCCAATGCAAGAACTTCGTAATACGATGCATCTTCAGCCAACGCTGTGAGGAGCTTCATAATGTTGGGTTTCTTTATTTTCACACGCTTTTTTATTTTATTATTCCATGCTTCGACTAAATTCGTAGTGCGATGAGTCTGTCCAAATACACACCACGTTTTAATAAAATCATCTTGTAGCCATTGTCTGAGCATGTAATTTCTAAACTCCTTGCTATTATCATCATCAGGGCTTTGAGAGGCAACATAAAACCAACCCGCAATGATTTTATCTGATGGTAACAAAGCCAAAGCAGTGCTAAGTGCAACTTGTCTTCTGGTTAATTTATCTTTTGTTAGTTTGAGTTGTTTTCCTTTCTTCCATATTGCCTGGGTGAAATGGAAATAACAGCCGCTAATAGATATATTTACAAAAACATTTCGCATTGCGTTCATCGGAGCCACTTCATAGTCACATTTAAATATTTCTGGATTCCAATCAGGTAATGCAGATTTTAGCATACTAAATAAAATTTCATATGTTTGTTGATTTTTATGGCTCATGAGGACATAAACAAGTGGCACAATGTTTATGTGTTTTTCTGTACTGCCCAAATCCCCATGAATGGTGTAGAGTTGGTAAAAGGGAGATGGACAGATCCAAAACGTTCCATCACCCAAGAACATCTTCAAATTTTTCATTTGATGTCGGGCAAATTCAGAGCAAAAAGCTATTACACGGATACCACTGTCATTGTAGTCTGCTAAAATAAATTCCTGATGAGCTGGAGGTACTTTAACTTCTTCAACATTTTTGAACTCAATTTTACTTACTTCAAATGCTGCATTTCTGTGTTTATATAATGTTGTTTTGATAGACTTCAGGGCAGCGAATTCTTTTATTTTGTCAATTCCGGTATCTTTTAGTGAGCTCACAGCCGCGTTGTAAGCAGTGGGAATAGCAGGTGCTTCTGGATCCGCAAGTGTAGTTTTTAGTTTGAATAACCTCAAGGTAACTTCATTCCGCGCAAAATCAGGTTCACAAACATTGTGTCGTTTCTCAGCTACAACTTGATTGTCCTGTAAAATTAAGTAATAATAATTAATTACTTTACATTATTTTTTAAGTAAACAATATTGCACTTACATAGAATACAAAATTAAATAGGCTATTTAACAACCTTTAAAACTTATAACAAATTGTTGTTATCCTATCAGAATAGAGTTCAACAAAACATATTTCACTTTATGCTTAACTAAAATATGTAATAATAATTAAATATATACAATTCACTTCAGCTACACTCTTTTACACTAGGTGTAATAGACTTGTTTGACAAAAGAATGACGTCACACGTGCCGCCATGACAGAAACAGTGTTTAAACTTTAACGTTGATTTTTAAATTTTGATATTGATAAACGTGATATTGATAACACACATAACCTGAGTTATTATTTTGTCATTATTAATCACAAAATATAATAAGTAACTTACCATGACAGTGATGGATCCGGCACATTTACTTTGTTTTCTTGTGGTACACTCCCACAAAACTCCACCATTTTTATATTTGCATTTTTTACTGTATTGATGTCCGGCCCGGAGAAGTATGGTAGCTTTACCTTTTTTAACGTACTCTAAACAAACGTCAGTTGAACTACCAGCCATTTCCTTTATTTATTCCTATATTAAACTAATAACTGCGAACTGATAAGAACTGCACGCTTGAACTACACTACACACTACTAACCCTTAACGACTACGAAACAAAAACAAAAGATGGGTCGACCAATCACATACGAGCTAACTCGCACCCCGCTCCGCCACCGCCTTGCGCGCGCGCCTCTAGAAAATGAGCATCTTTTACAGTATTGTGTATCTTATTAGATAGATAGATATAAGGTCTTATTCCCAAACATCGTTAGAACAATTTCGTTGGGGCAACAATCTGTTTTTCGTTCTAATAAAATCGTAAAGTAGGTATGTAGGTAATTTAAAATTTTGTTCTTACCTTATAAAAATAAAAGTACATGACTCATATATTTTATTTTTATATTGTTTTTATTTAACGTACCTAATTAGAAAAACTTAAGTGATTGTAATCTTTGATTTTACAAGGTATAAGAAAGAAATATTTTCATGCTACAATTTTAAATTAATGATTGTAACAATCTGTGACTTTATTAGGTATAAGAAAGTTATATTTTTAATTAATAAATGTAACATGATTCATATATTTTATTTTTTTAACGTACCTACCTAATGGGGATTATTGAACTTTTTAGTTCACTTATCCCCATTAAATAAAAATTTTGGGTCAACGGGGAATAGTGAACAAAAAGTTCACTAATCCCCATCAATGGGGATCATCCAACGGGGAAAAGTGGAATAAGCCAAATTTACGCGACGATTTTTTTTCGCGCACTGGATCTTCAACGCTCTGCTTAGCGCCGAGAGTTGAAAATCCAACTGTGTTTTTTCGACGCGTTGAAATGCGCTTTGTTGGATTCTCAATGCTTCTGCATGATTCCAGTGCGCGATAAAATCCCGCCGCGATAGGCAATATTTTACGCGTTTACACTTTTTATAATATTGTTTGCACTATTTATAAACACATATTTTTTAGTTAAAAAAAAAAAAATGTTATCATCCCAATAATACATACCTCAATAATCTCATTGGCTGCTTGTTCGATCTTCTCGGGCCGGTTGGCGAGCTCGGCCTTCGCTTTGTTCTCTCTCCGCTTCGTCAGCTGCATCTGAGCGTGCTGCCAGTTTTGGAACACCTAATAACATGAACAAATTAATAATCAGATAAATTGCAGACCTGTGACAACTTTCGTCAAATTGGATGCAATGTTTCCACGTACACGGAAACCTGTGTCATATTATACGATGCAAAAGGCGACGACAAAAATGATATATCACTTGTGTATTATGTCACTGATGTAATACACAACACAATTACTGAAATTACGTATTAATCTGAATTTATGACATTGTATAGGGTACTAATTGTAATTTATGACATTTTATAACGTATTAATGGAATTGTTTATAGTATTAATTGGAATTAATCACATGGTATAATTTTAATGATAATTTTGCATGCCTGAATTGGTGCCACACAGTGGACCTGCGCATTCACTTGACATCTAGAAATGTGTGAATGTGTGTGTGTATGTATTGTGTTGAGCAACAAACATTTGAAATTGAAAAGTAATACCTATAATTAAATCAGTTTGAATAAAGAAAGAGGAAAGTTTAATGTGATTAAGATCAAAAGTGATTATCGTTTTAGGGCGGATGTCACCAATGAAATTGAACGCGATCGGCACATCTAAACTACGTTCAAGAGCTGTCAGTGTCATTATTCCAAAGAAAATAATGACACTGACAGCCCTTAAACGTGGCTTATGTGCTGATCGCGTTCAGTGTCATTGCTGAAATTCGCCCTTAGTAAGGCACAAAAACAAATGCTTGAATAGGAAGAATGCAAAAAGGAGTATTTTGAGAGGCACGAGGCCTTCTGTAGCTTCTAGCTATTATTTAGAGAAAGGCGTTATTTTATATATTTACATATTTGGTATTAATGTTATAATTACCTTGACCCTCTCATGGAACACGTCCTTAATAGCGCCGATGAGTCCGAGGTAGTCTTTAACATGTTCAGCGAGTACGTAGAAGTCTGTGTTCGACTGCTCTAGTCTCAAATGTTCTATCTGTGAAACAATGTAAACAGCTGTTGTTATTGCATTATGCATTATCTTTATGAAGATAACGTGAGTTTGAACTGCGCAGACGACGTTTTCTTGGCTTTATTCCAAGTAAAGCATCACAGTAAGCATGTAATACAGATGTCTGTGACTTGCACAAAAGTATGCATGTAGCTTGTATGTCATTCACCAATCAGAAGTTGTTATGGCACAATGGCATGGAAGCTACTTGTATACTTTTGTGCGATTTACTTGTATATTTTAGACATGTGTATTTGCGGCTTTATGCGATTCATAGGGACGCACGCATTGTTTGGACATTTAATGTGTTAAATATTTGATTACGATATTATTTGTTTACATGTTTCTCATAGTGAGGGTTTATTCGATCATGAATCGTGTGCGCAGGCTTAGCTCTGTGTGTGTGTTACCTTCTCATGTAAGTCGGCGGTGTGCGACAATGCACGGGAAAGTGGCGCGTGCGGGTCTGCGCCGGACAGCGCGGCGCACGCGCGCGCCGCGTCGTGTGTGCGCAGGCTTAGCTCCCGTCTCTCCCCCGCTAGAGCTTCGCAGGCACCGAACATGCGTCGTAGACACGCTTCTAGAGCTTCGATACGTGTTGAACGCTCTTCGAACCACTGCGGATAGGAGTAGTGATGTTGTAGATAGATTGACCACTAATAAACAGTAGTAGTAGCACACCAAATAAAGGGAAAATCACTAAAAGAGTGATAAAATGAGCGGTTGAAATAAATTATGTCTGTCTTGATCCACGAGACACCTAAATGCCGATCAGTAGCAACAATTTGGCAGCGTTTTTGTAGTATTCCAAGAGGTTTTCATAGCTCTAGTGCTATCGAGACGGTTGACTGTACTGAAAGAGGATAATAATTATCTTTAAATTATACCGTTCTTCAGTTGAAGATTTTATTCAAAATTACATTAATTAAAATGTAAATAAAGTCTTCAAAAGGAAACGAAAGGAAAAAAAAATAGAGACCATAATTTCTGATACAGCCTGTAGATACGATAAAATCTGTTAACTTACCGGGTCAGACTCGTCCATTCTGTACGTGATCTTGTTGACGGTCTCGCCGACCTTGTTGAACAGACGTAGCACTCCCGCGCCGCTTAGTGCTGAAGTACTCGTCGCCTTTGGCAGCTCTGTTTCTGTAGAGGCAAGAATATAATGTCAAATACAAATTGCAAAGCTTCAAAGTGGTTCAAAAAATATACACCAAACAATATCTTAGTGCAAAGAGCTCGAATTAAATTTTTTTACTTCTACACTGCAGCACGCGTAGTATGACCACCGTAGAAACGGGTTTTGTCGACGGAAGAATAGACAAAATGACAGATTGTAGAAAGATTTCTAACATCTAAGCCTGGCGATGTGTAATTTTGTTTATTCTTCCGTCGACAAAACCCGTTTATATGGTGGGTGGTCATGCTGCGCGTGCTGAACTCTAAAGCTCTGATCGACAGATGAGCTGCAATTCGCAAAAACAACGAGCCAAGCTTTACGTCTTGGCGGCGGCGATCTCTCGCGTCCGGCCCTGGTCCAGACCATGGTACGGAGCGAGAGTGCATGGGAAGCCATTACCTCCTTCTGCGAAGCAGTAATGCTCGTGAAGGAGGAGGCGGGACGCGTGAGGGAGAGGCAAGCTATGCACCCTCACGCCCCTAGTCGCCGCAGGAGACGCCCTGGGCGTCGGGAACTGGCAGCCGATTCCCGGCCACCGTAGGCGCGGGCTTGCGGACGGCAAGCAATGGGTAGCTCGCCGTCCGGTAAGGACCAAGCCCGAGTCGACGGCGCGTCGTGTTCCACGCGCGCCTCAAAGAGATGTCAGCACTATTGACGGGGTCCGCTAGGGCCGATGCCAGCTAGGGTTGCGGGATGTTCGAAAGAGTTACCGTGGCCCCAGCACAGGCAACAGAAGGAACACGGGTGGGTTTTAGTCAGTAAAAGTCTGACACGCCCTCCCGCTCCGCCCAGAGCGGGAGAAGTCATTTGATGATTTCCCATCCACAAAAAAAAAAAAAAGCTTTACGTCTTCGTCATTTGAAACTCTAAAGACCAACTGTTTTGCAAAAAAAAGTTACAATTATCGTTGTAATTTTTTTTTGCAAAACAATTGTTATTTAGAGCAAAATTTCGGAATGCTTTTTCTGAGCTCTTGTCGATAAGTTAAAGAAAAGACGCTAATTTTGCAAAGTCAACCGCACGCCTTGTTGGCAACAAGTTCACTTGGACAGCAACTTTTTTCGCAACTCAAGTGTTCCCACTGTCATGCTTTATACCGTACGCTAAGATGCTGTTACCTGACTCAAGAAACTCCCTGAAGTCAGGATCGATGCAGAGCACAGGGTGCTGAGCCACTCGGTTCAGAAAGCGCTCGAGCGCTGCACGACGTCTCTCCACAAAAATGGACTGTACGCTTCCAGCCGCTACGCTGCCGTTTGCACTTTCCGTTGACGGTGTGGATGTCATTTTTAGCTTAGTTGTGCCTAAAAGGGGAGTTAAAACCATGAGTAATTTGTGACAGTATTGGCTGTTTATTGCGTTTGTTTATGCTAAATGCACTTATGACATTGCTACAATTAAGCTTTCCAAAAACTGTCCATTATGGATGCCAAAAAAAGCTCCTTCTCGCCAGGTTCTATAATGCAGCCCATCTTTAAAACAACGATAAACGTATTCCACTGTTTTGTCCCTACTAGATAGCAAACATTTTTTACGATACAATCTATATTTTACAATTGGTATATGGTTCCAGGTTCATAAATATATTTTGATTGATTTTTTACTATAGGTATTTAGCAAAGCAACAGCCTTTGGGCATCCATTAATAGGACAGTCGCAAGATACATTAAAGAAAAAAGAAATGGATAAGAGAACATTTCCTTACCATGTTTTTTTTATAAAAATAGGTCGAAACTCTTTATCTACCCACCTACTATACTCTTTTCAGGCGCTGGCGGTATTATCCTCCCCGACCTCAAATACTTTTCGGTCAGCTTCTCATGTAGGCCGAGGAAGTCGCTAAATCTCCTTAGTACAGCGAAGTCATGCTTGCTGAAGATAGGCATATTGGTTTTCGTGAGCACTCGGTAGGCCACATACGAACTCATGCCTTCGCCTATCTTTTGTGGTTCCGTTATTGTGATAATTATGTTGTTCGCGCGTTCTGTGGCTATCTGTAGAATAGTAAAGTAGTGGGTAAATTATCTGTAGGAGTGTATGTACCCATAGTAGGACAATGTTATCTCTGCTGTGACGTCAGTTTGGGTCTGGCTTTGTATTCGATTCTATTTTTATTTAGAAACACAGTTTGGAGTCAGGGCATTCCGGATTCTGGACGGTTTTTTTTAGTTACTAAATGGTCTGACACGATTGTACTTGTTGTAGCGCGAATTAGTGTCTTCTTTTAGTTAAATCATGCTTTGGCATTACTAACTTTTGATCGTGGCTTAGGCCGCATGGAGGTCGGAAAATATCCCACAGGAACATGATACCGGGAAAAAAGTATCCTATATCCTAACCCCGCGGGGCAATTGCATAACACATTATCAATCGGAATTGGTTTCATTTTGACAGTTCAACAACATTCATTGCGTTATTTACGTTTGAGCAGACAATTTTTTCAAACTTATGAAGCAATGGATTAGCAATTTGCTTCAAAATTATTCAGATTCGGATTGATAGTGTGTTACGTAATTAGGGTGCAGGTCTACCTGTGTACCAAATATCAACGATATCCGTTCAGCCGTCAAGGCGTGAAAAGGTAACAGACGGACAGACAGTCAGACAGAGTTACTTCTGCACTTATAATAGCATATAAGCAAGAAATGTATTTCCGTTCTTGACGGGACATTGGATTCCGATGGCCCGGAGTTCGGAAAGCCCTGACCCTTGTGTGACCCAAGTATGTCAGTTTTGATCACTGCTAGATAGATACTAGAAACTAGAATGCAGCCTTCTCCGCCCGCAGCACGCAATGCTGTTTGCACGAAAGTGTTTGTTTAGTTCAGACCATGTTTCATTTCATCAAAAGCCTATACTTATTAAATAAACATAGCCGCATGTAGCATCAAAAGTAAGTAAATATAAATCTATAGATTTATATTTATTTTTCTTTAGATTTTTTTTAAATAAATAAAATTGAAGTGTCTGTTTGTAATGTCAAAATAACAACTTTTTACTAAATGCATATGAACGTATATACAATACTTATAACAAAAAAGCAATTTTTATTTTTTTGTCTGTCTGTCTGTCTGTTTGTTCCGGCTAATCTCCGAAACGGCTGGACCGATTTTGATGGCACTTACACTGGCAGATAGCTGATGTTACGGGAGTAACTTTGGGTACTTTCATTTTTAGAAAATAATTAGGGTTCCGCGCAAAAAAATTAAAACCCATGAAATTGTGAACAAAAAGTTGGATTAGAAAAATTCTTTTTGCATTTGGTAGCCCAATTCTCGAGGATAGTTATAGGCTATTTAACATCACGCTACGACCCTTAGGAGCCGAGCAAAAAGAAAAAAGTTAGAAAGAACACTAAGCGAAAACGAAGTAATAGCGCAGGCGGGCGATGCGGTGCGACGGGTCGGGGGACGAGGGATTTTTCTTAAAATGTGGCTGTTATTTTAGTATATTGTGTATCTTACGACTTCCACGCGAACGAAGTCGCAAGGCACAGCTAGTATATACATAAAATTGTAACTAATGAGTTAAGTGATGACTGTAATTAAAGGGTCAACATTAATATGACCTTTATTTTTATTACTGTGAACTTTTAAAACAATCCTAGTTAGCACTCCTATCTGTTTTTATGTTATAGTGGGTTTTTTAATTTAATTTTAATTTCTCAGTAGCAGCTCATTCTGGATTCATGCCCAGTTGATGGGAATAGGCTCACCCCCTAAAACATGAGACTTGAAGAGGGCTGTTGCATTTTGTCACCTCTCTCGCTCACACGGGACCAAATTAAGAATATTAAATGAAAAGATACTTTTTTGAAAAATGTAATCAATTGGCGAACTAATAAATACCTAATATTAATTTAATAGGTAATTATTAAAAACACATTTTTATTATAGCATTTATTTAACTCATCTCAAAAACAGATCATAATACTTATTGAGCTGAGTTTATTAGTGTTCTAAACACCCCTTCGGAGTATACAAGCGTAATCTTATGTCAGTTCCTCAAGTTTCATCACTACTGAAAAATAATTTTTATTTTTTTTATTACTTTATCTATGCAACCTACTTTGCTAACATTACAAGACAATCTATCGGTCGCGCATGACTCGTTTTTCCGTCGCGTCGGGTGATCTCGTGTCTCGCCGCGGATTTAAAATCAGCTATTTATTAGTCGATTACTTCGATCGGTGACCTTGTACGAGCGTGAGCACCGGCGAGGGTTACGTATTTATTTGACATGATATAAGCCATTGTGGGCAGTTAATTATGGTACTTTTGTAAGGATTACTTGGCATTATAGCTATAAGCTAGTTGTTTTACACAACATTCAGGATTTTTGCTAAAATCTCTTATAACTGAGTTAAACATTGTTGGTAGATTAGGCTCACGCCACCGGCCTCACCTTTTCACTACTTATGTACAAGTAGTGCCCGTGACGTAGTGAAACTTCTGGGGTAGGACCTCTCAACGGTCATTAGCTTGAAGTCACTTAAGGCGAAAGCGTCAGGGTAGCCCGTTAAATTTAAATTTTCTTCCGTTTTTTGCAATTTGCAGATGAGTATTAGGTTGTATGTTGATTAAAATATGATTCGCGACCGTAACAATTATGTATTTACAGAATTATAATTATTAAAGTCATCAATACAACTCTCTAAGACCCAGTAATCGTATTTTCATGAAATCTTGACATTTGAGGATTATACTACCTTACGGAGTTGTATTACTGATTTTAATTACTAAATACATATTTGTTACGGTCGCGAATCATACTTTAATCAACATAAACCGAGACATTTAGTTGCAAATTGCAACAATCGTAAGAAACTTTGGATTTCGCGGGCTACCTTAGGGCTTCCCCTTCAACTCAAATCTTTTACAAGCTTATAGCCTTCATAATTCATTTATGTACATATGATTCCGGGCCCAGGAATGACCTAAAACTTATTAGCATCACCAGTTTTATGCGAATAAAAAATATTTTTCTTATTTTACCTCTTCCATAATTGGGCTGCTCAGTGAAGTGGTGATAGACGGTGGCGCATCACTAATGCTGACCTTCTCTAGACCTTCACGGGCTCCATTTACCTCTGGGTCCAGACTGACTTCCTGTAAAGGAAGATAAATTGTTTAACTGTTTAATAGATCTTCAATTTGTAACAATAGCAGGCCGTTTATTGTGAATGTTCCAGGCTTCTTCTGGGTAAGCTCGCTCCATCGTCGACTTTGTCTCTGTCATCTCTGACCTAGACTAGAGTCAAGAGCAAACCTATATTAAATAAAATAAAAAAAGAAGGTAGTTGAGATTTTCTGTATAATAATTATTTCTTTCTGATAGATTTACCCACTTTTCCTGAATGATGGTAATAAATTCGGAAAGTATTGATATTTATTTGTTGTCTTGTGTATGGATACAAGAGAGCAAATAGCTAGCCATGGAGTATGTATATACTACATAATAATATGACATTATGGAATTTCTAATCTATACATCTATAGAAATAAATAAAATTGAAGTGTCTGTTTGTTATGTTAAAATAACAGCTTCTTAGTAAATGCATAAGAAAGTATACACAGTACTTATAAACTAAAAACAATTTAAAAATGTTTTGTCTGTCTATTTGTTCCGGCTAATCTTCGAAACAGCTAGACCGATTTTGACGGAACTTTCACACGCAGATAGCTGATGTTATAAAACGTAAGCCGACGTACGCACGGATGTAAAAATATCGCGGCGGGATTTTATCGCGCACTGGATTTTCAACTCTTGGTGTTGAGCCAAGCATTGAGAGTCCAACAGAGTGCATTCCAGCGCGTCGAAAAAACACACTGTTGGATTTCAACTCTCGGCGTTGAGCCGAGCATTGAGAGTCCAACAGAGTGCATTCCAGCGCGTCGAAAAAACACTGTTGGATTTTCAACTCTTGGTGTTAAGCAGAACGTTGAAAAACCAGTGCCGCGAAAAAAAATTGCTGCGATATTTTTACGACCGTGCAAACGTCGGCTAACTTAGGCTACTTTTACTTTAGAAAAACAATTAGGGTTCCGCGGAAAAAAATAAAACCCATGAAATTGTGAAAAAAAATCCGATTCAAATAGGGAAGTTGTTTTTCGACATCCACGTGAACAAAGTCGCGGGCACAACTAGCACAACTATAAAATAAAACCTGTAACTCTGATATTCAACTTTGCTTTATTTAAATCCAAGAGGATCATTGAATAGCAGATGTTATGTTTAACAAATAATTTAGTTCCTGTTTTCAAATATAAACTCTGAGGTAATAGAATTAAGGTACAAAATGTTTTGTGATGAAAGCGGATGCCAGGTGTTAATATTTTGTGTAAATAAAAATACTATAAATATCTACAGGTAATGTTAGATAAAGTATAATCTACTGGCTTAGGTATTTAATAAGTTGACACTTTTGAAAAGTATGTGATTATTTTGGATTTTGTGATGCTGACAATCCTTAATCTGATCTTACATTAGTATTACAATTTTAATTACTTGTTTTATATGTGCTCCAAAGGCTTGGGAAACAAAGCCTCTGCCAATTAATGGAAAAACCTGTTTACAAACCAGTCTTAAAATTAATTTTAAATTTAAAAACCTATGTATTATTTTATTGTGATGCAACAAAATAGCCTTCACAAGTGACAACACAAAATTAATTTATGTTTGGTAAACTCTGGCCAGTACCTACATCCCTCTGCCATCTTAGTAACTGATTATTGTTTTTAACATGGCCTGGTATGATTTTCATAGCAGTGTGTGCCAATATACTATAATAGGAGCTTGTTGGCTAAGTGAATTTGTCCAGATTGTCATTCGTCGATCTTTGACAGTTGTTACAGGTTGTACGAAGCTCGAAAGTCTGACAACCAGTCTTAACTAAGAGTATCATATTACAGAGTTACTGGATTGTGGAGGTTGGATGGCTGTTGCTCCATGTAAAATACTGGTATTCAGCTGCATCCGGTTAGACTGGAAGCCAACCCCAACATAGTTGGGAAAAGGCTAGGTAGATTGATTTTGTGCCAATACAAGAGAAAAAGATCAACTCATCATTGAATCTACCCACATACTAAGTGATTGATAGTTTTATATTTATATTTTCTACAATTTCTTAGCAGTTTCACATGTTTGCCGGATATAAATCCATCTATAAGACATTTTATTGAGCTAAAGCAAAACATTGAGTTTGTAACACATTTGAAACAGTGATGTTTTTTAATTCTAAGTACAATGTTATACTAGATTTTATAAATAGCTAATTTATGCCAAGTTCTGGTTATTCTTAGGCGGCGGCCAACAGTAGAAAATTTATTGATTGATCAAGTTTTGCCAGCTACAAGGAAAATAATTTATATTTATTTTAAAATTATTTAGTTTCTTATGCTATGTTGTAAGTTAAAGGAAAATGGATAAAAACATTATCAGATACATTGTTAAGGATTGAAGTCTTTATTTAAATGTTATGCAGGAAATGCTCAATTATATGCATTTTAAATAGCCTGAAGTAATGACTAACATAAACTCTTTAATTATTATGATTGAAAAAGCAACAGATTAAACATGATTGGCTTTTATTGCACTTGTGGCTTCCTATTAGAATGATGACAATGAAATTATTTTGATATTGAAATAAGAAATTGTTGTTCAAGAGATTGTATTTCACAAATACCTGCACAAACGTAAACACAGGATTAAATTCAAAAGCCATTGCAGTTATTGAACTTTCACTATCATCCAAAAACAAAATACTATTATTATTGATAACTAAAAAAACAACTGTGAGAACAAACAGCTATCAGAAAGGTGACAAATACTGAAGATAATACAGTGGATTTATACCTAAGCCACTGATTCAGTAATTAAATTAACTTTCAAGGATGTTTCAAAGAGAACTCAAGTTCTGTAAAAGTATGTATCTTGTAAAAAATTCTATTTATGATTCTCATCTAAATTTTGGTTGAATAATGGTAATTAACAGTAATAATAGCAGCATCAGCAAGAGGTCGGTGTAATGTTGTAAATTCGTTTATTTCGTATCATGCATAGGGGCGTCAACGATCTGCCGGACGCCGGGGGGCGGACGCGAACACAACAAGTTATTAAAACAGGATTCCAATATGATACCTGGACCGCAGACGCGAAAAGATCTTCGTCATCCCTGTTATCATTGTTGATATCCACTGTGCTAAAGGGCGGCGTATCAGGCTCTTCCGACATGGTTAATTTGGACTAAAAGTAGACACGACCGCAAATGACTGTACGAACAATAACAGCGTCTAATCAAATTTTTCCCGAAAACAGCCAGATAACTTTCCGATACTAAGGTTTGCTTGACAGAAATGAGCAACCCCGTCTGTAATTATGTGTATAAATTAAATACAATTTTTAACATGATTAAAATGACATTCTCAGTAAATCTGTTTAGTTGTGAAAGAGAAAAGAAAAATTTAATGTTTAAAATATTGACGATTTTTAAACCATGTACCTGTCTCATGCGCCTTGTCATATTTTTAGTGACGTATTCAATTCTGTTTATAAATTCAGTTAGGAAAAATTTCAAGAATATATTTTACATTTAAGAATAAATGATCGTACTGGATTACAGGAACTCTTCTCTTCCATTTTTAACACAAGGGGTTTGGAATAAATATGTGACCTGCTGCAAGATAATCAACAAAATAAACTGTTTAACATGCCTTTATAAACGACTGCCGAAATGCAACTATATAAAAATGTACTCTGTGGCAACTATTGTGCCTGTCAGCCGCTGTCAGCCTGTGTGCCTTTTTTAACAGCTGTCAAATTAGATAGATCCACGAAATTGTTTTGTTGTGAAGGTAAAAAAACATGTTTTTTCACATTGAATGAGTGCTTACATAAATTTATACAGTTATCGTTTATTTATTTCTTTGTAGCCAGTGAAAAGGTTTGTTTGACGTTGTATTTTATTGTTGTTTTGTGATTTTGTAGTAGATAGTTGATAGTGAAAGAAAATGAGTGGGTTGGATAAGAAGCCGAAGATCCCGCAGCCGCCGGCGCCTGCTGCTGCTACCGGCAACCTGCTATCGAGCGTGGCTCCGCCGTCGCAGCTGCCTAACTTCGTGACTGCTAGCCCCGTGGTTCCAGCTGCAGAGGTATTTGACATTTGTTTACAATTCTTATAGCATATGCTTTGGAACCAAATAATGTATTTGATACGAAAGGACTGTTTTAAGGAGTACAATAAAGAAGAATATGTTCTGTTTTATCATTGCTTGATAATCCTGTGCTAAATATTACAGTCTTCTAAACAATTATTTCTGGATTAAAGGACGTTTGCGCGGTTGGGTGGGACAACATATCAAACAACATACTTAAACATTTCAAATACCTACTTGCTCCGCCACTAACTCATATTTTTCAGTTATGCTTAACTAATGGTATATTCCCTAAGTTGCTTAAAAAAGCAGTGGTTACTCCTATATATAAATCTGGTGACAAAAAATGTGTTAACAACTACAGACCCATTTCAGTTTTAACAGGGCTCTCCAAAATCCTAGAGAAGATCATTAATATTAGATTAATGAAATACCTAGAAGATAACAAATTGCTTTCAGATAGACAATTTGGCTTTAGGCCCAATAAATCAACTAATCAGGCAGTTCATCAAATGACGGATTATATAACAACTAATTTGGATAAGGGCTTGCACTCCATTGGGATCTTCCTAGACCTCGCCAAAGCATTTGACACAATTTCCTGCCCTTTATTATTGGACAAGCTTGAAACACTCGGAATAAGAGGAACAACGCTCTCACTACTTTCTGATTATCTTAGTGACCGCAAACAATGTGTCAAAATTGGTCAGTACGTTAGTTCTGAGCTTCCAAATAGTAAATACGGAATACCACAAGGTAGTATTTTGGGTCCTACTTTATTCCTAGTATATATAAATGACCTGTGCAGCTTAACACTCCACAATGGTGTCATAATGTCTTATGCAGATGACACAGCTCTATTGTTTTCAGACAAATCTCGAGATGAGGTGTATAAACAAGCCCAGAACGGTTTTAATAGAGTGTCTAATTGGCTATATGAAAATCTCCTAACACTAAATGCAGAGAAAACCAAACACATTTTATTTACTATGAAAAATACTAACCTGCCAACTACTAACATAAACATTTATGCGCATAAGTGCGGCACGTATGCTGACGTTGCTTGTAATTGTCCTACTTTAGCAAAAGCCGATCATATGAAATATCTTGGTGTAACGATTGACACAAATTTGAATTTCCGTAAACACATTGATTTGTTATGCACTCGAATGCGTAAATTGATATACATTTTTAAGAATTTACGATATATATCGGACTACAAATTGATTAAACAGGTCTATTTAGCTTTGTGTCAATCCATTCTCACTTATTGTATAACTTCATGGGGTGGGGCTGCTAAATCAATTCTACTGCCATTAGAACGTGCGCAGAGAGCTATCCTTAAGGTAGCCACCTTTCGCCCATTTAGATTTCCCACACACGAGCTTTACACGGCATGTAAGGTTTTAACCGTGCGACAACTATTTATATTGAATATAGTACTGCACCAGCATAGCAGACTTCCTTATGTCCCAATACCTATAGATAAGAGAAGAAAAGACTTAGTTTGCATAAAGCCTCAAACTAGACATACTTTTACAAATAAGTTTTATGTATTTTTAGGTCCGTTCTTGTATAATAAAATCAATAAGTCTCTAAGTATATATAGTGTAAATTGTAAAAAATGTAGTGAAATGTTGAGTGAATACTTAGCGAAATTTAATTACTCAGACACTGAAAAATTGCTAGAAGTAATGCAATAAGTTTATTAATGTTAAGTCAATTTTTATTTTAAAATATAATTATTATGTATCAATGCTAGCTCTATGTTCAGTAACATAATAGTCCACTAAAGTACTCAGCGTTGTTAAGTGATGGCCTGAAACACAGGTTTGAATAAACCTACATCAGGCAGGTCGCTATTGAACTCAGTAGGCCTTTAACCAATATACTTATATATAAGTTATACACTAGATTTATTTTAGGCATAGTTTAATATTTTCTTCATAATATTAATATTTAACTTTGTAATGATATAACTTCTATGTAATTTATACTTATGTCAACTTATGTGTGAACTTATGAATAAAAAATTATTCTATTAAAAAAAAAAAAAAAAAAAAAAATATTCTATTAAAAAAAAAAAAATATTTCACATTTTGCTGTGATTGCAGATACCCCAAGCAGTAGTGGGTCAGACTGTACCAGGTCCAGTGCCAGTTCAACCAATCATAGTCCAGGCTAGAGATGAACCACAACCTGATAATTCTGAGAAATTCAGGTAATATAGATTACATCACAATGCATTATAAAAAAAAATAACAGTTGCATAATATCTAACCCTTAACCACCTACCACCTGTTATTGTCAAACAACCACCTGACATATGTATGTGGGACCCGAGAGTAAAATTATTCTCTTTTGTAAAATACTGCCAAGGGCCATCTGCGAGCGTGATGAACTGTGGAGTAATTAGAACAGCTTTGTTCAATTAGATCAACTTCAATTTTGGTTTGGTTTTAAAAAAAGTATTATCTCCAGTTTCACTTCACCGTAGTTAGCTCTCACATTCGGAATCAGATTCGCAACTTTCTTCGAATCATGTTGTGGTCCTACATCAGACTCTACATCACTTCTTTAATCTTTTCGTGTATTTTCCTCGTCTGACGGATCTTGTTCCAAAAACCGCTCGTTAGTGACATCATTAGAATCCATTTTAAACTAAATCAATAACAAACACACAATTTAAAAAAGTAATGTGCAGTAACCTGGCAGGGTTCTCTCAGACTTACGACGATACTTTTTCACTTACCAGAGACAATCACACGCACCTCCGACCTCGACGAGCGGTTACGCAGTACTCAGGGAGGCAGGGAAAAAGTATAGGAACTAACAAGTTTATACAAAACTCGGGTGCAACAATATTCATGATTTTAAATTAGTGGGGTTCTGTGAGACGTATGGTAGGCAATTAAGGGTTAATAAAATGTTTAAATGATAAATGTTAATTAAAAAGCAACTAAGCTATTATCTATTGTAGTTTAGCCGTCAGAAGCCCCGAGGTCTGACAACTGGTCTTACCAAGAGGTATCTTGTTACCCAGTAAATGGGCTGTGAAGGTCAGATAGGCAATTGCTCCATGTAAAATACTGGTATACTGCTGCATCCAGTTAGACTGGAAGCCGACCCCAACATAGTTGGGAAAAGACTAAGTAGATTGATTAATTGATTTTGTATTTCATTGTAATCCTTATCAGTATTTCCTGTATCCGGAATGACAAAGTAAAATTCAATTAATATTGAATTGTTTTCACATGTTATCAATGCAATGTCTATTTATTGTAGGGTTGTAGGATTGTGACCTATTTTTAGTTGTTATGATTTTTTATATAAGTGCATAATGTAAAATATTTTTCAGAAATAATAAGTAATGCAAATCACAGCTGATTACTTATTTATGAGTCATAACATCTAAACACTTCAAATTAAGTATCATAATAATAGGTGCTCAAACTAAGTCATAAAATCTTACAAGTAAGTAGGTAATTTTAGATACATTGTAAGCAGAATTTTCAATGCTTTCCTTGATAAATTGTTTGAAAATAATTATTTACATAATTTGCAAGTACACATTTGATTTTTAGAATACCTACGGCCAGTGGCGTGCGTTTCATAAGGACATAGAATAGAACAGTAATTTGTTTGTTGTGTTGTAAAATGTCACAATATTGTTTTTCAGATCATGTTACATTGGACTAAAATAAACTGTTTAGTGCATGTAACAACAAATAATAATATCAAGTTTGTACAATTTTATTGATTTCCTTGGTTCCAGCCCAGCTATTCCACTGAGTAAGGGGGAACCTCTGATGTCCATCAGGTCCCCTGAAGACTCACAGGCGACACAGTCACCAGAATCATTACCCGACTCCACAGAAATTGATAAACTTGGTAGGTTTGACAAAGCATTCATTTATTCATTTTTGCTTTGGCAAAAGATTGACATAATTATATAATCGTCATTAGTTATCTCACAGTACTTCAGCCAGACTTAGTGACAAGATTGTCTTCCATTTCTCTGAAAGATGTGGCTAACCAAAGCAGTAAATATTATGCACTAATAATTAAACTGTTTTAATTGGCTCTTATGAAAGTAAATGTAGCAAGGTCAAATTGTCAAGGAAATGTAAACCATAAACAACTAATACGAAGGTTTTTTTTACAAAAGCAGAAAAAGTAATTCTTATCCAATTAAGGTTTTTATGACTGTTTTTTATTTCTCTCAAAAGAGCAGATTTTTTCACTTTTTCGTTTAATTTTGAAGTGACTTCTGAAGAACAAAAATATCGGGAAAGAAATAATACACAAACGGAAGATTGGGTAAAATGGGATAATAAAATGGTCAATTTTCACCAAACGGAAAAATCCTCGCGGATGCTCGAGCACTTTCTAAATTTCACTGAATAAGTAAGTTTCATGCTTGATAAATGCTTCATGTCTGCGTCGAATTTTATACTTAAAGTCAATATTGATAGTTACTTATTTAGTAAAATTTGAAAAGTGCTGGAGCATCTGTGAAGATTTTTCCGTTTGGTGGACACTGACTCTAATGAAGACCTTTGTGATAATGAGGTGGTATTTTAAGTATACCTGTCTATCACGTTTCTGGAAAGAAAATGATCGATGCGTCAAAATTAAATGCTTGTCAAGTGATGCGATAGGCACGCCATGGGATCTGGAGGCAAAAGTCCTCGCGCACATCTGGGAGTGGCGCGAGGAGGCAGGACGCCGGGGCGTAACTCCGTTGCCGCGAGAAATCGCGGCACGGCGGACAGAGCTCCGGCAGGATCTCATGGCGGCATGGAGAGTGCGATTGTCGCAACCCAGCGCTGGGCACGCCACAATTGCGGCGATAAGTCCCCTCTTTGAGGAGTGGCTGGAGAGGCGCCACGGCGTCCTCACCTTCCGCCTGACGCAGGTCCTCACCGGACACGGGTGCTTCGGGAGGTACCTGTTCCGGATAAGGCGGGAGGAAACGCCCGGGTGTCACCACTGTGTGGATCGCCCGGAGGACACGGTGGAGCATACGGTGGAAGTCTGCCCGGCTTGGGCGGGGCACCGCCGTGTCCTCGCGGAAGCGATCGGCGGCGGCGATCTCTCGCGTCCGGCCCTGGTCCAGGCCATGGTACGGAGCGAGAGTGCATGGGAAGCCATTACCTCCTTCTGCGAAGCAGTAATGCTCGTGAAGGAGGAGGCGGGACGCGTGAGGGAGAGGCAAGCTTTGCACCCTCACGCCCCTAGTCGCCGCAGGAGACGCCCTGGGCGTCGGGAATCGGCAGCCGATTCCCGGCCACCGTAGGCGCGGGCTTGCGGACGGCGAGCAATGGGTAGCTCGCCGTCCGGTAAGGACCAGGCCCGAGTCGACGGCGCGTCGTGTTCCACGCGCGCCTCAAAGAGATGTCAGCACTATTGACGGGGTCCGCTAGGGCCGATGCCAGCTAGGGTTGCGGGATGTTCGAAAGAGTTACCGTGGCCCCGGCACAGGCAACAGAAGGAACACGGGTGGGTTTTAGTCAGTAAAAGTCTGACACGCCCTCCCGCTCCGCCCAGAGCGGGAGAAGTCATTTGATGATTTCCCATCCACAAAAAGAAAAAAAAAAAAAAAAAAAGTGATGCGATAGGCTGTAGATAATAATTAATTCAACCAATCTCAGCAATTTACGCCCGCTTGAAATATTACGTTAGCTAATTTTTGAAGTAAAAACTTCTTTTAGGCGCGTTGAGCGCTTTTTGGTAGGGGAAAAACAAAGAGATTAAATTGATTATACTAGCAATAGAGCGGCCATCAGAACAAATGTCATAGAAAAACTGTGATCTCATGTCTCAGTAACGCCATCTAGCTTTGAATAGCAACCATAAAAGTTAAATGTATTAAATTCAGCTATCACTTGATAGATGACCAGTGTGTAATAGAGATGTTACCAATCATTTAGATATCGACTATCGATAAATAAAAGTTCTATTTTTTTCTTCAATGAATAGCAAAAAGTTAGGAAAGCAATAAAATGCAGTAGTTTCAAAGTAAATTATATATTTGGAAAATTATTTTGGAAAACACCATTGATAAATTAATGTTTAGTGTCAAACCAACGTTTCGTATACTACTTATTTTATAAACACTCGCTTTACAAGAATTTAGTTCTCAAATGCTCTTTACAAATGTTTCGGATATTGCATCATTTATACATTTTTCATTTAATATTTAGATTCTCTTGGAAAAATCACATTCATACTAAATAACATTTTTTACAAAGGTGACCAGCGCGACTTCACCTGCGTCACATTTTTGCTGCTCCGCTCCTATTGGTCGTAGCGTAATGTTATATAGCCTATAGCCTTCCTCGATAAATGGTCTATAGGATTTTTTCAATTTGAACCAGTAGTTCCTGAGAGTTTAACCAAACAAGCAAACAAACTATCTGATAATTTTCTTCTTAAGTGAATTATTTGGTTAGCTTGTTGTTGTATATGATGAAATGACAGCATGTGTGCAGCATGCAGGGGGACATTAATAAGTTGGTACTAATACAATAAGAGATAGATAGTTTGGAAAGTTGATTGATACCGGTCAATTTTTACAACAGAGACGAATTTAATGACTCTAATTAAAATTAAATCTTATGTCCCATCCTACGTCCCTTCAATAAAATCAGTTTTGTGAACTTTTGTCTTTTAGATTTGTTCTGAACACCGGGGTCGAACTTAGCAACAAATCGAAGTTTAATATTAGCATAAGTCTCTATTATGGATCTTATCAAAAATACAATCTGTGATTGAGCATCGCAGGGCTCTCAAACGAGTGTATAATGAGGCCTCCAAAAATACTCGAATTTATGAATACTTTTAATACTTTCGTTTTTTATAAAATCGATAGTGTGCTTTGTAGATACACCTTTGCCGTCATTTTCATTAATAAGTTTTCTAATGAATATTTCTAAATCTAAAATGACAGAAACCAACTTAAACGAATAGACCTTGATCCTTTGTTGACATTTAAATTAAAAAACAGGATTATGTTCAATTATTTACTTACCTCATAAAATTATATCGATAACAAAATCGATAAACAACAATATTATGGACATCTCTTACAAGAAAAAGTTAAGCTACTCAACAATAGAGGGCGTATATTACAAAATTACCAAATATTCTAGAACTTTTTATGAAAATTATTGAATTCTAATTAATTACTGTGTAAATTAAAAAAAATCTTACGAAAATAAACCGCAGTTAGGTCCAGTCATTTTATCGTAAGGTAATATACAATAACGCAACGCGCAACTCGGCATATTTACTCAGTAAATGTTTTTCTTTTGTTGAATAGAGTGGACACAAATACGATTTGACATGCCGGAGTGCCAAACTAGACTGAGCGAATCAAGTCCACGAGGACTTAACTATCGGATTACGATTTTGTTCGCTATATCCTGTCTATTGCTAGTATAGTTTAATGTCTTTGAGGAAAAATCTTACGGGTTCGCGTCATGTGACATGCTCCAACGAGTTCAACTACTCAATGCTAGAGGGCGCTGTTACCAAATTAGTCTATTTAACACGCTAATGTCTTTGAAACAGCTTGTGTACGTGTTAATGTTTTTGGTGTTGATTTTCATTCCAGAAACCCAGCGTAAACTCATAGTGATTTACTGCAAAATTATAACATTAACATTTATCAATGTGCAAAGTTCTTTCAGTTTAATGAATAATAGAAAATCATTATCATAATCCTCAATTATAATGAGCAGGTGACATAATGCCAGGAAGTGGCATCTTCACATGGATGAAGGGCGCAGTCTCCACGGGAGGCATACTATCGCGGGTGGCGGAGAAGGCGAAGAGTTCCGTAGACTCCATGATCACCACGCTTGATCCTCAGATGAAGGAGTACCTTAGTAAGTTTGTTTATATTTGTTGGATTTCACGAGCGCGCGTCTGTCATTAGGATTTAGGCCTTATGTCAATAAAATAAAAGTCTTAGGGCGCGTTCCCACTATGTCGTGACGATTAATTTATCGTTGGACGACTGTCGTCTCTAGCTGTTCCCATTATATCGACTGTTTATTGACAATCTGTCGTCACTGCAAAAAAAAGTCGTGGACGACAGTTAATCGTGTCGTCCTATATGTGAACACCTCCATCTAAATACACAAGCCACGACGCTTTTAACGACACGATAATCTGTCGTCACGACACGGTGGGAACGCGCCCATATTATTATGGTGCATGCTTGTGTTCCCAACCACCAACCACCATAACCAAACACCAACCACTGATAAAATTTTACCTTGCTTACTGAAATGAATGACCACACTAAATACCAATAATAAAGCTGAAGAGTTAGTTTGTTTTTTTTTTGTTTGTTTGAACGCACTAATCTCTGGAACTGCCAGTTGGATTTGAAAAAATCTTTTTGCATTTGATAGCCCATTCTTCAAGCAGGTTAAGATTAACTAACATCACGCTACGACCCTTAGAAGCCAAGCGAAAAAAAAAAGTGAAAAGAACGCTAAGCGAAAAGCTGGGTCGGGGGGACAATAAATTTTGCGCAGACGAAATCGCAGGCAGAAGCTAGTAAACAAATAAAATAGGTAATCAATTAGGACAGATTGGTAAATATTAACAATACTCTTTGTATCCTATCAAGGAGCTGCAACTAGATATGGCGAAATTAGGATAAAGTCTGCGTGTCGTATGAACCCCATAGGTTCAAAGTCAATTGTTTACTAATTGTGTCTGTAATTACGACGTAAAATATGTGAATTTTTTTCAGGAAGTGGAGGAGATCTCTTAGTGGTTGTTGCATCTGACAAAGAAGTAAAGATCTCACCGGTCAGAGAAGCGTTTCAGACTGTCTTTGGCAAAGCTAATGTCGTGTAAGTATATAACATGGCCCGGAATTTATTTATTTATGTAGAATAGGTACGCCAACAGCATATACATTGTACATTAAATACTAAAAGTTAACAGGTATGGGTTCTTATGTATATACCGATTACAGGTGTAAACGACATTTACATAAAACAAAGCAACATTCATAAGTTATATCAAATTAGAATATTAAAATTATTCATTAAAATGAAAAACAAAATTATAAACAAAACAGCTTTGATTTAAGTCTAAAAGAGAAAAGAAAACTGACTTACACAAATATCAATAAAGATAAAAAGATATAAAATAATTAAAACTAAAATTAGCTTTGTTATGTATGACGTTGGCCATTTAAATGTTTGTTTAAATGACTGCGCAAGAGGGTTTTGAATTGCGGCAGGGAACCAAAGAATATTTCTAAATCAGGTAGTTTTGAGTTGAGTTCGTTGAATTGAATACACATTCTAGATGTTGGCGAATTAGAATGGGCGGTTCGAAAAGACTGGATATTGGCAGTCTACTTGTTTAGGAACATAATATGGGGCTGAAAACTTGATACGTTCAAGGAATTACTCGCATTCTATTTGGCCATTGATAACTTTATAAAGAAAAACTAAATCATGGACAGTACGACGGTTCCGAAGCGACTCAATGCGAAAGACCGCCAAACGTTGTTCGTATGGACATCTGTGGGATATTCCTGTGGACATGTAAGCAATATGTCTTGTAAACGCACGCTGGATATTCTCAAGACGCTGCGAATGTACAGCGTACATGGGATTCCACGCTATACTGGCAAATTCTAAATGAGAACGCACCAAAGCATTGTAAAGGATAATTTTAGTTTTGGCCCCAAATGACTTTGCATTTCTTTTGATGAAACCAAGCAATTGAGCCGATTATTTTACAATTTAAGAGAGAGAGAGAGGTGAATTTTAGTTTTTGGTCTACATTACTTCAATTACGCCTAGGTCACGGATTTCAGAAACCTCCTGCAAGGTAATGTTGTTTATTTTGTAAGGGGAAAGTAATGGCTGTAATTTTCGCCTATAACGGATGCAAACACATTTGTCCACATTCAGGGTCATCACGTTAGATTCACACCAGAGACTGATTTGATCAAGATCGTGTTGGAGTAGATTGGCGTCTATCGGTGACTACTCTTTTATAAATTTTGTGATAATCAGCATAAAAAGAAAAGTCGCAGCTAATTCGAGAGGCAAGATCGTTGACAAATATTATAAAAACAAGGGGACCCACGTGCGAGCCCTGTGGTATTCCAGATTTGGCGTAATACATAATAGACTCATGACCTCCGACTGAAACAACTTGTTTCCTGCCGCTTAAATATGATTTAAACCAGGCGAGAAGGGAACCGTGGATACCATAAGATTCCAGCTTCTGTAATAATAGTTGATGATTTACCTTATCAAAAGCGCTGTAAAAAACGGTGTATATTGCATCAACTTGATATCCTCCATCAATTTATTTTGATAAATCAGAAATGAAACAAGATAAATCAGTTTCAATGGAATGACCACTTCTAAAATCGTGTTGATGAGTTGAGATAAATTTACTAACATGTCGATATATAACAGGATAAATGAGGTATTCAACAATTTTCCCCAAGGTTGAAAGAATAGCAATGGGTCTATAGTTTTTAATGCTGTCCTGGACACCTTTCTTATAAACGGGAACTATTCTAGATTTCTTCCATTCTTCTGGAAAAATTCCTTCGGTAAGAGAGCGGTTGTAAATTTTGGCTAAAGGTGCGGCCAGTACATTGGCACACCGTTTTAAAAAATAGTTAAAAAATAGGGGTGTGTTGAATCAGAACCTGCCGCTTTGTTAGCGTCAAGCTGAATCAGCTTAACACATATTTCCCTTGGAGTAAACTGTATATTGCAAGATAAAGAGTCGTTAATTGCTGTGGTTGTGTTGATTAATACTTGGGAATCGTCATGGTATAGAGAGGAGAAGTGAGAAGCAAATAGATATTGGTACCATTTTCAACAAAAATTCCGTTAAGATGCATACGTTCAGGATATGTGGAGTTATTGTTGCGTTTTTCCTTAATATATTGCCAGAACACTTTAGCATTTTTATTCACAGCCTGTTCTATTTTGCGTTTATAAGTTTTATGGCAGATATCAAATAATTTAGAACATCTTTCGCGTAGTATTGTAAATTCTATTAACGAATCGAATTAACGCACAACCTCTTAAGGGGTCATTGTAATTATCATTATGAACAATTTTTACTATGGGACCAAAACTGAAATCGCGAAAAAAAATATCAGCTGTTCCCTGTTAATTTATGTTCGCATAACTCGTCAAAATATGGGGAAGAGTATGTTTTTTTCGCGATTTCAGGTTTGATCCCATAATAAAAATTGTTTGCTATCATGAGAACAATCATGTGTGTTTAAGTATCAGTCACTAATTACCAGTCACCTCTAAATAACCTAACAATTTACAGTTAAAATAGTTAACTTATTCATCAAGTTTAATTACACTAGCACTAGAGAGCTTTGCACCATGGAATCGGGTCGTCTGGTCTATGCAACATATTACATTCTAGCTGTTGCCCGCGGCTTCACCCGCGTAGATGTCAATACTTCCCTATTTGAATCGAATTTTGTTCACAATTTCATGGGTTTTGATTTTTTTTCGCGAAACTCTAAATCTTTTTCTAAATATAAGTAGCCTATGTTACTGTTTATAACATCAGCTATCTGCCAGTGTAAGTCCCGTCAAAATCGGTCTAGCCGTTTCGGAACAAATAGACAGACCGACAGACATTTCAATTTTATTTATTTATATAGATGTATAAGTAGATATAGATTTTGTTAATAGGTATGTTGGATATAAAAGAAGTGCAGACGCATCATATTGCATTTCTTCTTGGTCTAGATTAGGCTCTGTTAAATTGCCAGACAATAATCCGCCATACTCCTACTAAATACGATACAATTTCCAGTGGCTACGCAGCACAGAGTGACGTCACAGCAGACCAGCCGGTAGGCTATGCAGCCGCGTACGCAGCAGCTAAACAACGCATCGCGCACATACGATCAGTGCACGGAGAACTTAATAATAATGTACCTGTGGTCGCCGTAGAGGGGTATCTACATGAATCTGTCACTGACAGGTTGGTATCCAAGAAGTCTACCTCTTTTTAAAAGCTATTTCTAAAATGCTCTAGTTCACGTTTGTCATTTCTTTTTGTTTTTTTTTTTATCTATGATAGGCTCACTTCTGCATAAAGCGAAAGCGTTAGAATAGCCCGCGAAATTCAAATTTTCTTATATTTTATGCATTTTCAGGTCAGTATCAGCAAGGCTAACATGACGAGCGCAAGAACGCTCTCTTTTGCGGTTTGTCGAAATTTGTCTACGATTATGACGTCATCCTAATGCCTAACATGACCGTTAGGTTCGAGTAAATTCGAAAAAGGCACTTTGACACTTCTTTATCTCGCGACGAGAAACTGATGTAGCAAGTTATTAAAAACAAATAATTTTTATAGTATCAATATCGGCGATTTTACGCAAGCATTTAGTATGTACAGACGCCAGCACATCAAGCTACCCGAAACTGTCAAATTTTCCCAATAAACCTTGAACCTAATGCTTTAGCAATAAAGTCGAAAATCTCTTAAAGAAATTTGACAGGTTATAGTAGCTTGATGTGTTGGCGTCCATACTATAATGATTTACGTCCACCTATTTTAATTTGTGTTTAGTTTTTTGTGTAACCGCCTTTTTGATTAAAATTAAATGTTTATTTGGCATGCCGAAATAACAAAATGATGGAAATGAAAATTAGCGGCACATAATATACTCACTAGATAATCACTCCAAATGACAAATGGGCGACTATCACAATTTGACAAAGCGAAGGTTGATATTTTAACAATCGCCATAAAACTCATGATATTGCAAATTTTGTTAATCACCACACTTACTAAAAAAGACTGGGATTCAGATAAATATGCAGCTGAGGTTGATTTCGCTACCATAAAACACGTACCTAACGTTGATAATCATCACATTCGTCACGCTTGGGTAATCAACTGGCGATTTTAGTAATTACGTTGCAAACGTTTGATATTGCCATACAGCCAATAACTCCCTAGATTTCGTTAATCACCATAAATGGCGAAGTGACTGGTTATTACCGAAAGTGGTACTCGTCTACGTAATAGTGCTCCCCTCCGCCACAGTTTCTCTCGCGGCCGTCAAAAGGAACTTCGTTCCTATAAATAATAGTTTAAACTAAGTATTTTTATTATTAATTTATTGTAAAATAAAATTATGACTAAATTAAGGTCAATTATGAAACTGCTATGTTAATTTGGAGTTTTTTTTAATCATATTTTTGTCTATTTATCTCTCTCGTCGTCAAAATCTAGGACGAGTAAATAAGAGAAGAATCGGAGTTTATTTCGTGTTGAATTGTCAAAATTCGAGATAACTTAGGTGCTATGTTAGGGTTTGTCGAGAAAACATCAAGTTTGACAGAGCGAGTCGAGTATTTTGTATGGCAGAGCTGTCAGAAAACGAGAAAAGTGACAGAAATAGTCGACAATTACTCACGCGAGAGTGAGTAGTTGTCGAGTGTGTCATGTTAGCCCTGCTGGTTGTATGTTGATCTAAATATGTTTCGCGGCCGTATCTTATATTTATTTATACAATTATACTCATAAAAAGTCCAAGTTCATAATACCCTATTGAATGTCTATTTCATGAAATCATGACAATTGAGGCCAACTCTAACTTATGGAGTTGTACCTATTGCTGATTCTAATGAATATAATTCTGTAAAGCCATATTTGTTATGATCGCGAATCATATTTTAATCAACATACAACCTGACAGTGACCTGCAAATTGCAAAAAACCTAAGAAAATTAGAACTTCGCGGGCTATCTTAAGCCCTTGTCACTCATACGAACGACTCAACGTTTGTACTTTTGTACCCCTGCATAAGTCTGACTGATATTAACCTCTCGTCTGTCGGGGCGCGCAGCGTAAAAAAGGCGCCGTCTGTCGGAAAAATACCGCGCGTGCGCTCATTTTCAACTGGCGATGATCTAGCGCAGATCTAAGTTCCGACAGACAACGGGTACACAATTTGGTGCGAAGATCTACGTTCCGACAGACGAGAGGTTAATAGATTTTAAACTTCAGATCTATCATGATGTCATGGTCAAGAGTTTTATAAATTTGATATCTGAAATAATACTGATTTATTAGCACGGACGGGCATCCTATCTCGAGTGTATAAAGTAACTAAAAGTCTGCTTTTTCAATAGTCAGATAACGTTTATTTGCGGTAAGCGGTTTGACTGCTTTTGTATAGAAAATATGTCAAACTTTCATATTTAATCTTCAGATAAAACTTGTACAACTTTTGAAAAATCAGCCAAGTAAAATAATATGATATGTTAACTTAGACTTAAAAATAACTTCCATTTTGCTGTACCAGATGGTACGACATGTCTCTATTGATCCTGTCTCAACCGTCTTTGGGCATTGAGCTGCAACTCCAGTCGCAAGGCACGCCCGTGCCCTCCGCCGCCGTGGCCGCCGCGTGCGCCGCCACGCCACAGCACTACGTGCACGCTCCGACCGGGTACAGCGTGACGATCGGCTCTATTATGGGCGCTAGTTTACAGGTAAGGGCCTCTGTTGAACAAAATACTGTAGAACTAAGGATTATTGATAACTACCAGGAGCAATCTGTTAATTCTGACATGTTCAAGAGGTAATTCAGAATTTCAGACAGAAAGAGAGTACACTCGGATGAAAATGCCTATGCGCTTTCAACATGCCCGGGAAGCAGTGTGGCTATGTGGCGCTCGCAGCTCCTAACAACTCCGCCATATACTTACATCCGCTTTTATACAACTTGTTTTTTTTATATGTTGGGTGACTCTAGGGTTATGTACTATAAGTAAAAATAATACTGAAAGCCCTAGAATATGTGGTCCAAAAATACATAGTTTCGAAGATATCTTCAATTAAATTAGGTTCATTCTATGTTTCATTGATAAATACGAGTAATTCATTTTCATTCATACCAATCATTCATAATTAAAGCTAAGAAAAAACGACATTGTCATATTTACATACGTTTTACATTAATAATCGTGACTTTATCGAATTATTTTGTATGAAAAATCAAAACAAAAAAAAATGATAATTGAAAAATAATTCATATGCCAGTTAATTCTTTGATATGGTTTCATTAATACCCTAGAGTTATGATGACATATAAAAAAAACCACCTTGTATATGGAAAGGAACATTAAAAAGTTAATTTAAACATGATTTAATATTTTAAGGAAAACATTTAAATTCCTAAAAATAAACTAATAAAATTGAGGGTCAGGATACTTAGCAGATTTAATAAAATATTTACAATAGGTTTTGTAAACCTTAGCTTTAAAAATTCATACTATTTTGACCATGAACGACCATGCTATCCCATCATCCACCAGGTACCCCACAACCAATGGCAGGAGGCATCGACCGGCGTATCAAGGCGGGAACTACTACATTTAGCGGCGCGATCACTAGCCGGCTCCTACAAGAAACTGCTGGCCGTGTCGGCTGCTGAGGCGTAGACAAAAGACTGGACGATTATCGACGGATTTGAGAATGAAATGTACAGTTAGTATTTACGTATTTCTACTTATCTATACAAATCTTTCAGATTTTATTTAAGAACTTGCACCTTTTTAAAAGTACTAGAAAATTAAATTATCATAAAAAAATGTAACAATACTATAAGTACGCGTCAAACTTTATGGCGGCTGTGAAGTGCGCTACTCGCTGCGCAGTACCGCACCCCTCACCCCCGCCGACACGTGAATTTGTTACTGCGCAGCGACTCGCCTCATGTTCGGAGCCGCTATAAAGTTAGAATCGGGCTGTACTGTACTATTTTTTAGCTCTTAGTATCATCTGCCTAGCCTTTTCCTATGTTAGGATCGGCTTCTAGTCTAACCGGATGCAGCTGCATACCAGTATTTTACATGGAGCGACTGCCTATCTGACCTCCAGTTACTGGGTAATTGGTAAGACTGGTTGTCAGACTTTCGGGTTTCTGACGACCCGTAACGACTATCAAAGATCTACGAATGACAGCCGGAATCAACGCCTTAACGTGTTTTCCGAGTAACGGAGGGGTCTCGGTATGTGAAGATGGTCACCCATCTATGGACCAACCGCGGCAAGCGTAGCTTAACTTGATCGATCGATCCGTGCAGCTGTTATTACTTAGCCACACACCCCCTTTTCGATCTTAGTAGTCTAGTAATAAATTAAAAATCGCTTCATCTAAAGATGAATACTATGAGACGCTGCAGTATGTTCTAAATGTAATGTTACGAAATTAACTGTACTTATTTTATAGATCAGGATTGCAGTCCAATTGAGTGTTAAAGCAGGATTCAAATTAACATGAAACTTGTCCCTGTAAAGTAACAGTTAATTTATTATTTGCACACAAAGCATTTATTGTGTAAAAACAAATCTTATCGAAGCAATTAGGACCATTTTGTGTGATGCTGCAATAATCCGTGTGTTTTGTTTCAGGACACGAGAAGAGTAAAGAATCTATAGATAACGTTAATTATAACTAAATACTTAAAATAATTAATATGTATAGTTAAGAGTTATTATTACAATAAAATATATTTGGGGCCAACTGTGTTTTCATCCTTTTTTTTCAGCATTTGGTTTTAGTTACCTTAAGGCGGGTATCACACCTTCGCCGCGAACCCATAGCAGTGAATCCGTAGTAGTTTAATTCAATATGGAACTTTACTGACAATTTATTCCGTTAGAGGGCGCACTTGCATCGCTTGGTAAACAGAGCAACATGGCGTCCGTCTATTGTAAGACTAGCTAACAAAAAGGTTATAGTAAAAAGTTAGTTCTTAATCATTTTAAATTGTACATAATTTTAAAAATAAATTCATTTTGTGAGACCGTACAATTGCATTAGGTAATGCTACCTGTAATTATTGTTATAAGGGGAATAAATAATTAAATAAATAACGTAAACAGAAAGACAAACTTCATGTTTAGGCCTCCTTTTTCATCTATGGATATAAAAAAAAAAATATCTACGGTTGGACGACTGTTCATTAGAAATCCGGTGTGTTTACAATCTACTGATATATTATTTTAGTGGTATCCGTTTGTCAGGAATATTTAGTAATAGATAGTAATAATGCATCAGTCAGTGAATCAGTGTTGTGCCATTAGGTAGTATATGCAGGAACGAAGGTGTTCATTAAATTCACTAAAAACGGATAACTTCGCAAGCAGTGGTAAATTGCTACGTTGCAAGCACTTTACATTCACAAAACATTAAAGGTTGTGTTCTGAATATTTTAGAGCTGAAGACTATAAGAATGAAGGATATTTTACAGGTCAGAGTACTATCCTAACGTAAAAGCACAATATTTTTAGTGCTATTTACTTGAATGTAACGTTAAAAGTTTATTGTAAAGTAGGTCAATGTCAGAAAAACAAATATATTTGAAATTTTTATAAGCATGTTTTTGAGCCTTTTGGTATTATTTTAACCTACAATTATAGTCACAAGGATAAGATACAGCTGAAAAACACCGAAAAATGTTGGCGCTCGCTTTTGACAGTTTGCTTTGTTTACTTCGTGTTTATGTGGCACCATCTGCTGTCTCAGCTTTGCGTAATATTCCCTATTCCCGCGCCTCACGAGTTTCTAATGTCATACACTGGAGTGCTGGTGTGCTTCTATGTAAGCATTTTTAAAGTATGAAGTTAATGTTCTTCCTTTTAGGATATATAGGTACATATGTTCTGTGATCATGCGGTTTCGAGGTTTCGCGGCAGAGGTGTGATACCCGCCTTAAAACCCAAAAATGTGCAAAATACAAACAAAATTAGACCCTTCGTAAACCCGTTCTTGGTGTTTGATTCCAAAAAATATCCTTTAAACAGCTATCAATAAAATTAAATTAAAAAAAAAAATGTGCATATTGGTCGACGATTTTGTTGAGTTCGTCGGTCGTTGAACCTAACCGTAAGGACCTTGGAACGCGGGAAGTAAATATATTGACCATACAAGCCTTTTTTCCTAATAGTTTACTAGTTAATATTTTAATTAATAGCTCATTTCCATCTGGGTTCAACGACCTAGTCATGAATATGCTTATTTGAATGTGGATGGCCTTAACGGCGCAATTCAAATAAAAACTTTATTAGAACATAACTGTAGATGATAAATGCTTATGCTTAGACAGATGTAAACAACAAAAAACTTGATTGGGCAGTGAACTGCAGTCAAGAAGACTAAGAGATTAGCAGATTGGGAATATAATTTTAAATTAAAGATGGTATAGTTGCCGGCACGAGTCGTGAGCACAAACTTCAGTCTTAAACCTAAAAATCACGCCACCCTCCTATCTCGTATCCTATCACGGCAGGTAGCACACGCGTGGGAGCAATGTAATCAATATAAGATCAAGCATATTTATATACAAATAGAAAATAGAATACAAGAGCACGTTGACGAGGGCAGTTAAAGTTAAGATGGAATTTGTGCTCACGACTCGTGCCGGCAATAATTCAGTTACCTACGTGCAATAGTACATTACTGCCACGGCCTGCAAAAGGGGTATTGATGGACGAACACACGAACGTGAGTCCATCAATGCCTGACAGGTCTTGTATAGTGCTTTTCTCAAATAATGCGCGGAAATTCAAACTAAGTAAATCAGTTATAAATTCCAGAATCAGTGACGAACAACGATAATTTTTCACGCGCTAATAGGTACCTCAGACTAAGGAAAAATTAGTCTGAGGCTAATACATACCTATGTTCATTTGTTTTTTACTTACTTTACAGCTCTTTTTGCAAGCCAAATCGAAATTTAAATAATATCTTTGATAAGTTATCTCCTTGGTTGCTTTGTATCGAAGTAAATATTTTGTTCCATTTTTAAATTACACGACGTATTATGAGTTTTCATAGCAATTTATTCGGCCGCGAAACACGACAGATGGATTTCGTACTAACATTGCCGGCCGCCTGCTCGTATTTATTTGACCAGTAAGTACAGCATTTTCGATTTATCTCGAAGAAGGTTGTATAAAGCTCGAATTTTCAAGCATGCTTGAGAAAAAATATTATGTGAATACTAAATACCTATTTAAAATAAGAAGTACTTATGTTTATACAGAACTAGCTTTTGCCTGCGTGGATGTCGGAAAATATCCCACGGGAACGTACTACCATGATTAAAAGTAGGTACCTACCTTATGTGTTAAACCAGGTAAACAATGTCTTCTCGCACTGCATATAGTATCCGAAGAGCGGCACGCGGATTGATATATGATTGCTGGACGATAAAAAACGTGTGCGGTCGGGGGACGTCAGGAACGAAGTTTCTTCTCACATATGAATTAAAAGAAAAACAAAATTTTAGCTGCAGCCATCTTGGATTTACATTTTGACCTCACTATCGGCTTTAGCACCCTCGATAACTATAAAAACGACACCCATTACGAATAAATTGAAAATTTTCATAGCCGCCATCTTGCATTTTCATTTTGACCTCTCTATCATCTTTAGCACCCTCGAAAACTACGAAAACGACACCCATGACGAAAAATTTGAAAATATTCGCAGCTGCCATCATCATCATACAAGTATGAACGCTTTTTCGTTTGTGACGATTTCTGCTAGTTTACTCCTACCGCAAGCCGCGTAAAAGAACTTCGTCCAAAAATCCTAAAAACTAACAATAGTAATGCAATATATAACGGAACGGAAAATTACCTATTTGTATGCCAAATTTGAAAGCAACCTTAAAGCGAAAATATCATATAAATCCTCTTTAATCCATATCCCGTTGGAATTTCGAAAAAAATAGTTACCTAAATAATGAAAGGTACGGAACTTAGTTATTTTTCTCTGAATTACGTACTAAAGTGTCTTTGGCGTTGGCGAAAGTCGGGCTGACCGATGATGAGTTAGTCAGGATTTTTAACCCCCTAGGGGATGATTTTCCAAAAATGCCAAAACACGTCATTCGTAATTTCTAAGCAAAAAGCTTAACACCAATTTCTTCCTTACAAACTTTTATCCTCTATTTTTCCCCCTTAGGGGATGATTTTCAAAAAACGCTGAAACACGTAGTTTTTAATTTTTAACCAGAATGCTAAATACCAATTTTCATGATTTAAACTACAAAAATGACGATTTTCCATACAAACTTTCATCCCCTATTTCACTCCCTTAGGGGTTGAATTTCAAAAAATCCTTCCTTATTCCTTGTCTACATTATAAAGGGAACCTCTGTGCAAAATTTCAGCTTTCTAGGTCTAAGGGTTTGGGCTGGGCGTTGATGAGTCAGTCAGTCAGGCTTTTCTTTTTAATTATATAGATAGATATGTTTTAACAAGAAACGTGCAAGGTATTATAATTGGAATTTAATCGAATCTTGAATGAATCCTTATTCAGGATTCCTGACCAATTCGACAGAATGCTGTCGAATACCAGTTTTATTCCAAAATTCCAGTGTATGTACTAGATCCGAGGTCGTAGAGTAAAAGATTATCCCGAACAGCGGAATGCAATTAATTACTTATTACGCACTAGTGAGTCGTGGAATTTGTTCTCGCTTTTGGTGACTATTTTTCACTACAATATTTAAAATGCCATCGCATTTGCTGTACCTACTTGATTGTATATACTTATTGAATGTTTTTGTTATTTTACTTTAGCAAGGGACCGAGGAATAGAACAAAAAAAAAATGCAAATAAAAGGACCAAATACCTAAATGGACACATTTTTATTATTGAGCAATAAATTGCTTAGACAATTTAAAAGAGTTCCTGTTTCTGACGATGATTGTGGTAAACAAACCTTTTCGAGTATAAACAAGATACACATCGGGAACCTGAATTTTAATGGCGTAAACATTTTCAGGGGCTAAAGGCCTTTGGTGTCCAAATGTCCTTTACTTAGTATTTTGAGATATTGGAGCATAGCTGATCGCACTCTGTATTGTCTTCTTTTAATGCTATATAAAAGAAAAGGTACGAAATTCCAGATGGAAAAACCTTGCGACCACTAGACCAACGAGGCAGTTTTAAGTTTATTATGATCCGTGATGAGTAGAATAAAGCTGACAGTAGGAAACTGTTATAAGAGGACACAGGACACCGACTCGGCTACTCCTGTGATTTTAAGTTAAGACTGGTTTTTACTTTTAGTCAATACTAGCTATGCTCGCGACTTCATCCGTGTGGATGTCGGAAAACAACTAATATTTGAATCGGATTTTGTTAACCATTTATAGGTTTTAATTTTTTTCTAAAAACCCTAGTTCTTTTTCTAAAATAAAAGTAGCCTAAGGTACTCCTTATAACATCAGCTACCTGCCAGTGAAAGTCCCGTCAAAATCGGTCCAGACGTTTCGGAGATTAGCCGGAACAAACAGACTGATAGACCGACATACAGACAGACAAAAAATTTAAAAAATTGTTTTTTCTTGTACCTATATAATTTCATATGCATTTAGTAAAAAGCTGTTATTTTGACATTACAAACAGAAACTTCAATTTTATTTGTGTGTATAGACTAGCTTTTGTACGCGGTTTTAATCCTGGATGACGGGAACGTACTACCGGGGTAAAAAGTTGATATTCTATGTCGTATACTCAGATCAGGGTGTCAGGGTCAGGTTATCCGTGTGCCAAGTTTCATCGTGAAAAGGTAACAGACAGACGGACAGGTAGGCAGACAGGTTATTTTCGCATTCATAATAGGTATCTAGAATCATAGAAGTATGGATGGGTTCGGCAGGCTTCATCTGTATATCGCAAAAACGACAAAGAATTATGAAAAGTACCTAGGTATTGTCGAAAACGAAGCTTTTTTACTTACCTAGTAGGAAAACAATATTTGATAGATAGGTATGTCTAGGAAAGATGCATTTGCATTGTCTCTTAGAGACCACAATATCGTGAGTTCACGGGCTATTTGTATTAAGCGGCATCCTGGCCGAATCATATTCGGAATCGCAAGATTTTTCTGCGCCGTTTGAGTCCGGTTGCGTGGCGTTCTGAGCACATTTTTGCTGCTTGGAATATCAGTAAATTTAGGTCTAGTTTGAATTTGATTTGATTGATGCGACACAAATTTTATACAATTTTAGAAAATATGGATTTCATACAGACAAAATATTTAGTCTAGACTAGACTTAGCTGTTTTTTCTGACATAAATTTCGTAACATAGGGCGTTTGAATCGTTTTGCCTGCATCTGAAATCCATACTTGATGTCGCTTAAAACACACAAAACTGTCATTTCAAACCGTTCACTTTTACTGTAAAGTGCTACATAAATGATTTTGATCTGCAACTACTTTAGGATACTTCAGGAGCTAGACCACCACCTCTTAAAGCAGTATTATTGTAATCTTACTTGAGTGTGGGAAAGAGATGGAGCTAGACGTCCTGTATAGCTTCATCTCTTTCTCACACTAAGAGGTGGTGGTTGGCCTCCAGGTGCTTAAGCTGAATAGCCTGATTCTTTTTTGTTATCGCGATTATTGTTAAATACATTTAGCCTTACACTAAAACAACACCGAGTGGCGCTTGAATCATTTAGCCTGTTTCTATATAAAAGTGATTTGAGGTCATTTTGTATCATGTGGCATTTATTTCTGGTAATAACAGCTTTAAAAAAAAAATGAAAACTAGACTAAATTGAGCGGATTTTGTAAAGAAAAACAACATAATAGGCCACTTTTTCGTAAAAATATTGATACTTTTTTATAATGATTTTTTTTTCTGAAAAATGAAACTTTAAAATTCTCTCCTGTAAAGGTCCAAAAATGTCGTATATTACAAATAGCCCGTGAACCCTCGATACTACGGCAGTGGGTCGCGACACTAATGGTCAAGATAATTATTTTCCTCAATCGGCCAATGTACTTAAGGAATACACGGTTAGGCCAAGCTTTACTTAATTTTGAACTCTATAGCTAACTAAATTAGAGTTATATTTGTATAACACGAGTAAGTTATGTGAAGTTTATGGGGGAGACTTAAAATTCATATTGGATGTTGTTCTTCGAATATGTTTAGTATTGTGTGGATCGTGTTCGTTGCTGCAAGTATATTGGCATTTGAAAATATTAATTTATTTTAATTGTTTGTTAAATCTTGATTTTTATAAGGTGAGAGATACTTATTGCTTTAATAGATTATTTTAAGGTTTCTTCTAAGTAGGTAACTACTTCAGATCTAAGCTTTATTTTTTTAAAAAAAGTAACAACAGAATATTTTTTTTTCTTAAATTAACTTTGCGATTTGTAAAAATACTTAGCTGAAGCCTAACAAAGTTTGCAAGATGCTTTAGGTATCTTGGTAAGTGAAGATACCGTCTTGGGTACCTACCTACCTAGTTTGTTTTCACTTTCAAGTGATGTTATTATACTTTATAATGAACTAGAGACGCGCACCTGCTTCGCACGATTTTCACGATTTGACAAAACATCGAGATTTCTTGGTTAAGGGGGAAGCGCTAAGGTAGCCCGCGAAATTCAAATTTTCTTAGATTTTTGCGATTTGCAGCTCAGTGTCTGGGTTTATGTTGATCAAAGTATGAAACGCGACCGTAACAAATATGTATTTATAGAATTATAATATTAGAATCAATAATACAATTCCTTAAGTTAGTATAATCCTGAAATGTTAAGATTTCATAAAAAAAGTTATTCAATAGACTTACTTGGTCTTAGAGAGTTGTATTGATGACTTTAATAATTATAATTCTATAAACTCATATTTGTTACGGTCGCGAATCATATTTCAATCAACATACTACCTAATACAGATCTGCAAATTGCAAAAAACGTAAGAAAATTTGAATTTCGCGGGCAACCCTTGCGCTTTCACCTTAATGATAATGTATTATACTCATAAACCTTACGGAATATATTCACAAAATTATTGTGAAAACCCGCATCAAAATCCGTTGCATAGACGCGGTCACACAAATAGACACGAAAAGCGACACACTAACAAGCTTTTACTTAACTGGCCTTGTTAGTTAGCAGGTATGTATTGGTCCAATCTAAAAAAAATGCCTTTCGAATACATTTTGAGCGCGTTGGTACTTGTACCCCCTACGTTGAAACTTTACGTCAGTTATTAAAAAAGTTAGGCTGCTGTTGCCTCCAAAATATGCTGTAAAAGCAGCACTTTTGCAGCATTTTTTTTTTGGCATAGGGGTCCAGAATCATGTACTGAATCCATCATATATATAAGAAATAAGTTTTTTATTATATTTCTATGGAATCCATGGTAACAGGTTGCAGGTCGATGTCCCTGCCACCCTGTATGATGATAAATTTTATGTTATATGTAACTTATAATATAAATTATAACTGTGCCCCGCGACTTCGTTTGCGTGGAAGTTATGTTATAATTTATAATATAAATTATAACTGTGCCCCGCGACTTCGTTCGCGTGGAAGTCGTAAGATACACAATATACTAAAATGACAGCCACATTTTAATAAAACTCCCTCGTCTCCCGACCCCCGACCCCCGACCTGCCGCGTTGCATCGCCCGCCCGCGCTAGTTGTTCTCAATTTAATGAGGTTTATTTTTTTTTGCGCAAAACCCTAACTCTTTTTCTAAATAAAAGTAGCCACTCCTTATAATATCAGCTATCTGCCAGTGAAAGTCCCGTCAAAATCGGTTCAGTCGTTTCTGAGATTAGCGGGAACAAACAGACAGACAGAAATACCGACAGACAGATAGACAAAAATTTTAAAAATTGTTTTTTGTTATAAGTACCTACTGTTTATTCTTCCCTGTGCATTTAGTAAAAAGCTGTTATTTTGACATTACAAACAGAGACTTCAATTTTATTTATTTGTATGTGTCTATGTATATGTATAGAGAAGATAGTATGAATATGTGTTTATTTACGCCATATCTTTTAAAAATGCCAATTAATACTATCCATATGCATATTTCTCCACAGTAAAAATGAAGGTGCTAGCGGTATTCTCACTCGTCCTGGCAGTAGCCACCAGCTACCCAGTCGTGAAGACCTGGACCCTCTCAGCATTGTCAGATGCCATCGAGACCTCCAAAGCAGACCCCGGCATGATGCCGTATCTTGAAGACGCCTTGAACGAGATCATGTTCGCGCTGTTTACTGGCAAAAATGAGGTCTGTAGCTGTTACAGATAAGTTTTTACGAAGCACGTTTATATCTGAAAAAAAAATCATGCTCCCTACTTTAAATTCTAAACTTTATTAGATTTTGTACAGAAATCTCACATGCACAAAAACCCATACATACTCGGTAGCTGTAGGCCATAGGCAATGCAAACATTTTTCTGCGCGAGAATGTAAACCGTAGCACTGAAGTCGCGGGCTCGAACACACTGGTGGGCGTGGCCTAAAATCACACTGTATTATCTGGCAGACTAGCGTCTATCTGCTCATCATTGATACTTATCAATGATGAGCAATTAGACGCTATCGCTAGTCTACAATGCACAACGTCTAGTTCGCACGCACACAAACACCGTTCCGTCAATTCATAGTAAAAACGAGCACGTAAAAAATTACGAAAAGTTCTTTGCAAAATTGAGTTTTATGAAAAAAACTACTGCATAGTTTATGAACTCTTCGATAATTGAGCTTGGTCAGTGCCGACTTTGTTTTGGACATTTTACACTTCTTTGATTACTTATTTACGCCCAAATTTGCAAGAAAAACGAATAACTGTTGGCTCATAACTTTTTAATGGCTTTTTATATATTCTGTTTCCGCGCAGACAAAATGAATAAAGAGACAAGACGATATGTGATAATATGTTTAACTTTGGATGTACAATGTTAAACAGAGGAGGAGTACTAAAAACTTAGGGATGATGTAATTTGATCTGAAATAAAATATTTATTGTTATTATAATACCCGAAATTTGTATGGAAAAAGTATTAACTAGTGCAACCTTATAGGCCTCTCCTATTATTTTTTCTTCTTAGTGTGTTAATTGTATCAGCTCAGAATTTTGCTCAGCTATAATTGTACATCGGGGTGTGTCTGTTGCTAATATAATAGCAATTTGCATTGTATACTCATTGTGCAATCAGACTGCAAGATTCTGCTTGTGTCCACGCATAATTGGACACTTTGTCCCTTATTACAAAACGTGGCTTATCTTTTGTTTCTATGAGGTTTGTAACTACACCAAAGAAATTATCGTCCTAAATAGCGTTATTTTTTGGAATTTCTGCGTAGTTAAGTATAGTAGGTATCTCCATAATGATATGTAGATTATGGTAGGTAAATATTTGGTATTTCTGTTAAGCCCATTTGTCAATACTTATTTTTTTTAAGAAATATAAGTGACTCGTTTTCGTAAACTTTGCACTTATAAACGAATTTCTGTTAAGTGCGAGTCGTCATTGTTACTTGCGCACTGAATGGTTCCGTAGGTACCTATCTACCACCTAGTTACTTACACTTTACCTCTTATGTACGAGAAAATAGCTAGAATTCTGGATATCATTTATCCATTCACAGCCTGACTTTACCCACTGCTGGGCAATATCTTTCTCTTTGCTTGTGCTAATATCCACGCCATTGGCGGATTAAGCCTGTTGGGGGCCCGGTACCCTAATTGCGTAACACACTATCAATCACAATCTGAATAATTTTGAAGCATATTGCTAATCCATTGCTTCATGTTCGAAAAAATTTACTGCTCGACAACGAAAATAACGCAATTAATGTTGTTGAATTGTCAAAATGAAATGGATTCCTACTGTCAATATGTTACGCAATTGTCCCACGGGGCGGCTAAACTAAACGGGGGCCGGGCCCAGGTATACAGGAAAGTTTGAGAAGTAGACTATTTATATAGTCTTAAAAATTAAAGCTTAAAAATTAAAGCTTCAAAATTATTTTTTTAAGCACGCTGCTTCGAAAAGGTTAGGTTTTCTTTTGACTACAGAAATAGGAAACACTTTGTCGACATAAGCAGAAAAGTCTGAGTGAAGTAAAAAGAATGTAGGATGTAAAGTTTTAGCACCCTACGTTTATATTTAGCATACGTAAGAGGGCCGCCAACTACAAACTGCCTATTACTTACTGAACATAATATTTTGGCCTTGTTTGGGCACTTACTCGAGAGCCCCCACCAGGGCCGGAGGCCCGGGGCGGACCAGACCTGGCGCCCCTCTTTAGTCCGTCAGTGGTCTACGCTCCTGTGCTAGTCTCATCCGGGTTATAATCTCGCATACGCTAAACATAGCTACCTACTATATTATTTGCCAATAGGACAGTAACAGCCACAGACAAGTAGTGAAAGTTTCAAAAAACTTACTAATGGGCAGACAAATGTTTTAGTTTTATACAAATGTACGGTCCCTAAGAAAATTGTGATATGTTACTTAGCACAATTTTACGGAACCCCAATCTCTAAAATGTACCAATAATGTCCTCTACCTAACTATTAATATTCCGTAAAGTCGTATTTTTTGTCATTTTCGAAAAAAGGTGACAAATATTATTCACGTAATGTCACAGAATACCTAATGGTACAAGTAATGTGAATAATGTGATTTATTATAACTGTGTCAGAAGACAAGGTTGTTACGACGCGACGCCACACATTAAATATTAGTAAATACATTAAATACATACTTATCTTTATAATGTGCCGGCTTATGGGGGAAAATGTGCGATTAGCATTTTTAGTTACGTAGGTAATTAAAGCAGTAGGTAGTTAATTTACCATAACTAGTTACCTAAGTAAATATTTCATAATAGGTACATTAAACGACCGAGAATTGTACATACAGTAGGTAAGTATTTATTAAAAAAGCTGGCCAAGTACGTGTCGGACCACGCACAATGAAGTGTTCCGATATAATGTCATAGTAGTCTATGGTGTTCCGTAGTTGGGATGAATTTATCCCAAAAACTTTAGCATTGTAGTTGAAAAACATGTTCTCCCCATACATCGATGTACGTCACGGTCAATTCTCCAAGTGCAAAATAATGTAAGTTTGTAACAACAAAAAATGTTTTTTTTATGTGATAAAACTACAAATTAACGCTTGTCGGACTTTTTCTTTCATTTGTGCTGTGAGACCTTGCTTCTTGCCAAATTTCATGATTCTAGATCAATGGGAAGTACCCTATAGGTTTTGATTTATTTGCGAGTATCAAAATATGTATGTCGCATAAATGGCCGTATTTTTTATTGCGTTGACTTAGAAGCTTGATTTTTTTAGAGCTCCAAGGGACCGTAGATCTATGTATTTGATATTAATTTCAACTTGATAACTCCACGCGTTCCTGAGAAAAAGGCTCTGGACAGACTGATAGAAAGATACACGACAGACAGATAGACGGGCAACGAAGTGATCCTATAAGGGTTCCGTTTTTCCTTCTGACGTACGGAACCCTAAAAAATACCAGAATTAGGTACTTATGTACGATACAATTTAATTGGAAATATGCTATACGGTGCTGAAAATCAGCACTGTTTGATCGTCAAAATGACCTATGTATATAGGTACCATAGTGGATAATTACGGTGAACGACTTTTCCACTTCTTTTTTTCCTTTTCGACCTTATTATTAAGGTAATAAGGTAGAAGAGTGGTTCACCGCAAATGTCCGCGATGGGACAGACGCCAGCACATCAAGCTACCCGAAACTGTCAAATTTTGCCAATCAAGCTTGAACCTAATACTTTAGCGATAAAGTTGAAAATCTATTAAAGAAAATTGACAGATTGTAGTAGCTTGATGTGCTGGCGTCTGTACATAAGACCAGTCCCTCAAAATGCCCGTCATTCACCACTTCCTAGTCTTTTACCTGGCAAGAAGAAGTGGCGCCAAAAACTCCCCTCCCAACGTTTTTGACCATGTTTACAGAAATTCGTCCACGCAGTAGTGCCATCTCCTTCTGGCGGGCCCACTTGGACTGTGGAAGAGCTGACAGCGGCCATCGCCGACCCTACGACGAAGCAGGAGTACAGGCCTGCGCTGATGCAAGCGATCGCCTTCGTTCAACTCCAGAATGAGACTGGAAGTCTACAGGTAAGCACTGTTGCTATTAACTTACCTGTAGGAACCTGGTACCTAGGCCTTTATGTACTGGCCGTAATCATTTTTAATCTTCTAAACTAGTATAATCGATGGCTTGTTAAGATAACTTAGTTCAGCGGAACCTTTCATCACTTTGACATACTACATAACTTCACGCCTATATTCAGCTACATTTTAATAAAACTCCCTCGTCCCCTGACCCGTCGCCAACAGACCGGCTGGTCGAGGGAGACCAGCCGCGTTGCATCGCCCGCCCGCGCTATTTGCTCACAATTTCATGGGTTTTAATTTTTTTGCCCGGAACTCTATTTTTTTTCTAAAATTTAAGGAGCCCAAGTTACTCCTTATAACATCAGCTACCTGCCAGTGAAAGTCCCGTCAAAATCGGTCCAGCCATTTCGGAGATTAGCCAGAACACAGACAGACAGACAAAAAACTTTGAAATTGTTTTTTTGTTATAAGTACCGCATATACATACTTTCATATGCATTTAGTAAAAAGCTGTTATTTTGTCATTGTAAACAGACACTTCAATTTTATTTATTTGTATTTGTTTAGATGTGCAAAATGAAGAACGCATAGTCAAGTTTAGTGTCTCCCATGTTTTTGAACCCAGAAGTTCCCAGAACCGAACGTTTTGTTAGATTTAAAAATATATATTATTCTTTACAGGAAACTGTGGAGGTAGCAATCCCAGCTTTGGACATATCGACCTGGACTCAGTCAGATCTGAACGAGGCTCTCAGGAGTCCTAGCACGAAGTCAGCCCTCATTCCATACCTGGAGAAGGCACGCACTGAGCTGAAGGAGGCTCTTGAGAAGGGAGAAACACGGGTAATTAAATGTCAAGACTTCATCTAAATTCAGATTTCAATTATATTAAATACTGGCAGCGCCCCACGGTTCGGTTTCACCCGCATAAGTCTCGATCCCGTGGCGATATCGGAGTGAAAGTATCTTATGTGTTAATCCAGGTTATAAACTATTTGTGTGCCAAATTTCATCCAAATCCGTTTAGTGGTTTTTGCGTGAAAGCGCAACGAACATCCATCTATCGGAATCCATCCTCACAAACTTTCACATTTATAATATTAGTAGGATAAGTAGTACGTTCGGAGCCGGTTCCCAATGACCATTATTTTTGGGGTTCCATAGCCAAATGGCAAAAAGGGAAACCCTTATAATTTCCTCATGTCCGTCCGTCCGTCCGGATGTCACACGGCCATTTTACTCGAAAACTATTTGCACTATATCGATGAAAATTGGAAAAGTGACTGTCGTGTCGTTTGTAGAATTATCACACTGGATCGTCGAGATGATAGAAATAAAACTGCACGGTAAAAAATCGCACCTGATAATTAATGGTGCCGTGGCATAGCTATGTGAACACCTCGACTTAAATATACAAGCCGCGACATTTGAAACAGAGCGACTGTTTGCCGTTTAAACTTTGCAACCTTTGCATTTAAATAATTTATCTGGTTACAGGAAACTATCAACATGGTGACTCCAGTTGGCCTCATTCCTCCTAAGGCAGACTACGAGTTCTTAGTCAAGCGTTTGAAGAACCTCATCAAGAAGACGAAGAAAGGGCTATAAATAGGTACGTCATCACCAGTGGAGAAGAAAACTGTCAAACTAATTCCACGTGGGGAAGAAAACCGTCTAATTGGCGCCAAGTGTTTGTTATGTACTTTTATTCAGCTGTTATTCGGCTTTCATTCGGGTGCCTCGTTAAAAACTTTGCCGCGAGATTGCGCTAAATGTTTTTTCTTGTCGCCGATTGGTCGCTTTGTCTTCAAGATGACTTTGACAAGTGACAAACACACAGCGCTCTCTTGCGGCAAAGCTTCCGGGAAACAACCCCATTGAACATGGTATGATAATTGATTAAATGCATATCGTGTAAGTGAGACTGGTGTGTCGATTCAGTGCTGATATCGTGGCCAGATCTTAGTCATGAAGTGTTCGACCATTTCATGAAATGGTTGCATTTCATTAAATGGCCAGCTAAAATTGACCATAACGTATAAATGTCAACGTTTAATGATATGTCAGTCCGTTTGGCCATATCATTAGTGTAGGGTATCTGTCGTGGTCCGATAGTAGAAATGGCCATCTGGCCACGATCATCGCGGACATAAAATTAGTTTTTTTTAAATAATAGTAATCTTATTACTTTGTAATAAGGTCGAAAAGCGGTTCACCGCAAATGTCCGCGATGGTACCTATACTTCTCTAGTCTACTCTCATCCGCTCGTCTGTTCGAATCCTTGTTTCCACTTAAACAAATAAATATCAACTTGATGCTTGTGTAAATTAAGTTGATTTTAAAATGACTAGTACCTACTATTGAAAATGTCTTAACATTCGTTAAAATTGTAGCCAAAACTAAACCTTATGTTTAGGTATTAAAGTTTTATTTCTTAACATTTTTGAAAACTCAATTGCGAACACTGAATGGACTGAACTGGCTTACGATTAAAAGAAAACATCGCAAAAAATCTTTGTATTACTGACCATCTGTTAGAAAGCGCAGTCAGCAAGCTTGGGATTCGTCTTTTCTGGGAAGCAGGAAATCCATTTGTTCGTCGTTTTTCTTCTGAATCTGTAATTTTACCCTACCGTTTTTATTTTCAGGTAATTGGTTTCCGAAATGTTTCAAGAAATTGTAACAATTTGGTGTGATGAGATTGTGATATAAGAAACGTCTTGGTGGTCTGAATTCGCACATGACTGTGTTTTTAATAAATTGGTAAAATAAACATTATTGTTTTATTGTTTCTCTTTTTAACACGCTTTTATTAGCTTCACTTGTAACTAACAGACAAACAATGTAAAATAATCTTGGAAGTCAATTTTAACCTACTTATAATTGTCGTTCGAAACACTCGAATGCATTGACATTTACTTTAGATGTACTTACCTGAAATTGTATTTCTTTATGTTCATAGTCATGTCCTAACTATTTTACTTCCTGTAGCTCCCTATAATTCTGTCATCGGATATACTATATTTAACCCTGAACAATTCTTGAGGTTTGGAGCACTCTGGATACGGGAATAAATAATACACGTAGCAACGTACAGGCACAAGTTTAATGACTGGCTTAAATCTTGGAACAACTGGACTACCTTCAATACTTAATAAGTTTAATTTCGGAAGTCAGTGGTGCCGATTCTCTTGTCACATATGCGTCTAAACTAGACTAAAAATCACCAAAATTTAGTTTATTCCTGTCAAACGACGATTGCCCATTCTGAAATTGACTATAGTGACACAACTTAACTATATTTTAGTTTGACAGCACTAAGATGGCACTGAGTTATTAGTTTAGTGAAAATGCTAATTTTGCTATTCTAAATTTGACGTTTTTCACCTAAAATTTAGATTTTCTAACTAAATCTGCCTATTTTTAATCGCGATTAAAAAGGTGTGGAATAAAATTAGTTGGCATGAACTAAAATTCACACCAACACCTCGACTTTGGGTGCCAAAACAGTACTGTAGCTTTTATTTCTTTTCTTTTGCTTATATCTCGAAACCGGTGTGTCCCATGGCAAAAATAATGAAAAATTTGAAAAAATAAAACCCGTAAACCCATAAAAGTATGGTCGAAGTATGGTCGTGGTGATACGTGTAGGTATTCAGGCACATGACAATTAATAACCTTGTTTAGACCGGCACCGCATCGTCTAAATGTAATTGTACCTACTACACCCCTTAAGGCGACACCGAGCGCGCAGTGGCGCCCTCATCATTTGTTTGGTTATTTCTTTTATTTTAGAATGAAAATGCAGAAAATAAGCATGTTATGTTGTGCTCCACAAAACTATACTATTACACACAGTAGTTTTACATTGTTAAGTTTTATTATCATCATCATCATTTATTTTTCAAGTAACATGGACTCAATTACACAATTTACATTAAATCACACTAGTCAATTCACAATAATTATAAACATAAGTACGTATGTCCAATCATTATTATAAAATTAAATTACACATACATACATTTCATCAAATTACAGTTTCATTTACTTCCGACTCAGTATAACGCTCAAGCTCTGTGCACAATGTGCAAACCACAACAGTGATCCTTAAAACGGAGCTTAGTGGCCACTATTTTCCGTTTTAGGGAACGTCAGTAGGTAGGTAGGACCTATAACTTAACTAAGAAAAGATTGTGAGGAAACCGGGCGGCGTGTCCTGGAAACGAAAAATTTCGAAGATTTTTTCTCAATACGGAAGTCAGATCACATTGCCGGCTGCTTACTGTAGCGTACATTTTTCTCACAGTACGACACATAAAAATATCTCTTGATTAGGAATGAAATATAATAAAACATATAATAAAAAAACATAAGTAGGTAATCCCATTTATAGTACACACAGGCTTACGGTTGTACGTCATCAATGATACGAGAGACGTGTTTGTCACAACACTATAGCCACCTGTTCACAGGTGGCTAATCATTCATGATAGATACAGGGTGCGACTTTCTGTACCTTCCATGAAAACTTCCGGGGTAGCACTACTTGTCTTATGATACAGCCCCATTCAAACTTTATGGTGGCTCGGAACATGAGGCGAGTCGCTGCGCAGTAACAAATTCACGTGTCAGCGGGGGTGAGGGGTGCGGTACTGCGCAGCGAGTAACGCACTCAGAGCCAAACTTTATGGTGGCTCGGAACATGAGGCGAGTCGCCGCGCAGTAACAAATTCACGTGTCAGCGGGGGTGAGGGGTGCGGTACTGCGCAGCGAGTAGCGCACTTCAGAGCCAAACTTTATTTCGGCTTTTTTTAATTAATTTTTTTAATTGAGACTAGGTTTGCTCTTGACTCTAGTCTAGGTCAGAGATGACAGAGACAAAGTCGACGAAGGAGCGAGCATTATCTAATCATGATTTATTATTGAGATAATATCATGTATAATTGATTGAATGCAATAAACTGCTCAAGATACAATTTATTGCATCTCGATTAAAAAACTGTATAAATATTGAAACTTCGCGAAATTTTGCCAAATTACTCGACGATAGGTAAGTTATAACATAAGGATAATTTTAAATACCTATTGGTACTTAAGTAATGATTGAGACTGTCTCGTGTAGTTGTCGATATTGACCTGCTGAGCATGGGATCCTGGGTTTGATTCCCATGTCGGGAGAAGTGTTATAAATGTGTTATTGATTTTTTCACGGAATCTGAATTTGTGCCCAGTTAATGGCACTGGGGTGGTCCCCCCTATTTCATGGGAGTTTATTAAAACGTAAATGTTGGTAAATCCTGTGTGGGAAATTGGGAATACGTAGAGTGATGTAATGTCATGTTTCTTAGAAAGTCCTTACAATCTACATATCTACTGATAAATATCATGAAAGGTATTATCACCAGCATAAAAATTTATTCAGCTACTGAAATTCTTTTACCTAATAAGTTACAAAACAACCTACCAGATAGTGTTTAATTGCCTTTACTTTTACAGTAACAGAGCCTAACAAAACTACTCTTTCCCAGCAGCAAAAAAAAATCTTAAAAGATGAAATTCTTCGCTGTCTTCGCCGTCCTAGTGGCCGTGGCTGCCGCTGACTTCAACTCCTGGACCCTGCCCCAGCTGTCCGATGCCATCCAGAACCCTGAGACCGACCCTGCCATCCTGCCAGCCCTCGAACAGGCCCTCAATGACTTGATGGACTCCATCTTCGCTGAGCAGCCCTTGGTAAGTTCTTTGCTCTTTCTTGTAATGGATAAATCAGTTTGGTAGCACGTAATAGTAGATTGTTACCCAAGGGAGCAAACAACCATTTTAAAGGCGAGAGTGTTTCTTTGAATCTACACTCGAGCTTAAAATAGTGTTTCTCCCGAGTTGGCCACTCCACTTTTTAACACCCTTATGAGAAAATAGTAATTGCAACTTATGAATAAGAATAGGACGTTTATTTGATTACATACAACTAGGAACAATAAGACGTATCATAGAAATAATATTTTTTTTTATAAACTAAGTAAAATCTGAATTTGAATACTTAAACAATTACGAACGAAGGTGGAATGCATTTTTCCTATAAATAATTTTCCAGTAACACCATGTAAGACTCCATGGTGGTATTGACCTAATCTAACCTAAACTAACAGGTGAAGAGCTTTTGTACACAAATCCAGACGGATTTGTGTAAGGGTCTTAAACATAACTGGCGAAATGTGGGCGTACTATACAATTACCTACCCACGTCTTCGGGGAATACCCGTGACGTTATGTTATGTGGTGTCTCAACAGAAAAACTTCCGTTTCAGGTACCCGCAGATGTTTCCGCTCCTGTTGACCTGACCGGCTGGACTCTGCACGATCTCTCCATTGCCCTTCAGGACCCTGAGACCGACCCTGCTATGGTCCCCTACCTGGAACAGGCCCTCAACGAAATGATGGACGCCATCCACGCTGGAATCCCTGTTGTGAGTTCCAAGATTCAAAGTATGCCACATAAAGAAGGGTGTTATTACTGTCACATAATCGACGTCAGATCGATGCATGAGTGACGTGCCATAGCGGCTTAGCACAGACTAAGCGGCTTAGTGTGGGACGTGTGGAAGCACAAGTAAATGACGACCGACATCGATCAGTGCCACCGACCACAGAGCACGAAGACGCCTAGGCGGCCGTTGGCCAGTTACGCTACCAAAAATAAAATTATACTCACCCAGATTCTTCACTAACACACAATCTCCTTTTTCGTTTCAGGAGGCCGTCGGTGTTCCCGTCAAACCCTTGGAAATCAGCTACTGGAGCCTGCAAGAGCTGTCCGCCGCTCTTCAGGACCCTGCCACCGACCCTGCTCTGGTGCCCTATCTGGAACATGCCCTGAACGAGATCATGGATGCTCTCTTCGCTGGCGACCAAGTTGTAAGGACATCAATCGTCATCAATCGAAGATGAGGATTTTTGTAAATAGCAGTAGTAACAGGAGTAGACATTTAAATGAGACTTGAGGCTCCTGCAAACAGGTACGATATGTGACGCGACACAAAGGCATCGCGTGTCACGCGACGAGCGGTACCTTTGTGTCGCGTCATCCTGTCGCGCCTGTTTGCAGGAGCCTTTAAACATAACTGGCGAAATGTGGGTGTAGGTACTACAGGTAAATCTTTGCCTAACCATAAGAGAAAAACAGACGTGTGTTATGTTATAGGTATCTACATATCGATGTCTGACAGCCAAAAAGGGTTAAGTGACATTTTTTGCGAAATCGACTTATATATCGATGTCTAACAGCCAAAAAGCTGATTCTAGCCATATATGGCGTTTGACCTTCTTACAATGTTACCTTAAGATTCAGCTTTTGCATTGTCTTCGAAGCTAAAATTCATGTTACATTTTCTTGTTTTCCAGGAAGTTGTTGCCGTCGTCGCCCCCGCCGGTCTGGCCCCCGCCAAGCCCGAGCCTGTCGAGAATCCCACTCCCGTCATCGTCGCCCCCTCCCCGGTTGTGACCCCCCCTTCCTCCACTGCCAGCCCCCTTGTCCAGATCATCGTCAACATCCAGAACCAGGCTTAATTATGTTGAAGTAATTTTCTAGTTACATCTTCACGATTAAATATGGCATTGATTTGCAAAACTGTATTTGATTTTGTCCTTTAATTCTATGAAAACTGTACCCTGGCAGATAATTATTTTATTTGGCTTTGGTAACTCTTTGTCCTATATGAGAAACTTGAAGCGATAAGCGACTTGACACGAGTTAAATAATAATCTAATATTAGTCAGGTAACCACCTGTTAGAACAATGCCGATCGTCACCTTGCAAAAAGTTGGCAACAATGTAAAGCGCCATAAGTGATCTTTATAATGAAAGACTTTGAAATTAAATGAACTAAGTAGGTACGTGAAGGGACGTGGTACCTTGTGGCCCAGTGGTAACGGCCCCGATTTACGAGTTGTTAGGTCGTGGGTTCGAACCCAGGCAGGCGCTTTACTCTGCTTAAATAATTTCATCACCACTGCTCTCAAAACAGTGAAGGAAAACACCGTGAAACCTATGTCCTATATAACCAAAAATTCGAAGACATGTGACGTCTACCAACCCGCATTCGACCCGCGTGGTGGATTACAGCCCACCCTCTCTCGAAGACAGGAGGACTGTGTCCCAGCAGTGGGAACATTATACATTGATATGTACCTTATGTCAATTTGCAATGTTATAGCCATTTCATACAATTATCAAAGAATGAGAGTTGTGATATGAGTCATCATCATCATCCACAGCCCCACTTCACCCACTGCTGAGCATAGGCCTCTCTTTTCTTGTGCCAATCCCCATACTCCTGTGCCAGCCTCATCCAGGTTTTGCCTGCGATGGCTGGATAGATGGGTGGACAGTGTCGTCCACCCATCTCGTCACCGGAGGACCGACGCCTTGTCTTCCAGGCCTTCGACGCCACTCGGTCACAGCCTTGCTCCTATGTGAGTATGATATGAGTTATATCTACGGACAATTTATGTTGAAGTTAATTTGCTTAACAATAAATTTCCCTGACTTTACATAATTTAGGTAATGTAAAAATCACATTGATTTAGGTAATAGCAGTGTCCGCCGTAGCTCGTGGCTAAGTAATAATAGCCGCACGGGTCGATCCATCAGGTTAAGCTACGCTTGGCGGGGTTGTCCGTGGATGGGTGGCCATCTTTACATACCGAGACTCCTCCGTGCCTCGGAAAGCACGTTAAGCCGTTGGTCCCGGCTGTCATTTGTAGATCTTTGACAGTCGTTACGGGTCGTCAGAAGCCCGAAAGTCTGACAACCAGTCTTACCAAGTCAGATAGGCAGTCGCTCCATGTAAAATACTGGTACTCAGCTGCATCCGGATAGACTGGAAGCCGACCCCAACATAGTTGGGAAAAGGCTAGGCAGATTGATTGAGTGTCCGCCGAAGCATTGTATCTTATCGCATCGTATCGCATTTCTCACACACACACACATACACTTATTCATACTAGAATGGCGGTGTTCGATATATTGTTAGAGGTCGGTGTGGTTCGCTGATAACATTGGCACCAGCATATTGAGTTTTGGCATTTTGTCAGCCGCAATTGAAATCTAACCGCAGCATAGACTCCAATCTGTATCGCTATTGGTAATTTTCTTTTTTCACGTAATCAAGATTACGGCGATACATTGAGTTAAAATGTGCCATGACTTCACGCCTTGCTAGATTTAATATTGAGTTGTGACGTAGCGAGCCCCCACTCCCCAACTTTAATGCGTTTTATCTATGTCGTTTCTTATTAATATGATAAAGCAAAAAATATGTGTCTAATATTTTTTTTTATCTGACTGACGAACTAAATAGAATTTCTTTTTTTTACCTAGGCATCATCCCTATTTAAGTGTGCCTGGGTAGGTAGACATAATTAAACTACCTTTAGGACTTACGTATAGGTTTCAAAATTCCAAAATACTCTGGACCCCTATACGTAGGCCTAGAAGGTAACAGGAGGCCAACCACCAGCTCTTAAAGCAGTATTATTTTAATGTTACTTCAGTGTGAGAAAGAGATGGAGTTATACAGGACGTCTAGCTCCATCTCTTTCCCACACTCAAGTAAGATTAAAATAATACTGCGTTAAGAGGTGGTGGTTTAGCTCCTGGACTAATAGGCGAAAAGTGGGTTTACTGTAGGTACACATCTGACTATACCTAAGTGGGTTTATTGTAGGTACACATCTGACTATACCTAAGTGGGTTTACTGTAGGTACACATCTGACTATACCTAAGTGGGTTTACTGTAGGTACACATCTGACTATACCTAAGTGGGTTTACTGTAGGTACACATCTGACTATACCTAAGTGGGTTTACTGTAGGTACACATCTGACTATACCTAAGTGGGTTTACTGTAGGTACACATCTGACTATACCTACGTGGGTTTACTGTAGGTACACATCTGACTATACCTAAGTGGGTTTACTGTAGGTACACATCTGACTATACCTAAGTGGGTTTACTGTAGGTACACATCTGACTATACCTAAGTGGGTTTACTGTAGGTACACATCTGACTATACCTAAGTGGGTTTACTGTAGGTACACATCTGACTATACCTAAGTGGGTTTACTGTAGGTACATATCTGACTATACCTAAGTGGGTTTACTGTAGGTACATATCTGACTATACCTAAGTGGGTTTACTGTAGGTACACATCTGACTATACCTAAGCCTTCTAGGGAAATAGGCATGATGTTACGTTTATTATTTCAGTAAAATTATGTATTTCAGCTTCTGTAAAACACTGACGATGCTGAAAACACTTTAATCCCCGTGAGAGTTATAATAATATAATAATAATCGTTTATTTATAAAAAGGGGCACATTTACGAAAAAAAAAAAAAATATATAAATATATATATCGAACAGTTATAATAGAGCACAGTTCCTTTTTGCCTGAACTAGGTTGAACCTGTGTTTGAGGCTACAAGGTGCATTAATATCTACTTAAAAACAAATAAATTAACATCAAGTGAATAGTAAAGTACTAAAATTAAAACATACATTAACAAAAACAGCGTGCTTGCAGTTTACTTGCAAACAACAAGTAGATCCTCTGTCTGTTCATAAGACAGAGGTTGTAAAAAGGTAATTACAGATTTTTTACAGCTAAAATAATTTAGCTTATAATATACTTAGTTTTCTATTTAATCTATTGTACAGAAATGGACCTAAGAATAAAAAGAATCTTTCCACAAAGGCATGTTTGGAGGTAACATCAGAAATGCATATTATATCATTCCGTCTCTTGTTAGTATTGTCAGCATTGTACGTGAGCATGGTGTGCTGTTTTAATATTAAACGAGTAATGAAAAGCTGACGCACATTCAGCAACAAGTTGTTATAGGTATGCAGAATCAGTTATTGCTTACTGGCAAATCCTTCTCGCTTGTTTTCAAATGAAATGGTTCCAAGATTGCTGTGTTAATGAGCGCTTTTCTAAAGGCTTACATCGAGATAATTTTTGGGCTCGTAGACACGACGGGAGAGTGTCTCTCCGTATCCATGAGCCAATAAAGTAAGTGTAAATACATGAGATCGATAAGCGCCTGACGAATATCGCCTGGGTGTGCACTTTCTCACCACAAAACGGGTAAGTGAGGAACTCGCTCCGTGTAAATGGGCACTAAACTAAATAAAAGATTAGATGAGCAATTTTTATGCAGTGTTTCAAACTCAAAGTATTTATTTCAGTTAAACCATTTACAGGCGTTTTTGAATTGTCAAGGAGTCGGTCAGTCAGAAATATGAAGTAAGGGTACGTTCCGAATTGCCCTGCAATCGATTTGAGCGTGCTTACAGCCGTTCCGAATTAGCGTGAGTGTGATAACGATGTCCCGTGAATCGTCATAGATGACGTCATGACATGCGCCATCTTGCGATAACGCTGACCATGCCCTAAATTGTTATCACGGTGAGCGCTGTCAAAGATGACAGTTCTGCTGTTTTGTTTTAAGTCGCATCACAGCTTTAAACTAACGTGGCATTTTCGAAATTATGCTTCTGGCTACAGCCGCCACCTAACCAGAGAAGAAGAAGTTTGAGGTGTATACACAAAGAAATATCGTAATCCAACCATGAGTATTCAAGTAGACTGTGAGAGCGTTCACAAGCGTTCCGAATTACTGACGGCTCTCAGCTGTCATAATCGTGATAATTATCTAGATCGGGACGCAAATTATTGATGTGAGCGCTGTGAGCGATTATGGTGTAATTCGGAAAGTAGCCCTTGTTGCCCATTTCAAAGCGTAGTTGGTAGGTACCTATGGAGAAGAATGGGTAAGAATCTCCATGGGCACTCTTTTAAATTGTATTGTTACAAAAATATTAGTTACATCATTATGTTGAATTAACAATTATATGTGAGAACGATGTAAAAAAGATGTAGGTACACGTTAAAAGAGTCCAGAGTAGCAAACAGAAACAAAACAAAAATATTAAAAAAAAATTAAAATAACTAAAAGATGACTAGTCCCAACTGACGGCGTTCACGAGCATGACGTATGGATCATCAGCACCATTTAGCATAACCACTTTGAAGGGAGCCGAATGATCCAACACATGCGCCACCAACAGCGAGACATTTGAGTGAGCATGACATACTCTCAGCCGCCAGGGCACATTCAAGTTAAAGGCATATTACCCGGTAAATGGTAGCTCCGTATTGCATAGTACTTACCATATTATGTGCTATGCAATTAATAATACAAAGGAGTATAATAAGGTGTATAATACAAAGGAGTTTGAGTTTATACAATGCAATGATAGTCTTAGGTACAATCTTCAGCAGCTCCAACAGTATTTCAGTTTAAATATGGCAAGGCTTTTGCTCTACTGTGGATCACGGCTTACCTACATTTACCTATTAAAAAAAAAAAAAAATTACAAAAAAAAAAGAACAACTGACTTCATAAAAACCCCACATAGTCAAAAATAACTTTAATTTCGGAAGTCGGTGTCTTTGGATCTGTATTTTAGTTCTTTGCCACCGACTTCCGAAATTAAAGTGCCTATAATATTTGAAGAGTTCCCTCGATTTCTCCAGGATCCCATAATCAGATCTTGACCTGATGACAATGGGATCACCTGGGAAGTATACCTTTTCAAACAAAAAAAGAATTGTCCAAATCAGTCCAGCCATCTTCGAGTAATCGGGGAACACACATAAAAAAAAATTCTGACGTACTGAGAACCTCCTCCTTTTTTTGAAGTCGGTTACTGAAAATAAAGTGCTAGATAATAATCTGAGTAGACAAAACAAAAGAATGAATAACCTTCATACATCAAGGGCATCAGTAGTTTTTAGAACCTATCTACCAATCTATGGGTTTATGGAAATAAACATAAACAAATACCTACACATCAAGACATGAGATAAGATAAGAGATAGGTAAGAGTGACAGATCGATGTGTCTCCAGAGATGGTGATAACGTATCATGGGTGTATATCATGCAGTTGCAGTGCATGGCTTGGTGACATGTCACAACGGAATGTCTTACATGGTGTTTTACACCGCAAGACCACTAGGTGGTCTCCTTTGATAAGTATAGATATATAAGATGTAATTTAAATAACTGCCAACCTCTTGAGGGGTCGTTGTACTCATCATTATGAACAACTTTTAGTATGGGACCAAACCTGAAATCGCGACAAAAAAATCAGCAGGTCCCTACATTTATGTTCGCATACCTACCTCGTCAAAATATAGGGAACAGCTGATTTTTTTTTTCGCGATTTCAGGTTTGGTCCCATAGTAAAGTTGTTCATAATCATGAGTACAATGATCCCTCAAGAGATTGGCAGTTATTTAAATTGCACCTTATATACTTATCAAAGGAGACCACCTAGTGGTCCTAGGGGTAGTGGTGGTGGGCGGTGGTTGTGGTAGTGGTAGTGGTGGTAACTATCGTTAGATTTTGCGAACTGTAAGATTTCTAATGAGTAGTCGTTTTCACATTGACTAGATACTAAAGACACAATCATAAACTCAAACTCATAGCATTCGCTTTAGTTAAACCTACAGCCTACCTACCTATCCATGTAAACCTACAGACACTTTTTAATTGTCAAGGAGTCAGCCAGCCAGAAAGATGAATCTAGTTGCCTATTCCAAAGCGAAGTAGGTTTACATGGAGAAGAAAAACGGATAAGAAACTCCATGGACCAGGGTACAGTTGTAATAGGGTATGGTAGTGCCATCGGGTGTATCTCTAAAACTACGCTCCGCACTCTCGCGGGGGCTTCTAGAACGCGTGCCGACAAACAGTCAGCCTCCCACGCGGACGCTTGTGACGGCGAGGTGAAATTTCTAAGTCAAAGTAAGATTTTTCGATCTATTATCGCTCATAACAGAAAATCTAAGCAATACTTTTCACTCACAGGGGGCTTACCAATTCGAGTAGTTTCCAGTTCAAAATCACGAGATTTATTACTTTATCGATGAAATGACAATTACATAAATTTTTCAGGGACGGTTGTAGCGGTACAACTGTCCCCATGGAAGAATTGACCTCGTTAGCGCATCTTTCCCCGATTCAAGGTCATACATAAATATTTAAACATCGCTCTGTTAACCTTTTCTAGATCAGTAGCTATGATAGATGGATAGATAGATAGACTCTTTTCTAGGTTAGGTTAAGAAATTGAATAAAAAACAAACGCTACAGAAGTAAGAAAAAACATGAATCCTGAACTTAAAGCTAAACCTAAATCTAAACCAAAAACAAAGAAAAAGAGAAAAAAATGACTGAAGAAAGCAGCTCAAGTAGAAAAAGATGAGTGTGTATGGAATCGTTTGGTTCTAGTAAAAGACAGACTTTCATTTTAGAAACTGAAGTTTAATAAATGTAAGACGTATTATACTTTATGCCATTTTTGGTTTTTTATGTGAAAAATAATAAATATTCTAAATAGTTAGCCGTAGATTTATAGAGGCATGGGGAACAGGGTGTAAAGTTCACTCATCCTCCATAGTAAAGGGAGGATCCTCCGACCAGACGGGTGTTGTGTCTGGTGGGCTACTGCCCGACGGTTGATGTCGGGATGTTTTATATAATATGCTAGTCGCGTGGTAAACTCTGATTGCGAGATGCAGGATTTTGCGTGACGTCATTGTGACGCCTTCCATTGTGGTGATGTAGATATGCCGCAACAGAACATTGGCTACAATGCATTTACCTACTGCCATATCTCAGATAAAAAAAAAATAGGAGTCTGATAATTACAATAAGGTTAATTTATTTATTTATTTATTTATTTATTTCTGCAAATCTTACCTACAGCTACCATTACAGATCAGCGATCCAATGCGATAGAGTGGCCTTAAAGCTAAATCCTTAATCTACATCCTATAAAATTACATATGTATTATATCCTAAATCTTAACCTACATCTAAATAACATATTATATATAATGTAACTTTTGCGAATTCACTCAAGTTGCACCACAATACATCAACCCTCTCGTGAACCTCGTTCACCACGCGCATAGCTCTAGTAAGAGGAGTTCTCGCCAGTAGGTTGGTCCTGGCTGCAGGCACAGCAAGCAGGGGCGGGCTTCGCCGCCTCCACACGTACCGGTCTGGCACGCAAAGTTCCAGGTGCTGCAGCACTCCCGGGTTATGCGCCACGCCACGCAGTAGCTTCACTACATACGCTGCAAATGCAAAGTCCCGTCGCACCTTTAACGCGTTGTACCCTACCATACCCAGTACAAATAGTGTAGGGTACATCAATGGGAAAAGTGGATATACCCCATACAGCTTGAAGTACAAGTGTCTTGTGAACTTATTTTGGACCCGTTCTAACATGACACTATATTTCGCCTCATGAGGAGCCCATATGACTGCACTATGTTCAAGGTGACTCCTGACTAGTGCGTCATACAACACCTTGAGTGTCGTGATGTTAGTGAACCCCTGAGCCTGCCTGAGTACGAAACCTAGGTTTCTGTATGCCTTCTTACATATCTTATTGATATGCTCACGGAAGGTTAGTTCCTGAGTGAAGATTACCCCTAAGTCTCGTACCTGAGACACTCGTTGCATCTGCGCATCCTCTACCTTGTATTGATAATACAAAGGAGTCCGGGCTCGAGTGAAAGACATCACCGAGCATTTGGCCACATTAAAATTAAGTTTGTTGCCAATGCTCCACTCGACCACTCGGTTGATGTCGTCCTGCAGGCGTTCACAATCTGAGTGATCCCTAACCTCGAGCAGCAATTTCAGGTCATCTGCAAACAATAAACAAGTCCCATGTCTGACGACTTCCGGTAAGTCATTTATCATTACAATAAACTCGAGAGGCCCTACATTGCTGCCCTGGCTCACGCCAGACCTAGTGTAATACGGTCGAGATTCACAGCCATTGTAATCTACATATTGCTGGCGATCCTTCATATAGCTAGCGAAGAACTGCAGCAGAGGCAGTGTACATCCAATTTTCGCCAGCTTCCTTAATAAGACGTCATTATCAACCGTATCGAACGCCTTTTTGAAATCGAAGTACGCAACATCTACCTGTACTTCAGAGTCTACTGACGGTACTACTTGCACCATAAAGTTTAGTAGGTTAGTGGCAGTGCTGCGTCCGTTAATGATGAAGGTTAATGCAAGTTAATCCAGTGAAACTAAATAGCTAAAGTAATTAAATGTATTGATAATGTGTCGGGGACGATTGTACCACGGGGACAATCGTTCCAAGTGCTTTGCCATAGGTACAATATGTTAATTTGTAGTTTTCAATAATTTTGACTAATTTTATTATAAGTATTATTATGGCTACAAATATGTAACATGTAAGACATTAGAGCCATGTTTTGTAGTGTTTAATTAAGATTTTGTTGTTTAAAACTAGGAAAATAGTGTTTTATTTTTTCTATTTTTATGCTAACTAATCTTAAGAAGTTTACTGTGTTTTGTTTGTAGTTACATTAAATGAGGTTCTGTTAAGATGGTACAACAGGTATCATATGTTTTTCTAATTTAAACACTGTGTTTCATTTCATTACATCACTGGTACAACTAACCCCAGGGTCGGGGACATTTGTACCAGTTCTCCCGATCCACTTAATACAAAATCTTTATGTTTGTATTGTTTCTACATATCTAAAGATAATGCTTACTTATAGCCAAGTAAGCTAAGCATCAATGAATATTGGCACTATTGCCACAAAATTAGCAGTAAACTCAGAATTTAACATTAAGCCTAAAGTGCTACAATTGTCCCCGGTCTACCCTACATCATTCATGTTGAAATTGTACATATACTTATTTATTTATTTAAGACTTTATATACACACATTGCACACACGTTTGGTGTGGCATCTAACGCCGAATCGGTCGCAACAACTAAGCTCGGGCACCCTGACCAATTGGTTTAGGTTAGGTTAGAACTGTGACCAAACGCGCGCAAGCCGAGCGAGCGCTAAGTACTTCCAAGTTGGTCGCAGTTACATGGCTATTTAGTATTTTTATAAAACTGATTTTTGAATTTTATTGTAAAACTAGCTGTGCCCTGCGACTTCGTTCGCGTGGATGTCGTAAGATACAAAATGATACTAAAATAACAGCCACATTTTGAATAAAACTCCCTTGTCCCCTGACCCGTCGCCACAGATTACCAGATAAATCACTCTATGTACTTACGCGCGCTAACTACCTACCGGCACCCGGGCCGCACGCAACCCATTTCTCAGTGGGTTGCCGATAGCCGCGAGGCGCGTACGTACGCATTCGGTCGACCTGACGTACTTGGTTTCAAATTCTTATGATATGGCTGGTTCTGGTGTATTTTGTGCAGTTAATGGATGTAGGTCCAGCAAGTGAAGAGATAAAAACTTTTTTCAGTTTAACTGCTGACACAGTTTTACTATCGTTTTTTAAATAGGTAAATTGCTTAAACTTGCATGTTTCGTGTGTTGTATGTTATTGGTAGGTACGTAATACTTCTACTATGCGTCTGAGATAAGAACAGAAAGGTCAATGACCTCCATTTATCAACTGTCATTTGAAAATTACGTTTAGCAAAAAACTACTTAGTGCAAATTAATTTTCAATAATATTTATTATCGTTATTATCTTGTTAATGTTATGTTTATATGATTATTGTTTATTTAAAAGCATGCAAGTGTTAGAAAAGCGTGCATGACGTCACAATATGGCGCCAGTGCAGGTTTGTTCATAGTAGTTACCTATTACACTAAAACTGAAAACACGATTAATTGCGATTAATCGTGTTATCAGTTTCCTCCCCTTCGTATTTCATTCGTATTCATTCGTATTCGTGGCCATGCGGAGTGGTAACGTCTCTGATTATTAAAACGTTAGGTATTACACGTTGCGTACGATGTGTGTCTTACTTGTCTTACAATTGCAGTTTCGGGGTGTGGCCACAGAATTCTAAATAGTTACCTAGCATAAAAATATTCCTCGGTCATTTATAAGTATTTTTAACAATTAAAAATCCTGAAACATTAAAAAGCATTTTATTTTATTTTATATTATTTCTTAAAGTGTACTACAAATACCTACTGATATCTTTATCGATAAAGGCAGCCCTAGAAATTCCAATAACCACGCGGCGGCGCGCAGCTACAAAGCAAAACTCACCTTACGCTTGTAAGGTTAGGTATATTTTCATTCGCAGCGTCTAGTGATTAGAACGTGCAGGCTATTATAGCAGTAGGTATTGAAAATTTTGTATGGAGTGATTTATTTGGTAATCTGTGCCGTCGCGTTGAATCGCCCGCCCGCGCTATTACTTCGTTTTCGCTTAGTGTTCTTTCTGCTCGGCTCCTAAGGGTCGTAGCGTGATGTTAAATAGCCTATAACTGTCTTCGAGAATCCGACTTTTGTTCATAATTTCATGGGTTTTAATTTTTTTGTTTGATACAGCTCGATTCAAACTTTATAGCGGCTCGGAACATGAGGCGAGTCGCTGCGCAGTAACAAATTCACGTGTCCGCGGGTGTGAGTGGTGCGGTACTGCGCAGCGAGTAGCGCACTTCAGAGCCAAACTTTATGGCGGCTCGGAACATGAGGCGAGTCGCTGCGCAGTAACAAATTCACGTGTCAGCGGGGGTGAGGGGTGCGGTGCTGCGCAGCGAGTAGCGCACTTCAGAGCCCAACTTTATGGCGGCTCGGAACATGAGGCGAGTCGCTGCGCAGTAACAAATTCCTGTGTCACCGGGGGGGGGGCTGAGTTTAACGCGTAACTCTACTTATTTCTACCGCCAAGCATCATTGCTGTATTCTAGTTTAAGGCGACGTTAACTGAATTTTATTGATTTTAAACTGAATATTACGTCTAAACGAGTTTTAATGATTTAGAAAAAATATATGTCCAATAAGAGCATTTTTTTAATAATTTAAGATGTAAATATTTTAGATTATGATTATAAAGTTATGTATAACGCGGATAAAAAACAGAATAACGCAAAAACTATCAAACGTATTTTTATGAAACCTTCACCATTTTAAAGATAATTTTATTATTTATCTTTTCGTAAGTATACCTGTTTTGTTAAAATACCTTTTGTTTTATGTGTAATAAATTACTAATGCGTCTAACTTAAGACAGCGCTCTTTGATGGGCGAGTCCTGCGTAGCCGTACGACGCGTTGCGTGAGCTCAACACAGAACACGGAAGCTATGCACTCAAAGCCGCTGATATTTATCTGCGTCTTAAGGGTATGGATGCGGCTGGTGTAATTGGCCCATAATATGGCTCTGGAATGGGATCGCATCTGCGATGCCTCTCTTATTGCAGATGTCATCGCGGCGGTGTCCAATTAAACCTCAGGTAGGCTTTCGAGTTATTTTTTGCTATTGTGGTATAGTAATTTTATTCTAGGTGCATCGTCTTCACATATAATGATATAATTTTAATGTAGGTATACAAAATATTGTAGGTAAAATATTTTAAAAGAGTAACGCTGGAGTTGCTTGCCCATTCGTCTTCATAACTTCATAAGACCTTCCGACCTTCTCTTCCCTCTCTCTCTCTCTTTTCTTCTCTTTCTTTTTTTTTGACCTTCTGGAAGGGGCAACTAGATTCAATAAAATTTTCTTGTTAATTTTTGACGTTCAAAAATGCCTTTTTAAGTGCCTATTTGAAATAAACGATATTTTGACTTTTTTTTTTACTTAAATTGTTTGCCAATCAATGCATGACCTTTAAGGTTTTGTTGGAAAGTACCTACTTCAATAAAACAAAACAAAGGGCTTTATCAACTTAAATATTCTTAAGCAGGTACCATCGCGTGTATTTGAGATTTTCGACCTTATTGCTAAGGTGATAAGGTTGAAAAGTGATTCACCGCAAATGCACGCGATGATACCTACATCCCCTGAAGCTTCATAGGATTAACTACTACTTTGATAAATAAAAAACTTGACGATTAATATCTGCCCGTGTGGTTATAACAATGAAATTATCTAATCATGATTTATTATTCAGATAATATCGTGTCTAATTGATCGAATGCAATAAACTGCTCAAGATACAGTTTATTGCATCTCGATTAAAATACTGTATAAATATTGAAACTTCGCGAAATTTTGCCAAATTACTCGACGGTAGGTAAGTTATAACATAAGGATAATTTTAAATATTGGTAATTAACTAATGATTGAGACTGTCTCGTGAAGTTGTCGATATTGACCTGCTGAGCATGGGATCCTGGGTTTGATTCCCATGTCGGGAGAAGTGTTATAAATGTGTTATTGATTTTTTCACGGAATCTGAATTTGTGCCCAGTTAATGGCACTGGGGTGGTCCCCCCATTTCGTGGGAATTTATTAAAACGTAAATGTTGGTAAATCCTCTGTGGGAAATTGGGAATACGTAGAGTGATGTAATGTCATGTTTCTTAGATAGTCCTTACAATCTACATATCTACTGATAAATATCATGAAAGGTATTATCACCAGCATAAAATTTATTCAGCTTCTGAAATTCTTTTACCTAATAAGTTACAAAACAACCTACCAGATAGTGTTTAATTGCCTTTACTTTTACAGTAACAGAGCCTAACAAAACTACTCTTTCCCAGCAGCAAAAAAAAATCTTAAAAGATGAAATTCTTCGCTGTCTTCGCCGTCCTAGTGGCCGTGGCTGCCGCTGACTTCAACTCCTGGACCCTGCCCCAGCTGTCCGATGCCATCCAGAACCCTGAGACCGACCCTGCCATCCTGCCAGCCCTCGAACAGGCCCTCAATGACTTGATGGACTCCATCTTCGCTGAGCAGCCCTTGGTAAGTTCTTTGCTCTTTCTTGTAATGGATAAATCAGTTTGGTAGCACGTAATAGTAAATTGTTACCCAAGGGAACAAACAACCATTTTAAAGGCGAGAGTGTTTCTTTGAATCTACACTCGAGCTTAAAATAGTGTTTCTCCCGAGTTGGCCACTCCACTTTTTATCACCCTTATGCGAAAATAGTAATTGCAACTTATGAATAAGAATAGGACGTTTATTTGATTACATACAACTAGGAACAATAAGACGTATCATAGAAATAATATTTTTTTTTATAAACTAAGTAAAATCTGAATTTGAATACTTAAACAATTACGAACGAAGGTGGAATGCATTTTTCCTATAAATAATTTTCCAGTAACACCATGTAAGACTCCATGGTGGTATTGACCTAATCTAACCTAAACTAACAGGTGAAGAGCTTTTGTACACAAATCCAGACGGATTTGTGTAAGGGTCTTAAACATAACTGGCGAAATGTGGGCGTACTATACAATTACCTACCCACGTCTTCGGGGAATACCCGTGACGTTATGTTATGTGGTGTCTCAACAGAAAAACTTCCGTTTCAGGTACCCGCAGATGTTTCCGCTCCTGTTGACCTGACCGGCTGGACTCTGCACGATCTCTCCATTGCCCTTCAGGACCCTGAGACCGACCCTGCTATGGTCCCCTACCTGGAACAGGCCCTCAACGAAATGATGGACGCCATCCACGCTGGAATCCCTGTTGTGAGTTCCAAGATTCAAAGTATGCCACATAAAGAAGGGTGTTATTACTGTCACATAATCGACGTCAGATCGATGCATGAGTGACGTGCCATAGCGGCTTAGCACAGACTAAGCGGCTTAGTGTGGGACGTGTGGAAGCACAAGTAAATGACGACCGACATCGATCAGTGCCACCGACCACAGAGCACGAAGACGCCTAGGCGGCCGTTGGCCAGTTACGCTACCAAAAATAAAATTATACTCACCCAGATTCTTCACTAACACACAATCTCCTTTTTCGTTTCAGGAGGCCGTCGGTGTTCCCGTCAAACCCTTGGAAATCAGCTACTGGAGCCTGCAAGAGCTGTCCGCCGCTCTTCAGGACCCTGCCACCGACCCTGCTCTGGTGCCTTATCTGGAACATGCCCTGAACGAGATCATGGATGCTCTCTTCGCTGGCGACCAAGTTGTAAGGACATCAATCGTTCTCTTAATACGGAAGATGAGGATTTTTGTAAATAGCAGTAGTAACAGGAGTAGACATTTAAATGGGACTTAAGGCTCCTGCAAACAGGCACGACACGTGACGCGACACAAAGGCACCGCGTGTCACGCGACGAGCGGTACCTTTGTGTCGCGTCATCCTGTCGCGCCTGTTTGCAGGAGCCTTTAAACATAACTGGCGAAATGTGGGTGTAGGTACTACAGGTAAATCTTTGCCTAACCATTAGAGAAAAACAGACGTGTGTTATGTTATAGGTATCTACATATCGATGACTGACAGCCAAAAAGGGTTAAGTGACATTTTTTGCGAAATCGACTTATATATCGATGTCTAACAGCCAAAAAGCTGATTCTAGCCATATATGGCTAGAATCAGTCTGCGGAGGGCTATCCCTTACACCCTGTATATAAGGTGTAATATAATTAATGCACAACCTGTTAAGGGGTCATTGTACTCATCATTATGAACAACTTTTATTATGGGACCAAACCTGAAATCGCGAAAAAAAATCAGCTTTTCCCTACATTTATGTTCGCATAACTCGTCAAAATAAACGCATAACTAAACATTAGGTGCAATATTTTTGTTATTAGTAGTTTCAAACTCAGCTTGCTACTTTTGACCTTCTTACAATGTTACCTCAAGATTCAGCTTTTGCATTGTCTTCGAAGCTAAAATTCATGTTACATTTTCTTGTTTTCCAGGAAGTTGTTGCCGTCGTCGCCCCCGCTGGTCTGGCCCCCGCCAAGCCCGAGCCTGTCGAGAATCCCACCCCCGTCATCATCGCCCCCTCCCCCGTTGTGACCCCCCCTGCCTCCACTGCCAGCCCCCTGGTCCAGATCATCGTCAACATCCAGAACCAGGCTTAATTATGTTGAAGTAATTTTCTAGTTACATCTTCACGATTAAATATGGCATTGATTTGCAAAACTGTATTTGATTTTGTCCTTTAATTCTATGAAAACTGTACCCTGGCAGATAATTATTTTATTTGGCTTTGGTAACTCTTTGTCCTATATGAGAAACTTGAAGCGATAAGCGACTCGATACGAGTTAAATAATAATCTTAATATTAGTCAGGTAACCACCTGTTAGAACAATGCCGATCGTCACCTTGCAAAAAGTTGGCAACAATGTAAAGCGCCATAAGTGATCTTTATAATGAAAGACTTTGAAATTAAATGAACTAAGTAGGTACGTGAAGGGACGTGGTACCTTGTGGCCCAGTGGTAACGGCCCCGATTTACGAGTTGTTAGGTCGTGGGTTCGAACCCAGGCAGGCGCTTTACTCTGCTTAAATAATTTCATCACCACTGCTCTCAAAACAGTGAAGGAAAACACCGTGAAACCTATGTCCTATATAACCAAAAATTCGAAGACATGTGACGTCTACCAACCCGCATTCGACCCGCGTGGTGGATTACAGCCCACCCTCTCTCGAAGAGAGGAGGACTGTGTCCCAGCAGTGGGAACATTATACATTGATATGTACCTTATGTCAATTTGCAATGTTATAGCCATTTCATACAATTGTCAAAGAATGAGAGTTGTGATATGAGTCATCATCATCATCCACAGCCCCACTTCACCCACTGCTGAGCATAGGCCTCTCTTTTCTTGTACCAATCTCCATGCTCCTGTGCCAGCCTCGTCCAGGTTTTGCCCGCGATGGCTGGATAGATGGGTGGACAGTGTCGTCCACCCATCTCGTCACCGGAGGACCGACGCCTCGTCTTCCAGGCCTTCGACGCCACTCGGTCACAGCCTTGCTCCTATGTGAGTATGATATGAGTTATACCTACGGACAATTTATGTTGAAGTTAATTTGCTTAACAATAAATTTCCCTGACTTTACATAATTTAGGTAATGTAAAAATCACATTGATTTAGGTAATAGCAGTGTCCGCCGTAGCTCGTGGCTAAGTAATAATAGCCGCACGGGTCGATCCATCAGGTTAAGCTACGCTTGGCGGGGTTGTCCGTGGATGGGTGGCCATCTTTACATACCGAGACTCCTCCGTGCCTCGGAAAGCACGTTAAGCCGTTGGTCCCGGCTGTCATTTGTAGATCTTTGACAGTCGTTACGGGTCGTCAGAAGCCCGAAAGTCTGACAACCAGTCTTACCAAGTCAGATAGGCAGTCGCTCCATGTAAAATACTGGTACTCAGCTGCATCCGGTTAGACTGGAAGCCGACCCCAACATAGTTGGGAAAAGGCTAGGCAGATTGATTGAGTGTCCGCCGTAGCATTGTATCTTATCGCATCGCATCGCATTTCTCACACACACACACATACACTTATTCATACTAGAATGGCGGTGTTCGATATATTGTTAGAGGTCGGTGTGGTTCGCTGATAACATTGGCACCAGCATATTGAGTTTTGGCATTTTGTCAGCCGCAATTGAAATCTAACCGCAACATAGACTCCAATCTGTATCGCTATTGGTAATTTTCTTTTTTCACGTAATTAAGATTACGGCGATACATTGAGTTAAAATGTGCCATGACTTCACGCCTTGCTAGATTTAATATTGAGTTGTGACGTAGCGAGCCCCCACTCCCCAACTTTAATGCGTTTTATCTATGTCATTTCTTATTAATATGATAAAGCAAAAAATATGTGTCTAATATTTTTTTTTATCTGACTGACGAACTAAATAGAATTTCTTTTTTTTACCTAGGCATCATCCCTATTTAAGTGTGCCTGGGTAGGTAGACATAATTAAACTACCTTTAGGACTTAGGTATAGGTTTCAAAATTCCAAAATACTCTGGACCCCTATACGTAGGCCTTGAAGGTAACAGGGGGCCAACCACCAGCTCTTAAAGCAGTATTATTTTAATGTTACTTCAGTGTGAGAAAGAGATGGAGTTATACAGGACGTCTAGCTCCATCTCTTTCCCACACTCAAGTAAGATTAAAATAATACTGCGTTAAGAGGTGGTGGTCTAGCTCCTGGACTAATAGGCGAAAAGTGGGTTTACTGTAGGTACACATCTGACTATACCTAAGTGGGTTTACTGTAGGTACACATCTGACTATACCTAAGCCTTCTAGGGAAATAGGCATGATGTTACGTTTATTATTTCAGTAAAATTATGTATTTCAGCTTCTGTAAAACACTGACGATGCTGAAAACACTTTAATCCTTGTGAGAGTTATAATAATATAATAATAATCGTTTATTTATAAAAAGGGGCACATTTACAAAAAAAATATATATATCGAACAGTTATAATAGAGCACAGTTAATTCCTAATACCTACTTAAAAACAAATAAATTAACATCAAGTGAATAGTAAAGTACTAAAATTAAAACATACTTACATTAACAAAAACAGCGTGCTTGCAGTTTACTTGCAAACAACAAGTAGATCCTCTGTCTGTTCATAAGACAGAGGTTGTAAAAAGGTAATTACAGATTTTTTACAGCTAAAATAATTTAGCTTATAATATACTTAGTTTTCTATTTAATATATTGTACAGAAATGGACCTAAGAATAAAAAGAATCTTTCCACAAAAGCATGTTTGGAGGTAACATTAGAAATGCATACTATATCATTCCGTCTCTTGTTAGTATTGTCAGCATTGTACGTGAGCATGGTGTGCTGTTTTAATATTAAACGAGTAATGAAAAGCTGACGCACATTCAGCAACAAGTTGTTATAGGTATGCAGAATCAGTTATTGCTTACTGGCAAATCCTTCTCGCTTGTTTTCAAATGAAATGGTTCCAAGATTGCTGTGTTAATGAGCGCTTTTCTAAAGGCTTACATCGAGATAATTTTTGGGTTCGTAGACACGACGGGAGAGTGTCTCTCCGTATCCATGAGCCAATAAAGTAAGTGTAAACACAACATGAGATCGATAAGCGCCTGACGAATATCGCCTGGGTGTGCACTTTCTCACCACAAAACGGGTAAGTAAGGAACTCGCTCCGTGTAAATGGGCACTAAACTAAATAAAAGATTAAATGAGCAATTTTTATGCAGTGTTTCAAACTCAAAGTATTTATTTCAGTTAAACCATTTACAGGCGTTTTTGAATTGTCAAGGAGTCGGTCAGTCAGAAATATGAAGTAAGGGTACGTTCCGAATTGCCCTGCAATCGATTTGAGCGTGCTTACAGCCGTTCCGAATTAGCGTGAGTGTGATAACGATTTTATTTATTTATTTATTTATTTATATATACTTTATTGTACACCAGATTACACATTACATAAAGATACATCTTAAACTACAAAATATACAATTGGCGGCCTTATCGCATACTGCGATCTCTTCCAGGCAACCTTGGAATGGACAGTGATTTTATGGACATTAAATGGGGTTGTTCTTGGTGCAAATTAAAAGTATATAAGTACAGTATACTATAATAGATACACAGATACATACATATGCTATATAGTAGATAAATATGCCATATAATATATACATAGATACATACATACTAAATATTATCTAAGAGACGAAAACAAAAGAAGACTGTCAGCCAGCAACGAGAACAAAATCACAACGACAAGTAATGTTCCTTCACGAGTCGTTTAAACACAGGCAGTGATTGCGCGCGCTTTATTGGAACTGGTAATGCATTCCACAAACGAGCGGCCTGGACAGTAAAGGATTTGTCAAGAAAAGTTGTGGAATGCATAGGCATTTTAAGCTTCAAGTTATCTGATGACCTTAAGGATTTCGTGTGGGAGTCGCAAAGGAACTGGAAGCGTTTCTTGAGATAGAGAGGGGTGAAAGGGGAAAAGAGCACATTATACAAAAGGGAAAGAATATGAGCATTCCGGCGGAGGCGAATTGGTAACCACTTGAGCTTCACGCGAAATTCGGAAACATGGTCATATTTGCGCAAACCGTATATGAACCTTATACAAAAATTTTGAAGCCGCTCAAGTTTATCGAGTTGGTCTTGAGTAAGGTCTAAATAGCTGGCATCAGCATAATCAAGGATGGGTAGAAGAAGCGATTGTGCAAGCGCAATCTTGGTGGCAGTCGGCAGAAAATTACGCAGTCTCTTCAAAGAAGCAGCGGAAGCAAAAAGCTTACGGCTAACCTCCTGTAGCTGGGCAGTCCAAGAGAAGTTCTTGTCAATGAATATCCCCAAGTTTTTTACTTTGTCCCGTGAATCGTCATAGATGACGTCATGACATGCGCCATCTTGCGATAACGCTGACCATGCCCTAAATTGTTATCACGGTGAGCGCTGTCAAAGATGACAGTTCTGCTGTTTTGTTTTAAGTCGCATCACAGCTTTAAACTAACGTGGCATTTTCGAAATTATGCTTCTGGCTACAGCCGCCACCTAACCAGAGAAGAAGAAGTTTGAGGTGTATACACAAAGAAATATCGTAATCCAACCATGAGTATTCAAGTAGACTGTGAGAGCGTTCACAAGCGTTCCGAATTACTGACGGCTCTCAGCTGTCATAATCGTGATAATTATCTAGATCGGGACGCAAATTATTGATGTGAGCGCTGTGAGCGATTATGGTGTAATTCGGAAAGTAGCCCTTGTTGCCCATTTCAAAGCGTAGTTGGTAGGTACCTATGGAGAAGAATGGGTAAGAATCTCCATGGGCACTCTTTTAAATTGTATTGTTACAAAAATATTAGTTACATCATTATGTTGAATTAACAATAATTATATGTGAGAACGATGTAAAAAAGATGTAGGTACACGTTAAAAGAGTCCAGAGTAGCAAACAGAAACAAAACAAAAATATTAAAAAAAAATTAAAATAACTAAAAGATGACTAGTCCCAACTGACGGCGTTCACGAGCATGACGTATGGATCATCAGCACCATTTAGCATAACCACTTTGAAGGGAGCCGAATGATCCAACACATGCGCCACCAACAGCGAGACATTTGAGTGAGCATGACATACTCTCAGCCGCCAGGGCACATTCAAGTTAAAGGCATATTACCCGGTAAATGGTAGCTCCGTATTGCATAGTACTTACCATATTATGTGCTATGCAATTAATAATACAAAGGAGTATAATAAGGTGTATAATACAAAGGAGTTTGAGTTTATACAATGCAATGATAGTCTTAGGTACAATCTTCAGCAGCTCCAACAGTATTTCAGTTTAAATATGGCAAGGCTTTTGCTCTACTGTGGATCACGGCTTACCTACATTTACCTATTAAAAAAAAAAAAGAACAACTGACTTCATAAAAACCCCACATAGTCAAAAATAACTTTAATTTTGGAAGTCGGTGTCTTTGGATCTGTATTTTAGTTCTTTGCCACCGACTTCCGAAATTAAAGTGCCTATAATATTTGAAGAGTTCCCTCGATTTCTCCAGGATCCCATAATCAGATCTTGACCTGATGACAATGGGATCACCTGGGAAGTATACCCTTTCAAACAAAAAAAGAATTGTCCAAATCAGTCCAGCCATCTTCGAGTAATCGGGGAACACACATAAAAAAATTCTGACGTACTGAGAACCTCCTCCTTTTTTTGAAGTCGGTTACTGAAAATAAAGTGCTAGATAATAATCTGAGTAGACAAAACAAAAGAATGAATAACCTTCATACATCAAGGGCATCAGTAGTTTTTAGAACCTATCTACCAATCTATGGGTTTATGGAAATAAACATAAACAAATACCTACACATCAAGACATGAGATAAGATAAGAGATAGGTAAGAGTGACAGATCGATGTGTCTCCAGAGATGGTGATAACGTATCATGGGTGTATATCATGCAGTTTCAGTGCATGGCTTGGTGACATGTCACAACGGAATGTCTTACATGGTGTTTTACACCGCAAGACCACTAGGTGGTCTCCTTTGATAAGTATAGATATATAAGGTGTAATTTAAATAACTACCAACCTCTTGAGGGGTCGTTGTACTCATCATTATGAACAACTTTTAGTATGGGACCAAACCTGAAATCGCGACAAAAAAATCAGCAGGTCCCTACATTTATGTTCGCATACCTACCTCGTCAAAATATAGGGAACAGCTGATTTTTTTTTTCGCGATTTCAGGTTTGGTCCCATAGTAAAGTTGTTCATAATCATGAGTACAATGATCCCTCAAGAGATTGGCAGTTATTTAAATTGCACCTTATATACTTATCAAAGGAGACCACCTAGTGGTCCTAGGGGTAGTGGTGGTGGGCGGTGGTTGTGGTAGTGGTAGTGGTGGTAACTATCGTTAGATTTTGCGAACTGTAAGATTTCTAATGAGTAGTCGTTTTCACATTGACTAGATACTAAAGACACAATCATAAACTCAAACTCATAGCATTCGCTTTAGTTAAACCTACAGCCTACCTACCTATCCATGTAAACCTACAGACACTTTTTAATTGTCAAGGAGTCAGCCAGCCAGAAAGATGAATCTAGTTGCCTATTCCAAAGCGAAGTAGGTTTACATGGAGAAGAAAAACGGATAAGAAACTCCATGGACCAGGGTACAGTTGTAATAGGGTATGGTAGTGCCATCGGGTGTATCTCTAAAACTACGCTCCGCACTCTCGCGGGGGCTTCTAGAACGCGTGCCGACAAACAGTCAGCCTCCCACGCGGACGCTTGTGACGGCGAGGTGAAATTTCTAAGTCAAAGTAAGATTTTTCGATCTATTATCGCTCATAACAGAAAATCTAAGCAATACTTTTCACTCACAGGGGGCTTACCAATTCGAGTAGTTTCCAGTTCAAAATCACGAGATTTATTACTTTATCGATGAAATGACAATTACATAAATTTTTCAGGGACGGTTGTAGCGGTACAACTGTCCCCATGGAAGAATTGACCTCGTTAGCTCATCTTTCCCGGATTCAAGCTCATACTTTAATATTTAAACATCGCTCTGTTAACCTTTTCTAGATAGGTAGCTATGATAGATGGATAGATAAATATACTCTTTTCTAGGTTAGGTTAAGAAATTGAATAAAAAAGAAACGCTACAGAAGTAAGAAAAAACATGAATCCTGAACTTAAAGCTAAACCTAAATCTGAACCAAAAACAAAGAAAAAGAGAAAAAAATGACTGAAGAAAGCAGCTCAAGTAGAAAAAGATGAGTGTGTATGGAATCGTTTGGTTCTAGTAAAAGACAGACTTTCATTTTAGAAACTGAAGTTTAATAAATGTAAGACGTATTATACTTTATGCCATTTTTGGTTTTTTATGTGAAAAATAATAAATATTCTAAATAGTTAGCCGTAGATTTATAGAGGCATGGGGAACAGGGTGTAAAGTTCACTCATCCTCCATAGTAAAGGGAGGATCCTCCGACCAGACGGGTGTTGTGTCTGGTGGGCTACTGCCCGACGGTTGATGTCGGGATGTTTTATATAATATGCTAGTCGCGTGATAAACTCTGATTGCGAGATGCAGGATTTTGCGTGACGTCATTGTGACGCCTTCCATTGTGGTGATGTAGATATGCCGCAACAGAACATTGGCTACAATGCATTTACCTACTGCCATAACTCAGATTAAAAAAAAATAGAAGTCTTGATAATTACAATAAAGTTAATGATGAACGTTAATGCAAGTTATTCCAGTGAAACTAAATAGCTAAGTAATTAAATATATTGATAATGTGTCGGGGACGATTGTACCACGGGGACAATCGTTCCAAGTGTTTTGCCATACAATATGTTAATTTGTAGTTTTCAATAATTTTGACTAATTTTATTATAAGTATTATTATGGCTACAAATATGTAACATGTAAGACATTAGAGCCATGTTTTGTAGTGTTTAATTAAGATTTTGTTGTTTAAAACTAGGAAAATAGTGTTTTATTTTTTCTATTTTTATGCTAACTAATCTTAAGAAGTTTACTGTGTTTTGTTTGTAGTTACATTAAATGAGGTTCTGTTGAGATAGTACAACAGGTATCATATGTTTTTCTAATTTAAACACTGTATTTCATTTCATCACATCACTGGTACACTAACCCCAAGGTCGGGGACATTTGTACCAGCTCTCCCGATCCACTTAATGCAAAATCTTTATGTTTGTATTGTTTCTACACATCTAAAGATAATACTAACTTATAGCCAAGTAAGCTAAGCATCAATGAATATTGGCACAGCTATTGCCACAATATTTGCAGTAAACTCAGAATTTAACATTAAGCCTAAAATGCTACAATTGTCCCCGGTCTACCCTACATCATTCATGTTGAAATTGTACATATACTTATTTATTTATTTAAGAATTTATATACACACATTACACACATATATAAACAGATAAGAAGAAAATAACAGAAAAATGCGTACAAAGATGATGCTTATTTCTAAAGAATACTCTTCCAGCATACCTGCGACAGGAAAATAGATAAAGAGATGTAGATGTCGCAGATGGAAGAATTCCATAATTAGCTGTTTTACATAAACACTAGCTGTTTTATAAAACAGCTCCTTTATGTAAACCCGTTCAGCTGGATTGCCATTGCGTTACGTTTAACAAAACTGCTCCCCTCGTTTAGACGTAATGTAGAATGGCTTACGCAGTCACAATAAGCATTTGGTGTGGCATCTAATGCCGAATCGGTCGCAGTAACTAAGCTAGGGCACCCTGACCAATTGGTTTAGGTTAGGTTAGAACTGGGACCAAACGCGCGCAAGCCGAGCGAGCGCTAAGTACTTCCAAGTTGGTCGCAGTTACATAGCTATTTAGTATTTTTAGGACTGACTTTTTATAAAACTGATAATTTTGTAGTACAATTCCCTTAAAATCACTGTTTTCACTTGAGTTAGGGTCACTTTCACTCATATTACTCGTTTTATTTATTTCTGTTAAGGACGCCATTATTGTTATCATGACAGACAGAGCCACGAGCGAAAAAAAAATAGAACTATAATGTACAATCTGACGTTTCATTTCACGCTGTTTTACATAACCTCTAATCGCTGACCCACTGCATTGATAAATGCAAAACGTTCTGCGTGTTAAAGTTCAGTATTTATGGAAAATCGCTAAACGTCGTTCAGCTGTTTTACATAACGGAGCTGTTTTGTAAAACAGCTAGCGGTTGTGTAAAACAGCTAGCGGTTGTGTAAAATAGAGGATTCGACAATCTATTTACCGACACCGTGAGTAAAAGTGGAAGAGAAAATAAAATATATAAAATAAAAATAAAAAACATACAAAATCACATACCTAATTAAATAAAAAAAAAATTATGATATGAGATATACCTACGTGTGAGAACGATAGCCTTCTCAATTGAAAGTATAAAAGTAAATCTACTGTACCTAATCTATGATCTAAGACCCGTATCCTAGACCGACACTCAAACAATGATACTGTCAAGTATCTAATTTGATGGTAATCTGTGGTTGATAAAACAAAAACAACAAAGATAGTAAAATCACATGAGATTCAGCAGTAGGTTTCAACCTATCCTGCCATCCTCTAAACAGTTTTCGAAATCAGCTTTAAACCGCAACGAGAATAGATGAGGAGATGAAATAAATGGCTGCCACTTAACCTTATCCAGTAGGTACTTAACATATGGATTGAGTCACGAAGGCTGATGCAATTTTTTCGTTTCTCATAATTCATGAGTGGAAACTGTCATCATTTAAAAATGCGGCGCACGAATCATAGAGACTCATACGTTATTCGTCATTGATGTGTCACAGAAATGAGTGTTCGTTCCATTCAAATCTTTGTTATATCTCTGCTTTTGTGTCCTTTTATCTTTAAGTCAAACATTCGTACGTATTGAATGTTTAGCCCCGTACTCACAATGGCTAAAAACCAGTTTCATTTCTTTGATAAAGTTCGATTGTCTCGTTGGTTTAGTCTCAACAACCACTAGACTGGGCTCTACTTAGTGGTTGCTAGGGCACCTGCTGAGCTGGAAGTGTTGGGTACAATCTCCAGGTCGAGCAAATTCGAGATTCCCCATTAGGAATTTCTCAGCAGCTAGTTTTGTTCCTCAGACGGCGACGAACATAATTGGCCAAATGTCCTGTCTCGTATTTTATACACCCTACGGAGAATACAGGCGTCATGATGTGTCGCACATGTAACCAGCACTCACTTAACCCGTACAGTGTCGAGTCGTTGAGCTCCTCAATTTTCGAGTTGAGCTACATGAATACTGGCAAATGCTTGTACTGACTGGACTGTTCCACTCAAATCTGTGTGGTTATTTCCTCAAAAGACCATTTCAGGCACTAATCTACATAGTCCTCACATGATTTGACCAAGATTGTGTCTGGACTTTAAAAGAGACTTTGACCCATGAGTTTGTTTCGGCATTTCTTCTCAGGAGTAGTCAGATAGGAAATGTCGACTCCATTTCGCTTATTTAAAAAAAATATTATGACGTATAAAAGTAATTCCGATATCCTATTTACAGAATAAAAAAAATCATTTCATAAAGTCTCAAAAAAGAATAAGTTTCAATTAATATAGATTAATTATTGAAATGTTGATCTGTAATTTTTCAACTCATATTATTACCATTATAGACATCCAGCTAGGGTGGCGGGATGTTCGAAAGAGTGACCGTGGCCCCGGCACAGGCAACTGAAGGAACACGGGTGGGTTTTAGTCAGTAAAAGTCTGACACGCCCTCCCGCTACGCCCAGAGCAGGAGAAGTCATTTGATGATTTCGCATCCAAAAAAATAAAGCGTACCTAGACATCAGTTAGTTTTTTAGTTACTTTAGAAAAAATATTTATTAAACATAAAAAAAATACATAGCTGTAGAACTTAAAAATAGAGTAACAGTTACAATATTAATTACAACACTTTTACAGACTAGGAGCACCTATATAATAATGATGACTACAAACTTATTACAACATGAGGCATTTATTAATTAAACCCTTAACATTAACATATGAAATATAATAGGTAGGGGAAAAAGTTTCTTCGCATTTTTTAAGAAAATTCAAAACATTTTTTAATATAGTCTATTCACATTTAACTAAAGTATGTAGGTACCATTTTATTCGATAACTTTTTGCCATCTTGTAGGTAGGGACATGATCCCATTGCTATAGAAATTTTGGGACTTCTGATCAAAATACCGCGACAAGTGGTTTTGGCAGTCCTCTCGTGATGTTAACCTGACACTGCCTAAAGAATTCTGAAGAGACCGAAACAGGTGGAAATCTGAAGGTGCAAGGTCAGGACTATACGGCGGATGCATTAACACCTCCCAGCCAAACTCTCTTAATTTTTGCTGAGTGGCTAAAGATGTGTGAGGTCTAGCGTTATCATGATGAAAAACCACACCCCTTCTGTTGATTAATTCCGGCCGCTTTTTCTCAACTTCTTGCTTTAATCTCATCAGTTGTTCGCAGTAGAGTTCAGAATCGATGGTCCTGTCTGGTGGTAACAGCTCATAATGAATAATGCCCTTCCAATCCCACCACACACACAGCATCACCTTGTTGCGAGTTAACCCGGGTTTCGCCACAGTCTGTGAAGCCTGACCAGCCTTTGACCACGACCTTTTTCGCACGTTCTTGTCGTACGTGATCCACTTTTCATCACCAGTTATCAGCTTCTTTAAAAATGGTTCGGTTTCATTACGTCGTAATAAAGAATCACAAATGAGTACACGGTTCATTAGGTTTCTTTCAGTGAGCTCATGAGGTACCCAAATATCGAGCTTTTTTGTGTACCCAGTTTTTTTCAAATGCGCCAAAACTGTTTTGTGGTCAATTCCCAGTTCTTCAGCTACGTCGTAACTACTGATATGCCGATCTTGCTCCACTTTTTCAAAAATGGCATCCATTTTATCCGTAATAGGGCGACCAGAGCGACGTGCATCTTTGACATCAAAATTTCCGGATTGAAAACGCTTAAGCCAAATTTGTGCTACTCTCACAGACACTGCACCAGGTCCATAAACATCGCAATTTTTTTTCGCGGCTTGCGTTGCATTTTTACGTTTTTTGTAGTAAAATTTTAAAATGTATCGAATTTATTCATTAGATTCACTCATCTTGACAGTACGAAAAACAAATGAAAATCACACATTTTCCTAATTTGAATTTGGAATTATGTTCTTTAAAATTTAAACTTTCAATGATACCAAAACCAGCCAGATACAAATAGTATAGCCAAAGAGATTTTATTGCAAGTTCATACATACTATAATGCGAAAAGACTTTTTCCCCAACCTAATGTAAGCTAGCAGACTTAAAATAATAATTATAATATCTGTTTTAGAACCCAACGGCTTGGCACGCGACGATGGCAAGAGACCAGACGGAATGACCATAATGCCTTGGAAGTTAGCCTTTTGGGTACTTTTCCTGTTGACAGCGATGCGGACGAATTTTTTGATGCCCTATGATTATAGATATATATATATTTTTTTTTTACATTTGTACATATGAAATAATTGTAATGATTTCATTTATAAAAATATAGGTATACAGGTACATAATAGGTACAGTTCTTGTAATCCAGAGATAATGATGATTCATGAGTATTTATCATCGACCCTGAATACGACTGCAAATCAGTATGAATCATGTAAAAGTTCAAGTTAAAATGATGTAAGGACACATTTATTGGTATTTCGTATCGGTATCATGGATTTCGGATATCGAAGTATTTTATGACGTAACTTTACTCATTTAAAGTTTCACCGGTTTCCGTATGATTGGATGTGATTGAGGTGAACATAACGGTAGGGATTTGTTAGCTTATATTATGTTACTAGTTTTTGCTCGCGACTTCGCCCGCGTGGATGTCGGAAAATATCCCACGGGAACGTACTACCGTGATTAAAGGTACCCTATGTCCCATAATAACCTATTGGTTTATGCGGCGGACGCCAGAAAGCTCCCAGTCGGCATGATTTTTCCGACATCTTCAACAATCATCATATCATCATATATCAGCCAATTTATACAAAACCATAATGAATTATACATCTGAACCTTCCTCGTGAATCACTTCGTCCATTGATGAAAATCGAATGATCCGTTCGGTAATTTTTGAGTTTATCGCGTTCAGACAGACAGACGCGGCGGGAGGACTTTGTTTAGTTAAAATTATGCCAGTCACGCTCTAATGAAAAATAAGAAATAACTTTTGACCGAGTGGACCAATTTTAATAAAAACTTATTTATAAAAAAAAAACAACCGACTTCCAAAAAAAAACCACTCCTACACAAAGTGAAAAATTGCTTTAATTTCGGAAGTCGGTGTCTTTGGTTCAGTTTTTTCTTTTTTTGCCACACACTTCCACTTTTATAAATAAGTTTTTATTTTCCACTTTTTACTTGTGGTACCAACCCCACCCAAATTCGCATAGCATTACTTGCTGTTTTGGCCATGAAGACAGGGGGGCCAGGCAGGGCTTCTTCAATAAGGCTAATTTTGAAACTTTATGATGATTTATTTTTAATTACATTATCAATTTATGTACACTCGATCCTGCTGTTGGTAACACACTGGCGCGGGCGTTGCACGGGGCAGCCCGCGGGCAGGCGGACTTTCCTCGAGCCTGTCGCGAGCAAGCAACTCTCCAGTTGAGCAACAGATATCGCTCTCTCTCGTCTGTCGATCGTGGATGTATGGAAATCCAGTAGATGGTGCTGCTTGACGCAACACTTGCTAAGTAAATAACAGTGACAGGAAGTTATTATAACATCATCAACATACACTAAATGGAAAAAAATACGTATATTGAAGCTAACTCAAAAACCACACATCAGAGTTTGATCAAATTTATATGCGACCACCTCAGGAGTATACCCTTTCAAATAAAAACTTTGCACAAAGGGAAATACATATATGTCGTGCTAAGTTGTGTCAGAAGTTTGGAAGGCGTAGTTTTATCAGGTTTGGACGCCGACGCCAACAAATTATTAAATCAACCACACGACAACCGATTGTTGACAAAATCTGTCTTCTGACAATCAAGGCCACACATAACATATGACTCAGCGTAATTTGAAGCATATTATCCTTTAAATCATCTATAGCCAGAGTGCATCTCAAGATAATTCCTATAAGCCCAAACACGGCTAGGATACATTGTTTTATTACGGAGTTCCGGTGCCTACCTTCCGGCTTCATCATCAGATCAGTTCGATGGTACCATTTTCATCAGAACCATTTATTTAAATTTATTTGATCATAGTCGCTTAACTATCTTATTAGAGATATCGTCACCCGTGAAATACTACTTATAATTGAGGAGTTCCCGTGGCCATCTGTAGTCTTCTTCTACAGTTCCACTTCATCAAATGATACTTTCTGAATGCACATACTTGGACAGATGGTAATTATTTATTAAATACAAGACAGAAAAAGGTCTGAGGTCTTCTCAAGATCATCATCATCTGCTCAACTATGTTGGGAAGAGACAATGTCGGGTTCCAGTCTAACCGGATGCAGCAGAATACCAGTATCTTACATGGAAGTCTTTTCAAGACGTAGGTAAATAATTACTTATTTGAACAAAAATATTTCAAATTGAATTAGGTAGGTAACTTTATGATTAAACAACTAGAACTGTTGAATGGTCCTTTTCTCCATAACGACTTAGGTGCCTAATAAAGTGGGATTAGTACCTCAGAGGAGCAGTGGTGGACCAGTGGTAACGGCCGCGACTTACGAGTTGGGTCGTGGGTTCGAACCCAAGCAGGCACTTTACTTTGTGTAAATTATTTCATCACATCTGCTCTCAAACCGGTGAAGGTAAACATCGTGAGGAAACCTATGTCCTAGATCCAAAAATTCGAATACATGTGACATCTAACAACCGGCACTGGGCTCACGTGTTGGTTTTGGCGCGTGGTGAATTACGGGCCTGCTCCCTGTCACAGAGAGAAGGCCTGCGTCCCAGCAGTGTGATAAGTACAGGACAGGACAGGCAGTCGCTCCATGTATTTAGCTTACTGGTATTCAGCTGCATCCGGTTAGACTGGAAGCCGACCCCAACATAGTTGGGAAAAGGCTAGGCAGAAATAAGTACTGAAAACTAGGCCATCTAACAAATACCGGGTAAGTAGATCAAGTAAACAAAGTCACAGGCGAAAGAGATAGATTGGCAAAGGTATGACAACATTCCAGCGTTTTCCTAGAAAAGTGTTATCAATTTTGATATGCACTTTCGCAACGCTGCATCAGTATTTTACCAAAATATTCCTTATCTGTAGTGGTTTGAATCATGTGCGAATTTTTGGCCACGGCTTGCGAAATGCTTATCAATTGACTGATAGTGTGCGGTGTTGTGGGGTACCGTATCGGTAAACAAAAACGTTCATGTTTCACGGTGGTATGATATGGTCTTGGTCAGTTCTATCCGTATTTTGGTTATTATTGTAGGGCTCATATTTAATTACTTTAAAATAATTCTGAAAAACTTAGTAATGAAATGATTTTCACTACAGAACATTTTATATTATTTGTTGTAGGCACCTCTACGGTCTACCTACAGGCTTTTCAATAAAAGGGAAGATAAAGAAAAAGATTTCGTGGAAATTGAAAAACGAACGATGAAAGCGGAACCAAGCATAAATCAGCCGATCTATTCTGTAAACATCACACCGTGAACACTTAGGTGAAGTGAGTTTAAAGTGAGCTGTCAATCCCTAGTAGAGTAAGGTGGGATGACAGTTCACATCACGCTCACTTCACCTAAATTTTCACGGTGGGATCTTTACAGAATAGCACCACTGACCTCTATGTTTTATTTTACTTTCCACGAATTTAATCAAATCTATTTTCTTGTAAAATTAGACGTTCGAAAGTGTCTTTTATCTATTTAAAATAAATGATTTGACTTTGACTTTTATTTTAAATGAAAATTGGTTAAACAGACGAGCCGTGAAAGCGGAGCGTAAACGTATTACTTTTATTTATTTTTACAGTTCCTTTGTTGAGGCGTATGAGCATAGAGTTTGGCCAACGAAAGCTGACCACGAATTATTTTGAAAAGTTTTAGTAAGGCAATATTTTAGGACTGTCAAAATTGTCAGTTTCCAATTTGGATAATTTTGATATTTCGGCTATAAGAAACAAAATAAACGAATTTTATGGAGTGAAAAAAAACAAGTCCCAACATTGAGAAGCCTGCACAATGAGCTGAAGGAAGCAATTGAATTTACGGAATGCCGTGAAACCCTTAGGACATTTTTACACAAGAACGGGTTTGAGTTTTAAAACAATAAAAATGAACGGGCTTTACTGACAGAAAAATATGATATTGCGGCATGGAGACACAGATTCTTGAAGACAATAAATCAGAAGAGGCTAGAAGGTCAACAAATTGTTTACCTTGATGAGACATATGTACATCAGAACTATAAAGTTAAAAAATCGTAGCAAGCACCTTCAACAAGTGGTGTCACTACTAATATATCGTCAGGAAAATACATATTATTGTGCATGTAGGATCGGTGGAAGGGTTTGTGACAGGTGCATTACTGGTATTCAGTAAAAAATCCAAATTAGCTGACTACCATGATGATATGAATGCTACCAACTTTATGAAATGGTTTGAGGAAATGTTGACAACAAATCTCACTAAACCTAGTGTACTTGTGATGGACAATGCAAGTTACCATGTGAAACAAGTAAACAAACCCCCTACTATGTCTGATTCTAAAGCTAATCTCCGAATATGGCTTCAAGAGAATAATATTCATTTTGAAGAATATCATACCAAAGCTGAACTGATGTGATACTGATGATGGTGTGATGCTGAAGCTGAGCTGATGTGTTTGGTGAAAGATAATAAACCTGCAGTTGTTTACGAACCAGAAGTACTTCTAAAAAAACACAGTCATACCCACAATCACGAAATTTTGTTGCTGCCACCGTATCATTGCGACCTTAATGCAATTGAGCTTGTATGGAGTCAGGCGAAGAGAAAAGGAGTAAGCGAAATTATAGGAATACCAGGGTCTGAAATGCAAAATTTAATAAAAGAATGTTTTCTATCCATAACTGCTGATGACTGGAAGAAGTACACTGATCATGTACTAAATGTTGAACATCAGTACAAATTAAGGGACCGTATTGTTGAAAACGAACTTGAAAGATTCATACTACATGTTGGGGACAGTAGCAGTAGCAGCGAAGAAAGCAATGAAGCTGATTCAATATTATCAGGAGTAGAGTTTTTGGATTCCGATTTCGAATATGACTCATAACCCCTATGTTTTGTTTTGGTTTTATTATGTCATCCTCATCACATCAGTGGTCTCTATTCGAAGCAGTAATGCTCGCGAAGGAGGAGGCGGGACGCGTGAGGGAGAGGCAAGCTTTGCGCCCTTACGCCCCTAATCGCCGAAGGAGACGCCCTGGGCGTCGGGAATTGGCTGCCGCTTCCTGACCACCGTAGGCGCGGGCTTGCGGACGGCGAGCAATGGGTAGCTCGCCGGATTTTATAATATCTAGAAATACTGCAATATTATCACGTTACTGCGATACGAATCAATATTGCTTCAATACGTATCGCGATACTCATGGATCGCGTGATAATATTGATAGTGTAATATGCCCCAATATGAAATACTGATCTAAATATCGCATAATATGTCTTGAATTATAAATAGTATCAACTCCGTTTAAGCAGTGTATAGCAAGGGTTGACAGCTCTTGATTTTTTTAAATTCCCGCCTTTTTTCTTGGACAGCTTTCGTTGGTCAGACTCTACTATTTAATGTTGTTTTGTATTTATATTAAACGTAAGTACGTATATTACGGTAAAGGTCGTCTAACATAAACTTGCACGCACCGCCACTACTTATTTCTATACAAACATTTGAAATGTAGCAGTGGAGCGCGCCGTGAAATTTTAAATTAGATTATCTTATATCAACGTATGTCCAGCACACCCTTTTTTTTTTGGATGGGAAATCATCAAATAACTTCTCCCGCTCTGGGCAGAGCGGGAGGGCGTGTCAGACTTTTACTGACTAAAACCCACCCGAGTTCCTTCAGTTGCCTGTGCCGGGGCCACGGTAACTCTTTCGAACATCCCGCAACCCTAGCTGGATGTCCAACATATCCTGAGGTGCACTGCAGCGCTTTTGTTCGATTCGTGTCGCGTGTCGCGTCTGTTTGCAGGAGTCTTGAAGTTGTGAGTAAAATGCATGATTCATTTGAAGTATTTACTGCTTTAATTCAAATGCGTTTAATTCGCCTGACCAGTCTAGAACGAATGGTGTACCCAAAAATATCATAATAAACCCTTTCTCCAACTATTTTTAATTAAAAAAGACTTTGCAAACAGCCTATTTACTTATAAAATATTTTTTTTCATTGGACTTTCTAAAAATCCCTACCGTACTACAAACCCTTTAACAATTTCCCTACGGAACCTCAAAGGAATATTGCTACACACTTGACACACCCATGACAAATTGACACGTCCCACGCCCATATCTCGACAGTTACCGATTGGGTGTGATTTATATACTGGAACCCAAACTATCGACGTCAGTACAACACTAAAGTTTTAAGGACTGAGTTCTAGCAGCAACAACAAGTGAGTAACCATAGAATTGACATTTCTTCTTTTTTATTTTTCTTCGTCCTTCGTTCGGATACTACCTTGGTATCCGAAAGAAGGACCCAGTTCGTTGTATTAGTTCGTTTCATGGTAGACTGTGGTTGTTTTATAAATTATCGTGGTAAATAATAATGATTTATTTCCTTGATGTTTTAATACGGTTGATTATGATATTGTTTTATAGCTGATGATAGATTATCTTATCCTGTTTAATCCGCCATAATTATGTTTATTTTAATACAGTTGGGAAGATTCCGAAATTGTTTTCACGTGTTTTGCCGCGAATGAGGACGTTACTTATCAATTCTGCTTTGGATTTAATTCAATTAGGCTCAGAAGTAAATAACAATGTCTTACCACAATAGTGTAGTTTCAGGTATCGAGTACCTGGTCTCTGGTGGATTTTGGTCACCCAGCAGTGACAAAATTTTATTCATATGTTTCGTATTTTATTATATACTAGGTGACCCGACAGATGTTGTCCAGTCCAAATACTATAGAGAAAATCTGTTTGTTTTTCCCGAATTTTCCCATTTTCCGGGTAACTTCTCTAATTTTTATTTTCCTAAAAACCTAATTACTAACATTTCCAAGATTACTATGACTACTACGAGCATTTTAAAACAAAAATTGCCAAATCGGTCCAGCCGTTCTCAAGTGATGCGCTTCTAACGAATAGCATTTAATTGTTTTTTATAGAGAAGATAGTATGTAGGTCCCTCAAGCAACTATTGTGTACCTACATAATATTTCGTGTGTAGGTACTGATATAATAATATAATATCTTACTAATAATAAGTTGTTGCATCATAAAATATTTTTTTTATATCACTCATCTTGAATGTTGAGCTATTGGCATAAACATTATTTTTTATTTAGGCCCACAGCAATTCAATAGGATTGAATTTGCAATGGTACGGTGGCAGTCGGCGAATGTCAATACCATTACTTTTAGCAGTTTTATCTATTAAATATTTATTATATTGGGGGGCGATTTCGGCCACTTTCAGTAGTAATTCCTTTTTTAAATAACTCATGTCCAAGGATTATGAACGCGAAAGTTTGTGAGGATGGATGGATGAATGGATGTTTGTTACTTTTTCATGCAAAAATTACTGAACGGATTTGGATGAAATTTGGCACGCAGATAGTTTATAACATGAATTAACATATAGGTATTTTTTATCCCGATATCCTTACGAAATCGAGACTTATGCGGGTGAAACAGCGGGGCGCTGTTAGTATATTAATACGTGTTTATGTGTATTGTTTATTACTGGACTTAGTCTGTGATTGCTGGTCAGCTTTGGTTAGGTTAGTACCGACTTAGTCTGTAGACATCGGATTATTTCGTTCATCATCTGCCTAGCCTTTTCCCAACTATATTGGGGTCGGCTTCCAGTCAAACCGGATGCAGCTGAATATCAATATTTTACATGGAGCAACTGCCTATCCTCCACAACCCAGTTACTGGGTAATACGATACCCCTTGGTAAGACTGGTTGTCAGACTTTCGGGCTTCTGACGACCCGTAACGACTGTCAAAGATACACGAATGACAGCCGGGACCAACGGCTTAACGTGCTTTCCGAGGCACGGAGGGGTCTTGATATGTAAAGATGGTCACCCATCCACGGACCAACCGCGGCAAGCGTAGCTTAACCTGATCGATTGACCCGTGCGGCTGTTATTTCTTAGCCACAAGCCCCTCATCATCGGATTATTTCGTTGTAATGCTTTAATAATTACGTAGGTAATTTATAAAATAGATAGCCTATATCGCATAGCATTTAACAGAATTTACTTTTTTGTGTTCAATAGCAAGTTAATGCAAAAAAAAAAATTAATTGCCGAAGTGTGTTTTCAACTGATATTTTTGTTATCTAAAGTAAATAAACACGTTTGGTGATAAATGTTACAAGTGTAGATAATCTAAAATTAATGATGTAGGTATGTAGTTGTATAAAGATTAGTTAATGTCTAGCTTTTACCGCCAAATTTCGAGATTGCGTGGTACAGGTCAGCTTGTATTGTTTATTCGTTAAGTACTTGCCTACGTACTTACTGAGAGTAATTACTACAAAGAAAGACGATAGTGTTATACTAGAAGCAAATGAAATAATTAGTAATTTTCCGCGGTCCATAGATTTTTCTGTCTTTAATAAATAAAAACTTAATTTTTTAACATCGTAAAACGTTGAGTCCTAAGAACTTTTTACATTTAGACAGAAATTATTCCACTCGCCATATTCAGAAAGAAAAATAAATGAATTTTCTCCATCTCCAGAAAACCATTCTAGACAAAGTGTTTATTGAAATGTTAACGGTAAATGTAGCCTGTTTCTTATGTTGTGTTAAAATATATTGGCAATTTAGCAATGGGCTCAGGATTTTGTGTTTCACCATATTTTGTGTTTATAGTGACGATATGTCCTTATCTGTGCTGCAGATACTTTTCGGTGTCTGTTTATTCAAATAGCTACTATCTGAAATGTTATCGAGATATAGCTATGTTTTCCCACATTCGGAGTTAGATAACTGCTAAACTTCGCACGAATAAAACTCCCAAAACACAGATAAGTTTATAGATTTGTGCTCGATAAAAAACCCACGCTGTAGAAAAACTAACAATGCCCGACTATTGCATGTGATACATAAATACTGTATGCCTAAAATAAAGCGTTAATCACACCTTTGTTTTTCCAACAGACAACGAATCAAAATGGCTCTCCCTACCCTGACAATTCGCGAGGTGTCCGACGCAACTCAGGACAACACACTGTGTCCGAGCACCAAGAAGGTGGTCGAAGGTCTGCTCAACGATTACATGGACCTGCAGTACGGGAAGGAGACACCGTACACTACTGGAAAGCAAGTCGTGCCATCCGGAGCAGTACTTGAAGACGTCGAAAAAGCCGCAGCAGATGAAAGCGCTCCTAAGAAGTACCACGATGTCTTCGTCCAGATCGAGAAGACGGCTAAGAGTGGGGACCTCACCCCTCTTTCCAAGAATGACGGCACATGGGACCCCAAGTTTACCCCCGTCTTAGTCCTCATCACCCCTAACCCTTAGATTAAGTCCAGAATCTGTTTTGCTATTTATTTTATATGTTATTTTTATTGTATTTTGATTAATGATTAAAGTTTTAAAATTATGAAATGCTGGTGTCTTATTAAGAGAAAATAAATTGCGCGTGCAGCACCGTACATGTGATAGAACTGAAACTAAATACTTAAAAAATAAAGTATGAGAGAGATCTTTCTTCTCTCTTATGTAACGATATGTGCCTAAACGTTGCACAATAAAAGACGTAGTACTTATAGAGTTTTATTTAGTAACAAAAAGTCGACATAACATGAAAACCATTTAGATCGTGTAGTAAAAAAGCAGTTTTGTAGTTTCAAGCGGCATCAAAACAACGTGCAATAGTTCAGCTGGAAGTCAAAACACGAAATCTATTGGAAAAAGCCTGAACAAATCGGTTTACGCACAGAATATATATTTATCTACAGCCACGTCGGAAAAGCTTTCCCGTAGACGTAACAAATAGAGATCAACAAGTCTATTGTTTCTAAACCTCTCTGAATGAAAGACTAGTGTTTACGTATGTTTTTTAAAATGTTTTCTTTTTATGGCAAACAAGCAGACCCATCATCATCGCTATCATCATCGGGTCAGTGGTCACCGAACGTCTAGTACTAGTGTCTAATACTAGTGTAGTACACTAGTACTAGTCTAGTACTAGTATCTAATACTAGTGTAGTACACTAGTACTAGTCTAGTACTAGTGTCTAATACTAGTGAAGTACACTAGTACTAGTCTAGTACTAGTGTCTAATACTAGTGTAGTACACTAGTACTAGTCTAGTACTAGTGTCTAATTCTAGTGTAGTACACCAGTACTAGTCTCGTACTAGTGTCTAATACTAGTGAAGTACACTAGTACTAGTCTAGTACTAGTGTCTAATACTAGTGTAGTACACTAGTACTAGTCTAGTACTAGTGTCTAATACTAGTGTAGTACACTAGTACTAGTCTAGTACTAGTGTCTAATACTAGTGAAGTGCACTAGTACTAGTCTAGTACTAGTGTCTAATACTAGTGAAGTGCACTAATACTAGTCTAGTACTAGTGTCTAATACTAGTGTAGTACACTAGTACTAGTCTAGTACTAGTGTCTAATACTAGTGTAGTACACTAGTACTAGTCTAGTACTAGTGTCTAATACTAGTGTAGTACACTAGTACTAGTCTAGTACTAGTGTCTAATACTAGTGTAGTACACTAGTACTAGTCTAGTACTAGTGTCTAATACTAGTGTAGTACACTAGTACTAGTCTAGTACTAGTGTCTAATACTAGTGTAGTACACTAGTACTAGTCTAGTACTAGTGTCTAATACTAGTGTAGTACACTAGTACTAGTCTAGTACTAGTGTAGTACTAGTACTAGTGTCTAATACTAGTGTAGTACGCTAGTACTAGTCTAGTACTAGTGTCTAATACTAGTGAAGTACACTAGTATAGTAATACTAGTAATACTAGTGTAGTACACTAGTACTAGTTTAATACTAGTGTAGTACACTAGTACTAGTTTAATACTAGTGTAGTACACTAGTACTAGTTTAATACTAGTGAAGTACTAATGCCAGAAACATCGCAAATTCTTCACTACAAAAGCAAGTGTTTTTGTTGTTTGGTATTTTCTAAAAGATAGCAGTTATAGGGTATTTTCCGCTTACCTGCAAATGCCTGCAAATAATCAATGTGTGAAGTTAGTTATCAAAAGGTTGTATGGACGCCAGCACATCAAGCTACCCGAAACTGTCAAATTTTCCCAATCAACCTTGAAGCTAATGCTGTAGCAATAAAGTCGAAAATCTATCAAAGAAATTTGACAGATTGTAGTAGCTTGATGTGCTGATGTCTGTATATAAAAAAAAAACATTTGTACATAAAAAATAAAATAGACCACTGATGGATTTTTTTATGTTGTTCATGGTCATTAGTATTACTAAAACCATTATAAAAATTTTGGTTAGGAAACCTTTAAAATACCAAGAGTACTACATATTTCAAGCATCAGTAGGTACGTAATTGTCATAAGCGCCATCTGTATTAATGAATACTGCATAGCCGGACCTTGTCAAATTCATAATTCGCCTATCACATGCAAATTTTTTAAATCAAAAGCCACTAGATGGCCTCCAAATTATCGATTTGTTGTTCTATTCCCGTACGCACTATTTTATGAACTTAATTTCATGTCGACTGAAAATGTTATCTTATAACATTTATTCTTAATCATAATGATCATGCCAACTCTAATCTTCATTTCAAAACATCTAAGAAGAACCTCTTCGATACTAAAACTACAAATGTTATACAAACAACACTATTTAGGTGCATACAAATTTTGTCTTTCATGGCAGCAGTTGGTACTTACCCAAGTTTGTCATGCTTTTTTTTGTGGATGGGAAATCATCAAATGACTTCTCCCGCGCTGGGCGGAGCGGGAGGGCGTGTCAGACTTTAACTGACTAAAACCCACCCGTGTTCCTTCTGTTGCCTGTGCCGGGGCCACGGTAACTCTTTCGAACATCCCGCTACCCTGGCTGGCATCGGCCCTAGCGGACCCCTTCAATGGTGCTGACATCTCTTTGAGACGCGCGTGGAACACAACGCGCCGTCGACTCGGGCCTGGTCCTTACCGGTCGGCGAGCTAACCATTGCTCCACCGAAGTTTGTCATGCCTGCTAAACAATCGAATGAGTAGGTACCTATTTTAATCTGTTCTTCGAGTGACAAAAATACTTGTTTTTATTTCGGAGAAATACCTAAGTTCAGTAATTTGAAGTTGGTTACGGTGAAGTAAAGAGATCAGAAAACTTAATGTATTAACTTACCTTTTCGACGATAGTTTCCGAATTCACATTTTGATAAAAATAACACTATACTATGTAATCACAAAATCACATCACCGCAATGAATACATTTTAAATAATACTTTAAACTAATTCATTACCTCAGCACCTGGAAAATACTGTTCTCAAAATATCAAAACAATAACAAACAGTCACGACGCGTCCTACGCGTCGCTTTCGCAACTCACTTTACGCGGGTCAACGCGGATAGTGCCGTTGCACGAACTTCATGTCACTTAAAAGCCGGGCTTCTAATTTCATAGAAATCTGCGTTTAAGTACTTATCAATATATCAACAAATGTAAACGTTTCTATAGCAATTTGTAGGCGAAAATTGCGAGATAAAGAAAGGTATAAAAAACCCGAAATCAAGCCGAGACGAGTGTGAACGAGAACGCATTGTCACAGGCATTGTCTATTCGGGGCGTAGGTTTGGCAGCAAAGCGCGGAATTAAAATTTTATTCTTTAATATGATTACCTATGAATGATTGAGTTCCAATGAGTGCTAGTGCGCGCGGCAGATTACGCGGAATTCGAAATTTAATTATTCTTATTACATGAGTATTTGAGTTCGAGTTCATTGACTTAGTATTATTTTGAATATTTTTTAGTATTATTTTGAATATTTTTTTTATTGATAGGCTTACGTTTGTTGTTGTAAATTATGATTGTATTAGGGCAAGCCCGGCTTTTTGACTTCTATGAAGGTACCACCACTGGCGTAAGCAGCACGTACAATTTTGCATGCAATTCTGGCATGAAAATTTTCAGTAGGGTCCCCAAAACACTCAATCGCAATTGTCAGCTTTTACGTGATTGATACACATTGATGCGCAAATTGACCGTCTACTAAGTGCAATTAAAGCGATTGTCGATAGAAATTGATGGCAATTGGTCGTTTCGGGGACCCATATCATTCAAACATGAGTGCGGTAAGTGAAGGGTGTGTTAATCGTTGCTGCCCTTCTAAGAAAACAACGTAAAAAAAGATGTTGGGTCAGAGAATGCATATTAAGAAGAGAGGTTATTTTTTATTTTTTTTAATGAATGCTGGTTGTTACCCTAAAACTACAGAGTTCTCCCTTAGGTGTTACTACTTACGCAACTTTAGCCTAAATAAGTTATTACTTATTACCGTAGGTTTATCAAATCCATTGAACCGACAAATAAGTTCCAAACAGGTTAATCTATATCTATACAAATAAATAAAATTGAAGTGTCTGTTTGTAATGTCAAAATAACGACTTTATACTAAATGCATAAGAAAGTATTATATATACGGTACTGATAACAAAAAAGCAATTTTAAATATTTTTGCTTGTCTGTCTGTCTGTTTGTTTCGGCTAATCTCCGAAACGGCTAGACCGATTTTAACGGGATTTTTATTGGCAGATAGCTGATACTACGCGGAGCAACGTAGGCTACTTTTGTTTTAAAAAAATAATTAGGGTTCCGCGCAAAAAAATAAAAACCATGAAATTGTGAACAAAACGTCGGATTTGAAAAATTATTTTTGCATTTGGTAGCCCAATTCTCAAGGATAGTTATAGGATTTTTAACATCACTCTAAGAACCTTAGGAACCAAGCAAAAAGTAAAAAGTCAGAAAGAACACTAAGCGAAAACGAAGTAATAGCGTGGGCGGACGATGCAACGTGGCGGGTGGACGAGGGAGTTTTAGTAAAACGTGGCTGTTATTTTAGTATATTGTGTATCTTACGACTTCCATGCGGACGAAGTGGCGGGGCATAGCTAGTGTAAAATAAATTATTTTCCCTTATCTTTCCACTTTTCAATTTCAATCAACACCGATACGCTGAAAAACCAACCTCATCTAGTTTAAATAAAAAAAATGACGAGTAAGTGTTATTTTTAACATAAAATAATACTTAATTTACCATTAATCTGCAATTTTATAGGTGGCAACCTAATATTATAAAGGGTGTCTCAGTAAGAGTGCACTTTTTAAAAAAGGAATATTTTTTTTTCATGCAAGTGGCAACTCTGAAATATGGCAGCTGTCACCTCTGTTTATTCCGATTACCCCTCGGACGTCGGGCCTTTTGACAGTTGGACCATGCGTGTTGACAGTTGTTATTATCTCACGAAATTCTGATGTCAACTGGCCACCAAGATCGTGCGATTTAACGCCGTGTGATTTTTTTCTTTGGGGTTTTGTGAAATCTCGGGTTTATGCGAATAAACCCGAAACAATTCCTGAGCTCAAATCGGAAATCCAACGCGTCATCGGTGAGATACAGCCACATCTCTGTGCAAAAGTCATGGAAAATTTCATGAAAAGAGTAATGGCCTGTCATCGGAGCCGTGGGGGTCATTTGCCGGATATTTTATTCCATACTTAATCGGAACATGTCTTCTTTACAATACAATAAAAATATCACAACTCTGTCATAAAATACTTGTTTTTATTTTAAAATGAAAAAGTGCACGGATCATAGTAAGGGGTGTCTCAGTAAGAACTGAGACACCCCTTACTATGATCCGTAAATATTTAACCGTTTAGTTCGGAAGCGCCCCCAATTGGACCCGAACACACGAACCTCCGTCGGCTCGTTAGCGGATCCCATTGGGTGTCAGAATGACGACATACGACACACAAAATTATTTATATAAAAATATTTATCATGCTACCCATCAAATCTTATGAATATGCGTAAGAGAGTAGGTTTTTTATGTACATATTTTCAGCGAATTTAAGTTGCCTACCTTTTGGATAGGTGTAGTAATACCTATTTTATAAAACTCTTGCAGTAGACTGACGCGGTTTGACCGACTTCAACATATAATTACAGATATTTGCCACAAACTTATTGTATAAAATAGGCGCGGTAACATATTTTTCTTAATAAATTCGAATGCTGAAAGTTCATATAAATTCCTGAATTCCATGACGTAATTCGCAACACCCCGTCGAGTCAACTGGTGTGTCACTTGTCAAAATCCTGTCGAGCAGAGAGGTTAAATCGTATGGTCCGGATTTCCGGACCCCATTTCCGTGGCTTTGTCAAGCTTGGTCATGCTGGGCACGCCACAATTGCGGCGATAAGTCCACTCTTTGAGGAGTGGCTGGAGAGGCGCCACGGCGTCCTCACCTTCCTTCGGAAGGTACCTGTTCCGGATAAGGCGGGAGGAAACGCCCGGGTGTCACCACTGTGTGGATCGCCCGGAGGACACGGTGGAGCATACGGTGGAGGTCTGCCCGGCTTGGGCGGAGCACCGCCGTGTCCTCGCGGAAGCGATCGGCGGCGGCGATCTCTCGCGTCCGGCCCTGGTCCAGGCCATGGTACGGAGCGAGAGTGCATGGGAAGCCATTACCTCCTTCTGCGAAGCAGTAATGCTCGTGAAGGAGGAGGCGGGACGCGTGAGGGAGAGGCAAGCTTTGCACCCTCACGCCCCTAGTCGCCGCAGGAGACGCCCTGGGCGTCGGGAATCGGCAGCCGATTCCCGGCCACCGTAGGCGCGGGCTTGCGGACGGCGAGCAATGGGTAGCTCGCCGTCCGGTAAGGACCAGGCCCGAGTCGACGGCGCGTCGTGTTCCACGCGCGCCTCAAAGAGATGTCAGCACTATTGACGGGGTCCGCTAGGGCCGATGCCAGCTAGGGTTGCGGGATGTTCGAAAGAGTTACCGTGGCCCCGGCACAGGCAACAGAAGGAACACGGGTGGGTTTTAGTCAGTAAAAGTCTGACACGCCCTCCCGCTGTGATTTGATGATTTCCCATCCAAAAAAAAAAAAAAAAAAAGCTTGGTCATGCTGAACGTCAACTTATGTGAAAGACGCTCGCTCCATCGTCGACTTTGTCTCTGTCATCTCTGACCTAGAGTCAAAAGCAAACCCATCTTAAAAAAAGAAAAAAAAAGACAGACATTGATATGATTCTATAAGAGGTTCGATTTTTGATGTTCTCTTTCACCGATGACAGTAATTTCCAAGATAAAATCAGAAAGTACTAAACTCCTCCGTAGGGATAAGGCAGAAATGTTTTCAAACTTACCAAGGCTGAAACATTGCTACTTGATAAGCAATAGCTTCTAATTTCTAGTGCCAAGATTAAATAGTACAATCTATATCTACACAGATGGCGCTAATCTACGAAATAGGCGTACCTATTTGAGTGTCAACACAAAAATCTACTGAAGTGTTATTTAAAAAAAAAACTAGCTCTTGATAAGACACTACGTTCCGAAATTTTGCTCTGAGAAAAATGGCAAGTGAGGCAATAGCTAGTTAAACTGGTAGTACAAGACGGAAGATGTAGATGGCGTTACTTGTCTTTTAATTTAGTGTTAAAGGTTGCGAAAAAGAACCACAGGTTTGCTTAGCATGGATAATGGGATAGGTTTAATACTGTTCACTTTTATTAGGTACTTGATATCTTATGAACATTATAGTTCAATAAATTTAAAACTAGTATCCAAAAGTAGCCTAATCTTTTATCACCTCTAGATAGTACCAATATATTTTACAACGGATTTAGCAATACATTTGGCGATTACCTTCTTCGCAGTCCCTTTTATAATTTTATTTAACTGTTCTACGCCCAGCTCCATCGGCATACGGCATAGAACCTTCGTGGTGAACACAAGTAAGTCTTTGATGCTTGATTTCATCTTTGACAAGTGTGACAGGATGACAGAATATTTGCCACGATTCGCTTTGAATTGCAGTTCAAACTTTTGGTTTACTAAACTTTTGCTAAATGTTATTTTTGTTTTAGGTCGATAAAAATGAATGCGATATTTTTGGCTCTGTTCGTCGTGGCGGTGACTGCCGCCCCTCTTCCCGAGGACAATGGGAGTGATGCAGTGGAGATGATCGTGAACGGTGTTCCCGATGGCGCGGCTTTGGAAGTCGATGACATCGTGGACATCAAGTTGAAGGAACACGCAAATGGCGCAGTGGTTGCTACCAACCTCCTGCATCCGTATACTGCTGTTGGCATCGCTGAAGCCGCTGCTGCCGCGGCTATCGCTTCAAATGATGTGTCAGTCGTTGACAATGATATGGTGGCTATGGCACGTAATGTCCATCCCATGCCTATTGTCATACCTTCCATTCCTGTTCCTGTCGCCCCTGAAGCTGTGATTCCCGAACCTATTGTGATGCCACCTCCTGCTGTCCCCGAACCCATAGTGATGCCGCCTCCCGTTGTCCCCGAGGTTGTTGTGGAGCTAGAACAGCTGCCGGTCGCCGCTGCTCAGTTCAACGGTGAGATGTACAATGACGGACTCGTTCAGGTCCAGTACAATGGACCAGAGGAACCTGGCATGCTCTCCACCCTTCAGAACTGGTTCAACGTGGTCGTCAATTACTTCAACTCGCCCAGCAGCAGTCACACCGCTCCAGAGCCTAGACATTAGACACACATCTTAAGATATTCAAGTGGGCTCCATATTTTTCCTAAAATTACAACTGAATACTAACTAAATGTTTTGATTTCTTAAATCCTATTCTGTGCTAAGGTGATAATTTAGATTACCAAGCTTTGTATTGAATGTTCGATTTTAAGAAAAAAGTCGAAATAAACGTTTTATTTCTATAAATTGATTTTATTTGAAATCAATCTTCCTGTCTGATTTCTGTACTGTTTGCTGCCCGTTTAAGGAAATTATATATCGAACGAGGGGCACCTCTCTGCGTTCTGTATAATTTAATGTTTGGTCAATATCAAAAAGTCCATGCGCACCCAATCCATGCACATTATTTGCGGATGACATTTCCATTATTATGACATCACCAATAAATACTGACATAAATAATAATACAGAATTGTCATTAACAATACAATTGAGTCAACAATTTCTTGGTTGAGATTTAATAATTTGCATGTAAATATAAATAAAACGAAAATTATTCAATTTAGGACATATGGGCGTAAGCGAGAAAAACTTAACATTAATTATAATGGACAACCGCTATTAGAGGCAGAGGATACTACTTTTCTGGGAGTTGCATTGGACGGCTACTTCTCCTGGAAACCACACGTAGAAAAAGTATGCAGCAAATTAAACAAATTCGTTTATGTTCTCTACACACTGCGGAAAACCTCGTCGCAGAGTACGATGTGGACTGCATATCACGGCTGCGTTGCTTCGACTCTACAATACGGCTTACTATGGGGTAACTCAACAGACGCAGATAAAGCCTTTAGGGTACAAAAAAAATGCATTCGAGCCATTTGTGGCATTCTACCATGGGAGTCTTGTAAACCATTATTTCTAAAATTAAAACTCCTTACATTATACCCAGTATATATATTTTAGAATGTGCTAAATTTGTCCGACAACACTTTGACCTATTTAAGAAGGCTCAAGACCGTTGCCCTCGGAAAGTAAGAGATCCAGATAGATTAGTTCTGCCTAGGGCACCAAGGACTTCTTTGTATAAAAAGAACTGTTACCATATGTGTGGACTTATCTATAACAAAATACCAAAGAACTTTAAAGATTTACCGAATAATTTATTTTTTATAAAGTTAAAATTATGGCTGCTGGAAAAAAGATTTTATTCTATAAATGAATTTACAAATAATGTTAAACAATCAGCTTGAAATGAATGCGATGATAATTATTAATGAATGTATTGTAAAAAATTAATGAATAATAATATAAACTAGCATATAAAGCATGCCATTGGATCTAAATATTTAGGTTAGAGTACTTGTAATATTTTATATTAGCACTATATACGTTGTACTGTTTGCATGTCAAATATCTGACTATGTATTAGGAACTTAATTACTGAATTTAAGACCAACGCTCTGTACCAATACTTATTGCAAATAAATAATTATGATTATGATATGAAGTGAATTGCATAGTTGCCTATTGTGAAGAACAGGACCGGTGATGTCTCTAATAAGGAGAACTACCCTAACTGCGATTGCTAAGGTGCTGGACGGTTTGCTTGATTCCAGTTTGGATAAAATATATAAAACTACATGACGCTCAATTCGGATTTCGGCCCGGGCTATCCACTGAAAGCGCGATCGTGAGTCTCAACCATACTAACCAGTACTATACTGACCGTAGGACGCCGGTAAATATATGCCTGTTTCCTTGACCTCTCCAAGGCTTTTGATCTCGTGTCGTACGATGCGATTTGGAGAAAGTTGAGGGATAGGGGTGTACCGGTGGCTGTGCTCACCATGTTGAAATATTGGTATGGGAATCAAACTAATTTTGGAAGGCTGGCCAATACACTCTCTGAAGCGTGCAAGTTGGAGAGCGGGGTGAGACAGGGTGGGCTGGCATCTCCCAAGCTCTTTAACCTGTATGTAAATGACCTCATTCGTCGAGCTCAGTAGCACGCGCGTCGGTTGCTCGATAGATGGCGTTTGCGTCAACAATATAAGCTATGGGGACGATATAGTACTGCTGAGCCCGACGGCTTGGGCTCGAAGAGTTATTAAAAGTGTGTGAGGCCTATGCAGTTGTACATGGCCTTTTATACAATGTACTTGGTCTTTAAGGCCGCCGGTAGATATCCTGATAATTATAACAATATTACCCTAAATGGCTTGAGCGTAAATCGTGTTGCGAGGTTTAAATATCTGGGACATTTCCTTACCGACGTCCTTGAGGACGATGTTGACATTGAGAGGGAGTGTAGGGCTCTAGCGGTCAGAGGTGACATGCTGGCCCGCAGATTCTCCCGTTGCTCTGAACAAGTGAAGATTACGCTCTTCAAGACATATTGTCAGAGCTTTTACACGGGAAGTCTGTGAGTCTGTCCCATCAAAAGATTGCTGGATGCCCTGCTCATCCAGTAGGTATAATAATATCTTCAGGATGATGTTGGGGCTGCCACGATTCTGTAGTGCATCGGAGATGTTCGCGCTGTTTCGCACTGATGGCTTTCACGCCATCATTCGCAAAATGACTGTATCCCTGATCGGCAGATTGCGTGGCAGCCGCAATGAAATCTTAAAGACGGTGGCTGATAGGAGTTCATCCCCGCTTTGGAGATCCTTGGTGAGATCTGATGGTGTTAATTTAATTTATATAATCTTAAATTCCATTTTAATTCCCAATTTAGTTTTAACTCGTAATTTCAATTTATATTTTAATATCCATTTTTATAATCAGTTTATATTATTATTTTGTATATTCGTTTATTTACTTTCTTTCATATCTATTTAAATTTTTAAATATTTATAATAAAAATATATACAAAAAAATATTTAAAAATATAAAAAAATAGAGGTCCGCCGGTATCGGGAGCAGAGTCCAAGCTACCGGTGGTTAGGGCTGCAGAGACAGGAACTTCCTCACAATACGAGCTCTTGATCCAACCGCCGTTAACGACAGCCTCGAGAGATGTTGGTCGAGGCTTTCGGCCATCAGGCCATTGGCCGTTACGAAAATCGGCACAATGACAGCCGAGGTCACATTCCACATGTCAACAACCTCGTGGTTGTTGACATGTGGAACTTTATTTAATTTATTTTTATAGCTGGGCCTTTTATATCTCAACTATAGGTGCTATTTATTTTTTAATTATGTCAGCTTTCATTCATATTTGACCACAGGAATAGTGATAAACTTATTAAAGTTAAGTCAAAGACCATAATTTTGGTATAAACTCATGAAAACGGGAGTCACAAAATGGCATGCGTTGTAATAAACTATTTAAGTATTGTGTGAACTGGCTTAGGGGCTTGGCACGTTCCCGTTTAACTTGCTCGAACTTCACTTACTTAGCTCGTTAAAATGAAGTTCAGTAGTCCTGCTACAAAATGATCGTCACTATTATATTTAATAGTTTAGTATGCAACACTACAACCTGTGAATAGTTTGTGTGCTAAGCAAATTTACATATCTACGCTTAGAGGCATAGTTTAGAAATGTCTTCTTTCCTGCTTCTTGAAATCGTGTAAGCATAAGCGTGTACAATCACCTGGATGAGAGACGCACGGAACCAGGAAGTATGGCCGAAGAAAGAGGAGGCCTATACCCAGCAGTGGGTGATTACGGGATGAAATGATGATGATGATGATTTACAATCAGCCTATAATGAGATAAAGGCCTCCTCTCTGTGAGAGGGTGTGAGCTATAATCAACCACGCGGGCCCGGTGCGGGATGGTATATGTAACGTGTCTTCCTAGAACATGTCGGTTTTTTCATGATGTTCGTTCATTAGAGTCGAGTGTTATTGAAGTACGGGTTACGGTAATTTTTTCCGTGATTATAGCTTGGGTTTCAGATATCTTAATTAATGTTCTGAAATTACGAGTACTTAAGCATAGACAGCTTCGTAATTGCTTTATCACTATAACACACACACACACACACAACACACACACCTATCCACCTTAATAACTACTCAGTCAGAACCTATTAAAATTAAATCTCACAGTAGATCAATACGCGTTCATTCTCTTGAAGGCAACTAAATGAACTGTTTGGCCAAACACTGTATCTTAAGACACAGGTCTCCTAGTTTAAGAGGCAGGGTTTATAACTTTTGGTTATATAGATTTAGTTAAATAATTTGTATGTATGACCTACCACCTTATGTCTAGTCTGTATAATTACTTTTGGGAAAATAAATATTTTATTATTATTATTTTTTTTTTTTTTTATATATTTCTCGGGACCCTAGGGTCCCGGACCTTTGAAAGGCATATGAGGGGCCGAAGCCAACTCGCAGAGGCCCGTTAGACGCTTTCAATGGAAATGAGGCACCAACCGACGATTATCCTTGTGCGTACTATGCAAGTGCACCCAAGGACAACTCCCGGTTGGTGTAGGACTATTGCAGGATATGGAGAAAAAAAAAAAAATATTGGGCTATGGGTTTGGATGGCTAAAGTGGACTGGTTATCTAAAACTATGGAAGGACTATGGCCCCTGCCTGACCAATGTTTGATAAATACACAGGTTGAAGTAGGTCATTGATGTGCAGCAGGAAAAGAGTTGCAGAGAGAACAGACCCCTGAGGAACTCCGGCATCAATAGCCATAAGGTCGGAAGAGCAGCCGTCAACGACTACTCTGATCAACCGTCCACTAAGGAAGTCTGATATCCAGCTACAAAAATCAGCTGAGATGCCATAAGCAGGAAGCTTCCTAAGTAGACCAGCGTGCCAGACCCTGTCAAAGGCCTTCGAGATATCAAGCGATACAGCAAGTGCTTCGCCGTGTTTCTCGATGGCCTCGCCCCAGCAGTGCGTGACATACACAAGAAGATCGCCACGTTTGCCGATTCGCGGTCTCCACTCAAGAATACGTCTACCCCCACGGTCATCGGCTCTACAGCTAATTTGGCTGGGTCATTGCCACTTTAGCCAGCTTATTCTGTGAGCTATGTCGACAATTTTGGTTCTTTGCCGGAACACCTCATTCCAGATTCTATTCCTCAGAGAGATTCTAAGCATAGCTCGTTCCATAGCTCTTCTTTATATGAATTTGGTCAATTGCCCTGCAGTAGGATTTTAGACTGATACATTATTATTATGTTACTTTACTTTATGATTCTTATTGCACACAATAAATTAATCTGACTCCCGCATCAAACATGTTGATAAAAGTACCATTTAATAAAATTTGTGAATGATAATCATTTGTATGTTTATGATGACTCAGATAAACAACACTGTTTATTATTCTCAGTAGCTAAACTAATATTTATCCCTAACTGGGGGTCGAACCGGGAAACCCAATTCAGTACTCACCAACTCATAAGGCCACTCGACTACCAGCCACTAGTATTTCCATGGCTTTTCCAATCTTCAACGCATATACAGCATCGCGCGGCAAATAAATACAAAAATCAACATGAAATGCTCGTCGTAGGTCAAACAGCAAACAGCAGCTGTTTCATTATCACCTTTCCAAAATCGGCTAAAACATACAATTCGGATGATGGTCGGCGACATTTTACGTTTATTTATATAATAAAGGAGACATTATTAATTAAGTATATTTGGACAACAATACTGATGGCATTGTTTTTTTTTAGTTTTACAGTTTTTGTAAGATACCTACACAGAAGCGATCCAATCAGTATCCAGTTATGATTTGGATTGCTGTTGTTAATTACAGAACCTGTAAAACTCATAACCCAACTTCACAGAAATCGGCAAAATCAAACATACATACAAGTATCTCGGATGGCTGCCGGTCAGTGGTGTGCGGGTTTTAATACGTTTTGTAAGAATCACAAATAAAGTAGAAAGTGGCACGCATCAGAAGTCACGCGAGGAGCGCGCACGCCACCGTGCGACGTGCGCGCTGGTCGATTACCCGCAGTGCCCAGGCCTCGAACCTGCTCCTTCTGGACTGTGGAATAAATTGGGGGAGACAGTGATTTTTTTTTGGACGTAGGTACCAAAATTTTGACAGGAATGAGGTTTCATGAGATTTTCTCCTGATTTCAAGTCAAACTCAAACTCAAAGTTTTTATTTCCATTACACCATTTACAGGTACTTTTGAATTGGCAAGAAGTCGGTCAGTCAGAAAGGTGAAGCTAGTTGTGGCTCGCCCCCTGTTACATGGGTCTTAAATGTAACTGGGGAAATGTGGGTGTTTCTGTACACCACTGCCCAACTCCTCCGGGATTACAGTCGTAATGTTATGTTCAAGTGGCTTATGTCCGACAGTAAACCGTAATTGGCTAAATAGGATGAGAGGATTTGAGTTGCTTCGTCTTCAGAATTGAGTTTTTGTCGGATAGTCTTAGAAAGGAAAGGGAAAACAATACTATGGAAACGATGGGGTTTTAAAATATAAAAGTAACCATTATCGTTATTCGAGTAAGAATATGTTATTACTTTTAACTAGCTACTTATGAAGATGTCGTAACCCACCATCTGCATCAACTCCCTTTATCTAGTGTAAGCTCAATATTATGTTTAAAACACTAATTTAAACTCTATGGAACCAAGCATCGCTATGGACAATATACCCCAAATTCTATTCACAATTTGTCATACTATTCAAGCAAAAACATTTCACGACATTTATTTCTATTTTTCTTCAGAGAAATAATTTTTATCAAAAGCGCGCCGCTATCGCGAGAAATCATGATATCCTTCGTAGCACGTCGTAGCGCTGACGTCGTAGCCGCGTAGCTTATTGTAGCACTCGCCTACGGTGCCTACGGGGCCCGCGTAGATAAAGAACAAAGTGTAGCTTTATTTACGTACTATTTTTGTTTACGCTTACAGCTATTCATAAAACCAAATTATGGTATAAAACTTGATTAGAATAAAAATATTTCGACGTTATAAATTATTTATTAATTCAGGGAAATGTGCTTTTTACTAACCATAACAAAACCCACGTCAACTCGTTTGTTTAAAATCATTTTCCTGTTGCTAAGGACATTCAGGGCTACGATAATTGGTTAGCTTATTTTTTATTAAAGCAATCGTATAAGTTTCTGTCGTTAGTTTGGATATGGTCCGAGTTAATTCATATAATAACCGTACAAGTCAAAGGATCAATAGTAACTTTTAAATCGACTTTGTGACCTAGAAAACGACTGGATCGCGTTTTCAGAAAACCGTTGACCGCATCGTATTCGATCGAGTTAACTTTTTACTTTCACGAAACGTACGCGCCATGAATCGATAAGGTGTGCGGCCGTCGCGGCTGCAGGCAGCGGCACGACAATTATTGTGCCGGTGGTAGCGCGAATTTAGGGCATCGGCGCGGCGGCGCGGACCGGCGGCACCGCCCGGGCCAGGCGGGCCAGTCCGCGCCGCGCCCCGCGCCGGACGCACGTGACGCCCCGCGCCGCGCGTGCCGCTCCGCCGCGCCCGCGCCGAGCCGCGCCGAGCCGCCCGCCGCCTAACATGTTGCGAGTGTTGTGATACCGGGCACAGGTGAGCATTGCACTACTAGTGAAACTTTACGGTTTTTAACGTGAAATCGATTGAACTTTACGTCGGCGAGATCGATATTTGTTGGTGAGTTGTGTTACTGATACATTATTTATTAAAGGACTTTTAATTTGGTGTTACCCATAATTATAGATTTGGGACGGCGCGGCGTGTATTTTAGGTTATTTAGCCTGTATTTAAAATCTTCTTTAGTGAAAGTTTTGTAGCGCGCGTGGGTATTGCATGGTGGTGTGCGGGATGTATCCCATGCTGGTATCCTGACCTACTTCAATAGAGCAGATCGATGACGACATCATTCGACGTAACGGCACACGGTAGGCACAACACTGCTCCTCATAATACGATAAGTGCCGCGACTACGCGCCGCGTTAAAGGTAAAAGGTCAGCAAGTCGAAACTAAGTTCATTACGTCCTGGTACTGCAGATGTTCAACCAATTAATTATTTTATGATTTTAATTGATAACAAGGATATCTAAACCGCGTTAATCACTCAATTTAATATTCAATAGATTTAGATTTTTTTTTAAATATCTTATATATATATCTTATCAATGGAACTTTAATTATTACCGTAAGCTCTTACTAAATTATGAACAAATAACGTACGATGTGCAAACTTAAAACACAAAATAGTTGCTTCGTGATTCGCTCGCCTTATAGTTCGGCACGGTCAAAGGAATTCTTACTCATATACCTTAATACAAGTGCTTCAAACACACACACACACATTTTCCATAAAGTCGAGTGTTCACAGCATTTTTTCAATTTCCTTGTTTTCGACTTTAGCCGCCCGCTTACCAATGAACGGAGTAGATTCTTTGTATTTATCAAAATGTGATTTCCAATATATTTGTTTGCTGCCGTTGAGATTGGGCACAGAAGCAAACAAAGACTCTGAATAACAGACTTCTCTACGGCCGACTGAGGTGAATAACAAAGGGATTTCTTTTTAATCTCTAATCTGTTGCTATATCTTTGTTATATTATTCTAGCCTATTGATAGAGCCTACTTTTTGTTAAGGACTTGGTCACGTGGGTTTTGAGAAGGGACTTATAAATAATAACAATGAAAATCCTTTTCTTCCCTTACTAGGAACTGCTAAGTCTAATTTCTAGCCTCCAGCCTCCAGCGCCATGCTGGCATTTTCACACCAACCATTAATATATCTGTGTTCCTCATGGATCTTTGCATTCCGATCTTTTACTATTCACTGATTAACGAATACTTAGACTGTCATGATATATCTGTAAGTTTAGGCTCTTCCTTTATAGGTACTTCTATTCAAATTAGTCTAAATATTTTAATTACGCACTATTGTTACAAAATATTCTAAATAATATACAATAACTTTATCGAAGGAAGACTCTTTGAGTTTATGAAATTCCCTTAGTTGGAAGTTTAGGAAGAAAACAAAACCTCTGCGATCCGATTTATCGGAACAAGTTTAAGAAGTTCGCAAAAGGCAATACTTTACTGGTTTAGACTTAAATTATTTCCATGTATTTGGCTATTAAATGTTGGCTTTTATAACAGTTTGAGTGAATTCTATTTTCTCTATTTTATATTTTCTAATAAACGTTTCCAATTAAGCATCACACGTCCAACTGAGCAAGTGTCTTTAATAAAGTGCAGCTTGTTGATTTAATCAACAGTTTTATTGTACATACTGCATCACTATCTGCACTCAACAAACGTGAAGGTAAATGAAAATTACTTATAAATGTGAAATAAAAACTTACCGTTATTGCTTTGCAAAAATAAAATATGACTGTGAATATCACTTACTATTTAATGAAATTTTGGATCATTATTATCATTATATGATTTCTATTATATCATATTATCATAGGTTATTAATATCGACGGAATTTCTTATTTGAAAAGGAAACTGATAACCGTTTTTTTTTAAATCAAAAATGTAATCGACGGTCTAGTAACATAATAACATTTATTCAATAACTTTTTCCAATAGAACAGGAAGTGCCGTAATGATTTTCCTCTGCAGCCGTAATGATTTTTATTCAATTTTCTATATTAACTCTATGTTAAAAATAGGTACTGTATGAGGAAAACGCCATAAATCATTTTAGCACGATAAATTGGAAAACGGAACGTGTCCCCTTCGCTTTACACTTTGGCTTTACCGCAAGAACGGTTTTTATTACATTATTTTTTAGGTTAATAATCTTGGTAGAAAATAAAGTCAAAGTTCGGAGGGTTAAAAGCGACTTCAAGGGATAATGTCATAAGTATCTACTGGTCTACAAGTGAAGGTGCATACGATATATGATATCCGACTGCGGAACGCGGCGATAATGGCAATTTATTGGTATTCCATCGTTAATTGTTGCGGTCATGAGTCGCCAATATTCTGTACCCTGCTACTTGATATGATGACGATTTTAGAGTTTTCGTTCGCTTTTGCTCTGCTCAATTTTCGATTATCATTGTCATTTAAAAAAATAAAATAACGTCTCCTCTCTTGTTTGTATTTCATTGATAGTTTTTCCTCTTTAATTCTTTTATTTTCGCGATGTCTTAAACTGAATACATGTTATTCTTTTTACTGTATTATATTTTCGGCCCGACAATTATTCGACAATTTATGTCACAGCCTGCCAAAAAAGTCGTAGGCAGTACGCCAAATTTGATTGTTGTAAACGGAGTCAAAAAAATCCGTCGACACACGTGTTAGCTAATCTGATTGATCTCGAACCTCGGCAGATCCATCGACTTACGGAGGCTGTAGGTCGGTAATACCTCCCGGATACGCTAGCCTCATCCCTCTGATAAATCCTTAAGTCTCGGCGTATATAGCCTTTAGGCTGAGGATACACTCACATGACCCGACCAAGATAACATCTGGACTTTAAAAGAGACTGTGGCCTGTGAGTTTGTTTCGGTGTTCCTTCTTAAAGTAGTCGGATAGGAAACACTGACCTCATAGTTTTTAAAATATTATTGACGTGTAAGAGTGCACACATTTGGCAACGATTTGCGACGTGCTTGGGAAGGCGAAATCTGTTAATATAGACTAACATTACTAACTAGAGAGCAGTGATAGCCCAGTGGTAACGGCTCCGATTTAGAGTTGAAGCTTTACTTTGTGTAAATAATTTCATCACCACTGCTCTTAAAACGGTGAAGGAAAACATCGTGAGATTCGTTCTAGAACCAAAAATTCGAAGACATGTGGCATCTACCAACCCGCACTGGGCCCGCGTGGTAGATTACAGCCCGCTCCCTCTTGAAGAGAGGAGGACTGTGTCCCAGCAGTGGGAATATTGTAGGCTGATTATGATGAGACTAACATTCATTACACATAATGCTTCTCTGAATAACTCACATCTTTCGTCTTTTTAATACGTATCTATTTTGCGGATAACAGAAGGATTACGTATTCTCCGCCTTAGGAAGGGAGACAGCCCTATTCAGTCCGGAATTTGATACAGTAATTCCGAGTTAATGGAATTAATTACACTTCAATGATTTAAGTGCTTGTGATGTTTAGTCAATTACCTCTGAGGGGCATAACTGTCGGAATATCAATCAAATGATATCTAGGTATATTCATTCAATAACTCAACTACACACGAACCGTGTACTTCATTGCATATGTTCATAACAAGAATGTAGTTAGTCTGTTCTACCCTATTTTTTGCTGAAGTATATTCGTCAAACACACACTGGTGCAATTTAAAGATCTTAAGTAATGAGGTAGTGTTTTTCAATATAAACCTCTAGCATGTATTATCCTGTGAAACATACTTAACTTTTATTAGATCTATCCGTGTTAACAAAAATAAATTTTGACTTTGTTTTACGATCTTACAAATGAAATAATTATAACCTCAAGCTGTGCCGGCTCCGTCAGAAAAAGCGTGGAAATATAATTTCCCGTTCACCTTTTACAAAATCGTGTACCTATTCCACATGACTTACGAGGTACCTCGGCTCCGAACTCGCGCGCCACAGCCTAATATCAATGAGCAGTAAATTTTACGCCTCTCTCGAGACGCGCGGATTGATTGCACCAAATAGGCTGTGCATACTTTTTTTATGCTGCTGTAAAAATATATTACTTTGTGATGTGATGCTGAAATATTATAGTTAGGTTAAATATAGATTTAGTCTAACTAAAGTGTTGTGTGGAAGTTTGTTTTTTTTGTATTTTCAAAAGAATTAAGACAGGGCGGATTTTAATTTTCAGAATTCCTCCTTGCTTGGTTTTGTTCGTTAAAAACTCCAGTAATTTTTAACGAACCTCACTTTATAATTAATTTAGATTTACGAAATTTTCTTTCACGCATAATACCTTTTTCCATATCATTAAAAAATTCTACTGTAAAATGAATTGCTGTAGGTATTTACTTTTACCTTTTCCGGTAAAAAGGTTCCATTGTGAAAGGTAACTGTGACGTGGGGCGGGCGGTATTCATGGTAGGTAGTAGGTTGCACAGAATAGTGCAGAAAGTCAGAGAAAGAAAGAAAATAAATTTATTTGACCCAGGTTAAGGCACACAATATTCATACAAAAACAAAAAACGGAAAATAAAAAATAAACTTAAAATCGTATAAATCGTGCGCCCCACGGCTGCGCCAAATAGGCCCAGTTCAGGTCAGCTCCATTCATGAGCGAAAACAGGCGGACGCACATATAGACGCGTACCTACGGCTAAAGATTTAAATTTAGCCCTCAGCGTACTTGGCCGTGTGAAAAAGTGTCCACACTGAAGAATAAGCTCGCACACCCGAACTTTTCAGTATGAGTGAGTGAGATAATACTATTAAAATGTCATTGTAAACAGAAACATGATCATCCTTTGACGTGGCCGGATGAATCTAACGATTTAAATCTTTGCATACGGCTATCTCAATTTATCTCAAACTATTGCCAGTCATGAGTGCGTTTACGTTCGCTGTACGTGAAGCGTGTCTATGTGTGCGTACCTTCTGTATTAGTCTGTGGCAGTAGGTATACTGTATCTCTAAGTTACAGTGTCAGCTTATCAGGGATTACAATCCTTCCGAAGTGCCGCCCCTTTTTATGTACTTGTAATCTAGGTGGGTGAATGGAGAGAAGAATGGTTGCCTTACTTGTGGTGAATGGGACGTGATGATACTTATTGATGCTAAAGTATTATATTTTATTTGTGAAAAGGAAATAGATTGTGAACACTTATGTTGAAGAAATATCTCCTTTTCTAAACGCGACTAAAACAATTCTTATTAATAAAACAATTCTTAGATAACAAGCTGATGTCAACGTAGTACAGGAAAATATAACGAGGTGAATGTTCATCAAAATGTTCGATTTATCTATCTAAACTAATATTATAAAGAGAAAAGATTTGATTTTGTGTATGTTTGTTTGTAACGGATAAACTCAAAAAATACTTAACAGATTAAAAAAAAATCATTTTGAATTTAATAGTCCTATTCTTGAGGAGGGCTATACGCTATGTAACATCACGCTAGGACCCTTAGGAGCTGAGCAAAAAGAAAAAAAAGGCAGAAAGAACGCTAAGCGAAAATGAAGTACTTAATAGCGCGGGCGGGCGATGCGATGCGACGGGTGGGTCGGGGGCACAAGCAGAAGCTAGTATGTTATAAAATGTATGCAGTGACATCAAATGAGTCCCGTTTAAAATAAATAGGTAAGATATTTAAAGAATGTAACTTCGAAATAATAACTTTAATTATATAACAATAATCCAGCACTCTCTCTTGTACTTATTTCAGGAGCCAAAATAAGCAAACTATTTTATTCATACACTTATTTTTAAAGCTTCTTTTTTAAAACTACAACCAATAAAACTCGAAAAAAACCCAACTCAACCATAAAGAAAACTATCGTCCATTAAAGTATATTTATTGAGGACCCTGCTTGATGGTTTATGAGCATTAAAATGAATAAAAATCAATAGGAATGGGCTATAAAATATTTATATGACGTCTAGACCACAGGTAAGTTTAAGATTAGACTCAGGTAAGAAAAGGTTGAGCTGCCCTGGAATTATGAGAACTCTTTTGGTGCTGCATCTTTACAGCCTTTAAGGACAATCTTTCTGACGATTCTTAGCGATCTTTAGCGGTTTAGGCTGTGTTGCCTGTCAATTAATCAATATATCAATTACAGACATTGTTTTCCGGTGAAAAGTTTTGGGAAATAATTTCCAAGTTTTCTACATGTTTACATTTTTAGCGGATCGGCTAGACATTGTCCGTCAGCCAGTCAGACATTGAACGCAAGAGCAGTGGTGGCCCAGTGGTACCTAATGGCCCTCACTTACGTGTTGTAGGTCGTGGGTTCGAACCCAGGCAGGCGCTTTAATTTGTGTAAATAATTTCAGGCTCCACTGTACTTTATCACCCGCGCGTCCGAAACTTCACAATTTTATAGTGTGTAGATGTCTTCGTGTAAATCACTTTCGCAAAATTTCACATTGCGCAAACGCCTAGTTTTTGAGAAAAAAAAATCCTATAGTTTCATTAAATTCAACTAAGGGCTGATTTTTCAATCGACAGATAACTTTTATCTGAGGAACAAATATGGCGGTTTGACATATTTTCTATACAAATGCTGTCAAAACGTCAAACATATTCCCCAGATAAAAGTTATCTGACGATTGAAAAATCGGCCCTTAATAGAATAAATGTCTATCAATTTTATTATTTTTGTGTTCTTTTCTTATGTTACACTAAACACTAGGATGCAAGAGCGAGCGAAGCGAGCTCGGGACTTGCGGCACTCCGACTCGGACAGGTTAGGTTATGTTAGTGTTATTTTTTTTAAACCATATACCCCACAAAAATCATAGCTATTATAAAAAAGCGATGGGTGTTAGTGTACAGTGGTTCCATTCGAAGACATGTGACATTTACCAACCCGCACTGGGCCTGCGTGGTTGATTAATTACTGCCCACTCCCTCTCACCGAGAGGAGGCCTGTGTCTCAGCAGTGGGAACATTATAGGCTGATTATGCTTATACTTATGCAGTCAGACATGGAACTAACTCATAGATCTATCTACTTACCTCATCTTCCATTCTTTGGGTCTGTAATCTTTTGAACGTTACTTCTTTCACGTTAGTTTTGCAACAAAAAAATTGGTGAATAATAATTCACCAATTCTCTCCTAAAAACAACAATAAAACATAATATTCTTACATTAGTTACTATATCAGACTATTGTAGTTCGAGCCTACAGGAATGGCGTAGGTGTGACGTCATACGAACCACAGATACGCAAGCAACGCTCGCTATAACGCATACGCCATGCAAATCCAATTTTCCAATAGAGTAGTCGGCTTTGCAACGGAAAACTATTTTTATTTTCACGAGAGAAAAGGATTCTATTTTTGTCAGTGAAAACAAAGGTGCATTGGTGCTAGTGTTGGGTAACTCAGCACATGTGCTAGCACAATTGCAGCTGCTCACTTGGATAAAAAGAATCACTCACTCTTTTTATTTTGATGTGCTAGCACACACCACAGATTAGCTACACACAACATTTTTGCAAGTCTATTTCCGATTCTAAGCAAAGGAGCACTTTGTAAAAAGAGTGCCTCACACGATCCTCATTTTAAAAGTGTGCTACCCATCTCTAATTGGTGCTACTAAGCATGGTGGACCACTTTTTATAATGTTTCTATGACGCGCTTACAAGAAATCTTAGGGTGGAAAAGGTTGAGGTTGGGTTGGTTAAGGTTGGGTTGGTTAAGGTTGGGGTTGTAGGGTGGTTGAGGTTGGTTCTATTGGTAGTTCCGAAGTGAATGACATTCGCACCCATAGGTACCAGTCAACCTCTGGGTGATGCAGAGACAAACAGTGGTAGGTGCAATTATGATAAATTGTGGAATACATATTTATTTAATTATAAAGATACACATATACCTATTACAACTATAAATATAATAATATATACCTAATTATATATAAATATGCGCAAATAAATATATACATAAATACACGAATATACTAAAACAAATAAGACAAACAATGGGAAAACGTTAACGTTGTGATGATACTGCCAGCTTCTTACGAATGTGCTCGCGAACTTTGTACAGTCAGGGAAATTAATTCTAAGCAAATTAACTAATCATCATCTGCCTTGCCTTTACCCAACTATGTTGCGGTCGATTTTCAGTGTTACTGGATCCGGAAGCAGCTGAATACCAGTATTAGACCAGCAAATTGACTACCAACGTAATATGTCCGTGTATTCAAATCACAACTGTCATTCTTTGACAGTTGCATGAAATGGCAAATTGGCGGGTGTGTCAATATGATAAACAATTAACTTCTCTGGCTGTACAAAGGCGAGTTTAATTCAAAATTGAGTTTTGCCCCAGCAATCCTTTGAGCTATATAGGGAGATAGAAATAATCCATTCTCGATAAACTTTGCCCCCAAAATGAAGATGAAAATAGTCATAGTGTTTGTAACATTTTTGTGGCGACATATTTATTTATTATTTATTTATTTATTTAATACTTCAAGCACACAAATGTACAGAGGCGGACTTAATGCCATAGGCATTTTCTACCAGTCAACCTTTGGGTGATGCAGAGACAAACAGTGGTAGGTGCAATTATGATAAATTGTGGAATACATATTTATTTAATTATAAAGATACACATATACCTATTACAACTATAAATATAATAATATATACCTAATTATATATAAATATGCGCAAATAAATATATACATAAATACACGAATATACTAAAACAAATAAGACAAACAATGGGAAAACGTTAACGTTGTGATGATACTGCCAGCTTCTTACGAATGTGCTCGCGAACTTTTATTTTAAAGGATAATCGGTTGGTAGCCATCCTGATTTCCAGGGGGAGCGCATTCCACAGAGAGATAGACTGAACGAAGAAGGAAGAGTGAATAAAGTCTGTGCGATGAGAGGGACATTGAAGAAGGCGATTATTTGATGAACGTAGATTTTTATTGTGGTTGGCACAAATGTACTGAAAGTGGGGGGCAAGATAACTAGGGGAAGTGGGAGAGTCAAGAAATTAAAACAAGGTGGTCAGCGCCCTTTGCTCTCTGCGCTGGCGTATAGGCAACCACTTAAGAAGCGACCGATGCGCAGAGACATGATCATATGACATACAGTTTGTTAATATTCTTTCTATCCCGATATCCCTACGAGATCGAGACTTATGCGGGTGAAACCGCGGGGCGCATTGTCGCGCTTATAAACAACACAATGACAACGCGAAAAGTAGGTATGTTTATTACTCAAGTAGGTATCTCTTATCGGGTTCTTATTAAAATGTATGCGGTACTTGTCTCAAGATTAGGTACGAGTACATCCTTACGTAATAACATTGCATTTTAACCTACATACATTACCGCACCGTGTCGCTGCTATTATTATAAACGCGAAAGTTTGTGAGGATGGATGGATGAATGTTTGTTACTTTTTCACGCAAAAACTACAGCACAAATTTGGATAAAATTTGGCACACAGATAGTTTATAACCTGGATTAACACATATATGATACTTTTTATCCCGATATCCCTACTGGATCGAGACTTATGCGGGTAAAACCGCGGGGCGCTGCTAGTAATTAATACAAGTCTGAAATCCTTCTCTGAATGAGAAGAGGCCTTTGCTCTGCATTAAGACAATAGGTAAATAGGTTGCTATTATTATTTTTTATCTTTACCTATCTCGGGACCATGTAATCTTGGTCCTTTCGAAGGCGTACGAGGGCCTGAAGCACAGAGTACAGTAATAAATGGACCGAAGCCAACTCGCTGAGGCCCCTTAGACAATTTTAAATGGAATGAGGCACTATTTATTATTGTTATTAATCTCTACTGGCGACAATTTTTTGTCGTGTCATTGGTTCAACATCCCTGCCCTATGTATCCGGATGACTGGTAGTTAAGGAGATATGCTAGTACGATTAGGGGAGCTATCTTATAAATTGATCTTTAAGGGGTTCGTAAGTATTCGCTGAGTCGACATTTTTCGTGTTTTTGTGTATTTCCGAGGATTCAGAGTATGTACTAGCGTTTAGAGTAATGATACCTTCTTTTGGGTATCTATAGTGTGCCGCTTTAATGGCAACACTAATTTCACACACGTACACGGTTTCGCTTTTTCGTTTTATGAAGATATTTTAATTTCATTAACCGTTATAATTTAAGTATTGATTTATTTTCAATTTTCTAAAATAGCATCTTGGAGCAACCTGTACTTAAAGAACTGTAGCGCAGAGGTCATTTGCCGGGGTTACGGATCATAACATCGCTTCAATGAAATTAAAACGAATAACGTGCAAAGAGTTGAAGAGTTGAAGGAAAGAGAGAGCTCTATTATTTAGTTTGTCGTGGGTTCGAACCCAGGCAGGCGCTTTACTTTGTGTAAATAAAATTATTTACACAAAATTATGAAATCATCACCATTGCTCTCAAAACGGTGAAGGAAAACATCGTGAGGAAACCGGCCATGTCCTAGAACCAAAAATTTAAAGACATGTGACATCTACCAACCCGTACTGGGCCCGCGTGGTAGATTACGGCCCACTCCCTCTCGAAGAGAGGAAGCCTGTGTCCTAGCAGTGGGAACATTATAGGCTGATTATGCTATGAATAACAAACATCCAAACATCTAATGCAAACTCTCACATTAAATAATATTATAAATAGGTACACAATCAATCTATACAAATAAATAGAATTGAAGTGTCTGTTTGTACTGTCAATATAACAACTTTTTACTAAATGCATAAGAAAGTATATACGGTACTTATAACAAAAAAGTAATTTTTAAAATTTTTGTCTGTCTGTTTGTTCCGGCTAATCTCCGAAACGGCTGGATCGATTTTGACGGGACTTTCACTGGCAGATAGCTGATGTTACGAAGAGTACCTTAGGCTACTTTTATTTTATAAAAATATTAGGATTCCGCGCAATAAAATTAAAACCCACGAAATTGTGAACAAAGAGTCAGATTTGAAAAATTCTTTTTGCATTTTGTAGCCCAATTCTCGAGTTTAGTTATAGATTATTTAACCCGAGCCGAGCAAAAAGAAAAAAGTCACAAAGAACACCGTAAAGTAATAGCGCGGGCGGGCGCTGCAACGCGACGGGTCGGGGACGAGGGAGTATTAAAACGTGGCTGTTATTTTAGTATATTGTGTATCTTACGACTTCCACGCAGAAGAAGTCGCGGGGCACAGCTAGTAAATCAATAAATAAATAAATTCTTTATTGCCATACATTTTACAGAAAAATTTGAGACCATGGTTATGAGGAATATATTGGTTACAGAAAAAATTGAGACCCTGGCTCCAGAGCGAGGTTAGAGTACCTGTATTTCAGAAGCCAGTGACGACTTCCATTTGTGTTACAATTAAGCAAGTATATGCAGCAAAATGTGATAACATTATCTTATTTATTTATTTATTTTACTATTTATGTACACACAATGAAACATTATATAGTTAGGACATTATGATCACTGAGTACAAAGGTACTGCTTATTTCTTAAGAAATTTCTTCCAGCAGACCTGCGAAAGGAGAAATTAAAAAACAAATGTAGACAATAGTGTGTGAGAACAAGAAGAGAAGAATATGAATAGTGACGTCTTAAACTACTTACTTAAAATTATGTTTAATATTTAAATTAAGCCGATAACAGAACGATAGGATTATTAATAAAACAGAACTCCTACGAGAGCAATTTCGAACCAAAACACTTGAGAACTCAAACTCAATACTCAATATTTTATTGTATTCCACATTGTATACTTTGGTGGTAAACATTAGATAAAGAACAATCATGGAGCCTGTCGGGAACTTATAAAGCTACTACACATTTTCAACATCGAATCTCGGAATATACATACTCGTATTTCCTACCACAGCTATACAAAGCTACATTGCTAATATCTGCAGTGAAAGAGAGGAAATTGCTATAGCAACGCTTAGTGATTGGCTACGCAAATGAGAATACGATGTTCCTAGTACAGTCAAGGGGAAAAATATGTGTAATATGATTATTGTCCTAAATTTGTCATCATATGCCTCGCCTAGCCAAAGACTACCTGCAGTACTGTCTCTCCTTCTCCCTAAATCCATCCAAAGGTTGTCTTTAAAATATCGCTTTTAGTGATAAAACCGCCCATTGTGTCACCTTATGTAAGATTTTTACTTTTATATCTGTAATTCGATATCCGGATTTGTGCCCGGTTGATGGCAATAGGCTCGCCCCCTATGACATGGGACTTAAACATAACTGGCGAAATGTGGGTGTACTATATAGGTACACCTCTGCCTAACCCTTCGGGAAAACAAAGCGTAATGTTATTTTATGTTATATCTGTAATTCATATGGTGTACATAATAGAGTATTGTATTATTTTTTAGTCATTTCCCAACTCGGTGTTGGGCGGCTTCTAGTTTTCGTTGTAAAGAAAGAAAACCGGCCAAGTGCGAGTCGGAATTGCACACAAAAGGTTCCGAATTCATACCATCGTGCAATATTTAACACTACTTACATTTAATTTACAAAAATACTTTAGTTTAAAAAGAACACGTTTCTAAAATCAAAATATTTTATTTCACATAAACCTACATGGGCACTTATGAAAAGTCAGAAGCTAGGTGCACGGTTCCAATTGGTCGTTTCCTATGGAGAAGAACCGGCAAGAAACTCCACGGTTACTCTTTTAATAATAATTGGCTTTTACAATGTTTTCAAATTACAGTGTTATTAAGAGCGTTGTCACATTTTGCACCTCTCTCGCTCACACAGAACCAAATTTTTAAGAATGTTAAATGAAAAAATGCTTTTATGAAAAATGTAATCAATGGGCGGTCTACAAAATAATATTAATTTAATAGGTAGTTATCAAAAAACACATTTCTATTGTGTTATCTAATAAACATATGTAATTAAGTATTATGATCTGTTTTTGAGATGATGTAAATAAATGCCGCAATAAAAATGTGTTTTTAATAATTACCTATTAAATTAATATTATTTTGTAGACCGCCCATTGATTACATTTTTCAAAAAAGCATTTTTTCATTTAACATTCTTAAAAATTAGGTTTTGTGTGAGCGAGAGAGGTGCAAAATGTGACAACGCTCTTAAGCATGGGAGGACAGTGTAGGCCTGTCAACAAGTACCAGGTACTTAGCAAAATAGAAAATGGTCTACAAATCTACAGTCTATTAAGCCGTAATTTATATAAATACCTATCTATCCATGGTTGCCTTATTACCTTCTTATTATTTGGGCTAATTCTAATTGTACTTTCCTTGTAAATGCGATCAAATACACTACTCATCGTCTGATACAATAATACCGGACACGTTATTGATGTTAACTGGGCCCAATCATATTCATCCAGCTTTTGCTTAACCATTTTATCACTTAAAACTTCGCGCATACTATTGTTCTTGATATTGCCATTCACACATATTGGACACGTATTTTTTCTTGTTTTACGTTATTAAAAGATTACGGCGATACATTGAGTTAAAATGTGACATGATGTCACGCCTTGCTAGATTTTATACTGAGTTGTGAGACAGCGAGTCCTCACTCCCCAACTTTAAAGCGTTATCTAAGTATTTTTTATTAACATGATAATGCGAAAAATACGTGTCTAACATTTTTTTTATTATCTGACTGACGGACTAAATAGAATTTATTTTTTTTACCCAGGCATCATCTCTATTATGCAGTTTTCAATTATGTACAATAATCGAGTATCTTTAATTTACCTGCTGATCATAATTATTGGTTCATATAACTAGTAATTACCTACCAATTGTCACAAGACTTGCTGTTACTAGTCAGTTTACCTAGCCTTTTCCCAACTACGTTGGGGTCAGCTTCCAGTCTAACCAGATGCAGCTGTATTTTACATGGAGTGACTGTCTATCTGACCTTCACAACCCAGTTACTGGGTAACTCGATACACTTTGGTAAGACTGGTTGTCAGAATTTCGGGCTTCTGACGACCTGTAACGACTGTCAAACATCCACGAATGACAGCCGGGATCAACGGCTTAACGTGCTTTCCGACGCACGGGCGTCTCGGTATGTAAAGATGGTCACCCATCCACAGACAACCCCTAGTACCTACTTTTTATTATACGGTCTGTAATTCTGTATACCATTATTGAATAGCTAGCACAACACGTTTTTGGTGTTCAAACAAACTTTTCAGCAAAGCGGGATTTAAACGTAGGTACCTAACTGTTTGAAAGTCATCCGAAACCCTTTTAAAACCGCTCAAACGCCGACGTAATCGAAACGTATCATCTATACTGAAACTGCAGTGACGTTAACGATACAACGACAACATTCCGTATCTATCCGTATCGTCCGTATCGTCCGTATCGTAGCTACGTAATGTTCTACTTCCTTCCTACTAATATTATAAACGCGAAAGTTTGTGAGGATAGATGGATGTTTGTTACTCTATCACGCAAAAACTACTGAATAGATTTGGATGAAATTTGGCAAACATACAGTTTATAAACTGGATTAATATATATAATACTTTTTATCTCGATATCCTCACAGGATCGAGGCTTATGCGGGTGAAACCGCGGAGCGCTGCTAGTATTACATACATATGTACTGATATCACAAAATAGGTAAGTACAGAAGGTTGGGTCCATATAACATGTGAAAACGCAGGACACAGGGCAAGATTCACTGAGCGCACTTTGAGTATATTTTGCTAAAGCATTGGTTTCCTAAAGGCGCTCCCTCGCCGGAATACCAACTAAACACATACACAGCATTAACCCAAAGTCTTTGTCATAATATAGATCTCGCATGTATTTAAATTATAGGAAAGCACGACACTATTGATAAGCATACTAGAACATTAATACAAATAGAAAAAAATAATAATAATAATAATACAATTAAATAATAATAATAATTTTGAATACTACGATAGAGGCTACAAATGACACTACAACAATAACACTATTTACTTTTTATTAAATATATTAATTTACCACGAAAATATCAAGATCGCAACTGTGGAACAAGTCATTGCATCTTCTGAGGATAATGTTACAAATTGTATCATTACAGGTTGCGCACTGTAATGCTCGGTTCTCCTCACTCACTGATGTATTGCTCGAATCTGAACTGTTACAGGAGGTGAGGGAGCGCCTTAAGAAAGCGTTGAACGGTCACACAATAATGGCTGACCAAAGGCAGAGCGTTTTTTGACACCTCAATGTCAAATAATGACAGATTTTCATGATGGCCAAACCGCTTCCCTAGGAAACCAAAGCATAAGACATGTAAGTGTCTCATTTGAATAAGAACATTATTCGTATAAAATTAATGTTCATACTCGCTTGCAAACAACATTATGCGAATATAAATAAGGTTCACGCTTACACTGTTTATTTTATCCACCGCACAACGTCAACGGGACGTCAACGAGAAACGAGATTATTCGAACCGAACGTGACGTCACGGCGTTGGTGTATGGTAGACAGGCGGCCATAGCAAATGTACTCGTAGCTACTTCGGCGCCGTCATCTCGTTCTCGTTGCCGGTACCGGTGGACATTTGCGGTGAATCACTTTCGACCGTATTACTAAGGTATTCGACCATATTGTTAAGGTTAAGGTTGAGTCAAGGTAATCAATTATCGACCTTATTAGTAAGGTAATAAGGTTGAAAAGTGGTTCACCGTAAATGTCCGCGATAGCTATCTCGAACAAATGCTAGTCGCAAGTTCGCTCGCACTCGCTGTACGAGAAGTGTGTCTATGTGTGCATGCGTTCACGCTCGTTGTATGGAGCTAGCCTTCTGTACATAACTATTTTGTGTTGCTACGAAATCTTTTCTTGTTGCCAGTTCACGGGAAGATGTTTCATGATGCTCAAATATGCACAAACGGTTTCAGAAAACGGTTTTCTTCGTCCAATCTAAGTTTTGTATAGTCTATCAGTTCGGGTGCTGTTTTGTATTGTTGTTTATAATTAGGTATGTTAATGTTGTGTGGTTAGATTTATTGGTTAAGTTTATTTTGCCCGGGTGTTGTGAGATTAGTTTTGCTGGCAATCTGCAATGGGAAGTTGCGTATTCTGTTGAAACTGAGATCCAGGATTCCTTTATTATGCCTTTTCACTATATTAGGTACTATAGCTAATAAAACTAATGATTAAGTAATAATTGATTTTGTTTTGATTTTTTTGATGGTAATGATTTAGACTGTTAAAATTAAAAAAATACTCTCTCCGTCTCTCTTTCTCTGTTGTTTGCATGCTTGTCGATGTTTAAGTTCACTACCAACTACTTTTCTGTTTGCTTAGAAATAGCGCACTGTTAGATATAACTTTTAATATGTTGTGGGAAATGTCGTAGGTTATACATTTATAATTCTTGTGTATTTATAACTTAGTATAAGATTTTAATGTACCTATAACTGTTTATTTTCCCGAATAAATAAAAAAAAAAAATAAAATAAATAGCTTTCTGTAGAAACTCTTATAAATCTGTCTATTTATCTATATCTAAACATATTATAAATTAAAGTCGCTTTTCGTGTCTGTCTGTGTGAGCGCGTTGTTATTCTAAACCAAGACGGACTGTGTAGTGCGGTTTTCACCATCATTTAGAGAATTTATTCCGCAAGGTTTATGAGTAGGTATAATACGTTAATATTAAGTTTTCATATTCTAACTGTAATATTATTAATGCGAAAGTGAGTTTGTTTGTTTGTTACGCTTTCACGCTTAAAACGCCTGAAAGGTATTGGATGAAATTTGGCACATGCGTAGACCATGACCCAGGATTGAGACTTGCGGGTGAAACTGCGGGGCACGGATATTAATTAAAAAAGAAATCTCCATGTTTTGTGAATTCGTAAAAACCATGCGAAGCAGGGGCGGGTCTCTAGTTGATTTATAAAGTTTAAAAAAATATCCTACCATTGAATTAATGATGCTATTATATTCTGTGTAGGGTAAATTTTATCCAACCAAGCAGGTATTTCACGATGAGGAAAAAAGGCACATAATAAAAAGCCCAAAGTACACAACGGAATTAAAAATAAACCTACCAAATAGCAAAATAAACGTAAAAATGTTCTAAAAGAAAGTTTGCAACGTATCTTGAACCTCTTTGTGTGCAACATTAAAATTCATAACTTTTTTGTTGGACGTCCATATCCGAGAAGGAAAAAGGTCGCCTCTGACGTAATGTGTTATAAACAGGCTGGTTAATTTGTTAGGACCCCTTAATTGGTATGATGACTAATTAAAAGTATCGATTAAAATACTAGTACCGAATGAAATCTACTTTTTATCGATATTCCACTCGGGCGAAGCCGCGGGCGGAAGTTAGTATTGACTAAAGTCCAGGTTTCCTCACGATATTTTTCCTTCACTGATGTCATTAATGTTCAAGATAGATTCAGAAAGTACATATGAATTGAAAAAGTAACTTTGGTACTCGCCCGGATTTGAAACCACAACCTCATGCACGAGAGGCGAGGCCTTGACACCTGTACCTTCTATATCCAAACTTGAATCTTATCGGTCTTCCTGTAACCGAAATATTAGAAAACAATCTTTTTGACACTGAATAAAGTATTGATACAAATATACAAAAAGTTTAATACAATTCAAAAATACAATACAAATCTACTTATAGGTAACCTGGATAAGTTCCTGTAAGCTTATCTGTGAAAAACTATCCAATTTTTTATTTATCTGTTAGATAGATAGTGCCTATTCAGACACTGAAAACTGTCCGTAAAGAAAGCGGTTTAAGAAAGCGGAGAACGGTCACCGTCACACAATACGGCTGTCCAAAAGAAGCGTTATTTTGACACCTTAAGACGCAGTTATATGCCAACGGCCTTGAGTGCATAGCTTGCGTGTTGTGTGCTGAGCTCACGCAACGCCTACCCTACGTCTACCCAGTAATAGGACTCGCCCATCAAGGAGCGCTGTCCTAAGTTAGATGAATTATTAATTTATTACACATAAAACAAAAAGTATTTTAATAAAACACGTATACTAAAAGACAAATAATTAAATTATCTTTAAAATGGTGAAAATTTCATAAAAATATGCTTGATAGTTTTTGTGTTATTCTTAGTTTTTTATCTGCGTTAGACATAACTTTACAAATTAATTACACTATGTAATATAAAAATAATCTAAAATATTCACATATTAAGTTACTTAAAAGATGCTCTCATTTAAAATATATTTTTTCAAATCATTAACACGTTTAGACGTGATATTCGGTTTAAAATCATTAAAATTCGGTTATAGTCGCCTTAAAGACCCAGTCGAGCCCTGACCGCCAACTTATCGTAATCAACATTTTTAAGAAAATGCAATTTATATCTTTACATCTATACAAATAAATAAAATTGAAGTGTCTGTTTGTAATGTCAAAATAACAATTTAATTATCATTATCGCCGCCTTAATGTCAAGTACTGGTGTAAAAAGGACAGATTTTCACGACGGCCGTGATGTATGATATGATATGATGGAACTTTCCTATGAAACCAAAGCTCTTTAATATCGAATACAATTCTATCAATACGATTTACTCCGGTACCGGTATTTTTCGGATCCCTATCCTATCCGTAACCCTGCAGGCACGAAACTAGCGGCGGCCGAGCGATGGCGATTGCGGGGCGGCGCGGTGGCGGCGTAATCAAAAGTATAGCATTCTGAAGAGACGCGCACGAGAGCGACGCGGGGCGATCGAGCGATGTACGGGCGGTGGCGGCGCGATGGCGACGGGAATAATCTTGTTTGATATCGCCGCTCAACGGCCGCTACTTCCTACTGGATCGACCGTCAATTTCGTGTCCACCCCAAGCCCGCTGCCGGATCGTCCCGCCCCGCTCCGCTCCGCAGTCGTCATCGCTCGACCGCCGCTGGTTTCGTGCCCGCAGACTTACTCCCCTAAGCTCGTTTCTCGATAAAAAAAATAAGTAATAAAGTATATAGTGTGTGTGTCAGCTCCGACGCACGACTGGAGTTTACACCGTGAAAGGTGCGCAAGGTACGTTGCGCAGAAAAAAACGTAACGCTTATTAATTTCACTCCTCATAAAATTTCCATACCCGGCCTTGTATGAAAATCGATTCTTAAGGAGTAAACTCCAAAAGAGTCTCTATGAAAACAAACAGGGGATTCTGTTGCCATGTTAAACCCATGTCTTTTCACACAATCCCTTGGTATTACTGTTTGTTACAATTTTATTCAGGTAAGTGGCGCAAGAGATTTGTTATTATTAGGGAAACGGGATCGGTTATAAAAGGTCCCCACTGGATCAAGGGATCAATAAGTTGTGATATTTCCAGTTTATTTTGTGTAAAAAGTTATTTGGTTGTGTTTTATTGATTGTTTTTGATTATTATCTTGGATTGGAATCTACTATTTGATTGGGTTTTTGCTTGTTTCTAGGCTTTATTTGCTTTTCAATATTATGTAGCCTTTCAAAAGGTATTTCCTTTGTTGATCGTGAATGAAGCAATCGGTTGATAGCTAATCTTATAAATTATAGAATAAGTATTACATAAACTAAGTAAGTGTTTCTCCTTTAGTTATATTTTGAACTAGTAGCGCCCCACGGTTTCACCCACATAAGTCTCGATCTAAAAGGTATCCGATATGTTAACACAGGTTCCAAACTATCTGTGTGCTAAATTTTATCCAAATCCGTTCAGTAGTTTTTGCGTGAAAGATTAACAAACATCTATCCATAGATCCTCACAAACTTTCGCGTTTATAACATTAGTAGGGTAGGATTTAATATACTTCACTGTTCAAAAAGCAACGACGGTGACTTTATTATAAAAATTGGCCACTACATGATCCGAGCTAAAAGACTGAAATTTCTGTACAAAAAATAATACTGAACCATATTTTTAACCTATCTCTATTTCACGTCAGGTTATCCCAGAATATAATTTTCCGGACCTGTTGCAACATTTGCTACCTACACCAAAGTTTGCACTAGATTGCACTTGAAACACTTTTTGGTGAATGTTGTGCTAAACTGGTTGGATTCAACCCGTTTTAGCGTTTTTGCACGTCGCGATTAACTTTATATCGGGTGGCTTAGAAACAACAGCCGCACGGGTCGATCGATCAGGTTAAGCTACGCTTGCCGCGGTTGGCCCGTGGATGGATGACCATCTTTACATATCAAGACCCCTCCGTGTCTTGGTAGGCACGTTAAGCCGTTGGTCCCGGCTGTCATTCGTGTATCTTTGACAGTCCTTACGGGTCGTCAGAAGCCCGAAAATCTGACAACCAGTCTTACCAAGGGGTATCGTGTTACCCAGTTACTGGGCTGTGTAGGTCAGATAGGCAGTCGCTCCATGTAAAATACTGGTATTCAGCTGCATCCGGTTTGATTGGAAGCCAACCCCAATATAGTTGGGAAAAGTCTAGGCAGATATTGGTGATTAACTTTATCTCGGATATTTTGAGTTTAGTATCTGTATAAGATGTTTCAAAATTAAACCCTTAAATTATTAACTTTATGAGGCGCTTTAGAGCATCGAAATGAATAACTTTTACTATGCGACCAACTTTGAAATCGCGATAAAAACAGCTGTCCCTTACCTTTTTTTTTAAATTTCTTTTTGTTGTGGATGGGAAGTCATCAAATGACTTCTCCCGCTCTGGGCGGAGCGGGAGGGCGTGTCAGACTTTTACCGACTAAAACCCACCCGTGTTCGTTCAGTTGCCTGTGCCGGGGCCACGGTAACTCTTTCGAACATCCCGCAACTCTGGCTGGCATCGGCCCTAGCGGACCCCTTCAATGGTGCTGACATCTCTTTGAGCCGCGCGTGGAACACAACGCGCAGTCGACTCGGGCCTGGTCCTTACCGGACAGCGAGCTACCCATTGCTCGCCGTCCGCAAGCATGCGAGCTGTCGCATACCTACAGTTTAGAACAGTAGGTATTAAACTTTCATCGCGCAACACGCGGTGCCTTTGTGTTGCATCGCACGTCACGCCTGTCTCCAGGAGCCTTTATTTCACGAGAAAATCAATTTAGAATGTTGGTTAAGTGTATTTATGATTGTGACTGTACGTGAGCTATAAATTGACAACACTTATTTGTGTCCATCCGTTCTCATTTTCATGCTAAGCAAAACTCACGGAAAATTCTCAATTATTTTTCAGTGCACAGTTTCTAGGAAATAACGACCATTTTGTTCTATTTCCATAGATCAAAAATATAGTTTTCAGCATTTTGAATGTGGTGAAAGAAAAGAAAAGAATGAAAGAATAATGTTTATTTGGACACAGTTCGTGAAACGCAAAATAAAAATAACAAAACAAAAAAAAATAATTAAATACGCGACGAATTGAGAACCTCCTCCTTTTTTTGAAGTCGGTTAAAAAGCGAAAACAATGTTTTAACAACAACGAAAAAACACGATGATAACTTTCACGATTTTATTTCCGTTTTCAGCGAATAACTATTAACTTCATGCCACTGTTTTCACATTTACATTTAGTCCGCTCTTACTAGTAGAAGTAAGAGTAGAAGCTCTTAGTAGTAGTCTGAATGGTAGTAGATAACTACCATTCAGATAGCGATCCAGCCATCTTGCCAGTGACGTCATATTGTATGCTGACGTACATTGCGCAGGAAAATTACAGACAACTTCACACCGATGACGTAGTAGGAAAGGGGTTATACATTCTAATGAGATGCTGAAATGAGTCAATGGGGAACTTTGCTGAGCCTGAAGCTTCAGGTTTGGTCCCATAGTAAAAGTTGTTCGTAATGATGAGTACAACACTATCGTGCCAGCTCGCTAGCCAATAAAAAAGCAGCGTGTATACTACCACTTCAAACTCAAACTACTTACCATAAACCACTATTAAAAGTTATGTGGACTCAACAAATTCTTTCGTCGCACAACATGCCCGGGGGGTCGATCGTGTAGGTTTCCTCTCCAATAAATTTTGTACAAACTTCGACTCGGACTTTAAAAACTGTAATCTGTAGAAAGGACGATAAAAAAGCGTCATTTCGTTGATCACCTTATATACATTATGGCTGTATCTCTTCGAGAGTTTATTTAAAAACACTTTTGTAATTTAAAATAGTAAATGTATGAAAAACTGTTATACATATATTATTAAATCTATAAACCACTGCAGACATGCAGAAAAAGCTTGGTGCTTATTGCGTGTCGTCGATTTTAAGACCATAATGTCCAACGGGGTAATTCCATACCATACTTACAGTGAATGCCATTCATTTTCAAAATTCAAAAATATTACACAACATCACGCCTGTAATCCCGAAGGGTTAGACAGAGGTGTATCTTTATGACACCCACATGTCGCCAGTTATGTTTAAGTCCAATGTAATAAGGGGCGAGCCTATTGCCATCAATCGGGCACAAATTTAGACTCAGGACTGCTACCGAAAAATTCCTGATGGGAAAACCTAATAACACTTTGCACGACATGGGAATCGAACGCCACACTCAGCAGTAGAGCTTGCGACCACTAGACCAACGAGGCAGTCAAAGCCGAGCCTGTTAATATTATTAAGGGCCGATATTTCAATCCTCAGATAACTTTTATCTGAAGAGTAAATATGGCGGTTTGACATACATATTTTCTATACAAAAGCTGTCAAAACGTCAAACATATTCCCCAGATAAAATTTATCTGACGATTGAAAAATCGGCCCTTAATAATATTAAATCTTTAAACCACTGCAGGGTACAGTTCATGCAGAAAATGATTGATCAACACGCTTGCTCATTGCTCGTTGCCGGTAATGTCTACAGTCCGCGTAGAGAGAATGCGATCCTGACATCTGTCAGTTGGACAATTTCTAGTAACTATAAGGAAACACACATTCGTTGGTATCAAGAGCGCATTCTCTCAACGGCCGTACTGTAGCCGGGTAATTGCGTAACACTGGTAACACACTTACAATCGCAATGCCTTTCATTTTGAAAATTCAACAATATTCATTGCGTCATTTACGTTGTCGAGCAGACAAAGTTATCAAACATATGAAACAATGGTTTATCAATGATTGATGAAAGTGGGTTACGCAATCGTGGTGCAGGTTATCTTACTATAAAATTTCGTCATCGTAAATGATAATATCAGCGGACGGTGTCTTAGATTAGAAAGGGAAATATTTGACTGAACGACAACATTTTTTTTGCGGTTCTATTGATAGGTACATACTTTTTAAATTATTGAGCCTTTTTTAACTTTCTGGCCTTTTCTCACAGTTGGTCGCAGTAACTAAGCTAGGGTAACCCCTGACCAAACGGGTTAGGTGACGTTGGAACTGACCAACTGCGCAGAGCCGAGCGAGCGCTACTTCCAAGTTTATTTTATTTATTTTTATTTATTTATTTATTACAGACATACATACAGCTATCATTACAGTAACCCGATGCGATAGTGTAGGAAAAAATAATAACGATAATTATAAATACATTTCAATTCCAAGATTATACAATAAATTCAATTCAAATTAACATTAATAAAACAATACAATACATTTCAAATTCAAATTAATTTTATTTGCATTAAAACATGGTATTACAGGTGTTACATTAAAGTTAGTGCTTACATGTTTTGCTAAGGATACATAGCATGCCAACTTGTCGGTATGCGTTACCTCACATAATGTTAGACTATTGCTGGATCATGTTTAGTGTCTAGAAATTCTTTAATAGAATACATATTTTGTGTATTTAGCCATTTATATAATTTGTGTTTAAATGCTCTAGAAGTGAACGTTTTTAAATTGCTTGGTATATTATTATAAATACGTACACACATTGCTAAACAGTTCTTATTATATTTTTTAGATCTAGGAATGTCATTTAGTACGAGTCTGAATGGATCTCTACGATTTCTTGGATTCACATCATTCGCAGTTCTAAATAAATATTTATTGTTTGATACGAACATACATGTTTCATATATGTAAAGTGAGGGTAGAGGTAACAAACCAAGGTTTTTAAATATTGGTCGATATGATTGATCGGGTTGCATGTCATACATTGCTCTTATGCATTTTTTTTGTGCTACAAATGCTTTATGTTGGTCTGTACCGTTTCCCAACATTACAAGTCCATAGCGTAGTATTGATTGTACATGGGCATGATACGTCATTATTGCTGTTTTTACAGCAATAATGACGTATCATGCCCATGTACTTTACTTGGAGATTGGTAATGTATTTTACTTGTCTTAGCGCATACACAAATTTTTATACATTCAACTCATTACCATAACATATAACGTGTAAAATAACTTTTGCGAATTCGCTCAGTGAACAAGAGAGTACGTCTATCTTATGAGCAACCAGGTTTAGTGTGCGCAATGTCCGCGAGAGCGGGGCCTTGGCCATTAGCTTGGTGCGAGCGCGCGGCAGTGCGAACAAATCGGGCCGTCTATGACGCTGCACGTACCCATTGGGCACGCACAAACCTATCTCCTGTAACACCCCCGGATTGTTGGCGTTACCTCGGAACACTCTAAGGACATACGATGCCAACGCTAGATACCTTCTCGTCTCCGACTTGTAGTATCCCACCATGCCTAAAACAAACAAGGTAGGATACATCAAGGGATACAGGGGGTATATACCCCATACAGTCTGAGATTCATGTAACGCATATATTTATTTTGTATAAGCTCCAACATGAGAGTATATTTCGTCTCAAGTGGGGCCCACACAGCTGCGTTACCGTCCAACTGACTCCTAATTAGCGCGTCGTACAATGCCGAGATGGCCTTAATATTCGTGAACGCTGCTGCTCTGCGAAGTAAAAATCCCAACCGTTTGTATGCCTTTTTACAAACGTTCACGATATGCTCGCGGAATGTCAGCTGCGCATCCATACGGACGCTCCGGTCTCGCACTGCTTCCTCTCTTTTCATAGGCGCATCGTCCAATTTGTAATTGTAAAGAAGTGGTATTTTAGCACGACTGAATGTCATAATTAAACATTTCGATACATTGAACTGCAGCTTATGTTTCCGACTCCATTCAACTACACGATCAATGTCCCGCTGAAGGCGGTGACAAGTTGGTCGCAGTTACTTGGCTATTCAGTATTTTTAAGACCCCAAAATAAGAATTATTTGAGGTTCACAAAAAGAGGCGCCGATCATTATGATCAAGCATATTTATATAAAGATAGAAAACAGAATACTCTGAGCACGCTGACGAGGGCAGTTAAAGTTAAGGTGGAATTTGTGCTCTCGATTCGTGGCGGCAATTATATTTATGTTGTTAGGCCATTCATTCCAGGTAAGGGACCAAGCAGATAATTTTTTGCAGACTGAGAAAAAAAAAACTTATTACAAACAAAACAGCCAGTCATTTTAAGAAGCTTGAAATCGGTATCTTTTTACATAATAAGATGCCACAATTACCACACACAATCCTGATTGAGTTTATACACTGTTTTTCGCGAGACTGGAGGCATAATTTGATAATATGTTCATTTGCTTCTGCGGGATGCGGGGGTTTTAAGGAGTTATGAGAAAATGTTCCTCCTACCAAGGTATGGAGCCCTGGTACTTTATGATCCACACTGATAGAAGTGATGTATACCGTATAATAAAGATCGCAATAATGCAGGTGACAGCTGGCTTGCTCATTATAGTATTATAGTACCTGTAAAATTCAATGGGGCTCCTCGAGTTTTACAACCTTCGAGATGAGAATTTGTCGTCGATGAGAATATGCAGAAATAAAACTGAGTGTTTTAAATTCAATTTAACTAAAACCATATTTAAGTTTGTATTATCTCCAGTTAAACAATTTCAATTCAACGATTCTCGAACGTCGAAGTCTTCCCGCAAAGTCCATCGGTTCGCCGCGAACTCGTATATTGAACGAGAAACACTAAAAAGTACAACAAATCAAAACTTCACCATCCTCAGTTAGTCTCGGTTTCATTTACCATCCACGACAATTTGTCCCAAGACTCGGCTTTGAAAAGTTTGCCAACGACTAACCCATGTTCAGTTGCGCTTAAAGTTATACTTTTCGGCTTTAGAGCGGTTAAAGCGCTGCAAGTATTAAAACGTCAAGAATGAAAGCGCGATCAACTGAGGAAATGAAAAGACAAGCGAAGTGCAATTAAGCATTAATGAGAAGGTAACTGGGAGCTGGTTTAGTGGAATACTTTTAGTTTTTTTCAGCGATTGTACCTTTTTATGTTTCTTTGGGTTGAATGAATGTTGAACATTTCTGGAAACGGCTTATTAAAGTGTCATGAAAATGAAAGAATAATTTGGCTAATCGATTGTAGTTGATGAAAAAAAAAACCACTGTTTTGCAGCCTTTGTAAAAGCCTTGTCAAAAGGTAGTCGAAAATTCTTTAACGGAATATATTTTATGTTAGCAACATTTAATAATAATCAAGAAACTAGGTGCTAGGCATACGCACACGAAATAATCAATTTAGCCTTCATTAATAAAAATACTCAAAAAGATTTTAGTAACTAAAAACCGGGCACGGACATTTATGTCCGTAAACCGGGTTTTAACCCGGTTTTCTTAAGAACTGGAAACATCCTAATCCTGTCAGCGTTGTCAATACCTGCCCTTACCTAAAACAATTAAATAAAAAGAAATGCGTATAAGCTGAACAAGGCTACTGGCACAAAAACAACATTTCCACGTTAAAAAGACGTAAGTACTGGTATAAATACAGGCTAATTGTTTTGCCGATACCACATAATGGTGACTAAGAATGTGCCAAAACGGTTTTTCTGTAATAATATTTAGTCTGTGTGTACGATGGCGAGACCGGAAATGACACGAACCGAGCCGCCGGTGTAGCTTCGCCCTTACCATTTGTAATTAAGTTTTTGTCGGTGGAACTTACACTTCATGTTTTGTTTACTTCAAATAGAAGTTTTTTTTGATGATTTGCTTACGTAATATTTTGTTTCTTGGTTGGAAGTCTTCATGTTTTTACTAGCTCTTTATTTTTAGGAATTATTCAAAAAATAAAAAGAAATTAATTTGAAATGTCTCTCGAAACTATAACCTATTTATAACGCTCTGTGGTTTGGAATATAATACCCAATGTTTTTAAATTTGGTGCGTCAGTCTAGCACACCGGGTGTAAAGGCTCGTGCAGATAGGCGCGACACGACACAGGTAGAACAATTTCTATGAAAATCACATGGTAATTGTTCTACCGGTGTCGCGTCGCGGCATCGCGCCAGTCTGCATGCTGTAACGGCTGCTGATAGAAAACGAAACGAAAAAAAACCGGCCAGGTGCGTGTCGGACCACGCACAATGAAGGGCTTCGTACTTGGTATGAATTTATCCCAAAAACATAATTAACATAGCAGTTGAAAAACATGTTTTCCCATACATCGATATACGTCACGGTCGATTCTCCAACTGCAAATGTTAGATTGAAAACGCAAAAAAAATGTGATAAAAGAGTGAATTTCTCAGGCGAAAAATTAACGCGTCTAGGCTGAAAACGTAGTGCTGCTTTACAGATAATGCAACGATTTTTTTTCTCAGAATTAAAGAGACGTGAATCCAATCAGATTCCAGTTTTAAGCCATCAACAATTCACAGATTTAAAGGAACTGAATTATTTTACTTTAAAACCAAGAACATACCTCAAGATAAGACCATCAAATCAGCTGACACTTCACACGACTTGGACAACATAGACTATGACAATCTAGTTCCATCAGCCTCATTTTTCCAAAATATTAATAGTGATATAATGTCAAAATTTGAAAAAACCATTGAGACTGATAATGATGCTCACATTGAATATTCCAAAGAATTAGTTACCAGAAATAATTTTAATATTTTTGATAGTGATGATGAAAATATTTTCTGAAGATTTTCACCATGTTAGTGATCATTTGTTTAAAGAATATTTCTTAATATCTTAGTTACCTTAAAGTTGATTGATGTCTAACATCATTACTTTTTTATAGTTTATCTTCAGAGCGATAGCTTTTATTGAGCTACTCTTATGATTATTAAATTAGTTGTTAGTTTGTCATTTTGATACGTACAAGGTATCAAAATTAATGCTAACTGATTGACTGTGTATAGCAATAATTACTTATTATTTTTAAGATTCTGAAAATAAGAAAATATAAAAAGTGTTGTTTGATTTTGAGAAGTAAACTGTGTGTCCACAAATATGTAAGTAATTTGGATTTTTTTATTAGTTTCAAATTAATCATAAATGCTTATCACAATTTGATATTTCATTCCTAGGATTTGAAATTATATAAGTTTGATAAATAATTATAAGTAAATTTTAAACTGATTATGTTTATTACTCTTATGATGGGGATCATAGGGGTAAAAAACATAATCAGTTCCTTGATTGCTAACTTTGTAAGACTGATTTAAGCAATAGTACACCACATTGTATTTTTATAAATGTTTATTAAAATGATTCGTATTATATCAGTTTTTTTCATTATACCTTATCTTTCTTTACATATTACTAAAAATCATTTTTTAGTAATTCACAATTTCAGTGCACACGCACAATTTCTGTGTCACCAATACAATTTCGGTGGCAATAATAAAATTTCTGTGGCTCGCCAATTTCGGTGGCCCAAATAACTCTCCAAGTAATATAATTATATAATCCCCTTTTAGAAAATGTATCTAAAATGTGGGTATGTTGCGCTTTATTAATAAAGTTTTTTACAAAACCTGAAAATGAAAATGTCCATGGAAATTAGGTAAAAAATCGAGTTGTTGAAATTGACTCAAAACTACAAATTAACGATTTTCGGACTTTTTCCTTTACTTGTGCTGTGACACCTTGCTTCTTGCCAAATTTCATGAGTCTATGTCAACGGGAAGTACCCGGGTACCCCCCGGGTCCCGGGGTTTTGATTTATTCGCGAGTATCAAAATATGTCGCATTAAGCGCCCGTATTTTTTTTATTATGTTGACCTACAAGCTTGATTTTTTTGAGTTCCAAGCAACCGTAGTCCTACGTATTTGATATTAATTTCAACTTGATATCTCCATGCGTTCCTGAGAAAAAGGCTCTTGACAGACTGACAGACGGACAACGAAGTGATCCTATAAGGGTTCCGTTTTTTTCTTTTGAGGTACGGAACCCTAAAAAAATCGTTATTAACTTGGATAGCTATGACGCCGGCGCCGTCCAGTGTTCTGCCAAGCGAGCTAACTAAATTACTGATACGACCGTTTTGAATTTAGTCGCCATTTTGGATTTAGTCGTAGTTTTGTCACAATGACGTAGTAATTTGTGAGTGTAGACATAAAGTTGGGTTGTTAAACGGTTTTATTCAGTTTCACATCCGTGGGAGTAATGGTCCAATGTTTTTGAACAATTTTCCCGTGAACAGATGAGTTGAGCACACCTGTCGTTCGGATGATAATAAACGTTGTCAAATCCGATTATTTTTATAGAGTAAGTAGTTTTCATTCTCTTTCAATTTTTGCCGAATAAAATTACCCTTTTTTGAGAAGTTAACGTTGGCTTGACTCTAAACACCTAGCGTCTGACGTTGGTTTATGTGAAATATCCTTTTACCTAATTTTGAGAAGATAACATTTTCCAGAAGCTAGGTGTTTAGTTGACTCTAAATACCTAGCTCCTGACGTTAGTTTATATACAATGTGGAACAGGACGATTGACATTCCTTTAAACCACGTAAAGAGGATCATGTTCTTTACCCGTATACAAAAATTCAATCAAATCCAATGAATACTTTAGCCACAGGAAATAATTTTTCATTTTCTTATTTTTCAACATGATGTAGATCCGAGTCCGTAATAATAGGCAAACATTGCCGCCGCCGCGTCCCGCACCCCGCACCGCACCGTTGGTCAGTGATTTTTCGTAGATAAAGCGTGTTTAGTTTTTATGCAGTTGATTCTACTATTTATGTTGTTTCAAAACAGCAATTTTTTAAATTTTCCATTATCTACTAATATTCGTGTTTTTAAATGTTTCGATGGATTAGCACTGTTTTCGTTTTGATTTAATGTCGTACGTCCAGATCCACATTGTATACAAATAAATAAAATTGAAGTGTCTGTTTGTAATGTCAAAATAACAACTTTTTACTAAATGCATATGAAAGTAATACGGTACTTATAACAAAAAAGCAATTAAAAAATTTTTGGTCAGTCTGTCTGTCTGTTTGTTCCGGCTAATCTCCGAAACGGCAGGACCGATTTTAACGAAACTTTCGCTGGTAGATAGGTGATGTTACGGTGGGTTATTTAGGCTACTTTTATTTTAGAAAAATAATTAGGGTTCCGCGCAAAAAAATGCCAAACCCATGAAATTATGAACAAAAAGTCGGATTTTAAAAATTCTTTTTGCATTTTTGGTAGCCCAATTCTCGACGATAGTTATTGGTTATTTAATATCACGCTGTGGCTCTTAGGAGCCGAGTAAAAAGAAAAAGTCAGAAAGAACACTCAGCGAAAACGAAGTAATAGCGCGGGCAGGCGATGCAACACGACGGGTCGGGGGACGAGGGAGTTTTATTAAAATGTGGCTGTTATTTTAGTATACCTATTGTGTATCTTACGACTGCCACGCGAACAAAGTCGCGGGGGACAGCTAGTGTGAAATAAAATGTTTTGATTTTGATTTTGAAACGTGGCGAAATGCACCAATGGGGACATTGGTGCACGCTGTGCGCAATGGATTCCATTAAAATTATGCAATGTATAGTGGTGTGTGTGAAAAAGGGTAGGTACAAAAGTTGGCTACTATACAGTTATTAATTCCAAATCCCAGTTCATTGTACGGAAAGCCCAGTTGATATCAAACGTACTAAATTATGTATGATAGGTGTCTTATAACGATTCGTTATTTATAGCAACAGCGGTCGGTGGCCATGACCGCTCTAAAGTATTCCAAACATACATGAATGTAACATGAAATAATTGGACTTTGGATTTCCAAGTTTCCATTATTATTTATTTACTTGAGCGCTATACTTATAAAAAATTGCTTTAGAAAAACCACACGTTAAAATACTTTTTTATATTTTTTTATATTTAAGATAGGTTTGCTCTTGACTCTAGTCTAGGTCAGAGATGACAGAGACAAAGTCGACGATGGAGCGAGCTTACCCAGAAGAAGCCTGCTCACTCTCACTTTGAAGAGATCAGGGTTGTAATACTTTTTAAAAAGCTAGGTAAGGGACACAGGCATCAATGATTATAATGTATTATAATAATAATAATAATATTCCACAACTTTCACACAACGCCATCTAGTCTCAAACTAAGCAGAGCTTGTGATATGAGTACTAGACAACTGATAAACATACTTATATATTTCTAAATACATACATATTATAGATAATAACACCCAGACACAGAAACAAATGATCGTGCTCATCACACAAACATTTGTCCTGGGTGGGAATCGAACCCACGACCTCCGGCCTAGTAGTCAGGGTCACTAACCACTAGACCAACAGGCCAGCCTATTGTGTCATCATTATTGTGTTGGTCATCTACATGTTATAAATTAAAGTCGCTTTTATTTATTTCTTTATTACTAGATGTTGCTCGCGGCTTCGCCCGCGTAGAGGTCAACAATTCCCTATTTGAATCGGATTTTGTTAACAATTTCATGGGTTTTATTTTTTTTGCGCGGAACTTTAATTCTTTTTCTAAAATAAAAGTAAGTAACCTTATAACACTAGCTAACTGCCAGTGAAAGTCCCGTCAAGAAAAAAATCGGTCAAAATCGGCCGTCAAAATCGGTCCAGCCGTTTCGGAGATTTGCCAAAAAAACAGACAGATAGACCGACCGACAAAAAAAAAATTAAAATTGTTTTTTTTATTATATGTACCGTAGATACTTTCATATGTATTTATTGAAAAGCTGTTATTTTGACATTACAAACAGACACTTCAATTTTATTTATTTGTATAGATTAGACTCTTCAGCAATGAGTACACTATTACTTTACAATTTGTACATCTAAGCGCCCCATTAATTATAGAAAAGCACAGCATACACTACATTATGCGCAGATAATAACACAAATAATTAATTAAAACAACTAATAGGTACACAGTTTAGATAAAAATAAAAAATAAATTGTTAAAAGCTAAATTGATTACAATAAAATAAAAAAATGTTCGCGTTGTTATCTAAACTACGCATGCAATGGATTTTGATGCGATCATTTATATCAATCAATCTGCCTGCCTTTTCCCAACTATGTTGGGGTCGGCTTCCAGTCTAACCGGATGCAGCTGGATACCAGTATTTTACATGGAGCGACTGCCTGTCTGACCTCCACAACCCAGTAACTGGGTAATACGATACCCCTTGGTAAGACTGGTTGTCAGACTTTCGGGCTTCTGACGACCCGTAACGACTGTCAAAGATCCACGAATGACAGCCGGGACCAACGGCTTAAAATGCTTTTCGAGGCACAGAGGAATCTCGGTATGTAAAGATGGTCACCCATCCACGGACTAACCCGGCAAGCGTAGCTTAACCTGATGGATCGACCCGTGCGATTGTTATTACTTAGCCACGAGATCCTCCTCTCCTCCTCCCTCCTCTTCCTCCTTATCATCATTTATATAATACGTTAATATTAAACTTATGTATATTTTTAGGACTTGACATTTGAAAACATCTTGACTTCTATATTTTATGAAAGTTTTATACACAAAAACCTTCCGGAATAAATTCCCTAAAAAATGTTAGTAGCCGCATCAAAATCCGTTGTGTGGTTGCGTTAGAAGAACAACGCGGTCACACAGACAGAGACGAAAGGCGGCTTTAATTTATAATATTATACGTATGTATAGAAGGAATCTCGATGAACCGTAATAGGTAGACATTTCAAATCTTCGCAGATTGTGTATTTCTATTGCCGTTATAGCAAAAAATAATAAAAAATAAATAGGCAAAGTTATTATTTAAAATTTTTTGCTCGATCTTAATACGGTACGGAACTCTTCGTATGCGAATCCGACTCGCACTTGGCCGGTTTTTTAACACTATTATTTCACCCTAAGGCCGGCCATATACAGTCGTAATCCCGATTCGAAATTCAGTTTCGAAAGCAGCAAATCCACTCATAATCTATAGTCCGTTCGCGTTAAGAAAATAGTGAGTCATCGTTGTCCACCGGCCTAGCCCCACCCCTTAGCCCCCCTCCCTTGGTCGCACAAATTAGAAAGATCTGCCGTCAACTGGTCACTGTGAACTTAGCTTTCTAATTTGATGCGACCTAATTGGTCGAGGGGCGGGGCTAGGCCGCCGAACAACGACGACTCACTATTTTCTTAACGCGAACGGACTATAGTAAAGTCTAGTAGACATTTAGTAGTAGTAGATTATTAAGGGGTTTGCTGCTTTCGAAACGGAATTCCGAAAGTATGCTGCCGCCCTAAGACGAGGCAGAAACAAGACTTAACGCATGGCCAAGCTTAAAGCATAGATATTTTATTTGATTATAAATGTTTCAATAGATACCCGTGAGTAGGGACCCGTGCGTCTTGACAGTGATTGCCTCAGGGAAGGCGAGCTCATGCATTCTTAATGGCGCCAAACTACTCTAATGTGCTGCTACATAATTGTGGAGAAAACTGCCTAAATATAATGTAAGGACTTGACTGACAGTCATTCTTGAAGGGTTTTAGGACTTATTTTTGATATATCTGCATTGCATTCTGGGTAGTGGAACTGATTCATCTGCACCCTAATTGCGTAACACATTATCAATCACTTCACAATCTGAATGATTTTGAAGCGTATTATTGCTAATCCATTGCTTCATATGTCCGAAAAATTTGTCTGCTCAGCAACGTAAATAACGCAATGAATGTTGGTGAACTGTCAAAATGAAACCGATTCCTACTATAAGTGTGTTACGCAATTGCCGTGCTCATTTCCAAGCTTCTTTTCATGTCGACGGTAATTTTATTTAGCTATTTGTATAGATGAACCTTCTTACTAATAAACGTTGTATAGCGTCTGTATAGTTACACAACGCTTTGTCTTCTTCTGTCGAAAGTCAAATTACTGACGACTGAAAGAGAGAAATCGGTGTGTAACTATTCACCTGATATAATACGTTTATTAGTAAGGAAGAGTTTACAGTAGTCTTGTGCATAAAACTATGCCCGATAAAACCGTAGATACAGTATGTAAAACCTACAATAGTTAAGTACTATGAGTTTTCACTATGAGGTGACGAACAGATTTTGGCTGTGACATTACTTACCTACATTTCTTCACTCTTCGTATGCCTGAACGCAGATCTATGCGAGCCACAATGGCTGTTTAATTGTTTCAATAATAACAACATATGAAAAGTTAAAGAATAACTAATCTCAGTAACACTGAATCAAGTAGGTATCCCTCGAAATGAAATACCTAAGAACCTATTTTAAAACCTCTGCCCGTAGATAAATCCTAGATAAGCCCGTGATAGTCACTTAGGAAAGCTGTTGAATGGAAAAAGATAATGACAACATTTTCCTCCTAAGTGCTCGTTCAGAGTGGAGGCGTGTGCGGGTACTTGCGCGGCGGCGTGTAGTTCAAATGTACCATGGGAGAAACAAACACGTAAGTACACCGTGAAAAAAAATCCCGTGCACACAATGACCACATCTGTTAGCAAGCGTTACTACAGCGGCCGAGCGCTGCAAGCAAGAATGGTCCTTACGGATATACAACATGTCCCGGAATTAATGCACAACCTCATAAGGGGTCATTGTACTTATCATTATGAACAATTTTTACTATGGGACCAAACCTGAAATTGCGAAAAAAATCAACTGTTCCCTTTTTTTTTTGGGTGGGAAATCATCAAATGACTTCTCCCGTTTTGGGCGGAGTGGGAGGGCGTGTCAGACTTTTACTGACTAAAAGCCACCCGTGTTCCTTCAGTTGCCTGTGCCGGGGCCACGGTATCTCTTTCGAACATCCCGCAGCCCTGGCTGAGCTGTTCCCTACATTTATGTTCGCAGAACTCGTCAATATGTTGTGACCACCTGATTTTTTTTCATGTTGTAGATGTTCGTTTCTCCGATAGTACGTACGAGTACACGTAGACGCCGCTAACATTAACAGTAGTCGCGCGAGCGCGCGCCTGCATCGAGGCGGACGCGGGCGGCGCGCATTCCGCGCGGTGATCTATTCAATCAATCCGCTCGTACCGTTCACAGTGGTCTAGCGTCTGTTAGTGACTTGAGCGTGTGGTTCCAAAATATTGCGATTCACCGGCTTAGGCTCGTTTACGCTCGTAGTCCGTTCGGCACTGTGATATAAAGACAAGACCCGAGCACCCGCACCCGCCTCCGCGTCCGCTCATTCACTCTAAACGAACACTAAGTGCGACACAGACAGAGGAGGACAGGGGAGGGCAATTCGCCAGTGGTGATTTGGGTGAGAGTTTTCAGCTCACTACGGAAAAGTCATGTATATAATAGGTAGGGGAAAAAGTTTCTTCGCATTTTTTAAGAAAATTCAAAACATTTTTTAATATAGTTTATTCACATTTAACTAAAGTATGTAGGTACCATTTTGTTCGATTACTTTTTGCCATCTTGTAGGTAGGGACATGATCCCATTGCTATAGAAATTTTGGGACTTCTGATCAAAATACCGCGACAAGTGGTTTTGACAGTCCTCTCGTGATGTTAACCTGACACTGCCTAAAGAATTCTGAAGAGACCGAAACAGGTGGAAATCTGAAGGTGCAAGGTCAGGACTATACGGCGGATGCATTAACACCTCCCAGCTAAACTCTCTTAATTTTTGCTGAGTGGCTAAAGATGTGTAAGGTCTAGCGTTATCATGATGAAAAACCACACCCCTTCTGTTGATTAATTCCGGCCGCTTTCTCTCAACTTCTTGCTTTAATCTCATCAGTTGTTCGCAGTAGAGTTCAGAATTGATGGTCCTGCCTGGTGGTAACAGCTCATAATGAATAATGCCCTTCCAATCCCACCACACACACAGCATCACCTTGTTGCGAGTTAACCCGGGTTTCGCCACAGTCTGTGAAGCCTGACCGGCCTTTGACCACGACCTTTTTCGCACGTTCTTGTTGTACGTGATCCACTTTTCATCGCTAGTTATCAGCTTCTTTAAAAATGGTTCGGTTTCATTACGTCGTAATAAAGAATCACAAATGAGTACACGGTTCATTAGGTTTCTTTCAGTGAGCTCGTGAGGTACCCAAATATCGAGCTTTTTTGTGTACCCAGTTTTTTTCAAATGCGCCAAAACTGTTTTGTGGTCTATTCCCAGTTCTTCAGCTACGTCGTAACTACTGATATGCCGATCTTGCTCCACTTTTTCAAAAATGGCATCCATTTTATCCGTAATAGGGCGACCAGAGCGACGTGCATCTTTGACATCAAAATTTCCGGATTGAAAACGCTTAAACCAAATTTGTGCTACTCTCACAGACACTGCACCAGGTCCATAAACATCGCAAATTTTTTTCGCGGCTTGCGTTGCATTTTTACCTTTTTTGTAGTAAAATTTTAAAATGTATCGAATTTCTTCATTAGATTCACTCATCTTGACAGTACGAAAAACAAATGAAAATCACACATTTTCCTAATTTGAATTTGGAATTATGTTCTTTAAAATTTAAACTTTCAATGATACCAAAACCAGCCAGATACAAATAGTATAGCCAAAGAGATTTTATTACAAGTTCATACATACTATAATGCGAAAAGACTTTTTCCCCAACCTAATATGACGTATATATGATGAACGTCAAGGAAATACTTTGTTTAGCAGATTGACGCACTATACGTGAGTTTGCCGTGTTATAGCCATTTCATACGACTGACAAAGAATTACTGTGGTGATTTGATTATACCGTTAGTTTAAGTTTACGTGCTTAACCATTCGTTTCCTTGAGTGTACATTAATGTTTTTAGACCCTTTTTATGTTTTTTTTTTATGGGAAACCATCAAATGACTTCTTTCGCTCTGGGCGGAGCGGGAGCGAGTCAGACTTTTACTGACTAAAACCCACCCGTGTTCTTTCAGTTACCTGTGCCTGGGCCACGGTAACTCTTTCGAACATCCCGCGACTCTAGCTAGCATCGGCCGTAGCGGACCCCGTCAATAGTGCTGACATCTCTTTGAGGCGCGCGTGGAACACAACGCGCCGTCGACTCGGGCCTGGTCTTTACCCGACGGTGAGCTACCCATTGCTCGCCGTCCGCAAGCCCGCACCTACGGTGGCCGGGAATCGGCTGCCAATTCCCGACGCCCAGGGTGTCTCCTGCGGCGACTAGGGACATGAGGGCGCAAACATTGCCTCTACCTCACGCGTCCCGCCTCCTCCTTTGCGAGCATTACTGCTTCGCAGAAGGAGGTGATGGCTTCCCATGTACTCTCGCTCCGTACCATGGCCTGGACCAGGGCCGAAATATTTTAAGACCTAAGATTCTTCCTCCGAATAAATTATGTACGGTACATACCCTAAGCAGTTACGTTTTTTTTACAAAAAAGGGTTTATAAAATCCTATTAGAGCTGGTCTGCAAAAGAGTTATTGATGGGCTCGGTGTGCTAATTCTTTATATGTATAGTATTGTATAGCTTGTGACGGTGTAATCGGGTTTTCATTACATCATGTAGTCGCCTGATCGGCTATTAATAGCCAGTTAGCCCCCCAATGTTATGTTACGTTATTTTATACAGTACCAAAATGAATAAAAAAAAATCTCATTTATAACATAACATCACGCCTTGTTTCCCCGAAGGGTTGGGCAGAGGTGTACTTATTGCAGAATTTAATGCTTGCGTGGTTTAGCACTAACTTCTGAGTTGGTTGATATTTGGTTGATTCGGTATTATATTAGACTGGTTATGATTTGGTTGTTGGTTTACGACCACTGGTTTAATGATACGAAATAATATGGTTTAATGGCTAAATTGAATAGGTACAGGGGGCCAGCCACCACCTCTTAAAGCAGTATTATTTTAATGTTACTTCAGTGTGAGAAAGAGATGGAGCTATACAGGACGTCGAGCTCCATCTCTTTCCCACACTGAAGTAAGATATAATAATATTGCTGTAAGAGGTGGTGGTCTAGCTCCTGGTTATAATTATCAAATGGTAAATCTAAGCTAAATTAGCACTAAGATGGTTTTATCTAGTTTGGTTTGAGTTACGCGATTGGTATCCGAACACGTATTAACTGGTAATAGTTGCGATAGGTACATGCATTTATGGAAATGCCGCAGGCAAAAGTGCTGAGCTGTTGTGTTGCAAATATTGTACCGAACACCTATAATACACCCACATTTCGCTAATTATGTTTAAAAGTCCCATTTAACAGGCTGCGAGCATATTGCCATCATCCGGGCACAAATCCAAACTCCAACTGAGAAATTCCAGATAGAAAGACCCTAAACAATTTGCCCGACCTGGGAATAGAATCCAGGACAAATTCACATTTCACATTTATAGCGTCGCTAATAGAACTTTTGAGTTATTTAAATGCTGCTCGGTGAATTTTAGGGATGTGGCACGCAGACAGACGTTTTAAAGGAGAACTAAAAATTATATTTAATAACACGTATTTTGCTGCACCGTGTGTCGTTTTTATGTGTTTTGTAATGAACAATTGTTACAATTTTAAATACTACATGGAATATTTTCGCACAAAAAACTTTTGATTTAAAGCTCCACACGGAATTTTCGCACATAATTCCGAAAAATATGAATTCAAATAGCCAAGAATAATAATAGAATAATATTTTTACTGCGAAGGAAACATGATGTCATGTTAAATATAATTACAATACATATAGCAAACAATGCAGTTCAAAATCATTCTTTGTATAGTTTTTTAAATAGGCAGGAAATAATAAAGATTTATAATGATGTATGGGGAGTTACATGCAAGAATATAATTTAAAAAAAACATCACCATTATTGCTGGAAGCCTATCATTTGAATAAAGTATGAATAAATATCGGACAAGACGACTCTATTTCATACAAACATTGATGAAAATTCCGATTTCATTTAGAGTCTCCAATACTTCTAGAAAATACGTAACACGATCACCTCAAAAACGCGTGAAGATAATGATGTAGTGACGTCATTGTGGTAACAATGACGTCACTACATCATTATCTTCACATAACCCGCTAAGTGGGTAAGCAGATACGGTGATTTAGATTGTTTACCCGCATCGCCTGCGCGCGATACCTTCTAAATTTTCTTGTGTAACCGCCTACGCGCTAAGAAATGTTTGTTGCTAGGGATGGAAGGTTATTTTCTTTTTTTTGCATTTTTTTATACCTACTGTAGCTTCTGGTCGCCTGGTAGTAGGACCACATTTTTTGATAACCTAAAGTTATGAGGGATGTCGGTTTTCTAGGTTGAATAGACATACGGCCGAACCCAATAACCTGTCTATCAACAGTTTTGGCATACTGGAGATAGAAAAACCTATCTATCAATGGTTTTAACGTCCTAATAATCTAAGAGATTATGGAATCTTACCGGCCTGACATAAGGACATCTTTTACTGAAAATAGGTTATACAAGGTGTCTCAAAAGAAAGTTCACATTTAAATCTTTTTTTAAAAGAAAAGTCTTAGCTTTATTGAAAAAATGTTTATTTTATATTGAAGTACACTGTTTGGGAATTTATTTTTTAAAAATAACATCGTCCAAATGTAAACCGTTGCGCTCTCGGCATTCATTTAGTCGGGCACTAAAATTGCTCGTGTCGTGTAGTCTCCGTGATGGCTGCCATTTCATGACGGATATTTTCTTTTAATTGTGCCAGGGAAGTCGGTTTATTAGCGTAAACTTTTGATTTGACATAACCCCACAGGAAAAAATCCATAGGCGTTAAATCGGGACTCCGTGGAGGCCAATTTATGTCACCTCGCCTGGAGATTAATTTGTTCGGAAAAATTTCTCGAACTCGAGGCAGAGATCTGTTGGACGTGTGTGAAGTTGCCCCATCCTGCTGGAACCATGTTCTTTGGTTGTAACCAGGAAAGTTTTGCAGTTGGGGTACGAAAAACTCGTCTAACATCTCCACATAACGCTCTGAATTCACTGTGAGTGTGCGTCCCCTTCCATCTTCAAAAAAGTAAGGGCCGATAATTCCTCGCGCCGACATCGCTGCCCATACGGTGACTTTGGGTGAATGTAGCGGTTTCTGATGTTTTTGTTTTGGGTTGGTTGCACTCCAGTAACGACAATTTTGCTTGTTTACATGCCCATTCAGGTGAAAATGGGCTTCATCGGAAAACAAGATGTTGGTGAACGTTGGAAAGCGCTCAATCATCTGATTTACAAAGGCAAGCCTCTGACCAGCATCTTGAGGCTTCAGTTCTTGCACTAACTGAATTTTGTACGGGTGCAGCTTTAAATCTTTGTGTAAAATGCGGCATAATGAAGATCTGTGCACATTTAAAGCAACAGCACGCTTCCGAATCGAGAGGTTTGGATCATCTCGAATAGACTGAGTAACACTGTCCACGTTTTCGGCTGTTCTTGATGTTCTTGGTCGCCCAGATTTTGGTTTCTCCAGAGTTGACCCAGTCTCTTCAAACTTCTCAACCCATTTTGCAATGAGACGAGTGCTAGGCGCATCATTTAAGTGACGAATATGTCGAATACTGCAGAATTTTCTACGCGCTACAGTCGCCGAATTACCGTTTTTGTAAAACTCACGTACGCACAACGCACGGTCCGCACCAGAGAAACGCTCCATAGCGACTAAATTCCCAAGAGCCAGACTACCGACTGACATACCCCCCGCGCCCCTCAGAATAGTTGCTTTCGCGTAATAAGATAAGCAAATGTGAACTTACTTTTGAGACACCTTGTAGGGTTCGGCCATAAGTGATAAGACTTATGTGTCAAGAACAATGCTGAATTGGTAATTAATGGTTTATTCGATAGCTGGAAGTTATTATAAAAACTCTAATTCGAACTCTCGAATTTTCGGTACTCTTTAAGGGCTCCTGCAAACAACCGCGACACGTGACACGACACAACCGCGTCGAGCGGTGCCTTTGTGTCGCGCACGATTCGCGTCGCGTGTCGCGCCTGTTTCCAAGAGCCTTAAAACAGAAAGCAAATCTCTATTTTAAAGAGTAAAGAAAAGCTAAATATCGAAACACTTTGCGTCAATTAAGATCAAATATAAAAGTAACATTGTCAATCGACTTTTGTTGCCGACCGTATCTATGCGGAATTCCATCTCATCTCTTTAACGTTTCCCACGTACACCGTTTTTCTGCAATTAATAAAGATTATGGCTTGTCATAATGAGGCCCTAATTACCCGTTCACATTATATTACTTTCTAAATTATTTAGTCTGGCTTAACGGCGAGGCTTCAATGACAAACTGTGTTGGATCAATAGAGGAGTGGGTTGGGGGCCTGTCTAATTACTGTTCGGGATAACTTGTTTGTTTTTGATCGACTTGTACTTGAATAGGTTATGATTTTGTGGCTCTGTTGTTAGGTATATAGTTTAACGAGAATTGTTTTTTTTTTAAATCTGCTTTAAGGTAGGTAATGTGCAAAAGATAATGAAGATTGTTTTACCTATAACTTAAGGTAACGTATTCCGCTCGTCGCGCGACACGCGGTGCCTTTGTATCGCGTCGTGTGTCGCGCCTGTTCGCAGGAGCCTTAACACGTTGCATAATATTTTTTTTTTCTTGTACAGTGGATGTTTTAATTGGCCAAAATCTCATTTGAACACTTATTATTCAGAACTCAAACTCAACTCAAATCAAAACAATTATTTCAAATAAACCAATTCAGTACAGGCACTTTTGAATTGTCAAGGGGCCGGTCGGACGTTGCGGGATGTTCGAAAGAGTTACCGTGGCCCCGGCACAGGCAACAGAAGGAACACGGGTGGGTTTTAGTCAGTAAAAGTCTGACACGCCCTCCCGCTCCGCCCAGAGCGGGAGAAGTCATTTGATGATTTCCCATCCACAAAAAAAAGGGGCCGGTCGGACAGAAACATAAATAAAATAAATTTTTTTTTTTTTTCAAGTATAAAATAAGATCATCATCATCTTCCTGCCCTTATCCCGTATTATTTGGGGTCGGCGCAACACGTTTTTTCCTTCCATTCTGTCCTGTCACTCGTCAAACTATCACTGACTCCCTTTTCTTTCATATCACTTCTCACACAATCCATCCATCTTTTCTTTGGCCTCCCTCTCCCTCTCCATCCATCCACATGTAAACTCATAACTCTTTTAGCAACATGCGTTTCATCCCTCCTCTTCACATGACCATACCAAGACAAACGATTCCCTTTCAATTTTTCAGTCACTGGCGCCACTTTCAAACTTCCCCTAATATATTCATTTCTCACTTTATCCATTCTCGTCACACCACACATCCATCTTAACAAGTATAAAAGTATAAAATAAGATAATGACTTATATTAATTACAATCGAAGAAAATTTAATTTTAGCTGTAATGTAGACTTGCCTGATCTAGGTTTATGAAAACCTGTGTTTCAGGCCAGCAATATTTTCAATGACCAAAAGAGTAATTATTTGGGTATTTTAAAACTGGATTAGGTTAGATTATCTATGCATCTATTTAAATTAATAAAATTAATGTGTCTGTTTGTAATGTCAAAATAACAACTTTTTACTAAATGCGTAAGAAAGTATTTACGGTACTTATATCAAAAAAGCAATTTAAAAAATTTTTGCCTGTCTGTCTGTTTGTTCCGGCTAATCTCTGAAACAGCTGGACCGATTTTGACAGGATTTTCACTGGCAGACAGATGATGTTACGAGGAGTAACTTAGGCTACTTTTATTTTGGAAACATAATTAGGGTTCCGCGCAAAAAAAGTGAAATTATGAGCAAATAGTCGTATTTGAAAAATTCTTTTTGCATTTGGTAGCCCAATTCTCGAGGATAGTTAGAAGCTATTTAACATGATGCTACGACCCTTAGGAGTTGAGCGAAAGGAAAAAAAGTCAGAAAGAACACTAAGGAAAACGAAAGCGCGGGCGGGCGATGAACGCGGCGGGTCGGGGGACGAGGAAGCTTTATTAAAATGTGGCTGTTACTTTAGTATATTGTGTATCTTACGACTTCCACGCGAACGAAGTCGCGGGGCACAGCTAGTGTTTAAATAAATTAACGAATAATATTAAAGTAGATAAGGTAGAGACTAAAATTAAATTTATTTTAAAATTTCTAGTATTTTTTCCGTGTCTGTATAATTGGGTTTTGCCAAATATTCTTGTACCAGTAAATTACACCTATTATAACTTAAACTATAAATCTTTAGCACTCCGTTGAACTGGTTATACAAGTAGGGTCCTAAAAATAAATAAAATCGGTTAGTGAAAGCATGTTTAGTCTGAGAGTTAGCACAAACCGAATACTTTCTTCTCCTATCTGAAGGTACAGTGGGTTGCCCATTCCAGAGCGTAGTAAGTATGGAGAAGAACAGGCAATGTTACTTCAGTGTGAGAAAGAGATGGAGCTATACAGAACGTCTAGCTCCATCTCTTTCCCACACTCAAGTAAGATTAAAATAATACTGCTTTAAGAGGTGGTGGTCTAGGCTCTGACTTCCTCTAATCAGACCAACAGAAAACACATATTATAGCATTTTTGTCCTAAGCCCAACAATCCGATTGCTCAGTTTGTGCATCTTTTATTCACAAAGATTTTGGCAAGGTGGTAGCCAAAACAAAAATATGAAAGGTAAAATATTTTGCTAAAGGAATAACATGAATACTAAAACTAGCTTTTATTCCAATACTGGTCACAAACCCAGGACGGGAACTGAACTATACCGAGCAATATCGAGCCAACTAGATCAAGGGCACTCCACGGGACGAACCGATTTTGGCACAAAACGAACGGTTATGGACAACACAGATAACAAAGTGAAAGTTAATAGAAATTCAGATAAAGTCTCCAACGATTTCGGCTACCGGCGAACGGAAGGTTAAAATGCCGACATGCGCAGTACACCCCTAGCTCATTAAACCGACTCGTTAGGCGCAGCCCTATATTTTATAAGTACTTAGTAGTGAGGTTTTATGAGTTTGAGTATACATAGGCATATGTAGACTTACAGCAAATATAGAAGCTTTTTATAGAACATTTTAAATGCACGCTTTTACGAAAGGAGGTTGTGGTTGTATTTAATGTGTCTTCTTGTAAAATGTTACTTAACAGCTGTGCACTGAATTCTCTGAATAATATATTTAACTGCACCAGAGAAAATGCTTTTAATTGGTACTTTGATTGATATTCAGTTTTGTGTAGTTTATATGTTAGGTTTGTTTAGGTACATTATGTATTCAATTATTTTATTTCTGTAAGTAGGTTTGTACACGTCAATCATATTTTTTTTAAAGCCGAATCTAACTCGGTGGTCACAGTCGCTTTTAAAGTCCAGACTTAATCTTGGTCCGACCATGTGATGACCATGTAGACTTGTGTCTGAAATGTTCTTTTGAGGAAAGAACCACACAGATTGAGTGGAACTGTCCAGTCAGTGCACGCATTTGTCAGTAATCGTACAACTCAAGTCAGAACTTAAGGAGCTCAACGATTCGGTGAACGATACCAAAGAAAGGATATTTGGGCAGGCCGCATAAATTACTCAAACTGCCAGACCATGATTAAAACTAACTGAGAGAAAACAAAAATCCTATTCATTTGGTGCGGTCACCTACACAAATTAAATTATACAAGTGTACGTGAATATTGAGGACCTACCTATTAAAAAAAACTGTACCCTACATTTGTCCAGCCATTTAAAACCCTAATACCCGTTATCACTAACATAGGAAACACCTAAATATGATTGCACTGTTCGATTTCCAACTCTCGGCTCTAAGCCAAGTGTTTAAATTAAAAGCGCGCTTTTATTTAGACATTCATTTAGGTGTTGCCTTGGGTTACCTACTGAAAAGGAGCTAAGGTAAATTCAGAAACAAAGTTACGGGAACGTACAGCTTAAATTATTAAACCACCCTGGTATCAGCAGACTAAAAAACCGTTGGTCTAGTGGTCGCAAGCGGTCCTGGGTTCAAATCCTGGGTCGGGCAAAGTGTTATTGTGTTTTTCCATCTGGAATTTGTCAGTAGCAGCCCGGAGTCTGGATTTGTGCCCGGTTGATGGCAGTAGACTCGCCCCCTATTACATGGGACTTAAACATAACTGGCGAAATGTGGGTGTACTATAGGTACACCTCTGCCTAACCCTTCGGAGAATACAGGCGTGAAGTTATGTTATGTAATAACAAAATAGACGGAAGAAAAACAGCAGAGGACTTAAACTGCCCTGACTTACTGAACAAGATTGATCTCAGTGTCCAGAACTTACTTGTATGTACTAATGATCACACAACTGCTTCTGCAATGTAATCTGTCCATAAAAGCAGATGTGACGTCGTCTTTTGTTTTACAGTTTCTCAGGTTACAGGTTCTCTCTGGGTTTTTTATTTTCTTTATTTATTAAGAAAGTTTGTCGTATTTTCTCGGCTACTTATGAGACCTCTAACACTTTCTTTCTTTGGAAGTAGGTAATAAATAACTACTTCTTATATGATTGGGTTTTGTGTGAGTTTTAGAAAAATATGTAATATATATTGCTTACATGGAGTTTTCTCTTGTGTTGACGTGAGTGGGTATAACATAATCAGCCTATAATGTTCCCACTGCTGGGACACAGGCCTCCTCTCGGTGAGAGACGTCACACACATGCCTTAGAAAATTTTTTTCACGATGTTTTCCTTCACCCCTTTGAGAGCAGTGGTGATAAAATAATTAACACAAAATAAAATGCCTGCCTGGGTTCAAACTGACGACCTACAACTCGTAAGTTGCGGCTTGGTCGCGGCCATTTCCACCGGGCCACCACCGTTCGCTCCCTGACGTGAGCTACTTACCCATGTCGTGGTGAAAAGGTCTGACTGATTGCCTTTCGTGAACGTGGATCATGTAAACAAAGTAACGGACCAAATTGTAAATATTTTAGTACATATACAAGGTGTAACATAATTAACGCACAACCTCTTAAGGGGTCATTGTACTCATCATTATGAACCACTTTTACTATGGGACCAAACCTGAAATCGCAAAAAAAATCAGCTGCTCTCTAAATTTATGTTCGCATAACTCGTCAAAATGTAGGAAGCAGCTGATTTTTTTTTCGCGATTTCAGGTTTTGTATAGATACATACGTATCTACGAGTATATATGCACTAAATACAGTTTACAATTGATTGATTGAGGTCTAATTTTATGAATAACAAATTCCCGTTTCGGGGCTCCTAATAAAGTTGCCAGGTGATGGCATAACTGATTATTAGCTTAAATATCAAAGTTAATGATAACATCGTCCTGGCAGACCGAACTTTGAACTTCACCGGGAACACGAACAAAGGATCAAGCAATCGGTTCAACCAGCTTATTTGACTTAGCGCTAACTTAGTCTATGTTCCCGTGGTTTAGTTATTAGAGGGGTGTTTAGACGGCTTTAGTGGCAACAACTAGCAAAGTCGTCTATTTGTTAGTGACAGAGGCAATTTGAGATGATCGGATGATACCGCTGCGTTGCTTTATTGTGGCACTGGGTTCGCATCCGCATGCGGGTTCCTTATTTATTATGAACTAGCTGTGCCCCGCGACTTTGTTCGCGTGGATGTCGCAAGATACACAATATACTAAAATAACAGCCACATTTTAATAAAACTCCCTCGTCCCCCGACCCTTCGCCAACCGTCGCGTTGAATCGCCCGTCCACGGTATTACTTCCTTTTTGTTCTTTATGACTTTTTTCTTTTTACTCGGCTCTTAAGGGTCGTAGCGTGGTGTTAAATATAGCCTATAACTATCCTCGAGAATTGGGCTGCCAAATGCAAAAAGAATTTGTTAAAATTCCAACTTTTGTTCAAAATTTCATGGGTTTTATTTTTTTTTGCGCGGAACCTTAATTATTTTTCTAAAACTAAAGTAGCCTATGTTACCCGCCGTAACGTCAACTATCAGCCAGTGAAAGTCCCGTCAAGTCAAAATCGGTCTACCGCCGTTTCGAAGATGCGCCGGGACAAACAGACAGACAAAAATGTTAAAAATTGCTTTTTTGTTATAAGTACCGTTTATACTTTCTTATGCATTTAGTAAAAAGTTGTCATTTTGACATTACAAACAGACACTTCAATTTTATTTATTTGTATAGATGTATAGACATTTGCGACCACGTTAATTATTTCTTTTGCGGGTGGATCGAAAGAAGAGTTTTAAGTTTTGTGTTCGTTAAGGGTCAGTACCAGGAAAACATGATAAAACTTAAAGTAGTAGCGACGAAAATAAAGTCTGGCGAAATGTTTGAAGAGTTTCATCTGTCAGTAAAAAAAAATGATTGTGGATAAACTTTGCAGAGGATTGTTATATAAAAATTAAATAACGCTAAAAACGGGCAAAAAGCACTGCCGTATTTTGAAAACTTTGGCGTAAATAAGAAGTCTAATTGATATTATACTTAAATAAAGACAACAAAGAACATTGAACCCAATGATTTTTTTCTGTTTTCCATAACACTACTTCTGTTTTCTGTAAAAAGTTTGGAGACTTTCTGAATTTGCCCCGTAGTAATTTATATGGACATTTCGGTCGTGAAAATTAAAATAAAATTCGAAATGGAAAACAAAAAATCAATGGGGTCACTGTTCTGTGTTGGCTTTATCCAAAACCCATAACACGTTTTCCTGGTACCGACGCTCAATATTATTTGCGTACGAAATGAAATGTTAATACGCAAATGATTTCTTCTAAAGAAAAACAATAGCTGCTTAGTTTATGTGTCAAAGTTCCTTTATTACCATATTTTAAGTTTTAAAAATGTTCTCAAGTAATTGAAATCTTTGTAATTTCTTATTGAAAATTCATTTCCTTAACCAAGATAGAGTATGAAGGAGTTAGAGAGTACATCCTGAATACATTCACAATTTTATTGCTGTTCTGAAGTGTTTTTCATTTTTACATCATCTACTGCTTCGATGCACAGCTGTCTTACTAAGAATAAAAAAATTAAACCAGAGGATTTTGGATTTTTAGGTAGTAAACGCTGCTTCTTCAATTTCGCCGACGTATATAGCAAACTTTCATAACATTCATCGCTTACTCTGAAAACACTGTACTTTCTTCACTATATGGGACCAACAGTTTGTCTTATTAATACGTAAAGGCCCAGTCTACAAGCTAGCAGTGATTAATGACCAACGCATTGTCATCGCGATTGAGTGATTCGTTCCACGTCTTCGTTTGTTTCACAGAGTTTCAGTGTATGGAGCCATGGAGGGACACATTTATCATTTTGTATTTGATTTATCGTGGCCTCACGACCATTTCTGCTGTTTCGTATGTTATTATGAACAAAAAAACTGTGTATTTGAGGGTTATTTTTGGCTGGTAAATTATTTATCGTTATGAAACAAAATAGCTAATATTCCCCTCAACTGTCAACCGACCTCCTAGAGGTTGGTAAAGATAGAAATTTAATTGTGTCTCATATCATGACAGTTGAAGGTTAAAGAAATAACTATCATCATTCTCCTGGCCTTATCCCAATTTATTTATCAACTATGAATAAGTACCTAGTGATAATAGGCTCGCCCCTTAATATATGGGACTTAAACGTAACTGGCGAAATGTGGGTGTTATAGGTACTAACGGCAAAACTTAAACATTCTCAGTTTAGAAAATATTTTTGTGGAAGCGCAGCTAGTGACAGACCACACCCCTTCCTGCTTTCGCCTAATTAGAGACAATATGTATATGTGTGAGTACAGGGCGTGTAACAAAAAATAACAACAAACATTAGCAACAAATCAAATGAAAAACAAACGTCATTCTATTGGACAAAACGCATGCATCGGGCGATTGAGCCGTGAACCGTGCTATGTGATTATCGCCTTAAGGGTGAGCCAGCGGAAAATTAGCCGGTGTCTTTATTTTCTATCAAAGTTTGGCTTCGCATCTCATAGACTATTCTGATTGAAAGTGCATTTTCTTTTCTCATTCTTGTCTTCTAATATTCAATCATAGGGAATATGCACGTAATTCAAAACGTATTCATTATTTAAATATACATTGTGTAGAAGTTAAGAAACAATTTCCTATTTATTTTTTATGCATCACTTATTTCACAATTCATTTTTTTATGTTGTGTTAATTTGGTGGAACGGAACGCAAACTCAAAACGCGTCGTCTTCGACAATACCGGAATGAGGAAAAAAAACTATGTAAATAAAAATATATGTTTTGCAAAGTGCTTGAAATCTCACTAAGGTAAGTAAGTTAGTACGATTTTTGCTTGAATAAAGCACAAAAATAATTTAATTTATTTGATTTGAAGTTAAAAACAGATGTAAACAAAGCAGTTTCGTGATAAATGACGTCACATCGTGACCGCGACAGAATCGGACGTTTGAACTGTAGTAGAAAATTGTTGGAGTTTCATCATTTTTTTGAGCAACAAGCAGTAGTTGAATTTAACTTTTAATACCTTTCCTCTTTTATTTATTTAGTAAAAAAAAAATACATGCATATTTACGAAACTGCATTTATGTTTTAAAAATAAATTACATGAACATTTTTACCTACCTAACAATTTCCGGAAACATCCTCTTTCTTAACGTAAGTGGCAGTCGGAGTGTAGCCTTAGGGGCGCTATGAATCCTCGCGCACATGTGGGAGTGGCGCGAGGAGGCAGGACGCCGGGGCGTAACTCTGTTGCCGCGAGAAATCGTGGCACGGCGGACAGAGCTCCGGCAGGATCTCATGGCGGCATGGAGAGTGCGATTGTCGCAACCCAGCGCTGGGCACGCCACAATTGCGGCGATAAGTCCCCTCTTTGAGGAGTGGCTGGAGAGGCGCCACGGCGTCCTCACCTTCCGCCTGACGCAGGTCCTCACCGGACACGGGTGCTTCGGGAGGTACCTGTTCCGGATAAGGCGGGAGGAAACGCCCGGGTGTCACCACTGTGTGGATCGCCCGGAGGACACGGTGGAGCATACGGTGGAGGTCTGCCCGGCTTGGGCGGAGCACCGCCGTGTCCTCGCGGAAGCGATCGGCGGCGGCGATCTCTCGCGTCCGGCCCTGGTCCAGGCCATGGTACGGAGCGAGAGTGCATGGGAAGCCATTACCTGCTTCTGCGAAGCAGTAATGCTCGTGAAGGAGGAGGCGGGACGCGTGAGGGAGAGGCAAGCTTTGCACCCTCACGCCCCTAGTCGCCGCAGGAGACGCCCTGGGCGTCGGGAATTGGCAGCCGATTCCCGGCCACCGTAGGCGCGGGCTTGCGGACGGCGAGCAATGGGTAGCTCGCCGTCCGGTAAGGACCAGGCCCGAGTCGACGGCGCGTCGTGTTCCACGCGCGCCTCAAAGAGATGTCAGCACTATTGACGGGGTCCGCTAGGGCCGATGCCAGCTAGGGTTGCGGGATGTTCGAAAGAGTTACCGTGGCCCCGGCACAGGCAACAGAAGGAACACGGGTGGGTTTTAGTCAGTAAAAGTCTGACACGCCCTCCCGCTCCGCCCAGAGCGGGAGAAGTCATTTGATGATTTCCCATCCACAAAAAAAAAAAAAAAAAAGGGGCGCTATGGAGCGAGCACTTAAAAAAAGTTCGTTTTTTTTTCTCTCGGAAATCTACCAATTTTATTGCAGTATCGGGTTAACCTTGACCATATAAACCATTTAGGTTCCTGCAGTTTACTGCTGGGGGTATGACTTTCCTAAGTTGTAGTCTACCATGTTTGTTGTTATTTAAATGTTTCTTTTCGCGTATATTTTTTGGTGTTAAGCGTCTGCTACACGGTCGCCAAACGCGTCCCGACAGAGGTGACCTTGGTGGTTTACAATCGTGTAGAGATGGTGGTTGACGACCAAACATTGAAACAGCTCTGCCGGTTGCCAACCAAGGTCACCTCTGTCGGGACGCGGTTGGCGACGACTGTGTTGCAGGCGCTTTATGTACGGGCTAAACGCTCATTTAGCTCACACTTCAGTCGCCCGCTTTTATTAACAACGAGAAACGCCTTAATACATAAAAATAAAATCTATACATGTTGAGATTCAATTTTTAATCCAGCAAAAAAAAAATATGTCACCAGCTGAAATGCCTACTGAAAACATAATTCCAGTTTCATTTTTTTATGAATAAACTTTTAAGTAAATAATGGTTGAAATAATTAGTAAATTGCCACTAACAAAATTACAACCCAGATATACGATGAACTAGCGGTGCCCCACGACTTCGTCCGCGTGGAAGTCGTAAAATACACAATATACTAAAATAACAGCCACATTTTAATAAAACTCCCTCGTCCGCCGACCCGTTGCCAACCGTCGCGTTGAATCGCCCGCTCGCGTTTTACTTCGTTTTCGCTTAGCGTTCTTTCTGACTTTTTTTTTTGTTCGGCTTCTAAAGGTTGTGGCGTGATGTTAAATAGCCATCCTCGAGAATTACGCTACCAAATTCAAAAAGAATTTTTCAAATCCGACTGGTAATTTAGTTCCAGACTTATTATTTTTGTTCACAATTTCATGGGTTTTAATTTTTGTGTGTGGAACCCTAATTATTTTTCTAAAATAAAAGTAACCTACTTACTTCCTATAACATCAGCTATCTGCCAGTGAAAGTCTCGTCAAAATCGGTCTATCCGTTTCGGAGATTAGCCGCAATAAACAGACAGACCGACAGACCGATAGGCTGATATACAAAAATAAAAAATTTGTTATAAGTGCCGTATATATACGTACTTTCATATGCATTTAGTAAAAAGATGTTATTTTGACATAAAAACAGACACGTCAATTTTATTTATTTGTGTACTTATATATGTGTTTATATTAGGTTGGGGAAAAAGTCTTTTCGCATTATAGTATGTATGAACTTGTAATAAAATCTCTTTGGCTATACTATTTGTATCTGGCTGGTTTTGGTATCATTGAAAGTTTAAATTTTAAAGAACATAATTCCAAATTCAAATTAGGAAAATGTGTGATTTTCATTTGTTTTTCGTACTGTCAAGATGAGTGAATCTAATGAAGAAATTCGATACATTTTAAAATTTTACTACAAAAAAGGTAAAAATGCAACGCAAGCCGCGAAAAAAATTTGCGATGTTTATGGACCTGGTGCAGTGTCTGTGAGAGTAGCACAAATTTGGTTTAAGCGTTTTCAATCCGGAAATTTTGATGTCAAAGATGCACGTCGCTCTGGTCGCCCTATTACGGATAAAATGGATGCCATTTTTGAAAAAGTGGAGCAAGATCGGCAAATCAGTAGTTACGACGTAGCTGAAGAACTGGGAATTGACCACAAAACAGTTTTGGCGCATTTGAAAAAAACTGGGTACACAAAAAAGCTCGATATTTGGGTACCTCACGAGCTCACTGAAAGAAACCTAATGAACCGTGTACTCATTTGTGATTCTTTATTACGACGTAATGAAACCGAACCATTTTTAAAGAAGCTGATAACTGGTGATGAAAAGTGGATAACGTACGACAAGAACGTGCGAAAAAGGTCGTGGTCAAAGGCCGGTCAGGCTTCACAGACTTTGGCGAAACCCGGGTTAACTCGCAACAAGGTGATGCTGTGTGTGTGGTGGGATTGGAAGGGCATTATTCATTATGAGCTGTTACCACCAGGCAGGACCATCGATTCTGAACTCTACTGCGAACAACTGATGAGATTAAAGCAAGAAGTTGAGAGAAAGCGGCCGGAATTAATCAACAGAAGGGGTGTGGTTTTGCATCATGATAACGCTAGACCTCACACATCTTTAGCCACTCAGCAAAAATTAAGAGAGTTTGGCTGGGAGGTGTTAATGCATCCGCCGTATAGTCCTGACCTTGCACCTTCAGATTTCCACCTGTTTCGGTCTCTTCAGAATTCTTTAGGCAGTGTCAGGTTAACATCACGAGAGGACTGCCAAAACCACTTGTCGCGGTATTTTGATCAGAAGTCCCAAAATTTCTATAGCAATGGGATTATGTCCCTACCTAGAAGATGGCAAAAAGTAATCGAACAAAATGGTACCTACATACTTTAGTTAAATGTGAATAAACTATATTAAAAAATGTTTTGAATTTTCTTAAATAATGCGAAGAAACTTTTTGCCCTACCTATGTATATAGAAGATTTAGTACAGGATTACAGCTTTCAACACTGTCCCAAGACCGTATCCCGGGCACCTACTGGAGTATCACAATTAAATTACTTCTCCAGTTTCCCCTAACGACGTTTGTGGACATAACTAATTTAGGATATTCCTGTATCCTAATTTCGATCCTAACTGACTAAATAGTTACTTGAATTTGAGCGTTTATGTAGTATTAAAGCTTATCATGGGCAAAGTTGAGGCTTTTATTTCAATTAGAAAGCACTTACTTGAATCGTAAAAAGTTAGTTAAGTAGGCAATCCGATTCAAAGTGTAGATTCCCGAAGGGGCAAGAAATTCAAATTTTTCTTCAATTATTTTGGTAACGTTGTTTTCATGATGACACTCCCGGTTTCTCGAACCATCCCATCCTGCTTTTTTTTGGAATAAGTTTTGTAACTTTTTAAATGGTTGTGAATTCAAATTTGGTACAATGATGATACCAAAACGATGATCAGTATGTCGACTTCAAAACTGCATTAAAACTTTATCTTTGACTTATCACTATTTTGATGCTTTAAGTCTTTATACCTAACATGGAAATGCGTGGAGACTCGATTTAGTAATCCTGCCCTCTAATTGCATAACACACTATCAATCACAATCTGAATGATTTCGAAGCATATTGCTAATCCATTGCTTCATATGTTCGAAAAATTTGTATGCTCAACAACGTAAAAAACGCAATGAATTTTGTTGAACTGTCAAAATGAAACCGATTGCTACTGTAAGTGCGTTACGCAATTTCCCCGCGGGAGTGTAAATGATGTCTATTGAGTGATCTTGTAATTGACAAGACGGGATATAAAAATATGTTGCAAAAGCTATGCTCCTCTGAAGCAACGAAAACAAATCAATTTACCTACGCACAGTGGAGTGTAAACACATTGAATTTTATTGGAATTATTGTTAGGCTCGATTTACATTGCCGCGGAACGGGATGGAAGCGATTTTTTTTTGTACAAAGCATAATGAACTTTATGTCAATACTGTAACGCACAAACTAGATTCGAGCCAAATAGGTCGCGCGCATTCTCGAGAATTCCCGCAGTAACAAGCTCGTATCTAATTTGTACGTTAGAAAATTGACCTAAAGATCATTTTGCTATGTATAATACAATATTGTTACAAAAACTCACTTCCATTCCGTTCCGCGGCAATGTAAATTGAGCTTTAGAGTTCTGATATCTGTTAATAAATTGTAGGCATTATAATTGTGCCTGCAACTCTAAAGGCAGACAGGCGCGACGCGACTCTGGTGGAACAATTTCTTAATTAGATTTCGTTTCAATAGCTCTTTGAGGTTTTTTGTTCATTGAAACAGCCTGACCCGTAACTTAAAAACAGAAGTAAGAAAATGAAATACTAATAACGTTCATTAAGTACAAACACTTTCCATTGTAATGCAAATTCTTTATTTTCATTCGTTTTCTTTAAAAGATATTTATTCAAATTCATTGGCGTCGAAGAGCGCGATTTTAAGAAATCCGATCACGATCAAGCCAACTTTTGATTTGAAAGAGAATAAAATAACCAAAGAGTTTTTATGCAGTATTGTTATAAAAGACAGCTCTGTTCACAGATTTTATTCCTTTCTTTATTTTAAAGCTGGCCTGTGATTTTAATCGCTGGAAAAGATCTTGCTTTTGTACACGTTTTGTATGATGAAAAGAATATTATAACGTAGGATATTGGGGTGTGGGTACGTCAGTATATTTTATTTCACACTAGCTTTTGCCCGCAGCTTCGCCCGCGTGGATAACAACAAGTACCTACTTCCCCATTTGAATCGGATTTTGGTCACATTTTCATGGGCTTTAATTTTTTTGCGCGTATCCCTAATTCTTTTTCTAAAATAAAAGTAGCGTAAGTTACTCCTCATAACATCAGCTATTTGCTAAGGAAATTCCCGTCAAAATCAAACTAGCCGGTTCGGAGATTAGCCAGAACAAACAGACAGACAGACAAAAATTTCAGAGAATGCATTTAGTAAAAAGCTGTTATTTTGACATTAGAAACACACACTTAAATTTTATTTATTTGTATATAAATACAGGACCATATAAATACATATGATCCTACTAATGTTATAAATATGAACGTTTGTATGTCTGGATATTTGTTACCAAAAGGGCTTAAAACGGATTTGGATAAAATTTGGCAAACAGATAGTTTATACTTAACATAGATTAATACGGATACTTTTTATCCTGATAGTACGTTCCCGTGGGAAAGAAAAAGAAAGAAAGACTGCTTAACAATTGTATCCGGTTCATATTCAACCTCAGAAAATATGACCATGTGTCGAGCTACAGGTCTGAGCTCAAATGGATGCCCATTCGCCAGAGAAGAAATTTGCGTGCTTTGACCACGCTTTTCTCCCTTCTTAACTCTCCCACTCCTCCTTCTTATCTAGTGTCTCACTTCCAATATCTATGTTCTTCACACGCTAAGAATCTTCGTTCTTCTAACAATCTTCTCCTACTCTGTCCTTCTCATACTTCTGACTTTGTTCATTCTTCCTTTCATATTCAGTCCATTCTTCTTTGGAATGCGCTACCTCTTGACATCAGGATGGCCACCAGTCGGTATGCATTTAAGCGGAGATTACGGAGTTATTTTCAAAATAAATAGCGTAGAGTCATCTCAAAACCTCTCTCTCTTGAATTTGTATATAATATATATATATATATATAATATAGGTATATATTATAGTAAATATGTATGTATGTGTATTATAAGTTTATGACTTATTTATGTACAAATTGTTCCATTTCTAACAGAGCACCTGCCATCTAATCTCTTCACCACCCTTGGTTGACTGGTAGAGAATGCCTAAGGCATTAAGTCCGCCTTTGTACTTTTTTAAGTGTGAAAAGTTTAAATAAATAAATAAATAAAGAAATAAATTACGTTTATTTGCGGTAACATGACGTAAAGAAAGAACACGAACACGAAAAGAACAAGTTGGGGGGAAATATGCGTCACATCCACGCAAAACGGCCATCGCTCAGCATAACGATATGCTATGTGGGCTGCGTTCCGTCCGACATCCACAATATAATCATTTGAATTACATAACATAACATTACGCCTTGTTTCTCCGAACGGTTAGGCAGAGGTGTACCTATAGTACACCCACATTTCACCAGTTATGTTTAAGTCCCATGTAATAGGGGGCGAGTCTATTGCCATCAACCGGGCACAAATTCAGACTCCAGGCTGCTACTGAAAAATTCCAGATAGAAAAATCCAATAACATTTTGCCCGATCTGGAAATCGAACCCAGTGTCTCATGCTCAGCAGTAGCGCTTGCGACCACTAGATCAAAGAGGCAGTCACTAAAATCACCAAAATCTCGACGTGGCATATGAGCCGTTATGCCGCGAACTGTACTCGTATGTAGCCAGTACAGCATCCATATCTACACTAAACCAATGACCTTCCATTTAAAATACAGCTAATAAAACAGTGGGCTTACGTACAAACGTGTTGGGTCCACAGAAACCCACAACCGATCGTGTTAACAAATTCACTCTAGTGTTTCACTCTTTCTGTTTACGAAAGGAAAACTCTACTTGTATTAAAAATGGATGCTGTATTCGGGGGTTATTAATTTATGTACTAACTAGAAATCTTGCTGGGCGTATTTTTTTTTGTAGGATTTTAGAGTTAGCGTTCTGAGTGCGATTAAATACGAGGTGTTAAAAGGTCGTTTGTTTTAAATGTATGTATTTGGAATTAATTAATGCAATTTTACTGATTTTACTATGGTAGCTTATCCAGAACGTAAACCGGAAATAGTCCTGCAGAACTTATCTTTTCAATGTCACAATATTGTAACGTTAAGTCTCCTGTAAACTGGCGCGACACGCGCACAAAGGCACCACGTGTTGTGCGACAAGCGGTGCCTTTGTGTCGCGTCGCGTGTTGCGCCTGTTTATTTAATTATACAGTATACAAAACGCATTACGTAATATGTATTTTTTCTGACTAACGTCTGGCTTCAAATCTTTTAGCCTAAAAAAACTGCTAGTAGATTATACAACAGAATTCAATCTGAAGAGTTTGTTGCGCCACTTCTTCTTCCAAGCTAAAGCACTAGGAAGTGGTGAAGGGCGGGCGTTTTGGGGGACTGTCTTATGTAATTTTTGACGTTCGAAAAGTGCTGATTCTCAGCCTAGTTTGAATAAATTACTTTTGATTTTGATTTATTTTGTATAAAATATGGTACATAAAAACTTTTAAATATAACTAATTCCATATAATATTTTGCTTACTTTATTCAGCGTGCAAAAATAAAAACTAAAACACTTCAATTATTGCTAGTGAGATCGAAAAAAACACTTTAAAAATTAAATGAAAGTAGGTATGTTACTAGTGAGATCATTTGCTTATAATTTAAGAATTAACTTATAGTGTAGAATACATTATAAAAAAGCCATTTCTTATGTTTCTTTTTGAAATAATTTATTGGCAGCTCTCTGATTTGTTTTGCTATTTGGTTATAGATTTTGACAGACATATTGTAACAATTGTTCTGACATAGTCTGCTTCTACATCATGTATTTGAGTATTGTTGTTGGCTTCTCTTTCACTCACAGAATTATACAGAGTAATAGGATCTTATACGTTACATGTAATCTGTTGGTAGGACTGGTTTTATAAAACTTTTAGTCAGATTTAAGGCGCAGAAAACGGGAAAGTGCTAACACATCTCAACCCTCTAATGCACAAACTTGAATAAAAGACGGATAAAAGAGAGACAACGATGAAACAAAAAGCCATAGGTCAAACAAACTGCAATGACGTCACGAAACAAAAGCTACCTACTATCCACTAAATGCTAAAGTTGAATCAGAAAAGCATTAGGGCAAAACAAACAGCTGTCATTAAGCACATACAGGGTGTTTCGGAAAGTAATCATTGCTGCTTTCAATGGCTGGGTTGTGTACAGGGCGTGGTTCTAGAAACGAAGGTCTTTGAAATTCTCAAAGTGGAATGAGTGAGGCGAATGTTGGACGATGTGGGACGAAGTTTGGATTAAAAAACGGAGATGTGTGTAAATAAATTAATGTTGGATTTGAGTTCTGTGTTGGTTTGATGTGGAGTTTTATAAACTGTAAAGTAGTGATAGCAATTAGCAATCACATCGTTGGAATAGAAAGCGATTAATCGTGTAATTGTAACTGTTGTTTCCTACCTTAACCTGTAATTTTCTACATAATTATGAATTTTAGTGTAATTAGTCAGGTTAGGTCACAATTTAAAAAAAAATATGATAACAGCATTTTCAAGCCAAGTATAGCTACTTGGCTTGAAAATGCTTTTTTTATGCAACGTGTACCGAAATTAACGCACAACCTCTTAAGCGATCATTGTACTTATCATTATGAACAACTTTTACTATGGGACCAAACCTGAAATCGCGAAAAAAATGCAGCTGTTCCCTACATTTTGACGAGTTATGCGAACATAAATGTAGGGAACAGCTGTTTTTTTTTCGCGATTTCAGGTTTGATCCCATAATAAAAGTTGTTCGTAACGGTCAGTACCAATAACACTTATGAGGTTGTGCGTTAATTCCGGGACATGATATACATCAGCATACGTCATCTTGGTATAGCTCTATCTAGCCCTTTTGCGAACAAAGCCATGATCTTATATCATGTTATGAAAAGTCTGCCCCTACGCCGCATATACGAGTATATTCGTAAGTCCAGTACGTGATCCGTCTACGTTCAGTTGTTAGGATAATCCTTCACCAGTTCCAACAATACCGGGGTAGGGTCGGGAGGCTCAGGCTAGGAGCCGACCACACATTCCATTATCAACGACTTAGTTTGGGCCATTTCTTTCGGAATGGACATTACTTGAACGAGAAAGCCTTTTGGACTAAAAGGCGAGATAAATTATGTGGAGTCAGCAGTAGGGGGGGTCTACTCCGAAGCGTAAATTCGAAGTATCGGCCGAACGTTCGGAAGTTTTGTGCTAAACTTCATTATATTTCGTTCGGTCGGTTTGGATCTGACCGAACTTCATTTTGACGTTTGGTTGGATCCGTACCGAATTAACTAAATAGAAAAAAGTGTAGTAGAAAACTTCCGAACGTTCGGCCGATACTTCGGATTTACGCTTCGGAGTAGGCCCCCTGGACTGAGTTTTCAGTTGTATCGAGGGCTTCTGGTTATTGCACAGAGTAGCATCTTATAGACTATATGCAGTACGTATTAAAGTTTATATTGTAAAGGGAATTTAGGTAAAAAATAAAAGAATCATATCAAAATAGCAATAATTATTATGACTTTTTTAAAATTACCTTTTCTTTTATTGCTTGTCGTGACGTAATACATCGATATTGCGCTGCATCTGAATCGACCAGAAACCGAATCTGTCTCTAGTAAAAAAATATTCTTAACAATGCAAGGGTTTTTTTGAAGAAAAATAACAAAGTATCTTAAATCCACACCAAAATCAGATAAAACAAGCACGTTGTCTTAAGCACCCTCTATAAGACCTCTAAAGCACGATCGAGTCAACATTACCAAAGCGTAAGTACCACAAATTCCATGGTTGGTTCACACGACACGGGCCGTCGGGTTATGACAGTTATTGTCAATATAGCTGCATATTTGGATCAGTGCCCAACGTCCAACTCGACCCAACTCGGAATATTTAGCTCTGGAACGTGTCACGAAGTCGTGCGACAGAATATCTTGCGGTGTAAAGTAGCTGTCAAATGTCTATAAGATATAATATTGTAGGGACACTGGATCGGCTTAGTATTAATGGGTTTTCGAAAGCGTGTCCGAAGTGGTTTAAAATTTTCTTTTTTTATATTTTTTAGGATTTTGCTGTTACAGCCTATTTTCCTCGACTGTAGTCAAGTATAATTTCTGTCTTTGGTGTTCCATCTGCATTTATGTTTAATTTATTTGCAAAGTACGTTAGTAAAACCCAGATTACGAGAATTGCCTGTGAGTTTGGAATTTGACAGCCAATTTTCAAAAGTAATTAGATAAGCGTTATCAATGAAGTCACCCCCTGTTACATGGAACGTAACCTATTAATGTAGACCACTAGTAACTTACCCTTTCGGAGAATACAGTCGTGATTATATGTATGTACTTATAATTGTATGATGTATGTCACCGTAAGATTGTGAGAACCGTTAGTTTATAATCTATTGGAATGATTTCCGTTAGATTGTAAACTGTTGATAATTTGAGAACTGGGTTAAATCGTTAATCGGTTATGTTAGCGAGCAAGCAAAGCGAGCTGTGCCGCGGCAGCAGCCGCCGAACGCTACTTTCAAGTTGCTCGCAGCTAAGCAGATTATTTAGTATTAGCGTGGTACATTACGTCGCAAGCACGATTGTTACCAGTTCCCAATTTGTCGGTTTCCCATGGATCAAAAAATAATGCGTTTAATTGTAAATGGTTTGTTGCAGTTCACAATTTTTCGACAGTTTATAAAATCTAACGGATATAATACCAATAGATTATAAACTAACGAAGTTCATAATTATACGGTGACATTATATTATATAAGTAGAAAGTTAAAGTGAAAAAGGATCTTATAATGTCACCACATGAAATATCAAACGGTGTGTGTTTGGGATATCAAAAGGTATTTTAAATCCAAGCGTGACAAAGCCAATTCTTGTTTAGATTGTCCCATATCTGAGGGCTTAATTCTAAAATAATCCCGTATGACAGGTGGCCGATGTAAAGTTGTCTGTTGCCGGATTACCGTGTCGAATGGTCACCTTATTGCCGGACGGTTGTCGGACGGGTCGGTCGGACGGCGAATTTGTTCCCTTTATACCCGTAATTATTGGTTGGTGGTTTGTTGGTGGTATAAATTTAATTAGTTTAGTGGCGTGATATTGATTTATTAGAGTTGTCTCGTCTGTAAATATTTTAGTTGATTGGTACATAAGATGTAGGAATCCAGTATCAAGGAATTAGTGTGAAAAGTTGACCTAGAAAAGTAACTTATTTTTTTATTGACATCATGAAAATCAGCCCTTTGGATATTTCTTAAGGCGAAAGCGCCAGGGTAGCTCGCGAAATTCGAATTTTCTTACGTTTTTTGCAATTTGCAGGTTAGGTAATCAGGTTGTATGATGATTAAAATATAATTCGCGACCGTAACAAATATGTATTTACAGAATTATAATCATTAAAGTCATCAGTACAACTCTCTGAGACCAAGTAATCGTATTGAATGACTATTACATGAAATTTTGACATTTATGTTTTATAAACTATGTTTGCCATAAATAATGATATTTCGTTAGTATTAAGATTGCTAAGTGTTTCATTATCCGGACAAACCTATTGAGGTTTTTGTGGTGTTTCTGTTTATATTTTGTTTAGTTCCTTAATTAATAAACAATAAAAAAAACTAACATATGGAGTTGTATTACTGATTCTAATGATTATTAATTCTGTAAATACATATTTGTTACAGTCGCGAATCTTAATTTAATCAACATACACCCAAACACTGAGCTGCAAATTGCAAATGTCAAAAGAAAACTTAAATTTCAAGGGCTACCTTAGCGCTTTCCCCTTAATAAACACTGTTTTAAAATATAATGTAGATAGGTACCTATGTAAAACGTTGACACTGCTACCCATTTTCCTGACACCTACGTGTAGCCTATTCCTTACAAACAGCAACTACAATAACATGACGTCATTTATGACGTATTCAAACACACTTCATTCAATAGCCAATAAGCGAAACCTACATCAAACAGCAATTACATAACTAAATTGTGATTGGTTATAACAAAATGACTATACAGAAAGTTCGTTTGTTGCTCAGTGAGTTGCAAGTTACCCTCAAATTAATCAAAGCTAGGTAATGTGTTATTAACTGACAGTGTATGTTTTACCAATAATATGTTGTCTATGACGTAGAGTATGGAGGGTTTTATGATGTTAGGACGTGGTTCCGTTGTATAGAAATATTTAACTCTGAGTTTTTTAACGTAGTTTACAGACTCAAATCTCATATTCAATAGCATTCAGAGAACTCCTAAAAGGCACAAAATCTTATTACCGGCCATACTTTAACATATTTTTCTGCGCAGATGTCATAGCCGCGATGCATAGCGTAAATATCAACCACTGCCCTAACCGAGATGTCCTTGTCATTTGCTTTGTGAATTTGAGAAGCATTGTTTGTTCCCTTTGCGAAATGTAATTGTACTTAAATAAATAAAAGTAGGCACTTCTCTTAGAAGCTGAGGGAAAGAAACACTTCATAACAGCTTCCATCCGCCGATAATCACGAAAATTATATTCATTACATCAGAATAAACATCAAATTCAAATAACCATCTGCCAGAATTTTGAACTTGTTTGCCGAACGGATAACGAACTTTTCCGATAAAGAAACTCATTTCAATACGACCAGCCGATCGAAATCCGGTCAATACCGGTGAAATCCGAATACGTGGCAGTTTTGTCAATGAGTATCTTGAACGTTCGCGTGTGTTATACATGTCATCGGCTTAAAACATTTTCATAAAGCATTTTACAGAATTTTCGTTGTACATAGAACATTTTATTTCGTTAAATATTTAAACAATTTTGCTGCCATGTCTGCGGGTTTGGCCTTGAACAGGGTTGGCATGCAAAACTTTTTTACTTAGAAGTTAAGACGAACTACCGACAAGTGTTTATGATATTTTAGAGTGCCGGTATCTTAGATAATATTCTCAGAAGTTGTAAAGAGATGGGAACAGGAATTTTGTAATTTAAGTCACTTTGATGAGACAAGCGTGAATTGTTTCAGCCGTTTGATTGACTTTATAGAATATAATATTCTACCAATAATTGGTAACAATCTAAAGTTTGAAATAAGTTAAAGACCAAGAAGCGGAATTTGTTTTTCATATAAGCTTAGCACAGTTCATAGTCAAATACAGTTCTCCCATAGATCAGTCTGATTTACACGGTGCGATTTAATTGCCAGTGGCATATCATAAGTTGAAGCAACAACAAAAGTTGCACCGTCTAAACAGTGTTTAGATGATACAAGTCTAGTCATTTGTTGCACCAACTTTATTTTATGCCACAGGCAAGAAACTTGTATCGTGTAAACGAGGTATAAATCAAAATGCATGGCTTTTTATTTTTTTAAATCTTTCTTTGGTTTCCCCCGAGTGTCAGCCCTGTATAAAATTCTCTTTCTCAGTTTGAAGGTATCACTTGAATGCCTTGTTGAGTGTAGCGGAACAAAACCGAGTGTTCATCTCTCTCGTCTTTCGTGTGTCCTCCATGGGGTCCAAATTCAATTGTCCCTTCAGGAGCTCTTGATGGGCATTTCCTTTACTTTCTACAGCCTTATATTGAAATATCTCAATAAGTGTAAGTACTTACTGTAGACCCGTTTTTGTAAAGGGACAGAGGAAACTGACGATTTTTTTGTGTTATCTTGTGTTTCAAAGTTCTTTACCAAAGAATTTTGGACCACAAACGAATGTGTCTTGCTTTGAACTGATTAGCGCACTAAGAACTCTAAGTTTTCATTTGTGGTGCCAAACGGAACTATTACTAAGCCTCCGCTCTCCGTCCGTCCCTCTGTCTATCAGCGGGCTGCATCTCATGAACCGTACTAGGTAGACAGTTGAAATTTTAAGATTGTGTATTTCTATTTCGCAATACTATTGCACAAATAATAAACATAAATAAAGTTAAAAATTAAAGGGGGTCCCAATACAAGAAACGTGTTTATTTAAAACTGAAATATTAAAAAAAAAATATGTAGTGTATTGTACGGTGGTACCCTTCGTGTGTGAGTCCGACTCGCGCTTGGCCGGTTTTTTTTTAAATCTCTTTAAATGATGTTTTGTCTCTAGGCTTCTTTAAAGTTAACTACCTAACAGGAGCTAGACCACCACCTCTTAAAGCAGTATTATTGTAATCTTACTTCAGTATGGGAAAGAGATGGAGCTAGACGTCCTGTATAGGTGTCCATCTCTTTTTCATACCGAAGTAACATTAAAATAGTACTGCTTTAAGAGGTGGTGGTTGGCCCCCTGTATTTGCTAACAAAACTTGTTTGTTTTTGCCGTGCGGTTTGTTTATATTCATTCACAATAAAAAGCGAACACCAATGAAATCATACCTTTATTTTTCAGCGATTTTCCGATCGGTTTAAGCGCTGCAGTTTAAAACTGTACATTTTTAATCACCCGGGATTTAATTAAGCGTCGGCGATTTAATCCTATGGAAACAAGAAAATGACGTCATCTCTAAAGTACGTGTAATCAGAAAGTAGGCATTTTTCAGGCTTAGCGGAAGAGCTCTAATTATGCAAATCTCTTTTGTCATGAGCTTATTCTATTACAGCAAATAATTCTTGACAGTTTGTTGCTGGAATTACAACCTAATTCTCTGGTGTTAAATGTTAATTTTCTTTGGTTATTGTGTAGTTTGATAAAGTTTAACGTCATTCAGAGGTCGTTGGCTGCTATTTTCATAACGATTTCTAGAATATAGTTATTGAGTGTAGAATTAGAGTTGGTTCAACATTAGGATCTATTACAGGAACTAACGTTGGATGTAGATTAGATTATTATTTTGTATTTAAAAAATAGAAAATAAAGAAGGTGTTTATTTTTATTTGCTGTACCTAATGTTTGACCACAGATCATAAGTTTTCAACATTTGGCAAGTAGGAACTGGTTTTTAAGTTAATCCAAGTCTACAATCCAAGTTATTCCAACAGGATTAAATATTTAAGCTGTGGAAGCCAAACTTCAAAGTAATTTTATCGCCTTTATTAAGCACTAGCACTTCCCCGCGATTTCGTCCGCGTAGATTTCATACTTCCCCTAAATTGTAAAATTGACTACTTGTTTTAACCCCGTTACGGGTAGATTTTCGAAAAACCCTGATACACGTTATTCTTTATTTTAGGTCTTAAGTATAAAAACTGAGTTTCGAGTTAATCGGACCTCGCGTTAAAATTCTTCCATAAAAACTTTGACTCTCCCAGCCACCTTTAGGGGGTTGTTTAGAAAAACAAAAATGACGAGCTTTATAACTTACTAAGATAAGTATTCGTGCCAATATTCAAGTTTAGAAGATTTTTCATACAAAAAAAATTACCCCTTTTCACCCCCTTAAAGGCCGAATTTCCAAAAATCCTTCCTTAGTGGGTATTTACAACATAAAAGGCGTCAACTGCCAAAATTTCAAGTTTGTAGCCCCCAGCGGTTTAGGCTCTGCGTTGATGAATCAGTCAATCAGGACAAGTAATTTATGCATATAGATTAATTCATAGTTAATGCGTTCACATTAATTACTATTGTGTGCAAAAGCAATGAATTGCAATGTTATTATATTAATAAATAGGCAGGTCCCCAGAGAGGATTACAACCTCATTTTCATCCCTCAACGTCTCTTGATAATCCGTGTTGATATTATAAATAAATTATGATTAGGTACTGCTAATTGTTACGTTTGATTATTCAACTTATTATTCATAAGGTAACTTTATTAAGTATTTACGTGGAATTATTTTTATTTTATCTGTAAGGAAAATTAAAAAGATAAATGTTCTTTTGTTTGACAAAATGACGTACCTACTATATTTTGACTCCCAGAATATTTTTGTGCATTCTACAATGTAACAAGACAGGTATTTTAAATGATATGAAAGAAAGAAATTAAAATATGTTTATTTGTAACAGAAACACGTGCATACAAAAAGATAAGTTAACTCGAATAATAAAGAAAAAAAAAAACAAAATAGATCTATAATCACGAGCTCAGAACAGAAGTAGTCGGCAGCTGCACGTCATGACTGTGACAAGAAGGCTTCCATTCAGTATGATCAGCCGTGCTTATACCCACAGCATAGCTCTGATTTCCAGTAGTCACCTGAAATTGACTTACGGAAAGTCAGTTACAAAGTCAGGCTTAAAGATTTGTACACTAATAGATAATTAAAAAATAAATAAACTGTAACTTACTTAGGGCTGATTTAACCAAAATCTTTTATCCTAAGAATAAAATTGACGTCTGACAGTTTTTCTATGGAAAATCTGTCAAAAATAAAAAAATTATTCGCTGGATTAGACTTATTATACGTATAAAAGTTTGGTCGAATTCGCATTAGAATAAAATGCCTTTTTGGTGGTTTTTAGTTTATCAAATATGCAAATTAATCGATTTCTTGCCGCAGTTAGTAGCTACCTAGACCTACACAGATATATCTGTATAGGTCTCCTAAGATATCTTAAGATATCTAAAGTATCCTAAGATAGCACATTGAAACGCTCTCTAAAATCCTACTGTTACTGGCAATGAATATTGACTTGTTCACAGAAACCTCATCTAACAATCTAAGTATATCGGGATTGACCATAACTACGGGATGAAATTGTATTCATGGGCATCCTCTTAAGGGGTCATCGTACTCACAATTATGAACAACTTTTACTATGGGACCAAACTTGAAATCACGAAAAAAATCAGCTGCTACCTACATTTTGACGAGTTATGCGAACATATGTAGGGAACAGCAGAATTTTTTTTCGCCATTTCATAACTATTCTCTGCCTGATCACGTGAGGCTATGAGAGCTCGGATAACGGATGTTTATCGCTGTAGCATCTTCAAGGTGTTCGAAAAATCTTTCTATAGTTCCTGCCTACTCCTCTTGAAAATATTACTGTTCCTTTTGTTCTCCAAACTAGTGTGCCCCTGCTACGCACGGTCTTGAATAAACGTCGATATTTCTTTATTTTATGCAAGTTTCATATAAATGTATTATACATTTATAACCTTCTGAAATAAATTATCTAAATGATGATGGAAACCGCGTCAAAATCCATTGCACAGTTTAGAAGAACAACGCGGTCACACAGACAGACACATAAAGTGACTTTAGTTTTTAATGTGTAAGAAAAGAAGATAATTATGTAGACGGCGGACTAGTTGCTTTTCCACGAAATGCTAATATACTAGCGCTCGAAACCATATGCAAATGTCAAGTTGGATTTCAATATCGGAGAGTTATGGCAATCTTCCAATATACATTGACCACTAGATAGTGGCCTTTCTTTCGAATGACTGGGATGTTCTCAAGACGACTGGTTGATTGGCTATTGTTTTTAGGGTTCCGTACGTCCGAATGAAAAAACGGAACCCTTATAGGATCACTCGTGTGTCCGTCTGCCTGTCCGTCTGTCACAGCCGATTTGTTCCGAATCTACTGGATCGATTAAGTTGAAGTTTGGTACACATTTGAATTTCTGTCACCCAAATACGAAAGTGTAACGTAAATAAATGAATTTTGACTATTGGGGGTCACGTTTGGGGGGCAAATAAGAAAATGTAAAAAAAAATTACAAACTATTTTATACCGTGTGATTTATCAAATGAAATAGCTTACTTTGGGGGGGGGGGGGGGGGAGGGGTCACCTTGAATAGATTTTTTTTATAATTTTAAAATAAATATTGTTAATGTTATTTAAGAAAATTGTCCATACCCCCTCCCCCTTAGCTAGATTAGGTACAGGAAAACCTATAAGAAGTCTATGGTCATAAAATAACACGGTACATCTCTCAATATTTTGAGTACAAACTTACATTTGCAGTTAGTGTATTTGTGTAGAATGTATGGGAGAACATGTTTTTCAATTACTATGTTTTGTTCTTAGGATAATTCTGTCTCTTCTTTCTTCATTCCAACTACGTAACCCTTCATAGATTTTAATAGCTATAGATATTAACAGGTAACCATATTAGAGCGTCTAATTCCGTAAATATCGACCCTCTGATTGACTCTTGAAGTTCAATTTATTATACGGCACTAAACGGTGCCGCTTAAAATCAATAAGTTATTTCACAACTTACTATAGTTTCTTCGGCATCTATATAGTTACTAACTTTAATCATTGCTTTGTTTAATCGATATAATACTTAGACCGTGGATCTTTTTCCGTCGTGTCGGTACGAGCTAATGAGAAATAATCAAGCACCAGACAGCTACGAGGGCTGCTGATAAATTATATTTATTCCTTGAAATATATTATATAACACTTAAAGGCAACGGTGCGGTTTAAAAGAAGATATAGTGACAAAAATTGGAAAGAGTATGCTTGTGTAGATGGTTTGGTCATGTTGAGAGGATGAATGAAAGGCGTCTAACAAAAAATATTTACAAGACAGATGTGAGTGGAAACGCCGGGAGGGGACGCCCTAGGAAGACATAGTGACCTTATTGGTGATGTTCTTCAGAAAGGTCAGGTGCGTAGTACTCGCAACCGGCGTGCGTGTATGACCAGATGTATGAATGTAAACGAGGCAGAAGGAGTATGTAAGGATCGTAGCAGGTGGCGTTCTGTACTTTCTGCCTACCCCCACCACGGGAAGAAGGCGTGAGTTTAGTAAAAAAGTGGAGTTTTTCACGTCAAAAATAAATTATGTATTAAAACTAGATAAGGTAGGTGTTCCGACTACTCTGGGAAGAAAGGCCGAAACAAACTCAGAGGTCACAGTCTCTTTTAAGGTCCAGACATTATCTTGGTCAGGCCACATGAGGACCATACTAGCTGAGCTGATAGCCCACTAGCCCAGAGTTGGTCAGATCTACTAAGGACACTCTTAGATGCTCTATTTACACATCCCGTAAGCCGTGGGTAAATATTATCGAAAATGAAGTTACTACGCCATAAAATAGTTGATGGATGGTATCTTATGTCAGGTTTCAATTTATTAATAGGTACATACATAATTATTGGATATTTTACTGGCAATATTAAAGCAGTTATTAGTATTTAATATATTTTACAAAAAAGATATTTACACGGCAGATGTAGTGGAAACGCTGGAAGGGGACGCCCTAGGAAGACATATAGTGATGTTCTTCAAAAAGGTCAGGTACGTAGTACTTGCAACTGGCGTGCGTGTATGACCAGATGTATGAATGTAAACGAGGCAAAAGGAATATGTAAGGATCGTAGCAGGTGGCGTTCTGTAGTTTCTGCCTACCCCCATGGGAAGAAGGTGTGAGTTTATGTATGTATGTATGTTTACAAAAAAGAAAGAATGAAAATACATTTATTTAGCACAGACTAAAAGGCACACCACATAATATACAACAGATAAAACAAAATAAAAATCAAACTCAAATAAAAAGCAACACACAACTTACAACTTAATGTAAAAGGGTTTGATTGTACTGACAACACCGAGCCGAGAGATTCAAAATGTAAAATGACGCGACAACGTGTCCTTTTTGGTCGGGCGTTGACGACAGTAGGACGTTCCTAGTGGCTGTGTCGTTTAAAATATAGAATGGCACAGAATTGTTGGAGATCGGCTGCAGATTAACGTAACCTCTTAGTTATATTGTAAACTAGCTGTACCAGCGACTTCGTTCGTGTGGATGTCGGAAAACAACTTCTCTATTTGAATCGGATTTTGTTCACAAGTTCACGGGTTTTCATTTGTTTGCGCAGAGTCCTAATTCTTTTTCTAAATTAAATGTATTCTAAGTTACTCATTGTAACTTCAGCTATCTGCCAGTGAAAGTCCCGTCAAAATCAGTCCAGCCGTTTCGGAGATTAGCCGGAACAGACAGACAGACAAAATTTAAAAAAATTGTTTTTCTGTGTTGTGATATTAGAATACTAAATAAATAGTGATATTATTATGTGGAGAATAGGAGATGTAATAGTATTATGGTATGGTGTAGAATATTGAATTTGATGGTGGCAAAGAAATACAAATGAATGATAAAATCTCTTGCTGTTTCGTGTTATTGAATGTATCCTTGTAGTATCGTAAATAGTCTTATTAGACAGTCTATACATAGTTTGCGATATCGAGGTAACGACTGATCCATTTGGGGATTAGTATCCATTTTGAGCTTAAACATATTCCGAATTAAACTATTTGTATTAGAATAAAGGTACTTCTGTTACACTTAGTCAAAACAAGTCAGCTTTTATAACAGCTGGACTAAATCTAGATAAACCCTGACATTACCCAAGTAACATAAAAAGGCACCACCAAATGTAAACTTGTAAGAAGATAAATTGAAAACGAAACCAACACGCGAATACATAGGCTGAAAGTCATCGCTCCTCATATTGCGAGCGGCTTATTATAGCAATAAATTATTTATAACTTTGCGTTCAATATATACCATACGTTACTAAGTGGATGTTAAATGGCTTCTGCCGTGTTATATTTATATTGGGGAAAATTCTAGGGTTGCATATAAATGTACCTACCTGACGTACCCGCACTGAAAGGGTTTACACAGAAGGAAACTCGTGGGTTTTCGTGCCTGTTTCATCTTTACGAGAATAGCTCCAGACGAGTCACGCTGCTGTGGCAAGATAGACTAGCCAGTATGGTCGGTAATGGTACTAACTGCTCGCAGTTTGACTATGAAAATATTTTTCACAAGTCTCGCCTACGCATTTTATAGCGTTTGTTGCTTTTTTCAATCGGTCGTTGTGGGATTCTGTGGGCCTACGTTCAGCAATAAATCTCTTTAGGCTAAAATATTGACCTATTTTCCTTACTCAAAGTGTAGGTACAAGCAACATACTTTCATAATTATTTTTTTTCTCAGAGTGAGGAAAGTAAAGGTCATAATTTTAACATAAAGAGATTTATTGCAAAACGTAGGCCCAATTTAATATTGCAGGTGAACCAATAACTTAAAGCGATTAAAAACGAGAGGAAAAAATATGGTGTCGCTCAACAGTGATAAAATAAGGCCACGTCCTGGATAGCCAATGTGGCGTTAAATGAAATGCGACAGTCTCGGGGCTATCATAATTATTGTCGTTCAGATTTTTCCTGTTAGAATATAAACATATTACATCACGCCTGTGGAGTGGAGACGTAGGCAGAGGTTTATCGTTTGTGTTCATCCACACTTTGCAATTTACTTTTAGTGTTTCGTAAAGAGTATTTAGTATTACCTATTGAAATGATACACATTTTTAGTACGAATATTGCTGTATTTATATTCCGACACATATACAAACTTGGTACTTCTTACTACTCAGTTGAACAGTATATACTTTAGGCTTCTTAAAGATAACCTTTCGGTTCCGAGGCTCGAAGAAAACTAACTTAGCAAAACAGGTACCACGCTCCAAACATCATGTTTCCATTCCCCTTTCGTTAAAAAAACTAGTACGTTTACGATAACTGTCAAATGTGATACTTTTAAACTTAATGACTACTATAAATCATTTGAGTCAAATCACATACTTTAAATTTTATATTTAGTATCTAAATTCACTACAAAGCTTATTAATATTAATTGGAAATCATGACACTATTGTCATTTACCAGGCCTAGGTCTCGACTTAGAGCTGCTACTGAGAATTTCTTAACGGAAGACCCAATAACACTTTGCCTTTTTTTTTAGGTGGGAAATCATCAGATGTCTTCTCCCGCTGTGGGCAGAGCGAGAGGGCGTGTCAGACTTTTACTGACTAAAACCCACCTGTGTTCCTTTAGTTGCCAGTGCCAGGGGCCACGGTAACTCTTTCTAACATCCCGCGACTCTGCTGGCATCGGCCCTAGCAGACCCCGTTAGTTAGTGCTTACATCTCTTTGAGGCGCGCGTGGAACACAACGCGCCGTCCACCTGGGCCCGGTTTTACCGGACGGCGAGCTACCCATTGCTAGCCGTCCGCAAGCCCACGCTTACGGTGGCCGAAAATCGGCTCTCGATACTCGCTGCAAAGGGCGTCTCCTGCAGAGACTAGGGGCGTGAGGACGCAGAGAATAACACTTTGCCTGACTCTAAACTAAGTCCCAAGACCAAACTCAACAGTCCTCTTTGCCTAGACGCCGAAACAAACGAGACAGTCTTTTAATCGTTTAGAATAACGGCATTTTATAAATAGTTCGTTATTTCAATCACAATATAAGATATAATCAATAAGATAATGCAATTGCACGCCTCACAACGCTTGCGTGTGAGAGTGCTCTACTCTCCATGAAAAAAAAAATCATTTATTTACTCTCAATTATACATCGAAGTCATGTTAGCAGTGAAGTTTTAAAAACTAGAAACTTGAAATTATAAGATTAATATATTTTTAGATACAAATATTAACCTTGATATATTACATTAACAAAAAATGTAATAAAAAAATTACGTGTAGCGCTTTCCGTTGGGAAGTGTATCTGTTTGTCGTCACGATTCACCTTGTCACACATAATGGATTAATCAAAATCTTTTTCTATAAAATTTCTTTCATCTGTCGGATGAACCCTATTGATTTTCGTTATCAAACTCATAACCATTCAAAAAGATAATTAACAAAAATCGATGAATTTTCTTACATTTTTTTCCGTAAAATCTAACGTCAACCTGGTTTTGTCTGTGAGGCGTGCACTTTTGGATTTTTATTATTTTTTTCTTTTAGGTACTTAGGTAAAATACCAATAGGTACCGGGCAGATAATCTGTTGTATTGTAACCTATGATTATTGCAATAACAATATGTTCAAGGTCATGTCCATACGGACGGAGTCACAAAACCGTGTCATTGCATTGCACCCGTCAGGTAGAAGAAACTATGATATGCTTCCTTTAAAGAAAACATTATTAATTTGTTAAATTACAAGACTTGCATGTAAAACCAAATAACTTAATATGCGCCTAGCCTTTTCGCAACTATATTGGGGTCGGCTTCCAGTCTAACTGGATGCAGCTGAACTTGTATTTTATTGTACATGGAGTGACTGGTAACACGATACCCCTTGGTAAGACTGGTTGTCAGACTTTCGGGCTTCTGACGACTCGTAACGACTGTCAAAGATCTACGAATGACAGCCGGAATCAACGGCTTAACGTGCTTTCCGAGGCACGGAGGGGTCTTGGTGTGTAAAGAAGGTCACTCATCCACAGACCGACCGTGGCAAGCGTAGCTTTACCTGATCGATCGACCCTAGCGGCTGTCATTACTAAGTCACGAGCCCCTCCCAAAAGCAAATAACTGTGGTATTATGAAAGGTAATAGGCTCCTATAACTGGTGAAACAAGGGTCCACCAAATATCTTACCCACTTACTTATTACAAGACTACCTAAAAAATCAAGCTTTATCATATTTTATTACATAAAGGTGCTCCTTCACCGGAGCATTCGTATGTAATGTAACAACCCAAGATTCGATGATTTGCATTCTTGTTACAAATTGTATCATTACAGGTTGCGCACTGTAATGCTCGGTTCTCCTCATTCACTGATGTAATGCTCGAATCTGAATTGTTACATTACAGGCGAATGGTCCCGTTGAATGTAATGTTACAAATTGTATCGTTACAGGTTGCGCACTGTAATGCTCGGTTCTCCTCATTCACTGATGTAATGCTCGAATCTGAATTGTTACATTACAGGCGAATGGTCCCGTTGAATTTAATGTTACAAATTGTATCGTTACAGGTTGCGCACTGTAATGCTCGGTTCTCCTCACTCACTGATGTGTTGCTCGAATCTGAACTGTTACATTACAGGCAACTTCATCTTTCTGACTAACCCACCCCTTGACAATTAAAAAGTGCCTATACACCTATACACCTTCTATTCAGACCATCACTAAGATTAGGTCGCTAATTCATCCAGGATCAATCAAATACATTATCTGTTTATATTTTATACACACCATTTTATAGAAACAGAATTCATAATTCACAGTTCCATGAATGTTTTACTCTCCAAACGCGACTAAATTGCCTGTTGCCTTACATAATATCCAAAATTTCGTTGTAAAGTTAGATAGTAGTCCATAAATGAAAAATTGTTGTCGTACCTAAAATATTTTGTTCTGCAACATTGTAATATTATGAAAATTACTTAAAATGTGAAGGTAAAGTGAAATTTTTTCGTGAAAATATTAAATAAACGCTGTCATGGCCGCAGTGACCAGACGATAGAGAAATAACATCGTACAATTGCTCAGCAACGTGGTAAAATTATAGAAGAATTTCTAATGACAATTTTCTTTAGTTAATTAAATGAAAATGTTTACCATCTGGTGAGATGAGGCGAAGATAAAAGTTTTACATAATAATTAAAAGATACTATAGAAAATGAGAAATAGGGCAAAGAATCCTGAAGCTAAAAATATGCAACACGACTTTTAAAATAACTGCGTAATAAAAGGAACTATGAAGCCTACAAACTCTCATTTTAGTAAGTATGTTCCTTAATCTCGTGGAGGAGCTCGTGGCTAAGTAATAACAGCCGCACGGGTAGATCCATCAGGTTAAGCTACGCTTGCCGGGGTTAGTCCGTGGATCATCTTTACATAGCGAGACTCCTCCGTGCCTCGGAAAGCACGTTAAGCCATTGGTCCCGGCTGTCATTCGTAGATCTGACAGTCGTTACGGGTCGTCAGAAGCCCGAAAGTCTGACAACCAGTCTTACCAAGGGGCATTGTATTACCCAGTTACTGGGTTGTGGAGTTCAGATAGGCAGTCGCTCCATGTAAAATAGTGGTATTCAGCTGCATCCGGTTAGATTGGAAGCTGACCCCAACATATGAACATAGTTGGAAAAAGGCTAGGCAGATTGATATTCCTTAATAATAAGAGCATTTTTTCTTCTAATTTCCTCCCTATTTTTCACCGTTTCTCTCCCCGGATTATCCGCGTAACCCTTAAACCATGCTCACAGTATAATCATATATAATTTTTCCGCATGGGCGCGCAGTGTAGCCGCACGATCGATAGTTCCCACGACATCCGCTCGCTATAATGAGTATAGTGACGTCATTATTATAATTAAGGCTTGTGTGTGTAGAACGAATTTATACACAAACTTACACCTTTTCGTAGAGGGGTAGGCAGAAACACCGATGCGCCACGTGCGCTCTAAATCATTCCTTTTCTTCAAATCTAAAGTAACAGAGTGGCTGCTCCTTAAGGATTACTCTTACACGGAGTCTTTACTCACCTATCTTGTATAATACACACACACCTACACCCACACCTACACACACACACACCACTCACACGCACTAACACGCAACATACAATTCTACTCTTTTATACCATACAGTAGAATGACACAGTCCACTTGAGATATAAGTTTTTGTTGATTATTGACCGTAAACTACCTCTTATAATACAGGTATACCCTAGCTTAAGAGGTAGAAAATATTATTCTGTACAGATTTTGCAACATAAACTATAAATGTATTTTCTAAACTAAATATCAAACTGTATTTCAAACTCTGTATGTTTTTGGATAAATAAAGATTTTTTATTTATACTAAATGTTTTAGGAATACATAAATGCTTTATATGATGGTGAAGACCGCAAAATCGTCAAAATTCGTTGTGCAGTTATGAAGATTTAAGCGGTCATAAGACATACACGAAAAGCGACATTGTTTTAATATTATGATGAATAGCTATAAATGTATATTAGAATATAAATACATAATTTATATGTATACAAGCTTATGTCTGTTTATCGTATATTTCTCGTTACTTTCACCTGTGCGAGTTTATTTTAGAATTAGCTGTGCCCCGCGACTTCGTTCGCTTGGAAGTCGTAAGATACACAATATACTAAAATAACAGCCACGTTCTAATAAAACTCCCTCGTCCCCCGACCCGTCGCGTTGCATCGCCCGCCCTCGCTATTACTTCGTTGTCGCTTAGTGTTCGTTCTGACTTTTTCTTTTTGCTCGGCTCCTCGTCGTAGCGTGATGTTAAATAGCCTTAACTATCCTCGAGAATTGAGGCACCAAATGCAAAAAGAATTTTTCAAATCCGACTTTTTGTTCACATTTTCACAGGTTTTTTTTTGCGTGGAACTCTAATTATTTTTCGAAAATAAAAGTAGCTTATGTTACTCCCCGTAACATCAGCTATTTGTCAGGGAAAGTTCCATCAAAATCGGTCCAACCGTTTCGAAGATTAGCCGCAACAAACAGACAGACAAAAATTTAAAAAATTGCTTTTTTGTTATAAGTACCGTATATACTTTCTTATGCGTTTAGTAAAAAGTTGTTATTTTGACATTACAAACAGACACTTTAATTTTTATTTATTTGTATAGATAACTTTAAAAAACAAAGTACAAGAATTTTGTATTACTTTGTGGACTACGAGGTAGAATTTGTTTAAATTTTTAATCGATTCGGTTTTGTTGCCAAAGAAATAAAGTTTTTTTGGTCTGAATAAGTTTATTATTTAGTACTGCGTATAGTTTGCGTTTTTATGTCAACGACAGTCAGTCAGGGCGAAACCTTTTTTTAATGTGAATTGTTGGAACACAGGCCGATGGACCATCTTATTGAAAATGGTTATCGCCTTCTCTACCTACGTAGGTACTGTCGACCGGACGACAGTGGTAAGAAGAAAGAAAGAAAATACGTTTATTTGCGGTAAACATGACACAAAAAAAAGAACACAAACACAAAAAGAAACAAGTTGGGGGAAAATATGCGTCACATCCACGCAAAACGGCCATCGCTCAGCATAATGCTGCAATCCTATGCGAGACAGAGCCCCAGCGCTGGTTCTGGGTGATGACGTCAGCCGGTGCAGCATGCAATGTAATTAAAAAAAAAACAACAAACAAACCCAGTGGTAACAAACCCAATTTAACCTGGCCTCTTGTTACATTGCAACTTTGTAATAAGCTAGGTCAGCTCAACGTCAGAGTGTTAGGTACCTACTACCGACGCGACGCGTGGTCGACTGTATACACGAAGTTTTGCCGATATACAGTGTGTCCCTGGATGAAGTGCACAAACGAAAATGGGTGAAACTAGACCATAATTTATCGACAAAAAAATTGGAAAAAAAAAATAAAAAAAATATTTGTTTTATTAATATTGATGGTTTAATTTTTTATCACCTACGACAGACCCTTTTTCTTAAAAAAAAATATATGTTTTGAAACATTGCGAGTATTTCGTTGAAATAAAAACAGTGATAATGGCTAAGATGACATGATGCTTAGCAAATAAAAAACACGGTATAAAAACAGTCTTAGAGTTACAAAAAAAAATTTTTGAGAAAAAGGGTCTGTCGTAGTTGCTAAAAAATTAAACGATCAATATTAATAATAGTGATTGTTAATAAATAATTGAATATCACTAAAAACTTGCAAAACGCACTGCCGTATTTTGATACCTTAGTCGTTAGTAAAAAGTCACCTAATTAATATGATACTTAAATAAAGACAACACAAAACAGTGAACCCACTGATTTTTTCTGTTTTCCAAAGAGAAAATTTTGGAAATTCCGGAATTTTTTGAATTTTCACGCCCGAAATCTCCATACAACTATGGCGAAAATTCTGGACGCTTCCGAACTTTTTATGCAAAACAGAAGTAATATTACGACCCTTAAACACTTCTAAACATTTGAAATAACTAAAACTATGTAACATTTCGTAGCTTCTCTTCCAAAGTCCACTTTCAACCACGAGCTCAAATATTCTAAGGAATTCATTCACCGTAGAATTTAGAAAGTTAAACTTATGCTTAATAAACTTTAGTAGTTGTTATATGTATTATACCAACTTTCAGAAACTGTTCATGTTCGCCAATGTTTCCGGTTTGTCTTACGTGTGTATTTCGGAATTGCTCGACTAATTTCGAACTAAAACGGAGCTCTGCATGAGCTCATCCGTGGCGTAAAAATTGTACATTTACCTACGTTTGATAATATTTATTGTTCTTATTATTTAAGTTTCATGACTGAGTGACGTACAACTTAAATAATTGGATATAGAAACATGGAAGATATAAATGTTTCAGGGTGTGGAGTTGCGCTAAGATTTTTTCGATCACCTGTAGTTGCAATGAGACTTCAATGCACCATCTTATGGCTTAAGAATCCGGGTATGGCACACCCCGTTTGTATAGAATAGTCTTACTTCTTGTGTTTCAGAAAAGCACTTACACGAAATCCCCAGCAAAAGCTATTTCATTTAACGTCTTTATACGTCCAACAGTTACAACCAGAGCCATCGACATCTCTCATCTGAAGTGATACCCCAAGCTTCAGATCTCAGAGCGGCTTTCAATAAGGTATTGTTGTTTGTGCCATATTGAGCGCTCAAGCTGCAGTCCTGCATTATTGAACGGTCACTACTTTTGATCTATAGTGGTCGGAGCTTAGTTCAAGACTTTTCTGGTTTGATCGGGCGTTTTTATTGGTCGGTGATTTTATAGTGATCTGTGATTTCATGGGGTCTACTCCGAAGCGTAAATCCGAAGTATCGGCCGAATGTTCGGAGGTTTCTAACTACACTACATTCTATTTCGTTCGGTCGGTTTGGATCCGACCGAACTTCATTTTGACGTTTGGTCGGATCCGAACCAACCGAACGAAATAGAATGTAGTGTAGTTAGAAAGTAGAAACTTCCGAACATTCGGCCGATACTTCGGATTTTCGCTTCGGAGTAGGCCCCCAGGATCAGATTTAATTTTATTGCGTTTGGGTGGCGTACAGCTAACAATGCAAAAGTAATTGTGTGGTGATTCACGACAAACCATTTACAAGCCTCCACAGTTAGCAATAGAGATTGTGTTACTAGTATAAGTAGTCAGTAATCTCTGGACTGATTAATTTATTTTCTTCTGTTCTACAAAATATCTTTCTGTAAAAAAGTGTTCTGTTCGTGGTGAGGAATTAGCTTTAGTAGGACACATAAGAACATTGCGGTCTTGGTAATCTTTTCAACCGATACTGATAGAAATCAGCTCCAAAGTTCTCGGTCTCTCCAGTTTCTCACAAAATGTTTAACTTATTTAATAGAATAAATGAAAGAAAGAAACAAAAATAGGTTTATTTGTCACAGAAACACGTGCATGCAAAAAGATACGTTAACTTGAATAATAATAAAATAAAACGATCTATAACCACGAGCACAGGAAAGAAATAGTCGGTAATTGCAAGTCGTGACTGTGACAAGAAGGCTTCCACACAGCATGCTGCACATTTAAGCACTTCCTGTCCTCAATAACATTTATTTTGTGATGAGAAATTGAATGAACTATATTGTTATGTTTACCTTAAGGCTTTTTTTTTTTTTGTGGATGGGAAATCATCAAATGACTTCTAACGCTCTGGGCGGAGCGGGAGGGCGTGTTAGACTTTTACTGACTAAAACCCACCCGTGTTCCTTCTGTTGCCTGTGCCGGGGCCACGGTAACTCTTTCGAACATCCCGCAACCCTAGCTGGCATCGGCCCTAGCGGACCCCGTCAATAGTGCTGACATCTCTTTGAGGCGCGCGTGGAACACGACGCGCCGTCGACTCGGGCTTGGTCCTTACCGGACGGCGAGCTACCCATTGCTCGCCGTCCGCAAGCCCGCGCCTATGGTGGCCGGGAATCAGCTGCCAATTCCCGACGCCCAGGGCGTCTCCTGCGGCGACTAGGGGCGTGAGGGTGCAAAGCTTGCCTCTCCCTCACGCGTCCCGCCTCCTCCTTCACGAGCATTACTGCTTCGCAGAAGGAGGTAATGGCTTCCCATGCACTCTCGCTCCGTACCATGGCCTGGACCAGGGCCGGACGCGAGAGATCGCCGCCGCCGATCGCTTCCGCGAGGACACGGCGGTGCTCCGCCCAAGCCGGGCAGACCTCCACCGTATGCTCCACCGTGTCCTCCGGGCGATCCACACAGTGGTGACACCCGGGCGTTTCCTCCCGCCTTATCCGGAACAGGTACCTCCCGAAGCACCCGTGTCCGGTGAGGACCTGCGTCAGGCGGAAGGTGAGGACGCCGTGGCGCCTCTCCAGCCACTCCTCAAAGAGGGGACTTATCGCCGCAATTGTGGCGTGCCCAGCGCTGGGTTGCGACAATCGCACCTTAAGGCTTAAGCTGTAGTATATTTATGTACCTCTCTAAAAAGCCATTTACATATCGAGAGAAGCCACAGCGTAAAAAAACAGGAATGACCTTACATAATATCTTTGCATTAAATAAAATAAACCTTCTATTTTATAACCTTCTTAATCCCTAGAGAGACCACAGACTACGTTCTATGTGTGGTTAGGCGAAAAAATGCAAATTCTCGTACATGCGGCTAGAGGTGGCCACTTATGTATCGATCGTGGCTCTCAGTGGTGGAGTGGCCCACAGGTGTTGCCATACGGAGCTGGCGTCTTACCAAACCTCCTTTGTTACAATTTCGGCGTTCGATTTTTAAATGCAGATTTTTATTAAAATGTCTTTTCGTGTTTTCGTTGAGAAGTTCAAATTGAAAAATCTTTTTGGATGGTTTTGCTGAAGGGCGCTTGAGGTTAGCGTTTCTTTCCGGTTACACAAATAAAAAGATGACTTGTGATTTTCCTCAACATTCTAAAAAATAAACTCTTTTACAATTTTATTTTTGTTGTACCTTAAAATTCAGTACAAGTACTGTTCTATATATTTTTGTACATAGACCGGTACTTGTTACTAAGACACGACACACACGACATTACTCTATTATTTATAGCCTTTACATATCGACAGCCCGAATTTCCACCAGCACTCCTCGAACGTGCACGATCAAAAATGCATCAATACAAACTCATATAAAAAAGAAATATGCTATAATATTGCGTGCAAATGTCCACAATAGATATTGACAAAAGATCACGTATATAGGAATTATGTTTATTTACATAAATATATACTTTTACTGCCATTCTGTGCGCGTGCTCTCAATGTACGTTACAAGTTCTTAGTATTTATTTTATGGCGAGTATACAGCTATAAATATTGGTTCGGAGAAAGCTTTTATGTGGGGATTATTTAGAAAATAAGAACTTTTAAATTGTGGAAATTTAATCTAATCAATATAGCGCAGGATAGCCTTTGCCAGAATCATCATCATAGTGGTCATCGTAATAGTGGTTTAGGAGCTTCAATATCACCAGGATTGTGCCGGAATATAGCAGTTCGTCGTGGACGTGATACGACAACGGCTCCCCTGACATCATTTTCTGTTATCAGAAGACAGCCGTCACGCAACCATCGATGTGACGCTCCGCTAGAGGGACAGGCACCAGCCAGTGTCACTTATCCGACCTTTTCGATGATTTCAGTAACTTCGTAACCAGACTACACGTCGCCATTTGCTGCGCCGTTAAGTATATTATTATTATATTCATTTATTTTAGACTAGCTGTGCCCTGTGACTTCGTTCGCGTGGAAGTCGTAAGATACATAATATACTAAAATAACAGCCACATTTTAATAAAACTCCTTCGTCCCCCGACCCGCCGCGTTGCATATCGCCCGCCCGCGCTATTACCTACTTCGTTTTCGCTTAGTGTTCTTTCTGACTTTTTGCTTTTGTTGTAGCATGATGTTAAACAGCCTATAACTATCCTCGAGAATTGGGCTGCCAAACGCAAAAATAATTTTTCAAATCCGACTTTTTGTTCATAATTTCATGGGTTTTAATTTCTTTGCGCGGAACCCTAATTATTTTTCTAAAATAAAAGTAACCTAAGTTGCTCCCCGTAACATCAGCTATCTGCCAAAGAAAGCACAGTCAAAATCGGTCCAGGCGTTTCGAAGATTAGCCGGAATAAGCAGACAGACAGACAAAAATTTAAAAAATTGTTTCTTTGTTATAAGTACCGTATATACTTTCATATGCATTTAGTAAAAAGTTGTTATTTTAACATTACACACAGACACTGCAATTTTATTTATTTGTATAGAGTATAGATTTCCAAATACATCCATATAATTATTACTAACACAGAAATGCTTACGAGAAACTATTAATGTTAGTAAAGGTATGGTATGTATGTAACTTACACTTTAAAAAGTAAATACAAAAAGATTTTAGGAACTGAAATACAAGATCGGTCTGCCATTTCTACAGCCAAAGATGTTTTTGACAACGCAACCGAACGTCAGAATCGTATGACTAACGAGCATCGATAAAATCCGGTAGACATTGGGAGGATTTGCACCGTGGACGGTTTCATTGCTCGCTTTGTTCGACTCGTAGTTTGTGTCAGCAATACTGAGCCATCAATGTCACTGGTTTTTTTTTTATTATGCTCGTGAAAATGCTGGGATATATTCCGGTGATTTTATTTTATGTATGGGATCATTAAAAGACTGGTGCATTTTTTACTTAATATTTTATGTCGGAACTAGAGTGTAAAATTGAGTCGGTGACAGGGGCGTAGCCTTCACACAATCTGATTCCTATCAGCTTTCCGACGGAACAACCGCTCTTCTTAATGTCTACTATTGCCAAATAACAGTTCACCTGTGTGTGTAACTGTGTATCACATCTCATTACATAATTATTAATACCTGTTTGGGTTTCAGCTCTGCTGTGTGCATGTGGAGACTGAGATACTTCAATGATGTAGTCGACACCGGATTAAACGATGCGATGGTAGATCGGAACAAAGGAAAAAATTTGACCGTTTTCGTTGATGCCGTAGCTCGGCGGTGATTGGTCAGCGGCATCCGTGTACGACAAATCGCTGTGTTACAGGTGACTTAAGGCGATGTCTGAACAATACCAGTTTAATACGAGTACATCATCATCTGCCTAGCCTTTTCCCAACTATATTGGGGTAGGCTTCCAGTCTAACCGGATGCAGCTGAATACCAGTATTTTACATGGAGCGACTGCCTATCTGACCTCCACAACCCAGTACCTGGGCAATACAATACCTCTTGGTACGACTGGTTGTCAGACTTTCGGGCTTCTGACGACCCGTAACGACTGTCAAAGATCCACGAATGACAGCCGGGACCAGTGGCTTAACGTGCTTTCCGAGGCACGGAGGAGTCTCGGTATGTAAAGATGGTCACCCATCCACGAACCAACCCCGGCAAGCGTAGCTTAACCTGATGGAGCGACCCGTGCGGCTGTTATTACTTAGCCACGAGCTCCTCTGATTAAGTTAATACGAGTACATCATAAGATTAAAAACTTACGCCAGCTACGAGACTGGTCTGTGATCCGATTAGTCTTATGAATTTTCCTGAAACTTTTTACCGATGGGTCTCTAATACATCTAGGTATATTTTTCGGAGAAAATTAGTTTCAACATTAACAATATTAGCGCTGACTTTACACCTGTTCCTTATTTCAATTTGCAGATTCACTTTTACGGATTTTACACCTTTTATAGTTTTAAAATCTAAAAAGCCATAAGGGTAAAAAAAAATTATATAAGTAATTTACCGCATTTTCAAATACTGACCTACATTTAAGTTTCTGCTACAGTTATTCACTCTCCAAGTAAATTGATATTACAGGTCTGGAAAATTAATTCTCAATGTCGAATAATTAAGGCCAATATGTTGTTACCTGGGTCCCTACAGACCTACCCTCCTACCCAGCCGTTATCGGAGATGTAATCTACAGCACCTGTGGGCCAGGCCAATCAGTCTTACAGTTTTCGACAAACGGATAACCTCACTAGATGCTGCCCTCCAGAGGCTCTTTTCAACAAAGTTTAATTCAATTTATTATACAAAATGGGGCAATATATCTTTTTTTAGTCCTCTAATGTTCGAAACTGTCAAAGCGGAGGATTCTGAAGTTAATTGATGTTTATGAACGGCGACGCTGTTCGAGCGCTCGTATCCGTAATAATAGAGACTTGCAAATAAAAGTTGGTGAAAACAGATTGTGACTGCGGCTAAATGGGGTAAAACAAAAGTTTGGTGCTTCGATAAGTAAATCTGGTTTGGATTCAACCATCTTTGCTTAATATAGAGTTGATGAATTGTCTGACAAAATTAGGAAGCTGTTTACGTTTAAAAGATTGAACGAAATGTTGGCTTTTTGTGTGCCTAATATTATTACTACCTGTAAGGTACCTACAGATTACCGTTATTATATTTTTGACGTTATAGTATTAATGATACACGGGGCGGACTTCACGCCGTTTGTATCTATAATGTTCACATTTTTATCAAAATATTAAAATTAACAATCGCCTTTAAAACAGCTAAAACTTTTAACTATCTGACATTTTTAAAACGCTATGTAAATAGGTACATACCATCTGTCTATATCAGTGCCTAACAGCCAAAAAGGCAAAAAGGGATAAGCGACATTTTTTTTTGCGAAATCGTCTTATATGTATATGGTTAGCATCGGCTTTTCGGCTGTTAGGTATCGATATATATGTTACGGCTAAAACCCGAAGTGCGGCTACAACTAGTTTTAGCCGGCTTCAACTAGGTGTGGCCGGTAGCAGTTGGTTAAACTTAGGTGTGGGCTGAAAAGTAGGTTAGGTTAGGTTAGTACTGTGACCTGACTACACAACGTACGAGCCGAACGAGCGGAGCGAGCGGTGCTACGGCAGCCGTTGTGTCGTCACAGTTCTAACCTAACCAACCTTTCAGCCTACATCTAAGTTTATCCAACTGCTACCGGCCACAACTAGTTGTATCCGGCTAAAACTAGGTGTAACCGCACTTCGGATTTTAGCCGTAACATATATATAAGTCCATTTCGCAAAAAAAAATGTCGCTTATCCCTTTTTGACTGTGAGGCATCGATATTATCTTCATATTAGTTAGTTTTCTTTTTTTTAGTCGAGTTATTTGTAAGAAGGCAATATTGCATTATGATACAAGTGTGTAATGATCAATGCACACGCGTTTCATACGACGTTTTTCAACACAGTTGCGAGGCAAAAAACAATTCATGAACTAATTACAATAAAAAACAAATGGCCCGCGGATTCCTTTCATCGCGGTGTCTTCGCAGGTTGAAGGAAAGGCAAAGGCACGAAGGCGTCGAACAGTCTAATAGGTATTAAAAGCATAAAAATGTAATATTTTGTATGTTATTTGAATGTAGAACGTGAAAGAATGTTATTTTTTTGACAAAAATAAATAATTTCGTGAAATATTATGTTAATTAATCATATATTATTTACGTAGGTAAATAGTAGGCATAAAAAGGCATTGTCTTTTTGATGAGATTAAAAAGAGCACATCTCCGACTAGTAATAATAGTTATATAAGTAAATAGTAATATTTTGATTTTTATTTTCTATTACAGCAACGCTTATTTTATTCCAACAGTGTCTTTACTACTGGTAAATAAGCCCATCTCCTGCAACCATTAGTTGAAGAACGAACAAATAAACTACTCTCGGAAATTAGCCGTAGGTACTGATGTGCTCCTCATTTCCTTCTCTTCCTCGTAGGTATCTATCTTCAAGTCGTTTGCAAACGACATGACCCAGCAGAATGGCAAATGATGTAGGGAGTCGTTATCCTGTTCTAATGATCGACACGTTTTTAATGTAAACTTGTGACCCGCCTTCCTTCGCACGCGTACAGTTTACCAAAGTGGCGACAGGGCAAAACATCAACATTTTTGTGCTATAAGTATCTATACTACACACATACACCTTACGGAATAAATTCTCTAAATGAATGTGAAATCCGCATCACAATACATTGCGCAATTTAAAGGAACAATGCCGTCACACAGACAGACGTGAAAAGCGACTTTAATTTATAATATTTATAGATATACAGGGAATTTTTTTAATCACTATCCAAATTTTCGCAGGGTGTTCTACCCATGAATACGAACAACTTTTACTATTGGACCAACTTGAAATCACGAAAAAAAATCAGCTGTTTCATACATTTTGGTCGGGTAGGTATTGAACTTTTGTATGAATCAGCAGATTTTTTCTTCGTGATTTCAGAGTTGGTCCCATAGTAAAAGTTGTTCATATTCATGGGTAGAACACCCTGCGAAAATTTGGATAGAGATTAAAAATGCCCTGTATATGAACCACGTGTGTTTGAATAGCTCCATATCAGAGAGTAGGTAGGTACATTACAACTCCCCTCCACCGCGGGGCGTCTCTGTCAATGAACAGCGCATTATGTTCTTAAACACTCAAGACATTAGAATGTTCTCGTGTATATGTCGCAGTAAGATGGTTGTAGCCGTCATATAGTTATATCCCTAGGGATATAGCTATACAGCGCATTTTTTTAATCACTATCCAAATGTTCGCAGGGAGTTCTACCCATGAATATGAACAACTTTTACTATGGGACCAACTCTGAAATCACGAAGAAAATATCTGCTGATTCATACAAAAGTTCAATACCTACTCGACCAAAATGTATGAAACAGCTGATTTTTTTTCGTGATTTCAGAGTTGGTCCCATAGTGAAAGTTGTTCGTATTCATGGGTAGAACACCCTGCGAAAATTTGGATAGTGATTAAAAAAATGCCCTGTATACCGTAATATAGTTATATGAAAGCGGTTCATAACCATCTTACTAGGAATATAACTATGATACGAACACGATCTAGTAATATAGCTATTAGGGCACTCCGACTAAATAGGTTAGGTTAGAACTGTAATCAGGTACGCGCGAGCTGAGCGAGCCGAGCGAGCCGAGCGAGCGAAGCGGACGGTGCCGCGGCAGCGGCCGGCGAGAGCTACATCGAAATTGATCACAGTAACAAAATTAGGGCACTCCGACAGTTATATTCCTAGGGATATAACTATATGATGGCTACAATCATCTTACTGCGACCTAAACAGGGTGTAAGGGACAGCCCTCCGCAGACTGATGGGGTGAATTCAGTATATCATACTAAGATGACCGGTACATGAAATTATTTCAGGAATGTTATGGGAATCCAATAAACCTGATTTATTTAATTACCTCACACGCAATGTATCGTTACCGTGGTAAAACGCGCGTAGCGAGCGGCAGCGCAGCGAGCCTTCGGCCGCCGAGTATTTCAACATCCGTTGCTGATTTTTTTATTTTAGCTGTTTTATTTACATAAATAGAGTGCTGCGTACAGATAATGTAAATTTACATTGAAATAAAGGAATAGTAACTGAAGATACGATTTAAAAAATGAAAATTTTCCTGAGAATATTTCCGGTGGAATATGATTCAAAATAAGGAGCTGAATACACCCTGTTAGTTTGAGGAGGGCTGTCCCTTACACCCTGTATATTCTGCTCAAAACTGTACAAAAATATACCAACAAGGTTCTCATTGTCGTGCAACTAAAATTAATGGAGTGGAAAATGTGAGAACGTAGCTTGAAAGTGACGGCAAGTAATCAGTCATATTTGTGCTCAGAGGAACGCTTCAAATTGATATTATATGTTCTAAATCCCTGACTCTTTATCCTTAACCTAACTTAGTAACGGCTTACAGTTATGGTTAAGTTTGATAAAAGGAATCCTTAAAAATACTTTTAAGTAGGTACATAAGTATTCTTTCTATAGAAGTCTTTTCGTCTAGTAGGTATTTGTTTTTAGCAGGTGGCGTTCTGTAGTTTCTGCGTACTCCTATGGGAAGGCGTGAGTTTATGTACTATCGAGGAAACTTACATCTGACCAATTTTAAAACAAAATCCCGTGCACACGATGACCACATCTGTTAGCAAGCGTTACTATAGCGGCCGAGCGCTGCAAGCAAGAATAGTCCTTACTTGTTGCTTCCATGGTACATATGTGTATTTGGTTTTGATATGTACTAAGCGAAAATAATGTCTAAATTCTTTTAGAGAATGTACACGGTGAGACATTTTTTATGTTTGGATTAAGGAAGTAGTCTTTTGATAATACTATATTTGGGTACACCACAGTTTATATGGGTAGGACTAAAAGACGAATTTCCTAAACTTAAAAAATATAGACTACAATACAGCACCCGTTTCCGTGGTACATAAGATACGTTTGAAAGTGCAAATGATCCAGTATGATATAAGACAGAATCTACTAAAAACGCAGGCTCATATAATTTATGAATTAAGTTGATAAAGATAAATATCTATCGTTGTTTGATAAGGGAGATTTTCTCTCAAGATTTATTATAATTTCTACCTTCATCTTTATGTTCAGAATTCAGGATACCAATTAAAGTTCATAACTGCGTTATCTCTGCTGGAATCAGAGAAATGATCCTCTCACTACCATTTATTTTATGGGTTACCTAGTCTAGTGCTACAGGGATACTCTCCATTTTCATTTTAGTTTGAAAACTCAAACGGTGTTATGTTCACTAATTTATTAGTAGATATTCGATTACAAAAAGTTTTCCATATCGAGGGAATAAGGTATTTTACTGCGAAGTTCAACGGTTGCGTTTTTTTAAAACTATATTATAGTTTTCAAATCAAGCACTAGCTTTTTGATTTTTAAAGCTCTCAGCTAACACTATTATTCTATGTATTATTTTTTTATGTTTTTGGCAATAAAATTTGCACAAAAGTTATAGTATTTCGGTTATTCTACAGTAGGTATACTCCTAGTAAGGGTATAATAAACATCAACACTAATTAGCCTAATCATTACTCTAAATGTTAGGTATACAGGGTCAAATTAAATTAGCTAGCAAAACTCCGCAGATGTGATGGGTGATCTGATGATTTTTTTAGGGTCAATCACCGCTGTTAGTGTTGTTATTTGAAGTGTGAGTTGATAAAATCTGTTTTATCGTGTTGAGATATCAATACCCATCACGTCTGTGAAATTTACACAAAACAAAAACTGATATTTTAAGTGTCTACAGTACCGGCGGTTAATGATCCCAAAAATACATCATCAAATTACCTAATTTCTTTTTGTTTTATCACGTTTAGATATCGATACTCATCACGTCTGCGTAGTTTCACTAGCTAATTTAATTTGGCCCTGTATTCGGTTGACCCAAAAAGAAAATTATTAAACTGAAATCACATCAAAAACCGAACTAATGTCGCACAATAATAACTGAAATACAATTGTTAGACATTATATTTAAAATTGTTAGACATTATATTTAAAACTGTTTGACATTATATTTGAAACTGTTTGGCACTATATTTAAATTTCTTGGAATGTTAACTAATAATTCATTGTTCTTTGTAGTTGTATGTTAATTGCATGTGTATATTCAACACAATTTAAATTGTTTATGAATAAATGAAATGAAAAAATGAATGAAATGAAACCTCCAACAATAGCAAAAATTCCGAAAAGATACTGTTTTCAACACAATATTTTTATACCATGAAGCGTATGATTTTCCTTATAAGCGAGAAGTATCAATTCCGGGTGTATCAACCCTTTCACGCAACTGATAACATGAAAGGGACGATTTGTAAAACCTCCTTTCACGAAATCACTGTACTTAAATGTTTTAATGAGCTGAATAAAGACCATCCAACCAAAAGATGATACATACCATGGGAGAAACGAACATCTATACACAGTAAGGACTATTTTTGTTTGCAGTGCTCGGCCGCTATACGGCTATAGTAACGCTTGCTAACAAATGTGGCTACCGTGTGCACGGGAATTTGGTTTCAAATTGGTCAGATGTAAGTTTCCTTGATAGTACATACATAAACTCATGACTTCTTCCTAGGGAGGTAGGCAGAAACTACAGAACGCCACCTGCTACGGTCCTTTTATACATATAAAAGATGATGTTAGGAACTATTCGACGACCATTGTCTAGGTATTTTTCAAAACAGGACAGTCAAATAAAAATTGTAGCTGACTAATATTATGTGACTATGAGATGTTTTTTTACACATTCTCTTGTATCACACTATTATATAAGGTAAAATTTTAGTAAGCGCAAATATTTTAAGGAGTTTATCTACTCATAAAACTAAACAACTTTCCCAATAAACATGGGTCAAAATGTGAAAAAAAATTCTAACCCGATACTACCAGTCAGCAGAGCGTACAATTTATATGGACAGTTAAAAAAAAAATCGTATTACGACCCATGTTTATTGGGAAAAGTTGCTCAGTTTTATGAGTAGATAAACCCCTTAAAATATTTGCGCTTACTAAAATTTTACCTTATAAATATCTTGATTATATTCCTTGATATGCTTTGCCACGTCAGCACTCAATCATACTCGGGAGACCATCATCATCATCATCACTGGCAGCCTTGTTCCACCCACTGCTGCATATAGGCCTCCTTCCTTTCTTGCCATGCTTCCCTGGTCTTTGCGAGTCTCATCCAGAAGAGCATAATCAGCCTATAATGTTCCTACTTGCTGGGACACTAGCCTCCTCTCTTCAAGAGGGAGTGGGCCGTAATCTGCCACGCGGGCCCAGTGCGGGTTGGTAGATCCAGGAGTCCGGCATCAATTTATAATTCTTACACTAATTATGATGTAAGATGTAAGACTAAAAACTGTCCATTCAAGCTTAATCACAGCTACTGCAATCCACAGCAAGCACGAACTATTTATAAAAATCGCCAAACCTACACATACCCAGATTCCTCTTCCGCCATATTTGCTTTCTCGGCGTAGTGACGTATAAAAGCGCCACATTCTTCACATCGGTGACGTCAAATTTGTAAAAATTCTTCGCGTTTCGTCTGTGAGCGTCATTGTGAACTATTTCTCTGAGCCGGCTCAGATTTTAACATGAATCTTTGATAAATACTGTGTCTATTTTTATTACATTTATTTTCTTAAATAACTTGGAATACCGTACCTGATATACGAGTAGTAGGGACTTTGGTCGATTCACATTTCAGTGTTTTAAATTTTAATTATTAAGCAAAATATTCATAAAAAATTGAAACTGGCTTACAATTTTAAGAGTTTACTCTTAAATGTAATATGAAATACTAAAAGCAATGTAAAATCATTTTGTATCATTTTCCATGATATGTAAACGTAACAGAGTTAATCGACTTTTGTTGCCGACTGTACCTACTTTTTTTTTTTAATTTACTTTTAACAATAAAAAGTTGAATCGTCATAATATACTGATGTGGTCGATAACCTAGTACATCAGCCTATCGCAGTGCAGTGTTGGACATAGGCTCTCCCAAGGGCGTAACCCCCGGTTTTGCGATTTTGCATACACTCTGTCAATAAAGATCGTACGTGAAAATATCGCCAATAAAGTAAAAACAATTACCATTTTATCTGCGTATAAAAACGTGTTATGAGGGGCTCGTGGCTAAGTAATAACAGCCGCAAGGGTCGATCGGTCGGGTTAAGCTACGCTTTGCGCGGGCGGTCCGTGGATGGGTGACCATCTTTATATACCTAGACCCCTCCGTGCCTCGAAAAGCACGTTAACCCGTTGGTTCCGGCTGTTATTCTTGGATCCTTGACAGTCGTTACGGGTCGTCAGAAGCCCCAAAGTCTGTCAACCAGTCTTACCAAGGAGTATCGTGTTACCCAGTAACTGGGTTGTAGAGTTCAGATAGGCAGTTGCTCCATATAAAATACTGGTATTCGACTGCATCCAGAGGGGCAACTCTCGTAATTTGAAGAACATTCACAGTCTGATCTCAGTCTCAATATGTCATAAATACCTATAATCTCCCTACGCTGAGATGAGATTGTGACTAGAACGTTTTTAGTTACGGGAATTGGGCTTCAGTTAGACTGGAAGCCGATCCCAACACAGTTGGAAAAGGCTAGACAGATAAATTTGACAAGAACGTGTTATGAAAACAAATGCGCTCTATTTACACCTAGGGAAAAATATAACACTAATTAATATGGTTTGTACAGGTTTTCTTTACTTTGCTGGTTCATTATTTCGAGGAAACTGTTTAAAATATTTATTTTCAAAATATATAATTTTCAAATTGTTTGCATAATTTTCTTTACATTAACATTTGCACAGTTGCTACCTATAAAAAAGTTAGTTTTCACTGAGTCAATAAAGGCCGAACGCACTAACCTATCTATCACCAGATTTGGCACACTGGATATAGAAAAACCTATCTATCTATGGTTTTAACATCCCAATAATCTATAAGAGATTATGGAATCTTACCGGCCTGACATAAGGACAGATAGAATTATACTGTCTAGCGATCTGTCTTTTACTGAAAATAGGTTATTGGGTTCGGTCGTAAATGTAATAATACCAGGTGACAAATTAACACATTAGAAAGAGACTGTCACATGTATGAGTGACAGAGATGACGCTCTACAAAGATGAACTCTTCTAAGACTCATCGTACCATATTTACCTACCCTATAACTTCCCTCTGATGCATGGAGGGTGCTAGGTCTGCTATTTTCAAAGTATTATCCAATTACTTGCTTTTCATCATCATAGTTAGATAGATAGAATATTCTTATCTTGTTGGTGACTCATTTATTTTGTTCGATCATCTTACTGCCTCGTTGGTCTATTCGTCGCAAGCGTTACTGCAGAGTATGAGGTCCTGGGTTCAATTCCTAGGTAGGGCAAAGTGTTATTGGGTTCTCTTATCTGGAATTTCTTAGTAACAGCCTGGAGTCTGGATTTGTGCCCGGTCGATGGTAATAGGCTCGCCCCCTATTACAAGGAACTTAAACGTAACTGTCAAAATGTGGGTGTACACTCCTGTCCAACCCTTGAGGGAAACAAGGCGTGATGTTATATTATCTTACTGCGGCACACTTATAACAGTTATCACTTACAACTAATCAGCATCAGTCATTCACCCGTAACCACTAACGTCAAACACATTTCAGCCAATGAAATTGCACAGATAATATATGTATCTACTTACCGTCAGTTTTACACTTCAGCCGTTCCAAAGACGGTCTCCGGACGTCGTGTTCAATTAGGTAGCATCCATTGATCCGACATTCATAATAGCGATTTGACATTAGATAGAACTAGACTGACAGATAAACTACGACCCAGTTCCATTGTCTTCTGTTTGAATGGAGTCAGTGGATATTATCTGACAGCGAGTCAAGGCTCCTGCAAACAGGCCCGAAACGCGATGCAAAGGCACCGCTCGTCGCGCGACATGCAGTGCCTTCGTGTCACGTCGCGTGTCGCGCCTGTTTGCAGGAGCCTTTAAGGAGGAAGTAGATTGGCTTGGTGGTATCTGTGACTGGGTCTTCGGGATTTGTCATCATAGTGAGTAAGCAGTAGTGGTATAGGTACCTACCTATAGTCGTTCGTTGTCAAACTGTGATTGCGGCGATATAACTCAGATAATATTCTTCTATGATGGTATATCAAGAACCTTATATTCAGTAGAAATTTATGGGATACCGAAATGATGATCAGTAGGTGCCTATTAAGATAATTTATTCTATGGTCTACAATTTTTCTCGTTTCCGGACTGTCTTAAAGAGTAAAATCAATGCTGTCCATTTATACATCTATAATTAAAATCCAGATTCTCTAAAATATTATTTAAAAAAATACAATGGACAATCCGTATTTTCTACTAACTTCATTAACAAGTGAGTCGGAAATGGTCTATTTTTAGTCAAGGGCCTGCCTAAATTCACGACCTTCGTAAGAAATTATCTATAAACCCCGAAATCCCAAAATTAAACATCTTATTTTTTACAGCGTAACCGTTCCCTCAATTTTTATACATCCGCAGAACTTGATTAAAACTCTAGTAATTAAGTGAGTCGTTAAAAACAGGTTGTTTTTCAGCGCGAGGGGGCGCGATGACTGCGTACTATCCCCAGCTTTGTATCGGTAATCGTTCTTTTGTTTCGAGCCCACAGTTTTTGTGCCCCGCTGGGGTTCGACGTGGCGTGTATGAAACTTCACAATTAGCCCTTTACAACTTACAACCTTTGTACGGCGTCCGGTGAAAAATGAGACACCCTGTCTATGAGGCCAGAGAATTTTGTTCGACTTTAAAAAATGTTTTCATATGTTGGTCACCTCTTTGATTTGAAATACCTTGGCTTTCGATTTGTCACCTCTGCCCCAAACACGTGACCACTGGTTTTAATTATCGATAGAAAGGTTTAATAATTGAGTTATTTCGCCAAAATGGCCAAAGCTTTTGAAGTGATTTACCTGCTGCCATTTTAATTAAACTTCGGAGTTATTTTAATGTTGAAATATAGGCTGTGTTCAAACGAGGTAGGATAATTAATTTATGTTTGTTGGTGATACTGCAGTTATTAATTAGAAACTAAATTATTTGTAGGTTATTTTGGTTCGTAATGATTTATCTATAAATATTGATATGAAAATAGACCGTTACAAATAAAAGTTCATTCATAAAAGTGCTTTTCGTGGCGGTGAATAAAATAAGTGCTGTCATCATGAGAATATTCCGCTGAGTCACGTTTGTATTCAACTCACGTCCAACGGACCATAATGTTGTTACGAAGGATAAAATAGTGTGCCGGATATACAGGGTGTAACATAATTAACGCACAACCTCTTAAGGGGTCATTGTACTCATTATTATGAACAACTTTTACTATGGGACCAAACCTGAAATCGCAAAAAAAAATCTGCTGCTCCCAGTGGTCTCGAACGTCATAGAGCGAGATCGATAGAAAATCGGTATATTTGTACCCAAAATCGGTATTTGACAAAATGTACAATATTCAATCAATTCGTTTATTTATTGAAAAAAAAACTTACAGACAAATTTATAACGAGAGCCCATATCGGTAGACCTACCGAAAAATCGGTAGGTTCGAGACCACTGGCTGCTCCCTACATTTATGTTCGCATAACTCGTCAAAATGTAGGGAACAGCTGATTTTTTTTCGCGATTTCAGGTTTGGTCCCATAGTAAAAGTTGTTCATAATGATGAGTACAATGACCCCTTAAGAGGTTGTGCGTTAATTATCTTACACCTTGTATATGGCTCGAATATGATTGGCTGTACAATATTTTCCTTTTCAGTCAGCTAATTACAGACGTAATTAGTCACATTGTAATTACAGAGTATTTATCACAAACAAGATGATTTTGTTTGAAAAAGATTTTTACGGTTTGCTTTTAATAATTTATGTGTTTTTTTTTAAATTAATGCTTATCTTACGTGTGGTTGTTAATGATGAGACAGGATCCTTGAGTTATCAACTATTTTTATTGCAAATTTCCTAACGTTGGTTTACTTTTTAACCGACGAAAAAAAAAAGGAAGAGGTTCTCAAGTCGACACGTATAATACATATATAATTATATTTTTATGTATGACCACGCATAACTTTTTACAGAGTAGTCCGATGTGAACGATTCTTGTTTTATTCGGGAGGGTATACCTCGCAGTTGGGCCCATGTAAAATATATTAACTTGGGTGGTTTTTGAGTTAGCTTCAATAATACCTATTTTTCCCATTTAGTGTTATTGGGTTTATCTATCTAGAATTTGTCAGTAGCAGCCCGGCCCGGAGTCTGGATTTGTGCCCGGTAGATGGCAATAGGCTCGCCCCCTTTACATGGGACATAACTGGCGAAATGTGGGTGTATACTATAGGTACACCTCTGCCTAACCCTTCGGGGAAACAAGGCGTGATGTTATGTTATGTTTTCCCACTTAGTCTATATGGACGATATTGTAATAACCTCCTTTCACTGTAATTTACATAGCTGGTAGTGGCATGCGAACTTGTGTGGTTGTAGGTACCAACTAGAAAGTGAAAAATATTTTTTTTACAAAAAAAATATATATATATACAGGGTGTCTGGTTTCGGAATAGTAAAACTTAAAGGGGAGGTAAAGACCATCAAACTGAACAACTTTTTCCCGGGGACCAACATCGTAATCGTGAAAAAAAAATCAGTCATCCCATACAAAACTTCAATACCTACTCGAACAAATGTATGAGACGACTGATATTTTTTTTGCGATTACGATGTTGGTCCCCGGGAGAAAGTTGTTCAGTTTGATGGTCTGTACCTCACCCTTAATTTTCGTCACACTGTGTACAGACACATTGTATATACGCGCCGACTTGAGAAGCTCCTCCTATTTTCATCGGTTAAAAAATATCACCGACTTCCAAAAAACTACAAAGTGAATAACTTTAATTTCGGAAATCGGTGGCAAAAAACGAAAATACAAAACCGAAGACACCGACTTCCGAAATCAAAGTTATTTTTCACTTTGTAGTGTTTTTTTTTTTTTTTTGAAGTTGGTTTCATTTTTTGTAAAAAAGTTTTTAAATAAGCAGCTACTTTGCCCTATTTTCTTTACTTACTGTCTTATCGTTTTATTTGCGGTGTATACGTATAAAAGAAGCCGCTTTCGTGTCTGTCTGTTGATGACCGCTTGGGTCTTCGGAACTACTCAATAGATTTCGATGCGTTTTTCACAATCATTCAGAGAATTTGTTCCGAAACCTTATAGCACAGATATCTCGATGTTTTGACTACGTTTTGTTTTACATTAGTAGATTGCACCCGTCCGAAGTATGGGCGGGGCGCTAGTATATATATAATAATAACAACGCTAAATATGACCTTGACTGAAACCCTTTAATCTCGACTATGTAGGTACTTATCAACATATCTATATACCTAGCTAGCTGTCAGAAATTTCTCAACAAAAAAATTGCCGACCTTATCATGCCATACAAAACAATATTAAACCGAAAAAAGTCATCACCTTTTCGCCACATCCTAATCTTATGATAAGAGCAATCTTAATAATAAAGGTTCTCGTCACAAAAAGCGGAATAGCCGGAACAGCCATAAGGAAACTATGAAGATAGTGCTCGGCTATGACATTAGATGTTGACGGCCGACAAATCGTCAGGGTGTCGGCTATGGGGCCATTATTACAACTATTATTGCCAGATCAAGGGCTGAGTCATGTGGGTGTCTCAGTCAGTTTGTGATTATTTCCTTGTAAAATGGAAAGATTGAAAGAAAATTGTTAAGGATTTATTTATTTAATACTTTAAGCACACAAATGTACAGAGGCGGACTTAATGCCATAGGCATTTTCTACCAGTTAATCTTTGGGTGATGCAGAGACAAACAGTGATAGGTGCAGTAGCGAGAATTGAGGATTAAATATTTATTTAAATATAAATACATACTTATACCTATCAAGAACTATAAAAATAATATATACACCTAATTTTATATAAATATCAGCATAAATAAATGAACTCAAATATACTAAAACAAATAAGAATAAAAATGCGAAAACATTAACGATGCGTTGATATTGCCAGCTTCTTGCGAATGTGCTCGCGAACTTTAAAGGATAATCTGTTGGTTGCCATCCTGATTTCCTGGGGAAGTGCATTCCACAGAGAGATAGACTAAATGAAGAAGGAAGAGTGAATGAAATCTGTGCGGAGAGTGGGACATTGAAGGAGATTGTGAGATGAACGTTGATTTCTATTGTGGTTGGCGCAAATGTACTGAAAGGGGAAGATAACAAGGGGGTTAGGGAGAGTCAAGAAATGAAAACAAGGTGGTCAGCGCCCTTTGCTGACCACCTTTGATTTGTGTGTGGTTTCGGTGAATTTGCATTTTTTTTTAATTGATTTACAATCCAGTTATGTATAGATATCGTAGTTACGATTGATATTGGAACATAACTTAAGAAATTACTCTACTTCGTCTTTAAGGTCAGCAATACCTCCATAAACGGTAACCTCTTCCCATCAGGTGTACCGTCATTAAGAGATGTCTTCAGAACGGAGGGTTTCCTAACACTGACTGGTATTTATATACTCGAATTATGTGTATTTGTTAAAAACAATATGCAATATTTCAATTTCAAATCTCAATCTAAAAGAAACATTCGGAAACAATATAAATATGACATTAATTTACCTGTTATTAAGAATATGATGTATTATAAAAGTACCTATGTTACTGCTATTCGTGTGTACAATTAGTTACCGCCAGCAATTAAGGAATTAAATGGAAATATGTTTAAAAATAAATTGAAAAAAATGTTAATTGATTAATGTATTTTATAATCTACATGAGTTTTTTGATAAAAAATCATTTTTGTAAGTACCTACCTAATTTGTTAAAATACTATTGCATATCCGACTTGGGTAGACTGTTGAAACAAGAAATGTAATGTTTAAGAACTTAATGTACACAGTTATGCAATAAATATATCTTTATCTTTATCTTTATCGTTGATTAGACCAATCTTTGTCTACAAAAGTTGTATTCTCTATCACTTATGGTAACCGCTTTCTGGTGGAGCATCAGATATTTTACCAAACTTAAAAATCCCACGGACGTGACGAACGGACTATTTAAGCCCAAGCACAGCTCTGAATACTATATAAATCGTTAATAGAATGTAATCAAATAAGACGAGCATCTACGTCACCACTCGCCAGTAGAAAATAGTCCAGAAAAGCTGCGGCGTGTTTACGACAACTTGTTTACTATTCCGTATTGACAAGTCAGCGACGACTTTACTCCTCAGATCCAAGCATTTTGTGTAGTAGTGCTGTAATTAATTTGTACCATTAGGGCGCATTAACACTACAGTTTAGACGTTAATCGAAAATGTTGGAATGTATGTGCGTATAGGCTGTTCGCCTATTATATGGGACTTAAAATAACTGAAAAAATGTGGGTGTATTATAGTTAAACCTCTGCTTAACTCTTCGGGGATATACAGGCGTCATGTTGTTGTTATGAGTATGTGAGAATGCCACACCGGACGATCTAGTGCGCTCCGATCGGGCGCGGAAGGAGCGCGATCCAAATGCGCGGTCGGTGTGGACGTGCCGCGCGCAATCCGAGCACACGCGGTGGAGCGCACGCTTCGTGTAGCGGCACGCTGTCGGTTTTTTGACAACGTTTAAAGGCACCTCAGTCGTTTGCCGGTGTGGACGGTTATGTGTGGATTGGGCGATCGGGCAATATGGATAATGAGCAATATGGATAATGATTTGCGTAAATATTTAATGAGCAGAATATAGGTTACAGCTGCCACTGCAGTCTGCCGAAGCTCCCGTACGTGCGGCTCCATATCGAGCGTGTGTTCCACTGAACTTACAGCCGAACCCAATAACCTATTTTCAGTAAAAGACAGATCGTTATTGATGATAGACAGTATAATTCCATCTGTCCTTGTGTCAGGTCGGTAAGATTCCATAATTTCTTATAGATTATTGGGACGTCAAAACCATAGATAGATAGGTTTTCGTAACCATAGATATTATAGATAGGAGTTCTAGCTAAAATGTGGATCGGGACTGGACTAAAACGGATCGTGGGAAAGAATCTTCGATCCACGATCGGCGCTCCATGATCGTGGATCGTGTGGACCCACGATTGCTTTTGCGGCCGGTAAAAAAAATGTTGTAACTTGTATCCTCACTTAAACTCCACTCCATGCTAAATAAACTATCCAGTTAGCCGGTATATTATTACAACAGGAAGCAACATCTATGTTATTATTACTGCAGAACCTTAATGGCACCTGTCCCACTGCCGGCGAGCAACGAGTACCGAATGCGCATCGTCGGCGATGAGCGATTACTCGCTGCTAAGCGTATGTACCAAGCGGGAGTCTCTCGGCGCTGAGCGAGTACTCTCTTTGATTAGCTCTTGTCGCTGTAACAAACGAGTACTCGCCGGCGGTGTGAACAGTCAGCGATCAACTATTAATATATTGGATGATTTTTTTTACAGTCTCGAAATGTTTACAGGGTGTTCTACCCATGAATATGAACAACTTTCACTATGGGACCAACTCTGAAATCACGAAAAAAAAATCTGCTGTTTAATAGAAAAGTTTAAACCTACTTGACCAAAATGTATGAAACAGCTGATTTTTTTTCGTGATCTCATAGTTGGTCCCATAGTGAAAGTTGTTCATGTTCATGGGTAGAACACCCTGTAAAAATTTCGAGACGGTAAAAAAATCATCCAGTATGTAGGTATGTCTTTTACTAACACGGGACCCACAGTCTTTTGTACGTTTCTTGAGTGAGAAAATCGTTGATAGTCGCTTCTCGTCAGCGGAGGGACAGGTACCTAATAGTGCAAGTAAACTAGTTATAGGTAGCTTTAAGCTAAACCAATCAGAACGATCGCGCTGCGGCGTGTCGACCTACTGTTTAGCATTTACAAGCCATCGACAAGATAATATATAATCAAGCTAGAGGATGGCCGTACCTATGGGTTAGTGACGTAGTGGGTTTCAGATATCTTGATGGTAAATCTAATATAGTCACGAGCACTAATATGTATACACTGAGCAACTTAAAAAAAAAGTAATTTTCTCTTACTGTATTGATTGTAATTTTATGTTGTAACGAATATAGTAGTTTGAAACCCATACTATTATGAAAGAGGTCTTCTTATCTCAAAGTTGCAATCGTAATTCCACGAGAAAATCGCTTTTGAATTGTACTTACAATATCTATGTATGTTCTGTTTCAAAAGTATCTGAAGAAAATGTAAGCAAATGGATCAAAAAATTTACTTGTGGATACCAATTTGTAGTTTCACTTACAAATTGACGCATTTGATTTGTTTTTATTTGAATACATAAACCCGATATCCTAATTATAAATCACTTTATACTTTTCATTTGACAATTGAGGTTAATTTAATATATAAAACGTTCCCAAATGTCTTTTGTGATGCGCACAGCAAAGGAGTGGAACTCTCTGCCTGCGTCTGTGTTTCCGAACGCATACAACCCCGATCTCTTCAAAGTGAGAGTGAACAGGCTTCTTCTGGGTAAGCTCGCTCCATTGTCGACTTTGTCTCTGTCATCTCTGACCTAGACTAGAGTCAAGAGCAAACCTATCTCAAATAAAACAAAAAAAAACTATTTTCGTCGATGCAAAAAATATATTGTTGTATTAGGTGGTGAGATATAAAGTTAACCTTATCAAACAGGTGAATGTATTACTTTTGTGAATGATTGCGTAAGAATTTGTTTGTTTACACTTTTATCAGATACTTTTGGGACATTCTATCTAGGAAAGGTTCGGCTTTGTATCGCGTCGTCTCTGTCACTCATACCTGTGTGACTGTCCCTTTCTAAAGCTCGATGTGATCTACGCTAGAATAAGGTATTTGTTTTTTTTTTTTGTTTATTTTACTCGGATTTTACTGGGTTTAGTAGCTGCTCCTGTTATGCCTCGGTTCACTGAATTTAACTTATCAATAAAGTAAAAATTAAAATATTAAGTTAAAAATAGTGTTTTATTTACTGAATTTCTAGCTATCTCAAAAAGCAGAACTAAAAAGACGCTATCACTACACAAACAAAATTTCAATGTTTTAAATAAATAAACACAACTTAATTAGGTAAGTAGGTATTCTAAAATTATTATAGGAATATAAAGAATCGAATACAATACAGTAGCACTTTTCAATAGCTAGTTCAGTTCAGCAGAGCTAGTAGACCAGTCATCCTATATATGGTGCTTTCGCCACTGCTGAACTCAAACAACCTTTGTTTAAAATAAATTCATACAAAAAACGCCAAAAGGCACTGTCAATGTCAAATTGTAAAAACTGATTCGAGCGGTTTATTGTAAAACCTTCCATATTGTGAACTGTCAAAAAAATAGTAAATGCTCTTTGATTTATGTAGGTATCATTAAACGTTGTGTGATGTTTTCAGCATGGCCGGATGGCCGCTCATTCCGTATGATTAATTTAAATCATTTATATTCCTTTGTTATTTTCCCAAAATTTCACATTCAATAATGAATTATCGTTTTCAATAGCTTCATGAAACCAGAACAATATTTTATCCAGATAAATATATTCTAGGAATTATATCAGATGGAAAAGGCAATCAGCATTTATCTTAATTGTGTCAGACGGCGTAAAAACCGGCCAAGTTCGAGTCAGACTCGCGTATTAAGGGTGCCGTACCACCAGAATTATTATAGTTTACATTCTTCGTTGACATATCTCGTGACCAGAGAGCTGGCCAATTTTTAGGTCAAAGAATCAGCATTGTCATCTAACGTGGCAACGCTGCTCTTGGGCACTTTTCCCACTGACAGCGATGCGGACGAATTTTTTCATGCCCAATGAGCTCTCCCTTTTTTTCCTTTATGTACTGGTACATATTATATATATTTTAGTGTTAGATTCTATATATTGTATTTATCCTGTTTAAGGTTTCTTTCTTTTATTATTTGCCATTATAGAGACTATAGTACCACGTACACTGTGTCAACTGTCTTCTTATTACGGTTGAAAAAATAGATCACTCTATCAGACAGAAGAGCAGACAGACAGACAGACAGACCGATCGACGGACCAACAGATAGACAGACGGAGTAGGCTTAGTGATTGTGTCGCGTTTTCACCCTTTGGATACGGAACCCTTTTTTTTGGGTGGGAAATCATCAAATGACTTCTCCCGCTCTGGGCGGAGAGGGAGGGCGTGTCAGACTTTTTTTTAAAACCTACCCGTGTTCCTTCAGTTGCCTGTGCCAGGGGCCACGCTAAAGTGAAACAATAATACAACTATGAGATCATGCATTTGGAATTGCTAACTCGGATCTAATTCACAACTACCCTCCGTGGAATGTAGGAGGGTGTTTGGTGGGCACAATGCAATTTGTGGTCTGGCTATATATCGAGATACGTGTATTGCGTTATTTTACCATAAATGGCGGGTTATATTCTGCTGGTTGAACTTCGGTGGAATGTAGGTAATGGTGAATTATAAGTACTTGGATGATGAAATTACATTTGAATTAATTGTATGTTGTGTGGTTATTAAAAATGTTAAATTTAATTAGTAATAATGTGGTTTTTGCTTTTATGCCTGCTTGTATGATATAAATATCATGTCTGTTTTCCTATGAGGTAGACAGTGGGCGGTGTTGATGCTAAGAGCCTTATACAATAATTATTAACGTCTAAAAATAATCCTTGTTCGAACAATAAACAAGAATTGGCACTATAGCTTCTCATAACTGTTTTAATTCTAACTTTTCTGCCCATTCGATGGCAATGAATGTCGCATCACCTTTTGAAGCATCATATTCATAGTGACCATACCGTGCCTCAGAAAGCACGTTAAGCCGTTGGTCCCGGCTGTCATTCGTGGATCTTTGACAGTCGTTACGGGTCGTCAGAAGCCCGAAAGTCTGACAACCAGTCCTACCAATGGGTGTCGTATTACTCAGTATCTGGGTTGTGGGGGTCAGATAAGCAGTCCCTTCATGTAAAATACTGGTATTCAGCAGCATCCGCTTAGGTTAGACTGGAAACCGACCCCGACACAGTTAGGAAAAGGCTAGGCAGATTGATTGAGAGATAATTATTAATTCATTATTTACCAATCTCGCTATATTACCCCGGGCGATAACACACGCTATATCCCGATGCAATTCCAAGCCATTTCTAATTATATCTCACCTATAATTAGAAACAGATTAGTGTTCTGTTTGCTCTAATTACATGCAGCCGATTTCAGCAATGTATATATTTTCTTCTCCAATGTGTATGTTTTGTGTTTTATTTTGACATATTTAGACTCGCCTTGTCTTTCAAACGTTCGCCTGTTTCTTTCAGTTTTGTTCCTTCAAATTCTATTTACTAGATGTGTTTATTTATGTCTCGTCTGATTCGACTGTGTCTCATCAATGGTATCTAATTTGTTGTTGTCTAGTGAGTCACTTTTGCTGGCTTTTGTAGAAATCTAGCATAGTGCTTAATCCTATAGACATAACGTGTCGTTGTGTCTATTGTATTATTTTTCTCTTTTTTTATTGTCAATCGTAGACACATTTGACATATTATTTTCCCAGTTACCCCAATTTGAATAACGTGTATTGTATTTAAGATCGTCTATAGATAACAATTGTTATGGAGTCAGAGATTAAATTATTCTCGAGACGAGTCTATCCTGTTGTACCTAAATAAGCTGTTTATAGGATAGATAAATAAATACATAAATCCATTAATTGACGCCTTTATAACATGGGGGGAAAATAATAGTCAAATTAGTGAGGCAATCGAAGCTTGAGATATCAATCAATCTGCCTAGCCTTTTCCCAAATATGTTGGGGTCAGCTTCCGTTCTGAGCAATGCAGCTGAATACCAGTATTTTACATGGAGCGACTGCCCGACTGCTTATCTTATCACCACAACCCAGTTACTGGGTAAGCACGATAAATGATAAATGATTTTATTTCTGTAAGTAGGTTTATACAAACATTTTTACACGTCAAACATTTTTTTTTTAAACTAGATGAGGCCGGCGTTTCCTATCTGACTACTCACAGAAGAAAGGCCGAAACAAACTCAGAGGTCACAGTCTCTTTAAAGTCCAGACATAATCTTGGTCAGATCATGTGAAGACCATGTAGGTTGGTGTCTGAAATGGTCTTTTGAGGAAAGAACCACACAGATTGAGTGGACCTGTCCAGTCAGTGCAAGAATTTGTCAGTAATCGTACAGCTCAACATAAAAGTTAAGGAGCTCACCGATTCGACAAACAATACCAAAGAAAGGACATTTGGGTAGGCCGCATAATTTACTCACCACCCCTTGGTTGTCAGACTTTTGGGGTTCTGACTACCCGTAACGACTATCAAAGATCTATGATTGACAGCCGGTACCAACTGCTTCACGTGCTTACCGAGGCACGGAGGGGTTTCGGTATGTAATGGTTGGTCACCCATCAACGGACCGACCTCGGCCAGCGTTTCGTAACTTTGAAGATCGACCCGTGCGGCTGTTATTATTTAGCTACGAACCCCTCACGCCGTAACACCATGGGGGCAAATAATAGTCAAATTAGTGAAGCAATCGAGATTTTGGACGTAATAGAGGTCAGGTACGTCCATTACGTCCAAATAAATGGAAATATGGAGAGTAAAAACAAGTAATAGCTATAAAAGTAGCTTTGATTCAATGAGCGAGTCTCAAAGGATATGAAATTAATTCAGTTTACCAGCACAACAAGACAATGCGAAGTGCAAACAATAATATGTTCATGCTGGCAATTGTAGCGGGCTCGCTTTGTGGCTTCAGTAACACTGATCGTGGTTTAGCGAGCGTTTAATCAAACTAAACTTTGTTGTTAAGCTGCGTTTACGCGACGGCAGCATAGCGTTGTTTAGAAAATGTGCGCGGTTCTGTAGAATCTCTTGGGGTAGGTTACAACGCGCGAGCGCATAGCTGCAAAGTGGCATATCGTAGTGGATATTTAACGGTATGTAAATATTCAGGTAAGCTCTTTCTTACCCACCACAAAAAACTGATTTTCTAAACTCATACTTACAGAACCTAACATGCGGTCGTTGACCCCAATGAAAAAAATCATCAAATATATATATATATATTATTCGTTTTCATGTTTAGATATCGTCGGCGGAGTTTCGCCAGCTAATTTAATTAGACCCTGTATAGGGATGTTTGACTTTACGTTGAGATGTTGCGTTAAACTGCCCGCGCGCAATTATTGCGGACGTATGAGATAATTATCCCGATTTTTTTAAACACTAGCTGTGCCCCGCGATTTCGTTCGCTTGAAAGTCGTGAGATGCACAATATACTAAAATAACACCCACATTTTTATAAAACTCCCTCGTCCCCCGATCCGCCGCGTTGTATCGCCCGCCCGCGCTATCACCTACTTCGTTTTCGCTTAGTGTTCTTTCTGACTTTTTCTTTTTGCTCAGCATTGAATAGCCTATTAACTATCCACGAGAATTGGGCACTAAATGCATAAAGAATTTTTCAAATCCGACTTTTTGTTCACAATTTCATGGGTTTTAATTTTTTTTTGTGTGGAATCCTAATTATTTTTCTGAAATAAAAGTAGCCTAAGTTACTCCTTTTAACATCAGCTCTCTGCCAGTGCAAGTTCCGTCAAAATCAGGCCAGCCGTTTCGAAGAATAGCCGGAGCAAACAGACAGACAAAAATTTTTAAAACTGATTTTTTGTTCTGAAAATGAATGTAATGTTGATCTACATTTTTGATCAAAAATAATAAATTATAAACGTAATGACGCCACTTGCAAAATGCTAGTCTTACGCTCTCCTAAATTTCACCACATCTACTCTATTGTAAAGGTAAGAAAGTAAAGCAATTAATTCTATTAACATCACGTTACTCGCTAGTCCGGAGGCGCCTAACGTTAACGCGTCCGTAAACGTTAGTCGCCGTGATAATGCTTCAGGTAGATGTGTTTAACGTAATTGTGAGTATATTACTATGTAGGATTACGGTAAAACAGCCTTTATTTTAAGCTTTATTGGGAGATTTGGGAGTTAATGAGGCATTTGATATTTTATGAAGATATTGTGTTTTGTTTCTTGTAAGAAGATGACAAATTAATTGTGCATAATGAGAATTGGGATGATGCCTGGGTAAAAAAAGCAGTTCTATTTAATCCGTCAGGCGGATAATAAAAAAAAATTAGACACGTATTTTTTGCTTTATCAATATGATAAAAAAATACTTAGATAAAACGCATTAAAGTTGGGGAGTGGGGGCTTGCTACGTCACAGCTGAGTATAAATTCTAGCAAGGCCATGTGTCATGCCGTATTTTAACTCAATATATCGCCGTATTCTTTTGATTATTTAAAAAAAGAAAAAATACGTGTCCAATATTTCTTAATAATCTACCTGACGGCCAAAACCAATGTTTTAGTCATGAGCCCCTCACGCCTATTCTTGGACTCAAAACGTAATCAAAAGTACGAATTAACTAATACTATACCTAAATAAATACTACGTAAAACCTGCGCAATTAGATAAAATAAAACCACACAAAAATTATTTCGAAAAACTCGACAATCATCTCCATACATCAAAATGCAAAAATACTTTCACACATTCAAAACAATTTTCAGTAAGAAACATCCTACGTTTGCTCAATCCGCGACTCGTAAAGGCGACGGGGATCCTCTAATCATATACCCATTCACTTCTGTATCCTTAGTACTCAGTCCGACGCACAGAATAATATGAATCAACATGAGTCTGCCATCAACATCTTGGAGTAACAATAAATTATTCTTCACTTCACAAATATCCCTGTCCAACACGAAAATGGAATAGGTGTTAGACTTATTTACTAGTACAGATTTCTGAAGATATTTGGGTCAGATCTTTTGTGGTGATCTAGGCATAGGAAAATATCAGACGTTTCGTTAGGTTGGGTGTCAATGTTCTTATTGGGCGGTGGGTTTTTAAGAGGGTCAAAAAAAAAACGATTGTAATTTGTATTGCCATGATTTCAAGCTGAAAGGATATAATAAAATTATAATGTATTAGCGACTCACCCCGGCTTCGCACGGGCAGCAATAATTATCTATAGCCAGTTGACTTGTGGTTGATGATTGAAATACTATCTTGAATTCATGTAAGTAAGCCTAGTACTTTTTGTTAGGTGACTATTCAGAAAAGATAGTACCAAAAAGATCAAAAAAATTATTTAAAAAAAATCTGTCTTAAATACAATACAATCTAACACTACACTAAAATATATATGTATATTATGTACAAGTATATAAATAAAAGAGAAAAAAAAATTAAATAAAAGGGCTCATTGGGCATAAAAAAATTCATCCGCATCGCTGTCAGTGGGAAAAGTGCCCAAAAGGCTGATAGCGTTGCCAAAAAATCTGTTGATCCGACTGCTACCAAACTTCATAGGATCACCTCGCTGGGCTAATCTAAAGAAAAAAAAAACAATTTTTTCGATTGCCATGATTTCAAGCTGAAAGGAATATTATAGTGTATTAGAGACTTGCCCTGGCTTCGCACGGGTAGCATTAACAGCCAGATCACTTGTGGCGGATGATCGAAATACTATCTTGAATTCATGCAAGCCTAGCACTTTTTGTTAGGTGACTATTCAGAAAACAATATGACACAATTACCAAAAAGCCAAAAAAAATCTGTTGATCCGATCGCTACCAAACTTTATAGGATCACCCGCTGGGCTAATCTGAAGATTCCCTGATAATTTCATCAAAATTGCTCCAGCCGTTTTGTAGTCCATAGGCAACATACATACATACACACATACCCACATCCATTTAGATAGCAATATACAAAATTGAATCGGTGTAGAAATTCCCGAAAATCAGGAAACATGCAAAAACGAAGACCAGACAAATCGAGATCGTTTTTAAAGTAAGTTTAAACGAAAAAAGTTCCTCTTTTGCGTATTTGTTCGTTTAAAAAGCTTTTTATAATACCGTCTCCTGATCTAGAGCAGCATTGAAACAAAGTGCATTCGATGCTTATTTTCTCCGAGTTGAAAGTCAAATGGGGTGAAATGGGGTAATGGTAATCGAAGGCGACATCCCGTAGAGGCGATATTTGTGTTGTATTGTGAACCTTACAGCTAAGAACTTAAGGAAGCAGCTAGATTTGGTTTGCGGTTTTTGTGAAGTAGTTACCTACATTGTGTGTGTAGTTCAAACTATGGAGACACAAGAGTTTGTTGGAAAACTTCAAAAATAAGAAAGATAAGATTGCCTTGTTTAAACCTCAGGGATCTAAAATAAGGGAAAACTGTGCACGCCTCCAACTGTTAGTCCGAGTCAGAAACTTCTTGACGATTTATGCTCTACTAGAAGCGCCCCGCGGTTTCACCCGCATAAGTCTCGATCCCGTAGGGATATCGGAATAAAAAGTATTCTATGTGTTAATCCAGGTTATAAAACATCTGCTTGCCAAATTTCATCCAAATCCGTTCAGTACTTTTTGCGTGAAAGAGTAACAAACATCCATCCATCCATTCATCCTTACAAAATTTCGCATTTATTATATTAATAGGAATAGGATAGTAGAATTCACAATTACCGCTTTTTGTATCAAGTCCTTCACCCAACTGCCAAATGAGAGCCTCTTTAAAAGGCCGAGGGAGGGACTATTGGTCTTCGATTGTTACAACAATAGAACATAGCGACATTTTCATCATTATCAACTTGAGGTTATCTGCAACCAGATTATAATATTTTTTTTTCAAAGTTAAAAAAAAGATAAAAGTACACGTATTTTGTAAAACATGAGTGGATAATCTTGCACGCATTAAGTCCGCCTTTGTACTTTTTTGAGTGTGAAAAGTTTAAATAAATAAATAATACCGGTCTTACCCAATAACAGAATGAAAAAGTAGCTACAAGTTTCGCCATTAGATTGTACAAACAATAAGATGTATTTAGTTAACATTATTAGTGGCTTACGAGTTGTAAGGTCGTGGGTTCGAACCCTGTCAGGCGCTTTACTTTGTGTAAATAATTTCATCACCACTGCTCTCAAAACGGTCGTCTCAAAACGTTTGGCTAAAATAAACTTTTGTTCAAATTTCTTTCTTCCCATTCGTCCCTTTGTAAAATAACCATCCATGACAATACGCAAGTATTCTCACTCTCATATTCATAGACTAGACTACAAAACTATCCCGCCTTTCTGCTGGATATCTAGATGAAGTGAGTGCAGCCGAGAGCCACATAAATAACAAGTAGATAAGAGCAGCCAGATGTTTGCTGGGTGCGAGTTGGTCGGTTATTGTATACTTTTATGTTGCAACGCTTTTGGAAATGAAAGGTTAGGAAGTGCTGTTGGTTGCTGTCTATTTAGATCAAGATAGAAGATACCCATCGATCAACAACTTTGAAAGAAAGAAAAATAGGTTTATTTGTCACAGAAATAGTGCATACAAAACGATAAGAATAATCAGAAAAATAAAACAAAATAGATCCATATTATAATCACGAGCTCAAAACAGAAATAGTCGGAAGCTGCACGTCTGACTGTGACAAGAAGGCTTCCACTCAGCATGATGCTGTGCTATGAGGGACCCACAGCACAGCGCTGATTTTCAGTGGTCACCCGAAAAAGACGTACGGAAATCAAGTCAGGTTCAGTGATCAGTACATAAATAGTTACATAACAAAGCAAAAGAACCAGTAACAACTACTTAAAATATGCTGCAACTATATAACCAAATATAGGTATGAATAAATATTATGAAATAATCCAAAAATGACTCCGTAGGCATCGCAGGTGCGTGCATAAACAATGTACCTACCTGAAACATAAATTATTGTTACAATAATAGAATGTCAAGTGTTCTTTGCAAACATTATTATACTTACATAAAAAGCATTCAGAATGCGACACAGTACGCGTTCTTTAAATATTCAGCCACGAAGATTAGTTTAAGATTTTGTACAGAGCTAGGTAAAAATACTACTGCGATTGCGTTTAGTAAATTCATGAAAAACAATCTTAGCAGAAGTACTCGTACTTTGTAGTGTACGCTAAAGCCTCTTTATTTACATAATTTTAAAAGATTGAAACATTTTAATTTTCCATCATCCGAATTTCCTCTTCTCCGAACCATATTTTACATAATTATCCAGTACAATCATTGAACAGCTGTTCAGCCTGAACTGACAGAAGTTATTTCCTAAAAGTCCCAAGTTGGACAACTAAGGTACTTACGAGTACTTAGACTTGCACAAATATGTGAACGGATGGAGATGGCCGCAAGAATCTCGGAGACGCTTCCAAACTATTTGACGGGAACTAGGCTCTGGTTTAGCACCAACGACTTTGTTGATGGGTTGTTCAAGGACTGGAACTATTAATTAATAGTCATAGGCTTTCCTGGCTTTGTTTAGAGGTAAATTAGAAGTATTTCAAATCTGAGGTCTTAGACGAGTGACGATCGTTTTCAAAGCTTCTCGTACTTCTAATTCGACGAATTTCAACAGGATTGACAAGCTTTTCGGTAGTTTATCCCCTCAACTGTCGAGACACCTTATTCAGGTGTTTGTCAAGATCGCCCTGTCTGTCGCGACACCCAATCAGACGTCGCGACCGTGACAGAATGTAATTTTTTCTAGTCCCTGTCAAATTTTAGGAGACATTGAGTTTCCATAAACTTTAAAGCACTCATCTTCCGGTGATTGTGATTTCTTCATTTTAGGTACATAACTTTGTGATGAATTGAAAATTAATAAAGCAGACCATTGAACTTTAATGAAACCAACACTAATTGTATAATCTGTAGAAACGCTAGACAAGCGTTTTGACCTCATCAGGAACCAAGTCTAAACTAATAACGTTGTACCACCCATCACCACCTGCAAAGTTAAAGCTCCGAAACGTAATTTACAAATTGATGAAACATCTCTCTCAATTGTAGCCCACTAGCAGATACGTTCTAAACCCCCGAATACCTCCAAGTTTCGACTAATAATTTATTAAAATCGTAATTAAGGCGTTGGCAGGCTGCCAACAAAAGGTTCGGGGCAAAGGGCAAAATTTATCTTACACTCTTAATCCGGCTTAACTTACTCCTTTCAATTTTTGGCTAATTGCCGGTAATTAAGGTTGTGGGACCTTTTCGGAAGCCTCTTGACTCGATTCTCGTATCGATGAGACTTTATCGAGTCGGTATCGAGTGACCTCTTGTGGGAGTGATTGCTATCGAGGTATGGCTCAGTGTCCGTTGAGCAAACATGATGTTATCTTTCCGCACCAGTTGAGGGGCTCATTCGGTGGACTGCGTCACCATGATGGCAATCAAAGATTCATTCAAATTTTATTGTTGCGACTTTTGAGCTGCTGATTTTGTTTTTCCTGCATTTTATTCAACTATAGTTCCCAAATCTATTGTGTACCACTTATTTCTTACGTAAAAATAACCTTCATTTTGTGGAGGAAGATTTCTGAATAAAGTTTTCCTCCTTTTCTCCGCGTTATATCTTTCGAAAATACTCTCAGAATATTTCCAGTTCCTTAAAACGTGGTCGTTATATTAACTAAGCGACATGCATGTGTTTTACATGGTAAAACTCTACGCACGCATTTTCACGCTGTGCTTGGGATTCGACTAAGTGTTAGTGCTTTTAGATTTTATGTTCTGATCCTTGGGCTCAGGCTTCAATTTACATTGTGGTTGTTTGATTGGAAGTAGGGATTGCGTGGGTAAACATTCGTATTCGACGTGCCTATTGGCTGAAAGGATGAGTCCTCTGAATTTGCTGGAACATATTTCAGGAATCTTTGCCTTTAAAAACCATTGTAATAAAAGGATTTTGTTTTGTTCATCATTCCGGAGCAATTGCTACTGATTGGTCGTATTTGATTGTAAAAGCCGATAAAACATCAAACAATTCGTCTACCATTCAGTGATCTTTGATCGTCCATGTAGAGGTCATTGAGAGGCGTATGATTTAATAGTTCAAAATATAGACGTTTAGACAAAACTACAGTTCTTCCGTAGGTATTTTCAGCGGTTTCTTGGAAGTGGCCTTTAATTGATTTTATCATCATGCTAGCTAAGCAACGATGTTAAATGGTGCTTCATCCTTTTAAAAAGTGCTAAATTAATGGGATTAAAGAGACTTTTACTGTCAAAAACTCTCTGTTATTTTAAACACGTGGAAAAGTTTAAAATATAGATAAGACTGTAGGTACCATGGGTAGGTACACTTTACATTTCAACAAATGTATCGAAAAATTATTGGGTCAAATTAGATCCATTTTTTTTTCGTTACTGACTTGGTTTTCCATGATTTCATATTTATTTATTTATGCACAATTACCTTAAATATACTGTTTTCATTATAATATATAAAACCGCAATTAATATTCTTTTAATTTTACTTCTGTTCCTATTTTAATTAAATATAGCTCAAAAATTAAGTTAAAAAAAACTGAAGTCTTAATTGACTTTTGTCGCTGACTGTACATCCTTACACGTGTTCCTATGTTTGACCTTCACTCGTTTATTTCGGTAGTAGTTCTATTTCCATTATTTTATACTTACCGGGGTGAAATATCTCTGAAACCTACACCAGCTAATCATCATGGCCTCGTAGGTATTTATCTGATTTATAACACTGCGTGACTAGAACCATTCCTCAAAAGTGATTTTATTGCCACTTGTCCTCATATAAATTTCGACTTTAAACATTGAGTGTTAAAGTCTGTTTTCTAACGGTTGAAATGATAAATGTTGTCATGTTTATGCCGTATAACCCTGAAATTAGGAATGGCCAAACTAATCAAAAGACCATTATTAATTCGTTGTAGCGAAGATTAATTTTTTATATACAATTGTTGTTCAGTTATCGAAAAGTGACTTTTGTCTTCGATTGTGTCAGCTTTTAAAAGTTCGTAATGACCCTATTTGAATTTGGAACTTCCACATTCAGAAAGTAATTATAAGTTTACTTGAATTAGATACGGTGTTACGAAACAGTTTAAAATTATGTTAATTGCATTGAATCGAAGGCTGGCTGGTAGAAAACGCTACAATTCTTTTTATTAAGTTTCTGCGCTGATAGGACTATTTTCAACCATCTACCTGGTTTTTGATCTTTCCTTTAGGTATTCCACTTATAACATTAGAAAAATAAATACAAAGCAATGTAATCTATTTACAATTTACATTCAAAAATGACTATAAAGTGCAAACATTTCAACAATATTACAAAATAACTATCGTTATTTTGTCGTTATTTTTCCAATGTTCTAGTAAATAGAGTATAGGTGTATAAGAAGCCCTATTATTATATTTCTATGCCATGTTTTGTCAGCATAATGCAATTTCAGTCATTATCAGAATTAAGTAAAACTTGACACCCAAAACAAGACAATACAATATCGCCCATGGGCATGTGACCACCCGTATTTTTCTGAATATTCATGAAATATTATCGAAAATTAACTTTAAAGGGGGGTCTTTCTTTAATATTTTTCATGTTATTAAATTTTTTAAATACTGACTTTTTAAAAAAAAAAAATGTCTTCAGCTCCGTTTTTTTTTCATAGTCGATAATTTTTGAGTTAATTCGATAAAATAACTTATAAGCAGTAGATATAGAAATAATAAACAGAATCCAAATCGAGCCAATAACATCGAAGATATGGCAAAAATGTAAAGCAAGGTCACAAATGTAACTCAAAAAATAAAAAAGATACCTTTTAAAATTAATTTTCGATAATTTTTCATGAATATTCAGAAAAATACGGGCGGACACATGCCCATGGGCGGCATTGTATATACAATCGAAAACCGGAATAACAAACTATGAAACTACTTCATAAAACGGGCTAGAAGATTAATGTGACCTTGAGTCGCCCTTGAAACTGCTGTGGGCTTGTTAACATACATAATATCACGCTTAGTAACCTTAACCGACTCGGCAGAGTAGTTACTAGTGCCAAAGCGGTATTTGAACGATTGTTTGGCATAAATGATGGTAAAAAGTTGATCAAATTGCGCGTTCATGGCGGAGTGCCAGTTTTTCTCATTGTATATTAGCCGGCGATTTGAGAAAAATGCACGTAGCGTTTTATGATAAGTTTTAACTTTAACCTCTGGTTGACTTCATTGTAATGCGCTTTCTTAAAAATATATGTTTAAATGCAATTACGTATTGTAAAAACTGTAATAAACAAATGATCGATGTTAGCATAATAAAATTATGAATGGAAAACACAGTTTTTGTAACCAGTGCTTTTCCCTGGTCAGTGAAAGTACTACTTACAATTGGTAGACATATCGTTCATTATACTGCCGTCAAGCATGCATTTATTTTGGCTTAAGAGGGCTGTCGCATTTTGTTACCTCTGGGACCAGGGACCAATTTTTTAAGAATTTTAAATTAAAAGATATTTTTTTGAAAAATGTAATCAATTGGCGAACTAATAAACAATATTAATTTAATAGACACTTACTAAAACACATTTCTATTGTGTTATCTAATAAACCCAGCTCAATAAATATTATAATCTGTTTTTGAGATCAGTTAAATAAATGCTACAATAAAAATGTGTTTTTAATGATTACCTATTAAATTAATATTATTTATTAGTTCGCCAATTGATTACATTTTTCAAAAAAGCATCTTTTCATTACTAACATTCTTTTAAATTTGGTCCCGTGCGAGCGAGAAAGGTGACAAAATGCGACAACCCTCTCTTAACCACTTCAGAGTTCAGACTGTTGATTTTATCTTTGGGTCGTGGGCGTGTATTTCGCATTCTAATCTTGTATCTATTACCTAGCATATAGAAAACATACATAAATTGATACATTACCATGTAATATAGTAGCCTACTTACATAATATAGGTACAGGCAAATAACCAGTCTACACATAAAGCCTTGACATCCATCGTCGCTCGATAATGCCTTGCAGGTCATTGTCATTTACTCACCTGCTATTGAATAGGTAAGTATGACTCATATAAATTTATATATATGTTAAGTTGTAGAACTTTTATAAGGCTTTTAATAAAGAATAACTGTATTGTGTATAGGCTTTTCCTAGTTTGATGTTAAAGAAGTCAATGTGAACTTCATTCAAAAAGTAGGTAAGTTACCGATTACCGATAGATAAGTACTTGCCTGAGAAGGCGTTATAAATTGTTTATGTTTGAATGAGGATCGTCCACTGCAACCCACACGGCCATGCAAGGCACGGATGCGTGACTAGCAAACAAATGAATCGCGCAGCTAACGTGTCAAATCATTCCGTGCATTTTCTACGTAGCAATGGACGGTCGATTTTACTTGGAGTCGCCTTATCATGTCATCTTCTTCCATCTATAAGCTAAATCTTAAGCTACTCACAAATTTTTCTATCCAAAACACTAATCGAGTTTATTATTATTTGCTACACATATTTACATCTACTTATTTAGTTAATTAAAATAGGCACAAGATAACACTAATACTGGGTGGGCCAAAAGAAATCACCCTATTGGAAGATGCTCTCATTTTTACAAATGGCGGCCAATGTCAAATCTGTTTTTACATTTGTGGACTAGACAGATGCAGAATACAAGTGAACAAGCCATGGAGCGATACACTCCCCAAGAACGCGGAATAATCGTGTCTATTTTTATGCGTAACAATTTGTCTGTGGTGTTGGCGCAGCGCAAATTCTGTCACTGCGCCGTTTGGCCACCAACCTTGAAGATTATGGGAGCACACGAGACGTTGCCAAGAGTGGCCGGCCTGGAGCGTCCGTTCTGCCGAGAATATCGCCGCTGTTGCCGAGGATGTCGAGCTGTCGCCGGAAACATCGACCAGACGCCGAGCCATGACAACAGTGGACGGTGCGCGCTATAGGGCCATGTTGACCGAGTTTTTTCTACCGCAATTGGACGAATTAGGACTGAGGGACATGTGGTTCTAACAGGACGGAGCAACGGCACACACTGCGTGAGCCACAACCGATATTCTGAAGGCAGCGTTCCCGGGTCGCCTCATCTCTCGTTTCGGCGATTTGCACTGGCCCGCAAGATCACACGATTTAAGCGTTCCAGACTTTTTTTTGTGGGGTTTTTTGAAGTCCCGTGTTTACGTGAACAAGCCCGAGACTCTGGAAGCCCTCAAGGACAACATTCGACACGAGTGCGAGAATCTGTCGCCCGAAGTTCTCGCCGAAGTGATGAAAAATGCCATAAAACGAGCCCGTATGGCAATCAATTGTGACGGCGCCCATTTGGCCGATATAATCTTCTCGACTTGACCAATAAAATTCTAAAGGTTCAAATAAACATAGTCAAAAAACAGAATCGATGTTTTTCATTTAAAAAAAAAAAGAGAGCCAAACAACATCAGATGACTTCTTTTGGCCCACCTTGTATATACCTATAAATATATTAATCTGCCTAGCCTTTTCCCAACTATGTTGGGGTCGGCTTCCAGTCTAACAGGATGCAGCTGAATACCAGTATTTTACATGGAGCGACTGCCTATCTGACCTCCAAAACCCAGTAACTGGGTAATACGATACCCCTTGGTAAGACTGGTTGTCAGACTTTCGGGCTTCTGACGACCCGTAACGACTGTCAAAGATCTACAAATTACAGCCGGGACCAACGGCTTAACGTGCTTTCCGAGGCACCGAGGAGTCTCGGTATGTAAAGATGGTCACCCATCCACGGACAACCCTGGCAAGCGTAGCTTAACCTGATGGATCGACCTGTGCGGCTGATCTTACTTAGCCACGAATACAATAAAAAATAAAAAAGGGGGAAGAGCTGATTGGGCATCAAAAAATTCGTCCGCATCGCTGTCAATGGGAAAAGTGCCCAATAGGCTGGCAGCATTGCCACGCTGAATGGCAATGCTGATTCTTTGGGCTAAAAATAGGCCAGCCCTCTGGTTCCGTAGAGTCGACCAACCGCTTGGCGATGTCCCGAAATACTCGATGAGCACTTGGACGCCACGGCCCTAGTGTTTCAACCCCAAACGGTTCAAACATATAGCTCCCAATGAGGTTGTTAAGTCCAAAACACTTAAATCAAACTCTCGTTTGTGCCTACGTACGCTCTCTTAAATCCTATGAAACGAATCTCGGTTCCGTCCTACGGTAAGGTACGTATATACGCGTTCCCGGGCGACTAATCCCGGTCCCGTGCGAGTGCACCTCAAACAACATTCAGTGCTGATTAGATTGACTTCGCTTTCACACGCGACTTTCACTTGCTGTTTACCAAACGCTTTTATACTATTCGCGGTTTTCGAACTTATAAAGTGGCTGAAAATTAGTTTTGGGTCATTTCTAGGGTTACTGCATTTGCTTTTTGAGTTTCAGATAACATTATCGTGAAAAGGCGATTTTCTTTTTAAAGAACATGTAGTGTCAAAAATTGTGAAGAGTATGCTTAGGTGGTTTGGTCATGTTGAGAGTATGAATGAAAGGTCACTAACAAAAGGTATTATTTACGAGGCAGATGTGAGTGGAAACGATGGGAAGGGATGCCCTAGAAGGAAATATTGTGACCTTATTGTTGATGTTCTTCAGAAAGGTCGGGTACTCGTAACCGGCGTGCGTGTATGACCAGATGTATAAACGTAAGCGAAGCAAAAGGAGTCTATATGTGGGGATCGTAGCAGGTGGCGTTCTGTTGTTTCAGCCTATTCCCATGGGAAGAAGGCGTGGTTTTATGTATGTATGAATGGAACAAGCGAGTTATAGAAAAAGTTCGGTTTAGTAGAGCACCTTCTCTATCTCTCATATTTGTGCAGTCTCATTTTCTAAGGCTTGATGTGTTTGTGTCACGTTATCATAGCCGGCCGCGAGCTATAAAGATATGGCATTAGATAACGTATGTTTCTTATGATTTATTTATTTAAAATAGGAACGCAAACAGTATACACTGTGGAGACACTGGAAAAAATGAAAACACTGGCGATACTAATGCAGTAGAGTAATTTGGAAAGATCAATTAAATCCGAGCATCGAAATTAAAAAAGTGATATTTTCAAAGAAACTAAATAGTAGTGATGGGTCGACTATGGATTTTGCCAATCTTTGACTAGCAATAGTCACTAAACTATTGGATATATTTGATTGAATTTCCGTATGCAGACTGGGAACGGCATTAGATATACGTCGTTTAATTCATTGTCGTACTGTCGTCTCCACCTTGTATACATTTTACACTAATTATTAAAAGTTATAGGTATACCTACTGATGTATAGACCAATTACAGGGATGTACGACATTCATGATAGATTAAGCACAATGCATTCAGAACATAAATCAAATTATACACGTTTTATTTTTGTTTATTTATCAATGTGAACAGCCCGTTTGTACACTGAAAGCCAAAGTCAATTCACACAATGATATAACATTTGGGCGCGAGTCACACTTCCTATTCACTGCCGTACACTGGCGTGCATTATCAGTGTCGACAGTCATGATATATTTCTTTTTTGTGACACTTTTGTTACATACAGGAATGGTACACTTTTTGTCACAAAAAATAATGTTTACGGAAATTGTTAATGTGAACAAGGGAGTTTGGAAAAGTCAGTGAACTGTTAAATGCAAACCTGGGAATTGGGATTGTTGAATGTAGATGCGTTCTTCTACCTATCAAATGGGAGTTATTGTGTATATATTATCTGCAAAATGAATGAATGAATGACAAGAATGTAATTTTGCGTCCTTACTTATTATGTTTGGATGTTGTTTAATCGTAGCCTTTAGCTAGCCAAAATATAGCTTTATTTTATGTTCCCAATTTAATTTATTCTGAAATTACAGATACAGTCTTACTTTTAACCGAATTCAAAATAAAAACTACTTTGCAAAAAAAAAAAAAAAACAATCGACTTTCAAAAAATCACTACAAAGTGAAAAATAACTTTAATTTTCGAAGTCGGGTTTTTTTGGAAGACGGTTGTTTTTTATTTTTGCAAAGATTTTATTTTTTACTTTTTAGTTTTTGTGCCTACCCCAAACAAAGTCATATACGACTACTTGCAATATAAATAACCACTGAAAGGAAATTATTATAACATCATCAACATACAATAAGTGGAAAAAATACGTATTATTGAACGTAACTCAAAAACCACTAATCAAAACTTCACCAAATTTATATGGGACCTATCTGGAAGTATATCTCTTCAAATGAAAAAAAAAATCAAATCGGTTTACAAATGACGGAGTTCTGAGGTAACAAATATTTGATAACCTCCTCCTTTTTTGAGGTCGGTTAAAGAGTTTACAGTCTTACTTTTAAACGAACTAAAAAAAGAAGATATTCTTTTTCGACACGTGTCCATTATTTACATGCACTGATTTCCCCGAGATTTTACATCAAATAAACAATATGCCAATGTTTGGCCATCCTTTCCCCTCGAATCTTCACTCCTATTATTCTCCACTAACGACACTCAAGAGACGTGCCTCGAAATCATAGCAAAGAAATATAATATTCATTCCCAAATCTATTGCATTCTGATCAAACAACTCCACGCAAAATTTATTGCCGCTACGAGATTCAGAATACAATTCTTAAAACTTCTAGCAAATTGACGTCAACGTATTAAAATTCATACAACGTTGAATACTTCCATTTTGTCTTGAAAAATTCAAATAAAAGGGAATCGAGTTACATTTGCTTGAAGAATATTAATTTGAGCTCATTCTGTTGAGTTATTTCAATAAAGGGGATCTGTTTCACCTGGTTCGTTTATTGATATTTGATATTACCTCGTTGAAGTTTTACGGCTGATGAAAATTGACAGATATTTGAGATTGTATAAATGTTCTTAGCTTAGGTAATCATGGAAGACTCTAATATCTTTCTAGCTCCCAACTATAAGTAATTGTACAACCTAATAGGAGTATAAGACTATGCCGTTACAAAAATATCAAACATACAGTCAGGAAAATTAATTGTTAATTTCCCTATTTCATCTATACATATAATATAAATAAATAAAATTGAAGTGTCTGTGTGTAATGTCAAAATAAAAGCTTTTTACTAAATGCATATGACAGTTTAGATGATACCTACTTGTAACGAAAAAGCAATATTTAACATTTTGGTCTGTCTGTCGGTCTGTCTGTCTGTTTGTTCCGGCTAATCTCCGAAACAGCTGGACCGATTTTGACAGGACTTTCACTGGCAGATAGCTGATATTATAAGGAGTAACTAAGCTACTTTAAATTTTGAAACAGAATTAGGGTTCCGCGCAAAAAAGTGAACAAATAGCGCGGGCGGGCGATGTAACGCGGCGGGTCGGGGGACGACGGAGTTTTATTAAAATGTGGCTGTTATTTTAGTATATTTTGTAGATATTCTTCGCTTGTAATTTACAAAAAAAAACATCGTCACCTTACCCAAGTAGACCTTCATTCCCATAAAAACAATGAAAATCTACACATAATCGCCCCACAAAAAAAACTTCAATACTTTTCCGAGCGGCATTTTGTTTCATCATACATCAAACAAAGGAAGATTCGCGGGTATTTGTCGGCGCCCAAGTGTTGACCCTCGAGTCGTCACGAGAGCCCTACAAAGGGGCGTGATGTCAAGGGGCGGCGGCCTACGTGCTCGGAGACACCCGCATGTAGGGATTATGACGCGTGACCTGAATTGCAGAATGGTGGTAATGGGAGATGGGCTTAGGATTCGCGTTTTGGGTCTCGTTGTCAACTGATATGGCGGGTTGCATAAAACATACAAAAATATTTACGAAAACTTTTACAGATCGTAATTTCTTAAAAGTTTGTCTTGGTCAAGCGATCACGTTGTCGGTACAGTCCCCGGGCATTAATATTGATGGATCATATTAATGCCCGGGTACTGTCTGTGTGTCTGTGTGAAGAATGGTTAAATATAATAAATACAACGTGCGCTTATTGTTATCCAGTGGGGGGCTAGGATGTTTATAAATTATTCAATAAAATGGACAGTAATACATAATTGAAGCTAGACTTGTTTCGTCAGGTATTTACAGCATCGGCCACTTTGCAATTATTTTCAACATTATTGGTAAATTAAGTACCTAGTGATGATGCTGTAAGCCTAATAGAAGTTAACAAGTTATACAATAGTATTGAAATAATAACTTGGTGATATTCTACGACACCCTCACGGAACGGAATGGCCTATTCAATGCGACAAGATCATTAAGTACACAAAATGGAAGCATACAAATAAATAAAATTGAAGTGTATTCGTAATGTCAAAATTACAGCTTTTTACTAAATGCATATGACAGTATATACGATACCTATAATGAAAAAAACAATTTTTAAAATTGTTGTCTGTCTGTCTGTTTGTTGTAGCTGATGTTATAAGGAGTAACTTAGGGCACTTTTATTTTAGAAAAATATATAGGGTTCCGCGCAAAAAAATTAAAACTCACGAAATTGTGAAAAAAATCCGATTCAAATAGGGCGACAAAAATTTACATACACGCGGGCAATAGCTAGTAAATAATAATTTCTATATCTTGAGGTTACCCAAGTACAATTGAGAACAGAATAATAAAGGTTTTAAGGCAAACTTTTGCAAACAATTGCGTATACTTAAAATATGTTAATATTATTCAGAGTCAATCTACTTGTTGATACAAGGGTATTAAATAAAACCGATTTTGTGGGGCTTAGATCAGCGACGTTGGGTTAACAGAGTTATCATTAATTGGCTTATCAATGAATAAAGTAGGGAATTAGAAAAAAAGTAATATCATGGTGTGCTAATCGAAAGATTGTAAGTTCTAAACTCGCCTGTTGCTTTACTGATGTGAGTTCATGTAAGCATATTGCTATCAAGCATTACCAGATGCGCCCCGCGGTTTCACTCGTATAATCCTATATCCTAACGCAGGTCATGGTCTACCCATGTGCCAAATTTCATCTAAATCCGTTTAGCCGTATTACCGTGAAAGCGTAATAAACTCACTTTCGCATTTATAATATTAGCTAGGATGTCGATTCTCAACGTATTTCAATGTGTGTAAATTTATATAATTGGGCCGTAATGTCTCATTGCTGGGAAAAGGCCTCTCGTTCTCTTCCACAGAAGTCTGTCCTCTGTGTGCACATAAATAATCAAATAAATAAATGTATATAGACAGGATTGGTCCGTATTATCCCCAGTTCTACATGCAGTGGGACACCACCAGGTGGCTATTAATTATTAGATTTCTTGCACTCCCAATTACCATTAATAAAACAAAGTGTGCGGTCGGGGCACCCCCGTCAGGAACGAAGTTCCTTCTCACGTATGATTTAAAACAAAAACTTTTTAATTTTGTCCAAATTCACACTTTCTCTCTCTATCGAGAGTGAGAAATTCGAAAGAACAAAGTCGCACGGAGGGGGCATACAAGTATGAACGCTTTTTCGCGTGACGATTTCTGCCAAGTTTATTTCTACTGCAAGTTGCGTAAAAGAACTTCGTTCACACACAACATAGTTCACAGGAAATAATCCTCAGATCTTTTTTCGCTATAAACACCAAGCAATAATTTACAATCAACAAAAATGTTCAACAAAACATTCAAAGCTTAACACAGTGGAGTACCATAGCGCAGCACGACATAGCGGCTTTAATTCCAGCACATTCGGATGCAGACGCTGGAGTAATGAAACTGCATTCAAGTCAGGAACAGTGACAACTTAAATAATACGCGTTATAAAGAATAATAACCAGATTCTGCAGTTGGCACCACTGGTTTAAGAGATATTCCGACTTCAGGAAGATGTATTAACTGGGGCAGGCAGAAGTGTTTAATACACCCACATTTCTCCAATAATGTAATGTAGAAGTCCCATGTAATTAGGGGGCGAACCTGTTGCCTTCAACCGGGCAAAAATCCAGACTCATCAGTTTAAGAAGAAACTACTTGGATTCCTTTCATGTAAGAGATCTACAGAGTGAAATAGGCTGAGTGATTCTTTTGCAATATATGATCCTACCCAGAAACAATATTAATCGAAACAATAATACATAATGTTTTTTTTTTTTTGTAAAAAGATTGTGGTAAAAAAATGCTCTTTCAAAAACAATAAATGCGTTTTTTTTAGATTTATTCAAAATCGAGATTATTTTTCTTTTGCTCACTTTGCTTTATTGCTCATAGTTTCAGTGTTCGCCATGCAGCTCCATCTCAGAAACTATAGTGTACTACATTCTGTTATTATTCTACAAGAACTCACATGTGCCTGTAATTTAAGGAATGTGTCGACAACACAGAGCTACAACATGAATATTTGCTGAAGTGTGATAATGCAGCCTAAGCACAATTTCCACAGTCTACTTGCTACGGCGTAGCAGCCACATGTAACCGCTACGCAAGCTACGCTGACCTACGAGACTACGCTTTCGTAGCAAGGCAAGCTAAGCATGAAGTTATTATTTGAATTTTGTTCTGTGTTCCTTGGGGTTAATTTTATGTTTAGAATATTTTTTATTTAAGGTTTTATACGACTGTTTTTATATAATAATCTAACAGTCTTGCTTACTCAGTCAATAGTGCTTAACATATTTACGCACATTCAATAAAAATCTAGTCTTCACAAAAGCATCTTTCACAGCACAAAATAAAAAAAAAATCCTTCCATTCAACAAATCAGCCCTTTAACCCGAACGAATAACATATTCAGCTCCTTACAAATCCGCCAAGAAATCACTGGGAAAATCCCATTTTCTCGAATCAATGAGGCTCGAGGCGCTCATTAATCAAAACCTCGGTATTACGGACTAAATAGCCAGTTTCATACATAAATAGACGATAGTAACAAACTGATAGCTTTTGATGAATGGCCTGAGACCTTACCGCTGAACAAATGGGCGTTTCTAACTGTTTTGGTATTTAGATTTAGTTGGAAAGTCGTGTGAAGTGGGTTTTATGTTGTCGTTATTAATTGTGTGTAAGTACGAAAGCTAAATAAATTATTTGTGCTAAATACATATTGTAATTTATTTACATAATAACATAACATAACATCACGCCTTGTTTCCCCGAAGGGTTAGCCAGAGCTGTACCTATAGTACACCCAAATTTCCCCTAGTTATGTTTAAGTCCCATGTAATAGGGGGCGAGCCTATTGCCATCAACTGAGCATAAATCCTGACTCCGGGCAGCTACTGAGAAATTCTAGATAGAAAAACCCAAAAACACTTTGCCCAACCTGGGAATCGAACCCAGGACCATTCAGCAGTAGCGCTTGCGACCACTAGACCAATGAGGCAGTTAAAAATAAACTACAATTAAACAATTTAAATGAAAAAAAGTAAAATAATTAAATGGCAATGTTAGTAATTTATTAAATGAAATATTTATTTTCCAGATTTAAATCCAAACAGAATTACAATAAATACACATATAGATAACGTAATAAATAAATAAAAATATACAATATCATACATAAGACACATTCACATTACACACACACGCGAATTAGGTAATCGGCGTGTGGTAGGACTGCCGTCTCATGTGTAGGGGCTGTGGTTCCATTCCCGTACCGCGGCCACCAAAGAATTGTCCGATCGATGAATGGCGGTGCGTGCGGTGGCCGACCGACTCCGGCTCCGGTTTTTAAGACTTTATGCACAAGTCAAAAAAAAAAAACCGTATAAAGACAAGGTAAAATCAATTAGGTGGATCTTGTAAACCGTGATTTACATTCTAAGTTTTTATTCTGTTTTTTTCTTGTGTGAATATTGTGTACCTTAACCTGGGTCAATGAATATTTTCTTTATTTCTTTAAGCTTGGCTGAGAAACATTGATGACTATCGCCATTTCCAATAATACTGTTTTTGAAAGCAGTACTTAGAGAAAATCCACTACTTAATATGGCCGATATTTGAGGCCAGTTTTCTGGGCTAAAACAACGTTCTTATACTCTTAAATTGGAAGTTTATACAAGATGTAACATAAATAACCCACAGCCTCTTAAGGGGTCATTTTGACGAGTTATGCGAACATAAATGTATTGAGCAGATGATTTTTTTTCGCGATTTCAGGGTTGGTCCCATAGTAAAAGTAGTTCATAATGATGAGTACAGTGACCCCTTAAGAGGTTGTGCGTTAATTATGTTATACCTTGTATAGCTTGGCCTTTTATAGTCCAGTCTAAGCCAGTGAGTGCACTAAAAACATAACAAAAAGACCACTTTATCTTCATAAAACCTTGATGCTTTGCACCAATGAGCGTTGATCATTTTCGCGCCAAATGAAACGATAAAATGGCGGTCGATTTCCCTGGAGACATTTTAATTCTTCTGTTAAAGGTTGTTGTTTGAAGTTTATTCATCTTGATGAAAATGTTTTGTTCGCATATAGTCTACAGCTACACAGCATTGATTAACGTTGTGATGAAAGAAAAATGAAATTATTTTGAATTTATTATGTTGGAAGGAATGGCGTAGGTACAAAACTTTTGAATAACCCACAAGGATAGGCCGAAACTACTGAATGCATTCTACGATCCTTAGATAGATACACTCCTTTTGTTTCGTCCATTCGTATTTCTTGCCTTACACGCATGCGCGCCGTTTGCGAACTACAAGTATTTTGTATCTATCCGAAGACAAAGGAAAACAAAAAACAATCGTAGGTACCTACCTGTCAGGTTATGTGATTTATATCGTAGACATGGTTCATAGAACTACAAGCCCATTGGGATTTCTCATTGGCAAAAATGACGAATTTTCATACAGTGTCATCCTATATTTAACTCCTTAACACTGTTTGTTTACCGCAAAACGTCATCGGGACGTCAACGAGAAACGAGATTATTCGAACCGAACGTGACGTCACGGCGGTGGTGTGTGGTAGACAGGCGGCCATAGTACATGTATGTATCACTACTTCAGCGCCGTCATCTCGTTCTCGTTGGCATCCCGTTCGCGTTGACGTGGCGGTGGAATTTTCAAAAATCCTTCCTTAGTGCTCAGATTTGCTATATAAGGAACGCACTATTTTATGCTTCTAGTCCCAGCCGTTTAGCCTGTGCGTTGTCTGCCAGTGAATGAATGAATTTAAGATTTTCATTAAGTACAAGATTCATGGACCAATTTCCTATTTATTTTGCTTTTCTTATTTAAAGTAAATTAAAACCCAAGTACCTACGCACCACCGCCTCATTTTAAAACGCTACAGTATTCTTGAATAATCTTGTAAACATAATTAGTCATTTTGTGTTCCCTAGATTAATATGAGCCAAGCTTGGAGACCGTGGGCTGTTCATGTTGTTTCGAAGCTAAAACCCCGCCCTATTTGCAGAACATTAAACGGTTATAATAACAAAACTAATAATGTTTAGTCATCTCTAAAGATAACATGGCGCCCGTTTTGTTATTTGCTGACTCAACACAAATAAGATTATTGCTGTCCTTCTCTAACAGGCAGGGAGAGAAAGAGATGGTAGTTTGGAGCTGTCAAATTAGTTAACAGTATAAACTTCGCGTGATGAAAATCTCCGTTCGACCCAATTTGGCCGGTGTTGTTTACTTTAGATTTTAAAGGTTTACAGAATCTGTATCATTTTACATACTTATCTTTTTGTACAAGCAATTAGTTGGTAAATCAAGGTAGCTTCTTTAGTCTCCATATTTTTCATCAATCTTTCAATAAAACACTTCCGTCGTAGTCCTAATGACTCGGCAAACGTCGGTAATTTTCGGCAAACCCCGAGGTATAGTCACGTAAGTGTCGAAGCGTTGGTTATCGGCAAATTGATCGGAACGTGTAGACAGTAAGGTACTCTCGTTTACGATAATATTATATTAACCTTTATGATGTTCATTTTCGTGTTTTTTTCCGATGTATTTAAGTTAAGTATTGATTGGATCGGAAATTGCGCCATTAAAAGGCTGTTAAAATATTTTATGGGCCCATTAGTTGGATATTTTAATAATTTATGCTTGGAAAATCAATTTGTGAGTTTACTACAGTGGTGGTTTGGAGCTGTGGCAAGTAGCTTATGCAAATGTGTGAAATGCGTAAATTAATTTAACATAACATCATCACGCCTGTATTCCCCGAAGGGTTAGGCAGAGGTGTACCTATAGTAGTACACCCACATTACGCCAGTATTGTTTATGTCCCATGTAATAGGGGGCGAGCCTATTGGCAAATTAATTTAACTCCTGTTAAAAAGAAAGTTAATTCTGTTGACAAACGACATCGTGGAAACGAAGCAACTGTATTCTGAGGTCTTATATTTTAATATGTGAAGATAATAGGTATACCTGAATAGATATTTATTAATTATACATACACACATACATAAACTCACGCCTTCTTCCCATGGGGGTACAGAAACTACAGAGCGCCACCTGCTACGATCCTTACATCCTTTATTATTTATTTACGGTAATATTAAGTATATTTAGTTATTGATTATTATGTACATAAAGGGAACTTATAAAAAATCAGGTATCTTGACTTAGCACACGAGGTTGTCGACATGTGGGACGTGGACTCTGCAATCATTGTACCGATAATCGTTACGGTTAATGGCCTAATAGCGGAGAGCCTCGACCAACATCTCAGGAGGCTCTCATTGCGCGGCTGGGTCAAGGGCTTGATCCAGAAAGCAGTACTTCTGGACACGGCACGCATAGTGACGAGGTTCCTCTCTCTAGAGCCCTGACCTTGGACCCTGTTCCTGATGCCGAGGGGCCACTATTTTTTAAATGTTATATGGACAGAAAAAGAAATAAAGAATATGCATAAGGGAACTTATATAGGTACAGGCTATAATAGATACCATTAGATTAATTAAGTTTTCTTTAAGCCCATTTTATCTGTTCTTAAATGTCACCTCGGCTTTAATTAGTTTGGTTATATCATTGGATATACTTACTCATAAATTACATTTTTAAATCATCATAATCAACCTATAATGTTCCCACTGCTGGGCACAGGCCTCCTCTCTGTGAGAGGGAGTGGACCGTAATCCGCCACACGGCGCGCGGGCCCAGTGCGGGTTGGTAAATGTCTTCGAATGTTTGGTTTTAAGAAATACCGGTTTCCCCACGATGTTTTCTTCGCCGTTTTGACAGCAGTGGTGATGAAATAATTTACCAAAGTAAAGCGCCTGTCTGGGTTCGATCCTACGACCTACAACTCGTAAGTCGCGGCCGTTACGACTGGGCCTCCGCTGCTTCCAATTTTAAATACTTATTGGAATATAAAAAATATAAAAACATTTAAAAATATTTTTAAAAAAATGTGGTCCGCCGGTGTAGGGAGCAGGGTAGCAATATTACGCTATTTGATTGATTATATATTATTGTTTTCGTCGTCCAATCAGTTCATTTTTTCCCACAGAGTTGCGATTCACTTTCTAAACCCATGCAACCAACTTCCAATATTATTACTTAATACAAATTATCATCAAAATATATTCCTATTAATTCAATTTAGATAATATCGGCCCATAGCGACGAGCAACAGGCGCACTGTGGGCAAGCTTATCTCAATCCCTTCCGGGGCAAGCTCCGTAAACATTGCCCGGGCATTATATGGCAAATTGATTGCCCGATACCATAGAGCCACAATGGAGATACTTTCGATTGCTCCTATACGGAGAGATGCGATTATTTCAGCTTCGTTTAGAGTTTATCGAGTGATTTTGTTGTTATTGGGTTTAGTGGGTTTTTATAGCAGATCGAGTGGGGTTAGTTAATTATGGTACTATTGTATTTTATGGATTTGTTAGATTTTGATTAACATTAATGTATGATTTGATATAAGGTATGGGTTCGATATAAGATCTATCTTACTTGTAGGGCTTCAATAACATTGTAGTTTAACTGATTTCAAAATCTCTACCTATAGGTTAATGTCTGTTGTTCTGATCAAAATAAGATTTAATTTTGATTCACAAACTTGTTAATATTTATTAAATTTTCAACTCCAAAACTTTCCCGTATAGGTATACACTCAGGAAAATTAATTGTTAAGCAAATTGTTAACAGGGCTGTCACATGTTGTCACCTCTCTCGCTCACACGTAACCAATTATTTAAAACATCTCAAAAACAGATCATAATACTTATTGAGCGAAGTTTATTAGACAACACAATAGAAATGTGTTTTTAATAATTACCTATTAATTTATTATTATTTAGTAGGTCGCCCATTGATTACATCTTTCAAAAAAGCATCTTTTCATTTAGCATTCTTAAAAATTTGGTCCCGTGTGAGCGAGAGGGGTGACAAAATGTTACAACCCTCTTTAGCATTTCATACAACTGTTAAATAATGACAGTTAGGATTTAAATATACGAACAATTTAAGTTGGTAGTCAATTTGCTTAACAATATTACCTAATTTCCCTGACTTTATTTAAACCCCAACATAATGCACTACAGAAGTCCATAAAGATTCAGCTTCCCAACATCCATAATACTACAATATAAAACCTCATTACTTTTTATTGACCCAGTCCAATAGGCCTTTTACCTGACATCAACGGTCGCGTAAATTCCACATATTACGCGAACGAGATTTACGCGCGTAAAACGGACGTTAATTTGGTGATTCATGGACGTGTGTGTCAATAGAGGGAGGCGAGAAATTAATTGCATTTAGACATCTTGATACATTCTACGACCTGTGGGGGGAGGGGGGATAAAAGGCTTCGTTTGAGTGAGAAATTACTACCGATTTTGTGGAGGACGTTCCGAATTTCGTTGGTTTGTGTTAATGGAAATTAGTGGGGTATGGATTAGTAATATTGTTGCTTGGATTGCGGATCTTCTATACTTACCTATAAATAGTATAAAACAAAATCACTTTTCATGTCTGTCTGCGTGACCGCTTTGCTCTTCAGGTTTTCACCATCATTTTGAAAATTTATTCCGTAAGGTTATTGTGTAGGTATAATACAATATTATATGTCGATAAAACTGCAAAGCAGGGGCGAGTTCTGTTCCGGATAAGGCCGGAGGAAACGCCCGGGTGTCACCACTGTGTGGATCGCCCGGAGGACACGGTGGAGCATACGGTGCAGGTCTGCCCGGCTTGGGCGGAGCACCGCCGTGTCCTCGCGGAAGCGATCGGCGGCGGCGATCTCTCGCGTCTGGCCCTGGTCCAGGCCATGGTATGGAGCGAGAGTACATGGGAAGCCATCACCTCCTTCTGCGAAGCAGTAATGCTCGCGAAGGAGGAGGCGGGATGCGTGAGGGACAGGCAAGCTTTGCGCCCTCACGCCCCTAGTCACCGCAGGAGACGTCTTGGGCGTCGGGAATTGGCAGCCGATTCCCGGCCACCGTAGGCGCGGGCTTGCGGACGGCGAGCAATGGGTAGCTCGCCGTCCGGTAAGGACCAGGCCCGAGTCGACGGCGCTTTGTGTTCCACGCGCGCCTCAAAGAGATGTCAGCAGTATTGAAGGGGTCCGCTCGAACCGATGCCTTCGAAAGAGTTACCGTGGCCCCGGCACAGGCAACAGAAGGAACACGGGTGGGTTTTAGTCAGTAAAAGTCTGACACGCCCTCCCGCTCCGCCCAGAGCGGGAGAAGTCATTTGATGATTTCCCATCCACAAAAAAAAGGGGCGAATTCTAGGGTTTATTGTATTCATGCCATTTTGGGGTTGTTATAAGGATTTCATTGTACGCTTAGCCAAATATAAGTCAAAGATATTCTAAGCATGTATGCGTAATGCTATTTACTGTTTTTAGGGTTCCATAGTCAACTAGGAACCCTTATAGTTTCGCCATGTCCGTCCATCCGCACCTTAGCTCAGAGTCTTTTAGTACTAGAAAACTATAATTTTATTCATGCCGACAAAGTGGTAAAATAAAATCATGAAATACAATTTTTTTTAGGTTACCTCCTGTACACGTAAACTGGGGATGTTTTTTTTTCTCGTCTACCCCATTGTGTGGGATGTTGTTGGATAGGTGTTTCAAAAATATTGCGGGTTTGTGAATACAATTTTACGATTAATGGATCCGTTTCTGAAATAATAAGCTTGTAAGTGCTAATTTTTGTTAGAGTCTAGTTTGTCCCCGCTAGCTGAACGGTCAGTTTTGGATATATGAACAAACTCTATGTACGAGTAGTAGTATATAAGGTGTATCTATTCATACACGAAATCTCTTAAGGGGTCATTGTACTCATCAATATGAACAACTTTTACTATGGGACCAAACCTGAAATCTTGGTAAAACAGTGCCAGGTTAAGTCTAAAGGCTCCTTCAAACAAGCGTGACACGGGACGCGACACAAAGGCACAACGTGTCGCGCGACGAGCGGTGCCTTTGGGTCGCGCGCGATTTTCGTCGCGTGTCGCGCCTGTTTGCAGGAGCCTTAACATAGAGAATCCTAAACAAAACAGTTGTTCTCATCGAAAAATTCTTTGACAAATACAGAAAAATAATCATTTATTTTTCCGTTTGTATCATAATACCACTTCGTGTTTTTGTCTACCTGTATCTTTGATCAATAGTAGACCTGTATGAACAAAAAAAAATAGCTAGGTACCTAATTAAAATATTCCTAATCATGGATTAATTGTGGTTTCAATTATCTGTGATCCTTTCTGTCCCACGCAACCTTTTTACATTGCTTCCCTTTACTGATATAATTAATATAATTTATCTTTTGGTGGGTTTTCGTAACTATTTATTTTTTTAAGGTAAAGATAATCAGTTTCTGTCTGCAGTACCTTTTTAGTTTACAAATTAGAAATATGAAATGGGGATTTCATGCATACAAAAAGGTTTGCAAAAAGGACTTTTTTATTGATACGACGAAAGTGTAAAAATAAACAAACTAACTAATATTACACTGTTAGAAAATCTTTAGTAAAGCCTTTTATAAAATAACGTTATTTATTTAAATAATTTGTTTTGCAATTTTCTATTTGATTTGGTATTTACGGTTTTAATACCGACGTTATGATCTCATTTAAAGTATAGATTGGTATAGCGATTTATTTCCTACCTTTTAAAAATTGCTTATACCCTAATGCTACCAATAGTTTACCATACCAGCATTGCGCTGCTTGTCCATTGACGCGGAGCGAGGCAGCGGAGCGGTGCGAGGCAGTAATGCGGAGCGGAGTTGACGACTGTGCGGAGCTAGGCCGAGTTCACGCGACGAGTAATTTAAGCGAGCGGCGGCGGGAGATCAGTTCCCCGCTTCGCTCCTCTCCCCGCCGCTCCAGTGGACAGTCAGTCTTATAAACCGTCCGCAGATAAGCTATCATAAACGTAGTTTTAAAATGCAGTAGAACGGAACCAAGACCTCTGGCTGGCATTCAATGGCTGTGTGAATAGCTTTATGTCTAAGTTGCTAACCAAACCATTTTGACTTATAATTTTGGTCAGCATGTTCATTTATTTATTTATTTAAACTTTTCATACTCAAAAAAATACAAAGGCGGACTTAATGCCTTAGGCATTCTCTACCAGTCAACCAAGGGTGGTGAAGAGATTAGATGGCAGGTGCTCTGTTTGAGAGGAACAATGCTAAAATAAAATTATTAAAAATATATAACAATGAATTAGGTACAAATAGAATAGGTACACAAGTAAATAAATAGGTTATAAACTTATGATACACGTACATACATATTTACTATAATATATACCTATATTATATGGGGCTTGTGGCTAAGAAATAACAGCCGCACGGGTCAATCGATCAGGTTAAGCTACGCTTGTCGCGGTTGGTTCGTGGATGGGTGACCATCTTTACATATCAAGACCCCTCCGTGCCTCGGAAAGCACGTTAAGCCGTTGGTCCCGGCTGTCATTCGTGTATCTTTGACAGTCGTTACGGGTCGTCAGAAGCTCGAAAGTCTGACAACCAGTCTTACCAAGGGGTATCGTATTACCCAGTAACTGGGTTGTGGAGGTCAGATAGGCAGTCGCTCCATGTAAAATACTGGTATTCAGCTGCATCCGGTTTGACTTGAAGCCGACCCCAATATAGTTGGGAAAAGGCTAGGCAGGTGATGATATACCTATATTATATATACATTTAAACAAATTCAAGAGAGAGGTTTTAAGATGACTACGCTATTTATTTAATTACTCTATTACTAGTAATAACTAAGTACTTACACAATGCAAGTATACCTACTTGCATTGTGATTTGGTCGTATTTTTGTAGCCTGTACAGCCCGTTTGGCAGAAAGTAAATTGGCCTACATTGCGACTAGAAATTTAGTTATACTTAGTGAATGATATTTAGGTATTAAAATGTCTTTGGTTACAAGCCTTTGTCTGTGGTTATAAAGAATGGATTTTTGAGATGGGGCAGTAAGGTAAGCAGGTACCTTAACCGTTGTCGCTACAGGAAAACGGTCTTAGGAGACTGTCATTAACTTTTTGTGATATTTTGATCTACATTCACAGATTTTGAAAAAGAAATAACAGTCCGCGAGAAATGGGCAGTTTTCACAGAAACTTTTTGTGATGTCAATCAATCCTGTTTCTTATAAGGAGCAAAAACTATCGGACTAACTGAGTACTAGAAAAAATCAGGAAAACTTACTTCCTTTTTAATACAGTTTGTCGCATTTGCTTCCAAAATATCCGTACTTATCTTCGTCAAAGACAGTTACCTTAGTTACATCCTACCTACTTATAAGAAGAACCAAGATCTGACTAGAATTATAGTCATTTCAGTTCACTGCCATTAATCCTTCATTTCTGCAGCTTACGACAAGTTTTTCGCTCGAAAAACTTTAGCAATCACCGTCAAAACTTACTATAAAGAGGAGACCATTCAACAAAAGCACAAAATCTTTCTAGGTTAATTAAAAACATCATTTTCCTAAGCGAATGTACTGAGAAAGACGAACTTTTCCCTCTGTAAAAATACTTGGTACTGCGGCAGCTACACAATAGCACAAAATGGCACAATGATGATTCACAGAGCTCTCTCTCAATAACTGCGCCTTTGTATGTGTGCCATATCATAGTACGAACGTATGATCTGTGCCAGATAGTTTGCTGGTAACTATGGGGTCCTAGTAGATGGTTTGTTGTTGCGTGTTGTTTTGTGTTTGTGTCTTCGAAATTGCAAAACTATAGTAAACCATCCATCCATCCATTCAGCCATCTAGAACCTCATAAGGTACATGGATTGATTGATTGGTTGATTTGATTGCTAGATAGTTCTCGATGAGATAGTTTCATTAAATACCTACCTAATAATCAATAAGATTCCACATCACTGTATGTAGTAACTGACTATTATATAAACTCGGAATAAAACCCATGCAGCAAACAGAAATTATACCACGTGATGTGATCATTCAATACGACCATACAAAAGTTCCTTGGAATTTTAGTGATTGATCTCCCGATGACCGGAAGACTTCCGCGAGTCCTGCTAGCAGTACACAGATTGTATGAAATTTTGTCTGGTCCTTCCAGCAGTACGGTGATCTCGATTTTGAATTTACGCTCGTCAGAAGTTTTAAGCATTTGGCTAGTGCGTATTGTCATATAACTCATTTGTTTCATATTTTAATAATAATAATAGATGTATTCGTACTTGATAAATGACGAATATTATTATCATAGGAGCGCATTATTTAAAGGAAAGAACCTATTTAAGGAACTATAAATCTTACACTTTAATTAAGCACTTAAAAATTGTACCTGTATAGTTAACAATTATTATAAAAACCGGTCATGTGCGAGTCGGAACCGCACACGAAGGGTTCCGTACCACCGTACAATATTTAACACTAGGTACATGTTTAAACAAAATACCTTATGAATCGGCGTTTTTAGTATTTGTTGATTAAATACAGTATATGGTATGTGATATACAGAAGTTTGAAATTCCTAACTTGTTTAGTTGTTGCGATAGAGCTAGTACAAAAATGGTCTAAAACTGACTACATTTACGACCCTTAATTCTTCATTTTTACATACATACATACATAAACTCACGCCTTCTTACCATGGGGGTAGGCAGAAACTACAGAACGCCACCTGCTACGATCCTTACATACTCCTTTTGCCTCGTTTACATTCATACATCTGGTCATACACGCACGCCGGTTGCGAGTACTACGCACCTGACCTTTCTGAAGAACATCACCAATAAGGTCACTATATGTCTTCCTAGGGCGTCCCCTTCCGGCGTTTCCACTCACATCTGCCGTGTAAATACCTTTTGTTAGTCGACTTTCATTCATCCTCTCAACATGACCAAACCATCTAAGCATACTCTTTTCAGTTTTTGTCACTACATCTTCTTTTAAACCGCACCGTTGCCTTATCACATCATTTCTCAGTCTATCATTTATAGTCACACCACACATGCTTCGCAAGGAACGCATTTCCACAGCATTTATTCTACTTTCATGCTTTTTTTGCCACATTCACTTCCATACATAAGCGTAGGCACCAGCACACAATTGTGAACAGCCAGTCGGGCCTTTTTGGACATTAACTGGTTGGTCACAACTGCATGTATAGCACCATTCACTTTATTTCCCGCATTTACTCTCCTTTCCACATCTTCATCTATCTTTCCATCCCTTGTAAACAGACTCCCCAAATATACAAACTCACTTACTTGCTCCACACTTTTATCATTTATTTTCACATCACACATCGATACGTCCTCTTCTTTTTCAAACACCATGACCTTCGTCTTATTCACATTTATATTCATCCCTTTCATCTTGTATGCTTCATCCATGACAGTCACCATGTCTTGCAACTGTTCTGCTGACGATGCAAGTAGAACTTGATCATCTGCGTAGAGAAGGCATTTGACAAGCAAATCATTCATCCTCAATCCGCACTCACCCTCTTTCAAATTTGTCAGACAACTATCCATGTACAAGTTGAACAGCCATGGTGACGCTACACAACCCTGTCTAACACCCCTCGAGATGCAGAACCAGTCCGTGTATGCCCCATTTATCCTAACACAAGCACAGGAATCCTTGTATAAAGATTTCAGTGCCCGTACCAAGCGCCAGTCCACACCGTACACTGACAGTATCGACCACAGTTCCTCCCTCCACACACTGTCATAGGCCTTCTCCAAGTCAACGAAAGCACAGTAGACTTTCTTGTGCTTTGCCAGATGTTTTTCGGCAATGCACCTTAGGGAGAAGATCTGATCCGTACAGCCCATTCCCTCTCTAAATCCTGCCTGCACATCCCATATTTTCTCCTCTGTCACTTTTATCACTCTATTTATTAAGACCTTTGCATACAGTTTGCCAACAACACTCAAAAGACTAATGCCGCGGTAGTTTTTACACTCCTGCTGAGAGCCTTTTCCCTTATATAGTGATACGATTACAGCCTTGCACCAATCATCCGGCACACGGCCATATCTCCAACACATATTAAAGATCCGGCACAACAGACTTGCTACCACCCCGTCACCGCCCTTCAGCATTTCAGCAGACACTCTGTCGTACCCCGCAGCTTTCCCAACTTTCATCCCTTTCAGCGCTCTTACAATCTCATCTATTTCTATTTCATTCTCTTCATCTACATCTGAGCTTGGGTCTTCAAAACTGGCGTCTGCCCAATTACCCACTCCTTGCACACTATCCTGACAGCTAAATAAACTTTCAAAGTATCCCTTCCATCGTTCCAAGACCTTATATTCTTCGCTTAGTAAACATCCATCTTCTGCTCTTATAACATTCATACTCGATGTTCTTGTCACTCCGCGAGCCAATCTTACCTGTTTCCAGAACAGCTTAACATTGGTCCTGAAGTTTTCAGAGAACTTCCTGTTGTACTTTTCTTCCTGTTCATCCTTCTTCATTTTTACCATCTCTTTCACTTTCGTTTTCATTTCGGAGTATTTTTTCTTCACTCTTTCTAAGTCATCTATCACATTCGTTACCTGATTCATCCTATTTTGGGCCTTATAGGCTAACAAATTGAGCCAAGCCTCTTTCTTCTTCCTCACTACCTCTTTTACTTCACCATCTACCCAAGAATCATTCGTTCTACTACCACATTTCCTCTGCGCCAAACCACATACTTTTGTGGCCACTTGCACCATACTATTTCTCGCTATATCCCATACTTCTTCCAGACTGTAATCGTTCGCATCATCAAATATTTTATCCGTCTTCACCTTTACTTCCCTCTTATATTCCTCTTTTACTTTCAAATCTTGCAGTCTTTCTACTTTTATTCTTTCTAGAGCAGTCACAGGAACTCGAACTCGGTGACGCCAATGTTTGAACAAATCATCCACCCGACACATAACCAGATAATGATCAGTCCCTACATTAACACCCCGATATGCTCTAGTATCTGTCACTTTACTCTTTAATCTTTCATCCACAATCACAAAGTCGATCATACTTCTACTGTTTTGCCTTTCCCACGTATACCTGTGAACCTTCCTATGATTAAACATAGTGTTCATAACAGACAAATTCTTTTCTACACATATCTCTAGTAAATTCATCCCATTCTCATTCACCCTATCATCCCCAAATGCACCTAATACTTTTCGTAGCCTTTTCTCTTCACACCAACCCAACCATTAAAGTCTCCAATCATAACAATCTTCTCGTTCGACCTACATCCATTTAATAAATCCCTGATACTGTCCCAAAATTCGTCCTTCTCCGAAGGTGAGCTTCCCATATCGGGTGCATAAACGCATAAAATAAATATAGAGTTCAGGCTCACCTTGGATCTTATCCATAGAATCCTGGGACTCACACAAACATAATCTTTCACACATTTCATCATCCGCTCGGAGAGGACAACCCCCACCCCCTGACAGGCCCTATGTGTCTCTTGAACACCGGACCAAATAGCGGTCAGAGAACCGTGTTTGGACTCCCTTTCTTTTCGTCTCATTCACACATAACACATCTATCCTTTTATCCTTCACCATCTCACACACCTCATCCATCTTATCATTTATACCTCCCTGCACATTCAGCGTAGCTAAGCGACATTCCGCAGCTCGCTTTTCGCCCCGTGGAAACAACTGACGTGGTATGTGGCGAGCATCACCGCCGCCTCCGAGTTGATTAGAATTAGAAAAACTCATTTAGTTCCCACGAAAAGCAGAGGAAAAAAAAAATCTTCTTCATTTTTATAGATAATATATATATACTGTTTACCCATCACGGTTCATGACATAAAGCCCGCTGACAGACCGACGGACGGACGCACGGACGGGGACAACGGAGGCTTAGCAATAGGGTTCCGTTTGGCACCCTTCAGGTACGGAACCCTAAAAAGGAGCGAGTGACGCGGTACTCACAAAAAGATGAAAAAAAAAATAGTAAAAATGCGTCGTCGCGTTGGGAGACGACTAATGAAAAAAAAATAGTAAGTTAACAGCAATCATCTTTCTACAATAGCATAGGTACATTCATTATTGCTGGGTATAAGCCTCGTCTGTTTGGCGTTTTCATTAGCCGTCCCCCGACACGACGACGAACGCTTGGATCAAAATATTATCTACAACTTATATTAAACTTAAAGGGCCAATTCATATTATTTTTTTACTTTTTAGAGGATTTTATTGTGTCGGGGTTTTTTTTACATTTTTAATTTGACTTTTACTTCCTGCTTCTAAACTTTATATGTTACGTACACACGCCACAATCACACGTGCTTCGCCGAAATCTGCGCAGAGAACAAGCCAGTTACTAATATTGTCCTCATTTCTCTTTGCTACTCCATCAGCAGACCCTTATCACCATCTATAACCTATTCATTGAGACCATTCCAATGAGCTCAAACAGGATACCTGTGCTGTAAGTTGGTGAGGGAGTTGGGTATCCTGCAAATTCCAGGTAATGCTGCAGCATCAGTTCAAGGTTACTATGTTCTTCTAATATCATTGAAGTAACATAATACCAAATTTCGACTCGATCAGACCTGTCGAAGATGTTCACATCCCTTCATCAATTAGAAACGAGCTGATAATCTTCAAACGGCAGAACAGATTTTTTTAAATCATAGCTGAATAATCATAATCATACACTCTAGATCAAGTCACCTTTCAACCAAAACAAAAAAAAAAACTAAATCGTTTCAGCCGTTTGCAAGCAAGGATGGCGCAAACAGACACACAGATAGGTACACAGATACACAAATACACACGTTAAACTTATAACACCCCTCTGTTCCCGTCGGGTGTTAAAAAAGGAGCGACACGGTACTCACAAAAAATGTAAATATAAAAAAAGTAAAAAAAAAACTTGATTACGCTGAAATACCGAAATGTTGACGACTCCATGCGTTTTCGGTACCCGTTCGTCGAAATAAAGGCTTCCAGGCGATTCAGGTAGTAGAACAATTTCCATGAAGTTTTCATAGCTAAATTGTTCTACTAAAATCACATCGCACCTGTTTGCGGGAGCCTTAAATCGGGCGAGGGAGGACTCTGCCCACGTGTATGCTCATGCGCCATCGCGTGCCGATTGAAGATCATTTGTGTTTAGTAACCGTTTCTTGTACTTGTGAAAGACACAAATATATATGCTATTTTTTGTGCAAATCTGCTGCATATCATTACGGTAATGTTGCGTCCTTCCGGAAGTACTTAGTCTTGCTGGCAGGACTCCGGGCGATCTATCATTAGGGACAGATCTGTCTGCTAATGACCCATTTATATTCCACCGAATAGGTATATTTCAGCTATCTATATAATATACCCGTATGTTAGCAGCTGTTTCAGTAATTAATGTAAGTATACGAAAAATATAGGCACAGGAACCCTCCCCGCTATGGTACCACTAATGGAATTACGACGAATAGGTACCTACCTAAGTATATAGGTACATACATGATTTCATAGCAAAACAGCCGGAGCTCGTACAATATTCATCCAGTTTAAGCCGCTGGGAGAAGATAAAGTAACTCTTAAAAACACTTTCATAACTTCAATTCATCCCGCGTAGTTCTCGGCTTTGTTCAACATTTTGCACTTTTATTTGAATAAGAAAGTATTATAGCGCCGCAATGCTCAATGAACCTCCATGCGTCAGCGGGTTTTATTGTAATCCAGCTGCTATTGTGTATTAATCACAGAGTTTCTTAAATGAAAATAAATAGAACGACGATGTTTACTTTACGAACGTCGAAACTATGTTGGTATGCACAAAGTTGGCGCTTGCGTCCGATAATAGAATGCACAGAAATGTTTCTCCATATTCACATTCGTAAACACGAACTATTCTAAACGTCTTTATCAAACGGAAATACTCCGTTTATTAATCGTCTAGGAAAATGTTGTTTACGTAATATAGTCTTCGTAAATAAACTGATTTATTTAAAGAGCGTTTATACGCCACGTGCAAATAATAACGTTAGTGAGTGGCCTCACTGATGCACTATTATAAGCTGTTTGTTTTTGTTTCAGGTGGCAGTAACATTAGAAAATGGCGTCATCGGTGCGCAAATAGTGTGTGTGAGTGCGAGTGGGTGCGGGCGATGAGGCGGGCGCGCGCGTAGCCTGCGCGGGATGGAGGAGGACGAGAGGAGGCTCTCGTTCCCGCCGCCGGCGCCGCTCAACTCGCCGGGCGAGGAGATCGACGGCTCGCGGCTGCTGAGCGAAATAGTGCGCACGCTTGAGGCCACCAACCCGGAGGCGGCGGCCCCGCTGGTCGCATCGCAGTCCCGAGATGCGCTGCACGTGGAGGGTGAGAGGCCGCGCCGCGATGAGCTGCGGATCCCGCTGGAGGGCGTCACGTTCGCGCACGAGAGCTGCGTGGGCGCCGTCGAGCGTGATGGGCCGCGCGCCGCCGTCACGCCGTTCACGCGCGAGTCGGCAAGGCGCGCGGGCTCGCGCGGGGCGCAGCTGGTGCGCGAGTTCGGCTTCATGCCGCGCCGCCGCCTCAGCGTGGAGGACGGCGCGCGCCTGCCGCGCAAGTACGAGCCCTTCCCTCCCAAGCTGTACGGACGACCGCTCGAGGAGATTGACAACTTCATTTACGATGAGGTGAGTCTCTAACCCACATTTCACTCGAATAGTTTTGTAACTTTCTATAACAGTGTGACTCCACAGAGTAACATTTAAAATATAGAGAAGCGCCTCACTGGTTGTTCCATTTTGCTGTCAATTCTCTTGACGCATAATAACTCAAAAGTTGCTCGTAATCATAAAAGTCTTTGTACGTTTCCTCTTTATGGAAATACGTTGGAAATGGCACAGTTTCAGCCGCGATTTCGTTTAAATTTTGCATATCTTGGGTAGTCTACCTAATATCTATGCATTTTTCTACCGGTAATAGGCGCAAGTGAGCTCGCCCTTTCCATCTCATAACGTTTTATGTCTCTTCATGCACGCACGTCACGTCACATGACGTCACGTTTTCACTTAAGTTTTGGAATAAAGGAAATCTTGCGGAAAATACATGTGTGTTTTTATAATCAATTGAATAGATTATTCAAATAGTATTTTCGCGTTCAAGGCAGTTCATGTTGTAGGTTTTTTTACGTTATATTCTCAAGCCGCATTATAAACAAGTGATGTGCTGCAACAGTGAACAACTAACGAATTTCCTAAAATTTCTTTCGATTGGTTATAAAAACAAGCATCTAAAAACAAATCAGCTCAAGTTCAAATAATATATGAAAACAAAAAACAATCCCCTATGAGAATGACAACACAACTCCGAAATCTCTTTCACGTACTTATTCCATGACAAATGAAGCTCATTAATGTTCAACCAATTTTCGTCACTCATCCACCCAACAAGATGAACGTACCTATTACCTTGTATTTACCACCATTTACCCAAAATAATGTCTTTTAAGACCGCTATAACATCCACTGGGGGATACTAACATCTCGCTGCGGTCGGCGTCCATTTTACTTTGATCCATCACAGGTTCCCAGGTTTTAAAGGTACCCAAAGCACGTACAGGTCATTTTAGAGTGGTAGTTGACCATTTGATAGGTTCTCGTGAACGAGTGGTGTACGACGGATAGTAAAAAATAATGACTTAACGGCCGAACGTGTCTGTGGTCTGATCTGCTGTTAATCCCTCGTTACGGATCTGGAATAGAATATTCAATTTACATTTTTGAAATTTTCTTTATAGTGATGGGAAGATTGGATTTTAAATTGTTGTTTTTGGACTCTGTAAAGGTAGGTGTTGTATGTTTGTAGTTTGGTTAAGGTACTTGACTTAGTTTGTAGTTATACTTACTGTTTGAAATATGTATATGAAACAAAGAAAATGTGCTTTGAGAGAAAGTTTAAGTAAAATTTTAAGGAAGAAGATGCACTTCAAGTAACTTAAACAAAGGTTGAATGATAAAAAGCCAGCTTCTTATAACACCAGTACCTACAACATAGAATTAAACCAAGCACTTAAAAGGAAGCACTTAATAATCTTAAATTCTCTTACACAAAGCTTGCATGCACTTGCCCACTTAAGCGCACTTGACTTAAACTTAAGACATCTCCGTCACGTCGATGCTAACATTTGCTCGCACGGTGGCTAGGTGGCAAGGGGGCAAGTTGGCAAGGTGGCGACTTACTGCGGCTGCCCTGACCGGCTTATCAGATCAGTTTGCCACCCCACTTGTTGCACTTTGTATACTAAAGTAGGGATACTTTGAATGTGTTAGATTGATACGAGTATATGGACCAAATATATAAAAACTAGGAATAGAGGAGGCCTTTGGTTTCGGCAGGTTGGCACTGTTGGCAAATATTAGGTAGAGAAGGCACTCAATTGGGATTGATAACCACCTCCCATGAAACAACAAAGAGTTTGACTATGTGTTGTTAAGTTACCAAGAGGTGTGTTAGTTGTAATTAGTCACCCAGTTACCAACTGTAATTTTACCGGTAGTGGTACCTTTTAAACTTGAACACAGTTTTTATTTCCTACTCTCAATTCCGTCATGGCGTGTTGGAAATATTGTATAGTTTTAAAACGATAGATGGCGTTGTTTGGTGAGCGGCGTTTTCTGAATCGCGGTGTCAAGATTCTCCGGATTTGACTAGGCTCGCGATAATTGTTATTGTCATGTCTGTTACGGTCGCGAGGGCGGCAGAAACAGTGCTGGATACTGGATAGTGAACGATTGTTCATGGCGTTTTACCGCTTAGAAAAGTCTTACAGTTTCGTTAGATGGTGTGTGTGCACAGCTGATGCAGCGAGTTTTTTTTATTTACGTTCGCGTTCTGTAGATTCGTATTTAGTTTAATAATTGCGTTTATGAAGACAAGTATTCGCTCAGTAGGTATATAGTATAGTAAGTACTGATCTTCAGCCTCATTTGGTTATGCTGAGAGCTGAGCTCTTAATAGAAGGTTAACGCGATATTTTAATTGGCTTATTGATAAAACAAAAGTGTCTCGAATTGGCTCAAAAGCTCGAAGATACCACGAAAAACTTATATTGTAGCCTAAACCGCGATTCTATCTAGCTAGAAAATATAAAAATCTGATACCACGAATTGGAAAGGTCGCCGCGTTTTCGTTTTCTTTGCTTCATCCACTTTCGTAGTGTACTTGTGTCGAGTGGCCGGTCCAGGGTTGAGAGTTTCTGAGGCCCTTAAGTGGCCTCTTTAGCCTTCCACAGAGATGGTATTGACACTTGAGTGGCTTCGACGGGTTGCCAAAGTGTTAGTTAGGTCTCATAGTGATTTTGACGTTTAGTGGTGATGTAATTTGTCGTGTTTATTGTTTGCCGCTGCCTGGCAGTGTTATGTGGTGTGGTACTGATTTGAAAAATGCGCAATGAAGAAAATTATTTAAATAAATAATAACGGAATTAAGATAAGCGCTCTTGATGTCTTGTATCATCTGATAAATAGTCTGCTTTAGTTCGTTTTTCGCCTTGAAAATTACATACAGGTTTGAATCATGTTTCACGAACCCATTGTTGTGTCTACGGCTTAAAAATAATAAATAGAAATCTCATATTTCTGTCACGCGTGAAATACACCATAAAACAAACTAGGATTATTAATTAATCTTAGCCGAAAAATCCCTATAAGCGCGGCCGCCCCGCATAATCCCTCCTTTACTATTCCAAGTGCCGTGTCCTCGCGCCATATATATATAAAAAATAAAACTCCTCTAGCAAATCGGCCAAATGTCGTAAACATAAAATCGCCGTCTTTCCGACGGAAAAGTCGCAATTGGCAGCGTTTAATTTATTCCGGGAAGTCGGGTGTCGTTCAATGGCCTGTTGTCCACACTTAAGTGACTTAAGACCGCTAGAGTTGCCACTAAACAAATTGAAATCAGAAATGTTGCCAGTAAATAAAGTTTTATGTTCTGTCTGTTTTTTCTTGACACGTAACCTTTTGTTTTTTTTAACGCTTTTATTATCACGTTTTATGTTTTTGATATTGTTTCTGTAACAGTGTGTGGCAGAAAATAGCGTTGTTGTAAGACTAGTTTGTACCTAATGTGTTTCTCGCGCATGTTTTTTCTCTCTTGGGAAATTTAGTGCGCCTTCGACAAGCAACGCTGTAGATTGAAAGCAACAATGCATGAATTTTGTAATACTTCTTTACATCGGCATCGGAATCTATGGAAGAATTGTTCGAAAGATGAAATGTTGAGAAATAAAAAGAAAACTGTGATGACTATTGATATACTTGTAGGTAAAGAGGGAGACGTGCAACGCCCACTCCTAATACAGGCTCCTGCAAACGTCGCGTGACGAGCGGTGCTTTTATGTCGCGCGAATTCGCGTCGCGTGTCGCGCCTGTTTGCAGAAGCCTTTAATTGAGCGCTGCTAAATTATAGGTACAATTCCTTACGGTACATGCTTTCAAATTAATCATACGTAGATAAAACTTTATTAAGATTAAAATAAATGTATTAAGTACGTTAAGTACATACTTTCGGTCGTGGTTCGTGGATGGGTGACCATCCATTATATATCGAGATCCCTCTGTGCCTCGGAAAGCATGTCCTGGCTGTCATTCGTAGATATTTGACCCCAAAAGTCTGACAACTAGTCTTATCGTGTTACCCAGTTGTGGAGGTCAAATAAGCAGTAGCTCCATGTAAAATACTGGTATTCAGCTGCATCCGGTTAGACTGCAAGCCGACCACAACATAGTTGGAAAAAGGCAGGCAGATTGATTGAGTACATAATTATTACAGTTTTTTTTTTCGGATGCGATTTTTTAGCATCCCCAGTTTAATTCATTAGAAACACCAACAGCTTATAAAAAAGTGATCAATTAAACTACGCTACTATTGAGCATGAAGTCCTGGGTTCGATTCCCAGGTTAGCCAAAATGTTATTGTGTTTTCTATCTGGAATTTCTCAGTAGCAGACCAGTCTGGATTTGTGCCCGGTGATGGCAATAGGCTCGCCCCTATTACATGGGACTGAAACAATACTGGCGTAATGTGGGTGTACTATAGGTACACCTCTGCCCAACCCTTCGGGGAAACAAGGCGTGATGTTATGATCTATTAAATATTTATCACTTTTCCCTTTTTAACCTCAAAATCACAAACGACTACACTTCGAAGTCATAACCATAAAAAACCAATCGGAAGTATATAGTTAACACCGTTAAAAATACTGCGCCGCGGGGAAAATGCATTGACATTTCCAAATTATTCGACAAAAATTGCGAAGTATACTATATTCCATGGTGACGTTCCAGTAAAAAATATAACTTTCACTGGCCAAACGAACCTAATGACACTTTGGAATAACGCCAACGTTGCAAGCAAAACCCATTCTGGAAATTATGTGAGCATTTATGATTGTCACCTATAATGGAGTTAAAAAGTCATGTACCATAGCGGACACCTGCGGTAAACCACTTCTTACAACCTTATTACCGCAAGCGCAGCCTTCATACAACCCGATTCCTACCGGCTTCCCTTCAGAACCACCATGCTTCTTAATGTCTACTATTGCTAAATAATATGGTACACCTGTCTCTGTAACTGCGTATCACATCACATTATATATGTCGCATCTTGGGTGGCCGAGATGCGAAGCATCGGGTCTTCTTCGCGATTCGACATAGTTTTTCGTGGATGTGGGCACTATCGTGGGTACTCGAACAAAAAATAATTTAAATCAGAATAACTTTATTTAAACTAACGAGTTTACAGCAAGAAACAAACACGTGCGTTGGTACTGAGCGTATGCCAAGACTGTCCGAGGTTTACCACAGAACACATATTACCCTACGGGAAGAATGTTAACTTCATACAAAGAAAAACTATTTGACTCTAACGCCATCTCTGTGATTCCCAAGTACAACAATCGAGGCGGAAAATTTGAACCAGATCACGTGATTTATAATATATTTGAAGACTAGAAACAATTCTGGCACTCCCAGATTACTTCAGAAAGGTCGCCGAGTACTTTTAAAATTTAGACGCCTTTCTGGAGTAATCTGGAAGTGCCAGAATTGTTTCTAGTCCCCAATCTTTCAAGATAGAGGGGAGGAGAGTTTAATGAAACAGGTATTTCTTTAATAGTTTTATTAAATTAGCAAATCGTATGTTACTGCTTACAGGAAACTTACGGGAAACAGAATTTGGCCCACAATTCATATCTGAAAATTAATAAAGACTTGTTAAATCGATTGATTTGAAACAGATTTTAAGGTTATGTTAAGATTGATTTATGTTCTCTTACCGTTGTGCATTTGTTGGTCCAGGATTAGGGAATCGGTACAATTTAATGTTGGGGTCTACACAAGGTGAGCTCCCACATTTGAGACATTTACGTCTCAGATTATCTCCCATGATTGGAAATTCACCCACACCCGGAAAACAAGTGTCTCGTATCACAAAGTGTCTCTATCACAAAGTGTCTGTAACACAAATAGCAACGACAACACCACTTGATTCAACACGGTTACGGAGGAGAACGTGCTCAACTCGACGTAAAAGCAGAAAAAGAAATGGCAAATCGTAAAAACTACAAACAGCGCGTCAGTCGTAAACAACAAACGGCGGCCATATTTGTACAATCAAAATGACATACGTCGATCAGTGTTGCCAAAAAATAAAAGCCATTACTTTTGCTGGCAACACAGAACAATCCCCAGTAGGTATAATCGCAACGCCCAAGAAGTTGACCGGGCCTGAGGTTTACTGTCCACTCTCGATCCCTTCTCCAGTCCTCGCCGCATTCCCTCTACCGACGATCGTGTCCAAGCGGTAGGGCACGCTTGCGTTTCCGGTAACGATATTCGTTCACATAATAAAATTGTTAGATGGCGCTGCTTGTTGCACCTTGGCGCCATCAATCCACGACATATATATGACGGAAAAGGTACATCTTTCTAGTTATCGTCAGCCATATTTAAACTACTGTGGGCGTGCTATGGGTAGTATTGGTTATTGCGCAATAGAAAAACCGTTTACAGGTCAAATCAAATTATAATTCACGATTAAATTAATCACACTGGTAGGTACATGACACAACTATACGGAACGCGGGACAGTTTCTAAACGTGTCCACTGCTCGACAGCCACTGACAAACTCTGCTTAACTCTGGTGACCAGTCGACGAGCGTTATGCTGTAGACTCTGTCGAGCGTCGCTTGGTGGCGCTGGCGTCCCGATTAGTCAAACGACGACTAACGTATTTCCGACATATATTTAATACCAGTTTAATACAGTCATCCTAAGATTAAGAACATTTCAAAAATGACTACAATTTTTTGTCCGAGTTTATGAGAACTGAACAATTTTTTCTTCGGCTTCCCTCTAAAAATAATTGTAGCTGCGCCATTGTTACTTTAAAAATAAGGTCGAAAAGTGCTTCACCGCAAATGTCCGCGATGGTACATGTGAACCTAGTATTTGTTTTAATTAATGAGAATATATTGTATTCTTTTGTTGTTGGGATGCAAGATAGAGATAGGAAGATATAACTTGTCATTCATTATGCACTGCTTCTACCCGCGACTTCGTCCGCATGAAATCCAAATAAACGTTAAACATATCCTATGGCACTCGGCTTTCTATTAGTGAAATAATTTTTCTAATCGGATTAGTAGTTCCAAAGATTCTTACAAACAAACAAACAATTTGACCTCTTTTTAATATTAGTTTAAAGTTCCACCAGCTTCTGTCCCCAGGCGGCGCGGCGGTGACCTTTAACATTAGACTAATGAACATTAATAATTATTTAATCATTTTATCAACAGCTCTAAGTTACAAGAGTCTTGAAACATCTGTGTTAGCACTTCATTAACAAAACGTCAAGACGAAACAGAATAATTTTTTGAATCCTGAGCTCATTGCTAATGCAGATCACAAATTCTTTTGCCCTGTAACAATTGACATCTTAACGTCCAATAGCCAACTGTTTACCTTTTAAGAATTCGTTCACGATATTCTTGAGATATTTTTTTTTTTTGGGTGGGAAATCATCAAATGACTTCTCCCGCTCTGGGCGGAACGGGAGGGCGTGTCAGTTGCCTGAGCCAGGGCTCACGGTAACTCTTTCAAACATCCCGCGGCCCTGGCTGAGAATGATACCTAATGTTGCCATATTGTTATGCCAAAACTTAAAAGACCTGAAAATTGAGAAATGATAGTTTTTTAACTGTAGATATTCCAAAACTGATATTTTATTCTATAAAATATATAAAGTAGAATACATTTTACAGTGCCTTTCAAAATTATTTGTAGATGAAATATTACTGTTCTAACATATTTGGTATCAGCGAAACTCCGATCTTTTGGCATGAAATAAAAAGGCTGACTATATCTTTTTGTAAAAAGTTCAGGGAACGTCGGTTGAAAGTTATTCAGTCTTGCAACCCCAGTGTTTAGTGCCCAGCGATCTCTCGTGGCGGATATGAGTCGGCAATGAGGACAGAGCTGTACCGGGATGTGGATATTTGAATCCTCCGTTTGTATCGTGCTATAGCCTTTTAAGAGCCTATAAAACTGTCATTGTGACACGTAATGTGTTTCCTCTGAATCACATCCTAGATTGCGATTTTATGCCTTTGTTTTGTTCTAGAACATTGTATCTTTTATCTTAAGTTCGTAAGGACCTCTCTGAACTTTTCAAAGTTCTCAATCACAATTTGCACAGTTTAATACGGTTGGTGTCCTAATTAAATTTTCATCTCATATTCGCCCATTTTGACGGCTTCCTATTAAGCATAAGTAATTTGTGGATTCCCGCGTTTTATTACCCCGGTAAGGCCTCAGAACAGACTACAATTCACTAGATTTTACGAGCGCCGATTAACATAGTCAAACTCTCGCTACTCGTAAGCGTATTCACATAAATGTAGGCAATTTTACGATAAGGCTTAGTTGCGGCAATATCTATAGGTTAAGCACATAAACCGCTTTTCCCTCCGCCGCATTTCACGGCAATATTTTTCGTGCCTCCATTTCATTTGACAACAAATATGCGACTCGCCTCGCAAAAACGCATAGAAGTTGATAGAAAACATGAAACTGAAAAATGGTTTACTATTTTTACAGATATCTAACAACAAGTGAGTGGAGCCTCCTTTTAAGCAAATAAGCCTGTGTTAGGAGAGCAGTGGTGGCTCAGCGGCAATGGCCCCGACTTACGAGTTGTAAGGTCGTGGGTTCGAACCCAGGCAGGCGCTTTACTTTGTCTAAATAATTTCATCACCACTGCTCTCAAAATGGTGAAGGAAAATATCGTGAGGAAACCGGCATGTCCTAGAACCAAAAATTCGAAGACATGTGACATCTACCAACCCGCACTGTATATACTTAATGAAATAATAATTAAAAAAAAAAAAATTAAAACTAAAAAAGCATCTTCGATTAAAAATGATATTTTTGTTCATCGCTCGTACGCTCGAGAATACTTTAAAAGGGCGATTAAGGCTGGGAAAGTTGCCAATTAAAGTGCTAAGTAAAAAAAGGAAAACCGTTTCAGTTTAATGTATTGGGGATCTACTTTATATCAAGTGTTACCTAAACTTTGCTAGCATTTACGGAGAAATGGGGGGAAATCTATTAGGTACGTTCTCCCAGCACTCGTGGTTAGATTTATGTTCAGATGTGCTGGAATTTCTCCGTTTTCTGTAACGTGTAAGTTGTAAAGCTAAAATTCTTCTTGGATGTTTGATTTTTTCCTTGGATTAGGTAAAGTAGGTAGGTAGGTTAAGTAGATTGAAATTATTTGTGATCTCGAACCTTTTTATTTTTTACGTCTATTTTTAGCTGGAGTAAGAGAGACAAATTGATTCGGCGAAAAATAAATCATAATCTCTTGAAACAATTTTTCTAAATCTTAGATTGCCATAATCCCGCAAGTTATAGTCGTTCAACATGTTAGCTCTAAATACCTATGGCAACACAAATACATATTTCTGAATAAAACACGTCATTAACTCGAACATTCAACCTCATTCACTCCGTATCGGTAGATGTTGCCAGTTGAAATATACGCGGACATTCGACGCAATTTGTTGGAGCTGTCACATGCAGACACCCCTTATGTCGCCTTGTTGTGAGTGCGGCACTAAATAGATGGCTGCAGAAGTTTTATTGCAACGTATAATGTGAAATAACGAGATGGCCCACACATTAAAATGGTCGTGGAAAAGAAATGCATAGTGTCATGTAAAACGCGCTACATCTGCAACTTTTCATCATCTTCTTTAATCTTTGTAGTATTCAGATTAGGTACCTATATGAAATGGTTTGTGTTAAAGAATCCTCTTTTTTTTCGCTATAGTCAAAGTAAGGTGTTCGATATATTCTGATGGAATTTCTAATAAAAAACTGCTCTTTTTTCATTGATCACTTCTAAAAGTTTCTAGTTCAAATTTGGATCTATTTTAGGTAGGTAGGTACTAGAAGTTTCTGACCAAAGAATATACTCTCTGACGAGAGTTTCTGACACAACATTGAATGAATGCAATCAAATATCGTCATATTTGAATTTGAGACCATCTAAGATATTCTGTCGACTTTATATTAAGCATAAGTATCCCTATTCCATGTCATCGAGAGTTGGTAAGTATTCTGTTCTCCATTCGGAGCTCCTTTCAGTGATATTTGTTTAGTTTTATTTCCTCTCACTGGGGATACAAGCCGTGGCATGTTTTACACGAAGCTGAGATTTGTTCCGCGAATCTCTCTGTGGATCGCACAGATTTTATATTTCATTATTACTGCGAAGTATAGATGTGGTCGTGGAAAATAAAATGCAACGGTCCTGGTTCAATTTTTGATTTTAATGACGGATTTTATTCGGTATTTAGATTTTTAGTGTTGGCACTTTTGAGAGCAAGCTGTTAGCTGATAGTGATTTGGACTCATAGAATTTGAATAGTTTTTTGTATAAAACTAATGATGGCAATGGTCCTGCATCCTGGTCCTGATTTTCAATTATGTCAATGGATTTTTTTGAGGATGCTATAGCAGACTGTATCCCGATACCTTTCGGCTTCCCTTTCATCAGGAAAATGACTAGTGTCTATGGTTTATTTTTTGCGTCGTTGTTTGCGCCAACATCTTTTATAAAAACTTTTGCCTTTGGCCACTTATATTTTACGTGGAAGTAATATACATATATCTATGTATCATAATACCTATTTCTTTCATAATTCCTGTGACATCTCCGAGCCTACACAATTTCTCAATAACAAACAAAAAATACTACGCTTTTTTCGTGCTCGACATCCTAGCTAGACCGCAAAACCAGTACGACCACAAAGGCTCGAACAATATCAAGCCAAAATAAAAACTAATCCGCAATGACAGGATACATAACTAAGCCGAAACTGTGTAGCACCACAGCCTATAAAATGTGAAGCAGAAGGACGATAAAGTACACAGTCTGACTATCGCCAGCTAAGTAGTAGACTAAATAATGTCTCGGCTGCCTGTTGTGTCACGGATTTATTCGCTTCACTGATCCGTTTGACATCGTAAACTGTATTTTAAAGTAGAGTCACAGTATAGGATAGTAGACAGGCACCTATTTCTTGGTTTTTAAGTTATTTAAGACTTTTTCTCTACCAGAAATCAATAATTAGGAAGTTGTTTTTCATTTTGATTTCGTATCACCTTCTACAAATTGATTACATAAACTAGGTAATGAAGTAGTAACTCTTTTGTATTTCTGAATATTGGAACAAAATACCTTTCCACGGTTCATATCGGATTTTTATGAGATTGTATACCGTACCTACATTTTCATCACGCACAACAAACAATCTATACAATAATACAACATAACATAACATCACGCCTTGTTTCCCCGAAGGGTTAGGCAGAGGTGTAAGTACCTATAGTACACCCATATTTCGCCACATCTATACAAATAAATTAAATTGAAGTGTCTGTTTGTAATGTCAAAATAAATGCATAAGAAAGTATACACGGTACTTATAACAAAAAACAATTTTTAAATTTTTTGGTCTGTCTGTTTGTTCCGGCTAAACTCTGAAACGTGTGGACCGATTTTGACGGGACTTTTACTGGCAGATTACTAAGATGTTGTAAGGAGTAACTTAAGCTACTTTTATTTTAGGAAAATAATTACGATTCCGCGCAAAAAAAAAAACCAAACTAAATTGTGAAGAAAAAATCGTATTTCATCGTATTCTTTTTGCATTTGGTAGCCCAATTCTCGAGGAGGCTATTTAACATCACGCTGCGACCTTTAGGAGTCGAGCAAAAAAAAAGTCAGAAAGATCGTTAAGCGAAAACGAAGTAATAACGCGGGCGGTGCAATGCGGTGGGTCGGGGGACGAAGGAGTTTTATTAAAAAAGTGGCTTTGTATTTTAGTATATTGTGTATCTTGCAACTTCCACTTGAACGAACTCGCGGAGCACAGCTAGTTTTATTATAAAAATATACGATCCGGTAAAAGCTACAAAGTAAAAACCGATAGCACTAAATTGAAAACCGCGTGCAATTACATGTATTATTGAAAACCTCAATCAAACGATTGCTTTACTGAATTTTAAAACGTTTACGAACATTTATTTCCATAGATATTTTGTCGCATTTGTCATCTATATTGGTGTACTGCATTTTCTCGTCTGTGGCATAGACAGCCAAGTCTAGAAGCTGGAAGTTTCTTCTGATAATTTGAAGTTAACACCGACTCTTGACTCCGACGCCTCGAGCAAAATAAAATTCACGAATATAGAGCACCTGAGTGAGTTTCTCAGCTTAAATCGAATTGTGAGCTGCATAAGTTGTTCTCATATTAATTTCGCGGTGAATGTTCGTTTCCTTATAATATTTCAAGTGTCATTTTATTTTCTTTTGACTGTTTTCTTCGCGGTTTTACGATTAAGCGGCTTGCGTCTCTCCGATATTGCTCGATTGATTGTATTCGTATCGCTTTGTTATTTATATTATTATCGTTTTCGTAATTTGTTTGAGACAGAAGACACAAGAGATTTGAAAGCCGATATTAAATGTAACATCTCTAATATACGAGTAGCTTGTTAACTAATTGACATCTCGACTCCAGCACAGAAGTCCAGGCTCTGTCTCCCATTAATTACGAAAATGTAAATTAAGTTAATAATTGGATCCATTTATCCCGACTTGGCAGCATTACATTCTCGTCACGTTTACCGATATTTCTATAATTTCATTTGCAAGTTCCTTGTTCGTAACGCAGCCATTGTAGCTGGTGGAACAGAAAGTAATATTAAAACAAAAGCGGTGCGCGCCACGCCGGAAGGTTGCGGGATCTTGTTCCGGCTTTAATTCATCCCGTGGCAAAGGGAACACTGTGGAATATTAAACAGATACCCCATTCGTCTTCGTATCGCGACCCAGATACCTCTGAAGTCTCTTTAACAAGCCAGTAAATATGGTCTATAAGTTGGAACAAGTGCGGGAAGTTTTTATGATTAACGCGGACGTTATTATTATATGTAAGTTTGTGAACTAATTTGTTGCCATTTCCAAATTGTAATTCCACTTCGTCTTCCAGTTTAAGGTAAAGTACCAGAATCGACGCGAGCCCTCGACCGAACATGCGAGGTACCGGTAGTTAACTATCATCGTCACGGCCTATAGTTTAAATACATCTTTCTGTGTACAATCGGTATATGTATATTATAGTGCAGCCATGTAGCGTCCTTACTAGATATCTTAGGAGCTCAAGAAGCTCTGTTTGTATTTTTTGATTCATACTCACATACTACTTTTAAATCATCAATCAGGCTTTTGGTCTAGACATTATCTGTATATCTACATTGATAAAAAATTAATTATTTCTCTTTCTATTTCGACCGTAGTCGTAGTTAGCCGTAGTACTTCTATAGTGGCTCGGTCCAGTACGAATGTTGCCAGCAATGCATAAATTTTGCAGTCTGTACTGAGATTGGGTCCATTATTGGCTCTGTATAGCTTTTATTTATTTATCATTGTTGTGTCATGTATTTTACCTGTATTTATTTTGTTTTATTGGTGTGTTGATGTCAAAATTTCCAAATGTTTCCTTCTTCTTCCTTTCCTAGTTTTGCAGTAATTTGATTGTAGACAAAGTAGACAAAATTCAATGTAAGTAATAAACAATTCAATTAGCTAGACGGATTGAACAGAACAAATGAAAGTGATAAAGCTTAGGTTAATTGGAGGAGGATTAAATCGGCCCAAGATAATGAACAGTGCTAGACTGGACACGACAGAAAATACGCAGGATAAAGACTTTGTACCAGAAGGCCAATTCCCGTACTTAAAATCGTTCAAAATCTAGTCGCAATCTCACTGCAGTGACAATTAATGTCAAAAATCGCATACAATTCAGTACAGATTGAGACTGAGATTAGAAAGCGGTCATTTTTAAAAATATGGGAATTGCCCCGCAGGGACATGTATATTGAACACTACAGACTCAGCATGATTTTTATTTAATTCATATCTATAATATAATTATAATTAGTTGTCCTGACTGACTGATTCATCAACGCAGAGCCTAAACCGCTGCGGCTATAAACTTGAAATTTTGGCTGTTGATGCCTTAATGTTGTAAGCATGCAATAGGGAAGGATTTTTGGAAATTCGACCTTTAAGGGGGCGAAAAGGGGGGTTTTGTTTGTATGAAGAAAAATCTTCTTGAGATAATAAACTTGAAACTTGGCAAGAATATTCATCTAAGTAAATTATGAAGTAATAATTACGAAGTTTGTCATTTTTGTTTTTCTCCCTCTAAAGAGGGATTAGGGGTGTCAACGTTTGTATCCGATTAACTTGAAACTCAGTATTTATACTTAAGATCGAAAATTCCGCTCGCGATATGTTCCTTAGCGATGGGCGATGTTAGGTTAGGTTAGGTTACACACCAAAATTCCTCTATTATGTTAGTCTAGGATAGCCACATATATGCTACGTACGATCTATGCATAATCCTTTGGCTTCGCACACATGCATACACCGTTAACTTAAAAATCCACGTGAAAATTAATGAAAAAGTGAAATAGGTACCTGAGGGAGCCGAAACCTAGGCTATTTTGAGTTCCCTATATAACAATACCCAACCTACTCTAAAAATATTCTCTAAAGTCAAGTCCAACCGTACTTAAACACTATTAAGTAGGTCCCAACATCGAAGGGAAGCGTTGGTGTGAAAGATAGCATCTACCGTCAGTCAGTATCCGACGAAGCTTATCAGCTGAACTTAATATACCCTAGTAACAAAGCCTACCTTTGTTTAATACGAGGTTGTTGAAGCGATAGCCGCTGTAATTGAAATAGCTATGCTATCGGGTGTTACAAGTACTAGGAGTGTAGGATTAGAAAGAGTTTATAGTACTGGCTTTTTTGGTATTTGATGGGAGTGATTTAAAAAGACGACGACGCAAGGAATTGTTAATTGGCACAAAAGGCAGCCCAGTGATGATTATAGGCTGAAATGATTATGACGATGTTATTATAAAGGTATAATAAAATAGGTAGATATCACTGCTACTAGTGCCATTTAATCTTACCTTATCTTATGAGTATTCTATCTATCTATCTTTGTTTAATACGCGGGCTTGTTGAAACGATGGCCGCTGTAATTGAAATAGCTATGTTGTCGGGCGTTAGGAGTTTTCAGTTTAACTTTTTAAATGTACCAGCTTTTTTGCTTGATAAGAGTACATTACACTATGTTTAAAAGGTTTCCACTTCTGATTCTTATCTGTAACAATTCAGTATATTGAAATTCTTTTATGTTTTGGTTGATAAGAAAGAGTATTATACTTTATTGCAGATAACTAATATGAAGTACATGTTTTGTTCATTAATTTATCTTTTGTCCTTTATATTTTTATATTATTAGGTAGAGAGTTGTCATATTTCCTACCTGTAACGTAAAAGCCGTATAAAGGGGCAGTTTCCCGTGCATTATTTAAAAGCACAAAAGAATAATTAATTAAACAGTTAAAACTACATCCAAATCAATCGGATCTTTCACATGAATGGACACTATAAAACGTCCAAAACAAAATGAAATTTTCTTCTCGAAATTCAGCGGGCCCGTAACCTCAATAATTAAATGGTCGGGGGTTAAATAATTTGTGTCTCCGCGCAATTCAGCGAGTGTCGGCGATGTCCGTAGTGTCGACACTGCGGACACATTTTAGTTGCATGCAAATTATTTCTGGTTTTTGCATTGGAAATTATTGAGTGTGGTTGAATTAATGTTGTAGTGTTTTTCTTTAGCTAACACTGTGTCCTTTTCTCTCTTACTTTAAACTTTGTGTGTGATACATAATTATGTATGTGGAAGAAATAGTTTTTTTTTATTGTTCTTTGTAGAATGTTTGTAGATTGTTTCTTATTGTTTTTCAATTTCTCTGATTAAGTATAACAAATACCTAGTGCGACTTCCAAACTATTTAGATTACTTCGATTAATTTTATTACCTACACCTTAATCAACACGCTCCAAATACGACTTAATCGCATTTCTTTTATGTTAGCAAACAAGAGAACACTTCTACCCATCCTCTTGACACATTTAATAACATAACGTCACCTTCCACACCACCCTCGAAAAAAGGAGATCAAAAAATCCACACAGAGAAAAATACCTCCCTAATTATTCCAACTGATTCGTCGGAGTAAAAAGTTGAATCACAGATTATTAATGCTCGAGAAGATTCGGAGATAGATAAGGAACAGATTTTTCCTGTTCACCCCCTGTTCATCCAGCCGAAATGTTTTCTTTTCGCAACGATTTAGATTACATCTGAGGGTAACAGTTGACTTTTTATAAGGAGGGTCGGAAAGGTTTGGGTCGGTATTAATCGCTTTTAATGAGAAACACTGATTGGTAGGTACTGCGTGATTTTAATTATTTAATTTATTTTTGTTTAAAGTAAAGGGAGACGCCGTGCAGAGGGACACCACAGACTGATATATTTATTACTAATTTATCTATTTAACACGTTCAGACCGGCGTGTACCACCGATGGAGCACGGAGTATTTGCTGCCACGGTGAGGTGTACCACCGGTGGCCACGTCACACTATACTTTCAATGTACTAATAAATTCGCGCCGCTTTGAGAGAAAGTGTTGTATTTACCGTCCCCGCCTAGGAAAATAGTCAAATTTTCATAGTGCAGCTCAGGAGGTGGATATAATTTTGAAAAGTAAGCAAAAATCAGTATTGAAAAATCTTTACTTTATAATACGATTACTAGCTTATTAGAAAGAGAGAGAAAGCATAATTCCTGTCTAATCCTGTCCGTGTCCGCCGGTGGCGCACCCCGCCCGGCAAGACTTTTGGTTCCTGGGGTGGTGATGTACCACCGGTGGCCATATGAAGATTTGCGCCGTAGGATACCAAGTACCTACTCATGAGGTGCCGGTCTGAACGTGTTAAAGTTATTATAAGGGAGAGCTTTTCTGAGGTGGAGTGGGTAAGATCAATTTTTATTTATGGAAAAGAAGTTCAGTCATTCATCGACACAAAGCCATTCAAATGAATTAAATGAATATGATGTCAATTTATTAATATAAAATTAACTTTAGCAGTAATCTCTAGAATTCAAACAAACATTTAATAAAGCACAAATGCACTTAACAGCACAGTATCAATAAATTCCGCTGCCCAGCACATCCGCCTCGCGTGACCGTCACGCATAAACTGATCGTCGCACACCGCGCGGTTTTAAACTACCCTCAAATAATAATAATAATATCTTGGGATAACTCACACACGGCCATCTGATCCCAAGTTAAGCAGAGCTTGTGTTATGGTAACCAGACAACTGATATACATACTTATATAATTTATAAATACATACATATTATAGATAAATTACACCCAGACACAGAACAAACAATATGCTCATCACACAAAGTTTGTCCTGGGTGGGAATCGAACCCACGACCTCCGGCTTTGCAGTCAGGGTCACTAACCACTTGACCAACAGGCCTGTCCAAAAATGCTTCAATTGTTATTGGCCTTCCATGAAACCGCGGTTTTGCGAACAAAAGTATTATGTAAATTCGGCTATCGAGACGGGTGTGTATTACTTCGTTTATTTTCATTGTGACTTCGCTGCTTGTTAGTCGCTACCTAATGGACTGTTTGATAAAAAGGAAAATGTTAAGGCAGTATAATGGCTTGTTTACCATCGAATATGCTAAATAGGTTATTGGAAAAAAGCTGATTCACTATTGGGTAAAAATAATTTGCATATTTTTGCTGTTTGGCTTTTAACAGAGTTTGTGAGGTAGTTTTTGAACATATATAGTTGCCAGACATTTAATCTACATTTTTTCTGACACTAATTAAATTTCTTACCTCTCACAATATCGCAAACATCATTAATAATAAAAATAACCCCTGTGACCTTGCTGACAAGAAATAAGAAAAGAAAAGCAAGAGCACGTTGAAGCAACTATGAGCTTCAGTAATATTTTATGAGAGCGGGTAACGGTCCCACGTTGGGCGCCAATCTGTCAGTCCATGCCACCCAAATGAATTAAAACAACTTTTTGTTTGTAAGCCAGAACATTTTTCTGGCTGATAAGACTCATTCGGATTAATTAGCAGTGGGGCTTTACTTTTCATATTTCTAGCTGGGCTGCTTGAAAGTTTAAGCGCTAAAAGTGATGACTAGAATTAAATTAAACTTAAACATAATTAAGTAACTTTCAACTTAGGTATGTTTAATCATGCTATCAGTATAATCTTATTTACCTACAGCTGTATTTAGCCGGTCTAGATGCCGAATAACATAAAAATAATTGTGACAAACAAAAATCTCTAAAAAGTAAAAAAAAAAATATTATGTATTGGCCCTTTAAGTTGTAGGTAATATTTTGATCTAAGCGTCGCGTCGTCGCGTCGGGGGACGGCACATTTTCTTTCCGTCGAGGGTCAAAAAGGCTTAGTTGCGCTGATACGTTTTAGACATGTTGATCAACACTATCATTCTATCATCATAATTAAATAGACTAAATCTGAAGCTATACACGACCTCTGCATATCACAAGTACTTACCTTACGGTGTGTTTCCTGTAAGCGTACTGTCGTTAAAATTCTCTTCCTATATTGTACATAGGAGGTACCATTCAATCTACCTAGTCTTTTCCCAATTAATTGGTTCGGTCTCCAGTCTAACCGAATGCAGCTGAATACGAGTATTTTACATGGAGCGACTGCCTATATGATTTCTACAACCCAGTCACTGGGTAACATGATACCCCTTGGTAAGACTGGTTGTCAGAATTTTGGGCTTCTACCCGTAACGATTATCAAAGATCTACGAATGACAATCGGGACCAAGTGCTTAACGTGCTTTCCGAGGAACGGAGGGATCTCGATATATAATGGATGGTCACCAATCCGTAAACCGACCGCGACAAGCGTTATACCTTCGTTTGACGCGTGCGGCTGTTAGGCACCATCTTCACGGGCGAGAGAATCGCGGTGATAGTCGCGCAGTGCCATTAAATTTTCGCCGCGATGTTATCGCCGTGCCGAGATTGCTTCATACAGTTTCTATTGAATTTGATGCCAAGACGTGACTATCGCCGCGATACTCTCGCCCGTGTAGATGAGGCCTTATCATTTAGCCACGAGCCTATGTTGTACATACCATACGTCCCATAACTCAAATGCTAATCACGTAATAACTCGTATTCTAAACCAGATGGCTCTAGCACATAAAAATCACAATAAAACACGTCTACCAAAACAGTCCCACATTATTTACAATTAGTTTCAGTGAACAAAAACTCCGATTCAGGTCGTCCATTGTTTCGCTCCGGTATGACCTACCTCTGTCGCCTGGTCGAGGCCTAATTGACGGACAGGGCCGTCATCTACCCCGGTCACCGGGGAGAGTGGAACCGGCGAGAGATGTCGTGCGGTGTCCCACAGGCATCGGTTCTGTTCAGCATGGTTCGGCGTCAGCATGGTTTGCTACACTGACGACACGCTGATCCTGGCGCAAGGGAGATCGCACCAGGTGGCGGCCGAATTAGCGACACGCGGGGTTGCGACAATTCTCGAGAGGATCCGACAATTGGGACTCAAGGTAGCCTTGCACAAGTCCGAGGCCATGTGTTTTCATGGTTCTCAGAACGCGCCACCGTCGGGTTCCCAAATAGCGGTAGGACGGGTTCCCATCGGCGTCGAGTCGACGATGCGGCCTCAGAATGACCTGGGACTCGTCCTCGACAGCCGGTGAAATTTCTTGGAGCATTTCCAACGCTTGGCTCCCAGACCGGAGAGGGCCGGGGCTGCCTTGAGGTGGCAAACGCCTCCTGACGGAGGCTCTACGCAGGGGTCATGCGGTCCATGGCCCTTTACGGGGCTCCGGTGTGGGCGCGTTCCGTGAGGCGGCGACCGGCCCGCCGGTTGAACGCGTCCAAGATGGTCATGGCCATCCAGCTAGCCCAGGGTACCGCACAGTCTCTGGTGGGGCGGCGAACCTCCTTGCCGGATTGCCGCCATGGGATCTGGAGGCAAAAGTCCTCGCGCACATGTGGGAGTGGCGCGAGGAGGCAAAACGGTGGGGCGTAACTCCGCTGCCGCGAGAAATTGCGGCACAGCGGACAGAGCTTCGGCGGGATCTCATGGCGACATGGAGAGTGCGACTGTCGCAACCCAGTGCTGTGCACGCCACAGTTGTGGCGATAGTCCCCTCTTTGAGGAGTGGCTGGAGAGGCGCCACGGAATCCTCACATTTCGCCGACGCAGGTCCTCACCGGACATAGGTCCTTCGGGAGGTACCTGTTCTGGATAAGGCGGGAGGAAACGCCCGGGTGTCACCATTGTGTGGATCCGCCGGAGGACATGGTGGAGCATACGGTGGAGGTCCGCCCGGCTTGTGTGGAGCACCGCCGTGTCCTCGCGGAAGCGATCGGCGGCGGCGATCTCTCGCGTCCGGCCCTGGTCCAGGCCATGGTACGGAGCGAGAGTATATGGAAAGCCGTCACCTCCTTCCGCGACGCAGTAAAGCTCACGAAGGAGGAGGTGGTACGCGTGAGGGAGAAGCAAGCTTTGCGCCCTCACACCCCTAGTCGCCGCAGGAGACGCCCTGGCGTCGGGAATTAGCAGCCGATCCTCGGCCACCGGAGGCGCGGGCTTGCGGATGGCGAGCATAGGCAACTGAAGGAACACGGGTGGGTTAAAAAGAAAAAAGGTCATGCATTGTTTATTTCAGCATTGTTCCTCTTCTGTGGCACATTTTGTATGTGTTAACAATCCAAAGCATCCTATTTCTCGTCAAAGGTTTATCTTACAAACTTTGTTTTGGGTTCGGCTTTGATTTGGTTCGAGTGTTTGTTGGAATTAATTTTATCAAAGCTTTCTACACATCCCGGTTGATTTATGTAAACATATGAGACACGATTAATTATGTATTTTAAACAAAGGCTGGTTAATTATTTTTAATAAATCTTTTAATTCTAATAAATATAAAAAAATGTAGATTAGATTTTGTCTTATAATTTACTATAGCGGCCCGCTCCTGCTTCGCATAGTTACTACTTGACAAAACGATATTTTTTATTCTAAGTAAGTGATTGTAATAATATAATGTATCATACAAAAACCTTCTGGAATAAAAGAATTCTCTGACTAAATGATGGTGAAAACCACATCAAAATACGTTGCGTAGTTTAGAAAAACAACGCGGTTTAGAGAGACACAAAAAGCGACCTTAATTTATAAAAATGTTAGTGTTCTCGAAATTACGTATGCTCTACCTAGACCAAATTTGAATACACTGCTGTAGCTACGACGTAGCCAGTGATGACGTCACGGCTACGCGCGCTACGCTGTCGTAGCAGATGCCCGATGTGCTATTATGTCCAGGAGCTACGCAATATGTTACTAGTCCTGGAACTTTGTTGCGCTTCGGACGTTTGTCCAATTTGAATGATAAATATTATTATTTTATGTGACATTTTGTGATGTGAGAAATAGTTATAATTAGTGAAGGAAATTATGATAGAAGTGTGTGACGACACTGTGACCCAAGTAAGTTTTTGCTGGTGACTTTTTCTTTTATTTTTAATGACATAATTGTTGTCTCTATTAAGTAAAATTATGAAACTAATACATTATATGTTTAAGATTAGTTAAAAAAAAATGTATCGTCAAAATAATCATTTAATCCAGAGTCATAAATAATTATATCATGTTATACATTACAAACAACACTAACCAATCTTCCAGCTTCAACATGTTTTAAAATGAAGACACCTCAAAACAAGAAGCAACTTGCTCAACAATGTCTTATAAAACTAATTTATTATATGTGTAGACGTGGTTGGCAAGCTTCACGGAATTACTTGAACTTGTAAGTACGCCTGTATGTGTGTTATGTTATTTATGTCATTGTTAAAAACAAACTTAAAAAAAAATGATAACACACACTTTACACACATATGGTGCGTACAGTCACGAGCACTAATATGTATACACTTAATGAAATTCAAAATCGATTTTTCGTGGAATAACGAGAGCAACTTAGAGATGCCTACCTATATCATAATTATATGTGTTCCAAAACACTATGTTCGTAACAACATAAAATTACAATCAATATTGTAGAAGAAAATCAGTTTTAAAAATAGCTAGGTGTATACAAATTATTGCTCGTGACTGTACATAATAAACGGGCTTGATTTGGTTTGGGTTTTTTTAATAGGTATATTATAGACTAGGTAAGGCTGTATATAATTTTAATTGAGATTTAAACATGAAATAGAGTTTAAAATCGGAGTATAAAAAAAACGATTTTCTTACTCAATATCGGTACACACGGCTTCATAACAAGCTACACATCCTATACAATGCGAGATCAGCTTATACTGGAAATGAATAGCTTGATATGTAGCCGTGTGTACAAGCTGCAGTAAAGTATGCATATGTCATAATTAAAGATTTACCAGGAAGATAACCCCAAGCCCCAATTGGCTGACTCCAAGTCAGCCAATTTGTAAAACTGTCCCAGACGTATTTACCGTACTCGTGGACGTTTTAATTTATTTATAGTTCTACGTACAGTCACGAGCATAAATACCTTACAGTTACGCAACATTCAAAAGCGTTTTTCTCATGAAATAAAAATTGCATTTAGAGAAAAGACCTGTTTACATAATAGTATCGTTTCTCTTATATGTATTGGTAACACCATAAGAGGAAAAAAGATAAGAAGAATTTATAAGAGGAATCAATCGCTTTTGAATCTGAAGTAATGGGGATAAAAACTGCCACTTGCTCACTTCAGATGTCGCTACTATTCAGCGTCTTTTTTTTTTGTGGATGGGAAATCATCAAATGACTTCTCTCGCTCTGGGCGGAGCGGGAGGGCGTGTCAGACTTTTATTGACTAAAACCCACCCGTGTTCCTTCTGTTGCCTGTGCCAGGACCACGGTAACTCTTTCGAACATCCCGCAACCCCGGCTGGCTATTCAGCGTCTAAGAATTTGACAGCTAGCTGTCACTATCCATACTTTTTTTGTAAACAAGCGACTTCTTTTACGCATAAATTAAACTGCAAAAAAACGGGACCCATGTATTTGCCAAAGATGTTAAAAGACGAAAACTGTGAGAGAAAGCTCTCTGAAAAAAAAAATTGGAAACCTGATATTTCATCGAGACAATGTGCTATCTTTTTTAAACCTGAAGACTTTTATGGGAGAAATTCGTGTGTACAGGTGATGCTCCCAAGAGAACTAAGTCTGTTTTGATTACCTACAGGCACTTGTGGTGTGATATTAGGTACATTATAGCAAAGTGTGTGTGAATATTATCATATTAGATCAATGCTAGAATTAACGTCTCTGAAGTCTTTCAGTCGAGAAGATCATCCTCAAGTTGTTTTTCAACTCCGAACAGGTTATTCCTATCGTACGCCTCCAGTCTTCAACAAAAAAAGAACTTAAAGTCAACTAAAATATTCCACTACAGCTGTTTTTTTATTAGTAGTAGACTCTTCCCTTTTCATTAGCTCATCTTTTATTAGTGTTACACTCCAAGTCACATACATATTTATCCAGTTTTCGTTTAATTTGTGATCGACACAAAAGTGAACATAAACAAAACAATGGCGGCTTGTAGACAGTGAACAGTGCTGCCATCTATGGCAAGCTTACAGTTTTTAACCCCATTGTAATGTATTTATGCTCGTGACTGTACTGTAGTGACACAAAGACATAGAAGGAATTATTCCAACAAACACCTAAAAACACGTAAAACCTTTCTATATTACCAGCTACCTATACACAGTAACGCATAGGTGTTAGGGTGGGTCACACAGTTACGGTCTCACAACACAACACATGCGCAGCGAGGGCATGCATGTTTCATGCTGCAGTTGAGAAGTAGGCGGAAACGCGAAGTGAGAGCTAATGGAAGCGACATCGACCTGGAAAGGTCAAGGTTGCGATTACAGGAGAGGTAAAAGGATTTGATTGAAGAAGTTTTTTTGATTGTTGTTAAGTGGTTTCTAGAATTCTGCAAAAATAAATGCATGAGCAAGTTGGCCGTAAGTGAAACATTAAGTATATATTGTTTTTTTCTTTTTATAACATAACATCACGCCTATATTCCCCGAAGGGTTAGGCATAGGTTTACTTATAGTACACCCACATTTCACCAGTTATGTTTATGTGCCACAAAATAGGGGCAAGCCTATTGCCACCAACGGGGCACGAATCCAGACTCCGAGCAGCTACTGAGAAATTCCAGATGGAATGGAATTATTTAAATGTTACGTACAACTATGAACAAGACTTAAAAAACAATATCCCTACTCGTTGATACGCTAGATATTAGCATTAGTTTCAATTTAAAAAATAAATAGTTAGGTACAGTTAAGCTGAAAAGCCAGATACCATAAAGCCAAAAGTATAAGTTGAGGTGAGGCTCCTACGAATTGATCGATGTGGCGGCAAAAACTTATTTAACAAGACGTGAGAGATGACGGTTTATGTCGCTTAGTTTAACTGCGTGGGTTTTTACTAAGAATATGCAACTCTGCGTCTTATTTCGTAGGTGTAGCAAGGACTATTGCATTCATTTATGGAGGGTTAATACACCTAACTTCTCTCCTGACAAATGGGGAAAATTATATACCAACTGCATTCTTTTTATCTTGTTTCAGCTGTTGCTGTTGAATACTCTATGTAAATACGGCTCATTGACAAATAAAAGCCTGAAAAAAAACTGTACTGCTAAAAATAGCACAGCTATTCCATTGAGGTTATAACGGTCACTTCCAGTGTCAGCACTTGATATCTGTGTCCCGTCTTTCAGCACAGCCTCTAAGGGGAACGGCCCAATTCTTGTTTTCCATTTATTTTCACAATTTTATCGGTTAAGTAATGTTTATTTAACCACGTGCTCGGAGTGTTTCTTTTCCTTTGAATTTTGTTTATTTATTTTGCGAAAATATTTACACTCTTCTTCCTCTTGAATCAATGAGTGTGCAACATTCGTTTGAAATAATATTATATTACGAAGAGGAATTTTTTTGTGCAAACCTTTTAACAAATATTAAGATTTGATTACGGTAATCGGTACCTATACCTTACCAGGGGGCCAACCACCATCTCTTAAAGCAGTATTATTTTAATGTTACTTCAGTGTGCAAAAGAGATGAAGCTATACAGGACGTCTAGCTCCATCTCTTTCCCGCACTGAAGTAAGATTACAATAATACTGCTTTAAGAGGTGGTGGTCTAACTCCTGACTGGATATAAAATAGATGTTTTTATCCTATTATTGAACCAAATGTAGGTATTCTAATCTGGAGTATAAACAACTATCTTTAATTGACTAGCTTAATCCATTTAGATCTAAAAAGCTCCCTAGTTTATACTGCAAACTCTACCCGTATAATCTGCGGAATACCGTAGCGGGAATTTGTGGAAACTAAAGCCACACATCTAGACACTTACCTCCTTACTAATAAACGTTGTATAGCGTCTGTATAGTTACACAACGCTTTGTCTTCTTCTGTCGAAAGTCAAATTACTGACGACTGAAAGAGAGAAATCGGTGTGTAACTATTCACCTGATATAATACGTTTATTAGTAAGGAGGTTAAAATAATATTTATCACGGTTGCGCATTGGTTCCTAAATAGTCTATCTATCTATATATGCAACATGTCCTGGAATTAAATGCATAACCTCTTATGGGGTCATTGAACTCATCATTAAGAACAATTTTTACTATGGGATCAAACAACACCAACATTGTACACTTAGTTCGCAATAAACGTTTTGACTTTTGACTGATCAAATCTGAAATCGCAAAAAAAAATCTGGTGTTCCCTACATTTTGACGAGTTATGCGAACATATATGTAAGGAACAGCTGATTTTTATTTCGCGATTTCAAAAAAAAATCGAATACATACACACATACAGTTTTATATATATATAGATATACATGTAGGTACCATATGGACTCCAAAACGTCTGAAGAGATTTTTATGTAATTTTCAGCGGGTGATACTGTGAAGTTTGGTAGCGATCGGATCAACAGATTTTTTTTCCGGCTTTTTGGTAATTTTGTGTCATATTTTTTTCTGAACAGTAACCTAAAAAAAGTACTAGGCTTGCATGGATTCAAGATAGTATTTCAATTATCTATCGCAAGTCATCTGGCCATAGATAATAGTGCTACCCGTGCGAAGCCGGGTCGGGTCGCTAGTTCTGAGCCTGGCAAAACAGTGTTATTTGTAGAAATCCCTTTTTTTTATTTTTTCTTCAAGTACACATACATTCTTTAAGCACTCCGAACAGAGACGGATCCTAATTTCTTGTATCATGAAAGATATAAGTATGAACAAATGTGAATACATAATACCCTGACTTTTAGCAGACGGGTTATCTATATATAGAGGTATGAGGAACAGGGTGTAAAGTTCACTCATCCTCCATAGAAAAGGGAGGATCCTCCGACCAGACGGGTGTTGTGTCTGGCGGGCTACTGCCCGACGGTTGATGTCGGGATGTTGTATATATGCTAGTCGCGCGGTAAACTCTGTTTGCGCGATGCAGGATTTTGCGTGACGTCAGTGTGACGCGTTCCATTGTGGCGATGCCGCCACATATACAATCTACATCTATACATATAAATACAATTGAAGTGTTTGTTTGTAGTCTCAAAATAACAACTTTTTACTAAATGCATAAGAAAGTATATACGGTACTTATAACAAAACAGCAATTTTAAAAATTTTTGTCTGTCTGTCTGTTTGTTCCGACTTATCTCCGAAACGGCTAGACCGATTTTAACAGGAGTTTCACTTGCAGATAGCTGATGTTACGGCGAGTAACGTAAGCTATTTTTATTTTAGAAAAATAATTAGGGTTCCGCGCAAAACAATTAAAACCTATGAAATTGTGAACAAAATCCGATGCAAATAGGGAAGTATTAACATCTACGCGGGCGAAGCCCCGGGCAACAGCTAGTGGGTACATTATAATACCGTCAGCCTACAGTCATTGGCTGATGATGCTGAATGTAGACTAAAACATCTAAGAACGTTAGTGCACTTACTGCTGGAATTAAATTGATTTGATACCCAATAAAATGCAATTCGCGAAAAAAAAAATCATCTCTTCCCTACATTTTGACGAGTTATGCGAACATAAATGTATGGACCAGCTGATTTTTTTTCGCGATTTCAGGTTTGGTTCCATAGTAAAAGTTATTCCCCCCCTCAAGAGGTTGACAGTTATTTAAATTACACCTTATATACAAATGCAATAATTTGTATGTTATATTTTTTCCTGTGCACTGGTTATTTTCGATAGAACACGCTGGTACTTCCTGTACCAACTACCAAACAATCCCTCTTAATAAAAAAAATACTAAGTTTTTTATCCCTATTCTAGTGACTGCGTACTCTGTAGTAAATTAGTTAATTTATTCATGAGCGAATATATGCATATGAATGCATTCAAGAGTAAGCATAAATTGCTGCAGGTGTATTCATAATATTTTCGTTCACACTTTGGGATGTGAAGCACGATTATCATACCAAATTATTATCTCAATAATATTATTCCTGATTGTGTATTATTTTCTTTAACACAATATTTGTGTTTGAATAGTAGGGCAAATTAAATAAAATTCAGCATTCAACTAAATAAAACTATATTATTTAAAATATAAATTAGTGAAGTAGAAAAAACACAAACGTCTTGGCTCATTGTTGTTCTAGCAAAAAAAAACAAATAACTAGTTCTGACTATTCGCTCCAGTTTGGATACATAATAATGAAAAAAATATAAAGCTTCCTCATTCATTATTTCTCAGCATACTCATTCCCTACATATATATTCATTAAAAACTGTGACGAAAAAACATATCGACTTTTAATCTTCTTGGAATCCTGAAATGGCTGCAAACATCCTGAAATTCTAATATTTATTTAGTTTATCCGAACTTTACACATAAAATAGTTTACACGGAGTTTATCGGAGTAAACCTGAAAACCTTCAATATATTCACCTCTGTAGCCTGAGGTATCGTACACGCTTAATCCTAGTCGTACCGAACTGCAAATGCATTTGAAATTACAACCCAGCTCGGAACTCAACTCAACCTACAAAACACATTAGTTTGCAAGTATATTTTTGTGCTTACTCCTGTGTTTTTGTCCTGTGTGTGTGTTATATAGTTGGATACTATGTTTGGTGTATAATTAAGGCATTAATGTATGATTTTCCGGATAGAACGAGTGGAACATCAGTTGTTTAGAATGAGAATTTAATTTTTCTATTGTATTTGTATTTCATCAAGAACGTACATATATATCTACGTCAGATTGAATGAATAGGTACGTCTTGACTAGACTGTAATTTTTGAGCCTCACAGTTTTTTTATTAATATCTGGAAAATCCATCCCAGATTTCATATAATGCTTAGTTAATATTAGGTAGTAGGTATGAAATTGGAGATTTGTATAAAAATTTTGGTATTTTTTTCATTCCACGTAGGAACTCATATTCGAAAATTGTACGAATTTTCAGTTTATCCATGGCGCCAAAAACTACCACAATTTCACAAAAAGAAAAAAGCATCTATAAACAAGTGACTGAATTTGAAATTAAATTAACACGGCTTTCGAATAAAATTTATTTGAATTTCGAATTGCGCGTCAATCCACAGATAAATAAATCTGAAAATTCTGGTTATAGAATCTTCAATTACATAGGTATTATATTGTACCTATTATATTGCTGAATTAAGTCACTATCTGTTTTATCAAACAGCCTGTATTTACAAAATAACAATGATAGATTTCTTATGGTTGTCTGAGATTGGTGATAGCGATAAGACCGCAGATTGTAACACCCTGTTTGTAACCTTTTGTTTTCTTTCCTTATATTTCGGAGTATTCTAGAGATATACTATACGAAATCCTTAATCTGAAGAATAAATAAAAATTACAGTTTGACATTATTTGCTTTACAAAAGCTGGACCGTAATATTTATTCGTCAGGTAAAAGTTATCTAAAGTCAGATAACTTGTGAAACTAGGTCTAAACCTAGTTTCACCAAATTTTTCATAATCAGACATTAGTAAATCAGCCATTAAAATAAATATTTATGTTCCACCAGAATAAATTAACAAACCTGGCTTTAGGATGTATCATTCACCCATATATCGGTCAGTTGTCAAAGGAACCAATATAAAAAGTCACAATGTCACATGTCAATGTCCACTGACAAGGAATCATTTTAGCTAGTCGTGTAGTATAGACTCGCGTTTTTTATTTCGATGATTTTGACAACTGACTAAATGTCGGTTAGTAAGTTAACGGACCCTAGGGTACTAATTAAATTTAACGCCTCATTAAGACAGATTAGCGCTTGGTGAAACAATCGCTACTCTTAATGTCCCGTTAACATTTTAACAGAAGATTAAACTAACTGTATGGTGAAACTAGGTCTAAATCAAGCTTTGGCTGCTAACGATACCATCGTAGCTGCCGAAAGCTACAGAGTAGTATCGGCCATAAATATTATAACAGCCATGGAGGATATTAGATTTGTACATTTCTGTTGAGCGTGGAGCGATCGACCTACTTGCCGAGAGACTTTATGTCATTATGAGTTATCTCTCAGTGCATGTCTTTTATGTGACTTAGTAACCGTTTTATTGAAGGAGGTTCTTAATTTTTAGGACAGTGTTAAATGGTTTAATGTAAATTCTAGCACATGCAGAAGCCACAGAGAAGGGCTGAGATGGGGAGATGGTAAGGTTCTATTTTGTTTAGAATTTTTATTATTCATCCTCGTAGTAAAAAATATATCCAGGATTGCAGCATCTTGTCCGGACGCCCATATTACGTACATAAGTACCTATGTCTCTTGGGTCATTTAAAAAACAATCACATTGCATGATAATATTAATTGTAACGGGAATGCATAGCAGAAACACGGAGGTTTATAAGTATCCTAATTTATGGCCAAAAAGCATAAATTATGATATTTATCAATGGTGCAGCTACAATTGTCATTACAAGGAAGCCGAAGAAAAAATTGTTCAAGTCTCATAAACTCAGAAAAAAACTGTAGGTTTTTAATTTTATAATGTATTAAACTGGTATTAAACATAATTATGTAATGTGATGTGATACACAGTTTACACACAAAGGTTTACCATATTATTTGGCATTAAGAAGAGTGGTTGTTCCGAAGGGAAGCCGATAGGAATCGGATTGTATGAAGGCTACGCCCCTAATGCTTATAGACTTTTATTTATAAACCTTCTTTTTAGATATAACGCTCAACTGAAAACATTATTGAAAAAGCATTTATTTATTCTGTAACCGTACACTATTCAATATTGAACATGGAATCGAACGAAAGCATGATGAGTGGGCAATTCTCGTAAATTGCAATCGAAACTTCAATTTTATTACAAGCATGTTTACAGTTGGTCAGTGCAGTGGGTATGTGGGTTTAATGGTTCGTGTTATAAGACCGTAACATTGAGTCAATGGTGATGTGGCTGTAAAGTAAATTACAAAGTAGAGAAATGTATTGAAATGTTGTTCTTTTTTAACCGACGAAAAATAAAAGGAGGACGTTCTTTTTTTTGCTTTGTTAAGCTAGAGTTTCCTAAGACACCGGCGAAGGCCGGATAGCTTCCGCAATTTAACGTCGAATGACGTCACTGATACGTTATCTATAAAAAAAAATCAACAGACTTCCAAAGAAAAAACAATAAGTACAAAGTGAAAAATAAATTTAATTTCGGAAATCTGTGTCTTTGGATCTATATTTTAGTTTTTTGCCACCGACTTCAGTTACTTTTCACTTTGTAGTGTTTTGTTTTGGAAGTCGGTTGTTTATTTTTGTAAAAAAGTTTTTAACTTTTCACTTTTCAGTGAGTCAGTTTGTAATCTATCTAAGTTACAATAGTAATGTCAACTGCTCATCACCTTTTAGAAAACATTGCTTTTCTTGATGCAGTGACGTTAATTGTAGAGGAGTTCTCTTGGTAAGAATCAGAGGAACTCTAGCTGGTGGTGAAGTCACCATCAGCTCCATTTCACTAATGCATTATGATGAGCATAAATTGCTTAGCAACCATATTAATGTAATCGAATTGCAAACTACTACTAAAAATACACACACAAAAAATATAAATACTTATTATTGATTAGTTCCGGTTTGCCATCTGTGGTAACGCAACAAACATACGAATGAAATAAAATTTCAGTTTCAATCAAACCACGTTTTTCTGTGGGACATTGAATTCACTCGATGAGAAATAAATCTGTTTCCAATCTACAGTCAACATAAACAGAGATTTATTTAATTGTGTACACGGGCGACAACGAGACTTTAATGGTTTTAGGAACCGTACTTATTTCTTTTTGATACCCTGGTTTGTTCCTCATCTATATTGTGCTAGTAAATTACAGACTTTTATTTTTAAGTTGAAATAAGGTGTTGGGAATGTCATGTTCAAGATGGTAACTTATAAGTATTCGTAACTTATGACATTCGAGAGATAAATGATCTAATTCTAAAGGGTACAGCAGCTAAAATTATCATTAGAGGGAAGCCGAAAAAAAATAGTTCAGTTGTCATAAATTCAGACAAAAAACTGTAGGTTTTTAATCTTATGATGTATTAAACTGGTATTAAATATAATTATGTAATGTGATGTGACACACAGTTACACACACAGGTGTACCATATTATTTGGCAATAGTAGATTTTAAGAAGAGTGGTTATTCCGAAGGGAAGCCGATAGGAATCGGGTTGTATGAAGGCTACGCCCCTGGTACAGTGGTAGAATGATGAAGTAATAACTCTGTAAGTTTCCGACGTCATACCTACAAAAAACACAACATATCCGATATTGTTCAATATAATATATATTTCAAACTCCTCCTGAATACACATGCTTACCTGTTTATCGTCTACCCAGAAACAAGCGAACATTCAATATTTGTTGAAACGTTTGGCTCAAGACTCTAGCCGGTCAAGCGAGCCAGTATGACGTTTCATTGGTCATGTTTATGCTGCAGTGTCAAGACTAACTTCACTAAAAGCATCATGAATAGTGTCTACACGCGTTTAGTTTCACTTTGTATTCAACTACAATAACGGCTTGCAATTGTTCTACTGTAGGGAAACGGCAAGATGCTCAAAGCAAGGCACGGTTGCTCAGTGTGCGGTTTCGTGATTTCAGAAAATTAATTAAGTACTGATAATTAAGGCCAGGTTACATCACGATGTTTCCTTCACCAAGAGCTTCATAACATCACATCACGTGTGTACCCGAGAGGAATTGTAGGTACATACCCTCATTTCGCCGGGGCGAGCCTGTTGCCGACTCCAAGCTACTACGGAGATATTCCTGATGGAAAAACCGAATACCACTTCACTCGACTTGTGAATCAAACCTGTGGATGTGGACCTGTGGAGCATGTGGATGCTCAAACAATCACGCTTGCCATCACTCGACAAAATTTGTGATTTGATGTCTAAGATTAACTTTATAGAAAGTGTGAAATGGAAAAAGGCCCTTTGGTAGGTAAGTACTTGCCATGCTCAGGCCGCTTGCTCCACAAATCACATAAAACATTTACCTAGCACTAAACTACTTACGTAATACGACTACGACTTCAAACATCATTCTATTTCTGTCAATCTTTTGAAGTTGGCAGAGACGGAACGATGCTTTAAATGGAATATGTTAAACGCTAAATGTATTGAGTGATTTGTGATGCAAGCGGGCCTTAAGCTCACAATATTGGTTGAAAAGCGGATCGGGCCATCATGGCCGTATTGTATTACATGACAAACAATTGATTGGATTTAAAAGCTTGCAACTATGTTTTATTGTGGCTGCTGGCAATTGTTCTGGGATGTAAATCAATATTGTTAACAAGATTACATCGCTTACAAAGATTCGATTTTATCGCTTGCAAAGTTCGACGATATTTTCCTACACTATTTTGAACGAATTCAACCAAACTTTTATACCTAGTATAAGTCTAATCCAGCGAATAAATTCTTAATTTTTGACAGATTTTGTAACTTAGTATACAAGTATACAAAAACTGTCAGACGTCAATTTTATTCCGCGGCTAAAACATATCTGACTGGTTAAATCAGCCCTTAGAAGAGGAATCATTAAAGAAAGTATAGAGTGTATTGGTATATTGAAACATAAATAGGTATCTACTTATTTACCCAATTAGATGATTTTTTGTTTCTTTATTCAGGAGTTTTCGGCAATTCTTGAATGAAATAAATAAAATCGTCTTGCTTCCTAAATAAATGTTAAGATAATTTTGGTTTTTCGTGTTTTTAATAACTGACCGGCCAGACTTCCATTTTTTTTTTCATTTTATGATTTTTCGGGTAGTTATTTCGGGAAGGTTCATTTAAAACATATAGGCATATATGAACGGCGGCGATCCTTAAAAGTCTAATCTCAGTACAAAGTAGCTATAAATATCTTAAATCCACTAGAGTTGTGACGTAACCTAGCGCTATGCTAGCGCTATGCTAGGCTATCCATACATCACAAGTCCTTCAAAGTGATGTATTGCCAACTCGCCGCTCACGGATAGCGTATTAACCCTCTTCCCTGCATTTGCAATTTGATTGGAAAATGAGAAATTATAATGAGCATTTGCATGCTTTTGCAGTATGCAAATCGATGATTGTATTGTGGTATTTGTGGAGGACACAGTTTGGTTCTCTACGAAGGTAAAGCTTTATTTTTTCCATCTGTATGTGTCGTACCGGGTAACTAATGGACTTTGTCAAGGAGAGAGGCAGCACCATCCATCTATTTAATTTAAAATATGTATATACAGGGTGGATTTTTGAGACGGGGCTGTAAGGGTAGGTACCATTGTAGTTACAGAAAATCGGTCTCAGGAGACTGCCCTTATTTTTTTTGAGAAACTTTGATCCCCATTCACAGATTTTGAAAAAAAAAGGAACAGTCGGCAAGAAAATGGGCAAGTTTAATCGATGATTAAAGCGAATTTGGAATTAAGTACTTTTAAATTCAATTCAATTCATTTATTCAATAACAATTATTACATCGTTTTTGAATTTCTACAACTGAATACTTATAGAATAAACATCATGCATGCAATCAATATTGTTGTAGGCCCCCACACCATACAATACACATCACGATTGATGGTGAATCTGCTTGATATGCGTTGTTTTTATAACAATAGGTATATCTAAATAGGAACGTTAATTATATACCAATGTTATGTTAAATAGAACTAACATAACATTTCGTAACAATTCAGTGCAAAAATAATATACAATATCATCGCTAAAGTTTACTTGAGGTATAATATAACATAACATCACGCTTGTAAGTACCCCGGGCAGAGATGTACCTATAGTACACTCACATTTCGCCACTCATGTTTGAGTCCCGTGTAATAGGGGGCGAGCCTATTGCCATCAATCGGGCACAAATCCAATCTCCGGGCTGCTACTGTCAAATTCCAGATAGAAGAACCCAATAACACTTTGCCCGATCCGAGAATCGAACCCAGGACCTCATGGTCAGCAGTAGCGCTTGCGACCACTAGACCAACGAGGCAGTTGAGGTATATCTAGGTAGATAAGTAGGTCTTATAGGTACTGCTAGGCTGAAAGTTTTGCCAACACACAATATTCATGATTATTTTGTAACCCTTATTAAGTCCCGCCTTTTTCCCATGGGGATAGGCAGAAACTGCAGAAAGGCAATTGCTACTATCCTTGTACAACATGTCCCGTAATTAACGCACAATCTCTTAAGGTGTCATTGTACTCATCATTATGAACAACTTTTACTATGGGGCCAAACCTGAAATCGCGAAAAAAAAATCAGCTGTTCCCTACATTTATGTTCGCATAACTCGTCAAAATGTAGGGAACACCTGATTCTTTTTTTCGCGATTTCGGGTTTGAACCCATTGTAAAAGTTGTTCATACTTTTGAGTACAATAACCCCTAGAGTTTTGGGATATCAAAAGGAACAAGTTGTATACTCCCTTTTGCTTTGTTTACCTTCACACACGCACGCCGGTTGCGAGTACTACGCACCTGACCTTTCTGAAGAACATCACCAATAAGGTCACTATTCCTATGTCCTTCTGGGGCGTCCTTTCCGGCATTTCCACTCACATCTACCTTGTAAATACCTTTTTTTTAGTCGCCTTTCATTCATCCTCCCAACATGAACAAACCGTCTATCTCTTATCAATTCAGTAAACGGTATTCGTAATGCTTAGCTCGAGGTACTAACAGCGCCAGACAATCGCGACAGTCGGGCCAGATTGTTATACGACCGCTGCCAGGTCTGCCAAGTTAGGAGAACTTGGCAGATGTTAGCCACCACCTTATCAGGCGGCCAGTATCGTTAATTGTTGATTAGGTTATAGCTTATAAAACCTTTGAGTTACGTACCTACATTAAGGCGAAAGCGCCAGGGTACGCCCCTACCTTACCCCCACCTTATTACTAAGGTAATAAGTTTGATCGATGGTACACGTCGAGTATTTGCACGCACCTATGTAGACAAACATTCTCATTTACAGTGCTACAAGTATCTTTTGGCGCCTGAATGACTTAACAAGGGGATGTTGGTAAATATTTGTGAAATTGTCAGAAAAGTTGTAGGAGACAAAAACTAGATGACGCTGTTAGTTCTGATTTTGATCCACGCGCCAATAGATTCTTGTACCGTTCTATATATTTATTGATGTTTAAGGGTTTTTGATGAGTTTAATATCCCTGTTATAAACACATAAAAAAGAGTTAATACAGGCTGAATGTATTGTTAAGGCGAAAGCGCCAGGGTAGCCCGCGAAATTCAAAAAAAAATCCCCATTTGTGCAACATTTTTCATTGATGATCCGCTCCTATTAGTCGTAGCGTGATGTTACATAGCCTATAGCCTTCCTCGATAAATGAGCTATCCAACATTAAAAGATTTTTTCAATTCTAACCAGTAGTTCCTGAGATTAGCGCGTTCAACCAAACAAACAAACAAACTCTTCCTCTTTATAATATTAGTATTAGGTAGATAAAAGAAAGTGTACAATGTGCGTGCCGCTAAAACTCAGAAATGAGTCCCGGTAAGATCAAGGGAGTTATAATGTTGTGGTAGCCCTCTATCTCTCATCCATGTAGAAGGTTCCCGTTTTTACCTGAAGGGTGTGCTTTTGAAGATATAAGGGTTGGAAGTTTCGCCCTCTAGACATTTCTAGAACAGTCCAGAACATTCGAGAGTATTCGAGAGCATTCCACAACATTCTGGAATGTTGTGGAATGTTCTGGAACAACTCGCTGAGCGAAGCCACACCCCAGCTAGTATGTGAATATATTGCAGTTTAAATAACATTACACACATACGTGTCGAATTGATAACCTCGCTTTTTGAAGTCGGTTATAAAGCCAGCTATTACAGTAATAATAAAGCAGCTTTATAGTAATAGCTGGATAATATAGGTACAAAACTACTAACTCTAAACTCGTCCATTAGGCTAAAGTTAAGTGCAAACGGTGAACTTGTTGGCAATTCGATTGTTTTCCACTGAAACTGGAACGGGAAATAACATTAGCTTCGTCGGTACTAACTAATGTATTTTCTTTACTATTTCGCTGCGTAACTTAATTATTATTAATTCCCATGGTGTAAGTATGGGGTAGGTATGGCAAAATGCCAAGAAGTTTCGGCAGTACTGTGAGGCTATTTCACGGGAATTGAAGTAAGCACCTGCCTCTATCTCGTATTGTTGATAATCGCATGCTGAATCTTGAGCAGGCTTTTTTGTGAGGTGCCTAATTTAAATACACGATAGCCTGTATTTTTACTTGCTATGTATAACACTGTATTTGGAAATGACGGTGGGACATAATTAGCGGTGCCTAGTATGATTGTTAAAGTTTTTTATACAGGGTTATTTTAAATTGGCTAGCTAAACTCCGCAGTCACGATGGGTATCGATATCTAAACACAATAAAATAAAAAGATTTGATGTATTTTTTTTTTGAGGTCAACTACCTCTGTTAGTGCTGTTACTTGAAGTATGAATTGAGAAAAATTGTTTTCCTATGTTCATCACGTCTATAAATTGTACACAAAAAAACTTTTAAACTGATATTTTCAAGTGACCACAATAACTGCGGTCAATGACCCCACAACAAAAGTCATCAAAAAATGTATTTATTTTTCGTTTTATCATGTTTAGATATCGATATCTATCGCGTCTGTGAAGTTTAGCTAGCCAATTTAAAATAACCCTGTATAGTGTGTTAAATAGGCATGTGGTCGCACAAATCCGCTTTTCGCACTATGGAGCACCATTAGCTTATGGTCTGGTACTTATCGTTACCATGGTTTCCGAATAAGTTCTAGCTAACATTATCTAGCAGATAATTTAATTTGACTTGTAGCCTATGTCCAGCCACTGATTGTAAAACAGGCCGCCCACAATCCAGCCAGCAATGATTTGACCACTTCTTTCGTGGATGCTGAAAATAACCTTGGTTTTACAACGTAATGTGATACTTATAGACGTTCAGCCCATTTTCAGCAGAAGACCAGCCGCGGCGGTGCGATTGCGTAACACACTTACAGTAGGAATCGGTTTCATTTTGACAGTTCAACAACATTCATTGCATTATTTACGTTGTTGAGCATACAAATTTTTCGAACATATGAAGCAATGGATTAGCAATAGGTATGCTTCAAAATCATTCAGATTGTGATTGATAGTGTGTTACGCAATTAGGGTGCTGTACAAGCTATGAATATAAAAAAATATCTGAGTAGGCACAGATTTTCTAACAATTTTTTTAATACAACAAAAATATAAGAAAAACTCATTTACTTGGCTTTATCGTTACAACAAAGCTTCGATATTTAATAAGAAAATATTGGAATGCAAATAAATAGACCCTTTTTCAATTTACCTTCACAACGTGGAGCTTTTTATGTGCCTACCCTATATAAAACAGTTGTTTTTAGGGACCTTCCTTATAACAGCGGGTTCGACGTTTACATAATAAATTATGTACGTTGGTAAATAGCACCGGCTTGTTACTGTAGGGAAGTTATAGATATGTGTTATGTGTGTTAGGTAGCATCGCGGACATTTGCGGTAAACTTTCGACCTTATTACTAAGGTAATAAGGTACTAGTATTAGGTAGGCTATTTCCGTGAGGACGACATTCTCGCCCTTAGTACATGGGACTATATACGAAATAAAAATCAGCTGTTCCCTACATTTTGACGAGTTATGCGAACATAGATGCAGGGAATAGCTGAATTTGGTCGCAATTTCAGGTTTGGTCTCATAGTAAAAGTTGTTCATATTGATGAGTACGGAGACCCCTTAAGAGATTTCGTGTATGAATAGCTAGAGATTATATAGGCGCACTACCACCACTCTTTCGGGAAAATAAGCGTGATGTTATGTTTTGTTAATTTTGTTATATGATTACGATAAGCATGCCTCTTTTGTCTAGTTGTCGCAAGCGCTACTGCTGAGCACCAGGTCCTGGGTTTTATTCCCAGGTCGGGCAAAGTGTTATTGGGTTTTTATATCTGGCATTTCTCAGTAGCAACTCGGAGCCTGGATTTGTGCCCGATTGATGGCAATAGGCTCGCCCCCTACTCAATGGGGCTTAAACGTAACTGGCGAAATGTAGGTGTACTATAGGTACACCTCTGCCCAACCCTTCGGGGAAACAAGGCGAGATGATGTTATGATTATGATAAGGTAAAAAATAGATCACCTATTTTTTCCCAAAGGCTATGGGTATTGATTGTTGAAATGCCTAGGATCTATGCAAAGGAGCAAGGGTAGATTCAGAGAGGGCTATCTGTACATTTTGAACGTGTGCTTTAGTTAAGAGGGCTGTCACATTTCGTGTTGTTTTTTAAGAATGAAAAGATGCTTTTTTGAAAAATGTAATCAATGGCCGACCTACACATTCTTATTGTGGCATTTATTTAAATCATCTCAAAAACAGATAATAATATTTATTGTGCTAAGTTTATTATATAACATAATATAAATGTGTTTTTAATAAAAACCTATTAGATTAATATTATTTAGTAGGTCACCCATTGATTAAATTTTTTTTAAAAGCATCTTTTCATTGACCATTCTTAAAAATTTGGTCCCGTGTGAGCGAGAGAGGTGACAAAATGTGACAGGCCTCTTAACACGTTGAAACCAGAAAACGAACACAATAGAAAATATATTGTTTGCGGTCACCGTAGATTTGGTTAATATAATATTTGTGACAGTCAATGACTTATGATACCTTGACCTTGAGAGTTTATTTCAGTGTTTCTTCTCAGTGAAAGTCAGATAGGAAACACTAGCTTCATGTAGACACAAATTACTATACGAGTTAACAATTTTTTTTTGTTAGTGATAATTTAATGATATTTTATTTTAATGATTTATTGTATTGAATGAAATTTATATACGTTTTGTGAGTTGTACGAGTATATTGGGACTTGGTGCCTTATGAAATAAATAAATAAATAAATAAAAATATTGTTACATATAGGTACTTTTTACTACCGAATATAGATCATCCATGTACTTACTTAACTAGTTTCCCCGAATATTAGTTTATCAGCAAAATAATACCAAAACGAAAAACATTTATGTGCTTATACATAACCTTTCGGCCATCGCTAAATTGGTAACTGATAAATTCAGAAAATCGTCTCTATTCGCATTCAATCGTATATTCGCGTCCGGTAAACCCAGGAACACATAACCGTAAATTTGTTACACAACGATAACTCAAAAGCCTCGGCCATTATCTATTTCGCAGTCATTTTATTTTTCGGACTTCGGATGTTGTGTTCATAGCCGTATTTTGTCCGAAAATGTCGCCAGAAATGATTTTTTTTTTTTAATTAACGGTAACGTGATAATTATTTTTTGACGGGCTCTGATTTGGGTCGAGTGGGTGTAATTTCGTATTAGGGTTGAGTGAATGAAAATGAAAAGTGTTTTTAAAAAGCTTACAAGGTAGGTAGTTTGTAACTAGGTAAAAAATAATGTCAGGTGCCATGCTTATGGTACATACACACCTATCTTTAAATATCAAATTCTTCTGTACGTGTGTACGTTACTGAACTCCTCCTAAATGGCTGGACCGATTTTGATCATTGGTTTTGTGTGCGTTTGAGTGGGTCTCTGGATGGTTCAGATTCACAATTGGATCCGGTAGGTGGCACTGTTCGGGCAGGACAACGTCTGTCAGGTTCGTTAGTGTACTTACCTATATACAGTGTGAGTCTTTATAATGTGCACATATCGAAATGAGGGAATCTATGCTTAATTTTATCGACGGAAAAAATGTTAAAAAAAATCTAAATATTTATTTATATTTTTTATGGATTTTTAAAAAAAATTGTTTGCTTTTGTGACCCCAGTGTATACAAAACTGTGTAACTTTTAAACTAAACGATTTATCACGATGAAACAAACTCTATAATGTTTGGAAGTAATTAGGTGTCGTCATAAAATAAAAATTATGGAAAAAAAATAGCCACATTTAAAAATAAACATTTTTGTTTGGCAAAAATCTGATTTTTTTTCATTAATTTTTACAAAAATTGTAAAATTTCTCAATAACATGCCCCCATCATCTTCTTTTTTTATAACTTTAAGTTATTCTTCATTGTATTAGGAACCTAACGGTAAAAATTGCATGTTTTTAACTCAACTCCAACATTTTTTATCAACTGTCAAAGAAAGGCCCAACGCATAGCTATTGTTTAGCAGGTAGATAAACTTTCTTTTGAATGTGCGCAGGTCGGGGAGGTAGGGCCAGCCAAAGGAACTTGAATTATGACAGATGTCAGACTGGCAGTCGCTCCGAATTATTCGCCGCTGCTACATGTGTTTCGGTACTTTCGTTCGCTGGACTTTCATAACTTTCGTTCGCTGCTACATGATGCCGCGTTTAAGTGAATTTTTCCCGGCACACATCGCCGACATACATTTTTATTATGGAGTGGGACAAGGAAGTGCCAGAGCTGCGCGCGCGGCTTACATAGCTGCGTATCCTAACAGGCAACCAGTGCCATCTGCCCGAAACTTCCAGGAAGTTCACAGAAGGTTGTCGATCACTGGACTTGGATCAAGTAGAGATCGTCGCGAGCCACCTCAAGTAATTATTGATGCGGCTACTGAACAAGCAGTATTAAGTGATTTGTTTGCTGATCCATCCATAAGTACTAGACGACTGGCTCTTCGTCACGGAATATCCCAAAAATCAGTGTGGCGTATTTTAAAGAAAGAAGGATTGCATCCTTATCACTATCAAAGGGTGCAACATCTACATGAAGACGTAGACTGGCGTCCAAGGTGTGTGATGTCCACATAGATTCAAAGAAAAACCAGAGCAAACCCAAACTTTCCAAGAAAAATACTATGGATGGACGAAGCGACATTCACTAGAGACGGTATTACTAACTGTCGAAATTTACACAGATGGTGCCGCGCAGGTGAAAACCCGAAACTGAAACGGTCATCTACTTTCCAAGTAAGATTTTCGATAAATGTTTGGGCTGGTCTTATCGATAACATGTTGATTGGACCAGTCATATTGCCGAGAACGTTGACTGGTGAAAGATTTTTAAGTCTATTGAGAGATGATATGCCTCAGTTATTGGAAGATGTCCCACTGGCTGTGCGTCAAAGGATGTTTCTTCAGATGGACGGATGTCCTGCCCATTACGCTACAAATGTAAGAAGATTTTTAAACGAAAATTATCATGACAAATGGATCGGCCGGCAAGGACCTGTAGGGTGGCCTGCGCGTTCACCCGATTTGACGCCCCTTGATTATTTCCTATGGGGGACCATGAAGCAACGCGTCTACAGTACCCCCATCAACAGTGAGGCCGATTTGCGTGACCGCATAATAAACTGTGCGAATGATATTCGCAATGATCCCGAAATGATAAGGAGAGCGACACACCAAATTCTAATTCGCGCGGCTTTGTGTTTACAACAACGAGGTGGACATTTTGAGAACCTGATGCATTAAATTTTGTATTTAATAATAAATGGGTTTCAATTGAACTCTTTTGCATTAATTATCATCCCAAACAAACCACCCTTATGAGAACAATACGATTCCGCGTTCGGAGTGCCATCTTTGAAACGACCCGCGCGCATTCACAACAAAGTTAACAAAAAAAAGTTTATCTACCTGCTAAACAATGTGCGTAGCTATGCGTTGGGCCTTTCTTTGACATTTGATAAAAAATGTTGGGGTTGAGTTAAAAACATGCAATTTTTACCGTTAGGTTCGTAATACAATGAAGAATAACTTAAAGTTATAAAAAAAGAAGGTGATGGGGGCATGTTTTTGAGAAATTTTACAATTTTTGTAAAAATTAATGAAAAAAAATCAGATTTTTGCCAAAAAAAAATGTTTATATTTGATTATGGCTATTTTTTTTCCATAATTTTTATTTTATGACGACACCTAATTACTTCCAAACATTATGGAGTTTGTTTCATCGTGATAAATCGTTTAGTTTAAAAGTTACACAGTTTTGTATACACTGGGGTCACAAAAGCAAACAATTTTTTTTAAAAATCCATAAAAAATATTAATAAATATTTAGATTTTTTTTAACATTTTTTCCGTCGATAAAATTAAGCAGATTCCCTCATTTCGATATGTGCAGATTATAAAGACTCACACTGTATTTACAATTAAGTACACTACAATGATTGAAATGATTCCTCATATTATAATATACCTACGTAGAGTCACATCACTTTTGCAGCTTTAGGTGTCAGTCAATTATAAAAAAAACTTTTTCACAAAAAAAACACTACAAAGTGAAAAATGGGTGCGTACCATTTGACATAATAACAAAAGTTCTAACGATCACATGACCTAATTTCATTTAATATATTTTTTTTTGTATAATGATGAAATGATATAATGAATTATTGATATAATTTCAGTTAACATAATTTTATATGGTTTTATAAACATTTTCTATAATGCACATTTGAACTAATATTCAGTTAGTATAATATTCAAATTCTATAGTAACGTTTAATATAATTTTGAAACGTCTACTTTGTTTTGTATATTTTTGTAAAAACTGATTGGATTATAAACGCCTGCCATTTTCGTGCTAGCAAAAACGCGCCGGATAAATATCGCTGTTAATAATTGCTTTTATGCGGGAGGATGGTAGATGAATATTTTTTTTATTTTTCTTACTGTCATACAGCAAAAATATTTATTGTATGTCTACACTATTGCGATCTCATATATACCTGCGTCAGATCCCCTCTATGGTTGGTGAGATCCCTTCTATTGTTGGTGAATCATTTGGGTTAGATGAGGTTATAACAGTATGATGTTTTCTGATATTTACTTATTCACTACAGAATTTGGGCAGAAAATGAGTAAATATGAAAATTAGGTCAAATGAAAATTAGGTCAACTGAACGTTATATAAAATGAGCAATATACTAATTGAAAATTATATGAGATGAACGTTATACTAAATGTTATTAGAGCAAAAGAAGTTTATATGAAATGTAATATTAGATCACATGAAATTAGGTTATTTGTTTTTATAGCATAAGAAAATTATATCATGTGAACGTTTCAAGTGATAATATATTATCTGTTATTATGGCATATATTACACACCCGTGAAAAATAACTTTAATTTCGGAAGTCGGTGTCTTTGGACCTGTGTTTAAATTGTTTTGTCACCGACTTTTGAAATTAAAATTGTTTTTCACTTTGCAGTGTTTTTTGGAAGTCGATTACTTGTTTATATCTTTTTTTTTTTGTCAAAAAGTTTTTTTTTTACTTTTTAGTTATGGTACCCACCCACACCAATTCGTGTACCACTACTAAACTAAAAAAAAAACTAAAAACTAACTTGCTATATAAACTACCATGGCAGGAAGTATTATAACATCATCAAGGTAGGTACACAAAGTGGATTAAATACGTATTATCGAAACTAACTCAAAAACTACCCAAGCAAAGTTAATTAAATTTTATATGGGAAAATCGAATTTTCAAAACCGGTCCACAATTGACGAAAATATCGATGAACATACATTAAAAAAACATATATACTCACATAATAATCTCCTCCTATTTTGAAGTCGGTTAAAAATGTTACAGAAATTACTTAATTTCGTAAGTAGGTAACAAAAAATATTCTACCACTGCATTCCACATTATCGCGGCTATATACCACAGGACCAGCAAATAGAATAATCAACAGACCCATTTCAATACATACATAGCCATTTCACTGGCTACGTGTTGCGGCACACAATGCAGTTACGTGCAAACGTGAATTGGTCACCGGGGCATCCCTGGTCATTTCATACAAACATCCTAGCATCCTAGCTGATCTCTATGGACACAGGAATACCGTTTGCTGGCCCACATGTAAGGATGCCTAGCGGTGTCATTTTTATGCTGTTCGATTTTTCCGGAACATGTTCTATGATTAAAACAAGCGGTGTGAACTCGAATTGAATTTTTTTTTCGAAGTTTATACTTATTGGAGAACTTTTCATATTTAACATAGTCCGAAAATAAAAATGTTGTATCGTTTGCTATGTGAATAATCTTTAAAAATTCAACGTTTTACTATTTACATTGTTGGTTATGTTGTGCTACAAAAAAGCCCAAAAATTTTAACACGAAAACCAAACAATAGATGGATGAAAAATTCGTAGTAAAATGTAGCTTACATTTTTATGTATGGCGTAGTTACCGCGGTTTAAAATAATGACTACAGGAATGTACGTCTATTTCTGGTGTAAAAAAAAAAAACATAAACCATAAACACCAGCAGTGCATATCATACCAATAAAGTATACATCTCTATCCTTTCCGTATTTGTCGGTGCGTTAGCGGTGCGGGATCAGCATGCTCGGTAAACACGGTACCGAAAGCTCACCGAGCGCCTATATTTAAATGAGTGTTTTCTGATTGGCTCGGTATGCGCGGGAATGGGGTGGGATCGTTTAGGTATACCGCGTCTCGGTAGAAACCTCCAGGGCCTCGGTGTCTTTCGTTTCGTATTTTCGTTTTTTTGCCAGCGACTTCAGAAATCAAAGTTATTTTTCACTTTGTAGTGTTTTTTTTGGAAGTCGGTTTTATTTTTTGTAATTTTTTTATTATTATTATTTAAAGAGCTTTGCCGCTTAGCGACCATATCGACCAGTGTAGAAGAACACAAAACTCTTGATTACTTTTCACTTTTTAGTTGTGGTATCTACCCCACACAAATTCGAATACCACTACCTGCTATGTAAATTACAGTGACAGGAAGTGTAATAATTTAGAACATCATCCACATAACGTGTGGGAAAAATACGTGTTATTGAAGCTAACTCAAAAACCACTCAAGCAATGTTATTAAGTTTTATATGGGACCAACTTCGAAGTATACAGTCCCGAATAAAACAAGAATCGTTCAAATCGGACTAGTCTGTAAAAGTTATGCGTGCTCATACATAAAATAACAAAACAAATATACGTCACGACTTGAGAACCTCCTCCTTTTTTTTCATCGGTTAAAAAGCGATTTTCTCTTATAGTGGGTCCATATTGATAGAAATTGTATGGTTTTGCGAACGTAGTATTCTCGAAACGATACTATTATGAAATATGTTTTTCTCAATGTAGCAAGCGTTAAGTATTACAAAAGAAAATTGATTTTGAATGTTGCGTAATTTCTCGTAACATATCATACTTATAAAAATATAGAACGGTATTTAATATTACATTAAAATTTATAACATGCTTAATAAATTGCCAACACTAGATTTAAATCGCTGAAACTATTGAACAAAACTAATGCCTACCGACTAGCCTAGCTAACACCACATTCAAATCCATTCAACTGAGTTTTAATGAGTTTGTATGAAGCGGTTCACCGTAATACCCACAAATCTATTTCACAATCACATTTACTGCGAATTTCTAACCGAGTTCAGGCTTTAAATTAACCGATTTCATTACACTAAATTATAATACGTATTACCTCATTTTAAGGCCAATGCGAAGTAATTTTATTTTTCTATAAAATATGTGTTTAGGGTCAAATATAAGGTGACTGGGTCAATGGATTTAAAACATCTGTACTATTTTTAACCCCCGACGCAAAGACGTTTGACATACGTCAAAGCTTTTGTTTTGGGACTATGTGATTGTTTCTGTGGCTCAGAAATTCATGTATTCATATCATAATTATGTGATGTCGTACCGTAGAAGCCGCTACCTACATACATACGCGTAAACAAATAGGTCTTAAAGTGATCGATAGCAACTACAACAGATACAAATAAGATTCAATCAAACCAAACATTTCTCAGCAGTTGAGCACAGTATCAAATCTGTTTAATATAGGCAGTTATTTTACAATACTAACCTATCCAAAAATAATATATATACTACGGAACCCTTGTACGCGAGTATCCGTCTGTCTGTCGTACAGCATACATTCAATGCGGGGTAGTGATGCCTCACTGGTAACGAAACCATAGCGCGATTCAGGAATCCGCGCTCAACTAACAACGCCATCTAGTGAAGCAGAAGGTAAACTTTTGACTGGCGTGGTGTTAAAAGTTTAGTAGAGTTGTCACTGTTTCTATGGGTTACTCTGAATTATTATCCATCGTACAAAGCCCCAGTTCACTCCCTCGCTCTCTCCCATAAAAATAACTATATCTCACCTTTGGTATTCTAATCTCCGGACAGTTTAGGCGACAATTGTACCCAGCTGGATATTCTAGCATCCAGCGGCACGTCTGGCCTGCTTAGAAGTTGTTAGGACAGTTGGGGTTGTGCTTGTACTTTGTAGCGGGTACTACCCAACGGAATCTGAGAAATAAAATTCAATTAATACCGACATAATTTAACTATCTCAATCTATACAAATAAATATAATTGAAGTGTCTGTTTGCAATGTCAAAATAACAACTTTTTACTAAATGCATAAGAAAGTATATACGGTACTTATAACAAAAAAGCAATTTTTAAAATTTTTGTCTGTCTGTCTGTTTTTTCCGGCTAATCTCCGAAACAGCTGGACGGATTTTGACGAGACTTTCACTGGCAGATAGCTGCTGTTACGGGGAGTAACTTAGGCTACTTTTATTTTAAGTAAAGAATTAGGGTTCCACGAAAAAAAATTAAAACCCATGAAATTGTAAACAAAAAGTCGGATTTGAAAAATTCTTTTTTGCATTTGGTAGCCCAATTCTCGAGGATGGTTATAGGTTATTTAACATCACACTACGACCCTCAGGAGCCGAGCAAAAAATAAAAAGTCAGAAAAAACGGTAAGCGAAAAGGAAGTACAGCGCGGGCTGGCGACGCGATGCGACGGGGTGGGTCGGGGGACAAGAAATTTCACGAAGAAGTCGCGGGTAGAAGCTAGTCTATATTATAATTTGATTGAAATCAAGACTGATAACTTAACCAGCTTCGGAATGGTCAGTTAAGGTAGGCATCACTACCTTTATTTCCCAGAAACATGGTAGATATTATTATTAAACCTAAATAAGAAGTACATACAATACAATAAATATACTGTCGAGACAAAACACGACTCACGTTCACTGCTGTGTTTGGCTGACTGAAATAAAAACTAGCCAATCAAATCACTAGACAAGAGTTTGATTATCTGTATTCTGAATTTGAATTTCAACACAGAATAATAGATTAAAATCTCGTTTTGCTGCAGCTTTAACATTTTGAGAGCGATTAAAATAATTAAGAAAATACTTGATGGAAAAATAACAATTGATGAAATATCAATTATTCTAGCACTGGCTTGCTTTCAACATACCTACAAAATATAGCTTTAACGTTGATATGTAGATACAGTACCCGGGAGTTAATATGACACACTAGCTGTTATCCGTGGTTTTCCATACATCCCTATTTGAATCGGATGTTGTTCACAATTACATAGGTTTTAATTTTTTCCGCGGAACCCTAATTCTTTTTCTAAAATAAAGTTAGTCGAAGTTAGTCTATAGAACATCAGCAATATGCCAGTGAGTCTCGTGAAAATCAGTCCAGCCGTTTCGGAGTTTAGCTGGAACAAACAAACAAACAAACAGACAGACAAAAATATAAAAATTGTATTTTTGTTATAAGTACCATAAATACCATACTTTCATACGACACTTCAATTTTATTTATTTGTATAGATGTGCCATATTTACAGTCGAGTATTTACCGTAGAAGTTCGATTAGATTTACTGTCTCCGCAAAAAATATGACGAGGGAAGAGAGTATCGTAAAAGTTTTAAGCAGAGATTTACAACACATTTCAACTTTGCTTACAGGATATTGTTGCTTACACATCTTCCCGTAGGTAGCGAACGATTTTTTACATAACTCGACCGTTGGCTTGCCTTTCCGTCAGAAATGTTTCGAATTTTACATATTTTTAGTACAAATATAAAAGAAGTGGCTACTTTGATCTAAAAAGTCCAGTATTAGCCACTGCAGGTATGTACTTTATAGAAACTACCTACTCTGCTCAATCTTCGTACCAAGTCTTGCTCAAATATAAGTACACTGCCTCGCTCGCCTGGTCCCCTGGTATTCAGTACACGATGCACTCAAACCTGGCTGGTTGAATAGAAAGACCTATAAGAAAGATGGAAAAAGGCAATATTGAAAACACTTTTGATGCTGTTCAGAAAAGCTAGCAGAAAAGGTACTTTAGCTTAAAAATCTTTAGATATTTTTCTTTCAATATTTTGTGGAATGTTCAAGATACTTTTAAAACATACTATATTTTTATACTTTAACCCTTAAATGCATGAATTTTTATTTTTAGTAAACAAAAATTGAAATCATTCGGGAAATGGGAAAAAAAACACTCCAAAGGTGGTTACATAAAGAGATATGAGGTTTTAAACATACGATGTAGATTTACATCGCTATGCATTTAAGGGTTAACTATCGAGAAATTTCCTAATATTATATAAAGGACAATGAAGGACCACCTCTATATCTTAACGCTGAACATAAATAATCATAAAGTAATTTGGTATAACAGACTCAACAGGCTAGTTCATAACAAAATAACCTAAAATATAAATTCGTAGAGGCAAGATCGACAATTTCTTACTACTTCAAATACGCTCTGTATCAATAAATTAAATCCTTGTAGAAAGTATATGCCTGGGCGCCTACCAGGATAACATAACATGGCAATAGTACATTGAAGTAATAAAATTTATCTTTCAATTTCTACTAAAAATATTGCTTATCTTTTATACCTCATTACAAGCATCTACCTACACACATGACCATTAATTTTTACACTCCAACATCTATAAATTAACTAGTTGTAGGCATTCAATGTATCCATTTTGTCGCCGCGTTCGTACGGTAAGCGATACGGCACCACGGCAATGCGACATGGCGAATGACGTCACTTCCCCCTTCCGCGCCCCCTAGCGGCGGTAATGAGCCTCCCACCCACCTGCCCGGCCGCTTTGACCACACACTTGGAAATTATATTCCCACATTGTATGAAATTTTTCGATTAAGTTAGTGAAGGTTATTTAATTTTTTGGGTATCATTTCCGTGGATGTCACGTGAATTTTAATTTTCACAACTTTCTTGTTAAAATTATAAATACCTAGAGTCTTTAAAGAAAATTAATAAAAGCGTTACGAAAGTCGCAAATCAAAACTTACTTGCATGTAGATGGTACACGCAAAAATTAAAACAATAATGCAACAGGACACTTTACCAAAAAATCTAATATCCAAAATGCAACTCAACAGTTGCTGACGAAACGAAAAACCCTGTTTTACTTATTTATATTTATTTCAAACATCCTTTGCATACATTCAAAACTTTTCGTCTACGACCAAACTTACCAAAAAGCAGGTGTGAACACTTTCACGATGTTTGTATCCTTGACATCCGCAGCATACTCATGAATGAATCAAGATACGTGCCGTAAACGCGGCCCAGTGACGAACCGGAGCGACATGACAGATTGAAACACGAGTACTCGAGTAGGATCTGTATTCTATTGACGCTGTTGTATTTGTGTAACAGTGTACAAGAAGATATTTTTGAGAAAATAGGGGAGATAAATATTGTTTATAGGTCGTGCGTACAGTACACTTTTCTATTACTTACCTAGAAAAGTTTACTCTATATCATTTGCCTAGCTTTTTCCCAACTATGTTGGGGTCCATTTCCAGTCTAATTGGATGCAGCTGGATACCAGTATTTAACATGGAGCGACTGCCTATCTGACCCCCACATCCAAGTAACTGGGTAATACGATACCCCTTGGTAATCAGACTGGTAGTCAGACTTTCGGGCTTCTGACGAACCGTAACGACTGTCAAAGATCCAAGAATGACAGCCGGGACCAACGGCTTAACGTTCTTTCCGAGGCACGGGGGGGTCTCGGTATGTAAAGATGGTCACCCATCCACGAACCGAGCGCGGCAAGCGTAGCTTAACCTGATCGATCGACCCGTGCGGCTGTTATTACTTAGCCACGAGCTCCTCCTTGAAAAGTTTACTCTACGCACGCTAATATTTATGCCTGCCTACCTAGGTGTTTTTATTCATACACAATGTATTATCTTCTTATGTAGGATACTGTTGACCCACTGTTTTAGTTGATACAGTGGGGTATTGTTCTTCATTGATGTGATCCGTAAAGTAACAAACGAGTAAAAACTACCTGTAGCTATACCTATATTTAATATGGTGTAATAGAAATTTACGGATCTACATTACTATGAAACTGTGTTGTGCCACTGCAGTGCGAAGGCCCCCCGCTCGTTTTTCCATTTCCACTCTTCACGATCTTAATATGGACCAGTCTTTTGTGGGCGCCAAGCTCTTTTACAATCTTCGCATTGAAAGCAAAATGTATAATTTTGAACAACTGAATCTTTTATAGCAATAAACAAATATAGGTACTAAACTATTCTATTCAACAATCAAATCTATGAAACCACCAAACAATAAAATAAATATTTGAACGTAGTCAGCTAAAACACAAAAGCCACAAAACCTTTCTAATACGATTAGCTCAAAAAACAGTCACCCCGAAAATCTACAAATGTCTACATGATAATCAAAAAACTTTATCGCAGTAAAAGGTCGTGGAATCCCGGACAATATAGATTTGTCGAAGAGACGACCGCCACCGTTGACGATCAAACGCTGATTGATGGTACGACAGATTATCCTTTCAGTGTTGCCCGGTAATCATTGTAAACGTAAAGGGTCCACGGGGACGGTAATGATTTATTATGAAGGTCGCTTAAAATTGTGGGAATCGGGGTCTGTATTTAAATTAAGGACTGGGTTGCTGTGTTAAACATTATTGTTCTCTCTCGTTAACTAGGTAGACTGCATATGTGTAGGTACTGTTAATTTTATTATTGTACCTACACTATTTAAAATTCGATTTGGCTTTTGATCTCTGAAAGTTACATGGGGAGGAATCAGCGCGGCAATCTTATCAGTAGGTACTGACTTTGGATAAGCTAAAGAAAGAGAGAGAAGAAAATGCAGGTAGTATGTAGTGCAAAGCCAGAATCTCAATCCAGACATTGTTGTCGTGCGTTTTATTTCTGATGATCATCCACGCCGATTGCCTTTTAATTCAATAAATACCTATATAATTATGTAAGTATGTCATATTTTAATATTTCGTATTACGACTATTTGCTTATTTTAAAATTGTCCCTGGTCCAGAGCTCACACACCCCTAAGGTACTTCGTCCTCTAATATAGAGAATTGTGGGTACTCTATTTCGCGTAGGGGTAGATTATAATCAACAAAAGCAACACTCTACTTGAATTGAATAAATTTCTGCAACTTCAGCATTCTCTGAGAGAGTCTGACCTATCCCAGGCGGGATGCAAAAATCTACATTCTCTTAATTCTCAAAGTTTTCTGCATAAGTCGATAAAATTTCTTCTATTTCTTATTCGAATCGGGGTGCTAAATGTTTCGAGCTCGCTTCGCTCGCTCTTGCATCCTACATTCTCAAACTTTTCTGCGTAAGTTGATAAAGTTACTTCTATTTCTGTATGATCGGTCAACGAAAACCTAACTTATTCTAAGCGGGTTGCAAAAAATTTCGAGCTCGGTTTGCTCGCTCTTGCACCGTATATAGCGGCCCCATTATCCTAAAGTGGCCTTAAATGGACGATCCTGTTTTTGTCGTGATTGCAAAGGGGCGGGAGGGAGAAACAGGGCTTTATTGAACTTCATAATAACTAAGCTCTTCATCAATTTGAACTCTGAGTTAGAAGGTCAAAGATTAGAAAATTATTTAAAAAACAATATGTTCCGCAAAAATAACAAAAAATGCTGTAAGTACTTCTTATAAATCTGTACTCTTTATTTACCCTCTCTGAAATCAGAAATTCGTTATTTCTTATTAAAAAAAAATTGGCAACTCTAACTCCCCCGAAGTGAATTCCTGGCTACGGCCACGTTGTGGTGTACCGCCACAGTTTAGTTCTCAACGTGTGACGTTATTTAAATGTACCGACCGGCTAGTGATCGATAACAATAGAAATTTAGTTGTGTCTCGTATCATGACAGCTGACGGCTAAAGGTAAAACACTAGCTAACTAGCTAATGCATGAATGAATATAAACGAGGCAAAAAGAGTATGTAAGGATCGTAGCAGGTGGCGTTCTGTAGTTTCTGCCTACCCCCATGGGAAGAAGGCGTGAGTTTATGTATGTGTATGTATGTAACTAGCTAATATTTCTACCACCGTACAAACTAGGGTTAAGCCATTGGTCCCGGCTGTCATTCGTGGATCTTTGACAGTCGTTACGGGTCGTCAGAAGCTCGAAAGTGTGACACAATCTTACCAAGGAGTACCGTGTTACCCAGTAACTGAGTTGTGGTGATCGGATAAGCAATCGCTCCATCTAAAATAATATTCAGCTGCATGTGGTTAGACTGGAGGCCGAAAAGGCTAAGCAGATGATATACCACGGCATAAACTATTCCCATATTGTTCGTGCGTACACGAGACAAGAAAAACTTGTGTAATATATTTGATACATATGTATGTTAGGAGTATTATTAATCGAATTCAAATTCAAAATATTTTACTGTGGATCATAGGTAGGTACAGTTCTTAAATAGTTGAAAATTATGATCAGCTATGTCCCGCCCGTAGGGCATACAATAATCACATATAAATTAGCTGTTCAATATAATTAACATTATTACTAATTGTTATTACTTTCCCTCTAGCGCAATAAATAAAAAATAAGAAAAACCAAAAGGGCACACATTAAGAGAAATGTCAAATTAAATTTTTATAGAAAATAAAATTAATTACATATAACATTCAAAGATAAAAAGATAAAGCCAAACATAACAAATTAAGATAGGTAGGAACATGTCAAATTATAGGTAGACATCAAATTCACAAAAATAAAATTATTTATAACAAATTAAAATATCAAATTGTAAAAATCATACATAAAATAAAAAAATAGATTATACTAAAAAGAACAAAATTAATTAAAGTCTGTGTGTGTTGTTTCTGTCTGTGTCTGTGTGTGTGTGTGTGTGTGTGTGTATTAATTGTGTCTGTAGGTAGTTGTAGTCTGTTAATATACCTTTGGAAACTGTAGCTACTTCAAATTTTAATATAATGTGCTCAAACATTCGCCCTCAACATAAGATACAGAATGAGATTGAATTTCTTTAATATCTATCTCTGGTGTATTAAGTAATGTTACATTTAGATACGTAAAGAGCAATAATATATATAAATCGTCTGGTAAATCAAATATCGTAAGTCATTTGTTTGTTTATAGAAACTTTGGCCCGGACTCCACCAAAGCGGAGACAAGACGAGACGAGAGATGTGTTGGATTTTGTTATTTACAAATCTCGTCTCCGCTAAGCTTCAGTGGATACGGTTCAGCGGAGAGGAGAGGAGATGTCTCATATTTGCTTAGCGCAAACAAAACAGAGATGTGAGCTGTGCCTCACAAACTGTCGACGGCGCGCAGCGGAGACGAGAGATGTGAGCGGCACCGCTAGTTCCCCGCGTCGCACAACCAGCCCGCCCGCTCTAGCCAGTACACATCTCTGCTCCGGTCTAGCTAGTACGCATCTCCGCACAGCTTCGATGGATACACCCAGCTGTTAAGCATCTCCTCTCCACTTCGCTTCGCATATCTGAGCCCATCTCCGCTTTGGTGGAGTCCGGGCCTTATTCTTGTTTGCCTTTCGGTTATCAACGAAATAAGTTTCAAAGGGTTGTCTAACAGATAAAAATAGACTATGTACTTACATCAATCAGTACCTGACAGACGAAATGGGGACAATCTGTAGGCAATTTATTGCAACCTTCTCTGTATGAAAGTTACATGCTAATTAGTTAAGTCGTTCAAAATAATCCATTATTCTTATCAGTAGAACCCATCAAGAATGAATACTAACGACAAACACTATACAACATTTCTCGTCGTTTTTCGTCCAAAAATACCTGCAATAAACAATAAGAGGCTTATTTTGTGAGGGAAATGAGAAATGTCCCTTTATTTCGGGCTGTCGGACCTTGCCGTGAAATAATTTAATCCAAATGCCACAGAGATGGGCAGAATGCACTACCATAAATAGTTAGAAGCGGTGGAATACCAGCTGAGGAAGCCATTAAAGTGAGCAACTTTATAAATTGAAAAATGTATGGAATAGTTTCCGTGGATCAAGGTTATTAAAAATTGCTCGGAAGTAATTAAGTTAAGTACTTTATTTATGTATGCGTTGAGTGGTTGTCTGCTGTTTATTTTTGGTATATTTCTCGATATTGAAAATGAAACTAAATGGTGCAGTATTTTCTTTCGCTTTTTGAAAAAATTATGAAAACAGTTTTACTAATTGTCACGGGAATAGGAATTTAATGATCGTAGTCGGATCCGCTCGCTCTTCAACTTATGCATTCATACACTAATATGACCAATGTCACAGGGCACTCGTCATTATGGTAGGTAAAGTCTTTACCACAAAACCTTACACGTACACTTATGAGGGCTTTCATAAGAGGGCTGTCACATTTTATCACCTCCCTCGCTCGCACGGGACCAAATTTTTAAGAATGAAAAGATGCTTTTTTGAAGAATTTAATCAATTGGCGAACTAATAAATATTAAAAACACATTTTTATTGTGTCATTTATTTAACTCATCTCAAAAATAGATCATAATACTTATTGAGCTGAGGTTATTAGATAAACTGGCTGGGTTTTTTGGTTGGTTTTATTATATAGAAGTCATCTTCTAAATATCTTAATACCGGCCGGCCTCATCTAGTTTTAAAAAAAATTGTTTGACGTGTAAAAGTGTTTGTATAAACCTACTTACAGAAATAAAATCATTTATCATTTATCAATAAAAATGGTTATAGGTCATATTTGCGATATAAACCTGTTTTTTTTGTATTTAAACATATTTTATTAATCCTACTAATAATATTATATAAACGCGAAAGTTTGTGAGGATGGATGGATGGATGTTTGTAACTCTTTCACGCAAAAACTGCTGAATGGATTCGGATGAAATTTGGCACACAGATAGTTTATAACCTGGATTAATATATTGGATACTTTTTATCCCGATATCCTTACGGGATCGAGACTTATTTGGGTGAAACCGCGGGGCGCTGTTAGTACAAGATAATTCAGGCTTACATTCCAAATGTAAGCCTGAATTATCTTTGTGTCCTTGAATAAGTCCTTCGTTTAACCAGTCATACTAAACACCTACTTATAAAGCTCTCAACAGACATAAATCATCAGAACAACATGATTGTGACATGCGGCATAAATATCACACGTATATGTTCCCAGGTGTTATAATCGCAAAGCGGCTGGATTTCAATGCGAACAGTTAAATAATAAATTGATGAAAACGCGAGGCGTTACAACTCAAGTTGAACCGCGTTCATTATGTGTATCAAATATTTATGACTTGTATGTGCTGTACGCAGGCGAAGAAAATTACTTTGCAAAGTACGCCTTGGTTAAGAAAATGTGGAGTTGGGTTATTGTATTGAGTACTATAAATACAAAGATACTAGTATAATACTTGAACTTTTATTTGTTGAACACGAGTCTGGCTACATTTATAAACAATTTTTATTTCTTTTTTTCTATTTGTATAAGTAGATACTTTTGTTGGAAAAAAACTTTTTTGCAAAAAAAAAAAAAACAACCGACTTCCAACAAAAAACACTAGTACAAAGAGAAAAGTAACTTTAATTTCGGAATTCAATGTCTTTGGATCTGTATTTTAGGATTTTGCCACCGACTTCCGAAATTAAAATTGCTTATTATTTTCACTTTTTAGTGTTTTTTTTTTGAAGTCAGATGTTTTTTTTTTTTGCAAAAAAGTTGTTTATTTTTCACTCTTTAGTGGGTAAGTTTGTAATTTATCTAAGTTACAATAGCCTAATGACAACTGCTCATTACCCTTAACAAAATATTGCTTTTCCCGATGCAGAGACGTTAATTGTTGAGGAGTTCATCTGGTACTTCACCATCAGCTCCACTTCACCATATGCCTTGTGACGAGCATAATTTGCTTAGCAACCATTTTAAAGTAATATAATCGCAACCCGTGAAATACTTATTATTGAGTTCCGGTGGCCATCTGTGGTCAAGACCACAGATGGCCACCGGAACTACTCGTCAGTTCCACTTCACCAAATGGTGCTTTCTTAGCCGTGCGGCTGTTATCATTTAGTCACAGCCCCTTACTCGTGCGGCTGTGATCATTTAGTCACGAGCACCTCACCCGTGCGGCTGTTATCATTTAGCCACGAGCCCCTTAGCCGTGCGGCTGTGATCATTTAGTCACAGCCCATTACTCGTGCAGCTGTCATCATTTTGCCACAAGCACCTTACTCATGCGGTTGTGATCATTTAGCCACGAGCCCCTCACCCGTGCGGATGTTAACAATTAGCTACGAGTCCTTTACCCGTGCGGCTGTTATCATTTAGCCACGAGCCCCTTAGCCGTGTGTCTGTTATCATTTAGTCACAGCCCCTTACTCTTGCGGCTATCATCATTTAGCCACGAGCTCTTTAGCCGTGCGGTTGTTATCATTTAGCCACGAGGCCGTTACTCATACGGCTGTTACCATTTAGCCACGAGTCCCTTACTCATGCGGCTGTTACTATTTAGTCACGAGCCCCTTAGCCGTGCGGCTGCTATCATTTAGCCACGAGACCCTTAGCCGTGCGGCTGTTATCATCTAGCCACGAGCCCCTTAGCCGTGTGGCTGTTATCATTTAGCCACAAGGCCATTACCCATGCGGCTGTCATCACTTAGTCACGAGCCCCTTAGCCGTGCAGCTGTTATCATTTAGCCACAAGCCCCTTAGCCGTGCGTTTGTTATCATTTAGTCACAGCCCCTTACTCGTGTGGCTATCATCATTTACCCACGAGCCCCTTAGCCCCCCCCCCCCTTTTTACATTGTTCTCACATATAGAAGCAACAAGAACAATGTACCCAGGATTTTGTAACAATTTTGATTTAAAAGAGTGTCCATGGAGTTTCTTGCCCATTCTTCTCCATAGAGATCTACGTTTTGGAATGGGCGACTAGCTTCAATTTTCTGACTAACTGACTGACTCTATAACAATTCAAAAGTACCTGTAATTGGTTTAATTGAAATAAATGCTTTGAGTTTGAGTTAGCCGTGCGGCTGTTATCATTTAGGCACGAGGCACTTACCCATGCGGCTGTCATCATTTAGCCACAAGCCCCTTAACCGTGCGGCTGTCATCATTTAGCCACGAGCCCCTTAGCCGTGCGGCTACTATCATTTAGCCACGAGCCCCTTAGTCGTGCGGCTGTCATCATTTAGCCATGAGCCTCTTAGCCGTGCGGCTTTTTTTTTTTTTTTTTTTTTATTTAAGATAAGTTTGCTCTTGACTCTAGTCTAGGTCAGAGATGACTGAGACAAAGTCGATGATGGAGCGAGCTTACCCAGAAAAAGCCTGTTAACTCTCACTTTGAAGAGATCGGGGTTGTATACGTTCGGAAACACAGACGCAGGCAGAGAGTTCCACTCCTTTGCTGTGCGCATCACAAAAGACATTTGGATACGCTTAGTGCGAATTGGTGGAATAGCAACCAGGTAGGGATGGTAACCTGCAGTGCGTCTAGATGTCCGATGGTAGAAGGGGGCAGGCGGAATGAGGTCGTGGAGTTCTCGAACACACTCACCGAAGTACAATCTGTAGAAGACCGACAAGCAGGCAACCTTGCGGCGATGAGCCAAGCTGTGAAGCTTGGCATCCACCAGTCTAACGTCGCCAATGCTGGCTGCTAACATTTAGCCACGAGCCCCTTACCCATGCGGCTGTGATCATTTAGCTTCTTTGCTCATGTCATCACGAATTTATTCTAGAATATTAATAGCTCATGCCGTGATGAAAAGATTAACCAGCCTACAAGTTGGAATCGGGGCTGATCTCAAGGGGCGGCTGCCTTTCACTCGGTATAAAATACTTCATGTCAAGTATGTATTTTACGTGTGTATTTTTTCATAAAACTCAAGAACAATTTCAGGTCACATTATTTTTACGAACTTTGTCTCACAATGAAAATGTGAATAGGTACTAATGTTCAAAGGTAATTTAGTATGAAGTTAATTGTTTAAAATTGTTCGCCAAGCGACGGAACTACGCGAGTGACATTAACAAAATTAGACTTTATATGAATATCTAACTTGTGACGAAGTCTATGGAAGAACAAAATACATTGTTAGGTAGGTACATTAATGAGCAAAAGCACGTGCTTACATCAATATACCTACTGATCCAATCCAATGAATTAATTAATTCTGTTTTATTATTCAGTTTAATTTTGGCTAAAAATACAACAAAGAAAATCATTCTTTAGTATTATCTTGCCGTTTCTGTGCGCCTAGTACAATAATAATGAACTGTTACGCTAAACGAAATGGCGCGTAAAGGTAACATGGCCGTTCAATGCCTTCTATTCACTGGAGAAGCAATCACGGTGGTGGCTTTTGAATTTAGAATCTCCCGAGTGCGTGTGGCCCGTCTTGACCTACTTGTTTGAAGCTATGTACCTCCTGGTCCTTTGCTCTCTTCACTGATATTATATTTTTCATTAACGTTGAAGGTCAAGAATAATTTACGAGGCTTTTTAATTACGATGACTTCTATTGCTGTTAAAATCACTGCAATAGAAGCATCATTCACAGCTAAATATATTGTGTAAGTAAATCATTTATGAACGAATAGTCTTAAAATAATAACAATAATTCGTAAGTGTACATTTTCAGGATTTTCTTATTTATCTCCTGAGAATGTTGCAATCAGCATAATTGGATGTCACCGTATGATTATGAACTTCGTTAGTTTACAATCTATCTCGCGAGATTATAAACTATCGAAAAATTGTGAAATGCAACAAACCATTTACAATAACGCATTATTTTTCGATAGTTTATAATCTATCTAGGTATGGCAAACCGACAAATTGTGAACTGGTATTAAACTTGCATGCGACGAACGCACCTAGCGCTAATTTGCTAAGCAGCCCTGTTACTGCGACCAACTTGGAAGAAGCGCTCGCCAAGACCTACCAATCAGGGACGGTTCACAATTTTACGAGTGATAAAATCGGACAGACTGTGAAACCTGTCGGTAAGTGTAGGTCCATTCACAATTTGACGGTATGACATGGATATATTATAAACTATCGAAAATGAATATGTTATATTGTAATAAGTATGGTACAGTTCACAATTCATCCACAGTTTACAATTTCGCGAAATAGATTATAAACTAACGGTGTTCACGATCATACACAGATATACATAAGTCAACTAAACCATTTACTATATTTTATGCAATAGATTTTCACAGTCGCAATTTATGTCACCTTGCTCAGAAACCATTACACTACGTCTGGGATAGTTCTCAGAGTATTACATTTCGGATGTGGTGAATATCCCACGGGTCGCTTTTGTTATCCATAATAAAAATATCTTTTAGCCAAATTAGAAAATAGTATCTTTATGTGTCTATTGTCATCGAATCAAATGACAATGCGTGGTTACAGGAGCGAAGCCTTCATACAACCCGATTCCTATCGGCTTCCCTTCGGGCCAACCACTCTTCTTATTCTTAATGTCTACTATAGCCAAATAATATGGTGCGCCTGTGTGTGTAACTGTGTATCACATCACATTACATAATTATATTTGAATACCAGTTTAATAAATCATAAGATTAAAAATCTACAGGTTTTTGTCTGAGTTTATGAGAACTGAACAATTTTTTCTTCGGCGTCCCTCAAATGATAAGTGTAGCTGCGCCCCCGATGGCTTATGCATGCATAATGCAGTGCTTAAGCATTAATTTCGCCGTTAACAGTTGAACTGTTAACTATTTTAATTTTTTTTTAATTTTTGAAATATTTTAAAAATTTTGTCTGCCTGTCTGTTTGTTCCGGCTAATCTACGAAGCGGCTGGACCGATTTTGACGGCACTCTCACTGGCAGATAGCTGATGTTATGGGGAGTAACATAGGCTACTTTTATTTTAGGAAAATAATTAAGGTTCCGCGCAAAAAAATTAAAACCCATGAATTTGTGAACAAAAAGTCGGATTAGAAAAATTCTTTTTGCATTTGGTAGCCCAATTCTCGAGGATAGTTATAGGCTATTTAACATCACGCTACAATCCTTAGGAGCCGAGCAAAAAGAAAAGGTCAGTAAGAACACAGAGCGAAAACGAAGTAATAGCGCGGGCGGGCGATGCAACGCGACGGGTCGGGGGACGAGAGAGTTTTATTAAAATGTGGCTGTTATTTTAATATATTGTGTAACTTATCAGTCATGAAATACGTATAAAAAATATAGCATAGCTAATCAGACATAAAAACAATCTTTACGCCATTCACCTTTTCCAAAAAATGTGAAATAACAATCATCAACATTTACATACGCTGAATGTAAAAATAAATACTTTTTTCATACGTCTTCGCTCTATAGAACCGTTATAAGTTGTCACAATTGACTACGCATGGCTCTCGATAAGGTAACGCAAATATTACCGTAACAAAAGAGAAAAATAATACCTATCGAAAGATTCGCATTCCAATTTACTTTTTTCTCCCCACTGTTTGTATTTGTTGAGGGAACATTTCTTTATTGTCTTTTATTTGAATGTTACATTGACTTTCAGAGTTTTACGTACTAGGAGCGAATAAGCTTGCAGAGCTTGTAGATCTTTATTCTTTGATCAAAGTCAATAACGTCAGTTCGTCAGCTAAGCCCTATATTAGTAGGAAACAGACTGACTTTCGAATTAAATTCAAGTTTTAATATAACTACAAAGTCAACACGCCTAATTAAAATAAGCAAAACCGATAACAACGTAATCATAATTCCATTCCCAATACACCGGACACAAATACAATGTGGAAATTACAATAAAACTTTAATGAGGTAATTAGTAGGTACGAAATTAATTTACAATTTCTATGCGTTTGTTCAGGGAACAGACGGTGCGAGCCGACTCTAAGGGATAAGACGCGACACGTTTCATGTCAAGATGGTTGACTACTGATAGCGGCGTTGTACTTGCACAGCGAGTACTGAATGTGTGGGCTCATCATTACTATCATTTTGTCTCGGTCTAATATTTTATTTTCAGACTTCTAAGGCGTAAAGCTCTGGCAGGATTACACAATAAAAATAACTTATTAAAGGGTTTTTTCCTATGACGTTAATCAGAAAATACTTAGCCCTACGAGATAAGTAGGTACTTACATAACTTTATCGAAGCCCCATTATACTCGCTAAGCCTGTTGTGAGATGGTCTACTTAACCTTTCTGAAGGATACTGCGTATATGATCGGTGTGTGTCCCTCTAGGAGTCTAGGGTGACTCCCAGCGTTTTCGCAGACATAACATAATATCACGCCTGTATTTCCTGAAGGGCTAGGCAGAGGTGTAGCTATAGCACTGTAATAAGGATAGTAGTTATCGCAGATCAGCTTATTAAATCGTTTTTGTTAAAATCCTTTCATTCATCATCTGCCTAGCCTTTTTCCCTACTATGTTGGGGTCGGCTTCCAGTCTAACCGGATGCAGCTGAATACCAGTATTTTACATGGAGCGACTGCCTATCTGACCTCCACAACCCAGTTACTGGGTAATACGATACCCCTTGGTAAGACTGGTTCTCAGACTTTCGGGCTTCTGACGATCCGTAACGACAGTCAAAGATCCAAGAATGACAGCCGGGACCAACGGCTAACGTGCTTTCCGAGGCACGGAGGTCTCGGTGTGTAAAGATGGTCACCCATCCACGGACCGACCACGGCAAGCGTAGCTTTACCTAATCGATAGACCTGTGCGGCTGTTATTACTTAGCCACGAAACCCTCAAATCTCTGTTAAAATCCTTTCATTCCGAAACAAAAATGAACGTCTGTCCCTTAAAAACACTCATTCATTGTCTTCTATTCAATTAAGACTGTGCAAAATGATTTGTAAGAAATAATCTTGTACCCTCAGCGCTCTAATTACGCCATAGAATAACGCAGAATCGAGAATTCCTAATGATTTGTACTTTTCGCTGGAGAAAATACGAAACATTGATTTTTATACTTTTATAAATATTTGTCGGTATCGTAATAATATTTTATCAAAATACGGTAACCCAGTTCAGTAGACTGTCGAAATAAATAACGTAGGTAAATAATAATTGTGAAAGGGTTCCGTAAATATTTCACTGTCATAAACTAAAATGGTATTAAAACTTCAGAACTTATAGGAGTCTTCAACTTTGAGCATTGACTTTAGTTTGAGATACGAGATGTTTGCATTTTCCTTCGTGTCAATGTTATTCCGTAACATACAGTTTTTCTTTCGATGTTTTTAAGAAATTTAAAATTTCGCCATTTTGATGGAATCACCATAAGTTATGCTAAAGTAGAGCTTGAGAAGTTCTCAACTTCAAATTCTCAATTCAGAAACCCAGGTGAGGCTGATATGAGAACGCTCATATTACTTGTGAAAAGTCGAGTAGTTTAGTTGTATAGGAGGAATGAAAGTCGACTAACAAAAGGTATTTAGACGGCAGATGTCAGTGGAAACGCCGGGAGGGGACGCCCTAGGAAGACATATAGTGATCTTATTGGTGATGTTCTTCAGAAAGGTCAGGTGCGTAGTACTCGCAACCAGCGTGCGTGTATGACCAGATGTATGAACGTAAACGAGGCAAAAGGAGTATGTAAGGATCGTAGCAGGTGGCGTTTTGTAATTTTTGCCTACCCCCATAGGAAGAAGGCGTGAGTTTATGTATGTATGTATTTTATTTGTCTCAGGTTTTATGAAATTAATTTTAATTCATTTTCATTTGTTTCGGAAGTAATTATCATGAAATAACTGATAAATCCCAAAAACTGTACCGCAACGTATAACAAAATTATTATTATTTTTTTTAAATTTAATTTTAAAGGGCTTTGTCGCTTAGCTACCACATCGACCAATACAGAAAAAATCACAAATTATTACAGTCTACCTTAAAACTAACTCATATAGCTGTTTAGCATTCTCCGATATTGGACAAGCGAGTATTGTGTTACAAATACCAACATCATAAGATTTACAGCGCCCAAAAACATTGATTCTCGTATTTTCATTCCGGACACACTCCATCAGGATATGAAACACATCATCAACTACTCCACAGTCATCACAATTTGGAGAGAAAACTTTCTTCATTAGGTAGTAGAATTTATTTGATGGAGTATGTCCGGAACGAAGTCTTAAAGCTATAGTGATTAAATTTCTATTTAGACTACAGTCAATCCATGGAACCCGAGAGATCTCTGGCTGGATAGTACGGTACCATATCCCCTTTTATTTTGACCTTTGGTTAAAATATTCCTGCCAAAGTTAACAAAATTATGGTAAGCGAATTAAAAAGCTCATTAGAAAATGGTTAATTAATACATCGCCAAAATGTATTTAGACATATCATTAATTTCACTATCAATTTCTAGTTAACGCTAAACGAAACAAACAACCATGCTTTCGTAAATATTTTTTGGAAAATTAAAATAGCAGGTATTTATTGGTTTACAAAATCTATAAATAAATTTTTAAAACAACTAAATTTCTTATTTCTTTACACCCGACGGTTTCTTTTTTCGCAATTCGTGTTTTTATAGCTTTCTCTAAAGCCTAAGGAGCTAAAAACAAGCCCCGCGTTTAGCGTTTCGAGTGACACCCTCACGATTCCGCAAAAAGTAAACGGATTGGCGCCAGAATTATTTTAAAGTGAAAAAGTCAAACTCACGCTCGTTCCAGGGGCGGGTGTACAGGTATTTCATTTTGTAGATACAAGTCTTTAATGCGAAGAGAGAGAAAAGTGGAAAAACGGAAGGGAGGCCTTTGCCCTGCAGTGGGACATAACAGGGGGCCTACTCCGAATCGTAAATCCGAAGTATCGGCCGAATGTTCGGACGTTTTCTACTACACTTTTTTCTATTTCGTTCGGTCGGTTGGGATCCGACTAAACGTCAAAATGTAATTCGGTTGGAGCCGAACCGACCGAACGAAATAGAATGAAAAGTAGCATACAACTTCCCAACATTCGGCCGATACCTCGGACTTACGCTTCGGAGTAGGCCCCAGGATCATAATAAGTCTTTAAAGGTGTATCACAAATGCCTACCTAGGTAGGTATCTCATTTTTGTATTTTCTGTAGGTACTTTTTTTTTTGTTTTGCAAGATTTTCCCAAAAATATTGTATATTAAGGTATTCAAAGCGTTAAGTAGAGGGTTGTAAAACGGTGTAAAGTTTCAAGTTACCTCCGCTTACTTGATGCCTCGTTACTTTATAGGACAAGTTCCCACCTGCGGCCGAATTAAAATAGAAACGCTTGCGCGACTACCCTTCACTTTCTGCTTCACTTACCTCATTCTGGATAAACAATCTGTTTTTGACTGCTTTGGGACTTTTTAGAAAAAACATAACATCACGCCTGTATTCCCCGATGGGTTAGGCAGAGGTGTATCTATAGTACATACTACACGCACATTTTGACAGTTATGTTTAAGTCCTATGAGGGTGAGAATATTCTCACCCATCAACAGGGCACAAATCGACACTCCGGGCTGCTAGTGAGAAATTCTAGAAACCAATAACACTTGGCCCGACCCGGGAATCGACCCAGGACTAATGCTCAGCAGTAGCACTTGCGACCACTAGACTGACGAGGCAGGTAACGAAGTACCTACTTTTTTAAATATTTTTCTGTATAAAAAAAATTTTACTTGTTTGTTTGCTGCCCTATAGATGCAGGATCTTCTCATACAGAGAAGGAACGAGCATTAATTACCACGCTTGCTTAGTGTGGTGACGATTTCAGACCATTATAAGTCCAACTACTAATTATGTTGTAAACAATGTTCTTGGTTGATCTGTGCAATACTTATAATTGTATCGATATTCGCAACTAAATTAGCTATGTAGTACCCAGAACAACGATATGCCGTGGGGTGAACGCAAGACCTTTATTTGCAGTAAGTTCTTGTCACACAAACGCAGGCTTGCGAGCGCCCCTATGCCGTCTTACCAATCAATACAACAAGATCTTTGAAGACATCGACTTATTTTCTGTCTCTGCTCAAAAGTTTAGAAGTCTTATCCACAAAATGATTTAGATAATAATAGTTAGTTTTCATCCTCTCTCCCTCTCTCTTTCTCTGTTATCTGCATGCCTGTCGATGTTTAAGTTCACTACTAACTACGTTTCTGTTTTAACAGCATAGAATAGCGCACTGTTAGATAGATATATAACTTTCAATATGTTTTGGAAAATGTCGTAGGTTATATATTTATAATTCTTGTGTATTTATGACTTAGTATAAGATTTTAATATATAACTGTTCATTTTTCCGAATAAATAAAATATAAGAAAAATAAAACTATAGCTTTTTCTTTTTTCATCGTGTGGCAGGCACGACAGTATTTCAAATTATGTTGGCCCAAAACTTCGCCACTGCACTACGAGTCTTGCAGTTTTTTTTTCTAGTCCAACCCTAAATTCATTACAAGTGATTCACGATTATAAAATACCCCGCCCAGTTGCCCGCGGCTTCGTTCGCGTATAAAATTTCAAAAAATCTTTCCTTAGCTTACAACATAAAAGGCATCAACTGCCAAAATTTCAAGTTTGTAACCCCAGCCAGTCAGTCAGGACAAGTAATTATATATGTATAGATAAAACGTTTTTACTGTTTAGCGACCCTACAAAGCTCATTTTTAATGATACGACAAAAGTTTTCAAAGTTATTGAAAGAAAAGCAATGAGAAAAGATGTTTTTGTACTGTAATATTCAAGCGTTCCTCCTCTCCGCTGTTTCTGAAACGTGCGAAAGGCATGCAGCGAGGGAATTTATTTGCTCAGCCTGTTATGTCTTATTTAATGCTACTCTGAGAAAATTATGAGTTATTGAAATTTCCTTCGTAAAGGTTACGCTTGACCTAGAGAATGCGGTATTTTTACAAATGTATGGCTTTCGTAAGTTCCTTAGCGTTTTGGTTGAACATAAGCAATCGTTTGTTCTATCAATTTCCTGCAATTTGGGACAGAACGACTGTATAAAAGTAGTGAAAACAGAAAATCTCTTTTATGGCTAACAAGAACATAAATTTCTCCAATAAAACGTATTAAAAACAGCCGTTTTCTCATGTACAATGTGTGAATGGTATAACGGTCACAAGTTCCATTACTATCGGATTTTACGGCGGAACTTGCGGCTATGCGGCCACGGGCACGGACTTAATGCGGCCCATAAAACCCCTCAGTCCGGCTCTGGACGCTATAAAGACGACGGTTTTAACCCAAAAATAAAACATAGTAAATTTTTTTGGAAGGAGAATTAAATGTACAGGTTTTTTAGTGTGCAATGCAAATGAAATGCAAATGTTCCTTGGAATTAATTTTTTCATTGGGTACTTTATTTTTCTGCGATTTATTTTATAAAGTTAAACGCAAGATAGGTATTATACTGAACCTTTCGTACTTAGTAATCAGTAACTGAGCCTGTAGATCCACAGTCAATTACAATCACGTCATTTTTAATTAACACAAAGTTAAAAAAGAAGGTATACTAAATAAACAGCGTGTTTCAGAAAGGTGTGGTCAAAAAAGGGTGTTGTACAAACCATCAAACTGTACAACTTTCTCCATGGGACCAACATCAACTGTCCCGTACAAAACTTCAATTCCTACTCGACCCAAATATAGGTATAGGGCGGTGAATTATTTTATCGTGATTACGATGTTGGTCCCATGGAGAAAGTTGTTCAGTTTGATGGTCTGTACCACACCCATAGATTTGACCACATCTTTCTGATACATGCTGCACGCATGACTGATACATTGATTTCAATAAAAAAGCTTTATCATTGATTTTATTCAACACTTTTGTAGTTAAATCCAAGAAAAGAACGGCACTATTTCACATCTTGAACAAATCGTAACTGTCTGAAAGGGCTGCTATATTTATTACCACCGACCGCACAAACAGCTCCTATTCCTAGTCTCCTATACTATACAAGTTCCTAGTTATACAAACAAAATAAACATTACACTTCCGTCCCCCAGGGGGCGCTAATTCACGTCGTTGTCAAGAACTAAGAACAATCAGTTGTATGTCGTCTTGTTAACCTGTAGCAACTGGTTGTGACTGCTAACAACTGGTAGCTACTTTATAGTTTACAGCCCCGCGGGATGTTTCCGTGTAATAAACTCTCAGACCCTTTGTGACTAGATGACACGTGCTTAGGTTAAGTTACTGCTGTAACTACTTAGATAAAGTACCTAGCTGTTAATGTACCAAGTACATCGCATTTTAGAAAATGATAAACTTTGTAGAGCGTCATCTCTGTCATACATAATATCAATCTGCCTAGCCTTTTCCCAACTATGTTGGGGTCGGCTTCCAGTCTAACCGGATGCAGCTGAATACGAGTATTTTACATGGAGCGACTGCCTATCTGACCTCCACAACCCAGTAACTGGGTAATACGATACCCCTTGGTAAGACTGGTTGTCAGACTTTCGGGCTTCTGACGACCCGTAACGACTGTCAAAGATCTACGAATAACAGCCGGGACCAACGGCTTAACGTGCTTTCCGAGGCACGGAGGAGTCTCGGTATGTAAAGATGGTCACCCATCTACGGACAACCCCGGCAAGCGTAACTTAACCTGATGGATCGACCCGTGCGGCTGTTATTACTTAGCCACGAGCTCCTCTGTCATACATTATAAAGAGTAAGTGTTCTGTTCTATGGGGAAGGTCGGGCAAAGTTAATTGTAGATGGCGGGATCATAGCTAGGTCCCCGCGGCCGACAATAAGTTTGACATTACGTTCATTCATGAGTTTACTTTTATTTCGTTATTTTCGGTGATTTCAATATTTTAAATCAAGTAAATGACATGGAAAGTGTCAGAATTTAAAACCATAATTATATCCTCAAAGTCACTTTCTTCAAAATGTTTCTACTCTGTTTAATTTGTAAAACATCTCTACGAATAGCTTTAAGCCACCATCTTTTAATTTTAAGATCTCTCGGGAAATGGTGGACTCCAATTTCGGAGTATTTAAATTACAACAACGCATCATTTTCGCAAAAATAAAATAAAACCACCTCACGTCTTGTATTATTGGCTTGTGTTGGGAACTAGCTACGACAGCGCCATTTTGACAGTTGCCTTCCCCATTGTACTCACTCGTAATTGCCCTTAATAAAAGAAAAAGTGAACATAAAATCCATATTGATTCGACTTACCAGGAAAGAAGAAGTAGATATGTGAGAGAAGCAAATGGAGTCTGTTCGTGAGCCTGCTGTAGGTACTTGTATGTAAGTAACTTGCACGAGGCGCTTTGTAGTTTATCACCCTCGTGAGAAAACTAGGTTATTTCTCTATATAAAGAATACATAGAACTATTTCATGAGTTATGTAATAGTTTAGTAGAAATACTAAAGTGAAAAAATATACTTTGCTATATGTGGGAGTACTAGGTGTAAGTACTCCTCTACCTACCCCTTCGGGGTATTACATGCGTGATGTTATTTGTTTACAATCGCTACCACTTCAATGATAACCTATTCCTTGACATATGATCACGTGACATTTGGATGGCTAATTACAATCTCATACATTTTTGACTTTTGAGCGATTTTAGAAATAGAATCGCTCCGAAGCGAATGCCATTTGTCTAGCTCCTCAGTACTTTTAGGGTAACTATCAAATGAGATACTTTTAAACTTCATGACTACATTGATATAAAATTCATTTGAGGCAAGTCACATACTTTCAATTTTATATTTAGTATTTAAAATAACTACAAATCTTATTAATATTTGGAAATCATGACATATTGTTATGAATACACGTATCTATTCAAAGAAAAAGTCTAATATGAGCCGGTATAATAACGTCCAGCCGCAAACGTAAAAATTTGGAACAGCATACGTTCCTTTTACGAGATGATTTATGACCAACGCGAGATTTTTCTGAATGCCCATACAGGGACATAAAATACGAGAGATTCAACATCAGACTCGGACGAAGTCATAGGTCATTTTTCAGTCAGAGCATATTATATATAGAAAATATCTGTTTAGCATTGTCTAACTCCGGTCGCTCGTATATGTGGAAATATTCGTCATACCAGTATTTCGTAGGAAATCTTTGTATTCAAAAATGTCACAAATAAGCATACGGGTCCCAAACATATTTAACAAAAATTTTAATGCTGAGTGGAAGCCTTCTTGTCACAGTCATGACGTGTAGATGCCGGTTATTTCTGTTTTGATCTTGTGATTATAATGTGAATCTATCTTGTTTTATTTTTCTGATTATTCTTATTTTTTGTATGCACGTGTTTCTGTGACAAATAAACCTATTTTTCTTTCTTTCTTTCTTTCAATGAATAGTAACGCGTTTCACTCGAAATCTTATGCGCAGCTGACATTACATTATGATGGAAAATATGCTAATGCTGGTGATTTTCGGGCTTTGATATGCGATAAAATACAACACAAATTCTAGTCTAAAGCATCAGTATGCATCGCCATTTGTAAATACTGTCCTACACTTGTACATATACCACTGGTAACAGGAGGATTGACATTCCTTTAAACCACGTAAAGAGAATCATGTTCTTTGCCCGTATACAAAAAATCAATCAAATCCAATGAATACTTTAGCCACAGGAAATTATTTTTCATTTTCTTATTTTTCAACATGATGTATATCTGAGTCCGTAATAATAGGTAAACATTGCCGCCACCCCGCCCCGCACCCCGTACCGCACCGTTGGTCAGTGACTTTCGTAGGTAAAGCGTGTTTACTTTTTATGTAGTTGATTCTACTATTTATTTTGTTTGAAAACTGCAATTTTTTAATTTTCCATTAACTACCAATCTTCGTGTTTTAAAATGTTTCAATGGATTAGTACTGTGCTCGTTTTCATTTAATGTCGTACATCCAGAAACACGACTTATCAATCAGTAACAAACTGCCGGGGAGTTGCAAGAAGCAAGCCCTTGCAAAGCTTGATGTTTTGGAACGTTTTCGGATGGAAATCGTTCCAATTCCATCAGCTAATCACAGCCAATCAATTTCGGAATACCACATTCGATTGGAGCTTGCCACTGAGCTTACTATTAAATCTGTGCATTCAATCAACGACAAACGTTGCGCGATACGGGTCGTCAGCAGTATCGCATTGTTTGTTGTCTTTATTTATTTTTCAGCATGTTCGCTTTATTTATCGTGTTTACTGTTTCTACCTTTAATTGGTTAATTATGTAGTCTGTGATTTGTCACCTATCGCTACCTGTAACCAAGGTAGGTTTCAAGTCGCACCGTGACCTGAAAAATAAGTTCATCTTTGTGCCTTTTGATATAAATCCTTTCTTATTACTCGTACTTAATTACCTAAATTTCTTAGCAAAACGCGATGCGTATCTGATCAGATATTTGTGGTTATCGCGGATAATGCTTCAGAGGAAGCCTGTTCACTCTTCAAAGTGAGAGTGAATAGGCTTCTGGGTAAGCTCGCTCCATCGTCGACTTTATCTCTGTCAACTCTGACCTAGACTAGAGTCAAGAGCAAAACTATCTCAATTTAAAAATAAAATAAAAATAGTTGACGCCTCACCAATACCTCACCATTTCTTTCAAGGCAGCTCTATAAAGAACGATAAGGTTAATATATATTAATAGGTAATGACCCGAAAAATCATCATCATCTGCCTAGTCTTTTCCCAACTAAGTTGGAGTCGGCTTCCAGTCTAACTGGATGCAGCTGAATACCAGTATTTTATATGGAGCGACTGCCTATCTGACCTCCACAACCCAGTTACAGGGTAACACAATACCTGTGGTAAGACTGGTTGTCAGACTTTCGGGCTTCTGACTGGATCAAATATCTATGAGTGACAGTCGGGACCAACAGCTTAATGTGCTTTCTGAGGCACGGAGTAGTCTCGGTATGTAATGGATGATCACCCATCCACGGACTGACCTCGGCAAGCGTAGCTTACCCTTCGATCGACTCGTGCGGCTGTTGTTACTTAGCCACTAGTTAACGACCCCCAAAATAATATGACAATAAAAACACCCCCTACAATTCAAAATCTCAGTTTTCAGCAGAAAACTGCAGCTGATTACCTTCGAAGGTAATTTTCAGGTAAACAGAGCGAAACAATTATTTCGAATGCGGTATTAATTCGCCCTGGCAATTAAAACTGTAGCAGGTCTCCGTGGCTAATGGCTAACGACCGAGTGGCTGGTGGCAGGTGGCTCGCCAATTAACCACGCTAATTTGCAAGCCTCATAATTGTTGCTTGTGCATGCTTTTGTTAAGTTAATGGAGATAATTAGGAAGCAAACCTGCTTGTTATGTATCTAGATTGAAAATTCTATTTTATGTATGTATTTCTTGGTCGAAATGTAGATATAATAAATTATATATACCTACATTTGATACTTTATTACGGCATTCTTGTCACATTTTAGAAACAATTATTTGCAGGAGGTTACCGGAATTAAAAGTATTATAGTAAATATTAATTAGTACGAGGGCAATCAATTAATCACATTGTGGCGGCATCGCCACAATGGAACGCGTCACACTGACGTCACGCAAAATCCTGCATCGCGCAAACAGAGTTTACCGCGCGACTAGCATATATACAACATCCCGACATCAACCGTCGGGCAGTAGCCCACCAGACACAACACCCGTCTGGTCGGAGGATCCTCCCTTTTCTATGGAGGATGAGTGAACTTTACACCCTGTTCCTCATGCCTCTATACTGGTGACCCCGAACATGAACGTCAGCGCAGCCTTCGTGCAACTACTACAGCGTGACGTCATCAGCATCACTTCCTCGAGCTTTCGAGCAGCGAGTCACACAGCCAGCTAGCACCCACGGCTACAACGGGTATCCTGACCACCAGCATGCAGCGACCGCGCATACCTGGTCATCACCCTCAGCCTCATCAGCAACCTTGGCACAGCACACTGCACTCTCGGCCGGTCAAACAAGCAGAGCCCTTCAAACCTCTCCTGGTCGACGCCAGCAGTCAGCCTCAACCCGGCGCTGTACCACATCCGACGCATTGGAGCATAACGCAGCGCCACCCCGACTCAATGGGGGCATCTCCGCAGACAGTTCCGACTCACCGCGAACTATGCGGCACCCGGTTCCGACTCATTGGAACCTCAACTGGCTCTGGCAAGCATCGCAAGATACACGACTCTGCCCACTATCGACCTCCGGTCTCCGGAGGGGAGTGATGTGGCGGCATCGCCACAATGGAACGCGTCACACTGACGTCACGCAAAATCCTGCATCGCGCAAACAGAGTTTACCGCGCGACTATCATATATACAACATCCCGACATCAACCGTCGGGCAGTAGCCCACCAGACACAACACCCGTCTGGTCGGAGGATCCTCCCTTTTCTATGGAGGATGAGTGAACTTTACACCCTGTTCCTCATGCCTCTATAACATCTATTTCTGCTCTCATCTCTCGGTACTTAGTCTTAATTATCTGTATTCAATTTTTATCATCGACAGATTAAAATAGAACGTAACAAACATGTATTTACAGATTTATAATCGTTAGAATCAATAATACAACGACTTATTTAAACGATTTTGGATCCCTTACTTATGTAAGTATACTCCTTAAATGTCAAGGTTTCATGAAATAGTAATTCAATAGGATTACTTGGTCTTAGAGAGTCGTATTGATGACTTTAATGATTATAATTCTGTAAATACATATTTGTTACGGTCGCGAATCCTATTTTAATCAACATACAACCTGCAAATTGCAAAAAACATAAGAACATTTGAATTTCGCGGGCTACCCTGGCGCTTTCGCACTAACAATACATTCAGCCTGTGTTAACTCTTTTTCTCATGTGATTATAACAGGGATATTAAACTCATCAAAACCCCTTTTAAACATCAACAAATATCTAGAGCGGTACAAAAATCTATTGGCGCGTAGATCAAAATCAGAATTAACAGCGCCATCTAGTTTTTGTTTACTACAACTTTTCTGACAATTTCACAAATAATAGGTAGGGGAAAAAGTTTCTTCGCATTTTTTAAGAAAATTCAAAACATTTTTTTATATAGTTTATTCACATTTAACTAAAGTATGTAGGTACCATTTTGTTCGATAGCTTTTTGCCATCTTGTAGGTAAAGACATGATCCCATTGCTATAGAAATTTTGGGACTTCTGATCAAAATACCGCGACAAGTGATTTTGGCAGTCCTCTCGTGATGTTAACCTGACACTGCCTAAAGAATTCTGAAGAGACCGAAACAGGTGGAAATCTGAAGGCGCAAGGTCAGGACTATACGGCGGATGCATTGACACCTCCCAGCCAAACTCTCTTAATTTTTGCTGAGTGGCTAAAGATGTGTGAGGTCTAGCGTTATCATGATGAAAAACCACACCCTTTCTGTTGATTAATTCCGGCCGCTTTCTCTCAACTTCTTGCATTAATCTCATCAGTTGTTCGCAGTAGAGTTTAGAATCGATGGTCCTGCCTGGTGGTAACAGCTTATAATGAATAATGCCCTTCCAATCCCACCACACACACAGCATCACCTTGTTGCGAGTTAACCCGGGTTTCGCCACAGTCTGTGAAGCCTGACCGGCCTTTGACGACGACCTTTTTCGCACGTTCTTGTAGTACGTGATCCACTTTTCATCATCAGTTATCAGCTTCTTTAAAAATGGTTCGGTTTCATTACGTCGTAATAAAGAATCACAAATGAGTACACGGTTCATTAGGTTTCTTTCAGTGAGCTCGTGAGGTACCCAAATATCGAACTTTTTTGTGTAACCAGTTTTTTTCAAATGCGCCAAAACTGTTTTGTGGTCAATTCCCAGTTCTTCAGCTACGTCGTAACTGCTGATATGCCGATCTTGCTCCACTTTTTCAAAAATGGCATCCATTTTATCCGTAATAGGGCGACCAGAGCGACGTGCATCTTTGACATCAAAATTTCCGGATTGAAAACGCTTAAACCAAATTTGTGCTACTCTCACAGACACTGCACCAGGTCCATAACCATCGCAATTTTTTTTCGCGGCTTGTGTTGCATTTTTACCTTTTTGTAGTAAAATTTTAAAATGTATCGAATTTCTTCATTAGATTCACTCATCTTGACAGTACAAAAAAGAAATGAAAATCACACATTTTCCTAATTTGAATTTGGAATTATCTTCTTTAAAATTTAAACTTTTAATGATACCAAAACCAGCCAGATACAAATAGTATCGCCAAAGAGATTTTATTACAAGTTCATACATACTATAATGCGAAAAGACTTTTTCCCCAACCTGATATTTACCAACAACCCCTTGTTAAGTCATTCAGGCGCTAAAAGATAGTTGTAGCACTGTAAATGAGAATGTTTGTCTACATAGGTGCGTGCAAATACTCGACGTGTACCATCGATCAACCCTATTACCTAATTAATAAGGTTGAAAAGTGGTTCATTGCAAATGTCCGCGATGGTACCGACACTGAACTAACTTTAACTTCTCTTGTTCCAGACTTTCTGCGTGGTATCGAAACGTTTCCGCAAGAACTACATCCACCGGTTCACGGCGACACGCTCGCTGTTCTGGTATTCACCGTGGTCGCCAGTCCGGAGGGCCTGCGTTTATCTGTCCACCAACCAGTACTTCGACTACTTCGTCATGGCTACCATTCTGCTCAACTGTGTCTTCCTTGCCATGTCGGAGACTATCGAAGAGGCTGAGTGAGTATTTTGTTATTTTTTATTTAGATTATAGGACAGTATGTTAAGTAAAAGAAGGGACATATCTGCTGTTCCATACAAAAGTGCTATACAAACACGATCAAAATGTATGGATCAGCTGTTTTTGTTTTATATTTCAAAGTTGGTCAAGTAATTAAAGTAGGTAGATACCAGTGGCGAAAGCACCATATAAAACATTCCTACTGGCTTCCCTTCGGAGGTTCGCATCAGTAACTCTACCGCTATTGAAAAGTGCAACTGTATTATATTCGATTATTTATATTCCTTTAATAATTTTAGAATGATAGTACCTAATTTAGTTGAGTTTGTTTCTCTAAAACATTGAAAATACTTTTATTTTTAAGGTAATAAATTAATTTTTACTTTATTGGTAAGTAAGTTAAGTAAAAAACCGGCTTCTCTCTTACAAAAATTCACACCTCGCCACTGGTAGATACTACACTCCTTTGAAGTATGTCCCTTCTTTTACCTTAACATACTGTAGCATGTAGGTATAGGCAAATTATAAGAATACCTATTGTTTCAAATGTATTTATTATAAGCAAAGCAGAACATCAGCAACGATTAATGACAACCCTGGTTGTTACTCTATGTGCAAAATTACGTTACGTTTGTCGCGCACAATCCGTGGATCGCCCTCATCCATCTGCCCTAATCCCAATTTGTTTGAACTCGACGCAACAAGTCTTCTACCATAGGCTCTATCTGCCGTGGATGAAACAAGATTATTACACATTGAAATTTTAACAACAACATTATTTATTGAGACCGTTTCAGGCCTCGGAGAGTAATATAATAGTGTTGAGGGTAATCAGATACCCGAAAGTCTGACAACTATAGTTTAACATAGTGCAGCATAACTCTGCATGTCAAAACTTTTTGGTTCTTTATAATCAACCTTTTTTTCGTTTGTATTTGAGCCTGGTCGATTTTTATCTTTTTATTTCGTGATTCGAATTATTATTCTTCTGACAGATGGGTCCCCATTTTTTTCTTAGTTGCAAAAGTTGAATCTATTGATACGGACCCAGTTTGTGGAAAATTAACGAGTTTTTTTCAAGTGAACCAGACTATCTCTGCCATCCTATTAATACCTTATGGCAAAACTATATTGAGAATGGTATATTAAGTATTATTCTAAGCATTCATCTTTATTTTTTCTGGTACGTATCTTTTAACAGTTTTCCTCAATCGGAAGTTCAGTCTGATCACGCTGGTCTAACCCTAATTCATTTTGTCTTAGGATTGAACAGCTTTGAACAGGCCGCCTTTCGGCCTCCAGGTTTTGGCCTAAAATTACGCTGGACGTCCTTGGCCAACGTCGAGAGTTAGGTCGCATTTAGACCACTGAAGGTTTCACAAACAACGCCAGTTCCTGAACCTGCGACAATCTACAGTCTACGTCACCTCGCCGGACGCAATTACTTATGCCACGGTTTTTTTTATGATAATTTTACGTACAAATTTAATAGTGTAGATAGTACGAGATTTTTTTAATTCATTAACTATTTAATTTTATTTGTAAAATGCGAGATACCTTGGTTCTCAATTTTTTTTATAACGATATGTTTTGGTAGCGTTACTAATTAGTGATTGCAATCGACTAGATAGTACGTTTATTTTCTCGTTCGTTATTCGCGTACCTATCGGACCAAAGTTCTCTATTTTATTCCCTTCACACAAGACAACCTGCAACTTTTTTATACAATAATATTCATTTTTTTACCTTTTAATGTTATTTTTTAATTTTATTTTAAAAACTAAATTAAACGTGTCGTAGCAGAAAAGTGAATTTTCCGTCTTTTTATTTTTTTTTTCGCTACAATAGGTTAGTTTTGATATTGCCCAGGGGGTTATTAGGCCCCGAAGATTACGATCTTCGTTACCGATATCTGACGACGGCACGCGTGCGCACTCCATACGCTTACCAACATCGATATTATTATACCTATTTGGATTACATTCATTTAAATTACATTCCATGGCATTTTAGTTCAGTCCTTAGTTAGGTCCCTAACATGGAATTTAATCCGTTAACTTCCATGTCTAATAATGCTATTTAGCTCCAATTATTTAAATCGGAGTCCGGATCCCGAGCCCGGAGTCTGGATTTGTGCCCGGTAGATGGTAATAGGCTCGCCCTCTATTACATGAGACTTAAACATAACTGGCGAAATGTGGATGTATAGGTACACCTCTGCCCAATCCTTCGGGGAAACAAGGTGTGTTGTTATGTTATGTTATTTAAATCGGAAAACGACTCCTTTATCATTTACTCCAAGCTATGTTGCGCCATTATGGCGCATGGGGTACATGTACTTGTGAAATACGTGCATGTACCCGGTGCGTCAAAAAACAGATATATGAACTAAACATTTTCTATTACATTTGTTAGCTTGGACTTAGTGTGTATTACTAACATCATATGGATCAAGGTCTGAATTAAAGTTATTTTATTTTATTTATTACACTTCTCAAAAGGTTTGGATAATAAATAAACCAAAACATTAGATTACCTAAACATGAGGTTGCAACAATCCTCTGCATAATTTTGTTCTACCACAGTCCGCGGTACTCTGACCTTATATAAAATGTTTTTGGCCTCCCCTGAGCACACCCTATGCTATCTCATGGGTTTGTGAGGTCGTATGTTATTGTAAGTTATTGCCGGCTCTGAATTATTAGGCTTATTCCAAATAAATATTGTTTTCTCCGGGGTTAGGTGATAACGGGAAAAATAAGTCCACCATGCATGAATTTAGATACCATATTCCTGTAGTTCTTACAACAATGAACAATCTTGATAATTGATGATTTTGCCTAATAATTTTGGCAGACGTAATTATTTAAAAAGGTTGCTGACGGACTAAAAATTTGTGTTTCAACAACTATAATGCACAGTTTCGGTCATCCATTTCGCAAATAATTATATACAAAGAATAATGTAAAAGCCTTCTTGTCAAATAAAAATAAAATGTGACTGGTTTATTATTCCTGAACTTTTCCAAACCGAATTTTTAATCCCCCAACCGTTGGACGGCTCGGCACAACGTCTCATTAAGTATTTACCTTTCCACAATTAACGATAATGCTTTAAATACTCTTCCAAACTTAATTAATTATTATTATACTGTTTATTTCCCAAAATAAACGTTTAAAATGTCAAATGGTTTAAATTACCAAACAGCCACTTCAAGAATTAATAAGCAATTCTTTATTCACTTAACGAGACAGGCCGGTAATAAGGTTTACCCGGGTCCAATTACCGGCATTTTAATAAAAGCTTCACGTAGGGAGCTCCCAATATCCGGCTATCATGTTCTGTCAAGCACTTGTTGATCGAATTTGTCGTCTGTACCGGTTAATCCGTACTATCCGGGTGGCAATTACTGGAACTTCAATATTGAATTAAAACATACGCTTCACATTTCAATAGAGACTGAGTTTAAACCGGTGCGGGGGGGTAATAATGATAGAGTTTTCAAACTCAGCACCTTACTTTCGTGACACGTAGGTAAGTAATGAAAAACGCTTCGTTTTTGTAATTAACAAAATGTATTAATAGTGGGTCGAAAAGACAATTCTTTGAAAAAAGATATAATAAAAAAATAATCAAAGATTTTTTTTAAAGTCATTTAAGTTGGCGTGTGCATGGTTATATGTATTAATTTAGATACCAATACTTATGTGCAATTTGCATCCAACACATTATACAACGTATTAGGGATCATGTAGTCTATGGTTTTATAAAGACATTACCGACTAGAGTAAAGCACGTTATCCCACGCGTTGCCCTATGCTCGACATGCGCTCAGTTTGCCAAACTTGTAATCTCCCAAAAACCACTTAAAAGCGACACCTCCCGAACTCAATTACACCCAAAATTATGCGCAAACGCGGCACGTGTACCATCACCAACAAAATCAGTTTGCATCAGTGACGGCTGAATCAATCATGTTGTTCGCTTACTTGCGTTTACGTCAACGTTATAAATGATCTCGTTAGTGTGCGCGACGGTACCACCGTACGTAGAAAGCATATGTCTTGTCTACGAACAGAGAACGGTATAATTTACTACACGTTTGTAATTTATTAGTGGTGCACTGTTCTAAGTGGCAACTGTTGTCGCATTAGTTTGATAATATGCGGGTAGTTTATCGGTATCTTTTCAGGGTTCCTTACCCAAAGGGTGCCAACGGGACCCTATAACTAAGGCTCCGATATCCATCCGTCCATCTGTCACAGGGCTGTATCTTTTAAACCGTACTTTTAAATAATATCTTGTTCTATTCTAATTTTGTCAGTGGAAACTTGTAATTGGCCTTCTTTCACTAATGTTAACCTATCTATAATCTAGCTGTAAGTTTTCCTAAGATAATAAAATAAAATATGTAGACACTTGAAATTTCCAGTGTGTACTACTGTGGCCGCTGTAACCACAAATAATAAAAATAAAATTAAAATAACGTTAAAGTTAATGCGGGTGTTCTATAGGTACCCCTCTGCCTAACCCTTCGAGTAATACAGGCGTGATATTATGTTATGTGTAATAAAGTTAAAATAAAAGGCAAAAAAACGCCGAAAAAACACAGGAGCGTGTATTTTCGGCGTAGTTTATGGCAATAATTTAAAAAAAAATTGTGTTAAATATTGTACAGTGGTACGGAACCCTTCTTGTGCTAGTCCGACTCGCACTTGGCCGCTTTTTTAATGGTTGGTAATTTGAGAAGCGATAGGTCTTTTGCCCTTTTTGAAATTAACGTTTTATGTTATCATTTATAACTGTCGTTTAATAACTGTTCTTGACATTTTTATGTTCAAAATGAGTGAGTTTGTTGTTTGTGAATAAGGGGATAATACTATATACAGGGGGAATTGGTCAGATCATTTGAATTATCCTTTGCACCATGATGGAACAAACAGTTTTCTAAGTTAATTTTACAATTCTATATTAAGGAGTAGGTACCTATTACTTATGTTGATGTCACAACTGGGGATCTACTCCCTAAATCCGAAGTCCGTAGTTATGGGCGTTTTCTACTCCGTATCCGTATCACTTACGGACATAAGATTAGTTCGGTTTACGAACTAAGAATGAATGACAACACGATTTTACAGTTGCCCCTACGCCCGATGTGTTTTTACCCGTCTGAAAATTTTAATTTTACACTTGTTTTGACGGATTAACTACTTTTGCACGGGCCCGTATCTTCGTTGACAGACTTAGAGACCCCCTGAACTTCTAATTAAACTTTTCAACAACAATTCGAAATATCTTATAATTCCTCAAAGGACACCCCGACATCCGTCCTAAAAACAAACCAATTTAAGTTGTCAGATATTCATGAAGGCGAGACTAAAACCGGACATCCGGTAACAAGGCCTTGGTAGTCGGATGGGTTGTGAATGCTAAGCGGATGCACTTTAATACCAGCTCGAGGTGGAGATGTTAGCGTTTGAATGAATTGGGGGACATGTACCCTAAGGGGAATGGGGGAGGAGTTATTTAGACTAAGTTTAAGTTTTAGTATTACATAATTTTTGTGTTTGTTTGTTGAAATTATGACAAGTTAATGCAAAAGCGACAATTCGTAGTTTTTGCAGGAAAGGGTTTTTTTTTCTTTCCTAATTAGCGATGTTTTTCATTTACGATGATAATTTCTTACAACAATGAAGTCGTGTAAATTTAAAATAAAATTTAAGAGTAATCGCGACAAGACGTAAAACTGTCTAATTAAGAAGTTACGAAGAAAAAATAGCTTTGTGATTTTTGGCGCATACGATGTTTTTCCTGAAAAGGCTCGATATATTGACCTTACCGTGGTTTGAATTGTACTGCATGTGCATTCGTTGTAAATATCAACATTTTGAAATTTGATTCTCTACTTATTTGTTAAAGTTACACTTATTTATTAAACTTATTGCTTAAAGAAAACTAGCCTCGTCTTTCGTTAGAGATGTGCCTACTCATACCCACGAGTACATAAAGACACTTACCTACTGAACCAACAACAGCAGTACAAAATCCCAAACAGATCGCCAGTATCTCCAAACCATCACTATCCAGCCAGTAACAGACGACCCTCTAATCCAATCCCTCACAAGTAATTCAAGATGTAAGTGAAAACAAAGTTTCTGACACTCAATTTAGCCGAGCAACCCCAACTTGGGGGCCAAAGGTGGTGGGGCTATCAGCTATGCAGGGTGCGTTCCCCCCAAGTATCCCCACGTGAGCAGAATGCGAAGATATGAAGCTCCAGACAGCTTTTATGATAATGTTGGATAGTTAATATGATTGTGTATTAAGACTGAGAAATTGGTGATGTGTGTAGGTTTTTTTTGGAATTTTTATGGGGTACGATAAATTAATGATTTTATGCATTTTAACATCTTTGCTACACCCGGTTCATGTTGCTATCACTACTCCAACTAGACTTTAGATCCAAGTCCTAAGAAATGTGATGCCCTATGATCCTTCCCCCCTCGTATTAAATACATGTACATATTATTATTATTATTTTAAGACTGCTAGTTTTTACATTTATTGTACTTATATTATCTTGTTTGAAAATATACAACTTGCCGCTACAATGGCGTCATTAATTTAGCACACGGGTATGGCTAGTGGCCAGTAATCATAAAAATTATATTAACATAAAATAATTCGTAAATTGAAAAATTCAAATTTTCAATTGGATTTAACTCGGAAAGTGTGCCGAATTTCCCAAATATTATTTTCCCTTTGCATATTAAAAGTATGCCCCAATGTATTTCTTATTTAATAGGGCTCTTATGAAGTTTGTGCTACTTTATTTTGACTCCAAAAATGAATAAAATAGGAAAGGAAAAACCGTTTTGGTAGGTACTATTTGCTTACAACAAACAAATGCCTTTCACAATGAGGCGGCCACAGTTTTATAAATAAAACTTGGTCGGTCTACACTCATTGTAACGTTTTCAGCGGCCTTGAGCCCTGTAATTATTGAAATACCTATATAATTATACGAAAAAATTTAATAAAAATACGACAACCTATTTTCTAGCCACGTGTGAAATTGTGTTATATTTCAAGTTGTTTAAAAAATAAGTGATTGTGATCTGATGTGCAAACCTTAATTGGTATCACCAATTCGTCATGTATGTTGCTACTTCGATTGGTACTCAATTTAATACGCGGCTGTTAATTAGACACATGGAGGTACCTTGGGCCTTTTAGAGTGATGTCTCTATCAATTATACCTGTATGACATACTCTTTTTTCCCCTGCTGCAGCTCGATGTGTCAAATTACAGTCCGGCCATTGAGAGAATGCGTTCCTAACACCTGTCAGTTGGACAATTTCTAGTTGTAATATGGTTCAAATTCGCAAAACACATATTTGTTAGTATGAAACTGACAGGTATCAAGAACGCATTCTCTCGACGGCCAGACTTTAACACCCGAGTATTACCTATACGTGTGTTAATTATTTAGATAGGTACAGTAGGCCGTCCTGTTACATATAACATAAGAATTAATGTATAAAAATGAGTCGGTACTAACATTATTACACCACCCGTACTAAGGCACAAAAGCAAGCAGCAATTTCTCTTCGCCAAAACTGCCTAACAAAATGGACTTCAACGTTTTTGTGCCACGTCATTTCAGACCTCAATAATCGTACCCTAACCTATAAAGGCTGCCTTATCTAGCCGGCATTGTGGCACTGCGGTATTCGAGCTTAACACTGGCTAATATTAGTGTGTAGCGTGTTTTATCGGCTCGTTTGATCAACAGGTTTATTGATTATACCAAACGTTCGATAGACCTGCGCTGCCCGGTTCAGGTTTGATGTAGACGAGAGGTTTTAATCCTTGAGCGATAAGTCGGTGGTTACTACCGAATAAAACGTTACTAGCTTTTAGTTCATATTTTAGGTTTGTCATAAATAACATCACATAACATCACGCCTGTAATCCCCGAAGGGTTAGGCAGAGGTGCACCTATAGTACACCCATATTCGACAGTTATGTTTGTACTCATAAATGTTGTGTCGTTTGTGTCTTAATTAATTATACTAACAAATTATGGGTAATGTGCCTGAATTAAAGATGAATATATAAAAATAAATAAACAGTAGTCTCATATTCAATGATTGAATAGCAAGTTATACTTTTCATGTAAAGTAAAAGTTTTTCAAACACACATTTTCCGGAGCAACCTTCAATATAAAAGTAAAATTTTATTGGATTTCAAAAACCTACATTATTAAATAATGTATGAAATGGTAAGAAATTTTCTTACCCAGATCGGAATGTATTTGAAAACACATCATTTTCATACTGAGAGTGAAAGTACTCTATGTTCTAAAACTAATGTCCAATCAACTGCCGGAGATAAAGAAATATTGTATCTACTCTCATATCGTAAAGTTCTAATTATGAAATAACTTAAAGTACCTAAATGACAGTTTTTTCTCGTGCATCGCTAAAAAAAACTAAAAATTTATTTAAAAAATTGGACACGCTTTATGCACGACCAATTTACGTAGGTTCATTCTGCGTTAAAGTAGACTCACATCAGAGCGGCAATTCCCATATTTTTAAGAACGTTCGCATTCTAATTTTGTCAGAATCTGTCAAAAATTGTATAACGTTTACCAACATTTTTGACATTTGATTGTCGTTGAGATGAGATTGTGACCAGATTTTGAACGTTTTTAATTACTAGAATTAGCCTTCAGGTTTTCATCAGTAAATTGTCCCTCAGCCGGCTTCGACAAACAGTCTTTTGTTTGGCATTCTCAAATATCATCGCCTCATTGGTTTATCTCATACTGACAGGCGTGATAAATTAATGGTATTAATTAATACTTTCATGGTAGACTATTAGGATGACATCACGAGTTTATTAACTTGGGACTTTGTATTGTAATTTTATTTTGCAAGGTGATTATTGAAATTGTTTTGAGAGAGGGAATTAGTATCTACGTTCAGTTTAAAACTCTGTATTCGTTACCTACTTTTAACAGTTTTAATATTTACAATGGGACCAAACCAGAAATAGCGAAAAAAAATCAGCTGCTCCCTACATTTATGTTCGCATAACTCGTCAAAATGTAGGGAACAGCTGATTTTTTTTCGCGATTTCAGGTTTGGTCCCATAGTAAAAGTTGTTCATAATGACGAGTACAATGACCCCTTAAGAGGTTGTGCGTTATTTATGTTACATCTTGTATCCAAGATAAACTCAGAAAGTCATATGATTTGAAAAGTCACATTGGTACTTCTCCAGATTTGAACCCACAACCCACAGCCTCGTGCACGCCTCACACTGGGCCATCACGACCTTGTTATTCCCATATAAACAACAAAATCCCTGAAGTTTCACTTTCCAAAACAATTGTATCGCTAACAAATTGTAACAGTACATGGGTCCTCAACCCAAAGGTTCGAGTATTTTACGCATTGCGCTAACTTATTCCAGTAATGTGGAAGCCGCAATTTTACGTTGAAATGTATAAAAGCAACAAGCGAGGCTTATAATATGAATTCACAGCTTCTTCTCACTTAATGCCGTAGTTTATGACGAAATACTCGTTAATCTCGTTTTTGTGGACGCTTTTTATTAGGTAGATCTCTGGCTGTGTTAATTTTGTTCTTTAATATTACGATCAAAATATATTTTGTTCGTTTATTTTTGAATTTGAAACGTCTCAAAACACATTTTTGGTAGAATGTTGTAATTTACAAAAATTCAATGATGTTTCGTCGCAATCACAGATATTCTAATATCTTGATTGATTTGTTTTATAGTCAATAGTGCCTTAAGAGGGCTGTCACGGTTTGTCACCTCTCTCGCTTACACGGGACCCAATTTTTAAGAATGTTAAATGAAAAGATGCTTTTTTGAAAAATGTAATCAATGGGCGACCTACTAATTAATATTAATTTAATAGGTAAATATTAAAAACACATTTCTATTGTGTTATCTAATAAACTTATCTCAATAAGTATCATGATCTGTTTTTGAGATGATTTAAATAAATGCCACATGTGCTCGGCTGTCTGTGATTCCAAAAATTATCTTATTCTTAGCAAATCAGAGATCAAGGAAGAATGGCATTTCTAGAGTCGCCTAATTTCAGAAGCGTTCGTGAATGAATGTATTTTTAACCGACTTCAAAAAAGGAGGAGGTTCTCGGTTCATCGGAATCTTTTATTTTTTTATGCGTATTCCCCGATTATTCGAAGATGGCTGGTCCCATTTGAAAAATTATTTTATTATTAATCTGCACAAAGAAAAGAAAAAAAAAGAAACAAACACTTTATTAAATCTAAATCAGACATCCAGATTTAATAAAGTATTTCTTCTTCTTTTTTTAACGCATTTATTAGCTCATACTAAAAAACAAAACTTTAATTTAAACACTAAACAAAATTCTAAACAATTACTTTTATTGCAATCCTATAAATCGCAAGCCTTTATTATAAACGTCGGTCAGCGAACACTGTTGGGAACATGACGTGACAGGCTACTCTGACGTCACGCCGCAACATGTCCACCGCGCGATTAGTCGCCGCCGGATCAACGTCGGCTTATAAACATGGCGCCGATTGGCGGTCACTCAAACTGTTTGTGTTTGAAAGTAATCGGTGGCTCATTTGCCAATTTAAATTATGGTAATCCTTCTTTGATGGACGAAAGGAATAGAGTGCTTGACTAGTTCTCTAGGTTTATCCGGACAAAACTTAGGTTAACTTCTATTCTGACCACGTTCTGAAGGAACTTTCATCTGACCTTCACAATTACTGGACACTACCGATATTTTAAGACAAAACCTTGTTAAACCACTGTGCCTCCGAGTACCCGTAATTTCTGTCATATAAGCACATATCTACAGCTGCTTTATAGGTGCATATCCATAGGTATGACAGCTGAAACCGGTTTAAAATGCTCACAGAAAGTCAACAAAAATGTACCGCTAAAAATAGATACAGCCTAGGGACACAATAATTGAGATAGCGTGACTTCTACGTCGTAGCTCGTAGCTGACGTCACTGCTACGCTAGCTACGTCGTAGCACGAACGCTACGCGAACTTCTTGAACTCGTTTGTGTTCTATTTGCGGATGCAACTCTTACATTGAGACACATATCTTATCTTCTCACAGTAGTTATTATATACAGGTTGTTCATAAATCGAACATTTCTACGCAAGAACCAAAGTCGATACATCGAATAACAAATTGAACGAATATGTTTAATTGTTGGCAGTTAAAATCGAATGCTTAACGGTCATAATAATTATTTATTTTATTTATTTATTTATTTATTTTTTAAGTTAACCAACAATTGTTTACACTATTTATTTCTGATTTAATAACTAGAGTAACATATTCTAGTGCAACAATTAATTACAGGTTAACACCAAATGCACAAAAAAAAAACGGCTTACATAACATACTTATAACTTATTGAAATTATAATTTATACATACAAAGAATAATAATTAAAAGCAATAATAAAGAAAATAATAAAGAAAATTATCACATCATTCAATTCTGTATACAACATTGGGATGTAAATTACTTATTAAAATTATAATTGAATAAATGATGATTGATGGATTGATTGAATTATGAAAAAATATAACGACCATAATTGATAAGAAAATAAAAATAAACTGAAAACATTGAAATTGAATTGAATTATGTTGAATACTAAACGTTCATTGGACGTTTCCAGTCATTTCAATAACCGAGCTGTAGTGTGAAATGCTATAATATTTGTGGTTATTTCGGTGCCTTCGTTGTTTCTGTTACTGGTCGGCAGTGCGTAGTCCAATTTGTCGTTTATTGGAACACAGAAATATGGAAATTTGTATTGTAATGAATATTGTTCGCTGACGTGTGTTTTAGGTACGTAGGTACGAAATAATATAAAAGTACTTTTAACCGACTTCAAAAAAAGCAGGAGGTTCTCAATTCGTCGGAATCTTTTATTATTATTTTTTTTGTGTGTTCCCCGATTACTCGAAGACGGCTGGACCGATTTGGAAAATAATTTTTTTGTTTGAAAGTGTATAATTCACCAGTCATCAAGTCAGGATCTGATGATGGGATCCTGGAGAAATCGAGGGAACTCTTCAAATATTATAGGCACACCTTTAGCGATTTGGATGTTTTGTATACTTGTGCATTTGTTTTGGAAAGCACCATTTGGTGAAGTGGAACTGATGATAAAGACCACACATGGCCACCAGAACAACTCAATAATAAGTATTTCACGGGTTGCGATTCGATTACTTAAAAATGATTGCTAAGCAATATAAGCTCGTCACAACTCATATGGTGAAGTGGAGCTGATGGTGAAGTACCATAGAGAACTCCTCAACAATTAACGTCCCTACCTCGGGAAAAGCAATATTTTGTAAACAGGTGATGAGCAGTTGTCATTAGGATATTGTAACTTAAATAAAAGTCGGTGGCAAAAACCTAAAATACAGATCCAAAGACACCGACATCCGAAATTAAAGTTATTTTTCACTTTGTAGTGTTTTTTCTTAAATTCAGTTGTTTTTCTTTGCAAAAAAGTTTTTTTTATATTTACGAGTAGGAACCAGAAAATTTTAAATTAAATAACATGTCAGCTAATTTGTATTTTCTTGTTATAATTTTTACGGAATAAATATTAAATATGGCATCATCACTGACATGTTTCCTCAAAGTTCAGAATTGTTAACTGCAGTAGCTGAAATTATTTCCCCTAGCGCATAAAATGAAATAATTCGTCAATAACGAAACCTCAAAAATCAAACAACGAAAAATAGTTTCGGAAACGTCAATTTTGCTACTTCATCACCCGGAATAGACCTGCGAGAAAATCCCTGAGATCCGAATGCCAAATAAAGCTATCAAAGTTGATTCTGTCCAGGGATGGGGCCGAATAGTTTTGTGATTACTTTACATAGGACCGAATGATAACAGACACGTCCACCGAGCTTGTCGACATTTTATTGCCTCGCCACTAGGGTTACCATTTCCAAATTTTAAAAGTCCTGACAAAAAGCCGGATATTCGCAAAAAAGTCCGGACCGTTTACTTTTAAATCTTTCTTTTTCAGTATTAATTTTTTGTCTAATAAAATTCCCCTTAAGTCCGGACAAATGACAAGGCCGGACAAAGTCCTGACGGCGGAGGACCAAAAAGCCGGGCATGCCCAGACATATCCGGACGGATTGTAACCCTACTCGCCACTGACTTGTGAGATAGGGTTTCTAGGCAGAGCAATGCTTGTGTTTAATAAGTGTCATAAATCGGTAGAAATGAGAGGTTATAAACACATGTTTCTAACTTTCTAAGATAATGATCTCCGTGGTTTTGGTGTGACTATGGGCATGTTCTGGAAATGATTATCTTTGGTTTATTCGAAGTAAAATATCGCTGTCTTTAATGTTAGGGTACTGAGTGGGTATATTCGGAAGAGTTCTTTGTTTACACACAAAATACAACACGTGGTCGGTCTGTAAGATACGTAATTAAATCTCAAAGGCACTGCTTATTTCCCCAAAAAATAATCTTCCAGCGGATCAGCAAAACGTAGTCTTTAAATGCTGTAATTATTTTGAGTTATACAAACAAATATGTTGATAAACATATTCAATAAGCATGGGCAGGCATAATAAATTATATTCGAAAAATAAGCAAATAAAATAAGGTTCTGGAAGGCGATGCGGTAAACAAAATATCGTACTAAACAACCCTTTGTGCAAACAGGGCTTAGCTCACCCTTACCCCAAAATATACTGTTACGTGAGTCCGTACCCCATACCTTTCCATCTAATATACACCATAAATACATTCTTTAGATGAGAGTTTTACAATCAACTTTTAGAGCATTATATCCCAAAGTATCTTGTCGGTTGGGTGAAGCTCGTGGCTAAATTGTAACAGCCGCACCAGTCGACCTATGGTTAAGCTACGCTTACCGCGATAGATTCGTGGATGGGTAACCATCCATTACATATCAAGACTTCTTCTGCCTCGGAAAGCACATTAAGCCATTGGTCCCGGCTGTCATTCGTAGATCTTTGACTGCCTTTACGGGTAGTCAGAAGCCCAAAAGTCTAACCACCAGTCTCACCAAGGGGTATTGTGTTACCCAGTAATTATGTTATGGAAGTCACATAGGCAGTGCCCTATGTAAAATACTGGTATTCAGCTGCATCCGGTTATACTGGACGCTAACCCCAACATTGTTGGGAAATGGCTAGGCAAATTGATTTGACATCACTGTCATGTTAATAAAATCAGCCTGTGATATTAACTGCAGTGCAAAGACCTCAAAGACCTTTCAGGAAAAACAAATCATTTTTTCCAATAGGAACTTGAAGGGAACTGGCCAATGGGGGTGGCTATTTAATTTGCAATACCTCGTAAGCCACAAACAGAACAACATAACTGGCGAAATGTGGGTGTACTATCGGTACTCCTCTCCTAACCCTTCGGGGAAACAAGGCGTGATGTTGTGTGTGTGTGTTGTGTATCGTAAGCCACGTCTCGCGTCTTGTAACAGTAAAAAAGTTAATGTACTAATTTGTAACTTCACCGGTTTTAATAACAGATGTTTTCTGCGTGCCGTATTACGTACTGCCAAAGCGATGTCACGGGCAGTTCTCGTATTTTTAAGAACGGTCGCATTCTTGTCTCAGTCTCAATCTGTCAAAAATACCTCTAATTTCCCTACATTTTTTTTTTCAAGTTTTTGACATTGATTGTCGCTGAGATGAGGTTGCGACTTGAATTTGAACGTTTTTTTAACTTCGAGAATTGGCCTTCTGATATCATTTGGATCACAACAAAGCATCACATTCTTCTGAATTTAACTGAGTAGGCAGATATTTATGACGCAAGACATGTCCGTTAATATTGCATTGACACATATTTTTGAAGCCGATGAAGCATCCTATAATTTTGCGTCGCTTGTTTCGCATATGTCCTTCGATATCACATATTTGTGCTGCTACTTGTACATACGAGTATATGCCTTCCACAAAATATCACATATATTTGCCGTCATATATTAATGGATGAATCTAGCAATCAGATATTAGTAATATATTTAAGCTCGTGATTGTACATATCACTCCTGTTTCTAGTTATTGGGCGTAGGTACAACTTAATCTGAAGAACAGCATTTAATTTGGTATATATCAATTTAATGTAAGCACTCTATTTAAGTAAGTATTTCCTAAGAATGATAATGCAGTTCCCTATGACTGTCTCGTTGGTCTAGTGGCCACAAGTGCTACTGTTGAGCATGAGGTTCTGCGTTCGATTCCCGGGTCGGGGATAGTGTTATTGGGTTTTTCCTTCTGAAATTTCTCAGTAGCAGCCCAGAGTCTGGAATTGTGCCCAGTTGACGTCAGTAGGCTCGCCTCCTATTACAAGAGACTTAAACATAACTGGCGAAATGTGGGTGTACTATAGTTACACCTCTGCCTAATCTTTCAGGGATTACAGGCGTGATGTTATGTATGTTATAATATTGCAGTTTTACAAAAAAGACTCGACCTAAAACATGTTATCATGTTTGAGCCCTTCCCACACGCTTGAGAAATACTGTTTTAAACAGTGAAAAGGGAGCGAGATAATAAATCACTCAGACACTAATATGTTTTTCTATTGCCTCGTCACTCATGGAAACATTATGCTCGGGCTTTTACCCTTTTTTTACCTTTAAAAATGTATTATCTTTTCCGTTTCAATTTCTCTTTAAATTTTGAACTTTTATTAATATTTAAACTTTGTTAACATAGTTGTTAACTTTATTGTGCCTGCTGTGGTCTCCTATAAGTGAAGGAGTACACCTACTTAATACCCGATGTTGCCAATTATTTATGTGTCATGTTGTGTAGATTTATTTTTTGTTGGAGATCCTAAAGAAATAAATGACTTTCATAGTAGTCCCTATATGTAGAAAATGTATTGATGAAGCGATTTTTTTTTTTCTAAAATAATAAATTATCACTGTACAGAAGGAAGGTATACATTATTCCATACAAAAGTTATTTTTATAAAACACAAGTATTTACTTCTCATCTGCTACGTTTTCACGGCCAAACTGGTAGAACAGACTTTGATGAAATTTGAAAGTTATAGTTAGAAACAACTTACCAGAAAGTAAGGGGGGGCGGGTTATCATATTACCCAGTGACTGGGTTGTGGAGGTCAGAGTCAGTCGCTCCATTTAAAATACTGGTATTCAGCTGCATGCGACTAGACTGGAAGCCAACCCTAATATAGTTGTGAAAAGGCTCGGCAGATTGATTGAGGTAGAAACAACTTGAGGAAAGACAAGAATTAACAATAAATACTCAACTAGTTTTCATGGAAAAATTCACGCTGACAAACAGCTCATGCTATGGTGGAAAGTTCTTATTCTTAGTGTGTCGATGGCAAATATTAAAATTAAATTTCCAGTTTCGCCCAGAACTCAGCAACGCTAACATTAGGTCCTCACGTGTACCAGCATAGTGTAGGGCATACAGTGCAAAATAAAAGGTGGGCCGTGGTCTGCAAGGAGATGCCCCATATACATTGAGGCTCTGAACCATCCGAGAATCCCCACCTATGGAGATTGTCTATGCTGCGACACACCTGGATGCGAAGTCGGTTTAAAGTTTCCAAGTCTGCCACGGTAACGTGTGTCCAGGGCGATAGGCTTTATATGATGGCTCGATGAAAGGATCAGAAAGTTTGAGCTTCTCTCGTCAAAGATTTCATCTTTCTGAGGTGGTGAGTCCATCCGATGGCAACACCACCTCGTCGGAAAGTTAAGTCTAACTGAATAGCATGATTGGGTACGGAGTTGGTTGCCCACCAGTGGCGAAAGCATATAACACGATTCCTACCGGCTTCCCTTCAGAGGTTCGCATTAGCAACTCTACCGCTATTGAAAAATGGCACAGTCAATAGTGTCTACTAGTGCCAAAAAATATAGTTACACTACGGGTATTTAATTCACCATAACATTCAAACAACAAAAACGCCTCTTATTAAGTTAATAAATTATTGATATGTAAGTAAGTTAAAACCGGCTTCGCTTCGGCTTCTCTCCTACAAAAATTCACACCTCGCCGCTGCTGCCCAAGGTACGCCAGTACCTTCGTGCTTTAGTATACTCATTCTTGGAGGGTCTTTCAAGCGTAAAAAACTAATGTTACAACAAAACAAGCTAAATTAGGAAGATAGCAACATTTTCTCGGAGCGACATCTATCACTAAAACATAATCCTATCCAGGTCACCGCACAAGTTTTTACTTAAGGGTCGTCCTAAGTGTTTCCCTGTGTTGTGGACATAACAGCCGACGGCCGGCAAATAGACGAGCCTAATTAAACAAGTTGGGGCGCTGTGCAAATGCACGGATTTTGTTACGTGATTAAATTAGTTAAATGTTTACTTTTCATTGTTTGGTTTATGTTTATTGTGATATTGATCATGAATTAAGTAAGTTATTAAAGCGCTTTTGAATTATCGCATCAAATATGACGTTGATTGATAACGAACTAGAATTTAGTGCACTTTTTTTTTCAAACTATTGTTATGAGAAGTTTTAAATTGTCATTCTAAAATACAGTTAGGCACAGACGAGTTTCTGAGTAAAAGATGATTTAATAATTTAATAATAATAATTTATTTAATCTCAAAAAGCTTTACATTCTAGTTACAAGTAACACTGGACCCCACACTAGGATACCCTGTGTCGTGAGGTCCAGTCTCTTTCATCACAAGGTTTGTATTAGCTGTAGTTTATTAAGATAAATAGATAAGTAGGTACAAATTTAACTTACAGAAATAGTTATGTGCATGTTATAGAAAAAATGAAGGGGTGTTTATGTTAAGTATAGTGTGGATGTGTAGTGTAACTGTAATGAGAGTGTTGTGAGTGAGTGTTTGGGTGTGTTTGTGTGTGTTTTGATTCAGATGCTTAGTTTGTTAGTCTAATAAACGTTAGGTACTATAGATCTACCTAATATGCGTGAAAATATCCCGACGGTAGCAAGTAAATACATTAATCCCCTGTTGTTTAACAATTACAGATAACTGGCATAATCTACCATCACCTCTATCACCTCTATCACCACTTTTCAAAACCGTACATTAACCAGTACTTACACACTTTTACATTTCCTTAAATAGCCAACCGTTTTTATCGTATTAACTCCTTCCTACACCATAAACAAAAGGAGTCCCGAGTACGCAAGAACATTTTAAATGAAACCTCGCCCTTCCGCGATACATTTGTTTCTCAGTCTCGGAGTTATCTGACCTCCTTCGTACTAAGTTGCCAGTTTATTTTTTCATGTTCCGAACGTTCGCTGTCTTCGCTTCGGAATTGTTCGGCTTTGGCAACGTGCCCGAAGTGAAATGTGAAAAAAGGATTCTTTCTCTTGTGGTGCTACTATTACTGTCTTATACTTACTTATAAGTTATTAGGAAGGTGGCTCGAAACTTGAGAAGAAGAACGTATTCGTACATATTCTTTTTCAAATACAAAGTTTCTCATACCTTTTTACGGTTATGAAAGTTATATTTCCTACTTTATTTGCGAGCCTATTCCAATCTATAGTTGGGTTAACCTTATCAGTGTTTGACACGTACAAAAGTCGTATTCTGCAATCAAGTGTAAACGTGATCTAATAATGCCAATTCCATACATTTAATGACCTTAAATAGACCGTTATTCAGCCAGCACTGATATGTTTGCTATTTTCATTGTACAGTTTACACATTACAATTAAGTTAGGTACTTGAACGCTAAACATTCTAAATTAGCGTTGCATTACACCATTACACCAAATATTGCATGTTGCACTAATCGAATTTACAAATCGACCACAATAGCAAAAACGTGACCCATAATCATGTATGTGCAAACTGTACCTATTTCTGTATTCACACCAGCCATATTATTAGCATCCATTTCTTTTCACATAAAGATACAAATATATTCGTAGATGCTTACATTTTTGGTGTGAAAACGGCTTGTCTTCTGCTCAAGGGATCTAAATTCTCCCAGTACTTATTAAGTTAGCATTCAGTTGCCTCGAATCCTAATTTAGTTGCCTTTGACGACACCTAGCAAGGCCGAATAATATTAAGGGCCCATTTCACAATGTCCGGGTCGAATAGGCTTTGTAGAATGGACCGGACATTGTATTAAATCCACCGAAACTTATACGGACGTAGTAAAACACGCCATGAGCACTTTAAAGCCATAGGTTTGACTAAAATCTATACAAATCTATACAATAAATGCATATGGCAGTATATACGATATTTATAACGAAAAAGCAATTTTTAAAAATTTTGTCTGTCTGTTTGTACCGGCTAATCTCCGAAACGGCTGAACCGATTTTGACGGGACTTTCACTGGCAGATAGCTGATGTTATGAAGAGTTACTGAGGGTACTTTTATTTTAGAAAAAAAAAATTGGGTTCCGCCCAAAAATACTAAACCCCATGAAATTCGAAACGGCTGGACAGATTTTGATGGGACTTTCACTTGCAGACAGTTCATGTTATGAAGAGTAACTTAGGGTAATTTTATTTCAGAAAAAGAATTAAGGTTCCGCGCAAAAAAATTAAAACCCTTGAAATTCGAAACGACTCAACCGATTTTGACGGGGCTTTTAGTGGTAGATAGCTGATGTTATAAGGAGTAACTACGGATACTTTTATTTTAGAAAAATAGTTAGGGTTCTGCGCGAAAACATTAAAACCCATGAAATTGTGACCGAAATCCGATTCAAATAGGGAAGCATGGAAGTATTGACATCCATGCGGGCGAAGCCGCGGACATCAACTAGTATATAAATAAATACCATCACCAGTATTTTTAGAAAGTGTACTATCATTATAATAAAACCTAGTACCTTTGTACTCAATGATCATAATGTCCTAACTATATAATGTTTTATTGTGTGTACATAAATAGTAAAATAAATAAATAATATATATCCTTATTTGTTTTGGGATTCGAAACCCAATAACCTGTTGTTTGTGGCAACAGTCGTTAGCTAATACCTAGAAGCGTTTTCCTACGTCCATGTTGTCTCTTTAAATATTCGATATTTGTTTCTGAACAATATTTCTATTAGCAAAACAAAAATGGCTCTATCTGTTTGACAACCGACAACACGATGTCGATAAAATGCTCCAGAAGGTAACGAAAATGGCTACTTTTAGAAAGTTAGATTTGAAATCTTAGTTTAAAAAATTTCCGAGTTGCAGAGCGTCTTGGGTTCGATCCCCAGGTCGGGAGAACTGTTACCAGGTTTTCTTTAACAAAATTCTCAGCAGCTGGAGTCTCGAGTTTATGCTGGTCATCAGCAATAGGCTCGACCCTATTAGATGTGACTATATAATTCTGCTAATCTAACACATAACATCACGCCTGTATTCCTCGACGGGTTAGGCAGAGGTGTATCTATAGTAAACCCACATTTCGCCAGTTATATAAGAGCGTTTACGACGTAGGTACGGCATTTCATACAAACTTTCAAGTCCTTGTTTTTCGAAATGAATGAACCTATTTTGATTAAACTTCAAACGCATAAGCAGGATACATAATATGTAGGTCTAAAAAGTTAGTTAAGAACAATTTCGAAATGTCTTATTTAAAAAAAAGATAATTGGAAAGCTCTGTTTCAACGGAAAGGAGATTGACCAAAAGCAGTCTTGAAAAGTTGCACGTATGAAAACCAAATTAATATACAAATTATTTTCTTATTTTTTACAAGCTTTTCACTTCAGGAATTTTGTTTTCGTATCCGGAATTATGATTTTAAGATAAACAGTAAATTAACGATTGCTAGGTACATTTCCGTATAGTCATGATGGACGTTTCGTTCTCTTCATTTGTACGAGTTACGTAAGTATGAGCCTTTACATAAAAACATCATAATTTTTTTTTTTCATAAATAGCTAAATAATTAGTAATATCGTAATCATAACGTAGTAGGTTCTGTATATGTATTTCATAGTTCCATTGTGAAAATATTTATTTTTGTGTTTCGTCTCACGCAGACGCAACTGTCAAGGCAGATGACAGACGTACCGGTAGGGATGACGATTATTCCTAAACAAGATCGATTTTTAAATCTATCCGAATCGCAGGAAAGAATCGATTCAGCAATAAATTGAGTTCTGATAGATCTGTTCCCGCCATTATTCTACATCGACAGCTTTACTATAGATAATCACTTATTCGTTTTGGTGTTGCCTGCATAATTAGTCAAGTGTAATGAATAATCGATATCAAAACTTAAAAGTTGCAATCCGCAGGAAAAACATCGGAACTCGTTTTCAAGTTTCTAAAATCGATTTAAAAAATCTATAATTCATTGTTTATGATTGATAAAAAAAATTACTTGACCTATAAAATCGATTCTAGATCGCCATCCCTAACCCGGCGCCTGCGGAAGCCGCCATTACTGTTTATGTGTCGAATGAGAATACTCACCGCGATTAATCTCTCCACTTAAATAGTAATACTTACGGAAATTCGTTGGTGTGTTTGTTTTAAACAACTTAGCGTATTTCATGTAACTAACGACAGGACGTTTTCATATTTAATTGTGTTTTATTACGCCAGGACGTTTTTGTGTTGTGTTTCAGAACTCTTGAGATTCTAATCATGTCGATGCTTGATTCTGATCAACCGATGCCGGTGGTAATGAGAAGGCAATGTGTCAATTGTTCACTTTTGATACCCAGAAATCAGAATGTTGTTTTTTACCTACATGATTGATCGTTATAAATGATTGGTCATTTTATAAGTTGCGAGTAGTTTAGACATAATTTTTAGGTTATCTCCGAATTTGTTTAAATACTTTAAAACTCGGATACTTGTGTGAAAATGAACACTTTTATTTAATAGTATATAAAGCGTAGTCTATAATAAATAAAGATTTATTGTGTTTCAACTTAAGACGGATTTCCATATATCGTTGTTCATGATCCTTTGAAATCGGTCGAATTTAACTGTCACACTATTTTTCATATGTACCTACATGTTCCCTCGTAACTATGTACTTGTAATGTTATGTCGTTAGATTCGTCTTCATTATGCGAATATCACAAGGTATATATTATAAAAAATCAAAATTTTCAAAAAGAAAAAAGAAGTCCCTTCTCACGCATGATTTTAAAAAAAATCGAGTGAAAAACCCAAAACTGTATTGCTATGAAAGATATTTTTAACGACCGTTACTTAAAGCGTTAAACAAGACAGTGAGAGAAAAATGATCCTACCTAAATTAAAAAATCAAATATTAAAAATCAAAAAACCCGACTGCGTAGAAAGTGAACTTTAAAAAATATGGAAACAAGATGACCTATTTTGTCTCCAAACAATCTCATGTCGTCGGAGGCATCTTCTTAAATTTAAAAATAAACAAAGACCCATTGCCTCCGACTGCATGAGATTGTTTGGAGACAAAATAGGTCATCTTGTTTCCATCTTTTTTAAAGTTCACTTTTTACGTAGCCGGCGGGTTTTTGGTTTTTTTAATTTACTTTTTTTTGTTTTTGTTTTTTTTAATACAGAGCCATCTAGTACTAGATGGCTCTGTATTAATACATAATATACAGCGTAAAGAACTTAGTTCCATCCGGGTGTCCCACGAAACCGTCAACTTTTTTTATAATGTTTTTCTTTTTTCTTTTCTTTTTTTTCTTGCAATAGGCTCGCCCCCTATTACATGGGACTTAAACATAACTGGCGAAATGTGGGTGTACTATAGGGATACCTCTGACTAACCTTTCGGGGGGGGGAATACAGGCGTGATATTATGTGATGTAATGTTTGTTTTAAAAATCTGCTCGTACAAAAGCCGTTAGCTGCAATCTTCTAAGAATCTGATTTGAGTCTCGACTTTGATCGATCGAGCAAACAGCCGGCGTAAATAAGAAACCGCAAATAATAATGGATCGTGAACGAAAACATTGTATTGACAGTAACAAGCTTGCGTTAATAATAGCTGTATAGATAGTTCACTGTTCGTTTCTTTATAAGTAACACTGTAGCACTCACAATCTATTTAAACCACGGATATCTATGATTTATGTGTGTTATCTATGTGTTATTGGGTTTTTCCTTCTGAAATTTCTCAGTAGCAGCCCAGAGTCTGGAATTGTGCCCGGTTGACGTCAGTAGGCTCGCCTCCTATTACAAGGGACTTAAACATAACTGGCGAAATGTGGGTGTACTATAGTTACACCTCTGCCTAATCTTTCGGGGATTACAGGCGTGATGTTATGAATGTGTATGAGTGTGTGTGTGTTGTGTGTGTGTGTCTTTCATATTGCAGTTTTACAAAAAAGACTCAACCTAAAACATTTTTTAATTTTTGAGCCCTTCCCCCACGCTTGAGAAATACTGTTTTAAACATTGACCTTGATGAAGTTCGCGTGTGTTCCGAAACCTCCGCTGATTGGGCGAGACCGGAGTGAACACTCTTTGTGAAAGCACTATTAACATACCTATTTCTGCAACCAGACAGCGGTGCTGTCTTCCAGTTTGACGGTTAAGGATGCCGCTGGAATTACTGGCACATTTCATATTTTAGTTTTGTCTCTTTTTTTGGGGTGGGAAATCATCAAATGACTTCTCCCGGTCTGGGCGGTGCGGGAGGGCGTGTCAGACTTTTACTGACTAAAACCCACCCGTGTTCCTTGAGTTCCCTGTACCGGATCCACAGTAACTCTTTCGAACATCCCGCGACCCTGGCAGTAGTATTGTCTCTGGGAGTGCAATGTGTCTGCGAAGCCTCTGGTTTTGCGACTCTGAATGAACAAATCTTTCATAGAAGTCAATACGTTAATGTAATGAAAATCCTATTGTTAACACATAACATAATATAATATCACGTCGACTGCGCATGGGCAGTCGCTGTAAAAAAAAACGTAAAACGTCACTGCGCCGGTTCAATTTATTTGACGCGCACTATAATAGGGGGCGAGCGTATTGCCATTAACCGACTTAATAACACTTTCACAATAACACTGTGCCCGACCTGGGCATCGAACCCAGGACATCATGCTCAGCAGTAGCGCTTGCTACCAGTAGACCAACGAGGCAAAAATCAACAAAACAGACTTCTAATTCATATTTCCTTATGTAGTGGATCTAAATCTGTGACGTTTGTCAAATTAAATTGAATTCAAATATATTCGAGACCATTCTAGAATCCACAATTTGATTTTAAATATCTTTAACTATTTCTCGGAAATCCAATTTCAGTATAATAGAAGAATTTCTCTGAAATCGATTCCTTTCCGTTATTCGATATTTTCGGCAACATCCACGAATTTGCACGTTAATTTATTAAACTAGTCCAAAATACTTAGAATCGTTTCCAAAAAGAACCGCCTTGTTGTTCTATTGGTTGCAAGCATGACTTCTGATCAAGTCTTGGGTTCAATCCCCAAGTCGGATAAAATGTTATCTTTTTCCATTACAAATTTTTCAGAAGTAGCCCGGAGTTTGAATTTTAGTCTGGTTATTGTAGATAGGCTCGCCCTCTATTCCATGGGACTTAACATATCTGGTGAAAGGTGTACTTTACCCCTCTGCCTACCAGTGGCGCAGCTGCAATTATCATTAGATGGAAGTCGAAGAAAAAATTGTTCAGTTCTCATAAGTAATTTTTAATTTTTTTGTCTGTATGTTCTGGCTAATCTACTAAACGGCTGGACCGATTTTGACGGGACTTTCACAGGCAGATAGCTAATATTATAAGGAGTAACATAGGTTACTTTTATTTTTGAAAAAGAATCAGGGTTCCGCGCAAAAAAATTAAAAACCATGAAATAGTTAACAAAATCCGATTCAAATAGGGAAGTATTGACATCCATGCGGGCGAAGCCGCGGGCAACAGCTAGTAAATAATGAAATAAATAAATAAAATTCAACGACAGCACATTTCAGTAATCTGTTCTTGCAGAGATAAACAGAATGTTGAATGTATTTGGTTTCGTTACAACACACAAACAATGAAATTTACTGCTGAGAACATGGTTTTATATATTTGTTCTTCGGTCTGAGACTAATTAAAACTTGATAATGTGTTTTGACTTCGAATGTTGTTGTTGACTGAAAAAATAAGCTTTTCTTAGAAGCAACTATTTAAGAGGTATCGCAAGGTGAGAAGAAGCCTCAATTTTTTTTAATGCATTCTCATGCAGCTCATGAAGTATTTGGTACATTTAAATTCAAACAATATATTATTAATTAATAATTTATACATTCTCCCGCAATAGCATAATTAACACACCTCTAACAAAGAGGTGTATTAATTATAACAATGCGGCATTCATCATTCACTATGGACTTACCTACTTCATAGCTTACAAACAAGCCCAACTTTCCGACAGTACCTCAAAACATCCTTCATATTTCATGGTAAATTGAACACTAATAACCATAAGCTTGAACACAAATTCAATCAGAGAATATAATATTTGCTATACTTGAGTAAGCCAAGCGGTATCTGTCACTATCACGCGACAAAATCCCGGTTGACAAGCGTTGGAAGTTTGTTAGACCCCTAACTAGGACAGCACAGAAGAATATCAACCTTACTGTATCACAAATAAGTATTAGTATCATTTAATAGCTCAAAATGCGGACAATTATTAGTCTTCTCCGATCCTTAGGCTGTGGATGGAATTTATGATTTTGTGTGAAAATTATCTGTTCATAAATTGAACCGTGTCCGTTGCAGGCATAGACAATGGCCGCCATTTTACGCTTGTTCCGTTCACACATGACCTCTTTTGTATTGTCTGTGTTCATTGAGTTATGCTCTCGTGAACATTTAGCCGAACATTGTACATATAAAGTTCATGAACGGAGTATGAATAGGAGACTATGAAATTGATTGAAAGGATATAATGTAGATACTCCCATTCAATTAAGTCGTAAATGTTATAATATTTTGGCTTCTCGAGACAGACAGTGTAGAATTTAGTGCCTGCGTGGTTTAGCACTAACTTCTGGGTTGGTTGATTCGGTTTTATAATTAGACTGGATATGGCTTGATTGTTGGTTTACGACCACCGATTTAATGATACGATATTTCGTATATGGGTTAAAGGGTTTATTGAATACTGTTTATAATTATCAAATGGTAAATCTAAGCTAAATTAGCACTAAGATGGTTTTATCTAGTTTGGTTTGAGTTACGCGATTGGTATCCGAACACGTATTAACTGGTAATAGTTGCGATAGGTACATGCGCATTTATGGAAATGCCGCAGGCAAAAGTGCTGAGCTGTTCGGTTGCAAATATTGTACCGAACAGACAGCTTTGTTGTACAGCAGGTCTAAATGTGTTATAATGTGGCGAATAAACTATTCGATACATTAATGTCACTTCTAAATTATGCTCTAGTGACAAAACTAGCTTAATTCTAATTGCGAAAATCAGCAGTCCCATACGAGTCGAGTAGGTATTGAAGGTTTTTAAGGGACAGTTGTTTTTTTCGTGATTCCGATGTTGTTCCCATGGAGAAAGTTGTTCAGTTCGATGGTCTGACCTTACCACGCTCTTAATAATATGACCTCACCTTTCTGGTACACAGCTACATAATGTGTATATATAAAGGACCGATTCTACCCGTTAGTAAATATATTTAACCAACGATAGTATTGATTAACTAAGCAACATAATTTTTCACAAACACTTGAACTCTGCGGCATAGCTTAACTTGTTATAGCCATATTAACCTAATTCTTTGCTAGTCAAACAATAAAGTTAACGATAATGTACTACCGTAGCTTTTTGTTTGAAGCCAGAAAGTTTCAGTAGGTAGCTACTGAGAAAAATATTAATATCTTGACATGTAATGCTTTAGTACTTTTTCTCTATAATATTTAGATTTTCCAGAGTCCTGAAGGGTTTCTATAAAAATCTATACTCCGTTTGTACACAATATAAATATACTGTGGTTTGTAATAAGATTAGAAATTTAACTAAACCTTTTTTACAGTCCGTTCAACCGATTTTAACTTCTATTGCGTTGGTGGCATGACAAATGGCAGCTGCAGTAAATAGTTGGTAATGACACCACGTTTTTGCTTTTAATGCCATCCTTAGGGCTACGGAATAGAAGTCAAAACGGTTGAACGGACTGTAAAAAAGGTTTGTTTAAATTTCTAATCTTAATTCAATTCGAGTTTAAGTACGTATAATAATAAAAAATAAAAATAGTTTATTTTACACCTTCAAGTAAAAATAAGGTTTACAATAAAAATAGGCCTAAAGGTAAATAAAGTTGTATATTATAGTTGCAGCCAATACCTAAGCTAAGATAACTTAATATCTTGTAATTATAGGTATCAGCGCCCACCCTCGGTAATCGTTATAGCCGATGTTATTGTGCCTCGCTTATAGAATTTGTGACTGTTTAGGTGCAAAACAAGAGTTAAAATTAACAAACAAAGAATAAAATAAAATAAAAACAAGTCAATGAAGTGTGTAGGCGAGTGTAATTGTGTATGTGAGTGTGTGAATACGGGGGTGTGTTAGTGTGTGGGGGTGTGTGTAGGGGTGTGCGTGTATGTGGGAGTGTGTGTGTGGATGAGTGTGTGTGAGGATGTGTGAGCACACCAGAGGGAAACTGATGATATTGAATTTTAACAAAATACAATAAAGTGCAATACTTGCATGAAAAATAAAATATCGCCTATTCATTCTTTTTTTTTTTATTTTATTTGAGATAGGTTCGCTCTTGACTCTAGTCTAGGTCAGTGGTCTAGTCTAGGTTAGGTTCTTTACATTATAAACAAGAAAAAAATATTAGATCGATTTTAGTACTTTACAATGAAGTTACGCAAGTACGCTAAGCAGCTTTTCTGTTTCCTCGTATGTTAGGGATAGAAGCCAGGTAGTCACATTTTGTTTACACTCTTTTTTTGTCATGGAGAAAATTAGCAACTGTTTATTTGCAATATTGAATAGCCTTGGTCCAAGGAACTTGTTGAATTTTTGAGCAAAGGATGTTCTACAGGGTACTGATTTTAATAGATCGAAACGTCTTCTCTTTGAAATTTCCTTGTCAGTCAGGACACTCAGCTTAACCCAGGAATGCTGTCTCATAATTAAGGCTAGTACAAATAGTTTACGGACAGTCAGTACCTCACATTCCCTGTACAGCTCAGTGGTAGAAAAGTACCTGGGCTTAAAGTAACTAACCTTTAATAAGGCTCTTTGTGCTCTTTCAGCAATTAAATTATGCGTTTTAGCGGCACCGCCCCAACAAGAAATACAATAGGTTATGACCGCCTGACACAAGGAATAATAAATCATTTTCATAATATTAGCATTGGCTGAGTTTCTTATTTGTTTAAACACATATATAAGTTTTCTTATTCTATTTGATAGATTAATTAAATGATTTTTAAAATTATGATTTTTGTCAAATATAAGTCCTAAATATTTAATATATTCAACAGAAGATAGGGAGGGACAAGAGCAATGGTTAGATTCATTGTGGCAGGTGTGAGAGGTTAAACCATGTACCAATTGAAGTGGTTCATCAGGGTTGCGAATAGAGAATGACATGTATTTGGTTTTATCGGTATTAAGAGAAAGGTAATTTTGAGCAAGCCATTTTGTGACCATATTAAAACCATGTTGAGCTTTTTGGAAGGTTTCACTCCAATTATCACCATGGAATGTAAGTGTAGTATCATCTGCATATGAAATTATTTTGCAGTTTACGATATTAAGTAGTGTAAGATCATTAATATAAACTAGGAACAACGTTGGGCCTAGGATACTACCCTGTGGAACTCCATGGGTGACAGGTAAGCTATCACTTGTGTAATTTCCAATGTTCACTCTTTGAGTCCTTCCAGATAAATAATTAGATATTAACTTGAGTTGATTTCCACGGATACCAAGTTGGTATAGCTTATTAACTAGGGTGGGAATGAAAACCGTGTCAAAAGCCTTCGCCAGGTCGAGAAATATAGTAAGGCATTTCTTTTTGTTATCTATGGCTTTAACAATGTGTTCAGTAAAGTCATTTAAAGCATCATCTGTGGACTTGCCAGCACGGAAACCAAATTGATTTTTCGAAAGTAGGTTATATTTTTCTAAATAATTTGTAAGCCTTTTATTGATTATTCTCTCAAAGATTTTTGATAGAGAGGTCAGAATTGAAATAGGGCGATAGTTAGTGACACGATTTCCATCTCCACCCTTAAAAATAGGTCTTACTATAGACCGTTTGAGAGATTCAGGAAAAATGCCCAACTCTAGGCACATATTAAAGATATGCGTGAGTGGGGCTGTTATATTATTTTTTAACAGTTTAAGTATGTCAGATGAGATTCCATCATCGCCTGCAGCACAGTTACTTTTCAGACCAATGATTAATTTCTCTATTTCATCTTCGTCAGTGTCAAGGAGAACAAATGAATTGCCAGTTAAGGACGTGTGACCATGCGCAACACTTGAAAAGTTATGTAATTCTGTTGGAAGGGTAAATTTTGTTTACGTATGGTTCTTATGTCAAATAGTAAAACTTAGCTCTGGGAAATCTGATGAAATTCTGTATTGACAGCTACGAAAGATTCCTTCCAGATTACTTTAGAAATAAGCATCGCCTTTGTACGTATTTTTCTGTTCCTTTCTTTTTGTCTGCTTATATGTGTGTACATAAACTATTAAATAAATAAAAGAAGAAAGTGTTAGCTATAAAATCACTAGAAAAAAAAAACAATTCTCTCATTCTTTATTTTTGTCATGATTATAAAGTTACAGGTACCTAACTAGCGACTCGCCACTGCTTCGAACGGTTTTTACGTGCGCTTCAGAACGACGAGTGTATGACTATAAATGGACACGATAAAATAAGTATTTAAGAACACACTACACAATTACACACACTCCAAAGGGGTTTCTTATAATAGAAATACGGGAAAGTTATATAAATAACTATTTACTCATTTACTCTCGACATTTAGAGTCTGTCCAATTTTATTAGCAACTTTTCGTTGGTACCTCATTTAAACACCTTGACTCACTAATAACTGTGGTTTTAAAATAGTACATTGCTTCAAATTTTATGTACATTCGGTACATTGCTCCTGCATTGCTCTCATACATATTTATAGCATGGCCATTTGTAGTCAATACACCCGTCATTCTGATGCACACGTTTTAACGACTTGACAAAACATCGAGATTTCTTAATTTTCCTTATTATTACATGTAAGTTTAATATTAAAGTAATATTCACATAAACCTTCCGGAATAAATTCTCTAAATAATGGTGAAAACTACAACTAAATCCAATGCATAGTTACAAAGCAAAAGGCGGTCACACAGAGACACTAAAGGCGACTTTAATTTATAATATGTTTCAAGATGTTAAAAATAGAAAATACCATTAACTAGTCCGGTCTGCAACGCTCAAAGAGAAGCAGATATCTTAAGTACCCACTATACTGAATCTTAAATAGCCATTCCATGTTCAACAATTATCCGGCAACAGTTATTTCCATACAGCTTAACAGTTCCGAAATCGGAAAATACATCTTCTATATTCCGAATTGTCCCACTCCTGGGACAATACTAGACCAAAGTATCCCAGTATGCAAGTATTCCAGTATCCCAGGCCACTATATATCACATTCTAAAGTTTATTTTAACAAAACTACTATGATAAAGTGGGGTACTTGTCGACAGCTTTTACTGGCTAATAAAATTAACGGAGATTTACTCGAGCGCTATTGCATTCAGAGCTTCGCAAGAATATTCATTTTCTTAATTAATATTTTAAGTTTCAATGTAGTTTAATTGGATTTAGTTAGATTAATAGGTATTTGTAAGGGTTGTTTGGATAAGCGAATTCTTTGTCCCGTATGGCGCAATTATGTTGCTCTAAAAATTAAAAGTAACCAAAAATGAGTCTCGACTTTTATTCCTTTCGACCTTTTATTTCGAAATACATAGATCGTAGGTATTTTCCCTTCCTGATACCAGTGAAGATGACCTTGATTAGGTAATCTAATTAAGACCTTCACATTAAAGCCCAGTTCAGGATGGAAAATCAAAGATTGAACGTAGATATTTCCTTTTAACTTTGGCATCACTGAAGATACAAAGGGGCACAGGATTTGGCGAATTTCAGGAGTATCGAGGAGTTGTTTGTTTGAGAATTAAATGACAGGACCAAGAATTTCAAACCCGAAATTCGACCATAGTCCAATTTTTTTTATTTTTTTTTAAGATAGGTTTGCTCTGGACTCTAGTCTAGGTCTGAGATGACAGAGACAAAGTCGACGATGGAGCGAGCTTACCCAGAAGAAGCCTGTTAACTCTCTCTTAAATTCGTTTGCTCTATATCCCAATGTACATAATTAAATTTCGCCCGCTATGCGGCTCCAGTGATATAAGTAATTCAGTTAAACCGTGGTACCGCACACTTTCGGCACATTACCTAGGTTGGTACTTACGGCCCGGACACATACCTTGGCATACGGCGTCAGCCCCAAGATAAGTAGCATGTGTGAAGAGAATTGATATGTTTTGGCAAAGGTTCAAACGTAATGGCATTGTTTACGTTAGGTTCTGGATGGTAACCACATAAAGCAGTGTTTCTGTAGTAGGCTCAAGTTTTGTATGCAATTTTTCTTGACTTTTCATGTTTATACCAGGTTCCAGGTTTAAAATTGTAATAAATAGTTCAAGGTCATTAAATAATTATTTCTATATTGTGACATGGTATAAAATAAAAACTCCTTTCTATTTAAATTACATGCATTTAAGACTGGCGGTTTTCTGTCAAAAATATCATGAAATGCCATTAGATTTTTTTTTAAATAATTTAGTCTTCTAACTTATTAAATAGCATCCAATTTTTCTACTAAGAAATAAGTGGCCAGTGTTTTGAAAAAAAAATGTATACAAACTTTTTGAATCTGCACGTATGAAAATAATCGAAGGTCATTTGATTAATATTATTAAAGGCATTTTCTCTCGATAATATCTAAACAATGATTACCAACTTTTGATATTCCCAAAAAGCCTTACATAATTGTTACTAGGGTTACAAAGTTGCCTATTCATTCATTCGGTCATTTGATTAATATTATTAAAGGCATTTTCTCTCGATAATATCTAAACAATGATTACCAACTTTTGATATTCCCAAAAAGCCTTACATAATTGTTACTAGGGTTACAAAGTTGCCTATTCAACCTCTATGATAAATTACGCGGGACCACATTATAATCCAGTGAAGGAAAGTAAATTACGCCTAAGTGACGTAGGTATGTATATAGCATGGGGAACACGGCTACTTCATAACTTGTTCCGATGCCAAAGGCCCTAGCACGAACGCGCGACTAATCGTAACGTAAATTCGGACGATTTTTTAATCGAAAATACAACTATCCTATAGTATTTTGGTTTTAAGTCTTGCGACAAGCACAACTAGTATCACAAATAGTTTATGAATAAAGTCTTAAAACTAAATAAATATTATGTGCGAAAGGAGTGTTTTCAATTTTAAAATCTTTCGAACTTATGTTACGTTAAGGCTTTGGTTTCGTAGGAAAGCAGTTCCGTCATATTATAACGGCCATCATGAAAATCTGTCATCTTCACCAGTATTTGACATTAGGCGAAGATAACCGACTTTTAATGATTTTAAACTAAATATCACGTCTAAACGAGTAGTGTTAATGATTTGGAATAATATATGTTAAATCAGAGCATTTTTTTAATAACTTTATGTGAATATTTTAGATTATGTATAAATTACACAATGTAATTAATTTGTAAAGTTATGTCTAACGCGGATAAAAAACTGAGAATAACGCAAAAACAATCGAGCGTATTTTTATGAAAGCTTCACCGTTTTAAAGATAATTTAATTAATTGTCTTTTTGTAGGTATACGTGTTTCAATATTTGTTTAATGTAAAATAAATGAATAATGAGTCTAATTTGGGACAGCGCTCCTTGATGGGCGAGTTCTATTACTAGGTGGACGTACGACGCGTTGCGAGAGCTCAGCACAGAACACGCAAGCTATGCACTCAAGGCCGCTGGCATTTATCTGCGTCTTAAGGTGTCAAAAAACGTGGTGTTTATTTATTTATTCATATTTAATTCAGGCACATTACCCATAATTGGTTAGTATTACTTAAACTATGTTAGTATATTTAAAGACACAAACATAAACAAAATAGAAACAATAACACAATACAACTTAAGGGATATATACCTATTATGCCATCTTTTGGAGACACCTGGCAACAATACATGCACTGCGCACAGGTGCCCCATCAGGTGGCCTTCAGTCTCGCTAGCAACAATGCTCAGGAGACTGCTGTCGCTGTCTCGCATCCGACGCAGCAGCGACGCGGATCTTTTACGCATGATCGCAAAAAGTCATCTGTACGCGCTGCTGCGAACATTCCTGACGCGCTACAGAAACATGGCAGCGACAGCAGTATCCTAAAAGCATTATTGTATTTGATTATTGTGTGGCCGTTCACCGCTTTCTTAGGAAACTTTACTTCGCGGGTTTGTGCTGGGCCCACAGTACTGTTAACGACGACATTGCATGTCTATTTACCCGGCGGCATGTAGGAAGCACAGGTTACGACATAAACAAGTATTTTCGTGGAAACAATCGTTTATTACGCTGAATGGAAAGGAAGCAATTAAATACTCGCACGGCTTAGTGGGCTAAAATGTAGCTTTGACGTATTGTGTCAGGTGCATTGAAGTAGGGTTTACTAATGTACATTTATAGCTAGTGTATTTCTTCTTTTGTAGAATACTATTGCACTTTTACATATTTAGTAAGCTATCGTTTCGCATAACACCTCGGTCAATAATTGGTAACATCAGGTTGGTAGGTTCCTAATTACTGCGTTTCTTGTCCATTTTTCTCCATAAGAACCTACTACGCTTTGGAATTTTAGCTCCATCTTTCTGAACGACCGAAGTACCTGTAAATGGTTCAATTGAAAAAATGCTTTGAATTTGAAATTAGGGCTACTGACTGATATAATATTTTTTATATTCCGTACAGATTAGACTCGAGTCAAAAGATGAAATTTAATTAACACATTTTATTGGATTTAAAATAAAATCTAGAAAGCAATTTACCTATTAATCAAATCATTTCGTACTCAGAAGCCGTCGTTTGCATTGCTTTATTAAAATTCGCGGGAAACATTCAATATGGCAGCCATCTTAAAAATTTGTTCATCCACAAAATAATGAACGGTCGCTTTTTCCTTACGAAATTAACGACGACATTCTTAAAATATAGGTACTCTCGTCGACGTCTTATTGATGGTTTGACGATGTTGGGACAAATTTTTATGATCTTGTTCGCTGTATTTAGTGCTGACAGTGGCATTATAAATAGGTGCGACGTTAGACGGAGGTAGATGTTAAAAAAAATAAAATCTTTTATTTCAGACCCATAACGTTCATTTTGTACTAACTAGTGGTAGTACTTACATCTACCAGAGAAACAATACAAACTATTTATTATCACGCCACAGTGGCATGTAGGCGTATCCAATGCAATGTACTACTGGCACTTTAGATTGAGCCTCAACAGCATCCTGAATGCTAAAGCAGATGCTATAGCATTCAGGATGCTGTTGGGGCTGGCCGTACGTTGCACATGATGAAGGCGCATCGCTTGCGTATGATGGCGTGGAAAGCCTTCTATTCCCATTACTTCGAACATGCCGGAAGTACTGCAGTAGCGCGGCAACACCATCAACAGTCTGAATGCATTATTGTATTGAACGCGCAGAGCGCTGTATGCCCTCTGCGCGTAGTGTACCCACAGACTGCATATAGAGAAACACTGACAGTATACGCTGCAAACAATGTAGCCTTTACTTTTATCGTACATTTTGCTGGCCTGAAACACTGGTTTTCATAAATCTAGATCAGGCAAGTCTACATTACTACTTATAATTAATATAAATCATTATCTTACTTTAAGTAGGGCAAAACTTGGGTAATCGGTGATAGTTTTGTTTTTTACTTGTAAAATTCGATTCATTGATCAGACTATTTTTTAAATTTACTGTGATATAGTAGACAAAATAAGTTTTGCTAACTTATATCTAAAAATGTGGCAAATACTATAATGATTGAAAAATGTACCTACATTTATCAAGTCAGTAGTAACTTGGTAATAAAACACAATTATCTATCACCGAATAGCTGCATATCACGAATTAGCCAAGTTTTGCCCTATACTTGAATAAAACATTTTTTTTAATTTTTTTATTTTGCAAATCATTATTTGTTAAGACATGACTATTCGGAAGTGATTTCGTTGATTTTTAATAGATAGTCAAGGCGACTTTATAATTTTTCTTTAGAAGGTATCTCAGAACCCTTATTGTGTAAATCAACAATACACTTAATACAACAAACTGAAGTGCAAACATTATCACACACAGGCCAAAAAATGCCTTTAAAAGCAGCATTTCCACAAAATACCATTTAGAAAGATAGCAAAGAATACCATCCCCGTATTTTTGCAAGTTTACTTAAAAATTTCAAACGATTCGTGTCCGTAGGCGAGCTTTTGTCTCATAAAACAGTATGCAAATGAGGGAACCGAGGCTGGATAGTTTTTGGTTAGAGGTTACCTGAATTAAGGTAAAGCACTTTGTGTAAACTAATCTAGTGAAATTTAATGACAAAATATTAGCTCTAGTGTGCAAGAGTAACAACGGTTAAACATCGTTAAGTTGTTAGATGTTTAAGTGCGAATTTCACCAATGAAACTAAATGCGATCATCACATCACATTTAAACCGCGTTCATAAGCTCTCAGTGTTAATATTCCACAGAAAAAAATGACACTAACAGCCCTTAAACTTAGTTTATGTGCTGATCGCGTTTAGTTTCATCTGTGAAATTCGGCCTTAAAAGTGTAATTGTGGAGACGGTCGTAAGATTCAAATATTCTTTGTTTTATTTAACCGACTTAAAGTGTATTTCTTTTCTTAATAACTCATAAGCTTATTTCTTATAAATGTTTTAAATTCGTTCCAATAGTTCTTTTTCGGATATTGCGTTAATTTTGAAATGTTCAAAACTAGATACTTAAAACAAATACTAAAAGGACGAAAACGATTGTGAATAGAAATAAACCTTTTCCTGCCTGAAAGAGTTCCTGTTTCTATTTATAAACCTCCTTTGTCCCTTAAAAAGGAAGCAAGCCCCTTTCCCTACGGCCCTTATTTTTCTCTTGATTAAATTTCTAATGGTTACCGACAGTCAGACAGTAGGTAGGCAACGTTTGGCGACACCTCAAAGTATCATAAATTTCAGGGTGACCATAACATCTTGGCCTACAAATGGTAATTAAGCGTAGAATATGGCGCCGCACCATGTGGTGGTTCCGTATTAGGGAAGGGTGTACCCAACCCTTTTGAAAGGTAGGATTATACGGGTAGCTACGGCACAAAGTTTCAGCTGTGAACTTATAGCTTGAAACAACTGTACCTACTTTGGATACTGTTGACTGGAAATTGATTAATTTCAATTTGTTGAAGTATTAAACTTAACTCACTATAATTATATTTATACTAAGTACACTTTTTTTTCTGGGTGGTAAATCATCAAATGACTTCTCCCGCTCTAGGCGGAGCGGGAGCAGGGGTATCAGACTTTTACTGACTAAAACCCACCCGTGTTCCTTCAGTTGCCTGTGCCGGGGCCACGGTAACTCTTTCGAACATCCCGCAACCCTGGCAGGCATCGGCCCTAGCGGACCCCGTCAGTTAGTGCTGACATCTCTTTGAGGCTCGTGTGGAACACAACGCGTTGTCGCTCGCCGTTCGCAAGCCCGCGCCTACAGTGGCCGGGAATTGGCTCTAGATTCCCGATGTCCAGGGCGTCTCCTGTGGCGACATAATAAGTTCACTGAGAACTCACAGGATGCCGTTTGCTAATGTTATAAATTATGAAAAATTTCCGTGTACTACCTCGTTTATCTAGTGGTCGCAAGCCCTCCTGCTGAGCATGAGGTCGTGGATTCGATTTCCGGTTCGGGCACAGTGTTATTGGGTTTTTTCATCTGGAATTATGTTCATTCACCATTCCAACAAAAGACGGAAGCCTACGTTGAGTACGTTTTAGATCAGACTGCAGTCATCGAGTAATTCAATTCAGGATGTAACGCTATATCTATCGACCCAACATAAAAAACAATCTAAATCAAGGCCTATATGGTATCTATAATTCAAGGTCCATTAAAAAGTAAGGTAACCTACCTACCTTACTTCGCAATCTTTTCCGGAACACCATTTTGAAAACATAAATCATAATGTCACTTTGTGAAAGAACCTAATGATGTTCTTAACGGCACAACACGCAACTCCTTTATTATTTTTACCAAGTTTCTTAATAAATTATTAATAATGTTAATATGGACGTTGGGGAAATCATGGTTGACCCCAACTGAACTGTTCCATGTGAGGAAAAAGTTTACCGAAGACCATAAGTTGCTTCTTTTCCTACAAAACTCTGGCCAAATTCTCTTAGATGTTTCCCATTGATATCAAAAACAAACGTTTGTATTTACTGACTAGCTGTGCCCCGCGACTTCGTTCGCGTGGAAGTCGTAAGATACACAATATAATATACTAAAATAACAGCCACATTTTAGTAAAACTCCCCGACCCGCGTTATTTGTTCACAGTTTCATGGGTTTTAATTTATTTGCGCGGAACCCTAATTATTTTTCAGTAATAAAAGGAACCTAAGTTACTCTTTGTAACATCAGCTATCTGCCAGTGAAAGTCCCGTCAAAATCGGTCCAGCCGTTTCGGAGATTAGCCGGAACAAACAAACAGACAAAAATTTTAAACATTGTTCATTTGTTATAAGTACCGTTTAAACTTTCTTATGCACTTAGTAAAAAGCTGTTATTCTGACATTACAAACAGACACTTCAATTTTATATAATTGTATAGATTTATTATGATTAGTTTGACTTACTAGGCACCCTAGTACCCTTAGAGCATTAAACGTAACACACTTTCAATCAAAATCCGAAAGATTTTGAAGGAAATTGCTAATCCATTGCTTCTTATGTTCGAAAAATTCGTCTCCTCGACAACGTAAATAACACAATGAATGTTGTCGAAATGAAAGGCATTGCCATTGCAGTACATAATAACCCCGCAAGTTTCGCTATGATGTAAAAATTAACAACATAAGCGGTAGGTATTTGAAAAAATAAACGGAATAGAAACAAAACAAACAAAATTCAACTGGCTTAAAAAAAACTCCGGAAAAGCGAAAAAATGTGGTATTTTTATTTCATGTTACTAGAACACCCGTTACCCCTGTTATATTTATTTATTTAATACTTCATGCTCAGAAACGTATAGAGGCTGACTTAATGGCATAGGCATTTTATACCAGTCAACCTTTGGTTATACATATAATACATCGTTTCAGAAATCTGTTCCTTAGATTTATTTTGATTTTTTTTCCACTGACTTAATAGTATTTTCCTCTTTTCCAGGTACATTTTCCTGGCGATCTACACGGCGGAGATGATAATTAAGTGTATAGCTAAGGGGTTCATATTAAATAAGTACACATACCTTCGAAATCCTTGGAACTGGCTGGATTTCGTGGTCATCACTTCAGGGTACGCCACCATCGGCATGGAGGTTGGCAACCTAGCTGGCCTCCGGACATTCAGGGTCCTGAGGGCTTTGAAAACTGTTTCTATAATGCCGGGTAAGTAGTTCTTTAAATTGAATAATAATTTATGTTAATACCTAATTTCCTCAGAATACCTGCTACTGACTCGTTGGTCACAAGCGCTGCTGCTGAGTATAAGGTCCTGGGTACTGTTCCTGCGCCGGGCAAAGTGTTATTGGGTTTTTCCATCTGGAATTTCTCAGTAGCAGCCCGGAGTCTGGATTTGTGCCCAGTAGATGGCAATAGGCTTGCCCCCTATTACATGGGACTTCATAGCTGGAGAAATGTGGGTGTACTATAGGTACACCTCTGCCTAAACTTTCGGGGAATACAGGCAATGTGTACGCGCGCTTGATAATTTGTCACATTCATTTTGCTATCCTTTCGTTTGAGAAACTGGCTTTAATCTGGAAGATGGTTAGTTACTGCAGTCTGGTCAGCTTACATGTATTAGAAAAATATAATAGACTTCCCTGACATTCTCGTTTCTATTCCATTTAAATTCCTTAAAGATGTTAGCTTCGCAATTTATACTTAGAATACAGACAGACGAAACTACAACTGAAACTAGTTCGTTCCTGATTTGGCGTCTGGGAATGAAACTCCCTAAACAAACGTGAGACAGGTTCTTATGTCTGTTTTTGAGGAGTGAGCAACACGAGGACATTGGAGATGTTTATTTAATGACTCATTAATACGTATTAAGAGCCTTAACGATAAACTTCCAGATTGAGATCAAAGATACTTAATGAAGATTGCCTAAACAAGGAAGATTTAAAAAGAATCAATTAGATTTAATGAAATGCGGATAATCCAACGGACTTAAGGGGGAAGCGCTAAGGTAGCGCGCGAAATTCAAATTTTCTTACGATTTTTGCAATTTGGAGCTCAGTGTCTTCGTGTTTGTTGATTAAAGTATGATTCGCGAAAGTAGCAATATGTATTTACAGAAATATATTTATTATAATTAGTAATATAACTCCTTAAGTTAGTATAATCCTCAAATGTCTTGATTTCATGAAATAGTCATTCTTAGAATTACTTAGTCTTAAAGAATTGTATCTATGTCTTTAATAATTACAATTCTGTAAATACATATTTGTTATGGTCGCGAATCACATTTTAATACAACCTAATACTGATTTGCAAAAAAACGTAAGAAAATTAGAATTTCGCGGGCTACCTTGGCGCTTTCGCCCTAATGATGTTTCCACTTGAAGACAGAGCTCTTAATTACAGTTTTTTTTTTCACAATTATGCTAAATTGATTTAAAAGTCTTCGACCAAAGATACACATCGAGCCTAGTGCCTGCCGAGGTGAAAAGTTAGTAGGACTGACTGCTAAGAATGCAGTGGACATGCGTTAAGAAGGCTGTCTCTTCTTCTGTATTCAAGTTTGTGTCCTTCCCCTATCGTAAAGGCTCTTATCTCAACCAGTAAATCCATTACAAACATTTGGGACAATTTAGTATAAACCGATAATCCTCCTTGCGTCGTATCCCCAATACTGCCACTGTCGTGACCACGCCACGGTTTCAAGAACCGAGAACAGGTAAACATTCCGAAAACTCTCTTTTCTCCAGGTCTAAAAACCATCATCAACGCGCTGCTGCACTCGTTCAAGCAGCTGGCAGAAGTAATGACGCTGACCATCTTCTGCCTGATGGTGTTCGCGCTGTTTGCGCTGCAGGTCTACATGGGGGAGCTGAGGAACAAGTGCGTGAAGAACCTCGTCGTGCCGCCGGGGGAGAACTTCACTGATGAGGCGTGGTCGGCGTGAGTACAAATAATAATAATACCAGCCTATTACTGTCCCCCTGCAGGGTGAAGACCTCTTAACACAAGTTTAATCTTAGCTTAGGTGCCAGAGCCCACCACCATTAGCATCAGTGATTTATGCAATGTTAAAAAACAATATTGTTCCAAAACCTAGTAACCTATCGCCTTTGTGTAAATTGTGAAGTTGGAAATAAAGTTTATTCTATTCTATCCTCTTCTCGTATAGAGAAGGCACGAGCATTGATCACCACGCTTGTTCAAGGCGGGTTAAAATATTTCAATAAAACATCGAGCCTTTTCAGGAAAAACATCGTAAGCGCCAAAAATCACAAAACTATTTTTTCTTCGTAACCTCTTAATTAGACAGTTTTACATCTTGTCGCGATTACTCTTAAATTTTATTTTAAATTTACACGGCTTTATTGTTGTAAGAAATTATCATCGTAAATGAAAACATCGTTAATTAGGAAAGAAAAACCCTTTCCTGTAAAAAGTGCAAATTGTCGCTTACGATGTTCTTCCTGAAAAGGCTCGATATGTAGAAATAAATATTTCTAGTTAACCGCTGAGGTCTATAAACTTGATATGTCTTTATCTGTCAAGTGTCGGGCGGAATTCCCGCGGCGCGACATATTTATGACCTTGCTTACAAAAAATGGTCCACTGATGTTTCAATTGGCTCTTGGCACTTATTGTAAACTGTTTTGGGTTCTTGAATAAACATACCATACTATAAAATCTAAACTATACTCGTATTACGAGAGATGTATTTATAAACAAAATATGATTACAACAGAGTATGGCCAAAAATGTCGTTTGTTTACGTAACATTATTTGCTCAAACAAAATGGTATCCATGATGTTATTTCGTGCAAATGTTATCTAAAACGATGTAATAACTTCTTATAAATGAATATTTATCCACTTACCGTCGATTAGACACGAAAACACTTTATTTTCAATAAAAAAACACACGGAGATATCAGTCGCGCCAAACGTCACTTTGATTTATTTTTTCTACGTTCCAAACCGAATCTTATAAGTTTTGAAGCATTTAGTTGACGTGAATATCTACCGGACCACAGACTAAAAATGCCTGCACAGGATATTAGCCTTGAATTATAATTAAAAATGGAGATTTAAAAAGCGCGGGTACGGGTGGCACACTTGAGTGCCAGCGCTGTTTGGAGGTTTGGCGCCGACAGGCAAACAAGAGAGCCATTAACTTTTGCCCGGTTTTCATATGTCCAATGAAAATATATTGATGTTTGCTTTTCCATTCATGTTTATCTGGTAAAGCAGAAAGTAAATGTATGCTGGAAAATAGAAAACTATGTTATTTTTACTCACGATAGTAAACTTTTGTTTGCCACTCCATTCGATGGGTTAGGTTACTTCATTTGGATGAAGTTAATTTGAATACATATGATTAAAAAGGTATTATTAAGGAGGTCAGAAACATTAACGTATAACGATACTACTGGTCGGTTCCACATGGTCATAATTAAATTTTTAAAAATAATACAAACTTTTTGTTACGAATTCTTTTGTTTTGGTTTTTGGCATCCATTTCGTATTTTAGTGATTAATTAAATAATATATTATTATAAAACGAAGGAATAGTGAAACCCATTTATTAATAAGTTTTTTCTAACAACATATCTAAGTAATTTCGTAAATATAAGCCAACCTTAAACTCTACAACTACAAATACAAGAATGGTAAGCCCGCCATTTTTTTAACATTACTTAAACCCTTACCAAAATTATTGTACGCATTAAAAATTCAGTAAAAAAGAACATTTGTAAAAAATATAAGTACCTACTGCAATATTTATAATTCTCGAAAATAATGTCCACTGTGACGAACTTGAGCAAACGGTTTATCTTTCCACCAAGTTTCAGGAATCAATTGCTGTAAAAACGATGAACACTATCCTGAATTATGAGTCTGTTCCAAGAAATTTAAATAACGGGATAATCATTCGTGGTTGAATTACTAAAAGTGAGATGTATGAAGTCCAGTAGGTAAATCGTGAATATATGTAGATATTTTATTATTTTTCTTAAAGAATATGTTTATATGTTTTCTAGTAAATGCGATATGAAAATTTTATCAAACTGTAAAAACAACAACTTTAAAATCGACAGGATCTGTTCCATCATGCGACTGATCATTGCCGCTGACAAGTCGACAAGGACGACACCAGTGATATTTCGTGCCTCATATCCATCCTCTATACGAGTATATCGAGACAGTCAGAGGATTTATCCGGAGCGTGACTTTACCAGCACCCTAATTACGTGACACACTATAAATCAAAATCTGAATGATTTAGAAGATTTATTGTTAATCCACTGCTTCATAGGTTCGAAAAATGTGACTGCTCAACAACGTAAATAACGCTATGAATGTTGTTGAACTGTCAAAATGAAACTGATTCCTACTGTAAGTGTGTTACGCAATTACCCGGCTGGTCTGAAGCCAGCCTGCTCGGGAATCAAATTAGTAAAAGTCGTTCGAATTTGAACGAACGAAATTGAAGGAACATGCAGCCAGCGCAGAGATCCTGCGCTGCCACCGAAGATGCCGTGGTAGTAGCGAAGTTTTTGCCAACAAGATCTGAAATACAGTCATCCCAGCGAGACAAAGAAAAACATCCGATTGATTTGAAATTAAAGCAAATCTATACATCTATACAAAATAAAATTGAAGTGTCTGTTTGTAATATCAAAATAACAGATTTTTACTAAATGCATATCAAAGTATATACGGTGCATATAACAAAAATCATTTTTAAAATTTTTGTCTGTCTGTCGGCCTGTCTGTCGGTCTGTCTGTTTGTTCCGGCTAATCTCCGAAACGGCTGGACCGATTTTGACGGGACTTTCACTGGCAGATAGTTGATGTTATAACGAGTAACTTAGGCTAATTATAATTTATAAAAAGAATTAGGGTTCCACGCAAAAAAAATTAAAACCTATGAAATTGTGAACAAATTCCGATTTAAATAGGGAAATATTGACATCCACGCGGGCAAAGCGGCGGGCTACAGCTAGTTGTTAAATAAGACTTTGAAATCGAAGAGATCTGTCTGTACCTACGACCACCTGTTTTTTTGTTATGTTTGTTAGTGATTTTCATCACTTTTGTCCCCATACTTGACGACATCTAACGCTTCGGTATTTTTTTGTTAACATTATGCTTAGGTGAAGCCTATGTCCAGCAGCGGAAGGCTTTTGGCAAATTGATGATGATGATGAAGCAGTTCCCTTCTTAATGATTAAACCTTTACTTCCATTTGTGCAGGTGGATCCAAGAACCATCAAACTGGATGGTAAACGCGGACGAAGTGCCTATCATTTGCGGCAACCTGACTGGGGCGAGGCACTGTCCCGCAGAGTGGACCTGCCTATGTGTGGGCCCCAACCCAAACCACGGGTACACCAACTTCGACAACTTTCTGTGGTCCATGCTCACCACATTTCAGTTGATCACCCTGGATTATTGGGAGAATGTATATAATATGGTGAGTTTTAAACCTAATCTATTGTCTCTAGTTCCATAACATAATCCGGCTTTAAAGTAATAATGTTCCCATTATTGGGACCATAATAAGGCCTCCCTTCTGCAAGAGGAAGCGGGACGTTATCTACCACTAGAGCTCAATATGGGTTGCACGATGTCACATGTCTTAAAATTTTTGTTTGTAGGAGTTCTGTCTCAATATGCCTATATATATGTATATATCTGTGTTACAAATGACGTCTAAAATTAAGATTTAATAAGCGAAATGACGTCTTCAGCCTTAACCCAGATAAGCCTACTGTCCTATATGTAGGACAGTGGAAATCAAAACACGCACAAGGTCTATAAAACCATATGATATGATTTTTTTTTTCAAAATTATCAGAAAAAATATGCTTTCAGGCTTATCTGGGCTAACGCGGAAAGATATTACCAACTTAAACTGTCTAAACGTTAAATGAACAGTAACTCGTGCTATTGGACATCGTGCATAATGTGTACCCCATCATAAATTGGTGGGTATATAGAAATGTCATGCGGACGAGACTGTCACTACTGCGTTAGAAAACAATACGTTGATCAAATGTCATGTCTCGGCCAGCACTAAAGCAACTCGGGACATAATCTTGCTCTGCAATTCTATGCACGACTTCTCTCGATAACTGTCGCGATGGCAGATTTTACGTTATACATATATCTAGATAGATATTGTAGAATTCTACACAATAGACAGTCCGTTAGATTCCGGATCATTATCGTAAAGAATGCCCCGTGGTATGATTTGCCAATAGTGTAAATATAATGATCGTTTATTCGTTGCAAAATATTATAGGTAGGTACTATGAAGCTCCATCGGCTTGATTGCCTGGCTCGGAACAGTTGGATTGTGTTACAAAATTGAAGTTTATTACACAGTGCATAATATCTATAAAGTAAAACGATGACAATTTATCAAGCAAATAGGATATTTTTAACTTTCAAATAATATCGATTGGCAATCAATGGTTTTGCTAACGTTTTGTCAGGTTGGTCAAAAAGTTTCCGTAAAACAAAACTTTTAACGCCTACCTATATTGATAGGCGACTTAAGGTGAAAGCTCCAGGGTAGCCCCCGAAATTCAAACTTACTTAGGTTTTTTGCAATTTGCAGGTTAGCATTAGGTTATATGTTGTTAAAAATATGATTCGCAACCGTGACAAATATGTATTTATGGAATTATAATGATTAAAGTCATCAATACAACTCTCTAAGACCAAGTAATTCTATTGAATGACTATTTCATGAAATCTTAACATTTCAGGATTATACTAACTTAAGGAATTGTATACTGATTCTAATGATTATAATTCTGTAAATACATATTTTTTACGGTCGCGAATCATACTTTAATCAACATACACCCAGACACTGAGCTGCAAATTGCAAAAATCGTAAGGAAATTTGAATTTCGCGGGCTACCTTAGCGCTTCCCCCTTTTTTTTTTTTTTTGTGGATGGGAAATCATCAAATGACTTCTCCCGCTCTGGGCGGAGCGGGAGGGCGTGTCAGACTTTTACTGACTAAAACCCACCCGTGTTCCTTCTGTTGCCTGTGCCGGGGCCACGGTAACTCTTTCGAACATCCCGCAACCCTAGCTGGCATCGGCCCTAGCGGACCCCGTCAATAGTGCTGACATCTCTTTGAGGCGCGCGTGGAACACGACGCGCCGTCGACTCGGGCTTGGTACTTACCGGACGGCGAGCTACCCATTGCTTGCCGTCCGCAAGCCCGCGCCTACGGTGGCCGGGAATCAGCTGCCAATTCCCGACGCCCAGGGCGTCTCCTGCGACGACTAGGGGCGTGAGGGTGCAAAGCTTGCCTCTCCCTCACGCGTCCCGCCTCCTCCTTCACGAGCATTACTGCTTCGCAGAAGGAGGTAATGGCTTCCCATGCACTCTCGCTCCGTACCATGGCCTGGACCAGGGCCGGACGCGAGAGATCGCCGCCGCCGATCGCTTCCGCGAGGACACGGCGGTGCTCCGCCCAAGCCGGGCAGACCTCCACCGTATGCTCCACCGTGTCCTCCGGGCGATCCACACAGTGGTGACACCCGGGCGTTTCCTCCCGCCTTATCCGGAACAGGTACCTCCCGAAGCACCCGTGTCCGGTGAGGACCTGCGTCAGGCGGAAGGTGAGGACGCCGTGGCGCCTCTCCAGCCACTCCTCAGCGCTTCCCCCTTAAAGTCAAGTAAACTTTATGACCAACCTGACAAAACGCTGGCAAAACCTTTGATTGATGAATCGATATTATTTGAAAGTTAAAAATATCCTGTTAGCTTGCTAAACTGTCACCGTTTTACAGTATAGATATACATATATTGTGCAATAAACTTCAATTTTGTGCAATGAAATTACCCTAACGAAAATATTTAAAGAGTCAAGAGTCCTATAAAAAACAAACACAAAATAGAATATACAATATCCCTACATTATCAACCTCCATTAAAAAACTTAGTTAATCAAGCATGAACCTAACTAAACCCTTCAAAACGCGCCAACGGTTTTGAGGTCCGAGAATTTTATTACAAAGGGTCTGCCAGACTGTAGCCAAATTAAGTTTACGTGAGTTGTGGGTGTGGTCATAATGTGAGGGTCGTTTACCGGTCGCCCCTTAATTAATTCTAAGAGAACCGCTTTCAAGATGGCAGTGCGACTGGAGCGCTTTCAAACGAAATTCTGTGACGTAAAGAGAAATTGCGAAATATATTAGTAGATTTGTGTACTGCGGGGAGATTCAATGAAGGTTTGATTCTATTATTGCTGTATCGCAAATGCTTCTGCGACTATCATCAATCATTCACATACGCCATTTGGGATTTACATATTCAGAATTCAGATTCACGCTCCCCTGGACAGACAGTTTGAAAGCAAAGCGAACTGTACTGACTACTACAGTTGCCATTGCAATGAGTCAATTAATATGTACAATACAGCTCATGAAACTCATTTGAAACTAAATCTATACTAATAATATAGCCGCAGAGTTTGTTTGTTAAATGCAAAAATAATTTCTCTAATCGGACTAGTAGTACCAGAGATTAGCGCGCTCAAACAAACAAACTCTTTAGGTTTATTATTCGTATAGATATAGCTCTAACGCTCTAATCTCTGGAACTACCAGTCGGATTTGAAAAATATTTTTTGCATTTCATAGCCCAATTCTTGAGGAAGGCTATAGGCTATTTAACCACGCTGGGACTCTTAGAAGCCGAGCAAAAAGAAAAAAAGTCAGAATGAAGGCTAAGTAAAAACAAAGTAATATCACGGGCAAGCGATGCGATGCGACAGAGTGGGTCGGGGGGACAATAAGTTCCACATAGATGAAGTCGCGGGCAGAAGCCAGAAGCTAGGTAGCACGAAGTTGTGTATTTTATAGTACAGTACAATATACTAAGTTTACTTAAGCAAAAATTATTGTAGAAAAACACCCTTGGCAATGATAGAAACGATGCATGGTCAAAAAAGTTAGGTTCTTAAACTTACGTCTGTTATTATGAAAGTTTTAATAACTCAGATTAAAGAATATGTAGGTACTAGTTTACTACTAAGTAGTATGTTCATGTATGCTCATACATCCTCAAGCTCAAGCATGTTCTCCGGTTGTATAAAATAGGTACTCCTTCTCATACTCTTTCGAACGTGTTTACGAAAAGAGCTGATTTCGAACAGCTACGGCGTAGCACGCGCATGATACGACGTAGCTGTTCGAAATCAGCATGCTTATGAACTACGACATATCGTAGCATGTGTTCCAGGTTTTACATTATTTAAAGTAGTATAGCCCACAAGCATGTTCCTAAGCCAACACAAAACACGTGCTTATCTTACGGCTGGTCGGGCAACCGGCGGTTACACTAATAAATTACTTCACACAATCTTCTACAGCGGTTTGGGAGACAAACGTTTAGAGGCACGGGCGTCTGGAGATCTACTAAGTACGTTTATGCTTGTTTTCTCTCTTCTGTTGGGAGAACATGATACGGATTGACACTACAGGGATGCTGTTACAGCTGTTTTTAGCCACTTTAATTAAGACTTGGTTTCTGAGTCCAGAAACGACTCGTTTAATTAAGCAGTCGTATTTTTTGCTAGAGGTTTTCATAGAAAAGACTGAAGACAATTTTATCTGTTAACATTATGATTGTAATGTTTAGACTGGTCTCCTAAGCTAAGCTCAAAGCTTAACTTAAAAGACCATGCTTTGCTTGAATGTGGGTAAGTGTAATTTTGTGAAGTTTTAACCAAAAACATTTACGAAGGCTTTGAAACCAAGCATATTTTTTACAGTAGATCCAAAGATTTATATAGTTATATTATGGCAAGAGACCGGACGGTATGTCTTTATTTCCATGGAAGGTGGGTAAGCCTTTAGTGTGGGACGCAACTTGTGTCGATACTCTTGCGCCATCCCATCTTCCCGGCTCGGCGTGCTGTGCAGACGCTGCTGCTGCGGCTGCGGAAAACCTCAAGCGACGAAAGTATAATAACCTTATCGGTAATTATATTTTCGAGCAGTTTGGGGTTGAAACCCTCGGGCCGTGGGGTCCGAGCGCTCATGGTTTGTTTAACGAAATCTCCAAACGGCTAGTTGACACTTCCCGTGACCCAAGGACCGGCTTTTACCTTGGCCAGAGGCTAAGCATTGCCATACAACGTGGCAATGCCGCCAGTCTCTTGGGTACATTACCAGTCGACAGCGATGCGGAGGAATTTTTCGACGCCATATTTTAATTTGTGAATAGTTTTAGTTAAGTTAGGATATAATTTTGTAATTTTACTAAAATTGAATAGTAAATCATTTAAAATTATTATAGTTATATTATCGATGAGACATTTGCTAAACATTAAAAAGGCAACCTGGCTCAAGAGCTCTTTCAAATGCAGCATTACAGCGTCCAATCAACCCCTTGTGTATATAGTAACTACCAATACTTGTAATACTAAATTTGCAATGCGAAGCGCATGAGTAATATCCGTCGATAATATTGCTGAATATTCTCCCAATATGAGGGAGTTGAGATACAGGTACCAAACTAGCGATGTTGCATCCAATATACGCACATATCCTGGCTTACCGAAGGTTTACCTATTACTAATCTACTTTACAAGCACGGATTTCGCTTTCGGGAAGAATATTTAACAATACAAAGATGAACTTGCTAGATCTCTGTTTTGGGCTAAGAACCTTTTGGTATAAGTTTTTTTTTTTAAATAAGTACCTACTTTTACGATGTTGTATTTATCTCAATAAACCCATTTTCTTTCTTTCTTCTATATAGGTGTGAGGAACAGAGTGTAAAGTTCACTGATCCTTCAAAGAAAAGGGAGGATCCTCCGACCAGACGGGTGTTGTTTCTGGTGGGCTGCTGCCCGACGTTTGATGACAGGATGTTGTATATATGCCAATCGCTCAGTAAACTCTGCTTGCGCGATGCAGGATTTCTGTGACGTCAGGTCTTTGATGCGTAGTTCGCATGTGGATGGTAGATGCCGCCACACTTTTACCCAAAAGGTTCACCATATTCCAGCTGACTATTCAGCAAATACTGTATGGTACATCCCCCTTTAAAACTAACCTTAAGTACCTATTTTAACTTTCGATGTACTTAACTAAGTACAACATATAATGATTAGCGATATTGGAAACTGTTTCAATAATTAGTTACGTCGTAACCGATCAAGTTACAGAACTTGCTTTACAAACTTAATCAGAAGCTGAGCAATTAAGTATATCAGTAGCTGAACAGCAACACCCGTGCCAGCTTATTTAGTGACAAATAATATAAACATAACCCTAGGGCTCTGAACTCCGCGGATAAAGCGTTGCTTTCTGCAGGTCATTAAACGCAACGTAACGAACACCGCTAGATAATTTAAAAATATTGGTTGATAAGGTACATGTTATATAGTTTATTATTTTACAATGCATGTGCTCGAAAAGAGCGTTTTCCAAGCAGCCAAATTGTGCGGAAAGCGCCACTTTTTCAAACTAGTGCTTTTTACTTTTCAGTTCTTTTTTAAAATTTTTAACTCCATCGTCAGCCCGACGCTAAGAGTTTTTATTATTTGAGAAAAGTTTTACAAATTAGTCAGGTACATATTATCATTCATATAAAAGGTACAATAAAACTGATAGGTACTTCATTAAATGCGTTATCAATTACTCCAGATTTAGATTTTGATCAATAAATTAATTTTAATTATTCATTAAATATGAATGCTGAATGATATAATATGAAGACTGAATGTATATGTTGCTCGTGCCTCTTTGCGATACGACGTGGCAGCTATTTGCATAAGCGCAGCGGTAGATACGCTGAGCGCGCATGTATTTATAAAACAAGCCCGCCATTTTACTAATTTCTTGCTTAGCTCAGAGACGATCTGTGTATTTTTTTATTTCCTCGCACAATGCTTAGTAAAACGTACGTAAGATGATTTCCAACTCGTGTCGACTTATACACTCACCGGAAATCACCTACTATCCGCACTTGTAGCATAAATAACTATATCAAGGGTATCTGTAATCTGTAATCTTGACTTGTAAATTAACGTCAGTCTGCTACCAGCTATGCTGTCACTTAATTTCTTCTTAACCTGTCGCATGTCGTAATTACAGACAGAATTAGTAAACAATTGACTTTAAACCTATGGGGTTCATACGACACGCAAAGATTTAATAAGTTCTAGGCCTTCGCCCTCCGCAATATCTGCAAACGTATCAGTACACTAGGTACTCCGTACGAAATATTAGTTTTCTACCTTTATAGTATAGTCTACCATTTGAAAAGCATTGTGTTCTTGTGCTTAACATAATCATCCTATAATATTCTCACTGCTGGGATACAGGCCTCCTCTTGTGATGGCATATCTACATCGCCACAATGGAACGCGTCACACTGACGTCACGCAAAAATCCTGCATCGCGCAATCAGAGTTTACCGCGCGACTAGCATATATACAACATCCCGACATCAACCGTCGGGCAGTAGCCCACCAGACACAACACCCGTCTGGTCGTAGGATCTTCCCTTTTCTATGGAGGATGAGTGAACTTTACACCCTGTTCCTCATGCCTCTATACTCTCTGTGAGAGGGAGTGAGCCATAATCCACTGTGTGGGCCCAGTGCGGGTTGGTGGGTTGTATTTTTACCTTGTTAATTGCGAGAACGTTACGCTACAATTTAACAGCGGTAAAATCGCCAATCTCTTGAGAGTAATTATTACCTACTGATGCTCAAATGTTAGTGTTGTCGAAAACATTATACATATATAACATTTGCTAAAAATCATGAACTAATTACAAACTGACTCGCCTGTTTTATAGGCCGCCTTTACTTTGATTTAAACATCAAATGGTGGGTAACTGCGAAACTTTGAGCGTTATAGATGTACGGGGGTAATGTAGGTTAATTTCCGCCGCGGCTTTCAAGTATTTTGGGACAATCATTTACTGCCGGTACCCATTATAATAATTAGGTTTATTATAAAGCCGTTCACTGTTTAAGGCCGTCTAAATGAGCGTCATTCCTACGCTATATTTATTAAAAACGTGAGCAAAGAAACGTTTTAAAAAGCCGTTGTCTAAACGTTATTAAGCGCTCTTATGATTCAGGCATTTTTTTAAAAGCAACACCTTATTTAAAGATAATTTGGATATAAAACTCAGTTATAAATCATGATCTTATCAATTAGAGACCCCGCTGTTTCCACCGCCATATTGTTCCGGGCCGTCTGTTTTGCCGGTCCGCTGAAACGACCGGAAATGCTAGTGACAACACTATTTATACGGATCCGTTTACTTTAGGACGGCTCAAGTTAATCCGTCTACCTTTATCCGTTGGCGGTTTTTACCAAAGAAGCCTGGAAAAGGTCGTAAATCAAGTTTTAAAACAAGATATCAGGTTAATCAGTAAAGTTTTCGAACTTCAGAAGATTTCGCATCGGTCGTGACATTGATATCCCACTTGGAAAGACTAAGAAATTAATTATGAAAACAATCTAAACGATGACTACTAATCAAGCTCGAATAGCGTAGTGACTTGGCTTTCTACGTCTTGATTGCAAAGTCGATCGCCAGCCAACATTAAATTAGTAATGTGATTCATATTTGCGCCATCTGTTCTGTTCTAAGAATGACTTAAGACATTCTTGGCAGAAATATCTCGATCTTACTAGCCTGTATTGTCCCACTGCTGCGTAAAAGCCTTCCTCTCCCTTCTCCGCTCATTGATATAATTGATTATTTTATTTTTGTGCAACTTTTGACAACAATTCCCAGTTTAAACTCATAGTTTAAACTTCACTAAGGTTAAAACTGTCGCATAGACAAATCGAGTGTCGTTTTATGATTTGCAAAGGAAATTCAAGGTTAGGAAACATTATTAAAAATTCAAAACTATTGCATTCATGTGTAGTTTAACGGCTGAAGCCAATAACCTATTTTCAGTAAAAGACAGATCGCTATTAATGGTAGACAGTATAATTCTATCTGTCCTTACGTCAGCCGGCCAGTAAGATTCCATAATCTCTTATAGATTATTGGGATGATAAAACTATAGATATATAGGTTTTTCTATCTCCAGTATGCCAAAACTGGTGTTAAATAGGTTATTGGGTTCGACCGTTAGTTGTTACAATATAAGTAAGTTCCAACATGAAACCCGGTTGGTGCACGGCAACATACATTACACACGATCAGAAAAGAAATCGTGGTATAAAAAAGAAAACGACTGAAATTGTCGCTTGAGACACTTTGCGCCAACGAGCACTATTTATTACGCCCTATTCTAATTAACCATGTTTACCCCCAGGTGCTGTCATCATGCGGTCCGATGTCAGTGTCGTTCTTCACCGTGGTGGTGTTCTTCGGCTCGTTCTACCTCATCAACCTGATGCTTGCCGTCGTCGCGCTCAGCTATGAAGAGGAGTCGCAGATCACGCAAGAGGTATGTGTACAGGTTCCTTTAACTGGCTGAGAACATCCACAATTAGGGCCTTATAATAACAGCCTATTCTTGCCCCATCGTCATCATCAGCCTACAACAGTCCACTGCTGGACATAGGCCTGTCCAATTGCTCGCCATTCAGCTCGATTCTCGGCCACTCTCATCTCGCTGCTACCAGCCACACTGCGAAGATCGTCGCTCCGCTTAGCCTGAGGGCGTCCTACATTACGTTTGCAGATTCGCGGTCTCCACTTGAGAACACGTCTACCCCAACGATCATCGGTTCTACGGCTAATATTGCGACTTCAGCTTGCTTATTCTTGTCCCAATGCAGGGCAAATGCCGTTTTTATTTTTTGACCAAGGTTAATGTACACAGTACTTATACACAATATTCTGTGCCTTAACCTGGGTCAAAATTTATTTTCTTTCCTTCTTTTTTCGTTGATCATGAGTAGGGCCCTCCCTTGCTATCTGCTAAGCCTAGATAAAATGAAATTTTACCTTTTGTCCTTTTACTAAACCTAAATAGTTATGATTGCATTGGTTTAGGATTAACTTGTATGGTGCAAAGTCAAGCTCAGTCATTAGGTATGACTCCTAGCATGAACTCAGGGTTTTAGAGAGCAAAGCCGTAGGTACCATTTTTTTTTCTTTGCATGGGAAATCTACCCGTATTTCTTCAGTTGCCTGTGCCGGTGCCACGGTAACTCTTTCGAACATCCCGCGACCCCGACCGTAGGTACCCTGAGATACTCTTTACCCTTAGCTGTCGATCGACCAGCTAGTGGTCGGTAACAATAGTAATTTAATTGGATCTTACATCATGACAGTTGAAGGTAGATAGAGTAAACGACGACGTCTGTGCTAGTATTAACTGTGTGACAGACACCGGCGCCTTCCTCCTACAACCTTCAGTAACAAGCTGTACTGTGATATAATGTCTTGCTATAGTAATATCATAATGATACAAATAGTTCTGGTACAATTTAAGTTACGCTCATGTAAGTTTAGCTCATGTAAGTTTAGTGAAAAGAATAAAAATTTTATAGAAAATAATAATTACTAAAATAATGTATTTATTTTAATTTTAAGGCATGCAGGGAAATACCTGAATATGTGTGTGTGTGTGTCCTAAAGATCCTAAGAAATGTTTTGCTTCTATTCTCTTCTCTTCCATTATTTTCGCGTCTATACTCGTACCTTGTATTATTTTCTACTAACTTTGACCATATTCTCACCCAGGAAAGGAAGAAAGACTTGAACGAGCATCGCGACGACAGCACGTTCAGTTTTGACCCCACGTCGCTGGCGGTGCGCACGCTGGCGAAGGACTCGCGCAAGCGCATCGATGCGCGCAAAGGCCTGCTATTGGCCTCCTACTCACGCAAGCGCACTAGGAGACGTAAGCGCGGACGGAGCGCCATTCATCATACTGCTGCAATTGCTGCTGTTGCTGAGTGAGTAGTCAGCCTATATTTTACTAAGCAAAGGTCTACTATTGACCTTCGGAACTCACGCAAGCGCTCCAGGGGACGTAAGCACGGACGAAGTGCAATACATCATGCTGCTGGGGTAGCTGCTGTTGCCGAGTAAGTGAATACCCTTATTTCATAACATCGCGTATAGACAGTTAAGCACTTGCAACCAGAAATATGTAGCTACCGAATCTGTAATTTGTATGAAATTATTTACCAGAGTCACTCGGAACTTACTCTTACTTTCTAAGATTGCATCTAATAACTATACCCAGGTCCCTAATTAATAATCATTTTGGAAGATTTAAGTTGTGAAGTGGTTTCTAGCAAAGGAGATTGTGTAGTGACTAAACCGACTCCTGTTGCATTACACTAAACTCGTGTAATAGGCACAACAGTCTGTTACAAATTAGGACTAAGAATTTAATTCAACATGCCACAGAATTCCCCGCAGAAGAAAAAGTTATTGTTTACAAAACTTTATACCTAATAATAACAGTCCTTTAGACCGAATTTCAGCGCAGACCAGCCTTCGGTGTGGAAGATATTTTAGTGCACAAGTGCGTGATGCACTCTCTCTTCCCTCACTCTCATAGTCCGATGGGACGGCATCGGCAGTCCGACACGACCGGGGTGAGATCAGGCGCAGGACCAACGGCTTAACGTGCTTTCAGAGGCACGGGGGTATCCCCCCAACTTCCAAACTCCGGGCTGTTACTAAGAAATTCCTAATGGAAAAGCCCAATAGCACTTTTTTCGACCTGGGAATCGAACCTAGGAACCCACGCTCAGCGACCACGAGGCCAAAGGGACAACACGTTATACCTGCTAAGTATTCATCATCACTCAACTTGCCCATATCCCAATGTATACTTACTATTATTTGTCAAAATAAAATAGATCGCTACTCTTAAAAATGATTTTTACCGAGAAACTATGTACAAATACAGCCGCTTTAGTCCCACTGCAAAATTCAGCGAGACATTAGGGTAATGTATGTGACGGGATGCCGGCGGCAAAACACGACATCTGAAATCGCTTGAACGTATTTCAGGAGCCGCAGCATTCAGCTGAGAATTTTTTTTAACGAAACGAAGGTAATCTTGTTCATAAAGATATGATATGTTATATAATTAACTAGCGACCCGCCCCTACTTTGCACGGTTTTTTTATGACTTAACAAAACATCGAGATTTCTATGCAGATTTCATGTTTTATTATAAATGTAGGTATTATACAAATAAACCTTCCGGAATAAATTCTCTAAATGACAGTAATAACCACATCAAAGAACGTTGTGTAGTTTAGAAGAACAACGCGGTCTCACAGATAAACACGAAAAGCGACTTTATTTTATAATTTGTATAGATTGTACCGGCTTTCTTTAGTGACATTTATTATTATTTAACATGCATTCGTGCTCCTCAAAAGAAAAGGGGCGCATGCGTAACTCCTGATGTTTAACGTGACTTTGATTACAATTAGTGCTCGCACTATTCTGTTTTGTAATCAGCCTTTTGGCAATAATGAACAGACTAACTAGTACATATATATACCTTGTTAGTCTGTTAATATTACCTCGTGTATATAGGTACTTTGGTACCTATTCCGGGAACACGATATTAAATTCATCGCGAAAGTCAGCGCTGATTAACTTTGCAAAAATAACTGGAATTTCAATCATGAATGCATATATTATGGAATCATATTAAGTTCGGTTTTCAGAAAACAAATAAGGTTTTTTTTAGTATTGATCAACTCCATCTGCTATTAAAATACGGTTCAAAGGCTTTAATATTAGATAGATAGATAGAATACTCTTTAATATGTACACCATAAATATTACAGATTTATTTCTGTAATATTTATGGTGTACATAAGAACATAGAACTACATAGAGGGTGTAAGGGACATCCCTCCGCAAACCACCAGGGTGCATTCAGCTGCTTAGTTTGAATTATATTTAACCGGAAAATTTCTCAGGAAAATTTTAATTTTTTTTAACGTTTTTTTAGTTACTTACCTTTACTTTATTACAATGGAAAATTACAGTCTCTGTACGCAGCACTCCATTTATGTAAATAAAACAACTAAAAAAAAACCAGCAATGGATCTAGAAATACTCGTTTTGCCGTGGTAACGATACATTGCGTGTGAGGTAATAAAACAAATCAGCTTTATTGGATTCCCATAAAGTTGCTGAAATAATTTCACGTACCAGTCATTCACCCCTTCAGTCTGCGGAGGGCTGTCCCTTACACCTTGTATACATATACATAGAAATATTTTCAAAAGCAAAAAATAATTCTTATTCTGATTCCCAATTTCGTTTAGTTTCGACTTTCCAAAAATTTTTGTAGAGCCCATTTTCTTTTTGGTACCGTTAACGTATGATTTTTATTATTAAACATTTGACGCTACCTGCATGTCACAATGAAAGCCAATGTAGGTACCAAAGTCAGATATGCATTGGCAAAAATCCATGCTTTAAAGTTATCTACAACGGATAGAGCAAAGAGCGACTGTTTTCGCTGTGCATAAAACCAAAGGATACACACACTTGACTCTAACAAAATTAGCACTTTAAAGCTTAATATTTTAGAAACGGATCCCTAAATCGAAAAATTGTTTTCACAAACCTGCAATATTTTTGAATCACCTATCCAACAACACCCACAAACTATCAGCATCAGTAGATATCTTTTATCTTGTCATGTCATCCCTATCATATCAATTTTTACATTTTTCCTTGTAAGTAAGGGACGAACGGAAAAATGGGATAGGAAATCATAAGAGTATTATATAAAACCGGCCAAGTGCGTGTCGGACCACGCACAATGAAGAGTTTTATCCCAAGAACAAACTTGACATTGTAGTTGAAAAACATGTTCTCTCATACATTCCAACTGCAAATGTAAGTTGGTCGACTATTACTCGTAAACTTGTAAAGCCTACTTAGCTGTGATAGTTTTCCTTTTAACTTCGTTGTATACTACCGTGAATTGTTTCATATATATCGAAAAATTGTTTTCACAAACCCGCAATATTTTTGAATCACCTATCCAACAACACCCACAAAGATATCCCCACTTTACGTGTACAGAAGGTACCCTTTCAATTTATTTTTTCATGATTTTATTATACCATTTTATCGGCGTGATTAATATGTATGTAATTATAGCTTAAATAGCTTTCTAGTACTAAGAGTCTCTGAGCTAAGCTGCGGACGGACGGATGCACATAGCGAAACTATAAGGGTTCCTTGTTGACTACGGAACCCTAATAAGTCAGTGAGCAGCAAAGACCGATGAACGAGATTTACCCTGCGGCCACTACACGAAGTAAAACATGTTTTTTTCCGATACCAAGGTACATTTCAAGATTTCTTAAACAAATCTTCCAATCTGGAGGCAAACATAAAATTCCTAATATAAAAACTCAGCTTTTCTATATAGGTACCTACTACGTTTTCTGGAGTGAATCAATAAGAAATAAACAAAGTAACTACAATGTAGAATGAAAGCTCAAATATAACACTAGATATTACAAAATACAAGCACCTGATGCTATAAATAAGCAATATTTTATACAATGCGATTCCTCTGAATGGCTCCCTGGAGCCACGGAGCGCACACTCACAAGAGGTAATTTTGTAACTTAAATAAAACTTTAAACTGTATATTTGTGTGAAATAGGAAGTACTTTTAGACTGTTGTGGCGTTGAAGAAAGAAATATTGCGAAGAAGAGTGTGATACTCTTACTCGATATGTAATGGATGGTCAACCATCCACAAACAGACCGCGGCAAGCGTAGCTTATTAACCTTTGATAGACTAGTGCGGCTGTTAGCCACAAGCTCCTTCATTTCCCTTTGAACAAAAGGTCCAAATATCATTCCGAAACAAAGGATAGTTGAACGAACCGATCGATAATACTAATGTGCCTATAATTTATTAATGTCATTGGCAAATATTGTTTCAATAATAAATATCAATTCTGACATTTATTGAATGTGTATGATCTTACAATATAGTTTTTGTTAGTCATTATTCCTTTCTCATTTACTTTGCCAGTTTATGTTTCTTTGCTCCGTATTCTTACATTTATTAGGTGACTAGACTCTTTATTCATTTTAGCTTAGGAACTATGTAGATATTACAATAAAGAATCGGTGCAGCGAATAAACGGTAGGAACAAGTAATTTCTAGGTAGGTTTACAAAAAACAAAGCATACTTAACAACATAAAAAACTAGCCGCAACGTTCCCAATGGGGAAGGCAACTGTCAAAATGGCGCTGTCGTAGCTAGTTCCCAACACAAGCTAGTAATACAAGGCGTGAGATGGTTTTATTTTATTTTTACGAAAATGACGCGTTGTTGTGTTTCTAAATACTCCGAAATTGGAGTCTACCATTTCCCGAGAGACCCTAACATTAGAAGATGGTGGCTAGAAGCTATTAGTAGAAATTTTGAAAAAATTAAACAGAGGGTAGAAACATTTTGAAGAAAGTGATTACGAGGAAATATTTAATGTTTTAAATTCTGACACTTTCTATGTCAAATACTTGCTAAAAATATTGAAATCACCGAAATTATAGAAATAGTGAAATAAAACCAAACTTATGAATGAACAAGAAATGGAATGAATGAACGAAATGTCCAATTTATTGTAGGCCGTAGGGACCTAGCTATGATTACGACATTTACAATTAGCTTTGCCCGACCGTCCCCATTTGAAAACGCAAAAAAAAATACAAAACGTTCCATATTCATATTTTTAAAATTCTGCAATAAAGCGAATCAAGCGCGACATCGACAATTGTTGATTGTTGGAAACCTGTCGATGGCATGCGGCACTGCACGGACGTTATACCGTATCTACGGTGATATAGGCGATGGCGACATAGCCGTCGGAATGTCAGCTGCCAACTGAAGTATATCAACGATGCATTCGCTTTGATATCGAGCTCGCTTTTAAACGAGATTCAGCGTTTTGCAGTACTTGCTGGGTACGAAATTGTTCCGCTTACTACGGTCTAATGGCAGATGGAAACCTTTTTGTTTTACCGACTTTTTGCTGATTTGTTTTTTTTTTTTTAACATTAATGGTAAATGCACGATGGTAGTGGATTGGATAGCGTTTAAATATCACAATCGAGCGATTAAAAAGAGATTACTTCTAACTAAGACTACGGTTCAGTAGAACCACTTTTCAAATATTGAATAGCAAAATTAAGTACATAAGTACATATTAGGGCTCCCACACAAAACAGTTTTGTGTGGGAGCCCTTAGTCAGAATAATCTCCTAAGTATGCAGAATTTCTACAAAGCAAGATTGCTAAAGACATCAAACTGCACTCAACATATCAAAACAGGCTCTGTAGTAAGAGTTAAAGTTATATCTAAGACAAGCGTGCTGCACAAAACTAATTATAAATCTGGTGCTACAGAGTAATTACACAAAGAAAACACAGTGACAAACAAAGGAATGCAGTCAAAGAGCGAGGAGGCGGCTAACAAGATTCCAGAGGCGGGATTATCACGAAGTTAAGCCTGGAATTAGAACGAGCGAGAATTATCTGAGCCAGCCACGGGACACTTTGCCGGCGTCGCTTCACAAAAAATAAATATCTGCATTTTGAGCGATAACATTCAACGGATTTGCGTTTTGTACTCGAAATAAGCTATGAATTCTGAGTGAGAGGCTTTAAATTTAACCAGCTCGTTGGATTTTAAGACGATGGAACGGACGAAGAAATACAGATATAAAAGATAGTTCATTGAATGTGGAATCTTCTAACTAATTTACATTTGTGAAAGACAATTTCTAAATGGAAACAAAAGCAATTAATTACAAAGGCCATAATGAAATACCTGTCGATTCAATAAACGACTCATCCACGATAAATAAACTCAAACAACATATCACTAACACCCAGTAATTACATCGAAAAATAAGCTGAAATCAGAAACTAGACTGTTTACTGAAACCTGAGTGATAGGTGCACGACGAGGGAACAAAATAAGCAAGTCTGAGCCAACAAACTTGCTTACGGAACGAGTTTACTTCCATCCACTGAGAAAACTCAGGAACTCATAGATAAGTCGGCTGAAATGCAACCCCGTATTGTATTGGCAGACTTTGTTGAACTAAGCTGATGTTCTTTGTTTATGAAACAGGCATGCATGCTTTAGCAGCGGTGCCAAGTTTCAAATTCTAAGGTAGTGAAAAATGTTATAGGGAAAACTCAATTTTATTTATAGTAGGTAACTAAATCTGGCTAGCAATTTTTGGGCACGATAACACAACGCATATTGACAACAAAATTATATTATCTTAAAGCAAAAAGGAAGGATCAACCAATTTTATAGGACTTGATTACCAAAAAATGGGCACAATACTGCTTATCATGTGAAATTTTACAACAAAACCGTAATCTCAATCGATCCACAGCTGTCCAATAACTAAGCGTAATTCAATAAAATCGAAACGATTCCCGATTCGTAGCAGATTGTAAGCCCCGAGGTGATAATGAAAAAGCTCATTTAGTCTGGGCCATTCTGCCAAGCTTTGTCTGCCATCAGGCTATTGACTCGACTTGAACATCAAAAGACTGCAGACGAACCATCTGACTAAAAAGACAGACTCAATGTTTCAAAGTAACACTTTGAAGTATTGGTCTCTTTTGACAGGGAAATTTTAAAGAAAATCCTTCACAAAGAGCACTGTCGGATTTCATCTCCACATATTGCTGTGTCGTTTCTAACGTTCAGAGTTATTCGAATCATATGGGAGAAATGCAAAATATGATTTCCAGTAACGTTGATAATGTAACTGAAGCAACGCGATTGAGTTGGAGTTATATCGAGTTTCGCGAATCGTAATCCAATCTTTGTGAAACACTATTGAGTAACGTCTCTTGGGGGATATATAGAACAGTAAAGCAATTTAAGGAAAGCGTAGGCCTTTTGTACACGGTTTCTTTACGGTAAGGCGTATAAATCGCGCCGTGGAAAAAACGTGTCTGTCAACAAGCATCCATAGTGATCCATATGTTACAGTTAAAACGCGTTTTTAGTTAGAACGCGTTTTCACCAGTTAAAATTATTTTTTATTGAATGCCTTTGTTAACACTAAAATTTACTACTGATCTAAGATACATGTCAGTTCTAACCAGATAAAACGCGTTTTAACAAAATGATTCCGCTAAAACCGTTTTGACCGAGGTCAAGGTGCGTCGTCCGCCTGCGCACACCTGCGCAGTAAGTCTTCAGCTAAGCACGTATAGATCGAGTCGTACGCATTTGTGCACTTACCGACAGGGTTCACAATCGTCAGATTTTATCACTCGTAAAATTGTGAATTGGTCGCAGTATGCTTGCACTGACTGGACAGGTCCACTCAATCTGTGTGGTTCTTTCCTCAAAAGACCATTTCAGACACCAACCTACGTGGTCTTCACATGATCTGACCAAGATTATGTCTGGACTTTAAAAGAGACTGTGACCTCTGAGTTTGTTTCGGCCTTTCTTCTCAGAGTAGTCAGATAGGAAACGCCGGCCTCATCTAGTTAAAAAAAAAATGTTTGACGTGTAAAAGTGTTTGTATAAACCTACTTACAGAAATAAAATCATTTATCAGTAATTAAGCTAGGGCAACCTGACCAAATGGATTAGGTTGGGACAGAACTGTGACAAGCCGCGCGCCAACCGAGCGAGCGAAGCGAGTATTGCCGCGGGAGCGGCCGGCGAACGCTTCTTGCACTTCATTGGTGCAATTGAATCATTAGGCACCTGTCACACCGCCGACGAGGAAGCGACTAGCTATTAACGATTTTCTCGCTCAAGAAACGTAAAAAAGTTTGTAGGTCCCGTGTAAGTAAAAGAGATACATGTATTAATAGTTGATCGCTGACTGTTCACACCGCCGGCGAGTACTCGTTTGTTACAGCGACAAGAGCTATTAAAGAGAGTACTCGCTCAACGACGCTTGCTTGGCAGGCAGAACACTCGCTGAGATAATCACGCTTGGTACATACTCATACCAGCGAGTAATCGCTCGTCGCTGGCGCGCACTCGCTGCTAGTTTCTCGCCAAGTCGTTATTAGTTGCTAGCTCTACTCGCTTCTCGTTAATCGCCGGTGGTGAGACAGGTGCCTTACCCGCAAACAAGTTTCTCTACGTAAACTAGTTCTGTCTAGTGTTCATCCAGTAAAAACTAGTTTTAACTAGTGAAAATGCGTTCTAACTAAAAACGCATTTTAACTGTAACACAGTCATACAACACTGACGACCGTGCCTACACACGGCGAATAAACCGTAGTTTTTCACGGCAAGAAAAACGTATGTGTACAAAAGGCCTTAAACAGATGAAATGAGCTCGTTGGTGGAGTAACATTGTACGAGTAGCTATTTATAGCCATCGTGTATCGAATTTTCTTTCGTTACTTACTCTCATTATCCATAATATTATTTATACAGTACATTTGTTAAGAATGATTAACCAAACTTACGACGACATCTAAAAATCTGTCTTCTGAAGAGTTGAATAACTCCAAATTGTTTCATTATACTTAGCATTTCACAGCCCAGCTCTTAATTAAATGAAGAATCTCTAAGAACTTCATTAACTTGATCCGATTTAAAGTTCAAAGCACTTGAACGCATGCAACACTCTTTGTGTAAGTTGCAGCAAAGCTGGGCCTTTTCCACTTGAAATAATATTATAGCTGCAACTTGCTTTAAATTAAATGCGATAAATACTAAACTCGCCACATTACAACTACAATAAAGCGAACTATTAATCTAGAGAAGCTGACGACAAATGTAGTTCCCGCAATCCACAATACATATTTCCGTTTGAAAGCCGGCTCACCTGTTTGACCCAATTCCGGAAAACTCGAAGTCAACACGTGAATTTACATGATAATGCTGTTTGCTGCGGGACCATTTACCATAGTGAGCGGTAGCCGCGTTAAGCCTCGTATCCATTAACGGCGAAACTTGAGAGGCTATAAATTTATGAACATGCCACGACGTATGTATGTTCAGGTATTGATGTTATTGATTAGTACTGGTGGGATTAACATTGAACATTGTATTTTAATTGGTGTTTGTTAGTAAAAAATGTAGTCGAAGACAAGTGTGTAATAAATATAAAAAAATACCGGCCAAGTGCGTGTTGGACCACGCACAATGAAGGGTTCCGTAGTTGGGATGAATTTATCCCAAGAACCAACTTAACATTGTAGTTGAAAAACATGTTCTCTCATACATTCCAACTGCAAATGTAAGTTGGTCGACTATTACTCGTAAACTTGTAAAGCCTACTTAGCTGTGATAGTTTCCTTTTTAATTTCGTCGTAACCACTTTATCGGCGTGATTAATATGTATATCCATGCCAAATTATAGCTTTCTAGTACTAAGAGTCTCTGAGCTAAGCTGCGGACGGACGGACGGACATGGCGAAATCGAAACTATAAGCGTTCCTCGTTGACGACGGAACCCTAAAAGTTATCCTTGATAACATATTTTATTTTCATTAGTTTCATTTTCATAACTTAGTTTGGCAATATAATCCAAGTAATCTCAAAACGCTTTTGTGGGGTGTCTTCCTGAGCTGGTTACTAGCAGATATTTTCATATTCTTGTCGGAGGTACTTAAATGAAAATGTAGAATTCCTCAACCATTTAAACACAGCCAGCACCCTAATTGCGTAACACGCAATCAATCACAATCTGAATAATCTTGAAGCAAATTTCTAATCCATTACTTCATAAAATATGTTCGAAAAATTTGTCTGCTCAACAACGTGTTGAACTGTCAAAATGAAACCGATTCCTACTGTAAGTATATTTGATTATGTATTGTAAAGGGTGATATTAGACGATGTTTCGACGACCTGCATGTTTATTTATTTATTTGGTACACCAACAGCAATACATACAATGAGTTAATAATAAAACAAGACAAAGTAAAAGTGCTGGTATGTATGCCTATTACAGGTATACGCAGCATTCACAATAAGGACAACGACGTAATTGTATAAGAAAACATAATATAAAATACAGGAAAAAAAAAAAAAATTAGAATACAAAATAAAATAAATAGTTATTTGCAATAAACTTAATATTTACAATGATAATTATGACAATAACTGTGTTATCAATGTTAGCATTTTCGAGTGTGAATGATAACGAAGGTTTATAAACATGGATTTGTAGTGTTACTAACATTGAAATTGAATTTACAAAAATTATTTATTTATTTATTGGTGAATTTATGCACTCCCGTACCTCAGAGACTGATCTTCTAAACTTGTTTAGTGATACACCGTGTAAATCGGTTTCTGGTGATTTACAAAGACTGTTGTAATTTCTACAAATTCGTAGCAAGGGAGCGTTGAGACCAAGGTTGGATTTGCGGAAAGGGATATGAAACAATCTAGTGATAGGATATCTGGGAGGTTTTGAAGGGACTGAATATTGGATACGTTCGACTAGATCACTACATTTTATAAACCCGTTTGCAACTTTGTACAGAAAAATTAGATCACGCGAGCAACGGTCTCGCAGCGTCTTTATTTTGAAGAAGTGTAGGCGCTGCTCGTACGGACAGCGGTGGCTAATATTTCTAGATATGAAGGCTAGATGTTTAGTGAATGCTCTTTGTATTCTCTCAACTCTTTGTGAATGAACTGCATAGAACGGGTTCCAGGCAACACTAGCGTATTCCAACCGACTTCGCACCAGGGTATTAAACAAGACTATTCTGGTTTTTGGTAGTTGGAAGCCCCTAGTGTTCCGTTTTACAAAACCAAGCATCTGTGCAGACTTCTATTAGAAGTCTGCACAGATGCTGATGCTGATGCTGTGATGAAGTTAAGACTCTTAACAATGTCGTTGATGTGTGGCTTAAAGCTTAGTTCATCGTCGACCAGTACCCCTAGGTCTCGTATTTCACGTACCTTTGACAACGTGGTGTTGCACAATGTGTAGGTAGTATGAAAAGATGACTTTTTTTTCGAGAAACGAATAAAGAAGCATTTTTGTGCGTTTAACGTCATATTGTTAGCTATGCACCAGTTTTCGATGTTTATTAAGTCACTTTGAACAAGCGTACTATCTGCAGGCTCCGTGACTTTTCTATAAATCTTTAAGTCATCAGCGAACAACAAAGCTTCGCAATGCTTAATTTGACTTGTGATGTCATTTATAAAGAGCAAAAATAATACTGGGCCAAGATGGGAGCCTTGTGGGACTCCAGACCGTACGTGAAATTCGTAAGAGACATAGCCATTGACTGCAACAAACTGAGAGCGATTTATAAGATAGGATGCAAGCCATCTCAACAGCGATCCGTGGACACCACTAAGCTCAAGTTTTGCAACCATGAGCGGATGGCTCACCTTGTCGAATGCGCTGCTGAAGTCCGTGTATATTGCATCTACTTCGTGTCTGCCATCGAGGGTTTCAGATATATCAGATAAATATCTTACTAGATTGGTCTCTGTGGATCGTCCAACTCGGAATCCGTGTTAGTAGTCAGAAAGTTTAGTATCCAAGTAATTGGTAATGATGGGACAGACGAGACATTCGAAGAGCTTGGAGAAACAAGATAAGATGGAAATTGGCCTGTAGTTTTTTATGTCACTGAAGTCGCCTTTTTTGTGCACAGGCACGATACGGGCCTTTTTCCATTCATCGGGAAATACTCCTGACTCTAAGGACCGATTATATAAGAGACACAGTGGCTCTGAAAGCGCTCTCCCAGATGATTTCACAAAAACTGGTGGAATAGAATCGGAACCGGCACCCTTGGTGGTATCTAGTTTTTTAATTTTCGCGAGAACTTCTTGTGATGTAAATTTTATAGTACTTAGCGCTCCAAATGATTCTTGAACCTCTGTTGAGGCACTGCCATTTGATAGGGTAAAAATTGAAGAAAAATGTGAAGCTGAATTTTGAAAACAATTGAAGATTTGCAATGTCGGTTCCATTATTGACTATTACGTCACCCATGTGCATTCTGGCTGGAATCGCTGATTTACAATTTCGTTTGTTTTTAATGTAGCGCCAAAATGATTTAGGATCTTTTGATATTTCAGTCTCGATACGATGTTTGTAATCATTGTAATTATGGTTGATCATTGTATGACAACGGCTTCTAAGTAAATCGTAGCTCAACTTGTCTCGAGGATTATTGTACTTACGAAATTTTTTACGATACTTCTCTTTTTCAGATAGTAATTTTATGAGAGCATTACTAAACCAGGAAGGATATTTTGAATTTTTGCAACTGTGTTTCGGTATATGCTTGGCGATCAATTCTTTTAATTTTGCATAGAATATAGATACTAAAACATTAATATCGTCAGAGTGGGAAAATTCCACATGCCAGTCAATAGTTTGTAGGTCTGACATAATTTTTGCATAATCACATTTGTGGAAATTTGGGCGAGTGTTATTCTTTGGACGTAAGCATTTTGTATTTTCGTGTGACATTGTGATAAGCAGCGCAGGGTGTTTAGGATCAAGTCTAGTAAGAAGGTCAGAGGTATGGGAAGCATAAAGATTCCGCATATTGCTTATAACTAAGTCCAGTGTTCTGTCATCTATGTTACGAACGTGGTTAAATTGAAAAAGACTGTTAATTGCTAAGAAGTCAACAAACATATCCCCTAAAATGTTGTTAGAGTTATTAGGAATAGAATGAGTTTGTTCATCAAAAGATGACCATTTAATAAATCCGAGATTAAAATCTCCGAGGATAAGAACATCTTCAACATTGTTAATAACATTACTGACATTATTCAAAAAAATTGACAATGACTGTTTTTATTGGAGGCGGCAAATACGACACACAAATAGCAATATTTTTTACAATGTTATTAAATTTTAGTTTGACAGTCACCCAAAGGTCCTCGTTATTACTCTCCCAGCTGTAGACTCTGGCTGATGGAACATCTCGTGAAACAGCTAAAAGAACACCACCGCCATCTTTTTTAGCATTATTGTGGCATATTCTATCGCGACGGTAAACAGTGTACCTAGAATCGAACAATTCACTGTTCAAGATGTTTGAATTCAGCCAAGTCTCAGTAAAAGCTATTATTTTATAATCATTAAGTAAAGTGTTTTGGTACATTTCATTTGTTTTTGTTCTTAATGTTGGTTGTTAGAGATGTTGTTGACATGTTGTTGCATGTTGGTTAGACGTCACACCGCCGCGTGCCGAATACAATTTAGAATTTAGAGCAATGGCAAGTTGTACAATGCACACACTAATATTTCAATAAAGTTAGGTTACATGTTATCTACAGCTTGCATATTACGATTCTTGTATAATGGGAAACGGGGTTTTAAGTGTATTTGTGACCAGTGGCGTGCCTAAGGGTGAAAATTAGGGCAAGCCGACGATTTAAAAAAAACAGGGATTTTCTTACGTTGTTCATACTAAAACCATTATTAAAATGTTGGTTAGATAACCTTTAAAATACGAAGAGTACTACGTACATTTTAAGCATCAGTAGGTACATAATTAACATAAGCGCCATCTATATTATTGGATACGCATAACTACACTGCTTAGCCTAATTTTAATTATGATTTTAAATTAATTAATAATGATTTTATGAGGGCAAGCCCGGCTTTTTGGCTTCTATGAAGGTACCGCCGCTGTTTGTGACAGGTTGCAATTTTGCAAGGCCATCTTTTGATTTATGTATAAGTGCAACAGAAATAATTATTAATTCTGCAGTAATTAAGCTCAAGGTCTCGTTACATACTTTTCCAATTGAAACATAGTTACAAATATACCTACTAACATCCAGTGGTTTTACCACATTTCTCATTTTATTACCGGGTAAATTATCTGGCAGTTTCATACAAATTCTATCCCAAGCTTAATTTATTTAGTAGATAATGCCTATTTATAACAGACACGGCGGTGGAACAGGCACTAAAAGTTTTTCTTTTATTTTAGAAGACACAAAATATTCACGATCTTTTTTTTACATTCCATTGACGATTTTCTTTTTTTTTCTCTACGGCTGTAAAACCGTGTCCATGTTGTTTCAGTGACGCTAACCGCCGGTCGCGGTCTCGGTCGCGGTCTGTGACCCCGAGCAACTCCCCGCCCCCGGTGCCCGCGCCGCAGCTCCCGCCGCCGCCCCACACTTTGCACCCAGACAATGCATTAGGTACAACATCGTTTTATACTTCTACAGCCTGTGTGTACTTGTCTAAGGGCTATTGAGGTCCTAAATCGAAAAGGAAAATGTTTGTGGAGGGATGTTTGACCTTGACCAACAGATTTGTAGAGTTTTCCAAGAATCATTTTAAGTAATTTTGTTTCATCTTGATTGTCTATGCTACATAATTTTAATCCTCTTGTCGAGCTTATTATTATTTAGCATAAGAAGGACAGGGTTTTGTTCTACAGCTGGACGATTGCTTAGGTCGAGATTGAATCCAATATAAAATAAATTATTACTCTAAGCACATTCATTTTTACGTTTATTAAAAATAAAACACCCTGTTTACAATATATAATTACTTGAATCTTCTCCGTATAAGTACGACTGTACCATTTACGTCGCACGTCGGACTAAAAGCATCCATATTAATATGAATCTGGCGATACAACGACAGAAAGATTGATTCTCTGACGAATACCGACTACTCTCGAATATGTTAATATTTTCCTTGAGCAGAAACGTATTCGATAAACATTTTCAGATGCTTCTACAGAACGAAGTTTTCCCTCTAAATATAATTTGTAATAGATGAGAAAGGAATATCTCTTTGATAAGAGTCAATTTAATTAGAGGTGTTGGCATTTCAGATTATAATTACCTAATTATTATTCCTAAATATTTGTATTATTAAAAGCCTGTGATGTCCCACTGCAGGGCAAAGGCCTCCCTACTCTCTTTCCACTTCTCTCTGTTTAAAGCTGCTAAGGACCAGTTCTTGTTGAAGGAGTCCAGCTCATCCCATCGTCTCGATCTGGGCCTGATTATTAGTAAAAATTAAAATAGAGCTACTATTTACTACTACTATTAAAATAGAGCTAGCTATTATATTAGGGAACCTTAAGACAAAGTTTTCTAGAATATTACTGTATTGACTGTTCACATCCTAGGTCGTGGTGCATTAAGTGCAGCGGGTCGCCAGTTAAGTGACCACAGCAACAACAGGGAGTCTTCCTTAGACGACTCAGGTGTGGTGGATGACCACGACGATGGAGAGCATACATCGGACGACCAGGCACCACACCCGCACCCAAGGAGGCATCTGCTAATACCACAGCTGCCACTACCGCCAAACCACCCACCGACGCCAATGCCGATGCCAATGCAGATGCCGATGCCGATGCAAACGCCGATGCAAATGCCAATGCCAATGCCCATGCAGATGCCGATGCCGATGCCGATGCAGATGCCCACACCAATGCCTACGCCAATGCCGATGCCCATGCCTCAGATTCAACAAGTACGGCAATATATGTATATTGTAGCAAGAAATAGAAACATATTTTGCAACTCTTTTAGAATACAGTCATAGCAGTAAAGATCTACGCAAGAATTAGCAAGAGCCAATGTCTCCGAAAGCTGACTATCGTCTAAAAATCTTAGTTTAGTAGAAATACATTATACGACCTTCTAAAGATATCCACCATTTCAGATTACTCAGGATACGCAAACGCAAGAAATAAAATATAGACAGCCAGTAAAGAGTGAAAAGCCTGCTGTGAAACCAAAAAAACCCGTGAAAAACGTTCAGGACAAGTATCCGCTGAACCCTGACTACCTCAACCAGATCGTGGTGCTAGGTAAAATCTACTTCGAACTTTAGCACATTTTTCACTTCCTAAAAACTTTTCGGGTTCAGTAATGCCATCAAATTCAATAAGGTTCCGAGACCAATAGTTTGGGAAAATATATTCGGCATATGTGAGGAGGAATTGGCAATCAAATATAACTCAAAAATTTGATGGCACTACACAACCTAATCCAATTTATTGGCACGGCTTCAACACTGAATAGCACGAGACAAATAACACTGAAACTAAACGATGCTGCCACTATGTATCAGAATGAACGCTTTGCAAACACGAAGGGCTAACTATACTATGACAACGAATGCATTTTATAGGATGCGGTACAATTCTTGAAATTAATGAACTTGCTAAATTAATTTTGTAGATTTAGATTACGGACGTAAGTTTATTGGCTATAATTCTGCATGATATTCAATAATTCTTGTCAAAATTGCGTCACTTAGGAGTTCCTTATTTCGAAATCTATCAAACTTTAAATGCTTGCGTTCTTTGCAACTTTCTACTTTTCTAAATTGAAATTACATTGTACAGGTTAATTTTAATCCTAAAGATTCTAAATTATTAGGTAGTTTGACTTTAAGTACTTTTTCTTCTAAAAATTCTAACTGTTCACTCTGTTTCAACTCTCATTTGCAACAGATGATATTTTCTTTGGATTTCAGAAGCATTATGTAAGGTTCCACTTGGATTTTTGAACAGTCCTCGAATAATTGAACCGTTTGATTGGAGAGAATTTCTATGAAACACTTATGTATTTGAAATTCCTAATCAACTGGTTTCAAATTTTTTATTCTTTGGTAGCTTTACGAATAAATTCCTCAACAATTACAAATAATTCAAGTCGCTCTCGTAAAAGCCACCAAAGTTGTAGATACTGCAATTAAATTATGCAATTAAAATAGTTTTAGGTACTGCTAATTTTATTTGTCATAGAAATAATTATTCCATTTCTGTTTCAATTAATTTTATTTTACAAATCATTTTTGTAAAGAGCTGGAATATTTATTATCTATGGTTGGTAACATTCACCAGTAGTTTCACTTCTCAATGAGGAACACTTCATTGACCATTTTAATACGACACGGTTGCAATCTCGCTTCTACCCTCATTAATATCGTCAGGGGCGGACTGGCCATACAAGCGCGCGCCCGACCTCCCGCAAGCGGAGACGACGAAAATTAATGAGCTCAGTTTATTGGCAGCCACGCACAAAACTCATATGGGCAATTACGAGCAAAATTGCACTTACTTCACAGGTTAGTAAACACAGACGCAAACGCTTCTACCCCCCAGTCCACCCCTGTCCCCACAGGAAGACTGCAGGGTGACTGCGATTGACTAGCTGTCGTCTTGTCATAGCTCAAGAATCGCATTCAAGTCTTTCCACATTACATTCAATTACTTTAACAAATACTTTGAACACTTGTGCATAACTTTTATGCGATTCGTATTTGGAAACATCAAAATTCATATCAGTGTTTTGTCGAACTTACAGTTTAACCACTATACTGGTAACTGCACCGTTTGTACACATAATTGGCATATCAAAATTTTTCGTACTAACATGCTGGTTTTCCTTGCATATTAATGCAATTTTCCTGCATATTTTCTTTGTCCTGACTTCGCTTTCAATGCATGATGAGTTGTTTAATATTTGATAAGTGATAGATTAATTTAGTAAAACGAAAGCTTTGCATCGATGAAACTTGAATTTGCCTCAGTATGCTTTCGCTTATTTTAATTGATCTATTTCTTCACTTCTTTCTTTCTTCTGTTCGTGACGTATATGTGTGATATTTGTTGTTCTTCGTGTTTGTATATTTTGTTGACTGGTTTGAATTTTCTGGCAGATGAGCTGGTGGATAGAAACTGTGAGTGCTGCGTCACTTGCTGTATAGACTATGAAGGCTGGCTCCAGTTCCAGAACTGTTTGTACGGGATCGTGAAAGATCCCTTATTCGAGTTGTTCATTACAACTTGCATTGTTCTTAATACGCTCTTCCTCGCGTTAGAGCACCATGGAATGAGTGAGAATGTTAGATCGGCCTTAGACATAGGAAATAAGGTAATCAAAGCTTTAGTATAGATATTATTAGAAAACTGCGTTTTGACTGCTGATCGTGTGAATAAACTACTACATGCTTTAATACTCTCTTATAATATTATATGATAAGTGAAAATAAATGAATAATTTCCAGGTGTTCACGTCGATATTTACATTAGAATGTATAATGAAAGTGATGGCGATGAGCAAAGACTTCTTTGCGTGCGGGTGGAATATATTCGACTTGATTATAGTGTCAGCAAGCCTTCTAGATCTAATATTTGAGCTCGTCGATGGCCTATCTGTGTTGCGAGGTCTTCGTTTGGTAAGTCATTTAGAAGAATAAAATCATAATCATTTATTTGTCAGAATATAGTACATTATATATAGTCTTAAGTTTCAAAGCAATTTCGAAAATGTTACACATTTGCAGGATTTAAAAAAATATATATATGTATTATGGACTTCATGGATTGAAAATAATTACGGAACTAGTTTTCAGACTGATTATTTTAGACATGAAATAATTATTCCTCTTTTATCGTAGATTCTTTGTTTGCAGCAATATTTAACATTCAAAATTCCTTCCGATTATATTGTGTTCTCTCCTTCCACAACACAGGCACTGTAGATATTTTTGAGTGGTTTTGTAGGTGCTCCGACTTTTTATTCTCTATATAGCTAGATTAGAAACTTATTGTTTAACAATTAGAAATAATAATGAATCCTTCCTAATATTTTGTTAACTCTGTTTCAGTTACGAGTGTTAAAGTTAGCTCAATCATGGACTACAATGAAAGTGTTATTGAGTATTATAATATCGACAATCGGTGCTCTTGGTAATTTGACGTTCGTGTTAGTGATAGTTATATACATATTCGCTGTGATCGGTATGCAGCTCTTCTCCAAGTCCTACACGCCGGATAAATTCGACCCGGATCCAGTACCCAGGTATGACATTACAAGTTATTGCATGACGTCAGAGTTTCACTTTTGCGGCAAGTATTATAACTACATTCTGATTGTTTACTTATTTATGTATCATATCTTCCAATCGTCCAAAATTTTCCAATGTGTATTATGAATTTCTTTTGATTATTCTCTAAAACCTGTGTTGCATGAATCGTTTCTTTATTTTCATCACCGACCAATGTTTCTCTTAATGTGCGAACTAACAACCCTGACTCGACAACGTACAAAGGTGGAACTTCAACGACTTCTTCCACTCGTTCATGATGATATTCCGGATCCTGTGTGGCGAGTGGATCGAGCCTCTGTGGGACTGTATGCGCGCGGAGCAGGAGACCGGGGCAGAGAGTTGCTTCTTCATATTCTTGCCCGCGCTCGTCATGGGCAACTTTATGGTGCTCAACCTCTTTCTTGCCTTGCTGCTCAACAGCTTTAATAGTGAGGAACTTAAAAATAAGAAGGAGGTAAGTACTATAACAAATTTCTATACTACCCAATTGTCTAAGGTCTATATTCAATATATTTCTTGAAGTTCAAATGGTATATTGTTCGATGGTTCATTAACTATAGATAAAGGCATCCGATTTGCCACTTACTTCACAGTATTTTTCAATAACACGAAAAGAGTAATTGCATACATAAAATAGTCTGACATATTAAATTAAAAAGTAAATTGTCGCTACACGCCAGATATCTATCTATTGTTTTCAATCCCTTTTTGCAATGCCTAAAGATGATAACGCTCTACCGTTTACCGGGAGTGCAGCGTAGGCTTTCGTCAGCGCCATTATTCATTCTTCATTAGCGAGGCGTCTGTGCGACGCATGTGAATGATAGACACCGCCTACGCCACTGATATTAGTGAGATGATACCCTCGGAAAAGCAAGGCAAAGTAAATCTTGTTCAAAGGTACAACGGCATAAGTAAGAACAGTAATGATCCCATTAATAATTTTCAGGAAGTTGGAGAAGATTCAAAATTAGCTAAAAGTTTCGATAGAATACGTTCTATAGTAAGAAAAAAAGGTTTCCTTATATCGAGAAGTAAAGAGACTGACAAAAAATCTAAGTTAGAAGAGCTAGTTAACGAATTTATGACACAACAACGCGCTATAAAGGAGAAGAAGGCGTCGATACCGTCGATACCTAGCGAGCAGAGGTACTCTGCGTCAATACAGGAGACCATCCTGTTCCCACACGACAATATTTATAGTCATAGTTATCAAGAAGCATTAAATAGGTAAGTATTAAAATGTTCTATCAATAACGTTGTCCATTTAATAAGAATCAGAGATATTATATAAAATAATGTCCATTTATTGTAAAGTTCAAGAACAGAATTAACATTCTCAAAGAAAAGACGTATATTTCAAATAAGAATTGATTCTCTCGCTTTTTTTTAAAGTTAGTTTTCCCACGTTAGAGCTAGCGACGATATCTCAAACTCGTTCACAACTCAAGTTTAACTTTACAAAAATATTTCAGGCCAATATCAGTAGGTTCCGACTTCGCCTACCCACAGCTTTACCAAGCTACCAACAACTTTAACCACGGCAGTCAAGAAACTTTAAAAGATGTGCGTGACTTGGCAGCTGAACATAAGATAACTAGTATTAGGGAAGACTCGAAAGAAAATCTTGAAGACACATCGCTGCCTGAGCAAGTTACCGCTCAGAAGTTGTTGAACCAGATGTCTTCAGGTTATCACACACAGCCTTCGGATTCGAGAGGTAAGAAATTGCCTAAAATGATTTTTAGGGTATTGGCGTTAAATTTTTTCACCTCACAACCTCGGAAAGATTGTTTTTCATTAGAAATCTGAGTGCATTTTATTCGCTAGCATGGAAAGATTTTTTTTTAATTCGAACCTTTCTATTCAATAATTTTCTACACCGCCAGTCCACTGAAAATGCATTAATACTTATTTAATATCAGTGCGCCAACCTCATTTTTAGAATAATCGCCGCACTGGCCAGCACGACGATTACTTTTATTTTTTTTTAATAAATAAACACTAATTTAATATATTATTTAAGCTGTTTATTTTGTAACTAGCATTTTCCTCGCTGTAGTGAGGAGAAAATTTGTGGGTTTTGCTCGGCAGCAAAGTTATTCTGCGTCTCGTGTCTTTGAAACCCTCCCTACGCTCAGGACTCAATACAATTACTCGCGGCAAAAACAACTTTGCAGCCTTGCATAACAAATAACTATTATTAGTCTTAGGACAAAATAAGAAACTCTCATCTAATAAATATTTCAGATGAAAACGAACACTATGAAATGGCACAATTGTCAAGTAGAACAACGCCAGAAAAACCGAAGAGGCAACACCAGCCCAGGGAACAACTTCCGTCAAACAACTTAAGTAAGGAACCAGTCAAAGGAAATGACGAAGACATGAAGCGTCCGTGGCAAACTTTAGTCTCATATGTAGATGAATTAACCGTAGGTGGGAGAAAAAACTCACAGGGTCAATATGTTGATGCAATGGGAAACTTCCCCGGATTTGGGAAACAGAAAGAGCCAAAAGTACCCGAGAACTGTTTCCCTCGCCAATGTTACGATGCGTATGTATTCATTCAAGAATGTCTCGATGCTCAATGCCATATTCGCTTCCATTTCTATAGTAGGAGTTTAGTAGTTATCAAAATCTTTTGAAACCCGATTTTTACGATTAACTCTTCTTCCTTTGACATTACTTTTCATGCCCTTACGAGTTGTGTATGTCTCTTTAACCTTTTGCACTTCTAAACAACCTAATGCATCCAGTAATGTAATGTAATTAATTAACTCATCTAACTTTATTGCTATGACCATTGCTTCACAACATTAATCGTACTAATATCCCTACAAAACTACGGAACTAAGGTAACAAATAAAAGGTTCCAGGGATGGAAATTAGAATCACGACTCTCCATACGTATTTAGGATATCCAGAAGTATGTATGTAGGTAGGTACAGGGTTTAAATAGTTGCTTGTGATCCGAATGAATTCAAATACGCTGTCCTTTTAGGAGTTCTTGTTGGGATGCATGTATTCAGACCAACGTGGGTCAACGTTGGATGTTTCTCCGAACCTACATCCTGCGGTACGTAGATACTCCAGCCTTTGAGTGGTTCGTATTGGTACTGATCTTCGCGTCGAGCATCACGCTCTGCTTCGAAGACATCCACCTCGAGAAAAACAAGCCGTTGAAGAAAATACTGTACTGGACCAACTTGGGGTTCTGCATGATCTTCATCATCGAGATGTTTCTCAAGTGGATAGCGTTGGGGTTCTTCAGATACTTCACTAGTTTCTGGACGCTATTAGACTTTACAATCGTTTTTGTAAGTATCAATTCTTTCAACATTTTTATTGACGCTTTTATATTTCTCTTTCTAACGCTTCAATTCCGCTTTCAGGTTTCAGTATTCAGTTTGTTGATAGAAGAAAATGAAAACCTAAAAGTGTTAAGATCGTTAAGAACTTTACGTGCACTGAGGCCGTTGCGTGCGATATCGCGGTGGCAGGGGATGCGTATCGTAGTGAACGCTCTAATGTATGCGATACCTAGTATCTTCAACGTATTGTTAGTGTGTCTAGTGTTTTGGTTAATATTTTCTATCATGGGAGTGCAGTTTTTTGGCGGGAAGTTTTATAAGTGCGTCGATGATGAAGGAGAATTATTACCGTTAGAGGCAAGTATGACTATATATTGATACCGACATTTGAACTTTCCTATGGAGTTTTAATGGTTCCATTTGATTTTAGATAGTGAACGATAAATGGGAATGTTATTACAACAATTTCACTTGGATAAATTCGAAAATATCGTTCGACCATGTGGGCATTGCCTACTTGGCGTTATTTCAAGTGGCCACATTTGAGGGTTGGATGGAGGTGATGGCCGATGCTGTGGACGCGCGAGGAGTAGACTTACAGCCAGCGAGAGAAGCCAACATCTACGCATATATATATTTTGTCATCTTCATCGTGTGCGGTTCATTCTTCACCCTTAATCTGTTTATAGGAGTAATTATAGATAACTTTAATATGCTCAAGAAGAAGGTAATTTGTTTGTAATTTATAATATCTTGCAATAAATCTATTTATCCAGAGTTTATGCTACAAAATTTAATTTTCAGTACGAAGGCGGAGTTTTAGAAATGTTCCTTACCGAGAGTCAAAAGCATTACTATACAGCAATGAAGAAACTCGGTAGAAAAAAGCCCCAGAAAGTAATAAAAAGGCCGAGGAATCAATTTTTAGCGATGTTTTACGATCTCTCGAATTCACGAAGATTCGAGATCGCCATTTTCGTTTTAATATTTCTGAATATGCTCACTATGGGCATAGAACATTATGATCAACCGCATTCTGTTTTCTTTATATTAGAAGTTAGTAATGCGTTTTTCACGACTGTATTTGGTTTAGGTATGATAATCGTTTCAATTTATATTGTATTAAGTAAGAACAACGCCAAATCCTTTCTGCCTGATGGTCTTCTTCGCCAAATATCGCCTTGCCTTTTCACACACATCATCATTTTTACTAAACGACTTTATTTATCCTTCAATAATCATAAGGTGCCTAAATTTAAAGTCAAGGATTTGGCGTTGTTATCACTTACAGTACAATACATCCACAATATCTTGATCCTAACTTATCTAAACCCTTACAGAAGCGATAGTAAAAATAGTAGGTCTTCGGTACCACTACTTCACGGTGCCGTGGAATGTGTTCGACTTCCTGCTAGTGCTGGCTTCGATCCTGGGCATCCTGATGGAGGACATCATGATTGACCTGCCCATATCGCCCACTTTGCTGAGAGTCGTACGAGTGTTCCGGATAGGGAGAATTTTAAGACTGATTAAAGTGAGTACTTTCTAGCCTCTGTTTTGTTCAGTCCCACCGACATCGTGTTCCCATGTTGAAAATAAGTTAGTTCTTCATATAATTCAGTTATTTGGTAATAATCCTGGAAAGTTGACCGGGAGTTTTAAAATTTATCGATTTTGACGAGCTCTTTTCGATTTTTCACTTTGCCATCTCGATACTTTGCCGCACGCGATGCCGTATTGGCAAAATAGGGTCCTAGCGGTTTTAAGTGGAAAATTTAAAAGCCAATTTGCCCAAAAAAAAATCTAATTTTGCCAAAACCCTTTCTTTACCCTTTTTCAGGCCGCTAAGGGCATTAGAAAACTGCTATTCGCGCTAGTGGTGTCGCTGCCCGCGCTGTTCAACATCGGCGCGTTGCTGGCTCTCATCACGTTCATCTACGCCATCATCGGCATGTCCGTGTTCGGGCACGTCAAGGAGCAGGGCGCGCTCAACGACATCGTCAACTTTCAGACCTTCGGGAGAAGCATGCAGTTGCTTTTTCGGTAAGTTTCTCCTGGTACTTCTGTGATGTCTTTTTATATGAGCTGGTTTAAAGTCAAAGTAAATCTTATTTAGTGTAATGTTTGGTGCTAAAATTAAATAATTTATGTTTTGTTTTAACAAAAGTAGGTATTTGTGTAAGTACGAAGTAGGTAATACTTACAGCAGAACATGATCCGTAACCGCCGATATAAATTTTCAAGGATGCTTCGTGGTGGGGACCATGAAGCATCCTTGAAAATTTACATAGGTAGTCCCAAACTTTGTGATTATTTGCGCTACGATGCCACATTGTGAATCATTCAGATCATCAACCAGACTTTTTAACAACGCATCATTTACTTCGTTTGTATAAATTATAATATTTCTCTTCTCTCCGCTTTTCAGTTTAATGACATCAGCTGGTTGGAACGACGTGCTAGAATCTCTCATGATCCAGCCTCCTGAATGCGAGTTAGGGGAGCACCCTGGCCAGAACGGCAACTGCGGGAGCCCACTGCTGGCCATCACGTACTTCACGTCGTTCATCATCATCAGCTATATGATTGTCATCAACATGTACATAGCCATCATTCTCGAGAATTTCAATCAGGCGCATCAGGAGGAAGAAATTGGCATCGTTGAAGATGATCTGGAGATGTTCTATATACGGTGGTCGAAGTGAGTATTTCTGCATAGTGACTTATCATTAGTTATCAACCACCTACGCTAAATGAATGTTCTTTTAATGTTATTTAATCAGATGGGTATAAAATTATATTTTAGTACGTATATAATTATTATTTGTATAAATCTAAGAAAAAGCCCGTCATAAGCTATCCACGAAAGAACAGTAAATTATAAAAGATTAAAACTTGGCCCAACACCTCCTATAAACGTATTTTCTTTCTTTCTTTTTCTTTCTAATACTGACTGAGTCTGTAGCCGCTAACCACCACTTACAGTTATTAGACCTATTTACCATTTATTACGACAGTTCAGAACAGACTCTTTAAACACAAATGACGTCGTAAAGAGAAACTCGTAAATCTTGCCTTCTATCTCGATCCCCGGCTTCGGCTGAACACATTAAAATTTACTCAAACAATTATTGCTTGGCATTAACCTCATCATTTGTGGGCACGGTATTTAGTAATTGCGTTTCTTGTTTCGTAATGAAACTAGGTAATATCTTTAATACGTACCCTACGTACCGACCTAGTTAGAAGGTTAAAGACGGTAATTTTATACTCAACCAATCGATATTCATACATTTTTTTTTCAATACAGCCTGGCCTATTTTAAAGTACTAGGTATCCATCATCTTTGAAACTAATATACAAATATTCTTCTTTCCAGATACGACCCCCACGCAACTCAATTCATAAGTTTCGCTCAACTATCAGACTTCATAGCTTCTTTAGATCCTCCGCTAGGCATTTCCAAACCAAATACAGTGGCTTTAGTCAGTTTTAATCTACCAATCGCGAAAGGCAACAAGATCCATTGTTTAGATATACTCCATGCCCTGGTCAAGCATGTGCTGGGGCATGTGGAAGAGACGGACACGTTCAGACAGCTTCAGGAACAGATGGATATCAAGTTCAAGAAGCAGTTCCCCACGAGGAAAGAACTGGAGATAGTGTCCTCGACTAGGATATGGAAGAGAGAGGACAAGGCGGCACGGACAGTGCAGCGGGCGTGGAGAGATTATGTCAAGTAAGTCTGAATGCTTTCTTTGTGTTTGTAGACTTAACAAAGAAAAAAAAAAGACAAATACTAACTCTTTGATGAATTGAATCGGGTTATTAACAAGTTGATTTATGATTTTCAATCCCATCCAGCTCTTCCTGTCAGCGTAACACTGTACACATATAAATTGGTGGCCGTCATTAAGTTTTTCTAAATTATTGTTTGAAATTTTAATTTTTATATAGTTATTTAATTGTTATGTTTTATACGGATCTTTCTATTTAAAATAAATGAATTTAATTGATGACTTCTTTAACATAGTTACATATTTTGACTCGGATTCTAAACTTACCACACAAATACTTTCAGTGATTAATATAATATTTTAGTAGACACACATAATCTTTTAGTAGAATGCTCTTGTTAAATCTTCAGTTCTCATTCAAGATAATTTAAAATTTTGAACTCTCAGCATAGCCCTTTCAGAGCCGTGCAGGTGGCATAGCTACGTACTGGTCGGAAAATATTTGAGTAGTACGTAGTCAGATGACACAAGAAGAAGCATAGCAATAAAATTCACTCACCATAATTCCAGGCGTAAAAACCGCAGCCCCTCACAAGAAGAAGAAAGCACAAAGTGGTCCCCCGGCGGGGGCTGGGGGGGAAAGCTGAGCGCGCTGCTGCACGTGCGGCGCGGCTCGCACGCGTCCAGCCGCAAGTCGTCGCGCGCGTCCGACGCGTCCGACGTCAGCGAGCTAGGAGGAGCGTGGCTGAACCTGCCGCTGTTGCTGCTGCCGGGGGCCACGCCTGGAGAACAGGTACCGACTACCGATAGTAGTTCCGATACGATGACGTATGCCCGTTTTCACTAAAAATGACACCCAAATTAATGCCTAAATTTAGTCCTTAATTTTGTTGTCATCCAGTGTTACTGAAAACGGGCATTAGATCCATCTGTCTGGGAGTCCTAGGTACGGGGGCAGTTGGGAAAAAACATCGACCCTGCAGGGGGAATAGCAATGAGTCGGTTCAATATGACTCTGCTCCGGTGCTCCAGCCTCACTACAGGAACAGATTTCGGAGGGCAGACTGAAAAATTACACTTTTAGTTTACACCTATACATACTTAGCGGCTATAAAGACGAATATTGATGATAGATTAGTTAGACTGTTACGATTAGGTAACATTAGGTATGGAAAATATAACGCCAGAGTAGTTGGTAATGTAAGTAGTCAAGTTGACTTTGTTCTTTCTCTTTAGGCTGGTATACTATGTAATTTACGTATTTAGAACAAGGTAGATTTAATTTCTTGCTAAAATTACAGGAGAGATTCCTTCTGGAGGAATCTCCGCTTCAGTTTTATAGCGCTTTAGGTAAACCCATACATATCATACCGGTCATAATCAATGTTGAGAAAATCGGTCTTCCGGCTCCTGCCATCTCCATTTTTAAAGCTAGTAACATTTATCGTGGAACAGCCGAGTGGTTCCGAGTCGGCGCCGCCCCGAAGGCGCTCTGCCTACGGGCTGCCGATCTTCCTGCGGCATCAGGACGCCATGGATGAGGAGACCGGCCCGAAACGAGCAGGTTCATATGTAATGTTTTGCTTTCCGTGTCTCTTCCTCAGTAGGTTTAGAGATAGATGCATTTTGATTACCCTTGGTAATGGCTGGGCAGCGCGTTGCATTGCGTGAAAAACTATGTTTGAAAGTACAGTCGACTCCGTTATTGCTTTAACATCCTAAGGCCCTTTCCTGATTTGTAGGTGCATCAGCGGTGCGGGATCAGCATGCTCGGTATACCCGGTACCAAAAGCTCACCGAGCGCCTGTATTTTAATTAGCGTTTCCTGATCGGCTCGGTATGCGCGGGAATGGGGCGGGATCGTTTCGGTATACTACGTCTCTATAGAAACATCCAATGGGCGCTCTGTGTTTACAGAGACACGTCACGCGTTTTATTTTCTCGCGAGGATGCACCAATTACCTAAAACATAACGTCAAACGTCCATAAATGAAAGCAGTGCGGTATCGGTTCGGTACACAGAGCACACTATACCGCACCGCTCCCTCACCGACAAATCAGAGGAGCAATCAATTCTCGTAATTTTAAGAACATTCACAGTCTGATCTCAGTTTCAATATGTCAAAAATGCCTATAATTTTCCTACATTTTTGACATTTGATTGTCGCTGAGATGAGATTGCGACTAGATTTTGAACGTGTTTAGTTACGGGAATTGGGCTTCTGGAAAGGGCCTAAGGTTGAATGTCACTTGCACGACTTAAAACGTCACGGTCTATTTTGCTTAAAGAACAATGTGACAGTTAGATAGTTTCAACTTTAGTGAAGTTTCAATTTACTCGGAGTTTTCCGTGGTAGGTATGTAGTAAAGCCGACCATAAAATATACCTATGGATAATGCAAAACGTGTTTTGACGCAACGCGCTGCTCATCTCAGACTTGGCTAGCACTGAGTGGTTAGTCACCAGTCTTTAAATTTTTCTTTAATCCTGTAGTAAATGGACCCGGAAAGTAATCCTAAAATCAATATTTAGTCATTCTTGAGCAATTTGATGTTTGCTTTCGTTTGATTGTCTTATGCCTGTCTAATTGGAAACATTTGTCTTGCCAAGAGTAGCCAGAACCAACCACTCGGTCCTAAACTTCTTAGGTACCTACCTAAACTCATTCGATTCAAAATTTTAACAGTTTTTGAAACACTAATTGGCATTAAATTCCATACCATCTATGAAATCTATTTCAAATGAGTTTATATTTCACCTATATTTCTCAGTTTTTAGATGGCGTGTCTAACAAGCATACCTAAGAACAAAGTTTCAAAGTAACCAGGATATTGGCAGCTTATGCATGTTTAGTAGTAGATACCCCAGATTCTCGCTTCTATAGCTAAGTATATCTATGTCAGTGAATGTCCGCATGACAATGTAGTGTGTAAGTCTGAGTAGTTTGTTCCCCTCTACAGTATTTCCTTCACTTTTAACGCAACTCAGGAGTCCGTAAGTACAATTCTATATTTTATTGATACAGCCAAATCTATTCGAGAACGCCTAATGGCAATGGTATAACACTTCGATCGCACCGATTAACACAATAGAAGACACAAAATTAACACTAGCTGGAGTAGCTGCTACCTTCACTATTACCGAGCTACTTCTATCGGAGAACAAACCGTTTAGCCCGTCACGTTCTTCAGACTGACATGGCTAAGGTAATAAATTATCGAATCAAAGAATTTTAGAATCCGCCAATTATATTGACGAAACTTCAAGAGGATAGAGAGATAACATAGATGGCTTTAACACCTCAATTGATGCACCTCAACGAAGACACTCAAATCAAATGCCAATATATTTCGGAAGTAGTGTGTTATGGTGTCGTGTGTGACGTGTCACAGGTTCCCTTCGGCTGAGCAGCTCGCGCCGCAGCTCCATGCGGCGCGTGACGCCGCCAGCGCGCGCGCGCACGCCGTCGCCGCACGCCAACAGCGAGGTGAGCATCCTGGTGACAGAGGCGTCGCCCGACGCCGCACCCGCGCCGCCGCCCGCGCCCTCTGCGCCGCCCCCACCGCCGCCCACGCTGGTGCGAGTGCTCGTGCACCGCGAGTCCGACGAGCGCCCCAGCTGATCTCCGACTCCCGAGCTCGAGCCCCGAGCTCTGCACCCGGACGTTCCCAAACAGAACGATCCCCATTGACTTTCCAACCGGCAGTGTTCCGGCGAATAATTGTGATTTTTTAATTTAAATTTAACTAGTCCCGTTCGCGGTTGTCATTATGGTGGATATGTTGAGATAGATGACCTCGTTTCTCTACATCTACCAGTAAACGTTAGAACACAAGATAATTAATTTTGTTATTTTACTGGTAGAATTTGAAATGCGCCCATTTATCTCAACACTTAATAATATAGATAGTTACATACAGTAATAACCGGAAACTTCCAGAGTCGTTACAATAACGTTTTCATTAGTATCTCGTTGAATTCAATAAGCTTTACGATACTGAACTGCGCTGAAACGCGCCACGCAAGTTGCATTACACGCTGATAAGTAACATTCGTTTGTAGACGCTTCGATAGATTAATGTTGCTGAATCCGGTTTTTTGGATCATAGAAGAGTTGGATATTAGTAGGTTTATAGCTTTTTGAAGATTCGTAACCAGTATCTATCTTGTAATATAAAGAAAAAGAAATTGCCACCTAAATGTGCCTAGTTTCTATCACATTACCAGAATTCAGAAAAATCGTTATGGGAACCATTCCCGTAACGATTTTTTTTTTGCATAAAGAGTATACATACAGAGAAGAGTATAAGTACATGTGCCACACTTGAAGTTCATACAAAATTTGAGATATTTATAAGTACTTAATATATTTTATCATACTCGTACTAAAATTTTTCTTCTTTTGACTAATACATAGTTTAGTTTAGTGTAGATTTAGATTTTTCTACTACGTAATAGCAATTGTTCGCCACTAATTTTAATAGAAATAAATAGAAACCTCTTCTATCCTTCTTTTACGATCCAAAATTCGGTAAGACAGCAGTTTTTTTTATGGAATTTAATATTTATTTTAATACGCGAGGCCAGTGTCAAGTTGGATGTAAATGAATTTGTTGTTGTAAATAGTATTGTAATTATATGAGAATGACTGATGTCACCAACTCACCATGTCGATAGAATTAATAAGAAACTCATTAAAGCAAGTTGCACACCAGATAACCATAGGTATAATAATAATTTTATTTATTTGTGTTAAAATTCTGATTAGACTGCAACTATGTTGTAACACAAATACATATCACACCTATATTATCATGGAAGAGTTCAGTAAACAAAACTGTTGGAATAGCAACGGACCTAAAATATTACCCTTGGGAACTCCGTAGTGATCATGGTTATAAATAAGTTGGTATTACTGTGCCTGTGCTTCACCGCTTACCTAACACATTTTCGTTTAATTTGTCAATTGTATTTTTTATACTAATCACTTTATCCCTAGCAAATACCTGTAAAATTTTGTAATTATGTTGTTACATGATCGACATGATCGAAAGCCTCGCTCATATCCATTTAAAGGTTGAACAGGAAATATTTTCACTAACAGTTTTGAACTTTTTTTAGTCCATTTATTTTTCGATGTAAGCACAAAATGGGTACTTATAGGATTATGTACATGCCATGCTTGTTTGGTGTGCGGCTTACCTAAAAATAACTTGATGGTTATCGATTTATCGCCTCACCAAGTTGAGGGTTCTAAATGAAAGTTTCCAGATCAAATGCCATTATTATTGTTGAAGATTATTAGAAATTAAGTATTTGCAAAATATTGGTTCTAATTATATGAGCATTATTAGAATGGAGGGCATGTTGTTATGTATTAAGTTTAAGTATGTTGCCATATTATTTAGGGAAAAGTGTGCTTGATATCTTTAATGTAATTATAACCCCTATTTCCTCATTTATATGAAATCCATTAGTATGTCTCTCTTAAAACCTGAATATTAAATATATAAGTGCTGTAACTATTTTCCAGACAGAATTACTTATACTCAGGTTGTGGAAAAGACGTGGCAACGTCAAAAGACAGTAAACAATAACCATCACCTTTAAAGTAACTTTTAAATAATAAAGTAGTATACAGGGTAGATATTTCCAACTACGTGAGCTATTTGTGAATTTGATTCAAAACTTACATCACCACATGGAAAGTAATTAAGAATACCTGCCAAAGTACATAACTTTCCAGACTAGACGCTTAATTTGTGTCGACCTTTAATATACACTCTATATATTCCAAAATTCTACAGTAAAGCGCCTGCTACACGGTCGCCAACCGCGTCCCGACAGAGGTGACCTTGGTGATTTACAACCGTGTAGATGGTGGTTTATGACCAAACACTGAAACAGCTCTGCCAGTCGCAAACCAAGGTCACCTCTGTCGGGGACGTGGTTAGCGACCGTGTAGCAGGCGTTTTAGTAGATAGATTTGACTGCCACTCTTCTCGGCTAAATTAGAAATTGTTAAACTTCGAGATTTTAAATGGTCAGTTTCTTAGCTATTTATTTAATATAATGGATTCATGAAGCAGCTAACTAGACGTAGATTTTTTTTACATGTAGTTTTTTTCTATGACAAAAATGAATTGTATTCTTAACTACCTACTAGTCAATATGATCTCGATAGAGCTTTAATCTTTTTGACATAATAGGTAGGTAACTAGATAAGTGGGCGAATTTATATGGTCAAAAATTCTGACATAAAAATCAAAATAATCATAATTTTACCTCACAATTTTATTAATTCTACGAGTTTGAAATAAATATTAATATAAGCCATTTAGAACTGACCTGTCGTGATTTTATCCTTATTGAGTAGTGGATTACTGAAATGATATAGGTACCTATAACTAGTTGTTGCATTTCACGAGTGCATTGTGATTTGAACTAAGGTTCAAATTATACTTCAGAAACCAACTTTTACTTTTACGACCATGACTTATACCTACGTACGACGCCGGTAAGTCACTATGGTCTTATAAGTCTTATGAATCGAACTCCTAATTTGCAACAACTACTGTAGTATAGTAGTATGGGGATTATTTAAGGTAGCCCGCGAAATTCAAAGTTTTATACAATTGCAGGTAGGCGTCAGGTTGTATGTTGATCAACAACGATTCGCGACCGTAAAGGCCGCAAAGCGCAAAAAAAAAAGTAAAAATATTTGAATTTCGCAGGCTTATGCACAAAAATCTGACTTTACTCGCCATTATTTTAGTAGGAAATGCTATTCCTGGTATAAATTATTACTGCAGTATAACATTTCTACTTAAATACCTACAAAAAATACATTTAAGTAGTAACAAGATTCCTTTCAAACCAGGCAAGCTGCAGCATACAGACATGTACAAAATGGGCAAATATTCGCACAAATCTCAATAGATATTGAAATAAGTAGTTAGTTTTGACGTTACAATAATAGTACTTATTTGTAAAAGAGACAGTATCATTTTGTTTACTATTTTTTTGTCTATTTATCTGCCATTTCCCTACAATATTTTATTTTATTGAATCATGAACTTGTGCCTACTATACAAATTATGATTAGGTACCCATTATTTCAAATGTTATCTAATTTTGTACATTAATTAATTCTATTTATGCGAATGTGTATAATTTGTTCATATTTAGCCCGTCCACATGTTCCTTTTGTTGATTGTTTTCTAGTTGTAACATTAGCTGCTAATAGTGTTAACGAGTTGCTAATATAGGCGCACCAAGTGCTTTCGAATTATATTTTAGCTGCATTTATGTACAATCGGCCCGAAAAGTGATCACATTTTATTTGTTGGCGAATCAATTAGCGCCATAAATCACTTTTGGAACCGATATTACACATATTACACGTATGACGAGAATTTACTTAGGAAGATTGTAAAGCATTCAATAAAAAGTTGATGCCGTTGGTTTTAAATAGTTCATAATAACTATAGAATTAGCTTTTTTTCTAAAAGAAAAGTTTAAAAAGAAAATTTTAAAATTTCTCTAGGAGTATACTTGAGCAGGTAAATTTTAAAACCCCCAAACATTTTTCAATTTAGCAAGGACCAAAACTTCATTTCGTTTAAAAAAAAAAATTCTCAATTTAATAATTATATTCTTGACCAACTTTTGAATTCATTTTTACTTAGAATTTTCGAGGCCTGTATCAGATTATGCTAGAGATTTAGACGCTAACACCTTGTGACATACTAGTATTTATACCACCTCGCTTTATAACAAGTTTTACACCATTTGCTTTGAACCCTTTGATATCTCAACAAGCCACACTCACCATTAAATATTTTGAACTCTAAAAGGAGGACGCATGATAAAATTGTTCTAATAGAATAGATAATTTTTCTCAATATTATTCATTACTATGTACATAATGAAAGAAGATGCAATAATTTTTCATAATTTTATCTATAGTTATAATCTTGAGAGGTTGTTAGTGGTTACTTTTAACTTATAATTTATAATTATGTACGATGTACATGTAAAACTATTGTAGTTAGTGAAATTGCAATGTTTAAAGCATGTGTTGGGCATGGTTCGATTTGTGTAACATATGTTTAAATTGTATGATATGTAAATAAAAACTTTAAATGAGACCTGCGAAATATGATTTTCTTCCGAGGTACAAAATATAAATTAACCATGTTGAAAACTATGATTAAATGAAAATATAGAAAATGTTGAATTTTTATTACATACCTTTCTTAATTAGGTAAGTACGTTTTTAAATTGGTTGATACTTTGGACAGTAATTTTGCCAAATAGGAGTTTAGCAGGGTGTTTTCCCTCTCCTTACAAAAAGAACAATGCTTTGAAAAGTTTTAAAATACTTCAGAAGGTTTAGCAACATACTCTATTCTGATACCTAATTATTGAGATTAATTCCCGTTTTCACTAACACTAAGTTAAAAGCGCGCTGTTGGATTTTTAACTATCGGCGCTGAGCAGAGCGTTGAAAATCCGACAGCGTGCTTTTATTTAGGTGTCGCCTAGGTCTAAACGGGCAACAGTGAGCTAATTGAAATAAGTAACAGATCGTTATAAGATTCAAGAAAATCAACAAATAAATTAAGGAAATAATTTACCTACAATAAGGTATTAGGAACTTGATCTTGTAAATAATCCACAATCAGTATTCCCAATTTATTATTCTACCTTCAAAGGCAGTAATGAAAAAACTGAGAGATTATGGAAAAATAGTAAATTTCATTTAAAACTACTGTAAAAGATAAAAACGTCAAGAAAATAAACCAAGATAAATTCAACAACAACAATTTATTTAGGTTCAGGAATAAACATATATTTAAGCCTTCTATTTATGAATTAAAATGAAAAATGAATGGGATTTCATTAAGTATATTAAATAAACATGACTAATAACAGAATAATCAAATTGCACTAACATTTTTACTTTGTAGACACCCTGGTGCGACGGTTCCATGAGAAATTAAGTCCGTAGCTCTTAGGCCTTACCGGTTTCTCAGTTTTAGGCACATCTAGAAACCAACACCATCCGTTCTTCTCACAGTGTTCAATAGCTTCCTCGGGATTTTTGAATGCCACTTTCATGTTGGAAAGTGGGTCTCCAGTAGATGTCCAGCCCATCAAGGGGTTCTCCCAGCGTTGGCGGTTGTCAAACTCCATCTCCCAATGATGGATGTTGTTGGTGCCACTCTGCATGGCATTCTTGGCAGGCTGATAGATTCGCACACGACGACTCCAAATATGTGCCTCTGGAACACCAGTCACAGGAGTGAGGTCCACCTGGAAAACATTATGCAAATATTTTTAATTAAATACTTACACATGTTTATCTATTCTGAATGTATCTGTAAAACTGCCCTTGACTTGTCAGAGGTTTTCTAATGTTAAATATTAAAAACCTACCCTGTCTAATACTTATTCAATGTTAACCCGCCAAACGTCCGCCTACTAGAAGCCATTTACATGTGAATGCTCAACGGTTTTCACAATTATATTTATTGTTGTTTCGAGAGTATTATGGTTATGTATGTATAGGTGTTCAGAGCATGTTTGAGAGGTTAAATACGTGTGTGAGAGTAACAAACCCTATTGAAGTTATTAACTCTGTAACATACCTGGACCTTAAAGTTCAGGCTAAAAACTTCAAAGAAAGGAGTTTCCATCACAGTAAGTCCTGTATTGGGAGCACCACAGGTTTTTCGAAGACAAAACTTTCAGAATAATAAAGTTTTATCTTTAAGACTAATGTTCTTTCCACATTAAATAAAGATTATAAAGGTTTTCTGTAGTTATTTTTAATTCCTAGGTTTAACCCTCAGCAGGCAAAATTAAAAGCAGTTGTGTAGCTTGAGGAGATGGCTCCGTCAGACCGAAACCAATCTTACCTTGACAGGAACAGTTATGGTTGACTCCAAAACAGATTTTTTTTGTTTTTCGTCGGGCGATGCTACAGCAACATCATTGTCGATCATAGGCGCCTCATGGCGACCAAGTTGATCGCGTTCATTGAGGCGCGATGTAGTTGAGAATGCAGGCAAGGATCTAACAACAAAATCTTGCTGTCATTGGATTTGGCATGATCTGCTAAGTTCTATTGGCATGTATTTATTATGGAATTTAAACTTTTGTGGGACTGTTCTGTTAATACACTTACCTAGACAGCGGAGTTTTAGACAAACTCGCTGCACGGCTAATCACCTGAAACATCTTAATTTTTACGTAACAATCACTGAAAATGAAAATTACGTTCCAAGTTCTGGATTTCTGTCTATCTTTGAGTTTTTACAGTGACAGCTCACAGCACTGACAACAGTGACACTGACACTGACAAATACAGATAACTCAGAATAACTGACAGCACCATTTCCCGCTCACTCGGATACTTAGGCCGGCCACACGCAGTCAGAATTCTGATTCGAAATTCCATTTCAAAAGCAGCGAATCCATTCATAGTCTATTAATACTACTAAATTACTACTAGACTAAACTAGATCAAAACTATCAAAAAATAATGCGTTAAATTGTAAATGGTTTGTTGCAATTTTTCGATAGTTTATATTCTCGCGGGATAAATTATAAAATACCGAAGTTCATAATCATACGGCGACATAAACAGATTAACTAATACAACTTATTTTTACTTTTTAGTTCTTTTCTTGGCAGAGTAATCGTATTTTTAATATTTTTTAACCTTATTTAATTTTAATCTATTATTCTAGACTATGCTTTACTCTTACCATGGACGTAATAAAAAATGTCCACGACGTACGATATCTAAATATATATATTTTTGTTACTTAGCGACAATGAAACGTATTTTAGGGTAATTTACTTTTTATGGGTTTTTGACGTAAATAATATACAGGGTGATCCAATTCGAGGTTCCTATCTTTTATTTTTTTTTAAATACACAAAATGTAACAATATCTTAATTTTTTGTCAGGCAGATGGCCGCCTCTGGACCTTCTACAGGAGTTGATTCTGTCGAGGTAATTTTCGATGACTTCGCAAGTTTCTTGGTTTATCTCAGCAATAACTTGGCAGATGTTAGTTTTTAAGTGCTCCAACGTCGCAAGTGTGTTAGTATAGACGCGACTATTAAGAAAACCCCACAAAAAAATCCAATGGCTTTAAATCGCACGATATTGGCGGCCAGTTGATTTCACCATAACGTTAAATAATGCGACCTCTGAACCTTTCACTCAACACATCTAACGTTTCACGCGCTGTGTGGCAAGTGGCGCCGTCTTACTGAATCCACAAGTCATGCACATCAATATCCTCGATTTTATTCCAAAAATATTTAGTTATCATGCGCCTATAGCGCTCACCGTTGACTGTTACTGTCTGACCTTCAGCATTTTCAAAAAAGTAAGGCCCTATTTTACACCGCAGGACCACAATGCGTACCACACAGTTACTTTTTGGGAATGCAATGGAGTCTCGTGTATCACGCGAGGATTCGTCTCGTCCCATATGCGGCAATTTTGTTTATTCACATACCCAGAGAATGTAAAATGTGCCTCATCAGAGACGAAAATTTTCTTTGAAAAATCAGGATCAAGTTCTTGCTGCTCTAATACCCAATCTGCGTAAATCCTTCGCTGTTCATGATCTCTGGGCTTCAGTTCTTGTGTTAAATGAATTTTATACGGGTGAAGGTGCAAGTCCTTATGCAAAATGCGCCATAGGAAAGGCCCAAACTTTGCGAATGGCGACGAATCGACAATTTCGGGTCTTCAGCCACACTATCACTCACAACAGCAATATTCTCAGCTGAACCTACACCACGATGATGCACACGGCTTACCCTATCTCCAATGCTTCCAGTTTCCTCAATTTTTTTCAGTATCTTGCGAATTGTTTACTCAGTAGGACGATTAACTTGATCATAATCTTCCCGCAAAAGTCGATACACAGTTCTTACAGAATTGTTATTTCTGTAGAACAATTGAACAATTTTAACGTGTTGAGCAACGGTAAAGCGATTCATTTTGTAAATGTATTGTTATAGTCTAACATTTGACGTTTGAAAACCGCGCCATTATTATCAGCTGTCAAAATTACAATGTTACCAATCAATCTAGTAACCTCAATTTGGATCACCATTTATAAGTTCCTAACCTAAAAAAAAACTCCTTTTTGATTTTTATTAAAAAAAATAAGCGTCTCTGGCAGTCGTCACGTTTCTAAACACAAGCCCTATTTTAGGGTGATTGATAACGAGTTTTTTTTTTTGAATGACTGGAATGAATCGGCTTTAGCACCCTCGAAAACCAGGAAAACGATACCCATCATGAAAAATTTAAAAGGATTTACATATTGATGTCACTGTTGGCTTTAGCACCCTCGAAAACTATAAAAACGACACCTATGACGAAATATTTGCATGTTGACTTATAAGTATGAACGCTTTTTCGTGTAACTTCATTCCAATAAAAAAGTCTGAAGTCAGGTGAGAATTTCTCAAAAAAATATAATTAAAAAACGCTGAACATACATGGGGGTGTTCGAGACACCTTTAGATAGAGTATAAAGAGTATTCAATTTGGTTTTTGACGTCGTTCTAAATAGGCCACATTGTATGGTATGTTGTAATAACTAATTCCATGCCCACCGGTCTTGTGTCTTTATAGTCTATACATCTATATCTATACAATAAAATAAAATTGAAGTGTCTGTTTGTATTGTCAAAATTACAACTTTTACTAAATGCATAGGAAAGTATAAACGGTTCTAATAACAGAAAAGCAATTTTTAACATTTTTGTCTGTCTCTCTGTCTGTTTGTTCCAGCTAATCTCCGAAACTCCTGAACCAATTTTGATGGGACTTTCACTGGCAAATAGCTGATGTTACGGCGGGTAACTTAGGCTACTTTTATTTTAGAAAAATAATTAGGGTTCCGCGCAAAAAAATGAAAACCCTTGAAATTATGAACAAAAAGTTGGATTTGAAAAATTCTTTTTACATTTGGTAGCCCAATTCTCGAAGATAGTTATAGGCTATTTAACATCACGCTACGACCCTTAGGAGCCGAGCCGAAAGAAAACAAAGAAAGAACACTAAGTGAAAACGAAGTGATAGCGCGGGCGGGTGATTCAACGCGATGGTTGGCGACGGGTTGGGGGACGAGGGCGTTTTATTAAAATGTGGCTGTTATTTTAGTATATTGTGTATCTTATGACATCTACGCAAACGAAGTCGCGGGGCACAGCTAGTCCATACTAATTCCATGGTCGATCGAACGCTTGTCAAACAAATGTGAAGTTTGGAAAAAAGGAATTGTCAAATGTCAAATTGTCAATGAAATCTATGAATATTTGCGAATAACGCAAAAATCTATGAATTATACGATTTTAGCTGCACCAGTTTTATAAAACTAATAAATGCTTAATTAATTCTGTGCTGCATATGTTTATGTGTGATTTATTTTTATATATAACGTGAAAAATGATGAATGATATTTCTTTCGCGTTCAGTAGACTTCAAACAGCTGTTTTCATGTAAAGGTAAGCTTTTCTATAAAATATGAACATTTTTCAGCTTATTACCCGTTTGTCTAGTCTTGTCATAGATATTTGTTAATTTTTCTAACATCACGAAATCATAAAACTATAGAATAGCCGGTGTCACCTATCATTCGACCTTGGAAGTCGATACTTATATGTGTGTATACTAGTATTACGATAGGTTTCGCTATAATTTGCTACCATCAAAAGTTCAAGCTTTTTTTCTAAATCACTTCAGAATATTTTCATAACATTGTAATTATTGTTGTGAAATACTTGAGTAACTAAGCACTATTTCACATATGAGTGAAATAATACTTAATTACTAGAGAAATCGATACCAGAAGTATCAATTAACGTAAGGGACATTTTGGCGAAAATGAAAATTTTGATATAATTTCACTACATCATTGTTCAGCAATGCACACAGTTATCTGAGCATTGATATAGTGCAAATAGTCTCCTAGCTCTGCAACATGTGGGATGGACTTTCTTTTGATATGTAATGAATAGTCACCCATTCATAACCGACTGCGGCAAGCGTAGCTTAATCTTCGATCGACCTATGCGCCTGTTATCATTTAGCCACAAGGCCCTACGAGCTTGATAAAAATGTACAACTTCCCAAATAAATTCATCAGTGAATCAGTAATCATTTTGAAAACAATTATGGTTGTTATAAAAGAAGCCCCATTATTACCAAACATATTTCTATTGCAGATTGCCACCTACCCAATCATGTGCTGTTAAAGAGGGCAACCGTAGCTCCTCCGGGAGCTACCCTTGAGCTGAGCTCTACCTTGTACCTGTTTATTGCTCATTGATATTAATCGCAAATTTCACCCACATATCTACTTATTAAGAAACTAAAATATACTATATAGAAGAAAAAAAACTTATTAACAAGAGAGAAATCTAGTCTTTAACAAATAGCACATTAATAAATTGCTTGATAATTACTGTGCCTGCATCGGACATTTTAAAATGAGTAAGCACAAAGTGGAAGTGGACTGTACGTCACGGTGCAGGTCTCGGAGTCATGGACAGGCTTTGACGAGTGCCATCACAAAGAGATCAGTCAGCGATGAAGCACTGGCAAGCTTCATTAAAGGAACATGTGCTAACTTTATCAAGGCTTTTGATTTTGAGGTAAGAAATTGAAGTCACTCTTTAAAATAGTATTAATCCTCCATCATTTGATTTCTATTGTTTGTAAGGGACTAAAGTTTGTTCCCAAAATTAGTAAATACTCTCTTCCACAACTGATTTTCTCTCACAATAAATTACATTCTATTCTAAAATCTAGAATAGAATGCAGTATAAATATATGCTGTCTTGTGATGGAGGATTCAAGAGGTTCACAAAATAAAGCTATGCTAATACAAGGTAGAAGAATATAATACAGAAATACAGACAGTTTGTAAAAAAAAAAAAAATAATTATTCTTAATAATAATTTATTGCTAAAAGTTAATTAATATATTTGTACACCAATTTCATTGGTAGGACATAGTGCTCGACTAAAATATTTACATAAGACCTTTATTGTAATACCTATGTTCACAAATAAAGATTGATTGATTGATTGAAAAAATTAAGTCTATCATTCCAGCACGCGTAGCATGACCACCTAGAAATGGGTTTTGTTAACGGAAGAATAGACAAAATCAGATTGTAGAAAGATTTCTAATGTCTAAGCATGGCAATGTGTCATTTTATCTATTCTTCCGTCGACAAAACCAGTTTCTATGGTGGCTATGCTACACGCGTGCCTTCATAATATTTAATAATGTCCTTTCCTCCAGGGTCGCACAGCCCTCCACACAGCGGCATCCCGCGGCCGGATCGCCCTGATGGACTGGTTGATCCGTCACTCTTCAGTAGCCTTTATCAATGCGCGCGACCGCGAGTCAGGGTACACGCCCCTACACAGAAGCGTGTTCTACGGACAAATACATGCTGCTGTCGGGCTTATGAAGATAGGTAAAATTATAATTATGTTTATCATGCTTTCGACTGCACATCAGTAGTAATACAGTATGAAAAGCCCCCTTATGGCTACGAAATAGAGGCACTGACAAAGTCAAACTGTTACTATTGTGGCTGTAAAATAAAAACCTGGGTTGGTCTCTGATGATCCTGTTATAGTTGCCGGCACGAATCGTAAGCACAAATTCCATATGAACTGTTGTTGTCCTCGTCAGCGGGCTCTTGTATTGTTTTCTACCTATACATAAATAAGCTTAATCTTATATTAACCTCGTTGCCCCTGCCCGTGTACGAATTGCCGTAATAGGAAATAAGATTCGTGAGTAAGGTTTAAAAGTGGAGTTTGTGCTCACGAATCGTTCCAGCAACTAAAATACATGTTAATTTTAAAATAGATTTTATTTCATGCATCTATCATGTGTCTATTATAATTATAACCATTATATGGTTTTAGCCTTTATATGTATAGTTTAATAATAATAACTACAGTTTATAGAGGTATGAGGAACAGGGTCTAAACACTGATCCTCCATAGAAAAGGGAGGATCCCCCTACCAGACGGGGTATCGTGTCTGGTGGGCTACTGCCCGACGATTGATATCGGGACGTTGTGTATACAAGGTATAACTTAAATAACGCACAACCTCTTAAGGGGTCATTGTACTCATCACTATGAACAACTTTTACTATGGGACCAAACGGGAAATCGTGAAAAAAAAAATCAGATGTTCCCGACATTTTGGCGAGTCAAGCGAACATAAATGTAGGGAACAGCAAATTTTTTTTTCGCGATTCCAGGTATTTCATTCATTCATTCATCGCATTTTACGCGACGTCAGTGTGATGCGTAGTTCGCATGTGGCGATGTAGATGCCGCCACAAGTTTATAAAGAACCTTAGCGATCGAAGTCGAAAGTTGCATAATTGTTTTTACCATCATATTGAGCGTTTTAGACCATTGCTAAAACCCAACTACAAACAAATAAAACACATATTTACAATATTCCAGGTGTAAACACCGACATAGTCGATAAAGACGACTACCGAGCGCTAGAACACGCCATGCTTGACCGCCAGTACATGTACAAGCACGACGGTACCCAGCCCAGCGAGGTGTACGTTTGGGGCAGCAATTGTAACTACACGCTCGGCACTGGCACGCAGCAGCAGAGGAACTCGCCCGAGCTACTCACCTGCTTTAACCGAGCCAACACTTATGTTACACAGGTACGTTAAGACGTAGATTTAAGCCAACGGCCTTGAGTGCATAGCTTGCATGTTCTGTGCTGAGCTCACGCAACGCGTCGTACGTCCACCCAGTATACGGACTCGCCCATCAAGGAGCGTCGTATTATTAATGTATTATACATAAAACAAATGGTATTATATTAAAACACGTATACTAAAAGATAAATAATTAAATGATCTTTAAAATGGTGAAGGTTTCATAAAAATACGCTTGATAGTTTTTGCGTGATTCTCAGTTTTTTATCCGCGTTAGACATAACTTTACAAATTAATTTCACTGTCTAAAATATTCACATATTAAGTTATTAAGAACATGCTCTAATTTAACATATATTTTTTCCAAATCATTAACACTTATAGTCGTTTAGACGTGATTTTAAAATCGTTAAAAGTCGGTTATCGTCGCTTCAAGGCGAAAGCACCAGGGTAGCCCGCGAAATTCAATTTTCTTACGTTTTTATTTTTAAACAGGTTGGTATCAGGTTGTGTATTGATCAAAATATGATAATTAAAATAAAAAGAAAAGTCCTGACTGACTGACTCATCAACGCCCAGCCCAAACCCTTAGACCTAGAAAGCTGAAATTGTGCACAGAGGTTCCCATTATAATGTAGACAAGGAATAAGGAAGGACTTTTTGAAAATCAACACCTAAGGGAGTAAAATAGGGGATGAAAGTTTGTATGGAAAATCGTCATTTTTGTAGTTTAAACCATGAAAATTGGTATTTAGCATTCTGGTTAAAAATTAAAAACCACGTGTTTCAGCGTTTTTGGAAAATCATCCCCTAAGGGGGGAAAATGTATAAGGAAGAAATTAGTAATAAGCTTTTTGTTTAGAAATTACGAATGACGTGTTTTGACATTTTTGGAAAATCATCCCCTAGGGGGTTAAAAATTCTTACTGTCAGTAAATTCCAGATGGTGACTGTGAAAATTTTAAAATTTTCCGTAATGGTGTCGTTTTCACAGTTGTGTTGAGGGTGCTAAAGCCGATAGTGATGTCAAAGTGTAAATCCAAGATGGTGGCTGCGAAAATTTTCTAATTCTGCGTCATGGGTGTCGTTTTCATGGTTTTCGGGTGCTGAAATCGATAGTGAGGTCAAAATGCAAATCCAAGATGGCGGCAGCGAAAATTTTGTTTTTGTTTTAAATCATATGTGAGAAGAAACTTCGTTCCTGACGTACCCCGACCGCACACGTTTTTTATCGTTCAGCAATCATATATTAATCCGCGCGCCGCTCCTCGGATACTATATAAGCAGTGCGAGAAGACATTGTTTACCTGGATTAACACATAGGGTACTTTTAATCCCGGTAGTACGTTCCCGTGGGATATTTTCCGACATCCACGCGGGCGAAGTAATAAATAAAATCATCAATACAACTTTGCAAGTCATTGCATTGCGGCGCCGCGCCGCATCGCACCGTGTGGACAGAACCTAGTTTATCGCATTGTCTGCGTTGTTTACCCAGTGAATACTTTGCTTGTTGACAAACTAACGTGTTTTACTTCAACCCCCCTATGCTAGACAAACCTCTTCAGAAACGCATTCTACTTTTCTTCCATAAAAAACGCTGGCCTGCAAGAAATTTGACAATGTCAAAAAATGTCAATTTTTGGAAATAACCTATACATTTCAATTAATTTTTAATCAATTTAGCTTTGTCTTGTAATATCACCAAAATATGCATACAGTTGGCTTGCCGCGAACATGCCTAGGATTCACCAATTTTTTGTTTTTCGTGTTCGGTATGATCGGGTTCGTGATTTGCGTTTGGTGCGCCATGAACACTGAATTCTTCCGTGATGTGAACTACACCATTACAAAAAGTTCGCTAGTCGAAGTTATCGCTACATTCGTCAATTTAAAGCTGTGGGTGACCCCACTTACGTCGATATTGATACCGATAGCTGGGCTCGCGATGATGACGTCATGCTGCGGAGTGCTGGGCGCCGGCTGCAAAGTGAAGTGTGCGATAAAAGCATACATATTTCTCGTCAGTATACTCTCTTTCGTTGCATTTTGGATATTCTTCGTAACAGGAGTGTACAATATCTATACAAAAAATGAGAACACGCGAAAATCCATGCAGTCCTCCATACACACATATTACGGGAGAGATAACGATTTCATTACGTACATGTGGGACTATATAATGGTGAAACACGAATGCTGTGGCGCGGTCAGCTACAGAGATTTTTCGAGAAGTCACTGGCAGAATTTGAACCCTACTAAAGTACATCCTATCCAGTGTTGCAAGCTTGCTAACGCGAGTAGTCTCGTGCCGGTGTCGAAGGAATGCTCGATGAGCCTTGATCCCGGCATAGAGACTAACAAAGAAGTTGGATGTTTCAACGCGCTGCGGGTAGCAATAATCATGAATAAAGGAAAATTAATATTTTATGCCGTGTTAATAGTCTTCTTGTATACAATGTTGACACTGTTTGCGTATTGCATAATGCGAGGAGAGCCGTTATTGGGGGCAATGGCGGGGCGTTTTACGGAATTGATTCCTTCAAAAGCTCGGGACGATGCGAACAGGATACTGCAAAATGCTCCAGGTGCGCCCTTGAGTAATATGGTGTATGTGGAGGAGCAGCCTAAGAAAGTAGTGAAAGTGGTGTCGGCAGTGAACCCTTTCCAGTCCTACACGTTAACACCGAGCGCGTACAGTCGCCCCGAAGACTATGGCGCTGACAAATATCGGACACATAGCTTGAGACCATAGATTTAATATTCAATAAAACATTTCAAATATATATTTGGGTTTAATTTCTTGAGTAGTTAATAATCAATTTTAGTTAATAGTCGTGATCGTACGGTAGTATTTCTGTTGCCTGTCCTACTTATTAGCTGTTGTAATTTCGATCATAGTCGAAAATAATCCAGAAGTCTGCAAATGGAGAGGTCATTGACTTGAGTCACACATGCAATTTATACTAGTATGCAACTGACAAAATATGTTAGCTGCTATGCAGGTGAAACGAAGTAGGAAATACCACCTAAATTAAATTGTGTATCATTCATTTATTAACACAATTTAAATGAGACTGTTTGTCATTAAACAAGACAACACACAATTTAAACAAGTAGCAATAAAGCCTTTTGTGAAGGAGCTCCTCCCGTGAAGTACAATCAGCAACAAAAGTCGATTAACACTTCCGTTTTTTTGAACACAATTTATGTTCAAAAAAATAAAAAAATGGACAGTTATTAAATTCCGATGATAAAAACTCTTAGCTATTACATGAAATACTGAAAAGTAGTGTAATAATTTCGAGTCTATTGATTTCATAATTATGTAAAAGTAACAGTGTTAATCTACTTCTGTTGCTGACCGTACACTAAACCTATTTCTGCCGACATGCAACGTTCTGGTTTCTGTGATGGAAACGCAACCACATTGCTTTTGACGTTGCAGACGTCCAAAGGCGGCGAGGACCGGTTTATTCCCGGTCGTCCCCGCCCCATCGTCCCCACTGGGCACGAGTGGAAAAAAAAGTTCCAATCGTCACCACTGGGGAGGAACGAAACCAATTAATTAGGGGCCATCGCAGCATGTTTTGTTCAAGGAGTCGGTCAGTCGGTAAGAAAGCTGAATCTATCAAGTTAGTTGCCTACTCCAAAAAGTAGATCTCTGTGGAGAAGAACGGGCATGAAACTCCATGGACACTTATAATATTATCAAACTCTCTTCACATAAAATCAATCCATTTTTTCTTAGATCTGCCATCTGTTTGGGACGATAGGGTTTCCATCAGTCTGGATTTGTCCGGACATTTCCGGCTTTTTGCCCCCCCCCCCCCTCCCCACCGGGACTTGGTTCGGCCTTGTCATTAGTCCGGACTTAAGTGGATTTTTTTTAGAAAATAAAAATATTTTATTTGTCGTGACAGGACGCCGCGCCGATTGGAGCTGGATTGTTTACCGTTGAACATTTTACTGGGCGTAGATGTTTGTTGTGGGCTAGAAGGAAAAGTCTGAAGTTGATTATTAATTTTTAGGTTATAATTTGAACTTGACAAAATTTACAAAACGAAACTTTAGACAGATTCTAGGCACGCGTTGTCCGCACGATGTCCGGATGGTCAACAGAGCTGGGCTACGCCACCGGAACCCCCTGTTGACTCGTACGAACGTCAGGCTAGACTCTGTCGAAGCGCGCTAAGTTCACAGTTGCGTTTTCGTTGTCACTTGACATCCTGTACTCATGACCCTTCAGATATATTTATTGTACTGAAAAAAAGATAAAATAGTAAAATAACCGGACTTTTTTTTGCAAATGTCCGGCTTTTTGCCAGGACTTTTCAAAAATTTGAAATGGTAAGGGTTAGTTGGGCACCCAATAACATAAGAAATCGACTCTATGCTGCAGGTGTGCCTGGGCAAGTTCCACAGCGTGTGGCTGTGCGCGGGCGCGGCATGGTGCGTGGGGCAGCAGGCGCGCGCGGGTGGCCCGCACGCCACGGCGCTGCGGCCCGCGCCGCTTCGGCTCAACGAGCCGTGTACCGCTGTCGCTATCACGTTGAATTCGACGGTGTTTTTGCTGGAAAGTGGAATGGTATGTATTTAAAATTAGAATAATCTTCTGCAGTGCAATTTCAATCAGCTGGACTTCTTTGAAAAAGACTGAAGTCCCAGATAGAAATCAGTGGAAGGCGAATAGGAAGACATTTCCAGTATAAGCTGACCTCATATTGTACGGAAATCCTATACAATGCGAGATCAGCTTATACTGGAAATGTATAGCTTGATATGTAGCTGTGTGTACATAATATTTTGTCCAATTTTATATAATTTAACCTGTTTTTCTGATTTTATGTGTACCTATTTGCATTGACCGATAACTTGTATGTGTGGTACAAACTGTACCTAAATGTAAGTTAGTTATTAATAAATAAATAAGGATAATAATGCAACGTCCGATCGTGCGACAATTTGCAGTGAAGTGATCTAGAAAAAGGGTAAAAACTCTAGCTAGATGACGTAAGGTTGCTAATGGTCGATTCCTGTAATTTAGCGACCGCTCTTGTATCTTTACCATTAATGAAGCAAAGACCTCATAGCTTTGTACAGTAGATCCTCCTATATCGAAATAGCTATCACAGGCAAAATTAGCTTACGAATGTATTTATATGCCAAGTTTGGCAATAAAAAATGCTACCATTGGTAAGCAAAACGATTCGTTTTTGTTTATACGAACCGAGCATTAACCAAGCATCCTGACTCATAAATGCAATATCAGCAAAACTTGCCACTCCATTGCATAATAAACTATAGGTACTATCGAGGAAACTTACATCTGACCAATTTGAAAACAAAATCCCGTGCACACGATGACCACATCTGTTAGCAAGCGTTACTTTAGCGGCTAAGCGCCGCAAGCGAGAATAGTTCTTACGGTGTATAGATGGTCGTTTCTTCCAATGTTCATACGCCTAGTCAGGTCAGTTTCGGGCAACACTGTCATCAATGTGCTGCTACTCCACTGCCAACGAACCTTTATTTTCCCAGGTCCTCCAATATGCCCTCAACAGTACCGACAACATAACAAGCCAGTCCACTACTAAAACGCCATCATCCATCAAGCTGGCCTCCATCAAGCCACTGATCAAGCTGTCGGAGCCACTCGGCGTGAAAGGTGCGCGTGCGCACTGCGTCGTGTGGAACGTGCGTGCGGTGTACACGTGGGGAACTAACAATGGGCAGCTGGGGCATTCGAATGAGGATAAGATTGTTGCTACGCCGAAGCGGGTCAGTATTTTTTATTTTACTGCTGTGAATGATAATGCTTTAAGGCACATCGTATAGCATTTAACCAAAAACAAAAATTTTCAATCAAAAACATAAGGAGAATCCATACGCGCAAAACTTTTTTATATAGAAACGTCATTTTCAATTTTTTTTTCCAAGTTGCCAAACGATATTTTTGGTTATGAATCATTTATTTGACGAGAATATCCATTGGACCACAGAGTGAAACTGCCCACACAGGATACTAGCCCTTATTTATAAGTAATAATAGAGATTTAATCCGCCTTATGAATATACAGTATCCCGATTCCCAACGTTGTATTTGAGCTGAACTTTTTCTCGAAACTCGATGTGCTATATTTACGGCGAGGTGCCACGGCGCGCCTCGATTTGGTAAGACTAAAGAAAAAAGTGGCACCGACCAAATAACGGGCTAAAACCGGATAACAAGAAAAGAGTTACGAGAAATTGCTAATCCAGGGCAGTGGTGACTCAGTGGTAATTTCATCACCACTGCTCTCAAAACGGTGAAGGAAAACATCGTGAGGAAACCGGCACGTCCTAGAACCAAAAATTCAAAGACATGTGACATCTACCAACCCGCACTGGGCCCGCGGGGTGTATTATAAGGCCCACTCTCTCTTGAAGAGAGGAGGCCTGTGTCCCAGCTGTGGGAACATTATAGGCTTCAGTGGCGCAGCTACAATTATCATTAGAGGGAAACCGAAAAAGAAATTGTTCATTTCTCATAAACTCAGACAAAAATATTAAGGCACTTTTGTAATATTTTTAATTTTATGATAACTGCATTAAGCTGGTATTAAATATATATAATGTGATGTGCTACACAGTTACACACATAAGTGTACATATTTGGCAATAGTAGACATTAAGAAGAGTGGTGTTTCCGAAGGGAAGCCGATAGGAATCGGGTTGTATGAAAGCTTCGCCATTGATAGGCTTATTATGCTAATCCAGGCGGATATCTTGCTCAGCCCTTAAACCTTAACCGTAATGGTACAAACAAACAGCAATTTTACTCTCTCGCTGTTTATCTTCAGGTGGCAATATCGATAAACAACAAAGAAGAGGCAGGCATTCAGCTGGTGGACGCGGCTGACGCGGCCACAGTGATCACGACAAGCCGCGGCGACGTGTACCTGCTACACAAGTACATCTGCAAGAAGATTGCTATCAAGTGAGTTTAAATAGTAGAGTTATTTGGTCAAACCAAAAGATACCCTACTGCTATTGGGTTAAAGTTCATTTTTGTTTCAATGCGAACATTGTACAAATACACCAAGAAACGTGCCTGTATGATACGATTACAATATCTTTTAGTTATGTAATTAAAAGCCATAAATGCCTGTAAGGTTAATAAACATCTATGGTTCAAAATGTCTGTTATATTTCTTGGTCGTTATTTATTTATTCTTGTTTCTAACATTTATTTTGCTTTGATAAAAAGTACTTGCAAAACTCAGTTTTCTGAAAACCCTGATCAAGTAAGTCTCTGATCATAAATATCATCACGCCTGTATTCCCCGAAATTAAAGCACAGGTGTACCTATACCTATAGTATAACACCCACATTTCGTCAGTTATGTTCAAGTCCCGTGTAATAGGGGACGAGCCTATTACCATTAACCGGGCACAAATCCTGACTTCGGGCTGCTACTGAGAAATTCCAGATGGAAAAACCCAATAACATTTTGCCCGACCCGGGAATTGAACCCAGAACCTCATGCTCAGCAGTAGCGCTTGCGACTACCAGACCAACGAGGAAGTCATCAGCATCAATTCACCTCTTGAATTTGGAAGAGTTTCTTTTTTCCTTTTCGGAAAAATGTTACTTTATTTTACCTTCTTATTTTCCAGACAAATAAACCTTCGTCAAGTATGCGTAGAGGCTAAGGTCAACGACCAAGGCGTGTACTCACGTGTCACAGTACTGCTGCTCACCAACGTAGGACAGTTGTTCATATGGCAAGACACCACCAACAAACTTACTAGGTAAATATATTGTGCAGTCATCTTCATCGTCATAACTCAGCCGATTACCGAAAGACCTCCTGTGCTGGACATACATAGGCTTCGCTACCTCGACCGTTCCTGTGCTTCTCACTAGCAGTGGCGCAGCTACAATTATCATTAGAGGGAAAGGAAGCCGAAGAAAAAAATGTCCATTCCTCATAAACTCGGACAAAAAATTATAGGCATTTTTGTAATGGTTTTAATCTTATGATGACTGTATTAAACTGATATTAAATATATATAATGTAAAGTGATACACAGTTACTGTAATCTTACAGGTGTACCATATTATTTGGCAATATAAGACATTAAGAAGAGTGGTGGTTACCATACCATGTAATAAGAGGCGAAATTACGATTTAGTCTTTTGCAGGGGAGTCATAAAACCCAATACACTTTTCCCTACATGCGCTGATTTTCAGACCGGTTAAACCATGCTTGACAGTCGCGCTTGCGACTAATGGACCTAAGACTCATTTGTTCCTGGAGTCTGAGTTGGTCTATTATTTAAAAGCACACCTAAAATTCACAAAACATTGTCTTCATTCTAGATGCGTATTCGGCCTCGTTCATCAAACAATCATAACAAATGTAGCACTCACCCACGACGCTCTCTACTTCACGACTAAATACGGCGAAGCTTTCATTGGCACGATCTCGCGCAAGACCGCGCCCACCGCACCGTCGCAGCCAATCAAGAAAGAGAAGGAAAGAGACAACAAGTCCTCCCTCGTCAAGTTTTTAGAAAAGGACGACTGTACGTCTGTCAGGATCGTGAAGATACCGAACATTTATAGAGCGGTGTCTATCGCTGTGGACAGTGAGGGACTTAATTTTGCTTGCTTGCAGGTTGGTACTATTATTTTATTGTCTATTTCAAATAAGTCTAGAATGTTTAAGATTGCTTTTTGGTTTAAGTATTTCAAAACAGGCTTAATTAAAAATATGTTAACTAAATATTTTTGATTTGACTTGGATTTTTTTATGATTTGTAGAAAATTGCCCTCTACAAATCTCACTCTTTGTCATTAACCATTAAGTCTCTTGGGTGAGCTATAATTTTCAACATTATAAAACTTTAAATTAGAATATTTTATTTTATAGATCAAGCCGACATGCGGCCTGAAGTCATTACCGCAGCTATCTCCGACATGTATGTCCAAACACATGGAATCTTTGCGCGAATGCGCCTCCGAAGATGATCTGCTACATGATGTGGTGTTCAAGGTAACTATGTATTTGAAACAGTTAGACGGTTTCATTTACCATTAGAATATAACAAGTTATTGTCACTAAAATGATGACAGTTTAAATATAAAATGCTGCTTTCATAAAATACATAATAAAAAAAAATGGCAGTAATGGAACTGTCAACAGAAGTGAAAACTAAAAACATTAACACAGGCCACTGCGCGTCGCCAGTCTGGCGCAACACGTCACATCAGCATGTCGTTGAGGCGAGCATGTCGCATGTCGCGAACCCGTAAGATTTCCTCCTACCAAAAATCACTCAACGCGCCTCAAGAAGTTTTCACTTCAAAAAGGCATAGAACTATCGTGAAGGTGTTCAAAAAACTGAAGGAAACCAGTAAAACCCGAGTCCCGACGTTAGTCTCTCTCCTAGGTCGCCACTCGTCAAATTGGCCGTCTTACAAATCCAGGAGCTAGACCACCACCTCTTAAAGCAGTATTATTGTAATCTTACTTCAGTGTGGGAAAGAGATGGAGCTAGACGCCCCGTATAGATCCATCTCTTTCTCACACTGAAGTAACATTAAAATTATACTGCTTTAAGAGGTGGTGGTTGGCCCCCAGTTCTCTTCTTACTGTTTAGTAAATTCCATAATATTCTATTCCAAGGTCGGCACAAAACTCTTCCCCGCGCACATTTTCATCGTTGCCTCTAGCAGCGAACTCCTCTACAAACTGTACCAGGAGAACATAACTGCCGCGGGGGATAAACCCGAGGTCACGCTCGACAACGTTCACCCTGAAGCCTTTGAACGAATCATGAAGTTCATGTATACTGGCACTTGCGATGTCATGGAGTTGGGACCTTGTGGGCTTAAGATTACCAAGGAAGAATTGGTGAAGAAGGATAAGGATTGTGACGAGGAGGAAGAATTGATTGGTGAGTGTGTGGTATCTTATGGTATTTAGTTTTGTTTGGTTTATTAAAAAAAAAATACTTATGAGATATTAAGCTTTAGAAAGAGACGCTTTAGAAAGCAGTGGTGGCCCAGTGGTAACGGGCCCGACTTACGAGCTGTAAGGTCGTGGGTTCAAACTCAGGCAGGCGCTTTACTTTGTGTAAATAATTTCATCACCACTGCTCTCGTGAGGAAACCGGCATGACCTACTACCAAAAATTCGAAGACATGTGTCATCTACCAACCCGCACTGGGCCCGCGTAGTAGATTACAACCCACTCCCTCTCGAAGAGAGGCCTTGTCCCAGCAGTGGGCACATTATAGGGTGATTATGCAAGCTTTAGAAAGAGATTGACGCGCAGGTATGAGTGACGGAAATGACGCAAGCTGAACATTTTCGTAAAACCTTGATGGTCATATTTTCGGCGGAGGACTGGAAAAGGTTGACAAAGATGATGAGTAGCAGGATTTCAGGTCGTTTATCCAGGCGCCGATACGGGGGGGGGGGGGGGAGAGCAACGGGTGCAGCTTCGACCAAACTGAGTCTAAAACTCTATACAGATTACCTACTAAGAAAAAAGATATGTCGTAGTAATTTTCGAAAAGGGGTGGCGGCACATTCTACGGAAAATAGTGCCTAAGTTATTTTTTTAAATGCTTTCATGGCTTTCGAAATTCCACCAATCAGAGAGAAACATTTGCCCCTCCCTGAGCGAAAACCTAGATCCGCGCCTGCGCTTTTCAACTACTAATATGTAATTTTTCATCCAGTGTGGAAGGCAAGTACAGTAGCAAGAAAATTAATGGAATGTGGTCAAATTATACAATATTTATGAATTTGTATTCTTTCAGAAAACCCATCAGAGATATCAGCCTTCGAAGTATACAACAAGCCTCTCGACAAGGCCAAGCGGCAACGCAACCGACGCAACACGGACACTCCGCCGCGCACCCATCTGTATTGTGACCCCGTCAAACTGCTGCAGGCCTCGGCGAAGCGACTGCAGGTCATGAGTCTACATAAGCTGCTCGATAAGTTTTAGTAAGTATCAAAGGGCATAAAAAGCTTGAATATACATTTAGAAACCCTGTAGGTACAACTTCACAGCGGCCTGCAAATGCTGAGCTCATACCTAAACAACGAAAATGCCGCATTTGCATTTTTTCGCCAAAAACGGAATTACCTATAAGTCTATTCACATCCTTGTTTTATCTATACATCTATACAAATAAATAAAATTGAAGTGTCTGTTTGTAATGTCGAAATAACAGCTTTTTACTAATTGCGCATGAAAGTATATACGGTACTTATAACAAAAAATCAATTTTAGAAAATTTTTGTCTGTCTGTCAGTCGGTCTGTCTGTTTGTTTTGTTCCGGCTAATCTCCGAAACATCTGGACCGATTTTGACGGAACTTTCACTGGCATATAGCTGATATTATAAGGAGTAACTTAAGCTACTTGTATTATAGAAAAATAATTAGGGTCCCGCGCAAGGAAATTAAAATAAAATAAAAAGATAATAATAAAATTATAATTTATCCTGAACAGGGTTTGTTGACACCTTCGTCATATACTTTTGGAACAGACTATAGTACTATTGAAAATAGAATAGAAAGAATATTCTATTGTTTATCGAAAAAAATTAATAATTTGATATCAAAATCAATCTTGACAACCAGCAAAAACACTAAAATAACACTTTTATTAATTTCTTTTCCCCCAGCTACAAAAACGGCTCAATATGTCTAAAAGAGAGCGCGAGTACGAGTTACACCCGCAACCCGTGCCCCCTCTGGGAGCGCGAGTCATTTCCCGAGCTTGTAGACACGAGTGTCGTGTCCAAGGATGGCGCGAGGGTGCCCGCGCACAAGTGTGTACTCGCGGCCAGGCTTGAGTACTTCCAGGGAATGTTTATGCATTCTTGGACTGAGGTGAGCTAAAGTTTATTCAAATCCTTGTTTCCCATTGACGTTTTTCCTTTTATACAAATGTCAACTTTATACTATTCTGAATTAGGTTGATTTCGGAATGACTATTGAAAATGTCATAAAAAATATTGAAGTTGTAGAGAGAACATTAAAATATTTTTTCGAAATTTCATAAATTAGAAACTAATTGTGAACGCAGTTTAAAACTTTGATCTATGTATTATTGGCAATAGGGGAGGGTAAACTGCGTGATTTACTAAGGTCGATGTCAGTTGTGTATAAAACTGATTAGTATGCAAATTCGCATTCATAATAAATGGTCGATTAATGTAATATTTTAAATAATCAGGCATGGTATGATCCAGAATACCTAACCACCTTAATTCCTGCAATCACTACGATAAATCCTTTGTTTACCAAGTTTGTTCTGTACATTTTACTTGTGTACTAAACGGCATTTTTTTTAAATTTACAGAGCAAGATGCTGTCAACAGTATCTCTTCCAATAAACTACGGCATTCTACTGCCTGTCATCAACTTCCTATACACCGACTCTTGCCCTGAACTAGAAAACTGTGACAGTATCGACTTTATATGCAACCTTCTTATAGTCGCCGATCAGCTGTTCATAACGCGACTGAGAGAAATGTGTGAGATCGCACTAGCAAACTTAATCAACCTGAAAAACTGCACAGAACTCTGCCAGTTCGGACACACGTATAACGCAACGCAGCTCAAACAATGCTGCATGGAATTCATTGCATTAAACCTTAACAGTGTCTTAGAAAACAGATCTTTAGACCTACTAGAAGAAACCTTGCTGGACGATATTACTCAGTATTATTGCAAGTTCAACCCAATCATGTCTTCCAGAGTAATCACTCCATTCTACAACGCTCCAACCGATGAAGTTATTGAAGAACTCGCCAAAACACATCCGGTTAACTTGGAGATAACGGACGAAGATATCAAAAAAGATGACAGTGTGACAGAAATAGTAAAGAAGAAAAAGGGAAGAAAGATCGAATACACTGATAGTGAGAAGGAGAGAATGAGGTACGAATCTGTAAGCTCGGTGACGTCATTAGACCTGTCTAATGATACCTCTGGCGATATTACTCTATCGTTGAGTAAGATATCGAAAGAATCCGAGAAGGAAACGCGGGATAAGAAGGAAAAGTGGACCGAAGTACCATCCTCACAGCAGAAACAATTGAAAGTGGTGCAAGCAAGACTGAAAGCTATAAACATTGCGAAAGATTTATTGAATGAAGCTCCCGCCGAATCATTTACTAAACTCACGAAGAGTAGCTCTTCGAGTGCCATGACAATACAAGAAAAATTACCTAGTTTGCCTACCTCATCACGAATGTCAGTCTCACCGAAAGATTCTCCTATCACTGAATCAGCTTGGAGTCCAAAACAGGGTAACGTAGTTATAAGTCATGTGGGACCAAAACTATCTCAGAAACAAAGAAAGAAATTAGCTTTGCAAGGAAACGAAACAGCATCACAAAATATTGACGATTACTTCACTAAGATAAACGTGGGTAGTCCGCCGGAAAAGCCGAAGAATCCGTGGAAGATCTGTGAGCCGCCCGTAGCAAGCAGCAGCCCTAACTCGAAAGCTATAGAGTTTAATAAGATATTGACTGATCAGAGGAAACAGAAGGAAGATCACTCGAGAATCATGACCAAACCACTCCTTATGACACAGGTATGTACGTCATTCAGGATTTCTTCTGGTCTATCATAATTTCTTACAGAAGAGTCGTTTATTTTCCTTTGAATCTGTGATCGAGAAAATCTTGTGTAAAAGAAAGTAATTATTTATTTTATTGTCTTATACTATGCATCAAGGAGCTCGTGGCTAAGTAATAATAGCCGCACGGGTCGATCCATCAGGTTAAGCTACGCTTGCCGGGGTTGGTCCGTGGATGACCATGTTTACATACCGAGACTCGTCTGTGTCTCGGAAAGCATGTTAAGCTGTTGGTCCCGGCTGTCATTCGTCGATCTTTGACAGTCGTTACGGGTCGTCAGAAGCCCGGAAGTCTGACAACCAGTCTTACCAAGAGCTGTCGTATTACCCAGTAACTGGGATGTGGAGGTCAGATAGGCAGTCGCTCCATGTAAAATACTGATATTCAGCTGCATCCGGTTAGACTAAAAGCCGACCCCAACATAGGCTAGGCAGATTGACTATGCATCAAGTTAAGTTGTCTGTTAGGATCAGTAAGTAGTTAAGCTATTGACTGCTTGGTTTTATATCAATTGCTGGGTACCTAGCGCCCAGCTCAACAATCGACGAACAGATGTTCTCAGTTGTATAAACAAGACTGAGGCGGCACGGGCACCAAAAAATTTGTCGTATTAATCAGACTGGGGCAGTCAATAGGTTAATTACCGATATCTGGGTGATACCAATAGAGATGGATGTTCATACAAAGCCCACCAGCATCGAATCAAACCTGTTGATCTGGATGTCCAGCGTCCAGAGAGAGAGTACCCACCTCACATAGTATTTTTATCTAGGCATTTGGCTAATCGCAATACCTTGTGTTAATTAATACAATTTTTCCAGCTTGAAGACAAAGCTATAGAGCAATTGGAGAGATTCTACAACATTCATGAAATAGATGACGAGTTGATCACGGTGAAACGTATAGAGCTGCAAGTGTCTTCTCCGCAATGGTTACACACTGCCCCTAAGTGATAACTGTGCTATTTTATACACTTTACTAGTTCTTATGATATAAGATTGTAATTGATTGATTACTTATTTTTACTTAATATAAATATGACATGATCTGATTGTTTTTCTTTTCTCAACATGTTTTATTTTAATTTCTGTTCCAATACTATCTGACGAAAGTGTAAACAAACAGGTTAAATTTTTACACAATCACTTACTAAAGGGAATTAGTAACACATTCATGTGTATTTAGAAGCTTTTAACTTTATATCTCACTACTTTTTTTAACAATTACGGTTTGAATAACATAATTAAATTGTAATTGAAAAATCATCTTGGAAAATTGAGGTTGTTTATTTAACCTCAGTAAGTTACGTCAGTAGTAAATGAAAAGCATCTTCAAGGTGATTTAAGGTTACACTAGTCGACGGCTCGAACTCGTTGGTGGGCTTGGCTAAAATACATGCTATTTAGTTTTTATTTATTTAGTGAAATATATTTGTAAAGAAAACGAGCACGTAAAATTTCATGAACAGACGTTTGGGCGTATAGATATTATGCAAAAACTACTGGATGTGTTAGTACACGTCCAGTAGTTTTTGCATAATATCTATACGCCGCAAGAATTCAATTAATTTTACTTTGAATTAGTATTCAAAATAAAATTAATTGAATTCTTGAATAAATTAGTTGTCCCTGTACGGTAACAATTTTGCCATTTTCATACTCCGGGAATTATTTGTTTACGCCCAAAGACGCGTTAAAATTAAATAGTGTTGAAATATGGAAGTTTCGACGCTCATAACTTCAAAATAATATATATTTTTTAAACTCTGTATCCGTACAGGGCTAGATAAGGACGAAATAAATGTTTAGTGTACACTGTCAAACAGTGTAGACTCCATTCGACATTATTACGGAAGAACTAGCTGTGCCCCGCGACTTCGTTCGTGTGTAATTTGTAAGATACACAATATACTAACAGCCACATTGTAATAAATAGCAGCCACATTGTAATAAAACTTCCTCGTCTCCGACCCGTCGAGTTGCATCGCCCGCCCACGCAATAGCGCGGGCGGGCGAAAGTCAGAAAGGACACTAATGTTTCTGACTCTTTATTTTTGTTCAGCTCCTAAGGATCGTAGCGTGATGTTAAATAACCCTATAACTATCCTCGAGAATTGGGCTACCAAATGCAAAAAGAATTTTTCAAATCCAACTTTTTGTTCACAATTTCATGGGTTTTAATTTTTTGCGCGGAACTCTAATTATTTTTCTAAAATAAAAGTAGCATAAGTTACCCTCTGTAACATCAGCTATCTGCCAGTGAAAGTCCCGTCAAAATCGGTCCAGCCGTTTCGGAGATTAGCCGGAACAAATGGCAGACAAACAAACATTTTAAAAATTGCTTTTTTGTTTATAAGTACCGTATATACTTTCTTATGCATTTAGTAAAACGTTGTTATTTTGACATTACAAACAGACACTTCAATTTTATTTATTTTTAAAGATGACTGATTAAGGTAACCTTAACATTAGAATTTCAGGTTCAGGTATATTACACACTAATTCCGTGAAGTATTCAAATAAAATATTTTCCTCATTCCTGATTTGATCATGATACAGAGAAACTGCAAGCATAGCCCTATAAATTATGTGTGGCCATGCATAAGGTCCATGTGAGTTCTACAATACTTTGATGAAAGTGCCAACAGTCAGCACTGTTGAAGAGACTGCAATCGTCATCCATCATCCACAGCCTGTTTTCACCCACTGCTGAGCATAGGCCTCTCTTTTGATGTGCCAATCCCCAAGCTCCTGTGCCAACCTCACCCAGGTTCTACCTGTGATGGTAACAATGTCATCTGCCCATCTCGCTGCCGGATGACTGACACTTCGTCTTCTAGTCATCACTGCCTTACTCCACCTGTCATCACAGCACTCTTGCCAGATGTCCTGCCCAACTCCATTTTACACTGCAAAGGTATGCTCAAATGCAGGTTGTTATTCATACAAATTGAATAAGGGATCACTCAAACCTCAGGATGCTCTCAACCTGACTTGTCAGTGCCAGCACCAGCTGTCAGCCAGTTTCAAACAAGATCTTACTGAACAGATGATACATACTCAAAAAACACAGGAATGTAGGATAGAAAAAACAAAGAGTAAATATATAACAACTATTTATTACTATAATTATTTATAAATACAAACTATCTCATGAATTAAACTACTTGTTTTTTGGGTGGAAAAGTTTTCAATAGTTGGTTCAATTGTCTATGCGTTAGTTTCTTCTCTCCTGGGACGAGGATACCTTTCCTTCCTTGTTCTCTTTGTGCATTCAATCGTTCACTGTATTCCTTATAACATCCTTGGAAGGCCGCCACTTCCTTCAAGCAGGCTGTCTGGTCGAATTCAGACTTCTTGAAACATGCAAACATTACAGCCATTTCTTGCATACAAGCTGATTCTTTGAGCTTATCTCCTTTGCCAGAAACTGTTTTCTTCAGCTCCAATGGTAGCAACTGTTTGAACGGTACAGGCTCTCTCTGAGGCCTCCTGGCACTTTTCTGCGATGGACCCGCAAATAAGATATAGTTTAGCCTCATAATGAATGCCAAAACTGTCCAATTTAATTCAAAATAAGACTATTTTTGTACTTTCGTCTAAAATAAAATCAGAAAATGTAAGAGGTTATAATAATTGCGTTCCAGTGTTTATGTCTTTTAGCTAATCTAATGTTCTTTACATTATAACATTACTTGGAAGAGTAAAAGAGATAGCTATATAAGCATTTGCCTTAAGTTGGCAGAGATAAAGAACAGACTAATGCAAAGATTCCTAGCTTCTTAGCAGTATTCTGAATTTTCCATTTCCATTCATTCAATGACAGGAATGCAATGACATAAAATATGACATTGATGTGCTTGAAATCGTTCAGAAATGTACGTCGTCAATCGAGAAACGCATTTAGAAGGTCCGATGAGGTATTCATCAGTCGCGATTTTAACAAGCTCTTCGTTTTTGTCTATTCCTACCCAAATATTATTTAGGTAATAGACTTTTGACTTAGTCCATAAAGGCAAGTTGTTTTTCAGCGTAGTCAAAGGCGATCAATTGTGGGCGTCCAAGCAAAAAGGGTCCAGTAGTGGGGTATTGAGTTAAGACCAGATTCGGTCTCTAGAATAATCAATTGATAATAGGGATTAAAAAATATTTAAAAACTGGCACATTTTTTTATCAGACATTTGAAGTTGAAACTCCGAAAAAACTTGATTTGAGAAAAAGCATTTTCAAAGTTTGATTTTTGGTACAACTTAGTACATTTTCTGGTACTTAGAAACATCAGTCATTTACTATATGAACTTGTAGATAATTGAGCGTTAATTAATAATCAATTAAAATTGAGAAATGCAATGTTTTCACCCAACTTTACAAAACTGCGTATATCTCGGAAACTAAATGCCGAGAACTGGACCCCTTTTTGTTTGGATGCCCACAATTATCTTTACTTAACAAGACGTTACAAGACCGTAAACAGCTACCCACAGCTCTGACATGCATGAGCCTTACAATATTTTTTCTACATAAGGTGGAACCGCAGTTGTAGCCCGCGAAATTCAAATTTTCATGCGTTTTTTGCAATTTGCAGGTTGTATAATGATCAAAATACGATTTGCGACTACAACAGCTATTATTTATATAATTATAACCATAGAAATCATCAATACGTCATCTCTCTAAGGGCTCATTCACTCGGATTCGTGATTCATGTGAATACGGCCATTTAAAAACCATTGCCGCTGTCAAAAAACATCACGAATTGTGAAAAATGTCTATACGCAAATAACACGAATCGTCCTCATGTGAATGGGTTGTAAGTTAGTTGTTCTCTTTTGATCTAAAATGTCATGATTTCTGAAATCCAGATCTCTTTGAAAGTCAGATCATGTGAAGACCATGTAGCTTGGTGTCTGAAATGGTATTTTGAGGTACGAACCACACAGGTTGAGTGGACCTGTCAACTCAGTGCATGCATTTGTCAGTAATCGTGCAGCTCAACAGCTCAACGATTCGACGAACAATACCAAAGAAAGGAGAACATTTGGGTAGGCCGCATCAATTATTCAAACTGCTAGACCATGATTAACTGAGAAAAAAACTAACTGAAAAAAACAATACCCCACATAAACTCAAACTCAAAGCATTTATTTCAAATAAACCAATTATAGGTACTTTTGAATTATCAAAGGGTCGGTCAGTTAAAAAAGATGAAGCTAGTTGTTCATTCCAAAGCGTAGTAGGTAGGTACAAGAATCTCCACGGACAATTTTAAATCAAAATATGGCTACAAAATATTGGTTACATCATTCATGTTAAAATTATACAAGTGAAAATGATGCAGAACGTTAAAAGCGTTCGTAACAAAAGGATAAAAACAAAAACAATTCAAAAATGACATTAAAATAAGCCATGGCAGCTAAGACATGACCATTGACTAGTCCCTACCGACGGCGCCCGTTAACGAACCTGACGCATGGATTAGCACCATTCAGCTCAACCATTACACACATAGTCTTCACATTCACAATAATTAAAATAATATAGGTAATAACTTTACATTTACAGTCATGGCATTGTATAATAAATGAATTCGGGCTGCTACTGACAAATTCCGGATGGAAAAACCAAATAACACTTGCCCGACCCGGGAATCGAACCAAGGACCTCATGCTCAGCAGTAGCGCTTGTGACCACTAGACCATAAAATTCCCGACGGAAACAGAGGGGTGTTATAAGTTTAACATGTGTATACATAATTATGTGTGTCTGTGTATCTGTTGTGCATCGTAGCTTTGAAACGACAGAACCGATTTTGATGTTTTTTGTTTTGTTTGAAAGGTGATTTTATCGAGAGTGTTCTCAGCTGTGATTCTAGAAAATCTATTCAGCCGTTTGAAGGTTATCAGCTCTTTTTCTAGTTGATGAATGGATGTGAGCATCTTCCACAGCTCTGATCGAGTCGAAATGTAGTATTCTGTTACCTTTTTCAAAGTTATTAGAATCACATAAATGGTAACCTTGAACTGATGTTGCAGCATTGCTTACCTGGAATTTGCAGGATACCCAACTCCCTAACCAATTTACAGCACAGGTATCGTGTTTGGGCTCATTGGAATGATCTCAATGAATAGGTTATAGAGATGGTAATCAGGGTCTGATGATGGAGTAGCAAAAAGAAATGACGGTAAAGTAACTAACTTTACTGTGGGAAAAATACGTACAGCTGCGCAGATTTAAGCGAGGCACGTGTCGATCGTAGCGTGTCTATTAGTAATAAATATCATCATCTGCCTAGCCTTTTCCCAACTATATTGGGGTCGGCTTCCAGTCAAACCGGATGCAGCTGAATACCAGTATTTTACATGGAGCGACTGCCTATCTGACCTCCACAACCCAGTTACTGGGTAATACGATACCCCTTGGTAAGACTGGTTGTCAGACTTTCGGGCTTCTGACGACCCGTAACGACTGTCAAAGATACACGAATGACAGCCGGGACCAACGGCTTAACGTGCTTTCCGAGGCACGGAGGGGTCTTGATATGTAAAGATGGTCACCCATCCACGAACCAACCGCGGCAAGCGTAGCTTAACCTGATCGATTGACCCGTGCGGCTGTTATTTCTATGTCCCAAAAATCAACGTCAAGCCGGAAACGGGTGATAGGCAAGTTGGTGACAGTTAAAAGAAAAATATTCATAAAATCTTAGTCTTAAGTACCTACCTACTTAAAAAAGGCATTAAAAAAAAACGAGAAAATTGACACCCTGTGATTATCTTACAAGTACTGTGACTCAAATCTTTACTTTTATTTTTTGTGATGTAACCCGTCTTTTTGGGTGGGGCCACGGTAACTCTTTCGAACCATCTCGCAACCCTGTCAGGCATCGGCCCTAGCGGACCACGTCAGTTCGTGCTAACATCTCTTTGAGGCGCGCGTGGAACACAACGCGCCGTCGACCCGGGCCTGGTCCTTACCGGACGGCGAGCTATCCCTTGCTCACCGTCCGCAAGCCCGCGCCTACGGTGGCCGGGAATCTGCTCTAGATTCTCGACGCCCAGGGCGTCTCCTGCAACGACTAGGGGCGTGAGGGCGCAAAGATTGCCTCTCCCTCACACGTTCCGCCTCCTCCTTCGCGAGCATTACTGCTTCCCAGAAGGAGGTGACGGCTTCACCTGTGTCCGGTTAGGACCTGCATCAGGCGGAAGGTGAGGACGCTGTGGCGCCTCTCCAGCCAATTCAACTCTTCACCCTTTAAGAGCACACTAGTTTTAATTTGTCTAACATGAGGTATCGTAAACTTAATACTTAAATCCCCTCCATCAGTTGAAGTCCTTGCAATCTACTCCAACTCCTAAACACTCCAGCGCGCTGGGGCTGAGTTTCAAAGCACGCAATAGTATGATAATTCCTTATTGTGTTGTCTTTAATTTTAAGATTAACATTGTTATTTACCTACCTACAAGCAAAATAAAAACGTGTTAGGTAAGTCACGTTTGTATCTAAAACGTGAAAGGTATCGAGTTTTTACTACATTCGTCTAAGCCGTATCATAAATAGCTACTACAGTTGAACAAGATAATCGAATCGTGATTGTAAGTATCTTTAATACTGGTATAAATAAAATATATCTGATCTGGTAATAAGAGACGTTGTAAATTAAAAGTGTTTATACTGATAACTTTATTTTTTGCACATTGTTATGTTATTGTTTCAAAAATTCGACATAGGTACAATTATAGTTATACGTACAATTATAGTTTCAACTATTTATCAGTGGCTTTTGTGGACAGGACATTAATTCTGATTAGTTACAGTTGTAATGGCAATCACGTCATTTGGTTTAGGTATAGGTATTTATTTTATTTCTTTTTATCTTCTATATGGATTATTTATATTTTATGGATGTGAGAACGTTGTAGGATTGATAGACTGTAGTCCTGATTTGTAGACCTTTTTCTATTTTGTTAAGTACCTAGTACTTGTTGACAGGCCTACACTGTCCTCCCATATCTATTAGGTAACACTGTAATTTGAAAACATTAGAAAACCCAAACATTTTTAAAAGAGTAACCGTGGAGTTTCTTGCCGGCTCTTCTCCATAGGAAACGACCAGTTGGAACCGAGCACCTAGCTTCTGACGTTTCATAAGTGCCCATGTAGGTTTATGTGAAATAAAATATTTTAATTTGATTTGATTTAGACTGTCAGAGTAACCTCATAGAATTTAGGGATACACAACACAACACCTGCTGCCAGAAAATCAAATCAAAATCAAAAGTCATTTATTCAAACTGCACTTTTCGAACGTCAAAGTTACATGACAGTCCCCCAAAACACCCGCCCTTCACCACTTCCTAGTGCTTTAGCTGGGAAGAAGAAATGGCGAAACAAACTTCCCAGCAGCACAGCTGTCTGTTTAGTTAGAGAAACTTGATTTTATACAATAGTATGCAAAATTATTTACATTGCGCAACAAGCGAAAATTAATGGACATGTGCATACTCCAAATAATAATAATAATAACCCCACCGCCGTATCTCTACGTTGACGCCGTGGTGGGGCTTGCGCGCTCCTGAACTCTAGATCTGTGCCGATAGAGTTTACTTTGCCGAAACGAATCTAGGGTAAGGAGCCAGACCAAGAGAGATACATGAACCCGCAGGACAGCATGTGGCGAGCTGTTGGGCAGTAGCGATCCCACGGATCCTATCTCCCGGGAGAAGTCTTGTTCCTCACCTCTGGCTTGCCTTTATTGGCCGTCTGGAGTGAACACTGACGAGGAACAGAGTTCCCACCTCATTCTTACCTTTATTGGCCGGCTTGAGTGGAGATTCGCTAGAGCAAACGTACTCGGAGGAAGGAAGTATTCCAGTAAGTGCTGGTAGGGATCTTGACCATCTTCCGGGCTCTGGGATTGTCCTGATAGTCGTGGAATACCTCTCCACTCCTCATAAGCACCTCAGGACATGTTGCCCCCTTGTCACTACGACACTATGTGCTAGCGACCGTTTTCGGGGGCCCATTATTGAGTGTGCAAGTCACCCCCCTGCCATTTTATCCGTGTATTACCTAACATTGATCAGGCAGGGGACATAGTTTTTCCATAGTTCTTGGTAACCAATCCACTATAGCCACACAAACCCATAGCCCAATATGTTTCGTTTCCATGTCCTACAATAGTCCTGCACCAACCGGGGGTTGTCCTTGGGTGCATTTGCATAATGCATACAAGGATAATCGTTGGTTGGTGCCTACTCATCGTTTAAAATTGTCTAAGGGGCCTCTGCGAGTTGGCTTCGGCCCCTCGTACGCCTTCCAAAAGTCCGGGACCCCAGGGTCCCGAGATATAAAAACATATAATAATAATAATAAAATCTTTATTTATCCAAAAACATACAGAGTTTGAAATACAGTTTGATATCCTCACATACGGCGTTCAAACCTGGTCTTTGACGGCTCAGCAGAGGTTCAAGCTTGAGGTTTGCCAGCGAGCGCAGCATTCTTGGAGTCAGATTTACGGACCGTATTAGGAACACAATGCTGCGCTCCAAAACACAAATCGCTGACGTCACCCAAAAAGCAGCCAAGTTTCAGTGAGACTGGGCCGGGACCTTTGCCGCATGTCGAACGAGTCATGGGCCAAATCTACCACCATGTGGGTCCCAAGAAACGTCTGTCGACGTCGAGGCAGACCTAGAAGAAGATGGCGAGACGAGCTTGTCGCCTACAGACAGGATTGGTCCACACTAGCTCAAGACAGAGAGGAGTGGAAAGGAGATACGGAGGCTTTTGCCCTGCAGTGGGACAACTCGGGCTAAAATTAATAACACAAAAACATTAATTAAAATTTGCCATGCGTCAATTAGCACACCCCAATATACCAACAAAAAAAAAAAACATCGAAACTATACTCAAGCATAAATAAGAATTAAAAACTAAAGACGTAAAAGAACTTTACACCTAAATAAAAGCCTCCAGGCATAAAGGGCGTGCCCGCTTACACATAGCTATAGATAGCTGTAACTCGGAGTCACAAAAGATAAACTAGGACCATCGAAGTAACAATAAAAAAACCATGGTCAGCAAGACAACCAGTCACCACAAGCAGCATCCGTTTACGAGCATAACGTAAAATGAAATGAAATCTTTATTTTCCAGATGTAAATCCACACACAATTACTATAATAATAATAACCGGCGGACCTCTATTTTTTTATATTTTTAAATGTTTCTTTGTATATATTTTTATTAGAAATATTTGAAAATGTAAATAGATAATTAAGAAAGTAAATAAACGAATAATAATAATAAGAAACGTTTATTTCAGAATATCACTTCCATATTTGTTAGTAACAATGTAGACTTATAAACTAGTGTTAGTACAATTTAAAATACACACAAAGATAACGTAATAAATAAATAAAAATATACAATATCATACATAAGACACATTCACATTACACACACACCCACGCGAATTAGGTAATCGGCGTGTGGTAGGACTGCCGTCTCATATGAAAAGATCAAAGATAACCCTTGCCATATTTGAGGGAAGGAAGCAACCCGACCCCCGACGCTACCGCAAGCAGTGACATCTGACGGCCGAACCCAATAACCTATTTTCAGTAAAGACAGATCGGAGACAGTATAATTCTATCTGTCCGTATGTCAGGCCGGTAAGATTCCTTAGTTTCATATAGATTATTGGGACGTTAAAACCATAGATGGATAGGTTTTCTATCTCTAATATGCCAAAACTGGTGATAGATAGGTTATTGGGTTCGGCCGTAAGGGAGCATGGCGAACTTGCTGCCGGTTGCTAAGAATAATAATAATATGATCAATTGTCGAGGTCGCTAACCACATATTGCAATACAACTCGTAAAAAAAACATTGTATAATGAGTAGATCAAGTCAATAATTAATGAGAATAAAATTAAAATAAATTGACAAACAGTCAAATAAAATAAACAATTATATGAACTCATATTTATTATACCTATAATTATATCAGAGAAATACCTAGTTGTTTAACTAAGAGTTTGACAAACCCTCTGCCCACCCCAAGGTAGCTTCATGTGGAATATAGAATATCCTACCTCGGGGTCTCGTTGAATGGGTCTTAGATAATGTTGAACATCCAGTTGAAGTTGACAGTAATTTTTGTGAAGAAACTTTATTGATACCTAGGTATATCCTTGATAAAAAGACAAAAGGTGCCCGTTATTATTTTATTAAGAATATAATGCAGGGTACAATAATGCAGGGGCGGCGACCGGCCCGCCGGTTGCACGCGTCCTACAGGGTCATGGCACTCATGGCCATCCGGCTAGCCCGGGGATACCGCACGGTCTCCGGCGAACCTCGTTGCCGGATTACCGCCATGGGATCAGGAGGCAAAAGTCCTCGCGCACACGTGGGACTGGCGCGAGGAGGCGTAACTCCGCTGCCACGAGAAATCGCGGCACGGCGGACAGAGCTCCGGCAGGATCTCATGGCGGCATGGAGAGTGCGATTGTCGCAACCCAGCGCTAGGCACGCCACAATTGCGGCGATAAGTTCTCTCTTTGAGGAGTGGCTGGAGAGGCGCCACGGCGTCCTCACCTTCCACCTGACGCAGGTCAGCAGGGCAGCATACGATGGAGGCCTGCCTGGCTTGGGCGGGGCACCGCCGTGTCCTCGTGGAAGCGATCTCTCGCGTCCGGCCCTGGTCCAGGCCATGGTACGGAGCGAGAGTAAATGGGAATACATCACCTACTTCTATGAGGCAGTAATGCTCGCGAAGGAGTGGGTAGAACGCGTGAGGGAGAGGCAAGCTTTGCGCCCTCACGCCCCTCGTCGCCGCAGGAGACGCCCTGGGCGTCGGAAATTGGTAGCCGATTCCCGGCCGCCGTAGCCGCGGGCTTGCGGATGGCGAGCAATGGGTAGCTCGCCGTCCGGTAAGGACCAGGCCCGAGTTGACGGCGCGTTGTGTTCCACGTGCGCCTCAAAGAGATGTTAGCACTATTGACGGGGTCCGCTAGGGCCGATGCCAGCCAGAGTTGCGGGATTTTCGAAAGAGTTACCGTGGCCCCGGCACAGGCAACAGAAGTAACACGGGTGGGTTTTAGTCAGTAAAAGTCTGACACGCCCTCCCGCTCCGCCCAGAGCGGGAGCAGTCATTTGATGATTTCCCATCCAAAAAAAAAAGCGGTACAATAAACAAAGATACAGAGTTGTATAATTTAATGCAGCACAATATCAATTTGATAAACTGCAATTTGCGTTCCAATCCGTAGATAATCGACCATATATAAAGGTAACGAAAGTGAAAAATGACATATTTGTATACATATACAGACACGAAAGTAAGTACACTCAGTAGAGCCGTAATTATATTTTAAAATTACGAAACGAATATTTTTTATCTACTACTAAAACATTTCAGTCAAAGATTCCGGTTTCCAGAATTATGCCTTGTCGAGTTTGTATAACCAACTTTCAATAGATAGAAGATAAACATAACATAACATCATGCCTTGTTTCCCCAAAGGGTTAGGCAGACTTGTAGTATACCCACATTTCGCCAGTTATGCTTAAGTCCCATGTAGATAGAAGATATTTATATTTATTAATTATCTTCATTTATTTCCAGATCTATTAAGATGAGATTCTTCGCAGCCATCGTTCTTATCGCCGCCATGGCCTCGGCCGAGCCCACCAACATCCCCGCTTCAATCATCGGACAAATCCTCGAAGCCATCGCTTCTCTGAAACCTGAGTCCATTGCTGTCGGACCTGCCATAGTTGACACTGAACCTATCTCCGTTGGCCCCGCTATCATCGACTTTGAGTATGAGCCAATCTCTGTTGGCCCCGCTATCATCGACTCTGAGTACGAGCCAATCTCTGTTGGCCCCGCAATCGTTGACTTCCCCTTCCCCGACGGTGGAGCCGTCTCTGAGTCCGTTGTCGCTCCCTCCCCCGTCGCTATAATTCCTGGACCCGTTACCGACGTCTCCGCCAGTGCCCCCCTTGTACAGATCATCCTGAACATCAACCAGGCCGCTGCGTCCAGCCCCATCGGTGTGAGCCCCGTCGAGATCGTCGCCCCCGAGATCAGGCCTGAGCCCGTCCATGTTGTGGATTCCGCCCCTGAGCCCGTACAGGTTGTTGAGGTCGCTCCTGAACCCTCACCCATCGGCAATCCTATTGCCGTGAACCCCATCGGTGTTGTCGCGCCTGAGGTTGAGCCCGTCCAGATCGGAGTCCCCGTCATTCCCGAAGCCGCTGTCGTCCTCCCCGAAGAACTTAACTAAGAAATGAAAAACGAATTCTCCTAATTTATTGACCTAAAATCTACTTAAATACTAATGATATCTGCAATAAAATAATGAATATATAAAACAAAATGCATGTCATTATCCTGTTTTTGGTACTATTGCTTTAAGGTGGGCATTCATGATAGCGCCATTTAGCGTGGCTCCAAACGACTAAAGTCAAATGGAGCGATTGGACATCCAGAATTTCATATCACGCCAACGGATTTTAACATTCACGATCAAAGGATCATGACCAACGATGTATGGAAATCCGTCTTAAGTTGAAACACAATAAATCTTTATTTATTATAGACTACGCTTTATATACTATTAAATAAAAGTGTTCATTCTCACACAAGTATCCGAGTTTTAAAGTAATTAAACAAATTCGGAGATAACCTAAAAATTATGTCTAAACTACTCGCAACTTATTAAATGACCACATATCAATAATGTAGGTACAAAACAACATTCTGATTTCTGGGTATCAAAAGTGTACAATTAACACATCGCCTTCTCATTACCACCTGCATCGGTTGATCAGAATCAAGCATCAACATGATTAGAATCTCAAGAGTTCTGAAACACAACACAAAAACGTCCTGGCGTAATAAAACACAATTAAATATGAAAACGTCCTGTCGTTAGTTACATGAAACACGCTAAGTTGTTTAAAACAAACACACCAACGAATTTCCGTTTTTTTTTTTTTTTTGTGGATGGGAAATCATCAAATGACTTCTCCCGCTCTGGGCGGAGCGGGAGGGCGTGTCAGACTTTTACTGACTAAAACCCACCCGTGTTCCTTCTGTTGCCTGTGCCGGGGCCACGGTAACTCTTTCGAACATCCCGCAAAACGAATTTCCGTAAGTATTACTATTTAAGTGGAGAGATTAATCGCGGTGAGTATTCTCATTCGACACATAAACAGTAATGGCGGCTTCCGCAGGCGCCGGCTTAGGGATGGCGATCTAGAATCGATTTTATAGGTCAAGTAAATTGTTTTTTTTTTTCATCGATCATAAACAATGAATTATAGATTTTTTTAATCGATTTTAGAAACTTGAAAACGAGTTCCGATGTTTTTCCTGCGGATTGCAACTTTTAAGTTTTGGTATCGATTATTCATTACATTTGACTAATTATGCTGGCAACACCAAAACGAATAAGTGATTATCTATAGTAAAGCAGTCGATGTAAAATAATGGCGGGAACAGATCTATCAGAACTCAATTTTTTGCTGAATCGATTCTTTCCTGCGATTCGGATAGATTTAAAAATCGATCTTGTTTAGGAATAATCGTCATCCCTACCGGTACGTCTGTCATCTGCCTTGACAGTTGCATCTGCGTGAGACGAAATACAAAAATAAATATTTTCACAACGGAACTGTGAAATACAAATACAGTACCTACGTTATGATTATGATATTACTAATTATTTAGCTATTTATGAGTTTAATATCATTTTTGTGATGTTTTTATGTAAAGGCTCATACTTACATAACTCGTACAAATGACAGGAACGAAACGTCCATCATGACTATACGGAAATGTAGTACCTAGCAATCGTTAATTTACTGTTTATCTTAAAATCATAATTCCGGATACGAAAACAAAATTCCTGAAGTGAAAAGCTTGTAAAAAATAAGAAAATAATTTGTATATTAATTTGGTTTTCATACGTGCAACTTTTCAAGACTGCTTTTGGTCAATCTCCTTTGGATGTACATAACGCCATTTGGCGTGATGGACTGACCGTGAATGCCCACCTTTATACAAGTCAAACGATGGATGGGTTTGGCTTGCGCGACAGATTTACCACATTTGCGTCTACATCCCGGAGTAACTATATTCGCAAAAACTTAATTTACAAATAACCACTGAGGCACTGGCACTGTGAGTAGTGTGTAGAGCCATTCGTCGTGAATAAAATACCTAATGATGATGATTAATGTTTAATACTTACAATATCTACATTAGAACAGTAAATACCACAGAATATATTAGTAATTTAAATATAATATCAATATACATACGAATAATGTATTCTATTGACATTATTATAGTGAATAACCGCAACGGCTGTTACTGGCAACAGGCTCGCCCCCTGTTACATGGGACTTAAGGCTTTCAAGGACACTAAACGGCCATACTGCAGTCATAACAATAAAACTTCTATTGTCTCGTTGTGTCCTTGAAAGCGTTAAACATAACTGTCGAAATGTATGTACGATACTTTAGGTGCACTTCTGCCTCACCCTTCGGGGAATACAGGCGTGATGTTATGTATTATAGAGAAAAAATAGTACGTATCGAAAAGAATGAAAAAGAAGAAGAATTAAGAGAAGCAGAAGACGAGAATGAAGAAGAACAACCGGAAACGACCTTAAAAATGCAGTCCTAATAATCCAAATGGGCATTTTACAGTGATGTGGACACAATAGCGTAATATGTAACTGCATACCTTGTCATCATCAGCCTACAGCTGCAGTCCGCTGCTGGACATAGGCCCCTCCAATTATACGTCATTCAGCTCGATTCTCGGCAACTCTCATACCAGCCACCTAGCGAACATCCTCGCTCCACCTAGCCTGACGGCAACTTTACCTTTGCCCATTCGCGGTCTCCACTCAAAACATGTTTACCCCTATGGTCATCAGTTCTACTTCGAATATGGCCGGCCCCTTGCCACTTCAGCTTGCTTATTCTGTGAGCTATGTCGACCACTTTGGTTCTCTGCTGGATCATCTGGTTCCGGATTCGATACCACGCATACCCTACAATAATTACAAACTATGGTCTTTCTATAACTTAACTAAAAAAACATATAAGGACGAAAAAAGGAAGAATTATTACACTTTATAGATTTCATACACATCAAGAGTTCGATGTTTTTAGAAAACAGCAAGGTCTTGACTTCCATCTTTAGGAAATATTAGAAGCTAGCTAATATCTACCTCAAAAAAAGATAAAGAAGAAGAAATCCTACAGAAGTCAGATTTAATTTTTAGGGATTATAATTACATACCTATGTATTGCATGCTTTCAAAAAGAAAAGTAGCAATCTCATGTCCTAATCCTAGCTAACTTTCTACTGAGTAATACACACATCAAAAAAGTCTAAGCAGCACGCATCGTTTACAGAAACTGCTGATACTTTATTTTTTTTCTTAACAAGGTAGATTGGTATACAATCTTTTTGCTCTCGGAAACATAATACTGGCTGATTTTTTTTATTTTTTATTATAGAAAAAGAGCTTTGTCGCGCATGCGATTATGGTTATAGCTTTACAATTTATAACTAAATCTTTAACTAAATCTTAGCATAGCCAGTCTGTAAAGTGCTCTAGCTGCGTCAGAAAGTGGCGCAGACAGAACACTGTTGCAGTAACCTATTTCTCTAAGCCTACAATCTAATCTATATCTAAATTCTGCGTTGCAGACACACTCGGCCAATATGTGATAAACATCATCAACGGAATTATTACAAAAAATCACATTTATCTGTTGTTGATTTTCCCATTAGGTATAAGAACTTATTACACGGAATGTGTCCAGAACGAAGCCTTAGTGCAATAACAGTATTACATCTGTTCAACAACTGGTTATCTATCCACGGTGAGTTCAAGGGATGCGGCTGGATCGTTTTGTACCAGATTCCTTTATCTCGTGATCTTTTATTAAAATATTCCTTCCAAAGTAAGTAGCAATCCTGTTTAATTTTTGGTATAAAATTTGAAAAGTAAGGAGAAAAGTTAACAGGAATTCCATCACATATGGCTTGCTTGGCTAGTTGATCAACAATTTCATTGCCTCTTATTCCAATATGTGATGGAATCCATTGAAGGACTACGTGCTTTCCGTCAGATTGTAACTTCAAAATAATTCTCAGTATAGTGTAGGCTATCGGTTTTCCTCGAAAGGTCGAGGTACACCGAGCCAAATGTTGGAGCGAGCTTCTGGAATCTGTGAGAATTACAATATGGTTTTGGGGGATTGATTCGACATAAGACAGAGCTTCTGCGATCGCGATCAGTTCAGCTTCCATTATACACACACTGGCATTTATTCGAAATTTCATTGAATTTTCTTCTGACTCGTAAAACGCAGCCCCTATATTGTCACCCTCCTTAGATCCGTCTGTAAATATTTTAACGTAAGTCGAGTATTCGGAAATAAGGTAATCAATAAATAAGTTTCTTAAGCTAACAGGATTGTATTGCCTTTTAGGCCCAGACATGAAGTTAACGTCGTGTTTTATTATTTTATCACTATCTATATTACTAACCCAAGTATTCAGGGAAAACATATCTAATTTCTGACTGCTGTGAATTTTTAAAGTGTGTAGTGAGTCATTAACCAAGATTAAAAGGGGGATTTTTTTGTTTTGCCAATATGAGGAATTTTTACATAATGAAGACAGTTCGGATATTAAATTGATACTTCCGGTATTTGCCTGCAAAGCTTTAGTCTTAAGCCAAAATTTGCTAGCCAAGAAGCGTCGACGTAGGAATAGTGGTTGCAGGCATAATTCGCTCTCCATCACGTAAATTGGTGTGGTTCTAATAAAACTACCCACTACTCTCATGGCTTGGTTCTGTAATCTATCTAATTTTTCTAAGTGAGTTTTTGCACTGTTGTCATAGAAAATGCTTCCATAATCAATACGGCTTCTAATTAAAGTTAGATAAAGTCTTCTTAAATATTTTGGATGCACACCCCAACTTGAACCGGCTAACACTTTAAAGATTTTAATGAATTTGAGAACTTTTTGGCTAATCTCATTTATATGCTTTCCCCACCTAAGAGAACGGTCCAACCACACACCACGATATCGTACCGTGTCCACAACCTCCAAACTATTACCTCTAATTGATAAGTTAACCGACCGTCTCCTATAACCTCTGTCAAAAATACAAATTTTACTCTTATTTGATGATATGTTGAGATTAAGGGAATCAAATTGATCACATAAGATATTTAACGCTTCCTGTAACTCAGCGGCTGCTTGATCAACATTATCACAAGTTATATAAAGTACGTAGTCATCAGCGTACTGAGAGATAGATATGGAGCTGGGTATTGCTTTACAGATATGGATGGTCGCAATATTGAATAGTAATGGCGACAGGGGGTCACCCTGTGCCAAGCCCCTTCTGGCAATTCTAGTTACAGTATTATCTATGCCACTAATTGATAAATACCTCTCTTTAAGAAATTCCCATAGATATCTACAGTATTGTGATCCCACTTGAAGTTGGTCCAAGGTTAACAGAAGAGCGGTGACGTCAACGTTATAGTAAGCGTCATCGATATCAAGGAAACATCCGATAGTCACAAGTTTTTTTGAAAAACCAATTTGTATTTTCGAGGTTAGTAAATTTAAATTATCTAGACATGAGCGAGCTTTCCTGAAACCTACAGTTTCTTCAGCAAAAAATCCTCTACTTTCTAAGTACCACTCAGTTCTCTTATTAATAATGGAATGAAAGATTTTACATGGACAGGACATTAACGAAATAGGTCTAATTGCAGAAGCGGAAGTCAAATCTCGGCCTGGTTTGGGGATTGGTAGGGCAAAACTTGGCTAATTCGTGATATGCAGCTATTCGGTGATAGATAATTGTGTTTTATTACCAAGTTACTACTGACTTGATAAATGTACATTTTTCAATCATTATAGTATTTGCCACATTTTTAGATATAAGTTAGCAAAACTTATTTTGTCTACTATATCACAGTAAATTTAAAAAATAGTCTGATCAATGAATCGAATTTTACAGTAAAAAACAAAACTATCACCGATTACCCAAGTTTTGCCCTACTATGCGAACTTGGCGCCATTGTTCAGGAACAAAATGTAACGATAAAAACAAATTATAAAGACGTAGTAAAATATTTTTAACAAGGTCAGGGAGATTTTTAATCATCGAAAATGAAATATCATCGTAGCCCGGCGCAGTATCCTTAGATTTCACACATTTGTCAAACTCCTGTCTTGTTATATCTATTTCCAATTTATGCTGGCTGAATTTAAAAATAGAAACTTTTCGATTGTGTATTGTTTTCATTAAAATAAAAGCTAATTATTTTTTCTCGATTTCATGTGTTTTCGTTGCTTGATAAATTTAGAATTTATCTCACTTTTATCATTTTGAGACAGAGATACAGTTTTTGAAAAAATAGAGTGGTGAGTAATTTTTTATGTCATGGCGCTCCATGACTTAAAAAACGACTCACCACTCAATTTTCGCGTCGCTACGCCATTTGACTGCTGATAAAATGCAGAGAGCTGTAGGAATGCTGCAAGCGGAAAGAAATCAGTCCCAGGTATCTCGGCATTTTGGTGTCAATAGGAGCGAGATTTGTCGTCTTTGGCAGCGTTACGTTAATACAGAGGAAACTGCTGAGGAGCACCCATGACGTGGAAGGAGTACTACTGCTCGACAGGACCGATACATACAACTGACTGCAGACGTCAGCCGACGTTGACCGCCCGGGAGACAGGTTTAAAGCTACAATTCTCAAGTGGTGTTGTTGTTAGCCACCAAACCGTGAGAAATAGGCTGCATGAATACGGTCTACGAGCATGTCGCCCAATTAGGTGCCCACCTATACGCCATGGGAATCGCGCCCGTCGAAACGAATGGTGTAGGGAACACTTGACATGGACCCGGGAGCAAGAGCAATGAGATAAAATTTTATTTTGCGATGAGTCCCGGTTTAGATTTAGGTCTGATACGAGAAGCTTAAGAGTGTATTCTTATCCCGGAAATGCTGAACGGATGAGATGCGTCCAGGAAGTGCACCCTTACAGTGGCTCTACATTGATGGTATGGAGTATTATGAAGAACAGACGAAATGAGCTCGTTTTTGTAGATGTCCTCGGGCCATATGTTCACCCATTGTCACAAAGTCTTGGCCCAGATTTCACGCTGATGCATGACCATGCGCGTTCGCACACAGCTCGGAGGACCAGAGAGTACTTGGCAATGAAAAAAATCCGGGTATTGCCATGGCCTGCACAGTCGCCAGACCTCAATCCCATCGAGCACGCATGGGACATGCTCCAGAGACGTGTTCTAGAGAACCTGGACGGAGTGTCGATCACCCAACAACTAAAAGACTTGTTAAAATTCCATTGGGAGCGATTGCTGCAGGATCAGATATAAACAATCTTACAAATTCAATGAAAAATCGTTGCTGACAAGTTTTAAACAACAGAGGCCAGAGGCGAAGCGCGCTAACAACTCCATTCCTACCGGCTTCCCTTTGGAGGATCGGAAGAGTAACTTCCCCTACCACCATGGAAAAATAGCACATTCAGTAATGTCTACGATTGCCAAGTAATACATATTCCAACACAACACAAATTGTTCTAAATAAGCCAGCGCCACGACGTGATAATCATATTTGTATGACTATTTATAACTAAACAATTTCTTCTTTGGCTCCTACGAAATGTCAAGCCTCGCCACTGACAGAGGCGGTCACACTTTGTATTGAATTACCAAATAATTCAAAAAAATTCGTTATTTAATTTTTGAAAACATGAAAAGTTTAATTTCGTTTTAACTTTATACTACGAATGTTACGGTACACATATTGTTAATTATTGTGATTAAATGAACAAACGAATGAAGGAGTTTGTTGCTTTAGTCACTCAATCAATCTGCCTAGCCTTTTCCCAACTATGTTGGGGTCGGCTTCCAGTCTAACCGGATGCAGCTGAATACCAGTATTTGTTGCTTTAGTCACTAATGCATTAAAAATGCTTTGTTATTATTTATAAAAGAAATATAAATATATTACAATAGTAAAGATCGCTCCAAAGTTCAAAACCGTCCATGTTACTTAGACTTTTTTGATTTGTGTACTATAAATGCAAATAATGTCTGTCTGTTGGTTTGTCCTATCAACAATGAAGCAATGGATCGATGTGATTTTGCATAGATTATTATAGTTCACGGGCCGGAGAGTGGCAAAGGCTTTGATTCCGAAAAAGTTCCTGTCTCCTTAAGAGCCAAATTATCAAGCTCGTGCAATGCTATGGTGTACCTGTACTTCCCCGTACGAGCTCCTGCACTATGAGTTCTACTAATCATAATCAGCCTTTAATGTTCCCACTGCTGCGACACAGGCCTCTCGGTGAGAGGGAGTATGCTTACTACTGATAGACCTGATAAAGAATTAGTAACTATTTTGTTATACAGGGTTATATTAAATTATCTAGCTAAACTCCGCAGACTCGGTGGGTATAGATATCTAAACCTCGTAGCGTTGTTATATAAATGTGGAAGCTTGTAATTAGCAATTGTCAGTTGTCATTATCTCGTTACAATTTATGTGTAAGCTGTATTTATGTGCAATTTGTCTGTAAGCTTTCTTAAAATTGTAAAAATAAAATAAAACATAAAAACACCAGTTTTTCTCAACTCATACTTCAAATCATTTTATTTTTTTATTTTATCGTGTTTAGATATCGATACTCATCGCGTCTGCGGAGTTTAGCTAGCTAGTTTAAAATAACCCTGTATATAATTAATCATAAAGTCCAGATTATTGTGGAACTTATAAACATTTTTTCAATGGATCCAGGGATTCCTCAAGGGAGTATTGTAAGCCCTCTTCTTTCCTTGTTATGTGTTCTATATGCCTAATAATTTATGTATTTGTAGCAAGGCTACAGTATTCTCAATAATTTCGGCCAACTTCAACAGAGACAAGCCAAGTACCTAGGCAGTAGATAATAAGTATAGAATATGAAAGTAGTGTACAAGTGTGTGCGTAAACACAGGTGCACCCCTCTTCACCTTTCTTATAGTCCGATGGGCCGATAAGACCAGGCAGGATCAGGAAGGATCACGCGCAGGTCCAAAGGCTTTACGTGTTTTCCGACGCACGGGGGTGACACACCGCCAACTTCCAAACTCTAGGCTGCCACTGAGAAATTCCAATTGGAAAAACCCAACAACACTTGCCTCCCTGCTGATAATTATATTTGGCTGGCTAGATGTTAACGAGTATCTCTATATTGAACTACCTCATCTATTTGAAACCAATAAGGAACACAATACAAAATTTACAAACCCAATAAAAGTAATTTCCTAATCCTAATCCAAACTGTTGTAAATACGAATAGTTAGCCACAATCTCGTCTGGAGCAAGATAATTTTCTAATACACTGTAAATTTAGAGATAAACAACAATATAAAAAGTTGACGAAAACCAAAAAATATCACAGTCGTGTTAGAAGCAGACAAAAGTAAGTACCTACATTTGTTTTAGAAATTTTTGGAGTATTTTATAATTATATCCTAGCTAAACTAGCTATTAACGGCGACTTTCTTTGCAGACAAACTTCAACCCCTAGGTTTACCCATTTGATTTTTTTTACTTAACACATTTATAGCATCACATGGATGTTCTTATCTTATAATAATATGTCTTATCATGTCTGTCAGTCAGTCACGGACTTTTAAATAGGTTACTAAAAACTTTCGCGGAACAAGATTTTTGCTAATAGTACTCGGTTTCCAGATAAATCAAAATGAAATACTTCATCGCCATCGCCCTTATTGCCGCCGTGGCTTCGGCCGCCGTCAGGCCTACCCCTGTGAGCGCCGAGACTGCCGAGATTCTGGAGATCATCGCCGCCATCCAGAGCCCCAGCACCGACCCCGCCACCGCCGCCGCCCTCGAACAGATGCTCCTCGATGTCCTCGGAGTACAGCCTGAGCCCGTCGCGGTCGGCCCTGCTATCATCGAGTCTCCATTGGAGGGTATCGCTGTTGGCCCCGCCATCGTTGACTTCCCCCTTCCCGATGGTGGAGCCATCGCTGAGGAGCCCGCTGTCATCCCCGCTCCCGTGGTTGTTGCTCCCAACCCCGCTCCCGCAGTTGTTGCTCCCGCTGCCAGCACTCCTCTGGTCCAGATCATCCTGAACATCAACCAGGCCGCCGCTGAGTCCAGCCCCATCTCCGTCGGTCCCGCCGTCGCCCCCGAGTTCGTCGAGATCAAGCCTGAGCCCGTCCATGTTGTAGAATCCGCCCCTGAGCCTGTGCAGGTGGTTGAAGCCGCTCCTGCGCCCGTGCAGGTGGTTGAAGCCGCTCCTGCGCCCGTGCAGGTGGTTGAAGCCGCTCCTGCGCCCGTGCAGGTGGTTGAGGCCGCTCCTGAGCCCGTGCAGGTTGTTGAGGTCGCTCCCGTGCCCGTTGAGCCCATCCAGATCGGCGTCCCTGTCTTACCCGAAGCCGCTGTGGTCCTCCCCGAGGAACTCAACTAAATAAAATACTGATAGTGATCTAAGCATCACCTATATATTTTTGTAATACTTAAATGCAATAAAAAATTCAATACAATTAATTAACGTGTTTGTTTTCATGTAGGAACTGATCCCTATTTCGATTTCATTAGAAGAACTAAGCTCCAGGATGCGGAGTGCATTCTGGAGCTTAGTTCTTAGAATTATATAGTAATCTGTAAAAAATAATTAAAAAGCCAATAACACGTCTGCAACTAAAATTTTCAAAACGAGCTCACTTTTCAAGTAGTCTGATGCAGTTAGTGGCTTTGCAGTCGGGCTTAGATTTTTTTTGTTCAACCTTTTAGTGATTTATATTTTTGGAATCCTATCCTGATATAGTCATGGCGGCACAAGAATATGTTTTTCAAGATTACTCTTGGCGTCTGAAATCTGATATTTTGATTGTTTAAAAACTAAACCTAGCCTATAACTACGAGTCGAAAACCCCTCATGCATTAAAATCCATCCAGCCGTTAGGATGCTTCGAGGTTATAAAGAATCCCACATACAAAGATAACCATAACCTTCTTTTTGCTGTCGCGCAGTCGGGTAGAAAGTCTTCTAGATAATCTCTAGGTCTAGGTCTTCTAATAATTTACAGATTTAAGAGTAAAACATCAAAGACATGAAAATGTAGTCATTAGCGCATCACTACATAGTATAAAACAAAGTCGCTTCCTGTTGTCTGTCTGTCCCTATGTATGCTTAGATCTTTAAAACTGCGTAACAGATTTTGATGCGGTTTTTTATAATTAGATAGAGTGATTCAAGAGGAAGGTTTATATGTATAATACATGCATAATATAGTAGAGAAACACTGATAACTTTAGCGGTTTCTAATGTGATGTCGTAAATAAACACATTTTTTTGCGCTTACATTGCAAACGCTGGCTGAACCCTAAGAGATAAATCAAAATAATGTACTACAGTATTGTACAACTTAAAAAGGTCTACAAAAAAATCCGCGATGGTATATGTCTATCTCTTAGGGATAACCCACAATAACCATTTTTTATCTTTTATTTTTTACGAGAAATAATGGCTTATTTACGAAGCGATTTTAAGCAATACAGCATAAATCCTTACCCAATTAAGTACCTTAAATACATTGTGCATGTAATATAGATCAATATGACCCATTACAGTATATAATTTAAATTAATATTTTCGAAGATATTACAGATTTAAAAGGCAGGCGGGGGGCCGGTGGCGCGTGCCTATAAATAGCGCGTCGAAGGTCGCGCTTCGCCCTTAATCCGATCCAGCATGTCCCTTTGCTGTCCTCTCCCAGCGACGCCCTAAGCCGAGGTCCGTACCCCACAGGGGGTGCCCTTAGCGAGTAGTCGCTTAGTTTTAGTTTTATGCCTGGCTGGAGGCCTTAATTTATTGAGGCATCCACAGGAAAGCCCGGTTAAGCAGTCGACAACCTCCTATAGGTTGAACTGCGAGATGCCATTCCCCAAAAACAAAAACAACGCGCTTCGCCCTGTAGCACTTAGTTCAAAAAAGAACTGAATAGAATAGGTATATTTTGTTGTTGAGAATTTTTGAGTATCTGTAGTATACAGGGTGTAAGGGACAGCCCTCCGCAGACTGATGGGGTGAATTCAGTATATCATACTAAGACGACCGGAACATGAAATTATTTCAGGAACGTTATGGGAATCCAATAAACCTGATTTGTTTTATTACCTCACACCCATTGTATCGTTACCGTGGCCAAACGCGCGTAGCGAACGGCAGCGCAGCGAGCTTTCGGCCGCCGAGTATTTCAACATCCATTGCTGATTTTTTTATTTTAGTGGTTTTATTTACATAAATGGAGTGCTGCATACAGAGAATATAATTTTACATTGAAATAAAGGAATAGTAACTGGAAATACGATTAGAAAAATGACAATGTTCATGAGAATATTTCCGATGGAATATGATTCAAAATAAGAGCTGAATTCACCCTGTTAATTTGCGGAGGGATATCCCTTACACCCTGTATTTAGTATCAGTATTGCACCCGTGCGAAGCCGGGGCGGGTCGCTAGTTACTGATAAAACAGCCGTAACTTTGGTTAAAACAAGGGTTGCACAGGGCTACATTCTCAGCCCCATCCTTTTCATTACATACAGCCTTGGCCAAAAGTATTGAGCACCCATGATATCTTTCAGTTTTATGCGGAGTATCAAATAGAAATAAAACAAAACGTTTTATATGGGTTTATTTTACTATTTATTAATAGAAAATTAATATTTTGTGGGTCCACCCTTTGCCTTAATTACGGCAGAAATTCTTTTTGGTAAAGAGTTAACAAGTTTTTTACAGTCGTCAACAGTAATCGAGTTCCATTCTAGGCGCAGGCAGCGTTTTAAATCTTCTTTGTTGTTAATTGTGTGGCGCCTAACCCTGCGCTTTAATAAACCCCATAAATGTTCTATGGGGTTCAGATCTGGAGACTGAGCTGGTCAGTCAAGCAGTTCCGTGTTATTTTCCCGAAACCATCTCATAGTGCGTGCAGATTTGTGGCATGGCGCGTTATCCTGCTGGAATTTGACACCATCCATATTCGTGTCGCCAAAAAGTTTCGTGAATGAAGGCAGTAATGCAGTTTCTAGTACATTTATGTACTTAGTAGAGTCCATGCGACCCTCACACACGAACAATTCGCCAACTCCAGAATCGGTCATGCAACCCCAGACCATTATGCTGCCTCCACCGTGTTTAACGGTTGGGATCACACACTCTGGCTTAAATTCTTCGCCCACACGGCGACGCACAAAGGTCACACCAGGTGTACCAAAAATCTGCAATAAAGAGAAAAATATTGAGTTCCGTAAAACTAAAATAAATTCAATTATGCGTTTGATTTTTAAAACATTTTATAAAATTGTATCAGGGCATTAAATTGATTTACTCGCCTCAAAGTTTGATTCGTCTGACCAAACAACATTTGACCAATCTTCAGCGGTGAAAGCTCGGTGTTTTAAAGCCCATTTCAATCGAGCTTTTTTGTTGTTATCGGAGAGCCATGGCTTCTTCCTAGCTTTACAGCCTTTCAGACCAGCTTCTTGAAGTCTTCTGCGAGTAGTTCGAGCAGAAATTGGCTTCTTAATTTGTTCCGACAACTCAGCAGCGAGCTCTGAAGATGTTTTTTTCCTATTTCTTAACGACTCTCTCAGTAACTGACGATCTTGACGGTCTGTGGTGATGCGTTTGCGCCCGGTTCTCGGTCTATTTTCATGTGATCCGGTAGTAGAGAATCGCTGAATAGCATATTGCACGGATCGGCGCGAACATTTCACAGTTTTAGAAATCTCTACTTGTGATTTCCCTTGCTCATACAGAAGCTGTATCTGCACACGTTTTTCTAAAGAAAGTTCGTTTTGTTTTGGCATATTGCAACGATAACACTTAAAACTTCTGAAATAAAATACAAAAGGCGCACTAGATCACTGGATGTGTTCACAACGAACGATAGTAGCGAACTGATTAATAAATACAAAAATTGAAAAAGACAAATTTTGTGACATCCAGGTGTTTTATTGCTAGCTGCGGCGTGACTGATTATTTTTAAACCTTTGTAGATGCCGATTAAATAATCCATAAGCAATTGATTTGGTTTCTTCCCATACTTACCGTGTACGAGCGAAATTTGTAAGGTGCTCAATACTTTTGGCCAAGGCTGTATATATTCTTAGCAGGATGTGTGCAATCTGAAATACAATATGTGCACTTTATTTATTTATTCAAACTTAAATTACCAACAATGTTTTCTTTATTTAATTTAGGAAACCTATATGCTAGGTAATTCATAATTGCATTACGAGACTTTATTATGCCTAAAGTAATTATGAACAATATCAAAACTAGAGGACATCCAAGTCCCAACCAAACATCTGGAGTTGGTGGAACTAACTGGCAAACATATTAGCCAATTCACAATGTAGCGTGACTGACCGTCCAGGGGCGCCAGAAGTCCTAAGTAACGCCATTCGCGAAGGTTGAAATTTTAAAACCCATCAAATGGTGAGGATGTTTAAGACATAACTGTTGTAACAATGTTAGGGAGAGGTGATAACTACAGTGATTAGTACGCCCACCTTTCGCCAGTTATGTTTAAATCCTATGTAATAGGGGGCGAGCCTATGAAAATAAACCGGGCACTAATACAGGCACCCTGCTGCGTTTACCGCTTTCCGTATTCTGTCTCTCCCCTAGGGCAGATGAGTGACACTTAACTAAGGGTTTAAACAACGGACTCATACACTGTGTGTCCCTCACAAAGTGAAAAATTGTATACGTCTTTTCAGCCACTGCAAATCAAATTCCAAAAGTCATTTATTCAAACTAGGCTGAGAATCAGCACTTTTCGAACGTCAAAAATTACATAAGACAGTTCCCTTAAACGCCCGCCCTTCATCACTTCCTAGTGCCAGCTAAAGCTGGGAAGAAGAAGTGGCGCAACAAACTCCCCAGCAGCACAGCTGACTATTTAGTTAGAAAAACTTGGTTCTATACAATAATATGCAAAATTTATCTACATTACCCAACACAAAAACATTAAATAAAATTATTTTCCATGTGTCAGCTAGCACACGCCAATATACTGATAAAAAAAAATACATTGAAACTATACTCAAGCAGAAATAAAAATTTAAAAAACTAAAGACGTAATAGAACTTTATACCTAAATAAAGGCTTCCAGGCATAAAGGGTGTGCCTGCTTACACATAGCTATACATTTATAGCTGTAACTCGAAGTCACAAATGATAAACTAGGACCATCGAAGTAAAATAAATATGCAGTAAATAATTAATAACAACAAAAAACCATGGTCAGCAATGATTCACGAGCCAAAAGACGAAGAAGACCATGATTCACGAGCAAAACGCAAAGATCAGCCATCACCCCCGTCGCCATATTTGAGGGAAGGAGGCAACCCGACCCCAACGCTACCGCAAGCAGTGACATCTAAGGGAGCATTACGAACTTGCTGCCGGTTGCTCGGGCAAGAATAATATGATCAATTGTCGAGGTCGCTACCGAAGCACATATTGCAATACAAGTAATAAAAAAAACATTGTAATGAGTAGAGCAAGTCACACACATACATGAAAATAAAATGAAAATAAATAAATAAACAATTTTGCAAACTCGTATGCCCTGTCAGTAGGTAAGTTAATTCCGGAGAAAGAACATAAACATTGTCTTGAGTTAATCACAGCGACCAACTCTTCTTATCGTTTAAGAAGTCGTTGATAGAATAGTAAGCCTTTGAATAAAGGTTGGATTTTACTTTAGCTTTAAACGCATTAAAGGGCAAATCTAGCAAGGAAGAGGGTAGCTTGTTATAAAAGGTTATACCAAGTCCAACAAATGAGTTATGAACCTTATGAAGCCGGTAAAATGGAGCGCGTAATTTGTCATTATTTCTGGTGTGAATATAACTGATTTTAGTGTACAAATGTATATTTTGCCAAGTATATAAGATGTTGGCGAAGATGAATTGTGATGCCACCATGAGAATACCAATATCTTTAAAAAAATCTCTGAGAGAAACTCTGGTACCTAGCTGGTAAAAAGCTCGAACAGCTCGTTTTTGAAGAACAAATATATTTTGAATGTCAGCGGCTTTGACCCACAGCAGAATACAATTGGACATAACGCTATGAAAATAATTAAAAAAACAACTGACTTCCAAAAAAAAACACTAAAAAGTGAAAAATAACTTTAATTTCTTAAATTAAAGTTATTTGATTTTCACTTTGTAGTTTTTTTTGGAAGTCGGTTATTTTTTTTGCAAAAGAGTTTTTTATTTTTCACTTTTTAATGAGTAGGTTTGTAATTTATCTAAGTTACAATAGCCTAATGAAAACCGCTCATCGCCTTTTACAAAATATTGCTTTTGCAGATGCAGGGACATTAATTTTTGAGGAGTTCTCCTAGTACTTCACCATCAGCTGCACTTCACCATATGCATTGTGACGAGCTTATATTGCTTAGCAATCATTTTAAAGCAATCGAATCGCAACCCGTGAAATACTTATTATTGAGTGGTTCCGGAGGCCATCTGTGGTCTTCATCAGCAGGTCCACTTCACCAATTGGTGCTTTTCGAGAGCAAGTACAAGTTACTATAAAAAATATCCAAATCGCTATAAGTATGCCTATAATATTTGAAGAGTTCCCTCCATTTCTCCAGGATCCCATCACCAAATCCTGACTTGATGACAATAGGACGACCTGTAAAGTATACCCTTTCAAACAAAAAAAGAATTTTCTAAATCGGTCCAGCCGTCTTCGAGTAATCGGGGAAAATACATGAAAAAAAAAACATTCTGACGAATTGAGAACCTCCTCCTTTTTTGAAGTCGGTTAAAAATAGACTAACCGAGCTGATATGACGGACAAAAAAATGTTTAGTCATCATCCCTATTGTTGAAGAGGCAATACTTTAAAGCAAAACAAAGATGACTTTACAGAAAAAAAGACGAAAAGATCAATAAGTAATCAGCAGGTAAGCCAGGTAATATACTTATGTATTAATTATCTGATAGGATTTGCAACTTCAGACTAAGCTACGCAATTACATAAGCAAATAACATTAAGGATGTGTCGGTTGTCTATATAATATTTCTCAAACCACCACCACGTGAAAGATGCCGAAAGATGAATCTCATGGATGTCTTCAGCAAGGAGTGGCAAGCATGTAACCCATGGTAAAATAGAGGAAGAGGCGAGATCAGATCTCGAGAAGTTAAAGAAGTAAAAATACGTAACTAGCAAAGTACAAAAAAATACCGCCAAAACTTTTATAATATTTGAAAAACTTTTTTTACAAAGAAAAACAAGTTTGTAGTGTTTTTTTCTTTGTTGTAAAAAGTTTTATATTATTCACTTTTTAGTTATGGTACGGTAGTGACCTGCCACGATACTAGGGCAGATCAATACTTTTGTATGTGTGGTCTCGACTCCGAGGTGTGTTGGTGGATATATCAATGAGACACACAGAAGCACTGCTATTACTATTTATTGGCTTATATGAAAGCACGTTACATTGTTAAGGGTAAAGCTAGCACAGCACTGACTCTATATAAAACAATTTGACTATATGTCATACTTTAAACCTATTCTATTTTTCACTTGGCGTTCGAATGTTTCCATAGGCAAATACCTAGCGGCCTGTCCCACGTGAGGTTGCCACCGGCATTAAACCTCTACAGTACCTACATACCCTACCCAGACTAATTCATATACCACTACTTGCTATGAAAACAACAGTGACAGGAAGTATTATAATAACATCATCAAGATACACAAACAGGATTAAATACGTATTATCGAAGCTAACTCAAAAACTACTCAAGCCAAAGTTAATATTTCAAGTATCTAGCTCCAGCGGTTTGGGCTGTGTGTTGATATATCTCCCAGTAGGATTTTCGAAGCCCTATTTGACTCTGTTGGGGGATAATTTTGGAAAAACTGTGATATACGTATCTCATAATTTTCATTGAAGAGTATGTGTAAAAATTTTCGAGTCAATCGACCCAGAGAATAAAAAGTTTCAAAGAAAATTCTACTACTACCCTTTCTTAGTGGATACCTACTCCTTTACAAAGAACACACCCTCCAAATTTCATGTCTCTAGGACCAGCGGTTTAGGCTGTGCGTTGATATATTAGTCAGTCAGTCAGGACTTTGAATTTTATATAAATAGATAGATAAAACGTTTCAGTTCATTAAATGATTCCTTATCTTTTTGGGGCTGTAAATTTTAAAACCCCGCCACCATCGTGAAGTACGATTATCTAAATCTAGATTCGTGATAAAATCCAATATAAATACTGTACAAAATTTGCGCCAGTCAAGTTGTCGTCGAAGCGCGTCGCATTAAGTAAGTACAGACGTTTGCAAAAGTAATAAACTTACCAATTTTTTTTCTGTGTTTAACGTTGCCCTCCACAGCCAGGATTTTCGCAGATTACTGTATACAAACGTTAACTTTCAGATCCATCATGATGAAATACTTCCTGGCTATCGCCCTTATCGCCTCCGTGGCTTCGGCCGCCGTCAGGCCTACCCCTGTGGGCGCTGTAACTGCCGAGATCCAGGAGATCATCGCCGCCATCCAGAGCCCCAGCACCGACCCCGCCACCGCTGCCGCCCTTGAACAGATGCTCCTCGATGTCCTCGGAGTAAAGCCTGAGCCCGTCGCCGTCGGCCCCGCTATCATCGAGACTCCCTTGGAGGGCATCTCTGTTGGCCCCGCCATCGTTGACTTCCCCCTTCCCGATGGTGGTGCCGTCGCTGAGGAGCCTATCATCCCCAGTCCCGCAGTTATCACTCCCGCCCCTGCTGCCAACGCCCCCCTTGTTCAGATCATCCTAAACATCAATCAGGCCGCTGAGTCCAGCCCCATCGCTGTCGCTCCCGTCGACATCGTCGCTCCTGAGCCCGTTCATGTTGTTGAGGTCGCTCCTGAGCCCGTGCAGGTTGTTGAAGTCGCTCCTGAGCCCGTGCAGGTCGCTCCCGAGCCCTCACCCATCAGCCCACCTATTGCTGTGAACCCCATCGGTGTTGTCAGCCCTGAGGTTGAGCCCGTCCAAATCGGCGTCCCCGTCATCCCTGAAGCCGCTGTCGTGCTCCCCGAAGAGCTTAACTAAGAAGTAGCAGAAGCTCTGATCGACTTATTGTATATATAAAATGTTTTTTTCTACATGTGATGCATTAAAAGAGATCTACGGGATATACACAATATATTGTTTTAATTTAATTAATTACAGAAAATGCTTTAGCTAAAAACAAATTAACAAGTAGGTAGGTATGTACTTGTTAGAAAGTAACTTTTTTTTTTGTTATAACCAAACTTTCTAAAATCACGGGAACATAGCATGGGAATTATCTGAATTAACATAACATAACATGGCAGAGGAAGACTAAATTAAACCATACATTAGCGTATTTACAGGATTGATTTGATTTTATTAATTTTATTATGATCCTCAATTTCAACAACAGAAATTCATGAAGATGATACTTATAATTATAGACAAAAATACACCTATTTTAATGCCACCATCTTTTTAGTCATGATATGGGCAATATGAGCCAGCCTTCAGCACACTCAAAATCAAGGGACCTTGTGGTTTAATGACCACAGTTTCGACATCAGCCCCTCTAATAATGGATACTCTACATTTTATTTTAATCTGACACTTTAAAAACTTCAGTTTTACTGGATGATGGAGATGTAGTATTGGAAATGCAATAGTAGGCAATCCGCTTTGCTATTATCAGTAAACGTATGTAACAGTGCCCGGTTTATGGCGATGAAGCCTCACAGTGACAGGCTCACCTCACCCACCCCTTATTCGCATATTACATGGGACTTGACGATTTTGTGGTCTATTAACTTATTAATTTCCTTTTGTGTCGGAAAAGCCTAGTCCTAATTAAAATATTGGTTTTCTGTATAGGTCAGAAGGCAAATTCCCGTATTTTGAATCTGGAAAACTAAAGACATCGCACACAGGCGGAGACGAAAGCAAAACTAGTTCAAAAACAACAGTTAACCACCACATTTATGATTACGACAACTAAACGTTTAAAATCTAGTCAATAACTCATCTCAGCGACAATCAATGTAAAAATGTTGGCAGATTAGAGAGGTATTTCAAATATTCTTACGTTTTTTGCAATTTGCAGCTCAGTGCCTGAGTGTATGCTGATTAAAGTATGATTCGCCACCCTAACAAATATATCTTAGTACTTCCCTCTTATTTTATTTTATTTTATTTATTTGGGAAAATAAGATATTATATTTCGTACCCTCACAAGTAGTTAGATAGAACACTAGATTATTTTTTATTGTACACGAACGACACAAAGGACAACTTACCTACATTAAATTGATATTCCCAAGGAATGTGTACACCATGGAGGTGTGCTCCCGTGATGCTGCGGAAGCGAATGTGACCTACAGCCCACTGCCCGCCTGTTCGATGTATGATAGGAACAAGGATAGATGAAGAATGATGATTGTCTGTGTATTTGGTGAATGCTGTTCCAATTCAAGAATATCTAAATGAGGGCTGTTCCACCCAGCCGGGGTAGCGGGATGTTCGAAAGAGTTACCGTGGCCCCGGCACAGGCAGCAGAAGGAACACGGGTGGGTTTTAGTCAGTAAAAGTCTGACACGCCCTCCCGCTCCGCCCAAAGCGGGAGAAGTCATTTGATGATTTCCCATCCAAAAAAAAAAAAAAACCATTTTAATAAAACTCCCTCGACCCCGACCCGCCGCGTGCCATCGCCCACCCGCGTATTACTTCGTTTTCTCTTAGCGTTATTTCGGACTTTTTTATTTTTGCTCGCTTCCTAAGGGTCGTAGCATGATGTTATATAGCCTATTATCATCCACGAGAATTGGGCTACCAAATTCAAAAAGAATTTTTCAAATCCGACTTTTTGTTCACAATTTCATGGGTTTTTTTTTTGTGCAGAACCCTAATTATTTTTCTAAAATAAAAGTAGCCTTAGTTACTCCCCGCAACATCAGCAATCTGCCAGTGAAAGTCCCGTCAAAGTCGGTCTAGCCGTTATTATCCGGAACAAACAGACAGACAGACAGACAAAACTTTTAAAAATTGCGTTTTTGTTATAAGTACTGTTATATAAGTTCATATGCATTTAGTTAAAAGTTGTTATTTTGATATTACAAACAGAGACTTCAAGTTTATTTATTTGTATAGAATAGATATGTTTTTACATTTTAACTTTATGTAAGTACTAGCTTTTGCCCGCGGCTTCGCCCGCGTGGATGTCTGAAAATAACCCATGGGAACGTACTACCGGGATTAAAAGTACCCTATGTTCCATAATACTTATAGAGGCATGACGAACAGGGTGTAAAGTTCACTCCTCTTCCATAGAAAAGGGAGGATCCTCCGACCAGACGGGTGTTGTGTCTGGTGGGCTACTGCCCCACTGTTGATGGATGTTGTATATGCTAGTCGCGCGGTAAACTCTGATTGCGCGATGCAGGATTTTGCGTGACGTCGGTGTGACGCGTTCATGTGAACGCGCCACATATGTGGCGATGTAGATATGCCGCCGCCACATACTCTATTGGTTTACGCGGCGCACGCCAGAAAGTTCCCAGTCGGCTTGATTTTTTCCGCCATCTTGAACAAGCTTCATATCATCTTAGTTCAGTCAATGTATACAAAAAATTAATGATTTTTTTTACACCTAAACCTTCCTTATGAATCACTCCGTCCATTGGTACCGGTACCGGTTCGGTAGTTTTTGAGATTTAATAAAAACTTATTTATAAAAAAAAACTATCGACTTCCAAAAAAAAAACACTACAAATTGAAAAATTCGTTTTTTGCCACTGAATTCCGAAATTAAAATTATTTTTCACTTTGTAGTGTTTTTTGAAAGTCGATTGTTTTTTTTTCTATAAGTTAGTTTTTATTTTCCACTTTATAGTTGTGGTACTGTAAATAACAGTGACAGGAAGTTATTATAATATCATCTTCCGACAATTGAGGCCACACATAAGTACATAATATACGATTCAAATGGCGCAATTTGAAACATAATTATTACAATTAAAATCATTCATAGCTAGAGTGCATCTCATGACAATTCCAATAAGCCCAAACACGGCTAGGATACATTGTTTTATTATGGAGTTCCAGTGCCTACCTTTCGGCTTCATCATTAGATCAGTTCGATGGTACCATTTTCTTCAGAACCATTAATTTAAATATACTTCGTCATAGTCGCTTAACTATCTTAATCGAGATATCTTATCGCCACCCCTGAAATACTTACCATTGAGGAGTTCCCGTGGCCATCTGTGATCTTCTTCATCAGTGCCACTTCACTATATGATACTTTCTGAATGCAAATCCCTTACTTGCTGATGAAATAGTTAGTATTTGAGGAGTTCCCTGAATTCCTCATGGATTTTATCATCAGAACTGGACTTTGATAAAAATGGGACTGTGGCGGCATCGCCACAATGGAACGCGTCACACTGACGTCACGCAAAATCCTGCATCGCGCAAACAGAGTTTACCGCGCGACTAGCATATATACAACATCCCGACATCAACCGTCGGGCAGTAGCCCACCAGACACAACACCCGTCTGGTCGGAGGATCCTCCCTTTTCTATGGAGGTTGAGTGAACTTTACACCCTGTTCCTCATGCCTCTATACTGGTGACCCCAAACATGAACGTCAGCGCAGCCTTCGTGCAACTACTACAGCGTGACGTCATCAGCATCAACTTCCTCGAGCTTTCGAGCGGCGAGTCACACAGCCAGCCAGCACCCACGGCTACAACGGGTATCCTGACCACCAGCATGCAGCGACCGCGCATACCTGGTCATCACCCTCAGCCTCATCAGCAACCTTGGCACAGCACACTGCACTCTCGGCCGGTCAACAAGCAGAGCCCTTCAAACCTCTCCTGGTCGACGCCAGCAGTCAGCCTCAACCCGGCGCTGTACCACATCCAACGCACTGGAGCATAACGCAGCGCCACCCCGACTCACTGGGGGCATCTCCGCAGACAGTTCCGACTCACCGCGAACTATGCGGCACCCGGTTCCGACTCATTGGAACCTCAACTGGCCCTGGCAAGCATCGCAAGATACACGACTCAGCCCACTATCGACCTCCGGTCTCCGGAGGGGAGTGATGTGGCGGCATCGCCACAATGGAACGCGTCACACTGACGTCACGCAAAATCCTGCATCGCGCAAACAGAGTTTACCGCGCGACTAGCATATATACAACATCCCGACATCAACCGTCGGGCAGTAGCCCACCAGACACAACACCCGTCTGGTCGGAGGATCCTCCCTTTTCTATGGAGGTTGAGTGAACTTTACACCCTGTTCCTCATGCCTCTATAGGACCAATCGGGAAGTATGTCCTTTCAAATAAAAAATAAGAATTTTCCAAATCGGTTTATAAATGAAAATTAAAAAAAAAAAACCGAATTGAGAACCTCTCCTCTTTTGAAATCTGTTAAAAATAAAGACTAAAATGTTACCTCAAGAAGTCAAGAACTGTGACTACATGTCCAAACCCTTAAATCTCTTAAAAAGAGGTACACAAAATTTTTAATATTATTTGTGACTAGCTTTTGTCCACGGCTACACCCGAATGGATGTCGGAATATATCCCACGGGAACGTACTGTTGGGATTAAAATACCGTATGTTCCGTAATATTCTATTGGTTTATGCGGCGCACGCCAGAAAGCTCCCAGTTGGCATGATTTTTTCCGAAATCTTCAACCATCATTATATTAACTTATTTCAGCTAATTTAAACAAAACCTTAAATTATACACCTACACCTACCTCATGAATCTTTCCATCCATTGATTAAAACTGGATGAATATCCGTTCGGAAGTTTTTGAGTTTATCGCGTTCAGACAGACAAACGCGGCGGGAGGACTTTGTTTAGTTAAAATTATGCCGGTCACGCTCTAATAACAAATGAGAAATAACTTTTGACTGAGTGGATCGATTTTAATAAAAACTTATTAATAAAAAAAAAAACGACCAACTTCCAAAAAAGCACTACAAAGTCAAAAATAACTTTAAATTCGGAAGTTGGTGTCTTTGGTTTAGTATTTTCGTTTTTTGCCAGTTTTTATTTTCCACTTTTTAGTTGTGCTACCTACCCCACCCAAATTCGTATAAGTACCACTACTTGCTAAGTAAATAACAGTGACAGGAAGTTATTATAACATCATCAACATACACTAAATGGAAAAAAATACGTATAACTCCGAACGAAGCTAACTCAAAAACCACTCATCAGAATTCGACCAAAATATGCGACCACCTCAGGAGTATCCAGGAGGACCCTTTCAAATAAAAACTTTGCAAAATGGTAAATATATGTCACGCTAAGTCATGTCAAAAGTTTGGAAGGCGTAGTTTTATTAGGTTTGGACGCCGTCGCCAACAATTAATTTTTAAATCAACCACACGACGACAGATCGTTGACGAAATCTATCTTCTGACAATCAAGACTACACATACGACTCTAGTAGCGCAATTAGAAGCATATTACCATTAAAATTATTTATAGCCAGAGTGCATCTCATGACAATTCCAATAAGTCCAAACACGGCTAGGATACATTGTTTTATTACGGAGTTCCGGTGCTCATCTTCCGGCTTCAATATCAGATCAGTTCGATGGTGCCGTTTTCATCAGAACCATTTATTTAAATTTGTTTCCTCATAGTCGCTTAACTATTATAATCGAGATATCTTTTCGCCACCCGTGAAATACTTATCATTGAGGAGTTCCCGTGGCCATCTGTGGTCTTTTTCATCAGTTCCATTTCACCGAATGATACTTACTGAATGCAAATGGTTGACTTGTTGATGAAAATACCAAAATCGCTGTGTATGCTTATAATATTTGAGGAGTTCCCCCAATTTATCATGGATCATATCATCAGAACTGGATTTTCATAAAAATGGGACCAATCTGAAAGTCTGTCCTTTCAAATAAAAAAATATAATTTTCTAAATCGGTCTTTTAAACGACGGAGAATTTCTTAAAAAGAGGTACACATTTGAATATCATTTGTGATTTTTTAAATCAACCCCTATTTTACCCCCTTAGGGGATGATTTTGAACCAGATGATTTTTTTTTAGAAGCATATAATTCTTTATTTCCTACCAAAAGCATAAATTTGAATTTTTGTATCCATAACTTAAGAAATGCTGGGTTTCCCATACAAACTTTCATCCCTTATATCACCCCCTGTAGGATTATTTTGGATTGTGCCATTAGATAGTATATGCAGGAACGCAGGAGTTCATTAATTCATTAAAAACGAAAAACTTCGCAAGCAATGGGAAATTGCAACTGAAGGCTGCGGGTGACGCCGCAGGACGAGCAGTTTCTCGCACGGACGACTTACTCTACGTCACTTGCTCTGTATCACCAGTCCTGACTCTCTTTATATTTTTTCTGCAGAGACCAAAATTACAAACGTAGTACAAAATTTTATAAAAATGTGGCTGTTATTTTAGTATATTGTGGTGTCTTACAACTTCCACGCGAACGATGTCGCGGGCAGAAGCTAGTCCCACATACAAAGATGTATATGTCGGAGGGATCAGATAAAAACAGGGATTTGGCCAAATCCCTAAGGGATTTGATCAAATCACGGAGGATGTTAAAATAACAACACGATTTTATCATTTCCCTAAGCAAATCTGGTGATTTGAACAAATCCCTAAATTGATTCAGTGAAATGATAATAAAACATGTCCAGTTCTTGTTTACGTCGCGCTCGCCGAATAAATGTGCCTGTAAGAAAAGTAATGTTCTGTGTAATTCACGTTGCCACAAATCTGCTACGTGTTTTAATAAATGAATATTACAAATAGGCATATCATATGTTACGTTTTTCTATTTTTTAATAAATTTTTGTTTCTCTTATTTCAAATAATTATGTTCGAGTGGTGATTTTTGAGATCAATATTGCATTGTACTACACCTGATTATTATAATTATGTCGGTAATCTTACAAAATAAACCTTTAAAATACCACAGAAAAGTTATTTTTGTCATTTCACTGAATCAATTTTGGGATTTGTTCAAATCACAAGATTTCTTTAGTGGGATTTGTCAAATCACCAGATTTGCTTAGGGAAATGATAAAATCGTGTTGTTATTTTAACATCCTCCGTGATTTAATCAAATCCCTTAGGGATTTGGCCAAATCCCTGTTTTTATCATATCCCTGCGATATATACATAGATACGCGTGAAAAACACAAATAACCCTGTCTTTGCTGGCACGCAGTCGACCCTAGGACCTTCAGTCGTGCTTGCGACCAAAGGGGCAGTGACGACTATAAGAGATGTTTTGAAGAAAAAGAGAAATTAGTAGGAGGAGAATGATGAAGATAATCTATATCTATATATATAAAAGTTTATAATTAAATTCGTCTGTCTGTGTGACCGCCTTGTTCTTCTAAGCTCGGCAACGGATTTTGATGCGGTTTTTATCATCACTTATAGTGTTTATTCCGGAAGGTTTATGTGTTTAATACATTAATATATACTTATGTATATACACAAAAGAAATCTCTATGTTTTGTCAAGTCGTAGAACCGTGGGAAGCTGGGGTGGGTCGCTAATGTAGTAATAATAGAATCTATTAAATGTGAAACATTTGAATCCATTACTTAATTCGAATAATTTTACTAATTTAATTAAAATCAGCGTTGCCATTGAAACAATTGAACATCATCCAAAACTAAAGTAAGTAGGTGCCCACTTGGTACTTTTCGAAATAGTGTAACAATTGCGGTGCACCAACCATTAAACTACAAAAGGAAAACAAAAGAAAATTTGGGAAAGAGCTCTCAAATGTAACAGTTCATTACTAATTGCCCATTCAATTTGTTGATTACATATAATCACTGTCTTAATTTTTAATGACGATGGTCCAATGAACAACAACTTAATAGAGGCAAGATAAAAGAGAAATGATGATGATGAATGATGATGAGAGAGATGATGGTTAGAGGAATGATAAAAGGGCACTATGCGTAGCAAGTAATATTATGAATCTGTTGAAAAACCCAAAGAGTTTGAACAGTTAACAATGATTTGCTCAACTTTGTACCATAATTTGTATCACAGAGAAATCGACGTGAATGATAATTATCTTTTGCTTAATAAATCCTCATCATCCCTGCTGTAAATTACACTATTAAATACTACCTTATTAATACCACTTCGCAATAATAAAATTTAACTCCACGTAAAGGTCATTTGAGTTTACTAAACATTAGGCTGGGATATGATTTAGGCTAATCTTAAGATAGTTACTAATCTTTAAGTAATAAATTGATAATAAGGCAATATAAATAGTAGAAGAAAATTCAGAAACGCTAAGTCGTCTTCGATACGCGTCTTATAAAGTAAGTGTACATTGATCTATCACGTTTGTATATGTTCACCGCATTAGATTTAAAATAAATGAATACCTACTCATCATTAATTGACGGCTTAAAAATCTCCTCTATAACATCACTTTTCAATTTGCAGATACTGTCAATATGAAATACTTCATCGCCGTCACCCTTATCGCCGCCGTGGCTTCGGCCGCCGTCGTCAGGCCTTTGAGGTCTGAGCTCGCCGAGATCCAGGAGATCATCGCCGCCATCCAGAGCCCCAGCACCAACCCCGCCACCGCCGCCGCCCTCGAACAGATGCTCCTCGATGTCCTTGGAGTAAAGCCTGAGCCCGTCGCCGTCGGCCCCGCTATCATCGAGTACGAGCCCATCGCTGTTGGCCCCGCTATCATCGAGTCTGAGTACGAGCCCATATCTGTTGGCCCCGCTATCATCGAGTCTGAGTACGAGCCCATATCTGTTGGCCCCGCCATCGTTGACTTCCCCCTGCCCGATGGTGGTGCCGTCGCTGAGGTGCCAGCTATCATCCCCTCTCCCGTGGCCGTCGTTGAAGCCACCCCCACCGAGATCGCTTCCGGCACTCCTCTGGTCCAGATCATCCTGAACATCAACCAGGCCGCCGCTGAGTCCAGCCCCATCTCCGTCGGTCCCGCCGTCGCCCCCGAGTTCGTCGAGATCAAGCCTGAGCCCGTCCATGTTGTGGAGTCCGCCCCTGAGCCCGTGCAGGTTGTTGAGGTCGCTCCTGTCGTCCCAATCCACCCCATCGGTATTGTTGCCCCTGAGGCCGCTGAGCCCGTCCAGATCGGCGTCCCCGTCATCCCCGTAGCCGCTGTTGTCCTCCCCGAGGAACTCAACTAAGAAGTGAAAAGTTAGAAGTGGTTCTCATACTTAATTACAGTATCTAGAAAATGTCCTTACGTGTGATACAATAAAAGAGATTTGCGAACAATTTATAGTTTTTATTATGCCTTTCTTGTGTCGATATTTTGTAACAAATAACTATTAGGTATTTAAATGTAAGACCAACATATTTGTCTTGACACAAACTTAGGGCTACTAAGGATCGCACATTAAAATAAGAAATAATAATAATCTTATGACCTTAATTGTACTCATGTCATGCTACGCTACACTTTGGCCCATTTAGGATTTTGCTCTATCTGAATAAATTGAGTAGGTCTAAAGATTATCGCCGGTGTATTCTGCTGACTAGTCGAAAGCCTTAAACATAACTTAAGCAGAAGGTGGGAAATCACAATCACAACCGATCAACGATAGCAAGTGACTGATAAATGATTTTTTTTTTGTAAGTAGGTTTGTACAAACACTTTTATACGTCAATCATATTTTAAATCTAGCTGAGGTCGGCGTTTCTTATTCGACTACTCTGAGGAGAAGAAATACCGAAACCCACTCAGAGGTCACAGTCTCTTCTAAAGTCCAGTCCATAATCTTGGTTAGATCCTTTGAGGACCATGTATATTAGTGTCAGAATAGGTCTTTTGAGAAAAGAACCACACAGATTTGCGTAGATTTATACCTCCATGCTCCATTAACTTCCATGCTCTAAAACTTTTTAAAGTTAATTAACCTTAGACCATGCAATTAATATGAACTATATGTATATATTAACCCAGACTTACTTACTTAGTTCCGGGGAAACCGCACCATATCTCTAACATTATTTGGAGAAAAGAAAATTTTATCACCCTAGGTTATTTGGAACCGTCACATAATAAAATAATTTTCAGTAAAGTTACAACTTCAGTTGATTCTCCTCCTTATGCGGAATAGTTGCAAAAAGCTAGATAAAAAATAAAGGCATGGCATTATTCCTAGATTTCAAAAAGGCGTTTGAGTTGTGTGATACAGACTCTGTTCACACTCTCCTATAGAAACTAGAAGACATTGGCTTACACGGTCTAGTTCCCGATATTTTTAAAGCAACCTTACTGACCTTAGATTGTGTTTTAGATTTGATAACTACGTCAGAAAATAAGAAACCACCAGTTTCGGAGTACCGCAGGGAAGTGTGTTAGGGCCGAATTTATTCCAGGTTTTGCATTAAAGCGGTATGCTGTATACCTCTCAAAAACTCTATAATATTCGCATAAGTTGACGATACTGTAATTATATTCATACTGCAACCACTTCATGAACGTCGTTCTAACTTAATCAATACAAAACCAAGCAAATAAGTATCCGATGACGTTGAAAATATGGACGCGTAGCTGGAGAAAATCATAGTTGTCCAATTAATAGCCAGATTAAGACAAAGTTTACTTATTTTATTGATTTTTTATTACCTTGTAAAGTAACGACCATCAAGTAACGATCTTGTTCCCTTCGGGTAAACAAGGCGTTATATTATGTTACGTGTGTTGTAAAGTAATAAAAAATCAGGTAAGGTACATAACTGCATTTATTTGGTACCCAAAAAAAAAGATTAAAAGATATTATTGTATTGATAACACTGATTATTTACACCGGTTTTAATTTAATATGATGAGTCATTTCAAATAGTGGGATAATCTAAGATTATCTCAGGAAAGGAGCATTAGTGAAAGTATAGATATTTTATTTATAATCTTACGATTACTTAATAAACAACATTTAATATTTTAATACACGAGTTAGATTAAAATTTCAATGGATATCTAGAGACTAACATTAATTAAGTAATATTAGATGGATTTCCTGTACAAGAAAATTTTGTAAATAGATAGTAATTATCCTGTTTTGCATGAGCAGCACCCTAATATTGCAATTTTTAAAATTAAAGGGATTGTCATTCCGTGTGTACAAAGCATTTACGGTAATTTCAGGTGGAACCAGAATCTAGAAGAAATAAGTTTTCTTTTTATGAAAGGATTTCAATAAGAGATTCTTTTGATTTATGATAATGATTGTAATTTGTTATTATTAAAATTGTGAAGATTAGCCAATTGGCAGCGTTAATAAAAGTTGTCTATCTACGTTTGGCGCTACATTTGGTAACTACGATTTTTTCCTTGGACGTACCTACGTGAGTAACGTCAGCCAAAAGTAATAATTTTTTTTTTCAAGATAGTAGTGATTGCAAAACTATCAAATATTGCAAAATTAAAAGCACGACGCATATCATTATCATAATACAATACACAGATAGCGTGATGATAAAACACACAGTTAATTTATTACACTGTAATTTACCGTCCGATAAACTCAGGTTAATTCGGCAGGTATTAGTATTATAAGGGCTCATAAATCGATAAATTCAGATTAACATTTCATCTACCGTGACGTCACAGCTGCTAAAAACGTGATCGTAATCTTTTGCTTTGTGATTTTTTAGGTGTAGGTACACAAAATTATGAAGATTCATAGATCAACTACCAAAAGCACAGGCAAAGGGACACACTGATGTGGAAAACCGAATGTAGTAGCGCAACTAAGGATAGGCCTGGAACAGTTTAGATACATAGATGACCCACGAGACGTAAATCCACCATAAAGATTTTTTAATACAGTTACAACAGACGCTCTGTTTTAGCTGAATTAAAAAAATCTTTAAGGAGGATTCAATGGACAAAAGCGCTCTTTTGTCCATTAGTTCCGACTTTCCATATTCTTCTATGTTCTATGTTAGAGATTTGGTTTCCACACTTAGTCCTTCAAGTGGACCATTGTGCGTGAGCCATCGCAGCCGTCGGTGGCTATTCCAACCAGCCCACCTCCCTCCAGAAGTTGATTACATCTCCTGGTCTGTTCAGAACATCTGTAAACGATCTGGGTGCCCCGAGGGTTTCTGTTCTAATCTGGGTGACGCCTGTACATTCGAAGAGTACATGCGCAACGGTTTCCTCAGCCTCCATGCAAGCCCTACACAGAGGACTGTCCGTTATGCCTATTGTGTGGAAATGTTTGTTTAGTGAGCAGTGTCCTGTGATGGTCCCCGTCATCAAGCGCAGTCCATTTCTGTCCAGTCGTAATAGACGCCTGGTTAGCCTACCATCCAGGGAAAGAATAGCCTCCCTGGACTGCCTGCAGCTTGTTGCTGAGGGCCACCAACTCTCCGCTTGTGTGTGGGTGAATACCTGTAGCCACTTGCGTAGCTGGTGGAAGGGGATGGGTGCGATTGGTTCAGGTCCACAGACTAGCGTGCTGGATGCTCTCCAGCTAGTTCGTCAGCTGCGTCATTACGTAGCGAACCACTGTGTCCTTTTATCCATTGCAGTGTCACTGTGTTACGGTTAGGTACCGTAACTCGCTCTAGTGCGTTGTGAAATTCTAGTATTAATTTCGAGGTAAAAATTCCTTTCCCTAACGATTGGATTACTGAGGCGCTTTCGGAGAGTATGCATATGTTGGTATCCGTTACTCTCCTGGCTTCTATGGCATGAGTCGCTTGTATAAAGCCCACATACTCTGCTTGGTAGGTAGTGTTGAACATTCCCAGGCCGCGGGCTGGATATGTTTATGTTGAGGTCGTGTGAGAAGACTCCGACCCCAGTTCCGGAGTCGGTTTTCGATCCGTCAGTGTATACTCTCACCTCCTTTAGGCTTGAGTAATCATACTGTTCTTCTGAGAGTAATATGTTATAGTGCTTTTGGAAGCAGTGCAGTTTCGAGGCTCTGTCGCAGGGTGATGCCTTCATCGGTTGTTGTTTGATCGTATCCTCCTTTATGCGCATGTGCTTGACCCTAAAGTCATTGCTCAGGGTTCCTGTTATATGGAACCTAAAGGCGGCCATGGCCGCTTCCTCTCGCACAATGATGTGTAGAGATGGCAGTCCAAGAATTACCTGTAGGGCAGCGGTGGGTGTAGTTCTCATACAGCTAGTGATGGCTACACACGCGAGTCGCTGCAGTTTTTCGAGATCTCTTTGAGCTGTGCTCAGGTCTGTCCTGGGCCACCTGACTAGTGAGCCATACGTGAAGATTGGTCGGATGACTGTGGTGTATAGCCAGTAAGTGATCCAGTAGCCAGTGAGTAGGGGCTGATTCCCCAATTCCTGCCGAGCAGTCGTTTGCACTGCCAAGGGAAATTTCTATATTCTTTACTTTCTATATTTTCAAAATTCAATTTTGAAACAGACTAGCACTCAAAACAGAGTGAATGATTACAGACCCTGGGAATAATTTGTGACTCCCGACTACCCATTAAACTTAAGGGTTAGGGGGAATCTGTTGGATACACATGTGTATAGGTTGTTGAGCCACTAAAGAGATAAATCAATGAATGAAGATTTTATGCAGCTGAGGTGACCGATAATTTGTATGAGAATCGTTGGCCATGTTATAGGTTTGTGGTATATGGAGGAATAAGGGTCATGTTATAACAGATGTTTCAGAAATATTGATGATGATAATAGAAGAAGAACAACACTAAGGAAACAATAATTGGGATGTTGAGTGTGTGAAAGATTTAGATAGCATAACTAGATAGGGTGTGAATACTAAGATGGCGACAGATAGAGAAGTATGGAAGGAGGAGGACGATGTAATTTAATATCATTTGTGAATTTACCATGAATTCATTCATTCATGTTTATAGTGCATTTATTGCACTTATTTATCTGTTTCCTGTGGAATCTACTCCCTTGATGTATTGTATAAAATTGTCAAAATTCGTCAAAAACATTGTGTTTTTTGTCTGAACTAGAAAACAAACAAGTGCGTAAGTGGATTTTTTTCCGAGTAATATTTTTTATTGTTTTGGGGTTTAAGACCATCTTGATTAGATTTGATTCTGGTGCTAATTCGTATCTACGAAGTGCGTGTTAACCAGTGAAATTGTGCTGCAATCTTCACTGTATTGATGATATCCCAATATAACGCTTTCAATTAAATCTATAAATTCAACTTTGTTATTATACCGAGTTTAAAGCGGATAGCGTACCAAAAGTGTCCCAACACTTTAATTCCAATAATAATTATTTGCCCACAGAAACCATGAAAGTCCTTCTACTTGCCGCACTGATTGCAGTGGCTGCTGCCAAACCTGAGCTAGTCCAGCCTGGCCCCGCCAGCCCCGCGCCTGCTCCCAACCATGAGGATGCATTCTATCCCATCGCCATCGGTCCCGCCATCATTGACTCTTTCGAGCCGGTTGGTATTGGACCCGCCATTGTTGACACCTTCGAGCCCATTGCCATTGGACCTGTCGTCGTTGACACCTTCGAGCCCATTTCTGTTGGACCCGCCATAGTCGACAAGCCCATGCCTGCTGTCCCCTCTTCAGCTGGTCCTCTCGTGCAGATCATCCTGAACGTCAATGCTGCTTCCAGTGCACCCGTCAGGCCCGTTCCTATCCCTGTTGAGCCCAACCAGGTGGTTGAAGCCGCCCCTGAGCCCGTTCAGGTGGTTGATCCCATGCCAGTTGAGCCTGTCGAAATTGCAATCCCCATCCTTCCGCCACCCGTCAACTTCCCCGCAAACCTGAACTAAACTTACTAACCTTCATCTTACCTGTAAAATGCGTACTTATTTTGATTAAGTCACGAATCACACAAAATTATTCGAGTTTTCATCATATCGTTTTTAAACTACTAAAATGTAATGTGCTTCATGAAAATTAGCTGTAATAATACTAACGCAAAGAAAGAATAAAGATTATTTTCAAACAACAGTTTCTGTACTATTATTTCCTTAGCTCCTACCACACGTTTTAAATATCTTTAGAAGCCTAAATGTTCAGTTTTCCTTTTATCGTCTCACGGAGTAATTGTGTTATTACTGCACTAGCTGTGCCCCACGCCTTCGTTCACGTGGATGTCGTAAGATACACAATTATAAAATCACAGCCACATTTTAATAAAACTCCCTCGTCCCCCGACCCGTCGCCTTGCATCGCCCACCCGCGCTATTACTTTTCGCTTAGAGTTCTTTCTGACTTTTTTCTTTTTGCTCGGCTCCTAAGGGTTGTAGCGTGATGTTAAATAGCCTATAACTATCCTCGATCGTGCCACTCCCCTTCGGGTACATACGCACTCTGGTAAGGAAACGCACCAGCGAGCAACACCACAAGCAATGGTCAGAGCAGGGTGAGTGTAGGCAGGCCAAGGAAGCAGTCCCTGCAATTGATGGCCGCCTCACGAAGCGGCTTCTCCGGCTAAATAAACAGCAGCTGCGTATAATTACAGCAGCCATAACTGGCCACGGGTCATTTAATAAACACCTCTTTGTCATAGGAGTCACAGACAGTCCACTGTGCAGGGCCTGCATGGAGGACGACGAGACAGCAGCTCATGTGCTACTAAACTGCCCAGTGCTCGCCACATACAGGGCAAAGTACTTCGGTGACCCAGGTACCCTACGTGAGATTGTCGGTAACACCAAGGCGTTGCTGGCCTTCCTTGAGGAGCTGGGGTGGATCGAATAATCGATTTTCCCACCCATCACGCAAAATACGCGCATTGACGTGGAGTTGCGGACACCAGCCCGTGTTACCTATTACCTATTAACTATCCTCGATAATTGGGCTACCAAATGTAAAAAGAATTTTTCATATCCGACTTTTTGTACATAATTTCATGGGTTTTAATTTTTTGGGCGGAACCCTAATTATTTTTCTAAAATTATATATAAACGTAGCCTACGTTATCCGCCATAACATCAAATATCTGCCAGCGAAAGTCCCGTAAAAATCGGTCCAGCTGTTTCGGAGATTAGTTGGAACAAACAGACAGACAGACACACGAAAAATTTTTCATGACACCGTCTCGTAATGAGTTTAAATTGATCAAGTTATTTCCTTGTATCTTTTAGCATCAAAAAATATTTATTATTTCTTAATTAATAATCTTTTATTATTTTACTTGTCGGCATAATCGGAAACGGTGTGAATTACAAGACTTACGTGTATCTTAACCCTAGAAGCCTAATCTACGTCTGCGAGGCGTACACGAAACCGAATATCGTTTGTCTCTTTCTAACGGTTGAAGCTAGCGCGTCGTGCTCTTTCGCCAACTCAGTGGCCGCCTGGAGCTAGCATACGGTGCCCGTATCGTTAAGGTAAGTCCCACCATTTTTGATTTATCGAAGTATAGCACGCCTGCGAGACGTATGTTTAGGCTTTGCGTAACTTTTAACTAGGTTTATGTGATTTTACTTTTGTTCGTTTTTCGTATATTGTATGTCTATTTTCGGCGTTGTTTCAGATAATATAAAATATGTCACGGTCTCGAAGATGAGCTAGAAATATTTGGGAACTGTTTATAAAACAATGCCGAATTAATTATATTCCTGAATCTGAGATGACAATAGATGAACAGTTACTCGGTTTTAGAGGTAGATGCCCGTTTCGGATTTATATACCGAACAAGCTGGATAAATACGGGATCAAGTTTCCGATGATGTGTGATGCAACTTCCAAATACATGGTTGATGCTGATCCATATAAAGGCAGGAGTACAAATACTAACGGTGTACCACTTGGTGAATTTTATGTGAAGAAATTGTCACAGACTATTCATGGATCGAACAGAAACATAACCTGTGACAATTGGTTTACCTCCATACCGTTAGCCAAAAGTTTACTTCAACAACCTTATAATTTGACTCTAGTAGGCACTGTACGATCAAATAAACGAGAGATCCCTGAACGATTGAAGAACTCGAGATCTCGTCCTGTTGGCAGCTCTATGTTTTGTTTTGATGGCCCCCTGACACTTGTATCGTATAAGCCAAAACCTGCAAAAATGGTATATCTTTTATCCTCTTCCGATGAAAATGCAGTAATAAATGATTCAAGTGGTAAACCTGATATGATTCTATTCTACAATCAAACGAAAGGTGGAGTAGACTCGTTTGACCAAATGTGCTCCGCAATGTCGTGCAGTCGCAAGACTAATAGATGGCCGATGGCTGTATTTTATGCTATCCTAAACATGGCTTTTGTTAATTCTGCTATAATATATGGGCATAACATGATAAGGGATAATAGAAAACCATTGAATAGAAGAAAATTCATGAAGCAACTCAGTACAGATTTGGTCACGCCTTGGATGGAGAAGAGACTAGAAGCTCCGACGTTGAAAAGATCTTTGCGAGAAAGTATAAACCAAATTCTCGCAAAACCTACAGATTTTAATAATGAAAATCAAGAAGAAGAACCTGAGCCAAAAAACCGTAAATACTGCGCTTTTTGTTCCTATAAAAAAGGAGAATGTCCAAATTGGTTTGTTATAAATGTAAAAATCTGTGTGTGGCGAGCACAAGGTTGATATTTGTGTAGACTGCTCTTAAAGTTTACCTAGTCTTTTGAAGTCTGATTAGTTTTAATATTTGCTCTAAGAATATTTAATTAGCGTTAAAAAAAGAAAATTTTCTATGAAAAAATAATATGTTTCTGTTGATTTTGAAGAAGTTGTTTTGTTTTGTTCCAATTTATTCACCTAGTTTTATTTTTGTAATAAATAACTGTGATAATAGTAATTATTCATAATAATGTTGTTTTATTTTTAGCTTATATACCAAATTTAAATTTCTACTACAAAAAAAAACTAAATAAGGCTATTTTTACATAAAAAATTTAAATTATATGTGTACGCCTCTGAGACGTATGTTAAGGCTTTGTGTACTTCTGAAATAGATTAGGCTTCTAGGGTTAATAACAAGTTGTAAAAGGATACGGATAACGGTAATTCGTTACTATTTATTTTTGCCTTGATATACTTGGTTCAGAAGGTGCTACCTATACCTTGTTTGACTATGCAATAATAATAATAATACCCCCACCGCCGTATCTCTACGTTGACGTCGTGGTGTGGCTTGCGCGCTCCGAATTCTAGGTCTGTGCCGGTAGAGGTTACTTTGCCGGAACAGGTCTATGGTGAGGAGCCAGACCAAGAGAGATACAGAAACCCGCAGGGCAGCATGTGGCGAGCTGCTGGGCAGTAGCGACCCCACGTACCCTATCTCCCGGGAGAAGTCATGTTCCTCATCTCTGGCTTGCCTTTATTGGCCGGCTGGAGTGAACACTGACGAGAACTGACCTCCCACCTCATTCTTGCCTTTATTGGCTGGCTTGAGTAGAGATTCGCAAGAGCAAATGTTCTCGGAGGAAGAAAGTAGTCCAGTAAGATGCTGGTAGGGATCTTGACCGTACTTCCGGGATTGTCCTGATAGCCGTGAAATACCTCTCCACTCCTCTTAAGCACCTCAGGACATGTTGCCCCCTTGTCGCTACGACACTATGTGCTACCGACCGTTTCCGGGGGCCCATTGTTGAGTGTGCAAGTCTGCCATTTTATCCGTGTATTGTATTTATCAAACATTGGTCAGGCAGGGGCCATAGTCCTTCCATAGTTTTAGATAACCAGTCCACTTTAGCCATCCAAACCCATAGCCCAATATTTTTTTTTGTCTCCATATCCTGCAATAGTCCTACACCAACCAGGGGTTGTCCTTGGGTGCACTTGCATAGTACGCACATGGATAATCGTCGGTTGGTGCCTCATTTCCATTGAAAGCGTCTAACGGGCCTCTGCGAGTTGGCTTCGGCCCCTCATATGCCTTTCAAAGGTCCGGGACCATAGGGTCCCGAGAAATATAAAAAAAAAAAAAATAATACCCTCACCGCCGTATCTCTACATTGACGTCGTGGTGTGGCTTGCGCGCTCCGAATTCTAGGTCTGTGCCGGTAGAGTTTACTTTGCCGGAACAGGTCTAGTATCAGGAACCAGACCAAGAGAGATACAGAAACCCGCAGGGCAGCATGTGGCGAGCTGTTGGGCAGTAGCGACCCCACGGACCCTATCTCCCGGGAGAAATCTTGTTCCTCATCTCTGGCTTGCCTTAATTGACCGGCTGGAGTGAACACTGACGAAGAACAGAGCTCCCACCTCATTTTTGCCTTTATGTGTGGAGATTCACAAGAGCAAATTCGCTCGGAGGAAGTAAGTATTCCAGTTCAATGCTTGACCGTACTTCCGGGATTATCCTGGTAGCCGTGGAATACCTCTCCACTCATAAGCACCTCATGACATGTTGCCCCCTTGTCGCTGCGACACTATATGCTAGCGACCGTTTTCGGGGGCCTGCATTACACCACTAAGGCGGAGGACATCGTGGAGTACGTGCGCCAGAAGATGAGGCACACGCCGAGGATGCAGTTGCTGAAATCGCACAGGAACGTCAACTTTAAGGCGTTCGTCGTGCGTGTACCAAACTGTTATCTGCCCCTCGTCATGGAAGAAGACTTTTGGCCGCAGGACGTGGTGTTCCGTCGCTTCCGCGAACAAGTTCCACTGGACAGCATAAAGTCAGCCTAGTGCAATGTTAAGTGCTACTAACATAGTCATAAGCCTATTTATTAACACAAGTTTTTTGACCATAAGAATATGTATGTTTAGGTTAAGATATTTTTCTATGGGCCTGTGTCGCCTGAAATAAATAGTATTATATATTATTATTATTGAGTGTGCAAGTCACCCTCTGCCACTGCTCAAACATTGGTCAGGCAAGGGCTATAGTCTTTCATTAGTTCTACGAGTAGATAACCAGTTCACTATAACCACCCAAACCCATAATCCAATATCTTTATTTCCATATCCTGCAATAGTCCTACTCCAACCGGGGATTATCCTTGGGTGCACTTGCATAGTGCAAACAGGAATAACGTCGGTTGGTGCCTCAACACTTTAAATCGTCTAAGCGGCCTCTGCGAGTTGGCTTCGGCCCGTCGTACGCCTTCCAAAACCAGGACCCTAGAGTCCCGAGATCAAAGACTCAAAGACAAAGACGCAAACACTTGAAAAACAAAGACTCAAAGACTTCCAAGACAAAGACTTTTAAATAATAATACCTACTAAAGTCATCCTCTGGACTGCCTCGTTGGTCTAGTAGTTGCAACGCTACTGCTGAGCATGAGGTCTTGGGTTCGATTCCCAGGTCTGGCAGTGTTATTGGGTATTTCTATCTGGAATTTCTCAGTAGCAGCCCGGAGTTTGGATTTGTGCCCGGTTGATAGCAATAGGCTTGCCCCTTATTACATGGGACTTAAACATAACTGGCGAAATGTGGGTGTCCTATAGTACACCTCTGCCCAACCCTTCGGGGAAACAAGGCGTGATGTTATGTGAAAACTGAAAAAAATTAAATGAAAAAGTGTTTATTCACAGAAATAATTTTTTACAAGATACCTCTGCCAAACTGCAAAGCAGTTTGTTGGCAGACGTAGCTCCTTTTTTGTATTTAGACTAACACAATTTTTAAAAAGACACTTTCACCTATAAGCTAAACCTATTCTTTAATTTCTTTAATTCTTTAGCAGACATACAAGTTTTTTTTAAATATTCTCTTCAGTGAGGTTTTTATAAAGTTTATCAAAGAGGTACTAGTTTATGTATTTTCTTTTTAAAATATGTTTTTGTGATACAACTGTTTATAGAGATTGGCCAACGAAAGCTGACCACGAATTATTTTCAAAAGTTTTAGTATGGCAATATTTTAGGACTGTTAAAATTGTCACATTGACGTTTTGTACTTGAGTCATCTTGTGTTTACGTGCATCACATTTTCGTTGGTTCTGTTTAAAATAATGCCGAAAACAATCAAAAGTTCGACGAGGAAGCCTCTATTTACTATGATTGACAAATATAAAGACGTAAAAAGTGATTTGAATCAGAAATCTGCAGAGAAAATATGATGACTGGATTCAATACTTTCACTCTTAGGTTAGTTTTTTGAATTTCTAATAAAACAACTAGATACTTTTCGACTATTTAAAAAAAATCACAATATTTTTCACAGTGTATCTACTTTTCAGGAAGTAGGTATTAACAACGAGGTGACACAACTTAAAACTGTGGAAACATTAAAGAAATTGAAAACTCTCGAAAAAAATGAAATGTCGACTTGTGAAACACATTATTTAGAAAATATATCCTCGATGACAGGTATTACTTCAGAAATTATAGATTTTTAACAGTTACTTTGAAGGGTTTATATAAGTATATTTATGATAATGTGTATGTATGGCTAAATTAAATAATTTGCTATCTTTGTATTTTATTATGGTTTTTTACTTTAATGACTGATTAGTATTAATATATTGTTACATAATTTATTTTATTTGTTCTCTTCAGATGTAAGTGTGAAGACCCTAAGAAGAATTAAAATTGAAGGGTGTAAAAATCAAGGACAGTGGAATACTCCGGGGAAAAATCGTCCACATTCAGCAACAGTTTCCAATTTGGATAAATTTGATATTTCGGGATATTTTGATATTTGCGGACTGCCTCGTTGGTCTAGTGGTCGCAAGCGCTACTGCTGAGCATGAGGTCCTGGGTTCGATTCCCAGATCGGGCAAAGTGTTATTGGGTTTTTCTATCTGGAATTTTTCAGTAGCAGCCCGAAGTCTAGATTTGTGCCCGGTAGATGGCAATAGGCTCGCCCCCTATTATGGGACTTAAACATAACTGGCGAAATGTGGGTGTACTACTATAGGTACACCTCTGCCTAACCCTTCGGGGAAACAAGGCGTGATGTGTGTTATGTGTGATATTTCGGCTATAAGAAACAAAATAAACGAATTTTATGGAGTGAAAAAACAAGTCCCAACCCTGAGAAGCCTGCACAATGAGCTGAAGGAAGCAACTGAATTTACAGGATGCCGTGAAACCCTTAGAAAAATTTTACACAAGAACGGGTTTGAGTTTCAAAACAATAAAAATGAACGGGCTTTACTTACAGAAAAATATGATATTGCGGCATGGAGACACAGATTCTTGAGGACAATAAATCAGACGAGGCGAGAAGGTAAACAGATTGTTTACCTTGATGAGACATATGTACATCAGAACTATAAAGTTAAAAAATCGTGGCAAGGACCTTCAACAAGTGGTGTCACTACTAATATATCGTCAGGAAAAAGACATAATTGTGCATGCAGGATCGGAGGAAGGATTTGTGACAGGTGCATTATTGGTATTCAGCACAAAACCCAAATCAGCTGACTACCATAATGATATGAATGCTACCAACTTTATGAAATGGTTTGAGGAAATGTTGATACCAAATCTCACTAAACCTAGTGTACTTGTAACACTTGACATTGCAAGTTACTACGTGAAACAAGTAAATAAACCCGCTACTATATCTGATTCTAAAGCTAATCTCCGAATATGGCTTCAAGAAAATAATATTCATTTTGAAAAATATCATACCAAAGCTGAATTAATGTGTTTTGTGAAAGATGATAAACCTGCAGTAGTTTACGAAGCAGAAGTACTTCTAAAAAAACACAGTCATACCCACAATCATGAAATTTTGTTACTGCCACCGTATCATTGCAACCTCAATGCAATTGAGCTTGTATGGAGTCAGGCGAAGAGAAAAGTAGCAAGCAAAAATATGCAAATACCAAGGTCTGAAATGCAAAATTTAATATGAGAATGTTTTCTATCCATAACTGCTGATGACTGGAAGAAGTATACTGATCATGTACTAAATGTTGAACATCAGTACAAATTAAGGGACCGTATTGTTGAAAACGAACTTGAATGATTCATAATACATGTTGGGGACAGTAGCAGTAGCAGAGAAGAAAGCAATGAAGCTGATTCAATATTATCAGGAGTAGAGTTTTTGGAATCTGATTTCGACTATGACTTGTTATGACTATGACCCCTATGTTTTGTTTTGATTTTATTGTGTCATCCTCATCACAGCAGTGGTCTCTATTCCATTAAATAAATGTATAGTAATAACTTTTTGTTTAATTCAACCTTTTCTGTATAAGGCTGTGCCAGGAAAGTTGAGCTGTGAACTTCAATGTGCTGAAGTTAAAAAATGCCAAGCTAGTTTCGTTTAAAGCTTAACTTTGGTACTGATAATGATCATCCTCGCGGCGAAATATTGTAACTTGCTTATCCTCCACCAGTGCGCGAATAGATAATGGTGGTTTAACAGTTCCAAGTAAATATCAAGGGTAATAAGGTTATTATGGTCTAAGTATATAAATATGAAATACTGATCTAAATATCGTATCATATGTCTTGAATAATAAATAGTATTAACTCCATTTAAGCAGTGTATAGCCAGGGTTGACAGCTCTTGATTTTTTTTAAATTCCTGCCTTTTTTTTTGGACAGCTTTCGTTGGTCAGACTCTAACGACTGGAAGGTTATTAAAAAATAGTTGGGACTAAAAAGTTTCTACAACTTCGACCATAATAATTATTACTAGTGGGCACTGCAAATCTTCTCATATTATTGTTCCTTTGAGATCTTGTGCGCATAATATTGTTTTTAAATTCATTGCTACAATCAATACTGTTCTAAAGCTACTGACAACACTACCCTCTCATGAACCGGCAACATTTAAAGTCATCCTTCATCATCATCCTCCTGCCAAATCAATTTACCTAGCCTTTTCCCAACTATGTTGGGGTCGGCTTCCAGTCTAACCGGATGCAGCTTGACTTTGCAGAGTTTGGACTTGCAAGGTAAAATAAAATTAAGTAGATGACGGAGATTGGAAGAGATAGAAAAAAATAAACTTAAACCAAAATTTATCTTGTAGGCCGTTTGCGCAGCGGCGCGTCCGGCAAGAAAATATGCTCAAGCTGACTCTCCCACTTCTGGGCGAAAAACTCCTGCCGGAGATTCGCTGGCAGCATGGCTAGACGGCGTTGCGTTACCCGACTCTCTGCCCTTATTAGTGAGAGAAGGTCTTCCGGAATGTCACTGCCAAAAATTTTACAGCCGTAAAACATTGAAGATATCTTTAAAAATAAACTGCATAATGGGTCAAACACAAAATATGTAATTCATAATTTCCAAAAAATAAAACCTCTCATATAAGTTTGAAAATCAGCCTATATTCGTGTAACAGTCTCTTATAATTCTTAATAATATCGATATAGATCAGTCTCACATATTCTCTCGAAAAATAACAATTTTCATTTTTATAAGGCCACAGAGAAGACTTGATTGTCTACAGGTAAGAACATAAACTTTATTATGTCATCACATTATTATGATTTGTTTACAGAACTTAATTTATAATGATCAAAATAAAAAAACACTTTCGTTACAAGACAGAAAAACGTTTGAAAATTCAAGTATTTTAGAAAATAAAAATTAATAAATAATTGCCCACAGAATAGACATCTGTCCTGTAGAAATTTTACAGAAATGGCCTAGTTGTCTACAGGTGATAACATAATTATACCTTATTAAGTAATCACAAAGTTATGACATATTTGGAAAACCTAATTTAAAATGATCAAAATAGTATTCAATCGCCATAGTAAGCAAACAATGTGCGAAAGTTACAGTATTATGAAATATAAAATAAAAAATGACAAAATGTCCACAGACTGGACATCTTTTCTTCATAAAGAAAAAAACAATTAAAATAGCAAAGTTTTGTCTTTGCAACCAGAACATTTCTTTTCTAAGCAAGTCAAGCTTAGCGTATTGTTACAGCAAAAATACTTTAGCAAGTCCGTTATACATAGATTTATAAGAAATCATCTTAGCATTATACAGAGATTGAATTATAAAACTATTATTAGCGTGTATGGTACATAAACAACTGTTTCTGGCGTTAACTTTAGGAAACAGGACCCAGAATGGACGATACCTCCGAAAAGTTTCATACGAGATATTAGTACCAGACTTACTAACAAAGGCTTTATGTAGGTTAAGAAGTGAATCATTCAAAAAACGTACTTGTTTCTTATTTTTTTTTTCTCGTTATCGTGTCTTTCTTCCCTGATGTAAGGGTGCTGTTTCCATCTTGAAGCAAAAAATCTTCGACTTCTTTTTTTCTTTCTTGCGCCTTCTTAAACTTTCTTTGAGAATCTTTATTTTCTTTGTTTTCTCTATTACACGATCGAATAGCTCTCATACGGTACTTTGCCATTTTAGTTTCCATCTCAAGTATTTTTTTTTTAGGTAGTTGTTTTCGATTCTTAATCTTAGCGCGTTGCGTTTCACAATAGCATTCCCAACATTAATACGTGAACATGAGCGACTCGACGGTGGAGTGTTCTGCTCAGCGAAATGCAAAGCATTTTTACTATTTTTTTCCTTCTGACTTCTTGATTTGGCCTTTTCCCTCCATATTTTTCTAATTTGTCGTTGTTCTCTAGGGGTGTAGTCTTTAATAGTTTTAATTTTGCCTTGTTCTTTTTTTCGTCGATATCTTTCCCTGTCCTGTCTTCTTCTTTCTTCTAATGCTGCTTCATCCATTTTGGCACATACACGACGGATACTGAGCTTCTTTTGTTCACGCCTGCGCCTTTTTTTCTCTTCCTCAGAAAGCTGAATCCTACTTCTACTTGCCCGTGGCATCGTAACTGTAACAATATTTACATCATTTCCATACATTTTAAGGATGCTTCCTATACCATTTGCCAGTCACATGCATGTCTCCAATAGCGAAAAAGATGTTTCAGTCAGAGTGAAACTTATTTTACGTCTCTTCTGTAGACAACAGTATTTCCTGTAGACACATGCACCTACAGGAAAGAAGTCTACAGGAATGACATAGTGTAAAACAAATATGGTATCTTAAAATATTTTGAGGTTAGAATTAATGCATGTTGAATTTTGCAAACCTATCCCTAATGCACATAAACGCTTACGATTTGCATAATTTTTAATTATCTACTTACCTATATAAACGTAATACAGAAAAGATCTTCAAAACACGACCAAAATCTTGTGTATCCTTTGATAGCAATATTTTTTCACCAACTGTCGCCATTTAAGGAAATCACGAACAAATGAGCGACGTTTGAAGCAGTGATGCCAACATAACCCAAAAAATATATTGGGTGCGTTCGAAATATTTAAAATTGTGTGAGTTTTACGTGTCTACAGTAGAAGACTACAAATATTGGAACAATATGTTTATATGTTTTTATTCGTAGATATGGATTGCTGATTTTTTGATCTACGCTAATATGAAAAGTTGTTTAATTTTTACGTACATTCACACTAAAAGAATGTATTTATTGTTCCTGAAATATTTTTAAACATCTATCAAACTGAAGTGCTAAGCATCCGAACAGTCTACAGTAGGAGACATTTTGGTATGATCGAAAGCAGAAAATTAATAAATGTATTTTTATAAATAAAATAAGATCAAATAAAGTATGCCAACAACTTAATCTTAAGTAATAAAAACACAAACACGCTATATTAATGTAATATCTGGAATTTATGTAACCTGAACATTTTTTTACACGTTTTTGTGTTTGACCGTAATATACCTGTTCATTATGAAACAAAATGAAACGTACGCCTATACACCTCGCCTTCTTCCACGCTCACGCCCTCTTCCAATACCTCGCCCTCTCCCACGACCTCAGCCAGCATTTTGATCTTCAGACCTAAAATAGAAACTTATTAAGCATTAAAAAAAAACATTCATTTCCAACCAAAACCGTTGAAAAAGCCATCAAAGAAACATAATTATTTTCTTCATTCAGTTCTAACAAAAAAAAAAAAAAACATTGAAAAAACAAGCAGACACGTTGAAAACTTTTTTACAAAAAAAAAAACAACCACTTCTTAATGCTTTAGCTGGGAGAAAGAAATGGTACAACAAACAGCCCAGCAAAACATCTCTGTGAAGTGGTCGCTCCGGCAGGAGTAGGTGCGTAGACCTTGAGTAGGTAACTGCGTAACAGTTATGCATGGTACACAAGTATTGATGAGATCAGTCGGATCTGATGGTAGATCTAGCCATGTGTACCTTTACACCCTCACAGTGCACGTGCCCACTACGGGCTATCGTCTCCCCTGAATCTGCTATACAGACACCTCGATTCTACCCTACTCTTAAAAGTCGGCGATCCTGGAAGTTCATCCACGTTCCTGCTACCATTATCACCTTAATGACTGGTTAACCTTTTACCACGCACTTAGTTTAAATGTGTGTGTAGTTAGTTTTGACACGAGACAATTTAAGAAAACTGAAAGCGACAATTTAAGAAAACTGTCAGCGACTATTGTCCTAATTTTTTCCGTCGCCGGCGCCGTCAGTACAACAAGAGGTGGTTTAGTTATCGTGTTTCTTATTCCTTCCAAAATAGGGAAACAAACCATGCCCGTTAAAAAATTACAGGAATCTGTAATTTGGTAACTTGTAAATAATAATTTATTTACAAGTTTTACCTCAATTGCATCAGCAATTCGATCAATTGACATCAACAAGACAATCATGAACTGTGGTGCTATTCTGTAAAGATCCCACCGTGAAAATTTAGGTGAAGTGAGCGTGATGTGAACTGTCATCCCACCTTACTCTACTAGGGATTGAGCTCACTTCACCTAAGTGCTCACGGTGTGATGTTTACGGAATAGATCGGCTGATAATATTGACGGGTGTGGTGTAGTGAATTAGCTTAAGTATTATCAACAACTTCCTTGTAATTATCTGTAGGTTGAGGCGGTATTATCTTCTAAGATTACCAAAATTAAAAGTTTGAGTATTTTCATTTGATAACAATTTCATATAAAATAGCGTGAATTCAAATCGAAGAACATACTTTGTATTTTGCAAGTAAACTAAACACAAGTAAGTAATCTTTTATTTTGAAGTTTTTTTTTTTCTGTCCAATTATTTAATCACATAAATCAATTTCCAAGATAATCTTTACATAGTTTAAAAACTAACAGACTTAAAAGAACAATATGTACAAGTATATAAAAAAGTACATTATTTTTATATTTAATTAACATGCCTAGATATAATTTTACTTTATTTCCAGGAATATAATAAAAAATGCGTTTGTGTACAGATTTATTCAAAGTTATATTTTGTTGCCAGAAATGAAATTCCTACTGACTGTAGCTGCCGTCATTGCCGTAGCCGTCGCTGTGCCCACACAGCGCGGTCTAGTGGCCCCCGGACCTGCTGGTCCCGTCCCTGCCCCTGAAGTCCCCTTCGTGCCTATTGCCATTGGACCTGCCATCATCGACTCCTTCGAGCCCGTCGCTGTTGGACCCGCCATCGTCGACTCTTTTGAGCCCATCTCTATCGGACCCGCCATCATCGACCCCGTTGAGGGCATCGCTGTCGGACCCGCTATCATCGACGGATCTCAGCCCATCTCTGTTGGACCTGCCATCATTGACTTCCCCCTGCCCGAGGGTGCCCTTGCTGAGGAACCCGCTATCGTCCCCAGCCCCGTAGTGGTCGCCCCCGCTCCCGCTGCCAACACTCCCCTGGTCCAGATCATCCTGAACATCAACCAGGCCGCCGCTGACTCCAGCCCCATCTCCGTCGGTCCCGCCGTCGCCCCCGAGTTCGTCGAGATCAAGCCTGAGCCCGTGCAGGTTGTTGAGGCCGCTCCTGAGCCCGTGCAGGTTATTGAGGCCGCACCTGAGCCCGTGCAGGTTATTGAGGCCGCACCTGAGCCCGTGCAGGTTGTCGAGGTCGCCCCCGTACCCGCTGAGCCCATCCTGATCGGCGTCCCCGTCCTCCCTGAAGCCGCTGTCGTCCTCCCCGAGGAACTCAACTAAACAATATTTTTAGACGCTATTATAATTAAGAAGAATTACCTGAAGTACTTTGTTGACATTCTGCTGCCAACATGAAACGATTGTACACCCTTTGAAAGACTAAAATATACGATTTGAATCATCAGTTATGTTTTTGTTTCTTCTATTTTCTTAATATTATTATGACATTTATGATATTTTGTATTATTTGCTAATGTTACCAGTAGCAAACAATGCAAAAGAGTATTAGCTGAAATGTAAATCATGTTATTTATTTAGCATTTTAACTTTAAAATTTTGCATTTTTTAATAATAATAACCCACACCGTCGTATCTCTACGTTGACGTCGTGGTGGGGCTTGCGCGTTCCGAACTCTAGGTCTGTGCCGATAGAGGTTACTTTGCTGGAACAGGTCTATGGTGAGGAGCCAGACCAAGAGAGATACAGAAACCCGCAGGGCAGCATGTGGCGAGCTGCTGGGCAGTAGCGACCCCACGTACCCTATCTCCCGGGAGAAGTCATGTTCCTCATCTCTGGCTTGCCTTTATTGGCCGGCTGGAGTGAACACTGACGAGAACTGACCTCCCACCTCATTCTTGCCTTTATTGGCTGGCTTGAGTAGAGATTCGCAAGAGCAAACGTGCTCGGAGGAAGGAAGTAGTCCAATAAGATGCTGGTAGGGATCTTGACCGTACTTCCGGGATTGTCCTGATAGCCGTGGAATACCTCTCCACTCCTCTTAAGCACCTCAAGAAATGTTGCCCCCTTGTCGCTACGACACTATGTGCTAGCGACCGTTGTTGAGTGTGCAAGTCACCCCCTGCCATTTTATCCGTGTATTGTATTTATCAAACATTGGTCAGGCAGGGGCCATAGTCCTTCCATAGTTTTAGATAACCAGTCCACTTTAGCCATCCAAACCTATAGCCCAATATATATATTTTTTTGTCACCATATCCTGCAATAGTCCTACACCAACCGGGAGTTGTCCTTGGGTGCACTTGCATAGTACGCACAGGGATAATCGTCGGTTGGTGCCTCATTTCCATTAAAAGCGTCTAACGGGCCTCTGCGAGTTGGCTTCGGCCCCTCATATGCCTTCCAAAGGTCCGGGACCCTAGGGTTCCGAGAAATATAAAAAAAAAATCGTTTATTTATAAAAAGGGGCACATTTACAAAAAAAAAAAAATATCGAACAGTTATAATAGAGCACAATTCCTTTTTGCCTGAACTAGGTTGAACCTGTGTTTCAGGCTACAAGTTGCATTAATACCTACTTAAAAACAAATAAATTAACATCAAGTGAATAGTAAAGTCCTAAAATTGAAACATCCATTAACAGTAACTATAAATAAAAAAACAGCGCGTTTGCAGTTTACTTGCAAACAACAAGTAGATCCTCTGTCTGTTCATAAGACAGAGGTTGTAAAAAGGTAATTACAGATTTTATTACAGCTAAAATAATTTAACTTATATATCGCACCTTTAAAGACAAACCGTTACTAAACGAAATTTTCCAAGAATTGAGTTACTAATGTTATCTTTCTAAATTACGTAAACTATACGATGAATAAAATAAAATTACGTAAAATATCCATCATTATGATCTCAAAAGATGGCTCAAAGCACCATGATCTTAAATTCTATTGCGAAAAAGCCGTGCATATTTTTTATTTAAGCTCCTATGTAAAATTTTATATTTTCGTTTAGTAACGGTTTGTCTTTAAAGGTGCGTACTTAGTTTTCTATTTAATCTATTGTACAGAAATGGACCTAAGAATAAAAAGAATCTTTCCACAAAGACATGTTTGGAGGTAACATTAGAAATGCATACTATATCATTCCGTCTCTTGTTACTATTGTCAGCGTTGTACGTGAGCATGGTGTGCTGTTTTAATATTAAACGCGTAATGAAAAGCTGACGCATATTCAGCACGTTGCAGGATTTATATAGCTGATCTGTGGGAAAGAAAAAGGGATGGAAGTTTGATACCTTTAAAATTGCTCTTTGAGCTCTTTCAAGAGGAAGCAAGATTGTTTTTGATGCGCCACCCCATGAGGTGATACAGTAATTAATTACAGATTGACAAAGGGCGAAATAAACCTGTGTGATTAATTTAAGATCTGCAAAATTTCGTATTTTTTTAAATACGTATATTAATTTGCGCACTCTTTTAACCAGACTTTCAATATGATGCCGAAAAGAGAGAGTGTCGTCTATTATAACCCCGAGGTATTTAAATAATACAGGTTTTAAGGATATGAGGACAATTGCAATCGTTAACTGACAGGTTAGCACATTGATGAGCACATTTGAAGTTAGTAGTGTTAAGTTGCGACTTGCGCATGGAGAAATGAATATATTTGGTCTTGTCAGCATTTAATGTTAGTAAGTTGCTTTGGAGCCAATCAGTGATAGTATTAAAACCGATTTGAGCGATTTTATATAATTCGCTACTATATTTAGCTGAAAAAATTAGTGCTGTGTCATCAGCATATGATATGATTTTGCCGTGCTTGATATTTAGGCTACACAAGTCGTTAATATAAACCAGGAATAGGGTGGGGCCCAAAATACTCCCCTGGGGGACACCAAATCCAGTATTTTTCTGCTCATCGCTCGTAAACTCGTCAATCTGAACATATTGGGATCGGTCGTCTAAGTAGTCAGCAAGTAATGTCAGCGCCGTTCCCCTTATTCCTATGGCCTCTAATTTTCTAAGTAGCACAGAAACAGAAACGGTGTCAAAGGCTTTCGCTAAATCAAGGAAGACTCCCAGGACCTGGTTCCCTTTGTCTAGCTCTTCTGAGACATAATCGGTCAGGATATGTACCGCATCAGCTGTGGATAATTTGGCTCTGAAGCCAAATTGCGCAGGTGACAAGAGATTGTTTTTTTCTAGGTAGTTAACCAGCCTATTGTTTATGATTTTCTCAAGTATTTTCGAGATTGAGGGGAGTAATGATATTGGCCTATAGTTATTAACCAAGTCCTTGTCTCCAGATTTATATATAGGGATAATAATTGCCTTTTTTAGACATTTGGGGAAAATTCCTTTGGAAAGACAGACTCAAAAGATATGCGTCAAGGGAGGTACCAATATATGCTTAAATAGTTTAAGGATCTTGTTGCTCATATTATCCCATCCAACTGCACAACCGTCCTTAAGACCAGAAATGATTCGGGATACTTCGTCTTCGTCAGTGTCCAGCATCGCGAATGACTTCAGGTTAGAGCAGCTGTAAAATTTTTGGAAAGATGGTTGGGCGCAAAGTTTCAGAGTCTGTTCTGCCAAAATTTTCCCAACATTGACAAAAAAGTTATTTACTTTGTTAGCGGATAAAAGTGGTGAAGGGTTAGTAAGCAGTCATCTCGAATTTGATTCACGCTGTTTAGTCATGTAGGTGACGTTTTATTTATTTATCTATTTATTTATGCAAATCTTACCTACAGCTACCATTACAGATCAGCGATCCAATGCGATAGAGTGGCCTTAAAACTAAATCCTTAATCTACATCCTATAAAATTACATATGTATTATATCCTAAATCTTAACCTACATCTAAATAACATATTATATATAATGTAACTTTTGCGAATTCACTCAAGTTGCACCACAATACATCAACCCTCTCGTGAACATCGTTCACCACACGCATAGCTCTAGTGAGAGGAGTTCTCGCCAGTAGGTTGGTCCTGGCTGCAGGCACAGCAAGCAGGGGCGGGCTTCGCCGCCTCCACACGTACCGGTCTGGCACGCAAAGTTCCAGGTGCTGCAGCACTCCCGGGTTATGCGCGACGCCACGCAGTAGCTTTACTACATACGCTGCAAGCGCAAAGTCCCGTCGCACCTTTAACGCGTTGTACCCTACCATACCCAGTACAAATAGTGTAGGGTACATCAATGGGTAAAGTGGATATACCCCATACAGCTTGAAGTACAAGTGTCTTGTGAACTTATTTGGGACCCGTTCTAACATGACACTATATTTCGTCTCATGAGGAGCCCATATGACTGCACTATGTTCAAGGTGACTCCTGACTAGTGCGTCATACAATACCTTGAGTGTCGTGATGTTAGTAAACCCCTGAGCCTGCCTGAGTACGAAACCTAGGTTTCTGTATGCCTTCTTACATATCTTATTGATATGCTCACGGAAGGTTAGTTCCTGAGTGAAGATTACCCCTAAGTCTCGTACCTGAGACACTCGTAGCATCTGCGCATCCTCTACCTTGTATTGATAATACAAAGGAGTCCGGGCTCGAGTGAAAGACATCACCGAGCATTTGGCTACATTAAACTTAAGTTTGTTGCCAATGCTCCACTCGACCACTCGGTTGATGTCGTCCTCCAGGCGTTCACAATCCGAGTGATCCCTAACCTCGAGCAGCAATTTCAGGTCATCTGCAAACAATAAACAAGTCCCATGTCTGACGACTTCCGGTAAGTCATTTATTATTACAATAAACTCGAGAGGCCCTACATTGCTGCCCTGGCTCACGCCAGACCTAGTGTAATACGGTCGAGATTCACAGCCATTGTAATCTACATATTGCTGGCGATCCTTCATATAGCTAGCGAGGAACTGCAGCAGAGGCAGTGTACATCCAATTTTCGCCAGCTTCCTTAATAAGACGTCCTTATCAACCGTATCGAACGCCTTTTTGAAATCGAAGTACGCAACATCTACCTGTACTCCAGAGTCTACTGACGGTACTACTTGCACCATAAAGTTTAGTAGGTTAGTGGCAGTGCTGCGTCCCGACCGGAACCCATGCTGCGCTTCTGATAGACGCGCGCGCACTTGTCTCTGCACGGAGCGCTGAATAGCTGACTCCAGTACTTTAGCAGGCGTCGATAGCACAGCCACAGGTCTATAGTTATAGATATCCGGACCAGATTTTCCTTTTGGAACCGGAATAACGCGCGTGATCTTCCACCTAGGAGGGAACGTCGCTTGTTCTAAACATGTATTAAAAACGTGAAGTAATGGTTCCGCCAGTACCCTCCCACAGTCTCTGAACAGAAACGCTGGTATACCGTCTGGGCCAGACGAACGTTTTGGCTTGAGACTTCCAAGCGCCTGCTGAACTTCCGAAAGACTCAGCGTCTCAATATGCACATGTGCACTGGTCGCGTCGACCCCCGCTGCCACCGCGCCCGCGTCCAGCTGGGGTGGCTCCTTGCTGTACCCCGACTCAAAAAAGTCTGCGAACTGCCCAGCACACTCATCATCCGTTAGATGTTGACCGTCTTTTATAATACTGTGCTTGTTAGTGTTTTTTTGTTTTGACCTAATACGAGTATACTGCCAAAACGATTTCGGATCCTTTACGAATTGACATTGAATTTTATTTCTATGTTCTAAGTGCGCAATTTCTATGAGTTTGCATCTGGACGCTGTAGCAAGCAGTCGTGTCGGGATAAGTGGGTGCATTCTTGTAACGTGCGCCACACATGTGGCGAGCAGCGCTTTTGGCAATCGAAATTGTGCTGTGTTTCTTTGATGAGTTTTGAGTCGTGAAATAATACTTTGTGGTGCAAAGTGTCTGCGAAGGGGGGGTGGACTAAACCTACGCGCGCTCCTGTCAAGAGGAACTAACAGCCAGCCAAAGGATCCCGATACCCGGCGCAAACTGACCTGGTGATATCTTTTCTTTCTATTGGATTATACTTTTCCTAGATATATGGATCTTGTGACAACGTTGTCGGCGTGAAGTTAAGTTAGGTCACTGTTGTCAAGGGATTGGTGAACTTTCGCAGCTCGGATCACGTGATCATTCGACATTCACTCTGATCCATTGTTTTGGGATGGTGTGTTCATATTAAATACCTATGGTAAGGCAGGCTAAACAAGGGTTCTTGAATACCTATTCTAACTAAAAGAACGTTTTCGGCTTGGATTTCGTACAGAAGTTGTTTTCTCAGAATATTTCTTGTCTTGAATAGCCTTCTAACCTAGTATTAAATGTTAATAAGTGTAGCATTAAGCTACAATTCCCTGAAAATACGTTAAACATTTGGTTTAATTGCTTGGTTGCGCAAAGCAATCGAGATTGTTGCGCCGGGCACCGGATACAATCGGAGGAAAAACAAAAAAAAAAAAATTTTTTTTTCTCGCTCATCTATTCTGAGAGTGTTAAACCAAATTTCATTTGAGACGCAACAAAAACTTTACCCTGAATTGTAAAGTTTCATAATAAGACACATTTCTGCAGACAGTAGCAAAAACGGCTCATAAACCTCACCCCGTTTTGACAGGGGTAGCCAATGTCTTTGTCTTTAAGCACAATGGTGCAAAACTCGTCAATGGCTTCATTGGTATCAATGAAAAGAGACGGAAATTGTTTGTTTAGATCCCTAGCTCACCAAATAAATAACTTAATGGGGCTGACTTTCGACCACTTGTCGGTTCGTCGCGACCTTGCAAAATTTGTGTCAATGAATAGAGACGATGGCAGAATATATTTAGCACTTTTGAATAATATTCAGGACCTTATTTCTAACAACAATTTATCTCGGGAACAATTAATAACAAAATATATAACCGCGCAGTTTAATGAGACGTTCTGGGGTGGAGAAGACATCCTAATCGCCGCGTCCGCCTTGTAAATGTGTATGTTCACATGAAAAACGAGAACCCTCTGGTATATTCACCTACCGGCGAGGCGGTGCCCGGTAATATACATATCTTCTACAATGAACAGCATTATGATAGCTGGGTCATGGTTGACGACCAACGGTATAATAGTAACCAGCAAATTCTAACACAGGAATTAACCAACGCCAAAACATCACAACATACACTAGATTTAAGTAACCTGTACAACATACGAGACGGGCAAGTACAGCTCACCAAACCCCGGTCCCAAAGGAATAGCCCCCAACTACCTAGCCCGCTAACACCGTGTGAACAATTAGCGTCACCATTGGGTACACCGGTTTCAGGTGAAATCGTGCATACAACTGGTTATACAATACTTAGAAATCCGCCCTCTGCTGCAGTTAAGTACACTTGCCCAGACTTGCATGTTGCAACCTGGAATGTCCGCGGGGCCTCAAACCCAGCCAAAAAAAATAAAATAGACGCTGAACTTTCACATAGGAGCATCCACATAGCCTGCCTACAGGAAACAGGTATGAACGTAGGAATGTACAACTCGAAGCATTACGAATGGCACCTATCTGCAACCGCAGGTAAAGCGCACCGGGGACTTGCAATTTTAATCAGAAAGGATGCCCAAATTGAAACAAACAACAAGAAAAAGGATACCGACGCGATGTCAATTACTCTTAGAGTCGGTACGGGAAGTGACAATCCTATCCTTCTGTAGCTTTTATCAACGTTGTATAATCAACTCTCACATCAACAGTTGTTCCGGTCAAGCAACTAGATCTTTCACAGGGGTATTAAACTTGATTAGACAAAAACCAAGGAAATGTACGCTAGTCATCTTAGGTGACTTTAACGCACATATTGGTCGACAAGATACGCAAAATTTCCAACGCAAAGGGCTCATTCACCAAAACCTCCATCATGAAAATTCCAATTACTATGGGGAAATGTTATTGGATATAGCCAACAGGGAAAAACTTCAAATAGAAACGACAAAAGCGAGATCATCATGCAGGATAACATGGTCAAAGGGCACTCAGAAATCCCAATTGGATCATATTATTACGCCACTTACAACAAAAAAACTCACTTCATCAAAGGTGAATGGGCCGTTAAAGGCACCTCCGATCATAAAATAATCTGGGGGCAGATAAAAATAAGTCAAATTCTAACCAAAAACAAAACCGGCAAATATAAGGCACAAAGTCAATCGCAAGGTGCGAAGAAGACAACAATCGAGGCTAAATATTTCAACCATAAACATTGTTATTATGCCGCTCTCAATAGCAAACCCACCAAAACAAAATACCAAGATTGCATAATCAAAAAACTAGGAAATATAGGAATCAATTCAACAGATATAAATATCGAAATACCATGGAGCACTATAACTGAACTATTAAAAGCGGCTGCCCAGAAAACCCTGATTTATCAGCCGATTCACTCCAGGGATCACCGACTGGCCCTTGCGGGCCTCCAAAAGGCTAAGTTCTTACAGAGAACGCAGCCATTTAACCCAAATGGACATAATCGCGTAAAACAATGCCAAGTAATACTTCAGAAAGTTAAATACCAAGAAGAACAAAAAGCATGTAGGGCCTTCTTCAACGGACTAGGGAAAAAACATCCTTCTAAATGCATGCAGGTATTGTACTTATTCTACAGGAATAATAAACAACAAACAAAACGCCGTAAAAGAAACGCATATATGTATACCGATGTCCAAATGGGAGAAAATCCTAAAAAATTCCGAGGGCCCACCCATACTAATGGTTAACATAACAAAGCCGATAACTGACGCACAAAACGTAGGACTCAATGTGGATGACGTAATGGGAATCATTAATAACATGAGAAATGGGACAGCTCCAGGAACAGACCAAGTGGTAATCGAGCTTTACAAAGCGATGCCCCAAATATTACAGGAAGCTGTCACCAAACATATGAACAAAGCCTGGACACAGAATGAAGCACCCAACACATGGTTAGAGACAGTGCAGGTACCAATTCCCAAAAATAATAACCCTAAAGATACGAACGACTATCGCCGCATATCGATTTGCAATACAGGGTATAGAATTTACGCCTCTTACTTACTAAAAAAATTAGACGAAATAATAAACCAACTCGGCAATTATCAAGCTGCCTTTTTAAACAATCGGTCAACAGATGATCACATCTTTACACTCAAAAGGGCCTTGGACGAAGAATGGCGTGCAGGTAGAAAAATTTTTGTTCTCGCTCTCGACATAGAAAAATCTTTTGATAATGTAGACCTAAACGCACTGCGCGATATCTTAATACAACGAACAAACAAATCATTAGCTAACAGGATAATCAAGGTGTGCATGAACGAACGAACATACATCAAATGGTGTGGCCAGCAGAGTAACTGGATTATCAAAGGGAAGGGTGTGAAACAAGGTTGCCCTTTATCCCCTCGTCTTTTTACACTGGTCATGGATGATGTCCTTAGGACTCTTGAGGACGAAACGCAATTAATCAAACTAGACCAAGATAATGCAATCTCTCTCCCCTAGTACTATCATTTGCAGACGACCTTATCTTCATTACAGATGACCTAAAAGGGCTAGAAGGTATCGTATTCCATATTAAACCCCTACTAGCTAGTGTCGGCCTCCGAATAAACGAAACAAAAACAAAAATACTAATTAGGGACCCCATAGCTACCACCAAACCGACCAAAACGACCTACGTGACCATTAATGGAATAAATCTACCCACAGTTGAGGAAATTAAATATCTAGGCACATACATAACATCTGCATTAAGCAGGAAAAGCACAATTAAAAAACGTTGTCAACAAGCCACTAGAAACGCAAAGTCACTACTACCATTCATAATAAACTCAAAGATGGACTGGAAATTAGCCAGACTTATGTACCGAATGGTGATCGTACCTTGTATGATACACGGTTTGAAAGTATCGGCACTCACTAACGCTAACAGGTCAAGACTGAGAAAATATGAGAGAGTTATCATGAGAGACTTGATTAACCACGCTAGAAATAAACCAATGGAAAAAAAAATGCATGACATTTTAGACGGAAAAACCGTAACTAAAAGTATCAAGAACCACAGGATGTGCCATCTCGCACATGTTCACAGGCGCCGCGAACCGCATTTGTTACATGCAGCAATGCAGTACAAGGCCAAATCCAAAAAAGTCGGCCGACCTATTTACACATGGAATGACAACCTAAAACAGGACATGACGTACTTCAATAAGGACATCAATTTTTGGATGGACACGGCTGATAAACGAGACAAGATTAAGAAGGCTGCTAGCGAGATCTACAAGAAACCTGAAACGGATAGCAGCGAGACCTCAGACGAAGACTTTGGAAACAGCAACACGTAATACAGCATAGCAGTAACTCCGCCAAAAGACTCACCGGTGAAGCCGGATTTAAAACGACTTGGCGGCGACGTCGTTAAAAGATGCCCATCCATAGATAAATATTACCCGTCTCTCCAATATTCCAATGTTTGCTCTAGGGTGCATACTCGGTAGACTCTAATAATCCTTCCATATCCTAAGGGCACGTCTTCCCTACCATTACCGCGCCCCCCGATCTACTCCTTGATATGCAATGGCCTATGTAGCCCCATGAAACATGAGGCTACAGGGGCTAGTGTGAATCTTTAGGTTCATTCGAGTAATCGAGTCTGGTTAAACCACGCTGGGGTCGGTGCATTTCATTCATTCATTCATTCATATGTTCTAAGTGCGCAATTTCTATTAACTTTTTTATACGAGTTCTACACTCCGCAAATTTGTGATAATCACTATTCATCTTAAATTTTTTGAATTTTTTATGAAGCTTTAATTTGTAGATATATTTTTTATTATATCGCTTGTATACCATACTGGGTATACGTACCGTGAATTCCCACCACTAAGTTTTTTCCGCGGCACGCACCCATCTATCGTATAATTGATGTTATCATAAAAGAAGTTCAACATCTCTTCCAAATCATTCATTCCATACAATATACTCCAGTCAGTGGAAATTAGCCTAAAATATAACAATTGAAAATCGGCCTTATTCCAATTCCACTGTGATCTAATATAGTGAGCATTAGTACCGCTGGTGTCGGTGGGAGCCGTCGGCGGGGCAGGGTGGGAGCCGTCGGCGGGGCAGGGTGGGAGCCGTCGGCGGGGCAGGGTGGGAGCCGTCGGCGGGGCAGGGTGGGAGCCGTCGGCGGGGCAGGGTGGGAGCCGTCGGCGGGGCAGGGTGGGAGCCGTCGGCGGGGCAGGGTGGGAGCCGTCGGCGGGGCAGGGGCGGGAGCGGGGCGCACGCTAACCGCTAGCGGCGGGTGGTGCGTGTCGACAGGCACCAGCACCTCGTCTGCCGCTACCACCGTCACTCCTCCGCTAATGCCCGCACTCAGAACCAAATCCAACTGACGACCTAAACAATTGGGTACCGTGTTACTTTGAGTGAACTCGCAATATGACAAAAAACATTCGTAATAGTTACTAACATTAATTAACAGGACATGAGTACAAGTTAAAATCACCGATTACAATAACTTCTCCGTATCTATCACACAATTTTTCTATTATTCTAAATAACAACAAATAATCATTTTCCGAGCTACCTGGCGGAATATAGATAACACAACACAGAAACAAAAAACGTTTATTCAAATGTACCGCTGCACAAATCATCTCGAAAACACAAGTGTCTATCGACGCGAATATGCTTCCAAATTTGTTTGCTATTGTTACCTGCTTTATTTAATTCGTGTTTATCATAATCATTTTTAAGCTTCTTTAATAGATTGTTGCAAACATTTCTGTACCTTTTATAGGTGCCTAGAATGACTAAATTATCAGGGTATTTCTTAGTTCTCTGATGTAGTCTATATCTGTGTCTTATACAGCGGATTAGTTCAGGAGTAATCCAAGGTTTAATATTACGAAGACGATTTTTTACCGGCATTTTAAAAACTATTCGTAGATAACTTTGTTGTTGAGGGTTTTTGGTTGCAAGTCGCAACAAAATATCACAAAACAATATAACCAGAAACAAATGGACTGAGTTTAAAATTATTATGGTGAAGAACAATTTTGACTTCTATCATAGAATATTTTATTATACTTAACGGTATACAAAATATTTCGTTTTATATTTATAATAACTTGAAATTAAAGTGCTCGCAAGTAGGTACCTGATGCCAAAAATAAATAATATTTCTTAGCAAGAAACCTAAATCCTCACGTACGAGAGTAGATTATAATGAAATCCTACCAATCCTGGTGCCCTATTATGACGTTCTCATGCCATCACGATTCCAGTACGAGAGAGACAGAGCTATACATGACCGATAGCACCATCCCTTTTTCGGACTGGAATCGTGATGGCATTAACACTTCATAATATGGCTCATTATGGTGATGGAGAGGAAACCAGACCTGCTGATCTATTCTGTAAAAATCTAACCATAAACACAGGTAAAGTGATCTTGAAGTGAGTCAATAGTGTCAATCCCTAGCATTAGATGGAATGACAGCTCACTTCACTGCTTCGTCTTCACGATGAGATTTTTGACAGCTGGAGTTGAGACCTGATTACTCGGCGAGGGCTGGAAGACGCAACAGAATTGTGATGAAAGAGACAGGATCCCACAAAAACAAACCGACTGTGGGGTTTACTAACATTAGGACTGTTTCTTAAGATCAAATAAATTATTATTATAAATAGATATAATCGAGCCTTTTCCGGAAAAACATCGTAAGCGCCAATAATCACAAAACTATTTTTGTTTTTTCTTTGTAACCTCTTATTTAGACAGTTTTACATCTTGTCGCGGTAACTCTTAAATTTTATTTAAAATTTACACGACTTTATTGTTGTTAGAAATTATTATCGTAAATGACAACATCGCTAATTAGGAAAGAGAAAAACCCTTTCCTGTAAAAAGTGCAAATTGTCGCTTAGGATGTTCTTCCTGAAAAGGGTCGATATAGAGGTACTGCAAAATAAACAGGTAAACAAAGAGACATGCATCCATGGCCGAAAAAAGGAGACCTTCACAACTGGAGCTAGACCCCCTCCAGTATTATTGTAATCTTACTTCAGTGTGGGAAAGAGATGGAGCTAGACGTCCTGTATAGCTCCATCTCTTTCTCACACTGAAGTTACATTAAAATAATACTGCTTTAAGAGGTGGTGGTTGGCCCCCGTGAGCTGTTGCTATGCACGGTACACAACCACGGTACACGGACCTGATGGTAGATCTAGCCATGTGTACCTTTACACCCTCACAGTGCACGTGCCCACTACGGGCTATCGTCTCCCCTGAATCTGCTATACAGACACCTCGATTCTACCCTACTCTTAAAAGTCGGCGATCCTGGAAGTTCATCCACGTTCCTGCAACCATTATCACCTTAATGACTGGTAAACGTTTTACCACGCTCTTAGTTTAAATGTGTGTGTAGTTAGTTTTGACACGAGACAATTTAAGAAAACTGAAAGCGACAATTTAAGAAAACTGTCAGCGACTATTGTCCTAATTTTTTCCGTCGCCGGCGCCGTCAGTACAACAAGAGGTGATTTAGTTATCGTGTTTCTTATTCCTTCCAAATTAGAGAAACAAACCATGCTCGTTAAAAAAATTACAGGAATCTGTAATTTTGTAACTTGTAAATAATAATTTATTTACAAGTTTTACCTCAATACCTCAATCAACAAGACAGTCATGAACTGATAATATTGACGGGTGTCATAAATTAGCTCCAGTATTATCAAGAACTTCCTTGTAATTATCTGTAGGTTGAGGCGGTATTATCTTCTAAGATTACCAAAATTAAAAGTTTGAGTATTTTCATTTGATAACAATTTCATATAAAATAGCGTGAATTCAAATCGAAGACCATACTTTGTATTTTGCAAGTAAACTAAACACAAGTAAGTAATGTTTTATTTTGAAGTTTTTTTTTTTCTGTCCAATTATTTAATCACATAAATCAATTTCCAAGATAATCTTTACATAGTTTAAAAACTAACAGACTTAAAAGAACAATATGTACAAGTATATAAAAAAGTACATTATTTTTATATTTAATTAACATGCCTAGATATAATTTTACTTTATTTCCAGGAATATAATAAAAAATGCGTTTGTGTACAGATTTATTCAAAGTTATATTTTGTTGCCAGAAATGAAATTCCTACTGACTGTAGCTGCCGTCATTGCCGTGGCCGTCGCTGTGCCCACACAGCGCGGTCTAGTGGCGCCCGGACCTGCCGGTCCCGTCCCTGCCCCTGAAGTCCCCTTCGTGCCTATTGCCATTGGACCTGCCATCATCGACTCCTTCGAGCCCGTCGCTGTTGGACCCGCCATCGTCGACTCTTTTGAGCCCATCTCTATCGGACCCGCCATCATCGACCCCGTTGAGGGCATCGCTGTCGGACCCGCTATCATCGACGGATCTCAGCCCATCTCTGTTGGACCTGCCATCATTGACTTCCCCCTGCCCGAGGGTGCCCTTGCTGAGGAGCCCGCTATCGTCCCCAGCCCCGTAGTGGTCGCCCCCGCCCCCGCTGCCAACACTCCCCTGGTCCAGATCATCCTGAACATCAACCAGGCCGCCGCTGACTCCAGCCCCATCTCCGTCGGTCCCGCCGTCGCCCCCGAGTTCGTCGAGATCAAGCCTGAGCCTGTGCAGGTTGTTGAGGCCGCTCCTGCGCCCGTGCAGGTTGTTGAGGCCGCTCCTGAGCCCGTGCAGGTTATTGAGGCCGCACCTGAGCCCGTGCAGGTTGTAGAGGTCGCCCCCGTACCCGCTGAGCCTATCCAGATCGGCGTCCCCGTCCTCCCTGAAGCCGCTGTCGTCCTCCCCGAGGAACTCAACTAAACAATATTTTTAGACGTTATTATAATTAAGAAGAATTACCTGAAGTACTTTGTTTACACTCTGCTGCCAACATGAAACGATTGTACACCCTTTGAAAGACTAAAATATACGATTTGAATCATCAGTTATGTTTTTGTTTCTTCTATTTTCTTAATATTGTTATGACATTCATCATATTTTGTATTATTTGCTAATGTTACCAGTAGCAAACAATGCAAAAGAGTATTAGCTGAAATGTAAATCATGTTATTTATTTAGCATTTTAACTTTAAAATTTTGCATTTTAAAAACTATTCGTAGATAACTTTGTTGTTGAGGGTTTTTGGTTGCAAGTCGCAACAAAATATCACAAAACGATATAACCAAAAACAAATGGACTGAGTTTTAAATTATTATGTTGAAGAACAATTTTGACTTCTATCATAGAATATTTTATTATACTTAATGGTACAAAATATTTCGTTTTATATTTATAATAACTTGAAATTAAAGTGCTCGCAAGTAGGTACCGGATGCCAAAAATAAATAATATTTCTTAGCAAGAAACCTAAATCCTCACGTTCGAGAGTAGATTATAATGAAATCCTTCCAATCCTGGTGCCCTATTATGACGTTCTCATGCCATCACGATTCCAGTAAGAGAGAGACAGAGCTATACATGACCGATAGCACCATCCCTTTTCATACTTCATAATATGGCTCACTGTGGTGATGGAGAGGAAACCAGACCTGCTGATCTATTCTGTAAAAATGTAACCGTGAAAACTTAGGTGAATGGAGCTTGAAGTAACCCTCAGGGTAATTGCGTAAAACACTCACAGTAGGAATAGGTTTCATTTTGACAGTTCAACAACATTCATTGCGTTATTTACATTGCTGAGCAGACAAATTTTTCGAACATACGAATCAATGGTTTAGCAATAAGCTTCAAAATCATGCAGATTCTGATTGATAGTGTGTTATGCAATTAGGGTACCTGTCATTCCACCAGGCGGTCTATTCTGTACAAATCTCACCGTAAACACATAGGTAAAATGATCTTGAAGTGAGTCAATAGTGTCAATCCCTAGCATTAGATGGAATGACAGCTCACTTCACTGCTTCGTCTTCACGATGAGATTTTTGACAGCTGGAGTTGAGACCTGACTACTTGGCGAGGGCTGGAAGACGCAACAGAATTGTAATGAAAGAGACAGGACCCCACAAAAACAAACCGACAGTAGGGTTCACCAACATTAGGACTGTTTCTTGAGATTAAATAAATTATTATTAGGTATAATCGAGCTTGTTCCGGAAAAACATCGTAAGCGCCAATAATCACAAAACTATTTTTCTTTGTAACCTCTTATTTAGACAGTTGTACATCTGTTCGCGATAACTCTTAAATTTTATTTACAATGTTCACGACTTTGACTTTGTTGTTAGAAATTATTATCGTAAATGACAACATCGCTAATTAGGAAAGAGAGAGACCCTTTCCCGTAAAAAGTGCAAATCGACGCATAAGATGTTCTTCCTGAAAAGGGTCGATATAGAGGTACTTCAAAATAAACAGGTAAACAAAGAGACATGCATGCATGGCTGAAAAAGGGAGACCTTCACAACTGGAGCTAGACCACCACCTCCAGTATTATTGTAATCTTACTTCAGTGTGGGAAAGAGATGGAGCTAGACGTCCTGTATAGCTCCATCTCTTTCTCACACTGAAGTTACATTAAAATAATACTGCTTTAAGAGGTGGTGGTTGGCCCCCTGGACACTGAGTGTGGTGAAATGGATGTTTTTTTTCTCTTTTATACGGTATCGTGGATCGTGATACTTTATTCACATGTACACATACACCTAGCCGGTTAATCGTAAAAAAAACAGCTGCTATATACAAAACCCCATAAGAGTTGTGCGTTAATTCCAGGACATGTTGGATACTTTAATGCTTGTAAAATATCAGTTTACCTAACCTTTGGAATGCAATCGATATATTTATTAATAATATAATCAATCAACTAAAGCTATCAAGACTTAGTTCGCATTAATAAAGGAAAAATCTCAATTTCTCTTGTGAAGAAAAAATTATTGATTAAAAAAACATTCAGTCTCGAAATAATAATTATTATTTCTAGACTTTACTGGCTTAGGTAGTAGTTAAATAACTACCTTTTCTATTCAGTCACTGTAATTTTCAATGTTTTTCCTAAAAATTAAAATTGGAACACTGCGTCTTAGTTATTACAGGCTTGCAGAAAAGGAACCTGAGGTACTGGCCGCACAGTCGCTTTGTCTCGTTCTAGAGAGTGGTCACGTTTGTGAGGCTAACGCTCAGTCCAGTCTCTACCTCTAATGTCTATGGTTTAATACATATTACTTCTATGAGTACGTCACGGCAGCATTGATTCTTCATGGCATAAAAAGGTTTAAGCCTAAAGATTTTGTGAATATGTAAACTGTGTAAATATTATAAATAAACATTTTATATTTCATCAAGATAATAATTATTTTTGTCAAATTATCATTCATTAGAGTTATATTTTTATTATATTAGGCTGTTTGGCGGCTTCGAGTCAGTGCTGCATCCCTAAAAATGCGACGGGACGGCACGGAGTTCGAACAAAAATCCGTGAACCATGAATTCACAAATATGAAACAAAATATAGTTTACGATTTCTGTTTTCTTTTGTGTGTTGCAAATCGTCGTTTTGTGTGTCATAAACTGTGTGCCAAATTTCATCCAAATCCGTTCAGTAGCTTTTTGCGTGAAAGAGTAACAAACATCCATCCATCTATCCATCCTCACAAACTTTCGCATTATACTCGTATAATATATTATAGAATTAGTAGGAAAGATTATAGCCATTAGAATCATCAATACCTCTCGCTAAGTTAGATTTGTTCTCAATCATAATCATTTATTTGCAATAAGTATTGGTACAGAGCGTTGGTCTTAAATTCAGTAATTAAGTTCCTAATACATAGTCAGATATTTGACATGCAAACATTACAATGTCTAAAGTGCTAAAATAAAATATTACAGGTATTCTAACCTAAATATTTACGTCCAATGGCATGCTTTAAAAGGTAGTCTATATTATTATTCTTTAATTTTTACAATACATTCATTAATAATTATCATCGCATTCATTTCAAGCTGATTATTTCACATTATTTGTAAATTCATTTATAGAATAAAATCTTTTTTCCAGCAGCCATAATTTTAACTTTATAAAAAATAAATTGTTTGGTAAATCTTTAAAGTTCTTGGGTATTTTGTTATATATAAGTCCACACATATGGTAACAGTTCTTTTTATACAAAGAAGTCCTTGGTGCCCTAGGCAGAACTAATCTATCTAGATCTCTTACTTTCCGAGGGCAACGGTCTTGAGCCTTCTTAAATAGGTCAAAGTGCTGTCGGAAAAATTTAGGAAATCAGACAATTTGAATTTCGCGGGTTACCTATGTGCATTCACCTTAATGGAGACCAATTCAGACCAGGCAGGCGATTCTCCGACTCAGAGGCAAATTGCTTCGTGTAATCGCCCTGATGCTGATATTATAGCCATTCTGTCATATGAAAGGAAATTCGAGATAGATATCATGAAACTCAATCAACCAGTCAAGTTAGCTGTGTACTTCGAAACGTGCTACAAATGTTCTTCCACACCTGCTTCACAACCTTTAAACAACAAAAAAACGTGTATCCTACAATAAAACGTAATCATTTTATCATCTTGTCTGATAAAAATTTAGTATAAATGTCGTGAATTTGAAACGAAACTCAATAGATACTTTGTATCTTGCAGCTATAAACAAGCAGCATAAGTAAGTACCTTATTTATTAAAACATTTTAATAGTTTCTGTCCATTTTCCAACAATCCACTTCTCATATCACAGTTTCTTATCACATGATACCTTTTACTGTTTTTACCATAATATTAGAAACCTAAAACTATTTATCATAATTATAAATTCAAAGATCCATGTAATTTTTAACATAATGTTTGGTTTTCAGAAATGAAATTCCTGCTGTCTGTTGCTGCCGTCATCGCCGTGGCCGTCGCTGTGCCCACACAGCGCGGTCTAGTGGCCGTTGGAGCTGCTGGCCCCACCTTCGCCCCGGAGCCTATCGCCATCGGACCTGCCATCATCGACTCCTTCGAACCCATCGCTATCGGACCCGCCATCATAAGCCCCATTGAGGGTATCGCTGTCGGACCCGCTATCGTCGAAGGTGTAGAGCCTATCGCTGTCGGACCAGCCATCGTTGAGGGTTTCGAGCCCATCTCTGTTGGACCCGCCATCGTTGAGGGTTTCGAGCCCATCTCTGTTGGACCCGCCATCGTTGACTTCCCTCTGCCCGACGGTGGTGCTGTCGCTGAGTCCGTCATTGTCCCCTCTCCCGTGTCCGTCGTTGAAGGCGTTGCCACCGAGATCGATTCTGGCACTCCTCTGGTCCAGATCATCCTGAACATCAACCAGGCCGTGTCCAGTCCCATCTCCGTTGGACCCGCCGTCGCCCCCGAGCACGTCGAAATCAAGCCTGAGCCCGTTCACATTGTGGAGTCCGCTCCCGAGCCCGTGCAGGTGGTTGAGGCCGCTCCTCAGCCCGTGCAGGTTATCGAAGCCGCTCCAGAGCCCGTTCAGGTGGTTGAGGTCGCTCCCGTGCCCGTTGAGCCCGTCCAGATCGGTGTCCCCATCATCCCCGAGGCCGCTGTCGTCCTCCCCGAGGAACTCAACTAAACGTCTACCATCGCGACGAAGCCACTGCGCATGACAATTTAACATCTACAATTGTTTGAACTTAGATTTCTTGGACTTTCTACCAACACCTTGAAACGCTTGTATGTCCAATATATTGAAATACATTAAAGATCTAAAATGTAAATATTTCTTTGTTTTGTTTCCTGCCTTCAAATATTAACACAATTAGTTTGAAGGGCCTACAAATAAGGCATCAATAAAATCTATTTTGACTTGGTATACCAGCAACTGAGTTACACTCAACTCACAAGTACTGTGTAGGTAGCCAATGCATGTCGCCTTGTATTAATATAATAAATATTGAAGATTTATTTTGGGTACTGAAATAAATGTAAAGTAATAGTGAAGGAAATAATGAATAGACTCGTTTCAGCATTAAACCTTTCAACAATTGGTCACCTTCACACCTGAAAAAATCTCAATCAATTCTGTAAAAATATCACCGTGGAAACTTAGGTGAAGTGACCTTGAAGTGAGTTGTCAATTATATAATTCTCAAGCATCAGCTGATGTATTCTGTAAAGACTGTTATAAATATAGTTACTAATGATTTTTTCTATTCTATAAAAATATGACCGTGAAAATTTAGGTGAAGTGACCTTACACTCATATTCTAAGTCTAAAGTTCTCCGCTGCAATAGAGCTAAGAGGGAAGACGCTGAATTGCATTTCACAAAATTTAGAAATAAAGATTAGAACTTTAAAAAGGGATTTATTTCAATGTCCTTATAATTTTCGAAGCCCCATCCCGTGCCATTGTTTATAAATGGTTGAATGATTTTAAAGGTGGTCGAAGCAAACTCACTGATGATTCGTGAGAAGGACGTCCTTCTACGGCGACTACTGAAAATAACGTGAGTGCTGTGTGGCTAATGATAAGTTGATAAAAGGGTGACATATCAACAGGTTCGGGCAGCTTTAGGCATTGGTATGAGTCAAACCCCATGTGGGTGTGTGTCCCATGTTTCCCATGTGTCTAAATAAATGCAAAACCGAGGTCACAAAGTGGCTCTTGACATTGACTTATAATAAGACTGAAGATTTACTACAGATATCGATCGCTTAATCTAATGTAGTTAATAGAGTAATATGTTTATGTTTGTTGTATATTATACAGACTTATATTTACACAAGTTTTCATCATATTTATCTCTCCCTCACACACATACACGCACCCATACATATGTACATAAATAGGCCACATCATAGTTGCATTAGCTAGGAAATATATTATAATTCAATAAGAATATACTGTGCTCATCTTACAACTACTGCTACATGTTCAAATCATAGGCGAGGACGCTGGCACCCTAAACACAAGTTAAATCTTACTTTGGGTGCCAGAGTTCATCGTAAACACTTTTTCCCTAGTTGTAAAGCTGCATAGTGTTTAGATAAGTGTTTCTTGTACAATTGAAGTCGAAGTTAAATATTTTTTTTTTAAATTTAAATACAAAAAGTCTTACATGAACATATAGGCGTCAGAAAGCTTTGTACTAGATGAATACCTCATAATTTGACAAAAGATCAAAAACGCCGTCGTTTGAATTGGTGCCGCTCAATGCTTGTAAAGTATGATGGAGGTGACTCGAATGCTGTATTTGACATCATCACAGGTGGTAAAAGCTGGATATATTGTTACGAACCCGAAACCAAAAGACAATCTGAGCAATGGATATTTCCATTCGAAGATTTGCTGACAAATGTAAAGAAAGGCAGAAATCAATGGAAAGATATGATCGCCTCATTCTTTGGACGGACTGGTCATTTCGCAACAATTATACTAGAAGATAAAAGGACTGTTACTGCAGATTGGTATGTCAGTCATTGTTTACCAGTTGTCATGGAAATGTTAGACAGCAGCGCCCCCGAAGCAGGATCCTCCTCCACCACGACAACGCTCCAGCTCACTCCGCCAGACGGACTATGGAATTTTGTAAGATAAAGAAGAGTGGGCCCACTGCTTCAGTCAATGGTTCCATCGCATACGACGATGCTTAGAAGGGAACGGAGACTACTTCGAAAAGCAATAAAAATATTAACAGGCACATCATTTCGTTTTTTATTTTCTAAAAACTTTCCGTGTGACCCACGTATTTATCTATACTAATATTATAAAAAGGAAGAGTTTGTTTGTTTGTTTGGTTGAACGTGCTAATCTCAGGAACTACTGGTTCCAATAGAAAAATTATTTTAGTATTGGATAGCTCATTTATCGAGGAAGGCTATATGCTATATAACATCACGCTACGACCTATAGGAGCGGAGCATCAATGAAAAATGTTGCAAAAACGGGGAAAATTTATTCCTTTTGCGAGCTTCCGTTGCGTGCGCTGCGTAAACGGTTAAAATTACGCAAAAATCATGTATGACGGGATTATTCCTCTCAAAAAGTTCTAAAAGAAGTCCGCAACAGCACATGTCTATTTTTTAAGGTTGGCTCACTATAACATTTATAATGGTAATCAAATTTGTTATAAAACAATGCATTACTTGCGAAGGTGTTTTCATAAACATGGTATTAATCCTTATCCAAATAAATAATTTTATCATCAAGGTTGATGTACATGTAAATTCCTTTTTGAATTATTCAACTTGGACCTTTGGTTTAGAAATTACGACGGGTATAAAAATGCTTAAAGTAAGAAAAATGCGCTTAATTAGTTACCGACACATTTTAAATGATAAATGATTTTATTTCTGTAAGTTTATACAAACACTTTTACGCGTCAAACATTTTTTTTTTTTTTTAACTAGATGAGGCCGGCGTTTCCTATCTGACTACTCTGAGAAGAAAGGCCGAAACAAACTCAGTGGTCAGTCTCTTTTAAAGTCCAGACATAATCTTGGTCAGATAGATATACATATACTCGTATTTTGTTTTTATTGACTGTTTGAACGCGCTAATCTCTGTCACTCCCAGTCGGATTTGAAAAATTCTTTTTGCATTATAAATTCCGATTCTTGAGGAAGACTATAGGATATGTAACATTACGCTTGGACCCTCAGAAGCCGAGCAAAAACAAAAAAAAAGGAAGAACGAGCGCTAAGCGAAAACGAAGTAACAGCGCGGGCAGGCGATGCGATGCGATGGGGTATTTCTCTTGTGAAGAAAAAAATATTGATTAAAAAATCATTCAGTCTCGAAATAATAATTATATTTCTAGACTTTACAGGCTTAGGTAGTAGTTAAATAACTACTTTTTCTGTTCAGTCACTGTAATTTTCAATGTTTTTCCTATTAGGTACTTAATTAAAATTGGAACACTAAGGAACCTGAGGTACTGGCCGCACAGTCGCTTTGTCTCGTTCTAGAGAGTGGTCACTTTTGTGAGTCCAGTCTCTACCTCTAATGTCTATGGTATGGTACATCTTAATTCTATGAGTACGCCACAGCAGCATTGAATCTTCATAGCATAAAAAGGTTTATGCCTAAAAATTTTGTAAATATGTAAACTGTGTAAATATTACAAATAAACATTTTATATTTCATCAAGATAATTATTTTTGTCAAATTATTATTAATTAGAGTTATATTTTTATATTAGGCTGTTTGGCGGCTTCGAGTCAGTGCCGCAACCCTAAAAATGCGACGGGATGGCACGGAGTACGATTTGAAGACTGGTCTTCAACCAGTGCATCCTGTCCGTTATGACATACGGTGCCGAAACATGGGCACTGACAGTTCGGCTGGTCCACAAATTCAAGGTCGCTCAGTGCGCTGTGGAGCGGGCTATGCTTGGAGTTTCTTTGATGGATAAAATCAGGAATTAAGTTATCCGGAAAAGAACCGGAGTAACCGACATAGCCTGCAGAGTAAGCAACCTGAAGTGGCAGTGGGCTGGCCATGTTTGTCAAAGGACCGATGGCCGGTGGAGTAGCCAAGTCCTGGAGTGGAGACCACGTATCGGCAAGCGTAGTGTGGGATGCCCCCCACCTAGATGGACCGACGACCTTGAGATGGTTGCTGGGACAGACTGGATGCGGAAGGTGGAGGACAGGGTGTTGTGGGGCAGCCTGGGAGAGCAGCTGGGTGGGGATGTCCAGCGGTAGAGTGCGATAGGTAGAGTTGATTTATTGACCTTAAAGTGAGTCGTTGAGCTCCTTAAGTCCTGAGTTGAGCTATACGATTACTGACAAATGCTTGCACTGACTGGACAGGTCCACGTGTGGTTCTTTCCTCTAAAGACCATTTCAGACACGGATCTACATACATAGTGATGAAGTGATAGTAGTGTAGTGGTGCATGATTTGACCAAGATTATGTCTGGACTTTAAAAGAGACTTTGAACCCTGAGTTTGTTTTTCCATTTCTTCCCAGGGGAAGACAGATAGGAAATGTCAACTCCATCTAGCTTAAAAAAATAATAATATGACGTGTAAATGTGACTCCGTTATCCTGTTTACAGAACAAACAATTTCATTTCATTTCAATCCCACCTACTGCTAGAGATTGACAGCTCACTTCACCTAAGTTTTCACGGATTCAGAATTTCTAGGACCAGTTCCAATAACGATTTTGCAGTTTGCAAAAATTACAGCATCAGTCACGAGAAAAGCTTTTGACTGAATCACTTACTTACACTGCACAAGCCACATAAGCAAGCCACGGAATCAAAGGTTTCTAATGATTGGATATTAGTGGCAAAGTCTTATCGTGAATAAGTACTAGAAATAAACAAAGCGCTTCTACTAACTATGCAGTTCTAAATAATTATAGTCAAACCAAGTTAGGAGTACCCCAAAGAAGTATACTTGGTCCATTTCTTTTTCTAATTGACATTAACGATTTACTTTCGTCTTTAGGTACATCATCGAAGTTTACTGCTGATGATCTGTCAGGCATAAGAGATAGGTAAAAAAATCTGTATGAAACTATATATCAAGGTTTAATATGCTTCGAAAACAGTAAATTAAGTATATATCTGTGCGAAATCCAGATAAATAAGTATATTTTGATGCAAGTGTGCAATGACAAATGCTCACACATAAAACGACGATTTGCAACACACTTACAAAGGAAAACAGAAATCGTAAACATAATATTTTGTATCATATTTGTGAATTCATGGTTCACGAATTTTATTTCGTACTCCGTGCCATCCCGTCGCATTTTTAGGGATGCGGCTTTGACTCGAAGCCGCCAAACAGCCTAATGCAAAAAGTATAACTCTAATTAATAATAATTTGACAAAAATAATTATCTTGATGAAATATAAAATGTTTATTTGTAATATTTACACAGTTTACATATTTACAAAATTTTTAGGCATAAACCTTTTTATGCCATGAAGATTCAATGCTGCTGTGGCTTACTCATAGAATTAAGATGTACCATACCATAGACATTAGAGGTAGAGACTACTCACAAAAGTGACCACTCTCTAGAACGAGACAAAGCGACTGTGCGGCCAGTACCTCAGGTTCCTTTTAAGCAAGCCTGTAATAACAAATGCGTAGTGTTCCAATTTTAATTAAGTAATAGGAAAAACATAGAAAATTACAGTGACTGACCAGAAAAAGTAGTTATTTAACTACTACCTAAGCCTGTAAAGTCTAGAAATATAATTATTATTTCGAGACTGAATGATTTTTTAATCAATAATTTTTTCTTCATAAGAGAAATTGAGATTTTTCCATTATTAATGCGAACTAAGTCTTGATAAATTTATTTGATTGATTATTTTTTGATATTTCTCGGGACCCTAGGGTCCCGGACCTTTGGAAGGCATATGAGGGGCCGAAGCCAACTCGCAGAGGCCCGTTAGACGCTTTCAATGGAAATGAGGCACCAACCGACGATTATCCATGTGCGTACTATGCAAGTGCACCCAAGGACAACCCCTGGTTGGTGTAGGACTATTGCAGGATATGGAGACAAAAAAAAAATATTGGGCTATGGGTTTGGATGGCTAAAGTGGACTGGTTATCTAAAACTATGGAAGGACTATGGCCCCTGCCTGACCAATGTTTGATAAATACAATACACGGATAAAATGACAGACTTGCACACTCAACAATGGGCCCCCAGAAACGGTCGGTAGCACATAGTGTCGTAGCGACAAGGGGGCAACATGTCCTGAGGTGCTTAAGAGGAGTGGGGAGGTATTTCACTGCTATCAGGACAATCCCGGAAGTACGGTCAAGATCCCTACCAGCATCTTACTGGACTACTTCCTTCCTCCGAGCACATTTGCTCTTGCGAATCTCTACTCAAGCCAGCCAATAAAGGCAAGAATGAGGTGGGAGGTCAGTTCTCGTCAGTGTTTACTCCATGATTGATTATATTATTAATAAATACGTGGGTCACACGGAAAGTTTTTAGAAAATAAAAAACGGAATGATTTGCCTGTTAATATTTTTATTGCTTTTCAAAGTAGTCTCCGTTCCCTTCTAAGCATCGTCGTATGCGATGGAACCATTGACTGAAGCAGTGGGCCCACTCTTCTTTAGGGATCTCTTCCACGCCTTTTTCAAACGCAGCAACGGCATCTTCAGGGTTCATAAAACGAATTCCTCAAAGTTTATCTTTTATTTTTGTAAATAAATAATATCACAAGGTGCCAGGACGGGACTGTAAGGAGGATGAGTCACTAACTCCACACCTTCGATAGACAAATATTCCATGGTCCGTCTGGCGGAGTGAGCTGGAGCGTTGTCGTGGTGGAGGAGGATCCTGCTTCGGGGGCGCTGCTGTCTAACATTTCCATGACAACTGGTAAACAATGACTGACATACCAATCTGCAGTAACAGTCCTTTTATCTTCTAGTATAATTGTTGCGAAATGACCCGTCCGTCCAAAGAATGAGGCGATCATATCTTTCCATTGATTTCTGCCTTTCTTTACATTTGTCAGCAAATCTTCGAATGGAAATATCCATTGCTCAGATTGTCTTTTGGTTTCGGGTTCGTAACAATATATCCAGCTTTTACCACCTGTGATGATGTCAAATACAGCATTCGAGTCACCTCCATCATACTTTACAAGCATTGAGCGGCACCAATTCAAACGACGGCGTTTTTGATCTTTTGTCAAATTATGAGGTATTCATCTAGTACAAAGCTTTCTGACGCCTATATGTTCATGTAAGACTTTTTGTATTTAAATTTTAAAAAAAAATATTTAACTTCGACTTCAATTGTACAAGAAACACTTATCTAAACACTATGCAGCTTTACAACTAGGGAAAAAGTGTTTACGATGAACTCTGGCACCCAAAGTAAGATTTAACTTGTGTTTAGGGTGCCAGCGTCCTCGCCTATGATTTGAACATGTAGCAGTAGTTGTAAGATGAGCACAGTATATTCTTATTGAATTATAATATATTTCCTAGCTAATGCAACTATGATGTGGCCTATTTATGTACATATGTATGGGTGCGTGTATGTGTGTGAGGGAGAGATAAATATGATGAAAACTTGTGTAAATATAAGTCTGTATAATATACAACAAACATAAACATATTACTCTATTAACTACATTAGATTAAGCGATCGATATCTGTAGTAAATCTTCAGTCTTATTATAAGTCAATGTCAAGAACCACTTTGTGACCTCGGTTTTGCATTTATTTAGACACATGGGAAACATGGGACACACACCCACATGGGGTTTGACTCATACCAATGCCTAAAGCTGCCCGAACCTGTTGATATGTCACCCTTTTATCAACTTATCATTAGCCACACAGCACTCACGTTATTTTCAGTAGTCGCCGTAGAAGGACGTCCTTCTCACGAATCATCAGTGAGTTTGCTTCGACCACCTTTAAAATCATTCAACCATTTATAAACAATGGCACGGGATGGGGCTTCGAAAATTATAAGGACATTGAAATAAATCCCTTTTTAAAGTTCTAATCTTTATTTCTAAATTTTGTGAAATGCAATTCAGCGTCTTCCCTCTTAGCTCTATTGCAGCGGAGAACTTTAGACTTAGAATATGAGTGTAAGGTCACTTCACCTAAATTTTCACGGTCATATTTTTATAGAATAGAAAAAATCATTAGTAACTATATTTATAACAGTCTTTACAGAATACATCAGCTGATGCTTGAGAATTATATAATTGACAACTCACTTCAAGGTCACTTCACCTAAGTTTCCACGGTGATATTTTTACAGAATTGATTGAGATTTTTTCAGGTGTGAAGGTGACCAATTGTTGAAAGGTTTAATGCTGAAACGAGTCTATTCATTATTTCCTTCACTATTACTTTACATTTATTTCAGTACCCAAAATAAATCTTCAATATTTATTATATTAATACAAGGCGACATGCATTGGCTACCTACACAGTACTTGTGAGTTGAGTGTAACTCAGTTGCTGGTATACCAAGTCAAAATAGATTTTATTGATGCCTTATTTGTAGGCCCTTCAAACTAATTGTGTTAATATTTGAAGGCAGGAAACAAAACAAAGAAATATTTACATTTTAGATCTTTAATGTATTTCAATATATTGGACATACAAGCGTTTCAAGGTGTTGGTAGAAAGTCCAAGAAATCTAAGTTCAAACAATTGTAGATGTTAAATTGTCATGCGCAGTGGCTTCGTCGCGATGGTAGACGTTTAGTTGAGTTCCTCGGGGAGGACGACAGCGGCCTCGGGGATGATGGGGACACCGATCTGGACGGGCTCAACGGGCACGGGAGCGACCTCAACCACCTGAACGGGCTCTGGAGCGGCTTCGATAACCTGCACGGGCTGAGGAGCGGCCTCAACCACCTGCACGGGCTCGGGAGCGGACTCCACAATGTGAACGGGCTCAGGCTTGATTTCGACGTGCTCAGGGGCGACGGCGGGTCCAACGGAGATGGGGCTGGACACGGCCTGGTTGATGTTCAGGATGATCTGGACCAGAGGAGTGCCAGAATCGATCTCGGTGGCAACGCCTTCAACGACGGACACGGGAGAGGGGACAATGACGGACTCAGCGACAGCACCACCGTCGGGCAGAGGGAAGTCAACGATGGCGGGTCCAACAGAGATGGGCTCGAAACCCTCAACGATGGCGGGTCCAACAGAGATGGGCTCGAAACCATCAACGATGGCAGGTCCGACAGCGATGGGCTCTACACCTTCGACGATAGCGGGTCCGACAGCGATACCCTCAATGGGGCTTATGATGGCGGGTCCGATAGCGATGGGTTCGAAGGAGTCGATGATGGCAGGTCCGATGGCGATAGGCTCCGGGGCGAAGGTGGGGCCAGCAGCTCCAACGGCCACTAGACCGCGCTGTGTGGGCACAGCGACGGCCACGGCGATGACGGCAGCAACAGACAGCAGGAATTTCATTTCTGAAAACCAAACATTATGTTAAAAATTACATGGATCTTTGAATTTATAATTATGATAAATAGTTTTAGGTTTCTAATATTATGGTAAAAACAGTAAAAGGTATCATGTGATAAGAAACTGTGATATGAGAAGTGGATTGTTGGAAAATGGACAGAAACTATTAAAATGTTTTAATAAATAAGGTACTTACTTATGCTGCTTGTTTATAGCTGCAAGATACAAAGTATCTATTGATTTTCGTTTCAAATTCACAACATTTATACTAAATTTTTATCAGACAAGATGATAAAATGATTACGTTTTATTGTAGGATACACGTTTTTTGTTGTTTAAAGGTTGTGAAGCAGGTGTGGAAGAACCTTTGTAGCACGTTTCGAAGTACACAGCTAACTTGACTGGTTGATTGAGTTTCATGATATCTATCTCGAGTTTCCTTTCGTATGACAGAATATCAGCATCAGGGCGATTACACGAAGCAATTTCCCTCTGAGTCGGAGAATCGCCTACCTGGTTTGAATTGGTCTCCATTAAGGTGAATGCACATAGGTAACCCGCGAAATTCAAATTGTCTGATTTCCGAAATCATGACATTTTAGAACAAATCTAACATAGCGAGATGTATTGATGATTCTGATGGCTATAATCTTTCCTACTAATTCTATAATATATTATACGAGTATAATGCGAAAGTTTGTGAGGATGGATGGATGGACGGATGTTTGTTACTCTTTCACGCAAAAAACTACTGAACGGATTTGGATGAAATTTGGCACACAGATAGTTTATAGCCTGATTTAACACATACGATACTTTTTATTCTGATATTCCTACGGAATGGAGGCTTATGCGGGTGAAAACGCGGGGTGCTACAAGTTATGTTAATACAACCTGATCAAGATACAGTTTGACACTGACCAGTGGGCCAATCACCACCTCTTAAAGCAGTATTATTGTAATCTTACTTGAGTGTGAGAAAGAGATGGAGCTATACAGGACGTCTAGCTCCATCTCTTTCCCGCACTGAAGTAAGATTACAATAATACTGCTTTAAGAGGTGGTGGTCTAGCTCCTGCAAATTGCAAAAACGCAAGAAGTTTGAATGTCGGGGGATACCTTTGCGCAGGAATTATTGAAGTTTTGTGAGCTATTCAAGTTTCTGTATTTTCGTTTATTAATCGGGAAGTGAGACTCAAGGTCTGCTTAGTGGGCAATTCAAACGCAGTTCTTCAGTTACCCTAGGAAGAACATTTTTTTTCTAGCAAGGTTTTTAATTTGCTAAAATATGTACTTGTTCAATTCTCTTCCAATGTTATTCAAAATTCGTTATATTATCTAACTCCAGTTATATTGATCTATCTACGGTTTCATTATGCTTCCTGCTCATCCTTAGTCCGTGTTCCCCTATCCCTCATCTAACATAAACGGTCAGACCCGGTAGGTACAACTATCTGCAGGCAATTAATTACCCGTTGAGTCGCGCCGTAATAGCCAATAACAGTTTCCTTGAGATTCTGGTGATCACTAAATCACTTTAAGTACATAGTACAGTATTAAGCGTAAAGTGCTGATGTTGTCACCTGTTCACTAATTAAGCCTTCACTATCCTCTATGAAATTTTAAAGTCAAAGTCAAATCGTTTATTTCAAATAGTGTACATAAAAGGCACTTTTAAACGTCAAAGATTCACAAAAAATAGAATTGATTCTAGTTGCCCTTTCCAAAAGGTAGTTTCGTATGGAGAAGAATGGGCAAGAAACTCCTCCGTTACTCTTTTTAAATGTTTTACAATATTTTGTATACATTAATTATATCATGTGAAGACGATGCACCTAGAATAAAATTACTATACTACTTTAGACAGGTACCAGGGTTTTTTGAGTATTGCGCGGCATATAAGCTAGTGATCGCCACCGTCCATGGACATCCCCAATAGCAAAAGCGACGTCCGCCGATGCGTTGACATCGCAGAGACAAAGTTGAAATGTCTCGTAGCTGCTGACTAACTCCTATCTGCACCTTCATCCGCGTGAAATGTCTTGTTCTCCCAACCCACCGCATCTCATCGCATCACCCGCCCACGCTTTTACTTCGATTTCGCTTAGCTTTCTTTCTGACTTCTTGAAGTGAAAACTTTTTAGTCGCATTGAGCGCTTTTTGGTAAGCGAAAATCTTACGGGTTCGCGACATGCGACATGCTCGCGTCACCGAGATCCTAATGTCACCTGTTGCGCCAGACTGACGACGCGCAGCAGCCTGTGTATATGTTTATGTTAATTTTTAACCGACTGCAAAAAAAGGAGGAGTTTCGCAGTTCGTCGGAATCTTTTTTTTTATGTGTTTTCCCCGATTACTCGAAGACGGCTGGACTAATTTGGAAAAATCTTTATTTTTCTGAAAGGCTTTACAAGTGGTCCCATTGTCATCAGGTCAGGATCTGATGATGGGATCCTGGAGAAATCGAGGGAACTCTTCAAATATTATAGGCATACCTGTAACGATTTGGGTATTTTTTAAAGTAACTCGTGCAATTGCTCTTGGAAAGCACCGGAACAACTCAATAATAAGTATTTCACGGGTTGCGATTCGATTACTTTAAAATGATTGCTAAGCAATATAATCTCGTCACAATGGATATGGTGAAATAGTGACCAGGAGAAGTCCTCAACAATTAACGTCCCTGCACCGGGAAATGCAATATCTTGTTAAAGGTGATGAGCAGTTATCATTAGGCTATTGCAACTTAGATAAATTACAAACCTACCCACTAAAAAGTGAAAAATAATAAACTTTTTTGCAAAAAAAACAACCGACCTCCAACAAAACACTACAAAGTGAAAAATAACTTTTTTTTTTGAAGTCGATTGTTTTCTTTTGCAAAAAAGTTTTTATGTTGTTAATGTACCTAACGAAGTAAGATCCGATCCGATTTCAGGACTCTGGTTCAAACTTCAAACAGAATTCATTACAAATGTGTGTTATTACTTATGTTTAAAGAGCTCTTTAAAGCTCTTATCCTTTGTCGTTAAATTTCTTTCGAAGTAATGCGAGCGTTTTACTGCACTGTATGCATTTATGTTGGGAAAACATTAACTATGTAGGTAGAAACTTTAAATGAGAATTTCATATGGAATTGCTTCAGTCTTCCTATAAGTTTTAATGTCTTGTAATACTATTAGTTATGCAGTGATGTAACTTTGGTACACCCACATTTCGTTCCTCATTTAGTCTGGCCATCGAGAGAATGCGTTCCTAACATCTGTCAGTTGGACAATTTCTAGTTGTAATAAGGACCAAATTCGCAAAACATCTATTCGTTAGTATGAAACTGACAGGTGTCAAGATTTTTTCTTAAATGTGGAACTTTAGTAGTTTTCTTAACATTTTAGTCAACGGCGTATGTTAATTATAATACCAACTTACTAAACCTTTGTTAATGCTGTATTTTGATAGTCACTTATAAATTGATCAATAATTTTAAATTAATAATTCTATTAGGTTTATTAATAAGGACTTTTGGAAGGGGCGACTAGAATCAATTTTGTAAATTTTGACGTTCAAAATTGCCTTTTATGTGCCTATTTGAAATAAATGATTTGACTTTGACTTTGGCTGTGACTTTATAATTAGCAAAAACATTTCAATGTGGTTTAATTTTATAGTATTCACTGTTACTATAATTATTTTTAACGCTATGATCTGTAAAAATATAATTAATTTCTTTCATTTGCGGTGTTTTTTTTTTTGAAGATGCAGCATTTAGGTATAGCTTAGGTACACGTAAAAAACCCGTCAAACACTTACTTAATACTATTTTCTTGTTGAGAAACAGCTTACTTTTTGTTTGCACTAGTCTCTTATTGACCGAATATCGGGTTAGCTAAAGTTTATGATTAATACGAGTTTATAAGTATTTTATTCTTCTCTCTTCTCTTTTTGTTGTTGCTATAAGCATGATTAACACTTTTTATCGAAAATCGCTTCGTAAATAAGCCATTGTTTCTCGTAAAAAGTAAAGGATAAAAAATGGTTATTGTGGGTTATCCCTAAGAGATAGACATATACCATCGTGGACTTTTTTGTAGACCTTTTTAAGGTGTACAATACTGTAGTACATTATTTTGATCTATCTCGTAGGGTTCAGCCAGCGTTTGCAATGTAAGCGCAAAAAAATGTGTTTATTTATGACATCACATTAGAAACCTCTAAAGTTATCAGTGTTTCTCTACGATATTGTGTATGTATTATACATATAAACCTTCCTCTTGAATCACTCTATCTATTAAAAAAAACCTCATCAAAGTCCTTTGCGAAGTTTTAAAGATCTAAGCATACATAGGGACAGACGGACAGCGGGAAGCGACTTTGTTTTATACTATGCTATGTACCTAGTGATAAAGCAGAAGAGTTTGTTTGTTTGTTTGGTTGAACGCGCTAATCTCAGTTACTACTGGTTCGAAATAAAAAATCTTTTAGTGTTGGATAGCTCATTTATTGAGGAAGGCTATAGGCTATATAACATCACGCTATGACCAATAGGAGCGGAGCATTAATGAAAAATGTTGCAAAAACGGGGAAAATTTATTCCTTTTGAGAGCTTCCGTTGCGTGCGCTGCGTAAACAGTTAAAGATACACAAAAATCATGTATGACGGAATTATTTCTCTTAAAAAGTTCTAAAAAAAATCCGCGATAGCATATGTCTATCTTTTAAGGTTGGCTCACTATAACCTTTTTAATGGTAATCAAATTTGTTATAAAATACTTAATGCATTATTTGCGAAAGGGTTTTCATAAACATGGTATTAATCCAAATAAATAGTTTCGTAATCAAGGTTGATTAAGTACATGTAAATTCTTTTTTTAATTATTCGAATCGGATCTTTCGTTTAGGAATTATGACTGGTACAAAAATGCTTAAAGTAAGAAAAATGCGCTGTCTAATTAGTTATATGTAGTTGCCGGCACAAGTCGTGAGCACAAACTCCACTTTTAAACTATACGAATCTTATTTCCTTTGACGGTAATTTGTAATGAGGTTAATATAAGATCAAGCTTATTTATGTACAGATAGAAAACAGAATACAAAAGCCCGCTGACGACGGCAACAATAGTTCATATGGAATTTGTGCTCACGATTCGTGCCGGCAATTATACCTTGCACATTTTATTTTTTATTGACTGTTTGAACGCGCTAATATCTGCCACTACCAGTCGGATTTAAAAAAATCTTTTAGCATTATAGCCCAATTCTTGAGGAAGGCTGTAAGTATGTAACATTACGCTAGGACCCTTAGAAGCAGAGCAAAAAGAAAAAAAGTATGAACGAGCGCTAAGCGAAAACGAAGTAACAGTGCGGGCAGGCGATGCGATGCGACGATGTCAGGGGAACAAGAAATTTCACGAGGACGAAGTCGCGGGCGGAAGGTAGTTAACTATATTTATAACAGTCTTTACAGAATAAGATTGATATTATTGACAACTCACTTCAAGGTTACTTCACATAAGTTTCCACGGTGAAATTTTTACAGAATTGATTGCGATTTTTTCAGGTGTGAAGGTAAGTTGTTGAAGGTTTATAAAGAATAATAAAATATTTTTTTTATTTAACTTCAGTTGTAGAAGAAACACTTATCTAAACACTATGGAGCGTTACAACTAGGGAAAAAGAGTGTCTACGATAAACTCTGGCACCCAAAGTAAGATTTAACTTGTGTTTAGGGCGCCAGCGTCCTCGCCTATGATTTGAACATGTAGCAGTGGTTGTAAGAGGAGCACAGTATATCATTATTAAATTATAATATAATATATTTCCTAGCTAATGCAACTATGATGTTTAGAGCTGGTTTCGAGTCTATTCATTACTTCATTCACTATTACTTTACATTTATTTCAGTACCCAAAATAAATCTTCAATAGTTATTATATTAATACAAGGCGACATGCATTGGCTACCTACACAGTACTTGTGAGTTGAGTGTAACTCAGTTGCTGGTATACCAAGATGAAATAGGTTTTATTAATGCCTTATTTGTAGGCCCTTCAAACTATTAATTTGTGTTAATATTTGAAGGCAGGAAACAAAACAGAGAAATATTTACATTTTAGATCTTTAATGTATTTCAATATATTGGACATACAAGCGTTTCAAGGTGTTGGTAGAAAGTCCAAGAAATCTAAGTTCAAACAATTGTAGGTGTTCAATTGTCATGCGCAGTGGCTTCGTCGCGATGGTAGACGTTTAGTTGAGTTCCTCGGGGAGGACGACAGCGGCCTCAGGGATGATGGGGACACCGATCTGGACGGGCTCAACGGGCACGGGAGCGACCTCAACCACCTGAACGGGCTCTGGAGCGGCTTCGATAACCTGCACGGGCTCAGGAGCGGCCTCAACCACCTGCGCGGGCTCGGGAGCGGACTCCACAATGTGGACGGGCTCAGGCTTGATTTCGACGTGCTCGGGGGCGACGGCGGGTCCAACGGAGATGGGGCTGGACACGGCTTGGTTGATGTTCAGGATAATCTGGACCAGAGGAGTGCCAGAATCGATCTCGGTGGCAACGCCTTCAACGACGGACACGGGAGAGGGGACAATGACGGACTCAGCGACAGCACCACCGTCGGGCAGAGGGAAGTCAACGATGGCGGGTCCAACAGAGATGGGCTCGAAACCCTCAACGATGGCGGGTCCAACAGAGATGGGCTCGAAACCCTCAACGATGGCTGGTCCGACAGCGATGGGCTCTACACCTTCGACGATAGCGGGTCCGACAGCGATACCCTCAATGGGGCTTATGATGGCGGGTCCGATAGCGATGGGTTCGAAGGAGTCGATGATGGCAGGTCCGATGGCGATAGGCTCCGGGGCGAAGGTGGGGCCAGCAGCTCCAACGGCCACTAGACCGCGCTGTGTGGGCACAGCGACGGCCACGGCGATGATGGCAGCAACAGACAGCAGGAATTTCATTTCTGAAAACCAAACATTATGTTAAAAATGACATGGATCTTTGAATTTATAATTATGATAAATAGTTTTAGGTTTCTAATATTATGGTAAAAACAGTAAAAGGTATCATGTGATAAGAAACTGTGATATGAGAAGTGGATTGTTGGAAAATGGACAGAAACTATTAAAATGTTATAATAAATAAGGTACTTACTTATGCTGCTTGTTTATAGCTGCAAGATACAAAGTATCTATTGATTTTCGTTTCAAATTCACAACATTTATACTAAATTTTTATCAGACAAGATGATAAAATGATTACGTTTTATTGTAGGATACACGTTTTTTTGTTGTTTAAAGGTTGTGAAGCAGGTGTGGAAGAACCTTTGTAGCACGTTTCGAAGTACATTGCTAACTTGACTGGTTGATTGAGTTTCGTGATTTCTATCTCGAATTTCCTTTCGTATGACAGAATGGCTATAATATCAGCATCAGGGCGATTACACGAAACAATGTGCCTCTGAGTCGGAGGATCGCCTGCCTGGTCTGAATTGGTCTCCATTAAGGTGAATGCACATAGGTAGCCCGCGAAATTCAAATTGTCTGATTTCCGAAATCATGACATATTAGAACAAATCTAACTTAGCGATATGAATTGATGATTGGTCATAATTACACTGACACTGACCTGCAAATTGCAAAAAACGCAAGATAATTTAAATTTCGCGGGATACCTTTGCGCATTCACCTTAACTAATAGCGAGGATTTTTTGAACTTTTGTGAGTTATTCTAGTTTCTGCATTCTCGTATATCCTACCATAGGTACTTGTTTAACAACGGAAGGCTCAAGGTCTGCTTAGTGGGCAATTCAAACGCAATTCTTCAGTTACCTTAGGAAGAACATTTTGTTCTAGCAAGTTTTTTAATTTGCTAATTCAATTCAATTTTTTCAATTCAGTTCGTTTATTCAGTGACAATTCACATTGTGTTCGAATATAGTCCAGCATGAAACATAAGTAATTAATGTACTAATATACAAGAATACATGCAAAACAGTATAAATTAGAAATTATTATTTACTTAGATTTAAAAAAAAAAATATAAAAAAATTGTAAAATACCATGCAAATACGAAATAAAAAACTACATGTCAATAAGTTATACGAAATCAAACGAAAACGATAATAAAAAAAATATTAAAAACTAAATAAAAGTCATATGAAAACAGAACACAATAAACGAGTATCTAACAATACAAGACACGAGACAAATAATGACATGTCAGCTTAAAGAACAAGACACATCACTACTATCACAATTCATCCAAGGAGTACAGACATCTATCCAACAGGAATGCCTTGAGCCTTGCCTTGAATGAGCTTGTGTACAGTATGCTTTTTAACTCAAGCGGCAATTTATTAAATATTTTAACAGCCTGATACTGTGTTCTATGTTTGACTATTGCAAAAGCCGGGCTGATTTTGTTTCTAAAGTCTTTCCTACGCGTAATTTCCCTTACCAACCTGTCCTCGTCTGTTTCGTAGTCATATACATATTTTTTTAAAGTGATTAACAATACTACTACGTAAAGGCTAGGTACTGTGAGAATACCAAGTTCTTTAAAATATGGTCGGCAGGTGTCTCGTTGAGACATGCGGACCACGGTTCGAATCGCTCTTTTTTGGAGAATGAAAGCCCTATGCCAGTTTAATGGTAGCTGATCGGTTGATTTCTAGTGGGTCACTCCACTCCGACCCGCCGACACGCGTCGCTCTTGTGGAGTGAGCTCTGACAGATTTCTAATGAGATAGCATCAGCAGTAAGTTATTTGTAAGTTAGTTAATGAAAAGCTGGTTCTTTGAAGATGATATAGTTTAATTTGGTACTATAACTTTTACAATATTATTAGAACTTTGACAATATAAAAATCTCATCACTCGGTGCAGTGGCTGTCAACGCAATGACGTGACGCGCGACCGCGCAACCCCGCGCGGCCCGCGCTCCTCGATGACATTAGTGTTGTTCGGATACGGCTTCAACAGTAGCTGTTTCCCCAAAAATGTATGCTATACCTCAGTTTGGACTCAATCAGCGCATAGTATACCATTTTTAAATATTTTATGCTCACTTCATCCCTAAGAGATCTTAAGGCATAGCAAGCAGATGATATAGATGAATCCAATGCTGCTAATTCTTTCTTCCAATTTAACAAATCATCAATATACCTAAAAACTTGACTTCCCTGACAAGCTCAAGTTTAAATTTGTCTAGTTCAATTTCCATATTATCTTTATCACGTGCAGTAGTTTTAAATAACATAACGTTGGTTTTAGTCGTGTTTATTGTAAGTTTATTCGCATTAAACCGAGAATGAAAGGCCTTTAGAGCTGCATTCACCCTATCAGTAAGATCTTGGATGTCGTTAGCTGCAACTATAGCATTTGTGTCATCCGCAAAGACTACAAGATGTAAGTCCGGTAAAAGTGTATTTATGAAATTAATTAGGTCATTAGCGAATAATATGTATAATAAAGGGCCTAAAATTGATCCTTGAGGTACACCAGCCGTAATGTTTATCCTCTTAAGACTACAGGTACACATATGTGCACTTACATTTGTTGGGAAAAAAACATGTAATAATGACATCTATTGACATCATCGAAAACTAAAACGTTTCTAAAGCAAAGGAGGTTCAAAGAAAAATCACTTAAGCACCGAAGTGCACATATGTGTACCCATTTTTTTTTCTTCTTTTTAATAATAATAAAAAAAAGTTAAACAAATCCTGAATTTTATTTTAACCTAAAAGAACTCGAAATGAGCATGAAATACTTTCTTACTCATTTTTTTTAAGTTTAGGTATTAAGAGGTTAACATTATTTTTATACCCGTTTGGTTGTATAGAATCAAGTTCGACAAACATTTTTCTATTTTTAAGATATGAAGAGAATAGTAGTAAGGCTTTACCTCTTACGCCATAGTGCTCCATTTTTATGATGAGTTGTTTATGGTCGATAGTGTCGAAAGCCGCGCTTAAATCTAAGTAAATACCAGCTACCCTCATTTTACAATCTATTTTATTAACTACATCATTTAGTAACGTGTAAATAGCATCTCCTGAACCAACATTCTTCTGGTATCCAAATTGTCTTAGATTCATTATTTTATTCAAATTAAGATGTCTACTTAAGCGGTCTTTTAAAACTTTTTCGAAAATGTTTGCCAAAGTGGGCAACAAAGAAATAGGCCTATAGTTTTTTGGATCAGTTTTTGTGCCCTTTTTTTAATTGGAGTTATCTTAGCTATTTTAGTTGTTCCGGGAAAATGCCTTCTACAATGCACTTATTGTAAAAAGTCGAGAGCGGCTCTGATAAAATTGGTAAATTGTCTTACTGATATTGGAATTTCATCATAGCCACAAGATTTCTTATTTTGCATACCACTCACGATTTTTGAAATTTCGTTCGGAGTAGTAAGCAAGATATGCATATCGTTATCCACTCTTTCCGTGCTTCGTTGTAGAAAAACGACAGCATCTTCACCATCAGTACCAGGAATGATGTGCTTGTGATTGAATTGCTCTACTAGAATGTCAGCTACTTCCTTTGGGTTATCTATTATTTGGTTATTTATTTTAAGTTGAATTTCCACCCGCATTGTTGTAACCCTATTTGTACTCTTATTTATAACTTTCCAGATTTCCCTACTTGAATTTTTTGATTGATTAATTTTTTCACTGACTGTAAGTTTTTTAGCATTCGAAATTACCCTTCTAAAAATTCTAACATACTTATTTTTGTAGTTAAGAACACTAGCGTCAAGTTTATTTCCACTAGAGCATAAGAGTCGTTTCATTTTACTCGATGTTTTCACACCTCTTGTGACCCAATTTAATTGAAAATTACGTCTTAATTTACTTTTTTGTTCGCGTTTTCTAAAACTATACTGAAATCCTTACCAAAAGTCTTCATAAATGTGTTGTGTCCCATAGCACTCCAGTTATGTTCAAGTATTCGTTGGCGAAAATATATACTATTTTTTAAATTAAAAACTCTCCTTTTTATAGTAATATGATTGCTGCTATCAAAGTTATCAATGACATTTTCCAAGGCAAATTCACCCAGTAGAGCCCCGTGTCCATCTGCCAAGCCATTGTGGTCTACTACACATCCCTGTACACAGTCATCAGGCAAGTTAGTCAAGATGTTATCAATGCAAGAATGAGAATTGTTGCGCATAAACGTATGAGTAAGATATCTAAAGTTATAGCATGTCAACAGGCTCATGAACTCAGTTCGTTTTCTGCTCTCTGTGAGCATGTCAATATTAAAATCTCCACAAATTACACACTTCCTATTAAATAAATGTTCCAGCAGTCTTTCAATATGGGGCTTTGGGCAGGTCATTAATAAAGGGTGTCTCAGTAAGAGTGCACTTTTTCATTTTAAAATAAAAACAAGTATTTTATTATATGAGTTGTGATATTTGTATTGTATTGTAAAGAAGACATGTTCCGATTAAGTATGGAATAAAATATCCGGCAAATGACCCCAAGGCTCCGATGACAGGCCATTACTCTTTTCATGAAATTTTCCATGACTTTTGCACTAAGATGTGGCTGTATCTCACCGATGACGCGTTGGATTTCCGATTTGAGATCAGGAATTGTTTCGGGTTTATTCGCATAAACCCGAGATTTCACAAAACCCCAATGAAAAAAATCGCACGGCGTTAAATCGCACGATCTTGGTGGCCAGTTGACATCAGAATTTCGTGAGATAATGTGTTCTGGAAATCGTTGCTGCAATAAGTCGATTGTTTCATGCGCGGTGTGGCAGGTTGCGCCGTCCTGCTGAAACCACATGTTGTCCAGATTCATGCCGTCCAGTTGAGGCCACAAGAAGTCCGTTATCATATTCCTGTAACGAATGCCGTTCACCGTTGTAATGAGTTTTCACAATTATAACGCGTTGTTCTTTCGAAAAGCGCTCCATTTTTAATAATCGGAAAACAGAAACCTTTCCGGAAACCTTTTGTGGTAGTACAGGCGCTAGGTGAGATTATAACATCCTTACCGGACTTTTTATCGACTAATGTAGATTCTTCTGTTAATATTGAAGTATCAGATTTTTCTTCTACCGTCAGTATTAAATGGGAATTATTGATTGGTGTTATGAGAGGAGAATCTTTTGATCTTGTTGGTGTCGAAAAACTGTTACTTTGTAAACCATTCTGTAAGCTATTTCGAAAACGTCTCGGTGTCGTGCATTTTCTATCTGATATGGTTACTTTTTATATGCATCAATGGTTGTTTGGCAGTTCCCTAGATCCATCTTTAATCTAAAATTTTCGCTATTTAAATTCTCAATCTCTATGTGTGCACTATGTAATTCTGTAGTTAGCTTTTTGATGGTATCATTGAGGTTTATAATCGTGTCACTATCATTTAATGACGTATTTGGCACGCTCATCACTATGGCATCAAGTAATGCTGAATTATTATAGTAGAGATTATCTAGTGAACAAGACTTATGTGGTTTTCTAAAAGTTACATTTTCAGATTCCATATTATTATCGGGTGTACTCGTTGTCCACCACCGAAGAAAATCAGCGAAGACCAATAATAATATTAACTGGCTGTAGCAATATCAAAGCAAATGATCCGGCCAGCAATCTAGTAACAGTCAGGAAAAACAAACAACAAAGAAAAGCAAAAACCAGCAAAAAAAAAGATCCTTGGATTCAAACTTGTGCTATGATATTTGCCAGGTGCATGTCTTAGCCTTTGCACCACACTATCATCAATGCTGCGCGTTGAATTATTGCTGCTGTTAGTTATTTCCTAAATACCTGCTACTGATTAATGCATGTTTTGTGACCATTTAAGGTAATCCGCCGGTTCGCGCGCACTGGACGATGAGTCACTGATTTTCGTTCACAACACAGTTCTTTGTTCGGTTTTAAATGCCAGGTTTCTGTTGTTTGTTCCCACACTGCTTAGTTAATGATAATTTTGTTATGTAGGTTTCAACACTTGTATATTATACTATCACATATTGTTTGATATAAATTAAATGCACAATGGTTAACTTATTGAAATTTATAGAATTAATTAACGCGGAGCCGACATTAGCTGCTTGCGCTCATAGCGGACCAACAAAATTGATTGATTGATTGCTAAGATACGTACTTGTTTAATTCTCTTCTTATATTATTCAAAATTCGTAACATTTAAAATCTTCAGATAAATTGATCTCTCTACGGTTTCATTAGCTCATGCTTCCTACTCCTCCTTGGTCCGTGTTCCCCTATTGGCTATCCCCCATCTAACATAAACGGTCAGACCCGGCAGGCGATTAATTACCTATTATGCCGTGCCGTAATAGCCAATCACAGCTTCCTTGAAGTATTCGTGCTCACTGTATCAATTTAAGTAGCAGTAGCAAGCGTACAGTAAAGTGCCGATGTTGTCTCCTGTTTACTTTAAATAAACCTTTACTATCCTCTATGAAACTCAAGTCAAAATCAAGAGCTAGACCACCACCTCTTAACGCAGTATTATTGTAATCTTACTTGAGTGTGGACGTCTACCTCCATCTCTTTCTCACACTGAAGTAACATTAAAATAATACTGCTTTAAGAGGTGGTGGTTGGCCCCCAAATCGTTTAATTCAAATAGTCACTTATAAGGCACTTTTGAACCCTTATTTCCCCTTTCCAAAAGGTAGTTTCGTATGGAGAAGAATGGGCATGAAACTCCACCGTTACCCTTTTTAAATGTTTTACAATATTTTGTATACATCGAGTACCTATATCATTATAATAAGTGAATACAATAGCACCTAGAATAAAATTACTATAATACTTTAGTGGTTTTTTGGTACTGCGCGGCAAATAAGCAAGTGATCACCACCGTCTATGGGCGCATCCCCAATAGCAAAGGCATCGCCCGCCGATGCTTTGCCATCCCAGCGACAAAGTTGAAATCTCTCATAGCTGCTTGTCCTCATTTACAGTTCGGCCGTCGAGAGAATGCGACCTGTCAGTTGGACAATTTCTAGTTGTAATAAGGACCAAATTCGCAAAACATACAGGGTGTAAGGGACAGCCCTCCGCAGACTGATGGCGTGAATTCAGTATATCAAACTAAGATGACCGGTTCATTAAATAATTTCAGGAACGTTATGGGAATCCAATAAACCTGATTTGTTTTATTACCTCGCAGATGTAGTGACAAAAATTGAAAAGAGTATGCTTAGATGGTTTGGTCATGTTGAGAGGATGAATGAAAGTCGACTAACAAAAGGTATTTACACGGCAGATGTGAGTGGAAACGCTGGAAGGGGACGCCCTAGGAAGACATATAATGATCTTAATGGTGATGTTCTTCAGAAAGGTCAGGTGCGTAGTACTCGCAACCGGCGTGCGTGTATAACCAGATGTATGAATGTAAACGAGGCAAAAGGAGTATGTAAGGATCGTAGCAAGTGGCGTTCTGTAGTTTCTGCCTACCCCCATGGGAAGAAGGCGTGAGTTTATGTATGTATGTTTATGTACCCCGCACGCAATGTATTGTTATCGTAGCAAAACGCGCGTAGCGAACGGCAGACGGCGGCGCAGCGAGCCTTCGGCCGCCGAGTATTTCAACATCCATTGCTGATCTTTTTATTTTAGCAGTTTTATTTACATAAATGGAGTGCTGCGTACAGAAAATGTTATAGAGGCATGAGGAACAGGGTGTAAAGTTCACTCATCCTCTATGAAAAGGGAGGATCCTCCGACCAGACGGGTGTTGTGTCTGGTGGGCTACTGCCCGACGGTTGATGTCGGGATGTTGTATATATGCTAGTCGCGCGGTAAACTCTGTTTGCGCGATGCAGGATTTTGCGTGACGTCAGTGTGACGCGTTCCATTGTAGCGATGCCGCCACATCACTCCCCTCCGGAGACCGGAGGTCGATAGTGGGCAGAGTCGTGTATCTTGCGATGCTTGCCAGGGCCAGTTGCGGTTCCAGGGAGTCGGAACCGGGTGCCGCATAGTTCACGGTGAGTCGGAACTGTCTGCGGAGATGCCCCCAGTGAGTCGGGGTGGCGCTGCGTTATGCTCCAGTGCGTCGGATGTGGTACAGCGCCGGGTTGAGGCTGACTGCTGGCGTCGACCAGGAGAGGTTTGAAAGGCTCTGCTTGTTGACCGGCCGAGAGTGCAGTGTGCTGTGCCAAGGTTGCTGATGAGGCTGAGGGTGATGACCAGGTATGCGCGGTCGCTGCATGCTGGTGGTCAGGATACCCGTTGAAGCCGTGGGTGCTGGCTGGCTGTGTGACTCGCCGCTCGAGAGCTTGAGGAAGTGATGATGATGACGTCACGCTGTAGTAGTTGCACGAAGGCTGCGCTGACGTTCATGTTTGGGGTCACCAGTATAGAGGCATGAGGAACAGGGTGTAAAGTTCACTCATCCTCTATGAAAAGGGAGGATCCTCCGACCAGACGGGTGTTGTGTCTGGTGGGCTACTGCCCGACGGTTGATGTCGGGATGTTGTATATATGCTAGTCGCGCGGTAAACTCTGTTTGCGCGATGCAGGATTTTGCGTGACGTCAGTGTGACGCGTTCCATTGTAGCGATGCCGCCACAATGTAATTTTACATTGAAATAAAGAAATAGTAACCGAAAAAACGATTAAAAAAATTAAAATTTTCTTGAGGAATTTTCCGGTGGAATATGATTCAAAACAAGGAGTCACTGTTCTGTGTTCTGTGTACTGTGTGTAAGGAGTTCACAATGGTCCACTTGAAGGACTAATGCGGAAACCAAATATCTAACATAGAACATAGAAGAAGCTGGATACACCCTCTTAGTTTGCGGAGGGCTGTCCCTTACACCCTGTATATTCGTTAGTATGAAACTAACAGATGTCAAGAACGCATTCTCTCGACGGCTGTACTGTAGTACTGAAATGCGTAGAGAAAGCATAGCTTTTTTTTTTTTTTTGGATGGGAAATCATCAAATGACTTCTCCCGCTCTGGGCGGAGCGGGAGGGCGTGTCAGACTTTTACTGACTAAAACCCACCCGTGTTCCTTCTGTTGCCTGTGCCGGGGCCACGGTAACTCTTTCGAACATCCCGCAACCCTAGCTGGCATCGGCCCTAGCGGACCCCGTCAATAGTGCTGACATCTCTTTGAGGCGCGCGTGGAACACGACGCGCCGTCGACTCGGGCTTGGTCCTTACCGGTCGGCGAGCTACCCATTGCTCGCCGTCCGCAAGCCCGCGCCTACGGTGGCCGGGAATCGGCTACCAATTCCCGACGCCCAGGGCGTCTCCTGCGGCGACTAGGGGCGTGAGGGCGCAAAGCTTGCCTCTCCCTCACGCGTCCCGCCTCCTCTTTCACGAGCATTACTGCTTCGCAGAAGGAGGTAATGGCTTCCCATGTACTCTCGCTCCGTACCATGGCCTGGACCAGGGCCGGACGCGAGAGATCGCCGCCGCCGATCGCTTCCGCGAGGACACGGCGGTGTTCCGCCCAAGCCGGGCAGACCTCCACCGTATGCTCCACCGTGTCCTCCGGGCGATCCACACAGTGGTGACACCCGGGCGTTTCCTCCCGCCTTATCCGGAACAGGTACCTCCCGAAGCACCCGTGTCCGGTGAGGACCTGCGTCAGGCGGAAGGTGAGGACGCCGTGGCGCCTCTCCAGCCACTCCTCAAAGAGGGAGAGAAAGCATAGCTTAGGTACCGAATACAACATTTCAAAAGACCCTCACTATTTAGAGGTAATTAATTGCTTAAGTAATGTAGCAAGGACACGTGATACTATCGTGTACTATCGCCACAATATACGATATCAATTCGCAATCAGTCTGTAATATATAGTGGCTGAATTATAAACTTTTCCGGCAACCGCTTACGCCGATAGCTTCACGTTTTATTTATTGCCAGTGCGATCAAATTGATTAAGTTTAAGTACATGCTGATTAAGAACATTGACAGGCTGCTTAATTTATATTAAATTAAGTATTTACTAAGGTACTAAAATCTTCAAGATATTCTCTGAAAAGGTAGGTTGAGATGAAGGTTACTCTCGCAAACATTGAACTATACTAAATGATTATGAATCGTGCCAGTAGTGATGGTAATCACACGTTGATCATTTTTAATGTTCATTTCTTCGAATGGTTTTATTGTTGAAGCCTTGAATCAGTTTTTGATATGTACTAACAAAAACACATAGACACACATACACATATTGCATTAACTGATCAACTATGATCAGTAATGCAATATGGAACCTCTTTAGATAAAATTGTTATCATACTGGCTGGCATTAAATGAAGAAGATCATCTTTAGGGATGCACAGAACATAGAAACCAGCATGAGAATATAATTATTCGTACAGTCCTTTCAGTTACTTTACCTCTGATTTTGCATCACTGTTAAAATCACAGTGATCTTTATAATCGTTACAATAAGGTTGCTATTGGGTTGCTGCTGTCAGATGCACTGTGAAAGAACTGTAGTACGTCCCAATTTGGGAGAAGATTAGCTGGTGACATTCTTCTGTTCCGATTTCCCAATGTGCCCTTTTGCGGTGAAGGTATTGCTATTTACTGCTTGAATGCGTTCTTGACACCTGTCAGTTTCATACTAACGAATATCTGGTTTGCGAATGTGATCCTTATTACAACCAGAAATTGTCCAATTGACAGGTATCAGGAACGCATTCTCTCGACGGCCGGACTGCAGGTATGTAGTCATCTGCAATCCCATAATTCATTCTCTTAGATCTTCTTCAGAACAGTAGTTTAAGAAGGGAACAGGGAAGGTTTACAGACTTTTTTGTAGTGAAATGCACTAACCAAACTAAAAACTATCTACGATCTGTTTAATACCCAAATGATTCAATCAATCAATTTGATGTTGTTTTAATGTCATTCTGTTGTTGTTTGATGTTGGTCACAACCGACGTTCAACCAATAACCAATTATACTGCATTACGAAATTACCAACGCTACCAGAGTTTTGAGCGCGTTACCATTTTTTTTTTGCTACCTTATTTTGTGTCCCATTGCTGGGCAAAGGCCTCCCCTTTTTCAATCCAAACCTTTCTGTCTTGTGCGATCTCTGGCCATGTCGGCGCTGCAAACATCATCAGATGTCACACCACCTTAGCCGCGGGCCACTTCGACGGCGATGTCCTCCCTCAGGCGTCCTAGTGGGTAACGATCTTTGCCCATCTCTCCGGATGCATTCGTGCGACGTGGCCAGCCCCTCCCGCTTCATCCTAGCTGTTTTTTCTCCAACATCCGCTACTTGAGTTATGGAGCGCAGGGTGGTGTTTCTAACGTTACCATACCATACCTAAAAGTTTTACAAGTAGTTTTTAGATATCTATCGCTATTGAAAGTGTATTAGTATTTGATGTGTGATATAGTATAACTAGTGCAGCATAACTCTGCATGTCAAAACTTTTTGGTTCTTTATAATCAACCTTTTTTTCGTTTGTATTTGAGCCTGGTCGATTTTTATCTTTTTATTTCGTGATTCGAATTATTTTTCTTCTGACAGATGGGTCCCCATTTTTTTCTGAGTTGCAAAAGTTAAATCAATTGATACGGACCCAGTTTGTGGAAAATTAACGAGTTTTTTTCAAGTGAACCACACTATCCCTGCCGTCCTATTAATACCTTATGGCAAAACTACACTTCTGGACACATCTATTGGCCCACCTTAGAGTTTAGGTTTCGATGGCCCCTACCGAAATATGATTGCTAGATTGAACAAAAACTGTTGATGCAGTTTTAAACCTGATACATTTTACCATCTTTTTCGATCGTATTGTTTTAAATTTGAATTCAGAATACCATACGACATGGAGCTACGCCTAACAAGTCGGATATGCGCCTTGTTAAAGGCAATTGATTTTTGAATAAAAAACATGTTTTATCAAATAAAGGTTTAATTTAATAACGCGTGTTGCCTCCATGGGCATCTACCACAGCTCTCATACGATTAGGCATAGAGTTTATCAACCGCTCTATGAAATTTTGAGGGATCATCTCCCATTCCTCTTCTATGGCAGTTTTCAACTCCTGCATCGTCTGGGCAACTGGCTGACGAGCCCTAACACGTCTTTTTAGCTCGTCCCACATGTGCTTAATGGGGTTCATGTCTGGGCTTCTGGCTGGCCAGTCCATAACTGTGATGTTCACATCCCGAAGATATTCCCTGACGATGCCGGCCGCATGGGCTCTTGCATTATCATGCATAAAAAGGAAATTTGGGCCCACATAGTCCGCGTATGGTATCACGTGAGGTTCTAAGCACTCACGAATGTACCTTTCAGCATTTAATGTTGGCAGCCGTGGTCCTGTAACAACCTCAAGTTGAGTTTTGCTGCTCGCGGATATACCGCCCCAGACAGTCCATGAGCCACCGCCATAAGCAACCCTCTCTTCAAAGCAGCATTGTGCGAAACGCTCTCCCTTACGTCGGTAGACCTTCTTCCTTCCATCATTGCCATGTAACACAATTTTAGACTCATCAGAAAAGAGTACACGGCTCCAATCTTGCTGTGTCAAATTTAAATGACTGCGTGCGAAATGAAGGCGCGCTGTTCGGTGGGCTCGCGTTAGTTTGGGCCCATTAGCTGGCTTGTGTGGTACCATATCGCGTTCTTTTAACCTTCTCCGAATAGTTCGAGCGCTCACAGATACTCCGTGGAAGACGCGAAGTTGGTTTTGTATCTCAATGGAGGTAAGGTGACGATTTCTCAAGCTGGTCGTCACGATGAATCGATCCTGCCTTTCAGTTGTGACCCGAGATCGTGGCCTTCCTTGGCGACGAACAAAGTTGCCAGTCTCTAGGTACCTCCGATAAACATGTCGGACCGCAGATCGACTTAAATTTAGTTGAGCACTCACGTTTCTTTGGCTGTGTTCGGCCTGAATAAGTGCCACAGCTTGGGCGGCGACTTCAGGTGAAGTATCCATAGATTATTGATAGAACCTCACCTTAATGTTAAGAATAAGTAATGTTTGTTGCAAAACCAAAGATATCAATCACTTTTTCAAGAATTAAATCCAAGTAAACCAATAAAACCAAGTTTCCTTAGTATTCGATTGTTTGATATCAACAAACAGGCTCCAAATTGTCTTTTGTTTCTTTAAATTCTGTGTTCGAAATTCAAAAAAAGACTATTGAATGAAATTGTGAATGTACCAGGTTCAAAACTGCATAAAAACTTTTTGCTCGACCTAATATAAAATTTTAGCTAGGACCAAACGAAACTGAAAATACAAGGTGGGCCAATAGATATGTCCAGAAGTGTATATTGAGAATGGTATATTAAGTACGAGTCTAACCTTTCATCTTTATTTTTTCTGGTACGTATCTTTTAACAGTTTTCCTCAATCGGAAGTTCAGTCTGATCACGCTGGTCTAACCCTAATTCATTTTGTCTTAGGATTGAACAGCTTTGAACAGGCCGCCTTTCGGCCTCCAGGTTTTGGCCTAAAATAACGCTGGACGTCCTTGGCCAACGTCGAGAGTTGGACCGCATTTTGACCGCTGAAGGTCAACCAACGCCAGTTCCTGAACAAAGAACTACGACTCCCTACAGTCTACGTCACCTCGCCGGACGCAATTACTTATGCCACGGTTTTTTTATGAAATTTTACGTTCTAATTTAATAGTGTAGATAGTAATCCTCTGCAGATTTTTTTAAATTCATTAACTACTTAATTTTATTTTCAAATATGTAAAATGCGAGATACCTTGGTTCTCTAATTTTTTTCATAACGATATGTTTTGGTAGCGTTACTTATTAGTGATTGCAATCGACTAGATAGTACGTTTATTTTCTCGTTCGTTATTCGCGTACCTATCGGACCAAAGTTCTCTATTTTATTCCCTTCACACAAGTCAACCTGCAACTTTTTGATACAATAATATTCATTTTTTCTACCTTTTAATGTTATTTTCTATTTTTATTTTAAAAACAAAATTAAACGTGTCGTAGCAGAAAAGTGAATCTTAAGTCTTTTTATTTTTTTTTTCGCTACAAAATAGAAAATAACATTAAAAGGTAGAAAAAATGAATATTATTGTATCAAAAAGTTGCAGGTTGACTTGTGTGAAGGGAATAAAATAGAGAACTTTGGTCCGATAGGTACGCGAATAACGAACGAGAAAATAAACGTACTATCTAGTCGATTGCAATCACTAATAAGTACCAGAATTCTACCAGAATCTTACGTCTTTTTATTATTTTTTTTCGCTACAAAATGGCGCCCGAACTAAAGTAAGTAATTTTGATGGTTACTTAATATATTTTTTTCTGTTATTTTGTGTGTGATGCTCTTCGAGCAAATATAATCCATATTTTTTTCCTTTTGTCCTTTTTCCAGTGTCATGGATGGAGCAGAATATGCATTACAGGACAATGATACCATTGATGATCACCTTTTAATGTTGGATGTTGTGTGTGATTGTACTTTAATTCCATAATAATACTAATTAATAACTCTTTCATTTCTTCCCAACAAATATATTTTAATCCCGAGTTTTATTTTAATGCCTGTATTTGTAGTTCCCTGTAGAGAATGCTTGGTGTGTGAATGTATAGGCGTCGTGTTTCAAAGGTAAGCTTTTTTATGCGGTTGTGTGCTTGGTTTCGTTTTTTTTGGTATTCTATTAGCCCAAAGCGTCCTCTTTCACGTTTTATTTTTTTAATAGGTTCCTATCTTTCTTTGACTCCTAGCCTGACCGTTTAGCTTGCCGAATGCGTGTCTTTCTATTCATCCACCAGCCATATTACTCACTAAATAACTTTTTCCAACTACTGGTAAACATGCTCGTGGATTGTTTTATTCTGTTTTGGTTTTTTTCATGATTTAATATAGCAGATGGAGGAATTCAATGTGTGTGACACTCTGATGTGGAAGTCTTTTTATTTGCAGGCCTCTACTTATTTCATTCAGGGTTACTCCGCAATTTATTTTGTTGAATTCTTCCTTTCCAATTTGTCCTAGGAACTTTATTATGTAATACTTTCTAATACTATGCCTTTGACACAAAAGCACAAAACATTTTTTCAACAAAAGCACAGACAACATGATCATACAGCCTAAAACATTTTTTCGCTTCTATTTTCATCTGGTTTCCCTCCTATTAGTATTAAATTATCCTTTTATCTTATTAAACAATAATATTTGACATATTTTCATACATTTTGGTTTTGTTATACATTAACTCAAAAAAATGTAGCTCTGAACATTTTTATTTCACTAATTCCCTTTTTGAGCTTTTATTTTTCATAGATGTTTATTCTTATATCCCTACAATTTTGATTAAACTATCCCGTTTTCATATTAAACTATTTGTCCTATATACAAACAACAACTTTCCTTCTATACATCCTGGTGTCACAAATCCTACCTTAAGATCAAGGTGATTTTTTATTGGCCAAACATGTTTCGTGATGTTCCTGAAACTTTGAGGCAATGTGAGCTTTGTAAGGCTCATAAAATTGCAAACACTCAACCACGAGACCAAATGATTTGTCCGAAAGATGTTTCATTGCCCCTACAGGTAATTTCTAACAATGTCATTGGACCTTTGCCTGTTGCTTACTATGGTTTTAAGTATATTCTGTCCATAGTAGACTTTTTTTCGAAATATGTCTGGTTATTTCCCCTTAAGAAGGTTGACGCTGGTTCTGTTATTAGAGCTCTGGAATCTCAATTATTTTTAAATTTTGGTGTACCACGTGCTATTCTCTGTGACAATGCTACTGTTTTTCGTAGTAATATATTTTTAAACTTCCTTAGTTCTTTTCACATCGATTCACCTACTTACACTCCTTACTATACTCCTCAAGCCAACACTGTTGAACGTTACAACCAGAGCGTGGTTACATGTATAAGTATTTTAGTCGGAGAAAATCAAAGAAATTGGGCGAAAATGCTTCCAAAAGTCAAACTCTATCTCAACTCTTGTATTAATTTAGCTACAGGTTTTACTCCAAATTTTCTCATGTTCGGCAGAGAGGTCTTTATGAATTCTTCTCGTGCGAATAGTCAGACTCGAAGCACGAATTTAGCCGAAAGTCGGGCTCAGCACGCGTCGAATCTTTCCTCTCTTGTTGAGGTTTATGCGAAAGTAGCTGATAATCTTTCTATGGCTTTCCTCCGTAATTCTCGGGCTTATAATACGAACCGCACGGCTGTTACTCTTAACTTTGGTGACACGGTATGGAGACGTAACTTTGCTAGATCCTCTGGAGCAGATTATTTTTCGGGAAAGCTTGCTCCTCGCTTTATTAAGTGTTGTGTGACTAGAGTTATTTCTAGAACCACCTATGTCCTTCAAGATTATGATTCTGCCCATTCCGGAACATATCATATAAAAGATATCCTTAAATAATTTCTCACAACTTCAAAACGCGTTGTCCGATTTACACGAATTCAATTGGAATATTAGTTTTACATAAATTTCTATCCTTTGTAACCAAGAATTACAAAATATTTACGTAAACAAAAAACTCATTTTTAAATTTCGTAAATATTTCGACAAACTACCATTTCTAAAACCATCCACAGCGACATCTAGCTGTCACAAGTGGAACTTTTTGATTACGTCTTATTTACAGCTTACTTCTTGTGTTTAGTGATGTACCATTGTCGGTAATTTTTTTCGATAAAACCAAGTGGTTTAACAGTCTCGATCATCCTGGTTTTTCAATGGAGCAATTAACCATAATATTGTTAACGTTTCTATTTGATTAATGCAGTTGGTAACTCCAATGATTTAGCAGGGAAGTCCTTATAGATTCAACCTGTGCTTATGGTCAGACTCGAAGCATCCATTTAGCTGAAAGTCGGGCTCGACAGGCGTCGAATCTTTCTTCCTTTGCTGAGGTTAAGGCGGGATTGTCAGACTCAAAGCGTTAATTTAGCTGAAAGTCGGACTCAACTCGCGTCTTACCTTTCATTCATTGCTGAGTTTTTGTGTTAACATCGCTATTAATCCCTCTATTGCTTTACCCCTTATTTACCCGAGCGTATGAGCTCGCTTAATTTTTTGGCTGTGTTACTAGTAATATCACTAGGACCACTTAGTCCTACGGACTTTCTTCGACTTCTGTCGACATGTTTCGACTGAAGTCTCTTTCGACAGAAGTTTGTGTTGACTGATGTCGCCTTTTTTTGACTGATGTCGCCTTTTTTGACTGATGTCACCTTTTTTGACTGATGTCGCCTTTTTTGACTGATGTCGCCTTTTTTGACTGATGTCGCCTTTTTTGACTGATGTCGCTTTTTTTGACTGATGTCACTTTTGTTGACTGATGTCACTTTTGTTGACTGATGTCACTTTTGTTGACAGATGTCACTTTTGTTGACTGATGTCACTTTTGTTGACAGATGTCACTTTTTTTGACTGATGTCACTTTTGTTGACCTGATGTCACTTTTGTTGACTGATGTCACTTTTGTTGACTGATGTCACTTTTGTCCTTTTTTTGACTGATGTCACATCATCTCTGGCTGATGTCGTATCGTCTTTGACTGATGTTGTATCGTCTTTGACTGAGGATATTTTCTTTCACCAAGGTTGTTTCATGTATATTATTTTTTTTCAGGGTTCCTTTCATATTTAGGTTAGTTAGGTACATATAGTTTTAATTAGTCTCTAAGGTTTTTAGTCTTTGTCCTTAGGATCGTTAGTTTTTAGTCTTTTGTTTTTAAGTCTCTAGGTTACAAAGATTTAGTGGACACATCTGGAGCTCGCGCTGATAACGTCAAGTTGAAGGATCTTTCGATTTTATTCTGTATCTCCTGCACTCCAATGTCGTCTATTATATGTATTTTAATTATCTTCTAGGTTTTAGATTGCGTCATGTAAGTTAATTAATTTTCTCGTTCTATCGTTTATCTTATAGGGTTGTCATTTGTTTTAGGGTTGCCACATTTCGGTCATATATATTTTTTTCTTTTTTTTGTTGGAAAGGGGGTAATGCAGCATAACTCTGCATGTCAAAACTTTTTGGTTCTTTATAATCAACCTTTTTTTCGTTTGTATTTGAGCCTGGTCGATTTTTATCTTTTTATTTCGTGATTCGAATTATTTTTCTTCTGACAGATGGGTCCCCATTTTTTTCTGAGTTGCAAAAGTTGAATCAATTGATACGGACCCAGTTTGTGGAAAATTGACGAGTTTTTTTCAAGTGAACCACACTATCCCTGCCGTCCTATTAATACCTTATGGCAAAACTACACTTCTGGACACATCTATTGGCCCACCTTAGAGTTTAGGTTTCGATGGCCCCTACCGAAATATGATTGCTAGATTGAACAAAAACTGTTGATGCAGTTTTAAACCAACGTTTTGGCCAACGTCGAGAGTTGGGCCGCATTTTGACCGCTGAAGGTTTCGCAAACAACGTCAGTTACTGAACCTGCGACTCCCTACAGTCTACGTCACCTCGCCGGACGCAATTACTTATGCCACGGTTTTTTTTATGAAATTTTACGTTCTAATTTAATAGTGTAGACAGTAATCCTCTGCAGATTTTTTTAAATTCATTAACTACTTAATTTTATTTTCAAATATGTAAAATGCGAGATACCTTGGTTCTCTAATTTTTTTCATAACGATATGTTTTGGTAGCGTTACTTATTAGTGATTGCAATCGACTAGATAGTACGTTTATTTTCTCGTTCGTTATTCGCGTACCTATCGGACCAAAGTTCTCTATTTTATTCCCTTCACACAAGTCAACCTGCAACTTTTTGATACAATAATATTCATTTTTTCTATCTTTTAATGTTATTTTCTATTTTTATTTTAAAAACAAAATTAAACGTGTCGTAGCAGAAAAGTGAATCTTACGTCTTTTTATTTATTTTTTTCACTACACTAGGTAGGTACTCACGATCATCATTTCAGCCGTAAGACGTCCACTGCAGGACATAGGCCTCCCCCAAGCATCCCCATAAACATTCATCGGTACCTACTCATTATTATTTGTGATATCCCAAATTTTGTATCTTAATTAATATGGATGGTTATATACATTTCTGGACACATCTATTGGCCCACCTTGTATTTTCAGTTTCGTTTGGTCCTAGCTAAAATTTTATATTAGGTCGAGCAAAAAGTTTTTATGCAGTTTTGAACCTGGCACATTCACAATTTCATTCAATAGTCTTTTTTTGAATTTCGAACACAGAATTTAAAGAAACAAAAGACAATTTGGAGCCTGTTTGTTGATATCAAACAATCGAACACTAAGAAAACTTGGTTTTATTGGTTTACTTGGATTTAATTCTTGAAAAAGTGATTGATATCTTTGGTTTTGCAACAAACATTACTTATTCTTAACATTAAGGTGAGGTTCTATCAATAATCTATGGATACTTCACCTGAAGTCGCCGCCCAAGCTGTGGCACTTATTCAGGCCGGACACAGCCAAAGAAACGTGAGTGCTCAACTTAATTTAAGTCGATCTGCGGTCCGAAATGTTTATCGGAGGTACCTAGAGACTGGCGGCTTTGTTCGTCGCCAAGGAAGGCCACGATCTCGGGTCACAACTGAAAGGCAGGATCGATTCATCGTGACGACCAGCTTGAGAAATCGTCACCTTACCTCCATTGAGATACAAAACCAACTTCGCGACTTCCACGGAGTATCTGTGAGCGCTCGAACTATTCGGAGAAGGTTAAAAGAACGCGATATGGTACCACACAAGCCAGCTAATGGGCCCAAACTAACGCGAGCCCACCGAACAGCGCGCCTTCATTTCGCACGCAGTCATTTAAATTGGACACAGCAATATTGGAGCCGTGTACTCTTTTCTGATGAGTCTAAAATTGTGTTACATGGCAATGATGGAAGGAAGAAGGTCTACCGACGTAAGGGAGAGCGTTTCGCACAATGCTGCTTTGAAGAGAGGGTTGCTTATGGCGGTGGCTCATGGACTGTCTGGGGCGGTATATCCGCGAGCGGCAAAACTCAACTTGAGGTTGTTACAGGACCACGGCTGCCAACATTAAATGCTAAAAGGTACATTCGTGAGTGCTTAGAACCTCACGTGATACCATACGCGGACTATGTGGGTCCAAATTTCCTTTTTATGCATGATAATGCAAGAGCCCATGCGGCCGGCATCGTCAGGGAATATCTTCGGGATGTGAACATCACAGTTATGGACTGGCCAGCCAGAAGCCCAGACATGAACCCCATTGAGCACAAGTGGGACGAGCTAAAAAGACGTGTTAGGGCTCGTCAGCCAGTTGCCCAGACGATGCAGGAGTTGAAAACTGCCATAGAAGAGGAATGGGAGATGATCCCTCAAAATTTCATAGAGCGGTTGATAAACTCTATGCCTAATCGTATGAGAGCTGTGGTAGATGCCCATGGAGGCAACACGCGTTATTAAATTAAACCTTTATTTGATAAAACATGTTTTTTATTCAAAAATCAATTGCCTTTAACAAGGCGCATATCTGACTTGTTAGGCGTAGCTCCATGTCGTATGGTATTCTGAATTCAAATTTAAAACAATACGATCGAAAAAGATGGTAAAATGTATCAGGTTTAAAACTGCATCAACAGTTTTTGTTCAATCTAGCAATCATATTTCGGTAGGGGCCATCGAAACCTAAACTCTAAGGTGGGCCAATAGATGTGTCCAGAAGTGTATAAGAAAAGAGACAGACCAAAGAAAATATAGATGGCTAAGAAGTAAGTGAACTCTGAAATGATGGCTAGTAGAGATTAAAACAGGTGCTGGACCGACCCTCCATAAACTGGGATGAGGAGGGGAGCACGATGGTGATATTACTAAGTTGTTCTTTACTGATTAGTAAAGAACAACTTTGCAACAACAACAACTATGCATTATCATAATACTAGCGATAAGTAAACCGCACGGTGAACGGCGATAAGTCTCGATCCCATGGGAATATCGGAATATAAAGTATTCTATGTCCTAACCCAGGTTAGGGTCTACCCATGTGCCTAATTTCATCCAAATCCGTTCAGCCGTTTTAGCGTGAAAGCGTTACAAACAAACTCACTTTCGCATTTATAATATTAGTTATGTTTATCTCATTGAAAAGTCAGATAATAAAGCCTTCGTCTACGATTACAAAATATTAGGTAAATCAAAAGTTTTTAAACTTACTTTGTCAATCAGGATAAACAGTTATCACTTTTGTTTGATAAACTGGTCATGTAAAAGGTTGAATCCAATCAAAAATCTTCATAAATGTTTTTTCATCTACAAGAAATAACAAGTAAGTTCACTTAAGGAATATTATTTGAGCTAAGTATATGGATATACAAGTTTATCGCCGAAAATATATTCCATAGTTTCGAGAAGAGAGATATAATAGACTATTCAAATCACCCCATCGATCTTTTTTTTTTGTTGATTTAAAGTTTAGTGTGCCATTTTAAGAACATAATTTCATATTATGTTATTCACATATAGTAAAAAACTATCCATATTTAATCTCCTTTAGTCTTAAATCGATAGTCTCATCAGAAAATAAAAGCTAATAGTAAGGACACTTATTGCGTGTTCCAGAAATGAAACTCCTACTGTCTGTTGCTGCCGTCATCGCCGTGGCCGTCGCTGTGCCCACACAACGCGGTTTAGTGGCCCCTGGACCTGCGGGTCCCGCTCCTGCCCCTGAAGAGTCCTTCGTGCCTATTGCGATCGGACCTGCAATCATCGACTCCTTCGAGCCCGTTGCTATTGGACTCGCCATCATCAACCCCATTGAGGGCACCGCTGTCGGACCAGCCATCGTCGATGGTTTCGCACCCATCTCTGTTGGACCCGCCATCATTCCTTTCCCCCTGCCTGAAGGCGCCCTCACTGAGGAGTACGCCATCGTCCCCTCTCCCGTGTCCGTTGTTGAAGGCACTCCCACTGAGATCGCTTCCGGAACTCCTCACGTCCAGATTATCCTGAACATCAACCAGGCCGCCGCTGAGTCCAGCCCCATCTCCGTCTATCCCACCATCGCCCCCGAGCTCGTCGAGGTCAATCCTGATCCCGTTCATGTTGTGGAGTCCGCCCCTGAGCCCGTGCAGGTGGTTTGAGGCCTCTCCTGAGCCCATGCAGGTGGTTGAGGCCACTCCTGAGCCCGTGCAGGTGGTTGAGGCCGCTCCTGAGCCCGTGCAGGTGGTTGAGGCCGCTCCTGAGCCCGTGCAGGTGGTTGAGGCCGCTCCTGAGCCCGTACAGGTTGTTGAGGTCGCTCCTGAGCCCGTGCAGGTGGTTGAGGCCGCTCCTGAGCCCGTGCAGGTGGTTGAGGCCGCTCCTGAGCCCGTGCAGGTGGTTGAGGCCGCTCCTGAGCCCGTGCAGGTTTTTGAGGTCGCTCTTGAGCCCGTGCACGTTGGTTGAGGCCGCTCCTGAGCCCGTGCAGGTGGTTGAGGCCGCTCCTGAGCCCGTGCAGGTTGTTGAGGTCGCCCCGTCCCTGCTGAGCCCGTCCAGATTGGCGTCCCCGTTAACCCCGAAGCCGCTGTCGTCCTTCCCGAGGAACTCAACTAAATAAATAAATATAACACCTCTGGTATAGAACTACTGAAATATACTTATGTAAACTTATGTAAATGAATAATAAAATGTCATATTTACAAATTCTATTTTGCTAAGGTTCATAAGAACTATGTCATTCCTGTATTTACTATGTAATATCTACCAAATAACATAACATCACACCTTGTTTCCCCGAAGGGTTAGGCAGAGGTGTACCTATAAGTACACCCACATTTCGCCAGTTATGTTTAAGTCCCATGTAATAGGGGGCGAGCCTATTGCCATCTACCGGGCACAAATCCAGACTCCGGGCTGCTACTGAGAAATTCCAGATAGAAAAACCCAATAACACTTTGCCCGACCTGGGAATCGGACCCAGGACCTCATGCCCAAAAACCATCACCAAATAAATTAACAAATATATCAGATCTGTGGTGCTATTCTGTAAAGATCCCTCCGTGACAATTTCGGTGAAGTGAGCGTGATGTGAACTGTCATCCCACCTTACTCTACTAGGGATTGAGCTCACTTCAAACTCACTTCACCTAAGTGCTCACGGTGTGATGTTTACAGAATAGATCGGCTGAATAAAAAACATTTTGTTTTACTCTGAACTTAAAAAGACTATAAAACACACACAAAAGCACAAGTTGCCTTGAAGTTTTCTTTCCTTTTTCTCATAATGGAGGATATCTCCACGACAGCGTCATGGAATTAGAAGTAATTCAAATGTAAAATTACTTGCATTTGTATATTTAATACGTAAATTACCTATTATCCGATTGTAAGTAACCCTAATTAAACTTAGTTACTTTTTCATCCGGAAATAAAAGACCATCTCAGACACTCATCTATCTGAGATGGTATTTTCTTATGAGCAAAGAACACCCAAATTAATTTGACTGGATTTAAGTGATGGGCATACATTTCCAGATTATAAAGAAACGGTGTTTAATACATAGAAGACAGAATACTCTTTAATAAGTACACCATATAAATCACAGATATTAAATGTTTTACATTTTAATTAAGGTTAAAGACCTCTGAGTTTGTTTCCGCATTTCTTCTCAGAGAAGGTAGTTGTAAACCTCATCGAGTTTTAAAATATTGACGAGCGTTTTAGTGTTTACCTATTTACAAAATATCATTCATCAAATTCCTATTCACCTAAAAAAATTCAAATTCAAATTGTTTATTGTGGTACACGGGTAAAAAATATGGTGTTACAGTTTATAAAGTGAAGTACATCCAAGTGAAGTACCCGCCTTTAGGCATACAATCATATAAAGACTCTTTAAACATTATGATGTAGTCAATAATTTAGTAATAATCAATATTTTAGTCAATAATAATATATAATAATAACATAACATCACACCTGCCTCGTTTCCATTGAAAGCGTCTAACGGGCCTCTGCGAGTTGGCTTCGGCCCCTCATATGCCTTTCAAAGGTCCGGGACCCTAGGGTCCCGAGAAATATCAAAAATCATATAATAATAATCAATATTTCCCCATCGCCGTATCTCTACGTTGACGTCGTGGTGGGGCTTGCGCGCTTCGAACTCTAGGTCTGTGCCGGTAGAGGTTACTTTGCCGGAACAGGTCTAGGGTGAGGAGCCAGACCAAGAGAGATACAGAAACCCGCAGGGCAGCATGTGGCGAGCTGCTGGGCAGTAGCGACCCCACGTACCCTATCTCCCGGGAGAAGTCATGTTCCTCATCTCTGGCTTGCCTTTATTGGCCGGCTGGAATGAACACTGACGAGAACTGACCTCCCACCTCATTCTTGCCTTTATTGGCTTGCTTGAGTAGAGATTCGCAAGAGCAAACGTGCTCGGAGGAAGGAAGTAGTCCAGTAAGATGCTGGTAGGGATCTTGACCGTACTTCCGGGATTGTCCTGATAGCCGTGGAATACCTCTCAACTCCTCTTAAGTACCTCAAGACATGTTGCCCCCTTGTCGCTACGACACTATGTGCTAGCGACCGTTTCCGGGGGCCTTTTATCCGTGTATTGTATTTATCAAACATTGGCCAGTTAGGGGCCATAGTCCTTTCATAGTTTTAGATAACCAGTCCACTTTAGCCATCCACACCCATAGCTCAATTTTTTTTTGTCTCCATATCCTGCAATAGTCCTACACCAACCGGGGGTTGTCCTTGGGTGCACTTGCAAAGTACGCACAGGGATAATCGTCGGTTGGTGCCTCATTTCCATTGAAAGCGTCTAACGGGCCTCTGCGAGTTGGCTTCGGCCCCTCATATGCCTTCCAAAGGTCCGGGACCCTAGGGTCCCGAGAAATATCAAGAAATCAATAATTTAATAGTAATTGATATAGTAGTCAATCTTTTGTTAATATTAAAAACAATAGGTAATAATTTAATAATATTTAACATGGTGATTACTAACAGCTATTCAACCAAAAAAAAAAATATTGATATAATATAAAACTGGATCTAATAACAATTACGGAATAAATTAAAATCTGTCATCTAGGTACTCATTATCAGATTAATATACCTTCCTATATAAACAGCTAAAATAGTTAAAAGGTAAAATAGTTAGTTAGGCTTAATAGTTTTAATAAAGCTTTTTTGAAATCAAGTATTACATTTAATTCTTTGATTTCAATTGGAAGCTTATTATAGATTTTAGGTGCCATTCCAAGAAGACTTTTCGAAAATAGTGCAGTCTTGTGTGGAATGGTACATATCTCTCTGTTGCGAGGTTTAGATTTCAGTGTTTAAAATATATGAAAGTTGGATTTGACAAATACTGCTGTTTCAAAAATGTACATACAAGGAAATGTTAGGAGTTTAAATTTTTTTAAATATAGGATGCAGCTGTCCGTAGGTTTAAGTTTAAATACAGAACGCACACGTCTCTTTTGAGCTTTGAACATAACCTCTCTGTGGAATTTCCCCAAAATATAATTCCAAAACGTAATGTAGATGTCACATGTGCTTTGTACGACATGAGAACAATAGACTCGTTTGCCATTTTTCCAAGATTATAAAGTGCATATGAGTATTGGTGTAATTTTTACAGACGATCTCTACATGACATTTCCAGGTCAAGTGATTATCCAGCTGAAGGCCTAAAAATTTAGCATTGATCGTTTCAGCTATTCTTTGACTAGCGTATGTTATATTTAAATTAGGGGTAACGGTTTTTGGTTAAATGTCATAAGCTTTGTTTTTTCTACGTTTATTTTTAATTCATTCATTACTAACCAATATATTATGCAACGGATGGAGGCGTTTGTTGGTAAGTTTCAATATGTTTGCATGGTATAATGAGTGTGTTATCATCAGCAAATAAAACTGTTTGAAATTTTGTGCATTTTGGCAGATTATTGATATAAATAAAAAAACAACAAAGGGCCAAGGACACTTCCTTGCGGTACCCCACATGATGTATATCTAGGTGCTGACATATAAGTTACCTCTACTTTAGACTTAGGGCATATTTTTTTTAAGAACAGTAATTTGCTTATGGTTACTGAGATAAATTTTAAGTAGATTTAAAATGTTACCTCTAATGCCATATAGATCTAAATTACCCAATAATATTTCATGATTTACGTGGTCAAACGCTTTGGACATATGCATGAGTACTGTTGCAATGAGATTTTTTTTATCTACATTACTAACAATTGCAGTAAATAGTTGATATATTGCCTAAGGCAATTTGCCTTATTAATATTTCTATTTTTTCCGAAAACCATATTGTTGCTTTACAAATTTACACAGATTTGCATTTTTTAACATGTTAAGTCGCCACAAAGCAAAATTTTTTTTGCCCATGTTTCAATTGCAGTAGTTTAATAACTGTTGAAGGTTTTCAAAGTAAAGTGATGTAGCTCTGTTATTATATTTTGGGGGTCTATAGATACAGATAATAATCACTTTGTGAAATACTAGTTCAATGGCACAACATTCCAAAATACCAGGAACATAAAATTCTTTAGTATCTATAACTCTGAATTCATGTCCATGCCTAACAAGTATACCTGTCCCTCATTTTCTAGATTTTATTGATGAGTAAGTTGCAAGTTTGTAGTTAGGTATATATAATTGTAAGCTATCTTCATCTATCATATTATGTTCGACAATACATACAACATCTACTGTTTTTCCTTCTTGTAGGAGGTCAGTTAGATGTAAACTTAGTAACTAAATCGGATTTTCCTATTAATCCATTAATGTTTTTATTTAAGATATAGATATGCTTATAGACAAAAAAGATCATTTGCACCATTACTAGAAGCGCAAATAGTTTGTACTGCCTGATTTATGTTAGGTTTACTATTATTTTTGGAGGTACACTGTTGACAAACTATATTTTGAGAAGTGTTTAGTTGCTGACTTAAATCATGCAAGTACTTACCATCAGAGGCGGCGTAAGGCGTGGGCGACGTGGGCCACCGCCTACGGCCTCGCGGTCCGAGGGGCCTCGCGCCTCGAAGGTTTAAACATTTCTTAAAAGCAGTGAAAGCGACGAAAAAATCTTACTCGTCATAAAACGATAAATATTGACATAACAAATTTGTTTTTACTTAGTCTAGCAACATATGTTGGCTTTGCGTTGCTATCGCGGGGAATCCCGCCGGCCAGAGCTTGGGATTTACCATTCTCTTTGTGTACGTTACTTTCGTGCTTCTCAATGGCTAGGAAGCCAATAACAGTATCGCACGCAGTATTGCGCCATATGTATGTGATTTATTTTGTGTTTTTGACAGTATTTTATGAGATAGTAAGTGTAATTCATTGTTTGAAAACGATTAATACTTAAATAAATAGGTAGTGTCTATTGATCGGTCCGGTAAATTGAATTAAAATGGTTTTTGTTTGAAGTTTGTAGTTTAGTTTAGTTTAGTTAACGCTAAGGACGAAGGAAACAACTGTTTTAAGAACAAGGTAAGAAATCGTTACACGGATATTTATCGTATAATATGTCTTTCTAATATTTATTATACCTAGCTTTCTATATAAAATTAAATGTTATAATATATTATTAATTAATTATTATTTTTTAGCAGAAAGAGCTTATTACACCATCAAAGATTTTTTATGTGAAAAATATTTCGAATGACTATTATAATTTTGACCTATTTGCTTTGACTACTTACTTAATATATTTTTGTATGTTAACTATGTGTGTTATATTTTAATTTGTATAATTGAATTGTGATTATATATTAATATTTAAATAATTTTATTAACTTGTATAATTTGAATTTGAATATTTAAAAAAAAAATTGCTTAAATATTTGTATACCGATGCCGTTGTATAAGGCAAATATGTCGACCTGTTTAAATAATACTTTTAACAACTTGCATGCTGATTTTTTCGTGCGTATACTCATGTTTGAACAAATAAAAATTATCTATCTATCTATTATATTATTTGTTCTATAGCTTCAATTTGCTGTGCTAGAATTCGACTTATCGTTTAAAAGTCTTTTTATTACGCATTTATAGTGAAATAAGTATATATTAATCCGAGTGTCATTTATTACATTACATTACTGGAGTCCATTTCTTATAAATTCACTAGCTGTGCCCCGCGACTTCGTTCGCGTGGATGTCGTAAGATACACAATATGCAAAATAACAGCCATATTTTAATAAAACTCTATTACTTCGTTTTTTCTTAGTGTTCTTTCTTGTTTCTTTTTGCTCGGCTCCTAAGGGTCGTAGCGTGATGTTAAACAGCCTATAACTATCATCGAGAATTGGGCTACCTAATGCAATAAGAATTTTTCAAATCCAACTTTTGGTTCATAATTTCTTGGGTTTTATTTTTATTGCGCGAAACCCTAATTATTTTTCTGAAATAAAAGTAGCCCAAGTTATTTGCCATAACATCAGCTATCTGCCAGCGAAAGTCCCGTCAAAATCGGTTCAGATTTTTCGGAGATTAGTCGTAACAAACAGACAGACAAAAATTTTAAAAATTGTTTTTTTATTATAAGTACCAATACTTTCATATGCATTTAGTAAAAAGTTGTTATTTTGACATTACAAACAGACACTTCAATTTTATTTATTTGTATAGATTGTGGACATGTTTAGTACGTTTTACAATAACTATGTTGGTACTTAAGCAAAGAAAGAAGTACAAATGTTATTATTTTTTTTGTTTACAGGTTACAGATACAATACCCATACAACCTTCTTATCTTAACATGTCAGGTCTAGTCCCCAAGAGAGATAGAGATATAGGGAGGAAATGGGAATCTGGATCAGCAAAAAGAAAAAGAAAAGCTGAAAGAGCTGAATCAAACCAGTTTTTAAGTTCAGGTATGATGAAGTTTCTCAATCAAACTGCATCTGGTAGTACAAAATCATCAGAATCGATTGATTCGACTTCTAAAAGTACTCCAGATACACTGAACATCGATACCGAACGACAGTCGAAAATAGAGATAGGATCAAACTCAAGCCAATCAGAACCTGACGCTGAAATTCCTGTGTTGACGTTGAGTAATATAATTCACGGTCACGAAGAACAGATTGAGATAGGTTCTCTCCCAGTTAGCAGCGACGCCAGTGATGTAGTAAAACAAACATTAGTTAATTCGGATCCAGGAATGTGGACGTTTCCCATGACGGATTCTCAGCGTCATGATATAGTTCAAAGCGGCCCCACACAGCAGTTAAATAACAGTGATGAAGATTATCCCAAAGACGATGATCAAAGGCACTTTTCTAATTTTCATTTCTCGAGAAAACTAAATAATGGTGAAACTCAAAATCGTCGCTGGTTGGTTTATTCAAATTCTCAAAATAAAGTTTTTTGTTTTCCATGCAGACTATTTGGCAATTTACAAACCCAGATGGTACAGGGAGGGTGCTGTGACTGGAAACACCTAAGTAGTATTTTACATAGACATGAGAATACCAAAGAACATATGGCCTTTATGTTCCAATGGATAACATTAGAGAAAGGAATAAAGCACGGAAAAACAATAGACCAAGAAAACGAAAGGCTAATTCGTGAATCTCAAAAACATTGGCACAATTTGTTTGAAAGATTAATTGATATCATTAATTTCTTAGCCTCTCATAATCTGGCATTTCGAGGTCACAGAGAATCTCTCAAGACAGATGACGACACTAGGAATTCTGGTAACTTTATAGACTTATTTAAATTGATATCCAAATTTGATCCTACGTTACGGGAACACATGAAACGCATTACTGACAAACAACTTGTACACCATTATCTAAGCCACGATATACAAAATGAATTGATCACATTGATGTCAAAAACAGTAACCGATGAAGTGATTCGTAAGGTAAAAGAGGCAAAATATTATTCTTTTTTGCTCGACTGCACTAGAGACTGTAGTAGAGTTGAACAAATGTCAGTTATCTTAAGATTTTGTAATACATCAACCGGCACAATAGAAGAAAACTTTATCGGATTTCTTGCTGTCACTGAGACGACTGGAGAGTATTTAACTAGTGCAATACTGGGAGAGCTAGAAAAAAATGGCTTAAGTATTCAAAACTGTCGTGGCCAAGGATACGACAATGGTGCAAATATGGTAGGCGTAAACAGTGGAGTTAAAACTCGAATATTAAATATTAATCCCAGAGCTTTTTTTACACCTTGCGGTTGTCATAGCTGGAATCTGCTGTTGGTAGACGCAGCCAATTCTTCTGTGGCAGCAAAAACATTTTTTGGTTTTATTCAGAAAATTTATTTGCTATTTTCAAGTTCCAGCAAACGCTGGGAATTAATCAAAGGCAAATTAAAGCTCACTATGAAGCCTTTATCAGACACAAGGTGGGAAAGCAGAATCGCGGCAGTGAAGGCGGTATTATTGCAATTTGATGATGTTGTTGAATGCATCGAAAGCTTAAAAAATCAAACGGAACAATCAGACACACTCAGTGATTGTGATTCCGTTTTAAACGAAATGCTCAGTTTAGAATTTATCATAACGTTACATGTATGGTATGAGATATTATCGCGTGTTAATATCATAAGCAAATTATGGCAATCCGTACAAGTCCATTTAAGCATTGCTTTTGAACATTTGCGTACATTTTGTGACTGGATTAAAGAATATCGACAAACTGGATTCGAAAAATGCTTGTCTGACGCTCGTCAGTTTATTGAGAAAAGCAGTTATGATCTGCCAAAAGACTTCAAAAATAGAAGAGTAGCCAAAAAGAAAAGGATATTCGATTATGAAGGCAGCGATCAACCTATACAGTCCCCCAAAAGCCGGTATGAAACAGATTTATTTAATACCATGATTGATTCTATGATAAGCTCCATGGATTCAAGATTTACGTCGTTAAATCAACATTTTGATAGTTTTGGTTTTCTGTATGACCTAAGCAAGTTAAAAAATCTTCCAAAAGAGCAAATATTAAAAAACTGTCAAGATTTACACACAGTCCTGCGAGTGGGTGAAAGCAGTGACTTCCAACCTTACGAACTATACGAAGAATTAAAAACAATGATCCCAAATTTACCCAACTTCATTATAGATGTGAAACAGCTGCTCCAATACATAACAGAAAATAACTTGAAAGAAATTTACCCAAATATTTACATTGTCATTCGAATTTTGTTAACAATACCGGTTAGTACAGCCTCCGCTGAAAGGAGCTTTTCAAAATTAAAACTAATAAAAAATTATTTAAGAAACACAATGAGTCAAGAAAGACTTTCAGCTTTGGCAGTTTTATCTATTGAAGCAGATATAGCATCTAAGCTAAATTACGATACAATGATTAAGGAGTTCAGTAAGGCTAAGAGCAGAAAATTTATGTTTCTTTAATTTTTTTTTTAATTTTTCTTCAATGTTGTTCAAAGAATATAGTGTGCATTTTTATAAATAAAAATTTGACAGTTTCAACTGTTACTATTTTAAAAATCCGTCTTCTTGCGCCACCAGAGGGCCTCGCGAAATGTATCTCGCCCACGTCAAATTTAGGTCTTGCCCCGCCACTGCTTACCATGCAAGTACTTATACGCAGATTTCTATGAAATCAAAAGCCAGGCTTTTGAGAGGCATTATATTCGCCTAAATGCACTATCCGCGTTGACCCGCATAAAGTGAGTTGCGAAAGGGATTCCACGCGAAGACGCGACGTGACTCGTGACTCACACTCAGTTTGTTATTGTTTTGATATTTTAAGAATAGTATTTTCCAGGTGCTGAGGTTATGAATTAGTTTTATTATTTAAAATGATGTGATAGTTATTGCGGTGCTGTGATTTTATGATAACATATTTATTATTTTTATCAAAATGTGAATTCGGAAACTGTCGTCGAAAATGTATGTAAATACATTAAGTTTTCTGATAATAAGTAACTCTTTACTTCACCGTAACCAACCTCAAATTACTGACTATATTTCTCCGAAATAAAAACACGTATTTTTGTCACTCGAAGAACAGATTAAAATAGGTACCTACCTACTCATTTGATTGTTTAATAAGCATGAGTATGTTGCACATGAATAGTGTTGTTTGTATGGCATTTGTAGTTTTGGTAAACCACTGAAAAACTAACATCTTATTATATCTCATCGAGATAACAAAACACATTAATTTTCGTATCGAAGAGGTTCTTCATAAGTGTTTTGAAATAAAGATTAGAGTTGGTATGATCATTATGACTAAGTATAAATGTTATAGGGTAACATTTTCAATTGACATTAAATTGAATTCATAAAATAATGCATACGGAAATAGAACAATAAATCGATAATTTGGAGGCCATCTAGTGGCTTTTGATTGAAAAATTTTGCATGTGACAAGTGAATTATGGAAGGTGAAAATGTCCCGCGGCTATGCAGTGTACATATTCATTAATATATGTTGATGGCGCTTATGACAATTACATACCTACTGATGCTTGAAATATCTATCTTCGTATTTTAAAGGTTTTCTAACCAAAATTGTAATAATGGTTTTAGTACTACAAACAACCATGAACAACATAAGAAAATCCCTCAGTTGTCTATATTTTAATCGTAAAAAATCGTCGGCTTGCCCTAATTTTTATCCTTAGGCACGCCACTGACCACAAGATCATAATTTATCAGCAGTAGTAAGTAAGGTCTCTAAAATAGCACCTAAATAGGATACTTCCCTGGACAAGCTCCGTGACCCTGAAACATCTATTACCAAAAAGGATGGTTGATTCAGTAATTTTGTCGTGCTTATCGTGCACGTCTTTCTAAATCGTTCTCACAATATGTACCTATTATTTCAGCATGGATGATGTAACTATGGAAGGTATGAGAAACAGTGTGTAAAGTTCACTCATCCTCCATAGAAAAGGGAGGATCCTCCGACCAGACGACTGTTGTGTCTGGTGGGCTACTGCCCGACGGTTGATGTCTGGATGTTGTATATATGCTAGTCGCGCGATAAACTCTGATTGCGCGATACAGGATTTTGCGTGACGTCAGTGTGACGCGTTCTATTGTGGCGATGTAGATATGGCGTCACATAACAAATATTTTGATTAAAAGGGTGTCCATGGAGTTTCTTGCCCGTTCTTCATTATAACCTACTACGCTTTGAATGGGTAACTAGCTTCATGCTTCTGACAGACCGACTCCTTGACAGTATAAAAGTGCCTGTAAATGTTTGAAATAAATGCTTAGTTAGAGTTTTCATTTTTTCAGGTCGGGCTTCAGTATGGATCTCTGTATATACTAAAGTAGGGGCAGCATGTGGCTGGTTGCACCACATTATGTTGAGAGAGAACTTTATTGATACCACAAACTATTAGTGTGATCTATTATTATTTTCCCAGAGAACCATAACTGAAATAGGTAACAATTTAACTCTGTGTATTCAAAGGGCGAACTTCGCTTCCCAGAAATTGACGGTGTCTATACAACAAAGACAGCTTAATGTTCGTGAAACTAGGTGGTTAAAATTTTGTGATAATAACTTATTTAATAAAAACATATAACATTATAAGTAACACATTTATTGAGGATTTAGCTTGTGTTAGATCATCGGAAAGGTGTTATGTTCACTGATCAAAAGCTTAGTTAAGTTGCTCCGGGAGGATGACAGCGGCTTCAGGGATGATGGGGACACCAATCTGGACGGGCTCAACCGGCACGGGGGCGACCTCGACAACCTGCACCGGCTCAGGGGCGACTTCCACAACCTGTACGGGCTCAACGGGAATTTCAACCTCACCGACGGGCACAGGCCTGCCGACGGGCACAGGCCTGCCGATGGGCTCAGGCCTGACGATGGGAGAGATGGTCTCAGGACTGACAATGGGGGAAACGGGGATATTAGCGGGGACTTCAGGGGTAGCTTTGTTCACGTTCACGATGATCTGGACCAGGGGAGAAGCACCAGCGGGAATTTCGCCGATGACTACGGGAGAAGGAGCAATGGCACCGAGTTCAGGCAGAGGGGCGATGATGGCGGGTCCGACGGCGATGGGTTCGGGTTTAACGATGGCGGGTCCGACAGCGATGGGTTCGGGTCGGACGACGGGGGCGATGATAGCAGGTCCAACGGCGATGGGTTCGGGTTTAACGATGGCGGGTCCGACGGCGATGGGTTCGGGTCGGACGACGGGGGCGATGATAGCAGGTCCGACGGAGATGGGGTTAGCGGCGGCGATAATGTCAAAGAGTTGTTCCTCGAGGAGGGCAGCGGTGGCGGGGTCGGTGCTGGGGCTTTGGATGGCGGCGATGATGGCCTCCAGCTGGGCGAGGTCAGCATCCACGGGCTTGCTCAGCGGAACAGCGACGGTGAGGGCCACGAGGGCGGCGAAGGCAACGAAGAATTTCATTTTTCGGTTTTTTTTGGTCTGAAAATGTACGAAAAATCACTTAATATAAATCTATTCCAACTTAACACTGAATCTATTCAAAAGAAAATAACGTCATTATTCCTTGAAGGGGGTACCAGATAGGTACACCCACGTCGCCGTCTCTAACTAGTATTCTCTCTTCATTGAGGGGCACACATCCAAACCCCGAGCTGCTACTTAGAAATATCGTATGGAAAAACCAAACTTTGGAATCGAACCACAGACCTCAGTAGTATAAGATTTAAGTCGTGATGTGACGACTAGACCAACGATGCAATCATAGATTATATATATTATACCTATATAGTTAATAACAGTTTACTATTGCAATTTCTAATATGTTTTTTTTATAAAATATAAATATAGAAACTTCAACTCACCTTTGTTGATTGCGTCGATCAAGAAGATACTTTAACAATCGTATCTTTTTGTTTCTATACTTCACGTTTTATACCAAAGTGTTATCATATCAGAGGAACCAAAATAATTCATTTATGGCTCAAATAAATTGATAATGTGATGCGCCATTCATTTTTATTATAGTCGTAATTGGTATCAATGAATTGCTTAACATTTACGTCAAATATAAGGTGCACTGGGGTAATTCCAAAAAAGGGTATATTCCGAAAATCCATAAAATTCTCTTCTTGGGGTAATTCCGAAATACAAAACTATAAGAAATTATATTGGCGATACTATTACAACTCATGATATTTTTTGTAAGGGGTAAATACGATTGAAAAAAAAATGTAAACCTTTAGTCAAAGTACAATAAAGTCGACGTTTAAATAATTTCGGAATAACCCCAAGATAGTTCGTAATTTCCCGTAAACCAAAAAATTATAATTCAAAAATTCAAAATGCTCTATCTAGTGAATCCAACTACATATTTATGAATCTAATATATCCATTGGTTAAATCTTTTCATTAAGTTAACCGAAGTCGCTTATTAATGGCAGTAAATATGAAACTACTTTACATAACTAACCGAAATGTAGACCTCTAGACATCTCGTAAAAATTCCCGTCGGAATTACCCCAGTACACCTTAAATGTATTGATGGGATTACCCTATAATTTCCATTTCCATTTGCCCACTAATGGGAGTCGGGCCTCCTCTCTGTGAATGGGATATAGCGCCGCGGGCGCAGTACGGGTTATCGCTAATAAGTATTTTGACATGTGAAAATAAATCATGCGAGTATATGACGATGTCAATTAAATACACGAAGCAATGTACACACCTGTAATCCAGACAAGATAGTAAATAAATAAAAAATAAAATAAAAATCAATGTTCATTGATCTTTAAAAAGTACACTGAATGCAGTTTTTGGGGCGTCTTCTGGAGACATTTCAATTCGGTGAAAATCGGACGCTAGGTCCATAGTTGTAAAGTACAATATTTACTTTGACCTAATGCGTCTAAGATTTTATTTATTTTGGGGAATTGGATAATTTTCACCAATAGTAAGTATCGTTTAGTCTTTTATAATCTATTACTATTCTCCAATTCTTTTGTCCGGTGGAGTCATCTTTTTAAGCACTATCCAAATAGGGGATGACCATGGGGATTTTGAAGAAGGGAACCTGAAATAATGTTGATCTATTATCATTCTCTCTTTCAATTCAGGGTTTTTCACTAAACACTCTATTACTGTTTCGGTACGGGGTTCTATGACATAATTATGATGGTACTTCGAAAGATAATTTAATGTTGTAATTATTTATTTTTAAGGAGTCCGTCTAATAATTTTATTAAGGCCACGCTTATTTTGTGTGAACAGATCGCCTACCTATCACACCATCGTAAGGTATATTTTCAAATATTTGAAATAGATGGCTTATATTTAGTTTTTCATTGAACTGTACATGTAGTTTAAAACTTACTATATTTTTCATAGTTTCATTTTTGGAATATATTCCTTTAATTTTAATTAACGTAACTATCTTCTAATTTATTGTAGAGTACTTGTTATACTTTTCTTTTTCAGGACACAGAGTGACGTTCCAGAATCTATCAAGAAAGTAAGTGGATTTTTATTTACAAATGTTTGTAGTTTAATAACAGATCTTTTTTGGGTAAGGATTTCATACAAAATTCATTTCATTCATTTCATTTTAAATTATTTTTCAGAGTTACAATTGGATTGTTAGTTTAGACCTTCCTGATGGGGCTGGTTACCCTGCGGCGTGGTCCTACTTTTGGAAAGACCGTGAGTTTGGGTCTGGTTACCTTGTCCATTGGTCTTAATAGTAATAAGGGTAGTATCGACATGATTGCAAGGGGTTTGCCCCGTGCGATACTTAAACGGGACATTATTTATTTTAAATTGGTATCATTGATGGACTCGTCTACTTCATCTCTACCCTCCTCCTCACAACTATCAGGGAAGTTAAAACGAGATCCTGGCTTAAAGTCTGTTTGTTTGTAATTATGGACGAAGGTGAAAATATTTTATTTTTGAAATCGTGCAGTTTAATTGTGCAGTTTGCAATTTTCAAGAATGTGTCCTGTCTTTTTACTTTTTAACTTTAACTTGTATTCAAGCTACATGCACAGTTTTTAACAAATAGTGGTGGAACACCATCTGGTCCATCTTGGACCCTTGCATACATTTAGTTTTTTAAGGACTTTAAATATATCTTTTTCGGTGAATGTGACCTGACTTAAGCTATTTTGGAGGTACTTGTAATCTTTCTGTAATGAAGCAGGTATTGTTCATCTGGTGAGGTGAACGTTGAAGAGAAATGGGCAGCAAAGAGCTTACAAACCTCATCCCCGGAAGTGGCTATCTGATTATTTAGTTTAATCTCAGACGGTATATATATCATAAGACTTCGATTTTTTAGCCTTTACAAATGACCAAAAAACTTTAGGATTTTGTGATATGCCCTTCTCGAGTCTCCCTACGTAATCTTTGGCTACAAAGACTACGTGTGGAGACAAAATAAGTTCCAAAGCTTATTAAGATAAGCATACTAAACCAGCAAAGTATAAAGCATGTGATATGGTATACTTCAAAATCTTTATCACCCATTTGTAAGGATCCCTATAAAGTAACTCGAATAAATGAAAATTACACACTTACCTTATAGATAAACTGTCGGCATGTAAACCATCACTATAATGAAGCTAAACTTGATAAAACGAATGATTAGATATTATGATATATTTAGTTACCGATACGTATGTAGATTAGCTTTATAACCCAGAATATTATTTAAGGATCGCCTCGGCGTGTATCTCCGTTATCTCAGCCAACGTTACAGAACCCATTAAAGAAAGTACTGAAATCTATTTTAACCCTGTGGGAACTTTTAAAATCTCTAAAAATTATTTCCTTATATTAGTCCCGGTTGATATTGGGTATATACAACCTCATATATTAAGTCCGCCTTATAAAGGAACTGCTAGATTTCTTTGCCAACAGAATGAATTAAGTGCCTCAAAATGCCATAACTTCCTACAACCTCAAACATCTCGGCCAGACACTATTTTAAAAGATATAGATAGTGCTATATCTCATCTTATTCCCGATAGAGATAAGAGATCTGCGTGGTTTGCTGGTATTGGTTCCTTTTTCAAACAAGTAATTGGCACAATGGATGAGGACGACTCAATCAAGTATAATTCCGCAATTCAAAACTTAGAAAATAACGATAAGAAACATTTAAGAAATTTTGATGACTAATACAGCATTAGATAATTATAATGAAAAACATAAAATAATCAAAATCAATGAAGCTCGATTAGGCAATGCTATTGAAAAATCAGCCGTATTAAACAATGTATCTAATATAACTAAAGATTACAATTACAAGATACAGAATCAATGAATCCTGCAACGTGCTGAATGTGCGTCAGCTTTTCATTACTCGTTTAATATTAAAACAGCACACCATGCTCACGTACAATGCTGACAATACTAACAAGAGACGGAATGATATAGTATGCATTTCTAATGTTACCTCCAAACATGCCTTTGTGGAAAGATTCTTTTTATTCTTAGGTCCATTTCTGTACAATATATTAAATAGAAAACTAAGTATCCTTTACTGTCCAGGCCGCTCGTTTGTGGAATGCATTACCAGTTCCAATAAAGCGCGCGCAATCGCTGCCTGTGTTTAAACGACTCGTGAAGGAACATTACTTGTCGTTGTGATTTTGTTCTCGTTGCTGGCTGACAGTCTTCTTTTGTTTTCGTCTCTTATATATTTAGTATGTATGTATCTATGTATATATTATATGGCATATTTATCTACTATATAGCATATGTATGTATCTGTGTATCTATTATAGTATACTGTACTTATATACTTTTTATTTGCACCAAGAACAACCCCATTTAATGTTCATAAAATCACTGTCCATTCCAAGGTTGCCTGGAAGAGATCGCAGTATGCGATAAGGCCGCCAATTGTATATTTTGTAGTTTAAGATGTATCTTTAAGTAATGTGTAATCTGGTGTACAATAAAGTATATATAAATAAATAAATAAATAAATATATATAAGCTAAATTATTTTAGCTGTAAAAAATCTGTAATTACCTTTTTACAACCTCTGTCTTATGAACAGACAGAGGATCTACTTGTTGTTTGCAAGTAAACTGCAAGCACGCTGTTTTTGTTAATGTATGTTTTAATTTTAGTACTTTACTATTCACTTGATGTTAATTTATTTGTTTTTAAGTAGATATTAATGCACCTTGTAGCCTGAAACACAGGTTCAACCTAGTTCAGGCAAAAAGGAACTGTGCTCTATTATAACTGTTCGATATATATTTTTTTGTAAATGTGCCCCTTTTTATAAATAAACGATTATTATTATCATGAATTAAATCTATAATTAATTGTTTTCTAGTTTATTAACTTTATCATTTAGACGTGATGATATTATTAACGCTATAATATTTACTAAAAGTCATTTTATACCTCCATCTGTCTTAACTCCAAAACAACTGTATGAAGCGTTGATTCATGGTATTAAGGATTTAAATAAGTATAGCGAACTACTTATTAGGTCTGGATAGTATCCATACGCTAATTGACTTAGCCTAACTATCGTGATAATTAATAAATTATTTTTTAAATTCCCGTAGTACTCGTATATAAATCAGAATACATGTTATAAAACCTGTCTCTGTAAATATCCCACATGATGTGGATCAGCCTTATTCCTTTGATTATACCTCATTGTAATCATATAGCTATAAGTAAGGATAAATTAACATATTAGTAGGCCTTCAGGAACTAAGTAGAGGTATTAATCAGATTTATATATGTAATAATCTCGATGTAAAGGTATATCAGTTCAAGATATGCTTACTTGAGAAACAGAAACGTTATGTAAAATTATTAATATTTAACCTCAACAATGTGAAACTAAATTGGTTCATGGGAATATAGATATTTGGCAAGAATTAAAAAGCAATAAATGGTTATTTGTCAAGTCAGAACCAACCAAACTTACCCTTGAATGTAATTCTCAGATAACAGAGGACAAATTATTAGGTAGGTACTGATGTAATCAGTTTAGAACCAGAATGTAAAGCTTATTGTGACGACAGGGAACTTTCATGTAAACCTTATATAATACAGTTATTGAACCTATAATGTCTGATTTCAATCATATTAGTGATCGTTGTTGTGACAAAGATAAGTTCATGTTAGTTAATCTTTTGACTTTAAAATTTAGAAATATTCCTTTATTTTCTCAAATCTTAAATACACTAAACAATTATTAACTAACGAACTAACTAACTTTACAAATAAATATACAAAACAAAAGGAAACTTAGGCGTCGAAGTACTTTAAAGTTAAATGATATACTTGAACTTCTAGAAAAACTTATAACGGCTTCAAATCATCAATTAATGTCAGTCATTGACAAAATTATTAATGAACCTAGCCTATTCATAAAATATGAATCTTATTATCCATGTATTGTATAAATTCTACTTTTTTTATATTTTGTAAGATTTGTAAAAAATTCGTTAAATGTCCAACTCTCAAAACTAAAATAATCTAACAATTTAACAGACGAAGTTCAGGAATTAGAAGAAATCCCAGTCCCAAGACTTCGCATGTCTCCCTGAAACTTATTTAAAAAATATGCGTTTCATCTTGTTGAGGGGTTATTATAAACGCTGACACGAATGCTTAATCGGCACAAGCCCTTCTAGTACATGATTGCTAGTCAGCTTCCAGCCAGTTCGGATTTGGCATTCAATGAGTTGGGACGTACACCGAGTTTTCCCCAAATATATTGTCAATTTTAGGAAGTTTAAATAAATATTTTTTTAAAGATGTAGTTTTTCATTCTAACAGCGCGTAGTAAACGTAACTTAAATTCAAACGATTACTGAATCGAAAATACATCTATCCCTATCCTATAGTATTTTGGTTTAAAAGCACAATGAGTTGGTCCTACCTATCACCCATAGGTATGAATGAAGTTTAAACTTTCTGCGTACTCCCGTGGAAAAAAAGCGTGACTTTATGTACATACTAGCAGCGCCCCGCAGTTTCACCCGCATAAGTCTCGTTTCCGTGAGGATATCGGGATAAGAAGTATCCTACTTGTTAATCCAGGTTATAAACTATCTGTGTGCCAAATTTCATCCAAATCCGTTGAGTAGTTTTTGCGTGAAAGAGTAACAAACGTCCATTCATCCATCCTCACAAACTTTCACATAATACTACGAGTATACTATGTGTTTCTGAATGTACGACATTAAATGAAAACGAGCACAGTACTAATCCATCGAAACATTTTAAAATACGAAGATTAGTAGTTAAAATAAATAGCAGAATCAACTGCATAAAAAGCAAACGCTTTATCTACGCAAAGTCACTGACCAACGGTGTGGTGCGGGGCGTGGCGGCGGCGGTGCGGGGCGCAGGTAGGTGCCTACCTACAGGCACTTTAGTCGGAGAACAATACAAACTCAAAGTTGCGCGTTGTTAATTAAAAGATCACTGATTGAATAAAACAACACAATAACACAAAAACAAATAAAATACACACAAAAAAAACACAATCACATAATATCAAATCCCAATCAAAATTTACATCATCAATAGAGTCAATTTTTTTAATTTTCAAAATGTCCTTTGTTAATTATGCACAAGCGAAATCGTCTTATTAAATTTTGATGGACTCGTAACGTAACAAGCCCGGATCTGCCATTATTTTTAGTTTGTCGAAGGCATTAATTATTTTAATTCTTAAATCGTCCACAGTGTTCAATTCTCGTGCATACACCTCGTTTTTACGGCCCCTCACAAAAATAAATCCAATGGTGTCAGGTCAATAGCAACAAAAACTTTTCATAAAATCATGACAATGCGCGCGCAGCTCGTCTCGTGATAAAAAAAATAGTGCGTGCTCACTTCAAAGGGCTCCGGTGCACTGACTGACCTAATTATCGAGTCCGACACTTTTTGCCGAAAAAATTCCGGTCACACCACACTCGCAATTGAATATGCACCACTAATGCATAAGTAATATTTATTTTTCTTTCTAATTGTAAGATTTTGTGGGAATGGGCGGGGCGTGCCATAGTAGAATAGTATAATACCTTTCTCTGTCTGTCAAGCATATTGAGACGCAGATAATAGAATCATATGTTTTGCACAGATTCTTGACCTTACCGTGATTACCTATTATTATTACGGACTCAGATCTACATCATGTTGAAAAATAAGAAAATGAAACATAATTTCCTGTGGCTAAAGTATTCATTGGGTTAGATTGATTTTTTGTATACGGATAAAGAACATGATTCTCTTTACGTGGTTTAAAGGAATGTCAATCCTCCTGTTACATCTTGTATAGTAGGAAGTAGGATGTTAAACTAAATAAATATTATGTACGAAACGAGTACCGTCATGGCGGGTTACTTTGACCCTAGGTCATAACGTTGGCCCAAATCGAGACAGTATGGAACTCTGTACTTATATGCTAAACTTGGGACAGCATGTGGCTGGTTGCACCACATTATGTTGAGAGAGAGCTTTATTGATACCACAAACTATTAGTGTGATCTATTATTATTTTCCCAGAGAACCATAACTGAAGTAGGTAACTATATAACTGTGTGTATTCAAAGGGCGAACTGTGCGTCCCGGGAATTGACGATGTCTATACATAACAAAGACAGCTTAGTATTCATCAAACTAGGTGGTTAAAATTTTGTGATTTTAACTTATTTAATAAAACATATAACATTACAAGTAACACATTTATTAAGGATGTAGCTTGTGTTAGATCATCGGAAAGGTGTTATGTTCACAGATCAAGAGCTTAATTAAGTTGCTCGGGGAGGATGACAGCAGCTTCGGGGATGATGGGGACACCAATTTGGACGGGCTCAACCGGCACGGGGGCGACCTCGACAACCTGCACCGGCTCAGGGGCGACTTCCACAACCTGTACGGGCTCAACGGGAATCTCAACCTCGCCGACGGGCACAGGCCTGCCGACGGGCACAGGCCTGCCGATGGGCTCAGGCCTGACGATGGGGGAGATGGTCTCAGGACTGACAATGGGGGAGACGGGGATATTAGCGGGGACTTCAAGGGTAGCTTTGTTCACGTTCACGATGATCTGGACCAGGGGAGAAGCACCAGCGGGAATTTCGCCGATGACTACGGGAGAAGGAGCAACGGCACCGAGTTCAGGCAGAGGGGCGATGATGGCGGGTCCGACGGCGATGGGTTCGGGTCGGACGACGGGGGCGATGATAGCAGGTCCAACGGCGATGGGTTCTGGTTTAATGATGGCGGGTCCGACGGCGATGGGTTCGGGTCGGACGACAGGGACGATGATAGCAGGTCCGACGGAGATGGGGTTAGCGGCGGCGATAATGTCAAAGAGTTGTTCCTCGAGGAGGGCAGCGGTGGCGGGGTCGGTGCTGGGGCTTTGGATGGCAGCGATGATAGCCTCCAGCTGGGCGAGGTCAGCATCCACGGGCTTGCTCAGCGGAACAGCGACGGTGAGGGCCACGAGGGCGGCGAAGGCAACGAAGAATTTCATTTTTCGGTTTTTTTTGGTCTGAAAATGTGCGAAAAATCACTTAATATAACTCTATTCCAACTTAACACTGAATCTATTCAAAAGAAAATAACGTCATTATTCCCTGAAGGGGGTACCAGATAGGTACACCCACGTCGCCGTCTCCAACTAGTATTCTCTCTTTATTGAGGGGCACACATCCAAACCCCGTGCTGCTACTTAGAAATTTCTTATGGAAAAACCAAACTTTGGAATCGAACCACAGACCCCACGGAATATAAGAATTAAGTCGCGATGTGACCACTAGACCAACGATGCAATCATAGATTATATATTATATAGTTAATAACAGGTTACTATTGTAATTTCTAAGTTTTTTATATAAAATATTATTAATAGAAACTTCAACTCACCTTTGTTGATTGCGTCGATCAAGAAGATACTTTAACAATCGTATCTTTCTGTTTCTATACTTTACGTTTTATACCAAAGTGTTATCATATCAGATGAACCAAAATAATTAATTTATGGCTCAAATAAATTGATAATGTAACGCGCCATTCATTTTTATTATGGTCGTAATTGGTATCAATGAATTGCTTAACATTTACGTCAAATATAACTGTACTAAATAGATGAGATTACCTTATGGAATATCTTACATAAACAGCTTTAATTTCCATTTCCATTTGCCCACTACTGGGAGTCGGGCCTCCTCCACCTCTCTGTGAAAGGGAGAGGGCCGCCGTAATCCACGCGGGTGCAGTACGGGTTGTCGCTAAATGTCACCATACCACTCTTTGAACGTAAAACCCTGTGCTTTCGATAAGACTTACATCTTCATTATCTACAGTCTCAGATAGATGGGGTCTTCAGTTTTATTAAGGCTGAACAGAGACCATAGTTCTAGTACGAACGCGCAAAGTAAACGTACCTAACTTAAATTCGAACGATTATTGAATCGAAAATACAACTATCCTATAGCATTTTGGTTTAAAAGCACAATTATTAGTAAGTCATAGATATCGATGCCTAATAACCAAAAAGGGATAAGCGACATTTTTTGTCAAATCGACTTATATATATCGATGCCTAATAACCAAAAAGGGATAAGCGACATTTTTTGTCAAATCGACTTATATATATCGATGCCTAATAACCAAAAAGGGATAAGCGACATTTTTTGTCAAATCGACTTATATATATCGATGCCTAATAACCAAAAAGGGATAAGCGACATTTTTTGTCAAATCGACTTATATATATCGATGCCTAATAACCAAAAAGGGATAAGCGACATTTTTTGTCAAATCGACTTATATATCGATGCCTAATAACCAAAAAGGGATAAGCGACATTTTTTGTCAAATCGACTTATATATATCGATACCTAATAACCAAAAAGGGATAAGCGACATTTTTTGTCAAATCGACTTATATATATCGTTGCCTAATAACCAAAAAGGGATAAGCGACATTTTTTGTCAAATCGACTTATATAATATCGATGCCTAATAACCAAAAAGGGATAAGCGACATTTTTTGTCAAATCGACTTATATATATCGATGCCTAGCTGCCAAAAAGCCTATTCTAACCATATATAAAATTTTAAAATAGAAAAGTACCGTCATGGCGGGTTACTTTGACTCTAGGGCATAACTATGGCCCAAATCGAGACAAATGTTTAGTGTTATTAATCCACACAACAGTTCCGCAAGTACGCGTCAATATCGCCATCTATGTTACTAATGGAATACGACGTTCAGTGGTGTCTTCGCGACACGGCGGGCAGTTCAAACATTTGTCTCGATTTGGGCCAAATGCCCTAAACGCCATGACGGTACTTTTTCTATTTTAAAATTTTACGAATATACGTTACGTTGTCGCACTGGTACCTAGGTACAGTCACGAGCATAAATATATTACTATGGACAGCTCAGCAATAATATCTGACTTCATGACTCAAGAGTCAAGATTACGGATAATATGTGCTTATTTGTGGAAGGCATATTACAAGTGGCAGCGCAAATAAGTGACATCGAATGAACACTAAAACTATCTGATGAGACAAGCAACTCCAAAATTTAGGATGCTGCATCGTCTTCAAAAATATAAAACATTTATTCAGTGCACACAAAAGACATAGCACAACACACAAACGCACAATGAAATTGTGATAACAAATTACATGAACATACAATATAAAAACAATGAGCCAATATACAAAAAAGGAAAACGAAACAAGGTGCGGTGTGCGTCTCAAGGTTGCACCAAATGGGAGTCCAGCTCATCATGTGTCAGGCAAAATACCTGACGCTGATATTCTGCTGAATCCCTGCAGTGACATATGGACGTCGATCAGACGAGATAAATACAATTGGTGTTGTGACAAAGTGTTAGGCGCGGAGTGAAATATATTATATTTAGTAATATATTTTTGTTCGTGACCCTAGTTAGACACGTAACGAGGTTTGGATGTCCAGTTTCAGGCTAACCCATAGAAATATAAAAAGGGCTAAAATAACCACATAGCTCTGTCCAGTTAACCTATTTTGGCAGTTACCAGTTTTTTTGTAGGCTGCAACTACAAACTACTGACTGAACCTATGTTGACCTAGAAATAAAACAAACCAACTAGAAATGCTTGACATGCAACAAAAAAAAACCTGAATTATATAAATTATCGTAAAGTTAAAGCAGGTGTTTATTTATTATTCCTGCTTATTGCATTTAATGCAATAAACTGATAACAGCTGTGATAAGGCCTACAATTTGAATTCTACAGATCTGTGGTTAATAATGCCAATTCCAGTGTGCTAACGCTAAGCTGTCCATCTATCCGCATGATGTGTATCAGCAATAAACTTCGGTCTGATTGGACACACCTACGTAATATTATCGACCTATAATGGAGGATTTAATACACCTACCCACTGCTGCCAGTATAAAATTAATTTTTAGCTTCTAGTCTAACAGGATGCAGCTGATTCGAGTGTTACATGGGGTGACTGCCTATCTGACCTCCACAACCCAGCAGTGGTGCAGCTACAATTATCATTAGAAAAGAAAGAAAATAATGTTCATTTCTCATAAACTCAGACAAAAAAATTTTAGGCATTTTTGTAATGTTTTTAATCTTATGATGACTGCATTACACTGGTATTAAATATATATAATGTTATGTGATACACAGTTACACACACAGGTGTACATTATTTGGCAATTGTAGACATTAAGAAGAGTGGTGGTTCCGAAGGGAAGCCGACAGGAATCGGGTTGTATGAAGGCTTCGCTACTGCAACCCAGTTAACGTAAGACTGGTTGTCAGACTTTCGAGCTGCATTACAAAATCGATGTTTTGATAAATTCTTTCATCAAAATCCGTTGCGCTGATCTAGTTAGTTGTTACTGTCACCTTCCAGTCTTCCTCGATGCGACTGAGTCAGTTGCCCACCTGGAAAAATTGCCATCTGATCCAACCTTCACAATTCAATTACAATACGACATAACGTTGTTCCATTAACATATTAGTTGGCCAGACACGATCACTTTCCAACTTAAATAACATCACGCTTGTTTCCCCGAAGGCAGTGGTGTACCTACTTATTCCTATGAATAAATCAATCTGCCTAGCCTTTTCCCAGGTACTCCCTTTCTGCTCCTAAAATTGTTTGTCCGAAAATCATTATCCATAACACGTTTGCTATAAACTTCAGTAACCATAATGTTCAAAATCCCGAAATTTTGTTTAACATAATTATCTTTAGTTCTAAAAGTATTCTGTCATAATATCGAGTACTATAATAATTGAATACCCTAATTTTACATGACCTAAAGTCATATGTCCTAATTATTGTGTTAAATAATGTGTATTATTCCGAATGTTCATTTATAATATTTTTTTTAGTCCTAAAACATTAGCTAAAAATTAGGTTCGCAGAAACGAATCGCTGTAAATGCGACTCCACGCAGTCTTCTCTGCTCTACCCCTAGAGTGTAATTTAAAATCGCGTAGGCGCGGAGGGGCGAGGCGGCCCGCGAGTTGAGGAGCAGGTGGTTGTAACACTCGCCGCCACGGCTGAGGCTGGCCGGCGAAGCCGGCCAGCAAGCCGAAGCTGCGGTGGTGAGCGTTAAACCCATCTGCGACGATAAACTCGCGTGGGACCGCCGGAGCCCCGCAGCGCCGGAGCCGTGACAGAAACCATGCCTGCTGCATGTTGCATGCTTGCTTGCATGCTTGCTTGCATGCTTGCTTGCATGCTTGCTTGCATGCTGCATGTTTGCTTGCATGCTGCATGTTTGCTTGCATGCTGCATGCTGCGTGCTTGCTTGCATGTTGCATGCTGCGTGCTTGCTTGCTTACAAAAACCACATGTTCACAATCAACTGCTTTATTGAGTAGTCTTAATTAAAATGACTAATTTTAATTCGTAGACAGATTCTAAGCTAATTTTATATTAGCTGCGATTGCCTTCAAAAAATCACATTTGGCATATTCTGATTGTTTTTTTTAAATGTTTTCAATTCTTGCTGTTTTGTCAATTATTTTTCTTTTTATTTGGAATAGGAACGCCGTTCAATAATTTATTTTTGAAACGAGTATATTATAAAACAAAGACGTATTTATCCTGCTACTAAACAGAACTACATAACAAGTGAACTATCTCAAAACAAGTCGGTAGAAGAAAAAATATTGCCCGCTCGTATCTACGTAACGCCTGAGAGAAGTTCATAGCAAAAGCTTTGTTAAACAAATTTGTTCTAGGAATATCATTATTATAAATAAACATTATGTAATTTGAATTTAGGACTTATAACTTTTATTGGAAACGATTTTATGTCTTTTGTATATTATTGATTGTAATATTTATGACAAACTGATTTAGGACATATTATATTTAGGGATTTCAATTGTATGGCATGTGATATTATGTGATATTAAGTTCGGGTAAGTTATCATTCGGACAAATGATGATTAGGACAAAAAAAGTTATAAATGGCACTTTAAATTATGGATAAAAAAGTTAGGTGACACAATAGAGAACCCTTTTCCCAGCTATGTTGGGGTCGGCTTCCAGTCTAATTGAATGCTGCTGAATACCAGTATTTTACATGGAGCGTCTGTCTATCTGATCTCCACAACCCAGTAACTGGGTAATACGATACCCCTTGGTAAGACTGGTTGTCAGATTTTCGGGCTTCTGACGACCCGTAACGAGTGTCGAAGATCCATGAATGACAGCCGGGACCAACGGCTTAACGTGCTTTTCGAGGCACGAAGGAGTCTCGGTAAATAAAGATGGTCACCCATCCACGGACCAACCCCGGCAATCGTAGTTTAACCTGATGGATCGACCCGTGTGGCTGTTATTACTTAGCCACGAGCTCCTCACCTACTTATTCCTAAGAATATTCACCTCTTATTATACACCTTGACCTTGACCACCTTGTTGAATCTTCTCAACGGTCTCAAGCAGGTATTGAACGAGTCAAGAACTTTTATAAACTTGCGAGTGGAGTGAAAATTAGCTATTGCTAGTCGCTGCAGCTGCTGTGTTGCTGTAGTTTTTGTTGTTAGATCAGGAAATTGATTGCTGATGGAACTTCTAAATTATCTAGTCTATACAAACCGAATTCCTAACGATATTACCTATAATGAACACAGTAGCGGTTCGTCTCATGCGTGATATCGCGTGCACCTAACCATTTACGGATATAATCCGATAACAACGATGTTTGATTTTGATAACAAAACATATTTTACATTCTTGCATTTACCTGCTTACATTATATTCAAGTAAGTAAATAATTCGGTTAGTAATGGGTATGGTTCTATGTTCTTTGTTACAGGGTTTGGTTTCCGCACTTAGTCCTTTAAGTGGACCATTTGCGTGAGCCATGGCGGCCGTCGGTGGTTATTCCAACCAGCCAAACTCCCTCCAGAAGTTGATCACGTCTCCTGGTCTGTTCAGAACATCTGGGAAAGATCTGGGTGCCCCGAGGGTTTCTGTTCTAATCTGGGTGACGCCTGTGCATTCAAAGAGTGCATGCGCAACGGTTTCCTCAGCCTCCATGCAAGCCCTGCACAGAGAACTGTCCGTTATGCCTATTGTGTGGAAGCGTTTGTTTAGTGAACAGTGTCCTGCGATGGTCCCCGTCACCAGGCGCTGGCTGTTAATATCCAGGCATAGTAAACGACTGGTTAGCCTACTATCTAAGGATGGCATAGCTTCCCTGGACTGCCTGCAGTCTGGTGTCGAGGACCACGCAACTCTCCGCTTGGGTGTGGGTGAACTTCTGTAGCCACCTGCGTAGCTGGTTGAAGGGGATGAGTACGATTGGTTCAAGACCACAGACTGGCGTGCTGGATGCTCTCCTACAGCTAGTTCGTCAGCAGCATCGTTACCCAGTGATCCGCTGTGTCCTTCTATCCATTGCAGTGTCACTGTGTTGCGGGTAGATATTGTTACTGTGTCGAGGTAAAATATTTTTCCCTAAGGATTGGAGAACTGAGCCGCTGTCGAAGAGTATACGTATATATCTACGTGTGCATAAGTCTCCTGACTTCTATGGCATAAGCCGCTTGGGTAATGCCCACACACTCTGCCTGCTGGACGGTGTTGAACATTCCCAGCAGGCTGGATAAGTTTGTGTCAAGGTCGTGTGAGAAAACTCCGACTTCGTTACCGGAGTTGGTCTTTGATCCGTCGGGGTATACTCTCATCTCTTTCGGGCCTGAGTAGTCACACTGTTCTTCTGTGAGTAGTATGTTATAATGCTTTTAAAAGTAGTATAGTTTCGGGGCTTTGTCGCAGGGTGATGCCATCATTGGATGTCTTTTGACCGTATCCTCTTTTAAGCTATGTGCTTGACTCTAGTCTTTGCTCAGGGTTCCTATTACATTGAGCCTAAAGACGACCAGGGCCGCCTCGCCTCTCACACGGTGTGGTGTAGAGGTGGCAGTCCAAGCATTGTCTGTAGAGCAGCAGTGAGTGTAGTGTGTGTAGCTCACTAGCACTGTGTCACTACACTATACCAGCGAACCGCTGCAGTTTTTCGAGATATCTTTGGGCTGTGCTCAGGTCTGTCCTGGGCCACCAGACCAGTGAGCCGTATGTGACAATTGGTCGGATGTCTGTGGTGTATAGCCAGTAAGTGACTTTGAGGCTAATCCCCCAATTCCTGGTGAGCAGTCGCTTGCACTTCCACAGGGATATGCTGGCTTTTGTAATGATATTAGGTAGTTGGTATGTTTTGCATAATTTGCTGTTTGTCCAAAGAGATGCCCAGGTTTCAGTTGATAGGCTTAGGGTAGTTCCAAAGAATCGTGGTAATTGTAGTGTGGTTTATTTCCTCTTTTTTGTAAAATGGGTATGATAATATAATTAAGTAGGTACAGCGATGACGTATGAGGAATCGTATTATTTATGTAACTACCTATAGTCATCGTCCTGAAACACGCAGTTGACTAAAACCGTAAAACAATCATCATAATCATAATACATGTATACAATGTGTCTGTACACAGTGTGACGAAAATTAAGGGTGAGGTACAGACCATCAAACTGAACAACTTTCTCCCGGGGACCAACATCGTAATCGCAAAAAAAATATCAGTCGTCTCATACATTTGTTCGAGTAGGTATTGAAGTTTTGTATGGGATGACTGATTTTTTTTTCACGATTACGATGTTGGTCCCCGGGAAAAAGTTGTTCAGTTTGATGGTCTTTACCTCCCCTTTAAGTTTTACTATTCCGAAACCAGACACCCTGTATAATACGAGGAACCAAGTTCGTGCCTCTTTTGAAGTAAATTATACTCGGAGGCAGAGACTTATCTTTGGTCAAAGACAAGTATAAACATTACCATTCAACGTGGCAATGCTGCCAAAAAGAATTAAGTACATAAAGAAAAAGCATGGGTAGTAGTTGCATTTTCCTGCTGTCTCTAACAAGGCTGTATAGTAGGTAGTATAGGCGTTGAGCTCCTTAACTTTTATGTTGAGCTATACGATTACTGACAGATGCTTGCACTGACTGAACAGGTCCACTCAATCTGTGTGGTTCTTTCCTCAAAAGACCATTTCAGACACCAACCTACATGGTCTTCACATGATCTGACCAAGATTATGTCTGGATTTTAAAAGAGACTGTGACCTCTGAGTTTGTTTCGGCCTTTCTTCTCAGAGTAGTCAGATGGGAAACGCCGGCCTCATCTAGTTTAAAAAAAAATGTTTGAAGTGTAAAAGTGTTTGTATAGGTAAACCTACTTTCAGAAATAAAATCTTTTATCATTTATCATTAGTAGAAACTCACAATATAAGTAATGCATACCTACATACTTTTTGAGCTCTCATTATTAAAGCAGTTGCTAGAAGGCCCCCGTTCAGCTGTGGAGTTACTGTCAACAATATTAACAGAACTAAAAAACTAACAAAGAGCTAGCAAAGTCAAATCATCATCATCGGTGTCGATATGCCAATTTATTTGGAGTCAGTACAGCTTGCCATCGTCTTCTACAACATGTCCCAGAACTAACGCACAACCTCTTAAGGGGTCATTGTACTCATCATTATGAACTACTTTTAAATACTATTGGACTAAACCTGAAATCGTGAACAAAAAAATCTGCTGTTCTGAGTGCTGCTGTGAAAAAGAGATAAAAATGTGTTTTTAATAATTACCTATTAAATTAATATTATTTAGTAGGTCACCCATTGATTAGATTTTTCAAAAAAGCATCTTTTCATTTAACATTCTTAAAAATTTGGTCCCGTGTGAGCGAGAGAGGTTACAAAATGTGTGTTCGCAAAATAGTGTTACAGTTAAATTCGACCGAATAGAAACAGAGATTTCCAATTATCTTTTTTTAAATAAGACATTTCAAAAATGTTCTTAACTAAATTTTTATACCTATGTATCCTGTTTATGCGTATCAAGGTTAATTAAAATCGGTTCATTCATTTCGAAAACCAAGGACTTGAAAGTTTGTATGAAATGCCGTGCGTCGTAATTCGTAAACGGTCTTAAGAGGTTGTGCGTTAATTCCAGGACATGTTGTATTGCTCTTCGGTACCTATAAAAGTAACCCCTTCCTAGCTACAGCTTGCGGCTCTTGTGCGCTGGTATAATTAGGTACCTTTTAGAATTCTCAATTGATATTGTATAATGTGATGAATGCTGATCCAAATTCCAAGACATATCTCTGGCGTCCCCCACAAAAAGACAGGATGTTCTATTCTTATCACTAATAGGTGTCTACGTCACGTCCTGTTTTCGCTCAACAATATCCAGGAACAGCACAATAGGGAAGAATACTAAGCCGACTTATCTAGATAAATGACGTTGTATTGTTGAGATTATCAGCATAAGTGAGTTCAAACAGTAAAGCAATCGCTCTCGGTCATCGGAGTCAATTAATACCGACGTCTCAGTAGTAGGGTGTCGTGTTATATCGTGCTTTGTATCTTTATTTTTACTTCCTTAATTTAGCATACAATATGCTTAGTTCCATAAGCATTTGCATTTGTTTCCGATTTGACGAACGTTAAAACGGAATGTTTTTAAAGCAAATCAAGCGATTTATTTTTCTACTAGGTCTGTATGTGCGGTTTTCTGCCAGTGGAAAGAGCACTCTAGCCGGTGCTGTAAATACCTCTCCGTGAAAACTTGGTGCTGTCATTCCACCACCACCACCTCTTAAAGCAGTATTATTTTAATGTTACTTCAGTGTGAGAAAGAGATGGAGCTATACAGGACGACTAGCTCCATCTCTTTCCCACACTCAAGTAAGATTACAATAATATTGCTGGTGGTGGTCTAGCTCCTGATGCTAGCGATTGACGCTATTAACAGCTGACTTTGAACTCCCTTCATCTGAGTTTTTTTTGTGAGCTTATCTCATAATCAGCGATCAGCCATGCTGCTGCCATAAGCAAAAGGCGCTCATCTGAGGAAAACAATATATAAAAATAAGCGTTATCTACTAGATAAAAAGGCGGCAATGAAGCGTCTGTCTACCTAGTATACCTACGCATTTATTGCCAAAGCCAAGGGAGCAAGAGACTGGATAGATTTAACAGTTTTCCTTGAAGTTAAAAATACGCTTCGGTCCGACGTAGCGTACTTGTACTACAGAAAAAGAATCCATTATACAATAACATAATTAGCAGGTCAAAGTCTTTATTCTAACTAGTTAATTCAGTAAGAGGTCCTACTTAATACCTTTTATATATTTAATAAACGTTACTGTACACCACAGAAATACGTAACAAAAAATAAATCAAACACTACAAACTATACAAGAGGAGGCCTTATCGCTTTCTGCGATCTCTTCCAGGCAACCTTGGGATGGACAGTGATTTGCCTGGACATAAAATGGAGCTGTCATTGGTGCAAATAATAAGTATACTTACAATATACTAAATTATATATATACACAGATTATACATATCTATCATACATATATATTTACAAATAAATAAAATTGAAGTCTTTTTGTAATGTCAAATTAACAACTTTTTACTAAAATGAAAGTATATTACGGTACTTACTTAAAACAAAAAAGCAATTTTTAAAATTTTTGTCTGTCTGTTTGTTCCGGCTAATCTTCGAAACGGCTGGACTGATTTTGACGGGATTTTCACTGGCAGATAGCTGATATTACAGGGGGAGTAACTGTAGCTACTTTTTAACTGACTTAAAAAAGGAGGAGGTTCTCAATTCGGTTATATTTTTTTATGTTTGTTACCTCAGAACTCCGTCATATTTATACACTTCTGGACACATCTATTGGCCCACCTTGTATTTTCAGTTTCGTTTGGTCCTAGCTAAAATTTTATATTAGGTCGAGCAAAAAGTTTTTATGCAGTTTTGAACCTGGCACATTCACAATTTCATTCAATAGTCTTTTTTGAATTTCGAACACAGAATTTAAAGAAACAAAAGACAATTTGGAGCCTGTTTGCTGATATCAAACAATCGAATACTAAGAAAACTTGGTTTTATTGGTTTACTTAACCTTTATATTTACATTTATTAATATCTATAATACATGATAACACTAATATATATATATTATGTACAAGTATACAATAAAAAAAATAAAAAGGGAGAAGAGCTCATTGGGCATCAAAAAATTCATCCGCATCGCTGTCAATCGGAAAAATGCCCAAAAGGCTGGCAGCGTTGCCACGCTGAATGGCAATGCTGATTCTTTGGGCTAAGAATAGGCCAGCCTTCTGGTCCCGTAGAGAGTCGACCAACCGCTTAGCGATGTCCCGAAATACTCGATGAGCACTCGGACCCCAAGGCCCAAGTGTTTCAACACCAAACGGCTCAAACATATAGCTCCCAATGAGGTTGTTATATTTGCGCAGTTTGAGGTTTTCTGCACCTGCAGCAGCCGCCCCAACACAGCCCGCCGTGCTAGGAAGATGGGATGGCGCGAGGGTGTCGACACAGGTTGCATCCCACACCAAAGGCCTACCCAACTTCCAAGGCATTATGGTCATTCCGTCCGGCCTCTTCCCATCGTCACGTGCCAAGCCGTTGGGTTCTAAAACAGCTGGCACCCCGGCGGTGACAAGAGCCCGACGGATGATGTCGTTAATGCTAGCGTGCCGTGCCATACGACCAGCGCTCTTGCTGCAGGATAGGCCATGGTGTCCGAGGCAGTCGACTCCGTCACCGCATTGACAGCGATGTGGAGCTCCGCAAGGAGCGCCCAGACGCAAACAAGTAGCGAGCCGGAATGTGGTATCACCCAGCATAGTGCCTATGTTGGGTGATGGTAGCGCCTGAAGCCAGAGGCCCGACTCCCATTCACCCACAGCCAGCAGGCGGGCACGCTCAGCAGTGTTGGTGGACGTATTAATGAGTTTATTCCGTACCAACCTGCAGAGCGGCTCATCCCACTGTCTCTGGGAGGACGGGTTCTCGGGCAGAACCGTATCCGGGCAAGCAATTTTCCAGGCGTTCACCGCATCGGTCAAACACGGCACTTCAGAGTCAACCTGAGAAGGGGCTAAGATTTTTGCGGTTAACTTTTCGGTGCTGTGAACCGAGGACAGGAACGCCGGTAAACTTACACTAGAAATTTTGCGGAAAATTTTGGTTTACTTGGATTTAATTCTTGAAAAAGTGATTGATATCTTTGGTTTTGCAACAAACATTACTTATTCTTAACATTAAGGTGAAGTTCTATCAATAATCTATGGATACTTCACCTGAAGTCGCCGCCCAAGCTGTGGCACTTATTCAGGCCGGACACAGCCAAAGAAACGTGAGTGCTCAACTTAATTTAAGTCGATCTGTGGTCCGAAATGTTTATCGGAGGTACCTAGAGACTGGCGGCTTTGTTCGTCGCCAAGGAAGGCCACGATCTCGGGTCACAACTGAAAGGCAGGATCGATTCATCGTGACGACCAGCTTGAGAAATCGTCACCTTACCTCCATTGAGATACAAAACCAACTTCGCGACTTCCACGGAGTATCTGTGAGCGCTCGAACTGTTCGGAGAAGGTTAAAAGAACGCGATATGGTACCACACAAGCCAGCTAATGGGCCCAAACTAACGCGAGCCCACCGAACAGCGCGCCTTCATTTCGCACGCAGTCATTTAAATTGGACACAGCAAGATTGGAGCCGTGTACTCTTTTCTGATGAGTCTAAAATTGTGTTACATGGCAATGATGGAAGGAAGAAGGTCTACCGACGTAAGGGAGAGCGTTTCGCACAATGCTGCTTTGAAGAGAGGGTTGCTTATGGCGGTGGCTCATGGACTGTCTGGGGCGGTATATCCGCGAGCGGCAAAACTCAACTTGAGGTTGTTACAGGACCACGGCTGCCAACATTAAATGCTGTAAGGTACATTCGTGAGTGCTTAGAACCTCACGTGATACCATACGCGGACTATGTGGGCCCAAATTTCCTTTTTATGCATGATAATGCAAGAGCCCATGCGGCCGGCATCGTCAGGGAATATCTTCGGGATGTGAACATCACAGTTATGGACTGGCCAGCCAGAAGCCCAGACATGAACCCCATTGAGCACATGTGGGACGAGCTAAAAAGACGTGTTAGGGCTCGTCAGCCAGTTGCCCAGACGATGCAGGAGTTGAAAACTGCCATAGAAGAGGAATGGGAGATGATCCCTCAAAATTTCATAGAGCGGTTGATAAACTCTATGCCTAATCGTATGAGAGCTGTGGTAGATGCCCATGGAGGCAACACGCGTTATTAAATTAAACCTTTATTTGATAAAACATGTGTTTTATTCAAAAATCAATTGCCTTTAACAAGGCGCATATCCGACTTGTTAGGCGTAGCTCCATGTCGTATGGTATTCTGAATTCAAATTTAAAACAATACGATCGAAAAAGATGGTAAAATGTATCAGGTTTAAAACTGCATCAACAGTTTTTGTTCAATCTAGCAATCATATTTCGGTAGGGGCCATCGAAACCTAAACGCTAAGGTGGGCCAATAGATGTGTCCAGAAGTGTATAAACAAGATACAGTGCTGACAATTGATGACTTTAATACAATTATATGTTAATAAAACTTAAAATATCTTTTTCTACTAACTAACGAACTAACTAACTATACAAATAAATATACAAAACAAAAGGAAACTTAGGCGTCGAAGTACTCGTCCGCATCGCTGTCATCCGGAAACGTGCCCAGAAGACTGGCAGCATTGCCACGTTGAATGGCAATGCTAATTCTTTGGCCAAAGAACGAGCCAGCCCTCTGGTCACGTGAAGTGTCGACCAGTCGGCGAGAAATTTCCTTAAAAAGAAGACGCGCACTCGGGCCCCATGACCCGAGCGTTTCGACCCCAAACGGCTCAAAACTGTAGTTACCGATAAGGTTACAGTATTTGCGCCGCTTAAGGGTCTCAGCAGCCGCAGCAGCGGCGCCAGCACAGCTCGCCGTGCTTGGAACATGAGATGGCGCAAGGGTGTCGACACAGGTTGCGTCCCACACCAGAGGTCTATAAACCGATTTGAAAAATTCTTTATTTGAAAGGATATACTTCCATATTGTTCCCATATAAATTTGCTCAAGTTTTGATGAGTGGTTTTTGAGTTAGCTTCAGTAATACGTACTTTTTCCACTGATAATTTCCTGTCACTGTTATTTACATTGCAAGTAGTAGTATACGACTTTGTGTGTGGTAGGTATCACAACAAAAAAGTGAAAAATAAAAACTTTTTGCAAAATAAAACAACCGACTTCCAAAAAAAAACATTACAAAATGAAAAATAGTTTTAATTTCGGAAGTCGGTGGCAAAAAACTAAATACAGATCCATAGACACCGACTTCAGAAATTAATTTTCATTCTGAAGTGTTTTTGTTTTGGAAGTCGCTTGTTTTTTTTTTTTTTTTTTGTAAAAAAGTTTTTTTTACGGCTAAACTTATCGAGATCTACGATCATTATTAATTCATCACTCACCTAGCAGATAAGGTTTGACACTCGTCGCAAGTCGGCGCCGTGGCTCACAGATGAAGTTAAAATGCTAATGCACAAAAAGTTACAGCTAATTTTAAGCGTAGGGCTAATGACGCTAACAGGGAACGATACCTCTCAATCCGTAATCACTGCAACATGGTGTGAAGGAATGCTAATCGCCACCACATTCATACTTTTGTCCAAAATGGGGACGCATCCAAAGTTTGGTGATTTCTTAGATCATTGGGGGTGGGTAAAACCCGGCAAGAGGCAATGCCAAAAGATTTTTTTTTTTTTTTGGAAGTCGGTTGTGGTTTTTTGCAAAAAAGTTTTTTATTTTTAACTTTTTAGTGGATCGGTTTGTAATTTATCTAAGTTACAATAGCCTAATGACAACTCCTCATCACCTTTTACAAAATATTGCTTTTCCCGATGCAGGAACGTTAATTGTTGAGGAGTTCTCCTGGTACTTCACCATCATCTCCACTTCACCTTATGCATTGTGACGAACATAATTTGCTTAGCAACCATATTAACGTAATCGAATCGCAACCCGTGAAATGCTTATTATTGAGTGGTTCCGGTGGCCATTTCCCATCATCAGATCCTGACCTGATTACAATGAAACCACCTGGAAAGTATACCCTTTAAAACAAACAAAAATTATTTTCCAAATCGGTCCAGCCGTCTTCGAGTAGGTACCTAATCGGGGAACACACATAAAAAAAAAAGATTCCGACGAAATGAGAACCTCCTCCTTTTTTTGAAGTCTACTGAATTAACCAGTTATAATAAAGACTTTCCTAGAGATTATCAGAGGTGCAGAATTATAATTACCTACTACTCATTTAGTTATCATCATGAGAATTTTCCTAGTACCTACTGTGACCGCGATAGGTAGGTACTGCAATGATGCATTTCCAGATTTCTTTCATCATCAACTTCGCCAAAAACAATTTCTATACGGTAAAAGAATTTTTAGAGTAGGTATCACTTAGTAGAGTTATTTCTTAGTTTTTCTATTAAAAATGTTGTTAATGTTGTTTTTTTTTTTTTTAATGTTTGTTAGAGTGTAAATGTATCTTTTTGTCTATGTCTGAGTGTTTTGTATTGTATCAGAGTATATGATGTAGTATATAAATTAGGTTTTATGCCTTTACGTAGTAAGTCTAAGTGATTTGTATTGTATCAGAGTATTTATGATGTAATCTAAAAATTAGGTTTTATTCCTTTACGGAGTAAGTCAAGTGTTTTGTATTGTATCAGACTTATCAGAGTATATGATGTAATATATAAATTAGGTGTTATGCCTTTACGTAGAACCTATTGTACATATGCGTATGCCGCGTTTAGCGGCGGATGTGTCCTGAACTTATTTATTTATTTGGGACAAACAAACAGTAACACATTATATCTGCGCAAATAATATAAACAAAGATATTTATATTAATCACCAAATTTGTACCTACCATATCCAACGAATCTATCGAGTCTGTCTTCGCCATCAGATAGATAATACTAAAATGAGTGCACCTACTTATACATTCACATATTTATACTAATTTTAACAATGCAAAAGTAACTGTTTGTTATTTAGACATCTATATATCTACAAATAAATATAATTGAATTGTCGGTTAGTAATGTCAAAATAACAGCCTTTTACTAAATGCCTATGAAAATATATACGGTACTTATAACAAAAAAACAATTTTTAAAATTTTTGTCTGCCTGTTTGTTCCGGCTAATCTCCGAAACGGCTGGACCGATTTTGATGGGACTTTCACTGGCTGATAGCTGATATTGCAGGAAGTAACGTAGGCTACTTTTATTTTAGAAAAATAATTAGAGTTCCGCGCAAAAAAATAAAACCCATGAAATTGTTTCATAATTTCAATTTCTCATAATTGCCCCTACCACTGTTTGTCTCTGCATCACCCAAAGGTTGACTGGTAGCAAATGCCTATGGCATTAAGTCCGCCTCTGTATATTTCTGTGCATGAAGTATTAAATAAATAAATAAATTGTTAACAAATGGCGTGGGCGGGCGATGCAACGCGGCAGGTCGGCGGAGTTTTGTTAAAATGTGGCGGAGTTTTGTTAAAATGTGGTGAAATTTTAGTATATTATGTATCTTACGGCATCCACGCGAACGAAGTCGCGGAGCACAGCTAGTGACATAATATAAAGAATACATAATGAGATGTCGGAAAATATCCCACGGGAACGTACTATCGAGATAAAAGTATCCTATGTCCTAACCCTGGTCTACCAATGTGCCAAATTTCATCCAAATCCGTTCAGCCGCTTTGGCGTGAAAGCGTAAAAAACAAACAAGCAAACTCACTTTCGCATTTGTAATAACAGTTATGAGTTAGAATCTGCTTTTTGTAGACATTTTATTAGTCATCTTTAGGTAGGTACTGGCAATAGGGATGACGACTATTTTTTTTTATCGTTCACGTAGATTATTAAAAAATATTGGACATGTATTTTTTTTCTTTTTGTACGTATGTTGAGTTAAAATATGCCATGACGTCACGCCTTGCTAGATTTTATACTGAGTTGTGACGGAGCGAGCCCCCACTCCCCAACTTTAATGCGTTTTATCTAAGTCATTTGTTATTAATATGATACTTAAAGCAAAAGATACGTGTCTAATATCTTTTTATTACCTGACTGACGAAATAAATAGATTTTCTTTTTTTACCCAGGCATCATCCCTATTAATTGCTAGCTGTACCCCGCGACTTCGTTCGCGTGAAAGTCGTAAGATACACAATATACTAAAATAACAGCCGCCGCGTGGCATCGCCCGCCTGCGCTATTATTATTACTTCGTTTTCACTTAGCGTTCATTCTGACTTGTTTTCTTTTTTCTCGGTTCTTAAAAGTCGTACCGTGATGTTAAATAGCCTATAACCATCCTCGAGAATTGGGCTATCAAATGCAAAAATAAAATAATTAATTAATTAATTTTTAAATCCGACTTTTTGTTCACAACTTCATGGGTTTTAATTTTTTTGCCCAGAACCCTAATTATTTTTCTAAAATAAAAGTAGCCTAAGTTACTCCCTGCAACATCAGCTATCTGCCAGTGAAAGTCCCGTCAAAATTGGTCCCGCCGTTTCGGAGATTATCCGGAACAAACAGCCACACATAGACAGATGGACAGACAACAATTTTAAAAATAGCTTTTCCGTTAAAAACCTGTTATTTTGACATTACAAATAGACACTTCAATTTTATTTATTTGTATAGATATATGTGTAGTCTCGGTTGTACCTAATATTGTTGTGACCTACTCATTGAGTAACACTAGACCAATGGTGTAGGTATAAGGTAGATACTGTTACTGTAGTCTGTACCATCTCCTTCAGGATAATTTATGTAACCCACTGCTTACACGGTTTGTTTATATTTCGAGGGATTGAAATAGAACCAAGTACTTACACTAATCTCTCTACAATTCAGACGTAATGGGGGCTAGTACAAGCATTCGTGGCGATAATTGGATTGATATTAGCAGTCCAATCATGCATTGGTACTCGAGGTACTCGAGCCATAACGTGCATTCCTCTGTAACTAGGCAGGCATTCCCGGTAATTGAGAGTACGTACCTAATCAACTACATTGTAACTGTGCAAATATTTTACTAGTTTTCTGATGAACTTACTTTGCTGATGAGATGATAAACATCTACATTATTTATTATTTATGAATGTTCTAACCTTTCCAAGGCGAGGTGCTAAAATTTTTCGAGCTCGCGTCGCTTGTTATTTTATTGCATCTTATTTACTCTTAGGTCCGGCGCTCATCTGGCGAGGCGCAGCGCGGTTGTCACTGCCAAAAAAAACACCGACCTTGCAGTAGTTGATATAAAGTTGAGAATAAATAAACCTCCATTAGCTCGAGAACGCGTCTAAGTGAAAAGAGGTGCGCGTCTCAGGTTATATAATTCTCGTCTCTCGACTTTGTTTTAAGGCACGCAATGTTGATATTTTGTTTGGCAGTGACAACCGCGCTGCGCTGCGCCTCGTCAGATGAGCGCCGGCCCTTAAACTTTCTTGCATAAGTTGACAGAGTAGCTCCTATTACCTACTGTATGAAAAGTCAAAATAAACCTAACCTATCGGAGGTGCCAAAATTTTCGAGCTCGCTTCACTCACTCTTCCAGCCAAAGTTCTCTTAGAAGTTTGGATGGAAGAGTAACACCGTTCCTGTTCGTCAACGGTGAGTTTCTTGGCCGCAGTTTGGGCTTTACACTCGATGGTGGCACCGAAGTTGTGACATGATGTCAACTCCATGCCTAGGAGCTCGAGCCGATCAGTTATAGGAACAGATGTACCCCGAAAAGTAGGAGTCCGATCGAAACAACTCCTTTTAGCGGTAAAAAGACACGCGGCACGCCTATGTTTTGGTGGCGTTAAAAGAGACCAGATTATTATCACCCCACTGGGAGACAAGGCTTAAGGTCAAATCTGTCCGCTCTACCATGGCCTCTGTCAAGGAACGAACTTCGGTCCCGCTGGTTTTTGCGCTGGACAAGTATCTCTCTGAAACTGTACTGTCATCTGCGTACCCAACAATACCAGGCTGGTGTAGGTCATTGATGTGCAGCAGGAAAAGTGTTGCAGAGAGAACAGACCCCTGAGGAACTCCGGCATCAATAGCCATAAAGTCGGAAGAGCAGCCATCAACGACTACTCTGATCGACCGTCCACTAAGGAAGTCTGATATCCAGCTACAAAAATCAGCTGGAATGCCATAAGCAGGAAGCTTGCTGAGTAGACCAGACGGGACGACGACAACAAATGTCATCGCGGACGTACACACAGACCCCAGCTTGCTTTTTGAACTTGTGATCAAGAGAGTAACCCGGGTAGTTGAAATACGCCGCATCCGACGGGGTTGTTATCTTCGTCTCCGTTAGGAAAAACAGGTGCGGCTTCTCAGTCTCAAGGTGGTGATGGACCGGATCGAGATTGGAGTGCAACCCCCAGATGTTAGTGAGGTGCACTTTTAGTGGGAGGAAGTGCAGCCGTTGTTTGTTATTCTTTTGTGCTTTGGCATATTCGTGTAGAGTTGTTGGGGAAAAAGTCGACTTGTCGAGGCGCTGCTCAGTAAGACAGTAACCCAAGTGGAACACTAGAGCTAACCAAACCTATGGGGAACTCATTTGGAGACTGCGGGGAAGCCCGAACCCCCCCCCCCGATATGGCCACCGGGTCCTCCCATCCAGTCGCCGCCGGCGGCTGGCACGGTGGAGCATACGGGAATATTTCGCGAGTTGGCGGGGCAGCCTTTGGCACGTGGTTGGTGTGCTACTTAGGCCCCCTACTGACTGCGATCGGCCAACGGCTGGCACCGTGCTTCGGATCCCGCTACCCTCCAAAATGAGTTACCCGGCAAGATATGGACAGAGACCAAGACCAGTTCTGAACAGCGCAACTGACAATCTTATTCTCCCCCAAAGGCTCTGGCACTCCCACACACCGACGGAACACAGCAAGCTGCTTGGCGCAAGACCCCGGTGGGATGGTGGTCGCGAGCCAGGCGGCCCCTTGCGGAGCCTACCACCGCTAAGTGGGATCGTTCAGCCGCACCACAGGCAAGCCCGTGGTGCCGTTGCCCGGGGTGGACCACTAGGAGGTAGATCCCAACCACCCCGACTTGCGATCTGCAAGCCAATTTAGATCTTATTACAACAAAAATTAAATTTATATTCCAACAAACACATGCGGCAAATTCAAAGAGAGCTTGCGGCAAGTGAGTTTTGACACGCGCCGCCCGCTTTTTATTGAATTTTGACATATCGCCGCGCCGTCTGCTTGAAGCGAGTATTTCTAGTCACCAACACAAATTGTTACAACAAAAATCGAATGCAAAGCAATAAAGAGAAAAAATAACAATTCCTGTGCTGTCACAGGAATTGTTATTTTTTCTCTAGCAGCAAGGCGAAAGGTCCTTTTAGAAATTGAAATTAATAAGAAACTACTACGATCAACCGTGACCCGAGATAGTTGATTGACAAAATTTAAGTACCTAATTTTATTGTAGATTAAGTATTAAATAAAAAAATGGAACACAATATTTTTTTTTGGCGAGTGGTGCGTAGGCTAATTTTCGCACCACGGCGCGCAATATGATTAAGGCCATAAGATAGACTGCATTATTTGTGATGTTTATTTTTATAGTCATTACAGTCAGTTAGAAATTCAATTTTCTGTAAATACTAGTGCATTTTACTTACAAAATTTTCAAAATGGCTTCGGGATGGGTTCAAATGCCAAGTACCTACCCAGTGGCCCTGGGTGGGTCCCTAAATCTGTGCCTGTGTATGCTGGTTTCTAAATTAAAGTTTTGAGTTCACGTAAATCAACCTAATGTATGTTTACTAGCTTTTATTTAACTTCACTTGTATGTCCTGGATATTTTTTAATTCTATTTTAATCTGACTCTTTACCGACAAGATCGTCATCATTTTGAAAAAAATGTGAATGCAATAAAAAACCACAGCTTAATTATTTCTTGAAGTTAATAATGCATAGTTTCTGTTTATAGTAAACAAACACAGAAACTATGCATTATTAACTCTCTTTAAATATTTCCAAACATGAGAATCGAACCTAGAGCTCCCAATTCGGCAGTCACACACATGTGCGAACTATGCGAATAAAGGCTCTCCCCCACAGGCGCGTTATTATCGGATGCGTTATTGCGATAATGCCACAGATTAGGTACCAGATAAATCACTCCATAAAAAAATTTCAATACCTACTGCTATAATAGCCCACATTTTCGAGTTGCTATACGCTGCGAACGAAAATGTACCTGTATCTGTATGTATGTGTATGTGTACGCTTGTAAAAGCGTAAAGTGAGTCTTGCTTTGTAGCTGCGCGCCGCTGCGTCACAGCTGCGTAGATTGTGAATTGCTAGGGCTGACTCTTTCGAAAAAGATGTCAGCAGGTATTTGTAGTACACTTTATGAAATAAAATATACTTAATGCTTTTTAATGTTTTAGCATGTGTAATTGTTAAAAATACTTACGAAAGACCGAGGAATATTTTTATGCTAGGTAACTATTTAGTATTCTATGACCACACCCCGAAACTGCAATTGTAAGACAAGTAAGTCACACATCATTTGACATCATACGGAACGTGTAAGTAGTACCTATTATATTTAATAACCATTGCCGTAACCACTCCACATGCCCGCATGCCCACGAAAACGAATGAAATACGAAATGGTGGAAACTGAAAACACGATCAATTGATTTGTTCGTTCATTTACACAATTAGCGTGATAGGTAACTACTATGCTTCTACACTATGAACAAACCTGCGCTGGCGCCATATTGTGACGTCATGCACGCTTTTCTAACACGTGCACGCTTTAAAAAACAATAATCATATCAAAATAACATTAACAAGATAATAACGATAATAATTATTATTGAAAATTATCAATCTGCCTAGCCTTTTCCCAACTATGTTGGGGTCGGCTTCTAATCTAACCGGATGCAGCTGAATACCAGTATTTTACATGGAGCGACTGCCTGAAAATTAATTTACACAAAGTAGATTTTTGCTATATTTGACAAATGGCCTTCATTGACCTTTCTATTCTTATCTCAGACGCATAGTAGAAGTAATTACGTACCTACCAATAAAATACAAAACACGAAAAATGCAAGTTTAAACAATTTACCTATTTGAAAACTATAGTAAAACTGTATCAGCAGGTAAACTGAAAAAAGATAAGTTTTTATCTCTTCTCTTGCTTGATCGACATTCATCAACTGCACATACCACACCAGAAGCAGCCATATCACAAGAATTTGAAACTAAGGTCGACCGAAATATATGCGTACGTACGCATCTCGCGGCTGTCGGCAACCTAGTGAGAAATGGGTCGTGGGTGAACCGGCGGCCGGTAGGTAGTTAGCGAGCGTAAGTACATGGAGTGATTTATCTGGTAATCTGTGATAATGCGTCCCGTTTCCTTGCCACACAGCTGTGTTTTTAACGACCGATATTTCTAACGTGTGCGTGTAGCCTACACTGCTGCCACTCCCCATGCAATAAACCGTCTCGGGCTACGCGAACGAAGACCGCACATGAAAGTGCAAGACTCCAACAAATTAGAACGTGTTGTACAACGTCTCTGGCGTCTTCTTCGGTCATCTTCCATAGCTACTGTTGGTGATAAAAAAAATTCGTCTGATGATAAATTAATATCCATATCATAGAAAATTTTTCAGGACACTCGTACAGGCATGTAACCACTACTAATTAGAACTCCAGTCGGTAAAACCAAATTATTGAGGTAGGTACTAGTAGTACTAACGTTCCTAACGCAGGTGTGTGTAAGATTTCGGCGGCGACGATCTCTCGCGTCCGGCCCTGATCCAGCCCATGGTACGGAGTGAGAGTACATGGGAAGCCATCACCTCTTTCTGCGAAGCAGTAATGCTCGCGAAGGAGAGACAAGCTTTGCGCCCTCACGCCCCTAGTCGCCGCAGGAGACGCCCTGGGCGTCGGGAATTGGCAGCCGATTCCCGGCCACCGTAGGCGCGGGCTTGCGGACGGCGAGCAATGGATAGCTCGCCGTCCGGTAAGGACCAAGCCCGGTTCGACGACGCGTTGTGTTCCACGCGCGCGTCAAAGAGATGTCAGCACCACTGAAGGGGTCCGCTAGGACCGATGCCAGCAAGGGTTGCGGGATGTTCGAAAAAGAGTTACCGTCGCCCCGGCACAGGCAACTGAAGGAACACGGGTGGGTTTTAGTCAGTAAAAGTCTGACACGCCCTCTCGGTCCGCCCAGAGCGGGAGAAGTCATTTGACGATTTCCCATCCAGAATAATAAAAAATATAAAAAGTGTGTAAGATTGTAAGCGTCCTGATATTTGTATCAGGACAACAATAATTTGATGTTCTAAGAACTCATAACGGAACATCGCAGGACGGAGGGACGCAAGCGTCCTACTTCTATTGCGTCGTTATTATCGCAGCAGTGTGTTCGGGGCCGTCCTAATACAAAATGTACCGAAAACAGATATCGCTATAACGCATCCGATATTATCAACCGATAATAACGCGCCTGTGGGGGAGAGCCTTTAACCTTTTGATGATCGTAATAGTAAAACGATTAAAACAGATCTTTGAATTCTCAATATGTTTATTAATAAATATGCATTATAATGGTCCATTTCATGAAATCTATTTTACGATTTTTATGATTAAGTAATTTTATATTTAATTGCACTAATATGAAATACCAACTTAGGACGAAACCGTCAGATAGCCCGGGAAATTCAAATTCTCTTACTTTTTTTCAATTTGCAAGTCAGTATTTAGGTTGTATGTTCATCAAAATATGATTCGCGACCGTAGAAAGTATGTATTTACAGAATTATCATAATTAAAGTCATCAATACCACTCTTTAAGACCAGGTAGTTATATTGAATGACTATTTCATGAAATCTTTACAATTAGGATTATACAAACTTATGGAGTTGTATTACTAATTTTGATGATTATAATTCTGTAAACGCATATTTGTTACGGTCGCGAATGATACTTTAATCAACATACAACTTAATACTGACTTGCAAATTGCAAAAAACATAAAAAAAATTGAATTTCGCGGGCTACCTTAATAAATAATATGCATATGAAATTATAAGAAACAACATTTCTCATGTTGTTATTGGTTCTTTAGCTTTGGTGTGATGCAAATTGTATACATTTGAGCTTTGCACATGCTATAAACAGGAAATAAATTATTGAAAGTAATGTTTACTTTATAAAAGGGAACATTAAGGATTTTAACACTCATAACTTAAACATAATTCTTTATATCATTTACCCCTCACATACCATTTAAATATAACCATTTATATAAACAAATAAACTCAAACCCTCACAATTCATTTCTACATTTTGTATTCAAAATACATAATAAATAACTAAGATACCAACACTATAAATATACAAGTCATTTATTTTATAGATTTTGTTTGCAAATGTACCAGTACAAAGTACACTTGCTTCCTGAAGTTGATGTCTTATGAGGAGGTTGAGGTGAATAGGTCACAATAATATAAATATTGCTAATTAGCAGTTAGTAGCAGAATGTTTCACAAACATAACAGCAAACTAGATAGATAACAGTCTCAATTTCTAATCAATCTACAAAATAATGAATTTTAAACCAAGAACACCAATTAGCTCCTGCACCAAATCACTCAAAATTATTCTAATAATAAATAATTACTTCAAACTTTCCTTGCATAAAAACGTCTTCTTAGTTCATCAATGTCAATGAGATAGTAAGTACCGGGGAACAATATATCTATTGAGCCCGATGGTTGATAAGGAGCTGTGTGGTAGTTCATAGTTCTATTGTCCATGATGTCAGAAAACTTGCTAGGTTCCACACTCTGCCTCTCATCCAACAGAGACACCGTTTCATTCAAGGATTTTAATAATTTTGCTAATTTTGAACCAGCACTCATGTCATTGCAAATATTTATAGAATACATTGTAGAGGCAAGACCTGATCCATATGAAAACAGCCCAAACTTCTTCCCGATCAGCTGTTCAGGAGATTTACTGATGAGGTATGATGCAAGGCCTCCATACAATGATGGAGTGTACATATTGCCAACATTCTTTGCTATGTACAATGATGGCTTTGTCTTCTCATCAAATAAAGCCTGGCTGTATGTCATGAATGCTTTCTCAACATCTCTGTCAAAGTATGTTTCTTCCAATTTATAGGAACTGAATTTTGATAAACCTGGGAACTGTTTTTCACGTTGTTCTGGTGACGCATTTAGGAAATCATTAAAGCATACTCTGGCTAAAGACTTCTGTACTAGTTTACTGTAAGGACAGTGGAACAACATACCATCTAAGCTCAATAATCCTCTGAAGTCAGGCTCAATCTTTCTCATCTTCTTACAATATAAGTTGTAACAATTATCTAAAGCACTGAGGTAGCATTTGATAGAGAGCTTCCCATCCACGAGTGGGAATTCTGAAGACAAGTCTGGCTTGTAGAAGTCATAAGCATGTGTCATGTATGAAGCACGAACACCGCAGTCCAGCACCAGAGGAGCACCGGGACCTATGAGCATGGCCACTGCTCCTGCACCTCCTGTAGGCCTTGCTGGGCCTTTACCATACACTGCAATGTCTCCTGCCACCACTATAGCCTTTCTGCCATCCCAGGAGGACGACTCCACCCAGTTCACAGCATTGAATAGAGCTGCAGTACCACCATAACAAGCATTAGTTGTATCTATACCTTCAATGTCTGTAGCTCCTTTCTCAGCAAATAAGGTCATGAGGTAAGTCTTCACACTTTTACTTTTGTCTATGATTGTCTCAGTACCAACCTCCAGCCGTCCAATATCATGAAGATTGATGTTGTTTTTCTCTATCAGTCTGTGTAAAGCTGTCATACAAATTGAGTTTATGTCTTCTCTGTCTGAGCAAAAGCCCATTTTGTGCTGGCCGAGGCCAACCGTGTACTTGCCGGTGGACACTTCGTCGTATTTTTCTAGTTCCGTTTGGTCTACGTATTGTGAAGGGAAGTACAATTCCATGGCGAGTATGCCAACCTTTTCTACTCTTCCACCCATCTTTGTTAATAACTTTCACGCTCGAGATTAGTGTTCGTCGACCGTTAGTTCGTCGGTACGTGTTACCCGAGCGATGTAACCGGCGCAAACTGATGGCCGCTGGTCCGCGCCTGCCGCGTCTCGTACGTGCCGACGTCAGCACCCAGCCTCACGTTACCGGCACGAATACACCATTGACCTAATACCAATAACCAGCTTTCTTTCGCTCTTACGCGAACGTCCGATAACAGTATTTACGTTGCGCCGTGCGCAGCACCGATTAGTCCTCGTTTACAGCAATGTCACGATCAACTTGTCCAATTTGTGTTTACATTTATTTTGCGTAAATCTTTTGATAATTTAACTTATAATTTATGCCGCTTGCATTTTCTTCCGGAATTCAATTTCTAATTTGACAGTTTAGACAGCAACTACAGCAAGCATGCAAGGGCAATCATGTGGTTACGTCAAAATGTCAAATAGAATGTTATCATAAAATATTAGCGTTCAGGAATTTTCAAATAAAAATATCTCATAGGATACATTGTCATTACAATAAAATCGAACGTGACCAGAGGCCTGGCTTATTTTTAGGTCAAAAAATCAGCATAGCCATCCAACGTGGCAACGCTGCCAGCCTTTTGGACACTTTTCCCACTGACAGCGATGCGGACGAATTTTTTGATGCCCAATGAGCTCTCCCTTTTATTTAATTTTTTTCTCTTTTCTTTAAATACTTATACATAATATATATTTTAGTGTAAGATTGTATATTGTATTTAAGGTTTGTTTATATTACAATAAATAATTTTTTACTTAGATAAAATCGAAATAATTACCTATAGTTTACCTTTTATTGATGAAAATACTAACTTTCACTAAGAATAACGGTAGCATATAGCTTGAATGAGCGACATACCAAAGAAAACTGGTTTTCAAAATAATGGCGATAGGTATGTAGGTACTCGCCCACTTAAATAATTAACAGAAACTATAGCGTATCAAAATATTGTTCGATCATTGACCCTAATTCACGCCAGAAGGCCTGAATTCGGTACATTTATATCAATGTATCAATTTTATCTAATTATGTTTCTTAAACGTCGTAAAATGACTTGCAAAAACATCCGATAAAAACCAAAAGCTAGTTCACAAATTAATAATTAAGAAATGCTGTTTATAGGTAGAAAAATGTAGAGGTAGTAAAGTATTCTACGTAGGTCATAGGAGGTGATAAAATGGTGTTGAATTACGATTACATAGCTGCTACTCTGTTCTTAAGGTTTTTGTTTGTAGAATTGCGTCTTTATTCACTATGTTCAAACAGTTTTCGTAGTGCTCAGACGTTATGTCCAATCTCGCGCTCACACTCCGTATACCCAAAAACGAGAGTCCAAATCCCTATATCATTAAAGAGCACTGAACTTCGCCCCTAAGACAACCCACTGACCCGAATAACTCCATTCTGCTCTAAACCACTATAGCTCTAATGCTTTGTCTAAAAACGCCAGCTCGGGTGAGGTTCATGCAACGTGTTGGCTTTAACCATTTTATCTACAGTTGTGGACATATAATTAGGAACGATTGATACTGAAGTCACTTTTCCATAAACAAGTTGCTGTTCTTTTTGTATCAATTTACTGATAATAACTTTTAACAACATGGTTATACATCCATTTTAATAGGCTTTAATACTACATACAAGATACGCAAAATACATAATTTAAGTATCTTCGTTTTGTCAAAAAGTTATATATTTTTCCATTGACTTGCTGTCCAGTCGCCATACTCTCTAGCGAAATCTAATCTTGCTTTTCGGTGCACGTTCTTGAGAAGTAGTACTCTCCGGGCGATTGTTCCAAATAATTTTGCATTCGTTAAGCGTCTTCGTACTGTACGCTCTGATACTCCTCCATTGCCAAAAACTTCCCTTCTTATAATTTCAGAACCCTTAAATGAATCAGTCTTCGCTGAACGAACAATCAAAGCATCTTCACGCGGTGTCGTTTTTCTCGATTTAGATTTTCAAAAACATTATTGGTAGTGTTGAATTTCTTGACGTGATTATAAACTTTAGTTTTGGAACACTCCATGTAATCTGCAAACTTCTTATACGACCAATCATGAGCATACAGTGCCATAATTGTTTTCCGAGTTGATGGATCACAACTTTCCTTTTTAACCGACTTCAAAAAAAGGAGAAGGTTATCAATTCGGTTGTTTTTTTAATGTATGTTACCTCAGTACTCCGTCATTTATAAACCGATTTGGAAAATTCTTTTTTATTTGAAAGGACATACTTGCAGATTGGTCCCATTTTTATCAAAATTCAGTTCTGATGATCGGCACAGCACAACATAGGTATTCACAAATTTTACACTTTTTTAGAGTTTTTAACGGGAGCGTCCATTATGCGGTTTGCGAGCGGGTTTTTGGAGCAAGAGAGAGTATTGGACTGAATTGAATGAGATAATAATGAAAGGATCGAGGAACAAGGAACGGATGTCGATGGATGACGGATTTGAGTGTAGCAATGTGTAAAACGTGTTTATTGCTTTAAAAGAAAATACGTAATTAATTAAATAGAAGAAACGGCGCAGACACTACTTACCTAATCAAAATAGGTATTTTAAGTTGTCAAGTCATCGTACTTTGCCTATGATATCGTCACGTTCGTTATAAAGAGTAGCGTCGGTATGTAGGTATGAGTGTTATCTTTGTTCTCAAACCTAAAGTAAGTTGTATGCAAATATGAGGTCGGAATTTGGAAGATTCTGTAGATAAAAAACAAGCACTTGGGGTAACTTAACTACGAAACGAGGAGGATCAAAAATAACGTCACCAAAGTATTAAAAACTTTAATTTTATCCTTATCTTAGGTAACAATTTCATTATTTATGCCTTGACTTTGGGCCGAAATGTTACAAATGAATAGGGATGATGCCTGAGTAAAAAAAGAAATTCAATTTAGTCCGTCAGTCAGATAATACTTAAAAAAAATATTCATCACAGCTTAGCTCAGCGATGGGAACCCATCCTCAAGAAGGGATTATCAAAAGAAACAAAAGATAAGTTGTTCAAAGATTATCTTGTGCCTGAAAACTGTACTTTGCTTCAAGCAGTCAAACTGAATAACGAAGTTTCAGCGGCTATTTCTGAAGCACCTCGTCATAGAGATAAGGCAAGCGGTAAGGCGTCAGGAAGGAAGCTGAGCAGCAGCAATTGGGTGCTGGCGTCTCAGCCATCAATAAAGCTTTGACAATAATGCTTACGAGCGACAACAAAATTGAAGCAATAAGGATTATGAGCGATGGCTGTCGTATCCTGAGTGATCTTCATTATCAGGAAACACAATCGCGAATTAGCGTCATCAATGACGCATTAGCCAAACCCTTTCTAAATGTCGTTCAGGGGGCCAACCACCACCTCTTAAAGCAGTATTATTTTAATGTTACTTCAGTGTGAGAAAGAGATGAAGCTATACAGGACGTCGAGCTCCATCTCTTTCCCACACTCAAGTAAGATTATAATAATACTGCTTTAAGAGGTGGTGGTCTAGCTCCTGGGTTGCGAAAGGGACAACAAATTAGGGGAAAAAAATAAAAGCTTCCAAATAATTAAGAAGCAAGGCATGTCGATTAAAAAAGGTCCAAAGGTCAGAATGGTAATCCCGCGATGGAACCAACGACATCTTATTCACGTCCCCAGTATCAATATCGACATCCAGGTACCTACCAGGGAAACTGGATAGGCCCCTCACGGTTCTTACAGAACAGGTGGAGAGGTTTGAACAGGGCGAACAGCACCACGAGCTGTCAGTCTTCACCTCAGCAGACGTCGAGCTTGGTCGCTGCAAACAAGTCAAGGCCACCTGCGACGCGCCAATAGCCCAGGACAACACGCTGGTAGAATAACTCATTTTTATGATTGTTCGCTCAACATAACATCTAATTCTGTAATTTTAAATTGGATACGTAATGGTTTTCCTATACCGTTTGATTCTAACGTGACACAAACTCACGTACCTTACATTTCAATGTCAGCGACTGATAAAATCAACATGTTTTAGCTATACAAAAATTGTTAAAATTAGGTGCGGTAAGCCCATGCAAACCTACTAAGGATCAGTTTATTTCAAAAACATTTTTAGCCTTATAGTAGACTATATTAGAATATTGTGATAAAAGATTTATTTTAAATTTTAAAAACTTAAATCGTTATGTTTCAAAATTACACGAACGGCATCTAAATTATTACCTATTCATGGCTTTATGGCCACTATCGATTTAAAAGAAGCATATTTCCTTATCCAATTCGTAAATCTGATCGCAATATTTTAAGATTCCAATTTGAAAATTAGAACTCAAACATCATCACCTACGAGTTCAGATGTATGCCCTAGGGCCTTTCAGTAGCTCCGAGAGCCTTTACTAAGATCATGAAGTGGTTTCCTATTTACGCTATCAAGGCTTCAAAAATGTTGTTTTTCTCGACGATATCCTTTGTATCGGGGATGATTATCAAGAATGCCTAAGAAATGTTAAACCTTTTAGTATCTATGTCTCGGGTCCGTAGTGAACTATGCAAAGAGCTCTCTTATGCCTAAACAATCCTGTTTTCTGGGATTTATACTCGATTCAGTAAATCAATCAATTTCTTGGCCATCCGACAAAAAACAAAAAATTGAGAACCTAGTTGACAAATTTTCAGAATTGTCTCAGTGTTCAGTTAGAGAATTCGCTCAGTTAATAGGAGTTTTGATAGCAGCGTGCCCCGCGATCAAATATGGTTGGTCATATACAAAAATTTTAAAAAGGCAAAAATTTCTAGCCTTACAAAAATGTCGTAGCTTCGACAGACAGTTCAAATCTCACCCTGCAATTCTAGATGATTTAAATTGGTGGCAAAGAAATGTGCTAAATTCTTAATACACTATGAAAACACCTAACTTCGAATTAGAGGTTTATACGGTCGCTTCACGTACCGTCTGGGGAGCTGTGTGTAACAACGAACGAGCTCATGGAGCTTGGAAAGATAGTGAACTTGAACAACACATTAACTACTTAGAGTTGTTAGCTGCTTTCTTAGCCTTAAAGTATTTCGCAAGCAAACAATCGGATTGTTCTGTTTTACTACGTGTTGATAACGCAACAGCCATCAGCTACGTGAATCGGATGAGCGGGATCCAATTCCCCTGTTTGAATAATCTTTCTTGACAAATTTGGCAATGGTCTGAAGAGAGAAACATCTGGTTATTTGCCTTGTACATTAATACCAAGGCAAATTACGAAGCAGACGAAGAATCTCGAAGGCTAAATCACGACAAGGAATGCGAACTTTCCGATTTAGCCTTCGAACGAATATCAATTAGTCTTGGTAAACCCGAAATCGACCTATTTGCCTCTCGGGCCAATGCCAAATGTCAGGATTATATGTCATGGAGAAAGGATCCTGGGGGCCAACCACCACCTCTTAAAGCAGTATTAATGTTACTTCAGTGTGAGAAAGAGATGGAGCTATACAGGACGTCTAGCTCCATCTCTTTCCCGCACTGAAGTAAGATTACAATAATACTGTTTTAAGAGGTGGTGGTCTGGCTTCTGACGCTCTTTCCATAGATGCCTTCACAGCGATTTGGAACAATAAGTTCTTTTATGCTTTTCCCCCTTTTCCACTTGTTCTTATGTGACTTCACAAAATCATACAGGAAAGTGCCACTGGTATTCTAGTCTTTCCTTTTTGGCCATCCCAACCCAAGCCTGGTATTGTTTCCGATATAATTTGGATATACTTATACATACCCTAAGGAACATAATATCGTATCATGTTACAGAAATCCCCTTATTCTGGGTGCCACTGTACTCTCAGGCAGGTGTTCTCGCTGCGCGGCGTCCCCGAATCAGCCCTGGACCTGATGCTGGCGTCATTATCCAAGAACACGATGCAGCAATATAACATGTCGTTCAAATTGTGGTGGCAATATTGCGTAAATAATAATGATCACTTTTTTGCTTGCTCTGTCCCGATAGTATTACGCTTTTTAAGTGAACAGTTCGATAAGGGTAGTTCCTACGGAACTTTAAGTACTCGTTGAGACAGATCCGCGTTATCCCTTTTATTAGGAGGTAATATCGGATCTGATGACCGAACTAAACGGCTGGTCAAAGGAGCGTTCAAATTAAGACCTAGCTTCCCCAAGTACTGCACTACATGGGACCCACAGATTGTTCTAAATTATGTCTCTAATTTATACCCCAATAGAACCCTCAGTAGGGAAAAATTACAAAAAAAAAAGTGGTAATTTTATTAGCTTTAAGTACTCCCCAACGCGTTCAAACATTATCTTTGATAAAGCTCGAAAACATAACAGTAGGTCCTAACGGTATAAACATAGCCATCAAAGATATTATAAAAACACCTGCGGCAGCGCGTGATCAACCAACCTTATTCCTGCCGTACTTTAGCGAAAACCTTCGAATCTGCCGCGACTGCTCTCGAAGATTATCTCTACGTCACAGACAAAGACCGACCTGCTAAGCGCCCCTACAAGGGCACGACAGCACAGTCAATAAGCAGATGGATAAAGCAGATATTGGCCGAGAGCGGCGTGGACGTGGCGGCGTTCAGCGCACACAGCACGCCGCCACATGCGCGGCCGCCGCGGCCGGGGTCTCCGTCGCCACTATAAGGAAAGCCGCAGCCGCGGGATGGATTAATGCGTAAGGTTTTTGCCCAATATTATCATTCTCCAATTATAGGCGGCGATAACTTTGTTCAAGCCATCTTCCATGATCAAGTTAGCGAGTAACTAATACAAATTATTATTAAGTATCCGAAATAAATACATGTTTAGATAAATACTTATTCTTAACTATTATGTCTGTATTAATTAAAACCATTGTATTCTTACAAAATATTTGTTTTTAATTATCAAACAGAAAATTTTTCTCTTAACATCTACCTGGTTATAATATATTTGAAGAATGAAGCGATGAAATATAATATATGATCAAACGAACTTCATAAGTGAAGTTCCCTCCCAACCCAATCCCAGTGATCAAGTATTGCATTTCTCTTATTTATCACTAAAAGAATGACAGCTTGACTAGTGGGGTGGTTATGGTCAGTAAAGAATCGACTTAATTGTAAAAAGTCGATACTTATATCGATTTTCATAAATCTCTTAAAGTGTGCATGTTATCTTGTAGATTTAAAGGACTACCTGGTTATAATATATCTTCGAATGAAGCGACTCATATAATATTGATCGAACTTCGCTTATGAAATTCGTTTGATCATATATTATTTATGCCTTCCTTAACTTAATAATATCTCAAACTTACAAACTAACTCTTGTTCTGTACAATGTTCACGACTGCTTCAGACACTGAACTGCTTTCACTCTTGGAATAGTCTTTGACAGTCGCACTCGGCGACTTTAAAATAAACTTGTAGAATTTTACACCTGAAAATCGAAGAACGTGAAACTGTATTTTTCGGACAAATAAAACAGGACAAAGAGGTAGATGATGGGTTACGGGTTATTATAAACCGACCGCCGCCCGCGCCGTAAACGCTACCCTCTCGTAAACCAAAATAATTCTGTAGAGCATCGCGCTAACAGCGGTCGGACTATAGTGTCCGACCGTCGAGAAAATGCGTTCTTGACACCTGTCAGTTTCATACTAACGAATATGTGTTTTGCGAATTTGATCCTTATTACAACAAGAAATCGTCCAACTGGCAGGTGTCAGGAACGCATTCTCTCGACGGCCGGACTGTAGGTACAGGGTACAGTCCTTTCACAGTTATGTTACCTCTGACAGCAGCAACCCAATAGCAACCTTATTCAAACGACGATAAAGATAACTGTGATCTTGACAGACTTGTGAATGGCAGCGACCCTAATGCAATGACATTATAAATCAATGTGATTTTGACAGTAGGTAATGCAAAATCAGTGGTAGCTATAAATTAATAACAGTTAGAGGAATGTAGCGGACTGCAGTATAAATTCAAAACCCTTTGACATAACATCTTTCAGTTTAGCCCGCCATCGTAAGGGGGCCCGTCGCGATGTCGTTTGCAAATAGCATTTAGGATACAGTGCGTGGTTGCTTTCGCCCTTAACTCATTCGGCATTCGTTGCTGGCCCAAGTTATAGTTTCAGTAATACAATGTTGATAAAAGCGAGAGGCATTAAATGAATCCTCATAAACTTTGTATCATTTTCAGGCCACACACCAAAAATCAGAGCAATAGAAGCAAAGCAATACTTTAGTCACAGGATATTTTTAAAGATTTTTCTTAGATAAAACACGATGTATCTTCCCTAGCAGCTGACCAAGTACTTAGGCATAGCTACCTAGGGTCATTCACCTTAAAATGACAAAATTCACGCGACGATGCCGCTCTTCGTCATAAGTTCGCAATACAAACAAGGAAGCAATACGTCGGATTTCCCCAGACACAATAGAAATTCAATTGTTGTCGGTCCACATGGTGGCGCGACGTCCGAAGGCCGCAGAGTTTAACAATTACACTCCCTTAAAGACAGTACAGATAACGGTTAATGTCTCGCTCTAATTTAATAATCGTAACAGAAAAAGAAATAGCTCAGGGTGCTGCTATTGCGCGTGCGGCTCTACTAAGTAGGTCACGGTCACAATTTCTCTTTTTTAGTGCAAATACGATATCCGTCCGGAGTGCGCGTTACGCAACTCGTCACAGGATATTGTCGCTTTTCGCGCTATAATTGTGAATTGTTAAGTTATTTATTGTTATTGTGATACCTGGACACCAAACATAGGAACCAAATTATCGGTCCTGTGTTTATCAATGGTACCATAAACGCCGAAAGATTTCTGGAAATATTATCCGGTCCAGTTGCCGAGTATACCGACGAGCTGCCCTTAGCCGATCATCGGCACTTGTGGTACCAGTTGGACGGAGCGCCACCTCATTCAGTGACATTATCCAGAGAGCGACTCACCGAAATGTTTGGACAGCCGATTGAGTGGATCGGTCGATTTGGACCCTGTTCGATGGCCACCACGGTCCCCGGACCTCACTCCAATGGATTTCTTTTTGTGGGGGTTTGTAAAAGGTGAAGTGTACGCGACAGATGTGAATACCGTAGAGGAACTTAGAAACAGAATTATTTTAGCGTTTGATAAATTAAAAAGTTTAACCACAAACAGTGACATTATTCAACGATTAAAAAATAATATTATACGTCGTTATAATTTGTGTGTTAATGCTAACGGTGGACATTTCGAACATTTAAAGATTTAGTGTGTCGTGCTGTGTATGATTGTGTACAGTACATACTAACAATTAATAATTATTGCTTATTTTGATCATAACTTCCAACGTTACGTACACTATTTACATAAGTGTCTACCTACATCAAACGCACCGCCCCGCTTTGTTCCGAGAGGCACCGAGACCACCCCCCGCCGCGCCGCACCGACTCACGCGCTACGCTATGTGATGCGCGACGTTGCCATTCAGATACGCAGGTCAGCGGACATTTTTGCAAAGGGTGTTTAAGTTTTACTGTGACTGTTCAGCTATTTAATTTCTTTGAAAAAAGTTTTTTCGTATTTTTATCGTAAACTTTTTTTTAATAGTTTCGAATTAATTGAAAGCACGTATAGTATATGTGGTTTCATTTAATGCCTCTCGCTTTTATCAACGTTGTATATTACAGACCTGATGGATTAATCCGAACTTCAAAGACTTGCTCGGAGTTCCAATGGCGTACTCCTTCGTCTTTGTAGAGATCCTGAAACAAATAAATATGCGCTCGGTCACAGTAAGTATTAATTAATCAGTAGGGACTTTTTGGTAAGTAAAACTCATTTATCCTAACCTCCTTATCGTATGTCCGTAATATTTAAAAGATCTTTATTTTCATGGAGGCAAACATTGACCAATGCTTATTTTTTGCTCAAAGAAATCCAAACGGCGCCGATATAATTATATCTTATATTCCTTTTTAGGGTTCCGTAGTCAACAAGGAACTCTTATAGTTTCGTCATGCCCGTCTGTCTGTCTGTCTGTCCGCGGCTTAGCTCAGAGACTCTTAGGCTGCGGGCACGAAAAACCAGCGGCATGGAGTGGTAGCCGAGCGGGGTTCCTCACCGCTGGTTTCGTGCAGCCTTAGTACTAGAAAGCTTTAATTTGACACGGGTATACATATTAATCACGCCGACAAAGTGGTAGAACAAAATCTTGAAAAAAAAAAATTTGTTGGTGCCGCCCCTACACGTAAAGTGGGGATGACATGTTTTTCAACTACACTGTTAAGTTTGTTCTTGGGATAAATTCATCCCAACTACAGAACCCTCCATTGTGCGTGGTTTGACACGCACTTGGCCGGTTTTTTATATTGTTTCGCAAGATTTTTATGACTTGACAAGACAACGATATTTCTTTATTATAATAATTTGTAAGCTTAATATTAATCCTCCAAAATAAATTCTCTACATTATGGTGAACACCGCATCTAAATCCGTTGCACAGTTTAGAAGAACAACGCGGTCACACACAGACAACCACGAAAAGCGACTTTATAATATGTATAGATATTACTTACATGTACTTCATAGTCGCCATTCTGTGGCATATGTAAAGTAAAGTTGGCGGCGTAGGGGATGCCGTCATCGCGCTGACTCACGAAGGCCAGCGCGTGCGCACCGTCGTGCAGCTCACGACTCCAGATCTCCAAACGAGACCGCTTCAAGAGAAAAAAGTATTGCTACAAATCAGAAGTACAGTAAATTCATCATCCGACATCTAGCAGGCCTAGATCCCCGCACCCCCCGGTTCCTAGTCAATCTTGCCTTGGCTGCGGAGCATGTGCCAGAGCCTCAGAGGTAGTGTATACTAAAGGTACTATGCGTAGTAGAGGAAACTGTGACCAGTTTAGTCAGGAAGGATCCCATGAGGATATCACCATGGAAAAAAGGGTCTGTCAATCTTGAAAGGTCTAACAGACACTTTTATAGAAACCACTTTTACAAAAATGGCCTTAAATAGACTAAAAAGACACTAGATGAGAACAACTGAAGATCGACTTAATTGGCATAGCATTGGAGTGTCCTATTTCCAATGTCTTGTCTGCTGAATGTTAAAGGCTGATAATGATGATGAAACCTTAAAATTAAGTCCACTTACGGATCCACGGTCCGTCTTCTTCCACACCCTCATCCCCTGCTTCCCCATGGGGTCTTGGTTAACTGCAATAATGTCCTTATTCAGCAGGATCTCCTTGAACTCCGGTCTAATAGTGGCAAGGTCTACGCTCATGAGGAGAGGAGCCGCCAGGATTGACCAGACTGCCATCTGCACTCGCGCTTGGTCTATAGTGAGGCCGAAGTTACCAATCAGCAGCTGTTGACAAAATAAATCAAGGTTATTTCGTCTATGTGTATCTAAATGTAATGCCTAAACAAAATGGCAACAGCTGGACTTTCAACGCTCGGCTCAGCGCTGAAAGTTGAAGATCCAACGTGCAACGCCTAGTGTTAGTGAAAACGGGCATTATTCTTCTCTAGCCTTTCTTTTAATACGGTGGTGGCTTTAAAAAGTAAGAAGTCGGAAGTACCTTCTTTTTTATGAGTAACCTTACGAAGCACTATAGGTCCTTGGTAAGTTTACTCGGTACTCGGTTACTTGGTAACGTTACCAATAGCAATAATACCAATGCTGCTATGCTGTTGCCTGTAGCTTACCAATGGCAATAGTAGGTCTTTATTGTTTTTAAGAAGATCCCTCCGGCTGCATGAGATTGTTTGGAGACAAAATAGGTCATCTTGATTCCATCTTTTTTCAAGTTTTCTTTTTACGCAGTCGGGTTTTTAGATTTTATAAATTTACTTTTTAAATGATAAATGATTTTATTTCTGTAAGTAGGTTTATACAAACACTTTTACACGTCAAACATTTTTTTTTTAACTAGATGAGGCCGGCGTTTCCTATCTGACTACTCTGAGAAGAAAGGCCGAAACAAACTCAGAGGTCACAGTCTCTTTTGAAGTCCAGACATAATTTTGGTCAGATCATGTGAAGACCATGTAGGTTGGTGTCTGAAATGGTCTTTTGAGGAAAGAACCACACAGATTGAGTGGACCTGTCCAGTCAGTGCAAGCATCTGTCTCTGTCAGTAATCGTACAGCTCAACATAAAAGTTAAGGAGCTCAACGATTCGACGAACAATACCAAAGAAAGGACATTTGGGTAGGCCGCATAATTTACTCAAACTGGCAAACTATGATTAATTAAAGCTGAGAGAAAAAAAAAAACAAGGACCCACATAGTCTTCACATTCACAGTAATTAAAATAATATAACATTTTACAAAGTAAATATTCATGTCATTGTATATATAAAATTCATCAATGACAATGTGTATATAAGAAAAAAAAATCAGTATGTATATAAAAAAAAATATATTTAAATTTTACACTTGTTAGTTAGGATTTTCTCTTACTGTATTATGTAACGCTTTAGGTAACGGTCGTAAATACAAATATTCGTGAACAAGTTTATTTACTAAATGAATAAGATTTTTTATATTATTATAAACTGTATCTCCGCTTTTCACCTCTACTGGGGTGGAATTTTTAAAAATCGTTTAGGATATTCCCAAAACTTGACTCAAAGTTTATTTATACCAATTTTCGAGTTAATCAAGCCACGCAGTAAAATCCTCCTCTGTAAAATTTACTAAAAAGTAAAAAGATGTTGTAGATTTTACCGAGTGTGCTTTATTACCAGTCTACATGGTTCTCACTTGATCTGACCAAGATTATGTCTGGACTTTATAAGAGATATGGCAGCCGAATTACGTTCGTCAGTCGACCACCGATTATATTGGGGCGATCAATATCCACAGACTCAATCGACTGCAATCTATTTGCACCTTAACAGGGTAAAGGGTAGTTTCTCACCATATCCGGGTCGTTCCAATGTCCTGGGCCAGCGTGCTGGGCCAACCTTTCCTGGTTGTCTCCGAACCAGTCCATAATCTTGGTGAGTGAGGCCCAAGAGTCCTCGATATCATCCCAGTTGCGCCACATATTGCAGTGCTCAGCTATTGATCCGTAGTCTGGCTGCAAAGAGTTCAGAAGGTATTATTAAATTAAATTAAATAAAAATAGTTTATTTCAGACAAATAAGTCCATATGCAAGGCAAGGTTGTTAGTAACAAGAATTTTGCTTATATCTAATGTTAGTAATTAATAAGTAACACAAACTAGACACACCGTCTACCCCTGCTCAGTAGGCTCATCGGTCCCGCAACACATGGAGTTCAGTGAACCTACTGAGCAGAACAGTATCAGTTCTCTCGCCAATCATCCTGAGGACGCTATTTGGGCTCCCCCGTACTCGGCACACCACCGACGCAACTTTTTTACGCATAATTGCGTAGAAGTCATCTACGCTGGCGTCGCAAACATGCACTACAATATCGAGGGAGCCGAAACAGAGCCCTGAACACATTATTGTATTGGACGCGCAAGGCATTGTAGGCTCTCTGTGTAAAGTTTGCCCACAGGCCGCTCGTGTAGAATGTCAGGCAGAATGCCTTGAACATTGTTATTTTAACAGGAGCAGTACACCGAGCGAACCTGTGTGCCAACATATTACCACGCACCGACAATGCCCTGCGCTCCCTCTCAATATCCAGTTCGTCACTCAAATTCTCAGTTACAATGTGACCAAGATATGTATTTAAATTGTGCAACACGACTTAGAGGTACATCGTTAAGTAATATAGGTGGTATAAAGATATTTTTATTTTTACATTTAAATAACATGATCTCACTTTTATTTTCGTTGTACCTCAAGCCATGTTCCACAGCGTAAACCTCACAAACCTTTAACAGCTGTCTAAGACCACCAATTGAGGGGCTCAGCAGCAATTTTATCTTATTATTCTTATTATAAACAATTTTATCAGCCTCAAAAAAACTTAGAAGGAACAAGCATAACAATAGGAAAGGTTTCAAATAACAACAATACTGGAATCTGCAAAAAGGAGGAGAGTTTAATGAGGAAAAGATTCCTCTCACAATTAAAGTCCAAAGCCATATTTTCACCTATTTCTACTACTTAGTTTGTCTAGGTATTATAACCTCGACACTGGACGATGAGGAAAATTGGGTAACACGGCAGAACGATCGAAGGTTGATTGCTAATTTCAGAATTATAATCTGCTCACAGCCACATGCCTTAGGAGACAGCAGGCGGATAGTGGCAAAGAGGATAATGTATTTATTAAACCCTCGGGCTTCATGAGGGTTTTGGGGGTGCTCGCCACAGAACACTACTCCTAGCGGAGGTGCTCGCTCACGTTGCGAGCTGATATTTTCTGAACAATGATAAGTCAGGCGAACCCTCGGGCTTCGTGAGGGTCACGATGACACTATCAAAAGGTTCCCTGCGTTCTCCAAGGCTGACCCCAAGAATAAACCATAGGGTACCATAAACCAAATGTTTATTCCACCTTTGTTGGTTATATTAATTAATTAAACGTATAAAACTGATTCGACACCGCGATTTAACCTTTGGACTCCAATAAAACGTACCATCTATTGGTCCCCATAGTAATTAACTTTACAAACACCAAGGAAAATATAGTTGGATTTGTAACATTGATTTGCGGGCAATGTTGCTACTGGCCGATAGATAACTCCACAGTATTTTTGTAGTTTTACAATCTGTAAGGTTTCCTGTCTCAGGTTTGGGATGTTTTTATTAAAATCCATTTGTTTGGATACCCCTAAATAGCAATTTTTAAAATTTCAGACCGCTTCTGCCGGACCTATACAAGACCAATGAGATACTTACAAGCATTTTGGCGTCTTCCTGATAGGCCGGCCAGCTACACGAGTACAGTATGGACCGACCAGTTTCATTCAATAGTTTCCCGAAAGATGGGTATCCTGAAACGTGCAACAATAGAATTAAGTAAATAGAAATTTATAAATATCCAGCTTCAAATACGTGTATTATCCAACAAGTGTGTATATGACGCAAATGTTACGGCTAAGATTATTTCTCCCTTCCTTAGCCGTGACATATACATATTGAGACTGATGTAAGGGTTGCATCACGAAACTCTGCTATATCATCATCAGCCTCCCGCCCTTATCCCAATACATTTGGGGTCACCGCCACAGAACAGATAAATCTGTTCTGTGGTCGCAGCAGCATGTCTACTTTTTAGCCGTCACCTAAATAGTCACCTCCTTTCTTGCCATATTTCTCTTCTCTCTTTCTTTTTTCTTTTTAATTTTGTTATTTGTATTTTGTGATTCACGAACTTTGTCCAAATAAACATTATTATTTCTTTCTTTCTTTCCATATCACCTTTTACAACATCCATGCGTCTTTTCTTTGAGTTTCCTCTAAACATAACATAAAATATCATTCTCAGTATATTCATACCTGCGTCCATTTCCTTAGGCTCAATGTAGCATCCATCAAGCTTGAGGTAGTCGATCTCCCAGTCCACGAAGGTCTGGATGTCCAGGCGTTCATTGCCGAGCACTCCAGGGTAGCCAGCACATGTCAGGTTACCGTAGTCTTCGTACATGCCGAACTTCAAGCCTTTGCCATGGATCTGGAAGGTCGAGGCAAAAAAACAATTAGCAAATAAGATTAGAGGAAGACCAAAGAAACCATGGATGGTCTGTGTGAAAGATGAACTGGCAAAAAAGGCGGTGCCTACTGAGATGACGACTAATACAGGAGTATTCTCCATACGAAACTACCTTTTGGACGCGCCTAGAATCAATTCTATTTTACCGACTTTAAAAAAGGAGGAGATTATAATATTCGTCTGTATGTTTTTTTTTATGTATGTTCATCGATATTTTCGTCAATTGTGGACCGAAAATGAAAATGATTTTTTTATTTGGTAGAGGAAGCTTGCACGGTGGTCATTTTTTAATTTTGCTTTGCTTGGGTGGTTTTTGGGTAGTTCTTGGGTAGTTTTAATTAACTTTGCTTGGGTAGCTTTTGGGTTAACTTCGATAACATGTATTTAATCTAGATTGTAAATCTTGATGATAATACTTCCTGTCACTGTTGTTTACATAGCAAGTAGTGGTATACGAATTGGTGTGGGGTAGTAATAGAAAAATAAAAAACTTTTATACTTACAAAAAAAAAAAACAACGGACGGAAGTCGGTGGCAAAAAACTAAATTACAGATCCAAAGAGACCGACTTCGAAATTAAAGTTATTTTTTCCCTTTGTAGTGTTTTTTTTTTTGGAAATTTTTACGTTCAAAAGTGCCTTTTAATGGCCTACTTGACATAAATATTTGACTAACTTTGAATATGGAAGAAGAAAACATGCATACTGCGCCGACCCCAAATAAATTGGAATAAGGGCAACAGAATGACGATGATAGAATCTGCAGAGAGAGAGTTTCGTTGGTGTAGTGGTCGTGAATCTACTGAACGTGGGGGGATTCCCTGACACACGCAACATCGCATAGCATAATCAGCCTATACTGTTCCCACTGCTGGGATACAGGCCTCCTCTATGTGAGAGCCGTGAGAGGGAGTGGGCCGTAATCCACCACGCGCGCCCAGTGCGGATTGGTAAATGTCACATGTCTTCGAATTTTTGGTTCTAGGACATGTTTTCTCTGTTTCTAGGACTTTTTTTCCTCAAGATGTTCTTTTTCACCGTTTTGAATGCAATGGTGATGAAATAATTTACACAAAGTAATGCGCCTGCTTGGGTTCGAACTTCGAACCTACGACCTTCGAACCCGAATTCGTAAGTCGCGGCCGTTGTCACGCGGCCTCCACTGCTTTCAATGCAACATGAGACTTAAAAATATAATTGGCGAAATGTCGTCGTAGTTACAGTATGCGTCAAACTTTATGGCGGCTCTGAAGTGCGCTACTCGCTGCGCAGTACCGCACCCCTCACCCCCGCTGACACGTAAATTTGTTACTGCGCAGCGACTCGCCTCATGTTCCGAGCCGCCATAAAGTTTGGCTCTAAAGTGCGCTACTCGCTGCGCAGTGCCGCACCCCTCACCCCCGCTGACACGTGAATTTGTTACTGCGCGGCGACTCGCCTCATGTTCCGAGCCGCCATAAAGTTTTACTCTGAAGTGCGTTACTCGCTGCGCAGTACCGCACCCCTCACCCCCGCTGACACGTGAATTTGTTACTGCGCGGCGACTCGCCTCATGTACCGAGCCGCCATAAAGTTGGGCTCTGAAGTGCGCTACTCGCTGCGCAGTACCGCACCCCTCACCCCCGCTGACACGTGAATTTGTTACTGCGCGGCGACTCGCCTCATGTTCCGAGCCGCCATAAAGTTTGGCTCTGAAGTGCGCTACTCGCTGCGCAGTACCACACCCCTCACCCCCGCTGACAAGTGAATTTGTTACTGCGCGGCGAGTCGCCTCATGTTCCGAGCCGCCATAAAGTTTGGCTCTGAAGTGCGCTACTCGCTGCGCAGTACCGCACCCCTCACCCTCGCTGACACGTGAATTTGTTACTGCGCGGCGACTCGCCTCATGTTCCGAGCCGCCATAAAGTTGGGCTCTGAAGTGCGCTACTCGCTGCGCAGTACCGCACCCCTCACCCCCGCTGACACGTGAATTTGTTACTGCACGGCGACTCGCCTCATGTTCCGAGCCGCCATAAAGTTTGGCTCTGAAGTGCGCTACTCGCTGCGCAGTACCGCACCCCTCACCCCCGCTGACACGTGAATTTGTTACTGCGCGGCGACTCGCCTCATGTTCCGAACCGCCATAAAGTTTGGCTCTGAAGTGCGCCACTCGCTGCGCAGTACCGCACCCCTCACCCCCGCTGACACGTGAATTTGTTACTGCACGGCGACTCGCCTCATGTTCCGAGCCGCCATAAAGTTTGGCTCTGAAGTGCGCTACTCGCTGCGCAGTACCGCACTCCTCACCCCCGCTGACACGTGAATTTGTTACTGCGCGACGACTCGCCTCATGTTCCGAGCCGCCATAAAGTTTGGCTCTGAAGTGCGCTACTCGCTGCGCAGTACCGCACCCCTCACCCCCGCTGACACGTGAATTTGTTACTGCGCGGCGACTCGCCTCATGTTCCGAGCCGCCATAAAGTTTGGCTCTGAAGTGCGCTACTCGCTGCGCAGTACTGCACCCCTCACCCCCGCTGACACGTGAATTTGTTACTGCACGGCGACTCACCTCATGTTCCGAGCCGCCATAAAGTTTGGCTCTGAAGTGCGCTACTCGCTGTGCAGTACCGCACCCCTCACCCCCGCTGACACGTGAATTTGTTACTGCGCGACGACTCGCCTCATGTTCCGAGCCGCCATAAAGTTGGGCTCTGAAGTGCGCTACTCGCTGCGCAGTACCGCACCCCTCACCCCCGCTGACACGTGAATTTGTTACTGCGCGGCGACTCGCCTCATGTTCCGAGACGCCATAAAGTTGGGCTCTGAAGTGCGCTACTCGCTGCGCAGTACCGCACCCCTCACCCCCGCTGACATGTGAATTTGTTACTGCACGGCGACTCGCCTCATGTACCGAGCCGCCATAAAGTTTGGCTCTGAAGTGTGCTACTCGCTGCGCAGTACCGCACCCCTCACCCCCGCTGACACGTGAATTTGTTACTGCGCGGCGACTCGCCTCATGTTCCGAGCCGCCATAAAGTTGGGCTCTGAAGTGCGCTACTCGCTGCGCAGTACCGCACCCCTCACCCCCGCTGACACGTGAATTTGTTACTGCGCGGCGACTCGCCTCATGTTCCGAGCCGCCATAAAGTTTGCATCGGGCTGTACCTACTGAATACCTCCCCACCAAAACCTTCGAGTAAACCGCCGCGACGGTATGAAACACTTACATAATCCGCAATAGCCTTCATTCCATTCGGGAACCGTTCTTTGTCGGGCACCAAGCGTCCGTCAGGCCCTCTCTTCTTCTCCAGCCAGCAGTCGTCAATGCCCAGGTACTCGTAGCCAGCGTCCAGGTAACCCTCACTCACCATCAGATCTGCTGTTCGCTTGATTAGGTTCTCACTGTAAATTTTTGAGAGGATTTCAGAACTGATGCTGACATAGTAATATAAAAAATAGTTTATTATATCTATGGTTGCTGTTCACGTACTCATCATCATGAAGATAATATACTAACAAATGTAGATTGGAACTTTTTTATAAATTAATTAGCATCCACGTCTCAATGAGATCTATATAATACACTTCTGGACACATCTATTGGCCCACCTTGTATTTTCAGTTTCGTTTGGTCCTAGCTAAAATTTTATATTAGGTCGAGCAAAAAGTTTTTATGCAGTTTTGAACCTGGCACATTCACAATTTCATTCAATAGTCTTTTTTTGAATTTCGAACACAGAATTTAAAGAAACAAAAGACAATTTGGAGCCTGTTTGTTGATATCAAACAATCGAATACTAAGAAAACTTGGTTTTATTGGTTTACTTGGATTTAATTCTTGAAAAAGTGATTGATATCTTTGGTTTTGCAACAAACATTACTTATTCTTAACATTAAGGTGAGGTTCTATCAATAATCTATGGATACTTCACCTGAAGTCGCCGCCCAAGCTGTGGCACTTATTCAGGCCGGACACAGCCAAAGAAACGTGAGTGCTCAACTTAATTTAAGTCGATCTGCGGTCCGAAATGTTTATCGGAGGTACCTAGAGACTGGCGGCTTTGTTCGTCGCCAAGGAAGGCCACGATCTCGGGTCACAACTGAAAGGCAGGATCGATTCATCGTGACGACCAGCTTGAGAAATCGTCACCTTACCTCCATTGAGATACAAAACCAACTTCGCGACTTCCACGGAGTATCTGTGAGCGCTCGAACTGTTCGGAGAAGGTTAAAAGAACGCGATATGGTACCACACAAGCCAGCTAATGGGCCCAAACTAACGCGAGCCCACCGAACAGCGCGCCTTCATTTCGCACGCAGTCATTTAAATTGGACACAGCAAGATTGGAGCCGTGTACTCTTTTCTGATGAGTCTAAAATTGTGTTACATGGCAATGATGGAAGGAAGAAGGTCTACCGACGTAAGGGAGAGCGTTTCGCACAATGCTGCTTTGAAGAGAGGGTTGCTTATGGCGGTGGCTCATGGACTGTCTGGGGCGGTATATCCGCGAGCGGCAAAACTCAACTTGAGGTTGTTACAGGACCACGGCTGCCAACATTAAATGCTGAAAGGTACATTCGTGAGTGCTTAGAACCTCACGTGATACCATACGCGGACTATGTGGGCCCAAATTTCCTTTTTATGCATGATAATGCAAGAGCCCATGCGGCCGGCATCGTCAGGGAATATCTTCGGGATGTGAACATCACAGTTATGGACTGGCCAGCCAGAAGCCCAGACATGAACCCTATTGAGCACATGTGGGACGAGCTAAAAAGACGTGTTAGGGCTCGTCAGCCAGTTGCCCTAACGATGCAGGAGTTGAAAACTGCCATAGAAGAGGAATGGGAGATGATCCCTCAAAATTTCATAGAGCGGTTGATAAACTCTATGCCTAATCGTATGAGAGCTGTGGTAGATGCCCATGGAGGCAACACGCGTTATTAAATTAAACCTTTATTTGATAAAACATGTTTTTTATTCAAAGATCAATTGCCTTTAACAAGGCGCATATCCGACTTGTTAGGCGTAGCTCCATGTCGTCTGGTATTCTGAATTCAAATTTAAAACAATACGATCGAAAAAGATGGTAAAATGTATCAGGTTTAAAACTGCATCAACAGTTTTTGTTCAATCTAGCAATCATATTTCGGTAGGGGCCATCGAAACCTAAACTCTAAGGTGGGCCAATAGATGTGTCCAGAAGTGTATTATCAGTGGTACAGAGTTACCCATAAAATTAAAAGAATTACAGAATACCGTCTTAGACTTGATGAACCTGCTTAAAATTGTACTACATAAGTAGGTGTATGCAGTTCTCAGCATTCTCCTAAGATGTACCTACCAGGAATACAAATGTTGATAACGGCATAAGTAGAAACAGATCATACATAAACATTTCACCTAACTGTAGAATGAATACAAGTAGGTCTACAAACTCTATAATTAGCATCAGTCTCATCATCTTTCAACTTGAGGAAAAAGAAAAAGTTAAAAGAAGGCCTCCTTTTTTAGGGTTCCGTTGTCAACAAGGAACCCTTAAAGTTTCGCCATGTCCGTCTGTCTATCTGTCCGCGGCTTAACTCAGAGGCTCTTAGTACCAGAAAGCTGTAATTTGGCACGGGTATACGTATTAATCACGCCGACAAAGTGGTAAAATAAAATCTTGAAAAAAAAATGATTAAGGTTCCTCCCCCTACACGTAAAATGGGGATGACTTTTTTTTCTCGTATATACCATGGTGTGGGGTGTCGTTGGATAGGCCGTTCAAAAATATTGCGGGTGTGTGAAAACTATTTTTCGATTCAGAGATCCGCTTGCGACATATTAAGCTTTAAAGTGCGAATTTTCGTTAGAGAAATGTGTCCCCCCCTGCCAGCTAAATGATGTCTTTAGATATGTGAAAAAATTCACGGCAGTGGTATATAGAACGAATTCACAAGGAAAACTATGATGATGGAACCTTGGGAGGCGATGTAGAAACCATCAATTCTTAAAAAATGAACTTCATTCCATTGGCCTTGATCTCAACCTTTCGAAATGTGAACTATTCTTAGAGGACAGTACTGACGGGCATCTGACACTTCCCGCAATAGCCCCAGAAATAAAAATTATTGAAAAAAGCTCTCTCCGCCTCCTTGGTTCCCCAATCTTTGAAAATTACTTTCCCCTTTTTATTAAGGAAAAAATACAAAATTTAAATGACGTTTCGGAAAAATTGTTCCAAATTAATATGCATTCGGCCATAACCTTAATTCGTTACTGCTGTTTCGGCCCTAAATTAACATATTTCCTTCGCGCTTCCCATTTATGGAAGCACACTCACCTTTTAGACAAAATGGACCAAATTATCAGTATATACATTAACTTCGATCTTAAATGTAGCCATGGACGACTGAGCTTGGGCACAAGCTACTCTTCCCATTCGTATGGGAGGCCTCGGCGTCCACAAAATTTCTAGTATCAGTTTACCGGCTTTCATATCCTCGATCCACGGCACTGAGAATTTAATCAGGAAAATCCTAGCCTCCACATTGATTAGGTAATTTTGATGTGCCGTGCTTCACCGAGGCTATGGATGCCTGGAGACTCGCTTGCCCGAATTCAGATCCACCCGACAATCCATCTTCCCAGAGACGGTGGGATGAGCCGCTTTGTAGAGTAGTACAGAATAATTTACTAAACACGTCTGCTACTACTGCGGAGCGTGCGCGCCTGCTGGCTGTGGGTAAGTGGGAGTCGGGTCTGTGGCTTCATGCACTACCGTCGTCGAACATAGGCACTTTGTTCAACGACACTACTTTCCGCCTCGCTGCTTCCCTGCGACTAGGAGCCCCTTGTTGTTCTCCTCATTGCTGTCACTGTGGCGAAGTTGTCAACAGCCTCGGACACCATGGCCTGTCTTGCAGCCGAAGTGCGGGTTGCATAGTGCGGCACGCAAACATTAATGACATCATCCGACGAACCCTTGTCACCGTCGGCATTCCAGCTGTATTAGAACCCAATGGCTTGGCATGCGATGATGGCAAGAGACCGGACGGCATGTCTGTATTTCCATGGAAGGTGGGTAGGCCTTTAGTGTGGGATGCAATCTGTGTCGATACTCTAGCGCCATCCCATCTTCCCGGCTCGGCGAGCTGTGCTGGCGCTGCTGCTGCGGCTGCGGAAAACCTCAAGCGGCGAAAGTATAATAACGTTATCAGTAATTATATTTTCGAGCCGTTTGGGGTTAAAACCCTCGGGCCGTGGGGTCCGAGCGCTCATGGTTTGTTTAACGAAATCTCCAAACGGCTAGTTGACACTTCCCGTGACCCAAGGGCCGGCTTTTACCTTAGCCAGAGGCTAAGTATTGCCATACAACGTGGCAATGCCGCCAGTCTCTTGGGTACATTACCAGTCGACAGCGATGCGGAGGAATTTTTCGACGCCATATTTTAGTTTGTGAATAGTTTTAGTTAAGTTAGGATATAATTTTGTTATTTTATTAATTATGAAACTTTATCACAGCTAAGTAAGCTTTACAAATTAACGAGTAATAGTCGACCAACTTATATTTGCAGTTGGAATGTATGAGAGAATATGTTTTTCAACTACAATGTTAAGTTTGTTCTTGGGATAAATTCATCCCAACTACGGAACCTTTCATTGTGCGTGGTCCGACACGCACTTGGCCGGTTTTTTATTACTGATTGGGCCTGCTCTTGACCTCGATCGCCTTATGGAAAGCGATGGATCGTCATCTGCCAAGCCTTTTCCCAACTATGTTGGGGTTGTCTTCGGTCCAATACGAACAGTATTTTACATGGAGCGACTGTCTATCAGACCTCCACGACCCGATAACGGTAAGAAAGCGATGAATGAGGATACACTAAAGGTGGGCATTCACGTCAGCGCCATTTGGCGTGGCTCCAAACGACTAAAGTTGACAGTTTGACTTGGAAATCTCAAGCAGAAGAAGTATGTAAAAAACTGAGCGTATCGGCGTATGTCCTTCATAATCTTGCGAAAAAGGTCAACATCGCCACAACAGTAGTTGCATACCACGGTCTAGTAGCGTCCATTTTAAGATATGGAATAATCTTTTGGGGAAACTGTACTCTACGAGAACAGGTGTTCAAAGCCCAAAAACGTTGCATAAGGGCAATACTTAACATGAAAGTGACGGATAGTTGCGTTCCTGTGTTTAAGTCCCTAAAACTGTTAACGTTCCCGAGTATGTATATTTTAGAAATCGCACTCTTCGTTAAATGTAACATGAACCTTTTCACTTCAGTGATGTCAGAATCTAGGAAAAGATCTATAAGAAACCAGTATAAACACTTACTAAATGTTGAGAGATGTAATACTGCTTTGTTCAAAAAAAGTGTTATTAGCATGGGCCCAATAATTTTTAATAAAGTACCCAATATAATTAAAAATGACACAATAAAAAAATTTAAAAAGAGACTGACATTACTATTGATTGAAAAAGGCTATTATTCAGTAAATGACTTTTTAAATGACATGGACTTATGTAGGTATTGAATAATTTAACTAGAATTTATTTTATTTATGTATTGTGGATAATTGCCGACTAATGTTTTAATGTTGTAATTTTATTTTATTTCCATTATTTAATTTTATTTTCAATTTAGTGAACAACTTAATTAATGTTTGCATGCCTTATATAAGGTAGATTGTACAAGGCTCACCCATCTTGTTGTAACATCTTATTTTATGTACCTGCAATCTATTCAAATAAAATTTACTTTACTTTACTTTACTTTAAAGTCAAAGACAGCGACCGAGCGATTGGACATCCAGAGTTTTACATCACGCCAACAGATTTTAACATTCACGATCAAATTTTGGATACACATCACGCCATTTGGCGCAATGGACTGACCGTGAATGCCCCACCTTTAAGTATAACGTTAAAATATTCTTAAAATATTCCCAGATCTTTGTCTTAGTCTCCATATCTGGACACAAGTTACCGCCTCACCTGATGCACTCATTGGGATACTTCTTGCAGTCTGTGATGCACCGGAATCGTTCCCACGTGAGCCAGCCCATAGGCGGTGTCAGGGCCAGCCCGTTGTCCAGCGCCAGGGTCGAGGACACCGCTGCCAGCAGTATGAATGTCACCAGCATCTGGATTAGGGTAGGGTTCATTAAAATAGTTTTTGTCCGTCAGGTAGATTGTTAAAAAATATTGGACACGTATTTCATCTTTTTTTGCGTAATCAAAAGATTACGGCTATACATTGAGATAAATGCGGCATGACGTCACGCTTTGCCAGATCTTATACTTAGTTGTGACATAGCGAGCGAGCCCCCACTCCTCAACTTTAATGCGTTTTATCTGTAATTTTATATTAATATGATAAGGAAAAAATACGTGTCTAATATTTTTTTATTATCTGACTGACGGACTAAATAGAATTTCTTTTTTTTTTACCCAAGCATCATCCCTATTCATTATTTACTCATTAATTTCTTTCTTTTCTTTTTTACCTGAAACCAGGAGCTAGACCACCACCTCTTAACGCAGTATCATTGTAATCTTACTTGAGTGTGGGAAAGAGATGGAGCTAGACGTCCTGTATAGCTCCATCTCTTTCTGACACTGAAGTAACATTAAAATAATACTGCTTTAAGAGATGGTGGTTGGCCCCCTGAACGTACAGTAGACCGCACGTCGGTGGTAACACTTTGACTTAACACTACAATATGCGGGGCATCAAGTTTTGGTAAAAGTTTGTTTTTGATCGTCGAATCTGTCACTCATACCTGTGACATCGCTAGAATTACAGACGGGCAGAATATTGTCTAGGGCCCGTTGTTAGAACAAATCATGAACAAGTCAACGAACTAAAAACCTCTAAATGGACAATATAGTTAGTTGCTATCCAAATAGTATATGGTACCTAATCATGCTCATAGACTCCACAAACAGTACGCTAATCTGGCTAATCATCTACCAAGCTCACACAATAAAAACCTAGCAATAACAAATAGTCGCCATTTATTTTTAGTGATATGTAGGTCAATCTGCCAGATAAAATACTTTATTGAATCTGTAAAGTCATCGACCCCACCCATAAGTACCAATACGGACAGCTGTGTCAACCACCTCTATCGAAATAACCAGTATTAAGTAAATAAAATCATCCGTTTTGCATATCTTGGACGTTCAACTAGTGTTAATTAATGAACTGCTAATTTTGAAATAATATTCTGAGCATTTTTATGTAGATACGTTCCCAAAACGGGAAAAGTTTTCAACAAAATTATCAAAAGGAAAACACACTTTACACATTAGGTAGGTACCTAATGAGAAAATTAAATTTTATCAATGCATACTAAATATTTTATTGTTTTTGTTTTTATGTAATTTGGCACAGATAGACGTGGGTTAGGAGACTTAGGACATAGGGTACTTTATATCCCGGTAGGACGTTCCCGTGGGATATTTCCCACCTTCCACGTGGGCGAAACCGCGGGCGCAGGCAAAACCTAGTTTTTAACCGACTTCAAAAAAAGGAAGAGTTTATCAATTCGGTTGTATGTTGTTTTTTTTTTATGAAACCATCGTAAGTATACTTTTCCTTCCACAAATATAGACTGATGGCCGCTGTAGTTTACAACTGTACCAATGTGTTAACAGTGTAGCGGACTTGCCTCAAAAAGGTAAAAAAACTTTTTTGCAAAAAAAAAACACAACCGATTTCCAAAAAAACACTACAAAGTGAAAAATAACTTTAATTTCGGAAGTCTGTGTCTTTGGATCTGTATTTTATTTTTTTGCTACCGACTTCCGAAACTAAAGTTATTTGTAGTGTGCACTTTGTAGTGTTTTTTTGAAAGTCGGTTGTTTGTTTTTTTTTGTGAAAAAGTTTTTTATTTTTCACTTTTTAGTGGGTCGTTTGTAATTTATCCAAGTCACAATAGCCTAATGTCAACTGCGCATCACCTTTTACAAAATATTGCTTTTCCCGATGCAGCGACGTTAATGGTTGAGCAGTTCTCCTGGTACTTCACCATCAGCTCCACTTCACCATATGCATTGTGACGAGCAAAATTGCTTTGTAACCATTAAAATAATCGAATCGCAACCCGTGAAATATTTATAATTGAGTAGTTCCGGTGGCCATCTGTGGTCTTCATCGTCAGTTCAACTTCACCAAATGGTGCTTTCCGAGAGCAAATGCATGAGTTACTATAAAAAATACTCAAACCGCTGTAGGTATGCCTATAATATGTATTTGAAGAGTTCCCTCGATTTCTCCAGGATCCCATCATCAGATCCTGACCTGATAACAATGCGACCACCTGGGAAGTATACCCTTTCAAACAAACAAAAAACCAAATCGGTCCAGCCATCTTCGAGTAATCGGGGAACACCTATAAAAAAAGATTCTGACGAATTGAGAACCTCCTCCTTTTTTGAAGTCAGTTATAAATGCGAATTGATACCATCCGCTGCGTTTATAATAATTTAATTATGACGATTATAAGGTGCCTCATGTAACTTCTTTCACGCGTCATACCTCCATACATAGAACTCCGAACGATGTTTTTTTATCGCTGGCAGCAGGCACATACCTAGGTGGTCTGCTGAAATAGTTTAGGTTGGAATCTTGTCCCATTAAAAATTGATGTACGTAGTGATAAAAAAAAATACTAGATAAGCCTAAGCATTTTATCGTTTTTGCGCGTTCGTAGCTTTTCTTGCAGTCAAATGCTGTTGGTAGATACTGCAACTGCGCTCTCAAATTAGTGAGCTTTTGTTTTAACGTTCTTTATTATATTTCAATTTTAATCTTTTTTTTTCCAAAGACTATCCACCTGATCCCTACAATCAAAACTTAGTAAGACAATGGGACACACGTCTTCATGTTACTTATTTACTCTTCTACTGTTACGTCTTTACTCTTCTAAGGATGACCCACTGTAACCATTTCTATCTTTCAGAATTTGATAACATTGTTATTTCCGAAGCTATTGACCGGTATTTTATTAATCCTTATCCAATAAAATGTGTTATTTAAATTGGGCATTTAAGATAAATTAAAATATGACTCGACATCATATCATTTTAATGAATACTTTAAAATGTATCACAGATTCAAAATTACGCGTAACAAAATAATTATTGTTGATGTCGGCGCAACGCTAGGATAGGAGTCAATGACCTTTTCCTCGGCTATTAAGTATGCGATCATCGCTTCGCTTCCTTTTAATCCCGATAGTACGTTCCCGTGGGATATTATCCGTCATCCACGCTGGCGAAGCCGCGGGCAAAAGCTAGTAGAGTTTAAATGTATCATGTATGTTTATGTATTATATCCAGTCTATGTGTTTTGTATTGTGTATTATGCGTATTTGAGTATGAGTCATAGAACGCTAATAATATATCTACGGTATTATATAAGTTAAGTTTAATACCCATGTGTAACATTGAAAATATTCGTATGCCACTTACAGCGTGTCCTGAACATACAGTTTGGCAAAAAAGTCCTGAAACGGAACTAAAATATTTAATCTTTGGCAACACTCGCTCTGCCTCGTCGAGTAAGGTACATATTCTGTCATTTCTTGTAATCGGTGACTGTTTCTCGTGTTTATTTTTATTTATTTACGTTATTGTGGTGATATTGGTGACCCATTGTATTCATAATGAACAGATCTGTTATCCACAGCTCCGCAAGAGCGATAATTTATAATGTGTACGTGAGATGTTTGGCGGAACTCGAAGACGGACAAATTTTATCCGATCTCAACGATGTGTATAAAAGAACCGCTGAAATGACATGTAAATGATATTTTATACATGTAATCAGATGTAATGTGTGTATTTCAAGGTGCAATATCTAGTATATGCCTTTCATACAATTATTGAAATGTACATTCACGAATTTGAGGTTATGTTTACATTCGGAATGCAGCGCGTTCGAATAATTTTGATAATTTTTGTTAATATTGCATAAATCACTGAACATAAATAACTACAGTATTTTTTAGGTAAATCCATCATTACTATAAGGCGATCTGGGGTCTGGGTACTATAAGGTGATCTGGGGTCTTGTAAAACATAAAATTGTCTCACATAATGTGGAATTAGTTGACATCAAGGTATTTTGAAATACCTAATAATTTTATTTTTAATTCATTAAAATAAATAACTACAAATGTTATCGTTCTAGGCAGTGGCTGAACAAGCGTTTCGGAACTTTTCTTTTTTTCATAAAACCCGCCAATATTTAGTTTTTGTCGTACTATATAGGGTTACAAAATGAACAATAGTGGCGCCACCATTATTTTCACGACTTTTGGCCAAGCTGTAACTATACTATATAAGTAGGTAGGTACTAACCAACTTTACCTACCTACCATATGACGAATAAATATCTTTGCGTTTGCAACATGATAAAAAGAGGTTACAGCTGCGTATTACATTGTCGTGGAACGGAATGGAAGCGAATTTTTGTCACGAAATTGGGTTAAAGCATAATTAACGTTACGTATACATTAAACAATGACATAAAATTCATTACAGCGTAATCAGCCTATAATGTTCCCACTGCTGGGAGACAGGCCTCCTCTCGGTGAGAGAGAGTGGGCCGTATCCACCACGCGGGCCCAGTGCGGATTGGTGGATGTCACATGTCATTGAATTTTTGGTTCTAGGGCATGCTGGTTTCCTCACGATGTTTTTCTTCACCATTTTGAGAGCAGTGGTGATAAAATAATTTACACAAATTCACACAAAGTAAAGTGTCTGTCTGGGTTCAATCAAACCCACGACCAACAACTCGTAAGTCGCAGCCGTTACCACTGAGCCACCACTGTTCAAAGTTCATTCCGCTCCGCAGTAACGTAAATAAAGCCTTAAAATAGCAGCAAAGTTAGACAAAAAGGCGGTTTTATCATTTGGTTATTTTAAAATAATGTCGGCGACACCGCGACGCGAATTACTGACGACGACGACGACGTGAGACAAATACGAAGAAGACCAATTGATTGAATACTTTCCATTTTCAATTTATAGATGACCTAAATATTGAAGACATGGCAATAATTGTGACCTTGTCTTGGCAATGGCGCCGCCAGCTTCAAACCTGTGGCTAGCTTTTGTTATGGAAATAATTATGAGTGTTGCGTTATATTGGACACACTTCGTCCAAAGATACAGTCACGGAAATTAACTGTTAAGCAAATTACACCCCACGTCAATTGGCCGTGTTAAGGCCATTTCGTACAACTTTCAGAGACTAACAGTTGCGATTTGAATATATCTACGAACAATAATTTAAGCTGGTAGTCAATTTGCTTATCTGTGGCGGCATATCTACATCGCATCGCCACAATGGAACGCATCTCGTCGGGGCCTCCAGTATAGAGCTATGAGGAACAGGATGTAAAGTTCACTCATCCTCTATGAAAAGGGAGGATCCTCCGACCAGACAGGTGTTGTGTCTGGTGGGCTACTGCTCGACGGTTGATGTCGGGATGTTGTATATATGCTAGTCGCGCTGTAAACTCTGATTGTGCGATGTCTGGTTGCGGTGTGATTTTTGCGTGACGTCAGTGTGATGCGTTCCATTGTGGCGATGTAGATATGCCGCCACATATCAATTAATTTTCCCTGACTTACCGTTATAATAAATTATGATCACAGATGTCGAAGAATTTTTGTACCAGGCCAAAACTGGGACAAGATTCAAAAAATGCTGAATTGTCTGTAAGTAGGTAAACAAACACTTACAAGACGTTTGTCTGCTGCACTGGCGGACTAAAGAGGCGGCAAATTTTCGAGCTCCTTCACTCACTCTTACATTTTAGGAACATTTTTTTACACTTCAAACATTTTTTGTATAAAAAGTCGAAAAAGTAATTCGTTGTTTAAATGTTCGAGCTCACTGCGCTCGCTCTTGTTAACATTCTCTTAATTGTGAAGCTTTTCTGCATGAGTCGACAAAGTAACTCTTAATTCTGTATGAATAGTCAAAAGAAGACCTAGCCTACACGAGGTGATGTGCTATTTTCAAGCTCGCTTCACTCGCTCTTGCATCCTTCATTATCTTCACTCACAGTTTCTATATAAGTCGAAAATTAACTCCTATTATTATATATAAATGTTTAAAAGGGGGAATGGGGGAAAAGAGCCTTCTTTTCCCCCATTACCCCTTTCTTCCCCCTCCCCCTTTGCGCCCATGTGGTGCAAAAATCGTGTCATTATTATTTTTTTGCAAAATGTTACTAGAAATGCCTACATAAACTATGAAAACCACATTATGCCACATTATGTTTTGCGCCCCGGACCCCGGCCGGCTTAGTCCGCCACCGGTGCTGCTATCAGTTGTTCATATAGTAACAGGTTTACGGTAAAGTAGCGATGCTATGTGGGACCTACCAGAAAAAGTAAACACTGGGAGAAATATGTACCTAAATAAATAAAGTCTAACTATATTTGGTATTCCTAAATTAAAATAACAAGTTACAAACAAACAAAACTTTCATTCAACTGATTGTGTTGGGTGATGGTTGATCTTTAATTAGAACTTCAAAAGACTTCCTGGTTTATTTTACAATAGCTTCAAAAATCCATAAAGTGGGACTGATACAAAAATAAAACGCAGAAGTCTCGCAACAAAACGGAATTTCACATAACAACAAACAAAAAAAAAGCAGATCGTACTTACCGCGGCAAATAATTTTAATTCGAACTTCGAATGCAAGCTATTTTTTTTTATGTTATTTGATTATCACGCACTCACAAAAATATTAGGTCTGCGTCTATGGCACTAGTTGGACCACGAGCACACTCAAAGCGTCTATGCAGAATGGCGCACACAACACGTTTGGACGGCGAATGTCAATGCAACCAACACAACTTGGCTTTACCCGGTACATGTCTGTGGAATTATAATAAGGTTCCTCAAACTCTCAAGTACACGTTTAAGCATTCACACTACTTTTCAATAACAAAGTACATGAACTGAATGTGCTCAGCCCTTGACTTTAAACTTAAGACCTAAAATAATTATGTTTTGAAGCATAACAAAATAAAGACCTGAAAGGTGAATGATCTTTTGTGTTTTGTGCGTAGAAAAAGATAATTTTAGAAATACAAAAGTGCCTTTTAGGTTCCTATTTGAAATAAACGATTTGACTTTGAAAATATGAACTTGACGAGAAACAAGGACTGGATTAATGCAACAATAGTTTTTTTTTTTTTTAATATGATGCATTTGAAAGAACTTGGGAAAAAATAAACCACCTCATAAAACCCAAAATAGCTCACACGCAGCAGCACGTTTCGCTAAAATAATAAGCTTTTCTCCATACCTACCTCTAAACACGTTTTTGAATTTGATGATTACTCATTTCCCAGTTTTGTATTCCCAGCATTGTATGACTGCCTCGTTGATCTAGTGGTCATAAGCGCTAGTGCTGAGCATGAGGTCCTGGGTTCGATACCCAGGTCAGGCAGTGTTATTAGGTTTTTCTATCTGAAATTTCTCAGTAGCAGCCCGGAGTCTGAATTTGTGCCCGGTAGATGGCAATAGGCTCGCCCCCTATTACATGGGACTTAAACATAACTGGCGAAATGTGGGTGTACTACAGGTAGGTACACCTCTGTCCAACCCTTCGGGGAAACAAGTCAAACAAGGCGTGCTGTTATGTTATGCGTATATTTTATCCAGTTCAAGTGATGTATGTCTAAATTAGGTAGCTTGATATCTTGCAAATCTATCAAGGTTTGTGTCCTCAATTCTATTATAAGTAGATAATAACACCTGCCAATCATCAAATATCGTAACATTGCTAAAAGACAAAACAATAAAGGTTTTGTTAAAATAATCAGCTTATGTTTCGGAAATTGATAAAGATCTTCAAAAAGGATTATTTACGTTCCCGGTTTCACGATCCATTAATAGTATATGTCAGGGGCGAGGCTTGACATTTCGTAGGAGGGAAGCCGAAAAAGAAATTGTTCAGTTATAAATAGTCATCCAAATACGATTATCACGTTGTGGCGCCGGCTTATTTAGAACAATTTGTGTTGTTGTTGGAATATATATTATTTTGCAGTCGTAGACATTACTGAATGTGCTATTTTTCAACGGTGGTAGGTGAAGTTACTCTTTCGATCCTCCAAAGGGAAGCCGGTAGGAATGGAGTTGTTAGCGCGCATCACCACTGGTATATGTGTGTAGAAGTCAATAATTCAGGATGTTTGAAAGAAATAGGTAGGTACTCTACAGCAGCTTAGAAAAAGCTGTACTTTTTAATCTACAATTAAAAACCCTCCTTTGATCATCACGGTCTTGTTATGAAAATATCAAGTCGCTTTACATTAGGAAATTATCATGTAGGTACCTACCTAGTTACAACTTCAATTACCTAACTGCTAAAATTATTATAACTTACTAGCTGACCCGGCAGACTTTGTCAAATTCCCAAAGAAAATGCACCAATTTTCCCGGCAACTTTAAAATTTTTCTTGATCGGACTTTTTTTCTCTTCTTTTCTTTCCTTCGTTTTTTTTTCTCTTCTTTTTTTCTCTTCGTCTTATTCGGACTATTATTACGAACATTTTAAAACAATAAATAAGTACCTACCTAACCAAATCATATCGGCCCAGGCGTTCTCAAGTTATGCGCTTACCACGAACAGCATATTATTTCCTTTTATAATATAGCCCCCCGCGCATATACATATCTGTTGCCCGCAGCTTCGCCCGCGTGTACGTCAATACTTCCCTATTTGAATCGGATTTTGTTCACAATTTCATGGGTTTTATTTTTTTGCGCGGAACCCTAATTCTTTTTCGAATATATAATATAAGTAGCCTAAGTTACTCCTTATAACATCAGCTATCTGCCAGTGAAAGTCCCGTCAAAATCGGCCCAGCCATTTCGTAGATTAGCCGAAACAAACAGGCAGACAGACTAAAAATTGATTTTTCAACACATTTGCTCAAAAATTGCATTTGCGAGGCCTGTATACATTGTTCGAAAGTTAAAAATTACGCACCATACAACGGTATGTGCGGTAAAATAGGTACTCGCACTATAACTACCTATTTTACCGCATACTCCGTTGTATAGCGCCGTGCGTATCCTTTACGGTTTTTTTTTAAATTTCTATAAAAGAATATAACAATTCTACCAAGGAGTTTCACATTATGAGAATAAGCTGAATGATCGAGCCTCCTTGGAAGCGCTTTTGCTCAATACGTGTGTCTCACTTTATCACTAAAGAGAAAATGACACGAAAGATGAATTTTCACCACGCGCACGAGGCGCCATTTGCAAATTCGCGCTCTTATTAGAAACGTCAAATTGTTACGACTTTCCGACTGCTAAATAAAAACAAAATATCTACAAGCGAAAGCAATAGTTCAAGCGAGGAATCCAATATTAATAATGGAATCTACTCCGCTCTTGAATGAGGCGCAAATTGCAGAAAATGGTCTCTTGCCGCCAAAATCGCGAGAGCGCTATTTAATGATTTACAATAATTTTATATCATGGCAGACTCGAAGAAATACTTAATCATCCTCCAAAATGTTTTGATGGTTTATTTCAATGAGTAGGTACATGTAAAGTATAAGCCATCCTCAATGTGGTCATTATATTCAATTTTAAAAATCACTCTAAAAACTAATAATGACATAGATTTAACAAAATACATAAAATTACATGTATTTTTGAAACGACAGTCAGATACAAGCAAGATATCATAAGTATTCACTGCATAGAATACGTAGAAAAATTCCTTTAATGACGCACTAGATGAAAAATATTAACTAAGGTACGTTTTTAAAACTTTTCTTTACTTTAAACCTTTTTTTAGGCATTTACATACTTATTTTCTATAATCGTTTATTAAGCAATACTTAATTTAGTAGGTCAATTAATGGTGGTAATTAATGGTGGGTTAATTTGGTAGGTAGTAGGTTGGGGATCTACCTATATTTGATAGTTAATTTGGTTATTTAATCTATATAGAACTCCATAAAGCATACTTAAATGACTTGTTTTTGGTATATCTGGGGCGTGCAGACGACAAGAATTAGCCAACATAAATGTGAGCGATATCGAAAACCATGGAGACGTATTGCTTGTCAAGATACCTGACACAATAAGGAAAATCCCTCATACATAGTGCGTTTTACGCAATTGTCAAGAAGTATCAAGCTCTAAGAATTACAAACGCAAAGAGTAACAGATTCTTTCAGAAGTACCAAAACGGTAAATGCATGCGGTAAGTCGTTGGCGTTAACAAAATCGGTAGTGTACTACCAAAAGAAATAGCCATGTTCTTGAAATTGGAAAATCCGGTCAGTGGGTCGTCTTAGGGGCGGCTAGTTATACCGGCTTAGAAGAACCTCTGCAACATTACTAGCTAATTCCAGAGCCGATATCATTACACTGAAACGACACAGAGGATGGCGCTCTAATAATGTTGCAGAGGGTTATATTGAAGACTCGATGCACAATAAAATTGAAATAGGCGACAAGATAATAATATCAAAGTCTATAAATATACAGGGTTAATTTTCAATAACCGGCCAAATTCTCACAGGGTGTTCTACCCATGAATATTAACAACTTTCACTGTGGGGCCAACTCTAAAATCACGAAAAAAAAATTGCTGTTTCATACAAAAGTTCAATACCTACTCGGCCAAAATGTATGAAACAGCTGATTGTTTTTCTTGCGATATCAGAGTTGGTCCTATAGTGTAAGTTGTTCATATTCATGGGTAGATCACCCTGTGAAAATTTGGCTAGTGATTAAAAAATTGCCCTGTATATAATGCTGTGTAACCGCGCCCTTCTATCTCACGCGAAAACGTCCAGCCACCACCGCCGCCGCTGCAAGCTCCTTCGCCACTGCCGGCACCGCCGTCGTCGCCGACGTTTACGCCACATTGTCTCTTTCAACATGATACGTATGAAATGAATAATGCCAGTCAGTCAGTTAACCTTGCAAATCAGCAAATTTCACTGAATTTCAATAATTGTTCAAATTTTACTATTAATTTCCAAGAGTAGTGACTTATCTGTATAATTTCTTATTTGCTATTAAAAATAGTCTAATAAAATAGTTTGTTTCATTACATAATGTACTGTTTTCTAGCAAATGTGTTGAAAAACGTTATATGACACACGTGCAGAAATTGGTATTTACAAACTCGTGACTCATTCGCCTACTCGTTTGTAAAAACCAACTTACCGCACTAGTATACTAAACGTATACTTTCAAATGCATTTAGTAAAAAGCTGTTATTACATTACAAACAGTCACTTCAAAATTATATTTGTTTGTATATTTAAAGATTAATCAGGTTAACTGCTTAATTTAATTAGTATTAGTATACTACGTTAAGCATAAAGGAACATTTATAAGCCTTTGAATCTCTTCAGGGCTTTTTCTTGCAAAGAACATAATGTGTTTGGTATTGTATTACCATATTATTTTAATAAGCAACATTGAAAGGACAATGGGCAAAACACTATGGGAGTTGGGCCTGCTGACCAATACACATGAGATGTTGTTTTTGTGATAGGTCATAACACACAACTAACGAGAAAAATAAAAATAAAAATTAAATGTATCGGGTTGTTGTACAGTCACGTCGAAAAGTTTTATTTATTTAAGTTAAATATTTTGCAATTAATAATTGTTTTTCAATACGAATGAAGGAATATTACCCTAAAATAGCACTGGAGCCACTCCCAAATGCTGTTGATTGCAATATTTGCAATTTAAAACGCCTCTTACGACATCCATCGACAACTACGTATAATACAATAAATGAAACAACAAGTTAACTTTTACGCATTTGTTTATTTTTCTTTACATTAGTCTATATCCAGAATAATAGAATCTAAAAATGCGGCTGGAGGGTTAAATCCTTCGTATCTAGCTAAGCCCATATACCAAACTACGGATAAAATGTGCGCACAGCTTCTCAGCGTACGACTTCCGGTCAAACAAGTACAATAATATTGTAAAATAGAGCTGATGCCAGTTTGGTCTCTGTCAAATAATATGTAGCCACGATACTCGCGCGCCCTCGCATGTCGTGATTGAATATGAATTCTAATCAAAAATACATTTGTTTGAAAGATATTAAAATCTGTCAAATCTTCTAATTGCTCGTCTCGATAAACCTCAATTATGTAAACGCCATCCCGTAAATGTTCACTGCAGTAAGACCTTGCCAGTTTCAATTGATATGTGCCCAGCGCGAAAAGGATTATTTCTTCCTCAGTCAAATGTGGAAAGTCCTCTATTTGATTGTCTTCTATTCTCACGAAAGAAATCCTTTGTCTGTTGAGATGCTTTCGCTCTACATATTCTTGCAAAATGTTAGGTGTGTGTACCCTTTCCTGTATGCGGTTTATTATCGCAGGAGAGCGTTCACTATCACTGATTACAGGATGAAAATGGTTAATTAATGCTCCGCACACCTTAAAATCATCAAACATGTGTAAAAGTGCTTTGTTGAAATATTCCTGGCGTAAAAGTTTATAGTCACGCTTAAAACGCCCGTTGACTACTTCGATTTCCCAACGACAAATTGTTACTTGTCGAGACTTGTTGGCTTGGGTAGTCGTTAATTGTGAGGCACTTCTATCTTTTGTAGGAGGGATGTGACCTTCATAGTCATACATTCCAAGATTTTCGATGGCATCACGAAATCCTCTATCTAAAATGAACACATCGTTCGGGACAAGAAATACGTGCAGCGGGTGTTCTTCGTTTTCCAAAATGGAATTCAATATGGTCGCATCACTTGTTGTTGCAGCATATGGACCCAAAATATCTATTATGTATCCATCACTAGTTGTAATTATGAACGGTTTCAATAAATTGGAAAACTTATGCAAGCTATAACTCAGTCTCTGGAATAATAAGTTGGAACTTTTTTGAATATAAACATATGTTCCATCGCAAATCACAATCAACTTCGTGTTTTCATGATTTCCGAAGAGATATTTAGGTATTGCCAGATTTCTTTGTAGTGCATCTTCTCTGGTGATGTGGTCAATACCTAGATGCTGAGGAACATATTCATCAATCAAACATTGCCTTGCAATCTCCAGCTTCCTCTCTAATGTTCGACGAGACATTTTAAATAGGTTCGCAAGCCTTTCATTGCTCTCACCAGTCCGTAGCTTAGCGAGGTAAAGACCGAGTATGGTTCTATTATCGCTGTATGCACGTAGCGATGGTGTTTGCAATAATATGGAGCGAAACTCACTTCCATTGAGTCCAACCCAAAAATGAAGACTGTCGTCATTGAGACCGACCATAGTTTCGAAATCATACTGCTTGTTAGTAATGATTCCTTCAGTGAAGATGTTACACACGTCTGTGAAATATTCTGCTGTAAAGTAATGAGAAATTGTGCAGTGGTTCTCCAATTCATCCCACATATTACTTTCTAAATGTTCCCTGCATACTCGTGCATGTTGAGGAATATACAACTGATGTGTAGTCATCATATACAGCTTGATTGTTTTCGGTATACGCCGGCGGTTATCGTTACCACAAGCGCCAAATATGCAGTGGCTTGATGTGTTTGGTGCTCTTTTATATGAAGGCACATAAAGTTCGCCATCATTGGAACCCTGTACATCATTTTGCAAAGGTGGAACTGGTACTGGAACTGGTACTGGTGGTGGAACTTCTGGTTCATGTTCTACTGGATTTTGTACTGGATTTAAAACATTGTGGTCGACTCTTTGCCAACAACGATGACAGACAGATTTGATTGTGTGCTGTTGAATGATACCTGCAAATAAAATAATTCACAACTTAGATTACCTGTTATCACACTTTCTAAAGGATTAAGAAGGTATTCTAAGCAAGCAGCCTATACGAGTTCCCACCGAGGAACATACGGTTCATAGAGAAGTTAATAGAGAGGGATTAGAGATCGTGGTACTATTCGAAACTGGCACCACACATCACCGTAATCGGCAACACGGGTTGTGTAACATATAATTAGGTTTTTTGTAACACCTTGTAGATTTCGTATGGATCGCACTTTATGTATACCAAGCCTGCGCTTTACATGTATTAAATATACTTACATGCGTTAGATAAACATTATTCAAATAACTGATATTAATAATAATAAACGGTATAAAACTCACCTGTCTTATAGCGTTTTCCTGTATATAGGAAACATGCGCAGGATGCGTATGTAACAAGCTTGCTTGCAAAACATGATTTTGTCTACGTCTATGAACAGAACGTGGACACAGAACACACAAACGTTCTTGCTGCATTTTTAAGAACAGAATTCAAGTCCGTAAAGGTAGCCAAAGTCAGTTCATGTAAGAATATCACCAGAGTCCAAAAACAAGCAGGGTCGTCGTAATAGAAAGAATACGAATACGTTAAAGTAAGAATAACAGGAGCACTGCACAGTCAGAAGCGGAGAATACCGACTGACCACTGAATAAAACAGTCGAACGAAACGATTTACTTACCTGCTATGCGCGGGCGCTTGTCCAAGGTCAATAGGTTTCTCTCTCTTTCACGCGCCCCGTTAGCATTCGCGTGTTATCTTGCTTGAGGACTAATCGCACACAATGCCAATATAATAAGCAACGGTCTGCTATTCACTCTCGCATAGGTACATAGAACTTTTATTACGCCCTCTAATAGTCGAAATACACTTATTATTATTTTTGTAACAGGTATATTGTGTTATTATAATCCCATGTGGCTCTATGTGGTTAGGATTAGTGACTTTAGTAATATTTTAAAGTAATATTCTTTCACTCCTATTGAAAAACATTTAATAATTGAAAAATATTTGACATAATTAAATAAAACTTTTCGACGTAGCTCTACAAGAACCCGGTACATTTAATTTTTTTTATTATTTTTCTCGTTAGTTGTGTGTTATGACCTATCACAAAAATAATATCTCATGTGTATTGGTCATTAGGCCCAATTTGTCGCATTGTCCTTTTAAGTTTTAAATACCAACAAAAAAAGAAGCGTATTTAGTTGTTTTATCCAAACTAAAAAACAAAGGAGATCTCGGAAACACTGGTGCGATTGGTGCTATTAAAAAAACCTCTGTGACAGACGAACAAAAGCAGTGATCATACAAAGGTTCCATTTTTCTTTTTAATGTTTTTAAGGGAACCCCAAAAAATTAAGATTCAAAAGGCTAAAAGCCTCAACGTGTAAACATACATTAAGTAAAAAACTGCACTATGTACATAGATATTATATCTATTATCAAAACCGAAAAGCGAGATACACACACAACATTTGTAACATTAACCTAGTTAAATAAAAAGATATTTGTGTAATCTTGTGTACCTAATGTTTCTCGATACTTGACATCCATACAAATTATTTCGTAATCTTATCTTCCTTCAAAACTTTTTCTTCTTTCTTTTAAAACTATACCGATATTCAACTACAAGTTAAGTACAGGCAACCTCACATTAGTGGTAACAGTTTGACATTGACAGCGCCTTGGTGTCGTGGCAGTACGGGTGATTTTCGTAGTGCAACTGTTACCACTTGTGTGCGGTTGACTGTACATTATAAAATCATCTAAATGCTACTAGGTAATTTCATTACGTGGGCTACGTGGTCTCTTTTATCTAATTAGTGAGGGAGGGAACTTCACAAAAAAATCAAAAACAAAAAAAAAGATTTTCGTAATCATAATTTCAGGAAGAACGAAACGCAGGGAGGGGACGCCCTAGGAGACCTATAGTGACCTTATTGGTGATGTTCTTCAGAAAGGTCAGTACTCGCAACCGGCGTGCGTGTATGACCAGATGTATGAACGTAAACGAGGCAAAAGGAGTATGTAAGGATCGTAGCAGGTGGCGTTCTGTAGTTTCTGCCTACCTCCATGGGAAGAAGGCGTGAGTTTATGTATATATGTAATTTCAGGAATCATTAGCTGATAAAGGGTTCAACCGGTTCAACGCACTCGAGTCTCTCATGACTTCTAGGAACTCCCCATGATTGGGTTAAGTCATAACTCATAACTTCATAAGTCATGTATTTCAAAACTTCATAACAAAATACATTGTGTAAAAATATTACAGTGATGGTAAATAAAATACTAAAAAAAACCATTACATTCTTACTGTATCAATATCACTAATAAATAAAGTTATATTATGAAATTCAGTAACAATAAATTAAATAATCACCAACATACCATTTAAATTTAAAATTCATTATCCAGTATTTAAACAAAAAATCATATAAACACATATTCAAAAATCATTTAATTTTCCATTAGTCTGTCATTTGTCATCTATAAACTCATCGATATTGTAATAGCCCTGCCTCAATAAATATGTCTTTAATTTGTTTTTAATCAAGTTTAAGCTGTTTATAATATGCTTTTAAATTATATTGGCAACTTGTTGTATAGAAAGACAGATTGAACTCTGGAACTCTGATGAACGACGTTAAACGGGAGTTGAAATTATCTAACCAAAGTCATACAACAATAGAAAACATAATATTTCTCCTCGTTTCTCAATATTTATTTCTATAGCCAATACAATATATTTTTACCCCGCGTTTACACCAAGGTTTAGATAAAACATGTTATGTCTGCGGTTTTCGTTTGCTGTTTCCACCTAAAACAAATTGTAACTAACGACTAAGTAAATATATCGGTCTACAACTTGTAGAAAACTTGTCAAAAATATCGTAAAAGGAGAACAAAATGGTTAGCGAAACATGTTTGCAACAACGTCAAGATACATGATTTTATGATAGGAAACTTCATGTTTTATACACGATACGACATGTTTATGCCAAGTCTTTTACAAGATTTGTTGAAAACAAGTATCATAACTTGTATAGTATATGGGTGTAAACGCGGGGTTATAGGTAAATATAGATTACAAAACAATTAAAATAACGGTTTCTGCTACCGTTCGTGGCCTGTTTAACAAATCACTGCCGGAGCGTTAACCCCGGCTGGTTTCCGATTAGATTGGACCATTGATAAAGTGGCTCCTGGGGCCTGCCTCGCTACACACTGGCCGGTTGAAACTCAAAACTCGTTTGGTAGTCAGACTACTTGTATTTTGTTTTCTAAAAGCGACTTTAGAACACGAACTGGCGGATTGTTAATCTCGTGTTAACTGCCGAACACAAATGGGCTGTCCAATCAAAATAACTTGGTAGGAAATTAGGTATTAATTATGGTGTTGGTCGTGTAGCTATATGTCACTGTATAATTATGAACTTCTTAGTTTATACTCTATCGGTTTTATTTCCGTTAGATTGTAAACTGTCGAAAAATTGTGAGCTGCAACAAACCATTTAAAATTTTACGCATTATTTTTCGATAATTAGTTTAGTAGTTTATAATCTGTCCATGGGAATCCGACAAATTGTGAACTGCCGATCTATTCTGTAAACATCACACCGTGAACACTTAGGTGTAGTGAGTTTGAAGTGAGCTTAATCCCTAGTAGAGTAAGGTAGGATGACAGTTCACATCACGCTCACTTCACCTAAAGGACCATGCCCATATTAACATGGAGGTGAAAGTCAGCAATGCCATGCAATGCCCAAATTGCAGCTCTATGTCATACGATAACTTATTAACAGTATTTTTATGATATCTAGATTTAATGTCATATAAAGCACTGATTGAAAAGTTATTGGACGTTAAACATTAACTGCCTACTGGTATTGTTTATACATTTTATCGTTTACAGTTTCCACTAGGAACTTGCAACTTTTCGAAACATATTTAAAAGTATTCAATAGGACAGTCTCAAATAAATACGTAATCTATATTCAAAGCACTATAGAAGGCACACAATATGAATACCTACTATAATCTACATGCGGCTACTTTTTGTGAAGTTTTATCTTGCCGATCGTATCAATAATACGCAAATAAAACCGCACCACTATAATAGTAGGTATTCGTTATCATCGGTAACAAGTAACAACACTATCACAACGAATCAATAAATTGGCCAAAGGACGTGATTCCAGACCGTTCCAGACCGTAATAAACTGCACTTTTAGTGCATGAATGAATGAATGAAACATTATTTATCATAGGTACTGCAATGTAAACAAGTCTTTTTTTCGTTTTTTTTTTTATCCAGTGCTTGTTAGGTTTCAAAATTAACAACTTAATTCTAGTTTTCATTTATTAGTACAATGTTGTAATTTACTTTATCTGGGCATTTCTGGGGCACAGATGGGCATGGTCTTTTTCACGGTGGGATCTTTACAGAATAACACCACTGGTATCAAACTTGCTTGCGACGTTACGCAACTTGCGCTAATATATTAGCCCATTGACTGCCGGAAACGCGGATCCACGCGAGACACAATGGGTTTTTAATTGTGTCTGTAATTATGGCATACAACCAATTAAGCCACCTTGAAAAAAAATGTTTTAAAGGGCTTCGGTCAAGCCAACGTAGTAGCTAGGACGGTTGACCGGAAAAAATATTAAGCCTTCTAGTAGCTGGGACGTTTGACTGGCTGAATAGCCTGCCTATCTGCGAGCAACTTGGAAGTAGCGCTCGCCAGCCGCTTCCGCGGCACCGCTCGCTTCGCTCACTCGGCTCGCACGCGGATGGTCACAGTTCTAGCCTAACCTATCCCATTTCAACTAGTTCACAATTTTTCGACAGTTTATAATCTAACGGAAATAATGCTGATAGATTATATTACTAACGGTTCTCACAATTTTACGATGACATATAAACTGCTGGGCAAAGGCCTCCCCCAAGTCCTTCCAGGAACTGTTTTCCCGCGCCAGCTAGAACCAGCCCTCGCGGTATGCAGGTCGTCTCGCCACCTCTTTCTGGGCCGTACTTAAAAATTAAACAAATGAATGTAGGGTGCAACTTTGTGCAAGGTATGATAAAAAATCTAGGACAGTCACCTGTAACACAAACACACGTGTACCACAATAATTTGTAGCCCGCATACAATGTTGGCGAGATAAGAAAGCATTGATTGATAGACATTCTTTATTGTTAACTATAAGTACCTCATTTTCGAATGGTCGAAAGCGCCCGCGCCACTGCTAAGAATCCCGGGCTTAATTTTCACTTCCTAGGTCGGGCAAAGTATATTATATTACGAGGGCTGCATCAGGAATTTCCCAGTACCAGCCCGGAGTCTATTTGGGCCCCTTAATTGCTGTAATGGGCTTGCCATATTACATGGAATTAAACGTGGACGGTATTAATATTATTCTATACTATGTATAGCTAGACCACCACCACCATTTAAGGCAGTATTATTTTAATCATACTTGAGTGTGGGAAAGAGATGGAGCTAGACGTCCTGTATAGCTCCATCTCTTTCTCACACTGAAGTAACCTTCAAATAATACTGCTTTAAAAAGTGGTGGTTCGCCCCCTGGATCGAGGGACTTGTGGCTAAGTAATAACAGCCGAACGGATCGATCGATCAGGTTAAACAACGATTGCTGCGGTTGGTCCGTGGATGGGTGACCATCTTTACATACCCAAGACCCCTCCGTGCCTTGGAAAGCACGTTAAGCTGTTGGTCCCCGCTGTCATTCGTGGATCTTTGACAGTCGTTACGGGTCGTCAGAAGCCCGAAAGTCTGACAACCAGTCTTACCAAGAGTTATCGTATTACCCAGTAACTGGTTGTGGAGGTCAGATAGTCTGTCGCTCCATGTAAAATACTGGTATTCAGCTGCATCCGGTTTGACTGGAAGCCGACCCCAACATAGATGGGAAAAGGTTAGGCAGATGATGATGATAATGAATAGCCCTGGATCGAAAGAGCTGGAAGTCATGGGGAGAGGCCTTTGCCCAGCAGTGGGATGATGCAGGCTAACAGTCTAGTTCCTGTAACTATCCTGTGTTATATCTGTGCCTCTGGCATATTTACCACTTCGTGAAAAACAGACGTGTGTCATCATCACCTGCCTAGCCTTCCCAACTATGTTGGGGTCGGCTTCCAGTCTAACCGGATGCAGCTGAATACCAGTATTTTACATGGAGCAACTGCCTATCTGACCTCCACAACCCAGTTACTGGGTAATACGATACCCCTTGGTAAGACTGGTTGTCAGACTTTCGGGTTTCTGACGACCCGTAACGACTGTCAAAGATCCACGAATGACAGCCGGGACCAACGGCTTAACGTGCTTTCCGAGGCACGGAGGAGTCTTGATATGTAAAGATGGTCACCCATCTACGGACCAACCGCGGCAAGCGTAGCTTAACCTGATTGATCGACCCGTGCGGCTATTATTACTTAGCCACAAGCCCCACAAGCCCACAAGCCCCAAGAAAAACAGACGTGTGTAAAGTGATGAATAAAAAGATAAGATTGGTAAAATATATGATTTATAGAAATAAAACGATATACCTACACGCTGTTTTTTATTGGCTAGGGAGCTGCCACGATAGTGTTGTGCTTATCATTATGAATAACTTTTACAATGGAACCAAACTTGAAATGGCGGAAAAAAAATCAGCTGTTACATTTTGACGAGTTATGCGAACATAAATGTAGGGTTAGCTGATTTTTTTTTCGCGATTTCAGGTTTGGTCCCATACTTAGTAAAAGTTGTTCTTAATTATGAACACAAAACACTATCGTGGCAGCTTCCTAGCCAATAAAAAAGCAGCGTATATATTGGTAAAATATGATATACAGTAAAATGTTTATTTAATTTCGTTTTCACTCGCAGTCTCTTCTCCAGATATTTTCGGGATGAACTTGTAGAATCTAACACCTGTAAAGTGAATGAAATAGATGAGTATGTTTCCTACTCAGCAAGTCTCTCAAGATTGCAAACCTCATTTATTAAAAAAAAACATGATATTTTGTCTAACAAACCTGTCGAATTTATTTTTATTTTAAGATCTTCTCCAGCTCTTAGAGACCTTTCCTCTTCTTCTTTGTACAGATCCTGTGAAGTAACAGAATACACATTTTTTATCATAAACATAATTATAACAGGTGGCATGATTTAATTTGACAACCATACCTACTATTTCCAATTACTGCAACTCCTGACGCCAGAATCTATATTGGCGACCACCAGAAAAGCGTCGAGATACTAATGAAGCTCGTCGAATCCCGGAGAAATTACTCAACTCTCTTAGGCCTAGTTGCACCATACCATGTTATTTAGTTTAATAGCCCTTATTTAGGAGTATAAATAGAGATCTGAGCCGCGTGAGGCACTGTAACCGATTCGGTCACAGCGGAGCTTGACGGTATGGCGACAATGGCGGCTACCATCATCTGCCTAGCCTTTTCCCAACTATATTAGGGTCGGCTTCCAGTCAAACCGGATGCAGCTGAATACCAGTATTGTACATGGAGCGACTGCCTATCTGACCTCCACAACCCAGTTACTGGGTAATACGATACCCCTTGGTAAGACTGGTTAAATGATAAATGATTTTATTTCTGTAAGTAGGTTTATACAAACACTTTTACACGTCAAACATTTTTTTTTAAACTAGATGAGGCCGGCGTTTCCTATCTGAATACTCTGAGAAGAAAGGCCGAAACAAAGTCAGAGGTCACAGTCTCTTTTAAAGTCCAGACATAATCTTGATCAGATCATGTGAAGACCATGTAGGTTGGTGTCTGAAATGGTCTTTTGAGGAAAGAACCACACAGATTGAGTGGATCTGTCCAATCAGTGCAAGCATCTGTCATTAAGCGGTTGTCAGACTTTCGGGCTTCTAACGACCTGTAACGACTGTCAAAGATCCACGAATGACAGCCGGGACCAACGGCTTAACGTGCTTTCCCAGGTACGGAGGGGTCTTGATATGTAAAGATGGTCAAACATCCACGGACCAACCGCGGCAAGCGTAGCTTAACTCGATCGATCGACCCGTGCGGCTGTTATTATTCAGCCACAAGCCCCACCGACAATGGCAGCTACCATCGTATCCTTTTCGCATACGATGGGGATTTTCTTCTGTTAAAATATTAACGGAACATAGAGTAGCGAGTGTTTCACCAAGCGCTAATCTGTCTTAATCAGGCGTTAAATTTAATTGCTGTCCTATAGGTCCGTTAACTTACAAACCGACATTTAGTCAGTTGTTAAAATCATTGAAAGAAAAAACGCGAGTCTATAGTAGACCGCTAGCTAAAATGATGCATTGTCAGTCAACATTGGCATGTGACATTACGAATTTTTATTTGGTTTGCTTTGACAACTGACCGATACAAGAGTGAATGATACATCCTAACGCCAGGTTTGTTATTTTTTTCTCGTGGAACGTAAATACCATTAACATCGATGTTTATTTTAATGGCTGATTCACTAATGTTTGATTACGAACAGTTTGGTGAAACTAGGTCTGAGACTTGCAATCCGCAACTAAATTAAACAGAAAGGAATAAGTAGTAGAGGAGTAAGAAAATCCTTAGTAGCATACCTGTACAATATAGTCCTGTAACGGCAGCTTCATTTGTTCGTGTGTGTATGACACGTTAGCTGCCGTGTCTCGAAGGTTCACGAACGCCAGCGCCCGCGCACCGTCCGATAATTCTCGGTGCCATATCTGTTGAACATCGTCTTTATTCCTCGAAAGTTCAGAAAACTCACATTTGGCCAGTTATGTGATGTCTTTTCCATTAAGAATTTCTCAATAGAAATAAAACAAAAAAATAGTACTAGTGTAAAATACTATACATTCTTGGCCTTTTTCAGTCACTAACCTTACGTTTTCATTTAAAATGAAAGTGTAGTTATTGTAGTTAAGTTCGATTCCCAGGTCGGGCAGTGTTATTGGGTTTTTCTATCTGGAATTTCTAAGTAGTAGCCCGGAGTCTGGATTTGTGCCCGGTTGATGGCAATAGGCTCGCCCCCTATTACATGGGACTTGAACATAACTAGCGAAATGTGGGTGTACTATAGGTATACACCACTGCCGAACCCTTCGGGGAAACAAGGCGTGATGTTATGTTTATTGTAATTAAGCTGGTGGTTTCATGATGAATATTTTTAACCTTTGAACTTTCACAATATCTTTATTTACCTGACTTTGTTACTTACCTCATCTTTATTAACGCCAGTCCAAATCCTCAGGCCTTGTTTGCCCAGTGCGTCCTGGTTCACGGCAATCACGTCCTTATTGAGTAAAATCTCCTTGAACTCGGGCTGGATACTGGATATTTCAGCGCTCAAGATGAGAGGAGCTGCCAGGACCGACCACACTGCCATCTGCACCTGAGCTTGGTCTACTGTTAGCCCGGAGTTACCTATGACAAGCTGAAAAGAGGCGTATACCAAAAGTACGTGGCCGTTATCCGAACTCCTTCAAGGGTCAGTTTCCGCCAAACGGAAAAATTCTCGCGGATGCTCGAGCACTTTTTATATTTCACTGAATAAGTAACTGTATCAATATTGACTTTAATTATAAAATTCGACGCAGACATCAAGCGTTTACCAAGCGTAACGTCTGCGTCAAATTTTATGCTTAAAGTCAATATTGATAGAGTTACTTATTCAGTGAAAAAAAAGTTCTCGAGCATCCGCGAGGATGTTTTCGTTTGGTGAAAACTGACCCTAAAGCTTTGGTTTCCTAGGAAAGCGGTTCCGCCATATTATAACGGCCGTCATGAAAATATGTCATTTTCACCAGTATTTGATAATAAGTCAAACCCCGTCCCCCAAAGATGTAAATCGCTACATTTTTCCTCACTGTACTTAGTCAAAAGAAAAAGTGTCCATACTGAGAAGAGTTAGCGCACACATTATTAAACAGCCAGCATTTCCATGATAATCAAGTGAAGTCACTGCGTCATTGTGTGTCAGAGGTGTCAAAACGGAACAGAAATGCGACTATCTTTTGATGCGGTAGGGCAAATCTAACGATTTAAATCTTTGCCACTGTTATCATTTTCATGGCAGCCGTCACTGCGGCCGTTAGTGGCGGCCACCGCTCTTCTAGGAAACCGAAGCTTTAGACACGATGTGCCTTAGCCTTAGTCTGTGGCCTTAGCTCATCAATTTTTAGAGAAAATACGGGTTTGAAGGGCATTGTCTCTGTCAGTATCACAATTCGATGTCCACATTTAACCCCCGGATACTGGATACTTTTTTTTTTTTTTTTTTTTTTGTGGATGGGAAATCATCAAATAACTTCTCCCGCTCTGGGCGGAGCGGGAGGGCGTGTCAGACTTTTACTGACTAAAACCCACCCGTGTTCCTTCTGTTGCCTGTGCCGGGGCCACGGTAACTCTTTCGAACATCCCGCAACCCTAGCTGGCATCGGCCCTAGCGGACCCCGTCAATAGTGCTGACATCTCTTTGAGGCACGCGTGGAACACGACGCGCCGTCGACTCGGGCTTGGTCCTTACCGGACGGCGAGCTACCCATTGCTCGCCATCCGCAAGCCCGCGCCTACGGTGGCCGGGAATCAGCTGCCAATTCCCGACGCCCAGGGCGTCTCCTGCGGCGACTAGGGGCGTGAGGGTGCAAAGCTTGCCTCTCCCTCACGCGTCCCGCCCCCTCCTTCACGAGCATTACTGCTTCGCAGAAGGAGGTAATGGCTTCCCATGCACTCTCGCTCCGTACCATGGCCTGGACCAGGGCCGGACGCGAGAGATCGCCGCCGCCGATCGCTTCCGCGAGGACACGGCGGTGCTCCGCCCAAGGATACTGGATATCTTTAGAACTAACAGTTAAGCAACAAGAAAGAACTAAAAAAAAAAAAAAAAAAAAAAAAAGTGACCGCTAACCATTGATATACAAAAACCCCAATATATCAATGCTGCTAACTAACATTTAATAATTACTTACCATGTCAGGGTCATTAAAGTTCCCTGGGCCGGCGATATGAGCGAACTCGTCCTGTTTTTCTCCGAACCAAGCCATGATGTTCACCACGGAATCCCAGTTGTTCTGAATGTCGCCATAGTTCCTCCAGATGTTGCAGACCTTCGCTATTGCAGTGTAATTGGGCTGAAAATAAAACAATATCTGAATGTAATGTAATAAAAATTAGACATTTAATAGTGACTGCTCTTACAACAAGGGCATCCGACAACAGTGTGTCGCACCAGTCAGTGTTGCTGTTTGCAGCATGCAATTTTTCATCATCATTCAACGAAATATGTACAAACGCCAGCACATCAAGCTACCCGAAACTGACAAATTTTTCCAATCAACCTTGAAACTAATGCTTTGGTAATAAAGTCGAAAATCTATTAAAGAAATTTGACAGATTGTAGTATGATGTGCTGGCGTCCATACACTCACTGCTTGACATAAGCCTCCCCCAAGCAGTACATTATAAGCAGCCAAGCAGTACAGTAGTATGCTACCCGCATCCAGTGGATTCCTGCGATCTTGACCAAGCCATACGTCGGTCCTACTTTTACCGACGCACACATGCATTTCTTTCCTAAACAGTATCAGGAAAATGAAAACTAATTAATTAAAATGATACTTACGTTACTTTGATACGCTGGCCAACTGCAAGAATATATAATTGGTCGACCGGTTTCATTGAGAAGTTTGCCAAACATTGGATAACCTTATCAAAGAAGAATACATGATCGTGATATAATTTTTAACTGACATAATTACCTCAAGTGTAATTCTAATTTGTAATTATGCAATGAATAATGTTAATACTAACCTAATAATCTCTGTCCTGTAATAAATGTATGTACCTAATATTTGCACGCCACACTTGGCAGAATGTGATGATACCATTGACTATCTTAAGACCATATAATGTACAGACGCCAGTACCTACATCAAGCTACTACAATCTGTCAAATTTCTTTAATAGATTTTCAACTTTAGGTTCAAGGTTGATTGGGAAAATCTGACAGTTTCGGGTAGCTTGATGTGCTGGCGTCTGTACCATATTCTGGCAAATTAATGATTATGATTATGATCGTGAAAGATCTAGCTAGAGACTAAAAGTTAGAAATATTATGGACCACATGAGCTGGTGAGGCATTCCGCCTTTGAAATATGTAACCCAGAAGATTGGCGTAAGAATAGCATGCCATGCCTCATCTTCCTTTGATTAAAGAACAGAACAAGTTTACGAAATCTGTTCGAACCTGCGTCCAGGTCTGGAGCACCACAACCGTCCAGTTTGACGTAGTCTACTTCCCACTCAGCAAACGTGGCCACGTCTGTAGCCTCATGGCCTAAAACTCCTGGATAACCAGCACACGTGAACTGTCCATAGTCCTCGTAAATGCCAAACTTCAAACCTTTGCTTTGGACCTGGAACAAGTACTTGCATCTGTTAAAGTTGAGAGTAAATGTAGTATCCTCCAGCAAAACAATGAGAACTATCTTTCTTGTGAGTCATCTGCCTCTGCAATTCGGGATAGTGTCATTTGGGCCAGAGAGAGGTCGCAACGCGACCTGTGCAAAAAATTCCTGATTTCGATTCGATCCCCGGGTACGAAAGTGATATTGGTTTTCAGTAGCTGCCCGGAATCTGGATTATTACCCGGTAGAGTACCAATAATCGAAACCTAGGACGGCAGATACATGGGGACTTTGGTGAAATGTGGGATTACGTTTCGTCTCTGACTACTCCTCCAGTAAATTCACATTATCTATTAGAAAAAGAGATGTCAAAGTTATTTTACGTACATAGCGGGAGAGCGCCAAAATCCCACTGGGGAAGCGAACATGATCCGGCACTAGGCGTCCGTCGGGGCCACGCTCCTTCTCCGGCCAGCAGTCGTCGATCGTCACGTACTGGTATCCAGCCTCCAGGTAACCCTCGCTTGCCATCACATCTGCTGTCCTCTTTATTAAGTTTTCACTAAAGAAATTGTCATAGATTACTCTGAATATGTATATTATTCGATGTCAAACTAGGCAACGGCCCACCGGGTAGGCATCGCGGGGGTTGTTTGAAATGACGATCACTAGGTGGCAGCACTGGTACGTCAGGTCCAGGCATCTGTCAAAAGTGTCAAAGCGCCTATTTTCTTTAATCGTTACTGAACGATGAACGAATGAATGAAACAAATGATGAACGTCATCATATAATTTAAATTCATTGTTGAAATGGAAAATCAAGCTTCTAAGTCAACGCAATAAAAAGTACGGCCAGTAATGCGACATATTTTGATACTCCCTCGCCTCGACTGCCTCGTTGGGCTAGTGGGTACAAGCATTACTGCTGAGCATGAGGTCCTGGGTTTGACTCCCAGATCGGGCAAAGTGATATTGGGTTTTTCTATCAGGAATTTCTCAGTAGCAGCCTGGAGTCTGGATTTGTGCCTGGTAGATGGCAATAGGCTCGCCTCCTATTACATGCGACTTAAACATAACTGGCGAAATGTGGGTGCACTATAGGTACACCTCTGCCCAACCCTTCGGGGAAACAAGGCGTGATGTTCTGCTATTTTGATACTCGCAAATAAATCAAAACCTAATAGAGTACTTCCCGTTGACCTAGAATCATGAAATTTGGCAAGAAGCAAGGTCTTGTGAGACCTTGCTTCTTGCCAAATTTCAGTAACGGAAAAATTCCGGAAATCGTTAATTTTTAGTTTTATCAAATTTTTAGGGTTAGATGGATGGAATATTCTTTATTGTGCACACCGTAAATATTACATATATAAAGAAGAAATTTTACAAGGGGAGACACAATGGGCGGTCTTACCGCTAAGAGCGATCTTTTAAAGATAACCTTTGGATGGATTAAGGGAGAAAGGAGAGACAGTACTGCAGGTAGTCGGTGGTGTACCATTTACATACGAGTATATACAAAAAAACATACATACATCAAATATTTACTTATCTATATAAATATATATATATATACAATTATGGTATATATATCTTAATAATCATAAAACACGTGCAAAGAACATAAAAAACGTTTAAGGAGAGAGATAGTGTTTTTTTAACATATTTTTATAAATGGACAGAGATTAGGCACGCCTTATTGACACGGGCAAGGCATTCCATAACCGCACTGCTTGAACTGTAAAAGATTTATCATAGAAACTGTCGGAATGTATCAGCATCTCTAGTCTCAAGTTTCCGATGACCTCAGGTATCTATTATGTGTGTCATGAAGGAACCTGGTTCTTTAAGATAAGAGGGGGTTTTAGGATTGAACAGAATACTGTAGAGCTGAAATAAGATATGAGAATTCCGGCGAAGACGTATGGGAAGCCACTTGAGCTTTGTACGAAATTCAGAAATGTGATCATATTTGCGCACGCCAAATACAAGGGGGAATAGGACGATTGACATTCCTGAATCAATCGTGAAGAATCATGTTCTTTACCCGTATACAAAAAATCAATCAAATCCAATGAATACTTTAGCCACAGGAAATTATTTTTCGTTTTCTTATTTTTCAACATGATGAAGGTCTGAATCCGTAATAATAGGTAAACATTGCCGCCGCCGCGCCCCGCACCCCGCACCCCGCACCACACCGATGGTCAGTGACTTTTCGTAGATAAAGCGCGTTTACTTTTTATGCAGTTGATTCTGCTATTTATTTTGTTTGAAAACTGCAATTTTTTAATTTTCCATTAACTACTGATCTTCGTGTTTTAAAATGTTTCGATGGACTAGTACTGTGTTCGTTTTAATTCAATGTCGTTCCAGATTCGCATTGTATAAATCTTATGCAAAAGTTTTGAAGTCGCTCAAGTTCCGGTCGGGTTCCGTTCCTCAAAAGGAAAAGCGGAATCCTTATAGGATCACTTCGTTGTCCGTCTGTCTATCTGTCAGTCTGTCAAGACCCTTTTTCTCAGGAACGCGTGGAGGTATCAAGTTGAAATTATCAAATACGTAGGTCTGCGGTCCCTTGGAACTCTAAAAATCCAGCGCCTAAGTCAACACAGTAAAAAAATACAGCCATTCATGCGACATATTTTGATACTCGCCAATAAATCAAAACCTATAGGGTACTTCCCGTTGACCTAAAATCATGAAATTTGGCAAGAAGCAAGGTCTCACAGCACAAGTAAAGGAAAAAATCCGAAAATCAATGATGTGTAGTTAAATGTTTTTCAACTACAATGTTAAGTTTGTATTTGGGGTAAATCCATCCCAACTGCAGAACCCTTCATTGTGCGTGGTCCGACATGCACTTGGCCGGTTTTTTTTGCGATTACAAACTTAAATTTGCAGTTAGAGAATTGACCGTGACGTATATCAATGTATGGGCGAACATGTTTTTCAACTACAATGTTAAGTTTTTTTTGGGTTAAATTCTAACTACGGAACCCTTCTTTGTGCGGGGTCCGACAGGCACTTGGTCGGTCTTATTGAAACTGAAATTATTTTCCTTTTTTATTTCGATAAAGAGAATTTCAGAACGCTTCAGTACTTACCTGATACATTCGCTCGGATATTTTTTACAGTCGGTAGTGCAGTTGTATCGCAACCATGAGAGCCAACCCATGGGTGGGGTCAACGCAAGCCCATTGTCCAGAGCCTGACTGGACCAGACCAACCCACAGAAGATAAACAGTGATGGTATGAACATCTGTCAGATACGCAGTTTTAGAAATTATTTTGGTTGTAGAGAAGCATCAATCAAATGCAGAGTGTGCATGGGATTGGATGGAATTAAAAATAAACTGGACGAGATAATATGGAGAGAAGGTATGTTGGCGGAGGGAGCAGTGGACAGTAGAAGTGATTCAACCCCCAACGAGCTTTGTCAGCATAGCACAGAAAGAGGGGCGTTGACATGTGATCCCGGAAGCCCTCCGAATGTGCAAAGGGCGTGATTATAGCAGGTTAGAGTCCTAACTAATAATTCACGGATTATTGATAACTCGGATTCTGACTTTTAAAGAGGTTGCTCATGTCTATTAAGATGCAGAGAAAATTATTATTTTACACAAAAATAATAGAAAAAAAAAAAACAATTTACCTTAAAATATCACAGAAATTAGAATAATTAAAAATTAGCATGGCGTTTTATATCTACTGAATAACACAAGAATGTGAACTATTTGAGTCAAACTCACGATAGTACTAGAATGTTGGTTTTGATTGATTTACGTTATAAGTACTGCGATAAAAGCATTTACATATCATGTAGGTGTTTAAAAAATACATACATAGTTAAGTCTCCGGGCAGCTACTGAGAATTTCCTACCTTTTTTTTTTTTTTTTTTTGTGGATGGGAAATCGGCCCTAGCGGACCCCGTCAATAGTGCTGACATCTCTTTGAGGCGCGCGTGGAACACGACGCGCCGTCGACTCGGGCTTGGTCCTTACCGGACGGCGAGCTACCCATTGCTCGCCGTCCGCAAGCCCGCGAGAATTTCCTACCTGGGAGTCGAACCCAGGCGACACCACTCAGCAGTCGCTCTTGGAAGCCCAATTTGCGACAGACGTTCAAAAAAACCTCGCACACGAAAGATTCCGTACCACCGTACAATATTTATCGCTACATTTTTTAATACCTTTACAGTTTAACTTTATTTAATTTTTATTATTATGTTGCTATAGCGGCCATAGTCGTACACTCTGTAAAAATTTCAAACATACAGCCCTGTGACAAACTGACGGAGGACGGTCGGATGGACGGACAGCGGAGTGATAATAGGGTATAGGGTCCTGTTAGCACCCTTTGGGTATACCCGAAGGGTTCCGTATACGGGATACTTAAAACTGTGGAGGTACATACGTAAGTAAATAACATAATTATTACGTTTTACTTATTTCAATTTAAGATTAAGATTTCATGTCGCTCAAATATAAACTCTAATTTAAATTAATTAACTCGTAAAAACTGTCATACATAAAACCATAATTCTTACTTGAATTATGACTTAGCGCTGTCACTGGCACGCTAAGGTTATCAATGTTATCTTAAACAGCTGTGCGTAAATGTTTAACCGCTTGGCCCTCACATATCTATTTAGTCTATGATCACACTTAAAAACAAATCATAACAAGTACGTACAAAACTTATTTTTAACGTGGGTTAAATTCAGTGCATATTAGTCATCTATATTCTCTCAAATCGATCGAATTTAGCTCGATTAGTTTGCACTTGTAAAAAACTACCTAGAGAAGCCTGAAGCCTGTCGTTCATTCCAGAAATGTCAATGTTACCAACACTGTGTATCTTCGTGTGTGGACTGCTATCCTCCACCCAGGCTTTGGACAATGGGTTGGCTCTGACTCCCCCCATGGGCTGGCTCTCTTGGCTGCGGTTCGGCTGTACCATCGACTGTGGTGCTAAGCCTAAGGAATGTATAAGGTAAGTTTCATCAACATTACATCATCGCACCTGTATTCTCCGAAAGGGTACTCATAGTACACCCACATTTCACCAATTTGCCATGTAATAGAGGACGAGCATATCGCCAGGAACTGGCTCCTTCCAGTCTCCGGGATGGCTACTGTGAAATCTAAACCCAATAACACTTTGCCGGACCTAAAGTTCGAATCCCCATACTCAATAGTCAAGCTTGCGAAGAGTTTATGCAATGACCTCAAACGTTCGGGATATACAGCTGTGATGTTCTGCAAAAAATAATATATTTTTCAGTGAAAACTTAATAAAAAGAACAGCTGATCTGATGGTGAGCGAAGGTTATCTGGCGGCAGGATACCAGTACATCACGATCGACGATTGCTGGCTTGAGAAGACACGAGATGTTGAAGGCCGCCTAGTGGCAGACAGGAGGCGGTTCCCTAATGGAATGAAGGCGCTTTCTGACTATGTGAGTAGGTATATGGAGTAGCAGTGGCGCAGATACAATTATCATTAGAGGGGAAGCCGAAGAAAAAATTGTTAAGTTCTCATAAACTCAGACAAAAATCTGTAGGTTTTTAATCTTATGATGTATTAAACTGGTATTAAATATAATTATGTAATGTGATGTGATACACAGTTACACAAACAGCTGTACCATATTATTTGGCAATAGTAGACATTAAGAAGAGTGGTTGTTCCGTAGGGAAGCCGATAGGAATCGGGTTGTATGAAGGCTTCACCCTTGTGGAGTAGATCTCCGCCCTTAGCATCGAAAATCTCATCATGTTTACTACGCCTAAAAAAATATCTTACGTTTGTAGATTATCTGTATCCACTCAAGAACCCCAACGGTCATCGGGTCTACGGATAATATGCCCATCGCACTTCAGCTCGCTTATTCTGTAGGATATTTCAACTATGTAGGCTTCATACCTTTGATAAATCTTTTCAAGGTTCACAGCAAAGGCTTGCAGTTCGGAATGTACGAGGACTACGGCAATAACACCTGTGCAGGATACCCTGGCATCCATGGACACGAGCTGTACGACGCTGATACCCTGGCCAGCTGGGGGACTGACTATCTCAAGCTGGATGGCTGTGACGCTGACGTTAACGGAATGGGTGTAGGTAGGTACTGACTTAAAAAACGTTTACGATTCACGTTCGATTTGGTTTCTAGTTTCTCATTTTGTCACAAAATGGTGGATGAGTAAAAATTCCATTTGTTTACTGCTGGACGTGTGTTTCCAGTCACAATTCTGATCCAATTGTATTCCCAGAAAAGTACCTGCAACTTATCTGATGATAGTATAATTATATTTAACACTAGCTGTGCCCCGCGACTTCGTTCGCGTGGAAGTCGTAAGATACACAATATGCTAAAATAACAGCCCCATTTTAATAAAACGCCCTCGTCCCGCGTCCCGTCGCATTGCATCGCCCGCCCGCGCTATTACTTCGTTTTCGCTTAGTGTTCTTTCTAACTTTTTTTCTTTTGCTTTCTAAGGGTCGTAGCGTGATATTAAATAGCCTATAACCATCAACGAGAATTGGGCTACCGAATACAAAAAGATTTTTTCATATCTGACTTTGTTCACAATTTCATGAGTTTTAATTGTTTTGCGCGGATCCCTAATTATTTTTTTAAGTTACTCCTTGTAACATCAGCTATCTGCCCGTGAAAGTCCCGTCAAAATCGGTCCAGCCGTTTCGGAGATTAGCCGGACCAAACAGACAGACAAAAATTTTAAAAATTGCTTTTTTGTTATAAGTAGGTACCGTATATACTTTCAAATGCATTACAAACACTTTAATTTTATTTATTTGTATAGATTTAACGTCAGTGGCTTTAAAGGAAGTAATCGTAACAAAGTGGACACCTTGGACACAACAGACACGTGACATTACTAATAGGTAGGACCTACTGTAAAAGTGTAAAAGTTTAATGGCGAAGGCGACCTTATGTTGTACAGGCTGTTAAGCAATTAAGTACCTATTCGATCGTTCAGACAGGTGTACTTTTGAATTTTAACGATATGCCTTTTGTTAGGAAAGATAGAAAATAGCGGTGTTATCTGATGTACGTTTCTTAAAAAAAACTAATATAAAAACATATTAAGCAATATTGTCCGAGGCAGTCGACGGCTTCACCGCACTGGCAGCGATGTGGAGCCCCGCAAGAAGCGCCCAGACGCAGACAAGTAGCGAGCCGGAAGGTGGAGTCACCCAGCAAAGTGCCTATGTTGGGTGACGGTAGTGCTTCATCGCTGCCAGTGCGGTGAAGCCGTCGACTGCCTCGGACATCATGGCCTGTCTTGTAGTAAGAGCGCAGGCCGGATAGCACGGCACGCCAGCATTAATGACATTATCCGTCGTGCTCTTGTTACCGCCGGGGTGCCAGCTGTTTTAGAACCCAACGGCTTGGCACGTGACGATGGCAAGAGACCAGACGGAATGACCATAATGCCTTGGAAGTTAGGCAGGCCTTTGGTGTGGGATGCAACATGTGTCGACACCCTTGCGCCATCTCATCTTCCTAGTACGGCGGGCTGTGCTGGGGCGGCTGCTGCAGGTGCGGAAAACCTCAAACGGCGAACATATTCCGCTCTTTTTGGGAGTTATATGTTCGAGCCGTTTGGGGTTGAAACACTAGGGCCATGGGGTCCGAGTGCCCACTTGGTTTTCCAAGACATCGCCAAGCGGTTGGTCGACTCTTCACGTGACCAAAGGGCTGGCCTATTCTTTGGCCAAAGAATCAGCATCGCCATACAACGTGGCAATGCTGCCAGCCTTTTGGGCACTTTTCCTGTTGACAGCGATGCGGACGAATTTTTTGATGCCCTATGATATCTAATATTTTTTTGTTTTTTTACATTTGTACATATTATAATTATTTTTTTAAGTCTGTTACCTTATATATTATGTAAATTTTGTATTATTGATTCTAATGATTATAATTATGTAAATATACATTTGTTACGGTAAAAAAAAGCAATATTTGAATTTAACCGCTAGTAGTGTAACTTCGCCCCCATACACTATACACATACACTACAGTACCATAGATATTAGAAAGAAGGAAGGTAGGTACTTACTTACTTACTTACTATAACAGCTACTTATTGATGTAAGTTGTATTAAATTATGCGGTCGTTGCTTTGTTCACGAGCTTTCATTCGTTTCACTTGTTTTGCGTTAATTTGTTACCATATTGTCTTTGTTATAATCTTTATTTTATTTAAAACCACACCAAATTTCTTGTTCCCCCGACCCACCCTGTCGCATAGCATCGGCATCGCCCGCCCGTTCTATTATTTAGTTTTCGCTTAGACCAAAAAAACTGACCATATCGTTTAAAATATTTCAGTCGACCTTTGGCCATTTCATTCATGTTGGGTATCTGTCGTGGTCCGATCGTAGAAATGGCGATAGCGTGACGAAAGCGACCTATTTATCGACATTCCTGGCTGACCACTGGGCATATCGCAAAGTATGTTGCATTTCACGCCGCTAGTGGCATCCCGACCAAATGGGTTAGGTTAGGTTAGAACTGTAACCAACCGTGCGCGAGCCGAGCGAACAAAGCGAGAGCGGTGCCGCGGCAGCGGCCGGCGAGCACTACATCCAAGTTGGTCACAGTTACTTAGGAATTATTCGAGTAGGAATAAATGCACAACGTAAACAAAGCGACATCAACGCCTCTACCGGTGGATAATCTAACTATTTTACGATATGGTCACTAATGTTTGGCCACATCATGAAGTAATCGTGCATTTAACTCTTCATATCGTCAAACGTTGAGTATTTAGACTACATCATGATGTGACTAGCGGTTGATGTTCTGTTTCATGAAATACAACTATTTCATGAAATGGTCGAACACTTCATGAAATGATCAATTCTAGTTCTGGCCACGACATATCTAATAATATAGACATATAGATGGATATAGATTTAACGGCAATGGCTTCAAAAGAAGGTAAGGTAACAAAGTCACCTTAGACACAACATGCCTCTTTGTGATATACAAGCACGTGACATTACTATAGTGAGTAAGTACTTACTTACTAATATCAGCTAAGTATTTATTTTATAAAGTTGGATTAAGTATATTATGCGGTCGTTGCTTTGTTCACAAGCAAGCTTTCATTCGTTTCACTTATTTTGCGTTAATTTGTTACCATATTACATTGTCTTTGTTATTATAATCCTTATTTTATTTTATTTAACCATTTATGTATCTACACACATATAAATAGACAAGAACAGAAAAATATGCACAAAGGTGATGCTTGTTTTTTTCCAGGCTATCCTGCATTTGGGCGGCTTCTGAACGCGACTGGCCGGCCGATTTTGTATGGATGTAGCTGGCCTATGTTCCAAGAAGTCAATGGTATTCACGTTAGTAGACTGTAAATCAAGTAAAAATTTGTAGTTTAGTTGTAAGACAGACAGGCGAACATTCCAATCTATACATAATATTATAAATGGGAAATTAAATATACATTATATAGATAGATAGATAAAACATTTATTCAGTGCACACAAAAGACATAGCACAACACAAGATAATAAATTACAAGAATATATTCTATGTACATAATATGTCTGTAACTCTGTAACCATTTCATGCCTTAATGGCTTACATGGGAAGCCATTACCTCCTTCTGCGAAGCAGTAATGCTCGTGAAGGAGGAGGCGGGACGCGTGAGGGAGAGGCAAGCTTTGCGCCCTCACGCCCCTAGTCGCCGCAGGAGACGCCCTGGGCGTCGGGAATTGGCAGCCGATTCCCGGCCACCGTAGGCGCGGGCTTGCGGACGGCGAGCAATGGGTAGCTCGCCGTCCGGTAAGGACCAAGCCCGAGTCGACGGCGCGTTGTGTTCCACGCGCGCCTCAAAGAGATGTCAGCACTATTGACGGGGTCCGCTAGGGCCGATGCCAGCTAGGGTTGCGGGATGTTCGAAAGAGTTACCGTGGCCCCGGCACAGACAACAGAAGGAACACGGGTGCGTTTTAGTCAGTAAAAGTCTGACACGCCCTCCCGCTCCGCCCAGAGCGGGAGAAGTCATTTGATGATTTCCCATCCGCAAAAAAAAAAAACAAAAAAAAAATGCCTTAATGGCTGAACGGATTTCAATGAAAGGCACATAGGTAGACCAGCTTAGGACATGGATACATTTTATCTCGGTAGTACATTCCTGTGGGATAATTTCCAATCTCCATGCGGGCGAAGCCACAAGGCACAAGCTAGTAAAAAATATGCGATTAACCTTGAGCAGTCCAACTACAGTGCGGTTGCGGAGAGCTGCAACATCTGGCGCAACTGGGTAGACATCAGGAACTCCTGGTCTTCAGTGCTGGGCGTAATGAAGTGGATCGGCGACCACCAGGACCGGCTCGCTCCATTCGCCGGCCCTGGACATTGGAACGACCCTGATATGGTGAGGATTTCCGTTTCAACTGGGTCCCAGTATCATATCTCTTTTAGAGTGATATTAGCAAGAGGTAGGTATGCAACGAGCAACGTGTACATTTTTTATAGGCATGCGAGGCCAATCAAATAAATCTATACCATCTATGTTCCTAGCAGTGGCTGGTTCTAATTAAGGTTCTCTTTTTGTAAACCTATTAATATTTCCGACTCCAGAACCAAACCTTTGGAAATAACCACTAAATAAACTATTTATCTTTATTTGTTTTACGTTAAAATCTTATTCTTGCGTCAGTTCCACCAATAAATGTTTATTCCAGCTGGTAATAGGCAACTCGGGGCTGACAGTAGACCAAGCTCAAGTACAGATGGCTGTCTGGGCGATCCTGGCAGCTCCTCTGATGATAAGCGTGGACCTAGCTGAAATCCAGCCGGAATTCAAGCAGATTTTACTGAACCGTGACGTCATCGCAGTGAACCAGGACAAGTTGGGCAAGCAGGGAATGAGGGTTTGGAAAAGTGGGAGGATTAGTTGGGTGAGACAATAAATCTAAGGTAAAAGCCAGTTGCAGAGGTGTTAAAAGCGTGATCACCATAGACATAAGATTGTATTTCTATGGTCATCACTCTTCTGTCCTTACCGCACCAAACTGAGGACCGTCGGTTTGAGGTATCTTTCTTCCATACATTTCTATTAGCCGTCATCTCATCATTCACCCCATTTCTAGTCATGTTAACTTTGACACAATCCATCCATCGTTTTTATGGTCTTCCCCCACCTACCTACTCTTATAGCCACTTATAGTCTAAAAACTTTTCTCACAACATGTGCTTCGTTCTTCTGCATCGCATGTTAACTAAGTGCGCCTTGATTTCATTCCCAATTCATGAATTCCGTTTAATATCAACAGCGACCACACCAAGAGATCTGGCACCGCGAGTTGTCAGACGGTGCGCACGCGCTGGCGTTTGTGAACAAGCATAAGCACTCCGTGACTGTTACCTACACTCACCACGAAATGAAGCTGCCTCAACTTGAATACGACATGCAGGTAACAGTTATTTTTGAATTAATGCTATTAACGTTTGTTGTAAGACTATTGGGGCCCATCCTCATGAGCCCCTTAATCCGAGATTTAAAAGGTTTAAAAATGTCTAAGTTATAAAATAAATAAATGTTTCAGGATCTTTATAACTCTGGGATTGGGATTGAACAAACTTTAAAGCCGAACAAATTATTAACACTACGCATCAACCCTACAGGTTAGAGTGAAGTTATTCTATAGTGCACTCAATAATACAACAAAAAACGTTTCCGTTCAAAAGCTGAAATATATCTGTTTTTTTTTCTTTTTCAGGTGTGAAGTTTTACAAGTTCACTACAAAGAAATTTTCACGCTGACGAGCCCTGTCCCTATCTGAGTAAAACGATTTATGAATTTTGTAGATTTAATGTTCTCCTAAAACCATAAGCTCCAAATTCTCAGTAGGTATGGCAAATACCTAGATAAGTCTTCTGAAGTGAAAATCCACATTATTTTTGGTACCTAAAGTCACCAATCATAGCATGAATCTGCAAAATCTACCACCGACCTATTGTTGCAGATGTTGAAGCTCCAGGTTTCAATTTGAATAACTTCATAACGTCGGCCTAATTCGTTAACCTGCTAAGTCCATTTTTTGGCAAAATTTACTTTTTATACCACTCAAAAAGTTCAGTCTATTATCTATCGTAACGTTTAAGAAATAACGGCGATATTAGCCTAAAAAGGTGACAAATGCTACGCCCAAAAAACTGTTTTCTGACCACCAGCCAATCTCCACAACGCAAACCTGCTACATCCTATTGGGGCCTCAGTTTTGCACTGACAATGTTCTCAAACCCACGTGCTGGTCTACCAGTCTATCTTAGAATATTTTAACATTGTTTCATTTTCGTACCACGGCGTATGCCATTGCAGCGGATAAAGAAGACTGATTGTTTAATTTTTAATAATAAATATTTTGATTACTGATTGAATTCGTTTCACTGCACAATTAATTAATCACACCATACCTACTTAATTTAAGTCAAAAACTGCTAAGTCCTCAAGCAAATTGAAACTTCACCTCGATAAGCTGCAAATAATTGTTTTCCTGAGTTTTCTAAAAATTGTGTACTTACATGTTACTAATTACCTACCTATACTTACTGGATGATTTTTTTTTACAGTCTCGAAATGTTTACAGGTTGTTCTACCCATGAATATGAACAACTTTCACTATGGGACCAAATCTGAAATCACGAAAAAAAAAATCTGCCGTTTAATAGAAAAGTTCAAACCTACTTGACCAAAATGTATGAAACAGCAGATTTTTTTTCGTGATCTCATAGTTGATCCCATAGTGAAAGTTGTTATGTTCATGGGTAGAACACCCTGTAAAAATTTCGAGACAGTAAAAAAAATCATCCAGTATTTTTTAAATATCAAGAAAAAATATAGAAACTAACGGGATTTTCAGAACTTGACTAAATATATTATTCAGTGTTTTCTTCGTCCTGTAAACTATGAAAAAATGGGACTTAGAAGGTCGAATTAGGCGGACGATAATTATTATGTCACACAAGGCCAGTGCCCAGTATGGCCCATTGATATATTAATGATTACAGCGCCATCTATGTTTCATGGTGCAAAATAAAAATGTTATTTGAATCTTGTGGAAAAATACTAGTAAAGCTAGCTTAATCTTAATTAAAACAAAATTATAATGTTATCATTATATAAATAAATAATATTTCATTAAACATGAACGGTGTTTCTTTTAAAACGGAACGCGTAGTCTAGGTAATGTTCTGAGGCGTAATCTTGCATAACTTTAACTTGGTTCGTGAAAAGGAACGTCAACCAAACGTAAACAAAATATTCCCGAGATAACTTGACGTTAATTTAAATAATTTTAGAAAACAAAATACTGGAGATAAGTGTGTGTTTTATTGTCGGCGCGGGCGTTACGATAATAATATGAGGATAATCGTTATCGCTGTGTTTTTGATAAATAGTTTCAATGCCAATATTTTATAACTTGTTACGTAGCCGAGACAGGAAACACCAAAGGAAATGAATACAAGTTAGGAAGTCGTCGAAGTCGATGACTAATACACACTTTACACTGTTTACTTTCAAAAATCATGGGTACGGCAAACAAAGAGCTTTTCAAGCTATACGATATAATTCAGAATGGAACTGAGAGGTACGTAAAACTTAATTTTAAAACTTTTTGCTAAAGTGCTAGCAACTGTAGTGCGAACACCTGCCGCAAAACCAGAATTTCGGAGTGAGTATTAATATCCCTTTGTGTTATCAAACATCTGCCTGTAGCAGTGCATAAAAATTCTTTTTAATCATTGTTTAATTTAAGAATTTGCAAGGAACTCGGTTTATTAATATTTTTTGATACCCCCCACAGAGATAAATATTGCACCACAATTTTAATTCAGGTTGCAACTTGAAAATTATGTTTTTCCTTGGATAATGCATAATAATAATGAAGTTTATATAAATTACTGTGCTTCAAATTATGTTGTAAGTTTTGGTATAAAGACACTGTTTTGTAAAAGTTAATTCTAGCAAGAAAATCTGATGCAACTAAACTAACAACCATGTTACTTATTAAGAAGCATTAGGACTTAATTTAATATACACTTGCAAGCAACCAAATTGACTTGACTCCTAATCATGCATTTCGACTCAATATCAATTACTCGAAAACAACTAAACCGATTTTAGTACTCATGGTACATCTCATCATTTTAATCTTATGGTATGGTGATCTTAAAACTGAAATATCAGGCTTTAAAAAAATTACTTTTTCATAAACAGGATAAAAACATTTTGAAACAAAAAAACTACTTTGTATGACCGGTTGTAGGGGGTTGAGTTGATTTGGTAGCTCGCGAGTGTAGATGCCCCATTTTCCACTGCCACAATTTTAGTTTTTTTTTCCAATTTCAAAAAAGGAGGATGTTCTCAATTTGGTTGTTTTTTTTTATGTTTTTACCTCCGAACTCCGTCATATAGGTATAAACCAATTTGAAAAATTCTTTTTTTTTTTATTTGAAAGAATATACTTCCAGATTAGTCCCATATAAATTTAGTTCATTTCTGATGAGTGGTTTTTTAGTTAGCTCCATTAATACGTAACTTTTCAACTGAGTGTATGTTGATGATGTTATAATAAATTTCCTGTCACTTTTATTTACATTGCAATTGTATATGACTGTGTGGGGTAGGTACCACAACTAAAAAGTGAAAAATAAAAACTTAAATTTCAGAGGTCGGTGGCAAAAACGAAAATACAAAACCAAAGACACTGACTTCCGAAATTAAAGTTATTTTTCAAAAAAGTTTTTATTGTTTATTGAAATCTTAAGCAATGTGCACTGTGCAGCATAATCAGCCTATAATATTCCCACTGCTAGGACACAGGCCTCCTCTCTGTGAGAGGGAGTAGCACTGTGGAGTACAAGCCGTTAATCACTCATAAGTATGCATCAACAAGAATTTATTTAATTATCTACAATTTGTGTTCCATAATATTCATACTAAAATGAAGTACCCAATGTATAATATTATTTTTGTGGCTATAATCTTGTAAGCCCATGAGGCTGTCCGAGATATGCTATGAGCGAGTTTAAAATTCAAGTCACTAACTCACCAGTCTGGCACTCTATCCATTGAGCTTATAATTTACATTGCCTTTGAAAAGAGAAAAATATTCTATCATAAGTATGCTTTTTTTCAACAATTATTATTTATTAATGTTTCCAGGTCTTTGGAAAAATTTCTGAAAGAAACCTCAATAGAGATCAATCAGATTATACCATGCAAGGGTATCGGAGTCCTGCACCTCGCCGTGGGTATAGAACCAGGGGAGAAGTCAAAGAAGTGCACCGAATTACTCCTGAAGAAAGGGGGAGATCCTAATTTATGGTAGTTATTTATAGAACAGTATTATTGTTTTATATTAAAAAAAAAATTATAACTACTGTCATGGTGGGTTACTTTGACTCTAGAGCATAACTTTGGCCTAAATTGAAACAAAAGTTTGAACTGCCCGCCGCCCGCCGTGTCGCGACCACACAACCGAACGTCGTATTCCTTCGGTAACTAATAGATGGCGATATAGACGCGTACTTGCGGAACTATTGTGTTAATAACACTGAACATTTTTGTCTTGATTTGGGCCAAAATTATGCCCTAGAGTTGAAAGTAACCTGCCGTGACGATACCTATTTCATTAGCAACATAGGTACAATATCTACATTATTTTTTGAATATATGGAGATTACAAGAATACAACATGGGTTTAGCCTTCATACAACCCGATTCCTGTCGGCTTCCCTTCGGAATAACCGCTCTTCTTAGTGTCTACTATTGCCAAATAATATGGTACACCTGTGTGTTTAACTGTGTATCACATCACATTACATAATTATATTATATTAAATTCCAGTTTAACACAACCTAAGATTAAAAACCTAGTTTTTTTGTTTGTGTTTATGAGAACTGAACAATTTTTTCTTTGGCTTCCCTCTAATGATAATTGTTGTAGCTGCGCCACTGGAACACAATATTAGTAGATCAATAGTCTTTACTTTTATTTAGTATTATTTACTCACTAAGCAACTATTCAAAAATTATTCATTTAAAATTAATAAAATACCTATGTAAGTATTATTTTTATTCCTTCAAAAAAATATATACCTATAAGTACCTAGGTACCTACGCAAAATACGCTCTTGGACATTGAGTTGCGGACACCAGCGGGGTAATTGCGTAACACAATGTCAGTTGGAATCGGTTTCATTTTGACAGTTCATCAACATTCATTGCGTCATTTACGTTGTTGAGCAGACGAATTTTTAGAAAATAGAAGCAATGCATTAGCAATAAGCTTCAAACTGATTCAGATTCTGATTGGTAGTGTGATACGCAATTAGGGTGCAGCCCCTTATACTATACTAAATTATAATCAATAAATAGTAATTAGTATATAACAAAGTCGCTTTTCGTGTCTGTCCGTACCTACTTGCGCTCAATTCACATTGCCGCGGGACGGAGTGGAAGCGAGTTTTCGTAACGATAATGTACATAGCAAAATTAACGTTATGTCAATTGTTTAACGTACAAACTAGATACGAGCTTGTTACTGCGAGAGTTCCCGAGAATGCGCGAGAATTCTCCAGGAGACTATTTGGCTCTGTATCTAATTTGTGCGTTACACTATAATTGACATACAGATCATTCATTATGCTTTGTATGGACGGCAGCACATCAAGCTACTACAATCTGTCTTTCTTTAACAAATTTTTAACTTTATTGCTATAGCATTAGGTTCAAGATTGATTGGGAAAATTTGACAGTTTCGGGTAACTTGACCTGCTGGCGTCTGTACAAATTCGCTTCCATTCCGTCCCGCGGCAGTGTAAATTGAGCCTTACAATTAGCACAGAAATCGGTATTTTGACGTGTCGCTGCCACTACACTAGTAAGAAAAGAAGAAAGAAAGAAAATACATTAATTGTATACAGTAAATGGCACCCGTGCAAAACAAGGGTAACTCACTAGTATTTTTATTCGTCACTAGCTTTTGCCCGCGACTTCGTCCGCGTGATTTTTTTTATCCCTATACCTTCGCGGAAATTTTAGCAATAAGTTAACAAAGTTTTGTATGGCAGCGCATAGAGGACAAACATACAAACATTCATTTTTATTTATATAGAAGACTAGCTTCTGCCCGCGACATTTTTTTATCCCTATAACCTTCGCCCAAGTTTTAGCAATAAGTTAACAAAGCTTTATCGCAATCAGATCAACGGTATGGCAGCGCATGGAGAACAAACATCCAAGCATTCATTTTTATTTGTAAAGATTGGCATCATGCATTAGGCAAACAATTTAACAAACCTAGATGTACCGTCGAAACAAAAAGAAGAAGAACTGGTCGTTAGTCGTCATCTCAGTAGTCGCCTCCTTTCTCGCCATATCATCTTTCACACAGTCCATCCATCGTTTCTTTGGTCTTCCCCTACTCTTATAGCCACCCATATTCATACTCAAAACTTTCCTCATGATAACCGATTGTTGAGGAAAAATATGAGGCCTCTCAAAATTATTACAGTACTTACCTACATACTAAACCATTTTACCTTATTAAAATTCTAAATTTCAGCAATGACGATGGAGTAACGCCAGTCCACATAGCTGCTATATGGGGCCGTGTAGAGAACTTGAAGCTCCTGATAGGCTGCGGAGGGGACCCCTCTCAGCGGGACTTGGATGGTCACTCCGCTTTTGACTACGCTACCCAAGAGGAACAGTGGGAGGTGTTTGACTACCTACATAATGTTGTAGGTGTAACAGACGACGGCCCCGCTAACAAATGTGCTTATACATTAGAGTTGGGTAAGGAGTATTTTTCTGCTTATATTACATACATACATACAAAAGCTCACGCCTTCTTCCCATGGGGGTAGGCAGAAACTACAGAACGCCACCTGCTACGATCCTTACATACTTCTTTTGCCTCGTTTACGTTCATACATCTGGTCATACACGCACGCTGGTTGCGAGTAGGTACTACGCACCTGACCTTTCTGAAGAACATCACCAATAAGATCACTATATGTCTTACTAGAGCGTCCCCTCCCGGCGTTTCCACTCACATCTGCCGTGTCACATCTCACCTTTGGTTAGTCGACTTTCATTCATTCTCTCAACGCGGCCTTACCATCTAAGCATACCTACTACTCTTTTCAATTTGTGTCACTACATCTTCTTTTAAACCGCACCGTTGCCTTATCACATCATTTCTCAGTCTATCATTTATAGTCACACCACACATGCTTCGCAAGGAACGCATTTCCACAGCATTTATTCTACTTTCACGCTTCTTTTGCCACACCCAACATTCACTTCCATACATAAGCGTAGTCACCAGCACACCATTGTGAACAGCCAGTCGGGCCTTTTTGGACATTAACTGGTTGGTCACAATCGCATGTATAGCACCATTCACTTTATTTCCCGCATTTACTCTCCTTTCCACATCTTCATCAATCTTTCCATGCCTTGTAAACAGACTCCCCAAATATACAAACTCACTTACTTGCTCCACACTTTTATCATTTATTTTCACATCACACATCGATACGTCCTCTTCTCTTTCAAAAACCATGACCTTCATCTTGTACACATTTATACTCGTATACTATTAGTTACCTACTATTAGTGCTTATATTACTATTTTCTTATATTATAGTTTAAGTTTCAGCGATCACTAAACTGGCGTTGAGCTAAATATGAAGTTGTTAAATTCGATTTTGTGATGACAATATGTGAGCGTCCAAGCAAAAAGGGTCCAGTTCTCGGCACTTAGCTTCCGAGATATATGCAGTTTTGTAAAGTTGGGTGAATGAATTGCATTTCTCGATTTTAATTAATTATTAATTAATGCTCAATTATCTACAAGTTCAAATAGTAAATGACTTTATATGATGTTTTTAAGTACCAGAAAATGTACTAAGTTGTACCAAAAATCAAACTTTGAAAATGCTTTTTCTCAAATCAAGTTTTTATTTATTTATTTTCAAATAATCAGATAACAGAGATCCGTAGTGTTAGTAAAGTACCTTAAACCTAGTGTTAGTACATACATAAATTAAGATACACAATTTGGGTATGAGTTACTTTGTAAAGAAGACGAAACCAGTTTCTCAACCGGTCATCTTCTCCACAAAATGTTTTGTCAGAGTCGAACTTCAAATCTCTGAAGAAAAAAAAATGTGCCAGTTTTTGAATATTTTTTGAATCTTTATTATCAACTGACTATTCTAAATACCGAATCTGGTCTTAACTCAATACGCCACTAATTGACCCTTTTTGCACTCATTAAAATTGTGTATTGCGACTCACAAATGAATTCTTTTCCAGAGCGAGTATTATTGACAACAGACGAAATAGTTGCTGAATACGAACCTATTGTTGACGAAAACCCACAAGAAAATGCTCCCACTGTCCGGAACTCAGAATTGATCAATGACTGGTGCCAAAAGAACACTTTAACTTTTAACAAACTATACCCCACTATAATAGGCGACACATATCTTATAGAAAACGAATCAGCTCCATGGAAAAGTACCTTGTTAGACTTCACAGACAATGTCACACTTGATCTCACTAAAGATAGGATATCCAGTGACGCAAACACTAGCTTTAAATCCTGCATCTCAAACAAATTATCAGACATACAAATTAGTGGTATACAGCCGTTAGAACTTACATCAGACGAGACCAGACAGTCTAGTAACAATTTGAATGTAATGAACCGACGCATTAGTGTGTACGAGAACTTCTCATTACCTGGCTCACCAAGTAACATAACTCATAAGAATTATAAAACAAAAACCAGTTTGAAGAAACAAAGGAGTCAAAATACCAAATGTAATACAAATACAAGTAGTTTGATCTCAAGTGATTGTTCACAAGAGTTGGATAGAGTGTTAGCGGTGGTCCAGAACAAGACGAATGAGTGGCTGTGTACGAGTAAGGGCGAAGAGGCTGGGAATACCAGGAGATCATCAGCCAGCAGTGGTGTGAGCAGTAACTACTCGGGCGGCAGTATCGTGATAGCGAATGTACACGAAGAGTACAAGTATGAGGATAAGGAAGAAGATGTGGTTTTTATTGAGAAGAGGCTGCTTGTCTCGCCTGTTGTGTGAGTAGTTTTCTATTTTAAAATCTTAACTATCGAACAAATTAGACCAGCTAATGCCCACGAAAGGAATAAGTTCTAAAATTTATCAGTGGTGCTCTTTTGTCGCTACAAACTATGCAACACTAATTCTTCGGTCTCCCAAGCGCGATTATTTCAATATATTCGTACAATTTAGGGTGTGGTGGGATCGAAATGCGTCGGCCAGAAGTAGCTTTTTAGTTCAGTCACGGGGAAAAGTTGGTTTTAACTTTGAAATACTTTGCTAAATTCGATATTTTTAGGGTTTAAACAAACATTTTCAGCATAGCACAATGATAGAGTAGCAGAAAAAGTATTTTGAAATTCGCTACATGTATACCTTTATCCTCGACTGTCAGTTAAAATGTTCAACCACAGGCTAATCCTAATCAGGACACGGGTCGGGCCTACATTGTTCTTATCAGTTGTCTTGACGTCACGTTGTCATCATCATTACCTACGGAGTAATCCCCGAATTGTTTAAATAATATATATTCACAAGTGGACCTTTATGTAAACAGATAACCAAGGTGACTCAGGTTCTAATTACCTACCGATATTTCCAGAATTATACTATTTAGTTTATTGTCATTCTAACTGGGGACTTAGTAAAGGTCTGTTGTATTAATTTGGCAAATAAAGTTCTCTTGCCACACTCGGTCAGTCAGTCAGACGGCGTAAACTCAGTACTAGGGTCCCGTTTCCACGGTAAAAAAAACTCTTGAAATAATATAGCAATGTTCCGACACCGCAGGCTTCCCGTGTATGACGATTCGGATCTATATTGTCATGACCAGACGATAGTCTCCATAGCCTCGTCTTTGCCAGCCTCCGTAGACTACGATGACAGGACCCTCAGAGCTGAACTGATCCGGCTTGGGTTCACCCCAGGACCCATACAGGCCTCCACTAGAAAACTGTACTTGAAAAAGCTGCAGGCACTGAAGAAAGAACCTAGGAGGAGGGAGGAAGATGTGGACACATTGAGTAGCAGTTTGCAGGGACTTGCTATTGCTACGCAGAAGAAAAGTAAGTTATGTTTTCATTACTTCATTATTATTAAGTTTTTGTAAGAATCTGCCTAGCCTCTCAAGACAGTCACCTTTGTATACAAGGTGATTTTTTTACTTGCCATTTTGGGTAAGTTCTAAACTACAGGTCATATAGTAAAACACTGAATGGAACCATGAGCGCAATTCTAAAGAAAATAAGAATGATAATACGAATAATTTAAAAAAAGAGGTATTTTTGAGGTTATTTAACTTTTTTAATATTCTCCTACATTATATTAAAAACAAAATCATGTAACAATCACAGGTCTAAAGTTGCTAGAATTTATCTAAAATAATAATTTACCATGATTGTATAAACTGTTTGAAGTGTACCATTTCATGTTCTGACTTCCTGAGCACACTGTCTTGTTCTAAACAAAAATGGTGCCACATTTAGAAAAAAAAGTCACTTTAATTGTGATTGGAACGGTTGCTTGTTAATTTATCTTTGGAATGTAGCCCATCGTTCCTTTCAGCATTTTTTTCCAGGACCAGGGGTCAGAATAATTTCCTAAAAAGGGGTTGAAAAAAAAATTCAACTTTATATCAACTTCCATTTGAATCTTTCTTCATTGTTACCTCAATCCTGAGGATCGCGACCACATACGATGCGTCTCCAATAACTACCGTCAAGAACTTAGGACATTTCTCCGCGCGCGCAGTGGCGCCCTCGTTGTTTATTTGGTTATTTCGTTTATTTTAGAAAGAAAATGCAGAAAATAAGCATGTTACGTTGTGCTCCACAAGACTATTCGTTATTATTATTATTACAAACAGTAGTTTTACATGGTTAAGTTCTATTAAAACCACCGTTTTCTGTAACAACGATTTATAATAAAACCAATATTTTCTACTTTTTCATTCTCAAATAAAACAAATAACCATACAAACGATGAGGGCGCCACAGCGCGCGCGGTGTCGTCTTTACATTCCTATGCTTTGGCAGTTTGTCTAACGTCGCAGATTATAATTAGCTGCAAGGGTGTTGTGACTAGTGAATGAGTAGTTGAGTCCTGTACTCAAGGGGTAATAATGGACACGCAAAAAAAAGCCTAAGGCCCTGCAGAGGCATCATAGAGTTTTTAATAATAAAGGTATTTGCCTTTTTGCTGAATACGGATATTAAAACTTATTGAAATAATTCTTTTTATTCACAAAAAAAAATAACTGACAATTGGACAATAGTCATGTCAATGTCAATGAATTTAAATAGGATTAAGTAGATTATTTTTACGATATTTTTTTTTTATAAACTGATTTACAATGGTTGTTAAACTAAAATTACCGAGTAAAGAAGGAGTAAAATTATTCCTTAACAAAGGTTATAAGTTCTTCAGTATTTGCGTCCTGTTGACTTTGGTTTTAACTTTGTTTCTTGGTGCAAGTTTATTTCACTTGCACATTAAACTCGAACATTTGTTTGCACAACTAAACAAGACAGAATAATGACTAATAACTTAGGTATCTAATAAACTCATTAAAAAAATAGAGCCTTAGGGAATCAAGAATTTCCTGTAGCACTCATTATAGTAATTTATCAGTTACAGTACACAAAATCAATCAAACCCAATGAATACTTTAGCCACAGGAAATTATTTTTCATTTTCTTATTTTGCAACATGATGTAGGTCTGAGTCCGTAATAATAGGTAAACATTGCCGCCGCCGCGCCCCGCACCCCGCACCGCACCGTTGGTCAATAACTTTTCGTAGATAAAGCGTATTTACTTTTTATGCAGTTGATTCTGCTATTTATTTTGTTTGAAAACTGCATTTTTTTTTAAATTTTCTATTAACTACTGATCTTCGTGTTTTAAAATGTTTCGATGGACTAGTACTGTGTTCGTTTTAATTCAATGTCGTACGTCCAGATCCACCTTGTATGTGTGAGTCAGTCCAGATCCAGCCACAATAGCATAGCACTAACAACATTTAGTCAATGTAGAAATCCTTTGTAGGGTTCCGTACCCGAAGGGTGCCAAACGGAACCCTATTACTAAGCCTCCGTTGTCTGTCCGTCCGTCCGTCATGTGTCTGTCAGCGGGATGTATCTCATAACTGTAAATAGGTAGACAGTTGAAATTTTCACAGATGTGTATTTCTATTGCCGCTGTAACAACAAATAAAAAAAAATAAAGTTAAAAATTAAAGGGGTCCCTGTTACATGATACGTGTTTTTATACTAAAATAAAAAACGTAATGTTAAATATTGTGCGCTGGTACGAAATCCTTCGTGTGCGAGTCCGACTCGCACTTGGCCAATTTTTAAAGTTAATGTCCATTCATCCCATTTTGCCACAATATTATGTTGAGATCGGCTTTCCATTTACAAAATGCGGCTGATATTAGTATACCTACTTACATCGCCACAGCTGCTATTTGACCCGCGTCACCTATACATACTGGGAAACAAATACCTACTGTTATCTCAATGTTAATAAGGTCATAGCGGGAATTCCGAAACAACTTGGAAGGTATTATTAAGAGCCTATAAATAATATACTACCTCGGCTCAAATCCACTCTTTATCTCGCTCGCACGATACGGCGCGTGGACTGAGTGAGAGCGGGACTGACTGCGGTGCTGAGCGGCAGGGAGCGCCGATAGTTTAGGTAATTGCTTTTTACGGTGAAAATAATGGAAATTAAAAAAAAAAAAAAAACATAAGACCCGCTTTATAGTTCAGTTAATATGCAAAGTTTCATGATCTAATTTGAAGTATTTTTTTTAATACCAGCGGTTTATTGTTCAGTTAGGAGGTAACTTTGGAATTTTTTTCTATCGAGAAAATTTTATGGAATCGTGTTTTTGCCTAACATACTCGTAGTATGTACTTAAACTTAACATAACGCACGCTGAGAACGAAAGTGACTCAACTCAAAATTGCTAATTTTTGGGAAAGAGCGAAAATGTGTCCGTCGTATTAAGCATTTTCTGTTCATTTTACAATAACACTAAAACATGGTAACAAAAGTTATGAATTTCTGTTGAAATTTATTGTTTCACTAAATAGCTTTAGAAACATTATATAGTTTTTACAAAAAAATATGATTTTCTCGTATAAAATAAAGTTTAAAAAAAAATCGAAAAAATAGGTCACTTTAGTATTAGAAGTTTTTTATTTCTACTGACCTTTTTAGGTAAAGGTCTGTTCATTTCTAACTTTGTTTTAAAAAAATATGTTTTTTCTAAAAATAAGTCAGTTTCATTCTTAAGATTTTGTTTATTTTTTCAAAAAAGCTAAATAAAACAGTGAAGTATGTGTAAGTGTCATTTAATAAATCACTCCTTAGACTTAATAGAGATCAGTAATAATAATCACACTAAAAAAATTGTATCAAAATCGTGTCATAAAGTAGGAAACCAAACATTTACGTAAGTAATTCTTAAATATTATAACGAAACATAATCAATATCACTCTTCTATAACACTAATAAAATATTTATCCAAATCAACAATATTCCTATATTAGCACTAACTTTTCAGTTTATCATAGTAGTACTAGTACAGTCTTGTACATAGTTATAGTTCGGTTGTATTACCTAATCAAATTTTAATTACACTCTGCTTAACTCAGACAATCCAAATAATGAGACCTTCTGTTTTCACTGGTTTGAATAACGAATTCTTAAATTTAACGAAACATAACCAAAATAAAAATAGTTATTTAAAGTATTTGAATCACATCAACATCAGTATTAATAGCATAACTTATCTATCAGTTTACCACAGTAACAGTATTCTGGTTATAATTCAGTTGTACTTAATCAACTATTAAACTCTGCCTATTGCACTAATTCAGACTTAGCTTTTTGGTACAACATACTTCTTTAAAGTTTGTTATTTTAATATCTCATAATAGGTAATTGTCGTATGTGTCCATGTTCAATAGAACATGGACACATACGACAATTACCTATTATGAGATTATTTGAATTAAAGTTTCTTACAAAGTGTTGTAAAAACTAGCGTAAATACTAGGTATTAAATTTTTTCTGACTAAATCTTTGAGATCCCTTTTTTTATTTTCTTTTAACTCAAGTGCATGCTCATACAGCTGTTTAATTACAATTTCATTGAACCCCATCATTTTTTTACGTTTATTGCGCATGTCGATTTGAGAAAACATCTCATCGGAGTATGATGTTTTATAATAAAAGTGGAACATCTCCGCTTTGTCAAATTTCAGTACTTTAAGATCATTCCACAGTATTGTTTCTTTATGGAAGTTTTCGTTGAAGTTGTATCCCCACTGCTCTTGAAGTAGTTTGAGATTTAAGAAGAATTCATAATTAACTTCTTTGACTATGAAAGGTGGTCCAGACTTCCGAGCGCTTTTGATCAAGGTAGCAAATTGAACAGGTATGTATATAGGCCCTGCTTTTTCGTTCTTTTTAATTTCCTTTTCAATTAAGCTGTGCACATTATCCGCTTCATTTTGGGTGTGCCCTTTTATAAGATACTTATGGGTTATACTTTCGATGTTATCAAAATAAGCGACAGCATATGAATATAGGCTAGCAATAACTTTATTTTTGTTCTGCCCAGTGCAATTGTCAGAGTAAAATGTTACATGTAACTTTTTATCTGCGTTTTTTGCGCTTAGGGTTCGTAAGTAATCGAAAATACATGAACCTATGTCATTGGCTCCCCTTTGCCCCTGAGTCTCGTCCCAAAAATAACAGTAAACGTCTCCGTAAGACTTTTTATCATCCTCTCCATTTTTTAATTCTGTAATTGTGAAATCAAGGCAGTTTATTTTTGAAGAATAGTAAAAATAACTTGGACTGGGACATAACATGACGGACTGTAAATCATAAATAGCACAAATGTGGGTCTCGTCAATGTTTCGACGGTCCGTCCGTTTTTCTTGGCGACACAGTTCTTTTTCTTCGAGGTGTTTATCATAGTTCGATTTGAGCAGTGTTTTAGTACTTTCAGGAGCAAGTTCATACGCAACACACGTTTCACACCTGTCTTTTTTCGGCTGAAAAAAACTTATATTGAATTCTTTATTAAAAGTATTCAAGTATAACCAATAGTCACACTGTGGCAAACTTTTTTCTTTTTGATCATTGTTAAAATCAGTCCAGAGGTCCCTTATAGTTACTGTCGGAAATGTACTCTCTACTTGTAGTCGCTCTTAAATAATGGGGTTCTACCCTCGGTATCAACTCTATGTGGTTCCTGATGCTTTGGAGCAGTTCAGGGTCTACCCTTTTTTTGTTGTCATGTTTTCCTCTAAGCTCAGGCTCTACGATACCATGGCTGTTGGTTTTACTTTTAACAGTTCTTAGCTGTCTGTCCGTTATGTCCAAAGTGTTTATGAAAAATAATTTACAAACACGTATCTTTTTGCCATCTATTGTGAAATAAAAGGAGTTGTTTGGAAGGCGAGGGTTTCGAGCATTTGAGTACCTGTACCTAGGTTGCACTTCCATCATGCAAGATCTAATAAAAGCACGCTGCAGTTCCAAATTTGATAATCCCCAATAGGCTTTGAACAGATTATACCTCTCATCCTCTTTTATATTGTCAAAACATTTAAGTCTACACTTGCTCGTACATGTTTCTTTCACATGCCTAGCTGGAATGTATTTTTTTGATATGGACATAGACCTGTAACTTTTTCCGGAGTTTCGTAACATTTTTGCTTGATTTTGTTTCCAGTTACTAGGGTTCCTTTTACGCTTCCTACTTTTTGAAGGTTCCGGTTGACCTGAAGAATCAGAAGAAGAAGAGCTAGTGCTGGAAACATGTCTACTTCTTTGATTGAAATTTACAGCATGGTATGTTGGATCTGAGTCACTGAGATCCACATCACTTTCATTCGGATGTATTGGTGATTGAACGTATGAACGTTGGTTACCTGTTTGAGATTTTAAATTGCCTGTACTAGGGCCCGGAGTGGCTGTATTTTGACATTAATTTGTAACAGATGTACTTGAAGATGATGAAGTACTGCTACTACTTGAGGATGAAGATGAACTGCTCGTACTGGAACTTCTTGAACGTGGTCGGACAGCAGATGTACTTTCTGAGGTTTTTTCAGTAATTTTTGATTCCGTATTTATTTCTTGACAAGCCTTTTCAGGGTCCTGAAACATGAATAATTTAACTTTTCATCACAAGATAAAACTTACATTAAAATGACTACACATGACTTAAATAAAAATTAATAACTTACATTTAAAGGTTTTGTTTTTCGGCTTGGGATTTGAACATTGTTATATTCCTGGTCCAGACGTGGAGGTGTATTTTCGATAATTGATGGGCTAGATGGCATGTTTTCTTTGTCGATATCCAAAGCCTCGTCAGGGCTCTGCAAACAAGTACAATAGAGAATATGGAAAACAAATATAAACATTTTTACAAATAATTATAGTCCCTAGGTACTAATGAAAAACGAATAATAAACGAACAGTTTTCGTAATTACCTTATTCTGCTGTCTCTCTTCCACTAATTGAAGAATTAAAGCACTTCTTTTCATTTTAGTTTTGGGATTGCCGACTCAGTAGGGAATATTAAACACTGAAAAAAGTAATAAATTGCACTATTAATCAATAAGTCAATTGAAAACCAAACTAAAAAATGTTAAACAGACTTTCTTCTAAATAGTACAAAATACAGATGAGTACATTTAAAATTATACAGACCTGATTCAAAATTGGCCCATTATTTAGACTCATTTGTTAATAAATAAGTGACCGAATTTGTTATGTGTCACCTAATACGCTAATACTTATAATGTAAAAGGAACCTAAATCTGAATCGGTCAGTTTATGACTATAAATTGTAACTAAACTTACCTCCGAAATTGACAAACAAACAGACACAAAGCGTAATCGGTCACTACGTTGCTAAACTTGTCACGACAACTCACGGTGCAACACTGATTTCGTCACTTTCATTCGGGCGCGGGGGGAGGGAACGGTTGAGTGACAAAGAGACCGAAATATACCTCTATCCTTTTCTTACCTTTATTGGCCAGTTTTCTAATATAATTATGATAGAATATACTTTTTTAAGTCATTCCGTATACTTAACTCATTTAACCAAAATTTTGAAATCGGTCACTTTCGTTCTCAGCGTGCGATAAGCCTATGTAACTTTACCATATATTTATTTCAAAATTAATGTTGCAGTATTTTCGACATAACGGAGGATCATGCTAAGCTATTTGAGGTAAAATAGGCCCTTAAAACCTATCAGCATTGTTTGCGGTTTACCACAGGCTCATATTTTAGGATGGCAGGCATGTAACGTCTGCATTACAGAAGTTAAAAGTACTATGTAAACTACCTATAGCATCGCTTTAGCGATAAGACCGCCCATTGTGTCACTCTATGTGTAAAATTTCTACATTTATATCTGTAATTTTTATGGTGTACATAATAGAGAGTATTCTGTCTATCTATAGGTGTATAAACTTCAATAGGTCCAAGTAACAATGTACTTACAGTACGGCTGATTTATCTTGACGAGTCTGAACATAGGCACTACGAACTTTCGCGCATGCTCTCTCACTCACACTCGCCTCATTTCGCCATTTGATTCCTAAAAAATATTACTGCGCAGCCTTCTGCGCGAAGTTCGAACTCGCCAAGGTAAATCGGCCGTACTGTAACTCCAAAATATTCTGACACCGAAATCTTTCTCGAATTATAATAAACTACCTGATAACGGTCTGTTAACTAAAAAATATTTTATTTCCAGCATACAGTATAGAAATAGAAAAATCTCTACGTAATAACAACTGGTTAAACGATCTCACGATATACATGGATTTGGAAATCAAGGCTCGGGCTAACTTCAGCGACAGTACAAAGAATTGGCGTGAAGGAACAGCGAAGACTTCCTTCACTTATTTGTTATTGGATCCCCGAATTACTAACAATCTACCTGTGAAGGCCGGGAAACAGGATAAACACTCGTCTTGGGTTACTTTTGTTAACTCAATATTTTATGTCGGAAAAGGTAATTCTTTTGTTAATTATTTTTGTTAGCTGAATAGGACCCCGTTTGGCTAGGTTGAGCGAGGATCTTCGCAGGGTGGCTGGTAGCAGCTGGATGCGAGAAGCCGAGGATCGAGTTAAGGCTCCTGCAAACAGGCGTGACACGCGACGCAAATCGCACGCGACACAAAGGCACCGCGTGTCGCGCCGGTTTGTAGGAGCCTTTAAATGGAGTGAGATTTGAGAGGCCTTTGTGCTCGCAGAGGACTGCTGTACGCTGTTGGCTGATCAATGAATGATTTGGTAATGAAATCAAGTGATCGTCTGATTCGACCGTTGTCTACCTTTAGTCCGGTTTTATTGTCATTGACAAGAAACCCACCAAATCTCATAATAGAATCCTAGTTTACAACTTTAAGCCTATAATACGCTTTCCCTTTCAGGAAAACGCTCCCGACCGTACGCACATTTATACCAAGCACAGACATTATGGAAGACAGGTTTCAAAACATCCAGAGACAGGAAAGTTCAAAATATCCTAGACATCTGGTCTGACAAAGTAGGTGTTGTGTGTCTTCATATATTTCAAAACGTTATACCAGCTGAGGCATATACATATGAAGCATCTATGATTGATGCTCTAGGGCTGACGTGTTTGAAGAACCTTAAAGTTGGGAACTATTATGGCGTTGTCGCCACCTGGCCGGCAAAAGAAAAGCGCATGCTCGGACTGTATCTTCTTTACAAAGCAATGCTCATCTTCCTAAGCGAAGGAGAACGACAACTGAAACCTGATGACCTATAGACTGAAGTAGGACTTCCTACTAAATTTTTACACTGGTTGTGAAATTCTTGCGTTAATTTAAATAAATTTTAACAGTATTTATTTTCGAAGTTATCTTAATTTGATGAAATTTTCTATTTTTATGTGTACTGTAGTGTATATTAAGCTTTAATTCATTATTTTAGTACCTATTTAATTTTTACCACAGTTTAATTTGTTACTGTTACAAACCGGAGGCCAAAGATTTTACAAGTATAGGAGGGGGCTACCAGTCGTTGCTGTGCGGAACTCATTATGTTCTTTACGAATTTATTTTACTTGAAGTAATGACCATTTATTTTAAATACTTGAGGTAATAGACAAAATATCTCGAAAATGCTGAGTGACCTTACTAGAATTGTTTTATTATTTAGATATGGAGAAACCAAACGTTTAATATTTTAATGTAACCAAATAATAAATATTTATTTTACACAAGAGAATAATAAATACTAATGATTCCGCATAACTGTTAGCTCCACCTTAAAACCAACGAAACAATTGTAATAATATAGTTTGCTATGACTTAGCACTGAGACGAACGACAACGAGTTAGTGCTGACGTTTTTATGGGTCCACATAAATTATTATAACAGATTTTGCATAATTTTAGATTTACATTCGTAATCAGTATTTTGAATAATTTATTCGACATTATAAGTAGCTTTAACATATTTATAACTTGTGCATATTATATTTTAAGTTACCATACTGCACTTTCCATGTATCTCGCACAGTTTTAATTTGAAATTAAGTTGCTTTTTGCATTGCCTTGTAGTACCTACCTGTATAAATATGTAAAATGTACCTACGTATTTTGTAGTGCTGCACTCTGTTCCTAGTCATTAATACAATAATATGTAAGCATAATGTATTAATCATGACAGTAAGCTCTATAAAACATTAATTTTAAGAAGGAAATAAAACACTTTTTTTTAAGAAATAATTTATCTTTATTATTCCTTTTTTCAACGTCTCGAATTCTTTTCTAAGTAAAATCAAACTTGGCTTTAGTTACATCAAAAAAATACACAAATGTTCATTTATATATTGATACATTATAAATACAATGATCAAGTTTTATACCAAGTCGCGACTGGTACAAAATGAATGAAAGCGTAATTAATGTCCGTGGTCGAACGGGGATAGAAACAAAAGATCGATCAGTCTATGCGTCGACAATGCACCGAGCACTTGGCGTATGAGATCACGAGCTCCTGCCTGTGTCTGCTCTCCTAGTAGTTACCAGCTACACGCGCGAACCGAGCGCAATACACGGCGCGATACGACGCACGAGCCATCACAAATCAATCACAAATACAATGCTACGCATCCTGACGTACCATGCGGTGCATCGCATGCCCTTCCCTATTTACTAAACGATCGCGTCTCGGCTAAATCAATCCTATTTGCCCGCATCGCATCGCGAAATACCGCATACTGGTATAAAGCCCTAACTGAATACTCGAACGGTGACAGTGAGTGCAAGAACCTCCTCACACGAATGGCAATCAACTTAACCTTCTGATTGACCACTCTGATAATCCAAAATAGCGTTAATCACAGCTGATTATCACGATCTTGTTATGATTGCTTTTAAAGTGCTTGTAAGCAGGTACACTTCAGAACACCTAACGCTCGTTTACAGTTTTTTGTATAGCATTCACATTCTCACATTATTGAATCATCATTTAATCATACAATTTAGATTTTTTTTTTTCGAGTTATTCAAAATTACAATTTTCTTTTCGTGACTACATTGAATTTGACGGAAAATAACAATATTCATATCTATTAATCATGATAGTGACTGTTCAACATCACTGTTGTAATAAAGAATATTAGATGGTTGATTGATGATCATGATTTTTAACTTTATCATTCAATTCAGTCATTATGGAAATTACACTGGTTGGTTCCCATGCTAGAACATATTAAGTATTTTTAGGATTGAAACCATTGTCTACCATTCATAATATTGGAATCAATTACTTAATATTTTATAAATCACAATCAACTGACTAATAATCCTGTATCAATTTATGCAGCTCCAATTATAAATAGCTAAGTAGATATTTGCTTTAAATTAAATCAACAGTATTAAATAACAAGAGTTCGAAAGTCACTGGTTATCCAAACTTCCTTGTCACAGACTTGATTCACTAATTTCATATAAACTTAGGTATTAGGTAGGCCCCGCATTCACTACAAAATATTGTTTCTTGTTAATTTAATATGAAACAGGTACGCGCGTACATTGACTAAAATGTCATGAAAATAATACCACTACAAATATTTTATGTAATTCTCTAAAATGTGTTTATAAATGTTTTCTCTACTAAAATTGAAATGCAACCGACATGTTGTCTCCGTCAGCGGAGTACTCGCACTACACACCGCTCATGGTGTGCAGTTACGAATTAAATAACAAACATCTCTTCAGTTAATATTAAATACAAAATAGATGCATCAACACAATAAGATTTCCCCACGTAAACCAATTGGAAGACTACTTGACGAAACAATAGATTACTTTCCCGTTGAGACATTATGACATTAGACATTACCATTAATAGGAATTCAATGGTATTTTAAATGCATGGAAATAATAGTCGTCGTCGAACACAGGAGAACACTTATCTAAGTGCAGTACAGAAACCCTAATCCCTTGTATTGAGACATATTGGACTATGAGATTTTTATAGTTATGATTAAAAGCCTGACATACATACACGCACAGCGATGTTCAAACACTCGACGAATCTATAGGATGCTCTCTACGTTATATAATAATAAGTCATTGTTCACTATATCGAGACAGTACGATTTGTGCACGCTACGACTCATATTGTAATGATCACATTGACGCCTTTAAACTTACACTAGATTACTTAAAACTTAACTAACATTATACTTTAAAACTAGATACGCTCGCTTTCGTTTTGTGGAATGCAGATATCATCATAAATAAAGATCTTACTAGGCTGTATTCGCAATGATATAAATTTTAGACACGGGGCTTCAAACATCAGTACAATGCCCAGAGGGAGAATCGGAAAATTCGATGTTTATATTACATAACCCTTATGGAACACTAACAATCGTAGGGTACTTTACACATAACACTAATATGTACATAACTAGTTTGTGCTTCCACTAGTAACATATAAAACAAGGTAGACACTGGCGAGCGCGCAGGTCCACGCGCGCTCCGCTCTAATGTTCACAACATCCATCGAGGAGTCTTCGATAACACAACACTCAACTATAAAAGGTAACTATCGGTCCAGACACATTCTATAACATTCAAAGCGCACATCACATACACATTTTGTAGGTTACGCGAGATCACAGTGTTTAAATTATGGCTACTGGCATAGAGATAAAGTTTTCGATCGGAGTTCGATCTTCACGGAGTCACAGTTTGTCCGCGCGGCGCGCACTGTGCGCGGGTCGCGCGGTCGCGGGTCGGGGACGCTCCGCGTGCGGGTCGCGGATCGCGGGCGCGGACGCTCCGCGCGCGGGTCACGGTCAGCTCACTACACGTCATGACGTCTCTCTCATTTGGGCGGCGTCGGGAACGAGTTGACTACGGCCTGCGTGCTGGCCAGCACGGCCGCCGCTGCAAAACATAATCTTCCATTACTGTCTCTGTTCGACATTGTACCGGCCTCGACTATCGTCTCTCTACGATAGCTACGGTCGGGCGGGGCTCGCCCGCTCGTCCGTCGTGTGCTATCGCGCCCCTGCAACCAAGCACATCACATTATTAGCGACCGAAGGCGGTCGCTAGGCCGAGGGGTGTAGAGTGGACGTAATCGAAATTCGGCTAAAGCAAGCACTTTAAGCACACAACAAAACTCAAGGAGGATATTAAGAATGTTAGGAGTCAAAAGATTAATGGTGTTATCAATAGCATGCTCCACGGAGTAGTATGCAAATGGATATCAAATACCAACAACATTTTTCTCTCGGCTTTCGACGGTCGAGAAACCTCCTCTTTTAGCTTGAAGCCTCGCTTGAACGAGGCCATTCACGTTCAAGTTCTCATTTGCTTACTCCTCCGTGACTAAGGCTCCGTGCAGACTGTGTCGTGCTACTGACCGGGATAGGGCGGCGGGTAGAGCGGGTAGCCGAGGCCCACGTGCGTGTGGTGGTGCGTGTGCACGTGGCGCTGCGGCGGCGGTGACCGCGGCGAGCGCGGCGCCGGCGCAGGCTCCTTGGGCGCGTCGGCGCGCGGCTTGTTCTGAGGAGATTTGGCGTGCTCCTGTAAAATAACGCAATGTTGGTAGCATGTGCTAAGAACGATCACAGAACAAATCAAAATAAAGAATCATTAGGCTGAAGTTCAGCATTCTCAGATCAGGGCATGGTATTTTTGCATTAGTTGTTTTTGTTCAGGAGTCTGAATTTGTAATACTGATGGTATATTTTTGTTCAATTCAAGATATTATCTTTCGTTTTCTATACGTAGGTTATTGCTAACCTGCAACTCGTGTATTTTGTGTGGAGCGCCGCCATAGGCGAAGTTTGGGCCGTGTCCACCTCCAGGGCCGCCCACTCCGGGCATGAGGTCCAACTTGCCCGCGCCCCCCGGGCGGGACAGGTCTTCGGGCGCGTGGTAGCGCGGCACGGTCCAGCCGCCCCCGAAGCCGCTCACCAGCATGGGGCTGAGGGGCGCGCGGTACACCGGGTCGAAGGGTAGCGCGCCGTAGTGCGGGGGCTGCATGTAGGGCGGCAGGTAGTACTGCGACGTAGGGGGCGGCGGGGGACCTTGTGTCTCTGTTGTCGGCTTCTGTCCTTCTTGTTTCACCTGCAAGAAAAAATATGGGTTAATACAAGCAAGCCAGTGACACATTCAGTACCTAATGGGGTGTTTTTAAAATAAGTAAAGGGCCTGCTAATCTATTTTATAAAAATCTCACCATGAAAACTTAGGTGAATTGAGCTGCAATAGTGTCAATCCTTAGCTTGTGATGGAATGACAGCACACTTCAAGCTAACTTCATCTTCAAATCACAGTGAGATTTTACAGAATAGCGAGCTTTGCTTTGTGTTGTTGACTCGCCGGTAAAGCTCGCTTCCAGATCATCGCAAGCCCTTGCTATTGTGAGCTGCATTGTTCCAAATATAACTGCAGTAGTATTTGCCGCAAGCTTATAACTCGCCCGTCAATCAGGCCCTTAATATGACGACAGCTCGGCTACCGTGCAAATCGATCGAACTACGAATTTAAGTAACGGTTGTCGAGGTCAAGTCTTGGATCGGTAGCCATTTAAGCGATAGCGGCGCATGCAAGATGCATCTAATATTCTAAATGTCACGCCATACGCCGCTGCCACGGTAAACGCAACCTTAACATTTCGCATCGAGTTCCCTCATCGTCACGCAAAGTCTAAAAGTGGTGGTATTTGGTATCTAACCTTAGGGTATCGGTTTCTGCCATAGAGCGGGTAGTGCTGATCAGGCGGCTGTTGCTCCGTCTAAAATTAGGTTAGGTTAGCAGGCAGCCGGAGCCAACGAGGTTGGGCAGGGGCTAGCCTGATGGTGTTATGTCACAGTATGATACAAGGTTGCCAGACACTACGTAAAAGAAAAGGTACCCATAGTAATTGAAATCCGTGTATTTTTTTTGGTAAATACTTTCCTCCATTGAAATACTGGTATTCAGCTGCATCCGTTTAGACTGGAAGCCGACCCAAACATAGTTGGGAAAAGGCTAGGCAGGTTGTATTAGACCTTGGACAATTTAAGGTTTTTTTTTTTTTGTTGTTTCAAAGCGCGGTCAGTTCTGTAAAAGTTGCTGAGCCCACGAGTTGGAGGCCTTTTAAGGTGAAAGCATTGTTTTTTCTCTGTTAGGACTTTTATTCCTGGCAACCCTGTATTTACAATTCATAGTAAATCAGTTACCTTGACCTCCTCTTTGGGCTTATCTTCCTTGTCTTTGGAGGGCTGCTTGTGTGCGGGCTGCGGCGGCGGCCGAGCTCCTGGGCCCCCTGGAGCCCCGCTGGCCCCTGGCGGCATCCCGGGAGGCTTGGAATCGCTGCCTCCTTCTTTTCTTCTCTGATCTAAACTCATGTAATATCTGAAAACAAATCGGTAAGGCATTTTAATTATGTAACATAAATTTTGGTGCATATCTCTGCAAGCACAACCTAAGCCTCATTTAATTTTGAAAATAAGTACTATTACAAAGATTTAGCACAAATGCCTCTTTAATGGGATCACGTTTCTCTAATTTCCGACGACTTAAGCAGTTGATCATGTTATTACGTCTCAGTTATCGTCGCAGTGTCTTCATTAGCCATCAAAATTATAACACATACCTTCTCAATTCCTCTTCTCTTGCATGCGGCGGTCGCTGGAAGGCATAAGGTCCCATCTGCGCCTTCATTTCGATACTCTCTTTCAATATCTGATGGTTATCATTCGGCCGCGCTGGATTCTCTTTGCCATCCGGCGGACGCTGTTCTTGACGCTTGCTCTTGTCTAGAGGACTGGGGTTCGTCTTCGAGCGGTCACTGTCTTTACTCTTGTCTTCTAAAGGAGGGCCCGGTGGAGGCCCCCCAGGTTCAACGTTGTAAGGGAAGTTTGGAACATAATTGTAAGGGTAGAAGTGTTGCGGTAACACTTTTTGAGGTCCGTTGTCGGGTTTGCCGTCCTAGAAAAGATGGATATAGATACATTTTTTAGTAGGATAGCGATGTCCATTACTCAGAGTAATAGAATTTGATAAACCGATACCAGACAGAGAGACAGACAAACTAAAACAATATCAGCGAATCTCAACGGCAATAGATAGGATCATCGGATTTCGATCCAAATCATAATGTGATGTCTGTCTGATATTGGAATTTTAGCACTTTTATGAATATTTTGCGCTTTCGGGGCAGGTTTTGTGCAGAGCATTTCAAGGTATTTCAGTTAATAATTTTGTATATTGGTGTGCAAAATCGTAAGACACAAATATTGACTTGCTATATAAGAGTGTTGTGTCCTCAGTACGATACTTACTTTCATGTCACCTTTGGGGTCTCCTTTGGAGAGATCCTCCTTGCCTTTGTCGGACGACTGAGGAGGCACGGGAGGGGGGTGCGAAGGCGGCATGTACGACGGCTGGCCGTAGAACTGAAATAATCACAACAAATTCGATATTAACAAACTTTTCTAACATTCTTTTGGTCAAGGAGCAAATGACGATGACGGTGCGATTTAACTGCCTGTGGCATAACATAAGTTGAAGCAACATTAAACATTGCATCTATACAGTAATTATAATACCATACAAGTCATTTGTTGCTTCAGTTGTATTGTATGCCACAGGCAAGAAAATTAACGTTGCATTGTGTAAATGGAGCTTAAGAAAGATTTGGCGTTTCATAAAGCGATTAGGGTTATTGATGTGATGTTTATCTCCCTTTGTTTCCTTAACTTAGTTACTTAACTCTTATTACAAACAGTGAATTCATACCTGATGATAAACTGGGAAGGGCCTATGCGCGGGGTCATCAGGTGGCGCGTCCGGTGGCGCGGCGTCGTCCGATATGTCGGAGTAGGCCGGCGACCGGACGCCCGGCGTCGGCGACCGCCGCGCGCGCCGCTTGCCCGGCGACTCTTCTGCGGGAGATTCCGTCGACTTGCGCTCCTCCGCCATTAGTGCCGACCGAGGCTTTACCTGGACATCAATACAGGACTATCAATTTGTTTTTAAAGGTTTGATTGACGCTCCGACGCCTGGTTGATGGCCCCACTTTGCCATTTAGGTAATGTAAGAAAATCTAGTAAACATTCACAAATAGGTTCTGAAATTTACCTTAAACTGTGTAGGTTGTAGCGTGGGCAGTGCATCAGGCGGCGTGGCTGGCGGCGGAGGCGGTGTCTGCGGCCGATCCACCACAGGGGGCGGTTCAGACGCTGTGATGAACTCCTCAGCGAACCGAGGCTGTTCCAGCCGAGGCGACTCTGCATCCACGTCAGGCTTCTCCGGAGACTTCTCCGGTGACTTGTCAACCTTGGCATCGGGTGATTTGACCGGCGTTGGCGACTTGACAGGCGTAGCTGGCGTCGCCGGCGCGGACGGCGGCCGAGCGGGCGAGGCTGGCTCCGTCGCCGGCTCCTCTTGCTCAGAACTTGAGCCGTCCTTCTCATCGTCGTCAGGCGAGCCGTGTGCGTGTGATCGGTGGTACTTGAGACCGTTCGCGTGTTTGTACTTCTTAGAACAGTTCGGCTCTGGACACTCCAGGAGGACGGGATCAGGGGGAGGGGAAGACGGTGTGGGAGGTGGACGTTTAGCCTTCGGCGTTGGAGGTCGATCTTCCGCGTCCGAAGTGCGTTTTCTTTTCGAGTCAGGTCTGGGAGGCGTGAAGGGTGTAGGAGAAGGTAGTGCTCTTCGTCCCTTGGCGCCACCATTCCGTAGCTTGCTATGTACCGAGGACCGCGTCTCGGTGAAGTTCGTCATGTCAGTCGGCGCAGCGCCGCGACCACGCTTCGCTCCTCGACCTTTGGGCGTCCGCGCATCCAACTCCTCCGTTGGGGAGTCGCAAAACCTATGGAAATATAATACGAAACTTTATAATGACATTTAACCTTCCGACGACCGCATCGGCAAACTTGTGGAAACCCATGAATATCAATGGCGTCATTATGTACGAAAAAGATATTCCTGGTGTTTCTGTATTCAGGAATTTCTGCTCACGTTTTTGCGACTCATTTTAGACATACGTGACTGAGCACGTCCATTACACAGTGTTTGTAACAGATTGAGCCACTTCTTGTGAGCTCGATACGCGTTATTCCCGACGGCATTAGTATTCCCCGTTCGTGTACATTAGAGTTTGAGCGCACAGTCGCATAAATACTAACCGCGGTGGCGCCCAGTCGTGTCGCGTGCAGTCCAGTAACGTTCCTACGTAAGTCTTCCCTCGCCACGTCACATTCACTACTAGTACACCTGTAACAATATCACGAAACGATAAATATATGGCTTCTTGTATACGTGTTCTGCCGATCGTGTAATGGGATTAGTTTTAAACTGTGTAAGAAGATACGGCTTTAACGAAATTGGTGCAGTGAAGTTATCGGCGGCGACGGCAGCCTCGGATCCAATTTGTCACGCGGGAGCACTCATTTGCATATTGGGGATGCAGGAGACGCGCGGTGCGGACGTGACTCCGCCGCACGTTCAGCCGCGCCCGCAGGCCGCCCCGCACCGCCCGCGCCCCGCACTGCCTTACCTCGCCCGCTTATCGCGCTAGCGTGCCAACTTATGCAAATTTAATTAATCAATTTCACCCCTCTATTCGCGACACTTTTTCGCCTTTACAGGATATTCCGCCATCACAATTTTATTGCACAAACCAAAGGCTCATTGTGAATTTATAATGTCACCCTACCGCGGTTTAGGACCTCATTGTAATTCAGACCGATTTAATCTTCTCTTTGTCCTCAAAATGTTTTTCGTAAACAAGAATAACAAATTGAGATAAAAGTGAGAGCTCCGGACAATCCCTTTTTAATCCCTGGCGAGCTTTTTCGTTGACTCGATTTTATGTAGCGGTCTCGTTGAATTGTAAATAAGTATGTAGCAATATGTTTTTAAAACGACGCAGTGTAATATATGAAGAGATCTGTTGGATGCCTGCAGATGCAGACATCTGTTCACAAATTCACATGTTGTATTTAGTTTTATATCGTAAAATAGGTTCCACACAGCGGTGCGCCATATATATTCTCGGGTGCCAACAACAATTTATTTCAAAGCAGCGGAGTATCCGCGCAGTGCGCGTCTCATAAGTTATGATCTCACATACTACTAACATTGTTTGCAGCATATTAATACATTTTTATAGCTTGGCCGCGTTGCAGCACAAATTTATGATGTAGACTGAAGAGTTTACATTACTCTACTGACAGAGACACATGATATACATGCACAACTACGTAAACGATAGTAAACAAGAACAACTATCACACTACATCCGTCGTTCGCTTTCAATGCATTTGGGTGAGGACGTAAACACGCAAGCGCTTTGCGTTTGTGGCAAGTATTTTAATTTGTGAAGCGCATCATTGTTAGTAATTGACTGTGAAATCTGATTTATAGTCGTAGCGGTGATACTCTGGAGCTGTTTCAGGTTAAATGCGCCACTAACAGCCACATACGCTATCGTGGCCAACTCGAAGCGGCCATTTTTGTGTAGAATTACGTTATAACAAAATTGGTCGCACATTTGGTCGTAGCGATTACAGCTACGATCTGCCAGTTGGTCTTTACAAAAGTACGTGTATTTTGTTGTGACGTCCAAAATAGTTTTGAGCTTCAATTCAATTTACCTTAGAGAGGAAAAGTGAATCAAAAAGAAAGCTTGTTGTCATTCACTACAAGCAAAGTTGCTTCATTGAAATGTCGAAAATAAACAATGAAATAAATAAACTCTTTTTGAATTCGATTTTTATTTTATGAAACGCTCCATTAACTTTCAAAAACATTATCCCAAATAAATTGATAGCGAGCTTCAAGAATAAAGTTGTTTCGTGGAAAAACAAAACGTAAATGTGTAACAAGATTGATAAGTGACCCGTATAATGTGGGTACAAGATTGTGGTACAAGTGCTACATATCTCGCAGTTATTATTTATTGTTCCACAAAACAATGGACACATAAAGCATTTCTCTATAAGCCATTAGCATAAAATGGTGGAGTTATTGTAACAAGGAGACGTGCTCGGTGACTAATGAGACAATAGAGGCGATCATTAGTGTATTATTGAACAACCGCTATGCTACCACTTTGTCTACGGTTATTTATTGTTTAAAATCTTATGTTTGCTTTCTATTGTGAACGCGTAAATCATTTATAACGTTCACACGCTACGTGTACGATAAATTCTTGTGTATAAAAAACCGCAATGTGCTGTATGAATATAAAAACTCGCGCCATAAACAAATAACAAATACGGAAACCATCGTACGAAGCCGACTAATAAAACGAAGTACCAGGTTGTCAGAAATATTTAAAAAGTAGCTCGGAGCAGATGGTGCGCAACTTCCTAAAGGAAATCGTTGGGCGCGCTCCGCACTTTTATTATTTAGGGGTGAAATCCCCTTGTAAATTGTTAATACGGCCGACCGGTCACGGAAAAGTTAAATTAGAGATCGTCGGTCCACTGTTTGCCTGCGTGTAATCGCTTCGATTTGTTGTAACGTCACTAATGGCTCCACCGCGTGCGGCCTGTGCCTACTGCCTACCTAGTTTCTACTTGTTACGGTTTGTTAACGACAGGGGGACGTCCAAATAGCTGGTTTATCAAATATTTTGTGTCTTACATGTATGTATACGCGAAAGTAACGTTTTTGAACACGCGATGACGATCGTTTTGTAAGTACCTAACAAAATTGTCTAGTTTATCCATTATTATGTCTTCCATATTAGATCAATGTCCCTAACTCCGCATTGTTGAATGTGTTCGGAAATTTCAATAAGTAGGTAATAGGCCATTCACTTTCATCTGCTTTAGATATTAGTTTTTATAATAAAAAAGATTTTATTAAGTACTTACTTAGATTTTTATTGTCCTGTCAGAAAACGAACTACAGAAAAGAAATAAGATTTTGAGCGCAATTACCCTTTGCATAAATAGATCTATACAGGATAAGTTTAAAAGGAGTGCGGATATTTCAGGAGGTAATCAGGTACATGAAACTGGACCACTTTCCCCAAGGAACGTAGGTCTATATCTTAAAACTGAAAATCGACTTTTCATACAATCTTGAGTCACGTGACCAGTCACTATGTATGAAAAATCGATTTTCAATTTTAAGATATCGACCTACGTTCCTTGGGGAAAGTTGTCCAGTTTTATGCACCTGATTACCTCCTGAAATATCCGCACTCCTTTTAAACTTATCCTGTATGTGGTCATTTTGTAAGTCGTTTTACAATAAACTTATTCCATTAGCTTACATAAAATTAGCCAAAATCCTATCCTATTTTAAACCATAGATTATCCGGCTATTGTTTGATTAAGTCGCTCTCGCTGATTGATCATTTTACCAGGAAAGCAGCGAGCGAAATAGGTTCATTTAGGTGGTGCTAATTACACCACGGCCGCGGTAATCAACGGCCTAATAGTTGTCGTGCCCTCGCCCCCACTTTGCCCCAGCCCGCCGCTTGCCGGCTTTGTTCCCGACACCCCTCCAACTTCGTCGCTCACAAATCTCTACCTATGTACTTACGTCAATATTTGTATAAGTCGCACTCCACAAAGTTAATCTTAAACTTGGAGATTAAACTCTATACCTTGTGATTTAAACACGTAATATTAATATCGCGTGTAAAAACAAAACCCAAACTTAATTGTTTTGTTTTTTTTTACCAGCCAGCATTCCTTTGTTGACTAAATCGATTGAGTTAATAACAAAATAGTGGAGTGGGCGTCGAGCACGAGGGCAAAGTGGCAGCGAGCGTCGCGTTGGTCCGGGCACGGCACTAATCAGACTCGCCCATTGTTTCCCACACCGAGACAAACAAAGTTCCGACGATTTCATTTACATCAATGATGCCGACCTGGAAAAGTAAACTTTTCTCTCTTAAAATGGTAGGTAGTCCAACAACCACATTTGGAATGATAAAACCCGTTTAACATGTTCCTCTCACAAAAAGTTGTGGATTATTATGTGTCAGATACAAAATGCTTCATAATAAGCTTCATAAAAGAGACATAAACCGAAACTTGAAACCGAAGCATAAATATTAAAATACGTCCACTAATTAGTGGAATGGAATGCAACGCGGCGTGTACTGGGCGTGGACTGCTTAATTGTTAGCACGACTTACAGTGTACTTTGTGCTGTGTGCCGTGGTAGGAACGAGCCTCGTAAACCTGTCTCTGAGGACATTTTTTGAGCGGTAGCCGAGCACCAGATGCCGCTCGATATTATGCCCCGGACTTTTAGACTTGTGGAGAATTTATTCCGAGAGCGGTACAGCAGCCCGCCCCGTGTAACTAAATGAGGAAACTTCATAACTCGATTATTTTACACGTGAGCTCGTAATAAAATTATAACGCGGTCGGAGTCGCACTGTAAACAGTATTTAATTTCCGTAAGCTCCTCGACGGCATTAGCCGAAAATAAATAAGCTTGAAGAGGAAGGGCGTGAATTGCCTACCCCGCGGCCCGCTCCCCGCTCCCCGTGCGCGTCCATCGCCCGGATAAATTTGGAAAGTGGCAACAGAAGCGAGCAGATGGTGATTTATTATCGTGTTTTATAATAATTACGAGCGGCTACAGGGGAGCGGCATTGTGTTGCGTGCCCTGGCTCTCTAATGGCACTCGGGACGTGTGCTCTCTTATTACATTGTCTGTTTTATTTTGATGGACGACCACATCTTACGGATAAGCATTAAATTGATCCCATAATGATGTTCGAAATAAACTAAATCATGCAAACAAATATAAAGTTGTAAGTGTGGTATAACGCGTTGCAACGTTACAAAAATTTAACAAGCTTTCATAAATTTCCAGCGATTCCAATATTGGATCTTATTCGGTGAAAACAATCGAATTGCTCCGACTTGAAATTAAATGTTTAAATACCTACCGAAAATAAGTAATAAATAAAGACTCGCAGTGAGAATTGATTTCATCGCAAACATAATAATAATTTATGTAAATGAGATTACCGGCCATTTTGGAATTTATTTACTTACCCTAAAGAGTTGCGGGGCATTTTATTACCAGGCGAGCATAAAAGGTGTAAAGGCCCTCGTATCGGTTCGGCGGGTTATTAAATATTCCGCGATGCTATCTCCGGCTAATAAGCGCCCAGTAATTATGTAGGGAGTCTCATTGACTCCACTGTTTTATGTGCGCCATGAATATTTTAATATTAATAGCCAGTTCGGGATTGTGTGTTATAAATAAATATAAAACACTGAGAAAGGACGAGATGATTATGGCCGTCGTGAAATACGAATGACGAGCGACAAAAAAGCTGTAGGCAGACGTACAATCGGTAATAATAATCACCGAGCCAGGTGTCGTAAATAAATTAATATTGCTTCTGTAAGTGGACTTCGTAATTAATGCTATGGGGGTTTTATTGTTTCTTTATTGACGTTAATGACGCACATTTTATTATATTTTATAAGAACTCCAAGCTTTTATTTCTAGAGTTAATTCTTCAGTAAGCTTTTTCATAAGCTCTCTTCTCAGAATGCTGTCGGTAGATAGATACAAGAAAAATATTAATATAGCGAGCATTTTATCAAAATGTAATTTGACACGAAATAATCGTCGGTTATACATTAAAACAGGAAAATAACATAAATATTTATTGCTGGCCTAAATACCCGATGTAATTTATTGCTAAACCCTATTTCTCCGAATTCATTATGGCTGTGAGAAACCATGTTTGTTACGTCAGCCATTGCTCCGTTCATACAAGATTATTTAAATGGCGTTTGCTTGTCCATCGATGGAGTTCAATTCTTTTTATGTCTTTGAACATCATCGTGGCAATTTTCAAGGATTTAAAATGTCTCTTCAAGGTTAATAAAGAATTCACTAAATTCAATGTAAACATAATTATTATTATTAAAGAATTAATAGGGATGATAATATTTTTTTTTTTCATTCGTCGTCAGGTAGATTATTAAAAAATATTGGACACGTATTTTGACATGACGTCACACCTTGCGAGATTTCATACTCTATTGTGACGTAGCGAGCCCCAGTGGCATGCCTAAGGGTGAAAATTAGGGCAAGCCGACGATTAAAAAAATAAAAACAGGGATTTTCTTACGTTGTTCATACTAAAACCATTATTAAAATGTTACGAATGATACGAAGAGTACTACGTATATTTCAAGCATCAGATGGCGCTTATGTTAATTGGTACATAGTTAACATAAGCGCCATCTATATTATTGGATACGCATAACTACACTGCTTAGCCTAATTAATTACTTATGATTTTAAATTAATTAATTATGATTTTATTAGGGCAAGCCCGGCTTTTTGGCTTCTATGAAGGTACCGCCGCTGGCGAGCCCCCACTCCCCCCCTAACTTTAATGCATTTTATTTACCTACGTATTTTTTTATTAATATGGTAAAGCAAAAAATACGTGTCCAATATTTGTTTATTATCTGATGTTGACGAAGTGATGACTGACGGACTCAATAGAATTTATTTTTACCCAGGCATCATCCCTATTATCGATTCCACAAGGTAAGACTTTTTGTTCCACGTAGAACTTTGTCAAAATAAGTAATTTGTGTAATACGACGAGCAATAAATAAATAAAATCAATATTATTTCATCAGTTGCTGTTCTTTTTGACATGTAAGTACTTGAGTGTCATAAATAGATAATAATAGAATTTAATAAAGATTGTTCGATAAGCTAGATTTATTTAATAAGCTTTCTTAGGCTGTCATAATTAGGGTTCCGTACCCGAAGCCTGCGAACAGAAACTTATTACTAAGCCTCCGCTATCCGTCCGTCTGTCTGTTAGCGGACTGTATCTCATGAACCGTAATAGGTAGACAGCTGAAATTTTCACAGATTGTGTACTTCTATTGCCGCTATAAGTAACAGCAAATAATAAAGATAAAAAAGTTAAAAATTAAAGGGGGTCCCACACAAGAAACGTGTTTTTTTACTCAAGTAAAAAATATTGTACGGTGGTACGGAACACTTCGTGTGCGAGTCCGAATCGCACTTGGCCAATTTTCTTCGGTATTTCGCCAAAAACTAAATACGTAAGTGTTATGTTGGTTAACTAAACCTTATAAAGGCAGGCACGGCATTAGTGGGGTTAGTTTCTGAAGCGAAAACAATAGAAAATTTACTTTTGCTTTAAACTTTTAGGCATCCTAATTTAGTTTAGGAAATTTGTATTTTATCCCTGCTGTGTAAAAATAACGAACGATTGCATGAAAAATAACGATGGTGAGATGATGTTTCGCAAAGCATGAACGTATACTAGGCGTGCAGAAGCGTGCAGAGTGTATGGGATGGGCGCGCTACGGTGCTTTGCGTTCGTGCGCTAGTAACAACTCACCACCTTCCGTCTCGTGCCACACGATGCCCTCCAGGGTGACCGAAGTACCAGGCTCGCAGGGGCCGAGGCAGTCTGGCTCTGTAATGGTGCCCACAGACGTGCCGACGCATACTTCTGCGGTTTCCTGCAGACAAAAATTAACATGTTAGTACCTATTTGCTTTAATTCACACATTTTTATTGGGTATTTCCTAATCCCTCTACCGATAAAATCTGTCTAGGTATTAGATGTCGAAAATGTCATGCATGTTAATGTCAACATGTTATGTAAAACATAGGGTTAAACGTCACGTTTTATGTGTTTATAACTTAACAGTTATATTGTGCTAACAAAAGAACTTGAATACGTTTATTATCAATAATTTATCAATTCAATATCTAAGTGCAATTTATTACTGTGCGTCATTATGGAAACAATACAGTGAAAACAATTTTAGAGTACACAAAACATGAAAAGTAATTATTAAACATTAATTACGAACGTATGTAGCACTCGAAATAATAAATAATAATGCTACCGCAAACATGTTAACATGTTTAAAAACGTTAATTTATTGGCTGCGCACACATTTCACATTGTTGTGTAAAATATAGCGTAATAGGGTTAAATATCCAACTGTCGGCGGACCGCATTTAATTAAGGTGAAAGCGCCAGGGTAGCCCGCGAAATTCAAATTTTCTTACGTTTTTTGCAATTTGCAGATCAGTATTAGGTTTTATGTTGGCTAAAATATGATTCGCGACCGTAAAAAATATGTATTTACAGAATTATAATCATGAAAGTCATCAATATAACTCTAAGTCCAACTAATTCTGTTGAATGACTATTTAATGAAATATTAACATTTCAGGATTAACTAACTTAAGGAATTGTAGGTATTATTGATTCTTGAACAAACAAAAAAAAATTCTTCAGCTTTATTATTAGTTTACATAGATTAGTATAGGTACCTACTAACAAATATGTGTTTGGTATGGCTCAGTAATTACATACTATCAAATTTGACAATACGGCTGGTTCCCGGGATTCGGCTTGTTTCGACAACGATATTAAAACAGCAGTTCAATTAATTGATTCATCAAATTGAATGCAATGCGCTGTAAAATATGAAAGCCGCTGTAAATGACTACCATTGGCAACACTGGGCAATAAAGGGAATCTGTACATACACATGTGTTAGATGAAATGTTAACATAATTATAATTTATATGTTGTATCCATTACATAACTGTAGAATTTAAAAAGCTTTGTTCATAAATTCATCTTGAGCCACCAAGAGTTAGAGGTAAACCTAGGGTTAAACTTTTAAATATTTAACCCACCGATGAGAGTTAAGTCGCTAAAGTCTGCGTTACTGTTAGTAATGTCAAAATAAATTGACGTTATGTTATGAGCTACCGCTGATAACTTATTTTGTATTTTATATTGTTCGACATTATAGTAGGTAATTGAAAATTTGGTACTAAGTATATCAGCAGGCATTATATTAAATTATCATTCATGAACTCATATGAGTTCATAAATGAGGGGATATAAAAATAAATAGAAATTATAAAAAACTTAAAACATATTTTTCCTTATCTGACGTTTTCGTCAGTCAATAAATCTCCATGGAAACCACATACAATGCGATTAAAATGAAATGTTATACGTTATAAAATTAAAAGACCAGAAATATTACTTATCGTAATGTAATATAAAAGAGACGGGTACACAATTTCCGTTTATTGTTCGTTCATTCATTTTTGGTCACATTACATATCAAGGTACAGACATTGCAATTTATTCTACTTTATGTTTCATCGATTGAACTGCAATGTTCCCAACTCAAAAAACACTAATGTCAGGTTAACCAACCCGGTGTTACATTTCAGTGGCGCAACGCGTAATGTTAATTACTTAACTCCGAGTTTACAAACTCTACATTTATTAATTTAACCCGACTAAACGTTCAAGTGGGCCTTAGTAACTTATGAAGATCTGCGTTTTGTTCAACAGTTTCAATAATAGACAATAAGTGTAGTTAGTTAGCCATTTAGAAATTTTTACTGAAAATGCCTTCAAAACTATCCACACGAGGGCCTTAACATTCCCCCTCGATCCATTCACGTGAATGAATGGTAACCGATGAGTGAATGTTGAACGGTGAATGTAAGGTGAACGACTAAACGTAGCCTTAATAACGGGCTATTGATGCTGACAGTTTTGTTGATCCTATTCCGTGTTTCTACAATAAATCAAAACTTGTTAGTAGTTTTAATTTGCTTTTGGTGAAAGCTCTGACGCAATGTTGATACTTAGGTTATTTCATAAAAGTGAAGTGTAGAAGAGAAAATGTGTACTTACCTATGTTTTAGTTGAATAAGCCGACGTACGCACGGACGCGAAAATATCGCGGCAGGATTTTATCGCGCACTGGATTTTCAACTCTCGGTGTTGACAGAGCATTGAGAATCCAACAGAGTGCATTTCAACGCGTGGAACAAAAATTGGATTTCCAACTCTCGGCGCTAAGCAGAGCGTTGAAAATCCAGTGCGCGATAAAATCCCGCGCGTTATTTTCGCGTTCTTGTGAACGTCGGTCGGCTATCAAATGGCCTATCAGTTTCTTGCCTCACGCATAGAAGTTTAGGGTAGCAATGATTTAGAGCAGACAGACCTAATTATTAAAACATAAATAATAATAAAAAGCGGCCAAGTGCGTGTCGTACCACCGTACAATATTTAACACTACTTACATAGATATTTAAAAAATACTTTATTTAAAAAAATACACGTTTCCTGTATGTATTCTTACATCCTCTAATTTTTAACATTATTTCATTTTTATTATTTGTTGTAATAGTGGCCATAGTTAGTACACACTCTGAAAAGTATTTATATATTTATTTCTCCTCCCATTGAAACGCCTTACCGCAATTACACCAACAGAGCAAAAAAATACTTCATATGCTGCAAAAGGGTCTACCTATTACGGTTCAAAAGATAATATAGCCCTGTGACACACGGAGACGTGGACAGTGGAACCTTAGTAACAGAGTCCCGTTGGCACCCTTTGGTTACGGAACCCTAAAAACTATAGCTATGTATAAAATAAAGAAATAAAAAACTGGTAATGTACCACGAGGGAAACGAACATCTTATAGGACCTACACCGTACGGACTATTCTTGCTTGCAGCGCTCGGCCGCTATAGTAACGCCGTGCACACGATGACCACATTTGTGAGCAATCACAGATGTGGTCATCGTGTGCACGGGATTTTGTTTTCAAATTGATCAGATGTAAGTTTCCTCGATAGTACAGTGGTATACGAAATACGTATCCATCTATCTAAATAAACTACCAAGTTGGATATGGATATATGTACTTATCCTGCACCTATAAGTACACATAAGTACATATGAAAAGCAAACTACTTATACATACATAAACTCACGCCTTTTTTCCATGGGGGTAGGCAGAAACTACAGAACGCCACTTGCTACGATTCTTACATACTCCTAACAAACAAAGGACAAAGGTTACTAGATACAATATATTATCATTATAAAGGTTACCTACAAGTATATCCAATCACTATAAGATAATCACAACATGTTAACTGTGTCGTATTAATTATAATTAATCAATTGGTTATCGAATAGCAACGCTCCCCGCCGCACCGCTTCGCAGCACACCCAAGTGTTATTAATTAAAACTTATTGTTCCCGTTATTAATTTGATACTGTTCGCACGAATTATGTTGAAATTACTTCATAAATGTTACTATTGAGGTGAATACATGTGTAATTAAAATGTTAATGGCTTGTTTGCGCGGGTAATGGCGGAATGTACAAATTAACAATGTAATTTGCGTGCAATTGCACTTTGTCTTTGACTGAGAATAAAATTTAAAATTAGCATTTGTTTCATTTAATTTGAAAAAATAATATAAGTAGGCATTGTTTTACGAAAGAGAGCTAAATACTAATGTGCCCAAAATTCATTGATTTCCGAGGATATTTCCAAAATTCTAAAGACCTCTTACGTTTTATCGAAGCACCAGTACGATACGTACGGACAAAAAACAGTACAGTACGGTACAAGAAACGAAATGTAACACACCATCGAAATGAGAGTCTCCTGAATATTATAATTTTTCTCACCGATCTCTCCGGAAAATCGTAACGTTTGTCGAGTCGACCGCGGTACCAAGTCGCCGGGATTGCATAAATTCAAAGAGCGTTTACGGCGTAGAACATAATCAAATGAAGCCATTTACATTCAGCGCCCGATATGAGAACGGTGCGACACCATCGCCCCTCTCGCTCACGCACACGGTTAATGGCATCACAAATTGCGAACTAAAGCACTCCAGCGTTGAATCCGAGAGATGTCGTTCCAAAGAGTACTTTTGGAAAAATAACAAAATTTTATGTGAATCGACTGATATTATAGTCTAGCAATAATCTTTTCACGTTTCAGTTTCTAACAATGACGAAGTTGCTTGAATCAATACGCTCCAATAACGATACGATGATTGTAATCTGCGAAACTCAGTTTTATAGCTCCGTATTCAAGTACCTGTGCAAACTGAATTCGTAAAATAAGTTTAAATCTGTTGTTCAAATAACTAGTCAATTATCAAGTGCCGCAACTAATTCTCGCTACTATAATCCGATCATCTCCGATGAAGTCATACCGTCTGAATATCTCAACTGCGATAACAGCAAATAATCGATTAAATCATGCCCTCGCGACGCCTATAAATAAAATTAAACGCTTTATTGTTAGTCGAATGACAAATGTGCGATAGTCTTACGCCCACCGACGCGACGCCGCGGCATCGGCGGCACTCGACTTCGAGTTCACTCGACCGCAGTGCGCGACCGCTACGCACGCCCGGAGACAACAGACAATACTAGTTTATAACGATAATGCTACAAACATATTAATATTTCGACACACCGTATCGCCATTAAATCCTTTATGGGAGACGGCGTGAATGTTACAAGTTGAGCCAGTCGAGAGGGAGGCATTGTGCGCGACTCAGAGGGGTCGCCCAGCCGAAGTTATGAACGCTGGCTCAATGCTCTCCCGCTAGTTGACTGCAAACAAGAGGGGTCGGGCCCGACCAGCTGCCGTTTTATCGTGTCAAACGAACTCGACTCACGAGCAAAAATTTAGAAAAAACTTTATTACCGGGACTGGGAATTTACATCTCAATAAAAGCGAGGTGAAGCGCACGCCAACGGGCATATCGAGCGCAAACAACAGACGGAGATGTAGCGGCGGCATGGTTTGCCATGGTGTGGCGTCGGAGTCGCATGCCAGTGCAGCCGCAAGACACAATAGCGAGTAAATCAATTCACGACCGACAGGAACAAAAGAGCGTGCCGCGCGTAGTGTAATGAGCGCGTCGGCATGCCCCGGTACGATTAACACACCGAAGGGAGTCGTTTGAAGATCTTCTATTGCGGCTTCGTAGGAACTAATTTGTAGTCGCACCGTCGACAAGCTCCGAAAAAGGAAAGCGTGTCGACGACGACGAGCGACACCATCCTACATGCCTAATGACTTGAAACAATGTTCCCTCTGCCCCTCACACTGACTCATAACAGTAACGTTTCCAAAACTTGTAACAAGTTAGTTTCCGCGCGGTCGACCGTGACAAATCACAGCTAAATCTCGCAAACTGGTGAATATTTGGCAACGGATACGTATACTGGAGCACGGGAAGCGATTCCCAACAGTGTAACCGAATTACAATCCACTAAACCGAGGGAACATACGTCATTAAAATAATTTAGGGAAATAGCACGTTTTAGTGCTCGCGTTTATGGCAGCCTGGTGGATGGGCCGCTCGCGGCGTGCCAGAAGTAATAAATACCAGGGCGGAGCCACCCACCATCTTGTTTATACACCACCTACCCGAGACGGAACATTAATTTTCTGCTATGCGGAATAAGTGGCGACAAAGAGTGTTCGTGTCAGCTAATGCGCTAAAACGCATCAGTGTTACGACTTATAAGAACTTTGCCAAGAAAAGAAGCAAAGGAAATTACGGATAAGGCTAATTGTTCCGAGAACTGCGAGGAAATCTGCAGCGCCTTAACCCTCTTAGTTGAGGGAATTATCATTTAAATGAACTTTCAAAGGTAAAGAAAGCGGTCCGTGAGCACTGGAAATAATTATCGTGCCGTTTTTCTCGTGTTCTCCTTTGAAGCTTCGTGTTTTCAATAAATTATGTAAATCAAAGAGTAAAATATTTATGAGACAAATTACTTGAATAACCTCGGTGGTGGTAATATGTGCTTCTGCTTATATTGGATTCATAAACAAAATGTTACTTGTTTATGTTTAACGTATAGTTTCATAACCAAAATATGACTAGGCTTCTAGGACTATAACAATAGAAGTTTATTAGCATAAGTAATAAAATATTATTTATTTACTTTTTATGCGATTACGTGTTATAAAAGTACCTACGCATGCATAGTTCTAGTAGCGTATCAGAAGCGGTAACGAGTTATAAATAATAATTAAGCAACATAATCAGGCGCGGGGCCGGACGGACTGTCCGCGCGTAACGGAGGGTCGTGTGCACCCTAATCAGGGCTGATACTGCGTAATTAACTTTGTATAATTCGATTTGATGCGCAACTGTTTCAATATTCGTTCAACCCTCGATGTTCTGCGAACTTTTTCAATTTATTCATTGTTTTTGGAACTGTCAAAATTTCACGTCAACTAGGTTTTTAAAACGCCATTCTGTAAATAAAACATCACGCTGAATAACTTTGTGAACGAATAATGCGAAACAGCGAAACTAATTTACAGAATCGCTATAAGGGTTCTGAAAGAAATTCATTTTCACAAAGAAATATCTTAGTAGCGTTGTGCAGTGTAAGTAAATTATTTAGCTAGTGAACAAAGAAAGACTATACTACACTACATACACCTACCAACAGAAAAATAAATTATAAATGTGTAAATAAAAAGTTACATTTTCGCTAATCAGGCGGATTAATTAAGCAGCTCAGACTAGCCCAAAAATAAACGGCATATTCTTTATTAGCCGCAGACATTAGAACAAGTATATTTTATCCACGTTAATTAATCCCACAGATCATATAAATACAGATTAATCCTAATCCTCGACTCACGAAAACTATAATATAACAATCATAACATTTCTGAGATATTGTAATTAATTACTTACGTAATTAATACAAAAACGTAAATAAATGTCTCGGTTCGGAATTCCGGAAAGATTCGTAAATACCGAAGGTCAGGAAGGAAGGAGGGGTAAGGTAAAGAAATGAAATGAAATGATGTTTATTTCTGTAAGTAAATCTTATGTACGACCCTTTCCACGTAAATGTTTTGGTAATACATTTATTTACATGGCAGATGTGAGTGGAAACGCCAGGAGGGGACGCCCTAGGAAGACATATCTTATTGGTGATGTTCTTCAGAAAGGTCAGGTGCGTAGTACTCGCAACCGGCGTGCGTTATGACCAGGGGCCTATTTAATAAACGCGACAATGACAGGTGACAGGCGACAGGTGACAATTCGACAATTTGACAATTTTTTTTTTAATAAAGATCACTGACAAATTTGTCACGGTGGAAAATCTCGACTTGTCGTGACAATTTGACATATTTCTGTTTAATAAACAATTTCTCTTGACAGGCGACAGGTGACAATTTGTCCGGAAAAACTTGTCAAAGTTTTATTAAACACTAAATTGTCATGACAGGTGGATATATTTGTCGAATTGTCAGAAATTTTCGACAGGCCCCTCACCCAATGTCAAGGCAATTCGGCAGTTACATTAGTACGAATAATTTTAAAAATGGTGTTAACGTCGCCGACGGATAGCAGTTAAATACTATCCTCTCAATAGTTCTGTGATGTGTTTCCATTTATTAAATTTTTTTTCGTGAGTTAAATTATCACTAACTTTGCCGAATAAAACGTCTCTGTTTTCATAGATAAGGCCTTAAATTGTGAATTTAGCGTCCATTTCAAATAGCAAACAAAAACGAAGTTCAAGTAAAAAACAGACGTAAAATTGTTATATTTTATTAATATTACTCTCATGTTCTCTCACATGCATGCCTCGATATTGTATTATGACAAATATGTCAGAAAAAGTGTCAAGCTTGTCATTTACTATGACAATTAAGTCGGAGACAATTTTCAGCTTATATGTAGACTCGACAGGTAAAATCTGAGAATTGTCGCCTTTATTAAATGAGTTTTTAGTTTGACAATTTTGTCAATATTTACCTGTCACATTTCGACATACCTAATTGTCATCTTTATTAAACGGCACTTGTCGCGACAATTCGACTTATTTGTCAAAAACTAACAAAATTCTCGCATTGTCACGTAAACGAGGAAAAATGAGTATGTAAGGATCGTAGCAGGTGGCGCATGGCGTTCTGTAGTTTCTGCTTACCCCCATGGGAAGAAGGCGTGAGTTTATGTATGTATGTATGTGTATGTTTTTGGTAAATATTATGAAACTAGATGGCCCTAGAATTCAGTTAACGCTTTCATTGCTTCTACTCATCAGATACTCATTATAATTAAAAATAATTGAAAAAAACTTCACGCCTGGGATGTTGGACGTATCAGATAATGTAATCGCTAGATCTAGATACTATCAACTAGTTTATTGCGTTGTTTGGGCAACTATTATAATTCATGTGAAGATGAAAAAACTCATTTGAGGCGACTATGTGAATATTTTAGATTATGTTTATATTACATAGTGTAATTAATTTGTAAGCATAGCATAATCAGCCTATGATGTTCCCACTGCTGGGACACAGGCCTCCACTCAGTGAGAGGGAGTGGGCCGTAATCCACCATGCGGGTTGGTGGATTGTTGCGTGGTAATTTGTAAATTTATGTTTAAAGGCTCCTGCAAACAGCCGCGACACGCGACGCGACACAATGGCACCGCGTGTCGCGCGACGATCGGTGCCTTTGTGTCGCGCACGATTCGCGTCGCGTGTCGCGCCTGTTTGCAGGAGCCTTAACGGGGATAAAAAACTGAGAATCGCGCAAAAAACTATCAAGTTACTGTTGGCTGTACCTACGTTTGTGGTCGTTGATTTTTTTTTTTTTGTTGTAAAATGTTATGCAATTAGGATGGGTTTTATTTAGATAAAATGTTCCTACTACGTAAAATAAAAGAGAAATAAAATAGCGCTTATTTGTACTATTTGATTGTATATTCTAGTTTCCAGTACATATATCACACATACATATCCTACTACTTAATTATAATATATCCTACTAAATATTATAAATATGAAAGTTTGTGTGTTTGGATATTTGTTACTCAATCATGCAAAAACCGCTAAACGGATTTGGATGATATTTGGCACACATAATAGTTTATAACCTGAATTAACACATAGAATACTTTTGTCCCGGTAGTACGTTCCTGTGGGATAATTTCCGAACTCCATGCGGGAGAAGCCGCGGACAAAAGCTAGTGGTTCAATAAAAATATGGTCGGTTAGACCTTTTCACTATATTTATCGTAAAAAAAATCCAAAAGGCTTTGGTTTCTTTCAAACGAAAAAACCAATCATACTTTTTTTCTAAGCGCGGGAATCCACAACGCTACACTCAGCTTCCAAGGTCTACATCATTACACAAACAAAGGCGACATTTAAAAAACGAAGTGGTAAAGAAAAACAATCAAATGCCATTTCACACAGACGCGCTCTCACTCGGAAATTCGAACGAGATTAATTAAAAATAAAATCTCCCCGTCAACCCCGACACTGTAATTAAAACAGGAATAAATGAAAACGAAATTCAAGTTTCAATTACAATTAAGGATGAAAGATGGGTTTTAATGTGCCAACTTTAATCTGCGTATTTTAGTTTTTACAACTTCTTTAGCGGGTACGGTGACCCTTAATAAAGAGGGGCTTGTGGCTAAGTAATAACAGCAAATAAACTACGCTTGCCGCTGTTGGTCCATGGATGGGTGACCATCTTTTCATACCAAGACCCCTCCGTGCCTCGGAAAGCACGGTAAGCCATTAGTCCCGACTGTCATTCGTGAATCCTTGACAATCGTTACGGGTCGTCATAAGCCCGAAAGTCTGAACAATCAATCTTATCAAGGGGTATCGTATTACCCAGTAACTGGATCGTGGAGGTCAGATAGGCAGTCGCTCCATGTAAAGTACTGGTATTCAGCTGCATCCAGTTAGACTGCAAGCCGACCTCAACATAGTTGGGAAAAAGCTAAATAGATGATGGTGGCCCTTAATAAGAGCACTCTAATTGGCTTTTGAATTAGGCACCGTGGCAAGCAAACAACTTAGTTATACTTAATTACCAGAGATCGCAATAAGTAGAGTATATTTACCTAAACTTCGAGGGAGTAAGTAACATAGAGTGGATAATACCTCCTCTAAAATCAAGTAATAATGATAATGACGAAACAAATAAGCACATAAACCAGCCAACTTACTTTTGTTTTACCTTCTTCAAAACAAATCATTTGAATTTGACACAATTTTAGTATAGAACCGTAAAAAATGTAATATGATTCTTCAATCATTTTTAACTATACAAGGTGTAACATAAATAACGCACAACCTCTTAAGGGGTCATTGTACACATCATTATGAACAACTTTTACTATGGGACCAAACCTCAAAACGCGAAAAAAAAATAAGCGGTTCCCATAACTCGTCAAAACGTAGGGAACAGCTGATTTCTTTTCGCGATTTCAGGTTTGGTCCCCTTAAGAGGTTGTGCGATATTTATGTTACACCTTGTATAAAAAGTCCAATAAATAATTCGTGATTTTTAAATTCCGGGTTTTTAGACGAGGTATTATCCACTCTATGGTACTTACTCCCTCGATGTTTAGGTAAATATTTATTCTACCTATTCCGATCTTCGTTAATTACACTATAAGATTTTACCGTCGCACAAATTTAACTTAGCGCGAAACATGTACGAGTATGATTAGATGATTACCCAAAACGTCTGTCTGAAGAATGAAGATGTATGTTGCATAAGGTAGGTACCTAATTCTAATTTCTAGACAGGCTGCTTTGACTGCAGACACCAGTTTTTGAAAAAACATATTGAAACTGTGCATAAAGGGCATCGATAAAGGTTAACTGTGAAAAACAGTTTTTCACAATTAACCTCCTATCTTTAATTTACCTACCTATAGTTTCAATTTTTAACTACAAAACCATAGTCAAAAATGTGACGTGTTGTGGTAGTAGGCGATATGATGGTTTTTTATTTCACTGTTAATTCGGTTGCTGTAATTACATCGCAATGCAGTTGCAATCATTATCGTGTTTTGTTTTAGTAATTTAACTTATCAATCATTGGTATAAACTTTGATCTTTTGACCTATAAACCGCGATTATCTGAACAGTATTTGTTTATTTAAGTCGTAGGTCACAAGTCACAACATTATTATGACAACAACTCAAAGAAAGATAAACAGGAGCTAGACCACCACCTCTTAACGCAGCATTATTGTAATCTTACTTGAGTGTGGGAAAGAGATGGAGCTAGACGTCCTGTATAGCTCCATCTCTTTCTCACGCTGAAGTACCATTAAAATAATACTGCTTTAAGAGGTGGTGGTTGGCCCCCTCATCATCTGCCTAGCCTGTTCCCAACTATATTGGGATCGGCTTCCAGTCAAGCCGGATGCAATACCAGTATTTTACATGGAGCGACTGCCTATCTGACCTCCACAACCCAGTTACTGGGTAATACGATACCCCTTGGTAAGACTGACTGTCAGACTTTCGGGCTTCTGACGACCCGTAACGACTGTCAAAGATACACGAATGACAGCCGGGACCAACGGCTTAACGTGCTTTCCGAGGCACGGAGAGGTCTTGCTCTTGATATGTAAAGATGGTCACCCATCCACGGACCAACCGCGGCAAGCGTAGCTTAACCTGATCGATCGACCTGTGCGGCTGTTATTTCTTAGCCACACGGCCCCGGTGGTTGGCCTTCTGGAGTCTTATAAATAAAGGCTCCCACAGACAGGCGTGACGCGACTCTGGTGGAACAATTTCTATGAAAACTTCATGGAAATTGTTCTACCGGAGTCGCGTCGAGCCGTCGCATCGCGCCTGTTTGTGGAAGCCTTAAAGCATTTCATTCCCCCTACGTAATAATAAAAGTAGTCCTTGAAAATGAAAAATTACAGAACAAAAGCGCACCTATAGCAAGCTCGTAAATAAATAAACTTTGAGCAAAGAAAATGCAAGGAAAATATTTTTTAATATACCGGGCGGCTCTTTGAAACGCTCTCTTTTATTCAAGGGGGAAACTTCCTACCTAAATACGAATATAAAAGGAGCCATAGATTTTATGAAATAGGAAGGCAGCCGCTCCAGCCGTAAATAGAGCATTTACAGAACCGGTCCAGTACTCTCCCTCGCATATATTGACACCCATATAAATAACATCTACGGCTTTTATGACATCCAAATATACGAGATAATAATTCAACATCACTATTATTGTGTCCCATGACGTCACAACAACAAAAATGTTAAATTGACTACCATTGGGACGAAAAGATTTGCATAAATTATCTTTTATGAGATAAATTTAAGTGCAATGAAAATTAAATGCTAATCGAGCCGAGCTCGCTTCTCTCCTTCTCTCAAAACAAAGAGTTTATTCATTACAAAAGACTCAGTAAAAACCTAAGTAGGGTTGTGCAGCGATTCTTGTCGGGAACTGCCACGACTAAAAGAATGCAACTTTGTTCCAAGGCGGCCTTTGTAAATGAGAAGCGAAACGCGTAAGCCCAGCCTCGCCTTGGCTGGCTGGCTGGCGGAAGCGCACGATGTGACACGGAATAGCGACACTGACACACGACGAAATTGCATTGAATCTGGAACGCCTTTATCGTTGCCAAAGGGACTTTTATATTTCCAACCTCCGAGCCTGCATGGGTTCCTGGTATGTATGGAAATGAAATTCACTCAAGTTTAACGCGTTCGCTCTTTGATAGATATGATGGTATGGAAACGTTTCAGTACCATGATAATTGAACTTTAAAACCCGTGACCGAATAAATAACACAATGTTGAATAAAAAAACATGGTGTTAACATATTTGTTCAAAAGAAATATCTTGAATAATTTACATGTAACGGAAGCGGCTAATGAGTTCATAAAACACTAATGTCAATATGTTATAGCCTCAAATTATAATCATTTAACACGATGGGAATTAACATTTAAACATAGACACATCAAAGATTATTCAATATTAAATCAGCGCTCAGTGAATAATACGACCGGTTCTCAAAAAGCAATCAAATAAAATATCACGAGGAATAAAGCAATAAAAAGAAGGGATCGTGATTTGGTCGCCGTTTATATTTGGAGGTTAATGGTTTATGAAATGATAATAATATTAACTGCGAATGACTGGTTCAGTTACGTGTATGAAACTAATATTGTAGCTGGAATCCAATTAGGTATAGTGTTGAAGAACTCCGATACAATACAAATAGATAATTGAATTCATCGTTCAATATTATCATTGCGCAGGCACGGGCTCCAGTGCTCACCACAGCGCACGCATTTGTATAAGTACAACAGGTTTATTTCTATGATCGTCTCGAAAATAAGAAGACGATAAAACAAGAATTCATGGTTAACAATCTGTGTTTACACAATTTGAATTTTATTACTTGTGGTTAGCTTTTGAGGAAACACTTCAGCAAGTTATTGAAAGAGAAAATAATAAATCATTGATTTCATTTTACTCACAGGAATATCTTATTTCTCATATGAATGAATCGTGCAATTTTCAGCGAACACAAAAATTTGTCCGACATCTGCATGTTATTTAACATTAACAACAATATTTCGTGAATTTCTACAGATGAATGTACAACAAAATAAAAGCGTTTGGAAAACATCGTAATTTTCGTTCAAAGCCATTTAATTTAAGCACAGTGGGCTGCGCGGGAGAGTAATCTGATTTATATCTCTAGGCCGTATTTCTTCTTTATACGCTCTTTCACATTATCCGACGTAATTTGTTGAAAAACACGCAAATTCAGTTAAGTGTTCCATTCTATTTGCGATGGATTTTATAAAGGTGGGTGGTTGGTATTTTATTTATAAACTTTACTGTAGGTACCAAATTACTTAATTTTACATACGATTTACTTTTAACAATTTAAAATAGCATATACATTTGTTTTAATGTTTAAATAAACAATCACTTTTGACACGCTGCTGCAGTATTTTATACTTAGGTTTGATTATTTTCCTTTAAAACCACATAGGAGGAGAGTACGTTTTCCCGCAAAAACAAAAAAAAAAGTGCACTCTGATTGCATATTTCGAGTAAGTATAATTGCACAAAGGACAATACACACAACAGAACTAGTTTGTAGTTTGTACTAACGTTCGGGGTGGGACGCAAATGTTTGTGTTTCACCCTTCTCTTCCCTCGGAGTATGTTACTGAGCTCCGAGCGATACAGTCGATACAGATGACAACTCTGGTAACTGATATCCCTATTATTATTCTACCAATTTAAAAATCGACATCGATCAACCCTCTGAAACATACCCTTCAACATTATAACAGTTTAAAAATGTGTAGTTTATTTTTGAATAGGTAATTAACAACGTAATTACTAATTACAAAACACGTTGGTTAAAGATAGTGTACTAAGCGCGCAGTAACGAGTGCAGTTCGCAAGTAACCCATGCTCGGCTCCACTCGGCACAGGCGGCCCGACGACGTGTTATTTATCTCCGTCCAAACGCCCTTTACGAGCACAATATCGACGCTCGATTTTCATCCCGCCTCGGGGAGAGATAAAAGAAGCTTAACGTCCGACGGCTTTGTGTGCGTGTATCTCACCCGCCGCAAATAAAACTATTAAATTAAATAATATTACGCAGCCACTCCACTGAGTAATCCTTGTATTTTATTAACAGCGAGAGAACCTGTCAAAATTTGCTCTTTTTTAAACCATGGCCACAGTGTAAATAACTAAATATTCATGATCCGCGACTCATATAAATATTACTGGAGACACTCGGCACGTTAATGAAACAAGATGCTAACTCCGTGGGGTGGGGCTGGAGCTTAAATTATTCCAGCCGCGTCTCACTCTTGTCTTTGTGCCGTTGCTATTATTTCAAATTATTTTTAATTGAGTAAAAGCAAGCGAAAAACACAATAACAACCCTCCCGAGTTAATTGCCCTCCCGACAAAGCGTTCTAAAAGCTTTTCGAGACGTTACACTGTAATACAAACGTTGAACTGCATGAAAAAGTGTTTGTGCTTTAGCAATTCTTAAAAATAAAATGGAACGTGAAAATCATAACGCAACAATGGACCGTAATGAAATCTCTTTTTTACGGCTCACGGCTATGGCGGGGCCGAGCAATTTTAACCTCGTTTTCATTGAAATTCACATTTCATCCGAGCAACAAAAGGGTTGGCTCTTTGCGAAATGTCAATTGTGAGGAGGGTAGCGAGCGGCCCGCTACCGCCAATGTTATCCTGGTACTGGAGGACACATGTACGCGGCCGTGACAAACACACAACATCATACGGATGCGTGTATGTATACCCACCGGCTGTTCTGAATAATGCATGAGAAGCCAACGAATGCTTTAAAAAGTTAACAAGGTTTTCCGAGCTTTCCTTTGTTCCGCTGCTTACTGACAAAAACAAATTGCTTCCACTGGAACTCAGTGAAAAATTTGATTTATCTAGTTGCTTCTATACCTTTTATTTAATAAGCAAAAGGGTGGATGGAAAACGCTTGGAATGTAATACTAAAACCCCGAACTACAAACGTTTAGGTACATTGTAATACAAGTTCTATTCAACAATAAAACCAAAGAAAGAACTAAAGAAGTTTCAGCTCGAAATTCCAGTGTGCTAACAAAACAACTAAGTACTTACCCATGTGCTTACTACAAAGAAGAACAATTAAGTGTATAAGGGGATGAGAGAGAAGCTGTGGCTGGTAAAAGTTGTAGTGTCGACCACGCCACGGCCTCGGCCCGAGTTACGGATACCTAGCCGATAACAGGATTAACGCGCCCTCCCGTGTTGTTACCGGCTAATTCGCACGCAAACTTCCCACACGCCACACTTTCGACACGATAATGTTCTCCTAGTAGTTCGCCTGATATTCACTTATTACTTTCACCGTTCGCGTTAATAAACTCGGCGTGAGTTAAACTCACGCCATTTAATTAATTAGATTTTCTGTTAATATACCTACATTACGCTATGTTACTAACAAAGCTTATTTTTGGAATAACATAAATATGCTCTATTATCACATGTGGACAGAACGTGATAATTTGGCCTGTTTGGTTACCGGATTATTGCCGGATTAAATCCTATTGAAATTAGTTCAGTTCAATATTCTATAAAGACAAAGTTCGAGTAGGTAATATAAATGTGAACACAGTCTGATAAATTAATAATACATTTCGATTTTATACGCGTTTATTATTATCAATAAGAGCCCCATGTTATCTCTCGGGTGAAAGTTAATGTGCGTCTTTGTTGATAGCATGTAAACACGACGGATTCGAACAAAAAATAACTTTGATAAAGCTAGATATTTTTACGATCTCTCTACGGATTAATGAACATTTATTATTAAACTCGGCTACTCAAATATGATTTTTTGTTTATCTTATCCGTACCTTATCCAATCAAAGTTAATTGAACGCTCGATCAAATCACAACACTATTCAGTTTAATATTCCCGAATCTTTCTTCATCTCGAACTTTAAAACTTCCCAAGTCAATTGAGAATTTTAATTTTGTAATTATGGCAAATAAACTTTTAACAGTTGACGGCAGTCATGAAACATTTACGACAATATAAAATCGTAATGGATTAACTTGATCGCCACAGTCGACGTTTAACGACCGACCTGGGGTAACTTCCTCAATAAAATTATTCTCTGTCATTCCTTTAGTGAGCTTGACGATACAAACTACATATTTGAGAATAGAAACTATACACCGTCCGAATTCTATAATGAATGACTGTCTTATTTTATTTACTAGCTGTTGCCCGCGGCTGCGCCCGCGTGGATATCAATACTTCTCTATTTGAATCGGATTTTGTTCACAATTTCATTGGTTTTATTTTTTTTGTGCGGAACCCTAATTATTTTTCTAAAATAAAAGTACGCTAAGTTACTTCTTATAACATCAGCTATCTGCTATTGAAAGTCCCATCAAAATCGAACAAGCCGTTTCGGAGATTAGCCGGAACAAACAGACGAACAGACAGACAAAAATTTTAAAAATTGCTTTTTCGTTATAAGTACCGTATATACTTTCATATGCATTTAGTAAAAAAAGCTGTTATTTTGACATTACAAACGGACACTTCAGTTTTATTTATTTGTATTGATGTAGTATAGATGTAAGTATAGATTATTTACAATTTTTTACGCTAGAATTCCGTAACATTTCATCGTCACTTCTAAATTGTGTTGATAGTCTATTAACTTCTGTTATACGTGTTTCTTGTCTCGAATATAGAATGAAGCGATGGACCTTGTACAACAGATTGAAGTGACATCAAACGGGTGTCCTTTCTCTAAAACAGTATTATTATTGAATGAGGTCAAACAAGGACAACAAATGTAACGAAATAGGGTTCCAATCTCATTTTCTTTCTCATATGTGAGAGAATCAAGTTATTTCCAAATGTTTTGGGGAATAAAATAAATATCCAAGCAAATAGGCAAGGGTGTTGAAAATGTCTGCAAAATTGCCTATTTCTTTGAAACGAAAAAAATGCTATGAATGATAACGAATAGGTACAATTCACAGGGTGCCGTTGAAAAGTACCAATATTAAAACTTCTCCAGTTTTCTGTTGTAATGAATGACACGAACAAAATAGCTCTTTCTTTGAAGTTTTACCTTGTAATCATTTCAAATCGTATCGCTGAAGAAAATGAAAAGGTCCTCCTCATTTCTTTGCAAAAACCGAATTGATTTTCAATAATAGTCAACCAATGAATTGACAAAAAGCGCAAAATTAAAAGTTAAAAGCTCTAACATGGGTCAACAGCGAGTCAATACTTGTAATTGGGTAGGTTTTTAATTAAGGTGGAAGCGCCAGGTAGCCCGCGAAATTCAAACTTTCTTATGTTTTTTGCAATTTGCAAGTCAGTATTACGTTGTATGTTGATTAAAGTATCATTCGCAACCGTAACAAATATGCGTTTACAGAATTATAATCATCAAAATCAGTAATACAACTCCATAAGTTTGTATAACCCTAATTGTCAATATTTCATGAAATAGTCATTCAATAGAATTACCTGCTCTTAAAGAGTTGTATTGATGACTTTAATTATTATAATTCTGTAAATACATACTTTTTACGGTCGCGAATCATGTTTTCATCAACATACAACCTAATAGTGACTTGCAAATTGCAAAAAAACGTAAGTAAATTTGAATATCGCGGGCTACCTGGCGCTTTCGCCTTAACTACTAAAATATTAACATATCTAGTCAGAGAGAATCAGGGATTCGTAGAGACAGTTATACTCACCTCATCTTATCGTTTATTTTAACGCAATAACATTCGTATTTTCGTAACGTAACATTAAAGGAAACTTATTAATTATTACAAATAAAACTTGGTCGACTCGTAATTAAGAGTCCATTTTGTGACAGCCTTTTAAAATTCACTCCACGAGCGCAGAGGGAGGCTCAAAGGCAAAATAATTAAAGCGGAGGGTATAAGAAAATGTCGGGGAGGGAGATCAAAGGAGAGAATTTACCCTCGGGTAAATAATATAGCAGTCTCGCGTCGGATTTGGGTATTTGCTAAAGTTACAATATACCTGTTTGGGCTGTCGGTAGTGGTATTGACATGGTTTACCTCAATCCAAATTAATTATTTAATGAAAGGAACTACAGGAGGAGTTGGGGCAATGGAGACAATTACCGAGCAATAACTCGGAGCGTAGGCCCCTGGGAGTCACCGAGCTATGGATGTGGAGCTATGTCGGCTTTTGAACGTGGGACCTGTCTATTTCAGGTTTATTTGTTTTTGATCGCCGTGAAGGGTAAAGGCTCCTGCAAACAGGCGCCACACGCGACGCGAATCGCACGCGACACAAAGTAACCGCGAGTCGCGCCTGTTTAAAGGAGCCTTTAGCTACAGACGGTACAGTGGCTTTATAAATGTCCTATTTGTGACCCCAAAAAGAGTGATTAGCGTTTCATTAAATGTTTAACCTTTTTAATACCTTTTTAAATAATGAAAGTTATCATTTTCTTGTCTCAATAAAGGGTTCTTCTTTACATATTCCATTACAATGGAAATGGAATTAATAAGGTACTCGGAATAAAGTCTCCTGCAAACAGACGCGACACGCGACGCAACAGAAGACACCGCGTGTCGCGCCTGTTTGCAGGAGCCTTAACTCCACCATCTTCTGACTTTTCATTTATACTTGGTAGGTTCCTAACTTATTTGTATTTTTAAACCAAATTATGATAAGTTCAAAGAAATGTAGGTCTGTACCTACTAAGGAAAATCGCGTGACAATCCTTGAACGCCTCGCCTTGGAAAAGAACATGAGCCGAATGAAATTTTCTAACTACTTACCTACTTATTAACATTCTCACGTAAATCTTTAACATATAGTACTGTCACAAATATAAATAACATTATAGTGACTTATTCTTCTCAAACTCGCTTAATGACGCTTGATCGCAGCTAGGCAGAATCCATCATTTACCGACTTCAAAAAAGGAGGAGGTTATGTTTTTGCATAATCACTCAATGCCTTCACTTTCAAAGGTTACTGAAAACATTTAATTATGCAAAGTCAACCTATACCTACTCTGAATGCCTTTATGAATATTAATATGAATGAATAAATTCAAATATTTCGCGCTCTACCATTTTTTTTTGTACTTACCTGACGTGGGTGGAAAATTACCCATGATTGGAAGAACCTCCAAATTGTTCCGAACCCGCAAACTTACCTGGAAAGAATAAAGTACTACAATAAAACGTAATTCATGTTCAGTAATTGATAAATAAGATATTTGTATTCACAAAAGGAATATTGTTTTGGGTTTCATTCTGCGAATTCTTGTTTTATATCTTTTCGGTAAAATACGTTGAATAACTCTGCGACAAGACTGGATTTGTTAGACTCTCATTAATTCACAGTACACGAGTGCTAACAGTATACTATAATCGTAAAATGGCATTACAACGTCAACCTTTACAGCTGCCATTCGAGTTCGAGCGCAAATCTGAAATGAATGAGCTTCAGACGGATATTACGAATTCACCAGACGCGCCTCAACTCATAACAAAGTCACTAAACAGTCTTAAATTGTTAAAAATTAACATTCAAATTGGGGGAGCGCTGTTAGTGGAATTAGTACGACTTTCACTCATAAATCGTCTGGAGAGGGTGGCGAGTACGCCGGTTTATTGGCTGCACGTCGACATTCGCCTGCTAATAAATGAAGCAGAAAAGTTTACATAGGTAGTGTGCTGTTTGTCGAGGGCGGAAGACATCACCCGCGCACTTATCTAACCGAAAATGTGTCTACACAGAGCGTCGCAGAGCTCAAACTTCGACGGGAACACTTTTATAACTCTGCCTCTCCTGCTTGCTCGCGAGGAGTGCGAGCAGGATGCAGCGACCGCATTATGGGTTTATGAAATGAGCTCCGTTGCCTCATGTTACCCCGACGAAGAAAATGAAATTATGACCGTAGCCGCGCAAAGAAAGCGGCCATGACATCTCTAATTTTTTCTTGTGCAGCTTTTACGAGCGAACGAGATTCGGAGCAAAATACTCGGATGAAATTGGAGAATATTTTTGAAATAACACTATTTTATTATTACGTAGCAGTACCGATAAAATACTGAAATTAAGTACTTATTTCTCTAAATAGCTTCTGCGTTTTACAAACTACATTTTAAAGACCGTACCTACTTGAACATGATATAGGAATCAGTAAGTATAGGTGTTTCTGCGTAATCTTATCTCAAACATCAGACAAGGTAATTAGGTTCGCTGCGAACGCCGAACGCACACAAAGCTCATTAAGCATCAATTCCAATCTAATCAAATCGTGATTAAATCGAGAGAGGACCCTTTGATGTCACGGGCGTTGAGCGTCGATGGCGCGCGCCGAAATTACAGACATATGCTCACGTTCTCCGCAGCTACCCCATGCATAATTTGTATTGCATTAGCTTCCCCAATTTGGGGCGTTTGTTCATAAGTATTTTAAATCAGAGCTAGCATTGAAATGCTGACACTGCTGACAGTTTAGGCTGGCTTAATAAATTAAGCTTGTTTATTTAATACGCTAGTTTTGCTGGTGCAAACACCGTACACACGGCTACATATCAAGCTATACTATTCCAGTTTAAGCTGATCTCGCATTATAAATAGGATTTACATCTTATGAGAGGTCAGCTTATATTGGAAATGTGTAAGCTATACATTTGTACACGTTGCCGTTGTCTTGAATATTCAGGATTTATTTAGTGAACACAATTTCGTGTGACAAAAACTCGTTTAATCAAAATTATTATTTCGCTGAATATTATAAATAGGACGGTTCAAAAACGCATTTGTATCACATTCCATTTTAAACGTCCACCAACAACGAGCTTGAAAATTCTAGGTAGCCATTGAGGTAAGTACCATTTATAGTTAATTATTTATTAGTTCATTCATAGTAACTATTAGCCTTACCGGTAATTCAGCGAGATCTGTAAACGAGCCAATGCTACGAAACAGTCGGTAATTAAACGTCCATTATAAACTCAGTAGGAGACTTCAGATTACTCCTTTGAACGCTGGCACCCTGGTAGAAATTAAAGTATGATGTAACAAAGTGGTACGTTTATTACGTCCACCAACCATTAATTAACGCTTTGAAGAAACGGCTATCGCAGTAATAACAATGAAGCTTCTATTGTGTCTCGTTTGCCTCCCGCAGTGTTAATAAACATTACAAACCTGAAGATAAGTCTTGGTGGTACATTTAGGGAAAATATATTTTTATCAAATTGACACACTATTCCAATCTGCTGTGATAAAGTCATTTCATGCAACTGTCAAAGAATCGTGGTGAGTTGTGATTTGAAAATACGGGCAATTTAAGTTCGTAAGTTAATTGCAATTAACCAAACGATTAATTCGCCTGACGTTACCTACCTAGTACTACCTACTTTTATTATGGTGATTAGATTGTGCATGATTTCAGAACCGGTTCTGCCAATACTTCGGAAGAACCGGGTATACCCGGGTATTTCGTAACAGTTTATACCCGGGTCCATACCCAGATTGGTGATTTGTAATCTACGTGATACACTGCTAGATTATTTTTAGATGAGAAATTGCGTAGAATGTAGGTTTATCGAAATAAAAAAATAACTACGGGATTTCCCACATTGCAAAATGTTTTCAAATCATCCGGTATATTGATTTGCGCCAATAAAAACAAACGATCTCTATACCGTGGTGTGTGGTTATTGGTTCCATAATGTGATAATTATAGCGTTACATTTATTTATATTTAGAGAATCGTACGTGTTGAACTGGTCTTATAGATTGCTTGATCTAAATAAAATAATTTCACGTAAGTATGAGAAAATAACATGTAAGAACTTAAGTACCAAGAAAAACCATTATCTTTGAAGTAATTCCGCCAACTTTCGCAAATAGAGCCTCCTAAATTAAAACAGAACAACCTAAATAAATATGTAAGTATGTATAATAAAATATTTATAGGATCTCTATCAAACAAGTTTCCTGTATGTACTACAATACAACAAATAATATTAGTACAAAGTATGATAATATTTCTTTCAATCGACTCATAAACCGAAGCTTGTCAGTGTTCCCACATTGGCTTACATTTTAATGAAACCTCGTAGCGATCGTATCTCTTAGACAAGTGCCACTAGTCCTCACAGGGTAATGTTTATTTTATCAATTACCACACATTATGTCACGTATGGTCCCGAACACTTCACTTATCAGTTTAATTCATCTCGCCCTTTATTTTAAAACACGCGACGCGCCTGATGCTCACGTAAGAGCGGGATGGAATGGTTTTATAGAGTGTGAGAGTGAGACGACGGGGCCAGCGTTTCTCAACGTGTCGCGTTTAGCGGTGTTAAGGTTAATAGCGCTATTTGTATAGCGAGAGATGTTATCGGTTGAAGCTGTGGCTGCGAGACCGACATGGACATTTTATTGTCTACATCGACACAGAATAATTCCAGACAACCAAACGATTTGAATGCACTTCGAATTTAACATGTGTCGTTTCTTCCGTGTTCCTAATGTCCGTGTAAGTTTGTTTTAGCAGTAAGTACATATTTGTAAATAAACGTTTTACTTACAATTTGTTGTCTTTTGTCGGTGGAATGTAAATACAGTTTTCAAAGAATAAACTTTAGCAACGTTTCACAAAATAGTAAGTGTAATGTTAATAGTTAGTAAGTATTTGTTTTGTGCTAAAAAAGCTCAAGCATGACAAAATGTCATTTTTAACGAAGTATTTATTATGCATTTGGACAAAACAATGCAGTACGGAATGCGAAAAACTACATTACAAGTTACAACGATGTAATTGAAATTCATTTGAGCTGTCCCGTGCCCTGCCATTAAAGCGACGTTGTTAATAACTTCAGCAAACGTAACAATTTGCCGCATCGTCCTGAATAAATAATAAACCTATTAGAGGTAATATTTACATGACAGCTACAAACAATACCTACATACATTATACACAAGTGAAACGAGTATTCAAACTTGTTTACATAGAGAAGAGATCTGAGCATCATTCATCTTTACAATGTTAACAGATGTTTATAAAATATACTCAACTTGCAAGCGAGATACTGTAAACACGAGTTTTAAATAAATTGGACACGTGAAAACGCGACGTAACCATCCAACTGTTACTCTATCTGCATATTTATAAATCAGTTGCCGTGCGTTAGTCTCGCAAAAACTCGAAAAAGGCTCGACTGATTGTGATGAAACTTTGGTAAGTTGTTGTGTGCGTGCCGGAGGTTTCTAACAATAAAAAAAATAAAAAAGGCATTGCAACGCATTAGCTGGTTTCAGAATGAAAGTAGTCTAAACATAAATAAATGTCATTATAAGCAACGGTAAGTGTTTATGCTAATACAACAAGTTGCTTAAAAGGTAATGACACCACAATTAGGTACTCGAGAAGTGTTATTATCAACGCTCGAACAAGATGAGCTCCGAGGCAAAAAACATCTCTCGACTCAATAGGATGATTGACATTTCTGATGCCTCAGACAGAAAACCTGTTTGCAGCCACAAAAGCTTTTTGGTTGTTGTACATACAATACACAAACACATGAGAATAACGGCTTTGAACACACAGACATGCTATTACGTTTCTCATTAGCAAGGAAAATTGAGTGTGTTGTAATATTTATTTTGAGGACAGAGGCAATACGAAAGTCATCCTTAAAACAGCATGCAAATTAAATATCTGTTTCGTTTTATTGTATCGGGAACAAATAGAGCAAGTGTATGTTATATTCAAAGCGCCCAGGGGATCTTAGAGGCTGTGCGAGTGCCATTAAACCGTCTGTAATACACCAAGTAAGTATTTGCATGAAAACGACAAGATATTTGCATATGCAAATTACGTTCCGTCTTTATTTGGGCTGCGGACGTTAACTCTACGTCCTTAAGTAAATGAGAGGCCCCGAGCTTTCCCGATAGCCGTATCTTAAAACTTCTATTATTTAAATAGACCATTTAAATCAGTTATCGTGTCAATTTTTTCATCGACCTACTACACAAAACAATTAACTTTTATGTCTAGTTATCTACGAATCGGATAAAAAGTAGACATGAATAGAGCGTTAACAAGACAAAAACTGTGGTCTATTACAGCGTTTAATAATGCCATTATAATGCAATCAAACCGGCTTCAAGAAATCGTTCGAAACGACAGTACAAGACAAGAGCCGAGTGAACAATAACGACGGCACCGCTCATTTTTGTAGTCTCAAAGGAAAACAATAAAACAAAGAGAGCGCAAAAACGACACCGTACACGCAAGCGGGGCTCTCGAAAAATAGCAGCGCACACACGCGACGCGCCGCGATGCCATCCTCGCCACGACCAGTATAACGCTGCCACACATGCACGAATAAAAAACAGCCAAACGCACACGAGCACAACAGCGTGTAGCTAGAGTCGGTCGCTCAGCTTACCCTCGCACTCGGCGAGGCATTCGTGCGTGAACCCAACCGACTCCCTGTGTACATACATGGCTACGTACTTATTACCGGTACGTGTGTTGCGGACTGCGGTATCCATTACGCCGAGGAAAAAGCGCGCGAACCAACGGTGTGTGTAATTGATTAACAGTTTGAGAACCTGTTGACGAGCAGTGACGGACGCGCCGCTCAAACATACCCTCGCCGGAAAGCCTCGTTGAGCGTTAAAATCTTAATTTGAATAATATGCACGTCATTTCACTTCCACTTATAATAACCTCATAATAAACGATGCGAAGCGAAGTTCAAATTACATTCCCTGGCAATATAACTGTTATTTTAATAATGGAATTTAATTACACGTTTATTGAATGTTTTGTGCGTTTTATTGTCAATGGAAACCACTTTGAAGTCTTTAGTACACGTTTTATACTTCGTGTGGCAAGATTTCATTTAAGTGTTTTATAGCTAGGATAAAAATTCTTATACATTACAATTTATTAAGTACCTACTTACGTGTAAACCAGCACAAATAAATAACGGCGTATAGGTATTCAATGTGATGAGGGGCAATAAAGTCAGCGAATTGTGTGATGTAGTAATAAAAGTGGTCGGAAAGAAAAAGAATAATTTATAACAATAAAATGGTGTGCGGAGATGTCGCGTTTGGCCGCGTCTGCCTCGCTGCTCCACCCTACATCAATAATTCATGCGACATCGCGCCATTGAGAAAGTGCTCTGTGATCGCCATACTAATTCAACTATTGAATCACTAAAACATTTCTTTGTGATACTCGATTCAATATATGTATATACGCACAATGACAAACAATACATTTCATTGTTTGGATCTGTTAGTAAAACGATAAATTAGTAGTCCGTAGCTGTCAAAAATAATTCAGTGATATTCCACAAACACTGGAATTTCTGAAACATTGACGCCAATTCCTGAAATAGTAAACACGAAACCATATTATTACTGTCCAACTCCCAACAATGAAAACATTTTCATTGTTTAGGAAATAGTACTGAACAGAATTGCGACTTGTATAAGCTACCTTCGCAGAAAGGATTCATTTTTTTTTTCTAAACAGGATTACATTTACAGATTTAACCCTAAAAGGAACCAGCTGCTCGAAACGGTCTCGTAAGAAAAATATCATACGGGATGGGGACTCGGGGACGTTTCCGTAAACACATTCATCCCGAGGGGAAGGCGAAGTAGCCGACTGGATTAATTCGTGTAATTTAAACTCCAATACCATGAGAACACGAAACTGAGTAGACATTCAGCTCACCTAACGTGAAACTACCAGTCCAGACGAGTAACTCCGTAACATACTTACTATCAGCGGGAAATAAAGATGGAATGCAACAGGAAAGCGGATGTAAAACATGTGTAGCAAAAATAAACTAATATATTACTGCTAACACGTGGGAAATCCAAGAAGTTTGCGAATTAAGCAGAAAAATATATCCGTTTCATTTATTTGCTTTTACTATTCCAATGAAAATCTGTGTGCGAGATGTGAATTTCCAAGTGGCAAGATGACGCTGCATTTATGACGCTCGTGTGTACGAGCCCTGAGGGTGGCGAAAGGAGACGGCACTCCCGCCTTCCCTTGAGGTGTAAGGGAGAGGTGGATATTTCATCGACTCCGGGTACAAGATGGCAGACATTTTGCGGTTGATAGTTTATAGTTATTGCGAGCGAGTGCGACGTGTCCGGAGCCGCTTTATCACATTGTTAGCGTTGTTATCCGCGTACACCGGATTAAGTGGAGATCACACTCGAGCCCTGACTCACCACTCGGACAATGGCTTCCGGTAATGGCTTTTAACATTTACACCGTCTTTTATGTGTTTACCCTTCTGATTTATTACGATGTGTTTGTTAGCTAAACATTATTTTCTTGGTAATTATCATTTCTGTTCTAAACATAATAAAGTATTAAACTTTATGGCGTTTTAATTAAAAACAACGCCGGAGCGCGGTAAGAATTTATTCCCCCATCTAACAACTTCAAAGGGCGTAGAGGTGTCGCGCGTGAATATAAATCTCCCGCCGGGATAAAAGTGGGAAAGCTCGGGACGGATCTATATAAATGTTGCAATTCGTGCGAGTTCCTGTGATCGATTGCTCTCACTATCGTCGCACTATTTCAAGTACAAGACATCTCATTTATTCCTGTCATATTCAAAGCGCTTTTATTTTGCTCGAGGAATTTGCTCCGATAAAAGATAGGTAAGTATGTTTTTATAAGCGGACGTGAAGTATTATAAACATCTGCGCTGTTTATTTTATATCTCGGGTCGAATGTGAGTTTATTGAAATAAAATGCAACGTAAACAGCGATTGGAAGAACTGTCGACCGCCGCCGGCGTGGTTCACAGATGCGCATCAGTGGTACTAGGAGAGCATGAAGCTACGGAAGATACACGAGCGAAGAGTCGAGCCTTTCGCCATAAATCCGCCGGAGCAAAGAAAGCGTTAACTCTGATTTACCGACGTTCGCGTCATTCGTGACGGGATTCAATGCGCTGCTAACTTGCTTTATTATATTACCTACAGTTACTAATGAGTGAGTGAGTTACTAATGTTATCGTGCTAAGCTAAATAAAGAGATTAAGACGAATACAACAATAAGATTTTTCAAAGAAATGACGATAACTTTGCTGTTTTAGCAAGAAATCCTCGGCTGGATGTCTGAGCTGAGATAGCTATCGTGACGGATCGCAAAGCTCCGAGAATTTCATTCACACGGACGGACAAAGGAATTGTGGACAGGACATGTGACCAGAGAGCGACATACGAACAGCAACCAAAAAGAAACCAACTATTGTTATGATTTAAATAATAATGCTTTCTCTAGACAGCCAAAACATAATATCTGAGTTGACATCTACCGAAAATTGCTTTTCTACAGATTCAATTAAAACTTTATTAATTCCACAAAGAATCTTCGAAGAAACTTCAATTTGTAGAAACGGTTACGTTGTCAAAGTTAACAAAATTCAACTAAGTAGATAATAAAATTTATACAGATAAAAAACTTAGTCTGCTTGCCGTTTAGAGTATTCAGATGAGAATACTGGAAAAAAACAAAAGATTCAGTTTTTATCCACTTAGTAAAACAGACAAATTAATTGGGACTAATATTTACGTTTAAATAATAAAATAATTATGTTGTTAACAGCAGTAAATTAAACGTGGGCTAAGACGTAATGTTTGTGGTAACTGAAAATAAAGCGAGCGATTTGTATCCACTAGCGAGTTATTAGTTAAAAGTAGGGCTGTGTAATTAGAAGCACATTTGGCGGGGCCGCGGGCACTGGTCGGCCGCGCGGCCATGTGGCGGCGGCTCGATGCAACGCGCCGCCTTCATTAAATAATTTAAACGTGCTACTCGTGTGCACTCACGCTAATAGCCGTTTTACCGTGGAACCGTGGAAAAAGTCATAGAAACAAACACCTGGTAGGTAGGTAAAGTGAATTACATCACTTGACTACAATACGTCCGTGTTACGTACTAGGCCGGCACGAACGGTTCGCAGCTCGCAAATTACAGTATTAAAAATTTAAAACCACTATTATAAAATGCTTTAGCTGTTGTACATTGTTGTTTTAGTGCTGGCTTGCCGGCCGGAACATAAAACATTAATGCACATCTATCCTGGGAAGCAGACAGTAAAAACTTTGTGTTGGTTCTATGGGATGGAAAAATTAGGATGGCCTTGACCGAGAATGTCCTAAGTCCCTTACTTGGAGTCACGTTCTATTACAATTCTATCGCGATGATAAAAGTTTGTTTGACAGCATCAAAATATGGTGAGAGATCAGTCCTATCTACCTACCTATTTCCATTCATATAGGTGTAGTTTCTGTAAGTTAGGTCCATTTTATCGAGTCAACCAATCGTGACGTGAGGATATTAAATGTAGATGTGCTTAGCTAATTTATAAAATATAAGTCAATAAATACCTATGGTTACATTATAACTCAATACAACAATGCATTCAGGGTACTGATGGGGTTGCCACCCTACTGCAGTGCTTCCGGTATGTATGCAGAAGCGGGCATAGATGGCTTTCACGCCATCATGCGCAAGCGATGCGCCTCCATCATGCGCAGGGTACGCGGCAGCCCCAACAGCATCCTGAGCAGGTGGGACAGTCCCATACCGGGGCATTGGATACGCCTACATGCCACTGTGGCGTATAATTAATAATTGTTTTGTTTTTTTTTCTGATAGATTTAGGTAGGTACTAACACTAGTTTCTAAGTTGTGTGTTGTACTAACCAAATGGACCTTGTCTGAATTAAAAAACATATTATTATTATTTATAACACTACTGACCTTGCAAACAAACTCGATACATAATAATATGTCGCAAATGGATTATAGATTCTGCTATTTTACAAAACCGCTAGTTGTTTTACATAGCAGCGCCGTTATGAAAAACAGCTGAACAACGTTCAGCTGGATTGTCATTGCGCTACGTTTTACAATACTGCTATCCACGTTTAGGTGTATTGCAGAATGGCTTATCTGCAGTCACAATAAGCGTTTGGTGTGGCTTCTAATGCCGAATCGGTCGCAACAACTAAGCTCGGGCACCCTGACCAATTGGTTTAGGTTAGGTTAGAACTGTGACCAACCGCGTTTGGCCGGCGAGCGCTACTTCCAAGTTAGTCGCTTACTTGGCTATTTAGTATTTATAGGACTGACTTTTATAAAATGGCCCAATCGCTGTTTTCACTCATATTACTCGTTTTATTTATTTTTTGTTTCGGACGCCATTATTGTAGTCAACTCATGACTCACAGAGAACTGAAATCAACAATCTGACGTTTCATTTCACGCTGTTTTATAAACGCAAAGCGTTTATACAATCCTGCGTGTTAAAGTTCAGTAATTATCAGGCACGTCTACAGAGGGGGGGATAGTTGGGATTTATCCCCCCCCGAAATCTGACTGAAAAAAAAAACGTTTTAAGCCATCTGTTTATTTATTCGCTTGCGTGTTCTTTCAAGAAGTAGGTAAAATAAAAATATAGATCTTGATCTGATTATGTAAGCGACGTTACTAGTAGCGCCATCTAACCTGTTTAGAGAGAAACCGAGAACGAAAACAGTAATGAACGACATCTATCGTCGAGTAGAAAAACTAATAGTAGAAAGGTCGTCGCGTCGAGTAGCGAAATATCGAGAAGCCTCCATAACTTTCTGCTACCAGGTAGTAGATGGCGCAATATTCCAGTGTTCCAGAATACGAAAATGTAGTATAAATACGGCGGGAGTCCGGGAACCTGTATGTCAGTTCATTTCGAGAGCGATTCAAGTGAGAATCGAGAGCGACAAGCGAGAAGAAAAGTGAAATACCTTTGCAATAGTGACAGTATAGTGCAATAGACCAGTTTATTTTGATATTGGTTACAGTTACATAGAGTGTAGGTAGAGTAAATTCCTTCCGACTTGGTTCACCTGATACTTTGCCCGTGCCGTGAAATAAAGGAAAAAAACTTCAAAACCACTGTTTTCAGTTCATTGGATTCGCCAAATCGCCAGTCCGTGACGTGAGATAGTGTTGGACAATTTTGGACCTGCAGACGTCATAATTTGTTGGACCGTTCGCCCTATCCATCACAGATTACTTAAATAAAGTAAAGTAATGTGTGAAATGTGAGTGCTTCTTGATTTGTGCTTGTTTGAATGTATATAATTGCTGCTGCTAAAATGAAGAGAATTGACAACTTTTTCAAGCCAGTGGCAAAAAAAATTGTTACTACTAGCACTAACGAGGAAAAAACTACTCCAAGCATGGCTTCTGCTGTTGATAGTAGACAACTAGAAACAACATCAAAATTTACAGAAAAAAATGTGATTTCAGCCGAACCGGCTGGAAGATGTAGAGATGAAGGAGAATGTTCAACTTCAAAAACGTGCAGTTTAGATACAATGATTATAATAAGTGAAACTTTTCCTGATATCGGCGTGGTTTCTAATGCCATATATAACACACAGTATCCTCCTCTTGTACTCACAGATGAACAGAAAAAAAATATTATTACACAGCCGTTTGTCCCAGATGCGTCATTTTCGTTTCCGGCTAGTAGCTTTGGAAAGAGGAAACTTAGATTTCGAAGAGAATGGATGGGATCATGGGAATGGTTAACATATTCGCCGAGGAGGAACGGTGTGTTCTGCAAATATTGCGTTGTCTTTTCATCAGGCACCGCTGGAAAAGGTTCCCATCAAACACTTGGAAGTTTTGTCAGCAAACCATTTGATAATTGGAAAGATGCAACAGAGATTTCGCGAACATTCTGCTGCTAAATATCACCAGTTTTCTAAGTTATGCGCAGAAAATTTCTTACGCGTAATGGATCCAGCAGCTATAGACGTTGCATCGCAGCTTAATGATCAAAGGCTCAAAGAAAAGGAAAGAAATAGAACAGCACTAAAACCTATAATCGAAACTATCATCTTCTGTGGAGAGCAAGAGTTGCCGCTTCGTGGAGACAAAGACAGTGGACCATTGACTTTAGAAAAGCCACTTGGTAAAGATGGAAAATTCAGGGCTCTGCTACGATACCGAGCAAGCTATGATAATATCCTGAAAGATCATATCATTACAACCCCTAAAAATGCAACGTATTTTAGCCCTATTATTCAAAATGAAATAATAGATACTTGCGGAAAGATAATTCAGAAAAAAGTTGTGACACAAATAAATAGTTCAGAGTGTTTCGCGATTCTTGGCGATGAAACTTTAGATGTGAGTGGAACTGAGCAATTGTCTTTGTGTGCGAGATACGTTTATAAAGGTATTTTGAGGGAGGACTTTCTCAGTTTCATTGAAATACACGACCTAAGTGCCGAAAATATAAGTGCAGAAATTTTAAAGAAATGTCATGAGATTGGTTTGAATCTCGATAAACTAGTTGGTCAGGGGTATGACGGAGCTGCTACCATGGGAGGACACATCAGTGGTGTGCAGACGAGAATCAGAAAAGAATTTCCTAAGGCCACATACGTACATTGCTCGGCACATCGTCTGAACCTAGTTCTTTCAAAAGCTCTTTCAGTTCCCGAGGTGAGAAATTCAATAGGCGTTGTGAAGGAAGTCTGCAATTTACTTCGCAACAATGCAATGGCCGGGAAACAGTTCAAGGAAAATGTGGAAAAGCTCACACCAGAGAGTAAGAAAAAAAGACTGGTCGGCATGTGTGACACTAGATTTATAGAACGTCACGACTCTATAAATGTATTTGGTGAGTTTCTCGAACCTATTGTCATTACATTAAGAGAACTATCCTACACAAACAGAACTGTCGCCCAAACTGCGTCTACACTTATAGCTGCGATGGAAAAGAGTAGTTTCTTGATTTCTCTAAAAACCTGTGAAAGATTTTTCAGTTACACTCTCCCACTGTCAGCATATTTGCAGAACCCTACACACGACCTGGCCTCTGCTATGAAATTTTCCGATGACATTATCGGAAAACTAAAAGGGATACGTGACGATGTTAACCCGGTATTCTCAGAAATATATAACGCATGCTGCAAAATAGCGGAAGATGTCTTGCAAATAGAAATTCAGCGTCCTCGAGTTACTGCCCACCAAACTGCACGAAGCAACCCTCCCAGCGATACTGCTGAAGAATACTTCAGAAGAACTATTTTTATACCGTGCTTGGACGATTTGATATCTGGCATGAATGATAGATTTGCGAATCAAAGAGAGCTGCTTTCTTCTTTAGAAATTATTCTTCCGAAAAATGTGGACGAGAGGAAGATAAGTGAATTAGAAAATATGAAAATTTATTGGGAAGAAAGTGTTGGAGAATCACTAATAAAAGCAGAGTACAGTATGTGGTGTGCCAAGTGGAAAAACACAGATAAGAAACCAGTCGAAATTATGGAAATTTTAGACACGTGTGACAAAGTTTTCTTTCCTACCATTAACAGGCTAATACATATTCTGGCCACCCTTCCGGTTTCAACGGCATCTGTGGAGCGGTCATTTTCATGCCTAAAGAGAATAAAATCCTTCCTAACGAATAGAATGGCGGGTGAGAGGCTTACTGGTCTCGCTCTATTGTCTATTCATTCCGCTTTGGCGCCAGATCCTGATATGGTACTAGACGTAATGGCTGCCAGCAGAAACAGAAAAATACTTATATAATTATAGTATAGTACAGTGAAAATTATAGTACAGTGATTACAGCGATTTTCACACAGTTCACATGGTTGTTTCAATGTTTGTCCCCACCCGAACCAAAAGTCTGGATACGTGCCTGGTAATTATGTAAACCCGCTAAACGTCGTTCAGTTGTTTTACACAACGGAGCTGTTTTGTAAAACACCGGATTCTACAATCCATCAGCGACACATACATGACCTAGTTAACAAATAGTGGTAATCAGAACATTGTTATGCAAATATTTATCGTTAATAATAATTATAGTGATAATATGATAATTTATTGTGATTAGTTACAAAAACGTAGACGCAACAATCGTTATCGATGTGAGTATGTAATGAATAGCAACGATGTTTCACATAACAGTTCAACAAAATATCGAACGACGCGACGGTTCGTCTTTGACAAAAAACATACTGTAATTTTTGACAAAAACATACTGTAATTTTTGACAAAAAATGGGAATGTCTAAGTCGAACCTCGTAAATTGGGGCTACCTCAACGGAACAGCTGCAGGGTGTGGATGTGGAGCTGTGTCACAAACTATGCTTCACCTCCTATCCTGCCCTCTGTGCCTCAAAACATGCAGCCAAAGTGACCTCTGCGCTGCTACCGATAACGCCGCGGTAGTGGCGAAGTTTTGGGCCATCAAAGTATGAATAACTGTCGTGCCAACGACACGAAGAAGAAGAAGAAAAATAGTGTCAACCCCTTAGCATCAGCACCCTTTTTTTTTTTTTTAATTTTGTGGATGGGAAATCATCAAATGACTTCTCCCGCTCTGGGCGGAGCGGGAGGGCGTGTCAGACTTTTACTGACTAAAACCCACCCGTGTTCCTTCTGTTGCCTGTGCCGGGGCCACGGTAACTCTTTCGAACATCAGCATCAGCACCCTAATTGCGTAACACACTTACAGTAGGAATCGGTTTCATTTTGACAGTTCAACGACATCCATTGCAGTATTTACGTTGTTGAGCAGACAAATTTTTCAAACATAAGAAGCAATGGACTAGCAATATGCTTTAAAATCATTCAGATTGTGATTGATAGCGTGTTACGCAATTAGGATGCAGGTCATTGAGATAAGAAAACTATGGAGATGGTAAATTCTTCTACAGGAAGAATAGTTAGACAAATATCTATCATATCGACACACACATGTCAAAAAGCGTTTCGTTTCTTTTTAACTAATCAAGAGCTGCATATGAAAAGAGAGACATCTACATGTTTATCAAGGACTAAATTAGGCAACACTCTGTGACGTCAAAATCATGTCTATGCGTGACCGGTCGCCATGTTGAGTGCCGAGTTTTGTGGTATGATAAATGATTGGTATACGTGTTGTCAATGCTGCAATATCAAACGGCTGCTTGCTCTCTCTCTTGCACTAGCAGTTACAACCCTACGAAAGGCGACCATGATGAGTGCCCGATTTTTGTATCTAGGTCCATACCTACTTATAAACCTATGGACTGGCCATCCAGTCCATAGGTTTATAAGTCAGTGCATCAGGTGGAATGACAGTTCACGTCAAGCTCACTTCACTTCAGCTACGATTTCACGGTGAGACTTTTTCAGAATAGATCGGCAGCTCTCCAAATAAAACATAAGTAATGCTGCGGTGTATAGAAAATAGAAAACAAAAGCGAAACGGAATGTAGCAGAATTATTATGATTTATTTTTCCGTTCGCCCGAGAGTCGGACCACCGCGCGCTATGATAAATACACGAATTCAAGAAATAATTCCACTCACTGTAATATTGAAGGGTCGCCACTGAGATAATTTCATGAGATAACTCCAAACTAATAGATCTGATGGATCTTATCTGTTCGGATTTAACTAATTGCGTTTTGTAACTATGTTTTCATTCCAGACATTATCGTATTTTATCGCGTATGTGCCGATAATACAGTTTTGCAGAACAGTTTTACAGACAGTATTTGTTGACAGCTCACATTAAGGCTCCTACAAACAGGTGCGACCCGCGACGCGACACAAAGACACCGCGTGTCGCGCGACGAGCGGTGCCTTTGTGTCGCGCGCGATTCGTGTCGCGCCTGTTTGCTTTTATGTAATGCTCACAGCCTCGTTCATTACTTTTTGTTTAACTTGTAATGGTATGCGCAATAAATTAGTATAAGTGCGACATTAATGAATGTCCCGTAGGATGGAAGTCGGCAGTTACCGTCACGGTGGCTGATAATCAGAGACTACTTACTTAATACACCGGCGGAGTAGCCACGCGGCTCCGATAGCAATTTCCTGGACGAGCTGCGATGCAAATGGCCGACTTCTCTCGAACCAAATTACCTCCTCGTATTTATTTTAGTACCTCGTTTAATCAAACTGCACTGCAGACTCGTTTCTTGGAAATATTATAGCAGCAAATTGAATATTTATCTTCATAGACCGACACAAAAAGAGACAATAAATTTAAGTTTTATCACTCAAATATAGCGATACATCTACCACAATATAATAAACAAATAAAATTGAAGTGTCCGTTTGTACTGTCGAAATAACAGCTTTTTACTAAATGCATGTGAAAGTATAAACGGTATTTATAATAAATAAACATTTTTTTTTTAATTTTTGTCAGTAGTCTGTCTGTTTGTTCCGGCTAATGTCCGAAACGGCTGGACCGATTTTGGGACTTTCACTGACAGATAGCTGCTGGCTGTTATAAGGAGTAACTTAGGCTTTTATTTTAGAAACTATGAAACTGTGAACAAATAGCGCGGACGGGCGATGCAACGCGGCGGGTCGGGGGACGAGGGAGTTTTATTAAAATGTGGTTGTTCTTTTAGTATATTGTTTATCTTTCGACTTCCACAAGAATGAAACCGCGGGGCACAGCTAGTTACAGTAATAAATATTGCTAAAGCCATTAGGCGAGTAAACGTAGTCTGGCGGAGCGTATACAGCCGACCTCTTTATATCCTCGACGAGACAATAAAATCTTGGGCAATAAACCCTGTCGCCTGACAACGTGACTTTATCTACACTAAAATGAATCAATCAGCTATCAACGGTTTACTTTCGGTTTATCGCCTCGTGTTCATGTTGGAACGATGGAATCACAGATTGTATCTGCGATCATTACGCACCGACTCACCGACACCGCTCGGGCGAACCATCTCCACCTCCTCGTAGTCAGCACACTTACAAACAATTGGTGTCGGGCTATTAGCCGCGTCGAATAGGTCAAAGCGGCAATAACGTCCGAGATAAGGATGTATCTCACGTCGCCCAGCGCCCGCGCCGGCTGTAATTTAATGTCGTTTAAAATAGCAGCAATAAATAGTAATTCGCCTCAGTCGGCCGTTATTGTTATGAGTGCTAATGCGCTAAGTCAGCTTTAATGCTGGCCTAATGCGCGGCTCTGTTCAGCTGAATGGAGGCTGATGTAAGTCGTTTAGCGAGACCGCCGCCGCGACAATGGCGCGGACATTAAAGTTCACACGCATCGTCGATTCCGCAAACAATGAGACGGTATAACTTTTTTACACCACAGCTCGTAATTTATAATAAATTTACTGCCGCGGAACCGTTGCTCAAGCGTGTAAATTTGCTTTGCGATAACATAAGTACTTGTGTAAATAAGTATGTCGCTTGTCGCATGCTTATGAAAACTACATTTTTGTGTTGTTTTAAGTAACTGTTTGTGAATTGTTTCTAGCTCATTCATCAAACAAGCGCGTCTATAGTCCATTGGTTTAGGTAATTAAATAAAGGTAAACAAAAAAAACCACGTGACGTTATAAACGAATTACAACGTTGCTGAATTGGAGAGTAGGTACACCTGTGACGTAGTATGACAACTGAAGTGACTGGTATTACGTTTAGGGCTGATTTTTCAATCGTCAGATAACTTTTATCTAAGGAATATGTTTGACGTTTTGACAGCTTTTGTATAAAAAATGTGTCAAACCGCCATATTTATTCCTCAGGTAAAAGTTATCTAACGATTAAAAAATCAGCCCTTAGTCGGTTATCCACGTCACGTGGCTTTTTGTTTACCTTTATTTAATTACCTAAACCAATGGAGTAGTTCACTGAATGTCTATGAACTGGTGATTTCGTGACGTTTCAGTAAAAGGGTGGCGACTGGCGGAATGTGGTCGTCTCGCGCGTCGTTTGTCCGAGGACAATAAAGGCGGCCATAATAAAGTTCATCACACATGTCGCCCGCGAACCGCAAAGAGAATAAAACTCACCTGCTCGGCCAGTTCTGTCTTACCTGCAACAGATAAAATAATACAGTTAGTGAATGTTGCACTGGTAGCGTGAAATGTTTTTAAACAATTTTATTGTCTAAAGTCCACCGGCAATGTGCCTTTGTTATTGTTTAATTAATCATAGTAGTATCATCATCTGCCTAGCCTTTTCCCAACTATGTTGGGGTCGGCTTCCAGTCTAACCGGACGCAGCTGAATACCACCGTAGTACACTCCGTATAGGTACCTATTTTGAAGCAAATGATTGACCGCATGAACACGATTCTATCAGTTCTGAAGTCATTGATGATGATTGATGTGTTAATTAAAAAGAAAAATAAACATCCTATTACCAAACTCATTTGATATCTATTAGGTTAATTGGATGACGTCCAGCGCAGTAAAAAGTTAGCTCCGTATTTAAAAACCATTGAAAACAAAAGCAGTTTGTACCAGGCGAGCATAAAAACGAGCAGCACGCGGTAGTTGGACCGCCATTTGCATGGCGTCCAGGATATTGCGATCGGGCACAGCAGCGGTGCTCTGAGCAGCAGAAATAAAGGGGAACGCGGCGCCTTCCGTGCTCGCCGACAAATGGACCGCCGTTAGTGCAGTGCCTTTGTCACCCGGCACGACTCGCCCGTGCCACTATTAAACGTCTTTCGGAAAATTACTACCAAACCAACGAGCGCACTGGAACCATTCTTTTCAACTCCACTCGACAATTTTATCATTTAAAGATGAAATCAGCCAGTTTTATTTCAGACAGGACTGAAAAATTCTATACGTTGTATTGTATCGTGACGTCATCTAAATAGATTTGACGGCGTTGGACCCATTCCAACTGAATAAAAACACAAATATCTGTTTTAGGAGTCTTATTTGCGTTTTATATTCAACTGTCGTATTTATTTTTTAGCCTGAACAAATGTAATCACAAAATACGTCGTGTTTATCTCGATTTATTGTAATGGCTTTTGTTGTAAATTAGGTACCTAATAGTACGCCTGTTAGTACAGTGAAGTCTTTACAACTCTGTGTGAACTGTGAATACGTATTGAAGAGAGAAGTTAGCAGCTGTCACTTTGAAAACGGAAGATTTATCGGCACTTATACTAGGCGTGTTATGTTCGTTTTACGTTTGGGTTCCGTACATTAGTCTCCAACGCGGTTTACGAGGCAAACGTGACACAAATGAAATGTCGCTTCAGAACTAAACAGCAAAAGCTAACAGGATATGAAACTGAAACACTAATATTTTCGGTGACGAAATTACACACTGACATGTCTTTAACCTACCCATTATATCGTGTATCTGTACCTACGATGTATTAAATTTAATAAACAATCAATCACGCATCATCATTATCATCAACCTTCATATATTTTATCTTTATTAACGCATTATTTATTAGTGTTATTTAGGTACAGACAATAAAATTAATTGTGAAGCAAATAAACGGAGACACGTTTTTATAAAACACAATCCTCTCTCGTAAGAAATCAAGTAATTAATACATACTTTTTGTTGGAGTGTTTTAAAATGACTGTGTTTGCTGTTGTGTAAAACTTATGCGATAGTCTATGAATTGTTAAAGAAAGTTGGCGTCTTTTCATGGCGTGTAATTTATGGTCGTGTGTCAGCGTCAGTCATTGTGTGCGAAAGCATCTTAATGATACAACAAGCATTCGAGTCACACGAGTATCTCTCGACCCGTACTCGACTGAACTGACCTATTATAGACTTTCAGAAAAATACATTATTTATAAAACAGTTCAATGGAAGACCACGTTTAGTAATGTCATATGTATAAATAATTTATGTTATGGTAATAGGTAGGTACAAACGATGGCCCGTGACTGCTCGCGAAAAATGTTTTAAATATAAAAATCGACAAAGTTGCCTCTAGTCTTAACCTATAAATAGTTGGTTTGAGTACATAGTTAATTCAATAGAGACTGCTAACTATTTATCGTGTTAACTTGTTAGCCAGGGTTGATGATAAGTGTTGTTATTTCTATAATCATACTTATTAAAACATATATCCTTTCAAATGTTATTCATAAACGTTTTGATCACGTAATAGTCACGTAGGTAATATCTATTACCTTGAAATTAAACTTCTATGAATTTGCATTTGCATAGTTCCACCTTGAGTAGCTAAGGATAAATTAACCATTTATCTATAGGTAAAAGTAAATAAGTACCGTGTTAACTATTTCGATATAACGTCAAACTTAGTTCAATTTAGAAAAAACGTAGAAATTAGTTCAATTTCGTTGGTTTACCTATCCGATATATTGACACATTCTTTATAGCGCAACAGGCAATCTCTATTACGAAGAAATACGTTAATATTTAGACGTCAATAAATAAATTTTATCAGAATTAAGGCTCCTACAAACAGGCGCGACACGCAACGCGACACAAAGGCACCGCTCGTCGCGCGACACTCGGTGCCTTTGTGTCGCGTGTCGCGTCTGTTTGCAGGAGCCTTTACTGTTTAAGTTACCAGTTTACAAAAGGTTCCGACTAAATCTTTGAGGTGATGAAATTTCTAAGAAAGACACCCGAGGTAGTAGACAGCCGCCTTGCTTTTGTTATTTATTGTTAATGGCCTCGTGTGACATTAGTAATGTCACATTACTCTTGGATTGCATTGTTCTGAGGAATTTTGGCTCCAGTTACTAGAGTCACTAGGCACCTCTCGTATTACCAGTCGTTAACGAATAATTACAATAAAAACAAAAAAACAAAATAAACATTTAAAAAGGTATTAATTAGGATTATTATTTGTGAGCGTCCAAGCAAAAAAGGGTCTCCAGTTCTCGGCATTTAGTTTCCGAGATATACGCAGTTTGTAAAGTTAGGTGAATGAATTGCATTTCTCGATTTTAATTGATTATTAATTAATGTTCAACTATCTACAAGTTCATATAGTAAATGACTTTATATGACGTTTCTAAGTACCAGAAAATGTACTTAAAAACATCAGAAAATGTATTAAGTACCAAAAATCAAACTTTGAAAATGCTTTTTCTCAAATCTAGTTTTTTCAGTTTCAACTTCAAATGTCTGATAAAAAAAAATGTGCCAGTTTTTGAATATTTTTTTAATCCTTATTATCAATTGACTATTCTAGATACCGAATCTGGTTTTAACTCAATACCCCACTATTGGACCCTTTTTGCTTGGACGCCCACATTTGCTAGATTCACTTCTTCCCTTTACACTGTACTGTACTCATCGTCACATTCTTAGACGCCGTCAAGCTATTGACAAACATTTATTTATACAGTCGCTAGTCGGTCGGTTAAATATTCCGTACTATCGATATCGCATAATTTATACCACGTGAACATCCATTGTTATGGAAATTCTGTTATTTTCAACGCTTGTAGTAATTTGTTTAAAAACAGTTAAGTATAAAAAATATGACCAAATACTGGTATTCAGCTGCATCCGGTTAGACTGGAAGCCGACCCCAATATAGTTGGGAAAAGGCTAGGCAGATGATGATGATGTAAACGCAAATACGAATAATTTATCACGTGTGTCAGCAAAATATTAAAAAAAAAAAACACCGGCCAAGTGCATGTCGGACCACGCACAATGAAGGGTTCCGTAGTAGGGATGAATTTATGCCAAGGACAAACTTAACTTTCTAGTTATAAAAAAATCTCCCACACATGTCACGTCAAATCTCCAACTGCAAAATGTAAGTTTGAAATTGCAAAACATACTTTTTTTTTGTGATAAAACTACAAATTAACGATTTTCGGAATTTGTAGATCTTTCTTGCCAAATTTCATGATTCTAGGTCAACGGAAAGTACCCAGGTTTTGATTTATTTGTAAGTATCAAAATGTTGCATAAATAGCCGTATTTTTTTATTGCGTTTACTGACTTTCTTAGAGCTCCATGGGACCGTATTTGATATTAATTTCAACTGGATACACGCGTTCCTGACATAAAGGGTATTGACAGACAGACAGACAGACAGACAGACAGACAGACAGACAGACGGACGGACGGACAACGATGTGATCATCTATGGGTTCCGTTTTTTCCTTTTGAGGTACGGAACCCTTAAAACTAAAAAAATAAAAAACCACTTTATAAAGTCTAGTCGTTATTGTTATTGTAAAATGTGGCAAACCAAAATCAATCAATCGTTTAGACCAGGGCAGCAGAAGAGCATGGCCATTAGTGTCGAAATTGTGCAGTACTAGGGGTCCATCAAACGAAGAGGCAATCTAGTCGGACGGACGCAGCGGCGGGCCGCGGAGCCGCGGTCACCGAGCCAATTACTGCGGCGCGTCAACGCTGATTTATGTTATAATGGCCAATCGCGAACTCGATGCCGACGCCTACATTGTTTAAATGCCCCGGGACGGCTCGCTTGCTGACTAATGAGTATTTTATTAACGCTCCCCCTACACAAACAAATACTGATTGCAAAAAATCTAGTCTCAAATATTTGTTAGCATCTAATTACGTTACGTAACCTGTTGATGACTCAATGAATTAATGTTGCTATATCATTAATCCATAAGCGCATTATGATATTAAAACTGACATTAGACGGGCTATCATGATGTTACGTAAGCTGATATTCTATCAATGATATCGTGGGATACAGCGGAATCTACTAACCTCTTTCTACAGTGAGTTAAGCTAAATTATGTATAATTATCAATACTGGCTGCTATTAGTTTTTATCCGACCGGCCGCGGGCGTAAATGACCAACTAGTGTTCAATTTATAAATTAACGGAGCAAACAGGTTTTAAAACTAAAACGAGTCGTATGCGTTCGAGGAGACTTCACAGGAAATAAATAAAAATACGGCGCCCAGTAAACTGTTCATTATTATTACTGTGCGTAACTGTAAATAAATTTACGTCGTATATATCGATTTATGCTCCATGCACACCATAAGTTAGATATCAGTTTATGATAAGAGTACCTACGCGATAAGGGGGAAGAACATTGGAAACATAAAATTATATGATTTATTCATAAATCGGCCATACTGCGGGCAGGGATGAGCTGAGGTTTACATAAAATTATGAAGTTGTGCCAGTCGTTACATTAGGTAGGTACATTAATAGATGGATAATATACGGCGAGATAAGATAAGATTATCAAATACTCATTTACTTAAGTAATTAAGTGTAAGTACAACGGTACATACAAAGATATTTACTATCTGTTTTTGAAGAACAAAAAACACAAAATGCAATAGGCGCCGTCACTGATCGGACTCCTCAACGCAACGATTTTACTACCTACTGAGTTTATCGCGCCCTAGTACTATTTTTTTTACAAAAAAAATTTATTTTATCATTTAAAGCCACGAAGATAAGATATCAGCGAATTCAACTCCCAGTCCCACAACACTTCTAGTAACATTTTAAGCAGCCGTTGATTAAATGTATTTATGACTCATACCGCATAATTCGCAAAACATTATGCTATAATCAAGCTTTCAAAACAATATTTTTTTATGTAAATGTGTAAGTACTTTATTTAGTTTAATTATAATCCCCGCAGTATAAATAATGAGAATTGTTTTAAATCAAAATTGGAACATAATAATTAAGATGAGCGTAGATAACGTCCGACTACTAGACGTTTTAGCACCTACCCACCTAACTTTAAATTGAATAGACCGGTTTGTTGAATCGATTTGTGTAAAGAACTATAACTGTTTTGCTTGGTTTGGCGATAACATAATATCTGTTTACACCGAAACTTAAATTCTCTCTTCGACTAATTAGTGAACAAGTCATTTAACACCATTTTTGTTTGACTTATTTATTATAGTCAAAAATTTCAAACTAAAAGAAAATAAACAGCGACATAATGCCTGGGTACCTCTAACTAGTTATTTGGTGTTTCTTTTTTATCGATTAGCTTTTTGTATACTCGATAAAAACTCCAATAAAGATAAACATTCGTATTAATCTGTTTTCGATTCGATTTTTTCGGCGATTAAATAGATTTTTTGTATGGTCATTTTAATTTCATGTAGCACCACTGTGTGGCGATATTGGCGATACATGACAAACTTTTTGATTGAGTATTCGAGTCCTGTTGTTCAATCAATATTTACAATAATATTTCGTAGGTATACACTTAAAAATATACTTTCCCAATATCTGAAACGTTCCTTTCGATTTAACGACCGTGCCATTTATATCGAGTTGACATTTTTATGGAAAACTTCCTAACCGATCGGTTCCGAGAAGCACATGTCATGTTTCGATAACTTATTTATTTTTTGTGTAGTTTTTGATCGGTTGCACGCGATGTGACGTGTCGGCCAGTCGGTGTTGCCGCATCTTAGCCGATTATTCACGCGATTTCAATTATCTATATGCCAATCTGTATAATTATATTATGGGCATGTTATAAAAAGTTAACTCCTATGTGTTTATGTTTGCCGTGTTGAGTGATGAGAGCAGTCTGCTGATGCGGAATTATGCACATTAGCTGGGAAGGGATGCTGTTTTAATTACCTTGTGAATACACAATAGTGTACAACCCGAAATTCCGACTATTTAGATAAAATGGTTTAAAACGAGGTTTAGCGTTTCTCTGGTGTGATTATTTGATCTACAGATATACACATAAATAAAATTGAAGTGGCTTTTTGTAATGTCAAAATAACAGTTTTTTTACTAAAGTACTTAAGGTAGGTACCTACTTATAACAAAAAAAAAGAAATTTGGTCTGTCTGTCTGTTTATTCCAGCTAATCTCCGAAGCGGCTGGACCGATTTTGACTGGTAGATAGCTGATGTTATAAGGAGTAACTTAGGCTACACGAAAAATAATTAGGGTTCCGCTCAAAAAAATTTAAAATCGTGAAATTGTGAACAAAATCCGATTTAAATAGGGATGTAAGTATTGACATCCGAGAGGGCGAAGTCGCAGGTAAGAGCAAGTAAGAGTAATAAATTAATCAAGATGGTTACAATCACAATCAATTTTCTTGCTAACCTTCTTGATTTAGCGCGATTATTATCATCTTTGATTGACAGATTAAGGGCGAATTCGGCCAAACTTTTATACCTAGTATAAGTCTAAACCGGCGAATAAATTTTTAATTTTTTACAGATTTTCCATACAAAAACTGTCAGACGTCAATTTTATTCCCCGATTTATTTTTATTTTTTAAAAGATATTTGGCTTAGGTTAAATCAGTCTTAAGTATTCAGATTTGCTTGTTGTATAAAAAGAAATACAGAGATAAAATATACTTAATCTAATAATTAATCTTATTATTTTTTAACAATTATACGTATACCTACATATATGTATGTCAGTGGCAAGATGAAAAACAAAACGAATTGCATTATATAACGATGTTTTTGTATTTTGTAAAAAATATGAGCGAGTTCTTTGTGTTTTTTCTTTATAGCTGGAATATTTCTTGTATCAAGATATAAATGGACCGTGAACTGTATAAATATTGTCTGAATAAGTAACAGCACGGATATTATTACATTGTTGAAGAGTTGAAACAATATTACTATAGCCACTGTAGTCAAACCGATACCAATGGGCTTTCAACTTTAGTATTCCAGTCTCAAAGCCAAATCTTTTTGCGATGGTTTTTATTAATACAATAGCTATTTTTTACGCATCCGTTAATTAGCAAAAAATAGCACGATGCAATATCCTTTTACAACGTTATTATAAATGCGAGCTCCACCTATGTAGTAGGTACCTTCGCGCATCCATTTTAACAGGCTTGTGTTTATAAATTCATGTTGCGGCGGTGGTGGTTGTTTTCTAACAGAAATATAATTATTGTTTCCTAACGTCATAAAGAGCGGAAATAATCCTCAAAAGATGGCTTAAAGCACAGTTATGCAACTTAAGGATGGATGTCTGAATTTGAGCTATTCCAATTTGCACGTCTACAAAGCCAGATTCTAGTAAACAGTAAAATGACAACCCTGTTCACTTGGTATTTTCATTACAGAAGCCGTCTCATTAAAGACGTGCCATTCGGCTAAGCCCCTGGTGGCAATTAACGCGGTACAAAACTTTATTCAGTTGTCGCTTCGCCGCGAGCCGTGATGGCTGAGGAAATTATTCGCAGCCAAGCCGCGTATTGCGCGCCATTTGACTAACATCTCGCCTCGCTGTAACCCTGGTACCTATTACGCTGTATGACTCTTTTGCAGTGACTGCTGTATAAAGGAAACAGGATATTTTGTTTATTGTCTTCCATTTCTATTGCTTGGTGGTCTAGCCAGCAGTATAATATGGCTTCTGTGAGATTTTTTTTAATGAAAACTTACATTATCTTTACAATGTATTCTAATAAAAGTAGATCTCATTATAATCTTACCATGCAAAAGAGTCTTAGCTAACAATTTCATCTTTATTAATCAATTACAATCAAGTAAAGAAAAGGAAAAATCTACATAATTTGATTACGTACACTCACTAATGCCAATCGAGTAACAAGTTGACAAATTCAAATCATCATTACTTCTAATAACATACCTAAATCCAATCATTAGTTTTGTTTTTGCAACTTACAGTTTTACAAAAGCTTATAATTAGCAGAGTTGTAATCTATCGCGCACAAAAGAAGCAAATTAATTATTCTCAAAATCAGACTATTAATTATTATTTAATGAGATTGCTTCTGTCTCGATCATAGAAGCTCTCGTCTAAGCTGAAATGACACGCTCCACCACTGCATTTACCGTAGGTAGTGTATGGGGCGCGTCATTTCAGCTTGGGCGAACTCTACAACATTACAGAGATGTCGTGACCAGATCTTGGAATCGATCATTTCACGAAGTGTTCGGTCATTTCATTCAAAGGCCCCATTGTTAGACAATCTTTATACCTAATACAATATGCAAAGTATATGTAACATTTTGAACAGACATAATAGGACTTCCCGAAGTTAACTCGGCAACGGATACAAAAACATTTACACTCGATGTAATCGAAGAGTCGATTAAAAATTAACAAATTAATTATGTAATTGTATTCTAAAAACGACAGATAGCTCTTGCGGTAAATAAAATACGTAATTACCTTAATTTGCTCCATCGCAGAGCTGTTATATTAAAATTTCATGTATTATCTATCAGATAGCCCGTCACAGTTCGTGTTGCAAGCTTGATAAAAATATAAAATGTCGGTTTATTTTCATCCACGGACGTAATATGAACGGCACTGTTACACACATTACGGTACAGCGATGTATTTATTTCAACAAAAAATCTACAACAATTCTGTGTCATTCGAAACGATAATTGAAAAGAAAGTTGGCGGCAGATATTGTTGTCTCATTAGCACAATATTATCTGAAAACTTTAGCTTAGTGCATCTTAATATTAACATTGCAATGCAACGTACGTACTCTTTAGTTATGTACCTACTTATCTACTTAAGTCGTGCAAGTATTGTACTTACTTAAGTTTTAAACAGATTCTCAAGTGCTGCCAGCGTGTTCTGACGATATCTTAATAAGGCAACTACTAGTGTCCTAGATAACGATATTATTGTGCTAGATTTTCCGATTTCTATACTCATGTCTGACCTACGTACGAGTCCCTAGAAAGATTATCGTGTTGTATCAATTAGCCTCTAAATGTAACATCAATGTCATTTATTGTTAGCGACTACAAGTGGGACGGACGTCAAGCGGCGTTCAGTTTTAGACGCATACGCAATCCCTCGTATCGATGTGCTCGCGGTACCTAATAACGACCGCTGAAAAATTTAAATGTATCGTATATTTCAATGTTGGCATACAGTTTTCTTGTCAACAAAATACGTTAGTATACATCGCTTAACAGCCAAATGATACTTATTGCGATAGAAATAGAAACTAAAGTCGCACCTCTTTCTGAAAACTCAGCGGTGTAGAAATAGACGTCCGCTGTTGCGTGGGCGACCATCACATCTAAATATTATGGATACAAACATTCCAAATTAGCCACAGAGATTAAGTGGAATGTGTACTTTAATAATATATTTTCCCTTAATACACTACCTGTCAGCGTGTCGTTTTGTTTACGATAATTATGTAAACACGACGCCTGAAGCATAAATCAACAACATTTCAATTGAAATGTTCCCTACAATGTAAATTGATACACTCAAATATTTACCCACGCTCCTAGACCACAACTGGCACGATATACATACGTAGGCAAGGCATCAAATAAATCCCTTCATTCTAGGGTTGCCTTTTAATAGATACATTTTCCATTAGATAATGTTACATGTTTTGAATACGATTATTAAAATTAGAATGAAATTAACATCACAAGTGAGAGAGGTGCTCATGAATAATTTACGACATGAAGCATAAAAAAGTTTTAATTTTTATAGCATCTACGCGATGAAAAGGTCTGATGGACCAGTGTATATTTAAAGTTTCCCCGGTGGCTATAAAACTGTGCATCTGACGGGCAGATTACTTTCGGTAACCCTAGCCTCCGTGTCAACTGATAGCCAGGGTTTGCGGCAAACCGACCGAACAAGCCGAGAATCCGTGCTCACTAATACTAGGGGAACAGAGCACCGCCGAAAGTATGGAGTGCACATCGCAAACACACACACACACACACCGGAACAAAGCACAGAATCGATACGGGAGGCCGCCACCCCGTGTCCCATCGAGGGGATGAATTTAAATTATTCACAGCGGGGTATAACTGCGTGCCGTCTTTAACAAACAAATTACGTATGCGCACCTAATAACGCGATACACGAGGCTCCCGGCTTCTGGGCCACCGAGCTTTCAATTATAACTTGGTAGGATAAGCGACGCGGGTTGGATTTGTAATTACCTCCGACCGATGGCTGCTCCGAGCTCGGAATTCACTAATTAGTTCAACTATGTCGTAATTACGAGCTCTGTGAAATCGTAAACGGTATTAAAAGCTTTTAGCTCGCTCAGTCACACACTACGCAGATTGTTGAATTTTCTTAATTAGGTGTTTAAGAGTAATTTATTAGCGAATTCATTGTCATAATCATTATGTGTGAAGGATGGTTCAGCTCATTAATTTAATAATGCACGATAGAAAAAAAGTTCAAGGATCAATTGATTTAAATGCTAATACTTGACGAGCTACTGCTTTATAAAAACTTTAGCGATGATAAATTGCTTTTATCGAGCAATAAAATCTCGATAAAACAAATGTCGTGACAACGTCTGTTCAATAGTTAATTACTGACAAGTCTGAAGCAATGTTTTCTTTGAACAATTTATGTACTTACTAGAATGAAAACATCAATAGGCAATAAAGTCTCTTCGTCTTCAAACAAAAATTAACGAGACACATCTAAGGCACAATGCGAAATGAAATACCAGACATCGATTAAAGAAAAGGGAAATGTTCGCTTCAATCCCAATCATTTGCGCTAAACGCCGACACAAAGTAAGAAAGTAGGGAGCGTATAAAACGTCAAAAGAGATTGAATATCGATTGTCGAGTCGACAGCAATCTCGAGCTCTCGACTAGGAGACGAGAGACGCGAGGAGGCGCGAGGAACACGCCCCGACGCGGAGGGAGAGCCGGAGAGCGGGCCGCTTCCGGCCACCCGTGACAATTTATGTTATTGGCACCGCGTTGTCCGCCAGCCGCCGGTGATACTCGACCCTCACATGTAATTGTTAGTTGGATACCGCAGGATATTGGGGAATTAAACGAGAGCGGTGATTGATTAACCACCGATAACGATTACGGATATTGCGGCGGCTAAATGAAAAATGAAGGGGAAAAAGGGGAGCCTCGCGCGGTTTAATAAAGCAAAATCGGTTTAAAAAACAAACGTTGACATCGAAATGAAAGTGAATCGAAACGCCCGTAATCGGCCCGCTCCGAACGAAAATAAAACAAAACCACGACGACGCACATGCATGCGGCACTCGTCCGTTTACAGATTAAGCCGAAAAATCAACAAATATATTTATATTTTAATCCGACCCAACAGCATTCTCGCATTTCCGGCGGCAAAAACTCGTTCACCACGACATATGGCGAGAAAAAACTCGAGTTATTATCTTAAGTCGAACCCAACAGAAACCATTAGTAAACAACACGGGGCACAAAAGAGGGCAAAATAGCGGCTTAAAAAAAAGTAACAAAAAATCGGCTTTTGATCCCAAGTTCCCCTATAGGTACTTTGTTTGTGATGGTTTTATTAGTCGACGAACTAGTCGAGCGATCCGATTTGTTCGTACAACTCCGAAATCGTGTAGTTTTATTGGGTTCTAGCAAATGGTTTTTTCATCGTTTCATTCTGACGCACAGCCGCAGATTACGGTACAGCGTCAGCTGTTAAATTATTTTAGAGGAATTGATGTAAGATCTGTGAACGCTTTGTAGTGTAGGTAACATTTCTAGTCACTCGATACTCATTTTCTTGATTGAATTCGAGACATTATATGCCGTTCGTTACACCTTATTACACCTTTGAAAACAATGTGTGATGCGACAAATCTGTTGGTCATGTCTGTTGCAGTGAAACTCTACTGAACAAAGAGACGCGCAGGTAAACGCCAGCTGCGGATTACTGCCGTGACCGACAAAACAATCGACTCGATACTGGATCTGGTCGACTAAATATTAAACGACTCCACAGTCAACCCAACGCGCTCCTACAACCAGAATACCGTATAAACTAACTTATATGGGTTTATGACAACTAAGACGGGGGAATTTATAACGAGCGAACGCAACCTCATGCGTTATTCTAGTGATGACAGACTGAGTTTTGTGTTAATTGAAGTAATAATAGGGGACGTTCGACAGAACACAATATGGCAGCTGTCAATTGGCCAGCAAACATTTCGAGTGGAATAATATTCAGTTACTCAGCCAAATTGCAAAACCGTTAAATAAGTAACAGTAAACATAAACTGTGCACGCCGAGAGCGGAGTGGAAGCGAGCGGAGCGTGAATCGTGATAACTTACAGATCACTGCAATTAATGTTGAATCAATTTGCTTTGCAGAAGCGAATATTTATTATCGTTTCAATTGTTCATGACATAATAAACGAGGACGTAACAAACCGCAGCCGAGTATAATGCGAAGCGGAAATAATAATGGCATTTGTTAGAGTGGAGCGCTGTCGGCGCCGCGGGCCTTGCCCGGCCTCACATCCTAATTACGCCAATAATAATTACACAGTAGCCGCCGGCAGCTGACAACCACCTCCTCGCGCCCGCTGCTGTCTTGGTCAATAGCTTAATGAACTTCCAATACAGAAAAAAACAAGTATTGTCTAGTTCACATTCATGTCGGGAATTAATTAACAACAATAACACATTTCAAATTATATGACGGATTGACGTCTGATGTCTCGTAAATGAGATCAAAACGATTTACTGGAGTCTAGTATGAAGCAGATATTATAAACCTTTATAACATAGCTATAGCTCTCTATTGCGTATCCTGCCGACACGATCGCTGTGAACGAGTGAAATAATGATGGTGGTGCGTTTATAGTAATTATTGCGATTCGTTCCGCGGTCTTACGAGGGAGTTATGGCGGAGCCCGATAGCCCATTTATTTTATCGCATCAATCAATTACTCCGTGTATAGGTTATTAAAATTTTAATTCATGGCATGAAGTCATGGAGTTTGGCTGAAGCAATAACGCTTTTTTAAATGAATGATGATACGCCCGGGGCAGGTAACGCGATACGTACGATCGACGCATCAATAAAGTTGTTGAAGCGCAAAATTCATTGGAATTTATCACTCACGTCAGAGATGGTTCAATTTTGCAGAATCCACTCAATACATTATGCACTATCGTGAGTCGCTGCTCTTTTGGATACCTATTTACATACCGGCAGATTAATTACATGGCACTCGGACATTATACCTCGATGAATGTCTGGGTTAATAACATGCTTGACGGTTGAGATGCATACCCATACCGGTTGATAGTAGCGGTATGAGTACAGGAATATAAACCCGTGCAATCAGTGGCACAACACAGAAATTGATTTTACAATTGGCGTGACTTGCGGCACAAGCTCCAACATATTTATTTAATGTAAGCGGTGAGCTTGGCAGCCAGTTAGCAGTTAGTTTAGTGAGAACACTGATCAGCCGGCAATCAACATGTAAATTTATTCAGAGCGATCGGTATAATCGAGCGCTGCGGTGCTATTAACCTCATTTGTGACGACATATACATGTTAAATATCATGCTCCCCTGGTCACTTTGATAGAAATTATATTAATTTATCACGCGTCTGCCACGGCTATAAATTAATCCTTCTGATCTCTTTTTTATTGTGCGTAATCATGGCTTTTGAAAATTGATATTTATCATCTGATATATCGAATATAAATGGCACTGAAAAATTGATTAATTTGGATTAGTAGTTCATATTACTTCGTTTAAGAGCGTTTACGACGCTACGTACGTACGGGCATCTCATACAAACTTTCAAGTCCTTGTTTTTCGAAAAGCATGAACCGATTTTAATGAAACTTCATACGCATAAGCAGAATACATAGGTCTAAAAAGTTAGTTAAAAAGAACATTTTCGAAAAATAGTGTTACAGCTAAATTCGATCGATTTTAAATTTTCCATAGAAACGGAGATTTCCCATTATCTTTTTTAAAATTAGACATTTCGAAAATGTTCTTAACAAACTTTTTAGACCTATTTATCCTGCTTACGCGTATGAAGTTTTATTAAAGTTCAAGTTAATTATATTAGCTATTTCTCGTCTTTGTTTTATCTTTATTAGACCGTAATTATTCAAGTTGGTCATAGGTACCATCACGGACATTTGCGGTGAACCACTTTTCGACCTTATTACTAAGACAATAAAGTTGAAAAGTGTTTCACCGCAAATGTCCGCAATGGTACATCTAAACAAAATTGAGTCTATTCTTTTCATGTAAATATTAAAATGAGTTAATTGACCAACTTGCACACGCAAATATTACCTACTTATGTACTACTTAAATCAATTTCAACTACAGTATGAAAGTTATCGAACTCTAATTTTAGGTATTATAATCCAAAACTTTAATCATGTTTGTAATGAATGACTTTTATATATTTTTTATATATTTTAGTTTTTACTTATCTTCCACCTCATTACATGAACATCAATAAGGGAAAAGCGATGAAATGCGTTTTGTCAGATTAAAAGGGACATAACTGCAGCAAGCGCGTTTGAACGAACGAATTGAAAATCATTGACGAGGGTATCACCCCTCATTCGCAGCTTTGGTCATAATAATAGTGCATTATACGACAGTTTAAGTCCCGCAAGAGCAGACAATGGTCAGGGGCACAGATACTCTAAGCAAATAAAGAGGATTGACTGAATGCACCCGGCTTTCACACCACGGAATTAATAATATTATCGTGTGAAAGGAATTGAGAAAGCCAAAAGCAATTAAGTGTCAATTTTTAACTGTACAATAGATTGTTGAGTGCCGTGGAAAATCATTCATTGACAAAAAATATTTCGAAGCTATTTATATTTTTATATTTCAAAACAAATTGGAATCCTTGCTGGAAGACTTCAAAAGAAATTCAACGCGTTTTACGTTTATATTTTACGCTATCACATTTTAATAAGACTAAGTGGATTAAATCTTTGAACATTGTTAAACTAAGAGCAAAGACTTCAAAATTGATATCTCGTCTTTAATTATCACGCTCACAAACTTTCCAAGTTAGGGGGCGAATGTTAAATTGATTCCACAGCACTTTAGAAATTTTTAGAGCCCCCGACAGTGATTAATGAATGGAATTTGGTAGACGGCGATGTGTTCGCAACCCTCGAGCGAATAATAACAAGACAAGCAAAAGGGAGCGATCCTTTCATCTTAGATTCGCCCTATACATTTATGCCGCGCGGTAATCTTGCTTGTGCCATAAAATATTGCGGACGCGGTATTGCTCAAGCAGCTGGCGTTGATAAAAATTTTAATGTAACAACTAACCATAATTTGATGTGGTTGAGCGTGATGAGTTCATACGAGACGCGGTTTGCATAAACCTTTGGCAATAGCTCGGTGTCACGTCGCCATGATTAATGATGCGTGTCGTGCATTCGCTTAAGCATTGTGAAAGATGTTCATTGCATGCAGGTGCACAAGCCGACGAGGATTCTTCACTGGAGGTATTTTATTAACGGAGTAACTTTACTATTTTATAGGAGGCAGGGAAAGCGGCCGGTGATTACCAAGAGTTAACGAGCCGATCCCCATTACTTATACTGTTCTCTATGTGTACCGCGCATGACAACTTGCAACAACATTAAATTCTCAATATACGGCCGGAGACCAGCTTCGCATTTGTATGTGATCACTTTCTAGTCACGTATTCTCAATTATTCATTTCGATGAAGAAAATGGTAATGCCGAGGGGAATCTTTAATCAGATTGAATGTTAACAGTTAACAATTTCTATTTAAGTAACAAATCTTGAATGGAGATCAAATTATGGAACAATGCTCGACTGTGCATTCGAGCGTTGGTAGCTTTGTACTGTATAATTTGGCTTCAGCAATTCTGCATCGAAAATACACAGCCTTATTTGCCACGGAGGCCACAATCGCATTAATTTGTGGAGTGCAGCGGGTGTTGTGACGTCGCAGGGGAGAGATGCGGTGCGCGGGGGGAGAGGAGCGGCCCGCTGGGGTGATTTAATGAACCGATGCGGCAGGCGACAGCCCCGGATTACACCCCACGACCGTTTGCACTCAATCAAGCTCGCAAACAGCCCTAAGCCTGGACAATTAAATACACTGTTCCGAAACAATCGGATACACACACGATAAGAGCAATCGGACGATTAACGCGCGATTATCGTTATCAGCGACGATTGGGTGATCGATAGATTACAGCGAGTGACTTCATTTCTGAATTACTATGATGCTCTTATCATCCCGTTAACGCTTAAATTCATTAGATAAGAGATAGAAAATTTGTAGTGGTGGAAGTCGAGTCATAAAATACTAAATATCTACGAATTCTTTGTAGGCTTTAATTGCTTGACATATAAAGTCATAGGTATCAAGTGGACTAGTGCCCCTGACCTTCCAGACATTCTTAATTGCTCGGCAAGCTATGCTAATGCTCGTTTTGTAACTTTCTGTTTCAAGAATAAGAAGAGATCTTAAATTAAGTATTCGAAGTTAAACTTTAGTTGCTAACCAACATGGTGAACATGTCTTGCGGAATCAACAAGGAAAAGGGGCACTAATAAAGCCTGTGGAAGGAGAGATGGCCGCTCTAGCAGACGAATCCTTGAAGCCGGAATAAATGCTTAGGCCCGGTTTCGCGGCAAGGAGAGGAGATATCCCGAACAAGCAATAGATTGTTGAAAATAACCTATTCGTTGTTTGCGACACGTCATCTCGTCTCCTTTCTGCTTTGATTGAAACTGGGCCTTGGTGTGCGTCACGGACCAATGTCCCGAAAACCAAGTAGTTGGGTAGACAACTGTAGGTGAGCTTAAGCCTAGAAGCCTAGCCGGTTTGAGCTAGACGTAAATTAGTCAACTGCGACCGTGAAAGTCTATTATTTGAGGCATTTGAGAAGCAGCAATGAATTCTGAGATAGAGAGCTCAGGTGAGCAGCTGATTCCAGTAAAACCAAATTCAACGTTACGTCGGACGCTCCACGGTTTAAGCTATCCACGTCATGGCTCGCTTATCAATCTACTTCAAGTCAGCTATAAGTTGAACAAGTACCTTATTAGATTCTGTTTTTTGTTTCTTGGCTGGTGGCTGCGAACTGTGCGTTTCTTGCCGTGAGTCGTCAGGTTCAGGTTTTGAAGGTGTAGAGGGTGCATGCGTCGCATGCGAGGTATGGTGCGCGTGCGGCGGGTGCTGCGCGGGCACCGGCGCCGGTGGGGGCGCAGGCGCGGGGGCCGTGGGCGCAGGGGGCGCAGGCGCGGGGGGCTTATTTTCTACTAGTCGCGGCGCGGGCGCAGGACGCGGTTCCGGCTTGCTGACGGGCGCGGCGTGCGGTGCGTGCGGGACGTGCGGCGCGTGCGGCACGGGCGCAGGCGGCGCGGACGGGTGCGGCGGCGGCGGCGCGGGCGGGCCGGGCGCGTTGGGCGGCGGCGGCACGCGGGCCACGCCGTTGACGTCGTGCGGCGCGTGCGGGTGGTGGTGCTTGTCACGCGCCTTATCTCTTCGGTGCCCGCCGGAGCCGCGCTTGGCGGCGCCGGGCGGCGCGGCTTGCGCGGGCATTGACGCCTTAGGTTCGCCGTTCATCTCGTTCGACTTGACGATCTCGTGCTTGGCTTCAGAGCTCTTGGTGCCAGGCTTAGTGCGCTTGATCTTCATCTTGAGCGCGGTGCGCTGTGCGTCGGGTTCGGCGCGCGCCGCCATGCCGCCCGCCTCGTCTGTCTTCTCTATGTCGGCATCGAGGTCTATGATGAGGTCGCCGATGCCGATGTCCCACTCGTTGTCATCGTACTCGAAGTTGGCGGGGTGCGCGTGGGGCGCGGGGCGAGCTCCGCCGGCCGGCGCGCCCTCCCTCATTGGCGCCGCCATGCGCGCCGGCTGCCCGCGCCCGCCCCCCGCTGCCCCGCACACGCACACACCATTGTAGCCCTGCAACAATTACAATCATCTCATCCACTCTTCGACAACAAGGGCAATAACACAGAAATAACCAGACTGGAACCCAAAATCGGTGAAGTTTCCCCAAATCTATAAGACAGATATCTACAATAATAGACAATAAATAATGAATGCTGCCATCACTGATATGATATGCAACGTTTTAATTATGACAAGTTCTGGGAAATCTAAAATGATTGACCTATAATTCGCTACAGACTAACGACTGATCAAAGTATCAAATTAATAACTAATTAAATTCTATCGACTTATATAGCCTCACATCGGAGGCTGCGATAGAAGATGAAATTTAAATAACAGCATGGCGAGCTCACCGGGCCTGGAGCTATAAAAATTAATACAGCGCCGTAAAAACCACTTAAATGAACATGTCCATTTAAAATTATTCCTTTATAGAAATTTCATATCGTACGAAGTTATAACCAATTCAAAGGGGCAATAATCGTAAAATAGTCATAAAACAGCGAAGATAAGCCCGGTTACTCTCACAAAGCGTAACATAAACCCGGACTAGGTGCGTACTTAGTGCCACAGCTATGCGTATTCATTGCAATTTACAACTGTGAGCATTAGATTAATAGAAGATGCAAACTGCCACGGGATTAGCGTTTGCACCACGCTTATGACTAAAACATTTCAAATTTACGCAAAGCCCTGCTGCTTAAACCCACTAGTTTATGACGAGAATTTTAAAAGCGAAACGAAATGTACGTTTCGTGCCAGCGTGCCATTTAGAAATCCATTATCGTGTTATCTATAGAACCGGGACTGTTTTATTTTATCACACACCCTTCCAACACCCGAATCTACATAGAGTATAGGTAACTATGTAGAATAAGTGTTATGAATAACGACGCGACGACATTACCTAAATGTCTCATTTACAAATATTTTAGTCATCCATCGTGTATTCCGTTCACATTTAATTTGATCGATAAATCTTCAATTTAACTGTTCACTTACTGATCGCTACTATTCAGTAAAGCGCACTTTGATAATTGCAATAAATTATGATGTCCTCATAAACAACGTCTTTGATTAACTGTTTACATTAATGTGAGGCAAATAATTTAAATAGCTTTAAACATGGCTCGCTTTATGTCTGAATGGAGCAGTTTCTAATTTAATAGGGAACAGAACAGCGCAACAGGGATGTTATTATTCCAGGGTTGGCGATATTTTATCAAGACTAATCCAGTACAGTTTTATTGGATTTGTTTGTTTGATGAAATACTTTGAACCTTAGCATACTTAACCCATTAAACACGAAGATAATAATTTGGAATCGATGAAAGCTTATTTATTGTATGAACGACAACATCGACCGACAACCGATGACTCAAAGTTTTAAGAAATTTCAAAAGTTAGGAAAGTGAGACATTCTGAATCAATACATAATTGCAATAAACTGTTATATTACCTACTTCACTTTTTTATTATAATGCCTCCAGTCACAGTCGCATGAAAACTTCGAATAAGTAGTAAGTACAGATAGCACACACACAAGATTTCTTTCCTAACATTTTTTCTCAACGGTATCTCTGTCCCCAAGCGCTTTTCGAAACTTCTAAGTAGTGTGGAAAACTTTGTATATGGCAGGCAACCCTACATAGACCGGGCAGTTTATAGCGATGGCGACGATGCCGGCTTTACTGCGCCCTTTTGATAACTCCTCGTAACTTTTTTATGACGCGCGTGCTTATGCGAGCCTGGTACAAACGCTTCAGCATTTACTCGAGAAGTACCTTGCTGTACATGAAAAACATGCTTAGAAAATATCTTGGCGATTTGTTTTAAAATACATGTCAGTGTTAAAAGAGGCATTTAAAGCTCTTAGAATTTTAAGACTATAAAACCTAAGAACATCACAATCTCACACTAATGTGCATGTGGTGTCGTATAAATCCTTCTTCTACAATGTGTAACGAAAATAGGTGCAAGCTCTTTTGTCTAAACATCAAAAGCCCAATGACTCACGAGTTACGGCATTGAATGCCAAAATTAAGGAGTCGTTGTTAATTCAAGTCTCAATATTATTCAACTATTATATTTATGGTGGACTAACCTAGTGGTTTCAAGCAAGTTCAGATTAGTTGGGAGAGGTTAGCAAGAATATTAGTTACGAGACCCTCATTCACCTCTTACCGAGTTACGACGTCCGCGGGGAGTAATGGGGCGAACTCTGATTTAAGATCTTGAGATTTACTGTGGGTTTCCGGAACAAACTCCATATACACAACAAATACAGGTTATACTTAGACGACATCATTATTTCGCATATCTCTGAAAGAAGACGCGTACTCGAAACTAACGTGTGCTTCCATTGTGCTTCACAGAATTCGCAGTTGTTACTCATTATTATGTTTTCATTAACACATAAACTATGTGAAATACCTGGGCATTTAGCAAAAAAAAAGGCTAATTATCATCTTCACGATTCCGAGTACCAATACTTCTCATCCCCTTTTTAATATTAAAAACGCATTGAATGTACAAATAAGCAGTTTAATCGTTACTATCTCATTTAAAACACGTTTTTAAAGGGTAAGCATCGGCCACAACACATTACGGCGAAGCAAATTGTGTAGCAAGTAACGCTTGCAATTTACTTAATACCCGAACCAATTACACTGGCACTTAATTAGCGGTTCCAGACGTGAACTTTTAATACATATTTATATTTGTCTTTCTTGGAATTGAAAAAAGGACTCCCGTAAACTTGTATGATCGCTTTAATGGATAAAGAGTGTTATCTTACACACTAAATGTAACTTTATAAGCTACATACTGGAATACGTGAGAGTGGAGTGCGAAATAGACATTGCATAAGATAAAGTTAAGAATTCAGTCTCCTGAAAATAGAACCGACATTTTAACAGGTATATTTCACGCAAACAATGAAAATAAATTTAAAATGATGTACCATTAAGCGCTATATTTAACGTATTTCCATCCAATTATAGCACTTTTAAGATTCCAGTCGCGGGAGACTCTCGACAAGTTTCCCCTCGTCCATAAGCGTTGAAAAGAGCTCGATTCGTGGGGAAATGTGAACCCCGCATATCTTCCGAACGTACCGACAGCGATATTGTGCGATGGGGTTGAATAAAGAATTTGACGATCCAAATTGAATACAAATAATCCGCTTACGCTTCCCCATGGTTGTGGTTATTATTAAAACGAATAATAATATATTTTTATTAATCTGTTTTAAATATGATATTGTTTATTTTGATCATAAATTTTAAGTATCATTGGAAAAGGACGCGATAAACTGGGCCTTGAATGTTATTATAACCTTAAAATAAACGTATAAACTAGTTTAATTTAAAATATAGTTTTTTAATACATTATAACATGATTTTAATATATAGTCTGATACGAAACCTGTCAGAGCACTATTCTTTAATGGTTAATAGAAAAATTGAAACACACCTTTTGATATTGAGTAACAGTGCAATTAATCAAAACCGAATGCTATATATCTTCTAATTATGCACAACAAAACGCTGATATCTGTTATTATATTCTAGCAATAATTGCAATTAAATAGATTATTTTATTTGACGAAACGAATAAATTAATTTCGTTTCATTATGTTTTCAAGACTTTTTTTTTGCCTTTTTGGGCATTTAGATTAGTGAAGGAATTAAAGAGTTATTATTGGACAGGTAACTGTCATTCGCGAATCTTTGACAGTCGTTACGGGCCGTCAGGAGCCCGAAAGTCTGACAACCAAAGACAAATTGGTAAGACTTTACCAAGGAGTACATTATTTCATAGTGTAGTAAAAATGTATTACCCAGTAACTGGGTTGTGGAGGTCACATAGGCAGTTGCTCCATGTAAAATACTGGTATTCAGCTGCATCCGGTTAGACTGGAAGTCGACCCCAACATAGTTCGGAAAAGGCCATGAGGATGATATTGGACAGGTAACTCTGGCGACATTTTTAAACGAAATGTATGAATAAATTTAATTACTGCTGCTATTCAATAATCAGCATCACCTTTCCACTACACGCAGTCACGGTCTTTCGCAGAACTTAATTATTAAAACCAATTAAATTACCAGTTGTTGGGATGAGTTGGGAAACTATAATTAACTTAAGTTTTATTTACTTATATTTGTAACAAAAAAAGTTCTTGACCTTTCCGCTGATTGAGTATGAAAAGAAGTTAACGCAAGTATATGTATAATTGTTTAACATGAAACTATCATGAAGAAGAAACTACTATAATAAAATAAAGTAATTCTGCTTATCATTTATAGCTGTTTATTGTTTAATTAGACACTTAACTGCCGTTTATACATTATTTGACAGTTGGAATATAAATTAACGAACAATATGCAAAATTACCCATTCTACTGAAGTACCAGGATTTCATAGTGTAGTAGAAATGCCTGTTGTAAGTGGAATAAGGCCCCTAAATCTTACGCATCATGGTAACTTAGATTAATAACAGACAAGTGGAGATTTGGAGAATGCAGGTGTCGCATCAGTCTTCGATCAAAGCTTTCGTTTCTCATTATATGTTGGAATCACTCTTCAGGCAGCAAACCACATTAAGTAGCTAGCTTTCTATTTCTAGTTGCCATAAACGAGGAAAGCCGTTAAAAAACTTGACATTATGCCACCAATGCAATGCAAACATGTTTCTGTCTTATTGCTCAGTTTGTAAAGGTGTCCAGGGGGCCAACCACCATCTCTTAAAGCAGTATTATTTTAATGTTACTTCAGTGTGAGAACGAGATGGAGCTATACAGGACGTCTAGCTCCATCTCTTTCCCACACTTAAGTAAGATTAAAATAATACTGCAAAAAAAGGGGGTGGTCTAGCTCCTGGTCCAGATCAATAATAGACTTAAAGAGCAGCAAGACTAAACAAAACTTGTCTACAATGAAAAAGAGTTGAATGACAAGAATTTCAAACAATAATCACTCTGTAACTGATTAGAACTCATAAATAAACCTATTTTAGTATAATTATGGACGTCAACTTAAATTAAGAGAATGTTTTCAAAGGAAAGATATGGATTGCTCAGTGGTAGATAAATCGCGACGGATTCCATTATACTCCAGCCGTATGTTTGTCAATAGGGCGGCTGATTGGGAGCTCCTCGACGCGCTGCGAGCCTGGTACGCGCGGGTGATTTACCGACCCGCCGCGCTACTTGGCGCGCTGCCCGAGCATCGAACCCGGACCAGAGGTGCACTTTACCCGGAGAAAAATTGCTTGTTGGGCGGAAATACGCTGCAATATACCCGACATTACTTTATTTGCGTTGAAATCAAAAATGTTAGCAGTCAAAATTGTAATGCTCTATCCTTATTACCTTACCCGTAAAATAGCCTGGGAAATTCACGTATCAAAGGTTCGATTTAAGGAAATTGAATGAACAAAAAAGGTTTCTTGTTTCCAACAATGAAAGCCCTTAAGTAATCTAAAGATTTTTAGAGGCGTGTCTCACTACGTGTCTCACTGTCAAAACGTCAAGTTCACAACCATTTAACGTTTTATGTTGGCTTAGGAAACTTTTTCAATGTTTCTATTTAGAAAAGATTTATAAAGCTTTATTCCGTGCAATTTTATTTAATCATACTTTTACTGAAAACCAATCTGAGGAATTTGACCCTAAACCTGATTTGACAAGAGTTATTCTTACCACCCGGTTATTAATTAAAGTAATAGGTGACTACAGACCTAGTTACTGGTAACATTAATCTAACATGCAAATAAGTAATTTGTAGTTTGAATTTAATCTACATTCATGAATAATAACACACCGCTTGATCATAATTACCTTTTAGCTTATAGATTAAAGATGTAAATTCGCCACTGGAATAATATCAATGGCGCTAATGTAGCTCTATGAGTTATTACTTTATTATCTATGCTTGCTACTAACTGCACATAATTGGTACATAATTTACGAAATTATAAACATGAAATCGGTTCTCGTGTTAGCAGGCCATTTACAGAAGACAAGGGCGACATTCGACATTCTTGCAGTACATAAAATAAAAACGAAGGGAATATAAATGTCGCATTGAAGTATCGTAAGTCTCGAAAAATAATGGAAAATAACATTCATATTATTGCACCAATAGTAAAACTTATAAATTGCAATTTTATTATTAGTTGAATATTAAACTTGCTTATTGCTACAAAATGACAATTTTATAATCTTTCTTAGATTAGGCACGTACAAAATGAGAACATGATTTCTTGGCAACGAGCTCGATGTTCATTCATTGAATTAATCATCATAAATCTATGCGACAAAATGAAGTAGTTCTTATAAATTTAATAGTGACACCAGAAGCTTCTCCGGTGTTGCCACATGACGTGAAATAACAGAACTCGAGTTAATCCGACATGAATCACGATGTGTAACGTTAATGTCGCTCAAGTAGGGTTACCCCAGCTAGGCAGCTCATAAATCACAAGTTGATCGCCAAGATTCACTTTGGCACCACTCATATGGTTTCTTTCAGATTTCTAGTCACATTTTATTCAACAGGACAATTTGACCTACTTCTCGATTCTATATTTGGATGTGCTTCTTTCCGTTTTCGAGCGCTTTACAGAGTTCAGTTGCAGTGGAACTAGTGGAAATCTTGTAAAACATTAAATAAACTGCGAGGTACTCCGTAAAATTAGTTTTATTCAGATCAAGCAGTGGATTTTATTTTAGAATCCAAAAAGCGTTAAGTTGTTCTAACAGCTGGATTATTTTTTTAAATAACAATGGGGAAGGCAACTGTCAAAATGGCTCTGTCGTAGCTAGTTCCTAAAACAAGCTAATAATGCCAGGCGTGAGGTAGTTTTTATATATTTTTTGCGAAAATGGCTCCCTGTTGTGTTCCTCCTAAATGCTCGGAAATTCGAGTCCACCATTTTCCGAAAGACCCCAAGCTTAGAAGATTAAACTTAAAGTTATTCGTAGGGAATTATTTGAATTAAACAGAGTTCGAGCTCATGTCGGAAACACTTTGAAGAAAGTGATTACGAGGAAATACACAATATTTAAGGTTTTTAATTCTGACAGTTTCCGTGTCGAATAAATATTGATTTAAAATATGGAAATCACCGAAAATAACGAAATAGTAGAATAAAACTAAACTCATGAATGAACACGAAATGGAATTATTGAACGAAATGTCAAATTTGTTGTAGGAAGTAGGGACCTAGCTATGGTCACGCCATCTACAATTAGCTTTGACCGACCTTCCCCATTGAATTGACTACTTATCTATAAATAAAAACTGTTTTCAAGAATAGAAAAGCCTTCTTTCAAAAATAGAGATGGGTCTTACTAAAATTACTTGAAAGATTTATTACTTGAAAGATCTCAATAGACCATTCAACAATTTAATTCGCAGTGTAGTTCCAAGAAGTTCAGCAGCCCTATCGCCTAGATATAATCTCACGACCAAGCCTAATGGCGTAACTATTCGTATACAAGTAAAATTGTTGCGCTTCTAAATTGCAGTGGTTTACACGAAGCCATAATGAGTGGTGGTGATGGCCCGCTGTGTATC